>CM038671.1:185894374-188654240 GCA_021605145.1 Aegilops bicornis | reverse complement strand
GTTCTTCCAACTTTCTTTGAGGAGTTCGTCCGCCAACGTACTCAACTCTTTGGCCAGTGCTTGTTTCTTGGAGTTCTTCGTCTCCATGGGTTGGCCCGCCAACATGGTCAACTCGTTGGTTGATGCTCGCTTCCTGGAGATCGCTATCTCCAGTGGGTTGTCCGCTGGAAAATCTTTGCCTAGTGCTCCAGGATCCATCAATGAACTGACAAACAAAAAACAATCAAAAGTAAACCACAATCGCAATGAAAATGGGAAAAGAATAGGATGTTAATCGGTCGGTGCTTCGCAAAAAGAAGATTATTGGAATGAAAATATAGCAGCATAACTGATTCGCCCACCTTTCCTTCGTCGGTAGAGAAGAAAAATGGCAGAAGTGAGTAGCCTAGAGTGAGGTTTTCTTCAAGAAAGGGAAGAAAGGGGTTGAACGAGCATTCCAATGAAATGATGTTTGCTTCGTCCAGTCCAACTTGGAGGCCACCTTACCACTGCTGGTAAAGGTGTGGGTTTTGTTATATGACGGGTCATGACGGCGACTGTCGGTGTCAAAACCGGCGGATCTCGGGTAGGGGGTCCCGAACTGTGCGTCTAGGCGGATGGTAACAGGAGACAAGGGACACGATGTTTTACCCAGGTTTGGGCCCTCTTGATGGAGGTAAAACCCTACGTCCTGCTTGATTAATATTGATGATGTGTGTTACCAGAGTGGATCTACCACGAGATCAAAGAGGCTAAACCCTAGAAGCTAGCCTATGGTATGATTGTTGTTCGTCCTATGGACTAAAGCCATCCGGTTTATATAGACACCAGAGAGGGCTAGGGTTACACAAGTTGGTTACAAAGGTAGGAGATCTACATATCCGTATCGCCAAGCTTGCCTAACACGCCAAGGAAAGTCCCATCCAGACACGGGATGAAGTCTTAAATCTTGTATCTTCATAGTCTTGGAGTCCGGCCGATAATGATAGTTCGGCTATCCGGACACCCCCTAGTCCGGAACTCCCTCAAGCTCCCCGAACCGGCTTCAGCGACGACGAGTCCGGGCGCAGATATTGTCTTCGGTGTTGCAAGGCGGGTTCTCCTTCAAACTTCATGTTCCCGTCGAATAGTGTCCGGCTTCCTTATAAATGTTGCGCTCCTTGGCTTCTACACCCAAAGAATGGTCTTCTTCCACGTGTCGCATTTAATGCGAAAGGCTGGGATATTTTTACATTTTACCCCTAGCCGCATGCAACGAGCCGCCTATAAGAGAGGTGAGGATCTAGATCCAGCTCACACCATCCTCCATCCGCAAGTTCTCATTGAAGCGCCTCTGACAAAAATCCATTCTACCATGGAAAGCCGACGCGGCTCCTCTTCTCACGCTCCCAGCCCTAAGCCAGGAGATTGGGGGAGATGCTCAGTTCCACACAGCGAGCTAGTGGTACTTCAAACCGAGGGATATCTTCCCCCAGCTTTCATGGTTCCGGTTCGAGCCGGACTAGCCACCTACAAGGGTGGAAAGTAGGCGGAGAGCGTCCCCAACCCTTCCAAAGGGGAGCGGGTATGCTTTGTCCACTATCTAATAAGGGGACTCAGATTTCCCATACATCCGTTTCTCTGGGGGCTCCTAGAGTTCTACGGACTCCAACTTCACCAACTCACACCCGCCTCCATTTTGCACATCGCGGGCTTCGTAGCTTTTCGCGAGCTGTTCTTGGGCATCGAGCCCCATTTTGTCCTGTGGAAGAGATTGTTTTGTCTCGTACCCCGTTCTCATGAGGGGTCGATATATCAAGTGGGCGGAGCCGAAATATGGCGCATCGCCCGGACCGGATATCTATCCGGCACCCGAAGAAGGCGTCCAAGACTGGCCTTGAATGGTTCTACATGGAGGACGCCCCTCTGCGGATCCAGTCCGGATCGGCCTCCCGGAGTTCAACAATGCTCCCATGAAGAAACGCCTGAGTTGGCGCTCATGAGCCCTCAACGGGAAGATGATAGGAGCGCCCATTATCCGATGGGCCGGATTAGGTTCTTGGCCCACTCCGGATCGACCATTATTGGAGTCATGGCCACGTGCATTATGCGAGGGTGCAGCCACTCCAATACAGGGCCACCCTATGTGGGATTTCAACGGGAAGATGACGCCACCCGTCATGGTCAAGAAAGAGCCAGGCTCGCAACCGATCCGCAAAGATCCTGTCCGGCTTGTACAAGGGAGAGGAGGAGGACTTCCTCCGCAAGAATCCATTGAATGGATTTTCTATGAATAACCCTCGGAGCTGGGTAAGCGGATGTTCATCTACCCAATCCATACTTTTTTAAAGTCAAGTATCTTACTCTGTGATTTCGACGCAGGAGCTGCGCCGGGACGTGGAGGGCATACGAAGCCTAACTCCACAGCCCGAGGATCTGGAAAGATCCCTTGATCCGACCTCCAAAGAGGATCCGGACATAAATGTGGAGCTGATTGACGGGGTGTTCGACCAACGTAGCATGGACAATGCCCTAGTCGCCATTACGGCTGACTACCCCGGTTTGTTTCCGGCCTCCCAGGTGACTACGACCGAGGTCTTGACACCATCATTTGATCCGCGCTCCATTCTGACCATCCCATACTGATGGTGTATCGCAGGAGGTGCCTTTAAGGCGGGAAGCCGAACCCGCGACGGCCGACCAACAAGGGTCAGTCCGGCCCAGCGGGTTGAAGAGGAGTACGACGCGAACCGAAACGTCGTCGCAACGGTACGGAGCGCCGCTATTTTTAAGGGAAGGATCCCTAGGAGGTATATTAATGCTCATAACTTTTCCAGAAAGAGCGCCACGGACAAAGGTCCGGAGAGGTTGCCAATCAAGCCTCCGCCAGCCATGCTCCAACGCATGGTCCGGGAGGGGAGGCGAATACAAGGCGTGAGCCGGACGCTCCTCCGATGTAAGATGCCGACAGGCTGTCCGCCACCCCGTCTAAGGTGGAGGGCGCCATGAATCACAGGCGTCTCCGGACAGTTCTCCGTGACGCGTGTTTCTCCCCGGAGGCGTTAAATGCCTTTGCTGCGGGAAACACGCACCTCCGTGCCGCTCAAGATGGGTTAACCAGAGCCACGGAGCAGTATGTGAAAGACATAAGGGTAAATAATTTTAAGAGTTTATATATGCCAGTAGCCCCCGAGACTTAAAATAGTTGAAATAACTGATTTAAGGACCAATTATTATGCAGGATCTTACGGAGAAGAATACCCATCTGTCCCAGGAGCTCCAAGAGTGCAAGGCCCAACTTGAGGCCGCACTGGCCGCCGCAGGGGGAGCCACAGAGACCCCCACTGGTAAGACGTACTTTGAAAAGATAGTTATTTAACAAAGTGCGGCGTGAATCTGACAATAATATTGCAGAGGTCACCAGACTAGATCCGGACAAGCAACAGCTACTGCATCAGCTAAAGGCAGGCGAGAGGGTGCTTATGAAGGTGCAGCAGGAGAGAAACAAGCTCCAAGATGCCCACACCCAGCGAGGAGAAGAGCTGAAAGGTGTTCGGGCCCAGCTGTCTGGCTCCGTGAAGGAGAATCAGCGGCTTCGTCGCGGCATTTACAGTAAGTGCTTGAACAAATTCCTTTGAAAAGAAGAATTCGGCGAAGAAGTCGATTGAAAGAAATATGTCTTTAGTTGTGCTCATAGGTCGCCCTGTGGAGGAAATGCCTGAGTCAACGGGTGACCAACTTCCCGAGCTGGTGCAATTGCTCGAACGTGTTCCGTAGGCGATGAGTGGCGTCGTTCATGCTTTATGGCCATCCGTCTCCCTATCGGAGGGCCTTGGTGAGCTTGCTGAGAAGCTTCAGGGAGCACGGCGACGCCTCCGTTTGTCGAAGATATCGGCCTGTCGTCAAGGCGCCAGGGAAGCCTGGGCCATGGTGAAGACACATTACCCGTAGGCTGACCCAAACCACATGGCCGAGGTCGGACCTGCGGGGCCTGATGGGAAGGAGATCCCTGTGAGCTTGATGTACGTCCAAGTAGAACTGGCCGCGAAATATTCCCAACAGGACTGTAAATTAGATAGCCTGTTAGATGGGATTGAGGAGGAGTACAATCAGTCGGTTTGACGATGTAATTTGAAATGACATGAAAAATGCCTTCTAGCCGGATTGTAGATCGTTTGTCTTTGCAGACCGTTTCGCTTCAACCTCGGGACCCAACAGTCCGGAGTGTGTCTGAATACCCTTACGATTATAAAAGAACCGGGGCATGCATGGAGACAAGGCGTCGGGGTCATAATTGCTTTATCAGACAAGTGCCCAACTAGTTATGTTATATTACATGGTTAGTGAGAAACATCTTCCAGGGAGAATAGTTCCGTTAAGGGTTCCTTTCCCTGGGAGGCATGCCCTAAAGTGCAATGTCGGACTGCGAAAATAGCAGAAAAAGCATCCGGGGCAGATAAATAAGTAAGTAATAAATCATCTTTCAATTCACCGAATCGAATATTCTCTTAAGAACGCTAGCTTTCGGCTTCACCTACCGAGGTACACATCCGCTGACCCGGCAAAGAGTAATCGCAGAGGTGCTCCCTTTACCTCCTAGCCAAACAAACGGGAACGTAGGGGTAAGCACAGGTGAGCCGTGCAAACCCAGCTTGGCCAAAACTTAAGTCATATCGATGCATATAATGGTGAATAAAAGGTACATGCGGAAGTATGACACATGTATTGGGCATGAAACCCGTATGAATAAGCTTCATTAAAGAAGCCCCTGTGTATAATGAGTGCCAGGAGCACATCAAGTGTAAAAGCGAACAAAGCGCAAATCAGCCTATAAAAGGTACTGAAAAAAGAAAGTAGGAAGAAGGAGGGGACAAGAGACAGTAAAAAATATAAAAGGGTGGACGGGAGTGAGACGAACCCGAGTCCGGCGTTAGGGCGAGAATCTTCAGAGACGGGCTGCGTTCCATGGGTTCGGCTCGAGTCGGTTGTCGAGATGCGTTACGTGAGACGGTATGTCTCCGGTCAGGACTTGGTCGATGATGAAGGGACCTTCCCACTTGGGCTTAAGTTTGTCCTTTTTCTTGTCCGGCAGCGAGAACAAGTTCGCCAACATTGTAAGTTTTGGCCCGTACTTCTCTGCTTTGATATCTTCGAGCCTGCTGCTGATAAAATGCGGAACGAGCCTTTGCCACGTCCCGCTCCTCCTCTAAGGCGTCCAAACTGTCCTGTCGATCCAACTCGGCTTCTCTTTATTCGTACATGCGCATTACCCAGGTGAGTCATGAATTATATCGCAGGTAGAACTGCCTCGCGCCGTATACCATAAAAATGGTGTGAATCCAAAGAGTTCGGTTTGGCATGGTCTGCAGCCCCGAGTACGGAGTCGAGCTCCTCTACCCAAGGCGTGTTAGATTCCTTGAGGGACCGCACTAGTCCGGGCTTGATGCTGCTCATGATTAGACCATTTGCTCGTAGCGACTTGACCGTTAGTTTGGGGGTGATAGGCGAAGCGTAATCGAGCTTGATGCCCATGTTTTTGCACCAGAGTTTAACCTCGTCGGCCGTGAAGTTCGTGCCATTATCAATGATGATGCTATGGGGACGCCAAACGGTGTACTACCCGGATATGAAGTCTATCACCGGTCCGGATTACGCCGTTTTAACCGGCTTGGCCTCAATCCATTTGGTGAATTTGTCCACCATGACCAATAAGTATTTGTGCTTGTGGGTTCCCCTTTAAGGGGTCCAACCATGTCAAGCCCCAGACCGCATGACGGCCAGGTAATGGGTATAGTTTTGAGGGCGGTGGGTGGCATGTGGCTCGATTAGCAAAGAGTCGGCAACCGACGATCGTTGGACTAAATCCTCGAGCATCTGCCCGGCTGTCGGCCAATAAAATCTCAGACGGAAGGCCTTGCCTACAAGGGCCCGGGCTGCAGCGTGGTGCACGAGTCCGCTGGGCCTCATTTTGGTCTTCGGGAAGTTCTCGCCGCATTAAGTAGGCTAGGAATGGTTCTGTCCACGGGCAATTACTGCCATTATTTCGTGAGTCAAGGTGTTATTTCATTGGCTGAGCCGCCGATTGTGTCGTAATGGTCTGAGTTAGGTGATGCAGCTGGCTCGGATTGTTATTTCGGACTCCTCTTCCCATAATACTGGATGGCTTAAAGAGCCGCTCCAGAAGATGTTTGGAGGACGACGCCTCGTTTCGCGCCGATGCATGCTAACACGCCCGCTGCCTGGTTATTATCCCGGCTACATGGTGGAATTCTAGTCCTTCAACCGAGCTGACATTTCTAGGACGGCGCTATGTAAGCTGCCATTTTTGGATCTTTGGCGCCAAAGTCTCCATTTACTTGGGATATTGCGAGGTTTGTATCCCCGCACACCTCTAGGCGTTGAATGCCCTTGGAGATTGCCATCCGGAGGCCATGTAGAAGGGCCTCATATTCGGCTGCGTTGTTGGAGTCCGTGTACATTATTTGAAGTACGTATTGGATTGTGTCTCCAGTTGGGGACGTCAGGACGACGCCAGCCGCCCAAGCCAGCCAACATTTTGGATCCGTCGAAATGTATGATCCAGTTGGAGTACGCGCCGTACTCTTTAGGGAGTTCGGCTTCGGTCCATTCGGCGATGAAGTCAGCCAGAACCTGCGACTTTATAGCTCGCCGTGGTTTGTAGGTTATGTCAAATGGTAAGAGCTCGATAGCCCATTTTGCAATCCTGCCCGTTGCGTCGCGATTGTTTATAATATCGTTGAGAGGTACTTCGGAGGCCACAGTTATTGAACACTCTTGAAAGTAGTGTCGCAGCTTCCGGGATGCCATGAACACCGTGACACGCTTATCTTTTGATAATGTGGGTACCGGATTTGCATGGAGTTAGAACAGTGGATACGTAGTACACCGGCTTTAAGAGGGAATTTGTGCCCTTCGCTTTCTCGCTCAACGACGTAGTACCGCTACCGACAACTTGATGTGTTGCTGCGATATATTAAATCATAGGTTCGCCCAGGTTGGGTACGGCGCCGTAACCGGATTTGTTGCCGATATGGCTTTTATTTCTTCGAAGTCCGGTGTGGCAGCATCCGTCCATTCGAAATGTTCGGCATACCGAGGAGGCGGTAGAGGGCAGAGCCTTTTCTCCCAAACGGGAGATGAAGCGACTTAAGGCCGCCACGCATCCGATTAGTTTTTGTATCTGCTTGAGGTCTTTTGGAATATCCAATTGTGACAAATACCGGATTTTGGCGGGTTTGCTTCAATTCCTCTACCGGATACGATGAAGCCCAAGAGCTTTCCAATTGTACGCCAAGACGCATTTTTCCGGATTGAGCTTAATGTCATATGCTCGGAGGTTGTCGAATGTCACCTCAAGTCTTCTACTAGAGTTCCGACGTGTTTGGTCTTGACGACCACATCGCCTACGTATGCCTCTACTGCTTTTGCCTATCCGGGTAGCGGACATGTTTGAATCATGCTACCGATATGTTGCGCCGGGCGTTTTTGAGTCCGAAGGGCATTGTGTTGAAGCGTAATGGCCAATATGGAGTAATGAATGCCGCTATGCGGCCTGATCTTTCTCGCCATCTTGATTTGATGGTATCCGGAGTATGCGCCGAGGAAGCACAATGAATCGTGTTCTGCGGTAGCATTGATGATTTGGTCGATGCGAGGGAGGGGGAAGGGTCCTTTGGACAGGCCTTGTTAAGGTCTTTAAAATCGACGCAGAGGCGCCAGGATTTGTCCTTTTTTGGTACCATTACTAGATTGGCTAGCCAGTCCGGATGTTTTATATCTCTGATGAATCCGGCTTGTAAGAGTTTGGCTAGCTCCTCTCCCATTGCCTGTCTTTTGGGTTCGGAAAATCGCCGAAGAGCTTGTTTGACTCGCTTGAATCCTTTTAGGATATTTAGGCTGTGCTCGCCACTGCGTGGGATTCCTGGCATGTCCGAAGGGTGCCAGCAAAATGTCCCAATTTTCCCAAGGAATTTCAGAAAAGCGGCTTCTCGACATCGTGACTTAATTGTGCCCCAATGGAAGCCGTCTTTGTGGGGTCCGTTGGATGGACCTGAAATTTGACTATTTCGTCTGCTGGTTTAAAAGAGGTGGACTTGGACCTCTTGTCGAGTATCACATCGTCCCTATCCACCGTGGAGCGCAGCGAAGTTAGTTCCTCCGCCGCTAGGGCTTGGATAATGCCTCTAGGGCCAAGGCGGCTGTCTTATTTTCAGCTGGAGTGTCAGATCCGGATCATCGGCGCAGAGTGATTATCCCATTGGGTCCGGGCATTTTGATCTTCATGTACCCGTAGTCGGGTATAGCTTGGAAGATTGTGAATGCCTCTCGCCCTAACAAAGCGTGATATCCGCTGCCGAATGGGGCCACTTGGAACGTGACCTCCTCGGACCTGTAATTGTCTGGTGAGCCAAACACTACATCTAGTGTGATTTTTCCTGTGCAGCATACTTCTCGACTAGGGATTATCCCTCTGAAGGTTGTGTTGCTGCGCTCAATGCGGCTCCAGTCAATTTCCATTTTTTGAATGGTTTCATCATAGATGAGGTTTAATCCGCTGCCGCAATCCATGAGTACCTTAGTAAGACTAAACCGTCCACTATCGGACCGAGGACCAATGCGGCCGGTGCTCTAGCTGTTCGGAATTTAGGTTCGTCGCCGGCGTTGAAGGTGATAGCCGTGTTGCTCCATGGATTTGTTGTTGCTACTTGGTAGACTTCGGCGAGGCTGCGGATTGTTCGTTTCCGCATGTTATTTGATGCTAAAGTCTCGAAGACTGTTAATACCGTACTGGTACTGCTGTGTTGGTCGCCCGGGGCTAAAAAGCCTACGCCACTTTTTGCCACATGCCGTAGTATCCAACACGCTCGAAGGCTATGTGTTGGAGTGGCGCCCTCCGTACTGTGGATTTTGCAGGGTCCATTGATCCAACCCTCCAGTACGGTTCCGTACCCTTTAGGGGGTTTTGGTTTTTTGGTATTTAACCCGGGTGCTTGATAATGATGCACCCTTTTGTTTCGGACTAGGGATGTATTCGGGGCCGGATTATCCCAAAATTTACTTTCGGTTTTCCAGCGCTCTCCATCGCACAAGACTTTTGTACTATGGTCACCAAGTCAAGAAAGCGTGTAATTTCGCTGATGACTTATGGCGTTTAGGAATCCCTTGTCCGTGCAATTATTGCAGAAAATTGGGATTGCGTCCTCCTCTCGGCGATCCTTTATCCTGTTCATAACCAAGAGGAATCGCCCAAGAATGATGTCTTCGTTTCACGGCTCTTGCTGAATTCGAGAGATCCCTAATGTTTGGGTGGGCGGGTGGAACTAGATCCGAACCCCGTCCAATTTAGGACTCAAGGGCGAGAAGTTTCGAACTTGGAAGTTTGGATTTTGAGTGTTATCCCATGAGTCCAACCCAATCACCGACTTTAAGTTCAGGGCTTGATCGACATCCGTATCTCTGCGGGAATCCGGCATGAAGGGATCGAATCCGGACGTAACTAGTCCTTAAGATACAAGAAGAATCGCCGCATTGCTGCTCTATCACGCAACATGATGGGTAGCCCGGGAGAGTTGATCTCTCTCAGATCGGTTTTAGGCCCGATCCGTCGTAGTCCTGTGGCGACTCCCAGGGCGGCAATGCGATCCAAGAGCTTGTTTATGGAGGAGAGCTCGATCGGATCTAACTGTTCGGCAAGTTCCGAACTAACCTGGAGATTGGTTTCGATGACTCGAGAGGTCATCGTCGGTGCAGTGGCCGAGTTGGCGGTCATAAGAAAACCACCTAGCCGAAGAGTCTGGCCAGCGGCCAAGGCTCCTTTGGCGATAGTATCGTCTTTAAAGACGAGATGAGGCATCCTACCTGATGGCGACGACACAGAGGAACTCTCAATGAAAGCACCAATGTCGGTGTCAAAACCGGCGGATCTCGGGTAGGGGTCCCGAATCGTGCGTCTAGGCGGATGGTAACAAGAGACAAGGGACACGATGTTTTACCCAGTGTTCGTGCCCTCTTGATGGAGGTAAAACCCTACGTCCTGCTTGATTAATAATGATGATGTGTGTTACAAGAGTGGATCTACCACGAGATCAAAGAGGCTAAACCCTAGAAGCTAGCCTATGGTATGACTGTTGTTCGTCCTATGGACTAAAGCCATCCGGTTTATATAGACACCGGAGAGGGCTAGGGTTACACAAAGTCGGTTACAAAGGTAGGAGATCTACATATCCAGATCGCCAAGCTTGCCTTCCACGCCAAGGAAAGTCCCATCCGGACACGGGACGAAGTCTTCAATCTTGTATCTTCATAGTCTTGGAGTCCGGCCGATAATGATAGTTCGGCTATCCGGACACCCCCTAGTCCAGAACTCCCTCAGCAACACCGGGGTGACAGGTGAGTCTCGACTGCAGCACCTCGCTGTGATTTGGTGGATGGCACGCGGGCCCAGATGCTTTGAAACGTCATTAACTTGATTTTAGTCTCTTTAGTATATGGATCCAAGCATGGATGAGGCTAATAAGTTTTAGTCCCACTACTTTTAGTCATGAGACTAAAACGTATCCAAGCACTCTCTGAATATTGTGCACCGCGAACAAGGTGGAGAGGGAAATGAGAGAACTACGTAATTAATGCATGAGTTTAATTAGGGTAGTTTTGTAAAGTACGAGATACATTCCTCCAATCGCAAAGTGCCTTGGTTCATGAGATTTGAGATTTGAGCCCTATAAACCGGAAGGGAGGGGGTACTGCACACGGTGTAGTCTAGTCACTTGTTTCTTTGAGCCGAAGTCTAATCACTTGTTGAAATCTCTATAAAGGAAAGTACTCCTTTCCGGTTTACAGGTCTATACTACTCCCTCCGTCTAGGTGTGTAAGTCATCTTATGTCACGACCGGTTTTCCAATAAAAATATTTATTGAGAAACCGATCTTTTAATTCCAGTGTGAGGAAAATCCTCCATACTGGTAGACAAAACCTTCATACAATAAGCCAGTAGCATTTAATATATTACAGGGTCGAGCTGAGGTTGCTTAACAAATTATTACAAGCACGCCAATAATTATACATTGTGGCGGATATGACACAGTGGAATGGTGGCATACTACTGACTTGAGATAAAGTAGTGGAATAACACAGTGGAGTGGATAATATGACTCCTACACTGGCGGCTCATCGAGCGTCGAGGTGAGGCTCGATGAATTTATTTAGGTAGCGGAAGCGGATATAACACAGTGACTAATCCAGGGTCGACGAGACCGACCGATTCTCTAGGCGTCGGACTCGCTATCGAACTCTTCATCCATGAGATCGCCTTTCACATCTGGCCGAATCAACAAGCCGGTGAGTACTTTGAAAGTACTGCAAGACAGTTCGCATAAAAGATATAACAAATGCATGCGTGAATGCATCATGAGTAATTTAACAATGCACAATCAGATCAAGATAACAAGGTAAGTGAAAAGGAGTCGGCGGTAGTCCGCTCGAAAACCCAATAAAATAAACTGAAAACCGATCGGTGTCCGGCGACACCTCAAGGGTGAACAAATAAGTAAAGCATGCCGCAATGGTCGGGCGTCTAAGCGACACATCATAAAGGGCTTATACTGAAAGAAAAGACATGCGTGCCACAGTCGGATGTCGGAGCGACATCACAGAAAGGGCTTATATCAAAAGTAAATGAATAACAATGCCACAGTCGGACGTCTGAGCGACATCGCAGAAAAAGCTTATATCAAAAGTAAGTAAATAACAATGCTACGCCGGACGCCCGAGCGACATCGCAGTAAAGGGCTTATATCAAAAGTAAATAAACAACAATGCCACAATCGGACGTCCGAGCGACATCGCAGAAAAGGGCTTATATCAAAAGTAAATAAACAACAATGCCACAATGGACGCCCGAGCGGCATCGCAGAAAGGGCTTATATCAAAAGTAAGTAAATAACAATGCCACGATCGGACGCCCGAGCGACATCGCAGAAAGGGCTTATACTTCATTATTCATAACTTACAAGAAATAGTGCTCACAGGAAAATATTCATCATATGATAGTAAACGGGTTAGTCCATCCACAGGAAATAAACACTTAACACTCATGTGGTTCTCAGGAGTTTCTGTCACCGGGACTGACATTTGACAAGATAAGATGAACGCAGCACTTGGACCTGGATAAGATGATTTCAAGGATTATTGACTCTGCAAAGTTTGTACTAAATTATCCACAGCCAACGGATTTCCGTAGTCACGAAGGACTAGTTCCGTTTACGGTATTTCGGAGGAAACACAGCTAACCAGTACACACCCATCCCACCTTATGTTGCCAGGAATCACCCTAGACAGCGTTCAAGAAAAACTTTGAGACTTGGAGATCACAGTCTCGAATAGCATGGGATCAAATTTATATACGCGCGCTCTAAGGGGTGCCCCCCTCTCGGTCCCAACCGGAAACACCCATGCCCCCTGACCGGATGATAGGCTTTAATCCAGGGCCATGGAACCCTCATCCCGGCCTCTCGATTTGGTGTGTACTAGAAAGCGGTTTGCAACTTACTAAGCCGTATACCTTGCGGAAAACATGTGGTAGCACGGAAGGAAAAGCGGACAGAACTGGACTGATTCATGTTGACACTGGTCAAACAACTCGCATAAGACTGGCATGCTACAACACTGCCATCTTACCCATTCTCATGCCAACTCATGGCCATGCAAACTCATTTCCATCAACTCATGCATTTCCGAAACTCACTTGCCTCAACTTTTTACGTGATGTAACTTTCATCGAGATGTTCATGAACATGCCATGAGACTAATTAATGCAAACATGCCCAAGCACTCATCATATCAAAAGTTCAAACATGCTTGCCTGATTCGGAGTAGTTGGGGCCTAGCTTAGTGAAGTTCGCGGTTCCGTCACCTCCTTCGGTATCTACGGTATAAAAAATACACGCACTAACGTAAATACCATGGGGTGCACAAAAATATTCCAAATATTTTTCAAATAAAACTGATAAAAAACTAGACAAAATGTTGAAGAGGACAGAAAAGAATCACTCAAAAATCCTTTTCTATTTAAAAGTTATAAGAGTTTTGGTCCAAGGACCTCTCTGTAATGAAACGGAAAACTCTCAGGGGTCTAAGCAGAAAAGTCCAAAAAACGATTCAGATTAGAAAGCGCATTTGCCAGAATACGGTTTCAGAAACAGTTCAAAAAAAAGAATAGAGAGGTCGATCGATGGTCCCACCCGTCAGGTTTGAATATTCAAAAGAGGCGGCAGAGCTCGTGCGCCTCGAGAGCTGCGGTGGTCGCCCGGCGATCCACCATGAAAGGGGGATCGGGGATTACCTCTGTGATCAGCGCACCCTTCCGCGTCGGTGGGTGGTGGTGGTCGCCGGCGAGCACCACGTCGACGGCGGCCCTTGCTCCGGCGGACGGTGGTTCGGGAAGTCGTGGGTCTCGTCGGAGAGAGTTCTTTGGGGTCAAATTGGAGTGGGGGGTTAGACTCCTAGAGGTGCCATGGAGGCTACGGGCAAGTCTAGGGCAGTGGAGGAGCTCTCACCAGAGAGAACGCTGCCGGAGCCCAAGCGGACGGAGGTGGCCGGAGTTGAGGAAGAAGGGCCCTCGAGGCTCTTCCAGTGGCTGGGCGGGTCCGTGAGGTGGTGGAGGTGTGCGGGGTCGAGAGCGAGTTCGGAGGCGCTATTTATAGCCGGCCTGAGGCGGTTGCCGAGAACGGGATAAGTCCGGCGAGCGATTACGGCGGTGCTGTGGCTGGACGGTTGGTTTAGGAGCTTGAGCATCGACTAGACAGAGCACTGATTCCATCCCGGTGCCTAACTCAGCAAGGTAGGGGCGTTACGGCCCGTCCCTCAACGGAACGCCGTGGCGGCACGTCGGCGGCAGAGGGCGCGCCAGACGCGTGCCAGCCGACGGTGCTGCATGCATGCGCTGGCAAGGGAGACGGCCACGTGGAGCTCCCAGTGGCGTGGCGGTGCCGAACGGCATTGTGCCGCAGGTGCCCCTGTTGGCCGCCACGGGAGGTCCCGACGCGGAAGACGCCGGCGCAGACGGGCCATGGTGCCACCGACGCCAGAACCAACCAAGTGCTCGTGCGGGCGCCTGGACAGGGAGGAGGAGCCATGCGAACGCGCCAAAGACCTGATTGACAGGTGACCAGCCTCTCACGAAACTGAATTTACCAAACTCAATCTCTCCGAAAATGCAAAGTAACAAGCAGGCTAGGTGTTCGATGTAATGATTTTGGTATGTGGGGATTTTTCCTTGAGCTGATTTTTGGTGGAATGGCTTCTCATTGCAACTGGAGGTTGCCTGAATTTTGGTGGAATTTTTGGAGAAGAGGAGATATGAATTTCACCAAATTTGACTAATCTGGTCCAAACTTGCGTGAAACTTGAAAATTTTGAAAAGAAGAATAGTGGATCTTTATGGTTCTAGGTTGTGGGTGCTAGGTACTATCCAGAGGAGTTGATTTGAGAACAAAGTTCAAAGGCATTAAGGTACTTGCTTTGCAAATCACCTAGGCTCAAAAATATGGACATAATTGTTTTGGGCAAAGAAATAAATGAAATAAAAATCCAAAAATGAGTTGGACTTGTTGGGTCAGAATATTTGGATTGTCCCAAAGTGGAAGGAGGGGTTTTGGGAAGATTTACCACAAGAGGCAAGATAAAACCATGGGTGGTTTTAAAATAAGAGAAGAACCAAAACTCCTAGGGTTTTCTTCTAAAAGAAAATAAATCCCAAAAATAAATTTGAGAAGGGAGAATCAAGAAAGGCTTTTAATAACCAAACACCAGAGTTGAAGAAGATGCCAAAATTAAACCATTTGCAAAAGGTGAATTTTTTTTGAGAGAGAGATTTTTGGAAGGGTTTAAATGACCTCCTTCAAAACCAACAAAGTTTTTTGTTGAAAACCAAACAAAATTTTTTGGAGTGTCACAACACCTACCCCCTTAGGAAAAATCTCGTCCCCGAGATTTCAGCTGATTCTCAAATAAGTGTGGGTGCTCTGTCCGAAGAAAATCCTCTCTTTCCCAAGTGGCTTTACTCTCGGTGTGGTTGCTCCACTGAACTTTGAAGAACTTGATGGTTTTCTGTCGGGTCCTCCTTTCAGACTCCTCCAAGATTTTTATTGGATGCTCTTGATATGTGAGGTCTGGCTGCACGTCAATGTTTTCATGGGATACCTGCTTCTCTGGGTTGCTCACGCACTTCCTCAATTGCGAGACATGGAACACGTCGTGGACGTCGGATAAATCTTCGGGTAAGTCTAGCTGCTAGGCTACCGCATTCTCCGTGCCACTATGCGTAATGGTCCGATGAATCTTGGTGCCGCCTTCCTTTAAGCTTGAATCGATGCAGGCCTCTCATACGGGATACTCGTAGGTACACAAATTCACCGGTTCAAAGCTGATTCCTCGATGTTTTTGATCGTAATAACTCTTCTCGTCGACTTTGGGCTGTCTTGAGTGGATCCCTAATCACCTTAACTTTATCTTCAGCCTCCTTGAGCATGTCTGGGCCAAGATATGGCTGTCTCGGTTTCGACCAATTTAGCGGGTACGACATCTCCGCCAGACAGAGCCTCAAATGGTGCCATTTGCGGGATGGCTTGATAAGCTGTTGTTATATGCGAACTCGTGTATGGTAAGTTCTCTTCCCAACTGGTCCCATAGGTGAGGACACATGCTCTCAAAGATGTCTTCTAGAATCTGGTTTACGCTGTTCAGTTTGTGCATATGTCCGGGGTGGTATGCGGTAATCAACGCCAGCTGAGTTCCTGTGAGCTTGTTGTAAGTGATCCCAAAATCAGAGACGAACCGAGTGCCTCGTCTCGATATTATTTTCTTTAGGACTCCATGTAAGGCATTTATACGGAAAGATAAAGCCTAGCAACCTTCTAAGTGGTGTGGGTTGTCTTCACGGGATGAAGTGTGCTACTTTAGTCGATCTATCGTTGATGACCCAAATGGCATTATTTCCGTGCCGTGACCGAGGTAGCCCAACAATAAAATCCATTCCAATCTCGTCCCATTTCAACTCGGGTATTTTATTTGGCTGTAAAAGTCCGGCCGGTTTCTGGTGCTCGGCCTTGATGCGTTGACAAGAGTCACAACATGCGATGAACGTGGCTATGTCCCTTTTTAGACCGTGCCACCAATATTTTTCCTGAATATCCTTGTACATTTTTGTCCCTCCGGGATGTATCGAATACGGGGCGGTATGGCCTTCAGCTAAGATCTGCTGTTTAAGGTCCTTGATATTTGGTACGCGAAGTCTATCTCCGTACCACAATATTCCCTGCTTATCGATAACGAACTCTGGGGCCTTGCCAAACTCACTTTCCGTTTAATGCCTTCAATGCTGGGGTGTCCATGCTAAGCCTTTTTAATCGTTTCCATCAGGGTAGGCTGTCGTGGAATTGTCATGGCAGATGTCCTCATGAAAGGACTTAGTCGCGGGGCCATCGTACGGGTTAACTTAGAGGGGTTAAAGCGGACGCAAAGACACGAGAGTTTATACTAGTTCGCCCTTCGATGAAGGTAAAAGCCTACGCCTAGTTGTGATGGGATTGATGTGATTTCGACGACTAGGGAGCAATAGCTTCGCCTAAGCCTCGAATTGTTGTTGTTCGTCTTTAAACCGCCGCCGGATCGTCCCCTTATATACACGGGTTGACGTCCCGCCGGTCTACAGAGTCCCGAGGCCGGCTCATACAAGTGTCCGGCTCGGTCTCTTCTTTCTCTTATCTTACAACATAAGTTACATGGTTATGGCGGTTTTACCATTATGGGCCCTAACTCGCCTCGGGCTCCGGCCTCTAAACTCTACAAGAATCGCCTCCTTCGAGTCTTCGTGGGCCCCAATTATAGTTTAGGGTAAACCGCCCTTCGGGCGGTTTATATTCGTGAGTTACATCCCCAACATTAGGCCCCAGATTGACTTGAACCTGTTCATGTTAATCTTCAACATCTTAGAAAGCTCAATCACTTCCTTCATATTTCGTAAACCGCCATCTCGCTTAAACCGCCGTGACGTCATCCTTCGACCACAACAACAGAAAGCATCTTGACGCGTCATCTCTATTAACGAAGCCCAACAGTAAGATTCCTTCATTTAATACTATCCCAAAAATCGAGGCGACTGCGCCGGCTCCGCCGCTTTCAACGCCTCTATTCTCGCGCCCGTTAGTTACTCCGTCTTATTATAAATAGACCGGAAGGCCCTTTCTCTTCTTCCTCCTTCCGCGCTTCTTCTTCCTCGCGACGCTCCAGCTCTGAAGCTCCGCCGTCTCCTCCGACCTCCGAACGCCACAAGGTGCAAGGCCGCTGCATCAACCTGGTTGTACCAGAGACTCTCGGCGCTCCTCCGCTGTTACGTGCATTGGGTAAGGCTCCTCCTCATGCCCTAGATCTGCATCTTGAGGCTCCTGCTCATGTCGCTGCTCATAGGTGTTCATCCTTAATCTCTTCATACCTGCTCTGCCATGGCTTTTTAATCCAACCGTAGCGTATATCCCGTGTAGTCACCGTTCCGCCTTGGTTTAGCATGTTGCACATCTGTCTTTTTGTTCGAGACCCTCTTGTTAGAACGCATACGAACTTCCCTGCCCTTTATAAGGTTTGCATGGGTCGCATAAATTTTTCCTTCTTGAATCTTGGTAGATCCAAATTAACTCTATTCATATGTGAAACCTGTTTCTGTCCACACTTAGCAGATTTTCCAGTTCTGTCTCTTTCTCCTAAGGGCGGTTTAACTTTTTTGATAGCTAATCCGCCATACTCCATTAGTCCTCAGTTAAACCGGAGGTTGGAACTCACTGCCAAACTGCCGGTTTAGCATTGTATAATATGTCTGTACCATTAATCGTTGAACCGTTTTTTACTTTTCCTTTCGCAGTCTCTTCTTCCAGAATGGCCAAACAATTCTCAGCTTGCAATTGGGCCCGGTCCAAGATCACTGAGACGCAACTCAATGGATATGTCACCACCGGCGCTATAGCCTCCAAAAACGTCCTCCATAGGCGTGTACCGGATGCGAATGCCCTCCTGAACCTCAAGAAGGCGAAGTAATTGTATTTATGCAGCACTTAGACCGGGGATTCAGCCCGCCCGGATCGAAATTCTTCCGGGATGTCCTCGCAAGTTTCCAACCCCATCCACAAGATATTGGTCCGAACTCTGTGTCCAATATATGCAATTTCCAAGTTTTCTGTGAAGTCTATCTTCAAGAAGAACCATCTGTGGAGCTGTTCCGGGATTTCTTTCATTTGAACCGCCGTCTGAGTTTTCTCGATGGTCCTAACACGGGCGGGTGGCGTTTCAATCCGTAAAAGGAAGGAAGTAGACTTTCCTCACGCAAAACACCATAGCCATCCGAAGGATTGGAACCAAACCTGGTTTTATTGCGGAATACCGCCTCGACAGCGAGAACTCCCTTGCCGGGCTACCGCCCTCACCGGCTTAGCAACCATCACCCATTGCCTTTTACGCTTGACCGCCGCAGAGCGGAAGAATTTTGCGCCTCAAATTATCAAACTCCGGGCTCTAATGGCCAATGGCTTAACCGGTATTGACCTTGTTCGATGTTGGGTTTCTTGGGGCATCTTGCCATTAAGCCGCGCCCGGATTGATTCATGAATATACTGGTAGCGTCAAAGACCCTCAAAGACGTCATGAGCTAGCAATAACTGAGCTTGAAGTCACTAAGACAGTGAAGAAGATGCTCGATGAGCCGATCTCCGTCTGCAGCCAAACCGGGTTGGCCCTATTCTGTGTTTCCAACAAACCGCTGCGGTAAGGCTCCGCCATCGCTTCTTCGATGTTAATGCCTTATTGATATGTATTAATCCGTGTTACTTCTCGTGCTAACAGCTCCTTCGAAACGAACCAAACCGGCTCGGGTTCCTCGTGTAAAGTCCAAGACCACCAAGAAGGCTGGTAAGAGGAGAACCGCCGAGTCTTCGATCCGCGGAAGAAGAAGAATCGGTCGAGGTAAAGCTTGATTTATTTTGTCTCTTTTATCCTTCATCCTATTGACAGTTTCAATTCCTGTGATGATCTTGAAGCCGATCATGCCGATCCTGTTGAGGTAATCCTTCTTTCTTCGAATCTGATCTTGTGCGGTTAAAAGAATTCGCCAAGACAGTCCGGAAAGTGAAAAATCTCACCACGTGCTCATTTGAATCCGAACCTTTCTTTGAAGACACAGCAGGCTGAAGAGCGTCAGACGACCCAAGACAGCCGGTCAACAAATTACATCGTCCGGTTTACTCGACACCCCAACCCGGAAGCGTCGTCCCAGAGGTGATTTGTTCTCCTGAAAAGTGTTATCCTTTGAAAGGTTTCTTCCGATGTCCTCTCAATCCGTCGATCCAATTATCGTGCCTCTTCCAATTCATCTGGCGGTTCATCAACCACGCAACTGCCTCCTCGAAAGTTGTGCGGGGTAAGCATAATGCTCTTTTTGTTTTCTTCGCATTAGCGGTTCATCACATTCTAACTCTGAATATTGCAGCACCAAGGCTCGCTTAAGTAAGAAGGCGAAAACCCTTGACCCTCTTGTGGATGCTGATCCGGAGAAGACTCCGAGCACTATGGCGAAAAGCCTGAAGTTGCTAAAACCGTTCGCGGGTTGAATCAAGACGACAATGCTAAGCCGCCAGAGGCTGAACCGGACGCCCAAGTGGAAACATCACATCCTGCTCCACCGAGTTCTGCGGTGGAATGTAATTGATTCTTTGAAACGCCGAGCCTGGTGTGAAAACACCAAGCCCAAGGAAGAATGCCAATCCGCCAGCCCTGTCAAAGATGATGATGTCGTAGTGACGGAACCGCCTATACCGCCCACGCAATCCGTCGCCCTATCAAAACACCGGTGCCAAGGAAGAACTTCTTGCCATGAGTAAAGAGAAGGAAAAACTGATATGTCGACTATGATAACTTCTCGCCCAAGAACTTCACTCCGGCTTCCTGAACCGACTCTACACAAGTCGTGACTTCAAGCCGGCTGGTGAATCGTATGAAGGAACGCTATGAGGTAAGGAGTTCTGCCTTTCTTGTACTTTTGTTGTGTAGTAGCCCCCAAGGGCCGATTCAACTTAGCATAGTTAAACCGGTACTTTAGCATGTATCACCATAGCAAGATGAGATCAATTAGTCATTAGCCCCCAAGTGCCAAGTTGAATACCTGTATTGAGCTTGGGACTTCATAATGAAACAACTAACGTGATCCATTTGTTATCAGAGCGAGATAGACCAGCAAACCGTACAACTCAAGGACCTTCGTGCCAATCAAGACTCAACAAGCGAAACCACCAAGGCCAAGGACGAATTGAAAACTGCCTTGACCACTATGGAGCAGCTCAAGGAGTGGTATAAATCCGAGCAAGCCAAGCGGGAGACGGAGAAGGCCGGGCTGTTGAAACGGGCTAAAGATCTTGAAGCGGCTCTTAAACCGGTGATGTAAGAGCTGACGGACTAAAGCGCCAGATTAATGCCATGACCTCCGCGATCTTTGGTAAGAGATTTTTCACTGATTACTATTCCGTTTTGATATTTCCGCCAGTTTAACCTGAGCTGTCTTAACCCGATATAGGGAAGCGTATTGCTCATTTGGGCTCTGATATGCGGAAGAAGCTCAAGGCTGCATACACGCTGATTGAGAAGCTGTATACCGGCACCAATGAGTCATATGCGCTTACATCGTATGATAACACAGCTCCATCCTTGATCAAAGATACGCTGGACCGGCTATCCATGATTCCGGCACAACTTGAGAGTTGAAGCGATCCGCGGCCCGAAATGGCACTTTATTGGCTTTAACGCTGCGTGCCAAAGGCGTGGATAGCGGACCTTGATCCGGCTGACATAGCCAAGGGCTTCCCCAGCGCTCAAGAAAACGGCGAAGCCTTTGATAATGACGCCCTCAAACGAATAACAAAGGAGATGCGTCCTCTGGCGAGTCAACTGGCAGCAGAAGCCAACCTGGCGGTTTACCGCTCTTTCTATGATGCAAACAACAAGCGGGTGGAATTTGTCATTCCGAAGTGCGTAACCTTGTTCCTCCAATCCGTAAGCACACTTATGCCCTCGACGTTGATCCGGCTGAGCTTATAAGTGAAGAGGCTGTCTTCGTGCTTTAAACCGGATTGACCGGTCTACCACCGACTTCCGGCCATTGGGTGATGAAGAGGAAGAAGCTGAACCGACGCCAGACGACCCATCTTCTTCACGTCAACCCGGCGAGGAAGCTTAATCCGTCAAGCCGGTTGATGCATCATAAATTACTTAGTCATAACGCCATTCGAAATGTTGGGCCACGAAAGGCCTTGTAATAGAATAGCCAGCACCTTTGTCTTTGAATATAACTTTTATGCCTGCAATCACAAATTCTTAAACTGCCACGGCGGCTTGTGTCGCCCGGCCGGTTTGTGACGCTCATATGTATATGTAAGGAAATATTGAGGTATATGATCAAAATTTTGTGATTCAAAAATACCTGCCAGCGTCGGGCATGTAGTTGGCTTAGCCAACCTGGAAGCGGAGGTTGTATAAACCATTACCATCAAAGGAGAAAACAGCTCCTGTATTTATAATGCCGGTTTACCATGTAAACCATGCCGGGTCATGTTAAGCCCCCCCTGTTACTCCATAATGGGACATTAACAGAAAAAGTCAAACCGGGTAAGTTATTTCCGAATTGAACATAAACTGAAAGCCGTCGATTGACTGGCTGAACCGGTTTGAAAAAATGTTATCGGTTTAAAAACGCAACAAAAAATCAAATAGCTATTTGCAGAAAGAGGCTTTACTGAGCCGATCAGATGGTATTACCATGGTCGGACACGACCAAGCTCCCAATAAGGTGTAGCTATGGTTCAAGTCAGCCAGGTCCCCAACTGAAACCATGGCATTATGCCAATCAAGTGGCATGGCAATGGTTCGGTTTCGACCAAGCCCCCAAGTGACTCTATGGCCTTAGGCCGATCGAGAGGCATGACTGGTTCAGACTTGACCATGTCCCCAAGTGATCTGGTGGCTTTCGCCTATCAAGAGGTGTGGCATTG
The DNA here is from genome assembly GCA_021605145.1 of Aegilops bicornis. NCBI lineage: Eukaryota > Viridiplantae > Streptophyta > Magnoliopsida > Poales > Poaceae > Aegilops > Aegilops bicornis. The sequence goes on along the minus strand of CM038671.1, from coordinate 188,632,182 downwards.
GTTCGGATACGACCAAGCCCCCAAGTGATATCTAAAGGCTTCTGACGAGCAAGCTCAAGGGATAAACCGGAGGCCGTTTAAGACAATAACTCCATGTACCCAAGCCGGATTTTTACAGAAAGGATACCCCACTTTAGCTGAGGCTCAGGTTTATTGCTTTTATTCATAGTATATACATTGTCATAAGGAGAGCCGATGGCTCAGGTATAATAAGGCCGAAGATGAGCTATGTTCCATGGCCTGTTGGTCTCCTCTTCGGCGTGCGTGAGTCTTTATGCTCTCGAATATCAATCGAGATAGTATGACCCGTTGTGCAGATTCTTGCTGACCACAAAAGGCCCTTCCCAAGGTGGGGATAGCTCGTGCATATCATGCGGTCTTGAATGAGCCAAGTACCAAGTCTCCTTCTTGAAAGGTTCTGGTTCTCGACCTGGCCGATCGTGAAACCGACGAAGATCCTGGCCGGTAAATCGCCGAGCGAGCGGCCGCCATATCTTGTTCTTCATCCAGTCGATCCAAAGCGTCCTGTCGTGCCGCCTCGTTATCTGCCTCAACATAGGCTGCCACACGAGGCGAGTCATGACGGATACTGGGGGAGGACCGCCTCCGCTCCATAGACCATAAAGAACGGTGTGTATCCAGTGGATCTGTTAGGGGTAGTATTGATACTCCATAACACAGATGGTAGCTCTTCTACCCAACAGCCCGGCGTCCTCTGTAAAGGGACCATAAGCCGGGGTTTGATACCTCTCAGGATCTCCTGATTAGCTCGTTCTGCTTGACCATTGGACTGTGGGTGAGCTATCAAGAAACGCTGTCAAGCGGATGTGCTCACGTCGCAGAACTCGTTCATGGCACCTTTTGACAAATTGGTACAATTATCTGTTATGATACTGTGTGGAAACCCAAACCGTAAAATCACCTTTTTGATGAACTGAACCGCCGTGGCCGCATCACACTTGCTAATGTGTTACGCCTCTACCCACTTTGTAAATTTGTCAACCGCCACCAACAGGTGGGTCTTCTTGTCCTTGGACCTTTTGAAAGGTCCAACCATATCCAGCCCCCAAGTCGCAAATGGACAAGTAATTGGAATCATCCTCAATTCTTGGGCCGGTATATGAGCACGCCTAGAAAACTTCTGGCAACCATCACATCGCTTTGACGGATCTTCCGCATCGGCATGGGCAGTCAACCAATAAAAACCATGGCGTAACGCCTTAGCCACCAAGGATTTTGAACCGGCGTGGTGACCACATGTCCCTTCGTGGATCTCACGCAATATTTCACAGCCTTCCTCGGGGACACACAACAGCTGAAAACGCATACGACACATCGCAATGATGCAACTCGCCATTAACAATGGTCATAGACTTAGACCGCCGAACTATCTGTCGGGCCAACGTCTCATCTTCTGGTAAATCGCCCCGGCTCATGTACACCAAATAAGGGAGCGTCCAATCCGGAATGACATGCAGGGCTGCCACCAACTGAGCCTCTAGATCAGGAATAGCCAAATCTACTTCATCAGGAAGCTTGACTGACGGATTGTGCAGTACATCAAGGAAGACATTGGGCGGGACCGGTTTGCATTGAGAGCCCAACCGGCTTAAAGCGTCCGCCGCGTCGTTCTTCCGACGATCCACATGGTCCACCTGATAGCCTTTAAAATGACCTGCAACAACATCCACCTCCCGACGATATGCAGCCATGAGTGGGTCTTTGGAATCCCAAGTGCTCGACACCGTTTGGGCCACCAAGTCCGAGTCACCGAAGCACTTAACCCGGCTTAGATTCATCTCCTTAGCCATCCGAAGACCATGGAGCAAGGCTTCATACTCAGCTGCATTGTTAGTACAAGGGAACATTAAGCAGAGGACGTAACAAAACTTTTCACCTCGTGGGGAAGTTAACACAACTCCAGCCCCCGAGCCCTCCAACCGCCGGACCCGTCAAAGTGGATGGTCCAATAGGTATGATCCGGCTTTTCTTCAGCGCTTGTAACTCCGTCCAATCATTAATGAAATCCACAAGTGCTCTGGGATTTTACTGCCGTCCGAGGCACATACCTTAAATCGTATGCCCAAGCTCTATGGCCCACTTAGCAATCCGCCGATCGCTTCCGGTTACGTATGATATCACCCAAAGGGAGCCGAATCGACCACCGTGATGGGATGACCATTAAAATACTGCTTCAGCTTCCGGCTTGCCATAAAAACTCCATACACCAGCTTCTGCCAATGCGGATATCTCTGCTTGGACTCAATGAGCACCTCGCTGATGTAATAAACCGGACGTTGAACCGGATACTCCTTCCCTGCCTCCTTCCGTTTCTACCACAATGGCTATGCTAATCGCCTGGCATTAGCAGCAACATATATGAAAGCGGCTCCTTGTCAATGGGAGCGGCGAGAACAAAGCGGGTTGGCCAATTGCCGCTTTAAATCCTCCAATGCTTCATCGGCGGTGAACTCCGCACAAACCGATCCGTCTTCTTCAAAGATTCGGTACAAAGGAATGGCCTTCTCTCCGAGGCGGTGATAAACCGGCTCAGCGGCAATCCGCCCGCCAATCGCTGGACATCATTGATACACTTTGGCTTAGCCAGGAGGTGATAGTTGCAATCTTCTCGGATTAGCTTCAATCCCCTGTTGGACACTAGGAAACCCAATAATTTGCTGCCGGAACACCGAAAACACATTTGGCGGGTTAAGCATCATCTTGTACACCCGCAAGTTGTCAAAGGTTTCTTTCAAATCCTCAATCAGTGTTTCCTTCTTCCTTGACTTAACCACAATATCATCCACATAAGCATGTACATTGCGGCCGATCTGTTCATGCAAGCAATTACATGCACAACGCTGATAAGTTGCTTGGGCGCTCTTGAGCCCAAAAGGCATAGACACATAGCAGAAGGCTCCAAAGGGAGTGATAAACGATGTCTTCTCCTGGTCCTTAACCGCCATTTTGATCTGATGATATCCAGAATACGCATCCAAAAAGCTCAAACGCTCACAAACCGCCGTAGCATCAATAATCTGGTCAATGCGGGGGAGGGCGAAAGGATCTCCTGGAAAAGCTTTGTTAAGATCTGTGTAATCCACACACATGCGCCAAGTGCCGTTTTCTTAAGGACCAAAGACCGATTAGCAAGCCACTCGGATGGAAAACTTCAACGATAAAACCTGCTGCTAAGAGCCTGGCAACCTCTTCTCCAATGGCCTTACGCCTTTCCTCGTTAAACCGGCGAAGGAACTGTTTTACCGGTTTGCACTTGGGATCAACATTAAGAGTGTGCTCGGCGAGTTCCCTCGGTACACCTGGCATGTCAGAAGGCTTCCATGCAAAAATGTCCCGATTCTCACGGATGAACTCGATGAGAGCGCTTCCCTATTTAGGATCCAAGTTAGCACTGATGATGAACTGCTTGGACGAATCACCGGGAACAAAGTCAACAAGTTTAGTCTCAGCTGCCGATTTAAACTTCAGATCCGGATCGCGCTCTGTAGTTGGCTTCTTCAACGGGGTCATATCCGCCGGATCAACCTTGTCTTTATAGTACTTGAGCTCTTGATTGGCACAAACCGACTCTGCATAAGCCGCATCACCTTCCTCACACTCTAAAGCGATCTTGCAGCTCCCATGAACCGTTATCGTCCCTTTGTGACCCGGCATTTTTAGCTGCAAATAAACATAACAAGGTCGCGCCATAAACTTGGCATAAGCCGGCCGCCCAAACAGGGCATGGTAAGGACTTTGAATTTTCACCACTTCAAATGTCAATGTTTCCGATCTGGAGTCATGTTCATCCCCAAAGGCCACCTCCAGAGCTATTTTACCAACCGGATATGCTGACTTGCCAGGCACCACATCGTGAAACATTCTATTGGTCGGCTTGAGATGTTTATCCGTTAACCCCATACGACGGAAGGTCTCATAATACAGGATGTTGATGCTGCTCCCTCCGTCCATAAGCACCTTGGTGAACTTGTATCCTCCCACCTGAGGCACCACCACTAGGGCTAGTTGACCCGGATTGTCAACCCGGGGAGGATGATCCTCTCTACTCCACACAATAGGCTGCTCTTACCAACAGAGGTAATGCGGCACGGCCGGTTCAACAACGTTGACTGCCCGCTCAAGTTTCGGTCTCGCTTGTCCAAACTAGTGGTGAAGACGCGTAATCGCCCACCATTCAACCGCTTCGGATTGCTTTGATAACCCGATCGGCCGCTGCTGATTGTAACCACCTTGGTTGTTACGATTGTTACGATGGTTCCGATTGTTACGATTGTTACGCCGCCCAGATTACCATTGAACCTGGACCGGAATTTCCTCCACCGTAATTCCGGGCGGACCACGAACCGCCGTTGGGCCCTTGATCATACCGAAAGCATTAGAACTTTTGAACTCCTGCATAATGTAACAATCCTTCCAGAGGTGGTTTGCCGGCGCCTCCTTCGTCCCATGCTTCGGACAGGGTTGGTTCAGCAGATAATTCAACCGGTCCGGATTGTGATTAGGCGCACCACCTCGGTTCGGATGTTTTCCCTTGCGCCGTTGACCCTTGTCCTGCACATTGGTGTTGGCTCTGAAGCCCATGTTACCATTCGCCTTACGCTTGTTTCCTCCGTTACTGCCGAAAGTGATCTTGCTGGCTTCGGAGTTGCTGTTCTGTTTTCCTTCCCTGTTCCATCCTCCTCCTCGGACTCGGGATCCTTGGTACTACCGTAATCAGCGTACTTCACTAAAACGCCCATGAGAGTGCCCATGTCATTGCAAAACGCTTCATGCGACTCCAGCTTCAATTTTAAAGGTTCGAACCGGCGGTTGCTCTCTAGGGTTAAGAATGCGTAATCGGTGTTGATCCGGTCCGAAGAATGTAGAACTTCAAACGCGCGCACCCAATGGGTTGTGGATTCTCCTCACCGACACAAGCCGCCAAGTCCACCAAGACATGGGCTGCTTACAGTGTCTTTGAAATTACGAATGAACCGGGTCCGCAATCGGGTCCATGAACTGATGGAATTGGGTGGCAAGTTTTTCAGCTGGCACGGGCCGTGCCTTCAAGCATCATGGTAAAATACTTTGCACATGCAGCTTCATCCACATCCAAAGATCTCCATGGCCATCTCATAGCTTTCTATCCACGCCTGGAGCCAGATCGGCGGTATAATTGGGCACCTTGCGTGGCCCCTTGAAGTCTTTGGGCAAGCGTACATTGCGTAAAGCGGGGGCGAGGCAAGGCACCCCAAAGAGCCAGATGTAACGCCGGGCTCGAAGATGGTCGGTCGAACCGGTGCGAGCTGATGATCCTCATGCTGTGCTGCTAACTCGGCCTCCCTACGTGCCCTGGCCCGGTCCACCAGCTCTTGAGCGTTTTTGAAGCCACCCGCCGGGTTGTTGCCGCGAGGTGCCCCGCGCTGCGCATTACTTGACACGGCCGGTTCATCTGTGTGCCGGCTATAACCCCGGCTTAGGCGGGGGGTGGAGTGGATCCGATCACGGCTGTATGAGTACGCTTCCTGTTGGGCTAGAGCCGTCCTCAGGAGCTCTTTGACCCTGCGTGTTTCCACCGCCTGTGGTGAATCGCCTTCAATTGGAATCGCCTCCAACCGCGCCGCAGCCGCAACAAGGTTATCCATCGGGTTGGAGTAGTGACTTGGAGGTGTTAGCACAGCCTGAGGCGCGCCGGCATGATGGCGAGGCAGATCTATCACACGGGGCTGAATCGGCGCGCCCGTCCCAGGTGCTTCCGCCCGGCTCACCACTGGCGGCGGATTATCGGTCCCTGCTCCCCGGGTGTTGAAGAGGTCTCTTCCCTCGAAAACCGAGGGCAAACGGGATCTTTACTTTCTTTTCATGACTTCATGCGACGCGTTCGATCCGGCATGAGCCTATAAGCCTGCGCAAGATCCAAAGCGCCCGCCCGCCATCATCCTCGACGTCATGCGGCTGCCAGATCCGCTTTAGCCTGAGTGATCTGCTCCTTCACCTTTGCAATCTCCGCATTATGCAGGTCTTGACCTGCCGGGTTAGCATCTGCCATGAGCACAGCCAATGCATCAAATAGTTCTGATAAAACTTGAGCATGGGCGCATGGCCTCCTCGGCCCGCCGCCATCGCCACGTTGAACCGGGCGACTATTGGCGCCGGGCGGTCGAAGAGTGAAGCGCCGCTTGTGTACCGGCCATGAATATTCCAACCCGGTTGGGCAGATCAAAGGGGTCCGGAATACTCTCATCGTCGGAACAGCCCCCGATCTGGCCATCTTGCAGCTGGTACAGAGACTCAGTTTCCCCGGTCGACGACTCGTCATCAGAGTAGACAACGGTTTCGCCACCAGATGCTGATCCGCCCTCATAGTCTCCTCCGTGGATGACTCCCACGAAAGCACGCTTGACAACCGGGTTTAGCTGAGGCAGTATTCTTCTTCGCCCGCTGAGCCGTCTCGACGAGGTCGGTGCAGATGTCCGGCCCAGGCCCTGGCTCACCGATCTTGTCGATGAACACGTGTATGCCACCAAAGGGGACCCGGTACCTGTACTCAATCGAGCCGGCCTCGGGGCCCCAGCCTGCATCGTCGATGTAGAGCTTGCCACGACGACTCTTGGTCATCCGGCCCACAGCATAGCCTTCGAGTCCTTCGAACTTGCCCTCTAAGATCATCAAACCATCGTGCGATAGCCCCACGGTGGGCGCCAACTATCATGGAATTGTCACGGCAGATGTCCTCATGAAAGGACTTAGTCGCGGGGCCATCGTACGGGTTAACTTAGAGGGGTTAAAGCGGACGCAAAGACACGAGAGTTTATACTAGTTCGGCCCCTTCGATGAAGGTAAAAGCCTACATCTAGTTGTGATGGGATTGATGTGATTTCGACGACTAGGGAGCAATAGCTTCGCCTAAGCCTCGAATTGTTGTTGTTCGTCCCTAAACCGCCGCGGATCGTCCCCTTTATACACGGGTTGACGTCTGCCGGTCTCTGAGAGTCCCGAGGCCGGCTCATACAAGTGTCCGGCTCGGTCTCTTCTTTCTCTTATCTTACAACATAAGTTACATGGTTATGGCAGTTTTACCATTATGGGCCCTAACTCGCCCCTGGGCTCCGGGCCTCTAAACTCTACAGTAATCGACTCCTTCCGAGTCTTCGTGGGCCCCAATTATAGCCAAGGGTAAACCGGCCCCTTCTGGGCGGTTTATATTCAGTAGTTACATCCCCAACATAGGCTGTATTTCTAAATTTGATACGCTGCCTTCGGTGACTACCAGCAAGTGGAGTTTAGCAAACTCCTACCGAAATTCAGGTCTCAGGTTTGGCAGGCTGTCGTCGATTGGGCTAGGGTTCCGACTTAGAGCGTCTGCCACTACATTTGCTTTTCCTAGATGGTAGTGGATTCCAACGTCATAATCCTTCACTAGTTCCAACCAGCGTCGTTGCCGTAAATTCAGTTCCAGCTGTGTGAAAATATACTTGAGGCTCTTATGTCCGTGTATATCTCACAACGATTTCCAAGTAAAAAGTGTCTCCATTCTTTGAGTGCATGAATAACTGCTGCTAACTCCAGGTCATGAGTAGGATAATTTTCCTCATGCTTGCGAAGTTGTCTTGAGACATATGCGACTACCTTGCCTTCTTGCATCAACACGCATCCGAGGCCTTTCCGGGATGCGTCACAATACACCTCAAAATTCTTGTGTATGTCTGGCACAATTAATACTGGTGCTATCGTTAATTTCCTTTTTAATTCTTGGAAACTTTTCTCGCAAGCTTCCGTCCATTCAAACTTCTTGTCTTTCTTGAGTAGCTGCGTCATTGGCTTTGCTATGGTGGAGAACCCTTCCATAAATCTTCGGTAGTATCCTGCCATTCCCAAGAAACTTCATGCGTCCGTTACGCTGGCTGGTGGCTTCCAGCCAAGTACGGCCTTGACTTTTTCCGGGTCTACGGCAATACCTTCTTGGGTCAAGATCGTGGCCCGTAAAACCTACTTGCCTTAGCCAAAATTCACACTTGCTGAATTTAGCGTACAATTGATGTTTCTGAGTTCCCCTAGTACAATTCGGAGATGTTCAGCGTGCTCTTCTGGTGTCTTGGAGTATACCAGAATATCGTCGATAAATACCACAACAAACTTGTCCATAAACTTCATAAATACTTTGTTCATGAGGTGAACAAAATATGCGGGGGCGTTCGTTAGTCCGAATGGCATCACGGTGAACTCATACAATCTGTATCTGGAGGTGAAAGCCATCTTGGGAATATCTTCTGTTCGCACCTTTAATTGATGGTATCCCGACCTCAAGTCAATTTTTGAGAATACCTTGGCCTGAGCGAGCTGATCAAATAAATCATTTATCTGTGGCATCGGATATTTGTTCTTGATTGTGACCATGTTAAGCGCTCGATAGTCTATGCACAATCTCAGTGTTCCATCCTTCTTTCTGGCAAATAAAATTGGTTAACCCCAGGGTGAGGAGCTGGCTCGTATATAACATTTGTCCAGTAATTCTTTTTTGTGCTTCTTGTATTCTTCCAATTCGGATGGTGCCATTCTGTATGGTTTCTTGTATATGGGGGCGGTTCCGGGTGCTAGCTCAATGCTGAATTCTATCTCTCGGTCTAGTGGCATGCCTGGTAGTTCTTCGGGAAATACGTCTGGAAATTCACACACTATAGGAACCTTGCTTAATTCAGAAATATCCACCTTGTTCAATCTTGGTTGCCGGGATATTTTTCTTTCTTTGGCTGAAACTTTTATGGTCATCCCGTGGTGGTGGGTGAGAATCACGGTCCGGTTGAAGCAGTCAATAAAACCTTTGTTGGTGGTTAACCAATCCATCCCTAAGATGACATCCAGTCCTTTATTTTCCAACACGATAAGATTGGCGTGAAACTTCAACCCTTCAAACTCAATAATCGCTCCTTGGCAATAACTCTGGGCAACTTGCTTAATCCCTGGGGACTTGACGATCATAGATTTTTCCAAGGGCAGCATCGAAAAATTATTTTGCAAGGCAAAACTTTTCGAAATGAATGAGTGAGAAGCTCGAGAATCAAACAAAACCATGGCAGGTATTGTGTTGACAGGAAACGTACCGAGTACGATATCTGGGGCGTTCTGTGCTTCCTCTTTGGTCACGTGGTTCAGATGACCCTTCCTTTGGTTGTTATTTGGGTTGAAATTGTTGCGCTTTGGTGCCGGATTATTGCCTCCGTTGTTCGGCTTTGGGGTCGAGTTCATTGGCTTCGGGCACTGCTTGGCATAGTGCCCTTCTTCTCCACAAGTGTAGCAAGTAACGCCTGGGCGGTATGTGAACTCCTTGTCCCTTGCATGGAAATTCTTGATTGGACGTGAGACGTTTGTCGTGGATTTGGGTGTCCAACCTTTCTGAACGTCTATCTTGCTGCGGTGGTTGCGAGCATGATTAGTCTGGTCCCTTTTTCGTTTGTGGAAATCTTCCAAGTTGCGTCTCTCATTTCCAAAGTAATGGCCTTATCCACCAGCGTCTTAAAGTCCGGGAAGGTGTGCACAACCAACTGGCATTTAAGCGCGGGCGTCAGACGGTCTAGGAATTTTTCCATCTTCTTGCTTTCAGACATACGCTCCTCGTTGGCGTAGCGAGACAAGAGAGTAAAGTGACTGTTGTATTCTGATACGGTCATTGCCCTTTGCTTGAGGTCATCAAATTCTCTCTTTTTGATCTTCATAAGACTCTTAGGAATATGTGCAACACAAAAACCTTCTTTGAACTCCTCCCAGGTTAAATTATTTTCGTTGGGGTGCATGTGTAGGAAATTTTCCCACCACGATGCGGCTGCTCCAGTGAGATAGTGCGGTGCATATAGTACTTTCTCAAGATCTGAACACTGGGCAATAATTAACTTTCTTTCCATGTCTCGAAGCCAGTCCTCGGCTTCAAGAGGTTTGTCAGTGTGAGAAAATGTTTGGGGACGCGTCTTCTGTAGCTCAGATAACTTTGATTGCTGCTGATACTGTCCACGGTGATTTCCCATATTGATGACTTGGTTCATCATCTCCACGATGTTGTTGCTGACTTTGCTCATAAAGGCGGCACATTTGGGAAAGTGTTGTTTCACCGTCCTGTTGACTTGACTGCCTCGTGTGAAATTGTTGCTGGGTTGTGTGCCATAATTTTGCTCTGGCGGAGTTGGCATGGAAGCGCCCAAGGACGAGACATTGTTCACTCTGGGGATATATTTTGTAAAACTCATAAGAAAAGAAATTGAGTCGCAAAAGTCAATAAATTCATGAAGACGGAAAAAAAATCTTAAATGCTCCAACATATTTCCAGAGAATAAACGTTTGCGCGCGGAGAAGGACTGCTCATTACATATCTTACACGCAAGCAGTAATTATACAATACATCACTCAGGATATGCGTACATATACCTGACATGTTATTTAGGCTAGTGCACTCCTCCAGTTCCTACATGATGCGCAAACAAGCTACTTCTCACAGCCTATGTACATATAAACATATCGCACTAGTCGGTACAATGCATGGCGTGCTAAGCGTGCATCCCGGAGATGGTAAGGACTTCCCTTGGCCTGCCGAGGGTGAGGCGCAGTGAGGCTGGGGACTCAACCTCCTCTTCGGTAATAGGCTCCAGACGTGAAGTGCTGTGCTGAGTTGGTGGACCAGGCGCCCTAGGCGGGACAACACGAACATGAGCGGGCGCAAGGGGTGGTGCAGAACGAACTGGAGTAGGCGCAATGACCTGGTTAAATTCCTCAGTGGTAGGCAGGCGACGAGTAGTGGCAAGAGCAGTAGGAGCAAAAGATGCTGATGACGAGACGAAAGTCAGTGGCGGTCGCGGTCTTGAGAGCTCCCTCCTGTTGGCGGCACAACCATGGATCGAGTCCATGCGGGCAGCCACAAAGTCGCCCACCGGGATGTTGAAGGCTGCCTCCAAAGCCCGGAGATACTCGATAAGCATCTCAAAAGCCTCGTCTCGTTCTCCTCTGGGGCAAGAGAACGCGAGTGGCAGGTGTATGGCACGTGACATGGAAGGTAGCGGTAACGACGAAGTCTTCATCGAAGGAAGGATATCCACGAGACGAGCTATCACCTCACGGGCTGCCATCTGCGGTGCATGCTTCTCTGTAGGCATGGCTCTCTCCAAGAACCGGAAACGCTCAACTCGCCCTCCTTGAATTGCACCGCTGACTTTGGTGCATGGTTAGACGGTCATTGACCTTGTGCTGAGAGAGTGAGAAGACTGGGTGCACAGATGGCCCCATCCCGACTTGGACCATGAAGGAGAGAAGCTTGACGAACCCATCACGCATGTTGGCGAACATCTGTGACTCGCAGTCGTTGCCTGCCATCTACAAAATTAGGCAAAAATTCTGAGTGGTCAAATCATAAATTTATGCTGACTGTCAGAAATTGACTATATTTTTAAAAATTAAAAATTAGCTCTATATGCTAATAACCGATTAGCGATCGCACCTAGTGGCTTCCTACAGTCAGCCTGGCTCTGGTACCAAGCTTGTCACGACCGGTTTTCCAATAAAAATATTTATTGAGAAACCGATCTTTTAATTCCGGTGTGAAGAAAGTTCCTCCATACTGGTAGACAAAACCTTGATACAATAAGCCGTAGCATTTAATATATTACAGTGGTCGAGCTGAGGTTGCTTAACAAATTATTACAAGCACGCCAATAATTATACATTGTGGCGGATATGACATGATGGAATGGTGGCATACTCTTGACTTGAGATAAAGTAGTGGAATAACACGATGGAGTGGATAATATGACTCCTACCTTTGGCGGCTCATCGGCGTCGAGGTGAGGCTCGATGAATTTATTTAGGTAGCGGAAGCGGATATAACATGATGACTAATCCAGGGTAGCACGAGACCGATCGGGATTCCTCTAGGCGTCGGACTCGCTATCGAACTCTTCATCCATGAGATCGCTTTCACAAGATTCCGCCAAATCAACAAGCGGATGAGTACTTTGAAAGTACTCGCAAGACAGATTCGGACAAAAGATATAACAAATGCATGCGTGAATGCGTCATGAGTAATTTAACAATGCACAATCAAATCAGTATAACAAGGTAAGTGAAAAGGGAGTCGGCGGTAGTCCGCTCGAAAACCCAATAAAATAAACTAAAAATTGATCGGGTGTCTGAAGCGACACCTCGAAGGGTGAACAAATAAGTAAAGCATGTCGTAGTCGGGCGTCTAAGCGACACCTCATAAAGGGCTTATACTGAAAGAAAAGACATGCGTGCCGCAGTCGGATGTCGGAGCGACATCACAGAAAGGGCTTATATCAAAAGTAAATGAATAACAATGCCACAGTCGGACGTCTGAGCGACATCGCAGAAAGGGCTTATATCAAAAGTAAGTAAATAGAAATGCCACAGTCGGACGTCTGAGCGACATCGCAGAAAGGGCTTATATCAAAAGTAAATAAACAACAATTCCACAGTCGGACGTTTGAGCGACATCGCAGAAAGGGCTTATATGAAAAGTAAATAAACAACAATGCCACAGTCGGACGTCTGTGCGACATCGCAGAAAGGGCTTATATCAAAAGTAACTAAATAACAATGCCACAGTGGGACGTCTGAGCGACATCGCAGAAAGGGCTTATACTTCATTATTCATAACCTACAAGAAATAGTGCTCACAGGAAAATATTCATCATATGATAGTAAACGGGTTAGTCCATCCACAGGAAATAAAAATTTAACACTCATGTGGTTCTCAGGAGTTTCTGTCACCGGGACTAACATTTGAGAAGATAAGATGAACACAAAGACTTGGACCTGGATAAGATGATTTCAAGGATTATTGACTCTGCAGAGTTTGTACTAAATTATCCACAGCCAATGATTTAGTAGTCACGAAGGACTAGTTCCGTTCTGGTATTTCGGAGGAAACACAGACTAACCAAGTACATACCCATCCCACCTTACGTTGCTGTGAATCACCCTAGACAGCGTTCAAGAAAAACTTTGAGACGGGGATATCACAATCTCGAATAGCATGGGATCAAATTTATATGCTTGGCGCTCTAAGGGTGCCCCCTCTCGGTCCCAACCAGAAACACCCATGCCCTCCGACGGATGATAGGCTTTAATCCAGGGCCATGGAACCCTCATCTCGGCCTCTCGATTTGGTGTGTACCGTAAAGCGGTTTGCAACTTACTAAGCCGTATACCTTATGGAAAACATGTGGTAGCACGGAAGGGAAAACGGACGAGAAGCTGGATCGATTCATGTTGACACTGGTCAAACAATCTGGCATAAGACTGGCATGCTACAACACTGCCATCTTACCCATTCTCATGCCAACTCATGGCCATGCAAACTCATTTCCATCAACTCATGGATTTCCGAAACTCACTTGCCTCAACTTTTTATGTGATGTAACTTTCATCGAGATGTTCATGAACATGCCATGAGACTAATTAATGCAAACATGCCCAAACACTCATCGTATCAAAAGTTCAAACATGCTTGCCTGGTTCGGACTAGTCGGGGCCTAGCTCGGTGAAGTTCGCGGTTCCGTCACCTCCTTCGGTATCTACGGTATACAAAAATACACGCACTAACGTAAATACCATGGGGTGCACAAAAATATTCCAAATGTTTTTCAAATAAACCTGATAAAAAATTAGACAAAATTTTGAAGAGGACAGAAAAAGAATCACTCAAAAATCCTTTTCTATTTAAAAGTTATAAGAGTTTTGGTCCAAGGACCTCTCTGTAATGAAACGGAAAACTCTCAGGGGTCTAAGCAGAAAAGTCCAGAAAACGATTCAGATTAGAAAGCGCATTTGCCAGAATTCGGTTTCAAAATCGGGTCAAAAGAAAGAATAGAGAGGCTGTCGGGCGGGTCCCACCCGTCAGGTGTGAATATTCAAAAGAGGCGGCAGAGCCTGTCGGGCGCCCGAGAGCGGTGGTCATGGCGGCGATCCACCATGAGGCGGGGGATCGAGGGTTACCTCTGTGATCAGCGCACCCTTCCGCGTCGGTGGGTGGTGGTGGTCGCCGGCGAGCACCACGTCGACGGCGGCCCTTGCTCCGGCGGACGGTGGTTCGGGAAGTCGTGGGTCTCGTCGGAGAGAGTTGCTGGGGTCAAATTGGAGTGGGGGTTAGACTCCTAGAGGTGCCATGAGGCTACGGGCAAGTCTACGGCGGTGGAGGAGCTCTCACCCGAGAGAACGCTGCCGGAGCCCGAAGCGGACAGAGGTGGCCGGAGTTGAGGAAGAACGGCCCCTCGAGGCTCTTCCAGTGGCTGGGCGGGGTCTGGTGAGGTGGTGGAGGTGTGCGGTGTCGAGAGCGAGCTCGAAGGCACTATTTATAGCCGGCCCGAGGCGGTTGCTGAGAACAGGATAAGTCCGGCGAGCGATTACGGCGGTGCTGTGGCTGGACGGTTTGTTTAGGAGCTTGAGCATCGACTAGACGGAGCACTGATTCCATCCTGGTGCCTAACTCAGCAAGGTAGGGGCGGTTACGGCCCGTCCCCAACGGAACGGCCGTGCGGCACGTCGGCGGCAGAGGGCGCGCCCTGTGCGTGCCAGGTCACGGCGATGGTGTTGCATGCGTGCGCTGGCAAGGGAGACGGCCACGCGGAGCTCCCAGGTGGCGTGGGCGGTGCCGAACGGCGTTGTGCCGCAGGGTGCCCCCTGTTGGCCGCCACGGGAGGTCCCGACGCCATGGAAGACGCCAGCGCAGACGGGCCAGGGTGCCACCGACGCCAGGAACCAGCCAAGTGCTCGTGCGGCGCTCGACAGGGGAGGAGGAGCCAAAGCGCCAGCGCGCCCGAGCGCCTGATTGACAGGTGACCAGCCTCTGACGAAACTGAATTTTCTGAAACTTTGAATCTCTCTGAAAATGCAAAGTAACAGTGCAGGCTAGGTGTTCGACAGAATGATTTTGGTATGTGGGGATTTTTCCTTGAGCTGATTTCTGGTGGAATGGCTTCTCATTGCAACTGGAGGTTGCCTGAATTTTGGTGGAATTTTTGGAGAAGAGGAGATATGAATTTCACCAAATTTGACTAATCTGGTCCAAACTTGCAGAAGCTGAAACTTGAAAATTTTGAAAATAATAAGAGTGGATCTTGATGGTTCTAGGTTGTGGGTGCTAGGGACTATCCAGAGGAGTTGATTTGAGAACAAAGTTCAAAGGCATTAAGGTACTTGCTTTGCAAATCACCTAGGCTCAAAAATATGGACAGAATTGTTTTGGGCAAAGAAATAAATGAAATAAAAATCCAAAAATGAGTTGGACTTGTTGTGTCAGAATATTTGGATTGTCCCAAAGTGGAAGGAGGGGTTTTGGGAAGATTTACCACAAGAGGCAAGATAAAACCATGGGTGGTTTTAAAATAAGAGAAGAACCAAAACTCCTAGGGTTTTCTTCTAAAAGAAAATAAATCCCAAAAATAAATTTGAGAAGGGGAGAATCAGAGGAAAGGCTTTTAATAACCAAACACCAGAGTTGAAGAAGATGCCAAAATTAAACCCTTTGCCAAAGGGGAAACTTTTTAGAGAGAGATATTTTTGGAAGGGTTTAAATGACCTCCTTCAAAACCAACAAAGTTTTTGTTGAAAACCAAACAAAATTTTTGGAGTATCACATCTTACGAAAACCAAATATTCCCAAAACACTTAGGCGCAGTGCATTAATTTCTTCCTTTTTTCTTGTTTCTTGACATACGTATCAACCAATAAGAGATGAGAGGTGTGCATGCTTTTAATCACTTGCAATGGCTAGTTCATTGCATGGAATGCTACTAATTAGCAAATAAACATTGGTGACCCCAGGAGGAAACGGTGCTAAGCTCGTGGACCTATGCAGAATGAGTATCAACCAATGGATAATGGGGTTTAATTGTTAAACAATGGCAATTTTGTGTCATGCAAGAGCCTGGCTAGTACTCCAAGGAACCGCACCACGCGAGCGTTCGCAACTGCCACGTTCAATTTGCGTCTCTTTGCCTCTTCGAGAAGACGAACAATGATGTTACTCCTACTTCTACAGTATCGAATCCACTGCTGCATGTCCGTCCACCTCGTGCGGGAGGGATAGCGTGTAGCGAAAGCTTCTACTTACTGCTCCTGCCTTTGCGTCCATGACATGTGGGACCAACAGTGGTTGGCCCACCTGTCATGCAGCCAAAGGCAGGTGCGATTAAGGCACCGGAGCTCGATCATGAGGGAGAGGGCGTCGTAGTAATCAAATTTCTCGGTCTTGTACGAGTTGACGCGACACATCAAAGCACTGCACTCGATAAAAGTCTTTTTACACATTTCAAATGGGCTACTTCGTATGTAGGAGTAGACATATTCTCTTTGTGTGTACTCCCTCCGTTCCAAAATATAAGTCGTTTTAGAGATTTCACTGTGAACTACATACGAAACAAAATGAGTGAATCTACACTCTAAAATATGTCTATTTACATCCGTATGTAGTTTGTAGTGGAATCCCTAAAAAGACTTACATTTAGGAACCGAGGGAGTAGTCACTTGTTGCAATCTCTAAAAAGACTTATATTTGGAAATAGAGGGAGTACAACGCATGCATGCATGCCGTGACTTTCCTTTTGATACTTGCATTTGTTGATTTGATGCACCTTGCCAAATTTTGACTATAAATTTAACTAACCAAATTTTCATGCATGTCACAAAAAATCACGGGGCTGTTTGGATTGTGACTATGTTTGTCTTATGTTGCCACATTATTTTTCCCACACTTGCCGCAGTTGCCTAAGGGAATCTTGCCACAATTTTTGTGTCTATGACATGTGGGGTTCACTGCTAATAAAAAAATTCTTGTCTTAGGTGTGGGTAATAAAAAAGACTTATATTTAGGAACGGAGGGAGTAGAAAATATAAATAATAATGCATGTTGGGGCAACCCACGTTTCCGCTAATTTTAGCCCTGGGCTTGTTCACAATTTTACGAGGGTGTGGTTGTTCATTTAATGGAGGGACTTGTAGTACCAGACTTGAACGATACAAAGTGCGACCTGGCACACCGTAACACCACTTGGAACAAGTGGGTAGCTATCTCAAACAACAATCAACAACTAAAAAAAACCGCGACCTGGCATGTAGTACTAGTACACAATTTAAAACAATGGTTTTGATGAAGTGAGAAAGGAAAACTACCCCACTACTTATATATAGGCCGGAGCCTCCGCGCTTGCTTGCTAGGGCTGCTCTATTCACACACTCTCATCCTCTCCAGATCTAAACAAGATAGGCGTAGTAACACTGTCTTTATCCCTTCAAAAAACATTGGCTTTCTATCCTCACCGCTGGTTACAGATCTGGACGTATCCCCCTCCGTCGGTGAAGGGGAGGAGGGGCAACGTTTAGGCCATCGTCGACAGCGAGGGAGGAGACCCACTGCCGGCCGCACCGTTATCTATCTCGGCGGCCGCGCTGGAGAGGTCCTCCGATCCCTTCGTCATTGCCTGTGGGCGAATCCGGCCTCCCGCCGCCCACCTATCCACATCCCGACGACCTTCAGGTATATCTTTGTTCGAAACCGCCTTAGCTCTACTTCCCCAGCTCTCTACGTCGCTGCATGTGCATCATTTCCTACCTCTCAGCCCCTCTCAATCGGATGGTCCAACGTCACCTATTTTTTTTCTTCTATTGTTAGAGGTAAAGCTACTTCATGGAGTCTAATCTTGTACTCCCCCCTTCCTAAAATACTTGTCATTTAAATAAAGTGGGGGTGGGGAATTTAGTATGTACATCGGACTTGGTACAAACAGGAAGGAAAGGGGATGAAAGTAGTACAGGTGATCATCCAACCGGTCTCTTGGTCGAAAAAGGGAAATATAGGGGTAACGCTGTGTACTGCAGTGGTATGACCAGGACTAGATTTGCTATCCACACATAGGAGTAGGTGGCTAGAGTGAACAAAAATGGGACCAACCCAGATGTGTTTCTTGGATGTTTGTTTCTCGGGGCAACAAAGCTATTGGTGCACCCACCGTCCCATGCCCTTATACCAAATATTTAGGCTCAAATTAGGAATAAAGGGGCAGAAAACATAGGTCTTGATGAAAATAGTGGAATAGGAAAGTAATGTAGGTATAAAACTATGGAACAACGAACTGGAGGAAAACTCTCAAGAGAATGTGTTCGGATGGACTATGAAATGTACAGATTTGTTTTTTTAGAGTAGCATGCTTGGCAGTATGAGATGCTATTTGTTTATTCAGCTGCACAATGACTACTCTTGTCCTCACCTCACGTACCACACATAGGTTGATTTTTATTCCGGCAAACACAACACAACAACCTGTCTATCGCATGGCAGCGAACGCCTGCCTCGGGCTTCCGCCCAAAAAATGAGCAAAGGCGTGGATGTTTCAAATCCGATGGAATCAAGATTACTACGGACCAGCTTTCCTATGAAACACTATTCACCTTTCCCGTGTTCCGAACGGTTGGAAGGGAAATAATACCGTAGGAATCGTGTTCCTACGAAAATCCTGCACCAAACCTGTGAACTGAACGCAGCCTTAGCTATTCTTAATATAACGTCCCTGGTAAAAATGAAGCCATGCCACTGTTTTTGCCTGTAATTGTTTGAGACTCTGACAAGTTTAGCCAAATGTTTTTGCCTGTAATTGTTTGATACTCTGACTATTTAAATGCGTGCCTTTTTGTGCAAACAGGGGATATCGAATTCACACAGTTCTTTGTTGTGCCTTTTGGTGCACTGCACAAAACTCTTCTTAAAAGAAGTGACTTTTGTGCTTGTTTAAGCTGGAATGTCGATGGAACAGTTGGTTCATTTTGGTGGAACTGCACAAAGGGAGATCTGTGTTCCAATCCTCATCATCCATATTGGCGCCCATAACCTTCCTTTAGGTAAGAATGATATTTAATGCATGTGTTCATCTCTATTTTCCGATTGCCATGAGAAAATAAAGCTGTTTTTTACTAGTACACTTGTACTCCCTCATGACAAAACCAATTCTGAATTAGAAGGCCAATCATGTACTTGGTTTCACCAACTGGCGAGGAGAAAGAGAAGCGAGCATGAAGAGGAGGAAGAAGAAGAATAAACATCGCCAAGGCGATCTTCTTTGAAGCCAGAGGCCTCAGTCGAGGCTATTCAAGGGCTCCGGTAACGACTACCTTACATGTGAGACGATCCTCCAGGGAGCCCTTCCACTTCTGCTGTCTCACTTAATTAATTAGGAGTACTTAAGTACCACTAATTTATTAATGCCTAATTTTCCTATTGGAGTTAAACAAATCTTTAGTAGGACCCTATGCTGAATCATGTACGTGTGAACGTTTTTCTATGGAGGTGAATCATGTGGTGGAGCAGGGAGGGAATATTATTAGTGTCATGACATAATAGTGCTATTGTTTTGCATGTCAATTTATTGCCATTGGTTCAATGAGGCAATGTTTTGCATATTTTCCATCATGAATTTGATGCTACTGTTTGAGTAATATGCTAATGTCTTCCTATCCTTTCTCACTAAGCTAATGAAGGTTTCACCTTGTTCCTACTTGTGCAAACAGGGATTATGTTGTGGCAATCATACATTTTAGTGGAACTACACAAGACAATACAATGAACTGTATCCCAGCCAGTGCTTTAACTTTCTGCTTTGGAAGTTCTTGATAATCTTCGATATAATCTCAAAGACCTTTGGTAAACAAGAGTGATTTCAACCATACATTTGAAGTGCACAAAAATATATACTATTGTGTGATTCCATGAGTGCTTTATCATCTCTTATGGGACTACATGAATAAGCTTTTTTCTCGAGGTTGGTACGGGCCTAAGGCCTTCATCCATATTAGTTTCTTTGTCATCTTTATTTGTATCGTACTCTGTCATGAGAAACTCCTTTATCTTTGCACTTTTAAGTTTTGCAACCTATGATAAATGGCAATGCTTTGAGTGTTGAGTTGAGCTAATTGGCGCTGATTAAATAAACTAATACCTCTCTTTAAGCAAGACTACTATGTTGTTAACTTTACCCATTAAGATAATGAGGGTGCTTCTATTTGTTAGTGTATGTTTCATCAACTAGTCCCACTATTACAGTAATCTCACTCTCTCAGTATATGTGCCAACAGGATGCTCGATTTTGGTGGAACCGCACAAAAACTTTGGGTGCTTCATTGCCTCGACAGCTTCCGTCCTTTCTGTCGATCGCTAATATCCGCTTGCTTTCTTCCTTCTTTGTCGATCGCTTGGCTTATCTCGGCTTCGGTCAAAGGAAATAGTAATTGATATGCTACCTCACACAGGTTGGTACTGGTCTTTATCCTGACTATTGTGCCTGTCATATGTATTGGTAATTTGGTATTGTGCTACTATTTGCCAATTTCATAAAGGAGTAATTTGGAGCCTGAACTCACAGGCAAATCATTACATCGGGTGATTTCAGCAGAACTGCACAAAATGATCAGATGGACAGGTACTTATGCTGCTGCTATGTACTCCAAAGTTCACTCAGACAAGCATCGATGTTGACAAGAAGTGCCTATATTCATTCGAGTATCAACGGTGTCAACCAATTGTCAAACTCAAGTATTAGGAGAGTGAACATAAAAATATTACTTGGTGCATAGCCTAGAAAAACGCATGATCCAGTCTTTGGTCCCAACTTGTGCCTTTTGGTTATCGGCACATATGGTAGCGAACTATATGGCATGGAGTCTAAATATTCGAGACAAGTTGGTTGACGCATATATTCATCGTGCACTTAATCGATGCACGCCAAGGATGGTCCATTTAGGTTGAACTGCACAAAAATTTGGGTGGTTCATTTTCTCAACCGCCTCCTTTCTCACAAATGCGCAATGTAGAATTTAGAAGTAGATACAGGACCAAGATGAGCCAAGAACTAGTTGGATGAAAGTAGTGGCCAAGTTGCTCAAACCTCCCTCGACACGAGGCCACTATTTGAGGATAAACCTACAAGCAAAGTTCAGATTATGCAGGTTGCCTCTTTTGTACTCGAAAGTTTACTCGTACAAGAACTAATTTTAGCAAGAAGTACCTCTAATTGAACACCATTTACCCGTCTGTACCCTAGGTAATTAAAGTTCGTCCATGGATCATATTGGCTGTGATCTCAATCATTTGGATGCATAAACATACTGAACATGTGTATATCTAAATCTTTTTGTGAATTATGTATGAATATTGTCGTGTGATCTATCAATCATTTGGATGCATAGATATGCTGAGCTTGTGTATATATGAATATTTTGAGTTGTTGATAGTGAATGTTGGCTATGAATATGAACGTGTCCTGTGAACCTGAGTTTGATATGAATTGCAACAGAACCAGCTATAACCCTTCTCCTCCTCTCAATCTGCGACTCCACTGCCGCGTTTTCCCAACTCCGAGTTGTTCCCGTCTGGGGCCTCGCCGTCGTCCACCGCCTCGCTGTGTTCGGTGTGGCATGGTCAACAAACGAGAGTCATCGGAAGAGGATCATGCGTGGAGAGCTCGAATTTGGGACCCATGAGGTCCATGGTCGCACGCAAGAAAAGTTCCTCCTTATTAAGCTGAAAAAAATGTTTCCTCCACCTGATAGCTGGGACCCACCGGCTGTATCTTCGCATGGAAGAAAGTGCCTCCTTGTTTTGCAAAAAAAATTATTCATCCCGTTGATACCGGGACCCGTCGATTTGGTGGTCGACTTGTGGGCCTGCTAAGCGGACGATGTACGCACGGCTTTGTTAACTTAATCAACAAATGATTCTAGCAATTTGGACCATTGGATGTTAATCCAACGGCCGTGCTCCTTCTTCAACCTCTGTTCTTGCTCCTCGTCTCCCGTATGCACCGCAGCCGGCCGTCTGCCAGCACCCAAACCAGTGAAGTTTCCCACTCCTCTCCATCTGCGACTCCACCGCCCGTCTTCCCCATCTGCCAGTCGTTCGATGCAGGTGCGCTCGACGCAGTGTGATCAACGTGGTCAACAATCGAGAGTCATCGGAAGATATTTGTCACGTGAGAGGCGACGGTGGAGTACGCACCATGCCCATGGACGCATGCATGCAACGGAACGCGGCGAGGTCAACGTGGTCAAGGAATGACTTCCATCGGAAGTATACTGTACGTGGAGAGTCTCAGCTGGGTCCACGCAGCAAGTAAGTGCCTCCTTATTACACGGAAAATAATGATTCCTCCAACTGACAGGAGGGACCCACTGGACGGGCCACCGTATTTTGCTAAAAAAAAATTTGCCCCCTGACTGCTGGGACACACCTGACGGGCCACCGTATTTCACGAAAAAAACGTCCCCCCCCCCGCTGTGAGCTCGAACACACCGGAAGTGCCTCCTTATTACGCACAAAAAAATGAATACTCCCCCTGCTAGCTGGGACCCACCTTGGTGGGAGGCTGACTTGTGGACCTACTAAGTTGACGGGGACGAAGGGCTTTGTCAACTTAGTCAATATGGACGATTCTAGCTCCAGTGACCGTACGATGTCCATCCAACGGCCGTAGTGCTTCTTCAACCTCTGGTCTTCTTGCTCCGGCCGCCCAAACCAGCGCCGGTCGTGCCTCATGCTCCTGCCTCCCGTGGCGGCTTTGTCTTTGCAGCGGAGGACTCACCGCCCCTACTATTCCCACTTCTGGCCGAGCCTGCGGCGGCAGCAGCCTCACCCCGCAGCCGAACCGGTGAACCCTCGTACTCCTCTCGGCGCTGGCTTCCACTTCCACGTCTTCCCGGCCCGCGTCGTCCCCTTCCTAGGCCTCGCGCCGTCCCACCACCGTGGTGCTCTCCAGCGGTGTGGTCAACGTGGTCAAGGAGCGACTTCCATCGGAGGAGTCTTGTGACGTGGAGAGTCTCGACAATTGGGTCCATGGCCACAGCCCAGTTTTTTTGTGATTTGCCAAGTAAGTCGCTTTGTCAGGCCTCTTGGGCTGCAAATCTTTCAAGACGAGGAGAGCTTTCATTCGGCTTGCCGAGAAAATGGCCCATCAGTAATGAGAAATGGGCTGTACATTTTTAAAACACATCAGACCGGCAATTAGTTTTAAATATCTTTTTTTCATTTCGAGATTTTAAATTACATTAATTTTTATGCGTGGAGAATTTGTTGGATTTTATATTGATATACATTTATTTTTAAAATCAGTTTGAATGTGAGTTGAAATTTCTGGATTAAAAATAGTTCGGACCGCACCGAAATATGCAAAATTTCATATAATTTTTTAACCGTGGCCACAGTATGGGTTGTAATGCTAACAAAAAGAATATGGGCTCCAAAAAAAACCTTAAGAATTAGCAAATGGGCTGTAAATTATTAGAAATAATGGCAGATGGGACGTATGCTGTTTTCCATAGATTTGAGGCTTTCCTAAAAAAAGGTTGACGCACAAGCAGTGACTGTTGGATTGCCATCCAACGACCGTCGTGCTTCTTCAATCTCTGCTCTTCCTGCTCCAGCCACTCAAACAAGCGCCAAGTGGACTGCCTGCTCCCTCCTCCCCGCGGCCGGCTCTGCTGCCACGCAGGCCTCACCGCCCCACTGTACTCCCATCGCTGGCCTAGCCATCCCTCTACTCACCCACACCTGCTGTTATTCTCCGGCGACGGCAGACGAACCTGTAAACCCTCGTACAGTCGTACTCCCCTCCGCGTGGGAAACAACTGCCAAGTCTTCCCTACCTCCGTGTTATTCCTTTCCCAGGCCTCGCCGTCGTCCATCGCCCTGGTGCTCTCGGCGCGGCCTGGTCAATGTGGTCAACGACCGACATGCATCTGAAGTGGACTGTACGTGGAGAGGCCGACAGCTGGGTCCACGGCCGCATGCAAGGAAATGCCTCCCTATTACGCGCAAAAAATAATGATTCCTCCACGACATCGAGGACCCAACGAAGGGCCTCTCAGATTTCGCGAAAAAAAATGTTACCACCGCTGACAGCTTGGACCCACCAGCTATATCTTCGCACGCAAGGAAGTGCCTCCTTATAACGCACAAAAAAATGAATACTCCGCCTATTAGCTGGGACCCAGTATAGTGGCAGGCTGACTTGTGGGCCTACTAAGTTGACAGGGACAGAGGGCTTTGTCAACTTTGTCAATAATATGCACGATTCTAGCTCCAGTGACCGTACGATGTCCATCCAACGGCCGTAGTGCTTCTTCAACCTCTGGTCTTCTTGTTCCAGCCGCCCAAACCAGCGCCGGTCGTGCCTCGTGCTCCTGCCTCCCGTGGCCGCCTGCGATGTGGCGGAGGCCTCACCGCCCCCTACTACTCCCACCGCTGGCGGGCCATCCCTCTACTCACCCACACCCCTGTTATTCTGGCGACGGCAGCCTCACCCTCGTACTCCTCTTGGCGTGGGCATCCATGCTGCATCTTCCCGGCCCGCCGTCGTCCCCTTCCTAGGCCTCACCGTCGTCCACCGCCCGTGGTGCTCTCGGCCTGGCGTGGTCAATGTGGTCAATGACCGACTTCCATCGGAAGAGTACTATGCGTGGAGAGGTCGACAATTTGGGTCCACGGCGGCCGCAAGGAAGTGCCTCCTTATTACGCGCAAAATAATTATTCCTCCACCTGACAGCAAGGACCCACCAGACGGGCCACCAGTATTTCGCGAAAAAGACGATTCCCCCCTGACTGCTGGGACCCACCAGCTACATCTTCGCACGCAAGGAAGTGCGTCCGGGCAAAAAATAAAAAAACCCAAAACGATTTGCCCCCTGACTACTGGGACCCACCAGCTACATCTTCGCAGGCAAGGAAGTGCCTAACAGTCGGGACCCACCTGGTCGAAGCATACGTAGCGTTGTCATTCTGGTCGCGAAAGTGTATGTACATACTGGTTGATGTAGAGGCACGCACGTGTCGTAGTAGAGGCGCGCACGTGTCGATGTAGAGGCGCGCACGTAGCATGTACACGTACGTACATCGGAGAGGGTGCAAGAAAGAAAATACGTCCACGTACGTACATACGGGCAGGGTCTCGAACGCCTACTCGCGCATAAGTACATGGCTGGGTCGGAACGTAGAAACAGCGTCGTCGTCGTGTTCATGGGGAGCCAACCGGCTGGGTCAGAACGGAATGCGTGGTCGTGTTCAACGGGAGGGCTTGGACAGAACAGGCGCTGGAAACGAGGCCTAGCGTACCACACAACAGAGGAAACGGCCTTGTGTTCGACCGGCCACGTTCGAAACGGGATCCTGTTGATCGGGAGGGGTGTGGCGTACTGCAAAACGGAGGAAACGGACCTCCTACGGTCGAAACGGGGTCATGTTGATCGGGAGGGGTGTGCCGTAGCGCAAAACGGACAAAACGGACCTCCTATGGTCGAAACGGGGGTCCTGTTGATCGGGAGGGGTGTGGCGTACCGCGAAACGGACGAAACGGACCTCATACGGTCGAAACAGGCGTCCTATTCATCGGGAGGGGTGTGGCTTACCGCAAAACGGGACTCCACGGGATACTGTTCCCACCGTCGACCTCCTCCAGCCTCCACGGGCTACCGTCGACCTCCTCCAGCCTCCACGGGCTCCTGTTCATCTAGCCTCCACCGCACGCTACTCCACCGGCTACTGTTCAACCACCCCTCCACGGGCACCCCTCCACCGTCTACTGTTCATATAGCCCTTCACACCACGGGGTCCTGTTCAACCACCCCTCCACGGCCACCCCTCCACCGCTTCATCGCTCATCCAGCCCTCCACACCACGGGGTCCTGTTCATCCAGAGGCAACGCCACCGCTCACTGTTCATCCAAACCCTCCCGCAACCCTCACTGTTCATCCAATCGATCGGCTTCAGTTAGCAGCCGTAGCGAAGGAATCGCTCCATCGGGTTCAGTTAACAGCCATCGTTCGATCGCTCGGGTTCGAGAACGCGTAACCTGCGGCAATCGCCGGGTTGATTAGAGCCCAATGCCTCGCTCGGGTTCAGTTAGAGCCAACGCTTCGCACACACACGCGTACCTGTACAAGAGAAACACGCATCGCTCTCCTACCGTCACCGGCAAGTCCCCGAAATTTTCCTCCCCCTCGCTTCTACCATGGTTTTCCCCATCATGGACGGCCCAAAGAATGTCATGCAGCTGCGTCTCCGGCCCGCCCAGGACGAAAAGCCCATTTCCTGTCATGATTTTTTGTCATAGAAGTAGGAGCCCACCACATCTATGATGATACCGGGTTTTCTCAATATTATCGTCATAGAAGTGTCATATGTATGACAGAAAAAAAATTCGTTCGGCCCAAAATGTCACAGATGTGTCTTTTTTTGTAATGCGAGGAGGAGGTGAGTCTCGGCAATGAAGACTTTATCGTGCCGGAGGAACCTCTCGAGCAGGAGCACTTTAAGCACCGGCTAGTAGCCACTGCAAGGAGCCTGAAAAATAAGCAGCAGAAGCTTCAAGCTGACCAAGACTTACTCAACGACAGGTGGACTAACATCCTGGCAGCCGACGAATACGACCTCGAGCGCCCAACCAAAAGTTACCCGAAGCGTAAACTTCTACCTCAATTCGACGATGAGGCACTGGACCCTGTACCATCAGCACGTAATGCAGCTGACCGACCTCCCCGTGGCCGGGACAAAACGACAATTCAGGCCAAACACCAGCACATACCACCTCGCCGTAAAGGTGGTGATATAACAGCTCGGGGAAATACATATGACCTGCATCAGGACCTGGACAGTAGAGCAGGTCAGACCAGATCGATCTACGGATCGCAGTTGTCGGTGTCAAAACCGGAAGATCTCGGGTAGGGGCTCCTGAACTGTGCGCCTAAGGCTAATGGTAACAGGAGGCAGGGGACACAATGTTTACCCAGGTTCGGGCCCTCTCGATGGAGGTAATACCCTACTTCCTGCTTGATTGATCTTGATGATATGAGTATTACAAGAGTTGATCTACCACGAGATCGTAGAAGCTAAACCCTAGAAGCTAGCCTATGATTATGATTGTTCTTGTCCTATGGACTAAACCTTCCGGTTTATATAGACACCGGAGGGGGCTAGGGTTACACAGAGTCGGTTACAGAGAAAGGAATCTTCCCATCCGAATCGCCAAGATTGCCTTCCATGCAAAGGAGAGTCCCATCCGGACACGAGACGAAGTCTTCTATCTTGTATCTTCATAGTCCAACAATCCGGCATATGCATATAGTCTGGCTGTCCGAGGACCCCTTAATCCAGGACTCCCTCAGTCGCGCCCTGAACCAGGCTTCAATGACGACGAGTCCGGCACGCAGTTTGTCCTCGACATTGCAAGGCGGGTTCCTTCTGCGAATACTCCAAAGTAGATCTTGAACATAAGAATCGTGTCCGGCTCTATAAAACAAATCCTACATACCACTGTAGAGAGTATAATATCCCACGAGTCGAATCTGCTGACAACTCATTGCGTGACATCACGATATGGCCCAGTCTTTATTTGAACCATTTTATCCTGCCCCTCCATATTTCGAGGCGCGGTTTCATTGGCACGTCATGTCAAAGAAGAGATCGTGTCCCTTATCACGGGATTCTCATTAATGCAGGCATGGGTAACTCAACCGTGCCATCTGCATGGCGCTTGGTGAATAGGAGGATTTTAAGGCGAGGAGGGAGGCGTACGACCTTGACTGTCTTTATAAGGGGATAAGGATTCCTCCTCATTCACCCACACTTTCTTCTTCATCTGCCCATTCATTCTTGAGCTCCAACGCCTAATCCCTCACCTTCTCCACCCGAAAACGCACTCCAATCATGTCCGGATCCTGAGCCGGAGGCAAGTGGATGGCCTCCTCCGTGAAGGAGGACATCAAGAAGCTCCGGGAGGCCGGGTACTTGTCCAAAGACATCGCTCATCGGCTTTCGTCCAAGGGGCAGATCATCCCTACCCCGGAGCCCCAAGAGAGGGTGGTGTTTCTCTCCCACTTCGTCCGCAGGCTGGGATTCCCCCTCCACCCATTCGTCCGCGGACTGATGTTCTACTACGGGCTGGACTTCCACGACTTGGCCCCCAACTCCATCCTCAATATATCAACATTTATTGTCATGTGTGAGGACTTCCTCCGTATCCCACCTCACTTCGGCTCTGGCTGAAGACCTTTAATGTGAAGCCAAAGGTGGCGAGCGGCCAACTAGCGCAGTGCGGAGGCGCCATGGTGGGCAAGATGCCCAATGTCACCTGGCCCGAGGGCTCCTTTGTGGAGACTGTAAAGGGGTGGCAATCGGGGTGGTTCTACATCACCGAGCCGCGCAGCACCAACTAGGCGACGGCCCCCGAATTCCGATCCGGAGTTCCCATGCGGCTCACCTCCTGGCAAGAGAAGGGTTTAGCTTGGGGCTCAGGGAAAGAAGTGACTGGGCTCCATACATGTGTCCAGAACATGATAAGCCAGAAAATCAAGCTTGTCAACGTGGTCCAGGTTATGCTCTTTCGCCGGATTCTTCCGTGCCAGAGTCGGACTTGTAATTTGTGGGAGTTCAACTCGGCCAAGCACCAGACGCTTCTGGAGCTCTTCGACACGACAGACGAAGACATCTGGAAGGTACTTTTTAAGGCCAGCGAGGTACCACCGCTCACGACCGAAGATCACGTGCTTAGCGCAAAACGCCGGGCTAATCCGGTAAGTTCTTTCATGTTTGCAAGGAATACCTTTTACTGGCATATCTGCGGGATAAACCTAAGCCTCCATGCCAATCTTTCAGGCCTGGGTAATGATAGCAGAGCAGATTGACTGTACGGCTCCGCTACCCGAAGATCCAGAAACGCCTCTTCGGATGAAGATGCTGTTTCCGGCGCCTTATGAGGTGTCGGAGAAGAAAGCCAAGAAGGTGGCCAAGGGGACCAGAGATGGTCTCCGATGCAAGGGTGCTTCGGACGTGACATCCAAAGACGCCAAGACGCACTCCTCTACCGAAGACGAGGAGGAGGAGGAGGAGAAGACCTGTTCCCCCCTTACCGGTGGGAAAGAGAAGAGGAAGGCCTCCACATATGGGGAGGCCAAGGTCTTCAAGAAGGGAAAATCTCCCTTCCGGGCTACTCCGCCGCAGCCACCAACAACAACGGGGAGTGTGAGTCCAGGGTCAAGCCCCTGGCCAAATCGTAAGTATCCGGACACGGTAATATTTCCGGTCTTTTCACTTTATCGTTTTTTAATGTGCTAGACCATGCATCTGCAGTCCGACCCGGTCAAACATCGAGCTATCCTCCTCTTCGGAGGGGTAACTGGACCCGTCGATGATGAAAAGCGGGTCCCTTCCGACGGCCACCTCTCCCAAGGCCGCGGACAACACCGAGGTGTTGTCTCGAAGGATACCGGGCCAAGGGGAGACCGTTCCGGTGATACCGGAGGATAAAACACCGGTTGCCGAACACATGGGGGGAAAGACCCCTACAGACCCCAACGATGGGGGCCGCATCTAGTTCGGCCCTCAGCCAAATAAAGCTACGGAGACCCAAGTGGTTCCGGATTCAGGCTGGCAGCCTCTCCCGAACGAGGGGGGCAAGCCGCCTCCACCGGTGACCTCTGTCCATCTAGAGGCACCGTATAGATTGCTGGAAGCGCTACGAGGCGCTTCCATTGTGGAAGAACACCATACTCTTATGAGTACGGTGATTGAGAAAGTCCAATCCGCCAAGAACGGACTGACCGAAACCTGCATTAGCCTTCTAACAGGCTTTGAGGTAAGTAATGTAGTTGTAAAAGAATATCACCTTGTAAGGAGTATCCCCTGATGCTCTATGTGTTCGGAAAGAAAAACCAAACAGAGGATCAAAATAATTTTCGCAGGAGTCTAACATAACATGTCTGTGTGAATAAGCAGGCGTCGCTGCTGGCTGCTGCCGCTCATACTGCGGAGTTCTCCGGCTTGAAGCAGAATCTGGAGCGGGCCGAGGAAGAACTCGGCCTCGTGAAGAAGAAGCTGGAGGACATCGAAGGTATGCACTAACTGGTGCTTTACATTTAGGAAGGATGGAAAGTTCGTACTGACTAAAGTGTCATGAACTTTATTAGGGGCCGCGACCGAAGTAGCGGCCCTCAAGAAGGCATTGGCCGAGGCCGAGGACAAAGCGGCTAAGGAACGCGCCGCACGCGAGAAGCAGGAGGTCCGGTTCAGCGAGGTCCAGCAAGAGCTCCAGGACGTGGTCAAAAAGTACGAGTCCTTGGAGCATGATTCTAACACTCAAGAGTCCGAACTTGCGAAGGCCCGCTAGAGCACGCAAGCTGGACGAGCCGAAGCCCAGAGGGCCCTCCAGGAAATCCGGGTGGCCAAGAAGATCGTGGCGGGTAAGGCTTTTATTATGCAAAGCAAGTATGTGAAGGAAATATTCCATTTACTTACCCAAATTTGGAGTTCTCCAGGAGCGTTTGCGGATCTGCCTTGCAGCGTATCAGATGCTGCAGAGTTCTTTCGAGCCGGGAGCTCTACGGAGAAGTTGTTCTAGTCTCAATGGACCAGAACATCCGGTGCCCTTTAGCGACCAGCTAAAACAATTGGTTGAGCTACACAAGGTGGCCGAACTGGCCATGAAGGACCTAATAGTCTGGCTATGGCCTGTCGAGCCCATGCCCAGTAGCTACTTCAGACTCGTGAAGCGGCTGGTCAGTGCCTGCCCTCGGCTTGATGCCGTCAAGCGGTCGGTCTGCATTGAAGGTGCGCGGATGGCTTTCTCCCGTGCCAAGATGCACTGGGCGAAGATGGATGCCACGAAGTTGATGACCGAGGGTCCGCCCGTGGGCAAGGAGCATCGCAAGCCCGAGATGTACTACGACAGTGTCATGGAGGGATCCCGCCTTGTGGCGGAGCAATGTGCCAAGGATATCATTTTCCCCTGAAAGCATTATTTTATCTTGTCCTGTAATATGGAACAAGGTCTTTATGTAATATAATGCTTGTTATTTAAAATTTTACCTCCTGTGCAGCCGTTTATGAAATCTGAGAGTTGGCCAATCATCGGCTTCTGCCCCCACGTAGCTAGTATAGGGGTGTTCGGGATAAATCTAAACACTCTTTATCCAAAAATTTTGGTCCTTTAAGGAGGTGTTTAGCGCAATGAACAAGGCAATCGGACTATACAGCTTTATCACCCTCACTTAGCCATAGGAGTTCTATAATTTTAAATTTTGGCGTAGGCCCTGGTATTCGGAAGGCCGAAGTTGGGGCGCTATACATGCCTAATCGGATAAAGTCTGATTCCTCGCATAAAGCGGAGAAAATCTCTAACGATTTGAAAACCTCTCGAACAGCTGACCAGCTCTCGCCGCATCATGACAGTCAGTTTTCGTCTTTCTCTACTGAGGTGCTCGTCCGGAAGAATCAGGACACAATCGCAGTAGTTCTCTCTTTACTACCCTAGCTGATACAGCGGAACGTAAGGTAGCAAGCACAGGAGTCGGGCAACCCAACTATTGACCAAAGACATGATTCGGAGCCGATGCATATAATGCTATAAGTTCGGGGTGCCTAACTATACAGTAAAAGTGTTCGGACTTTCTTGGCGTGTTATGGGGTACAATGAAGCCCCTGGCGAATTAAGGCATACCAGAATGTACGGGTGCAATTGAAAATAAATAGACAAAAAAATTAGGTAATAAGCAGACACTACAAATTATTTTTCATTGTAAGTTTATTAATACATCAAGGCGTATGTGTACAAGTAGTGCAATAAGCGAATAAGGCTATTTAACATGCCACGACCAAGAGCAAGCTACGTGCGAGTATTTAAAACAGGTATGACGATCGTTAGCAGAGACCACCTGGGTATTCCCTTGTACGTCCGAGCCCCTAGCTTTCTTGGTGTATCCGTCCCGCTATGGGTCCCATGAGCAGGTTTATCAGAAAAGGCCTCGAGAAGAGGAAAAACCTGAAAGAAAGAGAAAAAGTGAAGGTATACGGATCTAGGAGCGGTTGAGACGCATTGTGGAATGAGGTCTAGTTGTGCCTCCGTCCATGCCCATGGTATTTTAAGTGCGTAGTTGTGTATGCGCGGCACGAATTTCACCGCTTTATTGGGGCTGGGACGAAGGCCGGATTGCTAGCTGAGCTCTGGACGAGCCGGACGGTCCTGTTGCAGAGTAGCTCGGACTCGCTTGACGGTGTCTGGGGGCTTTATTGCCGAATTGGGGTTTTGTCTAAGAAGGCTATTCTGTACTTCTGCTGCAAGGGCCGCGGTGTGCTCTTCAGTACGAAGGGAGCGCTCCGTGTTTCCATTGACTGTTATAACACCGCGAGGTCCGGGCATCTTGACCTTAAGGTAGGCATAGTGCGGCACCGCATTGAAATGAGAAAATGCGGTGCGTCCGAGCAGTGCGTCATAACCACTACAGAAGGGGACGATATCAAAGATTAATTATTTGCTTCGAAAATTATCCGGGGATCCGAACACCACTTCCAATGTGATTGAGCCCGTACAGCAGGCCTCTACACCTGGTATGAAACCTTTAAAGGTGGTTTTGGTGGGCTTGATCCTTGAGCGATCAATACCCATTTTGTGCGTTGTATCCTGATAGAGCAGGTTCAAGCTGCTACCACCGTCCATGAGGACGCGTGTGAGGTGGAATCCGTCAATGATAGGGTCTAGCACCAGTGCGGCTGAACCGCCATGATGGATACTAGTCGGATGGTCTCTTCGATCGAAAGTGATCGAACTGGAGGACCACGGGTTGTATTTCGGGGTGACTGGCTCCATCGCATAGACGTCCCTTAGTGAACGCTTCCGCTCCCTTTTAGGGATATGGGTAGCATATATCATATTCACCATTTTAACTTGGGGAGGAAACTTCTTCTGTCCCCCTGTGTTCGGTGGTCGGGGATCCTCATCGTCGTCGCTTTGCGATCCCTTTTCCTTGTTTTCGTCGTTTAACTTGCCGGCCTGTTTAAAGACCCAACATTTTCTGTTGGTATGATTGTCTGGTGAGGGAGTCCTGGATTAAGGGGTCCTCGGACTGCCGGACTATATGCATATGCCGGACTGTTGGACTATGAAGATACAAGATAGAAGACTTCGTCCGGTGTCCGCATGGGACTCTCCTTTGCATGGAAGGCAAGCTTGGCGGTTAGGATATGAAGATTCCTTTCTCTGGAACTGACTCTGTGTAACCCTAGCCCCCTTCAGTGTCTATATAAACCAGAGGGTTTAGTCCATAGGACAAGAACAATCATATTCATAGGCTAGCTTCTAGGGTTTAGCCTCTACGATTTCGTGGTAGATCAACTCTTGTAATACTCATATCATCAAGATCAATCAAGCAAGAAGTAGGGTATTACCTCCATCGAGAGGGCTCGAACCTGGGTAAACATTGTGTCCCCCACCTCCTGTTAGATGCACAGTTCGCGACCCGCTACCCGAGATCCACCGACATTGGTGCTTTCATTAGCCTTTCTGCTTCAACACTATGCCTTTCAGGCTCAAAAACACTGGTGCAACCTACCAACGCATGATTCAAACATGCCTAGAGAAACAAATCGGCAAAACAGTTGAAAGCATACGTTGATGACGTAGTCATCAAGACCAGACATGCCGAGTCTTTAATAGATGATCTAAGCCTCACGTTCGATAACCTCCGAACATATGACATCAAGCTCAATCCGGAAAAATGTGTTTTCGGCGTTCCTGCCGAAAAGCTGCTGGGATTCATCATTTCCAATAGAGGAATTGAAGCAAACCCAGCTAAAATCCGAGCTTTGTCACAATTGGCTATCCCAACAGAACTCAAACAAATCCAGAAACTAACTGGATGCGTGGAAGCTTTAAGCCGCTTTATCTTCAGATTGGGAGAAAAGGCATTGCCACTTTATCGCCTTCTTCAACGAACTGAACACTTCAAGTGGACGGACGTGGAGACGGCCGTACTGAAGGAAATAAAGGCTCTTTTAGCAAGCAATCCAGTCCTGGCCGTGCCGAACGTTGGCGAACCCATGTTGTTATACATAGCTGCAACACACCAAGTTGTGAGTGTGGTGTTTGTCGTCGAACAAGAGGAGGACGAACACAAATTTCTGGTTCAGAAGCTCATATACTACGTATCTACTGTCCTTACACCATGCAAATCCCGGTACCCACATTATCAAAAAATAGGATACAGGGTCTTCATGGCATCCCGGAAACTACAACACTACTTTCAAGATTGTTCAATCATGGTGGCCTCTAAAGTACCACTCAATGACATAATAAACAACCACGATGGCATGGGCCGGATTGCCAAGTGGGCCATCGAGCTCCTCCCATTCGAAATCACATATAAACCACGGCGAGCCATTAAATCCCAAGTACTGGCGGACCTCGTCACTGAATGGACAGAGGCTGAACTCCCTAAATAGTACGACACATACTCCAACTGGATCATGCACTTCGACGGCTCTAAAATGCTGGCAGGTCTGGGAGCAGGTGTTGTCCTAACATCCCCCACTGGAGATACAGTCCAATACGTACTCCAAATATTATACACAGACTCCAACAATGCAGCCGAATACGAGGCTCTGTTGCATGGTCTTTGGATGGCCGTCTCCATGGGCATTCAGCGCCTAGAAGGGCGTGGGGATTCAAACCTCGCAATATCTCAAATAAATGGAGACTTTGATGCCAAAGATCCGAAAATGGCAGCCTATTGTAACGCCGTCCTTAAGATGTCAGCTCGGTTCGAGGGGCTCGAATTTCATCACGTGGTTCGAGAAAACAATCAAGCGGCGGATGTCCTTGCCCGCATCGACGCTAAGCACGATCCGTCCCACCTAACATCTTTCTGGAAAGGCTTTTCAATCCATCTGCGGTGTGGCAAAGGGAGACTTGCAACATCAGTCCGGATCCAACCACAACCCCAGATTCTGAACACACTGACATAATCGGGGGCTCTGCCACCGAAATAACACCTTCGGCCCATCTCATCATGGCTGTTATCGCTTCATGGACCGGACCCTTCTTGGCCTACCTTTTACAGGCACGAACTCCCTGAGGATCAAAATGAGGCACGCTGCATTGTGCGGCGCTCTAAAGCCTACAAAGTCCATGAGGGAGAGCTTTATAAGAAAAGCGCTACCGGGGTACTTCAAAGATGTATGTCCGAGGAGGATGGGCGGCAGCTCTTAGCTAAAATTCATGTCGGCCTCGGCAGTCACCACGCTGCAGCTCGATCCCTTGTAAGCACGGCCTTCTGTACAGGTTTCTACTGGCCGACGGCCCAAGCGGATGCACAACACCTTGTCCAACATTGTGTCAGATGTCAGCTCTTCGCCAACCAAAGCCATATGCCACCCACCGCCCTACAAACAATCCCCATAACCTAGCCTTTTGCGGTCTGGGGGCTTGACACGGTTGGACCCCTTAAAGGAGGAAGCCATAAGAAAAAATACTTGTTGGTCATGGTGGACAAGTTCACCAAATGGATAGAAGCCAAACCAGTTAAAACGGACGAATCCGGACCCATGATAGACTTCATATCGGGTGTTATGCACCATTATGGTGTCCCCCACAACATCATCACCAACAATGGCTCCAATTTCATAGCCGATGAGGTGAAAACTTGGTGCAGCAACATGGGCATTAAGCTTGATTACGCCTCTGTCTATCACCCTCAAACAAACCGTCAAGTCAAACGAGCCAATGGTCTTATTATGAGCGGCATTAAACCTAGACTAGTGCGATCCTTAAAACAATCAGACACGCACTGGGTTGAGGAGCTCGACTCCGTACTCTGGGGGCTGCAGACCACGCCAAATCGCACTACCAGATACACACCCTTCTTCATGGTGTATGGCGCAGAGGCTGTGCTACCCTGGGATATTATTCATGACTCACCTCGAGTGCGCATGTACGAAGAGAGAGAGGCCGAGCTCGATCGGCAGGACAGTTTAGATGCCCTGGAAGAGGAGCGCGACGTCGCAAAAGCCTGTTCCGCATTCTATCAACAACAGGCTCACAGGTATCAAAGCAGAGAAGTACGTGCCAAGACTTATAATATTGGCGAACTCGTTCTACGTCTACCGGAGAAGAAAAAGGACAAACTCAAGCCCAAGTGGGAGGGTCCCTTCATTATTAACAAAGTTCTCACCGGAGGAGCGTACAGACTGCATGATGCATCAGATAATCGCCTCGAGCCGAACCTATGGAACGCGGCCAGACTCCAAAGATTCTACGCCTAGCACCGAACTCCATGTTCATCTCCTTCCCTCCATCCCTTTTTATTTTACTTTTCAGCTCTCTTCCTGCCTTTTCTTTTGAAAAGCTCTAAAGCTTTAGTGTGGCTAGACTACACACTTATGACGCACTAATCTTCAAGTATGTGCACTCATTTTACCTGGGGGCTTCTTATACAGAAGCTTAATATAATTATCTTCTGGGCATCAAGCCCACTGCATATGCGTCCT
The DNA here is from genome assembly GCA_021605145.1 of Aegilops bicornis. NCBI lineage: Eukaryota > Viridiplantae > Streptophyta > Magnoliopsida > Poales > Poaceae > Aegilops > Aegilops bicornis. The sequence continues at coordinate 188,595,838 of CM038671.1, read as the reverse complement.
TTTTCCATATGTACCTTTTCTTCGCCATTATATGCGTCGATATGACTTAAGTTTTGGCCAAGCTGGGTTGCCTGGCTCCTGTTCTTATGCCTTACGTTCCCGTTAGTTCGGCTAGGGCATAAAGGGAGCACCTCTGTGATTGTTACTGCCGGGTACTCCGGACATGTACCTCAGACTGGGTGAAGCCGAAAGCTAGCATTCTTAAGGGAATATTCGATCGGTGGACTAAAGATGTTACCCCCAGATATTTCATATACTGTGCTTTTTGATCGCAGTTCGGACATGCACGTTAATGCATGCGTACCCAGTGAAAGGAACCCTTAACGGAACTATTCTCTCTGGAAGATGTTTCTTACTAACCATGTAATATAACATAGCTAGTTGGGTACTTGTCTGTTCAAGCAATTATGACCCCTACACCTGGTCTCCACACATACCCTTGTTTATATTACTGAGCGGGTATTTGGAACACTTCGGACTCTCGGGTCCAGAGGCCGAAGCGTAATGGTCTGCCATGACAAATGTTTTACAATCCGGCTAGGGACAAATATGTCAATTGAAGTACATAGTTATTTAGACTCAAATGCTTCTTCCTCTCTGCCATCCAACAGGTTGTCTAGCCTACAATCCTGTTGGGAATATTTTTTGGCTAATTCTACCTGGTCATATACCAGACTAACGGGAATTTCTTTCCCATTTGACCCTACAGGTCCGACCCAGGCCATATGATTCGGTTAGAGCTTGGTATACCGTGTTTTCACCATGGCCCGGGCCTCCCTCCACCTTCTCGACAGGCAGATATCTTCCATAGTCGGAAACGCCGCCGTGCTCCCTTGAAAAGTTGTACAAGCTCCCACATACTTCCTGGTAGGGATGCAGATGGACACAAGGCCTTGGCGACACTCCGCATGACCTGCCGAACTTGCTCGTGCAGTTGCGAAAGCTCTTGTAGCAGATCGCCTGAGGATCCGGGCATCTCCTCTTCGGGACGACCAGTCAGCATACCTTCAGACATAACTCTGTTAGTTCCTAACTCTGCCGAACTATATCAATGTTTGTTTGAGAACATACTGAAAATGCCGCGTTGAAGCCTCTTATTTTCCTTCACAGAGTCAGCTAGCTGGGCCCGAACATTTTTCAATTCTTCACCCAGCTAGGTATTGGCATCTTGGAGTTTGTTTTTCTCCTGTATGACCCGTGTAAGTACACGCTCGCCAGCGGCTGCTTGCCTTTGCGCTCCTTGTTCACCCTCCTGTGGGATTCCCGGATTCTGTTCTGAATTATCTGAGGATTTTGGTCATCAGATATTGTTAGTGTGACTGGTTTATACATACAATATTGTTTTTTCTCAACTCGGGAATACATACCAGTTGATTCCTTTTCGGATCTGGACAGCTCAGCCATAGCGGCCGTTAGCTGGGTTCGACATTCATCTAGCTCTTGAGACAATAGGATGTTCTTCTCCAAGAGAAACTATTAATACAATGATCCTTCAATCGGTTGTACAAATGCTTCGAGTCTCAGGGGCTACTGATATACATAATTATCAGATTTTTATACTTACACATATATCTTTCAAATACTGGTCCGTGGCTATAGCAAGCCCATCCTGAGCGGCTCGGATGTATGCATCACCCGAGTTGAAGGCATTAAAAGCCTCTTCTGAAAAACCAGGGTCGCGGAGTGCGGCCCGCCGGCGCCGATGATTCATGGCGCTCTCCACTTCATAATTTGTAATGGACATTCTATCCGAATCCTCCGTATGAGGACAGTCTGGAGTCACTTCCGGGTTGGACTCCGTCCTCGAGACCGGGTCTGGACCCGGCTAGTGGAGGCACAGTTGGCAGGATCCCCGAACATAGTCCGGCGGATGTTCTTTCTGCTAAAACACAACGGATAGTGTCATACTTTAAGATGACAACCATGGAGCATGTTTAAAACCATACTTCCTTGATGATGGCTCCGCCATGTTTCTATTCTCCTTTCTTTTTGAAGGCCTACCCGGCATGGGCGCCCCTTGTTGGCGAGTCGCCTCGGGTTCGGCTTGGCACGCCGACCGTTTTCCCTTTAGAGCATAAGAATTGTGCGGCGGGTAAGACGGAGGGAGTAAAACCTTTCTGTAAGATAAGTCTCTTGTTTACTTACATGCGATGCAGGGAGGAGGCCGGGATAGTCAGCAATGATGGCCACTTCTGTGCCGTCACAACTCGCCTGGTGAAACACCCCTTCCACGAGCTCCACGAATATATCCGGATCCTCTTCGAATCTGGGGTCAAGGGCCCGGTTATGGTCGTCCGGCTGTGGAGCCGGGCTATGGAACTCCCTGGTTATTTTCCGACAGTCTTTTTATAAATGGACGGAGTAAATACTTATAAAAACAAAAGACCCGGGGAATGAATAGAGTAGAGTGATGGATGGTAGCTCACCCAGTTGGGAGGGTTGTACATGGAAAATCCATCCCGTGTCTTAATGCGGATGAACTCCTCTCTTTCCCCCTTGTATAAATCGGACAGTATTTCCACCAGAGTGGTGGTGGAGTCCGGACCCTTCTGACCGCAGCAGGTGGCGTCATCTTCTCCATTGAACTGCCACACGGGATGCCCTCGGTATTGGAGTGGCTGAACCCCCCGCATTATGAATATCCCCATAACCTCGACTATTGATAACCCGGACTGAGAAAGCATCCTTATCTTGCTCATCAACTGAAGGACTTTCCTGCTATCTTCCTCTCTGAGGCTCCAGGGACGCCAGTTGAGGCGTTTTCTTAACGGAACATTTGTAAACTCAGGAAGACCCATTCAAATTGGGTCGGGGAGGGAGACGTCCTCAATATAAAACCACTCGGAAGGCCATTCTTCAGTGTGCCAGATAAGTATCCGGTCCCGGTGATGCGCCATATCTCGGCTCCACCCACTTGGAATATTGACCCCCTTGATTACGGGGGACGAGGCAGAACAACTTCTTCCATAGCTCAAAATGAGCTTCGCGACCCAGAAATAGCTCGCAAAGAGCGACGTAACCTGTGATGTGCAGGATGGAGGCAGGCGTGAAGCTGTGCAGCTGGAGGCTGTAGAACTCCAAAAGCCCGCGGAGGAACGGATAGATTGGAAATCCGACACTCCTAAGTAAGTAGGAAACAAGGCATACTCGCTCCCCTATGGATGGGTTGGGAAAGTTCTCCGCTTGCTCCCCGCCATCGAAGGAAGCCAATCCGTCTTGAACGGGGACTAGATATGCAGGAGGTAGAAACCCTTGGGTCTGCAACTTCACAAATCGACCGTGGGATACGGTACACTTCTCGCGATCGCCCGGCTTGGTGTTGCGAGAGCGGGAAGAAGAGATGCGAGCATCGGCCATGCTGGAGTGGTTTTTTCGGGCGCACTCTGATGATTCCTCGCTTGGGGAAGATGGTGTGGATTGGATCTGAAGATCCCCGTCTCCTTAATAGACAATTTGTTTACATGGTTAGGGTGGCAAATGTAAAAATGCCCCGACTTCTCGCATTCGTTCGACATGTGGAAGCTGAGACTATTAAGGTGCGGAAGCCGAGGAGCGTAACATTAAATGGGAAGCCAGACACTGCTATTTATAACAGGTACTTTGAAGAGTTCGGAGAAGGAACCCGCCTTGCAATGCCGAAGACAATCTGCGTGCCGGACGCATCATCATTGAAGCCTGGTTCGGGGGCTACTGAGGGAGTCCTGGATTAAGGGGTCCTCGGACAGCCGAACTATATGCATATGCCAGACTGTTGGACTATGAAGATATAAGATAGAACACTTTGTCCCGTGTCCGCGTGGGACTCCCCTTTGCATGGAAGGCAAGCTTGGCGTTTAGGATATGAAGATTCCTTTCTCTGTAACCGACTCTGTGTAACCCTAGCCCCCTCCGGTGTCTATATAAACCGGAGGGTTTAGTCCATAGGACAAGAACAATCATAATCATAGGCTAGCTTCTAGGGTTTAGCCTCTACGATCTCGTGGTAGATCAACTCTTGTAATACTCATATCATCAAGATCAATCAAGCAGGAAGTAGGGTATTACCTCCATCGAGAGGGCTTGAACCTGGGTAAAAAATTGTGTCCCCCGCCTCCTGTTACCATTAGCCTTAGACGCACAGTTCGGGACCCCCAACCCGAGATCTGCCGTTTTTGACACCGACAGCTGGTTTATCGGGGGTTCCGTGGATTTGACATGGACAATCGAGTATGAGGTCCAGACTGGACGGGCCCGAATTATTTCTCTTAAATGGCTTTTTCCGCTGACTGGACTTGGAGCCACTGAATCCGGCATTGACGGCCGTGTCTTCGGTGATCACAATTATTTCGACGCTTGTGTCTGTTGCGTCGGGGCTTGCCGTTGCTATCTTTGGCTTCAGAAGTGCCAGGTTTACTTGAGGTGCTGTTGCTACGAGCTAGCCAGCTATTCTCGCCTGCACAAAAGCGGGTCATGAGCGTCGTAAGGGCTGCCATGGACTTCGTCTTCTCTTGGCCGAGGTGTCGGACGAGCCACTCGTCGCGGATGTTATGCTTAAAGGGCACTAGGGCTTCGACATCCGGACAGTCGACGATTTGGTTCTTTTTAGTTAAGAACCGAGTCCAGAATTTCCTGGCTGACTCTCCGGGCTGTTGGATTATATGACTTAAGTCATCGGCATCCGGAGGTCGGACATAAGTGCCCTGGAAGTTGTCAAGGAATGCATCCTCCAGGTTCTCCCAACTGCCAATGGAGTTTTCGGGCAGACTGTTCAACCAATGCCGAGCTGGTCCCTTGAGTTTTAGCGGGAGATACTTGATGGCATGGAGATCATCGTCGCGGGCCATATGTATATGGGGAAGGAAGTCCTCGATCCATACCGCGGGATCTGTTGTTCCATCATATGATTCAATGTTTACGGGTTTAAACCCTTCTGGGAATTCCTGCTCCATTACTTCATCAGTGAAGCATAGGGGGTGTGCGGCGCCTCTGTGTCGGGCTACATCGGGACGTAGCTCGGATGGAGCCGGTCTATGGTATTTGGCCCGAACAAGTTTGTATTTGTTATATCCGGCTTGGTGGCCATCATTGCGCATTGGGGCGCACCCCCGCGATCCGTAGATCGCTCTGGTTTGTCCTGCTCTGTTTTCCAAGTCGTTCCACAGGTCATGTGTGTATCCCCGAGCTGTTGTGTTTCTATTTGTTTGGCGAGGCAGTGTCGGCTGGAGTTCGGGCTGAATTGCCGTTTTATCTCGGCCAGGCGGTGGTCTGTCAGCCGCATTATGCGCTGGTAGTGCTGGCTCCAGTGCCTCGTCATTGAATTGAGGTAGCAATTTGCGCTTCGGGTAACTTTTGGTTGGGCGTCTGAGTCCGTATTCCTGGGCTGCCAGGACCTCAGTCCATCTATCAGTGAGCAGATCTTGATCAGCTTGAAGCTGTTGCTGCTTCTTCTTCAGGCTCTTTGCCGTGGCTATAAGCCGGCGCTTAAAACGCTCCTGCACTACGGGATCCTCTGGCATGATAAATTCTTCGTCGCCGAGGCTCACCTCATCCTCGGAGAGAGGCATGTAATCGCTGTCCTCTAAGTCATCGTTCACGGCCTGTTCATCGGGGATGGCTCGCCCGTCTTCCCGTTCAGCCTGTTCGAAACTTGGCTTGGCGGGGTATTTGTTGTCTTCGGCATTGTCCGGAGTGCTGGTTTCTCTCATGCCGGTGTCGCTATTTTTACCATGGCGTGATTTAGAGCGGCGCCACTGACGTCGGTGCTTAGGCTACTTCTCAGGAAATTTGTCCTCAACTTGATCCTTTTTGTCATCGCCATTGTGTTCTTTGGGTGTATCCACCATGTATATGTCGTATGAAGACGTGGCTGTCCAGTGCCTTGTGGGTGGTGGTTCCTGTTCTTCTCCGGCATTGTCATCCATACCGTCGATGTCTTCAGAGTCGAAATCAAGCATGTCGGTCAAATCGTCGACAGTGGCTATCAAGTGGGTGGTGGGTGGGTAACAAAGACAATCGTCATCCACTTCCCACTCAAGCCGGACATAGTTCGGCCAAGAATCTCCTGACAAGGAGAGAGACTTTAATGAGTTTAACACATCCCCTAGGGGTGAGTGTTGGAAGATGTCTGTGGATCTGAACCCTAAGATCGATGCCCGGTCAGATTCAATGGGTGCGGATACACGCGGTTCGGAGCCTATGGCCAGAGACGAGTTCGAGGTTCCGATGACACAGGCCTCGTTGGAGGTCAGATCTGTGTTCGGCTCTAGAGCCGCTGAGTCTGCAGCCTCCGAGGCGAGGTTGAGCTTCCCGTCCTTGGATGGCACGCTCTATTCTGGATCTAGGGCCAGAGCGATTACATGCGCTATCTCCTGCACATAGCCCGATGACAGATTTAGGTCATATTCAACGTGGCGGCAGGGCGCGGCTATCATGGGCTCGAATCCGTCGAAGATCAAGTCTCCGCGGATGTCGGCGGTGTAGTTCAAGCTTCCAAACCTGGCCTGATGGCTGTGGGCGTATTGCCGATCTGCTCCAGATGGCTGAAGTTGGCCCACAAAGGCGGCCGCCGAATACGAAATCTGTTCGGGGAGAAAAACTTCACCCTGGACTGCGTTGTTGTAAATGATTGAAGGAGCCATCAAGCCTTATGGTGACGACACAGTGGAACTCTCAATGAAAGCACCAATGTCGGTGTCAAAACCGGCGGATCTCGGGTAGGGGTCCCGAACTGTGCGTCTAAGTCTAATGGTAACAGGAGGAGTGGGACACATTGTTTACCCAGGTTCAGGCCCTCTCGATGGAGTAAATACCCTACTTCCTGCTTGATTGATCTTGATGATATTAGTATTACAAGAGTTGACCTACGACGAGATCGTAGAGCCTAAACCCTAGAAGCTAGCCTCTGATTATGATTGTTCTTGTCCTACGGACTAAACCATCCGGTAGACATCGGAGGGGGCTAGGGTTACATAGAGTCGGTTACATAGAAAGGAATCTTCCCATCCGAATCGCCAAGATTTACTTCCACGCAAAGGAGAGTCCCATCCGGACATGGGACGAAGTCTTCTATTTTGTAGCTTCATAGTCCAACCATCCGGCATATGCATATAGTCCGGCTGTCTGACGACCCCTTAATCCAAGACTCCCTCAGCGGGGGCATTCTCCGACGCGCCATGATGGCTATCTAGCCGGACGTGACAAGCATAATCACGTCCGGGCCGAAAACCGCAGACGGACTCCATCCGATCTACGTCGCGATTTGGCCCAATATAGAGGCACCGCGTACCCCCTCTGCTTCACTGATGAAGTAATGGAGCACGAATTCCCAGAAGGGTTTAAACCCGTTAATATCGAATCATATGATGGAACAACAAATCCCGCGGTATGGATTGAGGATTTTCTTCTCCACATTCATATGGCCCGCGGTAGTGATCTTCACGCCATCAAATACCTCCCGCTCAAACTCAAGGGACCAGCTCGGCACTGGTTGAACAATCTACGTGCAAACTCTATTGGTAGCTGGGAGGACTTGGAAGACGCCTTCCGCGACAACTTCCAAGGCACATACGTCCGACCTCCGGACGCTGATGACTTAAGTCACATAGTTCAACAGCCCGGAGAGTCAGCCAGGAAATTCTGGACTAGGTTCCTAACTAAAAAGAACCAGATCATCGACTGTCCCGATGCCGAAGCCCTAGCGGCCTTTAAGCATAGCATCCGCGACGAATGGCTCACCCGACACCTTGGCCAAGAAAAGCTGAAGTCCATGGCGGCCCTCACAGCACATATGACCCGCTTTTGTGCGGGCGAAGATAGTTGGCTAGCCCGTAGCAATAATAGTGCAAGAGAACCTGGCACCTCTGAAGCCAAGAATAGCAACGACAATCCTCGACGCAACAGGCATAAGTATTGAAACAATGGCGACAATATGGATGACACGGCGGTCAACGCCGGATTCTGTGGCTCCAAGTCCGGTCAGTGGAAGAAGCCATACAAAAGGGACAATCCAGGCTCTTCCAGCTTGGACCGCATACTCGATCGTCCATGTCAAATCCATGGTACCCCTGATAAACCAGCCAATCATACCCACCGGAGTTGTTGGGTCTTTAAACAGGCCGGCAAGTTAAATGCCGAAGACAAGGAGAGGGGGTCGCAAAGTGAGAACAATGACGAGGAGCCCCGTCCACCGAACACAGGGGGACATAAGAAGTCCCCACCCCCCCAGGTTAAAACAATGAACATGATATATGTTACCCATATCCCCAAAAGGGAGCACAAACACGTGCTCAGGGACGTCTATGCGATAGAGCCAGTCACCCCAAAATTCAACGCATGGTCGTCCTGCCCGATCACCTTTGATCGCACGGACCATCCGACTAGTATCCGTCATGGCGGTTCAGCCGTACTAGTCCTTGACCCAATCATTGATGGATTCCACCTCACGCGGGTCCTCATGGACGGATATAGCAGCCTCAACCTGCTCTATCAGGGTATAGTCCGCAAAATGGGCATCGATCCATCAAGGATCAAACCCACAAAGTCTACCTTTAAAGGACTAATGCCAGGTGTAGAGGCCCGATGCACAGGCTCAATCACATTGGAAGTTGTCTTCGGATCCCCAGACAACTTCCGAAGCGAAGACTTGATCTTCGACATTGTCCCCTTCTGCAGTGGCTATCACGCACTTCTCGGACGAACTGCATTTGCTCGATTCAATGCGCTGCCACACTATGCTTATCTGAAACTCAAGATGCCTGGACCACGCGGTGTCATAATAGTCAATGGAAACACGGAGCGCTCCCTCCATACCGAGGATCACACCGTGGCCCTGGCAGCGAAAGTACATAGCGGCCGTATCAAGCAGAATCTTAATTAGGTGGCCAAGCTCCCAGACACTGTCAAATGAGTCCGGATTACTCTGCAGCAGGACAGTCCAGCTCGTCAGAAGCTCGACTAACAATTCGGCATCCATCTCAGTCCCGACCAAATGGCGGTGTACGTACCGCGTGTACATAACTACGCACTCAAAATACCATGTGCATAGATGGAGGTGTAACTTGATTGTGGTCCATCATACGGCTCCCACACATACTTTTCGTTTTCTTTTTTGCCATCTTTTAGTCTTTTCTTTCATAGGCCCCTCCCGACGGCCTGATCATCGGTCCTCTCGAAGATTAGCTATACCAAGGCGGCAAGCAGTACCGACGTGTGGGGGAATTTTCTAGATGTTCTTATTGACGATCATTCTACCTATTTTCAAGACCCGCATGCAGATCCCGCTTGGTCTTGGCATGTTAAATAGCCAGGTTGCTTATCGCACTATTTGTACAAATACGCTTTGACATATTAATCAAACTTTAATGAAAATAATTTGCGGCCCAACTTACGTGCACTAGCTTACTACTTCATTTTATTTCGCTATTCTTATCGATTGCACCCGTACGCTTTGGTACGCTCTAATTCGCCAGGGGCTTCATTATGCTCCATACTACGGCAGAAAGTCCGAACACTTTTTATAGTACAGTTCGGCACACCGAATTTTAGCACTATATGCATCGGCTCTGAATCATGTCTTTGGTCAATAGTTTGGTTGCCCGGCTCCTGTGCTTACTACCTTACGTTCCGCTCTATCGGCTAGGGTAGTAAAGGGAGAACTACTGCAATTGTGTTTACGGTTTATCCGAGCAAACACCTCAAGAGAGAAAGTCAAAACCGATTTGTCATGATGAGGCGAGAGCTGGTCAGCTATTCGGAGGTTGAAAATCTTTTGCGATTTTTTCCACATTATGCGACGGATCGGCTTCCCTGATCAGGTGTCTAGAACCCCCTAGTCCGGATTAAATACTAACTAGGGGCCGCACCTACATTTCTATTGTCAAACTCCTATGGCTAAGTGAGGGTGATAAAGCCACATAGTCCGATTGCCTGGTTCGTCGCGCTAAACACCTCCTTCAAGGACCAAACCATTGGATCAAGAGTGTTTAGATTCCATCCCGAACACCCCCGTACTACCTACGTGGGGGCTGAAGCCGACAACTGGCCAACTCTCTGATTTAACAAAACGGCCGCACATGAGGTTAAATTTCAAAACAACAAGCATTATATTACATAACGGCTTTGTTTCATAATACAAGAAGGGATGACATGAATAAGTTCACTCAAAGATAATGTCTTTTGAACACTGGCCCTCTACAATGCGGGATCCCTTCAGGACATCAACAAAATACCGCTCGGGCATGCGGTGCTCCTTGCCCACGGGCGGTCCCTCAGTGGCGAGCTTGACAACGTCCATCTTCGCCCACTGCACCTTAACACGGGAGAAGGCCATCCGCGCACCTTCAATGCAGACCGACCGCTTGATGGCATCAAGCCGAGGGCAGGCATCGACCAGCCGCTTCACGAGTCCGAAGTAGCTACTGGGTATGGCTTCGGCATGCCATAGACGGATTATCAAATCCTTCATGGCCAGTTTGGCCCCTATGCAGTTCGGTCAGCTATTTCAGATGATCGCTAAAGGGCATTGGATGCTCTGGCGCAAGGTATTGCGACCAGAATAGCTTCTCCGCTGAGCTCCCCTCTTTGGCTCAGAAGAATTCCGCAACGTCCGCAACACTGTGCGGCAGATCCGCAAATGCCCTTGGAGAACTCCAAATCCGGGTCAATAAGAGGAATCTTTTCTTCACATACTTGCTCTACATAATAAAGGCCTTACCCGCCGCGATTTTTCTGGCCTCCTGGATTTCCTGGAGGGCGCCCTGGGCTTCAACCCGGGCATCGTGTGTGCTTTGGCGGGCCTTGGCAAGTTCGGACTCTTGATCCGCAATATTGCGCTCCAAGGACTCGCATTTCTTCACGGTGTCCTGGAGCTGTTGCTGGACCTCACCAACCCTGGCCTCGTGTTTCTCACGAGTGGCTTGTTCCTTTGCCGCTCTCTCCTGGGCTTCGGCCAGCGCTTTCTTGAGGGTCTCCACCTCAGTCGCCACTCCTACAAAATATCATGGTACTATGGTCAACACAAATCTTTCATCCTTTTTGAATTTACAGAAGGTCATTGCATACCTTGATGGTCCTCCAGCTGTTTTTTCACACGACCGAGCTCTTCCTCGATCCGCTCCAGACTCTGCTTCAGTCCGGAGACCTCAGCAGCATGAGAGATCGCACCCAGCAATGTCGTCTGCTTATTCACATAGACATGTATGGTTAGTCTCCTGCGAGAATTATTTGATCCTCTATCCGGCTTTTCTTTCGAAACACCAGACAGAGTCTCAGGGGCTACTGTCTATACTATGATATTCTTTTTGCATAATTACATCGCATACCTCAAAGCATGTTAGAAGGCTGGTGCAGGCTTCGGTCAGTCCGCTCTTAAGGGACTGAACCCTCTCACGGTGTTCCTCAACAATGGAAGTGCTCCAGTGCCTCTGGATGGACAGAGGTCACCGGTGGAATTGGTGCACCTCCTTCTTTTGAAGGAGGTTGCTTGCCTGATTCCGGAGCCATATAGGTCTCCGAAATTGTATTCGGCTGGGGGCCGAATTGGATACGGCCCCCATCGCCAGTCTTCATGTGTCCGCTGGTCGAGGGTTCACCCTCTGGCGCCACCCTGACGGCCTCCTGCGTTTCTCCCTGGCCTGGGGAGGTCCTTCGGGACAGTACCCCGGCGTCATCCATGGCCTTGGGAGAAGAGGCCGCCGGAAGGTTGTCCATCACCTTCGGATCCAGCAAATTCCCCGAAGATGAGGATCGCTGGAGGTCGGAACGGGTCGGGCTGCAGCGCATGATTCAACATGTTAATATCATGAAGTAAAGGAGCTGGATGTATGAGTACATCTTTGAGTACTTACGATTCGGCCAGGGGCTTATCCCTGTTGCGCCACTCGGATCTGCTATTGATGTCTCACGCGGAGTTGTCCGCGAGGGAGACCTTCTCCTTCTTGGACGCCTCTGCCTCCAGATGCGTGGAGGCCGCCCTTTTCTTCCTTCCCCCCTTCGGGGGAGAGTTGCTTTCCTCCTCCTCCTCCTCATCTTCGGTGGGGGAGGGGTGGGTCTCGGTGTCTTCGGACGTCATGTCCAAAGTGCCCTTACGGCAGAGGCCACTTCTGGTCTCCTTGGCCTTCTTCTTGGCCTTCTTCTCCGGCGCTTGGTAGGGCGCCGAAACCAGCATGTTCGTAAGAAGTGGGATTGCTGGGTTTTCAGGCAGCGGAGCTGGACACTAGATTCGCTCCACCTTCTTTGTCCAGCCCTGAAAACCAATAAATAGGGAAGCTTAGGTATCTTCCTTGAGTATACAAGTAAAGGATACACCTTGAAATACGAAAAACTTACCGGATTGGAGGGATGGGTCAGGCTGTACCCACGATCCTCGGACGTCTTCGGCCACGTCTCATTGGCCTTGAAAATCACCTCGAGTCATCCGGATCACCAGGACGAGCCCAAGAGGTGAGGGGCTACAGGACCAGTTAGGCTCCTGAGTTGCGATGCTTAGGAGTCCCCCTTGACGTACGAACGGCTTGAAGGAGAAGGGTGATAGCCATGTCTTGGCGTTCTGCGTCGGCAGGGCCCGACCCCGCGCATACCTCAGCCGTCGTTGAGTCATTCAGATCACCAGGACGAGCCCAAGAGGTGAGGGGCTATGTGACTAGTTAGGCTCCTAAGACGCAATGCTCAGGAGTCCCCCTTGACGTACGAACAGACCATCCTACCTTACCCTTGCTGAGCTCTTGCTAGGGAGGGGTGCGCGAAGACCAGGCCTGTGAGGCCTGGCGAGGTGGGGTATGCCACGCGTGACCTGAGCGTAGCCCCCGTGCCCAGCCCCTCGCGCTACCTTCCCGAGGGAGAGCAGCGCGGTGAGGCTAGTAACTGAGCCCGGAGGCTCCCTGAGGTTAATGCGGCTGTGAGGCCACCCCCAGTTGTTTATCCCCAGCGCGGAGCATAGCACTTCTGCTCTTGCACGGGCATAACCGCTCCTCGGAAGTGTCAACAGCTAGCGCGGAGCATGGTGCTTCCACTTGTGCGTGGGAGGGGGCTCCCTCAAAGGAGAGCCCCCGGTGCGTGTACAGCCCCGCCCTGACACGTGGCTTGCACAGCAGGGCTGGAGGAGGTGTATATAGGCACCCGTGAGCTAGCGCGCATGAGACCCTACCTCAAGGCGTGTTGCGCCTGGTCTTGATTAGAGATGTGTTCCCGCAAGATTGTTAGGCAGCCTGTGCCGAATCAGTTTCCTGAAGTTATTGCATGAGAAGGCCAGACACCAATGACCCCAGGAGGTGACGTGAACGGGATCGACCCGCCAGACAGAGCTCAGCCGCAGGATTTATCGACGCTGCAGGGTCGGACCCAAGCACAGACGCCGTGCCCAGTCTTCTCGTGCAAAGATACTGAAGAAAAACAACCGGCGCGCGGTTCCCGTGGCCACGGGGGTACCAGGTCGCGCGCCCTTACTCATCCAACTGCGACTAGCTCATGCGAGAACAAGGCACCAAAAGCCATGGGAGGTGACGTACACGATGCTAGCCCGTGAACCAGAGCTCGGCTACTTGGGTTTAGTGACGCTGCAGGGACGGACCCGAGCACAGACGCCATGCCAGTCCTTAATCATGAGGCAGTCATGGGAGGGCTTGCAATGGTGCGAGACGTTCTTAGCGACGAAGCACCGATCAGGCAGTCAATAATTCAAAAGTAGTTTGCAAAGGATTGTAACTTGCTCTGATAAAATGCAAAATGCGATACATGCTGTAGGGACAGATACAGACGGCCTGGGGATGATGCAGCCCGAGGGGCGCCCCCCAACTGAACAAACTAGGGAGATGTCACTCGGAACCGTTGCTAAAGAGTTGTTGAAGTAGCTAAAAAACGCACGCTGCAGAAACCGTTCGTCATGAGCCGCTCTAGTGCCGGGCCTCGGGAGGCTCGGAGGGACCAGAAGGCTCCTGAGGGTGTGTCGGTGTCAAAACCGGCGGATCTCGGGTAGGGGGTCCCGAACTGTGCGTCTAGGCGGATGGTAACAGGAGACAAGGGACACGATGTTTTTACCCAGGTTCGGGCCCTCTCGATGGAGGTAAAACCCTACTCCTGCTTGATTAATATTGTTGATATGGGTAGTACAAGAGTAGATCTACCACGAGATCGAGAGGCTAAACCCTAGAAGCTAGCCTATGGTATGATTGTTCTTCGCCCCACGGATGAAACCCTTCGGTTTATATAGACACCGAATAGGGTTAGGGTTACACAGTAGTCGGTTACAATGGTAGGAGATCTACATATCCGTATCGCCAAGCTTGCCTTCCACGCCAAGGAAAGTCCTATCCGGACAAGGGACGAAGTCTTCAATCTTGTATCTTCATAGTCTAGGAGTCCGGCCAAGATGATAGTTCGCTATCAGGACACCCCCTAGTCCAGACTCCTCAAGAGCCCTCGAACCAGGCTTCAATGACGACGAGTCCGGCGCTCATATTGTCTTCGGCATTGCAAGGCGGGTTCCTCCTCCGAATACTTCATAGAAGGTTTTAAACACAAGGATAGTGTCCGGCTCTGCAAAACAAGTTCCACATACCACCGTAGAGAGAATAACTTTTTGCACAGATCTGCTGACGTATTCCGCGGCATGACATCACACCACGACCAGGCCTTTATTCGAATTGTTTTTTACTGTCCCACCTCAGCACGTTCAGCGAGGCGGTTTCCTTGGCACGTCTTATCAAAGCATAGATCGTGCCCCCTTATTCCGGGATTCCCATCAGTACGGACGTGGGTAACCCATCCACGCCATTGATTACCACACTTGGGAGATAAGCGAGTTTTACCAGGCTGGCGGGGGACGCATAACCTCGTCCGTCCATATAAGGGGATAAGGATCCACCTTTTCACCTACGCCTTCTTCCTCCTTTGCTCATCCATTTCCGCGCACTCGAGCTCCAACACCGAAGTCCGCACACCCCACCTCAACCTTCTCCAACTATGTCCGGAGCGGGAGGCAGGTGGATGGCCTCCTCCGTCACGGAGCGGCACATCAAAAAGCTGCGGAAGGCCGGATACTTGTCCAGCGACATCGCGCATCGGCTGCCCGATGAAGGGCAGCTCATCCCCACCCCCAGGCCCCATGAGAGGGTGGTGTTCCTCCCCCACTTCCTCCGCGGACTAGGGTTTCCACTTCACCCATTAGTCCCGGGGCTCATGTTCTACTACGGCCTAGATTTCCATGATCTTGCCCCGAATTTCATCCTCAACATCTCAGCGTTTATAAATCGTCAGGTGCGAGGCCTTCCTCTGCATCCAGCCCCACTTCGCCTATGGCTGGAGATCTTTAAAGTCGAGCCGAAGGTAGTGGGCGGCCGCCAAAGCGGAGTCTTGAGGCGCCATGGTTGGCAAGATGACCAAAGTCCTATGGCTCGAGGGCTCCTTTGTGGAGACCATAAAGGGATGGCAATCGGGGTGGTTCTACATCACCGAGCCGCGCGACTCTCAATGGGCGGCGGCCCCCGAATTCCGATCTGGCTTCCCCACACGGCTCACATCATGGAAAGAGACGGGCCGGACGTGGGGAGATTCGGATGAGCTGTCGGGACTCCAAACTTGCGTCCGAAACTTGGTGGACAAGAATCTCAGGCTTGTCAATGTAATCCAGGTGATGCTCATCCGCCGGATTCTCCCATGCCAACAACGGGCCTTCAATTTGTGGGAGTTCGATCCGGCACATCACCAAACCTTGAGCCGGCTCTTCGACACTACGTACGAAGATGCCTGTAAGGTGATGTTCAAGAGCGCCGAAGCTACCGCATCCGCTACCGAAGATCGCGGATTCAGCTCGCAGCGTCAAGCCAGCGAGGTAAGTTGTTTTACCCTTTATGGGACTCTTTTTTCATAGTTTGACTCTATGCGGGATCTAAAACTCCCTAACCTTTGACAGGACTGGCTGAAGACGTCCGGACAGATTAACTGTCCGGCCCCTTTGCCAGAAGACCCAGCGGACGCCCGATTAACGGGGCTGCTGGTTCCGGCACCTCACGTGGTGCCGGAGAAGAAGGCCAAGAAGGAGGCCACGGGAACTCGAAGGAGCTCCCGGCGCCAGGGGCTGTCGGACTCATCGCCCGACAACCCTGAGGCGGAATCCTCCTCTGAGGAAGAGGAGGAGGAAAAAGAAGCCTCTCCCCCAGCAGGGGGAGAGAAGAAAAGGAAGGCCGCCCCAACTGGGGAGGTCGGAGGGTCCAAGAAGGGAAGGACCCTTCCTCCGGACTTCTCCACCAATGCCGACAGCGATGAGGAGGAGGGCCAACAAGGGCCAAGCCCCTGGCGAGATCCTAAGTCTCCGGATTCCAGAATAACTCATGGATTTTCATTTGTCGCATAGTGTCTTCTAACGCCGAATATAACCATGTAGCCCGCCCAAGGACGATCTTGCCGATTCGTCGAGCGGCTCCCTGGATACGTCGGATGTGAATAGCGCACTTCACTTCCGACCGCCTCCTCTCCTCGTGACGCAGATGACACCGCGGTGGAGTCCCAAAAGGGGCCCAACCAGGAGGAGGTGGTCCTGGAGGCGCCGCAAGGCAATCTCCCGGACACCGGGCGCAAAGGGGGCAAAACCCCAGAGGGCTGTAAGTCCGGCACTGTGCCGGACTCCGTGCTGGAACCAGCAATGGTTCCGAAGACCGGCAGGCGGCCCCTTCGTAAGAAGGGCAAGACTGCGACACCGGTGACCTCCGTCCAACCGGAGGCACCGGATAGCTTGTTGGAGGCGCTTAACGGCGCCTCCATCGACGAGGAGCACCGCACTATCATGAGTGCAGTGATCCAGAAAGTTCAGTCCGCCAAGAGCGGGCTGACTGAAGCCTGTACCAGCCTTCTAACAGGCTTTGAGGTAAGTTTAGAATATGTAAAAATATTACCGCATAGACAGTAGCCCCTGATGCTTAGTTCGGTGTTGGAAAGAAAAGCCGGACTGAGGATCTAAAAAGATATACGCAGGAGTCTAACATCAGTATGTCAATATGGGAATGCAGGCTCTGGCCGACCTCTGCCAAGACCGACTGCGGAGGTCAATGCATTGAAGCGAGCCTCGGCGGTCCGAGAACGAGCTCGTCCTTGCCAAGAAGCAGCTCGAGGACAAGGAAGGTAAGTAATACCTTATTAAAGAAATACCTTATAGAAAGGATTTGGTTGCAAAAATGACAGGAGTAACGTGGGTATTGTAGGGGCCACACACGAGGTGGCGACCCTTAAGGAAGCGGTGTCCGGTCGAAAAGCAAAGCGCCACGAGCGCACTGAAGCGAGAGAAGCAGGAGGCGGGTGGCGGAGGTGCGGCAAGAGCTCCAGGCTCTCGTGGAGAAACACGAGAGTTTGGAGCGTGACTCGAAGACTCGAGAGTCCGAGCTTGCCTTGGCTCTTGAGAGTGCCAAAGCCGCTAAGGCCGAAGCCCAAAAAGCCCTCCAAGAGATTGAATCATTAAAGAAGATAGCGGCGGGTAAGGCATTCTTTATGCAAAGCAAGAATGTAAAAGTTAATTATCTAGTACTTACCCGAATCCGGAGCTCTCCAGGAGCGTTCGCAGATCTGCCCTGCAGTGTGTCCGATGCTGCCGCTTTCTACTGAGCCGAGGAGGGAAGCTCGACGGAGAAGGTGTTCTGGTCTCGATATCTTGAGGCCGATCATCCGGCAGTTCTCGAGCGACCATTGAAGCAGCTGGTCGAGCTCCACAAGGTCGCCGAACAGGCCATGAAGGGCCTCATAGTTCGGCTGTGGCCTAAAGAAGCCATGCCTGGGAGCTACTTCGGTCTAGTGCGGCGGCTGGTGGATGCCTGTCCATGGATTGAAGTCATCAAGCGCTCCGTCTGCATTGAAGGTGCCCGTCGGGCCCTTGCCCGTGCTAAAGTGCACTGGGGCAAGATGGATGCGGAGAAGCTTGTGACGGACGGGCCACCGAAGGGCAAGGAGCATCGCAAGCCCGAAATGTACTATGAGGGCGTCCTGAAGGGTGCCCGTCTTATAGCGGGTGAATGCTCCAAAGATGTAATATTTGAGTAGACTCGCATTTGTTATCCTGTACGCTGAAAACTTGTTCATATGCGCTAAGCAACGCTTGTGAATTTAAAATATTACCTTCAGACGGCCGTTTATAAAATTTGAGAGATGGCAAGTCGTTGGCTTGACCCCCATGCCACGAGTCTTTGGGGTGTTCGGGATAAACTTGAGCGCTCTTGTTCCCATTCTTGGGTCCTTCGAGGAGGCGCTCAGCATAGCGAACAAGGCAACCGGACTTATAGTGCTTGAACACTCTCACTTAGCCATATAATTCTATAATTTTAAATTTCGGCGAAGCCCCTAGTATTCGGAGGACCGAGTTCGAGGCGCTATCCACGCCTTGGCCGGACAATGCCGACTCCTCGCTCTAAGCAGCATAAGTCTTTAGGGACCCGAAAAAACCTCTGGAACAGCGACCGGCTCTCGCCCTATCATGACGGCAAGTTTTAGCTTTCTCCATTGAGGTGCTCAACCCAGCTCAACCGGGGCACAATCGCCTTTGGTTCTCCCAAGCGCTACCTTAGCCGATATAACGGAACGTAAGGTACCAAAACATGGGAGCCGGGAAACACAACTATTGAACCAAGACATGATTCGGAGCCGATGCATATAATGCTATAAGTTCGGGGTGCCGCACTTGTGAAAGTGTTCAGACTTATCACACCATATTTTTGGGGTACTTAAGCCCCTCGTGTATTGTCCGTACCAAAGTGTACAGGTGCAACATGTCATAAATGAACATATATAATGGGAAAGAATGCAATAATAGGCAATAGCTATATATTGGTTTATTCAAAAGAAACTGCAAATAAAAGCAGAACGATACAAATTGTGCGATAAGCAAGGTACGGGACTTTTTGACATGTCCCCCTTCCAGGGGTAAGTTTGCGGTGTGGTATGTAAAAGTAGTATCTTTTCGTAGTAGAGACCACTGGACACTCGACGCAGTTTTACGCTTCCACGGCTGTTGCATCGTGTATTCGCGCGAATGCTCGGACATTGCTTCGGAGAAGCGAGTCCCGGAAGGAAAAGGAAGAAAAGATAAAAAGGAATGACACAAGCAGGGAGCCCCTAGTGTGGCCTAGCCGCGTGCAGGCGTGCCGTGGTCGTGGCCTCCCTTAGGCCCATGGTATCTCCGGGCGTAGTTATGTGCAGCGTAATCGCGGCTTCGCAGTTTCGCGGGGGCTGGGGTTGGGGCTGGATTGCTATGCGTGCTTTGATCGTGCTAGGCGGTCTTGTTGTAGGTTACTCCAGGCGCGCTTGACAGTGTCCGATTGTTTATTGGCCGGACTAGAGAATTGCCTTAAGAGGCTGTTCTGCACTTCTGCCGCAAGGGTGGCCGTATGCTCCTCCGTTCGGAGGGAGCGTTCGGTGTTTCCGTTGACCGTGATTACGCCTCGAGGGCCTGGCATCTTGAGCTTGAGGTATGCGTAGTGCGGCACCGCATTGAATTTTGCGAATGATGTTCGTCCGAGCAGTGCAGGATAGCCGCTGCGGAACGGGACTATGTCGAAGATTAACTCTTCGCTTCGGAAGTTATCCGGGGATCCGAAGACCACTTCGAGTGTAACTGAGCCTGTACAATTGGCCTCTACACCTGGTATGGCGCCTTTAAAGGTCGTCTTTGTGGGTTTAATCCTTGAAGGTCTATGCCCATTTTGCGCACTGTATCCTGATAAAGCAGGTTCAGGCTGCTACCGCCGTCCATCAGGACTCTAGTGAGGTGAAATCCATCGATGATTGGGTCAAGAACCAATGCAGCGAATCCACCGTGACGGATGCTAGTGGGGTGGTCCCTTCGATCAAAGGTGATCGGGCAGGAGGACCATGGGTTGAACTTTGGGGCGACTGGCTCCATCGCATATACGTCCCTTAGTGCACGCTTCCGCTCCCTTTTGGGTATGTGGGTTGCGTATATCATGTTCACCGTCCGGACTTGTGAGGGAAAGCCCTTCTGTCCTCTATTGTTCGGTGGCCGGGGCTCTTCCTCGTCATCGCTATGCAGCCCCTTGTCATTGTTTTCGGCGCTTAGCTTGCCTGCTTGCTTGAACACCCAACAATCCCTGTTGGTGTGGTTGCCTTGTTTTTCGGGGGTGCCATGTATCAGGCACAAGCGATCGAGTACTCGGTCCAAGTTGGATGGGCCCTGGGTATTTCTTTTGAATGGCTTCTTCCGCTGACCGGGTTTAGAGCCTCTGAATCCGGCATTCTTTGTCGTATCTTCAGCATTATCACCGTTAACGCGGCGTTTATGCTTGTTGCGACGCGACCTGCCATTGCTGTCCTTGGTATCTGAACTACCAGGGTGTTTGGCCAAGTTGTTGCTTCGAGCTAGCCGGTTGTCCTCTCCCGCGTAAAAGCGGGTCATGAGTGTGGTGAGGGCTGCCATGGATTTTGGCTTTTCCTGTCCTAGGTGCCGGGCTAGCCACTCGTCGAGGATGTTGTGTTTGAAGGCTGCTAGCGCCTCTGCATCCGGATAGTCGACGATCTGATTTTTCTTTGTTAGGAACCGCGTCCAGAATTGTCTGGCCGATTATTACAGCTGCTGAATTATATGGCTAAGGTCATCGGTGTACGGTGGTCGCACATATGTGCCTGGAAGTTATCAAGGAATGCGGCTTCCGTGTCCTCCCAAAACTAATTGACTCTCTTGGCAAGCTGTTGAGCCAATGCCGAGCTGGTCCTTTAAGCTTGAGTGGGAGGTATTTGATGGCATGTAGATCATCACCATGGGCCATGTGCATATGGAGGAGATAGTCCTCGATCCGGACCGCAGGATCTGTGGTACCATCGTATGATTCGATGTTTACGGGTTTGAAGCCCTCGTGGATTTGATGATCCATTACTTCATCCGTGAAGCATAGTGGGTGTGCGGCTCCTGCATGTATTGGGCTATATCACGACATAGCTCATATGAGCTTTGTCTCATCGTGTTCGGCCCGGCGGGTTTCTTGTATCCGGCGTGGCGGTAATCATCCGAGTCGTTAGGCGCCGCGATCTGTAGATCGATCTTGTATGCTTTGCCTTATCCTCGAATATATCTCGCAAGTCCGGCGCGTTTTCTCGTGCGTTGGTACTTTTTGAGCGGCGTCGGGGCGTGGCTTGAGCGGAGGGCCGAGAGGCCTCTGTCAGCTGACCCGCAGGGTGGCGATCTGCCATGTCGTCTTGCGCTGGTGACGTGGGTGCTTCCTCCTCTGATCGAGGCAACGGCCTGCGTTTGGGGTAGCTTTTGGAGGCGTTCGAGTTCATACTCTTCTACCGCAAGGACTTGATCCATCACAGCCGCCTAGTAGGTCTTGGTCAGCTCTAAGCTGTTGCTGCTTTTTCTTGAGGCTACTTGCCGTGACCATGAGCCTGCGTTAGAACGCTCTTGTTCGACGGGGTCCTCTGGCACGACGAATTCGTCGTCGTCGAGGCTTGCCTCGTCTTCGGAGGGGGGGTGCATAGTTATCGTCCTCTACCTCTCTTTCTGCCGCACTGTCGTGCGGTCTTGCTTCTCCCTCCTCCTGCGCTGAGTCCTGCTGGAGGGGGTCATCTTCAACCTTGTCCGGGTATTATTGTCTCCGTGCGGAATCACCGTTTCTTTGTGGCGGGATTTAAATGGCGCCACGGCCAGCGCCGGCCTTGGGCTGTTTCTTGGAAGGGGTCATCCTCCGCTGTTCCATCACTTTCCCATCTTTTGGGATGTCCACCATGTATATTTCAGATGACGAGGTGTCCTTCTAGTGCCCTCAGTGGCGCTGGTTCTTGGTCGTCTCCAAAGATCGTCGTCCATACCGTCGATGTCTTCGGAGTCGAAGTCGAGCATGT
Source organism: Aegilops bicornis (assembly GCA_021605145.1). Lineage (NCBI taxonomy): Eukaryota > Viridiplantae > Streptophyta > Magnoliopsida > Poales > Poaceae > Aegilops > Aegilops bicornis. The sequence continues at coordinate 188,574,034 of CM038671.1, read as the reverse complement.
CGGTTAAATCATCAACAGTGGCTACAAAGTGGGTGGTGGGAGGACGTTGAATTTCTTCATCGTCCGCATCCCAACCTTCCTGGTCGTAGTCCGGCCAGGGCTCTCCAGATAAAGAGAGAGACTTTAGTGAATTCAGGATGTCGCCAAAGGGCGAGTGCTGAAAGATGTCATGGCGGTGAACTCCATGACCGGCGCCCAATCGGATATGATTGGCAGGGGCGCGGAGGGTTCGGAATCCGGAGAGGAGTCCGGCACCTTGGAGTCATGGTCTTCGCAAAGGACAGGGATGGAGTTCGGCTCAATCGCCGTTGAGATCGTAGCTCCCGAGGCGGTGTCCAACCACTCGTCCTCGATTGGGGGAACCGGCTCCGAATTAAGGTTCGGAGCGGGCACTGGTGCGGCCTCCAGGGCACTGTTATGTGGCATAGCAAAATCGTACCCATCGAGACAGTGCGGCACGCTCGGCTGTGGCTCGAATCCGTCGAGGATCAAGTCTCCGCGGACATCGGCTGTATAGTTCAAGCTTCCAAAATTGACCTGATGGCCAGGGGCGTAGCTTTCGATCTGCTCCAGATGGCCAAGCGAATTGGCCCGCAGTGCAAAGCCGCCAAATACGAAGATCTGTCCGGGGAGAAAAGTCTCACCCTGGACTGCGTCGTTGTTGATGATCGAAGGAGCCATCGGGCCTATCGGTGACGACACAGAGGAACTCTCAATGAAAGCACCAATGTCGGTGTCAAAACCGGCGGATCTCGGGTAGGGGTCCCGAACTGTGCGTCTAGGCGGATGGTAACAGGAGACAAGGGACACGATGTTTTTACCCAGGTTCGGGCCCTCTCGATGGAGGTAAAACCCTACTCCTGCTTGATTAATATTGATGATATGGGTATTACAAGAGTAGATCTACCACGAGATCAGAGAGGCTAAACCCTAGAAGCTAGCCTAAGGTATGATTGTTCTTAGATCCACGGACTGAAACCCTTCGGTTTATATAGACACCGAATTGGGTTAGGGTTACCACAGTCGGTTACAATGGTAGGAGATCTACATATCCGTATCGCCAAGCTTGCCTTCCACGCCAAGGAAATTCCTATCCGGACAAGGGACGAAGTCTTCAATCTTGTATCTTCATAGTCCAGGAGTCCGGCCAAAGATGATAGTTCGGCTATCCGGACACCCCCTAGTCCAGGACTCCCTCAGTGCTCCTCCATATGCACCAAGATCGCCTGGTGCCTGGCCTCGCAGGCCGCCTGAGCGTCCCTCATGCAACGCTGGAACGCCTCAGTCGCGCCCTCTAGGCCAAAAGGCATGCAGACGTAGATGTGAGGCGGTCCCTCGCATCGGCCGACACGAGACGGCCACATGAGCTGCCGAGACGCGGCCCTGTTGAGCCCAGGGTAGTCGATGCAGACGCAGAGCTCTTTACCCTCGCTAGGGCAGTGAGCTCTGGCTCGCGGCAGGCGACGATAGCCTTGCAGAACCCTTCCTTCCTGAATCTCCTCGATTGCCTCGCTGATGAACTCCTGAACGCCTGGTGCCTCACGCCTGCTGCCTTCTCCTGGGAAGCGTGCTCTGAAGAGCGCCTCCACATGGTGCCCGAGCGCCACTCTCACGACATTGGCTAGATCTGAGGCCCTCCAAAGGAGAGCCCCCGAGCCCAGCCTGAGAGGGGCGCCGGGTGCGCCTTCCTATGCGATGAGTGAAGGTGCCGCGTCCGGGGACGGGAGACTCAGCGCTGCATCCTCGAGTGATGCTCCCTCACGAGACCCCTGGCCCAGCTGCAACTTCTTTGTCTTGGGCGCGACCTCAAGAGGGAGGGCGCCGTCTTTGTCTTCTGGGTTCTCAACTGCTGCAACCTGGAAGGCACGCTCGAGGGAGCACACTGCATACTTTTCTTGGCAGTCGACCATGATGATGCCGCCGCTTCCTGGCATCTTGAGGACGTTGTAGCCGTGGTGCGTGGCCGCCATGAACTTGGCCAGTGCTGGGTACCCTAGGATGGTGTTGTAGGGCAGGCGGATGTCGGCGACGTCGAAGTCAATGAGCTCGGTGCGGTAGTTGTTGCGCTTGCCGAAGGTGACAGGGAGGTGAACTTGCCCGATCGGGTGTGTCGATCCGTCGGTCACTCCTGAGAATGGCTTGGTGGGGTGCAACTGGTCGTATGACACCTGAAGCATGTCGAACGTCTGAATAGAGAGAACATTGAGCCCTGCTCCGTCATCAATGAGAGTCTTGGTGACGGTCACGTTGCTGATGACGGGGGAGTAGAGCATGGGGAGCGCGCCAGCGGTGGTCGTGCACTTGAGCCGGTCTGAGGAGTCGAAGGTGATGGTGCACTCGGACCACTTGAGAGGGCGAGTTGCTTCAAGCTTGGGGAGCGTTGCATTCACCTCGCGCGCAAATTGCTAGAAGACACGATGGGAAGCTGGGGCTTGTGAGCCGCCCAAGATGCAGGCAATGGCTTGTGGCTCCTGGAAGCCCCCAGCCCCGTCATCTCGGTGGTGATCTTCATTCCTTATCGGCGGCGGAGGCAGAGGAGGCAAAGCTCCATTGCCCTGAGGGCGGTCCTCGTGAGGCTGCTCCCTCCAGTTGCCCTCGCGAGGTTGGTCCTGCCAGCGGTCCTCACGAGGCTGGTCGCGCAACTCCTGACGGCGGTCGCATCCATCCCAACGTCCTCCACCTCGGCCACCTCCGCGACCGTAGACTCGATCGTTGCGCTCGGGGCGTCGACCGAGGCGCTCGTCATGGAGAGCCTTGAGCTCCTCGCAGTCGCTAGTGTTGTGGCTGTAGAAGTTGTTGAAGGCGCAGAACGGCTGCTTGCCCTTGGATGACTCGGGGTGGTCGCCGCCGCGCTTGGTCTCTGGCTCCGCCGCGAGTACGGCTGGCCCCTTCCGTTTCGTGTCCTTGGTCTTGGTCTTCTTGTCTTCTGGATCTGCATCAGGGAGCTCTAGGAAGGAGAGGCGCTCCTCCTCAGCCCTTGCACACTTGTTATCCATGTTGAACATCTCCAGAGCGGTTTCAGATATCCTCATGAATGGCTAGCTCCTCCTTCATCTTGACATCGCGGACGCCATCGGTGAACGCGGAAATAATGGCCTCGTCAGACACTTTGGGAATCTTGAGGCGAACGTTGTTGAGGCGCTAGATATACTTATGCAGGGTATCTCCAGGTTGCTCCTTGACGCGGCGCAGGTCGCCCGCGACCGGCGGACGATCGCGGGTGCCCAGGAAGTTGGCCATGAAGCGGCTGCGCATCTCCTTCCAAGAAGAAACTGACCCCCCGGTCAGGTTCAGGAGCCAAGAACGCGCGCCATCCTTGAGGGCCATCGGGAACCAGTTTTCCATGATCTTCTCGTCGCCGTTGGCCGCCTAGATGCTTAGCTCGTAGAGATGTAGGAACTCGGCAAGGTCTGCGGTGCTGTCGTAGCGTGGAGGCAGGTCATGTTTGAAAATGCTCGGCCAGACGACGTTGTGGAGCTCCGCAGTGAACGCACGACATCCTGTCGTGGCCATCGGAGGTCGTCGAGGTGGTGGAACGTAGTCCTGGTGCGCGCGGACCGCCACCTCCTGTGGTGGCTCGCGTGCCTGGTGTTGGGGTGCTGGAAGCACTCACGCTTCTCCTTGGGGACGTTGCACCACCTGGCAGCTCACGTCATCCCGAGCCGGCACCGGGCGCTGCGGGTCGTGCCATGGAGCCACACGCCTTGGCTCGATGATGGCTCCCCGGGCCGGAGGCGGAGGAGGAGTCCCGTGCGTGACATCGCCCGCTGCAGGTGGTTGCTGAGGCAGCGAGCGGGCCGGCCCGTCGGAGCCCCCTATCGGATATGGGGTTCCGGCAAAACCCTTGAGGTTCGAACTCTGGGGTGCGCACGGAGATCTCTCCCTACCGAAACACGCCCACAACCTCGCCGCGATTTCTAAGCTAGCACGATGAACAACACAAGATGGCCACCGTTGTGATGTAATACCCTAATCCAGTGTGTGGTGTGGTGGATTGCCTCTTGGGCTAATGATGAACAATACGGAGGAACAACAGCCTCGCGAGGAGAGGTGTTCTTGTGGTGGTGTGTGGATCAACTTAACTTGTCCTGCTACTGTGGTGGCTAGCCCTATATATAGGGGCCTTGGTCCTCTTCCCAAATATTGAGTGGGAAGGGAGCCAACAACAACCATTTCGAAGGGGGACAACTAGTACAAGCTATCCTGACTAAAGGTGGTCTTCGCCTGCCAAAGGCACTGGTGATGATGCCGTCTTGGGCTCCACGGTGACCTCCGTCCTGCCGTCCTGCTGGTCTTGGTCTCGTTGCACCGATATGGAAACCTTTGCCTAATGCCTCGGTACTCCACGCCTGCGTTTGCCCCCTTTGCACCAAAGAGGAAACGAGGACACTGCGCAGGCTGGCGCCCGCCTGGCGTCCGCCTGGTCTCGAACGTCATGGCTTGCGTCATGAGCACCTCGCAAGGTACCCCTTGCCTTGATCTCTCCGCCTCCTCGCGAGCCGGCCTGGTGAGGCCGCTCCTGTGGAGGCCTTGCATCATCCGCCCCACGAGGCTTGGCCCCTCGCGAGGGTCTTGAGCTTGGGAGGATGAATACGGGCCGTACTGGGCCACTGGTTGAGCCACGCTGCAGGCCGCAGGCAGGCAAGTCTGGGGACCCCCGTTCCCAGAACACCGACAGTATCCCCCGGTGTAACGCCCCGAGACCGACGCTCCAGAAGACTTCCAGCTATTCCGAGTCTTGTCGTGTGATTTGTTTTGTTTTCGCATTCATCATGCCATCTCTTGCATTGCATCATGTCATCATGCCATCATATCATTAATTTTAAAAACTCATCTAAATAAATTGTATGGATCTTCGATCCATTTAAATTGAGGGAAACACACATGGTGATTTCTCTTTATAACAATTACCCTCCCAATATTATTAGGGAGCTATGATAAATATTCCATTCTTTAGGAATAAACCATAACACACTTACAGTTTAAGTTCCATGCATTTTCTACCTCAATTCCTTGCCTCAAACTTTGCCAACAATTCTTATCTCATTTATCAAGGCTCTTCCAAAATTCTCAACATTTTTGGGTCTACCAAATACCCACTTTCTTCCTACACTCATTTGAATTAAATTCAAATGAGTTTGTATTCAACTTCACGCCCATGCTCACTTTCTATTTTTCTTGGATCAAGCTCATTTTTATGAGTCCGGAAAATTTGTCCGCATGTGCAAATTCTTTCCCTAACCCTCTCTTCTTTTCTTCTCTCTAATTCTTTTCTGCTAAAGAATATGAGGGAGAGAGAGCCAGCCCAGCCGGCCTGTTAGGCCCGACCAACTAAGCCGGCCCACTAGGCCCACCTACCTACGCCCTCCGCTCCGGACCGTCCGATGGCGATCGAACGGCTCCGAAACGGAGAAAAAGCCCTAACCCTAGCCTCCTTTTCCTATAAAAGGAAGCCTCCCTTCCATTTTTGGCAGCAGCCAATCCCCCTCCTCGAAATCCGCACGCCGCCGGCCTCCTCCCACCTCGGGGGCCGCGCCGCCGCCTTCCCCCTCCAGATCCGCCGCCGGCCACCTCACAGGCGCCACTTGGTGCTCAGCCATTAGCCAGCCGCCACCGCACCGTCGTCCTGCAGCCAACCAGGGGCTGCCACGCACCAGGCCTCCAGCGCCGCCCGAGGCCAGCCCGGCCCATCCGAGGCCCGCCCGGGCTGGTTCGGGCCGAATCGCCCAGCGCTCCTGCGTCTCGCCCAGCGCCCGCCTCCGCTCTGCCCGGCGCCTCCCGTCGGCGACCACTGCCTCCGCCGCCGGTCGCGAACCTCGCCGCCTCCTCGTCCTCGGTGCGCCGCCTCCCGCCGCTCCTTGTCGCCGCTCCGACCAGCAGGGCCTTGCCGGAGTCCCGACCCCGACCCACCGGAGCTCTCCGCCGCCATGGTCTTGCCCGATCCGACCTCGCCGTGGCCGGATCCTGCGCTGCAGCCCCAGATCCGTGCGTCGCCTCCTGCCGACGCCTTCCTCCGCCCGTTCCTGGTCCTGGTGGACCCTGCCGCCGTCCTCGAGCGCCCTCGCTGGATCTCTGTCGCGCCGCCGCCCCTTGCCCGGCCTCGCTCGACCCCCTCCCGTCGGGGGAGACAACGAGCGCCCGCTTGTGGGCCGCCTCCCCCTCGCGCACGTGGGCCCCGCCCTGGCCCTCTCCAGCCGCGGCCCAGCCCAGCTTCACCCACCGGCCTGCCTCACCCCCTCTTCACATGGACCGATCCTATTGGTGAGCAATCCCTCTAAAACCCGCCCGTGCGTTTTTCAACTGTTTGTCGCTCGCTGTTAAATCTGCCATGTCCCTAAAAACCATACATTCTGGTGCACTAGTCATCATGCCATAACTCTGTGTGTAGCTCCATTTTATGCGTGTAATATATCAAAATGTTCATCATGAGGTGCTCTTCATTTTGTTGCATTGTTCCATGCCTGTTTGATTCCATCTTGATGCCATTATCATCGTTGCAAGAGTGCTATATGATGTTAACCTGCTGAAACTGTTATAACTTGTTGTTTTGTCTTTTTCATTGCATTTTGTGTGTGCGTCCTATGAGCTTGAAGTCTATATGAGTTTTGAGCTACATCATTTCATCTTTATAGAGGTGCAATCCATGTATTTTTGTGAGTCTTGTAGTGATTGCATCGAGCTCGTGAACTAGGGTAATTGTTGTTGTTGTTTTGCTAGGGTGAATCTGCTATTTCATGATGCTATGTAAACCTGCTTCTACAAGTCATTCTATGCATAATCTGGAGATGTTCACTAAAGATACTTTGTTATAAATGTCGTGATCTATCCATCCAATGCCCCTGGTTGCATTTATAACTTGCTGTAGATTGTTCACATCATGCTCCAAAGTTGCTAAATAATGTTGCTGTCAGCCTGTTAACATTAAGTTCAGTTTTGCCATGAGCTTTGCTAGTGATCCATGCACCCTATGAACTTGTTCTTTCCATGCTTAGCTTCATAAACATGTCATCCTTCTGTTGGTTACATTGTCATGCCATGTATTGCTCTGTGGTGAGTTGTACAAGCTCACAAACATGCCTACTTATTGTTGTTCCTGCCATGTCTGAATCTGTCATTATCATTTGCCATGTTTGCATGGATCCTACCATCTTTTCTGTTGATGTTTGGAATTAGTTCAGTAAGGTAGTTTTGTTCTTTGTCTTTATTATTAGCATGCCATGCCTTTGTTTGCCATGTTAATTTCCTATAGCATGTCGTTTGATAGCTCTAAACATTGCAACCCGATGTTATTTATGTTAAGTCTGAAACTGTTATTATTTGCAATCTTGCCATGTCCTTTTGAGCATGTTCTAGTGATTTCTGGAGATAGCTCAGTGTTCATGTTTTGCCAGGCTTTACCTGTAAATCATGACCATGCCTTTTGTTCTTATGTGGAGGTGTTGTAGCATATTGTTTTGATGCTTGCTATATGCGTAGTTGCTGTTTTGGACAGCTTGTCCTTTAAACTTGTATAGTGTATGTGTTGAACCGTTGCTCCGTTTTGATTGTGCTCTATATGAAACTTGCTGAGAATTGCATGTAGTTTCATGTTATCATGTTGCATACTTGTTTTGAGGTGTTTGCTTGATGTTTTGATGCATTTTGCATCAATGTCATGCTTAACTTGTTTTGCTCATATCTTCTAGGCCGTAGCTCCGAATTAAATAAACTTTATATGTAACTTGACTAAAATCTCGTGTAGATCATCTTGGTGCATCTTAACTTGCTATTTAACAACTTGAACATAAGGTTTATTCAGGTCTGGACCAATTTCTAAATTTGCATATGAGGACTTACCGGAATTGTTATATGTTGTTTCCGGCCTCATTTAAACTTGCTTTGATGTGTTGCTCTTGTATGCATCATCTCTTGTCATGAGTAGCTTCATGTAGCTTTGTCATGCATCGTGCTTGGTTGTGCATCATGTCATGTATATGTGTGGTGTGTTTACCATGTTGTGTGCTTCTTCTCGATAGTTCCCGTTTTGTTGCGATCGTGAGGATTCGTTCGTCCATGCTTTGTTCGTCTTCGTGGCTTCATCTTCTTCATGGACTCGTTCTTCTTCCTAGCAGTGTTTCAGGCAAGATGACCGTCACCTTGGATCTCACTACTATCATTGCTATGCTAGTTGCTTCGTTCAATCGCTATGTTATGCTTCCTATTCACTTGTTCTTCAAGCCTCCCAAATTGCCATGTCCGCCTCTAACCTTTTTCACCCTTCCTAGCAAACCGTTGTTTGGCTATGTTACCGCTTTGCTCAGCCCCTTTTATAGCGTTGCAAGTTGCAGGTGAAGTTGAAGATTGCTCCATGGTGGACATGATTATGTTGGGATATCACAATATCTCTTATTTAATTAATGCACCTATATACTTGGTAAAGGGTGGAAGGCTCGTCCTTATGCCTGGTGTTTTGTTCCACTCTTGCCACCCTAGTTTCCGTCATATCGGTATTATGTTCCCGGATTTTGCGTTCCTTACACCGTTGGGTGATTTATGGGACCCCCTTCACAGTTCGCTTTGAATAAAACTCCTCCAACAAGGCCCAACCTTGGTTTTACCATTTGCCTCACCACCACCTATACCCTTCCCTTGGGTCGGCCAACCCGAGGGTCATCTTTATTTTATCCCCCCCCCCCCCGGCCAGTGCTTCTCTAAGTGCTGGTCCGAACCGAACAGCCTGCGGGGCCACCTCGGGGAAACCCGAGGTCTGGTTTAACTCCTAGCTTGACTTATCCGGTATTGCCCTGAGAACAAGATATGTGCAGCTCGTATCGGGATTGTCGGTGCATCGGAGGGCTTTGCTGGTCTTGCTTTACCATTGTCGAAATGTCTTGTAAACCGGGATTCTAGGACTGATCGGGTCTTCCTGGGAGAAGGAATATCCTTCGTTGACCGTGGGAGCTTGTGATGGGCTAAGTTGGGACACCCCTCCAGGGTATAAACTTTCGAGAGTCGTGCCCGTGGTTATGTGGCAGATGGCAATTTGTTAATGTCCGGTTGTAGATAACTTGACACCAGATACGAATTAAAACGCATCAACCGCGTGTGTAGTCGTGATGGTCTCTTTTCGGCGGAGTCCGGGAAGTGAACACGGTTTGGGTTATGTTTGACGTAAGTAGGAGTTCAGGATCACCTCTTGATCATTGCTAGCTTCACGACCGTTCCGTTGCTTCTCTTCTCGCTCTTATTTGCGTATGTTAGCCACCACTTATGCTTAGACGCTACTGCAACCTCACCACTTTACCCCTTCCTTTCCCATTAAGCTTTGCAAGTCTTGATACCCATGGTAATGGGATTGCTGAGTCCTCGTGGCTCACAGATTACTACAACAACAGTTGTAGGTACAGGTTATGCAATGATCATGACACGAGAGCGATGTTTGCTTGTTTTGGAGTTCTTCTTCTGCTTCTTCTTCGATCGGGGATAGGTTCGGTCGGCAGCCTGGGCTAGCGAGGGTGGATGTCGTTTGAGCTTACGTTTGTGTTTCATCCGTAGTCGGATGGTGCTCTTATGTAAGATGATGTTGTATTCGTGCGGCATTGTATGCCTTTTGTATGTATCCCCATCTATTATGTAATGTTGATGTAATGATATCCACCTTGCAAAAGCATTTCAATATGCGGTTCTATCCTTGGTGGGACCTTCGAGTCTCTTTAGGATAGTATCGCATATTGGGCATGACACCCGGGCCCAAGGCGCGCTCGAACTTGGCTTAGCAGCGAAGCCAAAGGGCAAGTGCGGAGCGCCACGGGCCCCCATAGCCAATGGCCTTGGTCACTGTGTGGCGATTGATTGGACATGGGCATCTCCGCTTCCCCACGCTGCCTCGGCAACCGCCCGATTTGGCGAGTCACTTCTGCATGCAAAAAGAGGCATGATTACCTCTTGCTCCGCCTGGTTGACGGTTGGCCTCCCTTGGGCTATAAGTACGGAGGGGCGGGAGCCCTCGTTGTCCATCTCCTCTTGCTCCGCATGCTTCCTCTCCCTCTTTGCTCCCGTTGCTTGCAGCCTCCCATGGCGCCCGTGAAGAGGTTCTCGGCCACGGAGAAGGGGAAGGCTCGCCAGGAAGGGCCTGGCTCTCCACCGCCAAAGTGCGGCCGCGGTCATCCTCGCAAGCATCTCGCGACCCCTGCCATGGCTTCCCGTGGTCGTGGCGGTGGCCCTTCACGCGGTCGTCGCCGCCCATGTCGGGGCAGCCCAGTTGGCGGGGGAAGGCGTGCCGTGGCTGTGCGGCGATTCCACTTGGCGGAGGTGCTGCCGGAGTTCGTTGTGTGGTCGGACAACCCGGCCGGCAACAGGCTCCAGCTCCCTCGCTTCTTTGCTGGTGAACTGTCGGCTGCTGGCCCCGGTGGGCTTTGGTTGCAGGTGGACGACTGTTGCAGCAGGGCCTCCTGGGTTGCGGTCGAGATCTCCGTCGCCGGCAATGTGGCCCTGGCCCGGGGCTGGCAGTTGTTTGCCCGCGCGCGTGGCCTGGGCAGGCGGTGCACCCTCCACTTTAAGTACGACGGCGACGCGACCCTCTACGTGAGGGTGTTCGGGGAACATGGCCGCCGTGTTGGGTGCTGCCCTGAAGGCGATGACGGCGCCGAGGTGCTTGGCCTTGTCATTGGCCGTGACGAGGGCGAAGGCGAACCGGCTCCCGACGCCGACCGCAACTCATCGAGCTTCAGCGGCTCCTCCTCCGGCGACAGCTCCTCCAGCGGTGGCCGCAATCAGCCACCACGCCGCCGCGCCCGCTTCGAGGAAGGTAGTGGGTCATCCCGTTGCCGCGCCCCGGTGAAGCGTGAAGCGGAGTCTGATTGAGCTCGGGAGGATGGCGCAGATCCCTCCTCGCGAGCTGTCGCAAGGCGCGCGTTGTTTTTACTTTGTTTCCCTCCTTTTCCTGCATCGATAGAGAGAAGTATGGACCCCGTGGGGGCGTGATACAGACTATGATCCCCTAAATATCGTAATACATTTACTGTTCCTGTGTTGTGTTATGGTGTCGCTGTTATGTGCTTGCGTGTAATAACAACTTAGCTTGGGACGTTTCCAGTAATTTCCGCCGCGCTAGGTGCCTGCTTGAGGCCTCGCTGGGCGCCTTATGAGCTGCAAAAATCTGTTGGGAGAATCATTTCCGAACCTTGGTCGCGAGGGTTGCTGGCTATAGCCCGACGCTTTGTGTCGTGATGCCCGAGGGGCATGGACCGGGAGGGGTGCTCCCGTTGTGAACTCGAATGAGAGCCTCGCGAACATCAAGAGAGGAAGGGCTCACGAGGGCGCCCGCGCATCCCCCTCGCGAGGTTTGCGAGAGAGAGAGCGAGTCAGGCAAAAGCCGAAAATAGAGAACAGGGGCAAAAGACGGCAAATAACACTAGAAGCAACTTCAATAAAGGTTCAAACAAGGGAGAACAAGCCAACCGCGGAAAGCAAATGAAAAGCCGTGTCCGGCACCTAATCTAGTCTTCGACGTCTTCTCACCAGCGCGGAGCTAAGTGCTGCCACTAGGCGTGGGCGGGAGCCCCCGAGGCCCGAGGGCGGCACTCCGGAGACTCCGGGGTGTGTACAGCCCCAACTCATTATTACGTGAGAGTGTCACGGGCGGTGAGCTTCACAGGCACTGGGCCTTCTTCACAGGCACCGGGCCTTTCTTCCGGCGGCGAGCTTCACAGGCACCGGGCCTTCTTCACAGGCACTGGGCCTTTATTCAAGGGTAGAACTTCCGGAGGTGCTGAATGTTCTAGGCGTTTGGAACGGGCACCCCTTCCTGAGTCTCCAGGCGTGCGGCTCCAGGCCTGGAAACATGGACAACCTTGAACGGGCCATCCCACATGGGCGAGAGCTTATGCAGCCCTTCCCTGGAGAGCACCCGCCTAAGTGCGAGGTCACCTACCTCGAGAGTCCTAGGGCGGATGTTGCGGCAGTGGTACCGCCATAGCGCCTGCTGGTATCTTGCTGCCCGCAGCGTAGCTTCGCGGCGGCGTTCCTCCCCCGGCACGAGGTCCATCCCCCGCATGGTGTCCTACTGCGCCTCGTCAAAGGCTAGGACCCGCGCAGAGCGACTCCTGACCTCGTGAGGGAGAACCACTTCTGCTCCATACACGAGGAAGAACGGGGTCTCGCCAGTTGGCTTAGTGGCGGTAGTGCGGATGGACCACATCACGGACTGGAGCTCATCGTACCAGCCCCTACCGCAGGCCTCCAGCTTCTTCCTGAAGGTCCTCGTCTTGAGGCCCCTCAGGACCTCAGCGTTGGCGCGTTCGTCCTGACCGTTACTCCGGGGGTGCGCCACCGAAGCGTAGCATATCTGCGTTCCAAGGTTAGCACAATATGTTTTGAAGAGATTGCTGGTGAATTGCGAACCGTTGTCGGTGATGATGCGGTTAGGGACCCCAAACTGGCTCACGGGGCCCTTGATGAACTTTACTGCAGAACCAGCTGGGATGGTACGGACAGCTTCCACCTCCGCCAACTTGTGAACTTGTTGATGGCAACATAGAGGTAGCGGTAGCCCCCAGGCGCTTGAGGAAACGGGCCCAAGATATCCAGCCCCCAGACCGTGAATGGCCATGAGAGTGGGATGGTGTGCAGGCCCTGAGCTGGCTGATGGATCTGCTTGGCCTGGAATTGGCAGGCTTCGCAGGACTTCACCAGCTCGATCGCGTCGTTGAGTGCAGTAGGCCAGTAGAACCCGCTGCAAAACGCCTTGCCGACGAGGGTCCGTCATGATGAGTGGTGTCCACAATCTCCACCGTGTATGTCAGCCAGCAATTCCTTCCCCTGTTCCCTAGAGATGCAATGTAGGGAAACGTCATTTGGCCGCTTCCTATAGAGCTCACCGTCTTGGATGCAGTAGGCCATGGCCTACCGGGCCACATGTTCTGCGTCCTCCTGTTTCTCTGGTAGCGTCCCTTGCATCAGGTAGTCCTTGAATTCCGTGGTCCAGCATCCCTCCTGAGGCTCCAGCGCCAAGAGTAAGCGTGCTCCCGAGGTCGGGCCACAGGCCGGGGCTCCTGTGGCAGGTGGCTGAGGGAGTTCCTCCCGAGGCTGTGCTGTGCTTGAAAGTGACGGTACCGCCGATGGCTTGAAGAGCCGTTCCTCGAAAACGCCAGGCTCCTGAGGCAGCCGCCTAGATGCACTCCTGGTCATCAGCCTCTTGGTTGGTGCCGCGAGGCACACGCTACAACTCCAGCCCCCAAAACTGCTTTTCCATCCTGCGCACCTCCGCAAGATACGCCTCCATGTGCTTGTCCTTCGGCTCGTACGCCTTGTTGGAGAAGTTGACGAGGAGCTGTGAATCGCCCTTGATGATGAGGCGCTTCACCCCCAGTGTTTCTGCAGCTTTCAAGCCTGCTATTAGGCCCTCTTACTCTGCTATGTTGTTGGAGACCTTCTCGACCTACTGGAAACAGAGCTGCACGGCATAATAGAGCTTGTCCTGAGTGGGGGACATAAGCACTACACCGGCCCCCGCACCCTGCCACGAGAATGCTCCATTGAAGTACATGACCCAGCCATCTGGTGCCTCACTTCCTGGGGAGAGTGACCGATCCTCGCCTGCTTCGAGCCCTGGCGCCTCTGTCCATTCTGCCACAAAATCTGCAAGTGTGGCTCCCTTGACGACCCTGGTTGTGTTGAACTCCAACTGAAACGCTTGCAGCTCAATATTCCATTCAGCGACCCTTCTAGCGGAGTTGGGGCTACTGAGTACCCTTTCCAATGGGTAGGCCGAGACGACCTTGATGGGGTGACCTTGAAAGTAGTGCTGCAGCTTACGCGAGGCCACCAATAGCACGAGCAAGAGCTTCTGAGGCATGGGGTATCGTGCCCTTGCATCCCGCAACACCGTGCTGACGAAGTACATCGGATGCTCGATGAGGGTGGGTGTGCAGGCGAGGTCTATGCCCTCCGGAGGGTGAAGCGCCAACTGAGACAACGGAGCCCCCAGTGCCTGGTTGCCTGGCGCGGCTTCTTCAGCCCTGGGGGCATCTTCCTGCTGAGGCTGGTCTCCATCTGCCAAGGCCGTGGTCCTCACGAGGCCTTCTTGGTCTTGTGCAGCCGCGGCCGGGGCCGTGGCCGGTCGTGACGCAGCCTTGACTTGGCGCCCCCCCCCCCCAAACCGCCACTAGAGCTGTGCTAGCGGAGTAGGGTGTGGCGGCGAGGTAGAGCACCAGGGGCTCGAGAGGGCGTGGTGCCACCATCACAGGAGGGCTATTTAAATATTTCTTGAGGTCTTGAAACGCTTGATCGGCCTCCTGTGTCCACTCAAACGGGCCCTTCTTCTTCATCAGCTTGAAGAAAGGCACGGCGCGCTCCCCCAACTTGGAGATGAAGCGTCCTAACGCAGTTACGCGTCTGGCGAGCTTCTGCATTTCTCTGTGGATTTGCGGTGGACTCATGTCTTCGATTGCCTAGACCATCTCCGGGTTGGCCTCGATCCCTCTGTGGGACATGAGGAAGCCCAACAGCTTACCAGAAGGAACGCCAAACACGCACTTCTCCGGGTTGAGTCGCAGGTCCACCTTGCGTAGGCTCACGAAGGTCTCCTCCAGATCCTGGATCAAGGTCTTCGCCTCCCGAGACTTCACCATGATGTCGTCAACGTAAGACTCGGCGTTTTTCCCGAGCTGCCGGCCTAAGGCGGTGTGCATCAGTCGCTGGAAGGTTGCGCCCGCGTTGCACAACTCGAATGGCATGCAGGTGTAACAGTACACCCCACATGGGGTCAGGAAGGCCGTCTTCTCCACGTCTTCCATCGCCATCTTGATTTGGTGATAACCCGAAAACGCATCCAAGAAACACAGCAGGTCGCACTCGGCAGCGGAGTCGACAATTTGGTCGATGCGGGGGAGCGAGAATGGATCTTGAGGACAGGCCTTGTTGAGGTTGGTGAAGTCAACACACATGCGCTCCTTTCCTCCCTTTTTTGGCACAACAACAGGGTTTGCCACCATTCGGGGTATCGAACCTCGCGAATGACACATGCTACCTCTAGCTTGTGGGTTTCTTGGATGATGAAGGCCTGCTTCTCGGTGGACTGCCGCCTTGCTTTCTGCTCCACGGGGCGTACATTGGGGCACACATTCAGGTGATGCTCAATCACCTGCCTTGGGACCCCCACTAGCTGCTTGGGTTCCCATGTGAACACATCCTTGTTCGAGCGCAGGAACTTCACCAGCGCCTCCTCTTGGTCAGTGTCAAGGTTGGCACCTATGGTGAAGGTGGCGCCTGAGGACCCGTCCTCCTCAACTGGCACATGCTTGGTCTCCCCCTTGTCCTGGGTGAACAACTACTTCTTCTTGGTCGGTGCAGCCCCCTTGGCCTTGGAGGTGTCCGTGCCGGCAGGCTAAACTGCTGGGACTGTCTTGAGGGTGAGCTTGAGTGCCAGCAGAGCATCCTTGGTATCTCCAGCTACGGTGAGGACGCCGCTGCTCACGGGCATCTTCATGAGGTTGTAGGCCGGATGGGTCGCTATCATGAACTGAGCCAGGGCAGGGTATCCAAGGATGGCATTGTATGGGAGGCTGATGTGGGTGATGTCGAAGTTGACCAGCTCCGTGCGGAAGTTCTTGTGGGTGCCGAAGGTCACAGGGAGGCGGATCTACCCCAAGGAGCTGGAGGAACCGCCTCCGACGCCCGAGAAGGGCTTGCTCGGTCGGAGCCGTTCCAGCGGTACATGGAGGAGGCTGAAGGCCTCCACCGAGAGCATGTTGAGGCCGGCGCCACCGTCGATGAGGGTTTTGGTGATGGCCACCAGGCAGATGGTGGGCGTGCAGAGCATCGGGAGCGCGCCCGAGCAGGCGGTGTTGACGGGGTGATCGCCCGAGTTGAAGGTCAGGTCGGCCTTGGGTGTTGCCCAGCCCGGAGGAGCTCCTTGCCGTGTGAGGGCGGCGCCGATCTAGCGGAAGAACGGCTTGGCGTGGCGGTCTGAGGGCGGCGCCTGCAAGCCGCCTAGGAGAGCTGCGACGACCGGGGGTGCCGGCGCTGCGTAGTGGGTCAGGAAGAGGTTGCGCAACTCCTCCGAGGAGGCCATAGAAGATGTTGGCAGGTTGAGCAGCCAAACACGCGGGACGTCGGTGAGGGCCATGGGAAACCAGTTGGCCATGACCTTGTCGTCGCCTCCGGCCTTGAGGACGGCCTCCTCGTACGCCAGCAGGAAAGCCAGCGGGTCCGCTGCGCCATCATAGCGTGGCGGCATCTCTGGCTTGAACTTGTGCGGCCACTGCACCTGTCGCAAGGCGGGGGCCAAGGCTCGGAGCCCCCTGGCCCCAGCGCTGGCGCCGACCGCCGGAGCCGAAGGCGCGTTGTCCGCCTTGAGGGCGAAGCGCGGTGTTGGTGGAGAGTGGCGGATGGAAGGAAGAGCTCCGGCGCACCCCTACCTGGTGCGCCAAATGACAGATATGGGGTTCTGGCAAAACCCTAAAGGTTCGAACTATAGGGTGCGCACGAAGATCTCTCCCTACCGAAACACGCCCACAACCTCGCCGCGATTTCAAAGCTAGCACGATGAACAACACAAGAGACACGAGGTTTATACTGGTTCGGGCCACCGTTGTGGTGTAATACCCTAATCCAGTGTGTGGTGTGGTGGATTGCCTCTTGGGCTGATGATGAACAGTACAGAGGAAGAACAGCCTCGCAAGGAGAGGTGTTCTTGTGGTGGTGTGCGGATCAACTTAACTTGTCCTGCTACTGTGGTGGCTAGCCCTATATATAGGGGCCCTGGTCCTCTTACCAAATATTGAGCGGGAAGGGAGCCAACAACTCCCATTTCGAAGGGGGACAACTAGTACAAGCTATCCTAACTAAAGGTGGTCTTCGCCTGCCAAACACACTGGTGATGACGCCGTCTTGGGCTCCACGGTGACCTCCATCCTGCCGTCCTGCTGGTCTTGGTCTCGTTGCACCGATATGGAAACCTTTGCCTGATGCCTCGGTACTCCGCGCCTGCGCTTGCCCCCTTTACACCAAAGAGGAAACAAGGACACTACACAGGCTGGCACCCACCTGGCACCCGACTGGTCTCGAACATCATGGCTTGCGTCATGAGCACCTCGCGAGGTACCCCTTGCCTTGATATCTCCGCCTCCTCGTGAGCCGGCCTGGTGAGGCCACTCCTGGGGAGGCCTTGCGTCGTCCGCCCCGCGAGGCTTTGCCCCTCGCGAGGGTCTTGAGCTTGGGTTGATGAATATGGGCGGTCCACTGGTTGAGCCATGCTGCAGGCCGCCGACAGGCAAGTCTAGGGACCCCCGTTCCCAGAACGCTGACACCCCCGTGCGCGACGCTGATGAGCTCGGCGATCCACTCGAGCCACTCCTCGTAGAGATCTCCCATCAGGCGGTAGCGAAGGAGCTCCCGTGCTGTGAGCAGAGCGCCTTGCGCGTCCACCTGGCCGCGACGCGCGTGGGATGACAAAGCTGTTGGAGTCAGTGACGGAGTGGCGGTGCGGCCGTCACGGTGCACCGACGAGTGCAGCGATGAAGCTTGCTGCTCGTGGCCGGCAGGGCCCGTGGCGGAGTTTGCCACCGGAGAAGGAGCGCGGCGGGCACAACCGTCACCCGCCGGAGCCGTCTGAGAGACGCGGGCAGCGACTGCAACCCTACGCTCGGCGCGAGCCCTGCGCGCATCGGCCATGGAGATGTCAGAGCGGAGATGGATCAAACGACAAAAGAGAGGATCCGACGCACCCCTACCTGGCACGCCAAATGTCGGATTTCAGGATCCGACAACCCTTGAGAGGTTCGAACTCTGGGGTGCGTCTGGAGATCTCAACCTGCCCAGCCTGCCTACTCGCGATCCTCCCTAGCCTAGCACGCCGAGCTCATAGAGACACAAAGACACAGAGATTTATACTGGTTCGGGCCACCGTTGTGGTGTAATACCGTAATCTAGTGTGGTGTGGTGGATTGCCTCGAGGGGCTATGGATGAACTAGTACAAAGGATGAACAAGCCTCAAGAGGTGAGGTCTTCTTGAGCTGATGTGGTGCTCTACTTGCTCTTGTTTCGGTCCCTTTTCCTGGTGGTGGCAAAGTCCTATATATAGTGGCCTTGGTCCTCTTCCCAAATATGAGCGGGAAGGGATTCCACAACGACGGAATTTGAAAGGGGACAAGTAGTATAGTCTATCCTGACAAAAGTAGTCTTCGCCTGCGAAAAGCCTCTGGTCGTGATGCCGCGGTGGGTTCGGTGATGACCTCCATCCTACCGTCCTAGCGGTCTTGGTCTTGTTGCACCATAATGGAAACCTTTGGCTGATTCCTTGGGACTCCGTGCCCGTGGCTTGCCTCCCTTGCACCAAAGAGGAAACCTGTGCTTTGCACCCGCCTGGTTCCTGCCTGGCCTTGGTTGTCATGGCTCACATCAGCTCATGAGGTAGCTGCATAGAACAATCCGCCCCTCAGGAGCCCTCCTGAGGAGGCCAACTCCTTCGGGGGTGGTGGCGTTGTCTGCCTCGCGAGGCTTGGCCCCTCGCGAGGGTCTTGTGGTGTTGGTGTTGAAGCTGGGCCGTACCAGGCCGTCGATGGAGCCACGCGGTGGGCCGCAGGCAGGCAGGACCGGATACCCCCAAGTCTAGGACGCCGACACCGACACTGGCACTTTTAGCTGGAGCACCTTGCCGTACTAGATCCTGTGCACGGGCATGGGATGCACGATGCTAATGTGGTGGGAGAGCGCCGACGGCGGGCCTTCGTAGCCGCAGACAGGCACGGGGCATTTGCAGGGCGCGAGCGGACACACGCTCCGGTGATCGGTGAGCTTGTAGTAAGTGACGTAGAGCCCACAACCTTCGTGTGGGCACTCCACCCTCACCGAGGAGAGGACAGTGTCCACTACTGTGTTCCGTGCGTCGAAGCCACCGCCACGCTCGCACTTCTGGCACTACTGCTGGTTCCCGGGGCGCTCGATGCGGCAGTCCGCGTAGGCCAGGTGCCCTCCCTTGCACTGCACAAATCAATCGAACAACACATCAATCAACAAACCTGCACCTTGCTTGATCAGCTGAACAGAGGAGGTGTATTCGAACATGATACACTGGAGGCTTCAAGGGGCGGAGGCACAAGGGGCAGTGGAGCAAGGTGAGGTCCATCGAGACCATAGAGAGCTCTATTGTTGGGTCCTATTCCGTGTGCATGATCTTGCCCTCCTCGTGCACAACCATCTCTCGCTTTATTAGGGCCGAGGCATTACAAAGCTTTACCGTCACATTTTCATACTACTTCAAGGTGCATTAAATCAACACATGCAAGTATCAAAAGGAGAGTCATGGCATGCATGCGTGCGTTGTAATTAATGGATCGGTAAATGCAAATTATTGAAATATATCAAGTGCAGTGCTTTGATGTGTCGCGTCAACTCGTACAAGACTGAGAAGTTTGATTACTACAACGCCCTCTCGCCTTAACCGCACCTGCCTTTGGCTGCATGACAGGTGGGCCACCCACCTGTTGGGCCCACCTTTCATAGACGCAAAGGCAGGAGCAGTAAGTCAATGAAGCTGCATCCCTCCCTCGCCCATGAGCGTGGTGGCTGGCAGGACTAGGAGAAGCTTTCGTTCGCTGCACGCTCTCCCTCCCGCACGTGGTGGACATGCAACAGTTCAATCGGTGTCAGATGGCCAGAAGCATACTGTAGTACTCCTCCACTACAATAGTACTCCATCATTGTTCGACTTCCCGAAGAGGCGAAGAGCCAAGCGCAGCCCGGACGCTCGTGTGGCAGTTTCATGTGTAGAGTAGTCTAGGATAGCGTGTACCGTGCCTGTAAGCTTAAAATCGTTGGGGTCGGCACCATGCTTTATTTTTTTTGATTAAAATAATCTTCTGGCCCTACCTGTCATCTTGGTCATTCTAGTTTGCACGCTCATCTGGTCAAGACAGGAATATATATTTTAGAGGTTGCAGCAAATGGAGTATTGTACACTGCGGGTCTTTCAGCCAAGTTTAGAGGCAACCATGTGGGGCCAGTGCTATGATGTGTCACATCAACTCGTACAACGAGGAGAAGCTTGATTTTACTACTACACGCCTTCTCCCTCGCCCATGCGGCCTTGTGATGGCTGTGAGCGAGGACATGCTTTTGCTTATAGTACTACAACAAGCTATCCCTCCCGCTCGCGGTGGACGGACATGCGGCAGTGGATTCGATACTCTATAAGCAGTAGTAGTAACATCATCGTTTGTCTTCTTGAAGAGGAGCAGAGCCAAGCGCAACCTGAACGTGGCAGTTGCGGACCTTGGAGTACGCATATAAAAAAATGAGACCAACCCGGGCTAGACTAGCCCGTTGGCTTTTTTTTATAGAAGAAAACTCCGTGAGCACCAAACGCTCAAGCCGAGACTTGAACACTGGTGGGCTGGCTGTGAACTCCCGCGCCTTGCCAACTGAGCTATGCTCAGTTCTCAGGAGCACGCATATAGGCAGGCTCTTGAATGAGACAAAATTGCTATGTGAGCCCACTAGAGATTTCAACAAGTGACTAGACTACATCAAGATGGAGTACATATGGAGCAAAATGAGTGAATCTACACCGTAAATAAATACCTAGTTCTCTCGTTTTCCTCTCCGCCTTGGTCGCGGTGCACAATATTGAGCATACTAGTACTATCATCTTGAAATTTATGAAGTCACCATAGGCACCTCGTTGTCGACGGGAAAGTCTCTTGACACACGATAGAGGCGAGCGGCAGTTGCCTCCATAGGTGCTTGAATGCCAACGAGGGAGAGGGTAGCGGTTCCCGAGACGTTTAACGGTCAATGGTGCATCCTCAAATTACATGCAGAGGGAATTAATTGGAGAAGCGGAATAGATCCAGCATGATGTGAATGCAACAGAGTTTGGATTCTCATATAAAGGCGCCCCACCACTCCAATCCATCTACTAGTCTCTGCGCAACACTGCTCACTCCAATCCAAGACCAAGTGACCAGAAGCCAGAAGCACCTATGGAGGCGATGGACGCGAGTGGCAGTCGGTTGTGCCAAATCATCCAAGGCGTCGGCCTGCGGCCCCGCACCGCGCAGCGTTTCCAGATGGTGCTGGCGACTGCCGGAGTCGTAGCCGTCACCGACGCCGCCTTCGCTTCTCGCATGGACGACATGATGGTCAACTCCATCCACAAGTTCACCGCCGTCAAGAAGCGTGCATACGACCTTGTCGTACTGCTCCAGCCCGTGCGCCCAGGATCCTCCTTGCCTGACACCCTAATCGACCTCCATGGTGATGAACTCTTTCAAGCCCTGGTGGCCCTGCAGGTGCCGGAGGTCGCAAAAAAGAATGTGCACCTCGAGGCTGCGCTCGTCGCGCAGCGCCTCACCATGCAAGAAACCGTTGACTTGCACATCCACGTCTACGAGGAAATCGTCTACATAGGCCACTACAAGGCCAGCGAGGGCAGAAAGACGTTGGCCTTCTTCCAGCGGCTGGAATCTTTGGATGCCATTGTTCAGAAGCACGTCGACCTGGCCACGAAAGCCGCTGCTACTTAGCCGTCGTCGGTGGGCCGGCGCCCTGAGTCGAGGAGGTGGACATCGTTGATGGATGCATCTCTTCTTCTTGCCTCCTGTAACCAGCACTGCAACGCCTCATGGCCTTAATGTTTTATTAGTATAGGAGTATATAGCATTTTTATTCCAGTAGTAACGTTTTTACTGTGAGGTGGGGCCATAGTTGACCAAACCGACCATCGGCAAATCCCCACCCCGCCCACCGGGCGTCTGCTGAGTTTAGAATTAGAAGAGAGAAACGAGGGAGAAGAGCTAGCTGTAGCACAGACACTATTGTCAGATGGGACTCACGTTGATAGAATAGGAGTACTGAGCACTCGTACCTCTTTTTTTAGGGAAAAAGCAGTCGTATGTCTAGTACTACCACTAGTTGGGTGCGTGCGACCTATACCTGTCATCACTTTAGGTCTCCTTTTTGAACCGCGGATATGCTTCACCGTACATATTTTTTCACGCATTTATCCTCCTATATGTACTCCTAGGCTATTTCCACGTGCTCCCTTTCGCCGACATGTGGGACATAGAGCATATGGGTCGTAGTGCATGCATGACTCGGAGCATATGTCGGGGTACTTTAAATTTCAGGCCTCATGAATTACATGCAAACCCCCCGTAGAAGAATAAATAAATAAATAAATTACTACATGAAACCAGATTATTTTCGTAGAAACCGGAGCACGTTCATTAAATTTTTGACATAACACGTTTATAAAAAACTACCGGACCTAAACCAGTCTAAGGGACTCTCTGATTCGCAGGATATTGAAAACATAGAAATGAGGAAAGTATGATGGCGATGAACCGAGACGAGGAGAACTCTAACTCAGTTAGAGATTAGAGTTAGATTCTAACCCAGAACTAACTCTAAACCAAAGATGTGTATGGATGGCAGGGTTAGATTGACAATAAATGTTCTTTCTCAATCATTTGACTACTTTGGACCCTATTTCCTGCCGGATTTGGTGTGGCCGGCTCTTGTGTGGCCTCCTCCTGCTCACAATTGACTTAAATGAACCATCTTTACAATCAAGCATGCAAAACATGATAAATTTTACTTTGTCCATACAATTGAGATATCCCACTTAAACATACAAGTCCTCAATCAAGCTTCACAAAAAAATACACTCCATGAAACAAAGCATGAGCTAACTCATCACCGAAGTCATTCACGATAGGGAGGGAGCCCAGAGCCCCTCACGCACCTAGGAAGGAGCTCATCATCGTCGCTCTGGAGGAAGGCTCTATAGAGCCCAAGCCCCGGGAACCGCTACGACACCGGCGCTTGCGAGTTGAGTTCGACACCGGCATGGGTAGCAGGGCCACTTGCCGACGACTGCGAACCGAATCTTTGGGCCTCTAGAAATAATGCAAGCCTGAAACTGAAATACCTAGAAAGGTGAACTGAATCTTTGGGCCTCTAGAAATAATGCAAGCCTAAAACTGAAATACCTAGAAAGGTGAACTAAATCTTTGAGCCTCTAGAAACAATGCAAGCCTAGAACTGAAATACCTAGAAAGGCGAACTGATTCTTTGGGCCTCTAGAAATAATGCAAGCCTGAAACTGAAATACCTAGAAAGGTGTGAAGTGAATATTTGGGCCTCTAAAAAGATTTATTACCTCCTCAAGCAACATCAAACAATTCCATGCGTGCACCATAAATCTATACCAAATTCAATCAGGATCTATTTTTCCAAATCAGAATTACCGCTAGAGCGAGCAAGATCAATGATATGGTTGTGAGACAGAGAAGGAACGAACAAACTCACCCCTCTCGCGACCTCCTTGGTAGATGCGCCGCCGTCGCGCAAGACAGAGGGAGAAAAACGACCGGTGAAGGGGGAGCGGAGCGAGCTTCGGAGGACGGAGGGAGAGGGCGGCCGGAGGAGAGAGAGGGCGAGCGGCGAAGCAGCGCTTGGGCGGGTGGCCTGATGGGGAACAGAGAGGAGTCGTGTGAGGCGGAGGAGGCGATCAGTGCGGGAAGGGGAGATTTTTTTTAGTTCTCTTTTAGTGGGCCCGAGGAGAACTAACCCAATTAGAACCTATCCACCGGGCTAGTTTTTTAGCTGGGTTAGAGCAAACTAGCTCAAACTAACCCCTCCTGTTTGGATAATTTGAGGCTATTTCAACCCAAACTAGCTCTAACTCAGGGATCCAAACAAAGAGGAGTAGTACTATACATGCTACAGTATGGACCGTGGCACATTGTTTTTTATGGCCATATATTAGCACATTGTTTTCTACTGCTGATTCACTGGGCTCCCATGGTTTGCACTCCTCTGACATGAGTAGTAGTACTACTACTCCCTCTGTTCCTAAATATAAGTCTTTTTAGACATTTCAAATTGACTACACCATACAGATGTATGTAGACATATTTTAGAGTGTAGATTCACACATTTTGCTCCGTATGTAGTCACTTGTTGGAATCTCTAGAAAGACTTATACCGCATGATTCTTCGCTCCTTCTTAGTATGTAGTACTTTGCCGACATGTGGGAGAGCCAGCAGCATCCGGGTCGACATAATACGTGTCATGCACCAGATTAGAGTGCGGAACGAAAGGGGGGCATCACCCCGGTCGTACCGCCAGTAATTCATGACTATAGTGAGTAGTCATATCACAAGTCTTTCCAGCAGTAACACGCCATCAAATCGCACCACCCGACCTTTCCAACAGTAAGTAAGTTGAATCCGCTACTCCCTCACCCTCCTCGCCTCTCTGTCAAACCACCTAGGCGAAAATTGCCGCACGTACTGCCCGAGAAAAGCCCCGCCCTCAACTTTTAACTATGCAAAAATAGTTCGAGCTTGTTCGTTCTATATAAATACTAGTACTGTATGTTTATTCACCCGTGGGGCTGTTCAATGAATGGAGGGCCGGGGAGCACAAGTGAACAATACTACTACTAGTAGTAGTAAGTAGGAGTCGTACAGTTAGTCATCTTAAATACAGAGTTTATTTTCTTTAATGCCACGTACACAAATTGAAACGCTTGTTGTGGAGAGAAAAAGATAATTACTCCACTATATATGTACGCAGGGGCCTGAGCGCTTCCTTTACTAGGGTTGCTCACAGTAGTAGCGACATTTTCTCTCTGCTCACCGCTAGTCACATATCTAGCCGGATTCCTTTGGCTGGTGTGTGTAGAGGACTAGGTGCATCATTCACGCGGTCATCACCGGTGAGGGAGGAAACCCACAGCTGCCGGAGGGGCCCGATCCTATGCCCGTGTCATTCTCTCCGACACAGTGCCGGCTCAGGAGGTCCTCCGACCCTTCTTCCTCCCTGTCGTATTGTGCGCAGATCCGACCTACCGCCGCCGACATCCCGACAACCCTTAGTATAAGTTCTTCGAAAGCGGCCTTGCTCTACTACCCCAGCTCCCCATGTGTCTGCATGTGCATCTTTTTCTACTCCCATCAGCTCTTCCAAAGCCACCTAAATTTTTAGTATTATTAGAGGTAAAGCTACTTCGTGCATTCGAATATAGGACTTTGTTCAAACAACGAAGAAAGGGGGGGAAAGTTGTAGCATGAATCAAGGACTTGATTCAAAGAGGAAATAATATGGTGAAAGTAGTAGAGACCGGATACCCAACCGGTCTCTTGGTTGAAAAGGGAAATAATGGGAAAATGCAGTACAAACTGGATAAGGAACAGATCTATTATTGGTTGAAAGAAGGATAGAAAGTGGCGGCTAGTGGACAAGTCAACAGAGTATGTCCAGGATTAGATTTGTTGCCCTCACATAGTAAAAGGTCTCCAGGATTAGAATTGCTGCCCTCACATAGTAAAAGGTCTCAGGATTAGATTTGCTGCCCTCACATAGTAAAAGGTCTCCAGGATTAGAATTGCTGCCCTCACATAGTAAAAGGTCTCCAGGATTAGATTTGCTGCCCTCACATAGAAAAGGTCTCCAGGACTAGGTTTGCTGCCCTCACATAGTAAAAGGTCTCCAGGATTAGATTTGCTACCCTCACATAGCATGAACAAACTCGGCATCACCACTTTATGCCTCCTTGTAGGTACATTGTGCCGATGAGTCCACTGTTGCATGTCCTTATACCAACCTTTTGCTGTTGTTAATGTAAGGGCGCTTGTAAAATGAAGCAGTCACACTGTTACCTTAGGGACATGTCTAACCAGTGTCATTGTTAATCTAATGCCTCCAGTGATAAGATGCAATTAAACTGTGTTACAAACGGTACTCCTGCTATTTTCCCCAGTATGATAAGTAAGTTGCTCCTTTACGCTGCTGAGTTTCCTGGTGTCCCCACGGTCCCATGCCCTTAAACCAACTCCTTGGCTGTTGTTGATTTACTGTATCTGGTAAACAAGCAATGCCACCATTAAAGTAATCCCATATTTGACGAATGTCATTGTTGATCATAATGCTTCCGGTAACATGAAGCATTGCTGACATTTTAAAATTTCTACTGTCCTTGTGTGATTGCCATGAACATAATTAAGATGCTTCTTTTCATTTCGTGTATGTTTCGTATATTCTTATTGACCAACAACTATTTACTTTCTATCTTTTTGTGCAGATAGGGATATCCATTTCACCTTGTTGCTATTGTGACCTTTTGGTGAACTGCACAAAACACTTTTTTTGGAATGAGCATCTTGTGCAGTTCAACGAAAATGTCACGTGGGCAACATCTCTCAATTTTGGTGGAACTACACAAAATGGTTATTGGAGTTTCCAAAATCCCCGTCAAGTTCTGCTGGTAATCTCGTGCTAAATTTTATTAGCCTTTGCAAGATGAGCCATCACTGTCACCATAATGGCACTTTATCTTAGTGGAACTGCACGAAAGGATAAGCAAATTATAGTTGTACCTTACATGAGCCGGACAGCCAACCTTAATGTTCCTCAATTTTAGTGCAACTGCTAAAGAAGAACCTGCCAGCTCACGAGAGCAAGTACTTCTTGCTAGCTGAATGATGCAATGTTTGCTTCATTTCAGGTGAACTGCAGAAAAAGGCACATGAATTGAATCATGAAACTCCAGGCAGGCTTCATCCGAGTGGAGCTGCAGGTTGAGTTCAAGGAGTGCCACTATTATAGTAATCATGCTCTTCTTGTTTGTGTTGTGCAAATAGGAATACTCAACTACAGATGTTGTGACGGTCAAGAGCATTCGCCAAGTTCTTCGGTTGTATGACACAACTAGCCAAGATGTATTTAATCCCAATATTCACTTTATCAAAAGGCTCTAATCGGTTGGTTGTGAATCTTGCAAGCTGGGAATTAATGAGATGTGTAGGCATATTTGTTGTACTTATTATTTGAATCTTATTTGTTGGTTATGAATCTTGCAAGCTGGGAATCAATGAGATGTGTAGGCATCTTTGTTGTACTTATTATTTGGATCTTATTCGTTGGTTCTGAATCTTGCAAGCTGTGAAACACGGCATGATGATGCAGAGGACAACAACCATAACAAACAGTTCAAACTTGGTAGTATTATCTGTGTGAAAGTGCGACAAATGTGCTGATCGTGTGCGTCCTGAGATTTATTCTAATTGTTGTGCATGTTGATCCTGTGGCACTGATAGAACGAGCCAATGCATTGCTTGTTTTAAGTATAAATTTCTATTAAAGCTAATTAAATTTAAGTAAAGTGACCACTAACTCTTGTTATTACAGTACCAATACAGACCCGCTCGTGAACCGACGTGTGGCCGGAGTATGTTTGTTTACTGTTGAATCCAGTTCCCCAAGAGCTGAAAAACGAAGTGTTGCCGCCGCCTACCCACTCGTTCACTTGAAGAGACTCCAATGACGATCCGAGGGGTAAGCCTGCTGGATATGGACTTCAGCAAGGAGTTCCCCTTTGAGTTCGCCGTTCAGTCCTATGGCTGCACCAAGTTGAATGTGATGTACACCAATGATCCGGACTCGGTGAAGCTCTGCCTCGCCGAAGTTCAAGCGATACCTACAGACGAGAAAGCACAAGGTCGCAGGACTAGACCTTGTGCCCATTCGTCGTCTCCCGACAGGGGACCAGCGGATCACCGTCGCCCGGTATGTGTGCGGACGAGGTTCTCATCTACCACTATTGTAGGGCCATCGAGGTTACGGAGCATTCACCCGTTTCATCGGCGCCCGATCGCACCTTCTTCGCTACGGTGGAGAGAAGGAAGAACGCGATGATTCGACCATCTGGTGCAACAAGCTTGTCGACATCTAGAAGCAATACAAGATCATCGGCAACGGGCAGGAGAAGGACTATGTGGTTGACCTCACCGAGACCATCATCGACCCCTTATACGCCAACATGAAAGAAGACAACGATACCAAGGACCTGAACACGTGGGAGGTACCTCTAAATCTAGCCTACATAACCTACGCGGCCAAGGAGGCATACGCATGCTATGACATGGATAGGAGGATCTTGGACATGAGGGCGTGTGCTTTCCGTAACTGACGAGTACACGGACGGCCGCGTCGTATGATCAAGCGTGCCAGGAAGGTCTAGATGTTGTACTTTATCTGTTTATAAGAACCTTTATCATCTGAGTGTTTCATGCATTAGCCTATGTGTCGTAATTATCTGTTTTGTCTGAAATATTTCTTTTAAGAACCCATTAACCTGTTTGCTTTTTTAATGGCTATTTGCTTATGTATGTAACTAGTTCACTTGTCCATTAAAAAAACTAGTTCACTCGGCTCCCGTGCTTTAAATCTCCTTCCTCCCAACATATTCCCCTTCTTAGGTGGACCCAGCAGGTCTCGTACACAGACATATGGGACCAACCACCTATACATTTGTATTTATTTATTTTGTAAAATCTTTCGTCCTCCTCCTATACAGCGACTGGCCGTCATAGCCTATGGTGTTGGCCAGGCCATCCCTCTACTCCAACACATTGTCCGGCGGCGGCAGCTCCACGGGCCCACCCTGCACCTGAACAAGTCAACCCTCATACTCCCCTCCGCCTGCGTCTTCCCCCGATCTGGTTCTTTCGGTCTGAGGTCTCGACGTCGTGCTCTGCCTTGGTGCTCTCGCCGCAGCTCCGTCGTCTACCATTCCCAACAAGGTCAGCAAAACAAGAGGAATCGGGAGACAACTATTCATCGAGAGGCTGACAGTCTCGGGCCCACCAGGTCCATGGCCTAGGTTTTCTTGTTTAACATGGGCAGCCCACGACATGTTTCAACATTTTTGGAGCCAGCAGGTATCAAGCGGCCTCTAGGCCCCCCAACCTAGCTTGCCTATAACATCAGCAACCCAATTTATGTTTGTTTTTTCAAGACAACGTACAGCTCAGTTCTATTTTTCTATAAGAATGCAAAACTGAACCTATGTTTTCTATAAGAATGCAAAACTGAACCTATATTTATATCTTGTTTTATTATATATGTATATATATATATATATATATATATATATAATAGAAACAACATAAGGTTCCGTTAAACCTGTCGTTCGTCCAACCATTCCCACTTCCTTTATTTTTCGTTTTCATAATCTTATATCTGAATTTTCTCCCACTTTCTTTTTCGATGTAAACTGAGTTTTCTTCCAGTACTTTTCCCTAGAACCAACTCAACTGTCCCACGTCTAGCCTAAAAAATAATAATACCCCACGTACTATTAACTCATCAAATTAAAATGATATTTTATTTCAAAGTTGAAAGTTCTTACAAAATAATAATAATAATTGTTTATATATAACTTGGCAAGTTAACTCCTAAAGATTGCGTACATAAGCTTGCAAAGATTTTACTGACCAATGCAGTAATAGCCGTGCAATCATGTGTTTATGTTTTTATAACATTTCTCCGTCTAGCCCAACATGATATTTTCACCCAGCCCAGCAAGTCCGCGGATTTTGAGAAAAATGCAAATGGGTTTTAAATTCTACCAGATATATAAACGGACTGTATAGATGCTACATCATTGCTTCACCCGGCCCACCAAATGGACTAAAAAACAAATGGACTGGCTGACGTGTGGGCCAGTAGGTCGAAGCCTAAGAAGGCGTTGGATTACATCCAATGGCCGACATTCTTCTTCAATCTCTCGTCTTCTTCCCCTAGCGCTGTCGGGACCGCTCCAGCCTCCTGCGTCTAGCAACGTTGTTTTGCGCGCCTTAGCGAAACGCTACCCCGCCGACAGCCAGGCCATCCCTCCACTCCGCACCTCCTTTTATTCTCTGCCGAGTGTAGGCCCACCCCGCACCCGAACCAGTCAAGTTTACCACTCCTCTCCGTCTGCGACTCCACTGCCGCGTCTTCCCCATCTCCGGGTCGTTCCAGTCTGGGGCCTCACCGTCTTCCACCGCCTTGGTGCACTCAGCGCGGCGTGGTCAACATACGAGAGTCATCAGAAGAGGATTGTACATGGAGAGCCTGACAGCTGGGACCCACGAGGTCCATGGTCGCACGCAAGGAAAGTTCCTCCTTATTAAGCTGTTTCCTCCCCCTGACAGCTGGGTCCCACCGGCTGTATCTTTGCATGGAAGGAAGTGCCTTCTTGTTATGCGAAAAAAATCACCCGATGACAGCTAGGACCCGGTATATGTGATGGCTGACTTGTGGGCCTACTAAGCAGACGTGTACGTGGAGCTTTGTCAACTTAATCAACAAATGATTCTAGCAGCTGGACCTTTGTACGTTAATCCAACAGCCTTGCTCCTTCTTCAACCTCTGTTCTTGCTCCTATCTCCCGTGGGCGGCGGTCTTTGCCAGCGCTACAGGCTCGATCAAGTTTCCCACTCCTCTCCATCTGCAACTCCACTGCTGCATCTTCCCCATCTCCGGGTCGTTCCAGTATGGGGCCTCGCCGTCGTCCACCGACCTTGGTGTGCTCGGCACGGTGTGGTCCACATGGTCAACAACCGAGAGTCATCGGAAGATGACTGTATGTGAGAGGCTGACAGTGGGGACGCACCACGCCCATGGACGCATGCATGCAACTACATCCTTTTTACCCTTAATGTTTTCTCCCCCTGACTGCTGGGACCCACCAGCTACATCTTCACACGCAAGGAAGTGCGTCCATATTACGGGCAAAAAAAAAATGATTCACCCCCTGACTGCTGGGACCTACCAGCTACATCTTTGCACGCAAGGAAGTGCCTAACAGTCGGGATCCACCCGGTTGAAGCATATGTAGCGTTGTCATTCTGGTTAGGAACGTGTCCGTACATCCTGGTCGATCGGTCTGTCTACAGGCTGCAGCGATGAACCGTGGCCGTGTAAGGAAGGGCACGTGTGGTAGTAGAGGCGCGCACGTGTGGTAGTAGAGGCGCGCATGTAGCATGTACACGTAAATACGGCCACGTACGTACATATGGGCGGGGTCTCGAACGCCTACTCGCGCATACGTACGACCAGGGCTCGTGTACATGGCTGGGTCGGAACGGAGAAATTGCATCATCATCGTGTTCATGGGGAGGCAAAGGAATGTGTCGTGTTCATTGGGAGGCAACGGAACGCGTGTTGTTCATCCGGAGCCAACCGGCTTGGACGGAACAACCGATGGAAACGAGGCCTAGCGTACCGCAGAACAGAGGAAACGGCCTTGTGTTCGACCGGCCACGACCGAAACGGGATCCTGTTCATCGGGAGGGGTCTGGCGTACCGCAAAACGGAGGAAACAGACCTCCTGTGATCCAAACGGGGTCCTGTTGATCCGGAGGGGTGTGGCGTGCCGCAAAATGGAGGAAACAGACTTGTGTTGGAGCGCTATGGTCGAAACAGGGGTCCTGTTCATCGGGAGGTGTGTGGCGTACCGCAAAACTGGGACTCACGGGATACTGTTCATCTCCACCGTCGACCTCCTCCAGCATCCACAGGCTCCCGTTCATCCACCGTCGACCTCCTCCAGCCTCCACCTGCTCCTGTTCATCCACGGGCTCCTATTCATCCAGCCTCCACCGCGCGCTCCTCCACCGGCTACTGTTCAACTAGCCCTCTCCACGGGGTACTGTGCAACCACCCCTCCACGGGCTACTGTTCATCCACCCCTCCACCGGCTACTATTCAACCAGCCCTACATGGGGTCGTCCTATTCATCCAGCCCTCCACGGGGTCCTGTTCATCCACCCCTCCACCGGCTCGATCGATCGGGTCTGTTTCACCAATGACAACGGCCTCTACTACCACGGGGGTCCTGTTCATCTAACCCCACATCGGGAACTGTTCATCCAACCCCCCACCGGGAACTGTTCATCCAAACCCCCCAACAATGCTCACTGTTCATCTAGAGGAAGCATCGATTGGCTTCAGTTAGGAACAGTAGCGAAGGAATCACTCGGGTTCAGTTAACAACAAGGGATCGATCGATCGCTCGGGTTCGATAGCAGCGTAACTGCGGTGCAATCGCTTCGGGTTGATTAGAGCCCAACGCCTCGCTCGGGTTGATTAGAGCATAACGCCTTGCACACATGCGGCGTGCGACGAGAAAGCGATGCATCGCTCGGCCCCCGACCAGCCACCGTAACCGGGAACTCCCCGATAATTTCCTCGCCCTCGCTTGTACCATGGTTTATTCCATCATGGACGGCCCAAAGAATGTCATGCAGCTGAGTCTCCATCCCGCCCAGGATGAAAAGGCCATTTTCTGTCATGATTTTTGTCATAGAAGTAAGACCCTCCATGATGATACCGGGTTTTGTCATAATTATTGTCATAGAAGTGTCATAAGTATGATAGAAAAAAATTTGTTCAGCCCAAAATGTCACGGGTGTGTCTTTTTTTTTGTAGTGTGACGGAGTCCTGGATTAAGGGGTCCTCGGGCGTCCGGGCTGTGTGACGTGGGCCAGACTAATGGGCCATGAAGATACAAGACAGAAGACTTCTTCCCGTGTCCGGATGGGACTCTCCTTTGCGTGGATGGCAAGCTTGGTATTCAGATGTGAAGATTCCTTTCTCTGTAAACTGACTCTGTATAACCCTAGGTCCCTCCGATGTCTATATAAACCGGAGGGTTTAGCCCGTAGAGGAATAATCATAATCATACAGGCTAGACATCTAGGGTTTATTCATTACGATCTCGAGGTAGATTAACTCTTGTAAACCCCATATTCATCCAAGATAATCAAGCAAGAAGTAGGGTATTACCTCCATCAAGAGGGCCCGAACCTGGGTAAACATTGTGTCCCTATCTCCTGTTACCTTCGATCCTCAGACACACAGTTTGGGACCCCCTACCCGAGATCTGCTGGTTTTGACACCGACAACTGGCGAGAGAGTAGTGTCCATTTCCCACTTCCTTCGCGGGCTAGGGTTTCCCCTTCACCCCTTCGTCCACAGACTCATGTTTTATTATGGGCTAGATTCCATGATCTAGCCCCAAACTCCTTCCTCCACATATCGGCGTTCATCGTCGTGTGCGAGGCTCTCCTCTGCGTCCCTCCACACTTTGGCCTATGGCTCAAGGTTTTTAATCTAAAGCTGAAGGTGTTTGAAGGACAACATGCGGACTGCGGCGGGGCCGTGGTGAGCAAACTTCCCAACACCGTCTGGCTCAAAGGGGCGTTCGTGGAGACGGTCAAGGTGTGGCAGCATGAGTGGTTCTATATCACCGAACCCCGCAATGCCAACTAGGCAGCTGCGACCGACTTCAGATCCGGACCCCCAACCAGGCTCACCTCCTAGACCGCTAAAGGCCTTGACTGGGGGTCCACGACGGATGTGCATATGCTGCAAAAAGCGCATCAAAAACATGATAGGGGAAAACATCGGTCTCACAGACGTGATTCAGGTGATGCTCTTCCGCCCGACTCTCCCTTGCCAACTCTGGGCCTCTCACATGTGGGTGTTTAGTACGGAGGAGCCACGGACCTTGAAGCACTTCTTCGGCATGACGCACGAAGATATTTGGAAGTTGCTCTTCAAGGCCCAAAAATGTGGCCGAAGAAGACTAAAGACATCAGTCTCGACATCGAGAATCCGGCCTCACCGGTAAGCATTATTATCTCGAGTACCTGGACGGCAAAGGCGGAGCGGATCAAGTGTCCGGCACCGCTGCCCGAAGACCCAGCCACACCCTAACTGACAGAGATTCTAGTCCCGGCGTCGTATCAGGCGCCAGAGAAGAAGGCCGGGAAAAAGAAGGGCAAGGAGACCAAGAGTGGCCCCCGCCACAAGGGTCCTTCGGACACTATGTCCGGAGAGACCGAAGCCCCCTCCTCCCATGAGGGAGATGAGGAAGAGGAAGAGGAGGAGGAGGTGTAAAGCGACTCCCCCCGCAAGGGGACGAAGAAGAGGGCAGCCTCCAAAGACCCGAAGGTGGAGGCGGCCAAGAGGGGGAAGATGACCCTCCATGACAGTTCGAACTCAGATGCCGAACTGGTCCTCGAATACCCTCCCAGGGCAAAGCCCCTGGCTGAATCGTAAGTGTTTAGATACTTACTGTTTATCTTTTAGTCTTCCTATTTTCATTATATAAGTTATCATATTATGTGCCTTTTAGCCCTCCTCGCGATCACCCGAACATCTCGCTATCGGAAGGGAGTTCTCTGCCACCTGAGATGGCAGAGAGCGAGACGCTGCCACGAGCCCCCTCGCCTACCACCATGGATGACACTGAGGTGTTATCCCGAAGGAACTCTCTTGGCCGCGGAGCGGCGGGCGAGGCTGTCATGAAAGCGGCCGAGGTTAATACCTTGGTTGCCGAAGAGATAGGAGAGGCTACCCTATGACAACCGACGGTGGGAACTGTCAACAATCCGGGCCCCGGCCGGACACCGTTCCAGAGACCAATGTGGCTCCGGGACCATGTGAGCAGCCCCCTTTGAAGGAGGGGGAGCATCAGCTCTATCGGCGACCTCCACTAATCCAGAGGCGCCGAACACTCTAGGTGAAGCACTGCAACATGCTTCCATCGTGGAGGTGGTAGAGAAGGTTCAGTGTGCCAAGAATGGACTGAATGAAGCTTTTACCAGCCTACTGACCGATGTAATGCTCTAAACGCTTTTCCATATGTAAAGGAATAGACCTGTATATAGATAATAGCCCCTGAGGCTCTGTCTGGTGTAGAAGAAACTGGATAGAGGATCCACACAAAATTTTGGAAAGCTAACATACTACTTTGTTATTTATGACAGGCTTCTCTGTTGGCGGTGACCGCCCAGGCCGGCGAAGTGTCCGAACTCAATTGGAAGCTTCGGGTGGCCGATGATGAGATTGACCGCATTAACAAGCAGTTCGATGAGATGCAATGTATGCGTATAGTGTGAAAAGTTTAGTTGTATATCATAAGTGAGAGTTATATTCAGAGACTAACCCACGTAATGCTTTGATTATGAGCATAGTTAGTGCAGCCGACGTTGAGACCCTCAAAGGTGCCCTTGCGCAAGTCCAGAAAGAGGCGAAGGCAAACAAGGCAGTTGCTAACAAAGCAGTTGTGGAACTGAAAACCGATTAGGCCGCCCGCCGCCAACATGAAGCTCGGGTGGCCGAAGTTGAGCAGGAGCTCAAGGATGCCATCCTCAAATGTGTGGATTTGGAAGAGAAGGACTCGCCACAATCATCTGAACTCACCAAAGCTCTCCAGGAGGCTAAAGAGGCGTGGGTCGAGTCCCGGAGTGCTCGCGAGGAGATCTGGCAGGCGAAGCAGATAGCGGTTGGTAAGGCCTTTCTTTTGCAGAGTATATTCGGAAGTCAAAGATATGCTTTGCTCACTCGGGTGTGGAGTGATATGTCTCCAACGTATCTACTTTTCCTAACGCTTTTCCTCTTGTTTTGGACTCTAATTTGCATGATTTGAATGAAACTAACACCGGACTAACGCTGTTTTCAACAGAACTACCATGGTGTTGTTTTCGTGCAGAAATAAAAGTTCTCGGAATGGAATGAAACTTTGCGAGGAATTTTTATACAATAAATAAGAATTTCTGGAGCAAAGATCCACCGGAGAGGGGCCTCTCCTGGCGCACCCAGGTGGGTTGTCCCCACCTGGTTGCCCTGCGACCCTGAAACTGACGCTATAAAATCATATTTTTCCAGAAAAAATGAGAGAAAAATAATTATCGCTATCCATGAGATGGAGCCGCCGTCACCTCCTGTTCTTCATCGGAAGGACAGATCTAGAGTTCGTTTGTGGCTCCGGAGAGGGGGATCTTCGTTCTTCATCGTGACCAACCCTTCTCCATCGCCAATTACATGATTCCCCCCATCAAGAGTGAGTAATTCCTTCGTAGGCTCGCTGGTCGTTGAGGAGTTGGATGAGATTCATCATGTAATCGAGTTAGTTTTGTTAGGGCTTGATCCCTAGTATCCACTATGTTCTAAGATTGGTGTTGCTATGACTTTGCCATGCTTAATGCTTGTCACTTTGGGCCCGGGTGCCATCAACTCAGATCTGAACCGTTTATGTTATCATAATTATATCCATGTTTTAGATCTGATCTTGCAAGTTATAGTCACCTACTACGTGTTATGATCCGGCAACCCCGGAGAGACAATAGTCGGGACCACTCCCGGTGATGACTGTAGTTTGAGGAGTTCATGTATTCACTATGTGTTAATGCTTTGTTCCGGTTCTCTATTAAAAGAGGCATTAATATCCCTTAGTTTCCAATAGGACCCCACTGCCACGGGAGGGTAGGACAAAAGATGTCATGCAAGTTCTTTCCATAAGCACGTATGACTATTTACGGAATACATGCCTAAATTTTATTGACGAACTATAGCTAGTCCCGTATCGCCCTAGGTTATAACTGTCTCATGAGGAATATCATCCAACAAGTCACCGATCCAATGCCTATGAATTTATCTTGTATTGTTCTTGCTAAGTTACTACTGCTATCATCATTGTTACACTTGCTACAAAATTACTGCTATCACTGTTACCATTATGGTTACTGCTGCTACTATTATCAAAACTATCATACTACTTTGCTACTGATCACGTTGCTGCAGATAATTAATCTCTAGGTGTGGTTGAATTGACAACTCAGCTGCTAATACCTTCAAATATTCTTTGGCTCCCCTTGTGTCGAATCTATAAATTTGGGTTGAATACTCTACCCTCGAAAACTGTTGCGATCCCCTATACTTGTGGGCTATCAAGACCTTTTTCTGGCGCCGTTGCCGGGGAGCATATATTGAAAAATTATTGAATAATATGTTAAAACATTATTATGATTGGACTCTTCCTGAACCACCGGCTAAACTCACTCCGAAGAAGAGGGTATATTCTATCCCAGTCCTGAAGATATGCAAGAGGCAAAAAAATCTATGAAGGAAAAAGGTATTAAAGCTGAGGATGTTAAAAATTTACCTCCTATTGAAGAAATACATGGGCTTAATACACCACCACTGCCTAAGGTGGTAGAGGTAAATTCTCTAATGAAGTTCAATGATAATGACAATTCTCACAATATGCATCCTAGCCAATGCCTTCATGAGTTTGAAAACTATATAGAGAACAAGATTACTTGAATGCAAATGTTATGAAACAATTGAAATACAATTCTGATATGATTGCTCGCTTGAGTGACTTGTTATTTAGAATATCAAATGATGTTAGAGGTGTTGGAAAACATGCTTCTGTGGTTCAAACCCAGTTAGAACAAGTTGTTAAATCTCAAAGAGAATTTCTTGATGAAATGAATCATAACATACATGACTTTGTTGTTATAGTTGCAACAAGAGGAGGTAAAATGACTCAGGAACCACTTTATCCTGAAGGA
This sequence comes from Aegilops bicornis, assembly GCA_021605145.1. NCBI lineage: Eukaryota > Viridiplantae > Streptophyta > Magnoliopsida > Poales > Poaceae > Aegilops > Aegilops bicornis. The sequence goes on along the minus strand of CM038671.1, from coordinate 188,536,857 downwards.
CACCCAAAAAGAATTGAACAAGATTCGCAAAGAGCTAACACTGATGCACGTAGTCCTTCTAGAAAGAAAAAGAAGAAGAAAAATAATAGGACTCTGCATACTTCTAGTGAACCTGAAATAGAAAAACCTCCTGATAATGATAATGAAACTTCTATCTATGATGCTGAAACTCAGTCTGGTAATGAACACTCACCTTCTGACAATGAAAAAGATAATGAGGAGGTTCATGAAGATACTCAAATAAATACTAAAAAGAACGAGACAATGTTGTTGAGATAGAACCACATGTTGATCTTGATAACCCACAACCTAAGAATAAAAGATATGATAAAAGAGACTTCGTTGCTAGAAAACATGGTAAAGAGAGAGAACCGTGGGGTCAAAAACCTATGCCTTTTCCACCCAAGTCAACCAAAGAAAGATGATGAAGAATCTGAACGCTTTGCTGAAATGCTGAGGCCGGCCTTTTTGCGTACTCGCTTGACTGATATCTTAAAAATGCCGCCTTATGCAAAGTATATGAAAGACATCATCACCAGTAAGAGAAAAATACCAGAAGCTGAAATCTCCACTATGCTTGTTAATTATACTTTTAAATACGGAGTACCTAAAAAACTTGGAGATCCGGGAATACCAACTATACCTTGCTCCATCAAAAAGTATTATGTGAAAACTACTTTGTGTGATTTAGGAGCTGGTGTTAGTGTTATGCCTTTCTCTTTATATAAAAGACTTGATTTGAATAAACTCACACCTACTGAAATATCTTTGCAAATGGCTGACAAATCAACTGCCATACCTATCGGTATCTGTCGTGGAATTAACACGTCAGATGTCCTCATGAAAGGACTTAGTCCTGGAGCCATCGCAACGGGTTAGCTTGAAGGGTTAAACCGGACAAGGGACACGAGAGTTTATACTAGTTCGGCCCCTTCGAGGAAGGTAAAAGCCTACGTCTAGTTGTGATGGGATTGATTGGGTTTCGATGACCAGGAAGCAAATACGCTTGCCTGAGTCTCGAGTTGTTGTTTGTTGTTCCTGAACCACCGTCGGGTCGTCCCTTTATATACACAGGTTGACGCCTGGCCGGTCTACGGAGCCCCGAAGCCGACTCATATGAAGTGGCCGGCTCGGTCTCTTCCTTCCTAACTTATATTACAAGTTACATAGTCATGGTGGTTTACCATTATGGGCCTTAATCTGCCTTTGGGCTTCGGGCCTCTAAGCTTCAGTTAGTAAAACGCCATCTTCTGGATCTCCATGGGCTTTTGCATAGTCGAGGGTGAACCGGGCCCTCCTGGCCGGTTTACACTCAGTAGCTATATCCCCAACATTAGGCCCAGATTGATTTGAACCTGTTCATGTCAATCTTCAATACTTCAAAAGATATCTTGAAAACGTCTTCCTGTATTTCCGTAAACCGCCATATTGTCTTCTCCTGTAAATTTTCTTAAACCGCCGTGTCGTCATCTTCTAGACACAGCAACGGTCCATCATGACATCATCTATGTATAAAAAGATTAAAAAGATTCTCCTCATTAATGGTCGTCCTGAAAATCGAGGCGACAGGCGCGCTCACTCTGCCGCTTCAGGATCGTTGATTCTCTAGCCTGCCATTTATCCTTTCCTTCTATGCTTTCTTCTTCTTCGCGACGCCCACGCTCCGAAGCTCCGCCGCCGTCCGTGACCCTTGAGAGCTTCATCAACACAGGCCGCTGCATCAACCTGAAACGAACCAGAGCTCGCCGCTTCCTTCCGCAGTAGATCTGCACCGGTAAGTTCCTCCTTCCTGCATCGTTAGATCTATGCTTGGGCTCATGCGTTCATCTGTACAGTTCTTTGTTCTTCGTCCTCAACTCTTAGTTTTTCCTTCTGTCGTGGTTACTTTGATCCAATAACTGTGTAGATCTTGCGTGGTAATTATTCAGCATCTATCTTTAATATTAGCCGATCTTCCCTTTCTTCTGTAGAGTACACAACCTTCCCTGCTCTGCTTCAACGCCATTTATAAGTCGCAGTAATTTTTTTACTGAGGCGTGGCAGATCCAAATAAATTTGGTCATTGTCTGAAACCTGTTTTTGTGACACTTAGCAAATTTTTTGAATCCTGGCCCTTCTGCCTATGGGCGGTTTAACCTGTGAACACCAATCCGCCATATATCATTAGCCCTCTTTTAAACCGCCAATTGAACTTGCACGACAATTCTCCGGTTTAACACTTGAATACTACACTTAAACCGTCAATTTGTAAACCGGCTTCATTTTTCCTTTCAGTTCCCCTTTCAAGATGACTAAACAATTCTCAGCTTGCAATTGGGTTCCATCCCGGATCACAGAAACACAAATCAACGGCTACGTCACCACTGGCACTTTAGCCTCAAAAAGGGTCCTTCACTGGCGAGTCCCGGGCTCTGAATGCCCACCTGAACCTCAAGACGGAGAAGTGATTGTATTTATGCAACACTTAGACCGGGGATTCAGCCCGCCCAGATCAAAAAATTTCCGGGATGTCATCGCAAGCTTCCAGCTCCATCCACAAGACATTGGTCCGAACTCCGTGTCCAATATATGCAACTTTCAAGTATTCTGCGAAGTCTACCTTCAAGAAGAGCCATCTGTGGAGTTGTTCCGGGATTTTTTCCACTTGAACCGCCGTACAGAGTTCTCGGATGGTCCCAACACAGAGCTTGGTGGCTTTTCGATTCAGAAAAGGAAAGAAGTTGACTTTCCTCATGCAAAACATCATAGCCATCCTAAAGATTGGAACCAAACTTGGTTTTATTGCCGGAACACTGCCCCTGATGGAGAAAATCCTTTGCCGGGTTACCGTCCTCACTGGCTTAGCAACGGTCACCCACTACCTTCACGCTTGGCCGCCTCAGAGCGGAAAAACTTTGCACCTCAAATCGCCAAGCTCTGGGCTCTCATGGCCAACGGTTTGACTGGCATTGACCTTGTCCGCTGCTGGGTATCTTGGGGCATTTTGCCTTTAAGCCGCCGCCACGGATTGATGCATGAATATACTGGCAACGTCAAAGACCCTCAACGATATCATGAAGTAGTAATGACCGATCTTGAAGTTACTGAATTCGTGAAGAAAATGCTTTATGAGTCGATCTCTGCATGTAGCAGAACCGGGTTGCCACGTTTTTGCGTCTCCAATAAACCGCCAGCGGTAAAGTTCATCTTAATACTTATTGATTCGCCTCCGCATTAATCATGTGCTAACCTTTTCTTGCCTTTATTTCACAGGCTAACAGCTCCTTCTGGAAACGGACTAAACCGGCCAGGGCTCCTCGTGCAAAGAGCAAGGTCACCAAGAAGTTTGCCAAGAAGAAAACCGCCGAGTCTTCTAATCCGCCAGAAGATGAGGAATCAGACGCTGAGGTAGAACTTGACTCACTTGGTTCTTTTTTCGTACATCATATTGACAATGACTATTCCCAGGATGATGCTGAGGCCAGCCACGCAGACCATGTTGAGATAATCCTTCTTTCTTCCGATTCAGATCTTGTACCGGTTCAAAGAGTTCGCCGTACAGTCCGAAAAATTGAACAATCTCACCCCCTTGCTCATTTGGATCCAAAATTTTCTTTGAAGACACAACAAGTTGAAGAGCGTCGCACATCCCGGCATAGTGGTCAGCAAATCACTTCGTCCGGTCTAGCAGATACACCAACCCGGAAACGTCGTCCAGAGGTGACTTGCTCTCCTGAAAAATTTTATCATTTGAAGGGTTTCTTCCGATGCCCACTCAATCCGTCTGACCCGAATTACCAGGCATCTTCCAACTCCTCTGGCAGTTCATCAACCACTCAGCTGCCTCCCCTCAAGACCGTCGCTGGGTAAGTACATTATTCCTCAACTTGTTTCTTCATGTGTCGGTTTATCATATTCTAACTTTTGATGTTGTAGTGCCAAGGCCCGATTAAGTAAGAAAGCCAAGACCAGCGACCCTACTAATGAAGTTGATCCGGAGAATACCCCAGAGAATGATGGCGAAAATCCTGAGATTGCCATAGACAGCTCTGCTCCGCAAAACCCAGGCACTGATGCTAACCTGCCAGAAGTTGAACCGGATGTACATGTTGATACATCACATCCTCATGCCCCTCCAAGTCCAACTGTTGAACAACGGGATTCAACTGCTGATCCGCCAAGCCCAGTTAACAGACCGCCGAGCCCTGCTGCCAAAGCGCCAAGCCCTATTAAGAATGTCAATCCATCAAGCCCGGCCAAATATGATGATGTTGTTGTTACTGGCACTGCGTATACCGGCCCTGGTAATCCGGTTGCTCTATCAAAGCACACTGCCAAGGATGAATTTGCTGCTATGAGCAAGGGGAAGGGGAAGACTGATTTGTCAGCCTATGTTGATCTTTCTGCTCAAGACCTTCACTACGATTTCTTGAACCGGCTTTACACCAGCCGGGATTATGAAGCCGGTTTGGTAAATCTGATGAAGGAGCGCTATGAGGTAAACGGTTTGATCTTTTGCTCTGTACCTTCATTGAATTGTAGCCCTCAACGGCCAGTTTGTCTTTAAAAAGTCAAACCGGGACTTTTATATTCCGTACGGTACTTTGTTGATTTTCCTTGTGTATTGTTTGATCAAACACATATTAGCCCCCAAGTGCCAAGTGTCTAACTTTTTATATGCTTGGGACTTTGAAAAAGGTATTGACATGCTCTTCTTACTGTTGCAGAGTGAAATAAATCAACAAGTCTCTCAAATTGCCGATCTTTAAGAAAATCTGAAAACCCAACAAGCAGAAACCACCAAGGCCAAGGATGAATTGAAAACCGCCTTAACCTCCATGGAGCAGCTCAAAGAGTGGTTCAAGTCTGAGCGGGCCAACTGGGATACCGAAAAGGCTGGATTGCTGAAGCGGGAGAAAGACGCTGAATCGGCTCTTAAACCAATTACGGAAGAACTTACTGGATTAAAGCGCCAAGTCAATGCCATGACTTCTGCAATATTTGGTAAGTCCTGTTTACCAAGACTTTATGAATATTCCGCTTTGAAATTTCGCTGGTTTCACTTGAAATCCTTAAACCGCTATAGGTAGCCGCATTGCTCATCTGGGCTCTGATATGCGGAAGAAGCTCAAGGCCGCCTATACGCTGATTGAATAGTTGTATACCGGTGCCCAGCGGGTTATCTGTGCATCTTCCTACGATAATGCGGCCCCAACACTGATCAAGGACACGCTGGCCAGGTTATTTATGACACCAGCACAGATAGAAGAGTTGAAGCGATCCGCTGCCAGGGCTGGTACTTTGTTAGCACTTACTCGAGCCAAGGCATGGATAGCTGATCTTGATCCGGTTGATATAGCCAAGGGCTTCCCTAGTGAACAAGAAAACGGGGAAGTGTTTGATAACGAAGCCCTCAAACGTGTGACGAGGGAGATGCGTCCTCTGGTGAGTCAGTTGGCAGAAGAAGCTAACTTGACGGTTCACCGATCCTTCTATGATGCTAACAACAAACGGTTTGAGGCTGTCATTCCACAAGTGCAAAATCTTATTCCGCCAATCCGTAAGCACACTTACGCCCCTGACATTGATCCGACTGAGCTTATAAGTGAAGAGGCTGTCTTTCAGGCCTTAACCCGGATTGACTGGACCACCACTGACTTCCAGCCATTGGATGGGGAGGAGGAGGCTGAACCAACGCCAGATGACCCATCTACTTCACATCAACAAGGCGATGAAGCTTGATTCGGCAATCCAGTTGATATGTCAAAAACTGTCCGGTTTAAAACAATTCCAGATTTTGGGCCGTTAAGTGCCTTGTAATAGGGTAGCAAAAATATTTTGACCTGCTCCCATCGTGTAGTAGGAGATACTTTATGTGATCCGCCATGATAATTTCAATGTTGGTTCATGTATCATAATATGCAACCCCTTTGTCTGCATAAAAAGAAAGTGTCCTGGCAGTTTACCGCGCCGGATGGGTCATAATACCCAAGATAAGGCCTGATTGATAACCAAACCGTAAAAAAATATGAAATGACTCATATATGTGATGTAATATCACTTTAGTTGGTTGACCAACTTTGATTGTAATAAGGGTGAATACCCAAATCGGAAATTCTTGTATAACTCCATCATGTACTGATGGCGTATAATAAGTCATACCAGGTGATGATAAACACCAGATGATCAAAACTGGCAACAAGTAGTCAAAGCCAGGCCGGGTTAACGAACTCCGGTTTGATAATAAGGTCCATCAATGTGTAGTTGAAAACCAAGCCGGTTTAATGAACACCGGGCTAATAAGATGACTGATAAGTATACCGGGTCAAAGAAACCGGTTTAACATAAAATTTATCAAAAAGAAAAGTGACGAACGCAAATAAAACCGTGTAGTTGAGGCTTTTCAAGGGCTGCCAGGCCCAAATTCGAGGCTTTTCATGGGCTACCAGGCCGCTGAGTTGAACCATTTAGCAAAGCCTTTTAAGATGGACCTCCAACTAACCAATCACCGTTTTAACCTTGACAAGTTCAGAGTCTCAATGAGAGTAACTGTCAAACATTCGGAGGGTCATGCCAGGATTACCTGGATAGGAGTGTCTTACTTGATGAAGGCAGGTTAACCCGGGGTTTTAGGTGAATACACCAGGCTTCCAAGCAATGGGTCGATATCCAGCTACAAGGGTCCTTTCAAACTCCTTGGTATTTGACACAAGGAGCCCCCAAGTAACATGATGAGCTATGCTCATTGGGTGTCTCTATTTGAGCTGTGCATAGCATCCAGACGCTCTTTGGCCCCTTGGGTGTGAAGCTCCCAAGCTGTATTGTGGCATGATAGCCGGTTTAACAGGTAGTACTCCACTTTGTCAGCTGAAGCCCCCAGGTAACTCAAAGGATATTTGAGAAAAAATAGTAGAGGCCCTGCTTTTAGCAAGGATGCTAGTTTACTTTATTGATCATAACATATACATTGTCGAAATATGTACATAAGAAAAGCCTATGGCTCAAGTGTAATAAGGCCGTAGGAGAGCTATGTTCCACGGCCGTCGGGTCTCCTCCTCAGGGTTGCGTGAGTTGTCTCGAACGTCAATGAGGTAGTATGATCCGTTGTGCAGATTTTTCCTGACCACAAAGGGTCCTTCCCAAGGTGGGGATAACTTGTGCATGTCGGTCTGATCCTGGATGAGCCAGAGCACCAAGTCGCCTTCTTGAAAGGTTCTTGTCCTAACCCGGATGTTGTGATAACGCCGCAAGTCTTGTTGATAAACCGCCGATCGAGCCAGAGCCATGTCCCATTTCTCATCTAACAGATCCAGCGCCTCTTGGCGTGCTTGCTCGTTGTCCGCTTCAACATAATTAGCAACCTGGGGCGAGTCATGACGAATATCACTTGGGAGGACCGCCTCTGCCCCATACACCATGAATAAATGTGTGTATCATGTTGAACGATTGGGGGTGGTGTTGATGCTCCATAAGACAGAAGGTAATTCTTCCACCCAACAACCCGGCGTCCGCTTTAAGGGAATCATGATCCGGGGTTTAAGACCCTTCAAAATTTCTTGATTGGCTCGCTCCGCTTGACCGTTGGATTGAGGGTGCGCCACAGATGCTAAGTCAAGCTGGATGTGCTCTCTCTGACTGAAATCCTCCATCTCACCTTTGGAAAGGTTTGTACCATTATCCGTGATGATACTGTGTGGAAAGCCAAAGCGGAAGATAATCTTTTTGAGAAATTGAACCGCCGTAGCTGCATCACACTTGCTGACAGGCTCCACTTCAACCCACTTGGTGAATTTATCAACTGCCACCAACAGGTGGGTCTTCTTATCCTGGGAATGCTTAAAGGGTCCCACCATATCAAGCCCCCAAGTAGCAAAAGGCCAAGTGATAGGAATCATCCGTAGTTCTTGAGCCGGAACATGAGCTCCGCGTGAAAACTTTTGACAAGCATCACATCGCTTTACCAGATCCTCCGCATCAGCATGAGCTGTCAGCCAGTAGAACCCATGTCGAAAAGCTTTGGCAACCAGTGACTTTGAACCGGCATGATGACCACAATCGCCATCATGAATTTCTCGTAGGATCTCTTGGCCTTCTTCCGGAGAAACACAACGCTGAAATACGCCTGAAACGCTATAGTGGTGTAACTCGCCATTGTGAATAACCATGGACTTGGATCGCCGGACTATCTGTCGAGCCAGGACTTCATCATCTGGTAACTCGCCCCAGTTCATATACGCCAGATATGGAACCGTCCAATCCGGGACAATGTGTAAAGCGGCCACCAATTGAGCCTCCGGATCAGGAGCAGCCAAATCCTCTTCTGTAGGTAACTTAACAGACGGGTTATGCAAGATATCTAAAAAGGTATTGGGAGGTACCGGTTTACGCTGAGAGCCAAGCCGGCTTAAAGCGTCTGCTGCTTCATTTCTGCGCCGATCGATATGCTCCACCTGATACCCTTTGAAGTGACCTACCACAATATCCACCTCACGTCTGTAAGCCGCCATGGGTGGATCCTTAGAATCCCAAGTACCAGAAACTTGCTGAGCCACCAGATCAGAATCGCCAAAACAACAAACTCGACTTAAGTTCATTTCTTTAGCCACACGGAGACCATGGAGTAAAGCTTCGTACTCAGCTGCATTGTTAGTACAGGGAAACATCAAGCGGAAAACATAGAAAATTTTATCACCTCGAGGGGATGTAAGGATAACTCCAGCCCCCGAGCCCTCCAACTGCCTAGATCCATCAAAATGAATAGTCCAGTATGTATTATCCGGTTTGTCTTTTGGTGCTTGCAACTCGGTCCAATAATTGATAAATTCCACAAGGGCCTGAGATTTGATGGTTGTTCGAGGCACGTACTTCAAACCGTGTGGACCAAGCTCAACTTCCCACTTTGCAACCCGGCCAGTCGCTTGCCTATCTTGAATTATATCACCCAGAGGAGCAGAACTAACCACTATGATGGGATGGCCTTGAAAGTATTGCTTGAGTTTTCAACTTGCCATAAAAACCCCATACACCAACTTCTGCCAATGTGGATAGCATTGTTTTGATTCGATCAGGACTTCACTGATGTAGTATACAGGTCGCTGAACCGGATATTCCTTCCCAGCTTCCTTACGCTCAACCACAATTGCCACACTGATCGCTCGGGCGGGCATTGGCAGCCACGTATAACAGCAAAGGCTCATTATCAACGGGAGCTGCAAGAACCGGCAGTTCAACCAACTGCCGCTTTAACTCCTCAAAATCCGCATTGGTTGCGTACCTGCATTTAAATCGTCATCATTTTCAACATCTGATACAAAGGAATTGCCTTCTCTCCCAAACGGCTGATAAACCGGCTAAGGGCTGCAATCCGACCTGCCAGACGCTGAACATCGTCGATACACTTCGGTTTAGCCAAGGATGTAATCGCTTTGTTTTTTTCCGGATTAGCCTCAATGCCTCTTATGGACACCAGAAAGCCCAAGAGCTTGCCTGCTGGAACACCAAAAACACATTTATCCGGATTGAGCATTATTTTATAAACCCGAAGATTCTCAAACGTCTCCTTGAGGTCATCGATCAGTGTTTCCTTCTTCCTGGATTTTACCACAATGTCATCCACATAGGCATGAACATTACACCCAATCTGCACACAACGCTGATAAGTTGCCTGGGCACTCTTGAGCCCAAAGGGCATAGAAACATAGCAGAAGGCTCCAAAGGGAGTGATGAAGGCTGTCTTCTCCTGGTCCTTAACTGCCATCTTGATCTGATGATAACCTGAATAAGCATCCAAAAAACTCAGGCGCTCACAACCCGCCGTTGCATCAATGATCAGATCAATATGCGGGAGAGCAAAGGGATCGGCCGGGCAAGCTTTATTCAAATCCGTGTAGTCCACACACATACGCCAAGTGCCGTTTTTCTTAAGAACAAGCACCGGATTGGCCAGCCATTCAGGATGAAACACTTCAACGATAAACCCAGCAGCCAACAGTCGGGCTACCTCTTCACCAATTGCCTTGCGTCTTTCCTCATTAAAGCAACGAAGAAATTGCTTGACCGGTTTAAACTTGGGATCAATATTAAGAGTGTGCTCAGCGAGTTCCCTCGGTACACCTGGCATGTCAGAAGGCTTCCATGCAAAAATGTCCCAGTTCTCACGGATGAACTCGATGAGCGCGCTTTCCTATTTCGGATCTAGATTTGTGCTGATGCTGAACTGCTTGGACAACTCGCCAGGCACGAAGTCAACAAGTTTAGTCTCATCAGCCGGTTTGAAATGCAAGGTTGGGTCATGCTAAGTGGTGGGCTTCTTCAGAGGGGTCATATCTGCCGGATCAACATTTTCTTTATAGAACTTGAGCTCCTCTGTAGCACAAACCGACTCAGCATAGTCCGCATCACCTTCCTCGCAATTCAAAGCAATTTTACGATTTCCGTGAACCATAATAGTCCCTTTATGACTCGGCATCTTGAGCTGCAAGTAAATATAACAAGGCCTCGCCATGAATTTTGCATAAGCCGGTCGCCCAAACAGTGCGTGGTACGCGATCTGGATTCTCACCACTTCAAAGGTCAATGTCTCAGATCGGGAGTCATGTTCATCACCAAACACAACTTCCAAAGCGATCTTACCTATAGGATATGCCGATTTACCTAGTACCACACCATGAAAAACAGTGTTGGACGGTTTAAGACTCTTGTCTGTCAAGCCCATGCGGCGGAAGGTCTCATAATACAGAATGTTGATACTGCTTCCCCCATCCATGAGTACCTTGGTGAACTTATAACCTCTCACCTGAGGCGCCACCACCAAAGCCAGTTGACCCGGATTGTCAACCCGGGGCGGATGATCCTCCCTACTCCACACAATAGGTTGTTTGGATCACCATAGATAACGTGGTACTGCCGGTTCAACAGCATTGATTGCCCTCTTGTGAAGCTTCTGATCACGCTTGCACAAACTAGTGGTGAACACATGATACTGGCCACCATTCAACTGTTTTGGGTGACTCTGGTAACCCGACTGCTACTGATTTCCTTGATTACTCTGCTGGTTATTACCAACTTGGTTGTTCTGGTTGCCTTGATTATTCTGAAATCCAGAGTTTGAGCCGCCGCCACCATTGAAACCTGGACCTGAACCGCCTGATGGACCCTGATCATACCGGAAAAGATCAGAGTTTTTGAGCTCCTTCATAATGTTACAATCCTTCCAGAGATGCGTTGCAGGAGCCTCCTTGGTCCCATGCTTTGGACATGGCTGATTCAACAAGCGCTCCAGATTCATTCCGCTGCCACGCTGGGGCGATTTACCCTTACGACGCTGCACATTGGCGTTAGCCACAAAATCTGAATCTGCTTTACGCTTACTGTTATTCCCATGGCCTCCTTGGTTGTGCCGCTGTCCCTTTGCACCGCCGTTCTTCTTTCCCTTCTCCAGTTTCTCATCATCAGAATCGGGATCCCTGGTATTATCAGAATCGGCATACTTGACCAAGGCTGCCATGAGTGTTCCCATGTCGTTGCAGTGGCGCTTTAGCCGTCCCAACTTCATCTTCAGTGACTTAAACCGGCAATTACGCTCCAGCGTTATGTTTGCTTGACCAGCGTTAATCCGGTCAGGCGAGTGCAAATCCTCTGAAACCCGGCATACCCAATGAGTTGTTGACTCGTTCTCCCCTTGAACACAAGCATCCAGATCCACAATGGACATGGGCTGTTTGCACGTGTCTTTGAAATTGGCTATAAACCGGGCTTTCAACTGATCCCATGACTCGATGGAATTAGCTGGTAGGTTTTTCAACCAAGTACGGGTCGTTCCTTCCAACATCATCGTGAAGTACTTTGCACAGGCCGCTTCATCTACATCCAGCATCTCCATTGCCATCTCATAACTCTCGACCCACGCCTCAGGTGGCTAATCCGCCGTGTAATTAGGCACTTTACGTGGACCCTTGAAATCTTTGGGCAGACGCACATTACGGAGAGCCGGAATAAGACACTGCACTCCCCAGGAACTGAAGGCAAGCCCGGTGCCTCGGTCGACTGACGCTGCTCGCTAAACCGGGGCGGGTTGAAGACGACCCAAAGCGGCCTCCCTTCATGCCCTACCATGATCCACCACATCTTGAGCATTACGATGCCGCGCCCTGCTAGACACTTCCGGTTCATCCATACGCCTGCTATAGCTTGGACTCGGACGAGGGGTTGAATGAATTCTATCCCGGCTATAAGAATAAGCCTGCTGCTGTACCACGGCAGTTTGAAGAAGGTCCCTAGCCTGCCGCATTTCAATTGCTGCTATTGAATCGCCCTCCATCAGAATGGCTGCCATGCGTGATGCTGCGGCAATCATGTTGTCGAGAGGACTCGAGAAGTGCCTTGGCAGTGTAGACAAGTATTGCGGCGGGTTATCTACTCGCAGTGATGGTTCTGTTATCCGTAGTTGAACCGGAGCTGTCCTAGGTGCATCAGTTCGGTTTGCACCTGCCCGATTGCTCGGCCCAGCGCCTGGTGTTTGAAAGAGATTCAATCCTTTGTAGACAGGCGGCAGACGAGACCGATACTTCCTTCGCATCACATCCTCTATCGCAGTCCGATGCAGCATGAGTCGATAATTCTGCGCCTGTATCTGCTGTGATTGGGCATCCAAAGCGGCCCGTTCTTCAGCCATCCTAGCATCCTTAGTTGCCAGGTCCTCCTTAGCCTGTGTTATCTGGTCCTTCAGCTTCACAATGTCCGCATTGTGCTGATCCCGCGTCTCTGGGGTGACTGCCATGGTTAACAAAGTTGCCCAGGCATCCATCAAACCGGAGAGGACTTGAGCCGGTCGGCGCGCCGGGACTCCTGCCGCGGCCGCTAATCTAGTATTCATTGCTGCTGTTGATGAAGACTGCAAAGTGGGCTGTGTTCCGTCCATGTAAGCAGCAACCCGACTTGGCGGTTCAAGGAGGTCCCGAATACTTTTGCCGTCGGAATATCCTTCGAACACACCTTTATGAATCTGGTACAAGGACTTGGTTTCGCCAGTGGATGACTCGCCGTCGGAATATACGGCCGTCTCGCCTTCAGACACCGGTTCAGATCCAATCCCATGGACACATCCTCTGACATACGCTTCTGGCGGGCTTAACCTGGCTGGACTTCGCCGCGCTGAGCCGTCTCGACGAGGTCGGTGCAGATGTCTGGCTCAGGGCCCGGTTCGCTAATCTTGCCGATGAAGACATGAATTCCGCCAAAGGGGACCCGGTATCCGTACTCGATTGAGCCGGCCTCGGGGCCCCATCCTTCGTCATCGATGTAGAGCTTTCCGCGACGACTCTTGGTCATCCGGCCGACCACGTACCACTTGAGTCCTTCAAAGCTGCCCTTCAAGAACTCGAAACCATCGTGCGATAGCCCCACGGTGGGCACCAACTATTGTGGAATTAACACGTCAGATGTCCTCATGAAAGGACTTAGTCGTGGAGCCATCACAATGGGTTAGCTTGAAGGGGTTAAACCGGACAAGGGACACGAGAGTTTATACTAGTTCGGCCCCTTCGAGGAAGGTAAAAGCCTATGTCTAGTTGTGATGGGATTGATTGGGTTTCGATGACCAGGAAGCAAATACGCTTGCCTGAGTCTCGAGTTGTTGTCTGTTGTTCCTGAACCGCCGCCGGGTCGTCCCTTTTTATACACAGGATGACGCCCGGCCGGTCTACGGAGCCCCGAAGCCGACTCATACAAAGTGTCCGGCTCGGTCTCTTCCTTCCTAACTTATATTACAAGTTACATAGTCATGGCGGTTTACCATTATGGGCCTTCATCCGCCTTTGGGCTTCGGGCCTCTAAGCTTCAATTAGTAAAACGCCATCTTCTGGATCTCCATGGGCTTCAGCATAGTTGAGGGTGAACCGGGCCCTCCTGGCCGGTTTACACTCAGAAGCTATATCCCCAACAGTATCTGTGAGGATGTGCCCACTGTTGTTGCTAATGTTACTATTTTGACTGACTTTGTTATACTTGAGATGCCTGAGGATGACAACATGTCGATTATCCTTGGTAGCCCCTTCTTGAATACTGCAGGGGCTATTGTTGATTGCAATAAAAGCTAGGTCACTTTCCATATCAATGGTAATGAGCATACGATGCACTTTCCAAAGAAACAATTCCAAGTGAATGGTATTAATGTTATTGAAAAATCTCCGACAATCACTATTGGAAGTTTTCAAATACCTCTACCTACTGCCAAAAAGAAATAAGAAATGCTTATTGTTGGGGATATTCATATCCCCGTTGTGGTAACTTAGTGATTTACAAAAGTTCTTCGGTTTCATGCTAATCGAGAGTGGTTATTAATAAGACTTGATCAACCTTATTAATGGACCATTTTTTAGCGGTATGAAGTTGATGAATTTAGTAAGCACTAACTTCTTTCCCTACTTTTTGTTTTCTGTTTTTATTAGTTAAATAAAATAAAATGCCATGTTTTGTCTGTTTTGTGAATTTCCCGTTGACAGTGTCCTGGACTAGGGGGTACTCACCACGTCGTCCCCCAATCGGTTAGATTGGGCCGAGGACCCCCAGGGCCGCATACTCATGGGCCGGTCCGGACAGGTGCCGCATACAAGGAAGATTCCACAAGACTTGGTGATCAAGACAAGGACTCCTCCCCCACCGGCATATTCGGCTAGGACTCTTGTTATCCTAGGCCTCTGGTGCATTATATAAACCAGGGCCAGGCTAGTCGACAGATATACAATATACAACAATCATACCATAGGCTATGTCGGGGAGGCTGATCGTACCCACGAACAACTATGGGGCCGGCGGACCGGGCCCCTTTGTGGTTCGGAGGGGGGCGGAGATCGCGCGAAGAGCGGATCGAGGCGAAGCACACGAGCAGTTTACCCAGCTTCGGAGCTCTCCGGAGAGATAAAACTCCTACTGCTGCTTGTTTGATGTATTGTGTTCTTGCTAGGGAGCGATGCAAGCTACAAAACCTAGTGTGAGCGCATCTGGTCTCGTGTGGGTCGAATGAACCGAACCTCCTCTACGTTGCGCGTGGGCCTCCTTTTATATGCTCAAGGGGTCTCCGACAGGTGGCAACATAGGCGAGGGTACAAATGTAAAAACAGGAGTTGGTACAACAACTTGAGCGATTATGCGGTGCAAAATACCTAACTCGGCGGCAAGGGACAAAAGCAATAAATGCCCGTCTGTCGCCCAAACAAAGGCTGACAGAAGGCGTCAGTCGCGCCACCGCCGCCACGATGGCAAGCTTGTCGGCCGCTTATCGCTACTCTCCGCTGGCTGCCTGACCTCTTGACATGCGCGCATGGAATGGTCCCATGGCGACACGTTGTTGGATGAGCTGGAGGCGGAGATGGAGAGAGGTTGCTTGCCGCGACAGCGCCTTGTCAGCGACGAATCCTTGCAGCGTCTGGAGGCACATCACGCTCGAGGCCTTCCGGCAAGCTCCTCTTGCCGGGCCTTGTCTTCTGCATGCCTTGAGTGGCCTTCCGGCAAGCTCCTCTTGCCGGGCCTTGTCTTCTTAGTCAAATACTTTGTTCTTGAATGGCTCCAAAGGAGCCACGGCGGATCTTGGCGGTGACCAGGTAAACCCCGCGGGTCTTGAATCGTCTGCGTGCAGTACGGGATACTAGGGTACCCCTACTCTAGTACACCGACAGAGCCCCGGCTCGGGTCAGACACGGTGCCGAGCGCTGTCGGCCAGGCCCAAAACAGTGCACGGTCACGCGCGGCCTCGATCACGCCGTAACTCGCCCCGGACCCACCACGACCCGCACTAACGGCACGCACCGAACGTGGCGTCGTGCGAGAGATCGTGGGCGTGGTCGTGGGGTTTCTTTATTAGGAAAAGCGGGCGTCCGCCTCCCCTCTTTATAAGCGGGGAAACTGGGCAGGCCGTCCACTCCGCCATTGTTGTCTTGTCAAGAAAACCACCGCCGCTCCCCCTTCTTCTCCGGTCACGAAGAGAGCGCCCGCCCCTTTGCCACAAGCGCACTCACCGCCGTCGGCCTCCTCCGCCGCCCTCGCCATGGCTCCGAAAGCCGACAAGGAGAAGCGCGCTGTCGCCGGCGCGCAGCGGCTCGCGGCGCTGCGCAAGGAGCGGGCCATCTTCCCTCAGCTCGGGGCAAAGGAGCTGCGGGATGTCTTCTATCTCTTTTGGTCGACGGAGACGCGTGCGCATCCGCGCGACGAAGGTACTCCCGCCTCCGCTTGATTTGGCCCCAACTGGGCACCCCTTCTTTGCCCTTTTTCTTCTATTGCGGGCTTTGCCCGCCCTTTTCCGAGTTCTTCTGCGATATCATGAACACATATGGTCTCTGCCTCCTTGATTTCACCCCCAACGCTGTCTTGACCATGGCAGTTTTCGCACACCTTTGCGAAAACTTTGTCGAGATCCACCCAAATGTGGCACTCTTCCGCCACTTCTTCGTGCCTGCCGAGAGAGAGAGGGATAGCTTGGGTCTCCGGGATCGGCAAGAAAGAAGCCTATCTGGAAGGAGAGTTCCGCAACAAGTGGGAGGAGTGGAGAGCCAATTGGTGTTGGGTCGTGAGGAGAACCCGCAGCCCTTCACTACTGCGGCGCCAAACCCCAATAGTGCGTGGCAGAGATTGGAGTAACTTGGCGCGGAGGATGCTAGGTTGAAGATAGCTGTGACCGGATTTTGCGCCTCGAGGCTTGCCGGACTAACCGTAGGGCGCAGCTTGGCGCAGACTTCCTTCGCCACAGACGCTTCCCTTGCAGGAGAGGAGGAGGCCTGCCTGGGAGTTCCAAAATGCTGCAGACATCATGAGGTTGCGCCCGGGCCTAAATTGGAATTTCACCATTCTGGAGCTGGATGCGATGCTGCTAGAGCTGTTCAAGAACTACCCCGATCACCCTGAGTGGTTTAGGTTGCCGAGGGGGGTCGTCCCATTGTGCAACAACTCGGCGCTCGACCGCATCCGCGCCATGATGCCGCGTCAGCGATTCCCATGGGATCGTTCCAACTGGCAGGAGCCCCTGACGTGGTCGTGCAGCAGTTCTTCGATGACTTGGAAGAAGTGCCGATCCGCTCCGACGAGCAGAAAAGGCTCACTCGCGACACCACCGACGAGGAGATGGCGCGTATTGCCACCAGGGTGGAGGAGGCGGCAGCAGCCGCTGCCGCTGGAGCCTTCGGGTACACCGTGGAAGAGGCGGACGCTGCGAAGGCGGCAAGCCTTGCCGAGCGAAGGGAGATCACCGGCGAGGACGAGCTTGTCGAGCCCGAGGCCGGGTCGAGTGGACCCGCCGAGGGCACTTCTTCTCCACCACCCAGCGACTTGCCGCCAGCGGAGCCCCCGGCTCCGTCGAAGAGGCGTATCCGCAAGGCCGGAGATGAGTCGGGGCGGCAGATCGGCCTGACAAGAAGAAGCGCGGCCATGACGGCTCTACCGGCAAGCGATGTTGCTTGAGGGCGCCCTCACACTGCTGCGACAAGCGTGGCGGGATCTTCCTGTGCCACCGCGACGCCCGCTTAAGCGGCCAAGAGAGCCCACTCCCCCGCCTCGTCGCACCGGAGGCGAGCCGGAGTTTGACTTCTCCGCGCTCAGCTCCGAGGAGGAAGATGAAGAGTAAGCTCTTGAGATTGTGTTTGTATTTATTCAATTTTGTTGCTTCATCTTGAATCTGATTTGCTTCGTTTTGAACTCTTTCCTTTTCAGGACGCTAGCCCAGAGAGCGTCAAAGAGGGCCAAGATCCCGACGGTCGTCGTTGAGGACGATCCACCCGTGGCAACAGAGGAGGCGTCTGAGACCCCCTTGCCGGACCCGGCAACCCTTCCTCAGAGCAGCCCCAGACACGGCCCCGGGGTAAGTGTGCGGCTTTCTCCTTCCTGTTAGGTGTGCAGGGGTGCTCCTTCTTCGTTGATACCTGATTGTTTGCTTGTGTAGGAGCAGAGCAGCCTCATCAGGAGGGCTCGGAAGCCGCCCCCGAAATCCTGTCTGCTGCCACTACGCCGCCAAGGGGGGATTCTCCGGCAAGGGAGCACCCTCCGACAAGGGAGGCCACTCCGGCAAGGGAGGCTACCACGGCAAGGGACAGCGCCAGTGACCCTCCAGTGGTCGAGGCCGTGGCTGCGGATCCCGTCGCAGGTAATTTCCTTACATGAAAATCTCCCTTGGTCTTGTTTTCTTCTGTTTCTCTTTTTGAACATTTGCTTGACCGCTCTTTCTTCGTCTGACGCAGAGCCGATGGAGGTCGAGGTTGCCGGCGAGGAGGAAGCGCGCGGCAACACCGACGAGGCCGCCATCGTGGAAGAAGAGGTCGTTCTTTGTGGAAGAAGAGGCCGTCGCCGACGAGCCTGTTGGCGAGAAGGCCACCGAGGTCTTGGCCGACGCAGAGCCGGGCGAGGGTCGGGTGATCGCACTGACGGCCCTGAGGCCGCAGGAGCGCCAGGCGCTACACCGACAGCCGACTCCCCCACCGCTGCTACAGCATCAGGCTCCGAGGAGCCCCAGCCCGGCGCCTACTTGAAGGCCGGCGAGGGTGTCTTCATCAAACTCCCCTAGGAGCCGAGCTCCAGGGCGCCGGTCGAAGGAGAGACCTTCGACGGCGAGCTACTCGCCTCCGCTGGGCTGGTGGATGCGCGCCAAGCAGCAGCGATGGCGAGTCTGAAGAGGAGCAATTCTTGAAGAAGCTGTTGTCGCTCTACCGCGCCCGGCAAGCCAAGTTGGAGTCCCGGGAAGCACTTGTCGCGAGGGCAGGAGCGGACATGGAGAAAGCGGAAAGAGCTCGGGCGCCAACCAAGAAACTCTCCGCGACGTAGCAGAAGCGCGGGGGCAACTTGCAGAAGAGCGCACGGCCTTCATCCTTGAGAAGGCCGCAGCTGAGGAGGAGCAGCGGCTGGCTGCCGAGAAGCTCTCGGTGCAGGAAAGCGAGCTGGCGCAGCGGAAGGTCAACCTGGACAGCCACGAAGAAGACCTTGCCGCACGCGAGGAGTCACTTGGCGGGGCGCTTAAGGAAGCGAAGGATGCTGCCGCAGCCGCCGAGGCCGGCAAGGAAGAGTTGAAGGCGAAGGTGGCACAGCTGGAGGCCAGCCTCAAGAAGAGTGGCGAGGAGCTTGCCGCGCTCAAGCACGAACGCGAGAAGGACGCCTACACTCTTGGCGAGCTGCAAGGCCGTCTCGCCGATAGGGGCAAGGAGCTCGACGCCGCCAAGGATTCCAAGGCGGATCTTGAGCTGAAGCTGACCACTCTGACGCAGACGTTGGACGGCGCCAGAGAGCGGGAGGTGGGCTTGTTGGAGACGATCAAGGCCAAGGAGGAGCTGCTAGCGAATGTTGTCTCCACCCAGAGCGCCTTGAGGGAGAGTGTGGAGCACTGGACTGAAGGTCTTGTGGACACCGCTGCCGACATCCACAACGAGCTGATGGAGCTGGGGATGGCGGACCTTGCATACTCCTCCGACGAGCATCTCCAACCCAGCGCCAAACTCAGTTTATTCTTCAAAGGCGTGGTGACGGGTCTCCAGCGACTCCGGGAAGAGGTCCCAAAGCAGCTGGCCGAGGAATCACGCCAGATCGTGCGAGAGCCCTCGAGAAGGTGTTGATAAAGGTGGCCTTCCGCAATCCGGGCCTCAACCTTAACGGCGTCCTCAGATCCTTGCCGCCAGATGCCAACGTGGAGGAGCTCAAATCCCTTGTCGCACCCATTGTGGACAAGGTGACCAAGATCAAGCGGATTGATGGCGACCGCGTAGACTAGGCCGCCAATTTTATCTTTCCCTTGTCGCTGCTGATCATGTTTAGAACACTTTGTTAGATCAGCGACAAGTTATTTTGTAATATACTCTATCTTAGGCGATCAATGCAACGTTACTTCCTCTACTTGATTCCTTCCTTTGTACGTTTCTGCCCTACGCATTTGGGGGACTTGTCGGTGCGGGCACCTTTGTCATGAAAGGCCGAGTGCGAACGTCGGCCTTCTTTGGCGATGCCGCCTTCGACAAACAACCTTGTCGCGACTAGCCGCAGCTCACTTAAGTTGTTGAGCGGACTCGAAACAAAGTAAGGGCGCGACTAGCCTGCGAGTTGGTTCCTCTCGCGCATGTGTTTTCCATACAAGGTACTCTCGTTCGAGGAAGATAACTTAAAATTTAAAAATTGATTGCTCAAACTTTGGCAACTTAGCTTTTACATCTTTTGCTTCCCGATAAGGAAAACTTCCTCGGCGATGCCTGGTCCATAGTATTATCTTCTCATTCCCCTGGTTAACTTGTGCGCGAGGGAGCCTTCCTTTCTTTGAGAAAAGAGAAAGAAGAGAAAATAAAGTTATGGAGCCCAGCGGCTCGATTTTGCTTACCGGGTGGGGTTGCTGCATAAAGCGTTAGCCAAAGCATGCAATAAAATGATGAAAGCATGAATTTGACAAGTTGTGCGCAACACATGAGGTTTACTGATGCACGGGGTCTGCGCCCGGCTTTGTACAAAGGACTACATGCAACAACGGCAAGACTTGTAAAAAAGGTGGTTGCCGGAACAGGTTCCGGCAACCGCGCCCTATGGGTAAAACTTACGAAGATGCTCAATGTTCCAGGAGTTGCTCACCGGGATGCCATCTTCAGTCTCAAGGCGGACAGCGCCGGGCCTAGTGACTCGTTTCACCCGATATGGGCCTTCCCACTTTGGCGTCAACTTGTTTGAATTCTTGGCGGACTGAATGCGCCGAAGAACAAGGTCGCCTTCCTCGAGACTTGGCACTAACTTTGCGGTTATGGTAGCGACGCAAAGCTTGCTAGTAGCGAGCAGCTCGCAATGACTGAAGACGATCCTCCTCAAGGAGCAGCGCGTCATCTTGTCGCAGCTGCTCTTGCTCAAGCTCATCATAAGCGAGCACTCCAGGCGATCCGTATACGAGTTCCGTGGGGAGAACTGCCTCTGCTCCATAGACTAGATCAAAAGGTGTCTGGCAGGTGGCTCGATTTGGCGTCGTCCTGATCGACCAACGAACCACCGGCAGCTCCTCGATCCAGTTTCTTCCGCACTTGTGTAGCCTGTCGAAAGTTCTGGTCTTGAGCCCGCGCAGCACTTCAGCATTTTCCCTCTCCGCTTGACCGTTGCTTCTCGGGTGAGCAACAGAAGCAAAGCAGACCTTGGCGCCAAGATCTTGGACGTACTGCATGAAGGTGCGACTTCAGAATTGTGTGCCGTTGTCGGTGATGATCCTGTTAGGGATTCGAAGCGGCAAACAATCGACTGAAGAACTTGACTGCGTTGTCTTGTCACCTTCCTCATCGCTTCCACTTCCGGCCACTTTGTGAACTTGTCGATGGCGGCGTACAAGTACTCAAAGCCCCGATAGCTTCGGGGAAGGGGCCGAGGATGTCGAGCCCAGCACCGAAAAGGGCGGGATAAAGGGATCGCCCGGAGAGCTTGAGCTGGCTGGTGTATCTGTTTGGAATGGAACTGGCACGCTTCACACTTGGTTACTTGTGCAGTTGCATCCTGGAGGGCTGTCGGCCAGAAGAAACCTTGTCGGAAAGCTTTGCCAGCAAGTGCTCTCGCGCCAATGTGGTGACCAGATATGCCTCCGTGTATCTCTGCCAGTAGCTTATGTCCATCTTCCCTGGGAATACACTTCAATTTCACACCGTTGAGTCTTCTTACATGCAGTATGATGTCGACAAACTGGTACATACTTGTTGCCGGGCTACTCTTTCCGCTTCTTCTTGCTCTTCGGAAGTTCTCCTGTCTGAAGGAAAAGGACAATCGGCTGCGCCCATCTTTGGAGATTGCGGCTCGACAACGAGGACTAAAGGCACATCTGCTGCTGCGGGGAACATCGGCTTCACGACAAGAACTGCGGCTCAGCGGAGCTTGATGCTCCCGGCAAGCTTGCCGGAGCAAGACTTGTCGGAAGCGTGCGCTTCAACGAAACAAACCACAGGGCTTGTCGGAGCAGACTGCCCCTCGGCCTTGTTGGAGTTGATCTTGGGGACCTTCATAGCGACGGCTTCGAAGCTCTGCCGGAAGTAGTCACCAGAGACCAACGTCCTCTTCGTGCTTTGTCTAGTTGATGGTGTTACGGTTGGTTGAGTCAGCTTGAGCACGAAAATCCCTGGTTCCACAGGCAACTTAAGTGCAGCGCACTTTGACGAACCGTCGACAATATCATTCTGAGCTCTTGGAACATGTTCCATTTGCAGGCCGTCAAAGTGCTCTTCTAGCTTCCTCACTTCATCAACGTAGGCCTCCATCAACGGACTCTGATAATCTTTGTTCACTTGGCGGACGATAAGCTGTGAGTCACCCCTGACAATAAGCTTTTTGATCCCAAGGTCCACTGCGATCCTGAGACCGGCAAGCAAACCTTCATACTCTGCAGTATTGTTTGTTGCTTGCTCCTTGGGAAAGTGCATCTGGACTACGTACTTGAGGTGCTCTCCGGTGGGTGCGATAAGTAGCACGCCGGCACCGGCGCCTTGCAGCGAGAAGGCACCATCAAAGTACATCAGCCACTCTTTGCTTGCTTCCTTGACGGGAATGCTCGTCTCCGGAATCTCTTCATCTGGCGTTGGCGTCCATTCTGCTATGAATTCTACCAATGCTCTGCTTTGGATAGTTGAAGTGCTTTCAAACTTGAGACCAAAGCTTGACAATTCCAGTGCCCACTCGACAATCCTGCCTGTTGCCTATGGATTCTGCAGTATCCTCTTGAGCGGAAAGCGAGTGACAACTGTGATCTCATGTGCTTGGAAGTAGTGGCGCAGCTTTCTCGAGGCCATGAGGAGGCCGAAAAGCAATTTCTGCACACCAGAGTACCTTGACCTAGCCCCCTGCAGGAGGGAACTGACAAAGTAAACCGGGTGCTGCACCATCCTTTTTTGCATATGTTCATGTGTCTGCGTGGATTCGTCCTTGTCGGGACCAGAGCTTGTCGGCGAAGCCCCCCGCTTGTCGCTGGATGTGCTTGCCGTGGTTGCTGGCTCGTCATCCGCCTCCCTCTCCGCTACTAACGCAACACTAACCACTTGATTGGTTGCTGCTATATATAGCAGCAACTTCTCTTGTGGTTTAGGTGCGACAAGTGTCAGAGTGGAGGACAGGTATCTCTTTAAGTCCTGCAGCGCAGCCTCCGCTTTGGGAGTCCATTTCATTGGACCTGCCTTTTTCAAGATCTTGAAAAATGGCAGGGCGCGCTCAGCAGACCTAGAAATAAACCTGCTGAGAGCAGCTACGCAACCGACAAGTCTTCGTACATCCTTGACGCGCTTTGGTGCTTCAATCTGCTCAATGGCCTTGATCTTGTCGGGATTGGCTTCAATCCCTCGCTGAGACACGAAGAACCCGAGAAGCTTGCCGGAAGGGACTCCAAACACGCACTTCTCGGAGTTGAGCTTGAGGTTGATCTTGCCTTGATTTGCAAAGGTCTCGTCAAATCTTGGATTAGAGTTGCTTTGTCCTTGCTTTTGACCACTATGTCATCCATGTAGGCTTCTACATTTACGTGCATTTGCGGTTCAAAAGCGTCATTGACTAACCTTGCAAATTTTGATACAGCATTCTTCAAACCGAAAGGCATCCGTATGAAACAGTATGTGCCACATGGTGTAATGAATGCGGTCTTATCCTCATCTTCTTCAGCCATGAAGATCTGATGGTATCCTGAGTATGCATCAAGAAACGAAAGCAAATCACATCCAGCCGTGGAGTCAACAATCTGGTCGATGCGCGGTAAGGGAAATGGATCTTTGGGACAAGCTCTATTAACATCCGTGAAGTCAATACAAAGTCTCCATTTTCCATTTGCTTTGCGCACGACTACAGGATTGGCCAGCCACGTAGGATGGAGCACTCCTCGACAAGGCCTCGCTGCTTCCGGTTTCTTGATCTCTTCGCTATGAATTCTTGGCGCTCCACTGCTTGCTTCCTGACTTTTTGCTTGACGGGCCGCGCATGAGGACAAACGGCCAGGCGGTGCTCAATCACTTTCCTGGGAACACCGGGGATGTCAGACGGTTGCCATGCAAACACGTCGACATTCGCCCACAGGAAAGCAACGAGCACGCCTTCCTATTTAGGGTCGAGAGAGGCAGCGACGGTGAAGGTACCACCGGTGCCGTCCTCCTTGGCGGGCACCTTCTTGGTCTTTGGCGGAGCTACCATCTTCTTCTTGCACTTGCGGTGGAGCTCGATGGTGCGTCCTCGATGGTAGCGCAGCACTCCGAAGAGGTGCGCTTGCTGGAGTGGGCATCAGAGCTCTTGCCGGACTTGGACTTTGTCTTCTTCCCCCCGGGAGCTTCAGCGGCAAGTGTTTGGCAATCTGTCGCGGCTGCTGCATCCCGGTAGATCTTGTCAGCACATATAAGGGCATCCTTCTTGTCGCCATGGACAGAGACGACGCTTATCGGGCCTGGCATCTTGAGTAAGTTGTAGGCGTAGTGGGAGGCTGCCATGAACTTGGCGAGTGCTGGACGGCCAAGTATCCCATTGTAAGGTAATGGGAAATCGGCAACGTCGAAGGTGACCCTCTCAGTCCTAAAGTTCAGCTCGCTGCCAAATGTTACCGGCAACGTAATCTTCCCCTTCGGCTTGCTCCTTCCCGGATTGATTCCTTGGAAGGTGCCAGTCTCTTCGAGCTTCATTGTCGAGGATTTGAAGCTTCGGAGCACCAAGGAGGAGATCAGGTTCAAGCCGGCCCGCCGTCAACTAGCATCTGGGTGACCTTGAGGTTGCGGATGGTTGGTGAGACCAACATCGGCAAGCACCCGACCGCGATTATGCGATCGGTGGTCCTCAATATCAAAGACGATATAGGCGTCTTTGGACCACTTGAGGCTTGCGTGACTCTACGGATGGTTCCGCTGCATTGACCTCCGCATCCATTGCTTGAGTTGGCAGTGGGAGGTATGCAGGGAAGCACCTCCGTCAACGCAGAGGACCTCTGTGGCTTTCTGAAACTCCTGCTCATCGGCGTCGTCGTCTTCCATATCTTCGTCGTTTTCATCGTCGTCATCCTTGTCGCGGCCGCGGGGAGGTCTGTCTCCTTGCCGCTGCTTGGCCTTGCCGGGGCGTCCTCCCCGGCAGGGACGTTTCTTGCTCGCTCCCCCAGCATCTTCCTGGGCCTTCTCCTTGTCGCGCCGCTGGTACTCAGCCTTCTGCTGCTCAACAAGCTGCTCGACCTTCTTGCAGCTCTGGAGGTCGTGGCCCTTGGTGCGGTGGATCTTGCAGTACTGCTTGCCGGAGCCGTCCTGCTTGTCGGCGGCCGCCACAGACTGGTGGTGGGTGTCAGCGGCAACCTCCTTACCGGAGCCACCAGTTGCCGGACTGCTCAACAGCTAGCACTTCTCTACCTTTCTTCTTCCTGTTGCCCCGCCGCCGGCCCTTCTTCGCCGGGGCGGTTTCCTCACTGTCAGATCCTGCTTCCGCATTCTCTCCTGGGAGCCTCCTCCCTTCCTCAACGCGTGCACACTTGTCGGCCAAGGCGTACAGCTCACTAACGTCCTTGACTTTGCACATCGCCATCTCCTCCCTCATCATGCGGTTCTGCATGTTCTGATGAAACGCGCTGATCTCCGCGGCAGGGTGGACATCTGGGATGTTGTAGTGCACACGGCTGAATCTCTGAATGAACTTGCACAGGGACTCTCCTTCCTTCTGGGCGAGCAGATGAAGGTCACTCTCTTGGCCATGAGGTTTGTGGCCACCTGTGAAGGCGCCAACAAACTGATGGCATAGATCTGCCCAAGAGGATATGGTGCTGTCCGGCAAGTGCATGAGCCAAGATCGGCGTTGGGCTTGAGCACGAGCGGGAAGTAATTGGCGAGGATCTTGTCGTCCCGTCCCCCCGCAGCCTGCACCGCGATGGTGTAGATGCTGAGGAACTCTGATGGATGCGTCCTGCCATCATACTTCTCCGGCACATCTGGTTTGAAATTTTTCTGGCTGGGCCACTGGACTTGCCGCAGCTCACGAGTGAACGCAGGGCAACCTACCGCGTACGGCAAGTCGCCTGGCTCCTCCAGTGCGCGCATGTCAACAAAAGGCCCAACGCGCTTGTCGGACTGACGTCGCGCTTCTCTCCGGTGCTCGATGCGAGTTCGAGCGTCCTCTTGTTGTCGCTCATGAAGAACTTGGCGCTGATTGCGGCGAGCTCGCGGATCCGACGATGCAGTGGAGTCGCTGTCGAGTTGGATCCGGTGAGTCGGCGATCTTGGCCTTCAGGGCAGAGAGTGCATGGTAGTTGCACCTCCGACAGTCTCGTCGCCACCGGCTCGTGCCTTGTCATCTTGCCGCGGCAACGACGGCGTTGGTTGCCGCGGAGCGTCGCCGTTGGCAAAGCCAATGCGGCTCTGGATAGTGGCCCTCCACTCGTCGACCCTGTCGGCCGTTGGAGGGTAGTCGAGGAGCAGCTGAGCTCTCGCCAGAGCTTCTGCTGGAGTAGTGGGTGGCATTGGTGAACGGTGCGAGGAGCGGGATATGCTCAGACTTCTAACTATGTTAGAAGGAGCAGCACCCGCCCAGCGACCGTATCTCACTCGTGCCCGGCATGTTGGCGCGCATGCTGGTCTTGAGGGTCTCGATCCAGCGAACGTATGGCATTGTGAACGCCATGACGTTGTTGGTCCAGCGTCTCTGAGATGGGCGCGGGGATCTTGTGAACGCCGAGGTTTGCGGGGCCTTGTCCTTGGACTTGGCAACGTCGCGAACACCTTCGTCGGCGCCCGTTCCTCCGCCGGCGTCTGCCCCACCACCCGTTTGCTGCGGTGATGGTGGATACGACGTGGACGGCTCTGCTGCCGCTGAAGCCTTCTTCTTCGGTGGCATGTTGAGGGAGATGTTGTGGACGCTGCTCGTGTGAACGCCGGATCAGATTCACACGGCCTCGACGCCCCCTACCTGGCGCGCCAAAGATGTCGAGGAGGCTGATTGTACCCACGAACACCTATGGGGCCGGCGGACCGGGCCCCTTTGTGGTTCGGAGGGGGGCGGAGATCGCGCGAAGAGCGGATCGAGGCGAAGCACACGAGCAGTTTACCCAGCTTCGGAGCTCTCCGGAGAGATAAAACTCCTACTGCTGCTTGTTTGATTATTGTGTTCTTGCTAGGGAGCGATGCAAGCTACAAAACCTAGCGTGAGCGCATCTGGTCTCGAGTGGGTCGAATGAACCGAACCTCCTCTACGTTGCACGTGGGCCTCCTTTTATATGCTCAAGGGGTCTCCGACAGGTGGCAACATAGGCGAGGGTACAAATGTAAAAACAGGAGTTGGTACACCTACTTGAACAGTGTACAGTGCAAAATACCTAACTCTGACGGCAAGGGACAAAAGCAATAAATGCCCGTCAGTGTCGCCCAAACAGTGCGACAGAGACCGTCAGGTGCGCCACCGCTCGCCACGATGGCAAGCTTGTCAGCGCCGCTTATCGCTGCTCTCCGCTGGCTGCACAGCCTCTTGACACGCGCGCATGGAATGGTCCCATGGCGACACGTTGTTGGATGAGCTGGAGCGGAGATGGAGAGAGGTTGCTTGCCGCGGCAAGCGCCTTGCCGCGGCCGAATCCTTGCCGCGTCTGGAGGCCTGTCACGCTCCGAGCCTTCCCGACAAGCTCCTCTTGCCGGGGCCTTGTCTTCTGCATGCCTTGAGTGGCCTTCCCGGCAAGCTCCTCTTGCCGGGGCCTTGTCTTCTTAGTCAAATACTTTGTTCTTGAATGGCTCCAAAGGAGCCACGGAGGATCTTGGCGGTGACCAGGCAAACCTCGCCATGAGGTCTGCAATGTCCGTCTGCAGTACGGGATACTAGGGTACCCCTACTCTAGTACACCGACAGGCTAGCTTCTAGGATTTAGCCTCTCTGATCTCGTGGTAGATCTACTCTTGTACTACCAATATCATCAATATTAATCAAGCAGGAGTAGGGTATTACCTCCATCGAGAGGGCCCGAACCTGGGTAAAAACGTTGTGTCCCTTGTATCCTGTTACCATGCGCCTAGACGCACAGTTCGGGACCCCCTACCCGAGATCCACCGGTTTTGGCACCGACATTGGTGCTTTCATTGAGAGTCCCGCTGTGTGTTCGGCAAAAGGTCGATGGCTCGCCTGCAGATCAACTGCGACTTTGGCGTCTTCGTCACCAGCTCGACTGGTCACCTTGGTTTGACCAAGGATTGCGCCCTATCTCCGATCATCATGTTAGGATGAGGACCTTCATCAACATCAACTCCGATCTCTATCAAGATTATGGAGGAATCATCCAGGGAGCCCGGGGGCTCAACGTCAACATTGCCCTCGGGCGACCGTACTATTTTTCTGGACAGCGGACTTGTGTCCGCTGCCACCGCCTCCTCAAGCGTCGTTTTAACGATTGCTTCGATGGAATTGTGCGGAATTGAGTCTACAACCACCCTGGAAATTTCGTCGAGTTCCGATGGAGGAATCTCTGGCAATCTCCGATATACCGGAGCCACATTGAATCTGGATAAGAATCCGGACGAGTTTAGGGCGTGGTGTCCAGCTTCTAGCTCAGACTTCCTTTGGAAGATCCAACCGTTGATCGGCTGCGGAATTCCTATATCTACCACCCCTCAAAATTTAAGCTTGATCCGACCGTCCAAACTCCAGGAACCTTCCGATTAGTGCATCACTTTTCGGATCTGTTTTCATGGCAAAACGAATCCGACCCGAGTTCGTCTTTTTTATGAACGGGATTTCGGACATCATTTTTGAAGGAAGTTTTGTATGGGGTGTTGTGTTTTGTTCCTAAATACATCCCACTAATTTTAAAATCTTTTGAACATGATCTTCAACATCATGTGGGTGTCAAACCAGTCCGGCAATATTGCTCCACGGCTGCCGACCTGCGCTAGACACGTCGTCACTTTGTTGAGCCGCGCTCAACTTCTTCGGATCATCATCTCGGCAAGCCGAACAAGAGTCTGGCATCGCGAAGGATAAATCATTACCAACATCACCGCCCCACGGATTACACGGAGCGGGCGCACCTGCATCGCTGCACGGTCACTTCGTCAAGCCGGCATCGACCGCGTCAGGACCTGCATTGGCAGGGCCGCACTGTTGCTTTTTCAAGCTGGTGTCCATCACACTGACCTACTTCGACTCATTGGCTGACACTAAGGCTTCATCACGTTAGCTGGACTGGGGGCTTCATCATCTCTTCATCAACCTACTCCGGACACTTCGGCGTCACTAGCTGACCAGCTTCGTCACGTTAGCTGGGCCGAGGGCTTTGCCTCGGCGAGCCAACCTTTGCCAGCATTACCATGCCGTCGTTTTATCGCCCATCAGGCCATGGGTGCGCGGATCGAGTCCCAATTCTGGGAATCACCTTTCTTCAGATTGCTACAACAAATAAACCAGGTGCTATTAATCCCAGTATTTTTTCCTTGTTTGGGTTCATTTTTTCCAACGAATTATTACTCTGGTTTGTCCATCATATGTATGCAGGTCTATCAAATGGTGGCTGCATAAACGACGGTTGCATGGTGGTTCGGTCAGTTTCCGTACATAGTCCGGCAAACGCCGCATCCTGAACTCGAACCGACCTGTGAATTCAGGCCTTGCCATGCCTTTACCGCATCACGCCGCCGCCCTGCATCGACATTGACTTCAGCGCCAGGCCATATTTCTTTTATTACTCACTTTGAATTATTTATTATGCAACAATTTTATTATTATCTCTGGTTTGCATTTTTTGTGCACATGAAAATGATCCAGCCGGACTATATCCTTTGACGTCACCTCGGCTGGACGGGGGGCTTCGTCAACACTTCATTACCCCATGCCAGGGACTTCGGCATCACTCTGCCGTCCTGCATTGACCGTCCTATGTCACCACTTCGGAGTGCCGAGCTCTTTGCTCCGCCACCTCGGGACCGGCTTGGGGGATGGAACCTTGTCCGGCATCAAGCTCGGACCGCGTCGTCAATATCGAACACATTAACCAGCTAAGTTGCCTTCATGCTCAAAGTTTTAAATTTCTAACTTGTGTTCGGTTCGACCAAGCATTATACTTTTTGGAAAAAGTTGCTTGTAAAATTGTCCTTGTCCAAACTTTGTTCAAGACATACTTGACGCGCTACTCCGCTCTCATTATACACGGGGCTTCTTTAGCGAAGCTTATTAATACGGGCTTTATGCCCAACACATGTGTCACAGTTCGCATGTACCTTTTATTCACCATTATATGCATCGATATGACTTAAGTTTTGGCCAAGCTGGGTTGCTGGCTCTGTGCTTAACCCTACGTTCCCGATTGTTCGGCTAGGTGGTAAAGGGAGCACCTCTGCGATTGTTACTACCGGGTCACCGGATGTGTACCTCAGGACTGGGTGAAGCCGAAAGCTAAGCGTTCTTAAGGGAATACTCGGTCGGTGAACTAAAAGATGATTTCTTACCTATTTATTTACCTGCCCCAGATGTTTTTCTGCTCTTTTTCGCAGTCCGTACATGCACTTTAGGGCATGCCTCCCAAGAAAGGAACCCCTAACGGAACTATTCTCCTGGAAGATGTTTCTTACTAACCATGTAATATAACATAACTAGTTGGGCACTTGTCCGATAAAGCACTAATGACCCCTACTTTGGTCTCCACGCATGCCCCTGTTTTTATAACCGCGAGGGTATTCGGACACACTCCGGACTATTGGGTCCAGAGGTTGAAGCGAAAAGGTCCGCTACGACAAACGATCTATAATCCGACTAGAAGGCATTCTACATGTCACCTTACATTATATAGTCAACTTTTACCCAAGTCACTTGGGGGCTCTTATGTTTATTTGAGCCGTTTCATACTAAGTATTTTTCTTCTTAGTCGTTGCAAAGTTTTTATTATTTATCACTCCTTTTTTTCGACACGAGTGTGCGGTCACTAGCCGGGGAGCCTAATTTCTCTCTCAAAACCGCTAGGGTTTAGTTTTCTAAATTGGCCTAATGGGAAGTACTCCGCCTTCGGAATGGGAGACTGAAGCCGTAGGCTGACCCGCTTGAAGTCTTGAGATAGGATGTGTCATGTCAAAGCACGGCAGAAGCACTTTCTTTTTTTTCCTCTCTAACGTCCAATTTTCGGATTGGCACCGAACACTTGATCTTGTTCGGACGTCATGTTTTTACTGAAGTTTTTTGGTTTTCCAAGCTTTTGGCACTCTTAAACTATTTGTGTGTTTTCAGCACAAGTCTCGCAGTGCAAGGCCAGACTCCTCTAGAGATTTGGCAAAAACATTCTCGGACATTGCTATATATGCATCAGTTTTGAATTGTGTCTTCAGTCAAAAGTGGGGTTGCCCGGCTCCCGCGCTTGCCTCCTACGTTCCGCTTTGTTCGGCTAGGTGTGCAAAGGGAGAACCATTGCGATTGTGCTTCCAGCTCGCGTGGTCAACCACTTCAGTGGAGAAAGCCGGCCCATTGTCACAATAGGTGTAAACTGGTCGTGACCCGATGACTATATTAAATGACGGGCCATTCATAACATTGGCGAAGTGTTTCCGGCTTGACCTCGATTGTCGCCGAACACTACCGGGGCTAGTAATGGCGGCCTCCCAAACTAAATCCTCAATATTTTGCTCTTACATTGAGCTGAGGTTTCATGATCATGCTTAGCATGACAACCCAAAGAAAGGAACCGATAGCGGGACTATTTTCTTTGGAAGACATTTCTTACATTAAACAGTAATATAACATATCTCTCTGCGTACCTTTGTTTATAAAACCGTATGGCCAGATTGCCTTGTGTGTCGTAAATCTTTGCCCTCATAAAGGCTTTATAAAGTAGGACAAACACTCCTCGGCTACTGGCCGAGGAGGTTGAAGCCGATGGTCGGTCAACAAAGTTGTGTACAATGCGGATCCGAGCATTAATGACGTAAAGTACTTGGATACATAGAGTCATTACACATAATTTGAGATTTTGCTATGGATATCAATCCTTAATTCGGCCACCCGTGCCCGCATTAAGGCTCGGGGGCTACTGGGCTTCGGGCTTATTATTTACAAATATTAAAGGGGCACATTGATCCTCGATGCGGTGTTGCCACCCGACTAGTGTCTCGGGGCTACTGCATTGCTTGTTCTATGAGAAAATCTTAAGTGCAAGACAGTTTCCGAGGAGACTTTGATCCTCAGGTTGGTCGGCCGCACCCAACCTGAGTCTCGAGGTCTGAGCACGCCGCTTTTTGTGTCCCGAAGTATTCTGCCGAGCTAGGACTTGATCCTCAGGCCGATTTGGCAAATCAACCTGAGTCTCAGCGGTCTTATGTCATCCTTCAGGTGCATCTCGGGTTTTGGACCGATACACACCTTGAGGCTACTAGCTATATATCTCGTCAGAGAATAAATTGCATCAATAAAAAATATTGACCAAAAATCAGCCCACATTCGGGGTGGTGCACCACCTCGGAAGCAATTCGGCATATAGTTCGGATGCAAGTGGCTGGCTCCTTAGAGGGCATTTCCGGCATTAAGCTCAGCTAAATTCCTTCAAACTTCTTTGAACCAAGGTGATTTACGACACCTCGGATATATAGTCCGGTGTTGGAGCTCGGACACATAGTCCGGCGTTGGAGCTCGGATACTGTCCGGCGTTGGAGCTCGGATACATAGTCCGGCGTTGGAGCTCAGACACATAGTCCGGCGTTGGAGCTCGGATACAGTCCGGCGTTGGAGCTCAAATACATTCCGGCGTTAGAGCTGGGAAGCGGTGTGGCGTTGGTGCTCGGCTGCAAAAGATACCTCGAATGCAATCCGGCGTTGGAGCTCGGACGCAAGAGGACGCTGCCGCCCGGGAACAACTTCAAACCCGAGGCATGGCATAAAAATAACAAGGCATTGATAAAGGCCGGAAACTTAAAGGGGCTCCTCGGATACCCGACGTATAAACTCGCCGAATGCATTTCGGCGATCCTCAAGATCGAAGATGAGAAGATTTGTTGAACCAGTTTTCAAGACCGGCAACTGAAGATGAAGAACAGTTTGGAAGAATCGAGGAGCGTCCCTAACTTGAAGACCGGTTCAGGGGGCTACTGATGGTGTCCTTGACTAGGGGGTACTCACCATGTCGTCCCCCAATCGGTTAGATTGGGCCGAGGACCCCTGTGGCCGCATACTCATGGCCCGATCCGGACAGTGCCGCATACAAGGAAGATTCCACAAGATTTGGTGATCAAGACAAGGACTCCTCCCCCACCGGGCGATTCGGCTAGGACTCTTGTTATCCTAGGCCTCTGGTGCATTATATAAACCAGGGCCAGGCTAGTCGACAGATATACAATATACAAAAATCATACCATAGGCTAGCTTCTAGGGTTTAGCCTCTCTAATCTCGTGGTAGATCTACTCTTGTACTACCCATATCATCAATATTAATCAAGCAGGAGTAGGGTATTACCTCCATCGAGAGGGCCCGAACCTGGGTAAAAACATCGTGTCCCTTGTCTCCTGTTACCATCCGCCTAGACACACAGTTCGGGACCCCCTACCCGAGATCCGCCGGTTTTGACACCGACACCGGGGCAATAAAAAATAACCCAAAAATAAAAGTTCTCAGAATTCCCCGAAAAGTTAATTTGATTTTTCTGAATATTTCTGAATTTCTGGTGCAAATAATATCAGAGGAAGGTGCACCGGGTGGGCACGTCCCATCTGGGCGCGCCAGGACCCCCAGGCGCGCCCTGGTGGGTTGTGGTCCCCACGTGGCCCCCTCACTTATCCCTTCACACCACATCATCACTTACCTCCAGAAAAAGTTCTCCATTGCTCTCTCTCTCGTGTTCTTGCTCTCAAACCCGCGTATTTCGATCTCTTTGCTCGAAGCTCCATTTCCGAAACTATTTTGGTGGATTGTTGATTGTTATGTGACTCCACCGTTTGTCTAATTAGTTTTTGTTTTAGTGGTTTATATTTTGAATAATTAGCTACTCTTGGTGCTGTTGGAGATGAGCTTGCATGTTGAATTCTTAGAGTTCTAAGTAGTTTGAATGCTTGCTATGGCCTCTATGTATCCCTATGAGTAGTTGCTATAAACCTTATAAAGTTTTGTTGCTAAATTTTTGACTCAAGAAAATTCAGAAAATTGTATGCGAACGTGATGAACCTTTTTGGAAGGAATTCTTCGAGGAGGCGATCCTTGGGGTCATCTTCTAGTGACAGCTCCACTCGTCGGTCATATGTTGAACCAAGTGAAAGTTCCACACGAGATGCCGCCACCAAAACATGCTTATGGCCTTGCGGTGATTATATGATGCGTGTGGGCATTAAGGAGGAATTTGAGCAATATGTTCACAATGCTGGTCTCGGTCCCTACATTTCAGATAAGTGTGAACAACACCACATTCTCACTGAATCATTTGCCACAGGATTTAAATTCCATCCCCGTGAGTCTAGGGTGTCGTTTTGTTTTATGAAAAATCCTTTTACCATATCACTGGAGAGATTTCCTCGGCATTGCAAACTTCCATTCTGGGGTTCACTTGATGAACCACCAAGAGCTGAGTTCCAGTCATTCTTGACTAGTCTTTGTTATAGTGAGACGAGGGGAGTGACACAAGGTAGAATAAAGAGCATCCATTTTCCTGCAATTCAGTACTTTGCATTATTTAATGGGAAATGTATCATAGGCAAGCAAGACTGTAGTACTCTTTGTGCTCTAGACTTGAGCCTCATATGCACCGCTCTCACCGGTGATAGGAGTTATAATCTTGGGGCAATTGTTGCACGCAGGTTACAACACAATGCTAATGGTGGCTTTTTCTATGGTGAAATTTATGCCATGCGTTTAGCAACAGAGTTGGGTGTTCCACTTCTTCCCTTTGACCCTATCCTACCCACGCAGTATTTAGATTTTGACACCTTAAAAGATCATAAGATCCTTAAAGAAAAAATCATAACTTCACTTAGAATCTTTTGTTTAACCAAACATCTGTTGAGCAAACATATTTGCCTGCGCCTGCTCTTTTTGACTATCACAACAAGGGAAGATATTTTGTTCTTGAGAGCGAGCCCCGAGCTCACGACGCGGCAGTGGAGGAAGCACGGCAGGCCGAGGCATCTGCACCGAGAGCCTCCGTGAGCTACCATGCCGACTATTATCCAGGCTACTGATTGATTACCAAGTTAGGCCAAAAGCCTAAGCTTGGAGGAGTACGTGTTTCCACCGACTCTACATTCATGTTCACTTATTCCATTAGTCGGTGTTCACACTTTTTCATTGTATCATCCATGTTTAGATTTATTTTCTTGCTTTCTTCTTGTGTGTTTGAAAAACCTTAGAAAAACCAAAAAAATGTAGCTAGTTTACTTTCTATGCATGCTTAGTAGTAATATTAAAAATAAAACCAAAAAGATTTCCTTGTTCTTCTTTTGCTTGTTGGGAGCTTTCCCGTGTAAATAGTATTTCTCATTTTTGCTTTTCCCTTCTATTTGCATGTTCAAGAAAACCAAAAACCCCAAAAATATTTCAGTGTGTTTCTCTGAATTTCTTTTCTTTTATTCGAGTTGTACCGAGGAGAAGACCACGATGAAAATGTTGAGTGGCTCTCATATGAATAATTGTTGAACTAATAAAGAGCCCATTTTACCTTGTCTTCTCCTGTTGAAATTTTTTTTTGCAGATTCCAGCTTAGTCCACGGCACTCCTGTACTATTATTATTTTATCATTCGGTCGTGCAAGTGAAAAGCAATAATGACGACATTCGATGAACTGGCCGTGGCAGACAGAAACTGGTATGAACTCAACTTGTTCTGTTTGTGTAAATATGTTTAACCTAGTATCCATGATTCAACCCATTATGATTAAACATGTTTGCAATGACAATTAGAGATTATAGTTTCTCATGCCATGCATAAGTAGCTGGGAGTGGATAATTTATAACCCACAAGTATAGGGGATCATTTGTAGCCTTCTTCGACAAATAAGAGTGTCAAACCCAACGAGGAGCTAAAGGCAGAACAAATATTCTATCAAGTTCTATCGACCACCGATACAACTCTACGCACACTTGACATTTGCTTTACCGAAAACAAGTATGAAACTATTTTGTAGGTGTGATGCTAGAACTACTTTGCATGAATAAAACTAGAAGTACTTTGCAAGATAATAAAAGTTAGGTGTTTAGAAAAAGGGTTTGTGTCAACAATAAAGTTATTTGTCCCTAGGCAATCGATAACAAGTACCGGTAATCATTCTTGTAATTTTATACGAGGGAGAGGCATGAGCTAACATACTTTCTCTACTTGGATCATATGCACTTATGATTGGACCCCTAGCAAGCATCCGCAACTACTAAAGATCTTTAAGGTCGTGAAACCCAACCATAACATTAAGTATCAAATCCTCTTTATTCCCATATGTCATACCCCACTTACTCGGGTTTAAGCTTTTGTCACTCTCGCAACCCACCATAAGCGAACCATGAACATATTGCAACACCCTACAGTGAGGGCCCCTCACGTTTGCACGAGAATGGAGGACACCATAGGACAGCACCATAAATAAAATATACAATCATACCAACCACGATCACGATTAACCCATAGGACAAAATGGATCTACTCAAACATCATAGGATAACCATAGATCATTGGGAAATAATATATGGAGTTGAGCACCATGTATAAGTAGATATTATAGCGGGGAGAAGAGGTGTTACACCACTGCATAGAGGGGGAGAAAGTTGGTGTTGATGGTAGAAAGACTGTTGTTGTAGATCACCCTCCCGAACATTGCCCCGACGGCACTCCGGCGCCACCGGAAGCGAGGGGGAGAGAACCCCCTCCTTCTTCTTCTTCTTCCTTGGCCTTCCCCCTAGATGGCAGGAGAGTTCCCCCTCTGGTCCTTGGTCTCCATGGCGGCGAAGGGGCAGGAGCCCCTTCGAGATTGGATCTCCCTCTCTGTTCTCTTCCGTTTTGAGTTCCCAGATCTGGCCCTTCACGGTTTCTTAAATCCCAAGAGATACGTAACTCCGATTGCGCTAAAATTTTTACATGATTTTTTTCCATAAATTATCTTTCTTGCACCAAAAGAAGCGCCCTGGTGGGTTGTGGCCTCTGTGGGCCCCCGTTTGTGTTGATTCCACCTCCCGAAAATCACATATATTCCAAAATAAATCTCCGTAAATTTTTATCGCGTTTGGACTTTGTTTGATATGGATTTTCTGCCATACAAAAAACATGCAACAAACAAGAACTGGCACTGGGCACTGGATCAATAGGTTTGTCCAATAAATCATATAAAAACTTGCCAAAAATATGTGGAAGTTGTATAATATTGGCATGAAACAATACAAAATTATAGATACGACGGAGACGTATCAATAATGATTTACCTTGGATATCAACATTGTGTTAAAATGATTGTGATGTAGTATGATGATATGGTATCCTCCTCTGGATGTTCGAGTGGCTTGACTTGGCACATGTTCATGCATGTAGTTGAATCAAAACCAACATAGCCTCTATGATATTTATGTTCATGGTGTTCATATCCTACTCATGCTAGTGTCCAATGTTACTTATGCATAATGCATGTTCATGACCATTGTTGCTCTCTAGCTGGCCGCTTCTCAATCTAATTGCTAGCCTTCACCTGTACTAAGTGGGAATTCTGCTTTACATCAAAAATCTTGAACCCAAAGTTATTCTAGATGAGTCCACCATACCTACCTATATGCAGTATTACCCTGCGTCCTAAGTAAATTTGCATGTGCCACCTCTAAAAACTTCTAAATAAATATCCTTTTTGTGTGCCTGGATCGTTCATGGAACGACAGGAGGTGGTCGGTATCTTCCATGCTAAGCGGGTTATTCTTAGGTCGAGTGTTTATTCACTCGCCATCGCATGAGAAAAGGGCGGTAATAGGGATTCCCAGTTCCGAACTAAAAAATGCAAATAATTAAACAAAAGTCCCCGGGACTGTTGTTGGTTTGGACGACACCCATTGTTTCAGACAAGCTATGGAATATGATTGTTGATGGAGGGGGAGTAAACCTTTACTTTTATCGCTTGGGAACCGCCACTAGCATGCTTAGCATGGAAGATGTTGATGACTGATAGTCGTGAAGTAAATGAGAAGGGTACATGTCTTAGAATATCATTTACCTCTGTTTTAAAAAACTTGAGCTCTGGCACCTCTACAAATCACTGCTTCCCTTTGCGAAGGGACTATCTAATTACTTTTATGTTGTGTCATCACCTTCTAAAACAAGCGCTAGAACCTGAGAGCACAGATGTCATGACTTATGCATTGTGTGTAGCTAATGTTGGGTGCATCATAACTCGATATTTTCTACCATGAATTTCAATGTTTAGTCAGTGCTTGAACTTTGGAGGTGCTCTGCATTTATGTTTTGCCGTCTCAGAAAGGGCTAGCGAGATACCACTATTGTCATATTGTATCATGGTTGTTTTGACAACGTGTTTCCGTTTGAGATATCTTATTATTGCTCGCTAGCTGATTATGTCATTGATATGAGTAAATATAATCTATAAGAGTTATTGTCGGCATGGTTAGTTATAATGTTGTCTGAAAACCTGGGTGCTGTTTAAGCTTATTTATGCAAACAAGAGCAAAAGAGTTCGTAAAAGTTTTTATTTTCCACTTTAGTTTATCAACTGAATTGCTTGAGGACAAGCAACGGTTTAAGCTTGGGGAGTTGATACGTCTCCAACATATCTACTTTTCCTAACACTTGTCCTCTTGTTTTGGACTCTAATTTGCATGATTTGAATTAAACTAAACCCGGACTGACGCTGTTTCAGCAGAACTACCATGGTGTTGTTTTTGTGTAGAAATAAAAGTTCTCGGAATGGAACGAAACTTTGTGAGGAATCTTTATACAATAAATAAGAATTTTTGGAGCCAAGATCCACCGGAGAGGGGCACCTGGGTGGGCACAACCCACCAAGGCGCTCCCCCTCTCCCCGCGCACTCAGGTGGGTTGTCCCCACCTGGTGGCTTCGTAGACCCTGAAGACGACGCTATAAAATCATATTTTTCCATAAAAAATGAGAGAAAAAGAATTATTGCGATCGACGAGACGGAGCCGCCGTCACCTCCTGTTCTTCATCGGGAGGCCGGAACTGGAGTCCGTTTGGGGCTCCAGAGAGGGGGGTCTTCATTCTTCATCATCACCAACCCTTGCCCATCGCCAATTCCATGATGCTCCCCACCGGGAGTGAGTAATTCCTTGGTAGGCTCGCTGGTCGGTGAGGACTTGGATGAGATTCATCATGTAATCGAGTTAGTTTTGTTAGGGCTTGATCCCTAGTATCCACTATGTTCTAAGATTGATGTTGTTATGACATTGCCATGCTTAATGCTTGTCACTTTGGGCCCGGCTGCCATGAACTCAGATCTGAACCGTTTATGTTATCATAATTATATGCATGTTTTAGATCCGATCTTGGAAGTTATAGTCACCTACTACGTGTTATGATCCGGCAACCCCGAAGTGACAATAGTCGGGACCACTCCCGGTGATGACCGTAGTTTGAGGAGTTCATGTATTCACTATGTGTTAATGCTTTGTTCTGGTTCTCTATTAAAAGGAGGCCTTAATATCCCTTAGTTCCCAATAGGAGCCCGCTACCATGGGAGGTTAGGACAAAAGATGGCATGCAAGTTCTTTCCATAAGTATGTATGACTATTTACAGAATACATGCCTACATTATATTGATGAACTGGAGCTAGTGACGTATCGCCCTAGGTTATAACTGTCTCATGATGAATATCATCCAACAAGTCACCGATCCAATGCCTACGAATTTATCTTATATTGTTCTTGCTAAGTTACTACTACTATCATCACTGTTACACTTGCTACAAAATTACTGCTATCACTGTTACCGTTACCGTTACTGCTGCTACTATTATCAAAACTATCATACTACTTTGCTACCGATCATGTTGCTGCAGATAATTAATCTCCAGGTGTGGTTGAATTGACAACTCAGCTGCTAATACCTTCAAATATTCTTTGGCTCCCCTTGTGTCGAATCTATAAATCTGGATTGAATACTCTACCCTCGAAAACTATTGCGATCCGCTATACTTGTGGGTTATCATGCAGTTCTCCAGGCGCATTTGCGAATCTTTCGAAGAGTGATGCTGATGTCGCACAGTTCTAACGAGCCCGGGAGGGGAACTCGACCGAGAAGTTGTTCTGGTTGCAGTTTCTTGCGTTGGAGCACCCGACGGCCCTGAACGACCAGCTGAAGCAGCTAATGGAGCTGCATAGGGTGGCCGGTTTGGCCATGAAGGATCTAATAGTCCGGCTTTGGCCAGGCGAACCCGTTCCCAGTAGCTACTTCAGTTTGGTGAGGCGGCTCGTCGATGCGCTGCCCTGGATTGAGGCTGTGAAGCGCTCGACCTGCATAGAAGGTGCCCGGATGGCCTTCGCCCGTGTCAAGATGCACTGGGCAAAGATGAAGGCCACTGATGTGGCGACCGCGGGCCTGCCCGAAGGCAAGGACCACTACAAGCGGGAGAGGTACTTCGAAGACGTCCTGGCAGGGGCCATAATAGTAGAGGGCCAATGATCTAAGGGCGTGATATTTGATTAGGTGTATTCGGGTTGTAAAGACTATGTTTGTGAACCCGGGCTTGTAATATATTTGCGCCTTTTATTTTGAGAGATTTTCCTCCTGTGTGGCTGTTTAATTCTGAAAGTTGCCAGTCGTTGGCTCCCTCATAGATTCTATGGGGGTGTTCGGCGGAGCGCGTGGTCACACTTGATCCAACGTCTTGGTCCGTGAAGGAGGTGTCAGCGAGGCGAACCAGGCAATCGGACAATGCGGCTTTATTACTTTCACTTAGCCATAGGAGTTTGACAGTGGGGCTAAGTACTAGCCCCTTGTGCTTGTGCGGCAATCCAAACTAAGGTGCCTTGTCCACACGGCTAGATGAAGACCGGCCCCTCATATAATACGGAGTAAATCACTAACGATTTTTAGTAAGTCACCGAATCGCCGATCGGCTCTCGCTATATCATGGCAGTCAGTTTTCGGCTTTCTCTACTAAGGTATTTGACCGAACGAACCAGAAATACAATCGCAGTAGTTGTCCCTTTACTACCTTAGATGAACGAGCGGAACGTAAGGTGCTAAGCACAGGAACAGGGCAACCCAACTATAGACCAAAGACATGATTCGAAGCCGATGCATATAGTGCAATATTCGGGACGCCGAAGAGTACCCAATAGGTGTTCGGACTTGGAAACGTGCGGATCCGACTACAGCCCCTGGTGTTGAGGCTGGATTAAAGCACGTGTGGCAATCTGAAGTAAGGAGGGAAG
This sequence comes from Aegilops bicornis, assembly GCA_021605145.1. Classification (NCBI taxonomy): domain Eukaryota; kingdom Viridiplantae; phylum Streptophyta; class Magnoliopsida; order Poales; family Poaceae; genus Aegilops; species Aegilops bicornis. The sequence continues at coordinate 188,495,605 of CM038671.1, read as the reverse complement.
ACAGATGACAAAATAAATCAGTACCAAACAAAAGTGGTGATCAAATGTTTCCTTTATATCCTGGTTAATATGTCAAGACATTATATTACAGATAATGCCAAGAATATCAAGGCTATGTTACATGATGAAATTTTAAACAAGGGAAAGTTTTACACAGGGCCAAAAAACAGTGATCTTGAAGATCCCAGTGATGCCCTCCCGCACGTGTGCGCCGTTTCTCCTTGGTAAAAATTCCTTTGAGAGGAAAACTCTATGGTCGTCTATAAGAAAGGGGAGCCTGGAAAAGAGCCCTTGCACGATCTTAGGGTAGGTAGGTTTTTAATGAACCTATAGTAAAAAAAGAAAAAGGAGAAAGAAAGTTAAGATCCGAATAGGGTCAACACACTATAGACCTTTTCTGCAGTATGCCTCCGGTGCTGCCCAAGGTATTTTAAGTGCATAATTATGCACACGCGGTACGTATGCCGCAACCTTATGGGGCGAGCGGCGGAGGCTAAACTGCTATTCAAGTGATGGATCCGCCGAGCTATCGTCCTGTAGCATGGACCGGACTCGCTTGGTAGTGTCAGGGGTCTTAATGACCGATGAGTTGTTTGAATTTATAAGGCCATTTTGTACCTCAGCTGCAAGGGCCGCGGTGTGCTCCTCAGTATGGAGGGAGTGTTCCATATTTCCATTAACAGTGGTAACACCGCGCGGTCCAGGCATTTTGAGCTTTAGGTAAGCATAATGTGGGACTGCATTAAAGCGGGCGAAAGCAACTCATCCAAGTAGCGCATGATAACCACTGCGGAAAGGGACGATATCGAAGATTAAGTCTTTGCTTCAGAAGTTGTCCGGTGAACCGAAGACTACTTCCAATGTGAGGGAGCCCGTACAACGGGCCTCCACGTCGGGTATCACTCCTTTAAATGTAGTATTGCTAGGCTTGATTCTTGACAAGCCTATCCCATCTTACAGATAGTGTCTTGATAGATCAGGTTCAGACAGCTGCCGACGTCCATAAGGACTCTAGTGAGATGGTATCCATCGATGATGGGATCGAGTACCAGGGCCGCTGAACCTCCATGACGGATACTAGTTAGGTGGTCCCTGCGATCGAAGGTGATCGGACAAGCCAACCATGGGTTGAATTTTGGGGCGATAGGCTCTACAGCATAGCCATCCCTTAGTGCGTTCTTGCGCTCCCTCTTTGGGATATGTGTGACATATATCATGTTCACTGTTTTCACCTCGGGGGGAAACTTCTTCTGTCCCCCTGTGTTCGGAGGGCGGGGCTCATCCTCGTCCTCGCTTTGAGGCCCTTTCCCCTTGTGTTCGGTATTTAATTTACCGGCCTGTTTGAAAACCCAGTAGTTTTTGTTGGTGTAGTTGGCAGGCTTGTCAGGGGTGCCATGAATTTGGAAAGGCCTATCTAGTATTTTGTCCAAGTTGGATGGACCGTCTCTATTTTGTTTGAATGACTTCTTCTGCTGACCGGGTTTGGAGCCGCTAAATCCGGCGTTTACCGGCGTGTCCTCAGTTTCTTCGTTGTTGTTCCGATGCTTGTTTTTGTTACGTCGTGGCCTTCCGCTGCCATCCCTGGCCTCAGAGGTGCCAGGGTCACCGGTGTTGTTGCTTCTACGAGCCAACTAGCTATCTTGGCCCGCGCAGAAGTGGGTCATAACTGCAGTAAGAGCTGCCATAGTTTTTGGCTTTTCCTGACCGAGGTGTCGGGCAAGCCATTCGTCACAGATGATGTGCTTAAAGGCTGCTAAGGCTTCGACGTCCGGATAGTCGACGATTTGGTTCTCTTTGATTAAGAATTGAGTCCAAAGTTTGCGGGTTGACTCTCCGGTTGCTGGACTATGTTACTAAGGTCATCAGCATCCGGTGGCCGGACATAAGTGCCCTGGAAGTTGTCTCGAAAGGCATCCTCCAAGTCCTCCCATCTGCCAATGGAGTTTTCTGGGAGGCTATTCAACCAGTGTTGTGCTGGTCCTTGCAACTTTAGGGGGGGTGTATTTGATGGCATGGAGATCATCACCGCGAGCCATGTGAATGTGGAGAAGAAAATCTTCAATCCATACAGTGGGATCTGTCATTCCATCATATGCCTTGATGTTTACGGGTTTAAACCCTTCCGAAAACTGGTGCTACATTACCTCATCTATAACGCACAGGGGGTGTGCGGCGCCTCTATATCGGGCAACATCACGACGGAGTTTGGATGACATCTGTGTTCAGTTCTCAGCCCGAACTTGGTTATGCTTGTCGTGCCAGGCTTGATGGTCGTCATCTCGTGTTATAGCACGTCCCCTTGATCCATAGATTGATCTATTCTAGCCGGCTCTATTGTCTAGGTCCTGACGTAAGTCGTACGTGTAGCCCAGAGCCGCTGCCTCTTTCCCTCTACGGCGAGGTTGGGCGGGCTGGTATTCGGCATAATTGGTTGCTTTGTCCCGTCCACGTGGTGGTCGGTCCGGGTGATCAGTATGATTGTATCTTGACAGTACTGGCTCAAGGGCCTCGTCGTCAAATTGTGGTAGTAGCCTGCGCTTTGGGTAGCTCTTTGTTGGTTATTCGAGGCCGTATTCCTCGGCAGTCAGGACCTTGGTCCATCAGTCGTTGAGCGTATCCTATTCAGCTTGAAGCTATTGTTGTTTATTTTTTAGGCTCCTTACAGTTGAGATGAGCTATCAATTAAAGTGTTCTTGTTCGAGGGGTTCCTCTGGTATGATCAAATCTTTGTTACTGAGGCTAAAATCCTCCTCGGAGGCCGGTAGATAGTTACTATCTTCCGAATCCTCATGCTCGACAAGTTCGTCTGGGTTGACTTGTCCTTCTTCCCACTCATCCTACTCAAACGCAGGCTCGGCGGGGTGGTCAGAGTCATCGGCATTGTCCGGAGTGCTATTGTCTCCGGTGCCAATATTTCTTTCCTTTTCTCGACGCGATCGTGAGCGGCGTAGCTGACGTTGGTGCTTTGGTGGCGCCTCGGTAGGCTTGTCCTCAATCGGATCTTGAGTGACGTCGTCGTCTTTCTTCTCGGGTGTATACACCATGTACACATCGTAAGTAGAAGTGGCCGTCCAACGCCCAGTGATAGGCGGGTTTTGGCCTGGTTCGGCTCCGACATCGTCGTCCATACCGTCGATGTCTTCGGAGGCGTAGTCTAGCATGTCGGTTAGGTCCTCGACAGTGGCTATTAAGTGGGTGGTGGGTGGGACGCAAAATTCCCCACTCTCAGCCCCTAGTTCAGGCTGGGCGTAGTTCGGAAGTGGCACTTCCGTGATGGCGAGAGATCGCATTAAGTCCATAGCCTTGCTTAGGAGTGAAAGTTGGACATGTGACTGAGGACCTGCAGAGCTGGGTCTGGTAATCACCACTTGACCATGCTCGGTGGACGCAGAACTCAAGAGTTCGGAGTTAGCATCCAGAGATGAGTCTGACTTCCCGATGACAGGGAGAGTCCTGTTTGACGCCAGGCCTGCTGACAACATGGTCACCTCTGAGTCTCTGGCAGGGATCTCCGTAACGGGAGAGAGTCTGGCGGGGCTTATCCTCCCGTCTTCGGACACAGTGGTCCGCTCTGGATATAAGGCCAGGGCAAGCATGAGAGTTGATCCTTGAATGGAGTCTGATGGTGGATACGACAGGCTTCCTTCATGTAGATGAGGAGCAGCGGTCGAGGCCGAGAACCCGTCAAAGATCAAGTCTCGTCAGATATCAGCGATGTAATTCAAGCTTCCAAACCTAATTTGGTGACCAGGGGCGTAGCTGTCGATCTGCTCAAGGTGACCAGTTGAATTGGCACACAGAGCAAAGCTGCCAAACACAAAGAGTTGACTAGGGAGGAAAGTCTCCCTGGAAATAGCATCGTCAACGATGACAAGCTGAGCCATCGATCCTTCTGTCGACAGCACAGTGGAACTCTCAATGAAAGCACCAATGTCGGTGTCAAAATTGGCAGATCTCAGGTAGGGGGTCCCGAACTATGCGTCTGAGGATTGATGGTAACAAGGGACAAGTGGGACACAATGTTTACCCAGGTTCGGGCCCCCTTAATGGAGGTAAAACCCTACGTCCTGCTTGATTGTATTCAATGAGTATAGGGGTTACAAGAGTTTATCTACCTCGAGATCGTAATGACTAAACCCTGGCTGTCTAGCCTATGAGAATTCTGATAGCCTCTATAGACCAAACCCTCCGGTTTATATAAACACCGGAGGGGCCTAGGGTTGTACAGAGTCGGTTTGTGGGGGAAGGAAATAACATATCCAGACACCAATCTTGCCATCTACCATAGGAGAGTCCTACCTGGACACAGGGGGTAAGTCTTCTGCTTGTATCTTCACGACCCGTCAGTCCGGCCCATATCAAATAGCCCGGACACCCGAGGACCTCCTAATCCAGGACTCCCTCATTACCCTTGAGGTAAATGGTTGGGAGGCAAAACTATAAGCCCCTATCTTCCTATGCGTTTGATTGAAACTTTGGTCTCATAAGTATCACGTGAGTGTTAGCAATTATGAAAGATTAAATGGTGCTTGAGTATGTGAACTTGCTATATATAAAAGCTCTTACATTGACTCTTTCCGATGCTATGATAAATTGCAATTGTTTCAATGACCAAGATCATTGTTTGTTAGCTTTCAATGAAGTTTTTGCACTACTGCAGGATGCTGCTAACGCAAGACTACGATTAGAGACCCTTCGAGAAACTGTGTGCGATGCAATAATGCTCAAACGGTGTTGTATGAAAACCGTCAGAAATGTATAAAACGTTTGCGATGACGGATCCATCAAACACGGTTTAGGTTTTAGTTGCGTGTGCGATGAAGGGCATACAGTTCAGTTCAATTAATTGTTTGCGATGAGGAGGAACAAAAGAAATGGGCAGCCAGATGAAGGCGTGGGCGATACACAAGATACGGTTCACTCGGATGAACTGTTTGTGATTAGCCAACACAAAAGAAACGGGCAGCCAGATGAAGGTGTGTGCAATATACAGCATACGGTTCACTCGGATGAGCTGTTTGTGATTAGGCAACACAAAAGAAACGGTCAGCCAGATCAAGGTCTGTGTGATATACGCATGCGGTTCACTCGGCCCTTGTCGTCAGTGTGTGACCTCTGTGGCAACCGTTCGCTCCCCAGGCGCCTCTTCATGTACCATGGTAACCGTCCATCGCCTCTTCGCCTTTCCCTCTCGATTTGGAACTGCTGTCGCACGCTCTTCCTCCCTCCATTTGCCTTCACCCTTCCTTCTTCCCTTGTTCGATCATCTTCTCCATGGAGGGAACAGGCCGAAAACGACCCCGTTATTATTGCACCGATCTGAAAGATGACATGGTGGAGGAACTCATTGATCGGCGCGACGTCATCACCTCGGCTAGCATGGCAGGTTCGTTCAAGACCATTCTCGACTCAACTAATAACATCATTACAAGGAACCCAAGGGTCCAGGAGCGGTTTGATCTCCCCTATCTTCCTTGTTTTGACCCTGCTGACTGGCGCGGGGACGAGGAAAGCCTCGCCTTGTGCAAGTTGATGTCGCTTGATAATGACACGTATGATGTTAAGATGCCATCGCTTGAGGGCAAGGCTTGGGCAAGCGCAAATGGAGATTGGGTTGCTTATATTGGGTACAACTGCGAGTGGGAACTTGTGAGTGTGTACACTCGTCACCGGGTTCCACTACCAAAAATCTCAGATGACTTCCCAGAGGTTGAGTACAACGGTATTCTACGTGAGTTCAAATACGATCATGGTGACTGTTGTCTATGAAAGATAGCAATTTGTCGAGTTCCCAATCGCTATTGGGATTACTCAAACTATGAAGTTGTTGCTATCTTCGACAAGCTTGTTGCCTTCCTTACTTCCATGCCTCGATGGATATTTCTCAAAAATCAATTTATGTACACGGATGAGTATTGTGATGCAATTCAATACGAGGGTCTTGTGTTTGCTGCCACTGTTAGCCTTTGTTTTTGCATGGAATCATCATGCTTTCAGTACGTTTCTCTTCCACCGTAATTATAATTGTTTCATTCACATGCATGCGGGTTAGCTAGTTTCCCTTTACTAATTAATTAACCGTCTTGTGTTTCAAAGGTCCTGTGAACATTCCACCACCTATAATTGAAAATTTTATAACCAAGGGGGAGATGACGATGCTGATGATCACGAGCATGAGAACGAGCTGGACCCACATACTCAGTGGTGCCTGGCAACTTATTCCGATGGATCACCTCTTCTTATCTATGTACAGGGCACTGCTGATGTTACTAAGGAAGCAGGTTTGTCTCGCATGGTCGCACTCTCCGGATATATTCCAACATCCGTTGCAGGGTATTCGGGATGGATACTAGTGTACTAGCACCAACACCTTCTCCCTGGTTCAGTATTGAAAGTCTTGGAGGAAACTCGCTCTTCCTTAGACAAAACTATCCAATGATGGTGGAAGGCAATCCAGCTGTTGTTGACACAACGTTATAACCATTTATGAGAAGCAATTGTATCTATACCTCGGACATTGTTATGCTTCCCTACCGTCCTAATATGGGTCCTGACATAGGCCGCTTCAGCCTGGATGATCAGTCCTGTGTTGGTCTCGAGATTAACAGTAGCTGGCCCTTCCCAGAGAATCACTTCTGGTTCAAAGAAAGCGTTTCCAACATCGACGAGTGGTTGAGCTGAAGTTCATTTCATCGCTTTGTTATTTGTTGTGTGAGAAAAACTTTACTAGAATGTTTTGTTGGAAATGATCTATAATCCAATTTTGATCCTTGTTGTCATTGTGGGCTGATGACTTGTTGTATGTAATCAATGGTACATTTGCATATGCGTCCATCAACTCACGCCTGCTAGTGGTGTCCATATGAACAGTGCTAGTGACTTTAGTTGCAAAAATTAGATAGTGCTAGTGATTTTTAGCTGCATATTTTGACAAATCGCAGTGTTACAAGGTTGACAAATGGCAATGCTACTAGATAAACAAATGTCAATCTTTCCAGTTTGACAAACGGCAACATACCCAAAATGACAGATATGCAAATCATACCCAATTGTTTGTACGTGGTTGCACATGGGTCATGCAAAACAACTGTTTGCATTGAAGGGATTCAGAAATCCTGCTCGACACATTTTCCCTTGGCTTCTTGGGGAAGTTGTCGGTTTGCATCCGGGTGTTCTAACTAAAACGTTTGCGATGAGTGTTTTATATTTAAAAACCATTGACATTTTTTCAAAAGAAAATCGTTTGATAAGTCTATACATTAAGAGAGAAAAATGCAAGTTCATTCAAACCATATCTTTCATTCAGTCACACTACGAATTTATATTCATGTGATCGAGAATTTGAGATACAGTATTAAACCTCAAAAAACTATTTCCGGCGGCGGCGGAGGCGGCGTGCCGCGCCGTCGTTGTCGTTGTCGTCCTCCGGGACGCCGTTGTTGAAGTCTTCAAGGCAGCACAAAATGTTCTTCACTTGTAAATCAAACATCATGTCATTGCGCGATTGACGGGCGAGGCGTGGGAGGATGGCAACTGGCGCCGCTGAGAGGTAGCGGTCGACGGCAGCGTCCCATGCCGCTGAGGGGGGCGTGCGCACGGGCACGGGCATGGGCGCGGTGGGTGCAGCCAAACGCACGGGGGCCGTGCCACGGTGGGTGGAGGGGCACGCACGGGCACGGGCTCGGGCGCTGGTGCTGGCATGTACACGAGCTCGTGCGGGTCAGCGGAGACCTCGCTGACGCCCGTGGCTTCTAGCTCTGCGATAGTGCTCGGTGACCAGCCCGTCAATTCTACAGGGATTGTCGCTAGCACAGGCGCGGGGATGCGAGCTGGGACAAGAGCGGGGGCAGCAACCGCCGCGGCCAACTCGTTCTGGGCCATGTCCATGAGGCCCCATTCCTCCTTATTTTCTATCTCCGCCGGCTCATAGTCGACTTCACCAAACTTGAAGTCTAGTGGCAGGTGATCGTTCTGCACCATGGTGTTGGTGGAGGTCTGCGGGAGGGAGGGGAATGGGAGGCGAACAATAAGACCGCACGTATTAAACAGCGGCTTGGGCGCCATTAACGAAGAGGAAGGAGGGTGGCCATGGAAGTCAAAGGGCTCGCTTCCCAGTGAGCCTGCGCAGCGTACAGCTTGCATGCTTCCCGGTGAGCCTGTGCATTGGAGGACAGCTTGCACGCCTCTCGGTCAGCCTGCACACCGGACTGCGCTCGCACGCCTCCCGTTCAGTCAAGGTCAAGCAGCTGTCCGCACGGCACCTCCTACAGCCATTAAAACCAAGACACATGGCTTCACGTGAATGGTCAAAAGAACACCCACGGTTTGAATTCTACAAACGTTTGAGATATTAAAGTGGCAGCTATTTTTTCAAAATGCCTTTGATGGCTGTCATTATTCGAGTGCGCCTTCTCTCAAAATGGACATGAAAAATGCCATAGCATGTCGGTGCCATTCCATGATAGCATGCCAAGTTTCATCAATTTCAGACGAGTTTTGGATTTACTAAAATTTAAAAACCAGGAATCTCAATGTTTTGCCGGCAATAAACACTGCCCTCGTGTTTAAAATTCATTCCCATTTCTTGCATGGGACCTAAGGATGCACCCAAGGACTCAGATTTGATTTTTCAACCAATTTATATGCACTGGAGCATGTGCATGTAGTTCAAATTTGAATTATGCACATAAATGCATTGAAAACTCAGTTAATGCATAAAAATATCCAAACACAACACTCCTGTTGTTCTATATTGACACGAGAAATTTTTTGAAAGCAATAAGAGGCAATGGATATCGTTTCGTACCCAAAGGTGGTACGTTGCCTATCGAAACCATCATGCTTGTTGTGAGAACCTCTGGTTTGTGAGAAGCTTATACCCAAACCTGTCACAAATGGGACAAAATTTTCACCACGGCATGTTGATGCAGCTCCATGATACCATGCCAAGTTTCATGAATTTCCGATGAGTTTTGGATTTACTAGAATTTAAAAACTAGGCATCTCAATGTTTTGCCGGCAATCAACAGTGCCCTGGTGTCTGAATTTCATTGCAATCTCTTGCATGGGACCTAGAAATTCACCCAAGGACACACATGTGATTTTTGAACCAACTTTAGTGCATTGGAGCTTGTGCTTGTAGTTCAAATTTGAATTATGCACATAAAATGCCTACAAAACCTAGTTAATGTATAAAAAAGGCCAAATGAACCCCAAAAATTCCAAGATTAAACACAATACTCTTGTTGTTCTATGTTGACACTAGAAATTTTTTGAAAGCAATAAGAGGCAACAGATATCGTCCCGTCTCCAAAGGTGATACGTTCACTATCGAAACCATCATGCTTGTTGTGAGAAGCTCTGGTTTGTGAGAAGCTTATACCCAAACCTGCCCCAAATGGGACAAAATTTTCACCACGGCATGTTGATGCCGCTCCATGATAGCATGCCAAGTTTCATGAATTTCACACGAGTATTGGATTTACTACAATTTTAAAAACCAGGCATCTCAATGTTTTGCCGGCAATCAACAATGCCCTGGTGTTTGAAATTCATTCCCATCTCTTGCATGGGACCTAGAAATTAATCCAAGGACACACATGTCATTTTTCAACCAACTTTGGTGCATTGGAGAATGTGCTTGTAGTTCAAATTTGAATTATGCACATAAAATGCCTAGAAAACCCAGTTAATGTATAAAAAGGCCAAACAAACCCCGTAAAATTCATTCCCGTTTCTTGCATGGGACCTAAGCATGCACTGAAGGACACAGATTTGATTTTTCAACCAATTTGTATGCACCGGAGCATGTGCATGTAGTTTAATTTTGAATTGTGCACGTGAAATGGCTAGAAAACCACTTTATTGTACAAAATGTCCAAATGAACCCTAATAATTCCAATTCTTTTACAACACACATATAGTTGCATGATCACTGCAGATAAAAGGTCTAGCAATTCAAACAACGTCCATTGCCGCTGTGATCCCATTTTGTAATTCAAATCAAGTAGATCCCACACAGTTTATTATCACCAACCGTGTGAGATGTACTACAAAATATCTTGGAGCACCGTTGGTGTATAGTATTGTAACGCCCCGAGACCGACGCTTCAGAAGCCTTCCAGTTATTTCGTTGTTGTTGTGTGTTATTTATTTGTTTGCTGCATTTCATCATGTCATTATCTGCATTGCATTGGCACTCCGTTGTCGTCATGTTTTAAAACTTGCATTCGTTAATTGTTGACGTTTCTCCTTTGCCTTCATCACCTTCCCTCTTGACCGCTTTGCCTTCGTTGACCGTTCCAGGCCAATCGGTGTTCGCTCCCCTCTTGACCGTGACCGCCTAACCCCTCTTTGCACAATGCATAGACCCTCTCGCGCATCCAAAAACTCCCCTTGACCCAAACCGGACTGTCGCTACCGTTGTGTCCGGATCATCCCCAAACATCTATAGAACATCACCGTTTTCTTTGTTGGGCACTCCTAACCTAATTTTCTCGACCGTCCGATCTAAATCGGAGGGCCTAAATAACCCTAATCTAATCTCCACGAGATATATATATTGACCAACCCTAAAATTGAGGAGAGCTGTCCCATCCATCCCATTCCTCCCGCCGCCACTCTCCCAAGATCGTCCTCGAGATCCTCCTGATCGATTCCACCAACCAGATCTCCGACCACCTCCCGTGTTCTGCGCGCCGCCCAAATCACAGCAGCCTCGATCCCGAGCTCCTCCTCTGCTTCTTGCCCCGGCGCCCGAAGCCTACCTCTTCTCCCCTCGATCCCGAATGGATCGTGAAGCCGCCCAAGGCCCCGAGCTCGTCGATCTCCTCATGCCCGAGCACCTTCTCCAAATTCCCGCCCGGACCCCACAGTCGCCTCCCGACCTGGCCCGGCCTGATCTGGCCATCTCAAGCCTCCTCGCCAACCCGTTGCTTCCAGCATGGCCGGAGCTCCCGCAGCCTCGCGCCTCCCGAAAGGTAAACCAGGAGCACGAGCTCCTCCTTCCACATCAGCGGCCGAGGACCCCAACTCCGGTAGCGTCGTCGCCCTCCTCTTCTCCTCCCGAGGCGTCCGTCCTCGCGATCCCGCGCCAGGAGCTTCTTCCCGCGGCCCGTTGTGTTCTTGGACAGCGGCCGAGCCGTCGCCGTCCGCTCGACTCCACCGTCTGGAGATCCATCAACGCCACTGGAACGCGCCCCTTCGCGGGTCCGCCTCCCCTGTCCGTCCGTCTCCTTCCCTCGTTCTTCCTCCTCCCTCAGATTCAACTCTCTCTCGGTCTCTCTCTACGCCTTGGGCAGAGCTCCACGCCATGGCCTGCAGTTCCTCCCGCCTTGGAGCTCCCTTGCACCGCGGATCCAAACCCCTCGCCTGGACCTGCCCGTTCCCAAGACTTCGCGTCGTCGCCCACCCGTCGCCGAAGTCCATCGAGCCCAACCGGCTGGCGTTTGAACCTGCTGTTTACATTCTTGAACGGCGGCAGCAGCTTCCTTCGCCCGCTGCGTTGACCCGGCTCGAGCGGCGTGGGCCAGGGCGCTAGGCCCACTGCTCCATCCGAGGCCCAGCGCCAGGTCGCACCAAGGCCCAGCCGGCCTGCCCCGCCTCCTGCTCCACCGACCGGGCCAAAGCCCATGGTGAGCGCCCCATGACACTGCAGCTGCCTAGGCCGTGTTTTTTCAGCGCTGAATTTGCTATTTATCCAGAGATTTACCTGTTTTGTAGAAAACCCCCTCATGTACATGCATATAATAACTCACAATTGGTGCATCGGTTTAAAATGACTTATATATGCAAAATGCTTAGTTTTTCATCTAGTTTCATAATCTGCCACTTTCATCCATGTTTAAAATGTTTAACATGTTGTTTGTTTAAATTTGCTTAAATGCCATGTTAAAATGATTTATTTCATAACTAAATAACCGTAGCTTCGGTTTTAAATAAATTATATATGTAAATGGGGTAGAAAGATGTCTGGTTTAACATGGTGTACTTACTTTGAATGTTTAACAACTCTAAAATTATGTACATGGCAGAACAGTACCAAACCTAATATATGCACATGAGGATTTCCGGAATTGTTGTTTGTTGTTCCGGCCTCATTTAAACTTGCCTAAATAGTTAGTTTGCTTATGTTTCACCCTTGCCATGTTTAATAACATTTAATATTGTTTGGTAGCTTAAACGAGATTAAACTAAATAATTGATGTGGTGTTTTGTCCACTTAACTTGTAGTATTGTTTGTTGCACTTTGCCATGCCATGCTTATTAAACCGGACATGCATCATACTTGTTTGTGCATCATGCCATGTTTATGCTTGTGCATTTATCATGATGTTTGTTTCTTTCCGTTGTTGCTTCTCGGTTCCGGTAATGTTGCGATTGTGAGGATTCGTTCGACTACGTCCGTTTGTCTTCTTCATGGACTCGTTCTTCTTCCTTGCGGGATTTCAGGCAAGATGACCATACCCTCGAAATCACTTCTATCTTTGCTATGCTAGATGCTCGCTCTTTTGCTATGCCTATGCTGCCATGCCTACCACTTGCTATATCATGACAACCATATTGCCATGTCAGCCCCTAACCATCCTTTCCTAGCAAACCGTTGATTGGCTATGTTACCGCTTTGCTCAGCCCTCTTATAGCGTTGCTAGTTGCAGGTGAAGATGAAGTTTGTTCCTTGTTGGAACATGGAGATGTTGTTCCTTGTTGGAACATGTTTACTTGTTGGGGATATCACAATATAAATATCTGCTAAAATTTAACACATCTATATACTTGGTAAAGGGTGGAAGGCTCGGCCTTATGCCTGGTGTTTTGTTCCACTCTTGCCACCCTAGTTTCCGTCATACCGGTGTTATGTTCCTTGATTTCGCGTTCCTTACACGGTTGGGTGATTTATGGGACCCCTTGACAGTTCGCTTTGAATAAGACTCCTCCAAAGAAGGCCCAACATTGGTTTTACCATTTGCCACCTAAGCCTTTTCCCCGGGTTTTCGAGCCCGAGGGTCATCTTATTTTAAACCCCGGGCCAATGCTCCTCCGAGTGTTGGTCCAAACTAGAGCCACTTGCGGTGCCACCGAGGCAACTTGGGGCATCTTCGGTTGCCGTGACGTAGTGTTCATCCGGATGTGCCACGAGAACGAGATATGTGCAGCTCCTATCGGGATTTGTCGGCTGTCGGGCGGCTTTGCTGGTCTTGTTTTATTGCTGTCGAAATGTCTTGTAGTCCGGGATTCCGAGATTGATCGGGTCTTCGGTAGAAGGAATATCCTTCGTTGACCGTGAGAGCTTATAATGGGCTAAGTTGGGACACCCCTGCAGGGTAATATCTTTCGAAAGCCGTGCCCGCGGTTATGAGGCAGATGGGAATTTGTTAATGTCCGGTTGTAGAAAACCTGAAGTTGACCTCAAATAAAATACACATCAACCGCGTGTGTAACCGTGATGGTCTCTTCTCGGCGGAGTCCGGGAAGTGAACACGGTGTTGGAGTTATGTCTGACGTAAGTAGTCCAGGATCACTTCTTGATCGCTACTAGCTTCACGTCCGCGCTTTGCTTCTCTTCTCGCTCTCTTTTGCGAAGTAGCCACCCTATATGCTAGTAAACTGCTGCAGCTCCACCTTACGACTCTGTCCTTCCTATAAGCTTAAATAGTCTTGATCTCGCGGGTGTGAGATTGCGAGTCCCCGTGACTCACAGATACTTCCCAAAACAGTTGCAGTGCCGGCGATGCGGTCAGGTGTGACTCAACCGAGCTCAAGTGGGAGTTCGACGAGGAACGTGGTCGTTACTATGTGTCTTTTCCTGATGATCAGTAGTGGTGCCCAGTTGGGACGATCGGGGATCTGTGTTAGCATTTGGGGTATCTTCTTTTATTTTGGTTCCGTAGTCGGACCTTGAGTGTACTCTGAATGATGGATGTTTATTTATGTACTGTGTGAAGTGGCATTTGTAAGCCAACTATGTACCTCTTTCCCTTATTTATTACATGGGTTGTGTGAAGATTACCTCACTTGCGACATTGCTTTCAATGCGGTTATGCCTCTAAGTCGTGCCTCGACACGTGGGAGTTATAACCCGCATCGGGGCGTTACAAGTTGGTAATCGAGCCTTCCCGACTTAGGAGCCCCTACTTGATTGTTTCTTTGGCGTTGTTGAGTCTAGAATGGAAAATGTTTTGAGTCTTAGGATTATATATATCGGAGAGTAGGATTCTTTTTACTTCCAGTCCCTTCGTCAGCTCTGTGAGGTATCCTGACGTAGTGTTTTGACTCTTCTCTCCTCAAATTTCACTAAAAAATTTTAGGATCACGTGGGTATCTTGGAATCGTTCCGATGGTTTTGTGACGAGAACATTGTTCTTGGTGCCTCGACATTTAGGGGTTGTGGCGGTGTCCCGGGAGTTGAGCTCCGAGGTGTTGTCGTCACAATTTTATCGTTGCGATTACGGAATACCTGAGTTTTGCCGACATCGAAATCTCTTTTGTGCAGTTGTTGGTGAGATAACCACGATAGCCCGATCGAGGCGAAAAGGGAGTATTGCCATGACTTGTATAACGGATGTTTTTCAAGGTCGAGGTACACGATTTCCGAGGATTTCTTGGTTATGTGTTGACGGATGGATACAGCTGGATCTAGGTATTGTTAGTTTGGGTGATATATTTTGTGTCCCCTGTATCCCCAACACCAGATTGCATAACCAGAGAGTTTCGGGAGTTTATAGGTGGGAATTCAAGTATCTCGTAAGATATCTTTCCAACACACACATGATACGATATGGGATCTATCATATGTTTGTTTACGCTTATTATGCAAGCCACTCCTTTGTTTTGTTTTAAGTTGTGGTATTCGAGTTGCTTCAATGTCAAGTGTTGATTCCATACCTTATTCTAAATGTGTTCTCATATTTCTATGTGAATACTAATCCTTCTTGATCATCGAGGTCGTCATGTTAATTCTTTTCCCAACCGGGCGTGCTTCTCTTCAAGTGGATCCGATCATTCCAACATTCGCAAGATCAATTCTAAGCTTTTTCTCAATGGTGTTCATTTCATCCATCCCAAGTTGTTTTTGTTTTCCCACCCTCCCAACCCTTTTTCTTCAAGGACTCAGATTTCTTAATCAAGCATCCATTTTACTGTTGTGAAGTTTCTTCATTCTTTTCCTTTAATGTTTTATCCGGTGATTTCTCATGAAGACGCTTAAGGAAGTTTCAAGCTTATCATTGTTCCATTCTAATTTTCTTCTCCGGTGGATTTAGTTCAAGATTTCGGTGTTGATCTTATCCCTTTTCCTTTTTTTCATAATGCTTTCTCATGCTGGTGTATCTCGTAATCATTCACTTCTCGCTATTCATTTGGTTGGGAGTGATGAAGATATCTCAGAAGATTCAAGTTTCCATTCTCAATTTACTCAAGTTCTTTTGAGGATGCTATCTCATTCAAGCCATTTAATTCAACCGGTGCAATCTCTCTTTTCAAGCAATTGTTCAATGGTGTTTCTTTTGAGTGGGCCCTAACCCACAGGTCTTTTCCCAGGATCTTACCTGACTCTTCTAATTTTCCGGAGCTATTCCCAAATTCATTGCAAAGTTTGACGTAAGAATGAGTTATCATCAGTCAAATGTCTTTCTCCAAGATCTTTCAAATTCTTTTCATCTTGTGGTTCAACCTTTCTAATTTTCATTCCGGAGTGCTTCAATAATTCATGGTGATGTTTCTCGTCGTCATTCTCGAATTTTGAAGACCGAAGAAGAGTTTCTCTTAAATCTCGCTCCTTTCTCTTCAAGATTCATGGTTCTAGCTTGATGCCATCCTCTCATAATTATTTTTGATTGTGAGAATTCTTTTAACCCACCCGGAGCATTTCAGGAGTCTTTTCAGTTTGATTCGCCGGAGCCCATCATCTCGTAATTATTCATTCAAGCGTTCAACTCTTGTTTTCCAAATCTCACCGGTGCATCGTCGAAATATCCTCTAATCAGTTCATGATCTCTTCGTTCTAATGTATCTAAATTTTGTCAAGCATCTTTATTCGCTTTTCCAATTCTTCCCGGTGAATTGTGCCTTTGCTATGTTCATTTTTAATTCTTACGGTGGTTCGCTCAAGATTTCATTTCCTTTATTATCGTATCAATTCATTCGTTCTTCCGAATCCTACCGTGAATTGTTGAAGACCTTCCCAAGTTTGCGCCATATCTATCTTAATCCTTTCTACGGGAATAAGTAGTATGCCAAATCCGTTGCTTATCATCAATCTATATTGGTGAAGGATCAGCATAATGTAATTCTTATTCTTGTTTCATCGAGTAAGTTCAATTCCTTATTAGGAGGTTCATCAAAATTCTTGGTTTCATTTGTTCATCTTTCTTTCCGGAGTTCCAAGTTTTCTCGGTTATATCATTTCAAAGCTTCATCTTATCACCGCAAGGCTTCACCTTGTGTTGTCAACTTCTCTTTCTTTTATCATCCTTTTGTTTACCGGAGTTCTTCGTGGAGGATCTACATGGTGCTTCCTCAAGGATTCTTTTCATTCTTCAATCGTTCTTCAAGATTTCACTCGGAGTTATGATCCGTCAAGCCATACTTCAAAATAAACATGGTGCTCAACACATGTTTTGTTTTGAGGAGTTCAAGCATTCTTCATATTGCATTCCGAAGTGCAATTCTTTCTACCTTATTTTGAGGTGGTGTTATATCACTCTTGACAACTTCTCTTCGTGGTTCATGATTCACATGTTGTCAAGAATGAGATAACTAAACCCATCGTTTCTTCATTGGAGTTATCTTGGGTTATATTTCACCTAAAGCCTTCCATTGGGAATGTTGCTATTCGTGGTGCTTATCAATGATCCAAGTTTTTCTCCTATTCTCTCGGCGAATCAAGTTTTCACCTCCGTGTTGCTCTCAAGCAATCAATTGTTTTTCCGTAGTGGCATGTATTCACCTCTAAGTTTTGAGTTGTTTCCATAAGCCCACAACAAGCTTATCCTTACCATTGTTGTTTTTCAAACAACTCCGTTCAATCCTACTTCGTAAGGATGCTCTTTCAAATTCATTTATGGTAGGAGATGTTGGTTTCATCCTTCGTTCTATTCATTCCAACTATCTAACTATCATGCTTTGTTTCCGGAGGCATTGTGATGTTGCTCTCTTCTACCAATTATCTTGTTTTGTCAAGATCATGTAATTTTCCTTTCTTATCCGTTTAGCCAGAGTGTCGTGTTTTCATTCGAGTTCTCTCATCTTATCAAGTTTTGCCTCCCTTCTCAACCGGAGTGCGGTCTCAAATGTTTCTTACCCCTTGTGCCATTCTTTCATTTCTGGAGGCAAGTGTGTTGTTGATTTCATCAAGTATCCTCTCATCTTGTCAAGTTCATGTTCAATTCCTTCTATTTACAAATGGAGTGCTGCCCAAATTATATCATTCTTCCTCTCTCATCTTGTTTTAACCGGAGTAGTTTCAAAATTTATTGTCCCTAAACTCTTGGTTCTCATCATGTTCTTTGTTCTTCTCTCGCTAACGCAGTGTTTGCAATCTCGTTCACCTCCATTGTATTCTTTCTTTCATTTTGCTCAACATCTCAAGGTTCATGGTTTCACTCGTTTGTCGAAGAAGCAACTTAGTTTTACCTCTCCTCTTCCTCTTTCATTTCTCTTCGGTGCCATCCTAGATCTCGGGACGAGATCCTCTCGTAGTGGTGGAGTGTTGTAACGCCCCGAGACCGACGCTTCAGAAGCCTTCCAGTTATTTCGTTGTTGTTGTGTGTTATTTATTTGTTTGCTGCATTTCATCATGTCATTATCTGCATTGCATTGGCACTCCGTTGTCGTCATGTTTTAAAACTTGCATTCGTTAATTGTTGACGTTTCTCCCTTTGCCTTCATCACCTTCCCTCTTGACCGCTTTGCCTTCGTTGACCGTTCTGTGCCAATCGGGTGTTCGCTCCCCTCTTGACCGTGACCGCCTAACCCCTCTTTGCACAATGCATAGACCCCTCTCGCGCATCCAAAAACTCCCCTTGACCCAAACCGGACTGTCGCTACCGTTGTGTCCGGATCATCCCCAAACATCTATAGAACATCACCGTTTTCTTTGTTGGGCTCTCCTAACCTAATTTTCTCGACCGTCCGATCTAAATCGGAGGGCCTAAATAGCCCCTAATCTAATCTCCCTGAGATATATATATTGACCAACCCTAAAATTGAGGAGAGCTGTCCCATCCATCCCATTCCTCCCGCCGCCACTCTCCCGCATCGTCCTCGAGATCCTCCTGATCCATTCCACCAACCAGATCTCCGACCACCTCCCGTGTTCTGCGCGCCGCCCAAATCACAGCAGCCTCGATCCCGAGCTCCTCCTCCGCTTCTTGCCCGGCGCCAAGCCTACCTCTTCTCCCTCGATCCCGAATGGATCGTGAAGCCGCCAAGGCCCCGAGGCTCGTCGATCTCCTCATGCCCGAGCACCTTCTCCAAATTCCAGCGCCACGGACCCCACAGTCGCCTCCCGACACGAACTGGCCTGATCTGGCCATCTCAAAGCCTCCTCGCCAACCCGTTGCTTCCTCAGCGCGGCCGGAGCTCCCGCAGCCTCGCGCCTCCCGGGTAAACCAGGAGCACGAGCTCCTCCTTCCACATCCAGCGGCCGAGGACCCCAACTCCGGTAGCGTCGTCGCCCTCCTCTTCTCCTCCCGAAGCGTCCGTCCCTCGCATGATCCCGTGATCGAGCTTCTTCCCGCCTCGCCGTTGTGTTCTTTGGACAGCAGCCGAGCCGTCGCCGTCCCGCCGACTTCCACCGTCCCGGAGATCCATCAACGCCACCAGAACCGCGCCCCTTCGCGGGTCCGCCTCCCCTGTCCGTCCGTCTCCTTCCCTCGTTCTTCCTCCTCCTCTCAGATTCAACTCTCTCTCAGGTCTCTCTCTACGCCTTGGGCAGAGCTCCACGCCATGGCCTGCAGTTCCTCCCGCCTTTGAGCTCCCTTGCACCGCGGATCCAAACCCCTCGCTTTGGACCTGCCCGTTCCAAAGACTCGCGTCGTAAATCGACCACCCGTCGCCGAAGTCCATCGAGCCCAACCGCCGGCGTTTGAACCTGCTGCTGTTTCTGTTCTTCAGAAACGGGCAGCAGCAGCTCGCTCGCCCCGCCTGCGTTGACCCGCTCCGAGCCAGCGTGGACGGGCGCTAGGCCCAGCCTGCTCCATCCGAGGCCCGGCCAGGTCGCACCAAGGCCCAGCTGCCTGCCCCGCCTCTGCTTCCACCGACCGGGCCAAAGCCCATGGTGAGCGCCTCAGCTGCAGTTTCGGCCTAGGCCGTGTTTTTTTCAGCGCTGAATTTGCTATTTATCCAGAGATTTACCTGCTTTGTAGAAAACCCCCTCATGTACATGCATATAATAACTCACAATTGGTGCATCGGTTTAAAATGACTTATATATGCAAAATGCTTAGTTTTTCATCTAGTTTCATAATCTGCCACTTTCATCCATGTTTAAAATGTTTAACATGTTGTTTGTTTAAATTTGCTTAAATGCCATGTTAAAATGATTTATTTCATAACTAAATAACCGTAGCTCGGTTTTAAATAAATTATATATGTAAATGGGGTAGAAAGATGTCTGGTTTAACATGGTGTACTTACTTTGAATGTTTAACAACTCTAAAATTATGTACATGGCAGAACAGTACCAAACCTAATATATGCACATGAGGATTTCGAATTGTTGTTTGTTGTTCCGGCCTCATTTAAACTTGCCTAAATAGTTAGTTTGCTTATGTTTCACCCCTTGCCATGTTTAATAACATTTAATATTGTTTGGTAGCTTAAACGAGATTAAACTAAATAATTGATGTGGTGTTTTGTCCACTTAACTTGTAGTATTGTTTGTTGCACTTTGCCATGCCATGCTTATTAAACCGGACATGCATCATACTTGTTTGTGCATCATGCCATGTTTATGCTTGTGCATTTATCATGATGTTTGTTTCTTTCGGTGTTGCTTCTCGGTTCCGGTAATGTTGCGATTGTGAGGATTCGTTCGACCACGTCCGTTTGTCTTCTTCATGGACTCGTTCTTCTTCTTCCTTGCGGGATTTCGGGCAAGATGACCATACCCTCGAAATCACTTCTATCTTTGCTATGCTAGATGCTCGCTCTTTTGCTATGCCTATGCTGCCATGCCTACCACTTGCTATATCATGACAACCATATTGCCATGTCAGCCCCTAACCATCCTTTCCTAGCAAACCGTTGATTGGCTATGTTACCGCTTTGCTCAGCCCCTCTTATAGCGTTGCTAGTTGCAGGTGAAGATGAAGTTTGTTCCTTGTTGGAACATGGAGATGTTGTTCCTTGTTGGAACATGTTTACTTGTTGGGGATATCACAATATAAATATCTGCTAAAATTTAACACATCTATATACTTGGTAAAGGGTGGAAGGCTCGGCCTTATGCCTGGTGTTTTGTTCCACTCTTGCCACCCTAGTTTCCGTCATACCGTGTTATGTTCCTTGATTTCGCGTTCCTTACGGTTGGGTGATTTATGGGACCCCTTGACAGTTCGCTTTGAATAAGACTCCTCCAAAGAAGGCCCAACATTGGTTTTACCATTTGCCACCTAAGCCTTTTCCCCGGGTTTTCGCGAGCCCGAGGGTCATCTTATTTTAAACCCGGGCCAATGCTCCTCCGAGTGTTGGTCCAAACTAGAGCCACTTGCGGTGCCACCACGAGGCAACTTGGGGCATCTTCGGTTGCCGACGTAGTGTTCATCCGGATGTGCCACGAGAACGAGATATGTGCAGCTCCTATCGGGATTTGTCGGCACAATCGGGCGGCTTTGCTGGTCTTGTTTTATTGCTGTCGAAATGTCTTGTAGTCCGGGATTCCGAGATTGATCGGGTCTTCCGGTAGAAGGAATATCCTTCGTTGACCGTGAGAGCTTATAATGGGCTAAGTTGGGACACCCTGCAGGGTAATATCTTTCAAAGCCGTGCCCGCGGTTATGAGGCAGATGGGAATTTGTTAATGTCCGGTTGTAGAAAACCCGAAGTTGACCTCAAGTAAAATACACATCAACCGCGTGTGTAACCGTGATGGTCTCTTCTCGGCGGAGTCCGGGAAGTGAACACGGTGTTGGAGTTATGTCTGACGTAAGTAGTCCAGGATCACTTCTTGATCGCTACTAGCTTCACGTCCGCGCTTTGCTTCTCTTCTCGCTCTCTTTTGCGAAGTAGCCACCATATATGCTAGTCGCTTGCTGCAGCTCCACCTTACGACTCTGTCCTTCCTATAAGCTTAAATAGTCTTGATCTCGCGGGTGTGAGATTGCCGAGTCCCGTGACTCATGATACTTCCCAAAACAGTTGCAGTGCCGGCGATGCGGTGCAGGTGACTCAACCGAGCTCAAGTGGGAGTTCGACGAGGAACGTGGTCGTTACTATGTGTCTTTTCCTCGATGATCAGAGTGGTGCCCAGTTGGGGACGATCGGGGATCTGTGTTAGCATTTGGGGTATCTTCTTTTATTTTGGTTCCGTAGTCGGACCTTGAGTGTACTACGAATGATGGATGTTTATTTATGTCTTGTGTGAAGTGGCATCGTAAGCCAACTATGTACCTCTTTCCCTAATTTATTACATGGGTTGTGTGAAGATTACCTCACTTGCGACATTGCTTTCAATGCGGTTATGCCTCTAAGTCGTGCCTCGACACGTGGGAGTTATAGCCGCATCGGGGGCGTTACAAGTATGCTTATGTCTTACGCGAGAAGGTGCATCGGCTACAGTTCACAGCCGGCGTGTCAAGCACACTAGCTCACTCCCCAAAAACTCCCGCCTCTGCATCCCTCGCAATCTCGAAAATATCTACCGCCTGGAAGGTTTTAATGTTTGATAGCACACGATTAGTATGTGCGGACCGTGTGCGATGTACATTACTCTGCTCGCTTGGTCCCTTGATTCAAATTTTCAGCAGCCCCGACATTTTACTCCCGCCTCAGCATCCCTCGCAATCTCAAAAATATCCGCTCGCCCTTGATCCAGATTTTCAGTAGCCCCGCCTTGTTACTCCCACCTAGTAAAAGTTTCAGTAGCCGCAGTATTCTCAAACACAACCTTGCCCTCCCTCCACACACACCCCAAAACTTCCGCTCACACAGACACACAGAACCCTCGAAACCATTGGTAGGTCACCACCATCGCTGGCGCCTCCATCCTCAACCTTTGCCCGTGTGCCGGGGAGCTCGAGAAGCCAATGGCCAAAAAGAGGTTTATCGCGTCCTTTTCGCCCGACGCCGGCAAGGTGGCCGCCGAGGTGTCCCCATCGTCCTCCGCAGGCTCGATCCGCCATCGCCGGTCCCCCGATCCGCTCGCTGTCGCGCCCCTACGCCGGTTCGAGGACTTCCCCGTCCTCCCTCAGACCCGGCAGCCGACGAAGTCCTACCTCGGGGTCTCGTAGTGGCTGTGGGGGACGGGGTCGCCGAGATTACAGATCGAGAGACCCACACCCGCCGGTGGCTCGGTAGCTTCCACTTGGCCGAGCTCGCGGCCATGGAGTACGACCGCTGGCAGGTCCGCTACCACGTCGCGGTAGCTAGGCTCAGTTTCCCCTTCGGCACACATCTGGTCCACCTCGTTTCCCCGGAGCCAGGGGTGGTGAGCTCAGCTATGGCGCAGGAGGACCGCGAGGCATGGGAGCACCTCGAGGCTGAGGCCGCCGACGAGGCCTACATGCAAGAGCTCCGCTGGCAGCACCCGAAGCTCATGGAGGCGAAGCGGGCGATATTTGCTGACGCGGAGGGCGGCGAGGTTATCGCGCTCTCCTCCCATGACGAGGTCAAAGGCGGCGAGGACGGCGGTGCGGAGGGCGGTGAGGTTATCGCGCTCTCTTCTGATGACGAGGTCGAAGGAGGTGGCGACGGCGGCGCGGAGGGCGTGGAGCTGGGCCCTGAGGACGAGGAGATCGACCTCGACGAGTGGAGGAGTGCCTTCCCAACGACTAACGAGTCTTGGCCTGCACCGGCTCATGCAAGACACCGTACATGACGAGGAAGGATTGGCTCGACCTCTACTTCCACCGAAAGTAGTTTAGCTTAGTTTAAATTTATGTTTTATGTTCAGTTATGCAAAACTATCTATGTTTATGTTTGAATGCATGCTACTTTTGGTTGAACCTGCTTTGAACTTGATCAAATTGAAGCTTACAACCTTACGTTTACGGGATCGACTAGAAAAGGCCAAAAATTGCTGGAGTATATATATATATCCACTAAGGGTTTTAGTCCTTTAACTTTTTAAAGATCGCCTAGAGTTGTCCTTATGACTTGTTTATTTCAGTTCTTCACAATGTGATGCTATATATGTGCAACTATTTGATGTGCAGTTCAATTTCATCAATAATAGTTTCAACAATACCACTATGAATTACGATATTTGGTTGCTGGTAAGGATATTGCAGTTAACATGCCTTTTCATTTTTCAATTGTTGTTTAGCAGCATGCATTGTACTGAATGACTAAATATGCAATCACAGGCTACATAGCGACAAGGCAGAGTGTTACCTTAATGTTCTGATGATGTCTACGTATACATGTAATAAAATCTTATATAATGGGATGGATGGAGTGTTGTACTACATCATTTTTCAATTGTTGTTTAGCTTCTAATATTAACTTGGTGCTTTTAGGTGCATATATCATTGCCAAAGATCCACACTTTGACCCTTTCTGCGTATGGGGCAATGAGATATTCATGAACCAGCATCAAGTGAGGAAACTGATAACGATTGTTAATTAAATGGGCCAAAAGATGTCAATCAAACTATTTGTTTACACTTTATGCAAGACAACAGTGAACTGCAGGATGGTAAGTAAGAACCATGTTGCCTTCTTTTTACTGCCCGTAATGAGTTGTAGTAGATGACAATATCTGAATCTTTTTTCTTTTGTAGTGGATCCTGAAGCAGTTTACTCAAGATTACCTCTCAAACTACATGATTGGCGGCCAGCCATCACAAGTGGTTGGACTAGAGTCATGCATGCCTTCTGCATCCAGGAGAGCACAATAGGGCCATTCCGCTTCACCTTGTTCAGCAACTGGAATGTCTGTCGCCTCTTTCTGTACCATCTGTAATAGTACAAGTATAGAACCCTGGCACATCATTCTTTATTTGGTGCTTATGTAATTCTTAAACATATGTACCTATCAATCAAATAATGCATTGGTTGTTTGAACCTGATGGATATGAATAAAGGTATAGCCTATTTTCAAATTTAAATTAGGTACAATTTTAAATAGCAGCAATTAAATTAGGGAGAAATTACGTTGTGCAGGTCATTACGGCACACACGGTTGGTAAAACACAAACGTTTGCGATATACACCATAATCTAAGATGGTTCACAGGGAGGAAACATGTGCAAGCATGCACACAGTTGCCGTTTGCAAAGCGTGTGTGATGTCAGACGCTATCACATACGGTGCGGGAAAACTAAATATGTGTGATTGTCTACCCATCGTACACGGTTTATAATCATGAACTATTTGTGATGTTCCAGGCATCATAAAACTCCCATGCCTAGAATCTGCCTGGAAAACTCCGGTGCCTGGAATCTGCCTAGTTTTAGGCAGAACCACAATACTCCGACTGCGATGGCAATGCGAGCACAAACGAGTAGCAAGGATGAAGCATTTGGGAAATTCGAGATATCGGAAACGGTTATATAGGGACAACTTTATGCATCAAGGCTCCCTATCCCCCGACGGTTTCTGGGTCGTGTGGGAAGGACCCCCCCCCCCCCTATCGCCCACACTCACTTGGCGATGGTTCCAAATACCTTCACGGAAAGGGGTAAAAAAACCAATTGTTTAGGACCGACGCATACCAGTGTTGATTTATACTTTAGTTGGTGAACGAATTATCACTTTAGCATAAGAATTTATATGACAATATGTTGTTGTTCTCAAGGTGATCATGATGCCCTCATGTCCGTATTTTATTTTATCGACACCTCTATCTCTAAACATGTGGACATGATTATCGATTTCGGCTTTCACTTGAGGACAAGCGCGGTCTAAGCTTGGGGGAGTTGATACGTCCATTTTGCATCATGCTTTTATGTTGATATTTATTGCATTATGGACTTTATTTCACATTATGGTACAACACTTATGCCTTTTCTCTCTTATTTTAGAAGGTTTACACAAAGAGGGAGAATGTCGGCGCTAGAATTCTGGACCGGAAAGGAGCAAATCTGAGATACCTATTCTGTACAACTCCAAAAGTCCTGGAAATTTATGGAGAATTATTTTGGAATATAAAAATTATTGGGCGAAGAAACTACCAAAGGGGACCCACCAGGTGGCCACGAGCCTGGGGGGCGTGTGGGCCCCCTGGCCATCGTCTGGTGCCCCTCTTCTGCTATATGAAAGGTTATGATCTAGAAAAAATAAGGATGAATCTTTCGGGACCAAGCGCCGCCGTCTCGAGGCGGAACTTCGGTAGGAGTAATCTAGGGCTATGATAGAGCGATTCAGCCGGGGAAACTTCCCTCCCGAAGGGGGAAATCAAAGCCATCGTCATCACCAATGATCCTCTCATCGAGGGAGGGTCAGTCTTCATCAACATCTTCACCGGCACCATCTCCTCTCAAACCCTAGTTCATCTCTTCTATTCAATCTTTGTCCCAAAACCTCAGATTGGTACATGTGGGTTGCTAGTAGTGTTGATTACTCATTGTAGTTGATGTTAGTTGGTTTATTTGGTGGAAGATCATATGTGCAGATCCTTAATGATAATTAATACCCCTCTGATCTTTAACATGAACATGCTTTGTGAGTAGTTACGTTTGTTCCTGAGGACATTGGAGAAGTCTTGTTATAAGTAATCATGTGAATTTGGTATTCGTTCGATATTTTGATGAGATGTATGTTGTCTTTCCTCTAGTGGTGTTATGTGAACATCGACTACATGACACTTGACCATGATTTGGGCCTAGGGGAAGGAATTGTGAAGTAATAAGTAGATGATGGGTTTCTAGATTGATAGAAGCTTAAACCCTAGTTTATGTGTTGCTTCGTAAGGGGCTGATTTGGATCCGCATGGCTCATTCTATGGTTAGATTTATATTAATTCTTCTTTCATAGTTGTGGATGCTTGCGAGGGGGGTTAATTATAAGTGGGAGGCTTCTCCAAGTAAGGACAATACCCAAGAATCGGGCCACCCACATCAAATTATCAAAGTAACGAACGTGAATCATATGAGCATGATGAAAACTAACTTGACAATAATTCCCATGTGTCCTCAGGAGCACTTTTCTTTATATAAGAGTTTGTCCGGGCTTAACCTTTGCAACAAAAAGGATTGGGCCACCTTGCCGCACATATGTTAGACTTGTTACTTGTTACCCGTTACGAATTATCTTATCACAAAACTATCTGTTACTGATAATTTCAGTGCCTGCAGAAAATACCTTGCTGAAAACCGCTTGTCATTTCCTTCTGCTCCTCATTGGGTTCGACACTCTTACTTATCGAAAGGAGTAGAATTGATCCCCTATACTTGTGGGTCATCATGCCCCACACCCGTGGCCTTCAACCACCAGCGACCTGCAGCAGCCTTCCACCACCGGCGACACTCGACGCTGCAGCAACGGATCCCCCCGCCCTGCTTCCATAGCGCCATCTGACCCATCCGCTTGACTCCCGTGGTGAGAGATCAGGTCGAGAGAAAGACCAAGGGGGAGTGTTGGTGCAGAGGTTGGGCAGTCACAGGCAAACAAGCCACTCGCTAGACATGTCTATGGTGCCAGCACTCTGATGGACACAGCAGAAGCTTGCACTGGACAGAGCCGTACACGCAACTTATCCTACTGATGCACGTGGTTGTGGGTTAGCTTCTGCTGGGATGGTGACAAAGGACACGGAAAAGAAGCCTATGGGGTGCGGCCTGATGGACAGGGGACGAGAGGGTGTCTGTGGCCTGAAGATGAAGGGACGACTATGGCCTGACCACGAGAGCATGGCCATGGTGCAAAATCAGTTGTCTCCCTAGTCTAAGTAGATGCTCAGTGTGAGGCCAACTTATGAATTGATCGAGACATTTTTAGATTGCATTGCAATGTCTCATTCTTGCATCTTTTGTCAAGCTTGCATTAGAGCAAGTTATAACTATGATGGGCAGATTATGAATCAGTTGACACACACGAATTAATGTGATGCCGCCAGAGTTTAGCACTGGAATTTATCGTTCCATGATGGCATCTGCAGCTCTCCACCACTGTGTTAAGCAGTACCTCAGGTGTCCGGATTTTTACTTTCCTGCTATAAGAAGGATGGGTTCTCGGCCGAAATCTCCATCCGATTGCCTCTTTGGACCATAATCTCCATCAAATCTCGTTGAAAATTTCATGAAATGTCCAATGTCGCCGCCAATAGGAACAAAAACATCTGTTGAACCATCCAATCTCCAATGTCGCCTTCGGTGGCTACCCAGAGGTATGTATCCCCTTGAAAGCAGCAAGCAGCAGTCTTCTATTCTGTGTGTTCTCTATATAGATGCGTAGTAGTAACCAAGCAGCAGCATGGACAAAATCGCAGCAGCAGGCTGCTGCTCTCCTCTCTGATTTTCCTCTATATGAAATAGCAGTATAGCACAACATCATAATTAGCAACGGTACAGCAAACCTTTGAGAAATTGTTGGGATAATTAAAAATATTCTAATGCGTTTATTTTGGCATATCAGAACATTTAGTGTGTATATCTGAGTTCAGCACCAGCTATCATGGTTACACCTTTGGTTTGGTACTGATCAAGTCGCATCATGCTGATCCCATGTTTGAGTTATTGTTTACGTCCCCTGTCTCTCTGTCTCCTATTATGCTCTTTCTTCGCAGCATGTTGATTCTAAGAATCGAATAGTATTTTAGGAAGTAGAAAGTTTCTTTTTATGCGAGAATTTTATTCTTAAGTTTCTGGCAGTATTCACAGTTGGTTTTCTCTGGTTTTGTGTGGTTTACGGGCAGTAAGCATCCTTGGGTGTTCTTTACATGCTCGTCTCTAGGGGCCTCCTGATGGAGTCCTATAATACCACCAGGCCACAACAGCCGAGCAGTGTGATGTAGGGTAGAACCCTAGAGGCTGATCTTTCACGTTTGGAGCAGATCCCTACGAGGAACACGAAGAACAAGAGGAGGGGAACGAGGGAAAAACACGAGAGAACACTCAACCAACAAGAATAAAGTCACACATGTTCTAGATCCAAGAAACACAAAGAGATACATGGTCCAAATCCAGCAAAGGACGATACAAGTGGCAGTAGCTCATCTCCGAGAGGAGGTCTTGAATCCACAAGGGATCTTCCCATAAAGGGGTCTTGAATCCAGGTGGATCTTCTCTGAAGAGGCCGCGATCTCTCACGAGGAGGAGATCCGGATGGATGAGCGAGGCTCTATCTCACAAATGAGCTAAATCAACACTAACCTTAACTAGGATGAGGTGGGGGAGTATATATAGTCTAAGAGACGAAGGGGTACATGGGCCTCGGCCCATATGCCCTGCACGCAGGCAGGGGGGCCGGATGTTCGAGCGTCGGCCTAGATGTCCAGGCCTTCCCGGGACACCGGATGTCCGTGCTAGTGGGCCGGATATCCGGACTGGTGGAGTCGGTCTCGGTGCTCCCTATATATCCTCCGCCGGATATCCGGGCAGGTGCCGGATGTCCAGCCCGTCGCGGGACGCCGGATGTCCGGGGGTCGGCCAGATGTCCGGCCGCTATAGAGTCGTCTGGCGTATGTCTCTCTCTGGTCTTCTTCTGGTTGTTGCCGCCAGATGTCCGGTCTCCTGCCGGATGTCCGGGCTCCTGCCGGATGTCCGGCCGCTGTAGCTCTGCGGCGACTCCACTTGAGGTACTCCTAGATCTGCTTCCGTGTGGACTTGTCATATGCTTCGAGCATCTCCATGGTTGTCTCCTCGGTTCCTGAGCATACATAGTGTCTTTGCATTAGGTAGCACCCATGTCTCGCAAGTGTAACGGGGAAGCATTTAGGAACGGGTTCACCTTGTGTCCAATGGCGTATGTTAGAGGTCTCGTCGTATGTCCACTTGGGGCTTGGGGAGTAGTCATAGTGTACATGGGAATCATCGTCGGATGCTCCGCATCATCTCCCCTCCCTTGGGAAAGATACGACCTTGGATCGAAAACCTCATCACCATGGAAACGGTTGTCGTGGACGAACTTGTGGTTGGACGGAGTTGAAGACATGGCACAATAAAAGTACTCCAAGGTGTCGTCGGAGTGGTATACATGCTAGAAGAGCAAACACAAACGACACTCGGAAATACAATGGTTAGCGCACACAAAGTGTCCATCAATTAAGCATGAGGTCGTCCAAAGGAATTGTTCATGAAAAGGCACGATATGCTTGTCCAAATGATGTAAAATGACATGTAAAGCATTCTTGGGAGAAAATTCATTCATTGGGCACACAAAGGTGTTGTGAATGTTATGAAGGCAACCATTGTGCAAAATGATGTCATAATGTGATGGTTTATCAAGAGCATGAACATGGTAATTGGTGCTCAATGTGAGTATGTGATCATGCAATTGATAGTGGGCAATGTGATCATTATGTATGAATATGCCATCAAGGTAGATCACAACAAATTTGCTAAGGAAATGCACGAGCTCATATATCATGGATGACATGGGAATACAAGATGCAACAAGGCAATCATAATGTGAGTCAATCCATGCATGGGGTGCAAACTTCTGGTCAGTATGATATGTCCATCGAGCATGACATGTATGAGCACAATCAACAAATATGGACTTGTTGGTGTACCACTGCTCGATGTCTTGGCAAGAGTGGAGTTCCGAAGGTGCATCCAATAAGTGCGAGCACTCCTCAATGTGAAGGTCCATAGAGCCAATCTCCAATGTCGCTCCTCCGTTCGCGAGATGTATCATGTAGACAACAAGAAGGAAGCAACAATGAAAGAATGACCCATCCAATGTGCATATGTGAGACAGCTCAAAGGGAAGGAGTTCACCTTTATGACGATGGTGAAAATGTTGGTGTCGTGCATCGTGTATGCCTTCGCATGACCAAGTTATCGCATAACGGCACCGCCTTGTGAATCCTCCAAAATGAAAGAACATGACAAACACACGGAAAAACAAATGAGGTTAGCAGAAATGCAAAACCTATCATTCGAGTGGTGACATACCCAACAAGTGTTTTCATCATTCTTATCATAAGAAAGGACAAGGGAGCATTTCATAGTATGGAGGCATATGATGCTAGAATGTAACATCCCGAATTTTCAATTTGGCATGTTATACATAGGTCATCCATGCATATCATATTTTATTGCATTTTTGTTTGCAATCCTCGAAATCCTAAGCAACTCAAGGACCCTCGGAGAGAGTTGGGGATTTTCCGATTTTCATATTTTAATTTTACCAAATAATGAAGACGAGGATTTTGATTTTATTATTTTTCTCTCTGGAAAATATTTCATTTTTAAATAATAAATGAGGGGAGATAATATGACTTCTCCAAACATAATTGAAATATCGGAGGAAAAATGTTAAAATCATTATTTGGATTTTATTGGATTTATTTGGAATTTTATTTGCCCTAGAAAAAAATTTGCATGTTTTAAAAATTGCATTTTAGGGGCCAAGAAAAGTTCATCTTGTTCTAAATATTTTATTTAGACAAAGAAAACTTGTTTTGGTATTTTTAGATTTTTATTTATTTTTCTAGGATTTTTATAAGTTTCGGCGGAACGTTTTAAAAAAAAGGACCCGCGCCCGACTGGGCCAAGGGCCCAGCCGAGCCAGGCCGGCCCGCCCGCGCCACCGCCTTCCCCGCCGTGCCGCCGCCGGACTCGGAGAGTCCGGGTCGCCGCCGCCTTCCGCCGCCCGACCCCCTCCCCAAGTCGGACCCCCCAACCTTTATATACCGCCGCCCCCCCTCTAAACCACCACCACCGCCGCCCCTCCCGGAGCCCGGAGCCGCCCCGAGCCCCGAGCCGCCACGCCACTCCCGCCAACACCCCGCACCCGCCGCCACCTGCGCTTGCCGAGCCTCCGGAGCCGCCCGCCGGACGACACTGGGAGGTAGCCGCCTCGCCGTTTTTTTTTGAAAAACCCCTTCGGTTTTTTTTCGAAAAACCCTAGTTCGTTTTTTTATTTTTTATTTATTTATTTAGATCGGTTTTTTTGTTTATTTAGTTAGCGAGCGTTCGCTCGTTCGTTCGTTTTAGCGAACGTGTTCATCGTTTTGTTTCTGCTAACGAACGTTCGTTCGTTTAGCCGTTCGTCGTTTTTCTTTTTATCGGATTTATTCCGTGATTTTTCTGATCGTGATTTCTGATCCGACGTTCGAACTAGTATAACTTTTCGCTTGTTTATCGGAATCAGGCGATTCAAGCGCCTGGAGTTTCATCTCGAAACCCTCTTTCCGAATAGCCAACTCAAACAAGTTTTTGCCTCTGTAAAATTTGACCCTAGTACAGATTAGTAAACGGATCTTGTTTCTTTCGCCGTTTGAGTTTCATTGCTCCGTTTGGTTTGATTCTTCTTGTGAACCGGAGTTCTTAAGTTGAACTCTCCGGTCAACCTCTTTCAGTTGAAGTTTCGTTTGTGCATCTTTGCTTGTTGCTTATGTATGCTGTTGTTTGTTTGCGATAGAATTTCCGGAGTGTGAAGCGTGTTACTACGAGTCTCTAGGGTTCCCGGATCGTCAGCAAGGCAAGTAACACTTTTCAGACGAGGAGTAAGGTTCGATAGGTCATTGCCGTGCAGCTCAGCTACGCCGTTGGAGTTGATGGACTCACTTTATCTTCCAAGCCTTCCGCTGTTATCGTATTAGATGGCCTTAAGCCATATTATTGTAATAAGTTCTCTTTTGAGACATTCGATGTAATAAGTGTGTGATTGCTACTCTGTTATAAATCCTTCGAGTACTGTGTGTGTCAGCATTACCGATCCAGGGATGACACTGAAGCACAGAGACTTGACCATCTAAGGTCGGGTCGCTACAAGATGGTATCAGAGCTCACGCTGAGTGTAGGACACGACCACTAAGATAAAACCATAGGTCACTCTTCTCTACTCATTTCTGACTCCTCTCCATTTTTCCACTCTTTAGGATGACAGAGATGAAGAACAAGTTTGCACAACCGGATGAAGACACACCTTTTGGACGCCACTTGAAGGAAGTCACTAGGTACCGGAATATTGGAATACCAAGCTTCACCGGGACGTACAACGCCACCTTACCAGAAGAAGAGTGCTGGAAGATTCAAGCTCTAGTTCCCGCAAAGGACGTTTGCACCAATCACGGAGCCCATAGTGTGTGTTTTTAATGCACCAACCTGGAGTTTGGGAAAAAGTATGGCAGCTCACATTACCATGGGACGCATTGGTGAAGTCTACAATAAGGAGCTTAAAGACACCATATATCAAATATGTGGGCGCCGAGACGAGCAATGGGAAGTAATCAGCACCAAGAAGGATAGATCCATTGCAGCTTACATCCAGGAGCTAAACCAGCACATTCGACGTCAGGAGAACCAGATGTGCGCAGACATGATGGATTTGAAGAAGGCGAAAACTAGGATCATCGAGTGGAGGAAGAACTCAAGTTTACACGCGATGGATATGAGGAAGAAATCAAGACCCTCTTTGGAGAAAATGACGACCTAGTCAAGAAGATCGGAGTCTTCATGGGAGGACCAGCACCGGAAGAAGAGGAAGAAGATCCCACTTGTTGGGACAACTACATCATCATCGATTTACACCGACTCTGATCCAAGTGATGATGACTACGAAGACGAAGCTAGAGCAGACATCATGGAGTCTTCCACCGATCAAAATTTCTAGATGACCACCATATAATAGTATTATTCCCCCATGTAACTAGTAGTAGTTGAGGACTTATGCGATAGTCCTAGACCGTTTTGTATGCCCTTGCTTGATTGAATGAATGTGTGTGTTTGCCTCATGTGCATATGGGTAGTGTTATCTCACTAGACCTCTTTCTATTCTAATCTCTTCCATCTAAACCCTCAGATGCCTCCGAGACGTGACCCCGGTTTTGTTTTCCCACCTGAGCTCACCCAGTTGATCCGTATGTAATGCCTTGATGCAATTGCTAGTTCGTAACTGTGGCAATGCCAACAACAACAACAACAACCCGCCGCCAGTGGACAATTTAGCCCGTTTACTGAGGTTACAACCGCCGGTGTTTTCTAGTAGCACCGAGCCAATAGTTGCTGATAATTGGCTACGCCGTATTGGAAGGTAGTTAACCACCGCAGGATGCACAGATGCTGAAAGGGTGCACTTTGCCGCACATCAATTGGATGGACCAGCAGCCGCATGGTGGGAGAATTACACGGCTACTTTTCCTATAGCCAATGTCACTTGGGACCAGTTCCAACAAGCTTTTCGCACCGCCCATGTCTCAACTGGAGCCATGCAGATAAAGAAGCGTGAGTTTCGCAACTTACGCCAGGGGAACCGTACTGTGGCCCAGTACATGGATGAGTTTAGCAAGTTATCACGCTATGCCCCTGATGATGTGGCCACAGATGCATGAAGCAAGAGAAGTTTATGGAAGGGCTGAACGATGAGATGAGTATGCAGTTGATGGTGGCAACTTTCAACAACTACCAGGAGTTGGTAGATAAGGCCCTAATGATTGAAGGGAAGCAACAGCAGATTGAGAATCGTAAGAGGAAGTATGGACAAGGGAAGTATAACTCAGGAACTCACCAGAAGCCTCGCTTAACCCCGAACTCGGGAGGACTTGTTCATAACCATGGAGGTCATAACCATACTGGAGGAGGATCGCATAATCAAAATGGTGCGAAGAACGGGAATGGGAATGGAGTCAACAATAATCAGAATCGCTCTAACCCAGCTACACCCGCCAAGAGGGACTTAAGCCAAGTTATTTGCTTCAAGTGCAGGAAAACAGGGCACTATGCCAATGACTGCCCTGAAGGAAAGAATGGAAACGGAAACGGGAGCGCTGGGAAGAAGCCCAATCCATTCAACAAAGGACAAGTGAACCACGTTAACGTGGAGGAAGTTGAAGAGCAGCCGTACGTGGTAATAGGTAAGTTTTTGGTTCAGTCATTTACCGCTATTGTTCTTTTCGATCTTTGGTGCATCGCATTCATACATATCAAGGGATTTGTGGAAAAGTTGAAGTTACCAACTCAAACCCTTAGGACCCCTCTTCTAGTGAGCTACTTGGGAGGCAGTACATGGCTAGCAGATGGTGCACCCAGATACCCCTAATCATTGGCACACATGTTTTTCCGTCGACCTAATTATCTTGGAGTCGCAAGGATTGGATGTGATATTAGGTATGGACTGGATGTCAAAGTATGGAGGAAGTATTGACTGTGCTAGCAAGTCAATTTATCTTACCACCCAGAGGAAAAAGGATTAAGAAATGCGTATCTAGGCATGTGCCTAGGAGGAGCCAAGTGAATGCCCTCACGGGAGTTGTACAGGAGGAAGTACCTGTAGTAAAGGATTATCCGGATGTTTTCCCAGAGGAGTTACCAGGCATGCCACCGGATCGAGACATCGAGTTTCTGATAGAACTATTGCCAGGTACAGGGCCAATATCCAAGAGACCCTATCGGATGCCCGCAAATGATCTGGAGGAAATTAAGAAGCAGATCAAGGAGCTATTGGAGAAAGGTTACATTTGTAGAAGTTCATCACCTTGGGGAGCCCCAGTACTGTTGGTTGAGAAGAAGGATAAATCCCTAAGGATGGTTGTTGATTACCGAGCTCTGAATGAAGTAACGATAAAGAACAAGTATCCATTACCAATGATTAATGATCTGTTTGATCAGTTGCAAGGAGCTAAGGTGTTTCCGAAGATTGATCTACGATCAGGATACCATCAGTTGAAGATCCGAGAGAAGGATATACCAAAGACAGCATTTACCACACGGTATGGATTATACGAGTATACGGTCATGTCATTTCAACTGACTAACGCCCCTGCCTATTTCATGAGTATGATGGACAAGGTGTTCATGGAGTATTTGGACAAGTTTGTTGTGGTGTTTATTGATGATATTATGGTATACTTGAAGAACAAAGAGGAGCACGCGGAACATCTACGTTTGGTTCTCGAGAAACTCAGGGAACACCAGTTATACGCCAAATTCAGCAAGTGCGAGTTTTGGTTGAAGGAAGTTGGATTTCTGGGGCATGTTATATCAGGAGAGGGTATAGCGGTAGATCGATGAAGGTTCGATCGATCCTTTGAATGGTTGGCACCCACTTGATCGTGAGATCCACAGTTTCCTTGGACTGGCAGGATATTATCGGAGATTCATTGAGAATTTTTCCAAGATTGCTAAGCCAATGACTGAATTGCTAAAGAAGGATACTAAGTTCAAATGGACAGAGGATTGCGAGACAAGTTTTCAAGAGTTGAAGAAACGGTTGACTACAGCCCCAGTGCTGACATTGCAAGATATACATAAGGAGTTTCAAGTGTATTGTGACGCCTCTCGCTTGGGACTTTGTGTTCTTATGCAGGACGGAAAAGTTGTTTCGTATGCCTCACGACAGCTGAAGCCACATGAGTTGAACTATGCCACGCATGATTTGGAGTTAGCAGCTGTAGTACATGCGCTGAAGACCTGGAGACATTATCTTATTGGAAACCGTTGTGATGTGTACACGGATCATAAGAGTTTGAAGTACATTTTCACACAGAAGGAGTTAAACCTCAGACAGAGGAGATGGTTGGAACTTATAAAGGATTACGACATGAAGCTACACTATCATCCAGGAAAGGCCAACGTCGTAGCAGACGCCTTGAGCCGGAAGAGTTATGCTAATATCCTTGAAAGTAAAGGATTGCCAAAGGAGTTAGCTGCGGAGATCATGGAACTTCGATTGGAGATTGTTCCAAGAGGTTTTCTTGCAACAATGGAGGTTCA
Organism: Aegilops bicornis; assembly: GCA_021605145.1. Classification (NCBI taxonomy): domain Eukaryota; kingdom Viridiplantae; phylum Streptophyta; class Magnoliopsida; order Poales; family Poaceae; genus Aegilops; species Aegilops bicornis. The sequence goes on along the minus strand of CM038671.1, from coordinate 188,459,627 downwards.
GTCAACGTTATTGAACAAGATTCGAGAAGCTCAGAAGGAGGACAAAGAGATTGCTGAGATAATAGAGAAGATGGGCGAAGGAAAAGCCAAAGGTTTTCGCGAGGATGAGCACGATACCTTGTGGTTTGAGGACCGGATTTATGTGCCCAACAACCCGGAGATCAGGAAGTTAATACTTCAGGAGGCCCATGACTCACCATACTCGATTCACCCCGGAAACACCAAGTTGGATTTGGACTTGAAGGAACGTTTCTGGTGGACTGGTATGAAGAAGGATATTGCTGAGTATGTAGCCGTATGTGATGTATGTCAGAGAGTGAAGGCAGAGCATCAGAAGCCAGCAGGACTGTTGCAGCCTATGCCAATACCCGAATGGAAGTGGGACAAACTTGGCATGGATTTTATCACCGGATTACCCGTAACCAAGGCAGGATATGATTCAATATGGGTAGTTGTGGATCGTTTGACCAAAGTAGCTCACTTCATCCCAGTGAAAACAACTTATACGAGTGCCAAGTTGGCCAAGATATATATGACCAGGATCGTATGTTTGCACGGAGTTCCGAGGAGCATCGTATCAGATAGAGGAACACAGTTTACTTCAAAGTTTTGGCATCAGCTACACCAGACTTTGGGTACCAGATTGGAGTTTAGTACCGCGTTCCACCCGCAGACGGATGGACAGACAGAGAGAGTCAACCAGATTCTGGAGGACATGTTGAGAGCCTGTGCGCTAGATTATGGATCTAGTTGGGATGACAATTTGCCGTACGCAGAGTTCTCGTACAACAACAGCTACTGTGCCAGTTTGAAGATGGCACCGCTCGAAGCTCTGTATGGACGCAGATGTAGAACACCATTGATGTGGGATGAGGTTGGAGACCGTCGGTTGTTTGGACCAGATTTGATCAAGGAATCGAGAGGAGAAGATTAAACTGATCGAGACAGACTAAAGATTGCTCACCTAGATGTAAGAGTTACGCAGATTCAAAACGCAAGGAGGTAACCTATGAAATTGGAGACAGAGCCTATATGCGAGTATCACCCTTGAGGGGAGTGAAACGTTTTGGAGTAAAGGGAAAGTTAGCCCCAAGATTTGTAGGACCGTATCGTGTTTTGGAATGGATGGGAGAAGTTGCCTACAAGCTGGAGTTACCTGAAGGATTTTCAGGAGTTCACGATGTGTTTCACGTATCACAGCTGAAGAAGTGCCACGCTGAGATGGCCGATATACCGTTAATGGATGCAGTGCCCCTAGAGGCGTCTGATTGGATAGTAATTTGACTTATGAGGAGAAGCCAAGAAGATTCTTGATTTGACAATGAGTCACACGCAAAGAAGGTTATCAAGTTTTGCAAAGTTTAGTGGAGCCACCATACCGAGGAGGAAGCTACCTGGGAGCGAGAAGATGATATTCGCAAGGACCATCCGGACCTATTTTCTAGCCAACCCGAATCTCGAGGGCGAGATTCATCTTAAGAGGGTAGGTTTGTAACATCCCAAATTTTCAATTTGGCATGTTATACATAGGTCATCCATGCATATCATATTTTATTGCATTTTCGTTCGCAATCCTCGAAATCCTAAGCAACTCAAGGACCCTCGGAGAGAGTTGGGGATTTTTCGATTTTCATATTTGAATTTTACCAAATAATGAAGACGAGGATTTTGATTTTATTATTTTTTCTCTGCGGAAAATATTTCATTTTTAAATAATAAATGAGGGGAGATAATATGACTTCTCCAAACATAATTGAAATATCGGAGGAAAAATGTTAAAATCATTATTTGGATTTTATTTGATTTATTTGTAATTTTATTTGCCCTAGAAAATAATTTTCATGTTTTAAAAAGTTGATTTTAGGGGACAAGAAAAGTTATTCTTGTTCTAAATATTTTATTTAGACAAAGAAAACTTGTTTTGGTATTTTTAGATTTTTATTTATTTTTCTAGGATTTTTATAAGTTTCGGCGGAAATTTTTTTTTTTAAAGGACCCGCGCCCGACTGGGCCAAGGGCCCAGGCGAGCCAGGCCAGCCCGCCCGTGCCATCGCCTCCCCCGTCGTGCCGCCACCGGACTCGGAGAGTCCGGGTCGCCGCCGCCTTCCGCCGCCCGACCCCCTCCCCAAGTCGGACCCCCCAACCTTTATATACAGCCGCTCCACCTCTAAACCACCACCACCGCCCGCCCTCGGGCCGGAGCCGCCCGAGCCCGAGCCGCCGCCGCCGCGCCGCCGCCAGTGCGCCGCCCGCCTCTAGCCGCCGCCACCGCACCCGCCACCCCGCGCCCCTCGCCGAGCACCGCCGGAGCCGCCCGCCCACCGGACGACCTCGCCGGAGGTAGCCTCCCCCGCCGCCGGTTTTTTTTAAAACCCCTTCGGTTTTTTTAGAAAAACCCTAGTTCGTTTTTTTATTATTTATTTATTTATTTAGATCGGTTTTTTTGGTTTATTTACTTAGCGAGCGTTCGCTCGTTCGTTCATTTTAACGAACGTGTTCATCGTTTTGTTTCTGCTAACGAACGTTCGTTCATTTAGCCGTTCGCCGTTTTTCTTTTTATCGGATTTATTCCGCGATTTTTCTGATCGCGATTTCTGATCCGATGTTCGAACTAGTATAACTTTTCGCTCGTTTATCGGAATCAGGCGATTCAAGCGCCTGGAGTTTCATCTCGAAACCCTCTTTCCGAATAGCCAACTGAAACAAGTTTTTGCCTCTGTAAAATTTGACCCTAGTACAGATTAGTAAGCGGATCTTGTTTCTTTTGCCGTTTGAGTTTCGTTGCTCCGTTTGGTTTGATTCTTCTTGTGAACCAGAGTTCTTAAGTTGAACTCTCCGGTCAACCTCTTTCAGTTGAAGTTTCATTTGTGCATCTTTGCTTGTTGCTTATGTATGCTGTTGTTTGTTTGCGATAGAATTTCCGGAGTCTGAGCGTGTTACTACGAGTCTCTAGGGTTCCGGATCGTCGACAAGGCAAGTAACACTTGATCATATTTCTTTTCATACCCAGTTTTTATGCATTAGTTCAACCCTCAAACATTGCATGGTTAGGATGTCATTAATTTGTGGGTTGGGAAGTAGATGATGAGGTAGGTACCTATTGCCCCGTTACTATCAAACCCTTGGGAGTTACTTCTACGTGTTGCTTATATTGCTATGCTATGCTCGTAGACGTGGTTGGGTTTGAGAGTTATTCATGACAGAGGTGAGATTGTTAATTAATGGTTTAATTTAAGGTGGCAACTTTAATACACATCTGGGTGGATTGAGGCACCTGGGGAACCCAGTGTTATCTGTTTTTTTTTTGGAAATCCCGGGGTACCCGTGTGATCTTCCTATGGACCGCAACCTGTGCTCAAAGGAACTGAGTTTATTCATGCTAGAAACTTCCGTGTGCAGCCACAAGCTATTATGGGCTCTAGCATAGTTGAGTAAGTTACGTGAAGCTCTTGAAGAGGTAGATCAGCGGTAGTGGGTTTTGTAGGTTTGGTATGGTCTACCCGAGTAGAGAGTTAGTGTTTACGAAAGATCGTGTCTCGGTCATCCGCTTCTCAAACACCATGTAGTGCGAGAAATCAACGGAGGCGATCGAAGTCTTGTGGGGAAAAGTGCGCAAACCTCTGCAGAGTGTACAATCTAATCATGGTTAGCCGTGTCCCCGGTTATGGACAATTACGAGTATCTAGTACTTGAGTATTCACATGTATCTCAACACTCTAAATTAATATTGTTGGGTTGTTAATTACTTTAATTGGGATTGAGTTGGGGTTATACCTTCTCAATGATGTTTCAACCACCATGATAGTTAAATTAAAATTTATCCTTTGATGTAGGGAAAAATTGGCTTTCCGCAAACTGTAACCGTAGAGCTTTCCACCAGCCAAACATGCATGTAGTGTTAGCATTATTCTGTGATTGCTCTATTGTGTTACATTGCCAGCATATTCCATGTGCTGACCCGTTCTCGGGCTGCAACGTATTATGTTGCAGAATTTTTAGACGAGGAGTAAGGTTCGATAGGTCGTTGCCGTGCAGCTCATCTATGCCATAGGAGTTTATGGACTCACTTTATCTTCCAAGCCTTCCGCTGTTATCGTATTAGATGGCCTTAAGCCATATTATTGTAATAAGTTCTCTTTTGAGACATTCGATGTAATAAGTGTGTCATTGCTACTCTGTTATAAATCCTTCGAGTACTGTGTGTGTCAGTATTACCGATCCAGGGATGACACGGAAGCACAGAGACTTGACCATCTGAGGTCGGGTCGCTACATAGAACAACAAAATACAAGATGCTCAAGTAAACAAGCATGCATCACAAGTAAGCTGTCAAAGTCTCCAAGATCAATAAGCATAGTATGGTTGCACTCAATACAAGTGGATATGAAAGAGATAACTAATGGACACAAGAGACAATGATCAAGATATATCATGTGAGAGGCATGAGCATATATGTCATCAACCCAAGAAATCAAGTAATAGTGGAACATGGGTGATGCAACATAGCAAGCAAACATAGCGATCAAGTCAAGCATGCTAGTAGTGCGAAGATGCAACATACTAGCAGGAATCATGGCAAGCATGTCATGTGTGCAAATAGTGGGCATGAATATTTCACATGACATAGCACAAGCAAGAAAGCAAGAAATGAGAAAAATATCATCAATGTATTGGCGAGAGGCCATATGTAAATAGCAATGGGACATCATGACTCTCCCAACACAACAAGCATCAATAGCACGGGGCACAAAGAAATCATGGCAATGGCTACTAGGATCTCCACCAAGCATTTAAATACACATAGAAGTAGCATAATGGTGAATCATGGGTAGATGAAAGCAACGGTCACAATTGCATGGCAAAGGCATAGGAGCTAGCATAGCATGCAAAGTGAACATGGTAAAATGAGCATAAGGTGACAAGTGATATATAGCCCATAGCCGTGTGAGAGCCAAGTAGAAGAGATGCGCGTAGTCCTTGCGCGAAAGGAACGATGTTAAGGATATTCCACGGGATCCCAAAGCATCCTTGCTCTCAAGAGCTCGTTTCGTCAACTCTTGGGATTTAGAGGTTGACGAGTATATGTGAGTACCTACACAAAACAAAGGCAAAGGAAAATATGTGTGTGTGTGGCATATGTACACGTCATCCACCATGATGCGCACGTGCATGTGTCGGTTAGCACAAAATATCAAATGCTAAAATAAATGAGATGCGTGATATAGAAACATGTCATCGATCATGAGAGGTTTGTTATTATGTATAGCATAATGGAGACTCAAATTGCCTAATGCATCACGAGCAATATCTAGAGCATTGTTATTCATGGAAATGCATATGGTGTACACTATCATGGGAATCATGCAAAGTATGAAATGCATCAAGATCTCCTAATATGTATGAGGAAACTATGGGGGTCTCCTCATGAGCATGAGTAGCAACATCACGTGGAGAATATTGACAACATCCGAAACAATGCATATTCAAAACAATTTGATCATGGCATGTCATAGTAGATGAATTGCGCAAACCATGTAATGGAAGCATGGCAATATCACCAGAAGAGAATCAAAAGCCAATGACCATCATCTCATCATTTATGCTATAAGTGCACATATGATTTATTTTAATGGGGCATACATAGTTACTATGTTGGGATTGAAATGATGCAATTGGGAGATCTCACTCATAGCATATAACAAGTTCAAAGGATTATCAAACATGATGTGACCAAAAGAATTTTCACATCATATTAGCATAGCATCACAACTAGGCAACTCAACATTCTCATCATCATATTCATCATAAATAGGTAAGTCAAGACATGAAGAAGTCGCAGTAGCATGAAGCATGGGAACAGGTGGATCAACATCATGCAAGCAATCATTGTCAAGAGATTCCACTAGTGGACAAGAGAAGCACCATCACTTATGTTACCTTTGGAGCATCGCTTATGTGTGGTAGGTGAGGTGTTGAAGACTAAGTCATGGTCATCGTTATCTTGATGGAACCATGTGGGGGTGCATCATCGTCCACCATGGCCATTGTTGTCTCCATTGGAGGTATGGACTCGTCAAGGGTAGGCATGTCTTCATGTAGCTGACCTAGCACGAAAGAAGAAAACCCACTAGGAGTAGAGGTTAAGTCGTTAGAAATCATAGTGGCCTCACATGCCGTGTCAACTACCTCACTTGCTAAATTTTGTGGCTCACTCACTCCCTCAAGGATGCTCTCACTCATATGGTTGGTGGAGTCACCCAAATGGAGCTCAACCTTACATAGGATGTGTTGCATGCTCTCATGTGTGGGGCTAGTGGTGGTCACACTCGTCCTCTCAAAGGAAATGCTCTCAGTGTCACATATGGTGGAGTCACTCATCTCTCTCATGGGGTGGTGGCTCTCCTCACATGACAAATGGGGCATCTCAACATATGCGGGTGTCGGAGAGGTGTAGGTGCAAATTTCTCCATGCGCGGTCGCGTAGCTTGACTCGGAGTATGAGTCCAATATGGGCGCCGTCTTCATGTTGTTGAAGAGGTTCACACTTGTCGCCATTGTCGAATGGGATGGCCCTTTCTCGACATTCTTGTTGTCGTCTTGTTGTTGGAGGCCCATATGATGTGGCACCTCATAGCTCGTCTCCATGAACGAAGGGAATTTCCCATGCTCGGCCATCTTCCTTGAGGGGCTTCCGAAGATGGTAGGTGGTCGCCTTGGACTTGATGAAGTCGTTGTAGGCGTACTCATGGGAAGTAGGCAAAGATGTCATACTTCAAAGGCGAAAAATGCGTTGATAGCACTTGGGGAAGATGCCGAAGTGGTGGTTGTAGCCGTAGCTCCGTCTTGGTGGTGCTCGTCTTGCGGTCTTCTCTTTTGCTCATGAAGCTTCGACTTGGTGTGAAGTAGGGCTTGTTGGGACTTGTACGTTTGCGCTTGTGGAGCATATTCATGATGATGATGTGTTTATCTACCATGCACAGACGCTCTTTGTTTTGTTGTGTGCATGTGAGGATACTTGGACTTTGTGTTGACTTCCCCTTCATGTGAGTTGACCATTCGAGATCTTGAGAGCAGGCCTCATACATTCTACCACGACTCGCTTCTACACCACATTTCCTACCAATTCGGCATTGTGAAGAATGCACAAGGACACGCTTTCAAGGTGACATCCTTCTTGATCTTGGATATTGTGGATCATATTTCTTGTGTTGCTTGCACCATTTGCACGCATGTTAGACATATTGCTTGCACCCATGATTGCCACATTTCCATGCCTCATGACATATATACCTTGTGTGTTGCATCCAATTCTTGGACTACTTGATACTATCATATGGTTGGTTGCACCAATATCCTTTCTTCACATTTGCCATGTCCCTTTGCTTGTCACATGATTCGCTTGATTGCCTCACACATGATGAACAATTGCTCTTTCTATTGTGTTGAGTGCCACACTATATTCACTAAACCCTATGCACGTTATGCTTGGATTGTCTTGCACTTGTCCCATGTGTTTAGACACTTCATTTTATTTAGTGTTGTTAATACTTCTTATGCCTACCATAGACCCTTCATTGAGTGCTTGATGCTAGTTTGCTATGACCTTGAGGTAGATGCTTATTCTCTTGTCACACATATTTGCATATCTACCTCACATTTACATGCTTGTTTCCATGATGACCATGATTTTGCTCAATTCTTATGCTTACATGTCATGTCACAATCCTTTGTAACACCCTATGTATGCTTGACGACGACACTTGTTTGGGGAATCACCTCTTGAATGCTTGGTTTGTCACTAACGCTAACCACATTTGTTTTTCCAAGTGTTTGTTCTATTTGCTCCTTTTGAAGGAATCACAAACGGTATGACATTGGCGAGTGCCCATTTCGAGCTACTAGACGATGAGTGCTTGGTGATTGACCACTTCGACATGGCACCGCCATCTCTTTCCCATGGTGATTTGGTTTTTGATCCGAGGTCGGATCTTTTCCAAGGCGGGGGGGGGGGGGGGGATTATGCGGAGTATCCTACGATCATCACCATTTCAAGAGTCTGTTTGGCAAGTGACACGTGCGACCTCTACTTCCCATACATAAAGGTGATTCTTCTCCTTTACACGTGTTCACTTGACCCCTTTGAGGATGGTATACTACTTGACACTCCACTCGTGTGCATGCATAGGTATTGCCAGAGCCTCACAGACGACGAGGAGGAGTGCAAGTGCCAAGGAACAACTACACCATCCGCGAGGGAAGCCTGGAAGCGACGACGGAGAAGACGGAGCTCCTGAAGCTACAGCGGCCGGACATCCGGGCCAGAGGCCGGACATCCGGCACCTGTGCAGCCTCCAAGGAGCTGCACCAACAAGACGGCTGAAGCATCAGCGGCCGGAAATCCGGCGCCTCGGCAACCCCCGGACATCCGGCGCTCTCCCCCGGAAATCCGGCGCCCCTATCCAGAGAGCTCCGAGACCAACCTCGCCAGCCCAGACATCCGGCCCGCAAGCCCGGACATCCGGCTCCCCGCGAACGGCCGGGCATCCGGCACCCAGCCGGACATCCGGCGCCTGCCTGCGCGCATGGACAGGGCCCGAGGCCCATGTATCTTCCTTTCCCACTTACCCCTTCGTGGCTTGGACTATATATAGACCACCTCCTCCTCCTAGTTAGGGTTAGCAAATATGATACTCATTCTTAGGTGAGCTTTGCTCCTACCTCTACTCTTGAGGGAGAGAGACTACCACTCCCATGGAGTTCAAGACCTCCATGTGAGAAGATCCTGTGGGATATCATCAAGACCCCATCACGGGAAGATCTGTCTAGGATACCATCAAGTCATCCTCTTGGAGATGAACCTTACCTTGTATCTTTCCCTTTGTTGTTCATGTACCTTGTGGATCTTGTGTGTTTGATTGTCTAGTGGATGTGTGATTGGACTTGTTCTTGAGTGTTTCCCCTTGTGATTTCTCCCTGTTCTTCCCCGTGTTCTTCGTGTTCTTCGAGGGATCCCACTCCAAGCATGAAAGATCAGCCTACACTAGGTTAGCCCCGTATCATATGGTATCAGAGAAATCACTCAACCAACAAGAACAAAGTCACCCATGTGCTAGATCCAAGAAACACAAAGATATACACGGTCCAAATCCAACAAAGGACGAAAGAAGTGGCGGTAGCTCATCTATGAGAGAAGGTCTTGAATCCACGAGGGATCTTCCCGTAAAGGGGGTCTTGAATCCAGGTGGATCTTCTCCGTAGAGGTCGCGGTCTCTCACGAGGAGGAAATCCATATGGATGAGCAAAGCTCTATCTCAAATGAGCTAAACCAATGCTAACCTTAACTGGGATGAGGTGGGGGAGTATATATAGTCTAAGGGACGAAGGGGTACATGGGCCTCGGCCCAGATGCGCTACACGCAGACAGGAGGCAGATGTCCGGGCGTCGGGCCGGATGACTGGGCCTTCCCGAGACACCGGATGTCTGGGCTGGTGGGCCGGATGTCCTGGCTACTGGAGTCGGTCTCGGTGCTCTCTGGATAGCCTGCGCCGGATTTCCAGGCAGGTGCGGGATGTTCTGCCCGTTGCGGGGCGCCGGATGTCCGGGGGTCGGCCGGATGTCCGGCCGCTGTAGAGTCGCCTGGCGTCCGTCCCTCTCTTGTCTTCTTCTGGTTGTTGGCGCCGGATGTCCAGGCTCCTGCCGGATGTCCGGCCGCTGTAGCTCTGCGGTGACTCCACTTGAGGCACTCCTAGATCCGCTTCAGTGTGGACTTGTCCTAAGCTTCGATCATCTCCATGGTTGTCTCCTCGGTTCCTGAGCATACATAGTGTCTTTGCATTAGGTACCAACCATGTCTCGCACAAGTGGAAAGGGGAAGCATTTAGGAACGGGTTCACCTTGTGTCCAATGGCATATGTTAGAGGTCTCATCATATGTCCACTTGGGGCTTGGGGAGTAGTCATAGTGTACATGGGGATGATCGTCGGATGCTCCGCACCATCTCCCCTCCCTTGGGAAAGACCCGACCTCGGATCGAAAACCTCATCACCATGGAAACGGTTGTCGTGGACGAACTTGTGGTTGGACGGAGTTGAAGACATGGCACAATCCAAGTACTCCAAGGTGTCGCCGGAGTGGTATACATGCAAGAAGAGCAAACACAAACGACACTCGGAAATACAATGGTTAGCGCACACAAAGTGTCCATCAAGTAAGCATGAGGTCGTCCAAAGGAATTGTTCATGAAAAGGCACGAGATGCTTGTCCAAATGATGTAAAATGACATGTAAAGCATTCTTGAGAGAAAATTCATTCATTGGGCACACAAAGGTGTTGTGAATGTTATCAAGGCAACCATTGTGCAAAATGATGTCATAATGTGATGGTTTATCAAGAGCATGAACATGGTAATTGGTGCTCAATGTGAGTATGTGATCACGCAAATGATAGTGGGCAATGTGATCATTATGTATGAATATGCCATCAAGGTAGATCACAACAAATTTTCTAAGGAAATGCACAAGGTCATATATCATGGATGACATGGGAATACAAGATGCAACAAGGCAATCATAATGTGAGTCAATCCATGCATGGGGTGCAAACTTGTGGTGAGTATGATATGTCCATCGAGCATGACATGTATGAGCACAATCAACAAATATGGAGGTGTTGGTGTACCACTGCTCGATGTCGTGGCAAGAGTGGAGTTCCGAAGGTGCACCCAATAAGTGCGAGCGCTCCTCAATGTGAAGGTCCATAGAGCCAATCTCCAATGTTGCTCCTCCGTTCGCGAGATGTATCATGTAGACAACAAGAAGGAAGCAGCAATGAAGGAATGACCCATCCAATATGCATATGTGAGGATGGCTCAAAGGGAAGGAGTTCACCTTTATGAGGATGGTGAAAATGTTGGTGTCGCGCATCGTGTATGCCTTCACATGACCAAGTTGTCGCATAACGGCACCGCCTTGTGAATCCTCCAAAATGAAAGAACATGACAAACACTCGGAAAAACAAATGAGGTTAGCAGAAATGCAAAACCTATCATTCGAGTGGTGAGATACCCAACAAGTGTTTTCATCATTCTTATCATAAGAAAGGACAAGGGAGCATTTCATAGTATGGAGGCATATGATGCTAGAACAACCAAATACAAGATGCTCAAGTAAACAAGCATGCATCACAAATAAGCTGTCAAAGTCTCCAAGATCAATAAGCATAGTATGGTTGCACTCTATACAAGTGGATATGAAAGAGGCAACTAATGGACACAAGAGACAATGATCAAGATATATCATGTGAGAGGCATGAGCATATATGTCATCAACCCAACAAAGCAAGTAATAGTGGAACATGGGTGATGCAACATAGCAAGCAAACTTAGCGATCAAGTCAAGCATGCTAGTAGTGCAAAGATGCAACATACTAGCAGGAATCATGGCAAGCATGTCATGTGTGCAAATAGTGGGCATGAATATTTTACATGACATAGCACAAGCAAGAAAGCAACAAATGAGAAAAATATCATCAATGTATTGGCAAGAGGCCATATGTAGATAGCAATGGGACATCATGACTCTCCCAACACAACAAGCATCAATAGCATGGGGCACAAAGAAATCATGGCAATGGCTACTAGGATCTCCACCAAGCATGCAAATACACATAGAAGTAGCATAATGGTGAATCATGGGTAGATGCAAGCAAGGGTCACAATTGCATGGCAAAGGCATAGGAGCAAGCATAGCATGCAAAGTGAACACGGTAAAACGAGCATAAGGTGACAAGTGATATATAGCCCATAGCCGTGTGAGAGCCAAGTAGAAGAGATGCGCATAGTCCTTGCGCGAAGGGAACAGTGTTAAGGATAGTCCACGGGATCCCAAAGCATCGTTGCTCTCAAGAGCTCATTTCGTCAACTCTTGGGATTTAGAGGTTGACAAGTATATGTGAGTACCTACACAAAACAAAGGCAAAGGAAAATCTCTGTGTGTGTGTGTGTGTGGTATATGTACACATCATCCACCATGATGCGCACGTGCATGTGTCGGTTAGCACAAAATATCAAATGCTAAAATAAATGAGATGCGTGATATAGAAACATGTCATCGATCATGAGAGGTTTGTTATTATGTATAGCATAATGGAGACTCAAATTTTGTAATGCATCACGAGCAATATCTAGTGCATTCTTATTCATGGAATGCATATGGTGTACACTATGAGGGGAATCATGCAAAGTATGAATTGCATCAAGATCTCCTAATATGTATGAGGAAACTATGGGGGTCTCCTCATGAGCATGAGTAGCAACATCACGTGGAGAATATTGACAACATCCAAAACAATGCATATCCAAAACAATGTGATCATGGCATGTCATGGTAGACGAATTGCGCAAATCATGTAAAGGAAACATGGCAATATCACCACAAGAGAAGCAAAAGCCAATGACCATTATCTCGTCATCTATGCCTTAAGTGCAAATAGGATTTATTTTAATGGGGCATGCATAGTTATTATTTTGGGATTGAAATGATGCAATATTGGAGATCTCACTCATAGCATATGACAAGTTCAAAGGATTATCAAACATGATGTGACTAAAAGAATTTTCACATCATATCCTATGGAGCATAGCATCACAACTAGGCAACTCAACATGCTCATCGTCATATTCATCATAAATAGGTAACTTAAGACATGAAGAAGTCGCACTAGCATGAAGCATGGGACTAGGTGGATCAACATCATGCAAGCAATAGTTGTCAAGAGAGTCCACTAGTGGGACAAGAGAACACCATCACCTATGTTACCTTTGGAGCGTCGCTCATGTGTGGTAGGTGAGGTGTTGAAGACCAAGTCATGGTCATTGTCATCTTGATGGAACAATGTGGGGGTGCATCATCGTCCACCATGGCCATTGTTGTCTCCATTAGAGGGATGGACTCATCGAGGGTAGGCATGTCGTCATGTAGGAGACCTAGCACCAAAGAAGAAAACACACTAGGAGTACATGTTAAGTCATTAGAAATCATAGTGGCCTCACATGCCGTGTCAACTACCTCACTCGCTAAGTGTTGTGGCTCACTCACTCCCTCAAGGATGCTATCACTCATATGGTTGGTGGAGTCACTCAAATGGCGCTCAACCTCACATAGGATGTGTTGCATGCTCTCATGTGTGGGGCTAGTGGTGGTCACACTCACCCTCTCAAAGTAAATGCTCTCAATGTCACATATGGTGGAGTCACTCATCTCTCTCATGGGGTGGTGGCTCTACTCACATGAAAAATGGGGCATATCAACATATGTGGGTGTCGGAGAGGTGTAGGTGCAAATGTCTCCATGCGTGGTCGGGTAGCTTGACTTGGAGTATGAGTCCAATATGGGCGACGTCTTCATGTTGTTGAAGAGGTTCGCGCTCGTCGCCGTTGTCAAAGGGGATGGCCCTTGCTTGACATTCTTGTCGTCGTCTTGTTGTTGGAGGCCCATATGATGTGGCACCTCATAGCTCGTCTCCATGACCGAAGGGAATTTCCCATGCTCGGCCATCTTCCTTGAGGGGCTTCCAAAGATGGAAGAGTCGCCCTCACTTGTAGGTGGTCGCCTTGGACTTGATGAAGTCATTGTAGGCATACTCATGGGAAGTAGGCGAAGATGTCATACGTCCAAAGGCAAAAAAGCCTTGATAGCACTTGGCGAAGATGCCGAAGTTGTGCTGGTAGCCATAGCTCCGTCTTGGTGGTGCTCGTCTCCCGGTCTTCTCTTTTGCTCATGAAGCTTCGACTTGGCGTGAAGTAGGGATTGTTGGGACTTGTACGTTTGCGCTTGTGGAGCATCTTCATGATGATGGTGTCGTTGTCGTGCTTGACCTCGTAGTAGATGTCGTTCATCGTCGCCGTGCACATGTTGCTTCGAGGTGACTTTCCCTTCATGATGATGTTGATCACGAACGTGATGGTGGTCGCCATGTAGACGTGGACGTGGACGAATTGCGCTTGCATCGCTTTCGTGCTCCGAAGACTTGTGGCTTGAACGTCGCCGTCGTGAAGATGACGAAGGGGAAGAATACTTGATCAAGGCCCTAATCTCCTCCAGCCTTGCATCTTGCTCCTCTTTTTGTGCGGAAAGCTTCGTGTCAATGTAGTCCCTTTTCCTTGCTTCGGAGTGACGAATGTTGATGGAGATGTTCTTGATGCGCTCTCGCAATCGTGATTGTGCGCCTTGCATTTGTCGTTGTAGATCGAAGATGGACGCTTTGGTATTGTAGTTGTTCATGTCATCGTTGTTGTCGTAGACCGGAGATGAACTGCCTTGCCTATCCATCACAAGACACGAGCAAATATGAGTGGGAGAAAGAGAAGAACTAGACCAAATGTACCTTGACCGCGGTTGAAGATGGATCAATGATCACTCAAATGTGTAACAAGGAAATAGCACAATTGGTACCAATTCTTGTCGGTTCTCACACCTACACAAGTAAGGCTTGTGGTGGAGCTCGGTGAGGATAGAGGCACACACAAAAATTTAATGCAAAATGTTAGCAAGAGTCAATAATGTTGAAAGAAATTCACAAATTCACAAATGAAACAAGTATACCAATACCAATATGTGGCACACGGAAACACACACACATAGTAGATAAATGGGGTCGTGCAACCAAGGAATGAGCACAAAATGTGGAATGCACGGAAAACGGTCGTGTTGCACAACACAAGAGAGACGCTAGCACGATTGCTCAATAGGCAGATACGACACTTGTCCACAACCTATACGATGCAAAATATATGGACTTTTATCCCAAGTATGCTATGTATGTATGATTCCCGATGTTTCTCTCAAGATGATCCAAGATGATCGGATATGACAATCTTATATGCAATGTGGTATGATGCTATGGCACTTTCTTACAAGCTCTTTACTCTTTCTCTTTTGCTTAAAAGCTTTACTCTTTTTTTTGTATGGCCACTTTTTCACAATGCACAAACCAAGATAGCAATTGTATATATGCGGGAGCAAACTTGTGACACAAGATATGATAGCAATATATGCACCACGATGATATGGTATGCATGCTATGGGAAGTATGATCACTAATGTGCACAAGTCACGTTGCCTGCAATACACAAATGGCTAGTATCGATAGGCAAGTGACGCAAAATGGGCTAGATGTTATCAATGCAATTGCAAGGGGAATGTATAATGGTGTCGTCGAGGTTACCGTCCTTGGTGATGATGAGAGGCGGTGTTGCCGATGTCGACCCGTTCCTAGTTAGCCGAAACACCCTAGGAAACGGAAAAAAACCGCAAACTCAAAATCTCCAAAGGCAAATGTAAAATGGTGGTAGCGTAAAGCGGTGGTGGTTTGCACTTGGCAGTGCGGAAGTGGAATGATGGGCTATACACGTGTCGGAGTTGAAGTTGCCGTCCCTAAGTAGCCGAAATACCTTAGGAGACACAAGCCACAACTCAAACAAGCTCAAACAAAATTGGGTTAATTTGGGGTTGGCGAAATGTATGGTGGGCAAGGTTGTGTGGAAATGGTGGTGGTGGTTGATGAAGAAGCAACCGTCCCTAAGTAGCCGAAATACCTTAGGAGACTCGAATCACTACTGAAGCAACCACTAATGCTACATGAATCAAAATGGGTTAGGTTGCGAAAGGCTATGGTGGTTTTGCGGAAGTTGTGGTGGAAGCCCTAGGCAAAGATGCCAAATTTTAGAAACTTTGATGGATTCAAATGGTGATGCAACCTATCTAGATGGGTGGGCGGTGTCAATAGCTACTCAACGAGCTAAAGAACGTGAAAATCGGACTCCGGATGTGAAAGTTATGATCAAAACAATGAAACGACAAAAGCAAAAATGCCAGGGGCCGGACATCCGGGGCTCGTGCCGGATTTCCGGGACCTGATGTCCAGAAACGTGCGTGAAAATGCGCTCCACACTACAAAAAAAATACACATCCGTGACATTTTGGGCCGAACGAATTTTTTTTCTGTCATACATATGACACTTCTATGATGATAATTGTGACAAAACCCGGTATCATCATAGATGTGGTGGGATCCTACTTCTATGACAAAAAATCATGACAGAAAATGGGCTTTTCGTCCTAGGCGGGCCGGAGACGCAGCTGCATGACATTCTTTGGGCCGTCCAAGACGGAAAATACCGTGGTAGAAGCGAGGGAGAGGAAAATTTCGGGGAGTTGCCGGTTACGGTGGGAGGTCGGGGCGGAGCGATGCGCGTTTCTCTCGTACATACGCGCTTGTGTGCGAGGCGTTGGCTCTAACTAAAGCCAAGCAAGGCGTTGGGATCTAACTGAACCTGAGCAATTGCACTGCAGGCTACGCGTTACTGAACCCGAGCGATCGATCGATGGCTGTTAACTGAACCCGATGGAGCGATTCCTTCGCTACTGCTGCTAACTGAAGCCAATCGATGCTGCCTCTGGGATGAGCGATTGAGCGTTGCGGGAGGTTTGGATGAGCGATGAGCGGTGGCGTTGCCTCCGGATGAACAGGGAACCCGTGGTGTGGAGGGCTGGATGAGCGATGAAGCGGTGGAGGGTGGTTGAACAGGACCCCGTGGTGTGGAGGGTTGGATGAACGATGAGACGGTGGAGGGTTGCCCGTGGAGGGGTGGTTGAGCGATGGCGGTGGAGTAGCACGCGGTGGAGGCTGGATGAACAGAGCCCGTGGAGGCTGGAGGAGGTCGACGGTAGCCCGTGGAGGCTGGAGGAGGTCGACGGTGGAGATGAGCGATATCCGTCGAGTCCCGTTTTGCGATGCGCCACACCTCCCCCCCTGCTTTCGACCATAGCGCCCAACACAAGTCCGTTTCGTCCGTTTTGCGATCGCCACACCCTCCCGATCAACAGGACCCCGTTTCGACCGTAGGAGGTCCGTTTCCTCCGTTTTGCGGTACGCCACACCCCTCCCGATCAATATGACCCCCGTTTCGACCGTAGGAGGTCTGTTTCCTCCGTTCTGCGGTACGCCAGGCCCCTCCCGATCAACAGGACCCCGTTTCGACCGTAGGAGGTCCATTTCGTCCTTTCTGCGGTACGCCAGGCCTCGTTTCCATCGCCTGTTCCGTCCAAGCCGGTTGGCTCCCACGCGTTCCGTTGCCTCCCGATGAACACGACGCCTTACGTTGCCTCCCCATGAACACGACGCATTCCGTTGCCTCCCCATGAACACGACGCATTCTGTTGCCTCCCCATGAACACGAGCCCGCGCCATACGTATGCGCGACTAGGCGTTCGAGACCCCGCCCGTATGTACACATACGTGGCCGTATTTTCTTTCTTGCACCACGGTCATGCGTACGTGTACATGCTACGTGCGCGCCTCTACTACGACACGTACGAGCCTCTACTACGATAAGTGTGCGCCTTTACATCGACCAGTATATATGTACGTACAAGTTCGCGACCAGAATGACAATGCTACGTACGCTTCGACCAGGTGGGTCACGACTGTCAGGCAGTTCCTTGCGTGCGAAAATATAGCTGGTGGGTCCCAGTAGTCAGAGGGGCGAATTGTTCTTTTTTTGCCAGGACGCACTTCCTTTGCGTGCGAAGATGTAGCTGGTGGGTCCCAGCAGTCAGGGGGCGAATCATTTTTTTTGCCCAGACGCACTTCCTTGCGTGCAAAGGTGTAGCTGGTGGGTCCCAGCAGTCAGGGGGAAACGTTTTTTTTCGCGAAATATGGTGGCCCGTCCGGTGGGTCCCCGCGGTCAGGTGGAGGAATGATTATTTTGCGCGTAATAAGGAGGCACTTCCTTGCTGCGGCCGTGGACCCGGTATCAGCCTCTCCACGACATGATCCACGTCCGATGGAAGCCATTCCTTGACCACGTTGACCACGCCGCGCCGAGAGCACCAGGGCGGTGGACGACGGCGAGGCCTAGGAAGGGGACAACATGGAGCCGGGGAAGACGCGGCAGTGAATGCCCACGCGTAGAGGAGTACGAGGGTTCACTGGTTCGCTGCGGTGTGAGGCTGCCGTCGCCGCAGAATAACAGGGGGTGTGGGTGAGTAGAGGGATGGCCTGGCCAGCAATGGGAGTTTTAGGGGGCGGTGAGGCCTCCGCCGCATCGCAGCCGGCCACGGGAGGCAGGAGCACGAGGCACGACCGGCGCTGGTTTGGGCGGCTGGAGCAAGAAGACCAGAGGTTGAAGCAGCACTACGGCCGTTGGATGGACATCGTACGGTCACTGGAGCTAGAATCGTGCATATTGACTAAGTTGACAAAGCCCTCCGTCCCCGTCAACTTAGTAGGCCCACAAGTCAGCCTGCCACTATACTGGGTCCTAGCTAACAGGGGGAGTATTCATTTTTTTTGTGCATAATAAGGAGGCACTTCCTTGTGTACGAAGAAATAACTGGTGGGTTCGAGCTGTCAGAGCAGGCTGCGGGGAGGAGGGAGCAGGCAGTCCCGCCGGCGCTTGTTTGAGCGGCTGGAGCAGGAAGAGCAGAGATTGAAGAAGCACGACGGCCGTTGGATGGCCATCCAACAGACACAGCTTGTGCGTCAACCATTTTTAGGAAAGCCTCAAATCTGTGGAAAAGCAAGATATACAGCCCATCCGCCATTATTTTTAATAATTTACAGCCCATTTGCTAATTCTTAAGGTTTTTTTGGAGCCCATATTCTTTTTGTTAGCATTACAGCCCATATTGTGTACGGTTAAAAACTTATACGAAATTTTGCATATTTGGTGCGGTCCGAACTGTTTTTAATCCCAAAATTTGAATCACATTCAAACTGATTTTAAAAATAAATGTATATCAATATAAAATCCAAAAAATTCTCCATGCATAAAAATTAATGTAATTTAAAATCTCGAAATGAAAACAAAGATATTTGAAACTAACTGCCGGTTTGATGTGTTTTAAAAATGAACATCCCATTTCTCATTACTGATGGGCCATTTTCTCGGCCAGCCGAATGAAAGCTCTCCTCGTCTTGAAAGATTTGCAGCTCAACAGGCCTGACAAAGCGACTTAATTGGCAAATACAAAAAAACTGGGCGGTGGCCGTGGACCCAGCTATCAGCCTCTACACGTACAGTACTATCCCGATGGAATGTCGTTGACCACATTGACCACGCCGCGCTGAGAGAACCAAGGAGGTGGACAACGGCGAGGCCTAGGAAGGGGACGACGCGGAGCCGGGGAAGACGCGGCAGTGGATGCCCACGCGGAGAGGAGTACGAGGGTTCACTGGTTCGGCTGCGGTGTGAGGCTGTCGTCGCCGCAGGGCCTGGCTAGCGGTGGGAGTAGTAGGGGGCGATGAGGCCTCAACGGCAGCACAGCCGGCCACTAGAGGCAGGAGCAGGCGGTCTCCCCGGCGCTGGTTTGGGCGACTGGTGCAAGAAGAGCAGCGATTGAAGAAGCAGCAGGACCGTTCGATTCAAATCCAACAGTTACTGCTGCTAGAATCGTTTGTTGACTAAGTTGACAAGCCTAACGCTGGCGTCAACGTAGTAGGCCCACAGGTCAGCCTCCCAACCGGTGTGCCCCAGATGTCAGTAGGAGGAATCATTTTTTCGCGTAAAAAGGAGGCAGTTGATTGCGTGCGGCCAGGCCAGCGGAGGGAGAAGGGTAGGCCGGGGAAGCCTGCGCGGCATCACAGCGGGCCACAAGAGGAGGGAGCAGGCAGTCCCGCCGGCGCTAGTTTAGGCGGCTGGAGCAGGAAGATCAGAGATTGAAGAAGCACGGCGGCTAGAATCGTGTGTTCACTGACAAAGCCTTGCGTAAATAAGTCAGCCTCGAAATTTGTGGCCAGTACAGCCCATTTGCTATAATTTTTATAATTTTTACTCATTTTCTAATTCATATGGAATTTATTGCAGCCCATTTTCCATTTTTAGAATTGCCGGCCATTTTCCTCGTCAATTACTGTGGTCAAAAAATTAACTAAATATGTGGGAAATTTTTGCTGGGGAACTAATATTCTTACCAAATATTAATAGCCATACTAAAACAAATTTAAAAATAAGTTAGTACTATGTCATGTTAAATCCAATGAAATACGTATAAGATTTCAGTGAAGAACAAAATTCAAAAAAAAAACTAATATCCCATTTGCTCGTCTTGAAAGATTTGCAGCCCGATGGTCGGAGAAAACAAATAGGCCTAGCTTGGGTATTCTTCAAAAACAAATCTTGGGCTACCTATTTTCCCAAAGAACTGGTGCATGAGCATTTAGCTTTATTTATTTATTTACTTATTTATGTTTAGGGGACCATGAGCATGTACCGGGCCGGATTCATGTGAGAGCGTCCCTTCCGATTAATTATGGGCTTCTCTATTGTGCCTTCATCGATTGGGCTGCATGTTATCAACAAGTGGAAAATGTGTTCCGTCTGAAAAATAGTATGAGCAACGTCTTGATGCAGGGGCACTAAAGGATCGAACTGCAACGACTTCCAAAACATTGTGTTTGTCGTTCTAACAACACATTTATATTCAACCAAGCAGACGAAATATACTCTGATTGTACATTGAAAACAGCAAGCGGCAACCGGGCTGGGGGTGCAGCGAAGCGATAAGCAGGCGGAAAGAGTGAAGACGCAGCTCTCTCTTCCAAACCAAACATCAGCCATCATTACAAAAGGGCTACCAAAAAGAACAAGTGTATGCATCAAACTAAATAAAGATCCTACTACACCAAGTGTATGCGCATCTAACTAATCGGCTCGGTTAGACGTTACTATTTATTAAGCTGTGGAGATTGGCTGACGGCTTGAACCAGATGGGTGCCTGATGGGGGAAACTCCAGCCAGCAGATCGAAGTCTGATACTTGCGACCCTCTCTCCTACTTTGGGATGCAGAGCGTGGCGGCATATATCAGGGTATGGTGCATGCAGAGACGCATGGTACGCTGTGTACACATAGTTTTGCCTGATGACCGAAACCGCGCTGCCATCATGATCCTTGCCGTCGGTTATCTCCAGGTTAATCGGATAATTCAGTCCGACAAACAGAGAGCGTGTTCCAAGGCTACTTACCAGCCTCCAATCAAAAATTCCTGAAGACCCAGAGAAGTTGGGATCCTGCTCAAAGACCTTGCAGTGACTGTGATTGTATTCCGCGAAACAACACGTCCGGTACGTGCGAACGATCATCAATCTTTCGCCGTTTCGAGCCAGGAACCACCTGCAACTACCATGCTGCTTTTCTTTGAAAGGTTCTGGGATTAGGAAGGGTAGGGACACCAGGCGGCCTACAACATCATATCAAGTTGGAGTCAAATAAAAAAGGACTCTTGATTTAGTCAATCTTAAGAACAGCATGTTATGAGCATGAATATGTTTTGATAAATGTTGTGATAATATAAGCAAGCCATCATGATATCATAGGAAAGTAACATACTTACGTAATAACTGTTTGTAGCGATGACCGGAGTAGGCCAGCAATACGTCCAGCCATAGAAGGAGTCGATAAGCGTAAATGAAGCCCTTGTGTTCAATGGCATCGAGAACCATGGAGGATGTATGATCCTGCGATGGACGTGCAGATTTATCCACTTACCGCATGACTGTCGGATAGGCGAGACCGTGGTTGAAGAACGCATAATTAGCCCGAAATCTTTATAATTCCCGGATCTTGTGGGCACTTGGCAGATTACAACCTTGAGCAAATCAAACTTGGTATCATGTTGGCTCTTTGTAAGACTCCGAGTATTACGGGCGCGGTGCCAAAAGCTTGCGGTGTTAATCAAAGGAAGGGGAATCAATCACCGGTGTAGACCTCCACGAGCATCCAGGCCGCGACCGTCGACGAGCACCATCCAAGGCGTGTTCATGCCGACCCAAAGTACATACCGTTAATGTAGCTGAGGCTGATGGGGATCGGATCGCAGTGAAGGGGGTTGATGCTCGCCACCCTACGATCGTTATGCTGCGTGACATGTCGTTTCTAAAGATCAGGCGGCATCAGCAAGCAAGGAGCTAGCTTAAAAGCTCGACCGAGGGCTTTGAGTAAACGGTACAGCTCGACGAGCACGCCGAAAGCGGCATGGTAATCTTGAGATTGTCCACACGCGAAACAATGAGCTTTATTATCTACGTGGGGAGCGAATTCCAGCCACTCTTCGGCGGACGCTGCTCGGTTCTCGCCATTGTTAGTGCTTGGGTTTGGACGAGGGGGAGGCGCCTTAGCGGGGATGGAAGCTTGGGCGAGATTATGTGCGGAACAAAGATGGAGAAGCGAATATGTGCTACGGGAAGTGGACGGTGATGATGACTACAAGACGCCGCTTGACTTACGAGACACATACCACAGCGTGAGGGTCATATCGATGCGGACAACTTGTTTGAGTGATCACGATCGGTACTCCCTACGGTACCTACTACAAGATTACTATGCCCTAGCTTGCTAGAGTAGAGTAGTAGAGTAGGACTCTGCTCTACTACTAGCACCGGAGAAGTAGTATATTCTAATCTAAAATAGTTACAAACTTCGATGCCCGATCGTGGAACGACTATGAACCGTGCTCAAAGACCGTGGTTCACGTGGTGTTTGGACTTATATGCAAAAAATAGCAAGATGCCCGTGCATTGCACAAAGACACCATCATCACCAACTCGGTTTTTCTCTACTCCTACTCCTATAAAAGACTCAGGTTGGTGATGATGGAGGCGAGGAGGCGTGTTCAACCAAGGCGTGAATGACGGTGCAGCACTATTCAATTTGTTATAAAAAAAGTACTTGAAGAGATAGAGACATAGGGAGGAGCACGAGGTAAGGCCTTATCTGTAAATGTGGAGAGAGGTGCGGGTATCTTTTGTAAAATTGTCATAGTTGGCTTTATATCTGTCAGATATAGATCGGACTGTCTATATTACAAGATGGTAGGCAAACCATCATCACCAACTGGGTTTTCTATAAGAGTAGAGACTAGGGAGTACTAGTAAGGACACCATCTACTGCTTCGTGTGCTACTCCTGCGCTCCATTCGGCGGCCGCAACGTCCCCTATAGCCACTCCCTCCTACGCTCCATTCGGCGGGCGTTGTTGAAATCTGGGGAGCGCACTCTCGCGACTGCTAGCAGCCACGACTTCACCGACGACTACTTCTTCCCCAACCTCGGCAACCTCTTCCTCAACGACATGGGCGACAACCTCAACGCCAACGGTGCTGCTCCCGTTGTTGTATGTGTTTCTGTCCTTCCTGTTCAAAATCGTGGTAGAATTCATGTTTCTACTCTGTATCCTACTACTATGCTAGTCCACATGATTAGTTTCATCTTTGTTATAGCCATCATGATTTATTTTGTGCTTATTCGGATTAAATCTCGTAGTAACTTGCTCACATATTCTAATGGTGCAACGTCCCCTACAGCCACTCCCATTTCATGGATGGCCTGGTCCACTGCTATGAGTGCCCGATGCTATTTTGTGGCTCGCCGGCGGACATGGTGCATCACCTCACGGATGCGTGCAGCAGTCACTGTTGGCCCTTGGTGGAGAACAACAAGTACGACACGTGCTACCGGTTCACCATGCCGGAGTCGCTGGAGGATCACCGCCGCCTGCTAGTCTCGGAGGAGGACGGCAGCGTCTTCCTCTTGATCTTGGGCACCAGCGAGGCTCGCGCAGGCCGCCGCCCCGTCTTTGTAGCGTGCGTCGGCGTCTGTATTTTCTTGACACGAGGCAGATATCTGGGTGCAAGGTCAATGTTACTACCCCTCCGGGTCACGTGGGCGGCAAACCGGCCTCATCGGACAGACTTGGAATCGAGGAGCTGGGACTATCCCGCCAATGTGGACTTGGAAAACCCATGGCATCCGTTCTATCCTTTACCCGCCGACTCGGTGCATGGGACTCCAAGGAGGTTCACCTGGACATACGCATTATCAAGTGCACTTAGAAAACATGTAGTGTGTGTGTGGGCGCTTATGGCCCGTGTCTTTGCCGCTTTTGATTATGTAAGCTTGTCGTTAAACTTGAGTGGCTTTCGCCGCAGTCCTTCCTTTGAACTGCTCCTCTCAGTGAGCTGATGTAAGACACTTTGGGTTTCATTTGATAATGGAACCGGGGAGGAGCCTCCCTGTTCTTCTAAAAAAATACGCATTGTCAAGTTAAATGTTGATCATTAGTCTTCGCTCAATGTAATCCGATGTCTAAGCATGTGGAGACTTCCATGCAGGATCTTGCTCTATTGGAGTATCACGCATGAATAAAAGTGTATCGGTTTATGGTTTAGTCTAGAATCTTCCATGTATGAATTTTTACTGCAGTACTGGTGAAAGACTTACGATGAACCATTTCTTACATCTCCTCTGCCCCCTTGCAAGTTGCAAGTCATCCTGATTTAATCCCTCCGTCTAGGTGTATAAGGGCATGGTTAATATTACTTAATAGTATAGCCAACTGTTGACTATAAGAAAGTGCCACGTCATCTGTAGCCAACATGTATAACAATCGATACTCAAAAACTAATTCTTAAAGATCATTTCTTGCAAAGCACAATAAGTGTTATTTCTTCACAAGTTTTGGATGCAGGTTGATCAGTTGAACGCTTTTGTTTGCAAAAGATACCTTTTTATCTATTTCACCCGGATGTTTGTGAGCTCTAGAGATGAGATAATATCCGAAGAAACCTATCGATACCCGTTACACATGAGATGACCCCCACATCCTTTGTCAAAATAAACAACTCCCCAATCAATGCATTTCACTCTTCGGTGCAACGCACGGGCACCTTACTACTATAGATTAGTACGACCAAAAATTGAGCTAACATTATATATAGTATGATAAATACTTATGCATGTCACCTAAAATTATATCATTCAAAACTATGTTCAAATATGAATCCAACGATATAGTTTTTGTTGACATGCACTAACATTTTGTCAGTTAAATCTTGACCAAATTCAATGGGGACTAATAAACGCGACCAATGTAGTACAAGTGTAGAGGGCGGCGCTACACGGGAGTCTCACCTCTCACCCCACTCGTGGCGCGCAAAGAAGCCGTCATATCACAAAACCCAACCACTCCCGGTAATAAATGGCACAGTAAAATAAACGGACAAGCAGCCATCACATCCCTCCGTATTTTTTGCATTTCATCTCTCTGCATTTACTTTCTCCGGTTCAACTCCCACGCTCGATCCCTAGCTACTACTCCTAGGGCCAGTTCTTTTGGCGGCTTCCCCAGCTTTTCCCACAAGACTAGTCATAGTGGAGAGTAACAATAAGGGGCCTCACTCATTTATTTGGGCTTCTAAACTACTACTCCGTCCTGGTTTATTCCTCACCATTGTAATTTGTGCTAAATTTTGACCAAAGATTTAACTGATAAAATGTTACTCAAAACACTTAGGCTCGGTGTATCTAGGTGTGTAAGTCATTTTACGAAAACCAAATAATCCCAAAACACGTAGGCGCGGTGCATTAACTTCTACCTCATTTCTTGTTTCTTGACATATCAACAAATAAGAGATGAGGGTGTGCATGCTTTTAATGACCTGAGACTACCAAACATGACATGCAGTGGTTAGTTCATTGCATGCAATACTATTTAATTAGCAAATAAACATTAACGTTTCTCGTTTTCTCCTCCTCCTTGGTCATGGTGCACAGCCTAAGATGACTTACTCACCTAGACGGAGGGAGTATCAACATTCACAATGTCAAAACAATATTTTTATACTCATTATAAAACGTAGTTCTTATACTCATTATAATCAGTATTGTAGATATTGATATTTTTAGTATAAATTTGGTCATGGGATTTCATTGATGCCTGTCAAAGAGTGGAGGAAGCAGAGCTTAGGGCTTGCATTGTCGGTCTCTACATAGGTATTTCTCTTCATAATCCTGTAATTTTAGAGACTGGTTGCGCTTTTGTGGTACCGTCTCTTGCATCGGGGGACTATGACAGGTCTGCTATGCGTGACCTGAAGATGAAAGCGTTGAGCATCTCGAAGTTGATCAACAATCTTAAATTGTCAAAGATTAGCCGTTCGGCCAATAACGTGGCACACTTAATCGCTAAGTATAACTTTGACAATAGATTAGATGGTATTCTTGTAAATAACATACCGCCCTGTGTCGTGAATACTGTATCGAATGAGTGTAATGGTGTTGCTGGTTAATTAGTATAAGGTGGTGTTTAAAAAAGTATATATTTGGTCAAACACTTTGCAAATGGTTGACGGGAGTAAAAAGGACCAGAGGGAGTATCATGCATGCGGAGTAGGCAAAAAAATTTGCTCATTTTTAGCCGGTCGAAGTCTCAAAGGGTGCGACCACGCGAGGGAGGCGTGACGGTTGATGGAATTAAGTGAAGTTACATCCACGCGCCGGCATGGCATGCGAACAGGCAGAAGCTATGCTGTCAGGCCTACGATATGGGTCTAGTAGACATGGCATCTAGTGGGTCCCGCATAGTTCTCGAGAACTCTTTGGGGGCTTGCAGCCGTTTATCGACCGGGCAAGCCAGCAACCCCACGCTGTTCACACGCCCTACTTGTCCCCGTCTTCTACCTCACAATAGTTTGCTCCCAGTCGTCCCGTCCTTTCACATTAGTTCGCTCCCAGTTTTTGCGGGGTACAACAGTTCAACTTCTCCTAACCCTCCTCCAAAATCCATGGCCTCCCGAATCTCCATGGTCGCTGCTGAGTACCCGAGTTAGAGCCATCACCGGCGATCAGTTCATCGTCATCTACACACGTGGATCCGCGACGGTGAAAGCATGGCTTGCTCGCTTCTGCGCATGTTCAGCGATTCAACGGATGAGTGGGTCATTGGGCTAGATGTTGAGTACACCACAGTCTGGGACGAGAGAAGGATCTAAAGGACGAAGAGAGGAAGAAGCCCGCCGTGATCCAGGTTTTCGTACATAATGTTTGCTTGGTCTACCACATATGCCATGTCGATGTTGAGTGCCAGGATTTTCAGAACTTCCTCAAGGACAAAAGAGTGAAATTAATTCTTGTAGGCTTTAAGAACGACAAAGAAGTCCTGCGTCGGATAGGTCTCGTTGTAGGCCAGCCCTTCGATCTCCAGAAGGCAAGCCTGGTATCCTCCTCTCAACCTTCAATGGTGACCCTGGCAGCAGCCATGATTGATCCTTCGTACGCTAAACTGAAGAAACCTCATCACGAGTTTCATCATGCATGAGAGTCGAAGACATTAGATGAAGATCACATCCTGTACACAGCAATGGATGCCTACCTTTGTTTAAATATCTACATGGGTTGGATGAAGAAGCGAGCCCAAAGGTCCGGTTCAAGCAAAGAAGCGTCGTGAAGAGGAAGAGGAAGAGGGACGAGGACGAAGTCGAGGGCGTGGACTCGGACTCGAGTAGGTGGTAGTGTCGTCGCTCATGCTGGTTCTAGTGATGTCAAGTCGACTAGTTGCTTAGTTTATTTTCAAGGGTGTGTTGTCTTTGAGGCCCCGGCAGAACTATGTTTATGTTCTTTCTCGTTATTTGAACTGTTTAGTACGTAGAGTAGTACTAGTACTATGTCTTACTAATGTTCTTCTTGCAGTTGGTACTACTGCTCGTACCTTCGTGTTCCCACTGTACTTAATACGTTCGTACTAGTAGTATAATTTGGGTCAGTCGATTTGTGAAAGAAGTTCGATGGAGCGAAGGAAGAAGACGACAGAAGAGGTGGAAGAAGCCCTTCTAGCCATCCATGTTGCATCAAACGGCTCACATGAGTCGACTGACCCAAATTGCTCCTTCAGATTGCAGGATCCACGTGGCATTCAAGGTCTCGAAGGTAGATTCCGCATCCGCACCCGGTTTGCGGGCTCGACGCGCGCGCGATCGGCTTCCACCGCGACAGCCACCATGTGTGCCTCCTCCGCGCGAGCGGAGACGACAATGACACGCTAGTTCCTCCTCGCCGGCGTGCTGGAGCACGCGCTCGTCCTCCTCTTTGTACGCTGCATGCATAGATGCGGCTCCACCAGCTGCTTGCGTGCTTGGCAGCACGGCGGCATGGTGAGGAGGGACTGCAAACGACGTGAGCGGGCGAGCCTTCGGCTTCATGACACAGGGATGGCGGCGACACGGCGGTGATGGGCGAGAAATTGTTGGCCGGAGCATGTGGGCGCCGACATGCGCAATGGCGGCGGCAGCATATTGATGAGTGCGCGTATGGGAGCTTACTTTAGTTTTATATGAGGTCAAACTTAAAAGAAAACCGTACTAGTACACGTAAACATTAGACTTAGGCAGGGTTTTTTTTGTGAAGTTAGTACCACAGCCACGATACGGAATCCTGTGCAAGCGCGTGAACGCTGACGCGCGTCGATCGAGCAGTCGCGTCACCGTGTCACGCTCGAAGGACATCCACCGAACCTTTTTGTGTGTGTGAAAACAATCCTCGAGTATTACTCAACTTTTTTTCCTGGGAAAGTTCTTGACGCTGCAATATTTCCATATATTTGAATTTAGCTCCAGTTTGTGTTTATTTGGGTTTGGACGTTTTAGGTGCGCCCTAGTTTTTTTAATACTTATTTTGTGTGTGTGTGACTGAGAGAGAATGTGTGTATGTGTCCATATGTGTGTTGTGGCGGAAGGGAAATGTGGAGATGGTGTGCGTGTGATCTGAGACATAGAGAGGTGTGAATGTGCAAGCAATCATGCATGAGTGAGACATAGACAGATGCCGATACGTTGTGTATACATGAGAGAACGGTCTTCTAGTTTACTTGTGTGTGTGTGTGTGTGAGAGAGAGAGAGAGAGAGAGAGAGAGGAGCATCCGTAACACAACAACCATCTCTCTCGATTCGTCCGTCCCTCGCATGATCGCATGCAACATATGCATCAACGCGCACATTTTGACACCCTCACTCGGCCCCTGCCCACCTCAAGGCCCGCACAATCTCTTCATGAATACCCATTTCTCTCCTTAGGTTTGTTTTCGCTCAATATCTGACACACACACACACCACACACACACACGCACGCACACACGCGCACACACACACACACTCCCCCGAGCACACAATTCATCCCCATCCAAGGTTATACGGCGACCACTCTCGCTTGTGCTTCTTTGCACCCCAACATGCACAACACCTCAATCTTTAAAGAGGGCATCGAGCGGATCGAAGGCAGCGACCACACCGCTAGAGAATGCGGGGTCATTTGGAAGCAGGGTGATGTAACGACGGTGGCCGACTCCTCCCCCACCCACTCTCTCTCTTGCACAAAATTACCAATCCCTCTCTCCCCTGCACAAAATTGTCAATCCCTTAACCCATGAGATCCTTCCCCTCTCGTCCATGTTTTTCTAGCTCTCTCATCAAACATGTTGTCTCTTCTCCTTCCACGTATACAGAATCACGTATATTACATGTCTCCATCTTTCTCACAGACCTAACTTCTTCCTTTCTTTCTCTCTCTCACTCTCTCTCTCTCTCTCTCTCTGTGTCTCGTTAGGTTTGTCTCCTACTCTCTCGTCCACATACATACAATCTTTCCCGCCCTATCTGCTCCATCTTCAAAAGCTCTCTCTGGACGTTTCATTCACACAATGGGATATGTCAAAATGTTGCTTCTATAATGGCTGATGTAGAGTTGTGGTTGTTTTTGTTGCATCCTACAAAGTAATAACTATGAAATGCATTTAGATTCTCATTTATTTGGGATTATGTGAGTTTGAGCATGTTGTGAAGTACTATAGACCTTGTATACATCTTCGGATTCGACAATGATTGTAACTATTGAATTGTATAGACCATTACATTCGAAGTCAATAACCTAATATATTTATTTCACAAATGTGTACTCCCTCCGTTTTTATTTAAGTCCGCATATTAGCATTGGTCAAAGTCAAGTTTTGTAAACTCTCAGAAAGCTTATAACAAAAAATATTAACATATACAATAACAAATAAATACCATTAGATTCATTATTGAATGTACTTCCACATCATACATATTTGTTATGGTAAATGTTTATATTTTTAATATAAACTTGGTCAAACTTTAGGAAGTTTGACTTCGGTCAAACCTAATATGCAAAGTTTACTACTACTACTCGCTAGTTGCTTAGCTGAATCACTCAACACGCCACACGGGGAGTCCAGTGTCACAAAAATTTGAGGTCGTGGGAAAATCTCCGCGACCTGATTCAGCAAAGGAAGTTACCATCATAGCCTTGAACAGGCCTAGTACGACGCTTGGTAGGGGCTGTTTTCGTAACTCAGTTCACCCTACCCAGCCAGCCCCACCCGGCACCTAGAGTAGTACACCTGAATACTCCCCATTTTCTATCCCCACATAAAATAGACTTCTCCACGGCACCGCAGCCTTCGTGCTCCTCCCCTTTACATCAGCGCACTCGTCCACCGCAGCGCATCTGCCTCATCGACGACCTCGTATGCCGCACTGGAGCCGGTCCACCGTCGTCGTCGTAGACGGAGCCTCTTCCCCGGCATCGTCTCCCACGGTCTCGGATCTGCTTCCCGGAAGCCGATGCCAAGCGCAGAAGTACCACCGTCGTGGACAATGAACTGACTCACGTTGCCGACCATGACTCACAGAGGCCGCCGCGACCATCGTTCTCCTCCTCGATTGGTAATGAGCGTATTGAATCACTTAGCAGTACATGTGCAGTTCCAATTTTGTTCATACCTACCCTTCAATTTTCACAGGTGATATTGGTCCCGTAAAAGTAATTGGTTATAGCCTCCATTGTCCAACAGCATATCAGCTTGTAATTGTGTGTCGCTCCTGTATCGCGCTGTGCTTGGGTAGGTTTTTCATCTGCAACTAGCAGTGTGGCAAATGATGGAAAGGTTTTTAGAACAAGCAAGATGCCCATGCGTTGCACGCATCAAGATGCATTTGTATGAGTAGTCTATCTTGTGGGGGAAAAGGATGAACGAGGGAAGGCCTTGTTTGCAAATCTGGAGAGGGGTATGGGTATCTTTTTGCAAAATTCCCATTTGTTTCCTTCCTATCTGTCAGATATAAATCGGACGGCCTATATTGCAAGAAAAAAAGTATAGAGAAAAAAGAGTAGACACTAAAGGAAGTAGAGATAAATATTAAATATTAAATATAAAATAAATATAACTGTAGAGAAGAGAGTAGAGCTAGCAGAGACGTCGGAAAAGGATCGCGCGCGCGGGAAAAAGCGGTTGGGCGTGCGCTAGTTTTGGCGCGTGGCGTCCGACGCGCTTTATAAAATCCAACGCCCTCCCACTGATACGTCTCCGTCGTATCTATAATTTTTTATTGTTCCATGCCAATATTATTCACTTTCATATACTTTTTGGCAACTTTTTATATTATTTTTGGGACTAACTTATTGATCCAAAGGTGCCGGTGCTAGTTCCTCTACATTGCATGTTTTTGTTTCAGAAACCCAATATCAAACGGAGTCCAAACGGGATAAAAGCGGACGGAGATTTTTTGGAATATTTATGATTTTACGGGAGTAAAATCAGCATAACGGTGTCCGGTAGGGGCGCGCCCTACCCCCAGCGCGCCCTGACCCTCGTGGTCCACCGTAAAGGCGGTTGATGCTCTCCTTCTGGCGCAAGAAAGCTAATTTTACAAGGAAGATCTGAGCGAAAGATTCACCCCAATCGGAGTTACGGATCTCCAGATATAAAATAAACGGTGAAGGGGTAGAATCTGCCAACGCAGAGAACGCAGAAACAGAGAGACAGATCCAATCTCGGAGTGGCTCTCGCCCCTCCCAAGCCATGGGAGCCAAGGACCAGAGGGGAAACCCTTCTCCCATCTATGGAGAAGGTCAAGGAAGAAGAAGAAGGGGGCTCTGTCCCCCTTGCTTCCAGTGGCGCCAGAACGCCGCCGGGGGCCATCATCATCACCGCGATCTTCACCAATACCTCTGCCATCTTCATCAACATCTCCATCACCTTCCCCCTTCTATCTACAGCGGTCCACTCTCTCGCAATCCGTTGTACCCTCTACTTGAACATGGTGCTTTATGCTTCATATTATTTTCCAATGATGTGTTGCCATCGTATGATGTCTGAGTAGATTCCTATTGTCCTATCGGTGATTGATGAATTGCTATGATTGGTTTGAGTTGCATGTTTTATTATTGGTGCTGTCCTATTGTGCCCTCCGTGTCGCGCAAGCGTGAGGGATTCCCGTTGTAGGGTGTTGCAATACGTTCATGACTCGCTTATAGTGGGTTGGTGAGTGACTGGAACACAAACCCGAGTAAGAGGGATTGTTGCGTATGGGATAAAGGGGACTTGATGCTTTAATGCTATGGTTGGGTTTTACCTTAATGAATCTTTAGTATTTGCGGATGCTTGCTAGAGTTCCAATCATAAGTGCATATGATCCAAGTAGAGAAAGTATGTTAGCTTATGCCTCTCCCTCAAATAGAATTGCAATAGTGATTACCGGTCTAGTAACATAGTCAGTTGCCTAGGGACAATTTCACAACTCCTACCACCAATTTTCCACACTCGCTATATTTACTTTAGTTGTGTCTTTATCTAAACATCCCCTAGCTTTTATTTACGCGTTCTTTACTTCCTTGCTAACCTATCCAAAAACACCTACAAAGTACTTCTAGTTTCATACTTGTTTCCGGTAAAGCGAACGTCAAGCATGCATAGAGTTGTATCGGTGGTCGATAGAACTTGAGGGAATATTTATTCTACCTATAGCTCCTCGTTGGGTTCGACACTCTTACTTATCGAAAACTGTTGCGATCCCCTATACTTGTGGGTTATCAAGACCTTTTTCTGGCGCCGTTGCCGGGGAGTCATAGCGTGGGGTGAATATTCTCGTGTGTGCTTGTTTGCTTTATCACTAAGTAATTTTTATTTGCTGTTCTAAGTTGTTCTCTATCTTTAGTTATGGATATGGAACATGGAATACCAAAAAAATTAGGTGTACTTGCTACTCATGAGGATGGGGTAATTCTTAAAACCCTCGATTCTCATTATGCGAGAGATATTATATACTAATTTCATAATCCTGAGAAAACCCCATTCAACTTTATAATGGGAGACACGTTGGATCAACGTGAATACTTTAGGGATTATCGCTCGACACAAAAAAGGAAACTATTATGGGATCAATTTATTATGTGCGTTGGTATGCCTGGGATCTATGCTTGAGATATGACGTTACTTGTTGCTCTAGGATAGAGGCTCCACACCTTCCCTTTTCATGCGAATTTAATGATAATGAAACCTTAGCTTCTTATGCTAATGGTATATATGATTACTATGATGTGGAACAAATAGAAGAATTTGTTGCTTTTAAGGCTGCTTATGAAATTGAAGCTTTGTTTCAAAAGTATGAAGCTTTAGATGATGATGTTTATAGGCCTGAAAATCTTGCTATACTTAGATATTGCTATGCAAATTACAAATACAATTACTACATTAATGCATTTATTAAGAAAGTCTCCGCTGTCCAAGAAGAGACTAATATTTTGCAGGAAGCTATGGAAGAATAAATTGATGAAGTTGTGAGCTCATTGGATGAAAAAGATGATGAGGAGAGCGAAGAACAAAAGGAGGAGGAGCGGATTAGCTACCCGTGCCCACCTTCTAACGAGAGTAACCCTCCAACTCATACATTATTTAATTCCCCTTCGTGCTTACCGAAGGATGGTTGCTATGATGATTGCCATGATGATTTCTATGATGATTGTTATGATCCCGTTGATTCTCTTGAAATATCCCTTTTTGATGATGCTTGTTATGCTTGTGGCCAAGATGTCAATATGAATTAGGCTTATGGAGATGAACTTGCTATAGTTCCTTATGTTAAACATGAAATTGTTGCTATTGCACCCACGCATGATAGTCCTATTATCTTTTTGAATTCTCCCGATTATACTATATCGGAGAAGTTTGCCCTTATTAAGGATTATATTGATGGGTTGCCTTTTACCATTGCACATGATGATTTTGATGAATGTAATATGCATGTGCTTGCTTCTCCTACTTGCAATTATTAGGAGAGAGGAACTCTATCTCCGCCTCTTTATGTTTCCAATACGATAAAATTGCAAGAAACTGTTTATACTATGCATTGGCCTTTACTATGTGTGCATGAATTGTTCTTTTATGACATGACGATGCATACGAAGAGAGTTAGACTTCATTTTTGCATGATATATGTTACTTTGTGCTCACTACTAAATTACAAATCATTGTTAATTAAAATTGGCTTTGATATACCTTGGGATCCGGGTGCATTCACTACTTGAGCACTATATGCCTAGCTTAATGGCTTTAAAGAAAGGCGCTGCCAGGGAGACAACCCGGGAGTTTTATAGAGTCATTTATTTCTGTTGAGTGCTTTCATATAGTTTAAAAACAACAAAAATAAGGAGGGGAACCTAAAAACTTTTCAAAAAGGAAAGTGAAAGTAAGAAAGACAAGCATTGTTGAAGTGGGAGAGCTCCTTGAACTTTGTTCATGCTCACAGAAACTTTGTGAATCTTAATTACAGAAACTTTTCAACAAAAATAATTATCCCCTTGTATAATTCCATTGTATTATAAAAATAATGTGCTAAGGTTTGCCTTTAGGATGTTCACAATGCTTGTTGGTTTGTACGGTGCAGGACAGAAACTTTGTCTGTAGTGCGCAATTTTACATTTTTAACTGGAAAGTCAATTGGTTCTGATTCTTTTTGAACTGTCTTTCTATACAACTTATTTGTTTTTCCTAATTTTGGTAGAATTTTTGGGGTAACATAAGTATTGTGATTGTTCAGATTGCTACAGACTGTTCTGTTTTTGGCATATTCTGTTTTTGATGCATAGTTTGCTTGTTTTGATGAATCTATCAATTTATATCAGTGGATTAAGCCATGGAAAAGTTATATTACAGTAGACACAATGCAAAAACAAAATATGAATTGGTTTGTAACAGTACTTAGAGTGGTGATTCACTTTATTATACTAACGGATCTTACCGAGTTTCGGTTGAAGTTTTGTGTGGATATAGTGTCTAATCGAGGATGTTTCGATGTGAGAAGAAGGAAGAGAGGCAAGAGCTCAAGCTTGGGGATGCCCAAGGAACCCCCAAGTAAATATTCAAGGAGACTTAAGCGTCTAAGCTTGGGGATGCTGGGGAGGCATCCCATCTTTCTTCAACAAGTATCGGTATGTTTTCGGATTCGTTTCGTTCATGCATTATGTGCAAGTCTTGGAGCGTCTTTTGCAATTAGGTTTTTATTTTTCTTTTATGCACCATGCTGGTATGAGATAGTCCTTGGTTGATTTATAGAATGCTCATTGCACTTCACTTAAATCTTTTGAGTATGGCTTTATAGAATGTTTCATGTGCTTCACTTATATCATTTGAAGTTTGGATTGCCTATTTCTCTTCACATAGAAAACCGCCATTTGTAGAATGCTCTTTTGCTTCACTTATATTTGTTAGAGCGTGGGCATATATTTTGTATAAATAATTAAACTATCTTGCTTTACTTATATCTATTTAGTGAGATGACAGGAATTGGTCATTCACATGGTTAGTCAGAAAATCCTACATAAACTTGTAGATCGCTGAATATGATATGTTTGATTCCTTGCAATAGTTTTGCGATATAAAGATGGTGATATTAGAGTTATGCTAGTGGGTGGTTGTGGATTGTACAGACACTTGTGTTGAGGTTTGCAAGTCCCGTAGCATGCACGTATGGTAACCGTTGTGTGACAAATTTGGAGCATGGGGTGTTTCTTTGATTGTCTTCCTTATGAATGGCGGTCGGGGACGAGCGATGGTCTTTTCTTACCAATCTATCCCCCTAGGGGCATGCATAGTAGTACTCTACTTCGAGGGCTAATAAACTTTTGCAATAAGTATATGAGTTCTTTATGACTAATGTGAGTCCATGGATTATACGCACTCTCACCCTTCCATCATTGCTAGCCTCTTCAGTACCATGCATTGCCCTTTCTCACCTCGAGAGTTGGTGCAAACTTCGCCGGTGCATCCAAACCCCGTGATACGATACGCTCTATCACACATAAGCCTCATTATATCTTCCTCAAAACAGCCACCATACCTACCTATCATGGCATTTCCATAGCCATTCTGAGATATATTGCCATGCAACTTCCATCATCATCATATACATGACTTGAGCATTCATTGTCATATTGCTTTACATGATCGTAAGATAGCTAGCATGATGGTTTCATGGCTTGTCCATTTTTTGATGTCATTGCTACGCTAGATCATTGCACATCCCGGTACACCACCGGAAGCATTCATATAGAGTCATATCTTTGTTCCAGTATCGAGTTGTAATATCGAGTTGTAAGAAAATAAAAGTGTGATGATCATCATTATAGAACATTGCCCCCCAAAAAAAGGAAAGGCCAAAGAAGCCTAAATAAAAAAGGGGGCCAAAGAAGCCCACCAAAAAAAGAAATAAAAGAAAAGGGGCAATGTTACTATCTCTTTTTCCACACTTGTGCTTCAAAGTAGCACCATGTTCTTCATATAGATTGTCTCCTATGTTGTCACTTTCATATACTAGTGGGAATTTTCATTATAGAACTTGGCTTGTATATTCCGACGATGGGCTTCCTCAAATGCCCTAGGTCTTCATGAGCACGCAAGTTGGATGCACACCCACTTAGTTTCTTTTGTTAAGCTTTCATACACTTATAGCTCTTAGTGCATCTGTTGCATGGCAATCCCTACTCCTCTCATTGACATCAATTGATGGGCATCTCCATAGCTCGTTGATTAGCCGCGTCGATGTGAGACTTTTTCCCTTTTTTGTCTTCTCCACCTAACCTCCATCATTATATTCTATTCCACCTATAGTGCTATATCCATGGCTTGCGCTCATGTATTGCGTGAGGGTTGAAAAAAGCTGTAGCGCGTTAAAAAGTATGAACCAAGTGCTCGGCTTGTCATCGGGGTTGTGCATGATGGGTGCATTTTGTGTGACAAAAATGAAGCATGGCCAAACTGTATGATCTTGTAGGGATAAGCTTGCTTTTGCCTTGTTGTTTTCAAAAGACATGATTGCTTTATTGGTATGCTCGAAGAATTATTGCTTTTATGTCAAATGATAGATTATTGCTTTGAATCACTCGTGTCTTAATATTCATGCCATGATTAGACATATGATCAAGACAATGCTAGGTAGCATTCCACATCAAAAATTATTCCTTTTTATCATTTACCTACTCGAGGACGAGCAGGAATTAAGCTTGGGGATGCTGATACGTCTCCGTTGTATCTCTAATTTTTGATTGTTCCATACCAATATTATTCACTTTCATATACTTTTTGGCAACTTTTTATATTATTTTTGGGACTAACTTATTGATCCGATTGCCGGTGCGGTTCACTGCATTGCATGTTTTTTTGTATCGTAGAAACCCAATATCAAACGGAGTCCAAACGGGATAAAAACGGAGGGAGATTTTTTTGGAATATTTATGATTTTCTCGAAGTAAAATCAACGCGAAACGGTGTCCAGGGTGGTCACGAGGTAGGGGGCGCGCCCTACCCCCCCCCCCCCCCAGGCGCGCCCCTGGCCCTCGTGGTCCACCTGTAAGGCGGTTGACGCTCTCCTTCTGGCACAAGAAAGCTAATTTTACAAGGAAGATCTGAGCGAAAGATTCACCCCAATCGGAGTTACGGATCTCCGGATATAAAAGAAACGGTGAAGGGGTAGAATCTGCCAACGCAGAGAACGCAGAAACAGAGAGATAGATCCAATCTCGGAGGGGCTCTCGCCCCTCCCAAGCCATGGGAGCCAAGGACCAGAGGGGAAACCCTTCTCCCATCTAGGGAGAAGGTCAAGGAAGAAGAAGAAGAAGGGGGGTTCTCTCCCCTTGCTTCCGGTCGCCTTGAACGCCGCCGGGGCCATCATCATCAGCGCGGTCTTCACCAACACCTCCGCCATCTTCACCAACATCTCCATCACCTTCCCCCTTCTATCTACAGCGGTCCACTCTCCCGCAACCCGCTGTACCCTCTACTTGAACATGGTGCTTTATGCTTCATATTATTTTCCAATGATGTGTTGCCATCCTATGATGTCTGAGTAGATTCCTATTATCCTATCAGTGATTGATGAATTGCTATGATTCGTTTGAGTTGCATGTTTTATTGTTGGTGATGTCCTATTGTGCCCTCCGTGTCGCGCAAGCGTGAGGGATTCCCGCTGTAGGGTGTTGCAATACGTTCATGATTCGCTTATAGTGGGTTGGTGAGTGACTGAAACACAAACCCGAGTAAGAGGGATTGTTGCGTATGGGATAAAGGGGACTTGATGCTTTAATGCTATGGTTGGGTTTTACCTTAATGAATCTTTAGTAGTTGCGGATGCTTGCTAGAGTTCCAATCATAAGTGCAGATGATCCAAGTAGAGAAAGTATGTTAGCTTATGCCTCTCCCTCAAATAGAATTGCAATAGTGATTACCGGTCTAGTAACATAGTTAGTTGCCTAGGGACAATTTCACAACTCCTACCACCACTTTTCCACACTCGCTATATTTACTTTAGTTGTGTCTTTATCTAAACAGCCCCTAGCTTTTATTTACGCGTTCTTTACTTCCTTGCTAACCTATCCAAAAACACCTACAAAGTACTTCTAGTTTCATACTTGTTTCCGTAGCGAGCGTCAAGCATGCATAGAGTTGTATCGGTGGTCGATAGAACTTGAGGGAATATTTATTCTACCTATAGCTCCTCGTTGGGTTCGACACTCTTACTTATCGAAAACTGCTATGCGATCCCCTATACTTGTGGGTTATCAAGACCTTTTCTGGCGCCGTTGCCGGGGAGTCATAGCGTGGGGTGAATATTCTCGTGTGTGCTTGTTTGCTTTATCACTAAGTAATTTTTATTTGCTGTTCTTAGTTGTTCTCTATCTTTAGTTATGGATATGGAACGCAAAATACCAAAAAAATTAGCTGTACTTGCTACTCATGAGGATGGGGTAACTCCTAAAACCCTCGATTCTCATTATGCGAGAGATATTATATACTACTTTGATAATCCTGAGAAAACCCCATTCAACTTCATAATGGGAGACACGTTGGATCAACGTGAATACTTTAGGGATTATCGCTCGACACAAAAAGGGAAACTATTATGTGATCAATTTATTATGTGCGTTGGTATGCCTGGGATCTATGCTTGAGATATGATGTTACTTGTTGCTCTAGGATGGAGGCTCCACACCTTCCCTTTTCATGCGAATTTAATGATAATGAAACCTTAGCTTCTTATGCTAATGGTATATATGATTACTATGATGTGGAACAAATAGAAGAATTTGTTGCTTTTAAGGCTACTTATGAAATTGAAGCTTTGTTTGAAAAGTATGAAGCTTTAGATGATGATGTTTATAGGCCTGAAAATCTTGCTATACTTAGATATTGCTATGCAAATTATAAATACAATTACTACATTAATGCATTTATTAAGAAAGTCTCCGCTGTCCAAGAAGAGACTAATATTTTGCAGGAAGCTATGGAAGATGAAATTGATGAAGCTGTGTGCTCATTGGATTAAAAAGATGATGAGGAGAGCGAAGAACAAAAGGAGGAGGAGCGGATTAGCTACCCGTGCCCACCTTCTAATGAGAGTAACCCTCCAACTCATACATTATTTAATTCCCCTTCGTGCTTACCGAAGGATGGTTGCTATGATTATTGCCATGATGATTGCTATGATGATTGTTATGATCCCGTTGATTCTCTTGAAATATCCCTTTTTGATGATGCTTGCTATGCTTGTGGCCAAGATGTCAATATGAATTATGATTATGGAGATGAACTTGCTATAGTTCCTTATGTTAAACATGAAATTGTTGCTATTGCACCCACGCATGATAGTCCTATTATCTTTTTGAATTCTCCCGATTATACTATATCAGAGAAGTTTGCCCTTATTAAGGATTATATTGATGGGTTGCCTTTTACCATTGCACATGATGATTTTGATGAATGTAATATGCATGTGCTTGCTGCTCCTACTTGCAATTATTATGAGAGAGGAACTCTATCTCCGCCTCTTTATGTTTCCAATACGATAAAATTGCAAGAAACTGTTTATACTATGCATTGGCCTTTACTATGTGTGCATGAATTGTTCTTTTATGACATGTTGATGCATAGGAAGAGAGTTAGACTTCGTTTTTGCATGATATATGTTACTTTGTGCTCGCTACTAAATTACAAATCATTGTTAATTAAAATTGGCTTTGATATACCTTGGGATCCGGGTGGATTCACTACTTGAGCACTATATGCCTAGCTTAATGGCTTTAAAGAAAGCGCTGCCAGGGAGACAACCCGGAAGTTTTAGAGAGTCATTTATTTCTGTTGAGTGCTTTCATATAGTTTAAAAACAACAAAAATAAGGAGGGGAACCTAAAAACTTTTCAAAAAGGAAAGTGAAAGTAAGAAAGACAAGCATTGTTGAAGTGGGACAGCTCCTTGAACTTTGTTCATGCTCACAGAAACTTTGTGAATCTTAATTACAGAAACTTTTCAACAAAAATAGTTATCCCCTTGTATAATTCCATTGTATTATAAAAATAATGTGCTAAGGTTTGCCTTTAGGATGTTTACAATGCTTGTTGGTTTGTACGGTGCAGGACAGAAACTTTGGCTGTAGTGCGCGATTTTACATTTTTAAACGGAACGTCAATTGGTTCTGATTATTTTTGAACTGTCTTGTTATACAAATTGTTTGTTTTTCCTAATTTTGGTAGAATTTTTGGGGTAACATAAGTATTGTGATTGTTCAGATTGCTACAGACTGTTCTGTTTTTGGCAGATTCTGTTTTTGATGCATAGTTTGCTTGTTTTGATGAATCTATCAATTTATATCAGGGGATTAAGCCATGGAAAAGTTATATTACAGTAGACACAATGCAAAAAAAATATGAATTGGTTTTCAACAGTACTTAGAGTGGTGATTTTCTTTATTATACTAACGGATCTTACCGAGTTTCTGTTGAAGTTTTGTGTGGATGTAGTGTCTAATCGAGGATGTTTCGATGTGAGAAGAAGGAAGAGAAGCAAGAGCTCAAGCTTGGGGATGCCCGAGGCACCCCAAGTAAATATTCAAGGAGACTCAAGCGTCTAAGCTTGGGGATGCTTGAGGAGGCATCCTCTTTCTTCAACAAGTATCGGTATGTTTCGGATTCGTTTCGTTCATGCATTATGTGCAAGTCTTGGAGCGTCTTTTGCAATTAGGTTTTTATTTTTATTTTATGCACTATGCTGGTATGAGATAGTCGTTGGTTGATTTATAGAATGCTCATTGCACTTCACTTAAATCTTTTGAGTATGGCTTTATAGAATGCTTCATGTGCTTCACTTATATCATTTGAAGTTTGGATTGCCTGTTTCTCTTCACATAGAAAACCGCCATTTGTAGAATGCTCGTTTGCTTCACTTATATTTGTTAGAGCATGGGCATATCTTTTGTAGAAAGAATTAAACTCTCTTGCTTCACTTATATCTATTTAGAGAGATGACAGGAATTGGT
The DNA here is from genome assembly GCA_021605145.1 of Aegilops bicornis. Lineage (NCBI taxonomy): Eukaryota > Viridiplantae > Streptophyta > Magnoliopsida > Poales > Poaceae > Aegilops > Aegilops bicornis. The sequence continues at coordinate 188,418,141 of CM038671.1, read as the reverse complement.
CATTCACATGGTTAGTCATAAAATCCTACATAAACTTGTAGATCGCTGAATATGATATGTTTGGTTCCTTGCAATAGTTTTGCGATATAAAGATGGTGATATTAGAGTTATGCTAGTGGGTGGTTTGTGGATTGTAGAGACACTTGTGTTGAGGTTTGCAAGTCCCGTAGCATGCACGTATGGTAACCGTTGTGTGACAAATTTGGAGCATGGGGTGTTTCTTTGATTGTCTTCCTTATGAGTGGCGGTCGGGGAGGAGCGATGGTCTTTTCCTACCAATCTATCCCCCTAGGGGCATGCGTAGTAGTACTTTGTTTCGAGGGCTAATAAACTTTTGCAATAAGTATATGAGTTCTTTATGACTAATGTGAGTCTATGGATTATACGCACTCTCACCCTTCCATCATTTCTAGCCTCTTCGGTACCGTGCATTGCCCTTTCTCACCTCGAGAGTTGGTGCAAACTTCGCCGGTGCATCCAAACCCCGTGATATGATACGCTCTATCACACATAATCCTCATTATATCTTCCTCAAAACAGCCACCATACCTACCTATCATGGCATTTCCATAGCCATTCCGAGATATATTGCCATGCAACTTCCATCATCATCATATACATGACTTGAGCATTCATTGTCATATTGCTTTACATGATCGTAAGATAGCTAGCATGATGGTTTCATGGCTTGTCCGTTTTTTGATGTCATTGCTATGCTAGATCATTGCACATCCCGGTACACTACCGGAAGCATTCATATAGAGTCATATCTTTGTTCCAATATCGAGTTGTAATATCGAGTTGTAAGTAAATAAAAGTGTGATGATCATCATTATAGAACATTGCCCCAAAAAAGGAAAGGCTAAAGAAGCCTAAATAAAAAAGGGGGCCAAAGAAGCCCACCAAAAAAAAGGGCAATGTTACTATCTCTTTTTCCACACTTGTGCTTCAAAGTAGCACCATGTTCTTCATATAGATTGTCTCCTATGTTGTCACTTTCATATACTAGTGGGAATTTTCATTGTAGAACTTGGCTTGTATATTCCGACGATGGGCTTCCTCAAATGCCCTAGGTCTTCATGAGCACGCAAGTTGGATGCACACCCACTTAGTTTCTTTTGTTGAGCTTTCATACACTTATAGCTCTTAGTGCATCCGTTGCATGGCAATCCCTACTCCTCGCATAGACATCAATGATGGGCATCTCCATAGCCCGTTGATTAGCCGCGTCGATGTGAGACTTTCTCCCTTTTTTGTCTTCTCCACCTAACCCCCATCATTATATTCTATTCCACCTATAGTGCTATATCCATGGCTTGCGCTCATTTATTGCGTGAGGGTTGAAAAAGCTGAAGCGCGTTAAAAAGTATGAACCAATTTCTTGGCTTGTCATCAGGGTTGTGCATGATGGGTGCATTTTGTGTGACGAAAATGAAGCATGGCCAAACTGTATGATTTTGTAGGGATAAGCTTGCTTTTTCCTTGTTGTTTTGAAAAGACATGATTGCTTTATTGGTATGCTCGAAGTATTATTGCTTTTATGTCAAATGATAGACTATTGCTTTGAATCACTCGTGTCTTAATATTCATGCCATGATTAGACATATGATCAAGACAATGCTAGGTAGCATTCCACATCAAAAATTATTCCTTTTTATCATTTACCTACTCGAGGACGAGCAGGAATTAAGCTTGGGGATCTTGATACGTCTCCGTCATATCTATAATTTTGATTGTTCCATGCCAATATTATTCACTTTCATATACTTTTGGCAACTTTTATATTATTTTGGGACTAACTTATTGATCCGATTGGCCAGTGCCGCCTACATGTTGCATGTTTTTGTTTCACAGAAACCCAATATCAAACGGAGTCCAAACAGGATAAAAACGGACGGAGATTTTTTTGGAATATTTATGATTTTACGGAAGTAAAATCAACTTGAAAGCAGTGTCCGTGGTGGTCACGAGGTAGGCGTGCCCTACCCCCCAAAGCGCCCCGACCCTCGTGGTCCACCCGTAAGGCTGTTGACGCTCTCCTTCTGGCGCAAGAAAGATAATTTTACAAGGAAGATTTGAGCGAAAGATTCACCCCAATCGGAGTTATGGATCTCCGGATGTAAAAGAAACGGTGAAGGGGTAGAATCTGCCAACGCAGAGAACGCAGAAACAGAGAGATAGATCCAATCTCGGAGGGGATATCGCCCCTCCAAAGCCATGGGAGCCAAGGACCAGAGGGGAAACCCTTCTCCCATCTATGGATAAGGTCAAGGAAGAAGAACAAGAAGGGGGGCTCTCTCCCCCTTGCTTCCGGTGGCGCCAGAACGCCGCCGGGGGCCATCATCATCACCGCGATCTTCACCAACACCTCCGCCATCTTCACCAACATCTCCATCACCTTCCCCCTTCTATCTACAGCGGTCCAGTCTCCCGCAACCCGTTGTACCCTGTACTTGAACATGGTGCTTTATGCTTCATATTATTTTCCAATGATGTGTTGCCATCCTATGATGTCTGAGTAGATTCCTATTGTCCTATCGGTGATTGATGAATTGCTATGATTGGTTTGAGTTGCATGTTTTATTATTGGTGCTGTCCTATTATGCCCTCCGTGTCGCGCAAGCGTGAGGGATTCCCGCTTATAGTGGGTTGGTGAGTGACTGAAACACAAACCCGAGTAAGAGGGATTGTTGCGTATGGGATAAAGGGGACTTGATGCTTTAATGCTATGGTTGGGTTTTACCTTAATGAATCTTTAGTAGTTGCGGATGCTTGCTAGAGTTCCAATCATAAGTGCATATGATCCAAGTAGAGAAAGTATGTTAGCTTATGCCTCTCCCTCAAATAGAATTGCAATAGTGATTACCGGTCTAGTAACATAGTCAGTTGCCTATGGGACAATTTCACAACTCCTACCACCACTTTTTCACACTCGCTATATTTAGTTTAGTTGTGTCTTTATCTAAACAGCCCCTAGCTTTTATTTACGCGTTCTTTACTTCCTTGCTAACCTATCCAAAAACACCTACAAAGTACTTCTAGTTTCATACTTGTTTCCGGTAAAGCGAACGTCAAGCATGCGTAGAGTTGTATCGGTTGTCGATAGAACTTGAGGGAATATTTATTCTACCTTTAGCTCCTCGTTGGGTTCGACACTCTTACTTATCGAAAACTGTTGCGATCCCCTATACTTGTGGGTTATCACCCACCGCTCTGTGCCTTGCCACCGCTCTATGCCTCGCCACCGCTCTCTCCCCGCTCTTTTTCGCCTCGCCGCCACCGCGCCACCAGGCCGCCGCGTCGCCGGGAAACCTGGGGATACCGCGGCGTCCGCGCGCGCCCCTCCGGCGGCTTCTCCGCCGAGATCCGGTTCATGAGGATGCGCCTCGGCCTCGGCAATTTCGACACCGCCACCGAGGCCGCCCGCGCGTACGACGCGGCGGCATGGCGCCTCCGGTGGCCTCATAGAACATTGAACTTTCCCAACGTGCCGACGCGGGAGCGGGCGCAGGAGCTCGCGCCTCTGCCACAGCTTAGCACCGACAAGGATCATCGCGACAACCGGAGGCGGGAGCACCGTCTCGGCATCGCCGAGATGGACGAGGAAGCCATTGCGTTGTGGCGCCAACACTTCCCGCAGGACATCATCAACGAGCGCGAGTTCTACGCGCAAAGGAGGGCGGAGAGGGATAAGAGGAGGGCGGAGAGAGCCTCCTATCGCGAGGACAAGCGTAGGCGAAAAGCGGACGCTCAATTCAACATGAGGCTAGGAGCAGCGTTGCCCTGGGAATCCGACGACGATCGGTATCTTCACGCCTATAGTCAGACGTCGGAGGAGGACATCACCGAGGAGCAGTCGGACAACGAGGAGTAGTTGAATTATCTTTTTTTATCTATCCATGCTGAGAACTATCCTCTACTCTCTAGTATCTACTTCTCGATCTCAGCACTGTAAATGCTTTTTTAAAGCGTCGCGCGTTGCGATTCTGTTGGAGATGCTCTAACATGGCGGGCATAGTGCTTTAATGTTGCCCACAAGATGCTTGAGTATTACTAGTAGTATTTTTCTTGCCATGTTGAGATTTTGAAACCACAGTATGAACATGCAGAGGAGCAATGAAGACCAAACACGGGATATTCGGGACATCTTCAAGGAGCGTGGCAAGTTAAAGAGGAGCTGCACCGAACACGTAAAACGAGCTTTGGTAAGTAACACCCTTTCAATTACTTTCGTTTAGCCTCGTGTTCTTCGATGTGTATATGTTGTAGTTTCTGTTTCTCTTAAGCGTGGTGTTCTTCGACGTGTAATAAGAAGAGTCTTAATCATCCTAATGCTTTTGTTTTTAACTTAATATAGGAAGTGGGTGTTCTCACCGTGTGGCTTCTACTAAATGGATCTAGGTTTCTCTGAGTATTGATCTAAAAAAGAAGTAACTTCATGTCAGGATGCAGTTCCTGCGAGGAGGGAAGTATGGTCAACCTCGAGATCATGTTTCCAAAATGAGGCTAGATTACACACAAGGTGCCAGTTCCCTAATGATGCCGGATTAGACACAAAGTGCAAATTCCCAGATGATGCTGGATTACACACAAGCAAGGTGGAGTCGTCAGCTGTTCGTGTCCTCGTGGCATTAGTAAAGGCTGAAAGAAAGCGTGCAGCAGCCCCTGAGAATGTAGCTGAGTTCCTGAAGAAGCGAAAAGAGCAATCGGATGCTCTCTTCACCCAAGCCAAAGAAGAGATGGAAGAAGCCGGAAATAAGCTAGCAGAGGCAGAGCAGGCTAGGCGTCTCCTGCTATCTAAAACTGTTGTCAATACAAAATTTCCTTCATAATAGCTAGGTTCCAATGTTTATCCAGTCAGCATGCCTATTGTGATGTCTGTGCATCTACTGATGTGGCACAAAATGTTTTTTTTGGGTCATGTAATAACAGCAATTACTTTCCAAACAATAATGAATTTAAGCATTGGACATGGTATAGTTCACGCATAAGCCCGACATTCCAAGTCCAACTTCCACATCAAACTCATGTTCACATATATCTGCACATTCATACATAATGTCCACAACCATGATTCACTTCAAAGCCAAAAAAATGTGACGAGAGTTATAAATAAAGAAAAACCTCTACTAGTTCCTGCTACCAGTGCAAGCACAACAAGTCAAGACCATGCGTAAATTAATTATATTTTAGTCATTTTTTGTGTTCTAAAATGCGGCCGACTCACGGAAGGGCGTGTTGCTTACACGCGGACTCAATGAAGGCGGTAGGCAGTCTTAAGCTGGTTGCACTGGCGAGGCGTGCTCGGCCGGGCTCACTGAACGAGTGCGGACCCTCTTGGCCGTCTTGCCGGTTCAATGCCAGCGCTATGAGAGGTCACAGACGTGTCGAGCAATCACTCCCTCCGGTCCTTTTTTGTTTGGGTATAACAAAATCTCGTTTTCCATTCACATTTTACAAGTAAAATTGTGGACAAACTTTGACCCAAAGTACGATGGGGACTAGTAAACCAGAATGGAGGTAGTAGTTTTTTTAATCAAAGAAGGGTTTCCCCTTCCGATTACTGAAAACCAGCATCTAAATCTAAACCATAGTATTTGCTCTAGAACTATCAGGTTCAACATCTCGTAACATAAACCCATAAAACCATACGCCAAGGAGGTACATAGTACTATGAATTCCATTTTTGCTCCATACCAATCGTTCTAAAAACTACTTACTACTTATAACGTGCCATTTAAAATCGGAACTCTTAACCCCGCTAAAAAAACGATATTTTAAATGTGGCTACTCGGTCTGTGGCAACTGGCGAGCCACCGCGCTCCAAGTCGTTCACCTGTGGTCCCGACCATCAACTCCTACAAAGGTGCTCCACCACGTGCAGTACCCATGAATGCAGCAACCGTGCGCCTAGGGTTTTAGGGTTTATTTGTCAATGTCGCCTTTACGTAACACTCATGTGTGCGAGACAGTGAGAGGCCGACTGCGTGCGTGTGCCTCTTCTCTTCGTATATGTACTCCACCGTTTGTCTGGTGTCCAAGAAATTATAATAACTACTAGCAATGTGCCAATGTGTTGCCACACGATCAAAGTAGATTAATACATATTCACCGATTTGATAAAAAAAGTCTAGTTTTGAAATACGTATATCACTAAAAATATGTTATGTTTCACTCAAAATATATTCCTTTGGCGGTTTTTATGAGATAAGGTAGGCATGTTGTTGGTTTCAAGATTCGAGAAGTGGTATATGTCTAATTTATACTCTTACTAGCAAGATGCCCGTGCGCTGCACGGAACATCAAAATCTCGTGGGAGAAAAGGTTGAACGAGGGAAGGCTTATCTGCAAATGTGGTGAAGAGTGTGGGTAAATTGCCATATTTTCCTTCCTATCCGTCAGATATAAATCGGACGACCTACATTGCAGGATGGCAGGCCCACCATCATCACCAACTCTATTTTTATCCCTACTCTTATAAAAAGCATTGTCGGTGATGATCGTGTGCCCGCCATCCTGCAATATAGGCCATCCGATCTATATCGCGGATAGGAAGGAAACTATGGCAATTTTGCAAAGATACCCACACCCTCTCCACATTTGCAAATAAGGTCTTCCCTCATTCATCCTTTTCCCCCACAAGATAAACTACTCATACAAATGCATCTTGATGTTCCGTGCAACGCATGGCATCTTGCTAGTTGTTGCAAAAAGCCCATGTGTTTGTGAGAGAGAGGGAGAGTGGAGGAGGACGGAGTGCATGTGTGACAAAGACACAAGTAGTGTGTGTGCGATAGGTATTAGCTTAAAATGAGGCGATAGTGTGTGTGTGCACGATCGAGAGGGCGTGTCTCAAGAAGGGAAGAAAAAGCTACATAGATACAAGGAGCAAGAGAGAGACATGTATGCGATGGTGGAAGCATGAGTGTGGTGTATAAACCTATCTAGAGGCTAGCTAGTCGATAAATGCTTGTGAGAGAAATATGAGTCGGGGTGCGAAAGCGAGAGTTTTGTGTGTGAGAGAGAGAGACGGTAGTTGGGAAGGGGGATGGAAGCAGGATTTGTGGGTGTGTGTCTGTGAGAGAGAGAGAGGAGACGGTAGTCGGGGTTGTCTGACCGGTGTCAGTCTGGGATGGAGACGAAAAAGAGACCGCGACAAATGTTGTGTATACAGGAGAGAGAGAGAGTAATTTTAGTGGTATGAGTCATATGTAGAGACATATAGGGTGTGTGAGAGAATCCCATAGAGAGAAAGACAAAGTGAAAGACGAGTGGAGACTGGGTGTGTGGCGGTGAAAAAGAAAGCTTAGGTACCGAGTGATACCAGAGAACATTAGAGACGTGAGAGATAATGAAAACCGTGTAATGTATAATGATAGGGAGAGTGTGACACTTCTCAAGGGAGACGTCGAGAGACCATGTTTGCGAGGATAGGAGAAACATGAAGTGAGCGTGCGGGTGAGCTGGAGAAAAGAGAGTGATGGCTACCTGAAGGAGCATGCATGCGAGAGAGATGGGCGTGAAAGAGTGAACAAAAAAGGGATTCAAATATTTGAATTCGAGATGATGATATATGTAATCCATACTCTAACCAAAATTGATCTATCAAACATGCATACTCATATGAATTCACGCACATCTATGTTATTTAATATGTAGATATTACTGATCCATACATTTTAGTAGAACATAATTTGGTTAAATTTTTTCAATTCAACCTTAAGATTTCGAGATCGTTGTATTTGTAAATCATATTATACATATAAAGGAGCAGAATTCTTTGTTGTGCTTTTGAAAGTATATATAAAAAATGATGTATATAGAATGTAATTCCAATTGAAAATGGATCCCGCCCGAAAAAAAATAGTAGAATACAAACGGGATTCGAATTGAGTTGGCACAGTAAACGTGCACTGTGCAAAATTTGAACGAAGCGGGGAAAGTCGCACTAACCGCCCGAAACCAAAATCTGCGAGATGGAAATCACTACTGCCTATCCCTACCGCACAAAGCCTATCTGCTGGATTTCTATAGGTTTCGATAGGGGTAGGTTTGTAATTTCACCCAAACGTGACGTAACCGCCTCTCACCCGGATTCATACACGGTGGGCGCCAAAACACAGTGTGCCCTTGGCCGAAATCGACTCCCTCCCCGATTCATATTCATACACGGTGGGCGCCAAAAACAAACTCTCATCGGCAAATATTCGGTGTATGTGAGATTACCGTCCTATCCCCAACCGACTAATGTTGCTGTGATGTAGTAGATCTAAGTTTGTAAATTTCCTCGCATTTGAGACAAGCGCGCCCTGACTACATGGTTCCCCCCCCCTTCCTCTCTACCTCCCTTTTCCCCATTCGTACTCCGTGGGCGCCAAAATACCCTCTCCACCCCACCCTCCTCCGTCCGCCGCCGTCCACCGCCCCATCCACCGCCGTCCTCCTCCACCATGTCGGAGCTAATACCCCGACGCCGCCGTCCATTACAAGAGATAGACTTCTCTCATCCACGCCTTCGGACCGGGATCCTTGCATCCCGTCCTCTCGCTTCATCCCCGCCGTTGTCCACCTTGCTGGTGCCGCTCCTACGATTGTCTCGTCCACCGCGCCCCGCCGCAACCGTCTACCCTCCTAGATCTGCTTCCACATTGCCGACAGCCATCGCTACCGCAGCACCGTCAAATTCTCACCAGATGCGTACACGGTGCCGCACTAGAGGCGGTACTCTTTCGTATCTGCTCAACTTATTTATCGCAGCAAGAAAATAGATCGCCACTGCTTTACTCTGATTTCTTGTCTTGGTTGCGAAGTTGCCTTTGTCCGGTTTGCACCTTCAGATCCGCCATGGCACGCTCAACACTATACTCCCAATGCTTATGGTTTTCCCGTTTATATTCCACACTAGTTAAATCACAGAGACTAAATTTCAAAATTGGGTTGATCGATTTTTGAGCTCGCCGGAGTTCGCGGTGCGATCCAAGGGGCTCGGATGGTTGTGGGGCCTCACGAACTAAGAAAACTTCGACGCTGGTGGGGGTGGGGTGGCGGAGGAACACATGCGGTGGGGGCCGATGGTCCGCCGGGCGGCCCGTAAGTGTGTTCTGTATGGGAAGAATCACAAACGAGGAAGAAGAAGGGTTAGGAGGCGTGGGATCTTCATCCAACCACCGAAATGGTCGAGAGACAGCTGGGAGTTGCATTCTTAATGCGCTCTGGTTCATCATGTGTGGGCACTGCGCAACCAACATTTTATTATCCAAAATATGCTTGCTCTTCTTTACCATGTTCGATAGAGCTGTGACACAAAACATAGGACCGACTCAAGTAGACTGTACCCATACTTCACTGGCCACACCACTAGCCCCACCACACAGAACCTGCACTCCAGCAAAAGGTATATCGATTTCATTTGCCATAGCACCAGCTGTACCATAGAAAAATCCCACTCCAGCAAAAAGTACAGCGAGTCCACCGGCCGAAGACCTATCCCAACTGCAGAGACGGCCAATTCCTGTAGATTGGAACAACATTCCATTTATTCCCAATTTAAAAGACAATGCTTTCAATGTTGTTAGGGACTACGTGCATATATTCCCATCATGGGAAGATTATTGTGAAGACAAACACCATTTTCACATCTTCATGTCCAACTTACGTGTAAGTGCTATTATTCATGGTTATTATTTTCCTGTTTTCTACTGATTGAACAAATCAATGATTTACATTACATTGTTGTAACTAGGCGAGGGTCAATCTGGATAGTCATGACAAGGAAAGCTTGCTTGTTATTTTCAAGGAAGCATTGCAGCAGTATCGGTGTTACCTGAGGAAATCACACTTTGGTGGCAAATCTATAAACAAATTTCCGGTGAAGTCTCCTGTGCTAAATTTAGAAGACATTGAATGGAAAAACATTGTTATGCACTGGTCTCGTTCCCAGGATGAGGTACTGTCTATGAAATCACATGACAATTTGAACTTCTACTTTTCCGCATGTGCCTTACGGATCTTGTTTGCAGGAAATCTGCTCGAAGAAGAATTCCGGTTTGAAAAGAACGACAGGATATCGCAAATATGCTGCCCGCTGCTTTGCTCTTGTTAGTACTGTTGTCTGTATCCTGTACTTGCATACATACGGTTCATTATGTGATAGCAGTATGCATGATAGCTTGCTTATCAATTGTTCGCTCCAAATTCTTCACTATCCAATGCCAATGTTTTTTTAGCTCTGCATTGTTCTTGTAAGTACATGCTGTCCTTTATCAGTGTACTTATAATGACAGGTAGTTGTTCATGTACCATCACTCTGCAACTTATTTTCCTTTGCCCTCCATTTTCTACACATCGGATCTATATTTACTCTTACCATAAGGTTGGTCTTGAAGAAGTTTAGCTGTGCATTGCTCTTGGTTGTACCTTTTGCCTGTATTGCTGCACTTACATTTATAGCTACTTGGTTGTGTAGCATCACTCTTCATCTTATCTTAAATATTCTCCATTTTTCGTATATTATCACATCTATATTTACTCTTAACAAAATGTAGAATAAAGGCAATGCTTATGAAGAAGATTTTGTGGTAAACTTCTTGAATTGCCCCCCCCCCCCCCTATCAGCATGGACAAGGCCTTTATAGAGCCTTTCTTCACCAATAATGTAAGTTTGTCCATCTCAAGCCTTCAAACTTTGTTGTATATATTTGGTTAGGCATGACTGCAATACTGTTTATTTTTGGTGTTTGCATCAAATTGCATGTTTAAAGTTTATTATGTACTCCTCCGTTCCAAAATAGATGACCCAATTTTGTCTTTGAAGTTAGTATAAAGTTGGGTCATCTATTTTAGAACGGAGGGAGTAGTTCATAAACAAAAGTTTGTCCTTTCTCAATTTCAGTTTTCAATTGTACAACCAAGTTCCTTACTCATACCATGTAAATTAAAGTATATAGAGCAAGTGATCTTCTTTTGCACTGCATGTATGCTTCTGTACTTCATCCGTAATCCAGTGGTGTGGTGAACCTACCCACTACAGCACAATGTCATATTCTGCAATGTCTTAACTATGAACAATGTCATATCATTCTACTACTCCCTCCGTCAAGAAAATACTTGTCATTGAAATGGATGTATCTAGATGTATTTTAGTTCTAGACACATCCATTTTGATGACAAGTAATTCAGACGGAGGGAGTATTATTTAAACCCTCTCTTTATTTGCCAATCTGAAATAGGATAAATTGACAAAGACACTAAACATTGATACTTATGAGTTCTTGATCGTAATCCGGTGGTGTCGTGAAGCTGCCAACTCCTTCACAATGTCACTTCCTGCCATCTCTTGACCTGAACAATACCATATTGTGTTAATGCAATTTTAAAGCTGTGTCACTTTATTCGTCAAGAAGAAATGTGATGAATTGTCAAGATCATTACTTTCATGTGCAAAACATGTCATCTGTCTGCTTGTTTATCTTTCAGTGTGGAAGATTTAAGTGTTGAACAAGCGGATCTCATCATCTTGCTCACCGCTTGCGCTTGCTCCCAATGAGGCTAACCTTTCTTGAACTCTATTGAAGTGATGTCGATTTTGTATATTATTTTGTCAGCGTGTTTATTTTCACTGGTGGCGATCTTTGATGCCCAGTGTATGTAATCTGATGTCTGCTTGTAATTTATTATCATAGTGGCGAACATTGATGCCCAGTGGATGTAATATGCTGTAATTTCTTTATTGTATAGTCTAGGTTTTTTCTTATTCACGATGCTGCAGTTATTTTACTGTCTTCGCAGTAAACCGGCCAAACCGTAAAATTACGGTACATAATCGGGCCGTCATGCAATCACGATGTAGGTTGGGCCTGAAACGTGCCGAACAGCTAACGGGCCGGCAAAGAGTCAAATGAACTCGCCCATGATTGTGCGAATCAAATCACGGGCTTTTAACGAGTTAAAATTGTCTCGGTCCTTGTTTGGCCCAATCGGATATCGGCCGCGAAAGGCGGATGCAAACCGGGCCGTAGTTAGGCCCAACTATATGACGGGCATTTAACAGGCCGAAATTAATATAGGGCTGAAATGTTAAACGGGTCCTTAAGAGGCCAAAACTAATGTCAGGCCGAATTACTAAGTGGGCCTCTAGCAAGTGGGCCCAAAAGCATAGTGTCCAGTTCACGGGCCGAATCTGATATGGGCCATAATTGAGCCCATAGCCTCTTAAAGGGTCGTACCTGATCTGGGCCGTACCTGATCTGGGCCGTAATTTGGCCCAGAACGTGGTAGGCTTTTAATGGGTCGGATCTCATATGGGCCACTATTAGGCCCAGAACATGGCAGGCCATTAATGGACTGGATCAAATATGGGCCGGCATTTGGCCCAAAACATGGCAGGCAGTTAATGGGCCGGCCTACTAGGGCCCTCATGGGCCTACAGCTGGGTCGGCCCGTCAATGTCGGCAAAATCTCGTGGGCCTTTAGCCGGGCCGGCCCATTATGATCCACAAGAATCTTGTGGGCCTTTACCTGGGCCGGCCCATTATGGCCCGCGAAATCTTGTGGGCCGTTAGCTGGGCCAGCCCATTATGGCCTGCAAAATCTCGTGGGTTTTTAGTCAGGCCGACCATTATGGTCCGCAAAATCTTGTGGGCCTTTAGTTGGGCCGGCCCATTTAAACTTGATGGGCCGGTCCACGTGTCACCATATCATAGGCGCGTCTCGCCCATTGGATGAGTTACACTGTGCGGTAGCGGATCGACATCGTGTCTCCTCCGACCAATGATGATTTTACACGTGGAAAATCCCCATTGGTCGGGGCTGTTAACGGGTTATCGGATCCAAAACCCGACCCGATAGCTTAACGGCTTTATGCGTAAAGGATGCCACGTGTCGGTCACCCTTGACGAAAGCACTTCCGTGACGCGCGATTTATCGTCATGGAAGTGGACACTTCCGTGATGATAATTTTGGTAATGTCATGGAACACTTCTACGACAGCACAGGTATGACTATCTTGATTCTATCATAAATTTGTCATGGATGTACATGCATGACAAAAAATGCGACCTACTGTGACAAACACGTATCATCACGGAAGTGTATTTTTTTTTGTAGTGCCAGCAGCTGGATGTCTGGGCTAATGTCCGGATGTCCGGGGTGGCCGGATGTCCGGGGGTCAAGCCGGATGTCCGGGCTCCAAATCCGAGGATGAACTCGAGGAACTCGATTTTGGGGCGGAAATTGATGATTTCGGGGGCAAAATTTGATGGATTTCGTGGATGGAAGGTGGGGAAACTTGGGGGAAAGCTAGATCCACTTGAAACCAAGCAAATCCACGGATCAAAATCAACAAAACATCATCAAAACCAACAAATCACAAAAAAATGGGGGCTATTTTTGGTGGGGATTTCCGAATTTAGGCAAGAACACACAAAATTAGGCTAGAAAAACAAGGGGTAGGGGCTCCAAATTCGTGATCAACTTTGCTTTGATCCAAGATGATGTAGGGTAGAACCCTAGAGGCCGATCTTTCATGTTTGGAGCGTATCCCTACGAGGAATACGAAGAACATGAGGACGGGAACGAGGGGAAAACACGAGAGAACACTCAACCAACAAGAATAAAGTCACACATGTGCTAGATCCAAGAAACACAAAGAGATACACGGTCCAAATCCAACAAAGGAAGATACAAGTGGCAGTAGCTCATCTCCGAGAGGAGGTCTTGAATCCACGAGGGATCTTCCCGTAAAGGGGTCTTGAATCCAGGTGGATCTTCTCCGAAGAGGTCGCGGCCTCTCATGAGGAGGAGATCCGGATGGATGAGCGAGGCCCTATCTCACAAATGAGCTAAACCAATTCTAACCATAACTAGGATGAGGTGGGGAGTATATATAGTCTAAGGGACGAAGGGGTACATGGGCCTCGGCCTAGATGCGCTGCACGCAGGCAGGGGGCCGGATGTCCGGGCGTCGGTCCGGATGTCCGGGCCTTCCCGAGACGCCGGATGTCCGGGCTAGTCGGCCGGATATTCGGGCTGGTGGAGTCGGTCTCGGTGCTCTCTGGATAGCCTGCCGGATTTCTGGGCAGGTGTCAGATGTCCGGCCCGTCGCGGGGCGCCGGATGTCCGGCTCCTGTAGAGTCTCCTGACGTCCGTCTCTCTCTGGTCTTCTTCTGGTTGTTGGCTCCGGATGTCTGGGCTCCTGGCGGATGTCCGGCCGCTATAGCTCCGCGGCGACTCCACTTGAGGCATTCCTAGATCCGCTTCCGTGTGGACTTGTCCTATGCTTCGAGCATCTCCATGGTTGTCTCCTCGGTTCCTGAGCATACATAGTGTCTTTGCATTAGGTAGCAACCATGTCTCGCACATGTGGAAAGGGGAAGCATTTAGGAACGGGTTCACCTTGTGTCCAATGGCGTATGTTAGAGGTCTCATCGTATGTCCACTTGGGGCTTGGGGAGTAGTCATAGTGTACATGGGGATGATCGTCGGATGTTCCGCATCTTTCACGTAAGAATTGGATGCAACCAAGCACTCAACACTGCCTCTCATCATCGCCACGAGTTTGTCATCGACTTTGACCACTTCACTATCATCCGTCATTGGCTTACAAATGACGAACAATTGACGGTAACCTCGACGACACCATTGTATATTCCCATTGGAAATTGCATTAATAACCCTAGCCCATTTTGCATTACTTTCCTATCAAGACTAGCCATTTGAGTATTGTCGGCAATGTTACTTGTGCACATTAGTGATCATACTTCCCATAGCATACATACCATATCATCGTGGTGCATATATTGGTATCATATCTTGTGTCACAAGTTTGTTCCCGCATATACACAATTGCTATCTTGGTTTGTGCATTGTGCAAAAGTGGCCATACAAAAAAACAAAGAAATAAATCTTTTAAGCAAAAGAAAGAGAGCAAAGAAGCTTGTAAGCAAGTGTCATAGCATCATACCACATTGCATATAAGATTGTCATGTCCGATCATATTGGATCATCTTGAGAGAAACGCCGGGAACCATACATACATAGCATACTTGGGATAGACAGCTTATCCATTTTGCATCTTATAGGTTGTGCACAAGTGCCGTATCCACCTATAGAGCAATCGTGCTAGTGTCTCTCTTGAGTTGTGCAACACGAGCGTTTTTCGTGGATTCCACATTTTGTGCACATTCCTTGGTTGCACGACCCCATTTATCTATCCGTGTGTGTGTTTTCTGTGTACCTTTCATTGCTATTGGTCTACTTGTTTCGCTTGCGAATTTGTGAATCTCTTTCAACATTTTTGACTCTTGCTAACATTTTGCATCAAATTTTTTGTGCCACTATCCTCACCGAGCTCCACCATAAGCCTTACTTGTGTAGGTGTGAGAACCAACAAGAATTGGTACCAATTATGATATTTCCTTGTTACGCATTTGAGTGATCATTGATCCATCTTCAACATCGGCCAAGGTACATTTGGTCTAGTTCTTCTCATTCTCCAACTCATACTTGCTCGAGTCTTGTGATGGATATGCAAGGCATTTCACGTTTGGTCTACAACAACAACGACGAGTTCGATGCCACGAACAACAACTTTGACTCCAAGATGCAAGCTCGAATGGAGGAGATCAAAGCCCTCATCAAGTCCTACAAGCGATCTTACTCATCTTCAAGAAGACGCTCAAGAGCACATGCTTCCGAGCTACCATCTCCGGCAAGATCACATCAGCATCGACACCATCACCAACAAGAACGTGAAGGTCAAGAGCTCAACACCAACAACCGCTCAACGACTTCACCATCTCCCTTGGCATCTTCGCCAAGCGACTTCAAGGCATCTTCGCCTACGTACATACGGCATCTTCACCAACAAGCACCCTAAGACTACACTCAAGAGAAGCTCCCCAAGCTCAAGTCCGCAACTTCCACGAGCTACTACGACCTCGACACCGACAAATAGATTCCTTTCTATGGGACTCAATAACCTGAGGAGTATCTTGAGTGGGAGCGTTTGATGGACGACTACCTCAAGCTACATCAAGTTTGCCCCGAAGATCAAGTGAAGTGCGCCACAAGAAACTTCCACGACTATTGTTGTGGAATTGTCACGTCAGATGTCCTCGTGAAAGGACTTAGTTGAGGAGCCATCCCAACTAGGAAGCTTGAAGGGGTTAATTGGGACAAGGGACACGAGAGGTTTATACTAGTTCGGCCCCTTACGGTGAAGGTAAGGCCTACGTCTAGTTGGGTTGGTATTGATGTTTCGATGACCAGGGAGCGAGATACGCTATGCCCGGCTCTCGATCAGTTGTTTCTTGCCCTAAGCCGCCAGCAGGTCATCCCCTTATATACACGGGTTGACGCCCTGTGGCTTACAGAGTCCCGGCCGGCTTATAAACAGTGTCCGGCTCGGTGACTAGTTAAATCTACCTTATGATACAAGTCATGCCATTGTGGTGGTTTGCTACAACGGGCCTTAAGTCGCCTGTGGGCCTTAAGCCCTTTATTGAACCGCCATCTTCATGCTTGGTCTTGGGCTTCTTTCTGGTGAGTCTTCTTTGCGTAACCCGGCCCCTCCTGGGTGGCTTACACAAATAGTTATATCCCCAACATTAGGCCCCAGATTGACTGTGCAAAGGTTTTCTTTAACCCGCCACGACGTCATCTTTTGGATCCGTGTTAACCCGCCGTGATGTCAAATTTACTTAAATTCATTCTTTATTTCATCGTATCCTCCAACGGATCCTTGCCTTTACTGACCGTTCCGAAAACCGAGGCGTCGGGGCCGCTGGATAATAATGCTTATCTCCTTGTTTCTCGCGCCGTCTTAGTCATCCTTTCCCTATAAATAGGCATGACCTAGGTATTCCCATTCTCCTCCTTCGGTCGTCTTCTTCCTCTCGCTGCTCCTCTGCCGCTCGACCTCCGCCGCCGCCGTCGCAGATCTCCTTGTCTTCACCAACTCAGGCTGCGGCATCAACCTAGTTTGACCAGAAAAACGCGACGACCTTCCACAGCAATCCTGCATCCGTAAGTCTCCTCTTCCTCGCTCCTCAGATCTGCATTAGGACCTTCGAGTTCTTCGGTGTTCTTCGTTGCTCATTAGGAACCCCTCGTAGATTTGCTCACCACCGTCATTTTGATCTTAAAGATGGCAGAAACCTGATGCGGTAGCTGTTTCGCACCCACTTTGATTGCAAGTAGATCCCTTTCTGTCGCACAGAGGCCTTGTTCGAGCCCTTGAACTTCATCTGTGCCAGTTCTAGGTCTAGAAAATTTTATTTTTAGAACAGCTGTTTGATCCAAAATGATAACAACAACTTGTGAAACATGTTTGTTTCACCCGGAAGTAAAAAAACTGCCTCTGTCGAATATGTTTAACTGCTCTTTGACACCTGTAGCGGCTTAATATTTATTGCATAGTTATCCATATATCATTAGGCCCCTTCTTAAGCCGCCACCTTGACTAGTTTTAAATATTTTCCTCCGGGTTAAATTTGAACCGGAACCTCTCATTTTGTCATAGGCCTCAATTTTCGTCATGGCACCTAAGGCGGCCAAGGCTCCTGTGACCTGTAATTGGGACCCATCCACGGTCACAAGGAGTAAACTATCTGAATTTGTGAAGTCTGGCCATCTGCCTAAGAAAGAGGTCATGTCTTATCATGCCCCTGACCCGTCTGAAGAGAAGCCTCAACCCAAAGAAGGGGAGGTGATTGTTTTTACGGATCACATGAATCGGGGATTTGCTCCTCCCGGTTCAAAATTCTTCAGGGAGGTTTTGAATTTCTTTGACCTTAGACCTCAAGACATTGGACCCAATTTCGTGTCAAATATTTGCAATTTCCAAGTCTTCTGCGAGGTGTACCTAGGAGAGGAGCCAAATCTGCTTTTGTTCAGAGAGCTTTTCTACTTGAACCGGCAAAATGAACGTGCCAACGGACCCAGTCTTGAACTTGGCGGCATCTCAATCCAGCGGCGGAGAGACTGCCATTTGCCTTATGCAGAACTGCCGAGTCATACGAAAGATTGGAATCAGACGTGGTTCTATTGCCAGGACACTTCTCCGGCTGACGAGAGCCATCTGCCCGGCTTCCGCGCTCTGCACCTTGAGTCCAACCATCCGCTGGCGGATAAGCTAACTGCTATTGAGCGTCTGCCCCTCAATCCCACCATCAAAAAGATCAAATCTCTTTTGGGAAACGGCCTAAACAGCATTGATCTGGTTCGAGTCTGGGTCACTTGGCGAGTACTTCCGTTAAGCCGCCGTCCCGGCTTAATGTGTACTTACTCGGGCGAAAAGGATGATCCACTACATCATAGCCCTGACGATTTACCAGATGATGTGGTGGAAGCCACGACCCAGTCGCTGCTAAAGGAGGGCACAGTAACTAGTAATGCCTTCGGCATACTTCCCTTCTGCAAGAAGAACCCGGCCCCCGCAGTGAGTTATCAACCTCAATAAATACTCTTTGCTACGTTATACCTTATTTGTACTCATAATTTCTTATCTTTTTTCACAGGCCGATGATAACTTCTGGAAGATCAAGTATGACCATGAGGCTGCTAAACAAGCCAGGACAGCCAGGAAAACTGAAAGGAAACCCGCCAATACGGAAACTTCAAAGAAGAAGAAGCCCAGCACTTCCGATTTACTCAAATTGGATGACACTTCTTCGGATGACGAAGAGGTAATCCTTTAATTCTCTTAACTCCTCTGTCATTACTTGATTGACATTCTATCCTTTCAGGAGGATACGGGGAACAGCCAGGCGGTTGACGAAGAGTTAACTATAATCTACTCTAACTCGGAGCCTTTGCCAAAGAAAAAAATCCGAAGGGTGACCCGGAAAGTAAGATTTTCACATCCTCTAGCTTATCAAGATCCTCAATTTCTTTTGAAGCAACAACAGCTTGAAAACCGAAGGCAGACCCGGACCAACAAGGATGCAGAGCTCTCCTCCGCTTACTCCGACGTAACTAGGAAGCGTCGACCGAGGTTATCTCCGATTTACGTTCTGTTTTACCTTTGGCGGGTTTAATTCGCCAACCTCTCAATTCATCTGACTCCAATTATCAGGATACCTCTCCTTCCTCCGGTGAGTCTATGCAATCAAACATGCCGGCTTTCAAAACTGCTCCCGGGTAATGTAACCTTATTTACTTTAGGCTTTACCTTACTCATGCTTTTGTATTCACCCTTCTACCTTTGTTGACAGCATCCAAGTGAAGCCCAGTAAGAGGGCAAAGAAGAATAAGCTGTCCCAAGCCCCGGTCGTGACTGAACCGGTGCTTGACATGTCTGCTCCTGACAGTTCCTCCCATCAACCACTGCCTGAACCGGCCTCTGATATTCCAGTGCCAACCTCCGACCCGCCTGCCGAAGAGACTCTCAATAGCTCTGATAACCCGGAAGCTCCTAGCCCGGTCAAGACAAATGATCCAGAAGTTGAGGTTCTGAAAAGTCAGTTTGTTGAGCCAGGACGGCCCACTGTCCTTGCCAAATGCACTGCCAAGGAAGAACTCATTGAACGCCGAAAGGCCAAGCTGGACATTACTGATTATACTCACTTAAGTATTGGTGATATAGTTTCAGGCTATCTGAATCAAGTGCATAATAGTCATGACCTGGAAATTGACATGGTGAAACAAATACAGCACAAATTTGAGGTATAATTTATGCTATTTTCCTGAATCTTACTTACTGTACCAGCCCCCAAGTCTATTGCTTATGAATAAATATGTTGTAGACTTAGAAATCTGCTTACTGTTGGTTTGTCCGGTTTAAAGACAATATATTTAACCCGGTTATAGCATGATAGTTTGAACTTGCGATACACATTAGCCCCCAAGTGCCAAGTATCTTTACTTATAAAATGCTTGGGACTTAATATGCATGACTCGGATTTGTAGGTTAAAAAATTATTTAACATACATTAGCCCCCAAGTGTCAAGAACCTTTGCTTGCAAAGTACTTGGGACTTTAATGTTACCTTACCATGATCCTTACCATAACCCGGTATCAATGCAGGCCACCATAAGTCAATTTGAGTCGGAGATTGCTGACTTGAAGAGCCGTCTGACAGCTCAAGAACTCAAAACTCAAAAGGCCAACTCCAAATTTGAATTTAGCATCTCTGAGCAAGAGAAGTTGAAAAAGAATTTTGAGTCAGAGAAGAAAAATTGGACTGATGAGAAGACTTCACTGGTCACCCGGGCCGAGACGGCAGAGGCATCACTTGCAGAAGCAACAACCGAGCTGTCCGACTTAAAGCGCCATATATCTCAAATGGTCTCAGCCATCTTCGGTAAGTTACTGTCCATAACCCCAAACATTGCAATCCTTCCTTTGATGACTGATGTAATCGTTATCTCCGGCTCACTTTTATGTTTGTGCACACACAGGCCCCAGGAGCACCAACCTCAAGCAGAACATGCTGATCAAACTTAAGGCGGTTTACACTCTAGTGGAGCAATCAGACACCGGTCACAACGCTTTGGCCGTTGTAGCCTTATCAAATACCACTCCCCACATTCTCGCAAGACGGTCGAAGTGTCTCATTGTGCTACCTCAGCGGATCCAGGATTTAAGGCGGGCATCTTCAAGAGCCGGGGCCGTAGCCGCGTTGAGACAGGCAAAGGCATGGATTCCAGAACTAGACCCGGCTGACCTTGCTCTTGGATACCCGAGTCTGAAGGAGGACTGTACCATATTTGATGATCATGATTTCACCGCCTGCGTCA
The DNA here is from genome assembly GCA_021605145.1 of Aegilops bicornis. Taxonomy (NCBI): domain Eukaryota; kingdom Viridiplantae; phylum Streptophyta; class Magnoliopsida; order Poales; family Poaceae; genus Aegilops; species Aegilops bicornis. The sequence goes on along the minus strand of CM038671.1, from coordinate 188,397,405 downwards.
AAGTCATACGTCACGTGGCTACCCTTATTGGGAACGATACTGACCTCACCAAGTATCCTCCGGGCTATGACTGTGAGAACCGGAGAATTCCAAACACTCCATATGATCAAGTCAGCCTGATCCCTCCAACGCGTAAGCATACTTTTGCCCCTGAAGTGGACCCGGCCGGTTTAATAGATGATGAAACTGAGTTTGAAGCCTTGAGTGGCATTGACTGGGCCTCGTCAACCTTCCAGGACAAAGCAACCGACGGAGAGGTGGAGAAGGATAACCCGGAATCTTCAAGCCCGCCGAAGGAGTGAATCGCCAGGCGTTTTGCAAAAAACAATGCTTCATTTATTCAAACTCGGGGAGTCTTGTAATAGGATAGAAAAAACTTCTTAATGTTTTTTATTCCTTCGCGCATGTTCCTAGCGCTTAACACTTTCGTAAGCCGCCATCGCTATATATTTCTGGCTTATGTTGATCTTTTATTTCCATGACGTTTAGATTTGCTTGCCTTATCCTGCACATAAAACAAGCAAAATTCCCTTTGCGGTTTATCGCGTCGGGGGTCACATAAAGTATTTATAACCTGGAACACGAACCAAAGACATCATATACAGGCCGGTTTATGACTATATTTGTTAAACATAATCATAATAGCATACCTGCGATCCCTTTCATAATCTTCCCAGCTTATATGATGTTCACCTGGCACTTAACAACCTGGGGTGATCAATATTAAACCGGTAGAATCAAAAACCATCTCATAATGCTTTCAAGAAGGTCTCAAGATAGTCAAAATAATTATGCTTATGATGGATAATAAACAACATTTACAGGCTTCTGATTCGAATACGATCAGTAAACTGTTCCAAAGGGGTTAAGCTAAGATTTGGATACGATCATATAGCCCCCAGTGGCTTTGGCGATGCTGATCAAGTGGGTATCGACAGCTATGTTCTCTTTGGTTCGAATACGACCTATGTTTGAACAGGAAGCCCCCAAGTGACCATAAGAGTTGTTTAATGACGCTGATTCGAAAACGATCCACGTCCGACCCAAAGGGTTAAGCTGTGATTCAAATATGATCAAGAAGCCCCCAAGTGGGTTTGGCGATATGCCGATCAAGTGGGTATCGACAACTATGTTCTCTTTGGTTTGAATACGACCTATGTTTGAACAGGAAGCCCCCAAGTGACCATGGCTAGATTCAGACATGATCATAAGTCATACCAAAGGGAAAGCCGGATTCAAATGTGATCCGCTCCCTGTTGGTTGTTTCCACCACCTGATAAAGAAAACATATAAACCTTTGAGGGTAAAAAGGATAGAGGTCCTGCTTTATTTCTTTATATAATATATACATTGTCAAAAATATATACATCTTGAGAGCCGGTGGCTCCAGTATAGTAAGGCCGGAGATGAGCAATATTCCACGGCCGGCGGGTCTCCTCCTCCGACTTACGTGAGTCTTTGTGCTCTCGAACATCGATGAGGTAGTATGATCCGTTGTGCAAATTCTTGCTGACCACAAAGGGTCCTTCCCAACGTGGGGATAGCTTGTGCATGTCAGACTGATCCTGGATGAGCCGGAGCACCAAATCGCCTTCCTGAAAGGTTCTGCTCCTAACCCGGCGGCTGTGATAGCAGCGCAGGGTCTTGTTGATAAATCGCTGAGCGGGCTATTGCCAAGTCTCGCTCCTCATCCAACAAGTCAAGCGCATCCTAACGAGCTTTCTCATTGTCAGCCTCAACATAAGCCACCACGCAGGGTGAATCGTGACGGATGTCACTTGGCAGGACCGCCTCTGCACCATACACCATAAAGAAAGGTGTGTAGCCTGTAGATCTGTTAGGCGTAGTGTTGATGCTCCATAACACAGAAGGTAACTCCTCCACCCAACAACCCGGAGTCCGCTGTAAGGGGACAAAGAGCCGGGGCTTGATACCCTTCAGGATCTCTTGATTAGCTCTTTCTGCTTGACCATTGGATTGAGGATGAGCAACAGCTGAAACATCAAGCCGGATATGGTCTCGTTGACAGAACTCTTCCATGGCACCCTTGGAGAGATTAGTGCCATTATCAGTTATAATGTTGTGTGGGAAACCAAAACGAAAGATCACCTTTTTCATGAACTGAACCGCCATGGCTGCATCACACTTCTTGGTCGGCTCGCCTCAACCCACTTTGTAAACTTATCCACTGCCACCAGGAGATGTGTCTTTTTATCCTTAGACCTCTTGAAAGGCCCAACCATGTCAAGCCCCCAGACTGCGAATGGCCAAATGATTGGGATCATCCTCAATTCTTGAGCCGGCACATGAGCTCGTCGTGAGAACTTTTGACAACCGTCACATTTACTGACCAAATCGTCCGCATCAGCATGAGCTGTCAACCAGTAGAAACCATGACGGAAAGCCTTGGCTACAAGAGATTTTGACCCGGCATGATGGCCACAATCCCCTTCATGGATCTCACGAAGTATTTCTTGGCCTTTCGCAGGTGACACACAGCGTTGAAACGCCCCAGTGACGCTTCGGTGATGCAACTCGCCATGAACAATCGTCATAGATTTGGAGCGCCTGACGATTTGTCTTGCCAAGGTCTCATCCTCAGGTAACTCTCCCCGGGTCATATAGGCCAAATATGGCACTGTCCAATCCGGGATAATGTGAAGAGCTGCCACCAGCTGTGCCTTCGGGTCTGGCACCGCTAGTTCTTCCTCGGTAGGCACCTTGACAGAAGGGTTATGCAAAATATCGAGAAAGATGTTAGGCGGCACCGGCTTACATTGAGATCCCAGCCGGCTTAAAGCATCAGTCGCCTCATTCTTCCTTCGATCAATGTGCTCCACTTGATAACCCTTGAAATGCCCAGCCACAGCATCTACTTCACGATGATAAGCTGCCATGAGAGGATCCTTGGAGTCCCACTTGCCTGATACCTGTTGGGCCACGAGATCTGAGTCGCCTAAGCACCTTACCCGGCTTAAATTCATCTCTTTGGCAATCCGGAGACCATGGAGTAAGGCCTCGTACTCAGCTGCATTGTTAGTACAAGGAAACATAAGCCGGAGCACGTAACAAAATTTGTAACCTCGAGGGGAAGTTAAAACAACTCCAGCCCCCGAGCCTTCTAACTGCCTGGACCCATCAAAGTGAATAGTCCAATATGTGTTATCCGGCTTCTCCTCTGGTGCCTGCAACTCTGTCCAATCATCGGTAAAGTCCACTAAGGCTTGAGACTTAATAGCAGTACGCGGCATATATTTCAAACCATGAGGTCCAAGCTCGGTAGCCCACTTGGCGACTCGTCCTGTGGCCTCCCTATTCTGGATGATGTCTCCCAAGGGGGCAGAACTTACCACAGATATAGGATGACTTTGAAAGTACTGCTTCAACTTCCGGTTGGCCATAAACACTCCGTAAACAAGTTTCTGCCAATGTGGATACCTTTGTTTAGACTCAATGAGCACCTCACTGATGTAGTAAACCGGCCATTGAATCGGATGCTCCTTGCCAGCTTCCTTACGCTCCACCACGATGGCAACACTGACGGCTCGTGAATTAGTGGCCACGTATAACAGCAACGGCTCTTTATCAATGGGAGCCGCAAGAACCGGTGGTTCAGACAATTTGCTCTTCAAGTCTTCAAAGGCAGCATCTGCAAGATCACCTGCATAAAAGTGACAGTTTTCTTCATCATCTGATACAGTGGTAGGGCCTTCTCACCTAACCGGCTTATGAACCGGCTTAAAGCGGCAACATGACCCGCCAGTCGCTGAACATCATTGATGCACGCCGGTTTAGCCAGAGAGGTAATTGCCTTAATCTTCTCCGGATTAGCTTCAATGCCTCTGTTTGATACCAGAAAACCCAAGAGCTTGCCTGTAGGTACACCAAACACACACTTGGCTGGGTTAAGCATCATCTTATAAACCCGGAGATTATCAAAGGTCTCTTTCAAGTCGGATATCAAGGTTTCCTTCTCTCTGGACTTCACCACGATGTCATCTACATAAGCATGAACATTACGCCCGATTTGATCGTGTAGACAGTTCTGCACACATCGCTGATAAGTCGCCTAAGCACTCTTGAGTCCAAACGGCATAGATACATAACAGAAGGCTCCAAATGGAGTCATGAAAGCCGTCTTCTCCTGGTCCTTAACTGCCATTTTGATCTGATGATAACCAGAGTAAGCATCCAAGAAGCTCAAACGTTCACAACCCGTCGTAGCATCAATGATTTGATCAATACGGGGGAGAGCAAAGGGATCAGCCGGACAAGCCTTGTTTAAGTCCGTGTAGTCCACACACATCCGCCAGGTGCCGTTCTTTTTAAGAACAAGCACCGGGTTAGCCAAACACTCTGAGTGAAAAACTTCAACAATGAACCCGGCCGCTAAGAGCCAGGAAACGTCCTCTCCAATAGCTTTCCATCTCTCTTCGTTAAACCGGCGAAGAAACTGCCTGAACGGCTTATACTTCGGATCAATATTGAGAGTGTGCTCAGCAACTTCCCTCGGTACACCTGGCATGTCAGAAGGTTTCCATGCAAAGATGTCCCGGTTCTCACGGATGAACTTGATGAGCGCGCTTTCCTATTTAGGATCCAAATTGCTGCTGATGCTGAATTGCTTAGAAGAGTCACCTGGGGTAAAGTCAACAAGCTTCGTCTCGGCGGCCGTTTTAAACTTCAACGCCGGGTCATGCTCTGTAATTGGTTTCTTCAGGGAGGTCATATCCTCCGGATCAACATTATCTTGATAAAATTTGAGCTCTTCCGCCGCACAGGCAGACTCAGCATAAGCCGTGTCGCCTTCTTCACATTCCAAGGCTACCTTTCGACTTCCATGCATAGTGATGGTGCCCTTGTGACCCGGCATCTTGAGCTGCAAATAAACGGGCCGTGCCATGAACTTAGCATAAGCCGGCCACCCAAACAGAGCATGATATGGGCTCCTGATTTTAACCACTTCAAACGTCAATTTCTCAGCCCTGGAATCATATTCGTCTCCAAAGGCCACTTCCAGTTCAATCTTGCCAACTGGGTAAGCCAACTTACCAGGAACCACTCCATGGAAAACAGTGTTGGATGTCCTCAAATTCTTATCAGTCAACCCCATGCGTCGAAAGGTCTCGTAATAGAGGATATTGATGCTACTACCTCTGTCCATGAGTACCTTAGTGAATTTATATCCACCAACCTGAGGTGCTACCACCAAGGCTAACTAGCCCGGATTATCGACCCGTGGAGGGTGATCTTCTCTGCTCCATACAATGGGCTGTTCTGACCACCTCAAGTAACGAGGAACTGCCGGCTCAACAGAATTCACGGCCGTCTTATGAACCTTCTGGTCGCGTTTGCATAAGCTAGTGGTAAACACGTGATACTGCCCACTATTCAACTGCTTCGGATTGCTTTGATAACCTGACTGCTGCTGTTGCTGCTCTCCTTGACAAGACTGTTGTTGATTATAGCCGCCTTGATGTCCCTGAAAGCCGAAACTTGAACCACCACCCGGGCCATGAAAACCGCCAGCCCCTGAGCCAGCACCAGACCCATGATTGCCATCAAAGGTGTTGGAATTCTTAAATGCCTTCATGATCGCGCAATCTTTCCACAGGTGGGTGGCGGGCCGCTCCCGGGTGCCGTGTCTCGGGCAGGGCTCATTGAGTAGCTGCTCAAGAGATGGGCACGACTCACGGATCGAGGCGGCTTGCCCTTACGTCTCTGATTGTTACCTTGCGCATTGGCGTTGGCCACAAACTCTGGGTTACCATCCGCCTTACGCTTATTGCCTCCTTGATTCATCGGGTTATGCCGCTGACCCTTTCCATTGTCGTTCTTCTTTCCCTTCCCGGTCTTTTCCTCATCAGACGCGGGATCCTTGGTACTATCAGAGTCGGCATATTTGACTAAAGCGGCCATCAGCGTACCCATATTGTTGCAATCATGCTTAAGGCGCCCCAGTTTCTGCCTCAGCGGCTCAAAACGGCAATTCTTCTCCAACATGAGGACTGCAGAACCGGCATCCATCTTGTCAGATGAATGTATTATCTCCTTGACCCGGCGTACCCAATGAGTCGTAGATTCACCCTCCTCCTGTTTACAATTTGTCAAGTCCACAATCGACATAGACTGCTTGCAAGTGTCTTTGAAGTTCTGGATGAAACGGGTTTTTAGTTCTACCCATGAACCAATGGAATTGGGTGGCAAACCCTTTAACCAGGACCGGGCTGTTCCATCTAACATCATGGTTGAGGGAGTCCCGGATTAGGGGGTGTCCGGATAGCCGAACTATCACCGTTGGCCGGACTCCTAGACTATGAAGATACAAGATTGAAGACTTCGTCCCGTGTCCGGATGGGACTTTCCTTGGCGTGGAAGGCAAGCTTGGTGATACGGATATGTAGATCTCCTACCATTGTAACCGACTACGTAACCGTAACCCTATCCGGTGTCTATATAAACCGGAGGGTTTTAGTCCCAGGGATCTAACAACAATCATACCATAGGCTAGCTTCTAGGGTTTAGCCTCTACGATCTCGTGGTAGATCTACTCTTGTACTACCCATATCATCAATATTAATCAAGGTGAGTAGGGTATTACCTCCATCGAGAGGGCCCAACCTGGGTAAAAACATCGTGTCCCTTGTCTCCTGTTACCATCCGCCTAGACGCACAGATTCGGGACCCCTACCCGAGATCCGCCGGTTTTGACACCGACATTGGTGCTTTCATTGAGAGTTCCTCTATGCCGTCGCCGTCAGGAAGGATGCCTCATCCCGTCTTTAAAGATGATACTATCGCCAAAGGAGCCTTGGCCATCGGTCGACTCTTCGCTAGGTGGTTTTCTTATGACCGCCCGATTCGCCACCGCTACCGACAATGACTTCTCGGGTCATCGAAACCAATCTTCACGTTAACTCGGAACTTGCCGAGCAGTTAGATCCAATCGAGATCTCCTCCGTCAACAAGCTCTTGGATCGCATCGCCGCCCTGGGAGTCGCCACAGACTACGACCAGATCGGGCCTAAAACCGATCTGAGAAGAGATCAACTCTCCCCAGGCTACCCATCACGTTGCTGTGATAGAGGAGCAATACGGCGATTCTTCTTGTATCTTAAGGACTAGCTACATCCGGATTCCCGATCCCTCCATGCCAGATTCCCGTAGAGGGACGGATGTCGATCAAGCCCTGAACTTAAACTTAGGCAGCGGGTTGGATTCATTGGATAGCATTCAAAAATCCAAACTTCCAAGTTCGGAAACTTCTCGGCCCTGAGTCTTAAATTGGATGGGGTTCCGGATCTAGTTCCACCCGCCCACCCTAACATTAGCGATCCATCCCGAATTCGGCAAGAGTCGATCAAACAAGACATCATTATCGGGCGATTCCTCCTGGTTATGGACAGGATAAAGGACTACCGAGAGGAGGACGCAATCTCACTTTTCTGCAATAATTGCACGGACAAGGGAATCCTAAACGCCATAAGTTGTCGCGAAATTACACGCTTTGATGACTTGGTGACCATAGTACAAAAGTACTGTGCAATGGAGAGTACTTGGAAAACCGAAAGTAAATTTTGGGATAATCCGGCCCCGAATACATCCCTAGTCCGAACTAAAAGGGTGCATCATCACCAAGCACCTGGGTTAAACACCAAAAAACCAAAACCCCCTAAAGGGTAATGGAACTGCATCGAGGGTTGGCTAAACGGACCTCGCAAAATTCATAGCACGTAGGGCGCCACTCCAACTCATAGCCTTCGAGCATGTTGGATACTACGGCAGTGGCCAAAAGTGGCGAAGAGCTTCTAGCCTCGTAATCCCAGCCCAAAGAACACCAAAGACGGTGTTAACAGTCTTCGAGACTTTCGCATCAAATAACATGCGAAAACGAACACTCCGCAACCTTGCAGAAGTCTACCAAGTAGCAACAATAAATCCATGGAGTGACACGGCTATTACCTTTAGTGCCAGTGACGAACCTAAATTCCGAATAGCCCGAGCACTAGCCGCATTGGTCCTCAGTACAATAGTGGATGACTTTCGCCTTACTAAGGTACTCATGGATGGCGGCAGCGGACTAAACCTCATCTACGAGGAAACCCTCCGAAAAATGGAAATAGACTGGAACCGCATTGAGCGAAGAAGCACAACCTTTAGAGGAACAATCCCTAGCCGGGAAGCATGCTGCACAGGAAAAATCACACTGGACGTAGTGTTCGCTCACGGACAATTACAGTCCGAGGAGGTCACATTCAAGTGGCCCTGCTCAAAGAGCGGATATCATGCTTTATTAGGGAGAGAGGCATTCACAATTTTTCAAGCTATACCCCATTATGGGTACATGAAGCTTAAAATGCCCAGACCTAATGGAATCATCACTCTCGCTAGTGATCCGAACATAGCACTCCGCGCCGAAAACAAGACAGCCGCACTAGCCCTCGAGGCACTATCCGAAGCCCTAGCAGGCGAGGAACTCACTGCGATGCGCTCCACGGTGAACAGGGACGATGTGATACTTGATAAAAGATCCAAGTCCAGCTCTTTTAAACCAGCAGATGAAATAGTCAAATTCCAAGTCCACCCAAAGGACCCTGCAAAGACAGCCTCCATTGGGGCACAATTAAACCCTGATGTAGACGCCAGACTAAGAGAATTTCTACGAGAAATCGACATTTTTTCCTGGCACCCTTCAGACATGCCAGAATCCCACGTCGGCTGGCCGAGCACAGCCTAAATATCCTAAAAGGATTCAAGCTACCAAACAGGCTCTTCGGCGCTTTTCCGAACCCAAGAGACAGGCCATGGGAGAGGAGCAAGCCAAACTTCTGGAAGCCGGATTCATCAGAGATATAAAACATCCGGACTGGCTATAAAACATCCGGACTGGCTAGCAAATCTGGTGATGGTACCAAAGAAGGATAAATCCTGGCGCCTATGTGTTGATTTCAAAGACCTTAATAAGGCTTGCCCAAAGGATCCCTTCCCCCTCCCTCGCATTGATCAAATTATCGACGCCACAAAGAGGACACGACTCATTGTGCTTCCTCGACGCATACTCCGCTACCACCAAATCAAGATGGCGGAGCTGCACCATGCAACAACAGCATTCATCACTCCATACGGCCCATTCGCTTCAACACAATGCCCTTCGGGCTCAAAACGCCGACGCACCATATCGGTGCATGATTCGTATATGTCCGCAAACCAGATCGGCAAAACAAAGGAAGCATATGTAGATGACGTGGTCGTCAAATCCAAGCATGTCGAAACTCTAGTAGACGACTTGAGGCTCACATTCGACAATTTCCGAAAATATGACATTAAGCTCAATCCGGAAAAATGCGTCTTCATGCTCCACCGGAAAGCTCCGGGCTTCATTGTGTCCTAGAGAGGAATTGAAGCAAACCCAGCCAAGATCCGAGCTCTGTCACAATTGGATATTCCAAAAGACCTCAAACAAATACAAAAATTGACTGGATGCATAGCGGCTCTAAGCCACTTTATTTCCCGTTTGGGAGAAAAGGCGTTACCCCTTTACCGCCTCCTCCGGCGCACCGAACACTTCGAGTGGACGGATGCCGCCATGGCCGGACTCAAAGAAATAAAAGCCATATTGGCAACAAATCCGGTCCTGGCCGCGCCCAATGTGGGCGAACCAATGCTATTATATTTCGCCGCAACACATCAAGTTGTCAGCGCGGTGCTCGTCGTCGAACGAGAAACGGACGGACACTAGTTCCCTCTTCAAAGACCGGTTTATTATGTGTCCACTGTCCTCACACCATGCAAGTCCCGGTACCCACATTATCAAAAGATAGCATACGCGGTGTTCATGGCATCCCGGAAGCTGCGACACTACTTTCAAGAGTGTTCGATAACGGTAGCCTCCGAAGTACCTCTTAACGACATTATAAACAACCGCGATGGGACGGGCCGGATTGCTAAATGGGCCATAGAGCTCCTTCCATTCGACATAAACTGTAAGCCACGACGAGCTATTAAGTCGCAGGTTTTGGCCAACTTCGTGGCCGAATGGACCGAAGCCGAACTCCCTAAAGAGTACGGCGCATACTCCAATTGGATCATGCACTTTGACGGCTCCAAAATGTTAGCCGGGCTGGGCTGGCGTCGCCCCGACGTCCCCAACCGGGACACAGTCCAATACGCCCTTCGAGATAATGTATACGGACTCCAACAACGCAGCCGAACACGAGGCTCTTCTCGCACGCCTCCGGATGGCAGTCTCTATGGGCATTAAATGCCTAGAGGTGCGCGATTCAACCTCGCGATATCTCAAATAAACGGAGACTTTGATGCCAAAGATCCGAAAATGGCAGCGCATCGCAATGCGGTCCTAAAAATGTCAAGACGGTTCAAGGGCTCGAATTTCATCATATAGCCCGGGATAACAACTAGGCGGCGGACGTATTGGCACGCATCGGCGCAAAACGCGATGCCGTCCCGCCCAACATCTTCCTGGAATGGTTGTTCAAGCCATCCATACTATGGGAAGGGGAGTCCGGAAGTAACAATCCGGACCCAACCGCACTGCCTCACACCGAACGCTCTGACACAATCGGAGGCTCTGCCACCGAGATAACACCCTCCGCTCACGAAATAATGGCGGTTATCGCCCGTGGATCTAAAACCATTCCTAGCCTACCTAACTAGGCAGGAACTCCCGAAGACCAAAATGAGGCTCGCTGCATAGTACGGGCGATCCAAAGCCTATAAAGTCTATGAGGGAGAGCTCTATAAGAAAAGCACAACAGAGTCCTTCAAAGGTGTATCTCCAAGAGGAAGGGCGAAACCTCCTGCTGAAATTCATGCCGGACTGGGTGGGCACCACGCTGCAGCCCGGCCCTTGTAGGCAAGGCCTTCCAGAAGGATTTTATTGGCCGACGGCCCGGCAGATGCGCAGGACTTAGTCCAACGATGCGTCGGTTGCCGCCTTTTTGCTAACCAAAGCCACATGCCACCCACCGCCCTCAAAACTATACCCATCACCGCCATTCATGATGCAGGGGCTTGACATGGTTGGACCCCTTAAGGGAGGAACCCACAAGCAAAAATACCTATTGGTCATGGTGGATAAATTCACCAAATGGATAGAGGCCAAGCCTGTTAAAACGGCCGAATCCGGACCAGTGATAGACTTCATATCAGGTGTAGTGCACCGTTACGGTGTCCCCCACAGTATCATCACTGATAACGACACCAACTTCACGGCCTATGAGGTCAAATTATGGTGCAAAAACATGGGCATCAAGCTCGATTACGCCTCAGTCTATCACCCTCAAACCAACGGCTAAGTCGAGCGAGCAAACGGTCTAATCATGAGCGGTATTAAACCCAGACTAGTGCGGTCCCTCAAGGAATCTTACACGCACTGGGTTGAGGAGCTTCGACCAGACTGGGGTCATGGACCACGCCCGAATCGTACTACCAGATTCACACCATTTTTATGGTGTATGGCGCAGAGGCAGTCTTGCCCTGCGACATAATTCATGACTCACCTCGCGTGCGCATGTATGAAGAAAGAGAAGCCGAGCTCGATCGGCAGGACAGTTTGGACGCATTGGAGGAGGAGCGCGACGTGGCAAAAGCTCGTTCCGCATTTTATCAACAGCAGGCTCGAAGATATCAAAGCAGGGAAGTACGGGCCAAAGCTTACAACGTTGGCGAACTAGTTCTACGCTCACGGACAAGAAAATGACAAACTCAAGCCCAAATGGGAAGGTCCTTCATCATCGACCAGGTCCCGACCGGGCGGAGCATACCGTCTGCGAAACGCATCGGATAACCGGCTCGAGCCGAACCCATGGAACGCAGCCCGTCTACGAAGATTCTACACCTAAGTGCCGGACTCCAAGTTCGTCTCCTTCCTCCGTCCACATTTTCTATTTTTGCTGTCTTTTATTTCTGTCCTTCCTCCTCCTTCTTCTTGAAGCCTTTAGAGGCTTGTTTGCGCTTTGTTCACACATACTTGACGCGCTTTCCGCGCTCATTATACCTGGGGGCTTTTTTAACAGAAGCTTATTTATACGGGCTTCATGCCCAACACATGTGTCAAAACTTCCACATGTACCTTTTACTCACCATTATATGCATCGATATGACTTAAGTTTTGGCCAAGTTGGGTTGCTCGCCTCGTGCTTACCCCTACGCTCCCGATTGTTCGGCTAGGTGGTAAAGGGAGCACCTCTGTGATTGTTACCGCCGGTCACCGGATGTGCACCTCAGATTGGGTGAAGCCGAAAGCTAGCGTTCTTAAGGGAATATTCGGTCGGTGAACTGAAAGATGATTTTTAACTATTTACCCATCTGCCCCCAGATGATTTTCTGCTTTCCTAGCAGTTTTGACATGCACTTTAGGGCATGCATCCCAGCGAAAGGAACCCTTAACGGAACTAATCTCCCAAGAAGATGTTTCTTACTATCCATGTAATATAACATAACTAGTTGTGCACTTGTCTGATACAGCAATAATGACCCCTACACCTTGTCTCCATGCATGCCCCGGTTCTTATATAACCGCGAAGGTATTCGGACACACTCCGGACTATTGGGTCCTGAGGTCGGGTTAAAACGTCCGCTATGACAAACGATCTACAATCCGCTAGAAGACATTTTTCATGTCATATTTAATTACATAGTCAACTCGACTCATTGTATTCCTCCTCAATGCCATCTAATAGGCTATCTAATTTACAATCTTGCTGGGAATACTTGGCGCCAATTCTACTTGGTCAGACACTAAGCTTACAGGATCTCCTTCCCATCAGCCCCATGTGTCCGACCTCGCCATGTGGTTTGGGTCAGCCTTCGTGTACCGCTGTCTTTACCATGGCCCAGCCTCCTCGGGCGCCTTTGACGGCAGGCCGATATCTTCCACAATCGGCGCCGCCATGCTCCTTGAAGCCGCTCTGCCAGCTCCCCAATGCCTTCGGGCAGGGAGATAGATGGCCACAAGGCTCGGCCGACGCCTTTCATCACCTGCCGAACTTCGTTAAATGCGGTAGTGATTCGGGAAGAAGATCACCCGAAGAACTGGGCATCTCCTCTTCAGGACGACCTGTGAGCAAACCTACATACATGTGTATGTTAGTCGCCTTCCTCGCCAAACTCTTTCAAAGTTCGCTCAAGCACTTACTGAAAATGCCGCGACAAAGCCATCGATTCTCCTTTATGGAGTCAGACAACTGGGCACGAACATCCTTCAGTTCCTCACCCAGTTGGGTGTTGGCATCTTGGAGGTTATTTTTCTCCTGCCGCACCCTCGTAAGCACGCTCTCGCCGGCCTTTAGCTGGCGCAGGAGCTGTTGCTTGTCCGGATCTAGTCCGGCGCCATCTGCAATATTATTGTCTGATTTACACAGTCGCCGCTCTTCATAACCTATTTATCTTTTGATGCTTATATTACCAGAGGGGGTCTCTGTGGCTCCCCCTGTAGCGGCTAGTGCGGCCTCAAGTTGGGCCTTGCATTCTTCAAGTTCCTGGGACAGTCGGGCATTCTTTTGGTAAGAACTCAGATTCCAAATGATCCTTAAATCAGTTATCCTAACTATTTTAAGTCTCGGGGCTCTTGGCATACATAATCACAAATTTCCTCACCAGTATGTCCTTTACATACCGCCCGTGGCTCTGGCTAGACCATCTTGAGCGGCACGGAGGTGCGCATCTCCGAATTAAAGGAATTCAAGGCCTCTTGGGAGAAACATGCGTCACGAAGAACTGTCGGCGGGCGCCTGTGATTCATGGCGCCTCCACCTCGGAGTTGGTGGCGGACAATCTGTCGGCATCCTCTGTCGGAGGAGCATCCGACGCACGCCTCGTGCTCGCCTCCGCTTCTGGACCCGGCTTTGGAGCCTGGCTGGCGAAGGTTCGATTGGCAACCTCTCCGGACTCAGTCCAGCGAGTGCTCTTTTTCCTGAAAAGAGCACCAGCATTAGTACACCTCCCCAGAATCAATCCTAGGAATATGGTGACGCGCCATACCGTTGCGGCAGAGTTTCGATCCGGACCGCACTTCTTTTTAGCCTGCAGGGCGTGCTGCCCCTTGTTGGCCAGCCGCCACGGGCTCGGCCTCCTGCCTCGAAGGCACCCCCTGCGAAACACCATTGGTATACGTGGTGATTAGAAAATAAGCACGGATGGGTCATTATCAGAGTATTGGGACCTCGGTCTCAGTTACTTGTGAGGCTGGAAGTATTCCGCGGTAATCGGCCGTAATGGCAACCAAAGCATTGTCGATGCTAAGTTGGTGGAACACCCCGTCGATCAACTCCACCTTTATATCCGGATCCTCTTGGAGGTCGGATCGAGGGACCGCTCCGGATCCTTGGGTTGTGGGGGCGGGCTGTATCTTCTCCACGGCCCGGCGCAGTTCTCGCAGTAGAAACCATGAAATGAGATATTTAACCACGGAACATGGATCGAACAGGCCACTAAGGTATTTGCTTACCCAACTTCAAGGATTATTCAAGAAAACCTGCTCAGTTGATCGACGCGAGAAAATCCTCCTCTTCCCTTTGTACATGGCGGACAAGGTCTTCACCAGCCAAGGACCGATCCCGCCCTTTGCGGCCATGGCGGGTGGCATCGCCCTCCCGTTGGAATCCCACATGGGTGGCCCCTATATTGGAGCGGCTGCACTCTCATAATGCAGATTGCCATGACTCCAGTCATGGTCAATCCGCATGAGCCAAGAATCTTATTCGGCTCATCAAGTAAAGGACGCCCCGGTCATTTTCCCTCACAGGGGAGCTCAGCGAGCGCCCGGCTTAGGCGCTTCTTGGAGGAGCGTTGCTAAACTCGAAAGGCCGATCCAACAGGATCCGGCAATGGACGTCCTCCATGTAAAACCATTCCGAAGGCCAGTCTTCGGATGCCTTCTTCGGGGTTCCGGATAGATATCCGGTCCCGGTGATGCGCCATAGTTCGGCTCCGCCCACTTGATATATTGACCCCTCATGAGAACGGGGTACTAGGCAGAATAATCTCTTCCACAACGCAAAATGAGCCTCAATGCCCAAGAACAGTTTGCAAAGGGCCACGAAGCCCGCGATGTGCAAAATGGAGGCAGGCGTAAGGTGGTGCAACCGAGGTCAGAGAACTCCAAGAGCCCCGGAGAAATGGATGAATTGGAAATCCGAGTCCTCTTACTAGATAAGAGACAAAGCACACCCGCTCTCCTTTAGAGGGATCGGGACACTCTCCACTTGCTTTCCGCCTTGTAGGTGGCAAGTCCGCTCGAACTGAACCATGAAGGCCGGGGGAAGAAATCCCTTGGTTTGGAGTATAACTAGCTCACTATGCGGGACTGAGCATCTCTCCCAATTTCCCGGCTAAGGGCTGGGAGCGCGAGAGGAGGAGCCGCGTTGACTGACCATGGTGGAATGGATTTTTGTCGAAGGCGCTCCGATGAAAGCTCGCAGAGGGGGGATGGTGTGACTCAGATCTAGATCCTCGCCCCTTTTATGGGCGGCTCATTTTAGCAGCTAGGGGGTAAGTGTAAAATACCACGGCTTTTCGCATTCATTCAAACACGTGGAAGATGGCCATTGTTGGGCGTGGAGGCCAAGGAGCGCGGCATTTATCAGAAGCCGGACACTATTCGACGAGTATATGGAATTGGGAGAAGAACCCGCCTCGCAATGCCGAAGACAAACTACGCGTCGGACTCATCGTCATTGAAGCCTGGTTCGGGGGCTACTGAGGGAGTCCCGGATTAGGGGGTGTCCGGATAGCCGAACGATCACCGTTGGCCGGACTCCTAGACTATGAAGATACAAGATTGAAGACTTCGTCCCGTGTCCGGATGGGACTTTCCTTGGCGTGGAAGGTAAGCTTGGCGATACGGATATGTAGATCTCCTACCATTGTAACCGACTCTGTGTAACCGTAACCCTATCCGGTGTCTATATAAACCGGAGGGTTTTAGTCCGTGAGATCTAACAACAATCATACCATAGGCTAGCTTCTAGGGTTTAGCCTCTCGATCTCGTGGTAGATCTACTCTTGTACTACCCATATCATCAATATTAATCAAGCAGGAGTAGGGTATTACCTCCATCGAGAGGGCCCGAACTTGGGTAAAAACATCGTGTCCCTTGTCTCCTGTTACCATCCGCCTAGACGCACAGTTCGGGACCCCCTACCCGAGATCCGCCGGTTTTGACACCGACAATGGTGAAGTACTTAGCCATCGCCGCGTCGCTGACTTCCAATAACTCCATGGCCATCTCATAACTTTCGATCCAAGCTCCGGGCTGCAAGTCGGCCGTGTAATTCGGCACCTTTCGAGGTCCCTTGAAGTCCTTGGGTAGGAGCACATTACGCAGAGCCGGTACCAGACAAGGCACACCGCCGGTTCTAGTGGCTACTCCCTTCTCAACGGAAGTCGTTGGATACTCTTGGAAATCTTGATGGGCCGTCTGTTGAGCCGCTAGCTGAGCCGCCCGCTCGTTCTCCTGACGTACTCGGTCTTGCACCGGATTACAGCCACCGGGCTGGTTACGGTGTTGGGCGTTGCTTGACAAAGCTTTAGACTCCATGTGCCTGCTGGTTCTGACGAGGTGGTACTAACCAAGGCGGAGGAGTTGAATGAATCCTGTCCCGGCTGTAAGAATAGGTCTCTTGCTGAGCCAAGGCCGTCTGGAGAAGTTCTCTGACCCTCCGGGTCTCCACCGCTGTCGGGTCATCACCGTCCACAGGAAGAGCCGCCAAACGCGTCGAAGCCGCGATTAAGTTCTCAATGGGGTTGGAAAAGTGACCCGGCGGTATCGGCACATAACGCGGTGGTGCCATGCTCACATGAGGAGGCGGCATCTCTCGAGGCTGAGCCAGTCCTCCTGCTCCGGCTGTCATAAACTGATTGGTCTCTGGTGGGTTACTTGGGCCGGCTTCGGGTGTAGCAAAAAGAACCCGAGGGTCGTAATTCCGAGGTAAACGGGACTGGGTTTTCTGATGTCTCCTCCTCATCACCTCATTGGACGCGTTTAAGCTCATCGTGAGCTGGTAATCTTCTGATTGTAGCCGCTGCGCCCAGGCATCTAGAGCCGCCCGCTCTGTGGCTAATCTAGTGTCCTCAGCTGCCAAGGCCTCCTTGGCCCGAGCTATCTCCTCACGCACCCGTGCCACCTCCGCGTCATGCTCATCTTTGTTTGCAGGAATAACCATGGTGGTTAACAGGGCCATAAGCTTGTCCATGAGATCTATCGACTGAGCCGGTGGGCTTATGACAGGGCCTCCCCGCCCGGGCTGCCTCGCTCCGGATGTTATCGTCAGAGCGTCAGAGAATTTTGGCCGGGTTGAGTCCCAGCCATGAAGATTCCTGCCCATCTTAGCGGCTCATAGGGGTCCAGAATACTAGTGCCATCGGAACAGCCCCCAAGCGAATCTGTTGAACCGGCGGACGAATCATCGTCCGAGAGGACGGCCGTCTCACCACCATCTTCAGATCCTTCAGAGAGTTCCTCTCCGTGGATGCAGCCCACGAAGGCACGCTTCATGACAGGTTGAACTCGGGTCTTCCTCGCACGCTGAGCCGTCTCGACGAGGTCAGTGCAGTTGTCCGGCTCAGGGCCCGGCTCACCAATCCGGCCGATGAAGACGTGGATTCCGCCAAAGGGGACCCGGTACCCGTACTCAATTGAGCCGGCGTTGGGGCCCCAGCCTTCGTCGTCGATGTAGATCTTACCGCGACGACTCTTGGTCATCCGGCCCACTACGTATCCCTTGAGCCCTTCTAAGTTGCCCTTCAAGAACTCAAATCCACCGTGCGCTGGCCCCACGGTGGGCGCCAACTGTCATGTAGTTGTCACATCAGATGTCCTCGTGAAAGGACTTAGTTGAGGAGCCTTCGCAACTAGGAAGCTTGAAGGGGTTAATTGGGACAAGGGACACGAGAGGTTTATACTAGTTCGGCCCCTTACGGTGAAGGTAAGGCCTACGTCTAGTTGGGTTGGTATTGATGTTTCGATAACCAGGGAGCGAGATACACTATGCCCGGCTCTCGATCAGTTGTTTCTTGCCCTAAGCCGCCAGCAGGTCGTCCCCTTATATACACGGGTTGACGCCCTGTGGCTTATAGAGTCTCGGCCGGCTTATAAACAGTGTATGGCTCAGTGACTAGTTAAATCTACCTTACGATACAAGTCATGCCATTGTGGCGGTTTGCTACAACGGGCCTTAAGTCGCCTGTGGGCCTTAAGCCCTTTATTGAACCGCCATCTTCATGCTTGGTCTTGGGCTTCTTTCTGGTGAGTCTTCTTTGCGTAACCCGGCCCCTCCTGGGCGGCTTACACAAATAGTTATATCCCCAACAACTATGCCTCGACTTGGTGGCTTCACACACCTTCGGAGTACTATGACATGAGTTGGTCCAAGACGAAGAGAGCACCATCCAAGGATCACACACCTTCGGAGTACTATGACATGAGTTGGTCCAAGACGAAGAGAGCACCATCTTGTGAGAGTTCATGCCTCCAACCTACACGAAACAACTTTGACACCAATTGGAGAACACCATCCAAGGATCCAAGTCCATCGACAAGTACTTCAAGGAGATGAAGATTGCCTTGCAACGAGCCGGCATGGACAACCCCATTTCGATGAAGTTCCACTTCATGATGGGATTGAACAACGACATCTCCAAGACTATCTTCCTCGAGAACTACAAGTCCCTCGACGACTACTACATTGGTGCTCTCAAGGCGGAACAAGAACTCATGAAGGACAAGGCATCTCCACCCCAAGCACACTTCGCGGCGACCAAGCTCTACGACAAGCATGAGGCTAGTACCACCACAATGTCCAAGACCGACGAGCTCCAAGACGATGCTCCCAAGTTCGACTTCACCGACATCCCTCTTTGTAGCATTGATGATGCCGAGTCTACATCGACTCTTTTTCAAGATGGTGCAGCGACAAGTACGAATACGGAGACCTTCAAGGACCAAGCTTTGGAGGCGAGCGACAAGGTGGCGAGCAAGGATGATGCTTCCATCTTTGGAGGCGAGAGTGATGATGTGCCATCTTCGGCCTTCATCAACGGCGACGGTGACGAGATGATCGAGCATGGGATTTTCCCTTCAGTCATGGAGGAGAGTGATGATGTGCCATCTTCGGCCTTCATCAACGGCGACGGCGACGAGATGGTTGAGCATGGGATTTTCCCTTTGACCACGGCGACGTATGATGACTTGAGTGATTTGTGCCACTATATTTAGAGTGAGGGTGACTTCAACACTAGCCCCATATATGATGTGTTGCCACAAATCCCATGTGAGGAGAGCCACAACCCCCACCACTTGAGTGCGATGAGTGACTCCACCATATGTGATTTTGAGTGCACCTATTTTGAGGGAATGAGTGAACCACCACATAGAGAGAGTGAGATAGTTGATAGGTCTTGTGAGGCCACTATGATTTCTAACGACTTGACCTCTACCTCTCTTATGTCTTCTCATTTGGTGCTAGGTCCCATCTATGATGACGCGCCGATACTAGACGACTTCGTCCTCCCTTTGGACAAGATGATGGCCATGGTGGAATATGTTGCACCCCCCACATGGTTCCATCAAGATGAATATGACCACCATTTGGTCTTTCCCACCTCACCTACACCACTTGAGTGGAATGAAAAAGGTAACATAGGTGAAGGTGATGCTCTAGTCCCACTAGTGGACATTCTTAACATTGATTGCTTGCATGATGTTGATCCACCTAGTACCATGCTTCATGCTAGTATGATTTCCCCATGCGATAATTTGCCCATTTATGATGATTATGATGATTCTCATGTGGAGTCTATTAGTTGTGATGCCATGTTACATAGGATTTCTTGTGACAATTCTTTAGGTCACATCATGTTTGATAATCCTCTTGACTTGTCATATGCTATTCATGAGATCCATCATATGACATATTTGCAATTCATCGTAGTGACTATGCATATGCCATTAAAATAAACCAAATTTGCACTTATGGCATAGATGACAAGCCCATGGTTATTGGCATTTGTTTTTCTTGCAATGATATTGATATGCTCCCTTTGCATCATTTATCTCATATTCCATGCCATGACCACCTAGTTTCGGATATGCATTGTTTTGGATGTTGTCCATTTTCTCCATATGATGTTTCCGATATTGCTCATGAGGAGACCCCCATAGTTTCCTTATACATTTTAGGAGATTTTGATCCATCCCATTCATTGTATGATCCCAATACTTGTGTGCACCATATGCTCCCCATGAATAAACATGCTAGTGATGTGCCATATACTTGCATTCTCAACTTGTGTCCCCATCATGTCATACATAACAACTATTCCTTCATGATGGATGACATGTTCTTATACCATGCATCAAATTTCTTTGAGCGATGCTTATCTTGTGTTAATTCACATGTGCACATACACATCATGATGGATGATGTGTACATTTACCATGCACAATTTTTTTTTGGTTTGTGTCTCTTTTGTGTAGGTACCCATGAATACTTGTCAACCTCGCAATCCCATGAGTTGACAAAACGAGCTCTAGAGAGCAATGAGGACTTGGGATCCCCTGGATGGTTTTTCCCGCCGCTCTCTTCACGCAAAGACTTCACGCATTCATTCTACATGGCCCTCACTTGGCTATGGGTTGTTGTCCATTACATATTATATGCCCATCTTGTCATGTTTACTTTGCATGATATGCTCATTACTATGCCTTTGCCATGCATTTGTGACCCATGCTTTGCATTACACATGTTGATTGACTCTAGTACTTTTATGTGTATTTGCATGCTTGGTGGAGATATTGCTTGTTATTGCCATGTTTGCTTTGTGCAACATTCCTATGATGATACTTTCATCTTGCTTTGTGTTCGTGCTTGCGATATGTCATGTGCATTGTCTATGCCTAGTATTTACTCACATGACATGATTGCCTTGATTTACTCTAGTGTGTTGCATCTTCGCTCCACTAGTTTGCACAACATGATTGATATGCTTGCTTGTATTGCATCACGCATGATTCATACTTGCTCATTTCATGCGGTTGATGACAACCATTTCCATGCTTTGCACATGATTGTTATTGCTTCTTGTCACATATCTCCATATGTTACCTCTCCCATGCTAGATGATTTGACATGTATTAAGTGCAACAATGATTCTAGTCTTGCTAATGAGATTGCCCCCATAACATTCTCGCATATGATTGGAGATTTTGACATATTTCTCGTGAAGCATGCTTGTCTTACCTCTTTGCATCATATACCTAGTGCCATGAATATTGCCATTGTTGCATCATATTATTCATGCAATTGTGCTTCTAATGGTTATGTGCAAGAGAAGAGAACCATCATGGTGGATGACGTGTTTATCTACCATGCGCATACGTTCCTTGTTTTGTTGTGTGAATGTGTAGGATACTTGGACTTTGTGTCGACTTCCACTTCACGTGAGTTGACCATTCGAGCTCTTGCGAGCGAGCCTCATATAGTCTACCACGACTCGCTTCTACACCACATTTCCTACAACTACGGCATTGTGAAGAATGCACAAGGACGCGCTTTCAAGGTGGCATCCTTATTGAGCTTGGATATTGGGGATCATACTTCATGTGTTGCTTGCACCATTTGCACGCATGTTTGAGATATTGCTTTCACCCATGATTGCCACATTTCGATTGCGTGCTTGGTTGCATCACCCATGTTCCACTCTTACTCGCTTTCTTGGGTTGATGACATATATGTTCATGCCTCTCACTTGATTTGTCATGATCATTGTCTCTTGTCTCCATTAGTTGCATCTCTCATATCACCTTGTATTGAGTGCCAACTTGCTATGCTTATTGATCTTGGAGACTTAGACATATTAATTGTGACGCATGCTTGTTTGATTGAGCCTATTGCATTTGGCTGTTCTCGCATCATATGCCTCCATACTATGCAATACTCCCTTGTCCTTTCTTATGATGAGCATGATGCAAACACTTGTTTGGTATCTTACCACATGAATGATAGGTTTTGCACTTCCGCTACCCTCATTTGTTTTTCCAAGTGTTTGTCATGTTCTTTCATTTTGGAGGATTCACAAGGCGGTGCCATTATGCGACAACTTGGTCATGCGAAGGCATACACGGTGTGCAACACCAACATTTATGAGAATCTCCTAAAGGTGAACTCCTTCCCTTTGAGCCATCCTCAAATTTGCATATTGGGTGGGTCATTCTTTCATTGTTGTTTCCTTCTTCTTGTCTACATGATACATCTATTGGAGGGAGGACCGGCATTGAAGATTGGCTCTATGGACCTTCACATTGAGAAGCGCTCAGACTTATTGGATGCACCTTCGGAACTCCACTCATGTGACGACATCGAGCTTTGGTACATCAACACTCCTTTGACTTTTTGTACCACCACCTCCATATTTGTTGATTGTGCTTCCTCATGTCATGCTCGATGGACATATCATACTCACCACAAGTTTGCACCCTATGCATGGATTGACTTACATTATGATTGCCTTGTTGCGTCTTGTATTCCCATGTCATCCATGATATATGAGCTTGTTCACTTCCTTAGCAAATTTGTTGTGATCTTCCTTGATGGCATATTCATACATCATGATCATATTGCCCATCATCAATTGCATGACAACATAATCACATTGAGCACCAATTACCATGTTCATGCTCTTGATAAACAATCCCATTATGATATCATTTTGCACAATGGTCGCATTAATCACATTCACCACACCTTTGTGCATACGACAAATGAATTTTCTCACATGAATGCTTTACATCTCATTCTACATCTTTTGGATAAGCATCTTGTGCCTTGCCACGCACTATCTTGCCGCACGGACTCATTCTTACATGATGGACACTTTGTGTGCGCTAACCATTGTATTTCCAAGTGTACTTTGTGTTTGCTAATTTTGCATGTACCACATACCGGAGACACCTTGGAGTAGTTGGATTGCACAATGCCTTCATCTCCGTCCAACTACAAGTCCGTCCTCGACAACCGTTTCCATGGTGATGAGGATCACGATCCGAGGTCGGATCTTTCCCAAGGGGGGGAGATGATGCGGAGCATCCCACGTTCATCCCCATGTACACTCTAACTACTCTCCAAACCCCAAGAGAACATATGAGGAGACCTCGAAGATACGCCATTGGACACAAGGTGAACCCGCTCCTCTCCAAACCTTTACTTTCTACATGTGAGACATGGCTACTACCTCCAATGTGTACACTATGCATGATCAGGTATTTAGAGGAAAGCCACAGAGCCACCACATCCAACGGACGAGCTAGCGAGGATGCCAAGTACAAGGACCAAGAGAAGAATCTGTCCGAAGTCTTCAGCCACCGGACGACCGGACAACGCCGGACGTCCGGCGCCTGGGCACTCAGCCTGCCAGAAGGGCCAGCCGACAGAAGCTACAACGGCCGGACGACTGGCAAGTACCGGACGTCCGACACCCCCAGGCCCCGGACGACCGAGCGCCACCGGACGACCGACGCCACGGCAACAGAACGATATTTACGGAAGTCCGAAGACTTCTGGACGTCCGAACCGTCCCGAGCCTCCGGACGATCGGAACCCACCGGACGTCCGACGCCTGTCTGTGCGCAACGTATCGGGCCGAGACCCATGTATCCCCCACTTACCCCCTTCGTGGGCCATGACTATAAATAGACCTCTCCCACCTCCTAGCTAGGGTTAGCGTTGATTTAGCTCATTTGTGAGATAGAGCCTCGCTCATCCATCTGGATCTCCTCCTCATGAGAGACTGCGGCCTCTTCGGAGAAGATCCACCTGGATTCAAGACCCCTTTACGGGAAGATCCTTCGTGGATTCAAGACCTACTCTCGGAGACCAGCTACCGCCACTTGTATCGTACTTTGTTGGATTTGGACCGTGTATCTCTTTGTGTTTCTTGGATCTAGCACATGTGTGACCTTGTTCTTGTTGGTTGAGTGATTTCTCGTGTTTTTCTCTCGTTTCCCTCCTTGTGTTCTTCGTGTTCCTCGTAGGGATCCACTCCAAACGTGAAAGATCGGCCTCTAGGGTTCTACCCTACATCATCTTGGTATCATGAGCCACGTTGATCACGTTTTTGGAGCCCTTACCCTTTTTTCTAGCTTGATTTTGTTGATTTCGTCCTAAATCCAAAAATCCCCACCAAAAATAGCCCCCAAATATTTTATGTGATTTGTTGGTTTGATGATGTTTTGTTGATTTTGATCCGTGGATTTGCTTCGTTTCGAGTGGATCTAGCATCTCCCCAAGTTTCCCCATCTTTCATCCACGAAATCTCATCAATTTTGACCCCAAAATCTCCATTTTCCGCCCAAAATCACGCCCCGGATCTCGGATCTCGCGTTGACCCCGATACATCGGACGACCGACGTTTTTACGGACGTCCGTAGCCCCAGGAACGACCGGACATCCGTCATCCACCGGACGACCGGAACCGGCCAATAGAACAGAATTTACGGATTTCCAAGCCCGACCGGACATCCGTCCATTTACGGACGTCAGTAACCTGTAGTTTCAGACTTCGGCTGATTTTTGTTTCATTCATAAACAATTCATCTGAACTCCGATTTTGACGTTCTTTAGCTCGTTTTGAAGCTCTTGACATCCCCCATCCCACAAAAATACCACCAACATCATTTGACTCCATCAAATTTTTGGAACTTTGGCATATTTGCCTAGGGCTTTCACCACATCCTCCGCTACACCACCATCGACTTCCGCAACCTAACCCTTTTTGTTCACTATAGCATTAGTGGTTGCTTGAGTAGTGAATCGAGTCTCCTAAGGTGTTTCGGCTACTTAGGGATGGTTGCTTCTTCATCAACCACCACCACCACTTCCGCATAACCTTGCCCACCATACACTTACCACCCCCCAACTTAACCCAATTGTTGTTTGAGCTTGTTTGAGTTGTGGCTTGTGTCTCCTAAGGTGTTTCGGCTACTTAGGGACGGCAACTTCAACTTTGACTCACATAGCCCATCACTCCACTTCTGCATTGCCAAGTGCAAACCACCACCGCTTTCCGCTACCACCATTTTGGCATTTGCCTTTGGAGATTTTGAGTTTGTAGTTTTTCCGTTTCCTAGGGTGTTTCGGCTAACTAGGAACGGGTGGACATCGGCAACACCACCTCTCATCATCACTAAGGAAGGTAACCTTGACGACACCATTGTACATTCCCCTTGCAATTGCATTGATAACCTCTAGCCCATTTTGCGTCACTTGCCTATCGAGACTAGCCATTTGAGTATTGCCAGCAACGTTACTTGTGCACATTAGTGACCTATACTTCCCATTGCATACATACCATATCATCGTGGTGCATATATTGGTATCATATCTTGTTCACAAGTTTGTTCCCGCATATACACATGCTATCTTGGTTTGTGCATTGTGCAAAAGTGGCCATACAAAAAAAGAAATAAAGCTTTTAAGCAAAAGAAAGAGAGCAAAGAAGCTTGTAAGAAAGTGCCATAGAATCATACCACATTGCACATAAGATTGTCATATCCGATCATCTTGGATCATCTTGAGAGAAACATCGGGAACCATACATACATAGCATACTTGGGATAGAAAGTTTATCCATTTTGCATCTTATAGGTTGTGCACAAGTGTCGTATCTGCCTATTGAGCAATCGTGCTAGTGTCTCTCTTAAGTTGTGCAACATGAGCATTTTCCGTGGATTCCACATTTCGTGCTCATTTCTTGGTTGCACGACCTCATTTATCTATCCGTGTGTGTGTTTGTGCCATTCTTTTCTATTGGTCTACTTGTTTTGCTTGCGAATTTGTGAATCTCTTTCAACATTATTGACTCTTGCTAACATTTTGCATCAAATTTTTGTGCCACTATCCTCACCGAGCTCTACCATAAGCTTTACTTGATAGGTGTGACTGAACAAGTCCGGTACCAATTCCACTATTCTTTCATTTCACATTGAGTGAAACGGGATAGATCCTCAACTTTGGGAAAAGGTAACTTGGTATTGTTTATCTCATTTCCTACTCACCTCTACTCGAGTCTTGTGATGGATAGGCAAGGCATCACCTTTGGTCTACAACAACAACGACGAGTTCGATGCCACGAACAACAACTCCGACGCCAAGATGCAAGCTAAAATGGAGGAGATCAAAGCCCTCATCAAGTCCTACAAGCGATCTTCCTCATCTTCGAGAAGATGCTCAAGAGCACATGCTTCCAAGCTACCATCTCCGGCAAGATCACATCGGCATCAACACCATCACCAACAAGAACGTGAAGGTCAAGAGCTCAACATCAACAACCGCTCAACGACTTCACCATCTCCCTTGGCATCTTCGCCAAGCGACTTCAAGGCATCTTCGCCAACAAGAACCCCAAGACTACGATCAAGAGAAGCTCCCCAAGATCAAGTCCGCAACTTCCACGAGCTACTACGACCTCGACACCGACAATGAGATTCCTTTCTATGGGACTCAAGAACCCAAGGAGTATCTCGAGTGGGAGTGTTTGATGGACGACTGCCTCAAGCTACATCAAGTCCCTTCCGAAGATCAAGTGAAGTGCGCCACAAGAAACTTCCACGACTACGCCTCGACATGGTGGCTTCACACACCTTCGGAGAGCTATGAGATGAGTTGGCCCAAGACGAAGAGAGCTTTGCGGCGAGAGTTCGTGCCTCCAACCTACACGGAACAACTTCGAC
This sequence comes from Aegilops bicornis, assembly GCA_021605145.1. NCBI lineage: Eukaryota > Viridiplantae > Streptophyta > Magnoliopsida > Poales > Poaceae > Aegilops > Aegilops bicornis. Next base: position 188,370,661 of record CM038671.1, on the reverse strand, counting down.
GCCAATTGGAGAACACCATCCAAGGATCCAAGTCCATCGACAAGTACTTCAAGGAGATGAAGATTGCCTTGCGACGAGCCGGCGTGGACGACCCCATTTTGATGAAGTTCCACTTCATGATGGGATTGAAGAACGACATATCCAAGACCATCTTCCTCGAGAACTACTAGTCCCTCGATGACTACTACATTGGTGCTCTCAAGGCGGAACAAGAACTCATGAAGGCCAAGGCTTCTCCACCCCAAGCACACTTCACGGTGACCAAGCTCTATGACTATGACCATGAGGATAGTACCACCATGATGTCCAAGCCCGACGAGCTCCAAGATGATGCTCCCAAGTTCGACTTCACCGCCACCCCTCTTTGTGGCATTGATGATGCCGAGTCTACCTCAACTCTTTTTCAAGATGGTGCGGCAATGAGTATGACTATAGAGACCCTCAAGGACAAAGCTTTGGAGGCGAGCGACAAGGTGGTGAGCAAGGATGATGCTTCCATCTTTGTAGGCGAGAGTGATGATGTGCCATCTTCGGCCTTCATCCACGGCGACAGCGACGAGATGATCGAGCATGGGATTTTCCCTTCAGTCATGGAGGAGAGTGATAATGTGCCATCTTCGGCCTTCATCCACGGCGACGACGAAGAGATGGTTGATCATGGGATTTTCCCTTCGACCACGGCGACGTATGATGACTTGAGTGACTTTTCCACCATATTGAGAGTGAGAGTGACTTCACCACTAGCCCCATATATGAAGAGTTGCCCCATTTTCCATGTGAGGAGAGCCACAACCCCCACCACTTGAGTGAGATGAGTGACTCCACCATATGTGAGATTGAGTGCACCTACTTTGAGGGAGTGAGTGAACCACCACATAGAGAGAGTGAGATAGTTGATAGGTCTCATGAGGCCATTTGCATTTCTAACAACTTGTCCTCTACCTCTATTGTGTCTTCTCATTTGGTGCTAGGTCCCATTTATGATGACGCGCCGATCCTTGACGACTCCGTCCTCCCTTTGGACAAGACGATGGCCATGGTGGAATATGATGCACCCCTCACATGGTCCCATCAAGATGAAGATGATTACCATTTGGTCTTTCCCACCTCACCTACACCACATGGGTGGAATGAACAAGGTAACATAGGTGAAGGTGATGCTCTAGTCCCACTAGTGGACATTCTTGACATTGATTGCTTGCATGATGTTGATCCACCTAGTACCATGCTTCATGCTAGTATGATTTCCCCATGCAATGATTTTCCCATTTATGATGAGTATGCTGATTCTCATATGGAGTCTATTAGTAGTGATGCCATGTTACATAGGATTTCTTGTGACAATTCTTTAGGTCACATCATGTTTGATAATCTGCTTGACTTGTCATACGCTATGCATGAGATCAACCATATGTGTTATTTGCAATCTCTTCATGGTGACTATGCATATGCCATTAAAATAAAACCAATTTGCACATATGGCATAGATGACAAGCCCATGGTTATTGGCATTTGTTTTTCTTGTGGTGATATTGATATGCTCCCTTTGCATCATTTATCTCATATGCCATGCCATGCCCACCTAGCTTCGGATATGCATTGTTTTGGATGTTTTCAATTCCATCCATATGATGTTTCCAATATTGCTCATGAGGAGACCCCCGTAGTTTCCGCATACATGTTAGGAAATTTTGATCCATCCCATCCATTGCATGATCCCAATAATTATGTACACCATATGTTTCCCTTGAATGAAAATGCTATTGATGTGCCATATACTTGCATTCTCAATTTGTGTCCCCATCGTGTCATACATAATAACTATTCTTTCATGATGGATGACATGTTCTTATACCATGCATCAAATTTCTTTGAGCGATGCTTATCTTGTGCTAACTCACATGTGCACATACTCATCATGATGGATGATGTGTACATTTACCACGCGCACACTTTTTTTGGTATGTTTCTCTTTTGTGTAGGTACCCATGAATACTTGTCAACCTCGCAATCCCACGAGTTGACAAAACAAGTTCTAAAGAGCAATGATGACTTGGGATCCTGCGGACTTACATTTCCACCGCTCTCTTCGCGCAAAGACTTCGCGCATTTCTTCTACATGGCCCTCACTTGGCTATGGGTTCTTGTCCATTATATATCCTTTGCCCATCTTGCCATGTTCACTTCGCATGATATGCCCATTCCTATGCCTTTCCCATGCATTTGTGACCCATGCTTTTCTTTACACATGATGATTGATTCTCATACTTTTATGTGTATTTGCAAGCTTGGTGGAGATATTGCTTGTTGTTGCCATGTTCCATGTGTGACCCACCCCTATGATGATACTATGATCTTGCTTTGTGTTCGTGCTTGTGATATGTCATGTGCATTGTCTATGCCTATTATTTGCCCACGTGACATGATTGCCATGATTTACTCTAGTGTGTTGCATCTTCGCTCCACTAGTTTGCACGACTTGATTACTATGCTTGCTTATGTTGCATCACCAATGACTCATACTTGCTCATTTCATGCGGTTGATGACAACCATCTATATGCTTTGCACATGATTCATATTTCTTCTTGTCATATATCTCCATGTGTTGCCTCTCTCATGCTAGATGACTTGCCATGTATTGAGTGCAACAATGCTTATAGTCTTGCTCATGAGATTTCCCCCATAGCATTCTCACATATGTTTGGAGGTTTTGACATATTACTTGTGAAGCATGCTTGTCTTACTTCTTGGCACCATATGCCTAGTGCCATGAATATCGCTATTGCTGCATCATATTATTCATGCACATGTGCTTCTAATGGTTATGTGCAAGAGAAGAGAACCATCATGATGGATGATGTGTTTATCTACCATGCGCATATGTTCTTTGTTTTGTTGTGTGCATGTGTAGGATACTTGGACTTTGTGTCGACTTCCACTTCACGTGAGCTGACCATTCGAGCTCTTGAGAGCGAGCCTCTTGCATTCTACCATGACTCGCTTCTACACCACATTTCCTACCACTTCGGCATTGTGAAGAATGCACAAGGTCATGCCTTCAAGGTGACATCTTTCTTGAGCTTGGATATTGTGGATCATACTACTTGTGTTGCTTGCACCATGAAGCTTATTGGTCATCTTGGACCACTTGATTGGGCACATGTTAGAGATCTTGCCTCGATTTGCCATTTTCGCATTTCCATGCCTCATGACATATATACCTTGTGTGTTGCATCCAATTCTTGGACTACTTGCTACTATCATATGGTTGGTTGCACCAATATCATTTCTTCACATATGCCATGTCCCTTTGCTTGTCACATGATTCACTTGATTGCCTCACACATGATGAACAGTTGTTCTTTCTATTGTGTTGAGTGCCACGCTATATTCGCTACACCATATGCACATTATGCTTGGATTGTCTTGCACTTGACCCATGTGTTTAGACACTTCATTTTATTTGGTGTTGTGAATGATTCTTATGCCTACCATAGACCTTTCATTGAGCAATTTGTGAATGCTTGCTATGACCTCGAGGTAAATTCTTATTCTCTTGTCACACATATTTGCATCTCTACCTCACGTTTGCATACTTGTCCCCATGATATCTTTGCTTGTGCTCGATTGATATGCTTACATGCCATGTCACAATCCGTTGTCACACCCTATGCTATGCTTGATGACAACACTTGTTTGGTGAATCACCTCTTGAATGCTTGGTTTTGCACTAACGCTAACCACATTTGTTTTTCCAAGTGTTTGTTCTATTTGCTCCTTTTGAAGGAATCACAAGACGGTGCGACATTGGAGAGTGCCCATTTCGAGCTACTAGACGATGAGTGCTTGGTAATCGACCGCTTTGACATGACACCGCCATCTCTTTCCCATAGTGATTTGGTTTTCGATCCGAGGTCAGATCTTTTCCAAGGGGGAGGGGTGATGTAGAGCATCCTACGGTCATCACCATGTCAAGAGTCCGTTTGGCAAGTGACACGTGCAACCTCTACTTCTCATACATAAAGGTGAATCTTCTCCTTTACACGTGTTCACTTGACCCCTTCGAGGATGGTATACTACTTGACACTCCACCCGTGTGCATGCATAGGTATCGCCGGAGCTTGACGGACAACGAGGAGGAGTGCAAGCGCCAAGGAACAACTACACCATCCGCGAGGGAAGCATGGAAGAGAAGACGGAAGAAACGGAGCTGCGACAATCTATAGCCACCGGACGACCGGACTACACCGGACGTCCGACACCTGGAACTCCAGCCAGCCCAAGAGTCCAGCCGACGAGATCTACAGCGATCGGACGACCGACCGAGACCGGACGTCCGACACCTCCCAGGCCACGGACGACCGAGCGCCTCCAGACGACCGGTGCCACAGCGATAGAACGATATTTACAGAAGTCCGAAGACTTCTGGACATCCGGACAATCCCGAGCCTCCGGACTTCCAACACCTGTGTGCGCAGTCGTGGGCCTTTGGCCTTGTATCCCTCTCCCACTTACCCCTTCGAGGCTTAGACTATAAATATACCACCTCCACCTCCTTTCTAGGGGAAGCAAATATGATAGCTCATTCTTAGGTGAGCTTTGCTCCTGCCTCCTCCTCTTGAGAGAGAGAGAGAGACCACTCCCATGGAGTTCAATACCTCCATGTGAGAAGATCCTACGGGATATCATCAAGACCCCCTCGTGGGAAGATCCGTCTAGGATACCATCAAGACCTACTCTTGGATATGAACTCTACCTTGTATCTTTCCTTTTGTTGTTCATGTACCTTGTGGATCTTGTGTGTTTGATTGTCTAGTGGATGTGTGATTGGACTTGTTCTTGAGTGTTTCCCCTTGTGATTTCTCTCTATTCTTCTCCGTGTTCTTCGTGTTCTTGGTAGGTTTCCCCTCCAAACGTGAAAGATCGGCCTCTAGGATTCTACCCTACATCATCTTGGTATCAGAGCCAGGTTGATCACGTTTTTGGAGCCCCTACCCTTTGTTTTCTAGCTTGATTTTGTTGATTTCGTCCTAAATCTAATACTAAGATGATGTAGGATAGAACCCTAGAGGCCGATCATTCACATTTGGAGCGGATCCCTACGAGGAACACGAAGAACATGAGGAGGGGAACAAGAGAAAAACACGAGAGAACACTCAACCAACAAGAACAAAGTCACATATGTGCTAGATCATCGAAACACAAGAGAGGTACAAGATGCAAATCCAACAAGAGACGATACAAGGGGTAACCGGTTCTTCTCCGTGAGGAGGTCTTGAAGATGATCTTCTCCGGATGGAGGTCTTGAATCTAGGTGGATCTTCTCCGAAGAGGTGTCGGTCCCTCATGAGGAGTAGATCCGGATGGATGAGCGAGGCTCTATCTCACAAATGAGCTAAGTCAATGCTAACCCTAGCTAGGACGAGGGAGAGGTCTATCTATAGTCTTAGTGCAAATGGGGGGGCGAAGTGAAGGGGTACATGGGCCTCAGCCCGTAACTGGACACAACCAGGGGTCGGACGTCCGTAAGGTGTCGGTCGTCCGGAGGCTCGCGGAGGTCCGGACGTCCGGAGATTCTCGGATTTCCGTTAATTATGTTCTGTTGGCGTGGCGACGGACATCCGAAGGGGTACGGTCGTCCGGGGCCAGGGAGTTGTCGGACGTCCGGTCCTGGACGGACGTCCGGCCGCTGTAGCATGCGTTGGCCTGGATTTCCTGGGCTGGCGTGACCTTCAGGGGCCGGACGTCCGGGCTGGGCCGGTCGTCCAGTGGCTATAGCTTCGGGCAGCTTCTTCTCTTGGTCCTTGTACTTGGCGTCCTCGCTAGCTCTTCTGTTGGATGTGGTGGCTCCGTGGCTTTCCTCTAAATACCTGATCATGCATAGCACACACGTTGGAGGTAGTAGCCATGTCTCACATGTATAAAGTGAAGGTTCCGGAGGAGCGGGTTCACCTTGAGTCCAATGGCGTATGTTCGAGGACTCGTCATATGTCCTCTTGGGTCTTGGAGAGTAGTCGGAGTGTACATGGGGATGAACGTGGGATGCTCTGCATCATCTCCCCCCCCCCCCCCCCTTGGGAAAGATCCGACCTCGGATCGTGATCCTCATCACCATGGAAACGGTTATCGTGGACAGACTTGTAGTTGGATGGAGTTGAAGGCGTGACGCAATCCAAGTACTCCAAGGTGTCTTCGGTATGTGGTACATGCAAAATGAGCAAACACAAGCGACACTCGGAAATACAATGGTTAGCGCACACAAAATGTCCATCAATTAAGCGTGAGTCCGTGCGAAGGGATAGTGCGTGACAAAGCGCATGAAGCTTATCAAGATGATATAGAATGATATGCATAGCATTCATGGGATAATTAGTATGGTGCACGAAGCGACAAATTCTACCATTGTGCAAAATGATGTCATAGAGGGACGGTTCATCAATAGCATGAATATGGCAATGGATGCTTAATATGTGTAAGCTATCATGCAATTGATGGTGGACAGTATGATCATGATTTATGAATATGCCATCAAGGAAGATCACAACAATTTTGCTAAGGAAATGCACACACTAGTAGAAAACAGGGCTTTTGTTCGGGCCTGGCCAGCCCATTAGTCCCGGTTCAGTCACGAACCGGGACCCATGGGGGAATTCTTCCCGGTTCGTGAGCCCAGGGGGCCGGCCGGGGCCTCGTGGTCATTGGTCCCGGTTCGTATGGACCCATTTGTCCTGGTTCCAGGCATGAACCGGGACCAATGGTCCTCGCTCCTGGCCCACAACCATTGGTCCCGGTTCGTGGCTTGAACAGGGACAGAAGGCTGGGATTTAGTCCCGGTTTCTACCACGAACCGGGACAAATGAGTTGCCTATATATACCCCATCGCCATAGCAGAGCACTCCACAGTGCTCTGTTTTTTCTGGCCGGCGAGGGAAGGGCATTTGGGTGCTCTAGCTCACCTCCTATGCACATGAGGTGTTCGATGAAATGTCCGAGCCACACTAGTTAATCTTTCTCCTCTCGAAACTTGACCTCTGAGCTCCATTTTCTCCGAGATTTGTCTAGGTTTAGCGGTCCGTCATGTCCCGTCCCTGTCTTCACCGCCGTCGATCGCCCACGCCGATCTCGTCGCCGGCACCATCGTGGTGAGCCTCTTGTTCTTATCTTCTTTCTGAAAGAACAAAATTCTTACTTCAGATAGATACTTGTCTAATTTTCTTACTTTTATTATTCCTTGTTATTATATGGTGCAATGGTTCTGGTATCCGCCCCGTCGGCCCTAAATCACATCTATGATTTGGATGTGGTATATATTATCTTTTGATAACTATTTGGTTCATTTATTGTTTATGACAATTATGCCGACCAACGTGACATAGATTTTATTTATCTAGGAGGTGGTTGAACCGGATATTCCAACCGACCCTATTGTCGAGAGGTTAAATTTAGTTGAAGAAGAAAACAATTACTTGAAGGAAAAAATAAAACAAATTGAGGAGGAGAAGATGATATTGGAGTTACATGTTGCGGATGTCGTCAATGATCACAAGATCAAGATGGATGCAATGTGGTTGAAGATTAGAAAGATTAGAAAATATGCCATTCATACCGAGGCTTGGTATCATTGTGCAGTTGGATCAATTGTTACCTTGGTTGCGATTATGATCGCATTTGTTGTTGCATTGAAATGTTTTACATAATTTCAATGTATGGTTTAATTAGATGATCTAGAGAGCTATATGTTGTTCAATGAGAACTATGTATGTACTTTGATTTTAATGTGATGACGAACTTCTATTAATTTGGTCACTTATCTATTCATGAGAGGGTTGAAAATTGATAATGTGGCTTTGAATGGTGCATTTTGAACACAGAAAAACTATGGAGTTCAAATAAGTTCAAAAAAATGAAATCCCTTTGTAATGCATTTAGTTTCCGTATGAAACCCTCATAACAAAAATGAAATCCCTTTGTAATGCATTTGTGCTCGTATGAAATCCCTTTGTTTCAGAGTTCATAAATAACTTTTTTATGACAAACTTTAATAGCAAAAATAATTACCATAAAATAAAATAAATAAGTAATTTGAAACAAAATAATATAAACATTAATAAAATATATAAATAGAAACAAAATAAAATAAAATAAAATAAACTTTAATAACATAAATAAAATTTATGAAACTAAAATTATAAAGTATTTTCTGTTCCAAACATTATAAGCAACCTCTAGTATTATTGAAACTAAAATTATATAAAATTGATGTAACTAAAATTATCAAAGTATTTTTTGTTCAAAACCATTAAAAGCAAAAAAGAATTTTCATAAAGAACTTTTTTGTTAGAAACTTTAATAGCAAAAGGAATTATCATAAAATAAAATAAATAAGTAATTATAAACAAAAGAAAATAAAATAAATAAGTATTTTGTTGTAAGTAGAAACAGAACAAAATAAATAAAGCAAAAAAGAAAACAAAAAATCTGGGAAAAATAAAAAAAATTGCTACCTACTGGGCCACCACGGCGTGAATACGACTAGAAACCCATCCATGGGCCAGGATTCAAGCCCGCAGAAGGCCCAGTAGGCCCATCAGGCATAGCAGTCACAATTAGGCCCGTAAGCCTGCAATGGAGAGGAGATCGAGAGGGGTGTGGCAATAGGGCTTATAAACCACTGCGCGCCCCTCTCAACAAGCGAGGTGGGACTAAACTCCCACCACCATGCCGCTGTGCAAGGCCTTTGGTCCCGGTTGGTGGCACCAACCGGGACTAAAGGGGCGCATTGGTACCGGTTCGTGGCACCAACCGGTACCAATGCTAGTCCGGTTGGTGCCACCAACCGACCAAACCTCGCTTCCGCCCTTTGGGCTTTGAAAAGTGACCTTTGGTCGGTTGGTGGCACCAACGGGACTAAAGGGGCATTAAATCGGTTGGTGCCACGAACCGATGCCAATGCCACTGGTATATAAGAAAACACTTAGCGATTCGACCAAATCCATAACTTCTTCTCCCCGACGCCCTGCTCGTCCTCGCCCTCGCCGACGCCCTGCTCCACCTTGTCGCCGCCGCCACCGACGCCGTCTCGGCTGCTCGACGTCGCCGCCGTCGCCACCGACGCCGTCAGGCTGCTCAATGTCGCCCGCCAGAGTCACGACGCCCTCTGCCCGACGACGGTGTTGGCCTCTCTCGCCTCGCCAGCCCGACGCGCCCACCGTGCCCGCCGCCCTGTGAGCACCGCCTGCTCCGCACCCTGCCCTGCCCCACCGGCGCCGGCCCCTCTGCCGTGCCCCTCCGCCCCTGCGCCGTGCTAGCTATTAGATTTTTAGATGTTTTTAGACGCTATTTTTAGATGTTTTTACATGTTTTTTAGATTATTAGTTTATGTTTAGTTTAGTTTTAAGATTAGGAAAATTTCAGATGTGTAGTTATATTTATTTAGATGTGTAGTTAATTTAGATGTTATAATTTGTTCATAAAATTGTGCACTTTTGTATAGAAACTTTATTTTTTTCATATGTACGAAAATGTAGAGTGAAAACGAAAACAAACATATAAGAAAAAACAAAGGAAAAAATGAAGAAGGAAAAGAAAACCGCCCGGCTCGGCCACCACCGCATTTTCATAAAGTGTTTCCACCGCATTTACATGAGGGGGGACGTCGGAAAAAATAAGAAGAGGAAGAAGAAGAAAAAAAAAGAGGAGAAGAAGAAGAAGGAATAGAGGAGTGGGAGACTTTTTTTCTTCTACTCCTCTATTCCTTCTTCTTCTCCTCTATTTTTTCTTCTTCTTTTTTATCGCGAACTAGGGCAGAGGGTCGAGGGTCGGGAACTAGGGCAGAGGGTCGAGGGTCACCCTCTCGACCGTGATATCTTATACCACGAGAGCATCCCCCCGGGCCTCTCGCTCGACCAAAACTCTCGAGGACACCCAAACCCTAGAAAAAAACGATGTCGGTCTCCTACCCCCTCCCGCCGCGCCCCTACGCGATAAACTCTCTCGAGGCCACCCAAATTTACCAAGTTAAAATAGCGTTGTCGTCGAGGCCACCCCAAACCCTTGAAGCGTTGTCGAGGCCACCCCAAACCCTTGAAGCGTTGCCGAGGCCACCCCAAACCCTAGAGAAGCAGCGTCGAGGCCACTAATATAATTCCTTATTGTGATTAGCTAGCTAGTTCTATGTTTGCCACTAATATATCCATCTGTCATGTTTGAATAATAACTGCCATGTTGTAAATATTTGTAGAAACTATGGAGCACCCCCGAGACGAAGCAACAGAAGCGATGTTGGGGGACATAATCGCAAAAGGAAGTGATGTCGTCTTGTCGTTTCTCAGTGACACCGATGGTCTGGAAGGACAGGGTGAAGAAGCAGGCTATGATTATGATGGCTCCGGTGACCCAATGTCGGTACAACAAGGAGACCGTGATGACGGCTCCGGTGACTGAACCGAGTCCGGCCAGGTATATATATTAGTTAAGCCTGTGCTGACTAGCTAATTGATGCATTCATTGTTTTCGTATGTACACATATTAATTAACTCTCGTCTTTCTTCTTTTTTCTAGCCCTCCGGATCGAGCACAACTTCGGTAAAGAGACGAGGCCCGAAGAAAAAGTTGCGCTCGGATGAAAGGTTTGAGATCACAGCAAGCGCGCGGTGGCATGCATATTGAACCCATCCGGACAAAAGAAGCATTTGCTGCTCAGTGAGGGGTTCTTGTTAGGGACAAGATCCTGATCAGTATCCACCAATGGTTAAAGCCTAAGAATGAAGACCCTGAGGTGTCTTATGTCTCAGATATGCAGAAAGATGATCTTTGGACAACGCTTAAGGAAAATTTTACCCTACCGCCAGAGGAGGATCCGGGGAAGCCAGTTAAAGAGCAATTGATCAAGTCTCATGCTCTTAAGAAGATGGCAGAACTATTCAGGAGGTGGAAGAATGAGCTGAAAACATCATTTGTCGACCAAGAAAAGACACCAGAATTCACCGGCCGGTATGAGAAGATCAGAGATCATTGGCCCGCATTTGTGGCCCACAAGACATCGGACAAGAGTAGAAGATGTCAGCGACAAACAAGAAAAATGCTGCGAAAAAGAAGCATCACCATCGCACGGGGTCAGATGGCTACCCCAAAGCCCGATCGTTGTGGGCCAAGGCTGAGAATGATCTGATTGATAAAGGGGTCGAACCAGAGACATTGAACTGTCCATACCGTTGTCGGACTTGGTTCTTCGGGGTTGGTGGAACCTTGGACCCTGTATCAGGGAAGTGCATTTGGACGGACGAGCAACTGCGAATACCCGTCACGAGGCTTCAGGAGTATATCGAGGCAATGCAGTAAGGGAAGTTCATTCCAGACAGAGAGAAGGACGAGCTCACAATGGCCCTCGGGAATCCTGAGCACCCTGGACGGACACGAGGCACGCCAGGCTCCGTTCCGTGGAAGGCTGGGTTTCCGGACGCAGGGGGTTACAAATGCCAGGAGAGGAGGAAGAAAGTGGAGCATACCCAAGCTGCAGCGCTGCACGCAAGGGTACAAGCGATAGAGGAACGAGAAGCAAATCGCAGCAAACGACCTGCCGAAGCTTCCCCTAAAGCTACCCCGCCATCTCAGCGGAGAAGCAGCGTGGCTTCCACCGAGCAGCTTCAGTTGGAGCCTGTCTTCATGGCTCCTGCTAGCTACCCCGTGGATGCTATCATGGAGTCTCAACATTGCCACCTTATGATGCAATGGATGAAATTCAAAGTCAAGGCGGCTGTTGGCTCTGTTTTACCTACTGAACCTGGCGCAACCTACCATTGCCGGCCAATTCCAGAAGGATATGCTAGGGTGATGGTGGATGAAATAACAGACGGATTTGAGGACCTCGAGCTTGACCACCCTACGGGTGAACGGGAGACTCAGCTGGGTTCTTCTCTAAGGACTCCATGCCTATGGCGGAAAGAGCTCATCAACCTTCCGAACTAGACGCCTCCGCCTCCTCCTCCTCCTCCGGCGAGTCAGGGCACTCCGCCTCCTCCTCCGGCGAGTGATCAGGGCACTCAGCCTCCTTCTCCGGCGTGTGGCGACACTCCGCCTCCTTCTTCGCCTGCGCCGGCGCGCCCGAGCAGCCAGCCTCCTCCTTCTCCTCCTCGTCAACAAGGGCGGAAGAGACCCACCGCCGCTCTGGCGTGTCGTAGTCCTTCTCCTCCACCTCGTAAGAAAGGAAATAAGACAGCCGCAGCCACTCCGTCTGCTCCGGCATCTAGCAGTACAGCCAGAGGCGGGAGGCAATACAGATTCGGTCCTTCTCTGAAGACTCCAGAGAAGTTACCATACGAGAGGAGCTTGGAGGAAAATGTGAAGATCGTGCGAGCCGAAGTGAAGAACTTCTTTGAAGGGGTGAAAGCAAAGAAACATCCACCTCCGGAGGAGAAGATAGATCCGGTGAAAGCGAAGCGTACTCTGGCTGCCCTGAAGAAACCACCAAAGTCTCCGCCGAAAGGCAACTATGAGCGCATTATTGAAAAGTCATTTATCGAAGCGGAGCGGTCGGGAAGTACTGTCAATCATCAAAGGTTAGCAGAATGACGAGCTGGGAAAAATTGCCCAACTCGGCGAACAAGCAAACCAATCGTTCCCCCCGCTCCAGGTGTCTAGCAATATCGTCGCTAATGATCCGGGGATGGTGCCCGGTTATAACAATCTTGGAGATTACCTGCCCGATGATGTACATTATGATTTCTTGGAGGTGGACGAACACAAATACGAGTACGAGAAGCCTCTCGTCAAAGATGAAAGATCTCTAACAACGATGATGCGAAGATTCCATGATTGGTACATGAAAACCTGCAGAGAGTCTGGGGGGACGAATATTTTGACGTTGAGAGTTAAAGAGGAGCATGACCTCGTTGGAATTGATCTGTTGAATGTTCCATTTGAGGAGTTCTTCCAGTTTTTCAATCAAAAGGCCCTCGATAAATTAACGGTCACTTGCTACATGTCGTAAGTAGTACTACTTCTGTCATTAAGTCTCTATATATAGGTCAGCTCTTTCATTGCATGTATTTTTAATTATCCTCACTATATTATGCAGATTGAAGATCGTCGAATTGAAGAAAAGACAAATCGGTGATATGTTGGGGAACGTAGTAATTTCAAAAAAATTCCTACGCACACGCAAGATCATGGTGATGCATAGCAACGAGAGGGGAGAGTGTGTCCACGTACCCCCGTAGACCGAAAGCGGAAGCGTTAGCACAACGCGGTTGATGTAGTCGTACGTCTTCACGATCCGACCGATCAAGTACCGAACGTACGGCACCTCCGAGTTCAGCACACGTTCAGCTCGATGACATCCCATGAACTCCGATCCAGCAGAGCTTTGCGGGAGAGTTCCGTTAGCACGACGACGTGATGACGGTGTTGATGATGCTACCGACGCAGGGCTTCGCCTAAGCACCACTACGATATTACCGAGGTGGAATATGGTGGAGGGGGACACCGCACACAGCTAAGAGATCAATGATCAATTGTTGTGTCTAGAGGTGCCCCCTGCCCCCGTATATAGAGGGAGGGAGAGGCCGGCCTTAGAGGTGACGCGCCAAGTTTGGGGAGTCCTACTAGGACTCCCAAGTCCTAGTAGGATTCCCCTTTCCTGTCTGGAGTAGGAGAGAAGGAAAGAGGGGGAAAGGGAGAAGGAAAAGGGGCTGCGCCCTTGTCCAGTCGGACCAGGTGGCGCCTCCTTCCTTTTGGCCTCTCTCCTCTATTCCCGTATGGCCCAATAAGGCCCATATACTCCCAGGTAATTCCGTAACTCTCCGGTACTCCGAAAAATACCCGAATCACTCGGAACCTTTCCGAAGTCCGAATATAGTCGTCAAATATATCGATCTTTACGTCTCGACCATTTCGAGACTCCTCGTCATGTCCCTGATCTCATCCGGGACTCCGAACTACCTTAAGTACATCAAAACACATAACTCATAATATAAATTGTCACCAAACTTTAAGCGTGCGGACCCTACGGGTTCGAGAACTATGTAGACATGAGCGAGATACGTCTCATGCCAATAACCAATAGCGGAACCTGGATGCTCATATTGGCTCCTACATATTCTATGAAGATCTTTATCGGTCAAACAGCATAACAACATACGTTGTTCCCTTTGTCATCGGTATGTTACTTGCCCGAGATTCGATCGTCGTATCTCAATACCTAGTTCAATCTCGTTACCACAAGTCTCTTTACTCGTTATGTAATGCATCATCCCGCAACTAACTTATTAGTCACATTGCTTGCAAGGCTTATAGTGATGTGCATTACAGAGAGGCCCAGAGATACCTCTCCGACAATCGGAGTGACAAATCCTAATCTCAAAATCGCCGACTCAACAAGTACCTTCGGAGACACATGTAGAGCACCTTTATAATCACCCGATTCACGTTGTGACGTTTGGTAGCACACAAAGTGTTCCTCCGTAAACGGAGTTGCATAATCTCATAGTCATAGGAACATGTATAAGTCATGAAGAAAGCAATAGCAACATACTAAATGATCAAGTGCTAAGCTAACGGAATGGGTCAAGTCAACCACATCATTCTCTAATGATGTGATCCCGTTAATCAAATGATAACTCGTGCCTATGGCTATGAAACTTAACCATCTTTGATTCAACGAGCTAGTCAAGTAGAGGCATACTAGTGACATTATGTTTGTCTATGTATTCACACATGTACTAAGTTTCCGGTTAATACAATTCTAGCATGAATAATAAACATTTATCATGAAATAAGGAAATAAATAATAACTTTATTATTGCCTCTAGGGCATATTTCCTTCATGATATTGGGTTCATTAACACAAATCTCATAGATGCATATATGGTTGAATTTCAGGCCAGAGAAACCAAGGCCAAGTTGCTACAATCGTTTGTATTAAATCAAAACAAAGCTATAATGCTCTTTCTTATAACTTCAAGTGAGTGTTATTGTCTTGTGCATATCCGGTTTCCCTTATTAGTCGAGGTTTAGTAATATAATTGATGAGTTATGCATGCTTGCGCAGCTTCCACTATATTCTTCTAGAGATTAAGCTTGAGCAGGGACTAGTAACCGTCTTAGACTCGAGACGAAAAGATCCCAAGGAGTATCACGGACATGACTGAAATTCTAGAGAAGTAAGTTAAATCGATCATTATCGCACCATATCGGCAACTTTGATCATTTCCTGATATCAAGTAATTGTTTTATTTGTCTGGCAGGGTTTGGAAAAAATTCACCTCAAAAACTCCGGGGCTGCCGAAGAAGCTGCAATTTAAACACCCGAAAGTAAGTACTATAGTAGCATGTTCCGCACATATCCTAGTGATTCAAGCGCTAGTTTCATCAATACCATTTAGCATGCTTGCTTATCAGTTTGACTAACCTCTATTTCTTGTAAAGTGGTTGTGGCAGGAACAAGGGAATGATTACTGTGGATACTACATTTGCGAGTCCATCCGCCACACGACACTGTGAGCGGGCTACTCGACAAAAAATAAGAAGTGCGTAAATAATAATATTCACAATTTTATTTTATTACCATCATTTGTGTTGAGTTTCATTTATTCATATATATGTATTGACCCCTTCTTCAAATTAGATATTTCGGATGCGGATGAACTCCTACCACCAGATCGTATGCGAACAATTCAAGAGGAATTGGCGGCATTCTTTCTTGACCACGTGATCGATAAAGACGGAGAATACCATGTGGACTCCGAGTTCATATATAATTAGGAGATTATATTGT
Organism: Aegilops bicornis; assembly: GCA_021605145.1. NCBI lineage: Eukaryota > Viridiplantae > Streptophyta > Magnoliopsida > Poales > Poaceae > Aegilops > Aegilops bicornis. The sequence continues at coordinate 188,354,888 of CM038671.1, read as the reverse complement.
AAGAGATAATTATATTGTATATATGTAGCCAGATGGCGTCGGATAGATATACGAGAACTTGTTGTTCGACCAATCTCTCAGAGAAGGAGAGGTGGTCGATATCACTTCTCTCTGTATGCATATGTTCATGACGATCTTCTGTTTCCTTCATTTGCTTACTAGCTAGCGTGTCTAGTACTCTCTATACATATAGTACGTAGCGTCGACCAAGCACGGTGATAAGAGAGGACACTTCTCTCTATTAATTAGCTAGCTAACACAATATATGAAACACCTAAATTAACCCCCCAAAACCCCCTAAACCCCCCCCCCTTTCAAAAAAAACCCAGCCCCTGAATGCTGATGCGTGGATGCCTATTGGTCCCGGTTGGTGCCACCAACCAGGACCAAAGGGCCTCCTGCCTGGGCTCGCCGCACCGACCACGTGGAGGCCCATCTGTCCCGGTTTGTATAAGAACTGGGACTAAAGTCCTAGGGCATTAGTAACGACACTTTAGTCCCGGTTCAACAACCGGGATAAATGGCCCTTTTGAACCGGGACAATAGGCCCTTTTTCTACTAGTCACAAGCTCATATATCATGGATGACATGGGAATACAAGATGCAACAAGGCAATCATAATGTGAGTCAATCCATGCATAGGGTGCAAACTTGTGGTGAGTATGATATGTCCATCGAGCATGACATGAGGAAGCACAATCAACAAATATGGAGGTGGTGGTACAAAAAGTCAAAGGAGTGTTGATGTACCAAAGCTCGATGTCGTCGCATGAGTGGAGTTCCGAAGGTGCATCCAATAATTGCAAGCGCTCCTCAATGTGAAGGTCCATAGAGCCAATCTCCAATGTTGCTCCTCCATCCAATGGATGTAACATGTAGACAACAAGAAGGAAACAACAATGAAAGAGTGACCCATCCAATATGCGTATTTGAGGATGGCTCAAAGATAAGGAGTTCACCTCAAGAATGTTCCCGAAGATGTTGGAGTTGGATATCATGTATGCCTTCACATAACCAATATGTCTCATGACGGTAATGCCTTTTGAATCCTTCAAAACGAAAGAACATGACAAACACTCGGAAAAACAAATGATGTTAGCGGAAGTGCAAAACCTATCATTCGCGTGGTAAGATACCCAACAAGTGTATGCATCATGCTCATCATGAGAAAGGACAAGGGAGCATTTCATAGCATGGAGGCATATGATGCGGGAACAACCAAATACAATAGGCTCAAGTAAACAAGCATGCATCACAGGTAAGGTGTCAAAGTCTCCAAGATCAGTAAGCATAGTATGGTTGCACTCAATACAAGTGGATATGAAAGAGGCAACTAATGGACACAAGAGATAATGATCAAGATATATCATGTGAGAGGCATGAACATATACATCATCAACCTAAGAAAGTGAGTAAGAGTGGAACATGGGTGATGCAACAAAGCAAGCAATCATAGTGATCAAGTCAAACAAGCTAGTAGTGCGAAGATGCAACATACTAGAAGGAATCATGGCAAGCATGTCATTGGTGCAAATAGTGTGCATGAATAATTCACATGACATAGCACAAGCATGAAAGCAAGATATAGCAAAATATCATCAATGTATTGGTGACAGGCCATATGTAAATAGCAATGGGACATCATGACTCTCCCAACACAACAATCTTCAATAGCATGGGGCACAAAGAAATCATGGTAATAGCGACAAGTATCTCCACCAAGCATGCAAATACATATAGAAGTAGCATAATGGTGAATCATGGGTAGATGCAAAAAAGGGTCACAATTGCATAGCAAAGGCATAGAAGCAAGGATAGCATGCAAAGTGAACACGGGAAAATGAGCATAAGGTGACAAGTGGTAAATAGCCCATAGTCGTGTGAGAGACAAGTAAAAGAGATTCGCATAGTCGTTGCACAAAGAGAACGGTGGTAAGGACAATTCACGTGATCCCAAAGCATCGTTGCTCTCAAGAGCTCATTTCGTCAACTCTTGGGATTGAGAGGTTGACGAGTATACATGAGTACCTACACAAAACAAAGACAAAAGGAAAATTGTGTGTGTGTGGTATATGTACACATCATCCATCATGATGCGCACGTGCATGTGTCGGTTAGCACAAAATACCAAATGCTCAAATAAATGAGATGTGTGATATAGAAACATGTCATCCATCGTGAGAGGTTTGTTATTATGTATGACATAATGGAGACTCAAAGGATGTAATGCATCATGAGAAATATCTAGAGCATTGTTATTCATGGAATGCATATGGTGCACGCAATTATGGGAATCATGCAAAATATGGAATGCATTAAAATCTTCTAATATGTATGAGAAAACTATGGGGGTCTCTTCATGAGTTAATGTAAACATCACATGGAGAATATTGATAACATCCACATATTCGAAACAATGTAATCATGGCATGGCATAGTAGATGAATTGCACAAATCATGTAAAGGAAGCATGGCAATATCATCACATGAAAAACAAAAGCCAATGCCCATCTCGTCATCTATGCCATAGGTGCAAATAGGATTTATTTTAATGGGGCATGCATAGTTACTATGAAGTCATCTTGGGAAATAGCACAATTTGTACCAATTCTTGTCGGTTCTCACACCTACACAAGTAAGGCTTGTGATGGAGCTCGGTGAGGATAGTGGCACAAAAATTTGATGAAAAATGTTAGCAAGAGTCAATAATGTTGAAAGAGATTCACAAATGTGCAAGCGAAACAAGTAGACCAATAGCAATATGGATGGCACACGAAAACGCACACATGGATAGATAAATGGGGTCGTGCAACCAAGGAATGAGCACAAAATTGGAATCCATGGAAAACGCTCGTGTTGCACAACTCAAGAGAGATGCTAGCATGATTGCTCTATAGGCGGATACGACACTTGTGCACAACCTATAAGATGCAGAATATATGGACTTTTATCCCAAGTATGCTATGTATGTATGGTTCCCGGTGTTTCTTTCAAGTTGATCCAAGATGATCGGATATGACAATCTTATATGCAATGTGATATGATGCTATGGCACTTGCTTACAAGATTATTTGCTCTCTTTCTTTTGCTTAAGAGCTTTATTTCTTCTCTTTTTTTTGTATGGCCACTTTTGCACAATGCACAAACCAAGATAGCAATTGTATATATGCGGGAACAAACTTGTGACACAAGATATGATAGCAATATATGCACCACGATGATATGGTATGTATGCTATGGGAAGTATGATCACTAATGTGCACAAATCACATTGTCGGCAATACTCAAATGGATAGTCTCGACAGGCAAGGGATGCAAAATGGGCTAGAGGTTATCAATGCAATTGCAAGGGGAATGTACAATGGTGTCGTCGAGGTTACCGTCCTTGGTGATGATGATAGGCGGTGTTGCCGATGTCGACCCGTGGAAATCATAGGAAACGAAAAAAATCGCAAACTCAAAATCTCCAAAGGCAAATGTAAAATGGTGGTAGGGTAAAGTGGTGGTGGTTTGCACTTGGCAGTGCAGAAGTGGAATGATGGGCTATACACGTGTCGGAGTTGAAGTTGCCGTCCCTAAGTAGCCGAAACACCTTAGGAGACACAAGCCACAACTCAAACAAGCTCAAACAAAATTTGGTTAATTTGGGGTTGGCAAAATGTATGGTGGGCAAGGTTATGTGGAAATGGTGGTGGTGGTTGATGAAGAAGCAACCGTCCCCTAAGTAGCCGAAACACCTTAGGAGACTTGGATCACTACTCAAGCAACCACTAATGCTATATGGAACAAAATGGGTTAGGTTGCGGAAGGCTATGGTGGTTTTGCGGAAGTTGTGGTGGAAGCCCTAGGCAAAGATGCCAAATTTTAGAAACTTTGATGGAGTCAAATGGTGTTGCAACCTATCTTGATGGATGGGCGGTGTCAATAGCTACTCAACGAGCTAAAGAATGCAAAAATCGGACTCCGGATGTGAAAGTTATGATCAAAACGGCGAAACGGGAAAAGCTAAAATGCCAGGGGGCGGACATCCGGGGCTCGGGCCGAATTTCTAGGACCTGATGTCCAGAAATGTGCACGAAAATGCGCTTCAGGAGCCGGATGTCCGGGCTAATGGCCGGATGTCCGGGGGTCAGGCCGGATGTCCGGGCTCCAAATCCGAGGATGAACTCGAGGAACTCGATTTTGGGGCGACAAATGATGATTTCAGGGGCAAAATTTGATGGATTTCGTGGATGGAAGGTGGGGAAACTTGGGAGAAAGCTAGATCCACTTGAAACCAAGAAAATCCACGGATCAAAATCAACAAATCATCATCAAAACCAACAAATCACAAAAAAAAATTGGGGCTATTTTTGGTGGGGATTTTCGAATTTAGGCAAGAACACACAAAATTAGGCTATAAAAACAAGGGGTAGGGGCTCCAAATTCGTGATCAACCTTGCTCTGATCCAAGATGATGTAGGGTAAAACCCTAGAGGCCGATCTTTCACGTTTGGAGCGGATCCCTGCGAGGAACACGAAGAACACGAGGAGGGGAACAAGGAAAAAAATGTGAGAACACTCAACCACAAGAATAAAGTCACGCATGTGCTAGATCCAAGAAACACAAAGAGATACATGGTCCAAATCCAACAAAGGACGATACAAGTGGCAGTAGCTCATCTCCGGGAGGAGGTCTTGAATCCACGAGGGATCTTCCCGTAAAGGGGTCTTGGATCCAGGTGGATCTTCTCGGAAGAGGCCACCGTCTCTCACGAGGAGGAGATCCGGATGGATGAGCGAGGCTCTATCTCACAAATGAGCTAAACCAATGCTAACCTTAACTAGGATGAGGTGGGGGAGTACATGGGCCTCGGCCCAGATGCGCTGCACGCAGGCAGGGGGGCGGATGTCCAGGCGTCGGGCCGGATGTCCGGGCCTTCCCGAGACGCTGGATGTCCGGGCTAGTGGGCCGGATGTCCGGGCTAGTGGAGTCGGTCTCGGTGCTCTCTGGATAGCCTGCGCCGGATTTCAGGGCAGGTGCCGGATGTCCGGCCCGTCGCGGGGCGCCGGATGTCCGAGGGTCGGCCGGATGTCCGGCCACTGTAGAGCCGCCTGGCGTCTGTCTCTCTCTGGTCTTCTTCTGGTTGTTGGCGCCGGATGTCTGGGCTCCTGCCGGATGTCCGGCCGCTGTAGCTCCACGGCGACTCCACTTGAGGCACTCCTAGATCCGCTTCCGTGTGGACTTGTCCTATGCTTCGAGCATCTCCATGGTTGTCTCCTCGGTTCCTGAGCATACATAGTGTCTTTGCATTAGGTAGCAACCATGTCTCGCACAAATGAAAAGGGGAAGCATTTAGGAACAGGTTCACCTTGTGTCCAATGGCGTATGTTAGAGGTCTCGTCGTATGTCCACTTGGGGCTTGGGGAGTAGCCATACTGTACATGGGGATGATCGTCGGATGCTCCGCATCACAGTGCATTTTACTGTAGCCTATACAGCAACAATAGGTAGTTGTATTGTTGATCCAACGGCATGCTTCTCTATTTTTGCATGCCAAGGTAGCAGCTGCTGTTAATTTTGTCAGTTTATTTGAATTGATCTGAGATAAATCACTTGCTGAAAAAATAATTGGTCGTGGTGCTTCTTTTCATAAACTGAGCTGCTGGCACATTGTGGCTTCCAAAATGGACCATACTTATGGCGACATGCCATCAGAATATGAAAGGAGGGATCCATGTGCTTCACAACAAGAGTAAAATTTATTGATTTAACTTCTACGCAGGTTGTATCTCGTTCGTGGGAAGATCATAAATTGATTGAGATTCATTTTTTGCGTAAGTTCTACTCTACCTAATGCTTGCATGGTCTATGCGATCTCAAGAGCCCGGCCAAGATCATGCTTACATAGTCTATGTGATTTTTCAAGTGTGGCAGCAAACATGAGCCTCCATTCGTGATTTTTCAAGTTTGGGCAGAGTTATGAACCCTTCGCCAGAGGCCTCATCGTCCCTAGATTGATGTAGGGTCAAGATGGTGGCATCAGGGTTCCCATGACCATGTTCGCCACGTTTGAGCTCCTCAAGCACGCCCCCAAGCTTGTAAGCTTCTCATATCTTCGGTCCCTTTAGTTGTTGCAAATTTTCCTTCAGTTTACAATGCCAGAAGAACACTAACACTGTCTAGCATCAAGTCATTATTGTTACAGACACAAGAAAGTATAAGTATTTTCATAGGTAGTATCTGAGCATTATTGTCTTGTGACACCGGCCAAGCATAAACTGACATAGCGACATCTTTCAGCAATTTCCCATATAGTTCAAGTAGTGTGTTGCAACATTGTATTTTTTTAAGGAACCGAGTCACACTCAAAAGGGCCAGATTTTCTGGCACATAGTCCATGATTTGTACAAATAACTACCTGTAATTCTTAATTTAGTTGCTATTTGAAAAGACGGTTGCTTTCAAACCTTTCATGTCGAGAAACTAGAAATAGTACGAATGTGCTTTTCCCTGGCTCCCACATCAGGCTGTTGCTCTAATGTTTATTCTAGGTTGAGAATAGCAAGAAGACGCCTATTCTCCATGGTACAAAGACTAGCGTAGTTTTGAACTCTGTGATGTGTCAGATCTTTTTCACTTGAAGGGTGATCATCTATGTAGTACGCCAAGAATTACGACAACATCATGCCATTTTAGAGCGGGGTTTAAACTTCCCTGGAGTTCTTCTCCCTTAAATCTTATTGTAGCCTTTTTATTCACATTACCTATTGTGTGCTTGGTGACAACGAGGAATTGTTATCCACTTGAGAAAATAAAGATCAAATCGATGATGCTCTCAAAAGTAAAATGACTTTCTGAGCTGGATAGCGACTTTGTGAGCACTAATATAGAACTTATAAACATTTTTCCATGTTTGTTATTCATTTTCCTTTTGTATATTAAACTTGAGAATATTATTCTGCATTCCTTCAACCGTTACTTTTTATGTGTTTGCAGTATGACTGTATGGTTCTCATTCAAAGTAGAGGAGTCGAAAACTACAAATCCATCTATTCCTAGAATGGAGATGGTTGGAGTTTGAGCCTACAATTGAGCGGGTAGTTCGGTGGCACCGACATCTAGCTGAAAGTTTATAGGAGGGTTAGTAAAGCAAATTTGTTCTTGAGGAAATGTACCAGCAAAATATTGAGTCGGAGTGCAAATCAAATGCTCTTAAGAATTTTTTTTGTCGCTTTTCTTTAATTACAATCCTTATTCTTTTTAGTTGGTATTGATATACAAAAGAAAATCCCGTGGGTTTTTTGCCCTCTCATCGACCATTGTATTTTTGAGTCATATCAGTCTATGTATAAAAGAATTCAGTACCTTATGTTTTGTATATTTGAAAATGTCTCAAGGCATGGTGTTTCATATAACTGTATGCTATGCTGCCTATACCTTTCTCCGTAGCCTAAGTATGGTCATTGTTTTCTCTTTCATATCATTCATCTTAAATTAAAAAAATATAAACCATTGCATTGTGCTAAAATTTATCATATTATTTGATTTATCTTAGGCAATAGTTCTTCTAGAAAAAAATTGTAAATTCCGTATAACAAGCTAAAATAGAATCTTCTCTGTTGCAGTTGAGAACATGTCGCATGACTACTGAGGTGCCATTATTTGCAAATTCTATTAGTTGACAATGTTGATGTGTGTCTTTGACACCATTCATTTTGAACCACCAAATAATAGAAGTTGTTTGAATGGTAAATTATTTTTCAGGTTTCCAAGCACACGCATGTTTATTTTGTATTCGCTATAACACATGTCTTTTTTGCTTTTACAAAATATCGAACCACTAAAAACTACTTCCTCCGTCTCAAAGTAAGTGTCTCAACTTTAGTACAACTTTATATTAAACCTAGTATAAAGTTAAGACACTTATTTTAGGACGGAGGAAGTACTAAAATTTGTATGGGCCTTGTGCTAGTTAATTAAAATAAATAAAAAAGCAAACGGTGAAGCCGGTTCGGTCCGGACTCCGGACTGGGTCGACGTTGAACGGTTGTGGGACCAAATGTGCCGCCATGCCACTACAAAACCCGAGCCCCGTCATCCGCATCTCGCCCAATGCCCACAACAACTCAAACCTAAAATTTGGGTTCCAAGATTTTTATGCCCGGTGGCGCTTTCTCTCACCACCCCATGCCGGCGGCGCCTTCTCTCACCACCCCGCGGCGGCCCGGCCATTCATAGCGCGCATGCCCGCCACCCCACCCAGGCCGCCCATCCGGTCGGAAAAGCCCTCATCTTTCCGACCTTCTCTTCGGATGGCTGCCCCGGCCAGATCCCGGCGGCTAGTTAGGGCGGCGCGCCCTAGATCTCGAAGAAGAGCGGCTCCGGCGCGCACGTCTTCGTCTTCGGTGTCGCCAGGCGAGGTTGGGCACGTGCCCGGCGAGGCATGCCCGGCCAGTTCCTGGCAACAAGGAGTGACGGCGCGCATCACGTGCCCTTAGATCCCGAAGAGTGGCTTCGGCGTCGCCAGGCGAGGTTGGGCACGCGCGTGCCCAGCGAGGCATGCCTGGCCACTTCCTGGCGACGAGGGCTGGCGGCGGCCACCGCGTTCCCAGGCGGCAGGGCCCACCGCGTTCCCAGGGCGGCGGCGCCCACCTCGTTCCGTGGGCCGCTGCGCCAACCTCGTTTCGTGGGCCGCGGCGTGGTGACGTCCCCGGCCTGTACTCGAGCGGCGGTGCTTGTACATCGCGCCCATCCAGGTTAGTCTCGTATGTTTCTTATCGGGCCGCATTCTCCCGTCCCCTTTCTGAAAAAAAAAAGCCCATACAAATCATCAACGAAAGGAAGCAGCCACGATCATGGCCCATGGAGCCTCCCTCAATTTTCATCCTCCCGCTAAACCCATAAACCCCGAAGCAGAGTTTTACACTGTTCGGCATCCTTCTCTAAGTTTCCCTTCACCCCCTTGCACAATCCTTGCGTCCCTTCATCCCATTTTGAATTTGCCTTCTACAGCAAGGCAACTCCCCTCTATATAAACGCCCAGTAATTCCTTTGGCCAAACTTCCCCTCCCCCGTGTAGTTAACCTCCCCCATTTCACGCTCGAAATCGCGTAGGGTTACTGTCGCTAATTACTTCCGCTGCTGTTTCACGAGGAGGACGAGGTGTGTTCGTTGCCGTTCATGTTTTGTCGTGGTTGGTTGATTGCTGGAATTAACGAGCACGAGTAATTAATTGCTGCCATCTCGATTTCCGTGCTGTTTACTCGATTTTTCGATTTCGCATCGGCTGTTTCCTGCTGCCATCTAGGTAGATTTCCGTGCAGCTATCTCGATTTTCCCGTTTCGCTAAGATCCGTTGTTTTCCCTGCCTGGAGAGGAAGGGGACGATGCTCCTGGAGGAAGCCTCCGTCGTCCTGCCAGTCAGGCGACCTCCTAGGCCGCATCAGCCTAGGATGCTCACTGCAGAGCCTGTACTTACTGTTACTGTGCTCGTTTCTCGTAGTTTGCAAATGTCAGTTCATGTGTCTTAACATCTAACCTTCTGAGCATTTTATGTGCAGGATGACGGGAAGGGCTTTGTCCAATATCTTCCAGGCCCTAACCCATTTCCCCACCCTCCTCGTCCTCAGGATACGATAGCTGCACAGGTTGTGTACTGCTCCGTTTTGCCTGTACATGGATTACAGTACATGTGTATTTACACTTACTGTGACTCTTTCGATCTCAATCTGTATCAGGTGCTAGGGGAGGGGAGTACAATGGCAGCTGACCTTGAGGCAGCTGAGAAGAAGCTCAAGGATACCGTGCGCTCCTATCCATTAACTCCAAAAAAGATAAAAAAAGTCAGCAAAGGGGTCACATATCTCAAGCGTGTCGGGGTTTATGTAGGTATGTAATCATTGCAGATTCAATTCTCATGATATTCGCTGTGCTGAAAATGCTGCTCCGTAGCATGACCCAACCGCAACATGTCTCTCTCCAAAGCCCCCTTATGTTATCTGTCAGCCACCTAATATTTTCTGATGGAGCACTGTTGTACATCAAACCCATGAGAATTTTGCTATTTACCCTTGTCTTGCTATATTAGCGCATTCATGATAGTATGGACTGGGCATGAATCTTAAATTGTGCGAGTAGCCAACTAATGATGCAGTTTTACTCTATGTTTAGGAAGTGGTGATCATAAAAAAATGATCAAGTCCATGTATTAGAACAAATCAATATTAGATGTCTACGCTCCATTGCCCCCTGTGATTTATATGTTTGGAGCGTGAGATTAAAGGAATGATTTCAAGTTTGCGGGCATTTTTCTACAGATAATTTCTCCGTTTCCATTGAAACCAATGAAAATACCCAAAGTTTTCAAGTTTTTGCTATGGCATGTCTCGAATTGTGACTTTGTACCATATTTCATGGCTGGTAAAAAGAAGTAAACTGTTTGATAATGTTGATAAATTACAGTACAGTAAAATGCTGCAACAATTTTGAACTCCTATGTGGTGATATGCCACTACATTTTGGAAGAAGTGCCGCTTTGTGCCTTTCTCTGTTGTGTGACCCAGATCAATGCTTTTTATATTTCAACAAAATGAAGTGAACTGTTTGATCTTATAAATAATGATATTACTGTGAATGGGCGTGCATATACCACTGCATTTTGGTAGATGTGCCTTTTAGAACTGTTGTTTTTTTGTGTTGCAAGTTCTTATCATCAGTTGTGTGTTTGGTAGCACTACCAATTGAAAGTACACGAAATGTTCAGATTCTATAATATCGCACAAGAAAGAAGGTCATTGCTGGAAATTGAGTGGCATGGCCTTTAGATTTACAGTACTTCAGAGACTACTCGCCGATTCTTAATGTTGATTATGGCAATTTTCTTTTATGTGGTAATCTGATCAAATCTTGGGTTTGTGTATTGGCAGATGAAGCCTGAGAAGCTGTCTACGGAATCTCAGAAGGTGGAGCCCCTGAGTGATCCTCAACTGGATACAAGTGTACGGAAATGTGTCTGTAGTAGATCTTAAAGTCATGAGAACTTTTTAGCCTCGCGTCTATTACTAGATCCTAGCTGTCAGTTCCCAATACTTTGTTGGGTCATTATGTATCTGGTGACGATATACGTTTACGGGGGTATTGGTCACGGGGGTATTGGTATATCAGATGTTGATGCCGGATGACTATCGTCGGTTTGCATTCTTATGGTGTAAGTGGCTATCAGGGATGGTTATATCTACTGACATGGTGATGATCTGCTAGCATGTATGCTAGCTGTTCTTTCCTCTATTGAGTGCTGAACTTCGCCATGTTTTTCTAACAATTTGCTTGATTAATGGTACGACCAGACAACATTAGCTTTTGCTGTTATGTCCAATACTCAACATACATGCTGGTAAACAAATTTAGGTTGAATACATGTACGGTCAAGGTGCAGATGGGCACGTCCGTGGGCTCACTGCTGAAAGTATAAACTTCAAGGGCGAGGGTGATTCAAGGGTGTGGGCGTTGGTGGTTTTATTTTGGCATTATTATTTTTGATTGACTCTGGCGTGCGCAGACCATCATGCCAACCAAAACCAATACTCCAACAGGGTACCTATAGATTGGATGAGACGTATTGTGAGCGTGCTTACATGTCAGTCACACGGTAACATTCTGGCAGCAAGATTCCCTTCACTGTTACCACGACCTGCTCCGGGCTGCTACGTCGCATCAATTTACTTGCCTGTCTTATCTCAGGATTGCTCTAAAAGCTTATGTTGGTCTTGAGATAGTTTTAGAAAACTATTTTAAACCAGAACGGATGTTAATTGTGTCGGTAGGCGTCTGAATTCGCTGTTGACCCTTTTTAAAAACTTTAACACAATTTGACCCTATTTTGAAAAAAAAATCATGACCTGATCCTTTTCCTACCGTCATCGTCCTTGGCGGTAGGGTAACACAGCCTATCGTCAAACGCTATGGCGGTAGGACTTGATGGTGCCGTCATGGTCATTCGATGTTGAAAATACCCTACCATTATAGTCTTCGCCGGTAGGGTAGCGAAGGTATAAATTACACGCGACGCCTAACACTACTGAACTTCTTTGCTGGAAAGTTGGCTAGCGTTTGTGTGGTAGCTTTGGTCAGTCTTTGGTTCGAGCCTTCATAAGGCCATACTTTTTGTTTATTTTAATTTTACCCAATAAAAAATAAATAATTTGTCCAATTAATCTTAGGATATGGATTTTTGGTAAAAATATTTGTTTACTTATTTGTAACTGTATTATTGGTAAAATATATTTTTTACTTATCTGTAACCTTATCAGTTATCCAGAATTTTTCCTTGTCGGCTTGCGGATGGTTCCAGTAGTTAAGAATCATGTGGTATTGCAGGAAGAGAAATCCATCTGCACCACCATATCTTCCAAACACCTTGGACAGATACCTAATGACAAATTGCAAACTGATGTTCATATGATTAGCAATAATAAATAAATAATGTGTCCAATTAATCTTAGGATATGGTTTTTGGTAAAAAAACATTTTTTTACTTATTTGTAACTGTATTATTGGTAAAAAATATTTTTTACTTATCTGTAACCTTATCAGTTATCCGGAATTTTTCCTTGTCGGCTTGCGGATGGTTCCAGTAGTTAAGAATCATGTGGTATTGCAGGAAGAGAAATCCATCTGCACCACCATATCTTCCAAACACCTTGGGCAGATACCTAATGACAAATTACAAACTGATGTTCATATGATTAGCAGAATTCGCGTAAGATGATACTGTATATATATCAAGATAGAACTAAAAGAGCGTCTAGAAGGAAAGTGAAGTCAATATAATGTCATATCTCCTGACTAGTTATAATGATGAAAAATATTACGATGATATAAAGCTCATTGATAAGATTATCTTTTATGCCCAATAGTTGAACTTGCAAACAGAAATTCGGGATGATCACTTTTCTGTTGCATTTGATTTGCTTTAGTAACCAGACCTAACTTTAGTCATCTCATAGGTATCAATAAGCTAACAGATGCCAAGAAATGGAAAAAGGAAATATGATGTTATGGATGGCACCATCTATGGTTGTCAATAATTCTGATAATTAAAGCAAATATCTAGTGCAAACCTGGTTCATCATGCAACTCTTTGGTTGAGGGGAGTGTAATAGCATACCATAGTTAACTGAGCAAAAATGTGTGTATTTGCAAAGAACCTGAGATAATAACTTAATATAGGAACATCATCTATTACAAATCATTCATTTTAATTGGCACTAGGTTCAACAATGTAATCTAGTTAGGAGCTGTTTTAGATTAAATGGTTCAGAACTTCTGGTGGCATTGGATTTCACTGAAGATACAATTTCATTCTTAGATTAACCATTATACAGTTTGATTTTCGTATCATGTGGTGACCATGTTTTGGAGAACATCTATAAATGCAAGTCAAAGAAGAGTTATTTGGGGGTAATAAGCACTCACTTGTATGTGTGTGACAGAGTGCAACGGTCAACAACAAGATATGCATTGCTCTGCTCGGCAAGAATGATAACTGTCTTGAATATCCATCCATATAGCAGCCTCCACTCCAAGGCCACACAATCTACAGGTCCACTAACATGCATGATCAACACGACATTACCAAAGTTCTTTCTCCACTGATATTATCATATTCGTTTATATATTTGCGGGAATTGTATAAAGCAGTTACAAATAATTTTAAAGAAGTTTTTATCAATAATCCATATCCTCATATTAATTGGACAAATTTTTATTTTTTATTGGACAAAATAAAAATAAACAAAAAATATGGCCTTATGAAGTCTCGAACTCAAGAGCCAACTTTCCATCAAAGAGGTTCAGTAGAACAAGCCGCCACATGTAATTTATGCCTTCGGTACCCTACCGCCATAGTTCACGGCGGTAGGGTATTTTCAACCATGGATGACCATGACGACACTGTTAAGTCCTACCGCCGCAGCCCTCAGCGGTAGGCTGTGTTACCCTACCGTCAAGAACGAACGTCCGCTTTGTCCGGATTTCGTCCGTTTGATATGACGATGGGTAGCAAAACGGATATACGCATCCGGCTTTTGTTGGAGACGCCCAACGCGGCTGACCATCTCAAAACGTCCGCCTCGCTTCGCCGCTTTTCGTGCTCTCGCGCGCGCCGCACCAATGCTTTCGCGGTTCTGCGGCGGCAGGCGACGAGACGCATAGGGCGGTAGGCTGCTTACCTACGCCGTGCCATGCCGCAGCTAGCTAGCTAGCGCATGCAGCACGCCCGCGGACGCAAGTACATGCAGCACGCCCTCACACTAGCCTGAGCCGCCTCGTCCAAGCACTCGCGCCATCTCGCTCATTCGCCGTGGCCGCCGCGCCTGGCGGCGCCAGCGTGACCGCTCGCGATCTGCTCGCCGCCGCGCCACCATGCCGCGCCCGCCCGATGCCCACTGCTGCTCACTCGCTTACCTTGCCACAGCCTCGACTGATCGGCCGCGCTCACGCCCGCCCGCTGCTGCGCCTCCACCTCGATGGCGCTCGCCCTCGCCCCGCCGCCTGCTCGGCCACGCCCTAGACCCGTCCTGCTCGCCCGGCCCCGCCCATGCCCTCCCTCGCCGCTGACTGCGCTGGCTGCCCTCCCTCGTCGCGCGGGTTGGCCTCTCCAGCGCCAGCGCTGCGCTGCGAGCTCCTGACGCCGCCTCTACCCTGTCACCGTGCCCGCTCCTGTTGCTGCTGCGTTGCCGGGATGCCGGGGGACGCGGGCCGGGGCGCAAGAGAGAGAGAGGAGAGAGAGAAAAGCGGGGTAGGTGCGAGGGAGGTTGACATATGGGCCCAGCCGGACACAAGCGGACGAGGACGAGGCCGTTGTGTCTGTTTTCTGTCCACTTTGGCCCCAAAGCAAGACCAACTTTGATCCAGGGATGGGGTGACACAGACACAAACCAGATGAAAAGGTAAAATGGGTCTGCCGCTGGGCCAGTTTTTTTGTCCGTTTGACGCAAACTGTGTTCGATAGACAAGTTAGGGTCCTACTCTGGAGTTGGTCTAAGACCACCAAAGGCCTTTGTGGCACTAGTGGTACACTGAAGTGATCATTGATCCGATGCTTCGGGCGAAACCAATTCCCAGGGTGTGACGGGTGGTGTGTACAGGACCCGGGTACATATTCGCCGCGGCATGCTGATCCACGATTACTAGCGATTTGAACTTCATGTTCGTCTTTTTATTTTGGTTACAAACATTGCTACATCAACGGGAGGATTGCTCAAGTTTTACAGGCTAAGCTTATTTTTATTAACGGAAAGGTTTTTGATGGCTAGTTTTATTAACTCTAATTAACGCTTACATCATCTGCTAAAAATATAGAAATAAAATTAGGGGGTGCAGATGGCTTGTTTGCACGATCCCACTTTGCTAGCTCATGAGCAATTACATTTAATTCTCTATCACAGTACTTAAGTTGTACGGGCTAATCTTGACATGGCAATTATCAATTGGATTAAGGGGGAGGAAGGGGCCCCACCCCAGTGAAAAACAAGGGGGTGGATAGAATTTTATGGAAAGTCACGTAATGGCCCTGTAATAGAGAGCCGAATGTAATCCTAGAAGCAATCTCATGCAGGGAGGCCTTTTTCTTGGCCGAAGACCTACTCTTGCATAGTTTTGTAGTTTCTTCAAATTCCAAGCAAGTAGTGGGAGATATCCTCAAGGGAAATCAAGTTATGTTTAGTTGTAATTTTATTTTTGACAGTGATGAGTCAAACAATGAAGCTTATAGTCTAGCCAAGTTTTCGCATTCATTAGGTCAGGACGCCATGTGTGGCTTAGACAACCCCATGACCCAAGATATATTCCACTCTCTGTGGCATTTTTTTCTCTCTCGAATATGCATAAGTGTGCGTGCTATTTTATAAAGAAAGAAATAAGGTAAAAAGCCCGTCCACGCCAGTGTTACAATTTACATGCACAGGACACCACTTACACTTCCACCTCAGCTATGACCCAACTTGTTGTTCTAGCAAACACGCAAATGCAGTATAATATGGTTCATGGTCTCCTCCTCTTGATTGCACAAGCCGCATCTGTCTTGATGGTCCAGTCCACGTCTTGCTAGCCGATCCGACATCCAACACCTGTTGCGGATGGCGAGCCACACAAAGAAGCGGCATTGCATTGGTTCCTTGGACCTCCAGGTAAACTCTCGGTGGCATTTCATCAATAAAACTTGATTCTTTCCCTCAAAAAAATAACTAGGTGAAAAGAAAAGGAACAGCCGCTACGCGTGAGAACCCAACAAACGCGACGAAAACAGAGTCGCTAGGCAAAACACGAATCGCAGCCTACCAAAAATTATCTCAGCCGAATGAGTTTCAGCAAAACCGTTCTACTCCCTCCGTTTCCAAATAATTGTCTTTCTAGCCATCTCAAATGGACTACAACATACGGATGTATGTAGACATGTTTTAGAGTGTAGATTCACTTATTTTGCTCCGTATGTAGTCATTTATTGAAATCTCTAGAAAGACAATTATTTAAAAACGGAGGGAGTAATTAGCAAATCCAGAATACATAAGTTCGAAAAGAAAGGAATTAAACACATAATAAACTCTACTGCTATCATTTTTCCAAATTTCAAGACTCTTGTCCGTTAGGATCAGTAATAATCACTAATTGCAGTTAAGGATTACATACATCACATCACTCCTTTCTTATTCAGAGCTAAGGACACGAGACGACCCATCATAACACAAAGACTATAATCTCCTCCGTAAAATCTTGTCATCAAAAATGAATAAAGGGATGTATTTCAGATGTATTACAGATTACAGGTATACCCTTTTTGTCCATTTTGATGACAAATTTTTCCGGACGGAGGGAGTAGTACGAAACTATTAGGGCCCACTTCTGTTCCCATTACAGTTTACTACACCAGGTCCCTTCCTGGCCGTTATCCTGGCCATCTACTCGCGCGCGCCGGCCGACAGGCGTCAACGTCGGCGCGTCCCGGAGCACGACGCCACGTTATGGTCGAAAAGCACGTCGTAGCCGATGCTGCTCACGTTTCTCAAGTAGCAGCCGCTGTTGCTGGTGCCGTAGTTGTACACCTGTTGCATCCGCCACGATGCGACGACCACCTGGTCGTCCCGGAGCACCACCTCCGCCTCCGCCACCTGCTCGTTGCGCAGCGTGCTCGTCCCCGCCCCGCCGACGCCCGCGCGCGACTCCACGAACCCGATCTCCACGCGCCGCTTCAGCCGCTGCGAGGAGGTGCCGCTGCCGTCGCCGCCCTGGAAGATGTAGAGCGGGAAGCTCTGGTGCACCTGCTGCGCGTACGCCCCGCCGCCGACGTCGGCGTGAGCGTCGGTGGTCTGGTTGATCACCTGCGAGCTGCCCTTGTTGCTCACCACGTTCGAGTTCGCGAAGCTGAGCCGCTGCGCGAACGTGGTGGTGATGTTGCCGCGCGACGAGCTTACCCACCCCGTGGCCGAGATGTTGCGGCTCGCCGTCGCTTGGTACTCCCCGTCGATGCCGTCCACGGAGTGCGCGGTGATGCTCCCCGACAGCTTGGGCGCGTCGTAGGAGATGAGGCCGCCGGTGGTCGTGGAGCCCTTGGGGTCGAGCCAGAGGTGGAGGTTGCCGTTCACGTACCACGAGTTCTGCGCGTTGGTCACCGCGAACCCGACCTCGTGCTCCTTGCTGTCCAGCAGCTTCCCCAAGAACGGCGTGAGCTCGATGTCGTAAGTGGGCAGATTGAACGAGCCAATGCTGGTGATCGGGCGCCAGATGAGGGGGTTGATGCCGCCGGCGTAGATCACCGGGAACGGCCACACGGCACCCACGACGTCGCCGTCGAGCAGCACGGTGACCTCGCGGAACGGCCCGTTCTGGTCCGGCGTGTTCATGTACCAGAACTCGTCCGAGTAGTGGGACGAGACGTAGACCTCAAGCACCGCGCGGTACGCGTTGGCCGGGACGGCGACGCGCGTGGACTCGACGTCGGTCTTGTTCTGGACCACGAACCAGAGCCCATCGTCGAGAGGCAGGCTTCTCGAGACGGGGACGATCAGATCAGCGGGCGACGAGTCCGCCGACGTCAGCTGGGCCTTGCGCCGGAAGTAGAGGTGAAGCGTGAGGTTCGCGTAGTACACGCCGTTGTAGGTGTCGTCGATGAGGTTGCCGAGGTAGACCGCGAGCGTGGAGTTGCCGGCCGCGAGGAGGGACGCGTACTTGGTGACGTCCTTGTGCACGGACCACGTGACGCCGCCAGGGCGCGGCTCGGCGGTGCTGCCGCGCAGGAGCTCCGCCCCGCCGAGCCAGACGCCAAAGATGCGGTCGTACTGCACGCCGTGGCAGTCGGCGCGCCACTCGAGGACGGCGAGGGAGACGTCCCCCGCGCCGCTCAGGCAGGAGGGCGGCGAGTAGGCGGCGGTGACCGGCGGCTTGTTGAGGGTGAGCGCGAAGGACTGTGAGAGGAGGAGCGTGGAGCAGGGCCCCGAGCTCCCCCGCGGCGGGTGCAGCGGCCGGTTGACCTCGAAGAAGGTGGTCTTGGCCTTGGCGAGGTGGCGAGCCGGCAGCGCCGCCTCGACCGTGGCGACGTCCTCGGCCGAGAGGCGGAGGTGGTGCGGCCTAGCGGCGGAGAAGTGGGAGTGGGAGAGCAGAGCGAAGAAGCAGAGGAGGAAGAGGCGGGGAGCAGAGGAGTTAGGCATGGTGCGTGCACGGTTGTGTCCCCGTGAAGGCTGAGAATTTAAGGGGAACATCCTTCATCAGATAGCTGAGAAATACGAGTATTATATATATTTTTTAAAGAAAATAGTACAACAATATCTATCTCGTCGTATAAACAAATGTACTTTGTATTCTAAAGGAATATTCAGCTTTGTGAGTGCCGTATAACGGCAAAACAAAGTGGCGAGTAGGTAGGTGGAATTATGGGACTTTTGGGCGGGCTCGAATTGTCCACTAGTTAGTACTACTGTTCTACAATAATAACCGAAAAATACAGGGTGCGACGATCACACGACCCGGAGGGGCCAAAAACAGCTGGAAACACACCTCTCCAGCCCCAAGTTCCACTAGAACGGAACAATGAGTCAGCAACAGTGGAGCACGCAGATAATCATTCTCTTCTAAGGAAAAGAAAGGAAACAAAGATCTCCACAGATAACTTGTGGTGGATGAATAAGTTGTGGTTGCGTGTTAGTTTATTGGAAAAACGGCCTCGGCTCCATGCTGCGGAAAGGACCACGCGCGATGGTTTTCGTAGTTATCAGCACTGTCGGCCGCACACCTAATCACAAACAAATGTAGGTGGAATCCAGACGCACATCACCATCAACTCCCACATAGGAGTAGTACGCTACTGGTAGCAGGTACTGCCGCCCGTATATTGTGCTCATAAATTTGATAGTCGTGGTACGTGTGTATTTAGATTCAGATCTAGATTCTATGTTCAGGGGCGGAGCCAGGCCGGCAGCGCGCCCCGGGCCGCCTTCAAGCAATACTCCTAGACTACAATCACCAAAGAAGTTGGACCTCATGCCCTGGGCCTAGGCCCTGGGGGCCTGGGTCCTATCTCCGCCCCTGTCTATGTTGGCCTGCCCATGCTTGAGCCGGTCTTTTGTTGAATTGTTGTCCCTCTTCCAACGCTCATGAGAGGCCAGGTGATTGTTGAGTTATTCATTCGATTGATGAATAAGTTGCGTGTTATTGTCTTAAATCCGAAAACTGTCTCAACTCCCGGCAGCAAGGACCAGGGGGTTGTTTTCGTAGTTATGAACACTGCAGAGAGCCATCTAAAAACACAAATGTAGGTGAATCAATGTGTTTTTTTCTTTCAAAAAGGACCCAATCTATTATAAAGGTACCCTCCGTTTCTTTTTAATCTGCATATACTTTTATCGAAAGTCAAAGTATCTCTATCTTGGCCATACTTATAGAAACGCCCTTTATCGAAAAAAAATCTTATAGAAAAATTATCAACATTTACTCCCTCCGTAAACTAATATAAGAGCGTTTAGATAACTACTTTAGTGATCTAAACGCTCTTATATTAGTTTACAGAGGGAGTACAAGGCAAAAGGAATATCTTTAGATTCATTATGGAATGTAGTTTCATATTATGTATATTTGGTATTGCAGATGTTGATATTTTTTTAGAAATTTGGTCTAAGTTTGTAAGGCTTGAATCTACCCAAATCTTATATGCAGAGTAAAAAGAAACGGAGGGAGTACAATAGAAGTGCAAAACATATCAAACATAATAAGTTACCTCAAGGTCTCTAGACCACCGAATGACTGCCGCCGCCGCCACGAACCGTCAAAGTGTTGTTGTCTCTCCCGTACTAGAGTCGGTCTTACTTTGTTGATGAGAGTCAGGAAGTCTTCATGGATGTGCTGATAAAGGACCAACACCCTGGAGCTGCAGTCGTAGTCATTGGACCCTTAAATCGATCTGAAGAAACTAACCCCAAATCTCGTCGTCGAGTATGCACAACAAGAAACCCTAACCTCGTTGCCCTGAGGAGCTGATAGAATCTACGATGGAACTCCATCTTATTTTCCCCGACACACAAACTTGAGGAGGTTGTTTCCTCGATGAGCACGAATTAAGTTGTCCGCTTCAAGAAAACATAAAAAAAATTGGTTATAAGGAATGTTTTCTACTCAAAACTTTGTAAAGTAAAAAAAATGGAAGTTCAACTCTTTCCCATTGGTACATACCATAAGCATAAAGCCAACATTTTTAAAAGGGAAAGTATTATAATTAGACATATTGTTTCCAATGCACGCTTTAGCCGCCTTACTCCCGTGCCACGCGTCCGTGGCCCCGCACACACACACTCTACCTCGTCGCCCCAAGCTTCTTGCAGCCACCTTCTTTACCGGACCCCTCATCCCATCTGCCCCCCTTTCTCCCGGTATCTTTTCCATCAGCAACTTCCAAACCCCACCACACTATAAGTCTGCACCCCATGACTTGTTGCATCATTGTTGCAAGTCGAAGGTTGTAATAGCCATCGTATTCTCTATGCCAATCTCGAAGCTCGCCCCCACAGCATGCCCCAACTTATTGCCATGCATCGCACCCCAAACCTCTCCCGTCTCCTTATCTATTCCTTTGTCGAGATCCTCGTTGAGAGCAGCCATCGGAGGTGCTATGTGATTGGACAGCAGGTGTTGCAAAGGGTGGCTGCCAGGGCTCTCGCAACTGCGAGCAGGCTAACCATTGTTATAAGGTGGCGACTTTCAACATCTCTCGATGTTGTGAGCATCCATCGTGGTGCTACGAGCGGGTCGACGGGTGTTGCAAGGGGATGGTGGCCAACACCTCTAGCTGTTTTGTGAGCAGTCCTCAATCTGTGATGAGCAGGACGACGTGTGCTACAAGGGAGTTGCGCCCAAGATCTCTTATTCCGAGTGACTACCAAAGGTGTTGCGAGCCGGTCGCGTTGGCGCTTTAAGGGCCGCCAAACAGTGCTAACGTTGTCAGCAGGCGGCGATGCAAGTCAGCGATGGTTGAGAGGTGCAGCGAAGCGATCTTCGTTGTTGCAATGACATCATTGCAAGGTCTGTCATAACTGCTACAAGTTCAGACGTTTGCATGTGTTTTATTTGTTGTTGCAAAGTTGATGATGTTCTCCTTCATTGGAAGGAGACGCCGGGGAGGTTGGAGCATGTAGGGAGGGAGGCTGGTGCATGGACAGAACTCTTTTTAAGCACAATGATATGTGAGGGAGGCTAGAACAAGGCGAAACATTCAAATCAACCGACTGGCACCTAACGTCGGCTTTCTGAAAAAGAATAGTTTACGAGTGACAACTTCAAAGGCAATCAAATGTTGTTTTTGTCACAAGGATGTGATTTTGAACATTCGTTTTGACATTATCAATAGACCATCACTTTATTATATCCCACATACTGTTTTGGGAATCTTTTGGAATATGTTTCAGTGAGATTTGATTGTGAAAGGCAATAAAATGTTGTTTTTGTCACAAGGATGTGATTTTGAACATTATTTTTGACATTATGAATAGGCCATCACTAGATTATATCCCACATACTGTTTGGGGAATATTTTGGAATATGTTTCAGTGAGATTTGATTGTATGAAACATGAATATTTAGAGTAATAATATAAGAACTAAAACAGAAAATGCATACGGCCTATTTGTGGTTGATCGTTGTATTGTTTTAAAATATTTATTAAATACAAATAGCATAATAGAGTGAAAATTATCATGCATGTTGCATGTTGAGGTGGGTCTTTTCCCGTGCAAAATGCATGGTGAGGTGGTATGCTTCTATATCGAGAAAAATAGATTTGTGGGGGCTAAATATTTAGATATAGAACATTCAAGTTACATCTAGTTGTATCCGCACCATAACTTGTCAAGCATGTTTGTTCTGATTAGGAAAGCAATACAACATAATATCAGAGTTTAAGCGAGCTATAACAAGCTCGAGTTAACATCATTAAGAAATGTTCTATATTAATTTGACTTCAGCTAGTGGTCGAGCTGCAACGTTGGCTTATACCTGGCTTTGTAAAGATTTTAAGTTCATGTCCATCCACTTTTGAGTCAAAGAAAGACTACGTAAAAATTGCAACGCAAATGCATTTGTTACGATGTTGTTTCTTCATTTTTAGGTTTTCATACATTCCTCAACACTTAAAAGGCTAACAAATACTTCCTTTGTAAAGTAATATAAGACGTTTTTTATCACTAAAGCAGTGATATAAAATGTCTTATACTACTTTACAGAGGGAGTATCTTGTATAGGGTATTCAGGGTAGCCTTTCTGAAACAAATTCACCTTTTGGTTTAAATACATTATAAAGTCCTAAATTATAAGCTATTACACGTAGCTAGTTATTCTATTCTAAACTCTCAGTATTAAAAATGGCATACAAACTGCGTTAATTTGAACTATGTCAAGTCAAAAGTTAATGAGAACCAGCTTCAAGTATGGTTTATTTTTTTCAACCGATCGAGAAAAGATGCCCATACTTAGCTCATTTCTTTTCAAATTAATCTTATCTCAAGTTCAAGATTCCCATGTTTTTTTTGAAACTCTAGATCACACGACAATACACAACTTGGATTTGGAAATAATAGATTCCCATGATAATTCCAAGTCGACAGGTACAACCACATCAAAACATCGTTTTATACGGTCTGTTGGAGAGGAAGCGGCCAAGTGGTGGCTAACTCTGCCCTTTTAGCCACAGGTCGGCGGAGGCCGGGGGTGAAGGAAATATGCCCTAGAGGCAACAATAAAGTTATTATTTATTTCCTTATTTCATGATAAATGTTTATTATTCATGCTAAAATTGTATTAACCGGAAACTTAGTACATGCGTGAATACATAGACAAAACTAAGTGTCACTAGTATGCCTCTACTTGACTAGCTCGTTAATCGAAGATGGTTGAGTTTACTAGCCATGGATATGAGTTGTCATTTGATTAACGGGGTCGCATCATTAGGAGAATGATGTGATTGACTTGACCCATTCCGTTAGCTTAGCACTTGATCGTTTAGTATGTTGCTATTGCTTTCTTCATGACTTATACATGGTCCTATGACTATGAGATTATGCAACTCCCGTTTACCGGAGGAACACTTTGTGTGCTACCAAACGTCACAACGTAACTGGGTGATTATAAAGGTGCTCTACAGGTCTCTCCGAAGGTACTTGTTGAGTTGGCATATTTCGAGATTAGGATTTGTCACTCCGATTGTCGGAGAGGTATCTCTGGGCCCTCTCGGTAATGCACATCACTATAAGCCTTGCAAGCAATGTGACTAATGAGTTAGTTGCGGGATGATGCATTACATAACGAGTAAAGATACTTGTCGGTAACGAGATTGAACTAGGTATTGAGATACCGACGATCGAATCTCGGGCAAGTAACATACCGGTGACAAAGGGAACAACGTATGTTGTTATGTGGTTTGACCGATAAATATCTTCGTAGAATGTGTAGGAGCCAATATGAGCATCCAGGTTCCGCTATTGGTTATTGACCGGAGACTTGTCTCGGTCATGTCTACATAGTTCTCGAACCCGTAGGGTCCATACGCTTAAAGTTTGGTGACAATCGGTATTATGAGTTTTGTGTTTTGATGTACGAAGGTAGTTGAGTCCGGATACATGACAAGGAGTCTCGAAATGGTCGAGACGTAAAGATTGATATATTGGATGACTATGTTCGGACACCGGAAGTGTTTCGGGAGGTTTCGGACATTTATCGGAGTACCGGGGGGTTACCGGAACCCCCCGGGGACTATATTGGGCCTCATGGGCCTTAGTGGGAGAAGAGGAGGGGCGGCCAGGGCAGCCGCGCCCCCCCCCTTTTCCTTCTCCTCCTCTCTCCCTTCCTTCCCTTCTCCTACTCCAACAAGGAAAGGAGGAGTCCTACTCCCGGTGGGAGTAGGACTCCCCCCTTGGCGCTCCCTCCTTGGCCGGCCGCCTCTCCCCACTTGCTCCTTTATATACGGGGGCAGGGGGCACCTCTAGACACACAAGTTGATCTGTTGATCTCTCCCAGCCGTGTGCGATGCTCCCCTCCACCATATTCCACCTCGGTCATATTGTAGCAGTGCTTAGGTGAAGCCCTGCGTCGGTATAACATCATCACCGTCATCACGCCCGTCGTCTTGTGGAACTCTCCAGTGAAGCTACGTGGATCGGAGTTCACGGGGCGTCATCGAGCTGAACATGTCTTTGAACTTCGGAGGTGTCGTACGTTCGGTACTTGGATCGGTCGGATCATGAAGACCTACGACTACATCAACCGCGTTGTGCTAACGCTTTCGCTTTCGGTCTACGAGGGTACGTGGACACACTCTCCCCTCTTATTGCTATACATCACCATGATCTTGCGTGTGTGTAGGTATTTTTTTTTGAAATTACTACGTTCCCCAACAGTGGTATCAGAGCCAGGTTTATGTGTAGATCTTATATGCACGAGTAGAACACAAGTGAGGTGTGGGCGATACAAGTCATACTGCTTACCAGCATGTCATACTTTGGTTCGGCGGTATTGTTGGATGAAGCGGCCCGAACCGACATTACGCGTACGCTTACGCGAGGCTGGTTCTACCGGCGTGCTTTGCACATTGGTGGCGGGTGTCAGTTTCTCCAACTTTAGTTGAACCGAGTGTGACTACGCCCGGTCCTTGAGAAGGTTAAAACAACACTAACTTGACGAACTATCATTGTGGTTTTGATGTGTAGGTAAGAACGGTTCTTGCTCAGCCCGTAGCAGCCATGTAAAACTTGCAACAACAAAGTAGAGGACGTCTAACTTGTTTTTGCAGGGCATGTTGTGATGTGATATGGTCAAGGCATGATGCTATATTTTATTGTATGAGATGATCATGTTTTGTAACCGAGTTATCGTCAACTCGCAGGAGCCATATGGTTGTTGCTTTATTGTATGCAATGCAATCGCCCTGTAATTTCTTTACTTTATCACTAAGCGGTTGCGATAGTCGTAGAAGCAATAGTTGGCGAGATGACAACGATGCTACTATGGAGATCAAGGTGTCACGCCGGTGACGATGGTGATCATGACGGTGCTTCGGAGATGGAGATCACAAGCACAAGATGATGATGTCCATATCATATCACTTATATTGATTGCATGTGATGTTTATCCTTTATGCATCTTATTTTGCTTTGATTGACGGTAGCATTATAAGATGATCTCTCACTAAATTCCAAGATAAAAGTGTTCTCCCTGAGTATGCACCGTTGCTAAAGCTCGTCGTGCCGAGACACCACGTGATGATCGGGTGTGATAAGCTCTACGTTCATATACAACGGGTGCAAGCCATTTTTGCACACGTAGAATACTCGGGTTAAACTTGACGAGCCTAGCATATGCAGATATGGCCTCGGAACACTGAGACCGGAAGGTCGAGCGTGAATCATATAGTAGATATGATCAACATAGTGATGTTCACCATTGAAAACTACTCCATCTCACGTGATGATCGGACATGGTTTAGTTGATTTGGATCACGTGATCACTTAGATGATTAGAGGGATGTCTATCTAAGTGAGAGTTCTTAAGTAATATGATCAATTGAACTTTAATTTATCATGAACTTAGTCCTGGTAGTATTAGCATATCTATGTTGTAGATCAATAGCTCGCGTTTAGCTCCCCTGTTTTATTTTTGATATGTTCCTAGAGAAAACTAAGTTGAAAGATGTTAGTAGCAATGATGTGGATTGGACCCGTGATAGAGGATTATCCTCATTCTTTACGTAAGAATTATGTCCTTGATGCACCGCTAGGTGATGACCGATTGCAGGAGCAAATGCAGACGTTATGAACATTTGGCAAGCTCGATATGATGACTACTTGATAGTTTAGTGCACCATGCTTTACGGCTTAGAATTAGGGCTTCAAAGACGTTTTTGAAACGCCACGGAACATATGAGATGTTCCAAGAGTTGAAATTAGTATTTCAGACTCATGCCCACGTCGAAAGGTATGAGACCTTTGACAAGTACTTTGCCTACAAGATGGAGGAGAATAGCTCAACCCGGTGAGCATGTGCTCGGGTATGTCGAGTACTACAATTGCTTGAATCAAGTGGGAGTTAATCTTCCGGATAAGATAGTGATTGACAGAGTTCTCTAGTCACTATCACCAAGTTACTAGAACTTCGTGATGAACTATAATATGCAA
This sequence comes from Aegilops bicornis, assembly GCA_021605145.1. Classification (NCBI taxonomy): domain Eukaryota; kingdom Viridiplantae; phylum Streptophyta; class Magnoliopsida; order Poales; family Poaceae; genus Aegilops; species Aegilops bicornis. The sequence continues at coordinate 188,328,206 of CM038671.1, read as the reverse complement.
GGGATAACGGAAACGATTCCCAAGCTCTTCGTGATGCTGAAATCGACGAAGGTAGAAATCAAGAAAAGCATCGAATGTTGATGGTTGAAAAGACCGCTAGTTTCAAGAAAAGGGTAAAGGGAAGAAGGGGAACTTCAAGAAGAACGTCAAGCAAGTTGCTGCTCAAGTGAAGAAGCCCAAGTCTGGACCTAGGCCTAAGACTAAGTGCTTCTACTGCAAAGGGACTGGTCACTGGAAGCAGAACTACCCCAAGTATTTGGCGGATAAGAAGGATGGCAAAGTGAATAAAGGTATATTTGATATACATGTTATTGATGTGTACTTTACTGGTGTTTATAGCAACCCCTAAGTATTTGATACTAGTTTAGTTGCTAAGATTAGTAACTCGAAATGGGAGTTGCAGAATGAACAGAGACTAGTTAAGGGTGAAGTGTCAATGTGTATTGGAAGTGGTTCCAAAATTGATATGATCATCATCGCACACTCCCTATACTTTCGGGATTAGTGTTGAACCTAAATAAGTGTTATTTGGTGTTTGCGTTGAGCATGAATATGATTTGATCATGTTTATTGAAATACAATTATTCATTTAAGTTAGAGAATAATTGTTGTTCTGTTTACATGAATAAAACCTTCTATGGTCATACACCCGATGAAAATGGTTTGTTGGATCTCGATCGTAGTGATACACATATTCATAATATTGAAGCCAAAAGATGCAAAGTTAATAATGATAGTGCAACTTATTTGTGGCACTGCCGTTTAGGTCATATTGGTGTAAATCGCGTGAAGAAACTCCATGCTGATGGAATTTTGGAATCACTTGATTATGAATTAGTTGATGCTTGCGAACCATGCCTTATGGGCAAGATGACTAAAGACTCCGTTCTCCGGAACAATGGAGCGAGCAACTGACTTATTGGAAATAATAAATAATGATGTATGCGATCCGATGAGTGTTGAGGCTCGCGGCGGGTATCGTTATTTTCTGACCTTCACATATTATTTAAGCAGATATGGGTATATCTACTTGATGAAACATAAGTCTGAAACATTTGAAAAGTTCATATAATTTTAGAGTGAAGTGGAAAATCATCGTAACAAGAAAATAAAGTTTCTACGATCTGATCGTGGAGAAGAATATTTGAGTTACGAGTTTAGTCTTCATTTGAAACAATGCGGAATAGTTTCGCAACTCACGCCACCTAGAACACCACAGCGTAATGGTGTGTCCGAACATCGTAACCGTACTTTATTAGATATGGTGCAATCTATGATGTCTCTTACCGTTTACCACTATCGTTTTGGGGTTATGCATTAAAGACAGCTGCATTCACGTTAAATAGGGCACCATCTAAATCCGTTGAGACGACACCATATGAACTATGGTTTGGCAAGAAACCAATGTTGTCGTTTCTTAAAGTTTGGGGTTGTGATGCTTATGTGAAAAAGTTTCATCCTGATAAGCTCAAACCCAAATCGGAGAAATGTATCTTCATAGGATACCCAAAGGAGACAGTTGGGTACACCTTCTATCACAGATCCAAAGGCAAGACTTTTGTTGCTAAGAATGGATCCTTTCTAGAGAAGGAGTTTCTCTCGAAAGAAGTGAGTGGAAGGAAAGTAGAACTTGATGAGGTAATTGTACTTGCTCCCGAAATGGAAAGTAGTTCATCACAGAAATCAGTTCGAGTGATTCCTACACCAATTAGTGAGGAATTTAATGATAGTGATCATGAAACTTCAGATCAAGTTATTACCGAACCTCGTAGGTCAACCAGAGTACGTCCCGCACCAGAGTGGTACACTAATCCTATTCTGGAGTTCATGTTACTTGACCATGACGAACCTACGAACTATGAGGAAGCGATGATGAGCCTAGATTCCGCGAAATGGCTTGAGGCCATGAAATCTGAGATGGGATCCATGTATGAGAACAAAGTGTGGACTTTGGTTGACTTGCCCGATGATCGGCAAGCCATGGAAAATAAATGGATCTTCAAGAGGAAGGCAGAATGACGATAGTAGTGTTACTATCTACAAGTCTAGACTTGTCAAAAAAGGTTTTTGACAAAGTTCAAGGTGTTGACTACGATGAGATTTTCTCACTCGTAGCGATGCTTAAGTCTGTCCGAATCATGTTAGCAAATTGCCACATTTTATGAAATCTGGCAAAATGGATGTCAAAACTACATTCCTTAATGGATTTCTTAAAGAAGAGTTCTATATGATGCAACCAGAGGGTTTTGTCGATCCTAAAGGTGCTAACAAAATCTACAAGCTCCAGCGATCCATCTATGGATTTGTGCAAGCATCTGAGAGTTGGAATATACGCTTTGATGAGTTGATCAAAGCATATAGTTTTGCACAGACTTGCGGTGAAGCCTGTATTTATAAGAAGTGAGTGGGAGCATTACAACATTTCTGATAAGTATATGTGAATGACATATTGTTGATCGGAAATAATGTAGAATTTTCTGGAAAGCATAAAGGAGTATTTGAAAGGAGTTTTTCAAAGAAAGACCTCGGTGATGCTGCTTACATATTGAGCCTCAAGATCTATAGGGATAGATCAAGACACTTGATAAGTTTTTTCAATGAGTACATACCTTGACAAATTTTTTGAAGTAGTTCAAAATGGAACAGTCAAAGAAGGAGTTCTTGCCTGTGTTGCAAGGTGTGAAGTTGAGTAAGACTCAAAGCCTGACCACGGCAGAAGATAGAGAGAGAATGAAAGTCATTCCCTATGCCTCAGCCATAGGTTCTATCAAGTATGCCATGCTGTGTACCGGACCTATTGTATACTCTACACTGAGTTTGGCAAGGGAGTACAATAGTGATCTAGGAGTAGATCACTGGACAGCGGTCAAAATTATCCTTAGTGGAATAAGGATATGTTTCTCGATTATGGAGGTGACAAAAGGTTCATCGTAAAGGGTTACGTCGATGCAAGTGTTGACACTGATCTAGATGACTCTAAGTCTCAATCTAGACACATATTAAAAGTGGGAGCAATTAGCTAGAGTACCTCCTTGCAGATCATTGTTGACATAGAAATTTGCAAAATACATACAGATCTGAATATGTCAGACCCGTTGACTAAACTTCTCTCACAAACAAAACATAATCACACCTTAGTACTCTTTGGGTGTTAATCACATGGCGATGTGAACTAAGATTACTAACTCTAGTAAACCCTTTGAGTGTTGGTCACATGGCGATGTGAACTATGGGTGTTAATCACATGGTGATGTGAACTATTGGTGTTAAATCACATGGCGATGTGAACTAGATTATTGACTCTAGTGCAAGAGGGAGACTAAAGGAAATATGCCCTAGATGCAATAATAAAGTTATTATTTATTTCCTTATTTCATGATAAATGTTTATTATTCATGCAAAAATTGTATTAACCGGAAACTTAGTACATGTGTGAATACATAGACAAAACTAAGCGTCACTAGTATGCCTCTACTTGACTAGCTCGTTAATCAAAGATGGTTGAGTTTCCTAGCCATGGACATCAATTGTCATTTGATTAACGGGATCACATCAGTGATTGACTTGACCCATTCCGTTAGCTTAGCACTTGATCGTTTAGTATGTTGCTATTGCTTTCTTCATGACTTATACATGTTCCTATGACTATGAGATTATGCAACTCCCGTTTACCGGAGGAACACTTTGTGTGCTACCAAACGTCACAACGTAACTGGGTGATTATAAAGGTGCTCTACAGGTGTCTCCGAAAGTACTTGTTGAGTTGGCGTATTTCGAGATTAGGATTTGTCACACCGACTGTCGGAGATGTATCTCTGGGCCCTCTCGGTAATGCACATCACTATAAGCCTTGCAAGCAATGTAACTAATGAGCTAGTTGCGGGATGATGCATTACATAACGAGTAAAGAGACTTGCCGGTAACGAGATTGAACTAGGTATTGAGATACCGACGATCGAATCTCGGGCAAGTAACATACCGATGACAAAGGGAACAACGTATGTTGTTATGCGGTTTGACCGATAAAGATGTTCGTAGAATATGTGGGAGAAAATATGAGCATCCAGGTTCCGCTATTGGCTATTGACCGGAGACGTGTCTCGGTTATGTCTACATAGTTCTCGAACCCGTAGGGTCCGCACGCTTAAAGTTTGGTGATGATCGGTATTATGAGTATTTGTGTTTTGATGTACCGAAGGTAGTTCGGAGTCCCGGATACATGACGAGGAGTCTCGAAATGTCGAGACGTAAAGATCGATATATTCGATGACTATGTTCGAACACCGAAAGTGTTTCGGGAGGTTTCGGACATTTACCGGAGTACCGGGGGGTTACCGGAACCCCCCGGGGAGTATATTGGGCCTAATGGGCCTTAGTGGGAGAAGAGGAGGGGCGGCTAGGGCAGCCGCGCGCCCCCTCCCCCTCTAGTCCGAATTGGACAAGGAGGGGGGGCGGCGCCCCCCTTTTTCCTTCTCCTCTCTCCCTTCCTTCCCTTCTCCTACTCCAACAAGGAAAGGAGAAGTCCTACTCCCGGTGGGAGTAGGACTCCCCCCCGTGGCGCGCCCTCCTTGGCCGGCCGCCTCTCCCCCCTTGCTCCTTTATATCACAGGCGGGGGCACCTCTAGACACACAAGTTGATCTGTTGATCTCTCTCAGCCGTGTGCGGTGCCCCCCTCCACCATATTCCACCTCGGTCATATCGTAGCGGTGCTTAGGCGAACCCCTGCGTCTGTAGCAACATCATCACCATCATCACGCCGTCGTGCTGACAGAACTTTCCCTTAAACTCTGCTGGATCGGAGTTCGCGGGACGTCATCAAGCTGAACGTGTGCTGAACTCGGAGGTGCCGTACGTTCAGTACTTGGATCGGTCGGATAGTGAAGACGTACAACTACATCAACCGTGTTGTGCTAATGCTTCCGCTTTTGGTCTACGAGGGTACGTGGACACACTCTTCCCTCTCGTTGCTATACATCACCATGATCTTGCGTGTGCGTAAGATTTTTTTTGAAATTACTACGTTCCCCAACAGGGGAACCCTGGATCTAAGTGTTTTGATTCTTCTCTGGTAAGGAAATCGAGTTCTTCGTCTCTCGTGAAGTTGGGATTCCGGCCATGGGAATAATGGTTCATTGGCTTTCCCAATGTTGATGTCCTTCCTTGGATCGAGGTCGACGAGTCATAGGATTGCGTCGACCATCGAGCACCCAGTTTGGTGTGATTAACATTTGTTCACCGTCGTGGTGTCCTACAGAGCGGATGGTGTTGCGATGTGTTTTTGTTCTCTATTTTCATTTCCATCTGATGAAGCTTAGCCAAATACGGCTTCGACAAGGACTTGTGAAGTTTGCGTCCCCATTCTTTGTTTGGCCAAGGTTGGGAGTAACTTCTGGCCGTACTCGGTGCCGGATTCTCCAAATGACAATCTATCCAATTCAATGTTGTTAGCATGGTCTACATCGACGATTTTCTGGTTGTTACTTTTACGAGATCCCGAGTTTCAGCAAGCTTGCTCCTAGTAAGGCCTTGTACAATGCTAGATGCTTAGGGAGGTGCTTAAAAAAACCGGATTCTTCTGAAGCATCAAAGACTATTTCAACCGGAGAGACACCTAATTAAGCGTCTACCCTTTATAAATAAGCAATGGTGCTTCAAGAGACACTGGTTATTTCTCTAAGCACGTCCCTTAAGCGCCTTGCATTGTACAAGGCCTAAGGTGGATGCCTAGAAGGGGCAATGAGGTTTGTTCACAGTGTCACTGTTGAATGTAGAAAGAAGACAATGTTCATTTCATTAAGAATGCCTGTAATTTCTTGTTATTATAAAAATCTAAACATGCTAATTTATTTAATATATGACCTTTGACTTTCCAAAAAAGAATTTATAAATGAAGGCGTACCCCCGACCTCTGCATCATGATAATGCATGCAGCCATATTATTAAGAAGTCGCAAAGTATCACAAAGTCGTCTTACAGCTCGCAAGTGGAGCGAAAAATAAAAGTAAAGCAAAGTTCATGCTAACAATCTCAACCGGAATAGCAATAAAAAGGATAAGCTCCCTAAACTCCTATCCTGTTATGCGACCGCCATCCGAACCGGTTGACTTTCCAAATAAAAAAGAAAACAATAGATTCTCAGCTGCCATAGAATAACAAATCCGATACGAGCTTAGACCGACCATTAGTTCAGTTGATATTGGCTTACAAGCCCTCGTAACCCACCCTAAAAGTAAACTAATAATATAGCCATCAATTGGTTATATAAAAATGACATGTCATCAAGAGCTAGCAATATCAATTGTTTATATAGTCCCTGTTTGTTTGAGTTTTTGCTTGTGCTTTTGCCGCTTTTCCACTTTGGCAAAAAAATCACAAAAACTCCTAAATAGAGGCTTTTTGCTTCGGATTTTGGCTTATGAATAAGCACATATTTAGATTTTTTTTGCCAAACTGAAAAAGCTGCAAAAGCAGAAGCAAAAGCCCAAACAAACGGGACAATAATAAGGCCGGTTATTAGGTTAGTTATTTTTTCCACTTTCTCTGTTCTTTCATTTACTCTTTTTACATAAAAGCCTGTGTAGAGGTTGACTCTTATATGAGAGCTAATGTTTTTCTTTTTCCCTGCTTCTCCATTACACTCGCAAAATGCCATGTAAGTCGGCTTATAGGTTATTATTATGCTAGTGCTTAGCTTGTAATCGAGCCGAGCAATGCATGAATTAAAGTATTTCCTCCGCAAACAAATATAAGACTTTTAGATCATTACTGAGTATAACTTAACTCAAACACATGATGTAGGCCACATTGTTCACCGAGAGCTTGACAGGCCATGCACCTCTCGTTATTTCATACCCCTAGCCACAAATCATTCAAAATCTGGCCGGTGAGTCGCAGACCGTTCATAGTTAGCTGTCATCTTCTCTAGAAACTAGGCTGGAAACCATCTACACCTCGTTTTCTTTCATTCCCACGTTTCCAGCAGCCGATCAAAAAGCCAGAGCCTTTGAAGAAGCAGAACAAGTTGGAGCTGGACAAAGCCAAAGCCGAAGGCAAGCAAGATGTCGGTCGGTCCACCCCCGTGCGACCCAAGAAGTCGCGTCTGCGCTGCATGATCCCTGATCCGGCTCGACAGCGGCCTCGCACCCAGCGCACCGCAAGCGACGCCGCGCGTCGTCCCTCGCCCGCTGACAGGCCGGCCCGAGCGCCGGCACACAACTGCCGCGGCGGTGCGTGGGTCCCCCGTCTTCCTTTCGGGCGGTGTTCTCGCGTCGTACGCAGCATGCGCCGATCGCGACGTCTCTCCTAACGGTCGGGCGTTTTGGCTACGTCGAGCACAGTAGTACTGTACATATGTACATGGCTGCGCGGTGCTGCGAGATCGTGTCCGCCTGCGTGGCGAGGCCCGGAGGAGATTGGGATGAGGGCCATGAGGTGCGTGCTTGGCTATTTTGATTCGATCCATCGGTGCCCTTCTCGTTGGCGTTGCCTCGTTGGGCGCCGAGCTTCCCGCAATGATCAAAGAACGGGTACCAATAAGGACCTCCTGGTCCCGCCGTCTCCATGGATGGATGCACGTTCTCCATCGACTTCCTCCACTCGGTGCGTTCGCCCCCTCCCTCCCTTACCGTCTGTAGGCGACGTTATTTGCACCTACTGTCGTGGCTGTCGATTTGTGCGTTGAGATATTTACATGATATACATTTTCTCATACGTCTTCTCGTGCCACCTCCACATTACAAGTGTCTTCTTTAGTCAAATGGTTTTTTGGAGAATTTTTTTATCTATTCATCTTCAATCATAACGGTACAACAAACATTATAAAAATATAATAAAAATTATATCCGGATTCATAGATCGCTTTAGCGTATTCTATTTGAAGTGAGCGAAATCGCAAATCATTGCCCATCCATCGCTAGAGCCGAGCAAAACTTGTTGTGGTAGACAGTGGGATTTGATGAATAAAGTCTTTTCATCCCTACAAAAATATTGAGTACTTCCTACACCGATTTACAGCGATTTTTCTTTTCAGTTTTTCCAATTTTTTTGGCTTTTAATTCGGCTTCTTTTGTTTTTCATATTTCTTTCAAAAGTAATGCATTTGAAAAAAAAGACATTAATAACGTGCTGACGTTCCCTACAGAAGGATCATGTGCAAAAAAAAGTTTCCTCAAAAAGGTTCACACGAGCCAATGGTGATTTTCCTCGCCATTCACTATAAAACGCTCCTAAAAAACATTCAGGAATTGCCATGCTAAAACAAAAGAGATTTGCCATCCTATAACAGAAATTTGCAATCTTGTAGAATTAAAATTCTCATACTACAGCAGGGAAACTTGTCATGCGTTTCACAGACTTGCCATGCTGCAAGTAGAGAGAATTGTCACACATGTCCATGAAGGTAGAGTTGCAATGCTACAGCAAAGAATTACCATGCTATATGAAAGAGATTTGCCTACCTAAGGAATTGTAATGCTGGCCAAAGGGGTTTGTCATGCTACATCAGAGGGCACTTTATAAATTTTCATGCTCTAGATACATAATTTGCCATCCGAATGTGATCTTGAGGAGGAGCTCAAGCAATAAGATGAGGGTTGCGTCGTTCGCTCAGATTGCAATGGGGAGCAAACATTTTGTGTTTTTGCTTAGTCATTCCCTTAAAGGGGTCTATTGTTGGGGAACGTAGTATTTCAAAAAAAATCCCTACGATCACGTAAGATCTATCTACGAGAAGCATAGCAACGAGCGGGGAGAGTGTGTCCACGTACCCTCCTAGACCGAAAGCGGAAGCGTTTAGTAACGCGGTTGATGTAGTCAAACGTCTTCGCAATCCAACCGATCCAAGTACGAGCATACGGCACCTCCGCGATCTGCACACGTTCAGCTCGGTGGCGTCCCTCGAACTCTTGATCGATTGAGGCCGAGTGAGAGTCTCGTCAGCACGACGGCGTGGTGATGGTGATGATGAAGTTACCGGCGCAGGGCTTCTCCTAAGCACTAAGACGATATGGCCGAGGTGTAAAACTGTGGAGGGGGCACCGCACACGGCTAAAGATCAACTTGTGTGTCTATGGGGTGTCCCCCTCCCCCATATATAAAGGAGGGAGGGAGGAGGCCGGCCGGCCCCTAGAGGCGCGCCCCAAGGAGAGGAGTCCTACTAGGACTCCAAGTCCTAGTAGGATTCCATTGGTGGAAGGGGGAGAAGGAAGGAGAGGGAGAGGGCGAGGGAAAGAGGGGCCGCACCCCCTCCCCTAGGCCTATTCGGACTCCCTTTGGGGGGGGGGGGGGCGCCACCTCCTGGCTGCTGCCCTCTCTCTCCCCTAAGGCCCACTAAGGCCCATTACTTCTCCGGGGGGTTTCGGTAAGCCCTCCGGCACTCCGGTTTTATCCGAAACTATCCGGAACACTTTCGGTGTCCAATATATCATGTCTCGACCATTTCGAGACTCCTCGTCATGCCCGTGATCTCATCCAGGAATTCGAACAACCTTCGATACATCAAAACACATAAAACTCATAATACGAATCGTCATCGAACGTTAAGCGTGCGGACCCTACGGGTTCGAGAACTATGTAGACATGATCGAGACACATCTCCGGTCAATAACCAATAGCGGAACCTGGATGCTCGTATTGTCTTCTACATATTCTACGAAGATCTTTATTGGTTAAACCGCATAACAACATGCGTTGTTCTCTTTTTCATCGTTATGTTACTCGCCCGAGATTCGATCGTCGGTATCACCATACCTAGTTCAATCTCGTTACCAGCAAGTCTCTTTACTTGTTCCGTAATGCATCATCCTGCAACTAACTCATTAGTCACATTGCTTGCAAGGCTTATAGTGATGTACATTACCGAGAGGGCCCAAAGGTACCTCTTCGACAATCGGAGTGACAAATCCTAATCTCGATCTATGCCAACCCAACAAACACCTTCGGAGATACCTTTAGAGCATCTTTATAATCACCCAGTTACGTTGTGACGTTTGATAGCACACAAGGTATTACTCCGGTATCCGGGAGTTGCATAATCTCATAGTCAAAGGAATATGTATAAGCCATGAAGAAAGCAATAGCAATAAACTAAACGATCATAGTGCTAAGCTAACGGATGGATCTTGTCTGTCACATTATTCTCTAATGATGTGATCCCGTTCATCAAATGACAACACATGTCTATGGCTAGGAAACTTAACCATCTTTGATTAACGAGCTAGTCTAGTAGAGGCATACTAGGTACACTCTGTTTGTCTATATATTCACACATGTACTAAGTTTTCGGTTAATACAATTCTAGCATGAATAATAAACATTTATCATGATAAAAGGAAATATAAATAACAACTTTATTATTGCCTCTAGGGCATTTTTCCTTGAGTCTCCCACTTGCACTAGAGTCAATAATCTAGAATACATAGTAATGATTCTAACACCCATGGAGTCTTGGTGTTGATCATGTTTTGCTCGTGAGAGAGGCTTAGTCAACGGGTCTGCAACATTCAGATCCGTATGTATTTTGCAAACTTCTATGTCACCCTCCTTGACTAGATCCCGGATGGAATTGAAGCGTCTCTTGATGTGCTTGGTTCTCTTGTGAAATCTGGATTCATTCGCCAAGGCAATTGCTCCAGTAAAGATTTTCATTGGACCCAATGCACTAGATATGACACCTAGATCGGATATGAACTCCTTCATCCAGACTCCTTCATTTCTTTGCTTCGAAGCGATTATGTACTCCGCTTCACACGTAGATCCCGCCATACGGCCTTTCTGTTTGGAACTGCACCAATTGATAGCTCCACCATTCAATATAAATACGTATCCGGTTTGTGATTTAGAGTCATCCAGATCAGTGTCAAAGCTTCCATCGACGTAACCATTTACGGCGAGCTCTTTGTCACCTCCATAAATGAGAAACATATCCTTAGTACTTTTCAGGTATTTCAGGATGTTCTTGACCGCTGTCCTGTGATCCACTCCGGGATTATTTTGGTAGATCCCTACTATACTTATAGCAAGGCACACATCAGGTCTCGTACACAGCATTGCATACATGATAGAACCTATGGCTGAGTCATAGGGAATGACTTTCATTTTCTCTCTATCTTCTGTAGTGGTCGGGCATTGAGTCTCACTCAACTTCACACCTTGTAACACAGGCAAGAACCCTTTCTTTGACTGATCCATTTTGAACTTCTTCAAAATCTTATCAAGGTATGTGCTTTCAAAAAGTATAATTAAGCGTCTTGATCTATCTCTATAGATCTTGATGCCCAATATATAAGCAGCTTCACCGAGGTCTTTCATAGAAAAACTCTTATTCAAGTGTCCTTTTATGCTATCCAGAAATTCTATATCATTTCCAATCAACAATATGTCATGCACATATAATATTAGAAATGCTCTGAGCTTCCACTCACTTTCTTGTAAATACAGGCTTCTCCAAAAGTCTGTATAAAACCATATGCTTTGATCACACTATCAAAGCGTTTATTCCAACTCTGAGAGGCTTGCACCAGTCCATAAATGGATCACTGGAGCTTGCACACTTTGTTAGCACCTTTTGGATCGACAAAACCCTCTGGTTGCATCATATGCAACTCTTCTTCTAGAAATCCATTCAGGAATTCAGTTTTGATGTCCATTTTCCAAATTTCATAATCATAAAATGCGGCAATTGCTAACATGATTCAGACAGACTTAAGCATCGCTACGGGTGAGAAAGTCTCATCGTAGTCAACTCCTTGAACTTGTCAAAAACCTTTTGCAACAAGTCAAGCTTTGTAGATAGTAACATTACCATCATCGTCGGTCTTCTTCTTGAAGATCCATTTATTTTCTATGGCTTGCCGATCATCGGGCAAGTCAACCAAAGTCCACACTTTGTTCTCATACATGGATCCCATCTCAGATTTCATGGCCTCAAGCCATTTCGCGGAATCTGGGCTCATCATCGCTTCCTCATAGTTCGAAGGTTCATCATGGTCAAGTAACATGACGTCCAGAACAGGATTACCGTACCACTCTGGTGCGAATCTTACTCTGGTTGACCTACGAGGTTCGGTAGTAACTTGATCAGAAGCTTCATGATCATCATCATTAGCTTCCTCACTAATTGGTGTAGGAATCATTGAAACTGTTTTATGTGATGAACTACTTTCCAATAAGGGAGCAGGTACAATTACCTCATCAAGTTCTACTTTCCTCCCACTCACTTCTTTCGAGAGAAACTCCTTCTCTAGAAAGGATCCATTCTTAGAAACGGATATTTTGCCTTTGGATCTGTGATAGAAGGTGTACCTTGAGTCTCCTTTGGGTATCCTATGAAGACACATTTCTCTGATTTGGGTTCGAGCTTATCAGGTTGAAGCTTTTTCACATAAGCATCGCAGCCCCAAACTTTAAGAAACGACAACTTCAGTTTCTTGCCAAACCACAGTTCATATGGTGTCGTCTCAACGGATTTGGATGGTGCCCTATTTAACGTGAATGCAGCCGTCTCTAAAGCATGTGTTGGGGAACGTAGTATTTCAAAAAAATTACCTACGATCATGCAAGATCTATCTAGGAGATGCATAGCAACGAGCGGGGAGAGTGTGTCCACGTACCCTCATAGACCGAAAGCAGAAGCATTTAGTAACGCGGTTGATGTAGTCGAACGTCTTTGCGATCCAGCTGATCCAAGTACCGAACGCACGGCACCTCCGCGATCTGCACACGTTCCGCTCGGTGACGTCCTTTGAACTCTTGATCCAGTTGAGGCCGAGGGAGAGTTTCATCAGCACGACGGCGTGGTGACGGTGATGATGAAGTTATCGGCGTAGGGCTTCGCCTAAGCACTACGACGATATGACCGAGGTGTGTTTCTGTGGAGGGGGGCACCGCACAGGGCTAAAAGATCAACTTGTGAGTTCTAGAGTGCCCCCTTCCCCACGTATATAAAGGAGGGACGGAGGAGGAGGTCGGACAAGGGTGGCACGCCCAAGGGGGGAGTCCTACTCCAAGTAGGATTCACCCCCCTTTCCTATTCCCACAAGGAGAAGGGGAAAGGAGGAGGAGGAGAGAAGGAAAGGGGGGGGGGGGGAAACCCTAGTCCAATTCAGTTTGGGCTAGGGGGCGCACGCCACTCGTTGGCCTGCCTTCTCTCTTCTACCACTAGGCCCATGAGGCCGAATAACTTCTGGGGGGGGGGGGGGGTCCGGTAACCCCCGGTACTCCGAAACTTATCCGAAACGATCCGAACCATTCCGGTGGCCGAATGTAGCCTTCCAGTATATGAATCTTTATGTCTCGACCATTTCGAGACTCCTCATTACGTCCATGATCTCATCCGGGACTCCAAACAACCCTCGGTCATCAGATCACATAAACTCATAATACAAATCGTCATCGAACGTTAAGCGTGCGTACCCTATGGGTTCGAGAACTATGTAGACATGACCGAGACACATCTCCGGTTAATAACCAATAGCAGAACCTGGATGCTCATATTGGCTCCTACATATTCTACAAAGATCTTTATAGGTCAAACCGCATAACAACATACGTTGTTCCCTTTGTCATCGGTATGTTACTTGTCCGAGATTCGATCGTCGGTATCATCATACCTAGTTTAATCTCGTTACCGGCAAGTCTCTTTACTTGTTCCGTAATACTTCATCCCGCAACTAACTCATTGGTAACATTGCTTGCAAGGCTTATAGTGATGAGCATTACAGAGAGGGCCTAGAGATACCTCTTCGAAACACGGAGTGACAAATCTTAATCTTGATCTATGCCAACCCAGCAAACACCTTCGGAGACATCCGTAGAGCATCTTTATAATCACCCAGTTACGTTGTGACGTTTGATAGCACACAAAGTGTTTCTCCTGTATTCGGGAGTTGCATAATCTCATAGTCAGAGGAACATGTATAAGTCATGAAGAAAGCAATAGCAATAAAACTTAACGATCATTATGCTAAGTTAACGGATGGGTCTTGTCCATCACATCATTCTCCAAATGATGTGATCCCGTTCATCAAATGACAACACAGTCTGTGGTTAGGAAACTTAACCATCTTTGATTAACGAGCTAGTCTAGTAGAGGCATACTAGGGACACTTTGTTTTGTCTATGTGTTCACACATGTATCAAGTTTCTAGTTAATACAATTCTAGCATGAATAATAAATATTTATCATGATATAAGGAAATAAAATAATAACTTTATTATTGCCTTTAGGGCATATTTCCTTCAGCATAACCCCAAAACGATAGCGGTAAATCAGTAAGAGACATCATAGATCACACCATATCTAATAAAGTGCGGTTACAACGTTCGGACACACCATTACGCTGTGGTGTTCTGGGTGGCGTGAGTTGCGAAACTATTCCGCATTGTTTCAAATAAAGACCAAACTCGTAACTCAAATATTCACCTCTACGATGAGATCGTAGAAACTTTATTTTCTTGTTACGATGATTTTCCACTTCACTCTGAAATTCTTTGAACTTTTCAAATGTTTCAGACTTATGTTTCATTAAGTATATATACCCATATCTGCTCAAATCATCTGTGAAGGTCAAAAAATAACGATACCTGCCGCGAGCCTCAACACTCATTGGACCGCATACATCATTATGAATTATTTCCAACAAGTGCATTGCTTTCGCTCCATTGTTAGGAGAGAACTGAGTCTTAGTCATCTTGCCCATACGGCATGGTTCGCAAGCATCAAGTGATTCATAATCAAGTGATTCAAAAATCCCATCAGCATGGAGTTTCTTCATGCGCTTTACACCAATATGACCTAAACGACAGTGCCACAAATAAATTGCACTATCATTATTTAGCTTATATCTTTTGGCTTCAACACTATGAATATGTGTATCACTACTATCGAGATTCAGTAAAAATAGACCACTCATTAAGGATGCATGACCATAAAATATATTACTCATATAAATAGGACAACCATTATTCTCTGATTTAAATGAATAACCGTCTCGCATCAAACAAGATCCAGGTATAATGTTTATGCTTAACGCTGGCACCAATTTACAATTATTTAGGTCTAAAACTAATCCCGAAGGTAGATGTAGATGTAGCGTGCCGACCAGGGCCGGTCCTGAGATTTTGGGGGCCCGGGGCGAACGTAAAATTTGGGGGCCCTTGATATAGACATCATATGCATATTATCTTCAACTTTTTCTTGTAACATTCTTCGATGCAAAGTCACTTATGATTGTGTCAATTTCAATGTCATCCACTTCTCAATACATAATGTTGCCTATCCATTTCAGATGTTTCAGGTATTTGTATATCCCAAATGGTTGTACAATAATTTCAAATTTGAAAAGCTTTTTTATCTGACATGCAACAATCACATACACAGTAAATATGAATAAATCTTTAAACACTATGACTTTCTTAAATCCTTTACTTGAGTGAAGTGGTACGTCTCCAACGTATCTATAATTTTTTTTGACCGTAGTATCTATAATTTTCGATTGTTCCATGCTATTATATTATGTGTTTTGGACAATATTTGGCTTTATTTTCCACTTTTATATTATTTTTGGGACTAACCTATTAACCGGAGGCCCAGCCCAGAATTGCTGTTTTTTTGCCTATTTCAGAGTTTTGCAGAAACGGAATATCAAACGGAGTCCAAACGGAATGAAACCTTCGGGAACATGATTTTCTCACCGAACGTGATCCAGGAGACTTGGACCCTAAGTCAAGGAAGCTTCAAGGAGGGCACGAGGTAGGGGGGCGCGCCCACTCCCCCAGGGCGCGCCCTCCACCCTCGTGGGCCCCTCGTGGCTCCCCTGGCGTATTTCTTCCGCCTATATATATCCATATACCCTAAAAACTTCGAGGAACAGAATAAATCAGGAGTTCCGCCGCCGCAAGCCTCTGTAGCCACCAAAAGCCCATCGGGACCCTATTCCCAAGACTTCGCCGGAGGGGGGAACCTCACCGTGGCCATCTTCATCATCTCGGCACTCTCCATGACGAGGAGGAGTAGTTCACCCTAGGGGCTGAGGGTATGTACCCGGTAGCTCTGTGTTTGATCTCTCTCTCTCTCTCTCTCTCTCTCTCTCTCTCTCGTGTTCTTGATTTGGAACGATCTTGATGTATCGCGAGCTTTGCTATTATAGTTGGATCTTATGATGTTTCTCCCCCTCTACTCTCTTGTAATGGATTGAGTTTTCCCTTTGAAGTTATCTTATCGGATTGAGTCTTTAATGATTTGAGAACACTTGATGTATGTCTTGTCATGCGTATCTGTGGTGACAATGGGATATCACGTGATTCACTTGATGTATGTTTTGGTGATCAACTTGCGGGTTCCGCCCATGAACTTATGCATAGGGGTTGGCACACGTTTTCATCTGATTCTCAAGTAGAAACTTTGGGGCACTCTTTGAGGTTCTATGTGTTGGTTGAATAGATGAATCTGAGATTGTGTGATGCATATCGTATAATCATACCCACGGATACTTGAGGTGACATTGGAGTATCTAGGTGACATTAGGGTTTTGGTTGATTTGTGTCTTAAGGTGTTATTCTAGTACGAACTCTAGGGCTGTTTGTGACACTTATAGGAATAGCCAAACGGATTGATTGGAAAGAATAACTTTGAGGTGGTTTCGTACCCTACCATAATCTCTTCGTTTGTTCTCCGCTATTACTGACTTTGGAGTGACTCTTTGTTGTATGTTGAGGGATAGTTATTTGATCCAACTATGTTATTATTGTTGAGAGAACTTGCACTAGTGAAAGTATGAACCCCAGGCCTTGTTTCAACGCATTGCAATACCGTTTACGGTCACTTTTATCATTAGTTACCTTGCTGTTTTTATATTTTCAGATTACAAAAACCTATATCTACCATCCATATTGCACTTGTATCACCATCTCTTCGCGAACTAGTGCACCTATACAATTTCCCATTGTATTGGGTGTATTGGGGACACAAGATACTCTTTGTTATTTGGTTGCGGGGTTGTTTGAGAGAGACCATCTTCATCCCTCGCCTCCCACGGATTGATAAACCTTAGGTCATCCACTTGAGGGAAACTTGCTACTGTCCTACAAACCTCTGCACTTGGAGGCCCAACAACGTCTACAAGAAAGAAGGTTGTGTAGTAGACATCAAGCTCTTTTCTGGCGCCGTTGCCGGGGAGGCTAGGTAAGCGGCACTCACACCCCACCAACTAAGCTATTTTCTGGCGCTGTTGCCGGGGAGGTGAGTGCTTGAAGGTATATCTTTAGATCTTGCAATCGAATCTTTTTGTTTCTTGTTTTATCACTAGTTTAGTTTATAAAAAAAACTACAAAAAAATGGAATTGAGTTTGCCTCATACGCTTCATCTTTTTAATATCTTCCGTGAGTATGATGGAAAGGAAAATTGTGCCAAAGTGTTAGAAGAAGAATGCATTAAAAAGTTTGACACTAAATCTTTGAATGATGAGCATTATTGCAGTGTTGTTAGTATGAATTCCTTGAATATCCATGATGCTAATGATATGCAAAGCCACAAGCTCGGGGAAGCTATGTTTGATGAAGATGACATTTTTTGTCCCCCAAGCTTTGATGAGAACGTGTGCTATAAAGAATAATGATAACCATGAAACTTGTCATCTTGATCTTAATTTTCAATCACATGATAGTTATTTTGTTGAGTTTGCTCCTACTACTATTGATGAGAGTAAATTTGCTTACGTGGAGAGTAGGAAAATTTCTATGCTTGTAGACCATGAAAATAATGTTTTAGGTGCTGGTTATATTGTTGAATTCATTCATGATGCTACTAAAAATTATTATGGGAGAGGATCATATGCTTCTACATATTGCAATAATATCATGTCTCCTCTCTATGTGCTTAAAATCTTGATGTTATGCTTGTTTTACCTTCCTATGCAAGTTGATTCTTGTTCCCATAAGTTGTTTGCTCACAAAATCCCTATGCATAGGAAGTGGGTTAAATTAAATGTGCTAGTCATATTCTTCATGATGCTCTCTTTATGTTTCAATTCTTATCTTTTATGTGAGCATCATTGAAATCATCATGCCTAGCTAGGGGTGTTAAACGATAGCGCTTGTTGGAAGACAACCCAATTTTATTTTAGTTTCTTGCTTTTTGGTTCTGTTTAGGAATAAATAATCCATCTAGATTCTGTTTAGATGTGGATTTATGTTTAATTAGTGTTTGTGCCAAGTAGAACCTTTGGGAAGACTTGGGCGAAGTCCTTATGATCATGCTGTAAAAAACAGAAACTTTAGCGTTCACGAGATTAGCTTCAACTTTTTACTGGAGAGTGATATTTAGTTGATTCTTTTTGCAGATGATTAATAGACAAATTCCTCAGGTCCACCAATTTATTTTAGAATTTTTGGAGTTCCATAAGTATACGTTTGATACAGATTACTACAGACTGTTCTATTTTTCGTGTGTTGTTTGCTTATTTTGATGACTCTATGGCTAGTAAAATAGTTTATAAACCATAGAGAAGTTGGAATACAGTAGATTTAACACCAATATAAATAAAGAATTAGTTCATTACAGTACCATGAAGTGGTGTTTTGTTTTCTTTCGCTAACGGAGCTCACGAGATTTCTGTTAAGTTTTGTGTTGTGAAGTTTTCAAATTTTGGGTAAAGATTCAATGGACGATGGAATAAGGAGTGGCAAGAGCCTAAGCTTGGGGATGCCCAAGGCACCCCAAGGTAATATTCAAGGATTACCAAGAGCCTAAGCTTGGGGATGCCCCGGAAGGCATCCCCTCTTTCGTCTTCGTTCATCGGTAACTTTACTTGCACTACAAAAAAAAAGACACATCCGTGACATTTTGGGCCGAACGAATTTTTTTTATCATACATATGACACTTCTATGACGATAATTGTAACAAAACCCGGTATCATCATAGATGTGGTGGGCTCCTACTTCTATGACAAAAATTCATGACAGAAAATGGGCTTTTCGTCTGGCGGCGGAGACGCAGCTGCATGACATTCTTTGGGCTGTCCATGACGGAAAAAACCGCGGTAGAAGCGAGGGGGAGGAAAATTTCGGGGAGTTGCTGGTTACGGTGGGAGGTCGGGGGCCGAGCGATGCGCGTTTCTCTCGTACGTACGCGCGTGTGTGCGAGGCGTTCGCTCTAAATGAACCCGAGCGAGGCGTTGGGCTCTAACTGAACCCGAGCGATTGCACTGCAGGCTACGCGTTACTGAACCCGAGCGATCGATCGATGGCTGTTAACTGAACCCGATGGAGCGATTCGCCGCTCTGCGCTAATCAAGCCGATCGATTGGATGAGCGATGGCGCTATGGGGGGTTGGATGAGCGGTGAGCGGTTGCGTTGCCTCCGGATGAAAAGGACCCGTGGTGTGGAGGCGGGATGAACAGTGAGCGGTGGAGTGGTGGCCGTGGAGGGGTGGTTGAACAGGACCCGTGGTGTGGAGGGCTGGATGAGCGGTGAGACTGTGGAGGGTGCCCGTGGAGGGGTGGTTGAGCGATGGCCGGTGGAGTAGCGCGGTGGAGGCTGGATGAACAGGAGCCCGTGGAGGCTGGAGGAGGTCGACGGTAGCCCGTGGAGGCTGGAGGAGGTCGACGGTGGAGATGAACAGTATCCGTGGAGTCCCGTTTTGCGGTACGCCACACCCCTCCCGATGAACAGGACCCCCGTTTCGACCGTAGCGCTCCAACACAAGTCCGTTTTGTCTGTTTTGCGGTACGCCACACCCCTCCCGATCAACAGGACCCCCATTTCGACCGTAAGAGGTCGTTTCCTCCATTTTGCGGTACGCCACACCCCTCCCAATTGACAGGACCCCCGTTTCGACCGTAGGAGGTCTGTTTCCTCCATTTTGCGGTACGCCAGGCCCCTCCCGATCAACAGGACCCCATTTCAAACGTGGCCTGTCGAACACAAGGCCGTTTCCTCCATTGTGCGGTACGCCAGGCCTCGTTTCCATCGCCTGTTCCGTCCAAGCCCTCCCGATGAACACGACCACGCATTCTGTTCCGACCTAGCCGATTGGCTCCCCATGAACACGACGACAACGCTGTTTCTCCGTTCCGACCCAGCCATGTACGTATGCGCGATAGGCGTTCGAGACCCTGCCCGTATGTACGTACGTGGCCGTATTTTCTTTCTTGCACCATCGCGTATGCGTGACGTGTACATGCTACGTGCGCGCCTCTACTACGACACGTGCGCGCCTCTACATCCACCAATATATATGTACGTACACGTTCGCGACCAGAATGACAACGCTACATACGCTTCGACCAGGTGGGTCCCGAGTGTCACGCACTTCCTTGCGTACGAAGATGTAGCTGGTGGGTCCCAGCAGTCACGGGGGCGAATCGTTTTTTTTCGGACTCACTTCCTTGCGTGCGAAGATGTAATTGGTGGGTCCCAGCAGATGGGGGGAAACGTTTTTTTTGCTAAATATGGTGGCTCGTCCGGTGGGTCCCCGCTGTCAGGTGGAGGAATAATTATTTTGCGCGTAATAAGGAGGCACTTCCTTGCTGCGGCCGTGGACCCAGCTGTCAGCCTCTCCACATACAATCCACGTCCGATGGAAGCCATTCCTTGACCACGTTGACCACGCCGCACCGAGAGCACCAGGGCGGTGGACGACGGCGAGGCCTAGGAAGGGGACGACACGGAGCCGGGGAAGACGCGACAGTGGATGCCCACGCGTAGAGGAGTATGAGGGTTCACTCGTTCGGCTGAGGTGTGAGGCTGCCGGCGCTGCAGAATAACGAGGGGTGTGGGTGCGTAGAGGGATGGCACGGCGGCGGTGGGAGTAGTAGGGGCGGTGAGGCCTCCGTGCATCACCGGCAGGAGCAGGCGGCACGACCAACGCTGCTTTGGGCGGCTGGAGCAAGAAGACCAGAGGTTGAAGAAGCACTATGGCCGTTGGATGGACAGCGTACGGTCACTGGAGCTAGAATCGTTCATATATTGACTAAAGTTGACAAAGGCCTCTGTCGATCAACTTAGTAGGCCCACAAGTCAGCCACCCACCAAGGTTGGTCCCGGCAAGCGGGGGTATTCAGTTTTGTGCGTAATAAGGAGGCACTTCCGGTGGATCCGGTGACAATGAGGAACGTTTTTTCGCGAAATACGATGGCCCATCCTGTGGGTCCCAGCGATCGGGAAGCGTTTTTTCGCGAAATCTGGTGACCCGTCCGGTGGGTCCCTATTTGTCGGTGGAGGAATAATTATTTTCAGCGTAATAAGGAGGCACTTCCTTGCGGCTGCCGTGGACCCACTGTCGGCCTCTCCACGTCTGATACTCTTCCGATGGAAGTCGGTCATTGACCACATTGACCACGCCAAGACCGAGAGCACCACGGCGGTGGACGACGGCGAGGCCTAGGAAGGGACGACGGGAGCCGGGAAGACGCGGTGGAAGCCAGCGGAGAGGAGTACGAGGTTCTTTGGTTCGGCTGCGGTGTGAGGCTACCGTCATTGTAGGGCCTAGCCAGTGATGGGAATAGTAGGGGCCGTGAGGCCCTGCGGCAGCCTTGACCGGCAGGAGGCAGGAGCATGCGGCACGACGGCGCTGCTTTGGGCGGTAGTGGAGCAAGAACACGAGCTTGAAGAAGCACTACGGTGCGTTGGATGGCCATCGACGGTCCTTTGGAGCTAGAATCGTTCATATTGACTAAAGTTGACAAAGGCCCTGTCGATCAACTTAGTAGGCCCTAAGTCAGCCTCCCACCATGGTGGGTCCCAGCTAGCGGGGAGTATTCATTTTTGTGCGTAATAAGGAGGCACTTCCGGTGGGTCGGTGACAGTCATGTGAGGAACGTTTTTCGCGAAAGACGCTGGCCCGTCCGGTGGGTCCCAGCAGTCATGGGGGAAACGTTTTTTTCACGAAATAAGGTGGCCCGTCCGGTGGGTCCCTGCCGTCAGGTGGAGGAATAATTATTTTGCGCGTAATAAAGAGGCACTTCCTTGCGGATGCTGGACCCGGTGTCGACCTCTCCACGTCTGATACTCTTCCGATGGAAGTCGGTCATTGACCACGTTGACCACGCCGCGCCGAGAGTACCAGGGCGGTGGTCTGGGCGACGGCGAGGCATAGGAAGGGGACGACGCGGAGCCGGGGAAGACGCAGAAGTGGTGGCCCGCGCGGAGAGGAGTACGAGGGTTCACTGGTTCGGCTGCGGTGTGAGGCTGCCGTCGCCGCAGAATAACAGGGGGTGTGGATGACTAGAGGGATGGCCTGGCCAGCGGTAGGAGTAGTACGGGGCGGTGAGGCCTCCGCGGCATCACAGCCGTCCACGGGAGGCAGGAGCACGCGACACGACCGGCGCTGCTTTGGGCGGCTGGAGCAAGAAGACCAGAGGTTAAAAAGCACTACGGCCGTTGGATGGACATCGTACAATCACTGCAGCTAGAATCGTTTATATTGACTAAGTTGACAAAGCCCTTGGTACGCGTCGACTTAGTAGGCCCACAACTCGGATTTGGTAGAGAACATATAGCCCATTTGCTATTTGTAAGAATGTACATCCCATTTTTCAATTCTAATGAAATTTACTACAACCCATTTACGGGTTTGTTAAAAGTACAACCCAATTTCTAGCTAGGACAAAGATTAATAATTTCAAACAACCGCTCAAAATAGAATAAAAAAATCCCACATTTTGATGGGATCTGAAATATTTTTATCCGAAATTTCTAGTCAGGTTAAATATAATTTCAAAATAAAGTTGTATCACGTTAAAATATTGCACGCGCAACAAGTAATGAAATTAAAATTTCCAAATTCCAAAAATAATATATTTTTCAAACTAATTACATGTTTGGTGCATAGTAATTGCCCAGTTATTATAATTACATCCCATTTATTATTTCTTAAAGTCCATTTTCTTGTCAAGCCTAATGCATACCTCCTAGGAAACTTTGCAGCCCAATGAGCGGATAACAAGTTGACCCGGATATTGTGTACAACTGTCGGCCCAGTTGCATTGCTGATGTTGAAAAAAAATGCTTGTGTAGTACAGTACAACCTAACATGGTTACTCAGCCCACACTCAGGGACGCCGGAAAGGCCCAAATAAGGCTTCTGTACAACTTTTTGAAGTCACTGAGCTCAATTAATAACTTAGGAAAAAAATTAGATTACAGTGGAACCTAATTAAAAGCTGTCACGAGCAAATAAATAATTCAACGGGTCCCACTTGTGCGTGTGCGCGTGTGTGCATGTGTGTGTGTGTGTGTGTGAGAGAGAGAGAGAGAGAGACCCATCAGTCGATGCTCGTAAATACACCTTTCAGCCATATGCATTGCCGATGCTCAGTAAAAACTTATATAGTTGACACAATCATATAGAACATCATAGCACACTGAACTTGCATACAAAAATTTCACGCAGGCGGCACAATCAGGATGGACACAGTGGATCGTTACGGGAAGGGCTATGTTGAAACCAACGAGGTAGTACATAACGGTTCATCGTCTTTATAAATGACGGGGAAATATCTTGAATGTTGTGCAAAGAAAATAGACAGACAACACAATAAGTTCTGCTAGCACATTAAGTTGACGTACAACCCTTTCTAAAAAAGTTCAGGTACAAAATTAGAACATGTCACAATCAAATGTACTGGCATATCAGTGCTTCAGACCCATAGCTCGGATTTAACTAGTACTATCTGACAAGATTTAGTTGTTACCTCAAATTAAAGCACATCCAGGCAGCTAGCCCTGCCTCTTCTCCCAAAGAAGCAGTGGCCTCCGCTTGTAGCGATGGAGTAGGCCTGTGCCATCCATCGTTCCGAGCAACACGGGGAAAGTCGGCGTTGACTCCTGTAATGGGCGTCGTCGACGAACCACAGCACCAGCGGTGGCGGCAGGACTTCGATTGATGGATTGACCACTTCTTCGACATGCATGAACACTCGTCTGGTACATCCCTAACGTGGTCCGCGGCGGCCTTGGTGGTGATGAATAGTACAACCCGGTTCCTGCACCAAAGATCTCAACACCAATCACCTTCGGTATGGTGGGCGGCTTCTTCATCCATGCCATAACCGTTAGAGCCCAGCT
Source organism: Aegilops bicornis (assembly GCA_021605145.1). Classification (NCBI taxonomy): domain Eukaryota; kingdom Viridiplantae; phylum Streptophyta; class Magnoliopsida; order Poales; family Poaceae; genus Aegilops; species Aegilops bicornis. Next base: position 188,304,142 of record CM038671.1, on the reverse strand, counting down.
ATGCGGAGGAACAAACATACTTACGAGCTCACCTTCAAGGTCGTTGATAAGCTCGTTCATGGACTCATTGTTCCAAGCACGTCGAGGCATGCCGTGGAAGGTAAGCTTTGTTAAAAACTCAAGCTCAGACGGCACCGAGCCCCATCCTGGGTGCCACCGATCAAAGCTCACCAGCGCGCCATCGCAGAACAAACGCCAGGAAGATTCGAACACACGACTGCAGTCGAAAGTTGTTCGGAACCTGACGAAGAAATCAGCCAGTGGCGGACAGACTTCGACGAGCAAGTCAATTATTTGGATGCCATGCGCAATGCCAAGAGCTTTGACAAGGTCGTCGGCGAGACGGGAGGCCGGTCGCCATTGATGGTTACCATCAGCACTTTGCCGTCAAACTGGTCGTCAAGCGCCGCCATGCCACAGTTGAGCGATAGCACGCAGCGACCGAAGGCAGGACGGGCCTCAGGATCTCCGGCTCGGAGATCCGCGTTGACCGGCGACATGATAGTGTGCTTGAGTACAGGGAGTACAGGAGGGGGATTTGGGGGAACTGGAGTAGGAATCGAGATTCCAGAGGAGGTGGGGAGGCGGGAGGCGGGGATGAAAAGGTAGCATGAATTTCGAGCACGCGCCAATAATATGCTCTCGGCGCATAGCCTGACGAAAACACCGGTGGCACCCACATGTCGGCCTAAGAGTCCTTATTCTTTCTTTTTTGGAGAGCCCAAACTTTTTTTTTAGGATCTTTTGAGAGCCCGGACCGAGAGTCATAATTGACCTGTTTGGCATTGCGTTACTACTCGGCCCATATTCAACGACACCTCACTGGCCCAAACAAGTGTACATCATCAAAAATACAGTGAGCTCAAATTATATAACTTGAAAAAGGAGATATACTACGAACCTTTGGAGAATGGTGATGCCCTCATTTAGCCCACCAGTGAGTTCGAGACAATAAACACTTTGAAACAACGATATATACAACATTCAAACACTAACTAGTGACTACTCTCGACATAAACGACAAGACATGATAGTTCATAAGAAGTCTTGCTACACCACCAAAATGTACCCATCTGCGGTATTTCAGGACTCTCGTGATCCGCACGAGAATGACATTCTAAACAGAAGCAACTATTACATAGAAAGAGTGACATAGACGAGGATGACCAAATGACAAGGAATATGCATAACAAAAGAAAGAACTACCCATCTAGAACCAGCAGCAAAGACAACAAAGTCATTCAAAGAGATGATCCAACACCATCATAATTTGTTGCCCCGCTTCAGCAACCAGTGATCCGGAGACACCAGTACTCCACCCTTTCGATGCAACAGCCCAATTACCTATCAACCTGAAGGCTTGAACCACATCACTTTGCTGTCGTAATTGAGACATCCAAGGATCAAAGTTAATCCGGATGCCTTTGTCATTCTCACCTTCTTTTGGCTGTAGGCTGTATCATTGACAATCAGGGGAGTATGCTCCCGAACTCCTAGGGCTGGCCGTGTACACACAATTTTCCATAGCAAACAGAGCCTCTCTGCCATCAAGGTCCTTGCCAACGGTGATCTCCTGGTTAATCGGATAATTGAGTCCGAGAAACAAAGAGTGTGAACCAAGGCTGTTTACCCGCCTCCAACTAAAAAATCGTAAAGGCCCCAACAAGCTGGTATCCTGCTCATAGACATAACAGCCACTGTCCGGATACTCATGTATTACACGGTGCTTGTATACGGTGGGGTTTTTGCAATATAACTTTTCCGGTTCATGTGTCCGAATGATCATCGATCTTTTCGCCGTCAGTTCGATCGAGCGAGGAACCAGTTGTGCTTCCCTATTTTTGGCAAAGGTGATGTAATTACAAAGGGCAGTAACTGTAGGGACACTGCATCATATAAAAAAGGACAGGCATTGTTAATGTAAGATCAGCATTGTTTATAGTATGAGTAGGATAATGCAAGAAACATCATTGATATGTCCCTGTTGGAACTGGGAGGAAAATACAGGGAAATGTATACTCATGTTATCTCGCAATCGATTCTTCACAGGAAACTACCATGTCATGCATGTTATGTAATCATGTTCTGTCCTCACAAACAAATTCTTCAAGGTAACTAACATACCATGCATTGTTATATACTCGTGTTACGTGGGCAAATTTTTGTGAGGATATTATTCTAGCCATTGATTCTTTGAAGGCGAATATAGGTATGTACACATGGTAAGCATTGCAGGATTTCACTACTTCCAAATATAGAGTTCTCCATATGCACATTTACTTCCCTAATGTATGGTTAGATGAAACCAACGATTGTGGTGCATGTTTCTACATCATGAAAATGAGGAAACTAACATGGCCATTGATACACACTCATATTTAGTAGTAGTATATAGATTACTGTAAAATAAGGATAATATCCATATACTCCTAATCGTTTGATTATTCAGGGTACAAATTGGCTGTAATGACATGGTCACAATTGCATGAATTAACTCATTACAAATATAGCTGATTTACGACATCTCTAATATATTTCCATAGTTCTACTCAAATTCTGCTCAAACAAGGATATGCCAATCATCACAAAAAGTTCAAACAGCGTCATGGCGTCATCATTAACATGAGACGGAAACAACTTACACGCTACCGTCCCCAAAGAATACGTGGTGCGATCCGCTTTGTCGATCGCGTAGATGATGCCATTGTGTTCAATAGCATCACGAAGTGTGTATCAGCTTTGACGATGATCCACCGCGAGCCGAGTTGTCTCCAGCTAAAAAGGCACCGGCGTAAAGATAGGCGAGTCCGCGGTCGAACAAGGCAATTAGCTTGAAGTGCATGTAATTCGTGATGTCGTGTGGGTACTTGGCAGATTACAATCTTCTGCAAAACAAGGTCCCTCCAATTGACGTAGTAATCTAGATGACTTGGACCGCGATGGTAATACTCTATATAATCCAACGGAGGAAGGATAATCTCATGGGAGGTCTGTAAGTTCACGAGCACCAACTTTTTACCGTCTTCTCTGAAGGCAGCCATCCAAAGGGGAGTTCATGCCGACCCAAAGTACATACCTGCCAAGAAGTTTTAGGCGATGGTGATCGGATCAATGTCGAGGGAAATGATGTACGGCGACACACTACATACCTGCAAAGAAGTTTCGGCTAATGGAGATCGGATTGAAGTCGAGGGGCATCATGCACGCCTCCGTATCATGGTGAGCCAATCTCGCAAGACCAGATAGCAGCAAGCAGGGTGTCTTGAAAAGCTTAGGCCTCGCTTCGATGATGGCCGTGTGCATGTCCATCGAGCATGCAGCCAGCCGCAGGGCGGTCAACATATCCATACACGAACAACAGAGGTCGAGGATGTCACTAGGGAGATTGCTCCAATCGCGGCTCATATGGATGATGCACGGTTCGCGTTCGACCATGGTGGAGTTTGGAAGGGGGCTTGATTTACAGGGGAGAAGGATGCCGGTGCTGGAGCGGCTAGCGAGGGAATAGTGGTACTGGGGGAGGCGAGTGAGGCGACGGTACACGGGGCACAGTGAGATGGAGACGGAGACGGAGACGGAGAAGGAGATGGAGATGGAGTGGTGCTATGGTAGTGGAGAGGGAGACGAGGCGAGGCGCCAATGTGCTGTACAACGGCGGTGACAGACTGCACAATGCAGAGGGTGAGGCCGACTTTGGTAACCCGAACACGCCGCCTCGCCTGGACTAGTGTCAGGCGCAGGGTGTTGTCACTTCACTGTGAGGACCGGATGAATAGTATTTTGACCATCAAGTGTACCACAGTTGTACTACTACTACTACTACTACTACTACTACTACTACTACTACTACTACTAGTAGGAACATGAGTACTCCAGTATTGTATAGCGGAAATAGGTCTCTCGTGCTAGCATGCCTGTTCACTTCACCGTTCAGGTATCATCCATATTGCAAGCAGAACCAAATTCTCGTGCATGCCCAATCAACGCCCTGCCGCAATGCATGCAGTGGTCATTCTGGTGCATCAAGGACGGCATGTAGATCGTTCCACACTTGAGAAGAGGAAAAATGGAAAGGTAGACGCGACAGCAGAGGAAGAGAACGCTGGCTAACGAGGCCGGGAGGGGATCGAGCAGGAAGTTAATGCTCCACGCCTAAAGGTTTTGGGAAAACCTGATTTGCTTAAGGTGACTTATACTCACCTAAACGGAGGGAGTATTCCTTAACCAGAGAATGTTGTGTCTCCCACTCACGCGCTAAAAAAAAGCTACGACACATTTTTTTATCTGTTTGTATAGGTCCCACCTATCAGGAAGGACAGGCACGTACATGAACAGGTACGACTCCTTAGTCTACCCGCATAGCCTTTTCGTTTAGTCTACCTAGCCGTCTAATCAACTGTCTGCACGCCACTTCTCCCATTTACTTCTCCATCGAGAACCGATTCGCCTCGGCTTCTTCACCTCCCCTTCGTCTTCATATGCATCCAAACCCCAATCGCTGCTCACATTGTTTTAACCTCTTTAAATAATCATCTACTACTTCAGTTAGACTAGCCATCTAATCATAATTCTCCAAACCATAGCCCTCCGTTCCAGCGATTCCAAATGGCGAAAGAGATCGAGATGCAGGTTTTTAGCGTCCAACATGTCCTTGTCGAAGGCTCGATGTGCATAGTTGCCACCGTCACCGTCCACCCAAGGGTTGTTCGGCAGTGGATTAACAATGTATCCAACTCCCTCAAAAAGGTAGACATGAGGGTCATCGGTCTCAACGCAGAGTACACGGAGCGTGCCCCTGGGAAGATCCAGCGCGCCGCCGTCCTTCAGTTGTGCCTCGAAGATGATGTTTTGGTGTACCACATCATACACTCGCCCTCCATACCAGGTGAGCTTCACGATTTCTTGTCTCGGGAGGACGTATACTTCCGTGGGGCAGCCATCGAAGGGGACAAATAGAAGCTGGAGCCGTACAACCTTGATTTGAAAAGCATCGCTGACCTACAAACCAGAATCAAAATTCTCGTAGAAGATTGTGCTAAACAGACACCATCCCTATTCGACATATCAAATTTTGTGCTCGGTACATATCTTCAGAAGGGTGACGAGACGGTGGCATTAAAATTAAATGCGGATGGGAGAATTATCCCTTGACGCATTTAGCCGGATAAAATATGCTGCCCTCGATGCCCGTGTGAGTTTCGAGATAGCTGCATGGTCCAAAGAGCTTGTTGCGAAGCCGTCTCCCACAAAGAATGAGAACAAGAAGAAGAAGAAGAAGAAGAAGAAAAAGAAGAAGAAAACGCTGCACCAGTAGGAGGGCATTATGGATGGATGAACTATTTCCTCTCTTGTAAAAACAATTATTCCCTCTCGGTGTATATTGATATAGATGGACTATTTCGATGGTGTGCATGTCTTTGGAACAGAGTAGTAGCGTGGGTCCGCTTGACTATAAGGAACTATTTATCCGCATATATAGCTTTCTCTGCTACTCCTTCCAGTGATCGATATGCAGTGCATGTGTCCGCAGACATGACAGCTTGTCCATGGAAGTTCAACTACGGCAACCATCACGTTTCATCTCGCGATTTCCACGACGCCTCTCCAACCCACGGCACCACGCCCCCCGACGTGCGCCTCACCCCTCTCGGCCGCACCGCTGCCTTTGTGTGCATGACATGTGGGCCACCTAAAATGCGGCGAGCATCAAGTTTCTACCACAGCCACCCGCGATTCCCACGACGCCGCTCGAACCCATGAAACAACACGTCCCCCGACCTACGGCTCACCCCTCTTGGCCCCACTGTCCCTCGCCGGGGAGCATTACATGTGGACCAGTCACCTATCGGGTCCACATGTTATTGACTCAAAGGTAGGTGTAGTAAGGCGCTGAAGCTCAGTCCCGACGGCCCTGAGAGGGAAATGTAACTCCTGCGCCAGGGCTTGTGGTGCTCCCCCAGCACGAACTCATGGCAAACTCGAGATTTGTTTCTTTACTATACATGCACGCAATGATTTAATGGACATTGTAATCTCAACATGTGATGCGAAGCTCTAAATTTGAATTTGAAACTTATAAAATGAAAAGATTCAAAACAAATAAACTGAGAGAGAGGGAGTATATCGTAGGATGTGTCCCATACAAAATAAGTCCCCTGGTTTGTCACCGCGAAGATGCGGTTAGTAAGGAGCACAGCGTCTTCCTACTCGTACTGCAACAAATCGGCCGCAGACAGCATGGTCCGCCTTTGACCGCCATGTGCAAGGTTCGTGCTATCTTTTATTCAATCTCACCGTGGTTCCATCGTACCAATTCATGAGGTGGCCCATTTCATGGCTGATCCCAATGTTGGACAAAGGTTCTACGGGAACGGTGTCACCGTTGTAAATGTTGTGCAAATTGATGTTGGTACCCTCCCGTACATATATGCAAGCCAATCTCCACTGCACCGAGCCTAGCCTGTGAAACAAGCAAGGGGGGAGAATTAGGAAATGGACATGTAAGTAGTCTTTAGAATGCATTTACTACGTGATCAAACTCACCTTACCTGCTCATCGGAGGAAATCTGAGTGCCCCTCAACGTCGGCATCTCAAGGGGCGTCAACTTGCAACTACGGCCACACCGCGCTGGAGAGACCACCATGGAAACATCCTCGTGCGTTCCACGGAACATCAAGATGCATTTGTATGAGTAGTTTATCTTGTGAGAGAAAAGGATGAACGAGGGAAGGCCTCTAGAGATAGAGATGGACACTACCACTACCAATGTCTTTGGCCCGTGCGCTGCAATGGATCCAAACTAGTGCTAGAATAATACTTGTTCACGTGATTGAAATATAAACACTCTAGTTTTGATATACATGTGTCGCCAGTATTACAGCTTGTCCATGGAAGTTGAACCACGACGACCATCACGTTTCTTGTTTCTACCATCGCCACACCCACACGCGATTCCCACGACGCCGCTCCAACCCACGGCACGGCGTCCCCGGCGTGGACATGGATCCTCCGACGTGGCTATCACCGCCTTTGCCACGCTTTTTCCTTCGCCGACGGTGGGGACCCACGCTTATGGGTCCCACATGTCGGTGATGTAATGGTAGGATTGTTCGTGCCCTCATCCCTCTCGCCCCACCGCCTTCCGCTTTTGTGTGCATGACATGCGGGCGGTGAACTGGTGACCATCAACTTTCTACCACAGACACACCCGATTGGGCGTGGTTTGCTGCTCGCTGCTGTGCTCCGATCCGTACTCCCGCACCATCGAATTTTCATCCAGCGGCTATGACACATTTCGTCCCGGGCATCAATCCTCAGCTGGAGTACTTATGTACTACAGGTAGTACCCGCCGGTGTGGCCATCTATGCCTCATAACGCCCCGACGCCCAGCTATGGTACCCTCGCCACGGCCACTCCACCACCGGCCGGTTCATCTCGAACGAGTGAGTCGCGAACCACGCCACCACCATGAGAATGACATGTGGGCCAGCCGAATTTAAGGCCCGCATGTCATTGACTCATAGGTCGGGCACTAAGCCACTGAAGTTCGGTCCCGTGGGCCCCGAGAGGGAAATGTAATCCTGCGGTAGGCCTTGTGGTGCTCCCGCAGTACGAGCTCGTGCCAAAATTGGAATTTGTTTCTTACTACTACCAACTAGTACTAGTAAGGTACACGTGCATTGCACGCATGAGATTCTGGTGGTTTGTGCATTATGCTTCTACATGTGGAGTTTTCTGGATTCAAACATGTGGCAAAATCTGGTTGAATGTAAGGTTAGGCAAGTTTGATTAACTCAGGTGAGTGTTTGGTTCAAGCCACACCTTAGGCAAGCCACACTGGCCCCACATGACATACACACAAAAAATGTGGCAAGATTCCCTTAGGCTTGCCAACTTGTGGCTCTCATTTTGAAGAACTTATTAATAACTTTGCCTAAGCTTAGTTGTGGCAAAGTTAGTCACAAATTAAGTTCAACCATGGAGTCTTCTAGATTATACATGTGGCAGAATCTGGTGGATGATATCCAATGGCCAGTAGTGCTCGGATTTGCCATCTTTGTACCGTCGGATTGGCTTCATCCAATGACCAACTATCAAAGTTTTTCACACACTATATAGGGGGTATAGATATAGATGTGCCGGTCCATTGCAATGGATCCAAAGTATATCTATTTAGTGGAGTGCACTCTAAACACATTATCTATTTATTTTTCTCTAACCTTCCGTAGCCATGCAACCAAGCCACATAAGCTTCATGGGTGCCCCCACATCATATTATTCATACTACGTTGATTAAAAAAAGATAAATCACCCAAAACAAGATCTTCCCGTTTTTTGTTCCTACGATGTTGTGCCGTGCATGTATCTACTAGTTGTATAGTGGTAGTACCAGTAATATAGTATTAGGAGTACAAACTTGGTAAGTACTAGTAGGAGTAGTACTAGTACGGAATGCTCCTACTCTATCAACGAGCCCTGTCTGACACAAAATTTCTTGGCTTCCGTACAGCCTAGATCTTCCCTTGTTTATGTTTTCCAACCCGCCAAGGGCGTGGGTGTCGCTTTTGCTCAACGAGCGGTCCCACATGAAAGTGAAAATGCTAGGCACTGGGCAGAGCTACGTGAGGGCCAACACGTGCCTCGCCCTCCCGACCTAGCAGGATTTTCGTAGTTGTACATCCAGTTTTGAGGCATGGAACGTCAACGCAAGGGTAATTTCTATAGCTCGCTAGATCGGCACGCCCAATGTTTTGCTTCAAGCTCCACCACCGCTAGGGCAACACGCCTTCCCTAAGCTATGTGTCGTGCGGACGGGCCGTGTTGTACTCCGATTCCGGCGTGTGGGGGTGCGACGCGAATATGGCGTGCCTTTTCCTTTTACTAGCAATGTGCCCGCATGCTATGACGGATCCAAAGTAGTAGAATAGTAGTATTTGTTCACAAACTTGGAAGAAATCACTATTGTTTTGATATACTCCTAATATATTACTCCCTCTGTACCTAAATATTTGTCTTTTTTGAGATTTCAAATGGACTATCATATACCTGATTATATAGACATATTCTAGTGTTTCTAGCAAGATGCCCGCGCGTTGCACGAAGTTGATGGAAAAGGTAAGCACAACTTATAAATTGACGGATGGAGTACTAGTTACAGTGATGCATATAATTAAGCAAAGGGATCGCACATGCCGGTATTGGTGGAACGAGAATGCAACAAAGACAATAAGAATTAAGGCCACGATGATGCGATCGCAGTGGTGGTTCTGAGAAGGCAAGAAGAAAGATGGATCCACGAACGTCGACCTCCTCCTCCTCAACTTAGTGCGCCAGCCACCGACCGGCGGCTAAGGAGCGGCGGCTTTTGTGGCAAGGTCGAGGTGCTTCTCAACAAAGGCATCCAAGGCTTCCAGCCGGTTGAGGAAGGCCAACGTCGTAGCGTCCTCACTGGCCTTGTAGATACCTATGTACACGATTTTCTCGTACGCGTGGATGTGTAGGTCGACGAATTCTTGCAGAGCGAGGCGCCTTGCAACGAGCGCGACCTCCAGGTGGACATTATTCGTGGCGTCGGCGGGCAGTCGCAGGGCCACCAGTGCTTGAAAGAGGTTCCGACCATGGAGGCCGATTAGGGTGGCAGGCAATGAGGAGCCCGGGCGCGCGGGCTGCAGGAGTACGCCGATGTCGTCCGCGAGCTTCTTGAGGATGGTGAACTTGTTGCTGGTGGCAACGATCATCTGGTCCAACTGAGAGTCGTAGTTGGCGTCGACGGCGGCCATCCACCAGCCGGTCTCCAACACCGTCTGGAGACGATCCTCGGCGCCATGCCGCAGGCCGGCGTCATGGACCATCTGGCGCAGCCGCTGGCCGCTCACGCGCATCGCCGCCATGGGTCTGGAGCGAGCTCTTTTGCGCTTAGTGTAGGTTCTTAGGCAAGTGCTTAGGTGCGTACGGTGTGGTAGATGCATTGGAATGGAGGAGGGGCGCCTTTATATGAGGGCAAACTGCGTTGCATTCACATCGTGCAGCCTCTTTTCCCGGACCTCCTCCCATTACTTCCCTCATGCATTAATTGAAGGAGGATGCATTGGCGTTCAACATATCGGGAACCGCTTCTCCCTCCTAAATGCGCATTAAAGGCGTATCGGGAACTGCGCTACCATGTCCAAATCGAATACTCCCTCCGTCTAGGTGAGTATTAAGTCATGTTACGAAAACCAAATACTAGTAAACACATAGGCGTGGTGCATTAACTCTCACGTTGTTTCTTATTTTTTGACATAAATAGAGGAATCAACCAAGAAGAGATGTGGAGCTTGTATGCTTTTAATAACTTGAGACCATCAAACATGACATGCAAAGTGGTCATTTGCTGCACAAGAACAAATACAACCCACGCCAACAAGACACGCATCTTATAGCATCACATCCAATGGCTATAAAAGATGAATGAGACCAAATTATATCTCATCTAGACGAGTTCTAGCAAAACTGTATTAATAATACTCAGTACTCCTGCGCCATGTATCATATAAGTATCATGTAGTACTTTATTTATTGCCATGCATGACACATAGTTCACGAGTTCTCTCTATATGTACCACTTTTTTTTTAATTTCAAGTTTTGCTCCATGGCGCAATCCATCGATACTACTACTGCATTTAAAGTGGAGTATATAAAATTTTTAAAAGGCTAGAGGGCGGGCAGTCTAGCTCGGTCGGTTTCACGAGAGGCGAGGCCTTTGTGATTTGACGGCTCATTAATCTTGTCAAATCGAATATTCTTCACGCCGCCCGCACGCCTGGCGCCTCCATTAAACCCTCCGTTAAACCCGCATGCAAACCGAGAATCCTACTCCGCCACACGTCTGCTCATGAGCGGGCGGAATTAAACGCAACACCGGTCCGAGCTCCTCCAGTCCGCCTCGGTTTAAACGAGGCGACGCCGGCCAAGCTCCTACCGTCCGCCCTCTATTTACACGAGGCCGTGCAGACGGCTGTGCAAGGATCACACCCTCCGCCGCTCCCCATCTCCTCCTTCACCATTTTCTCCACCCTTCCGATGGCTTCCGATGAGCCGCTTCTCCGGCATATTACCCGCTGGGTGGCCCGCCGAGCCCTCCGGATCTGGCGAGGCCGCTCGGTGCTTCACCAACCTCGCTTGGCCCGACGGAGCCGCTTGCCGCTCAAGCAAAGCGCGTGGTTCAGCAACTCGCCGCTCAGTTCAGCTCGATGAGGAGTGGCGAAGTTGCTCCACGCCGCACGGGCGGCAAGCACGCCGACACGGGCGCCATAGCTGCTGGTTGCATCACGCCACGGTGTCTGCGGTGGCCGCACCTCCCGTGGTTCGTGGGCGTGCCTCCCGTGCTGCGGCAGCGCCATGCGTGTAGAGGCGAAGCCGGTGCGTGGAGAGCGACGAGTCGGTGGCCAGCTTCTCTGTGTCCGCCGCCATCATCGAGGAGAAGTAGAACATGGGAGGCCGCCGCCACTTGGGACCCATGAAGGCCACCGCCGAGGCGACGACTGCGGATTCAGGTGGTTTCTTTGCTGCTTCGTCTCTTCCGAGGACCTTCGTCGACCCCGCAAGTGTCTGACAGACATGAGGAAGACAAAGGGATCCGCGGGCGGCCATTTAGAACTAAAATAAGTCTAGATATATCCATTTCTAGGACAAGTATTTCCGGACGGAGGGAGTATTAATTATACAAGAGAGCCGGATTGGCACCTCTTAGTTCATGTAAATGTAATGAAATCCATCATGTTTATATGAAGAACCGGCTTTTTTATACGAAATCCTTCATGCTTATATGAAATCAGTCCGTGTTTGCATGAATTTCATCTAGTTGGTTAGAGTTGTAAATATGTCTGCCGCTGGCGTTTGATGTCGTCCTCCGCGGAAGGAAGCGGGAGGAAATTTGCCGGCTGCCGTTGGAGATGCTCTTTATGATGGAAATAATAGAGTGACATCCAATCCATTTGAGTTAATTGCCTGGATGATTGTCCCTCTATAAAAGTTAATTGCATGTACAAAGGTACACGTGACTTGCGTGGTGGCTACAGCTGCATGTGAAGTTAAAAAGAAACAAGTCCATCCTTAATATTCAAGTACTGTGGGTTCCACTTTCAAGACAAAGAAAAGAAGTATATATTAAATAAGTAGAGTAATATATAATATACAAATCTAAAGTTAAAAGACAGAATTCGAACTCATGTCATCGCGTGCTATAGCATCCGACGCTAACCAGCCTAGCACATTTTTGTTGTAGACCATGCTGGAGATATATCTCTATGTCTACTCTTATATATACTCCATTCGTTCCTAAATATTTGTCTTTTTCAGATTTCAAATGGACTACCACATACGGATGTGTATGTAGACATATTTTAGAGTGTAGATTCACTCATTTTGCTACGTATGTCTTTTTCGTGAAGGGGTCGATTTGTCCTTGATTTATTTATGAGGTATCCAGATGGCCTTGCACCGCTAAGAAAAGAGGGTAACATCAAAATTATGGACTACTTTTGAAATCTCTAAAGACAAATATTTCTCCGTTCGAATACTTGTCATCAAAATGGATAAAAGGAAATGTATCTAGACGTATTTTAGTTTTAGATACATCTATTTTTATCCATTTTGATGACAAGTATTTTCGAACGAGGGAGTAGAAAACAGAGTTGGTGATGATGGCGTATGCGTGCCATCCTGCAATATAGGCCGTTGGATTTATATCTAACGGATAGGAAAGAAACTCCGCAATTTTGTAAAAATATACCCACACGTCTCTCCACGTTCGCAAATAAGGCCTTCCCTCGTTCAGCCTTTTCTCTCACAAGATAAATTACTCATACAAATGCATCTTGATGTTCCGTGCAACGCACGGGCAGCTAGCTAATTTCTTTTAAAATAGTTGCTATGATAATTGGGTTGAAGTGATATATTTTATGTCTGCCTTAATGATTTCAGATTCACTAGTAGTAACAAAGAAAAGGTTGCCGTGTTAATTAACAGAAAACAGGGTGAAAACTATCACATGAGGCCGGTAAAAACAAGGCACACTGGGTTCAGCGTCATCGCCACTACAGTTGTGCGCGCGTGAGAAGTCTACATATCGAGGGGGCTACCGAGCGAGGCACCGAGACACAATGTTTGAGAGAGAAACCAATTGATGATTATGATCGGATCGAGTTGTCACCCTTCTGCTGTCATTGTTGGGGGAGGGAGAGACAGACGTATCGAGAATGTGCGCAGTAGGCACAGAGGCACAACTAGCGAGTGTGTGTGTGTGTGTGTGTGTGTGTTTGAAAGAGGAGTCGATAGATTATTATCAAGATCGATGTGCCACCCTACTCCTTCGGTGCCGGGTAGTGTGTGTGTGTGTGTGTGTGTTTGAGAGAGAATCCAGTCGATAGATTAGTATCAAGATCGAGGTGTCATCCTACTCCTTCGTTGCCGGGTAGTGTGTGTGTGTGTATGTTTGAGAGAGAAGCCAGTCGATAGATTAGTATCAAGATCGAGGTGTCGCCCTACTCCTTCGGTGTTGGGAAGTGTGGGTGTGTGTGGGGGGCAAGTGACACTCACATATCTCTACTCTTATAAAAAAACAGAGTTGGTGATGATGGTGTTCCTGCCATCCTGCAATATAGGCCGTCCGATTTATATCCGACTGACAAGAAGGAAAATATGGAAATTTTGCAAAAAGATACCCACACCCCTCTCCGCATTTGCAAGTAAGGCATTCCCTCGTTCATCCTTTTCTCCCACAAGATAAACTTCTCATACAAATGCATCTTGATGTTCCGTTACAGCACATGGGCATCTTGCTAGTAGGGAGAAGGAGTTTGTGTGACACATATCTAGCTATATTAAGGGATAGGTAGATAGCATATGTGTGAGAGACATTATTATACTTTGAGACATTAGTGGCTGTGGGTGGGCGGAATTAAAGGGGTGGGCGTGTTAGACATAGAGAGCGTGTGTGTTTCTGTGTGAGAGACTTGTAGGACGGGGTAGAAAGATCGAATTTAACTCCCGACGAGGGAGAGAAATACGAAGCGGCGTGTGTGATTCTCGATGCCCACAGGGAAATGAGATATGTATGCGTGAGAGAGATTGCACAATTCATTCACGACAAGATATCTAGCGATCGTGGACGTGCATCGCTTGAACATAAGTCAATATCTACTTCAGATCGTTGCCAAAGGTACAATATCGACTCAACGCTATAAAGATTGGACACTCACATATCACATTTTTGCTATTTAAATAAACCTTTTCAGTTGTGCATGCCAGAGTTACAGTGATGTTTCTTCAGACAACCAATGTAGCTATCATGCACATGCACCATTGTTACTCTTGCATTCAAATTCATTAGTCTTGGATGATTTAAGTTTCTATTTTGAAGTAATATATGTAATATTCATATATGAATTCAATGGGTATGCAATTTATGAAATGGAGGCTATGTAATCATATGAGGTAACACTTTTAAGTAGCTAACTACAATATCCATTTCTTTTTGTGCGCCTCTACACTAACACGTCAATGCATTATGTTTAAAGTAAATAACCAATGGCACAAAATTATCTATTTACATGAGAAATACATAGGCTGAGCGTTTGATCCCTTTTTTGTGAACGCGCCACTACACCCGTACGATTGGTCGCGCCTGTGTGAACGTCCAAGTTATCAGCGCATCATCCCGAGTTATTGTCTTTTTTCTGGGGTGGACTTCACACCAGTTATTAATCACGACGCTGCGCGTGCCCGTGTACACAGTCTAGCATGACGTTCTCGCTTAGCACGGTCCAAAATTAGTTGAAACTGGATACTTAACGATCCCGCTGGGCGGCAAAATCTCCCGCCTCCTTCTAAAATTTCCGCCACCTTAGTCTTTAGCATGCGAAATCCCCTTTTGTCCTTGGTGCACGGAGACCAACAGCCATAATACCGCCCTCATCTACATGATAGGTCGGGCTGCTTTGGTAACTTCCGGTTCCCCCACTACACGACACCCCCATTTCCTCTCCCTCCCAAAAACGACTAACTCCACAAAGACCAGAGCATCTTACATCACGCCGTCTGCATTTCATCGCCTCTTTCTCCCTCCCTCTCCAAACCCTAGACTACTCATCCACCGCGCACCATAGCCCATTCATCGCCAAAGAGCAGCCACCTCGCCGGATCTACTTTTGCGGCTGCATCTACCCTCCCACCTCCCCTAGAAACAAGTAGACTGCTCATCCACCACTGCATTCACAGCCCATTCAAGGCCAGCCTTGTCCACGGCGCTGGATCTGCTTTCACTGGTATTTCGTCAACCGGCCACAAGATCTGCAGCGGCTCATTCAGATTCCCCATCGGAGACGCTTCGTCCACACCCCCCGGAGCCGCCCCACCGACGCCCCCATCGACGACCTCTGATCCTCTTCACCGACACCTTCCTCAACCCTACCGGAGCCGCTTCGCCGACACCTTCCTCAACCCTACCGGAGCCGCTTCGCCGACACCTTCCTCAACCCTACCGGAGCCGCTTCGCCGACACCAGCGTCAACCCTACCGGAGTAGCTTCACCTATACCATTCTCAACCCTACCGGGCCGCTGGCTAACTCACAAGTCCACGGCCTCAGTCCGCTTCACAGCACCCTCATCCAACCAACCGGAGCAGCTTCTGACGCCCCGTCCACGGCCGCAGATCCGCATCATCGACACCACACTTAACCCAACCACCGGAGCAGCTTCTGACGCCCCGTCCACGGCCGCAGATCCGCATCGTCGACACCATCCTTAACCCAACCACCGGAGCAGCTTCTAACGCCCCGTCCACGGCCGCAGATCCGCGTCATCGACACCATACTTAACCCAACCACCGGAGCAGCTTCACCTACGCCCTCTTCCACGGCCACAGATCCCCTTCGCCCACACCGTAGTCCACCCTACCGGAGCCGCTCCACAAACACCCTACTCGGCGGTTCTAGATCTCCTTACGGACCCGACAGCCAATATGGCGTCATCACCCTCGACGTTTCTAACCTGATTCCCACTGCTCGAGAGATGCCAAGCACCCGCCACGGCCTAGGTACTTGTCACCTTTAAACCCGTCCCAAAGATCACCGCCCGATGTACTTCAAATATACTAACCGGTCGCTATTACCGCTATGAAGCTGGCAAAAACTACAAGGATGATGTTTCTTCCGGATCTAATACTTGGCCAACCAAGATCCCGGATCGAGGCATGGCTATGATCTTGTAAGCGCTCTCTCTCTCTCTTGTATTGTTCTCGTGCTCGCCAAATAAGTGCTTTGCTAGGATTTTCACCAAGAATCCCTTTGTGCAAACAATGATTTCTACTACTGGCTGCTAAATTAGATATGTAGATGTCATACATGATACTACCTCGTACCTCCGTTCCTAAATATAAGTATTTCTAGAGATTCCACTGTAGGCTACATACGGAGCAAAATGAGTGAATCTAGACTCGAAAATGCATCTATATACATCTGTATGTGGTCCATATTGGAATCTCTACAAAGACATATATTTAGGAACAGGAGCAGTACATTACACAAAATCGTAGGTGGCATGTAGGAATTCCAAAGGCACTACATTAGGCTCCCTTAGAGTGCCTCGCCACCAAAGATACAGAGTCATGGCTAGTTTATGCTACACACACAATCGTTAATTGGTGGTTTAAATATGCAATGTAGTATCATGTAGAGATGTCTGAAATTAGCCGTGTCAACTTGCAGATAGGGTTACACAATGAAAAAGTACAAGATGTATGTGGCAATTTCATGGAACATCGCAAAAAAGGAGAGGCAACGGTGAGCCTATACAAGTGTGTTATGGTACGTCACTCCTCCATTGCAATCATCGTGACATGTTATTTGTATGCAGTTCTCTTAGCCAAGTTTCTTAGGGACAGTTATTACAAGTTATCCTAAGAAAATAAGCACTGTGAATATAAGCTCCATGTAATATGCCAACCAGTTCTTTTCATTGCGTTTTGACTTATCTTTGGTATGATCAGTGGAAAGTCTAGATTGCATTATATATATTTTTCATTTTGCTGCCCATATGGAAATTAATTTGACTTGCAAACATCACAAATTGAACCCAATGCAGTAATTAATATGATAGGAAAATAGACCATCACTATTTGCTCAAAATGCAAATACAAAGATACCATCTACTTGGCACAATCTACTTTGGTCAATGTTTTCCATAGAGATCCCATTGCCTAATTTAAACGAAGAACTCATGACCCACATATAAATGAAGAATAATTATTTATTGAAATTCGATGGTCCAAGTGGCTGGTTATTATCATATAGCAAAGACGACTGAAAGCATCATATAGCAGCAGACAGCTCATAGCAACTCATCATACAAAGCAAAGCGATGCAATTCATCATATTCCAGCAATAGCTCATAGCAATTCATCATATAGCAGTAGCAGGAGCAGCTCATAGCAATTCATCATATAGCAGCAGTAGGAGCAGCTCATAGCAATTCATCATATAGCAGCAGCAGGAGCAGCTTGTAGCAACTCATCATATAGCAGCAGCAGCAGCTCATAGTAATTCATCATATAGCAGCAGCAGCTCATAGCAATTCATCATACAAAGCAGCTCATAGCAATTCATCATATAGCAAGATGGCGAGGAGCAGCTCATAGCAATGCATCATATAGCAGCAGCAGGCGACTCATAGCAATTCATCGTATAGTGAATCAGAATGAAAATTTGGCAAAAAATCAGAGGAGATCCTCACCTTGTTGGATGAGCTCATCCTTCAACGGCACCTCAAGGCCATGGCATGGGAGGAGGGGAGGGGGAACAAGGTGCCTTCTGCCGCAATGTGGCATCAGCCGTAGTTGTGTAGCGCCCGCCGGAGTAGTGCATTGGACGAACCACAGTGGAGCAGCTGCTGGAGACCATGAGAATGAGGGGCGGTGCCAGAGGGAGGAGCAGCCAGGGAGATTTTCCCCTACCCGCCGGCCATGTAGCCTAGCTGGACATAGCATCATCGAGGACCAGGCCAGATGGGACCAGTGGCGACGGCTCATTGAGGAACCCTAGTGTCAGCAGTGTGGGATCGAGGTAGAGAGAAAGGGAGAGGAGATGCAAGCGGCAGGGCAATGAATGCTTATGCGTGTTTGTTTTACTTGAGGGTCGGTGTGACACATGCGCCAAGAATTGCATTTTGACTGTAATATAGGCGCATAACAGAGTCATTTCACTATTCCCTTCCCTTCAATTTTTAGTGAGGTTCTACCCAAACACCCCCTCCAAAGCGAAATTAGTTAAGCCCAAGCCCATAACTCAAAAATGACTTCTTTACATCTTTTATGGCTTATTTTGACAATATGCCACGAAAAGGCGGAATCGAATCGCCCTTAACACCGCAATTCAATTGTGTATGCAATGATGAATCACTCACCTGCTATCTCGTACATTTAGGCATCATCATACATGGCATAACCTAATACATGTGCATTCCATTGTAGAATCTGGAATATGCAATGTTTATGTTAGTTCATACGTTGCACATGATGTTTAAATGCCCTTAAATCTGGTCTACCAAGTGATGGTCTTTAAGCCTCCTTCTTTGCTTATTTTCTTGATATGTAAGATTTGCTCACACATCTGCTCAATTGCTTGTTTGCATCAGCCAGCCATACTAGGACTGTTTGCTTTGATTACTTGGTCGTTCTTGACCTAACACTCTAATAGAGCTTGTCAACGATTTAAACACTAAGGGCTACTGTAGTGGGGCCTTGTCTAACTCATAGGTGACATAAAGGTTTGGTCAGTACACTACAAGAGGGCTCTCCAAGAGTACTGGAGATCCAGTTCGAAGGTATGCCTAGTTTTTACATAGTGCGACATAGTAAATGCTCATTTCATTGTGTGCAAGTGCAAGAGATGCGGCATGTTTCATTATGTGGTGTTGTTTTGTTATAATCTCATCCTTTTGTGTTCACTGCATGGAAAGTATGCATATTTATCTTCCAAGGAGACGAGTAACTAGTTTGTGTCACCTTGTAGAGGGGTGCAATGAACATAAGATTGAGGATTTCCAAGTACAAGATGTTAGGAAGGAGCCTTGCAAGAGAAGTAGGAGCTGTTGAGCCTCTTCAACTTGCTAAGGTAAGTCATCGTATGCAACTCAACAGTTCAATTCCTTGTTTGTTTGAGGCATAGTTAATTTTCTCTCTTCAATTGCTTTATTTGTCCTCACTTAATGAGATGCCCAAATAATTATGCACGATGTTCGGTACTTGTATCACTATTAGTTGACATAATTAAAGGCGTTACCATTTAATTACTCTGTCAAGTGTGCTCAAGCTTTGAAGTCTATTAACCAACTATTATTGCATGAGGCTCACAATCTAGTTTATACTACACTAATGATTGCATAGTTTTGCCTGCTGTAGTATGTTTGTATGAAACCCTCTACT
This sequence comes from Aegilops bicornis, assembly GCA_021605145.1. Lineage (NCBI taxonomy): Eukaryota > Viridiplantae > Streptophyta > Magnoliopsida > Poales > Poaceae > Aegilops > Aegilops bicornis. The sequence continues at coordinate 188,284,679 of CM038671.1, read as the reverse complement.
GTTCATTATGCTTGCTAAGACTTTAATTGAGGTACATAATGGCCAACTGCTTGCTTACTTATACGCAACGTGCTGTCTAAATTTGTAACTTGTCTGTGTTTTCGATTGGGCCCCAACATCATGCTCCTCTGGTGAGCTAAGAGGGATTTCTGTATGCAGGCTGCACAGACTATCTTTTTTATAATTTTTAAAATATCACCTGCTTATGCTTCATGACGTGTAACATTTTGTGTGTGAAAGTGACGTGTAACATTATTGTTAGTCCTGTTTTGCCATGTAGTACAAAATAGTGTCTTGTTCGCTTCATCGTTGTAACTATATTTTTCCCTAGTCATGTGTACTTACGTAAACATTTCGGGATGAAGTGACATCAACACAAAAATCATGCGGCAAAGGCGGCATGGCCAAGTTATCGAATGATTATGGATTGAATTGGAATGTCTTTGATGTTCTCGAGCATCAACTAGAGGTGGCAAGACAACGTGTACATGATTGTCAATGTATAATCAACAAGTTGAGACTGTACATGCAGGTATTAGATGCAGGAGTCAAAAAAATGAAACAAGACACCGAGGTAACCATGAAGGATTTGGAGATTTTGCAGACTGAAATTTGTGCTATATGAATCCGGCCAATCCTATTTTCTGAAGAGATTATAGTTCAAATGGAGTTAAGTTGATGCGCATCCATGATGTATGAGCCGTATTTGCCCAGTGTATGTAATTTGCTGTTTGTGTATGCTTTATTATCACCTATGTCGTACCATAATGCCCAATGGGTATAATCGGCTGTAATTTCTTTATTGTATAGTGTAGGATTATTCTACCTTTCTATGCCTTGATCTCTTTGTTGTATAGTGTATGCTTTTTAGAGGTGATAGTATTGAGTAGGATAATTCTTTGAATATGTTATATCGTTCAAATGAGGGCCAACTCGCCTCACCATGGGCCTTCTACGCCTCGTAGGATCCATGGGCCTTCTACGTCTCGTAGGATCCATGGGCCTTCTACGTCTCGCAGGATCCATGGGCCTTCTACGTCTAGCAGGATCCATGGGCCTTCTACGTCTCGCAGTGTCCATGGGCCTTCTACGTCTCGCAGGATCCATGGGCCTTCTACATCACGTAGGATCCATGGGCCGCCGAGTCATTTATGGGTCTTGTACTGGCCTTTAATGGGCCTTAGACGGGCCTATAATGGAAATCGTACGTTTTATGGGCTGACCATAACGGGCCGTTAATAGGCCATATTTGGTGATGCTATGAAAATGGCCCAACAGACTAACGGACCACAAACGGGCCGACTGTAACGACGGGCTGAATTTGGCCCACAAGCAGAAAATGACAGTAACGGGCCGTAAGTAACCGAATGCTGCAAATGAGCCCAAGAATAAACGGGCCCTCAGAAGGCCAAAAGTTAACTTGGGCTGGAAATGGCCCAACAGAATAACAACCCGTTGTATAAAGTGTTATACTGTTCATTACGGGCCAGTTTCACCGCGCGGGCCGTTAATGGGTGTAAAGTAATACACTGTTCATTACGGGCCAGTTTCAACACGGGCCGCTAATGGGCCAAGAGTTACAAAGGGCCTCATAGGGCCGAAAGACGTCATGGGCCATACATGGGCCAGAAGTGAAAACGGGCTGGAATCATATTGGATGGCCCAGATGACGCCATCGGGCCTAATTCGCATAGGGCGAACGGGCCTTGGGTTAGCGGGCTGTAAATGGGCTATATGCTAACATGCCATTAACGGGCTTTCCATGGGCGCCCGCCCGACTTTGACCAAGTCAAACGGGCGGCCTTTTCACGAGAATGGGCCCTTTGTTGGGCCATGCCACGTGTCGACGTATCATAGGCGCCTATACATCCGGTGAGTGGATGACATCTGTCCCAATGATGAGCCAACACGTGTTTCCTCCAGCCAATGATGATTTTACACATGGAAAATCCCCATTGGTCGGGGCTGTTAACGGGTTATCGGATCCAAAACCCGACCCGATAGCTTAACGACGTTCCGTTATGGTGGATGCCACGTGTCGGTCACCCTTGACGAAAGCACTTCTGTGACGCGCGATTTATCATCATGGAAGTGGACACTTCCGTGATGATAATTTTGGTAATGTCATGGAACACTTCATGACAAAGATAGGTATGACTATCTTGATTACATCATAAATTTTTCATGGATGTACATGCATGACAAAAAACGCGACCTACTGTGACAAACACGTATCATCACGGAAGTGTATTTTTTTTGTAGTGTTGGAGCTATATTTTTATTCACCACATGATATGTGTTTTGCTTGGAGCATCATGTTATTTTATTTTGTTTTGCTTGCTATTTGAATAAAATACTAAGATCTGAAATTATTAAATGGGAGAGTCTTCACATAGTTGCATAATTATTCGACTACTCATTGATCTTCACTTATATCTTTCAGAGTAGTTTGTCATTTGCTCTAGTACTTCACTTATATCTTTTAGATCACAATGGTGGTTTTATTTTGAAGAAATATATGAACTCTCATGCTTCACTTAGATTATTTTGAGAGCCTTAAATAGCATGGTAATTTGCTTAAATAATCCTAATATGCTTGGTATTCAAGATTAGTAAAAAAAATCTTATGAGTGTGTTGAATACTAAGAAAAGTTTGATGCTTGATAATTGTTTTGAGATATAAATATGGTGATATTAGAGTCATGCTAGTTGAGTAGTTGTGAATTTGAGATATACTTGTGTTAAAGTTTGTGATTCCCGTAGCATGCACGTATGGTGAACCGTTATGTGATGAAGTCGGGGCATGATTTATTTATTGATTGTCTTCCTTATGAGTGGCGGTCGGGACGAAGCGATGGTCTTTTCCTACCAATCTATCCCCTTAGGAGCATGCGCGTAATACTTTGCTTTGATAACTTGTAGGTTTTTGCGATAAGTATATGAGTTCTTTATGACTAATGTTGAGTCCATGGATTATACGCACTTTCTTCCTTCCACCATTGCTAACCTCTCTAATACCGCGAACTTTTCGCCAGTATCATATACCCACCATATACCATCCTCAAAACAGCCACCATACCTACCTATCATGGAATTTCCATAGCCATTCCGAGATATATTGTCATGCAACTTTCAACCGTTCCGTTCATTATGACACGCTCCATCATTATCATATTGCTTAGCATGATCATGTAGTTGACATCATATTTGTGGCAAAGCCACCGTTCATAATTCTTTCATAGATATCGCTCTTGATTCATTGCATATCCAGGTACACCGCCGGAGGCATTCATATAGAGTCATATTTGTTCTAAGTATCCAGTTGTAAGAAAATAGAAGTGTGATGATCATCATTATTAGAGCATTGTCCCAAGTGAGGAAAGGATGATGGAGACTATGATTCCCCCACAAGTCGGGATGAGACTCCGGACTAAAAAAAGAGAGAGAAAAAAGAGGCCATAAAAAAAGAGAAAAGGCCCAAAAAATGAGAGAAAAAGAGAGAAGGGACAATGCTACTATCCTTTTACCACACTTGTGCTTCAAAGTAGCACCATGATCTTCATGATAGAAAGTCTCCTATGTTGTCACTTTTATATACTAGTGGGAATTTTTCATTATAGAACTTGGCTTGTATATTCCAATGATGGGCTTCCTCAAAATGCCCTACGTCTTCGTGAGCAAGTGAGTTGGATGCACACCCACTTAGTTTCTTTTATTGAGCTTTCATATACTTATAGCTCTAGTGCATCCATTGCATGGCAATCCCTACTCACTCACATTGATATCTATTGATGGGCATCTCCATAGCCCGTTGATACGCCCAGTTGATGTGAGACTATCTTCTCCTTTTTGTCTTCTCCACAACCACCATTCTATTCCACCTATAGTGCTATGTCCATGGCTCACGCTCATGTATTGCGTGAAGATTGAAAAAGTTTGAGAATGTCAAAAGTATGAAACAATTGCTTGGCTTGTTGTCGGGGTTGTGCATGATTAAATACTTTGTGTGATGAAGATAGAGCATAGCCAGACTATAATATTTTGTAGGGATAACTTTCTTTGGCCATGTTATTTTGAGAAGACATAATTGCTTAGTTAGTATGCTTGAAGTATTATTACTTTTATGTCAATATGAACTTTTATCTTGAATCTTTCGGATCTGAATATTCATACCACAAGTAAGAAGAATTACATTGAAATTATGCCAAGTAGCATTCACATAAAAAATTCTGTTTTTATCATTTACCTACTCGAGGACGAGCAGGAATTAAGCTTGGGGATGCTGATACGTCTCCAACGTATCTATAAATTTTGATTGTTCCATGCTATTATATTATGCGTTTTGGACAATATTGGGCTTTATTTTCCACTTTTATTTTATTTTTAGGACTAACCTATTAACCAGAGGCCCGGCCCAGAATTGCTGTTTTTTTTGCCTATTTCAGAGTTTTGCAGAAAAAGAATATCAAACGGAGTCTAAACGGAATGAAACCTTCGGGAACGTGACTTTCTCACCGAACGTGATCCAGGAGACTTGGACCCTATGTCAAGGAAGCTTCAAGGAGGGCACAAGGTAGGGGGGCGCGCCCACCCCCCAGGGCGGGCCCTCCACCCTCGTGGGCCCCTCGTGGCTCCCCTGACGTATTTCTTCCACCTATATATATCCATATACCCTAAAAACTTTGAGGAACAGAATAGATCGGGAGTTCCGCTGCTGCAAGCCTCTGTAGCCACCAAAAACCAATCGGGACCTTTGTTTGGCACCACCTGGGAGGGGAAACCCTCACCGGTGGCCATCTTCATCATCTCGGCGCTCTCCATGACGAGGAGGGAGTAGTTCACCCTCGGGGCTGAGGGTATGTACTAGTAGCTATGTGTTTGATCTCTCTCTCACTCGTGTTCTTGATTTGGCACGATCTTGATGTATCGCGAGCTTTGCTATTATAGTTGGATCTTATGTTGCTTCTCCCCCTCTACTCTCTTGTAATGGATTGAGTTTTCCCTTTGAAGTTATCTTATCAGATTGAGTCTTTAATGATTTGAGAACACTTGATGTATGTCTTGCCGTGCATATCTGTGGTGACAATGGGATATCTCGTGATTCACTTGATGTATGTTTTGGTGATCAACTTGCGGGTTCCGCCCATGAACTTATGCATAGGGGTTGGCACACGTTTTCATCTTGATTCTCCGGTAGAAACTTTGGGGCACTCTTTGAGGTTCCATGTGTTGGTTGAATAGATGAATCTGAGATTGTGTGATGCATATCGTATAATCATACCCACAGATACTTGAGGTGACATTGGAGTATCTAGGTGACATTAGGGTTTTGGTTGATTTGTGTCTTAAGGTGTTATTCTAGTACAAACTCTAGGGCTGTTTGTGACACTTATAGGAATAGCCAAACGGATTGATTGGAAAGAATAACTTTGAGGTGGTTTCGTACCCTACCATAATCTCTTCGTTTGTTCTCCGCTATTAGTGACTTTAGAGTGACTCTTTGTTGCATGTTGAGGGATAGTTATGTGATCCAACTATGTTATTATTGTCGAGAGAACTTGCACTAGTGAAAGTATGAACCCTAGGCCTTGTTTCAACGCATTGCAATACCGTTTACGCTCACTTTTATCATTAGTTACCTTGCTGTTTTTATATTTTCATATTACAAAAACTTATATCTACCATCCATATTGCACTTGTATCACCATCTTTTCACCGAACTAGTGCACCTATACAATTTACCATTGTATTGGGTGTATTGGGGACACAAGAGACTCTTTGTTATTTGGTTGCAGGGTTGTTTGAGAGAGACCATCTTCATCCTACGCCTCCCACGGATTGATAAACCTTAGGTCATCCACTTGAGGGAAACTTGCTACTGTCCTACAAACCTCTGCACTTGGAGGCCCAACAACGTCTACAAGAAGAAGGTTGTGTAGTAGACATCATGAAGTGATTCATATCAACCAAAGCAAACAAATATTGAACATGAAAAATCCTTCTCAGCTTCTAGAATTTCATTTTGGCAACTACTTTTATCAAATTGTTTCTTCCTCAAAGCATGAAGCTGTACTTGATAATGTAGGGAATAGTAATATGATATGCAGTACCTCAAATTGATTCGATCGGCACCAATCATTAGACGCTTGGGCGATGATGTGATGTGGATTTCTGGTGGCGAGCACTCAGCGATGTACGTTGATGACCCACAAGTATAGGGGAGCTATCATAGTCCTTTCGATAAGTAAGAGTGTCGAACCCAACGAGGAGCAGAAGGAAATGATAAGCGGTTTTCAACAAGGTATTCACTGCAAGCACTGAAATTATAGGTAATAGATAGTTTTGTGATAAGATAATTTGTAATGAGCAACAAGTAATAAAAGTAAATAAAGTGCAGCAAGGTGGCCCAATCCTCTTTGTAGCAAAGGACAAGCCTGGTAAAACTCTTATATAGAGAAAAGCGCTCCCTAGGACACATGGGAATTATCGTCAAGCTAGTTTTCATCACGTTCATATGATTCGCGTTCAGTACATTGATAATTTGATATGTGGGTGGACCGGTGCTTGGGTGCTGTTCTTACTTGAGCAAGCATCCCACTTATGATTAACCTCTATTGCAAGCATCCGCAAGTACAACAAAAGTATTAAGGTAAACCTAACCATAGAATGAAACATATGGATCCAAATCAGCCCATTACGAAGCAACGCATAAACTAGGGTTTAAGCTTCTGTCACTCTAGCAACCCATCATCTACTTATTACTTCCCAATGCCTTCCTCTAGGCCCAAATAATGGTGAAGTGTTATGTAGTCGACGTTCACATAACACCACTAGAGGATATACAACATATATCTCATCAAACATGACTACTAATAGCAAGACTTCTCCCATGTCCTCAGGAACAAACGTAACTACTCACAAAGCATATTCATGTTCATAACTAGAGGGGTATTAATATAAATATAGGATCTGAACATATGATCTTCCACCAAATAAACCAACTAGCATCAACTAGAAGGAGTAATCAACACTACTAGCAACCTACAGGTACCAATCCCGGACTTGGAGACAAGAATTGGATACAAGAGATGAACTAGGGTTTGAGAGGAGATGGTGCTGGTGAAGATGTTGATGGAGATTGCCCTCTCCCGATGATAGGAGCGTTGGTGATGACGATGGCGATGATTTCCCCCTCCCGGAGGGAAGTGTCCCCGGCAGAACAACTCTGCCGGAGCCCTAGATTGGTTCCGCCTCGTGGCGGCGGAGTCTCGTCCCGAAAGCTTCCTTATGATTTTTCCTCGGACGAAAGACTTCATATACCAGAAAATGGGCACCGGAGGGCCAACAGGGGGCCCACGAGGCAGGGGGCGCCCCCAAGGGGGTAGGGCGCGCCCCCACCCTCGTGTCCAGGTGGAGGCCCCCCTGATGTATTTCTTCCGCTCAATATTTATTATTATTTCAAAATATAACTTTCGTGGAGTTCAGGACTTTTGGAGTTGTGCAGAATAGGTCTCTAATATTTGCTCCTTATCCAGCCCAGAATCCCAGCTGCCGGCATTCTCCCTCCTTATGTAAACCTTATAAAATAAGAGAGAATAGGCATAAGTATTGTGACATAATGTATAATAACAGCCCATAATGCAATAAATATCGATATAAAAGCATGATGCAAAATGGACGTATCAACTCCCCCAAGCTTGGACCTCGCTTGTCCTCAAGCGAAAGCCGATAACGATAAATATGTCCACATGTTTAGAGGCAGAGGTTTCGATAAAAATAAAATACGGACATGAGGGCATCATGATTATTCTCATAACAGCAACATATATGGAAATTGTCATATGAATTCTTATGCTCAAGTAATAATCTATTCACAATGCAAAGTATGAATCAGAAACTTTATTGAGAACCAAAAAACTATAATCTCAGTCATTGAAGCAATTGCAATTTATCATAACATGAAAGAGTCTATGTCAGAGCTTTCTAGCAAGTCCACATACTCAACTATCAGTTAGTCTTTCATAATTGCTAACACTCACGCAATACTTATGGTTACGGAGTCTTAATCGGACACAGAGAAAGATAGGGGCTTATAGTTTCGCCTCCCAACCTTTTACCTCAAGGGTAATGTCAACAATAATAGCTCATGCTAACTTACATCCAATTAGATATATCTATCAAGATCTTTCCAACACCCTGTGCTTGCCAAAGGATAAAATGTAAAAAGGAAAGGTGAAGATCACCATGACTCTTGCATAAGGTAGAAGATAATAATAAAATATAGGCCCTTCGCAGAGGGAAGCAGAGGTTGCCATGCACTTTCAGGGTTGGATGCACAAAATCTTAATGCGAAAGAACGTCACTTTATATTGCCACTTGTGATATGAACCTTTATTATGCAGTCTGTCACTTTTATTTCTTCCACATCACAAGATCGTATAAAGCGTATTTCCTCCACACCAATCAATCATACATATTTAGAGAGCAATTTTTATTGCTTGCACCGATGACAACTTACTTGAAGGATCTTACTCAATCCATAGGTAGATATGGTGGACTCTCATGGCAAAACTGGTTTAAGGGTTTTTGGAAGCACAAGTAGTATCTCTACTTGGTGCTAAGAATTTGGCTAGCATGAGGGGAAAGGCAAGCTCAACATGTTGGATGATCCATGACAATATACTTTATCTCAGATATAAGAAAACATAACCCATTACGTTGTCTTCCTTGTCCAACATCAACTCTTTAACATGTCATATTTTAATGAGTGCTCCCAATCATAAAAGATGTCCAAGATAGTATATTTATATGTGACACCTCTCTTTCTTTATTACTTCCTATTAATTGCAACGATGACCAAAGCTATGTTTGTCAACTCTCAACAACTTTTAATCATCATACTCTTTCTATGTGAAGTCATTACCCTTAATAAGATCAACATGATCTCTTTGTTTCTTTTTATTCTTTTCTCTTTTCTTCTATTCACTCAAGATCATGGCAAAATAATCGAGCCCTTGACTCAACTAATCTTTATTATATATAGCTCACAGACTCGATTACATAAAGGGATCATCAAGCAAAACTCAAAACTAGATCATGCCATAAACTTTATTCTACTAGATCAAGATACTACTAAAAGGATTGAACTAAGAAAAACAGTAAAGATAGGAGATGTGGTTATGATACGATACCGGGGTACCTCCCCCAAGCTTGGCAGTTGCCAAGGGGAGTGCCCATACCCATGTTATTATATCTCCTTCTTCGGGGATGGTGATGTGATATTCTTGGCGATAATGCCCCTCGGGATACGATTCTCTTCCTCGAGCTTATTGAGTTGCCTCTTGTGATCCATTATCTCCTTACGAAGCTTTCTTGTAACGGCTAAAGCTCCTTGCACCCAAAGGTGTTGCATAGCTGTGGGAGAACAAGTGACACTCTTCTTCATATTTTCATAAGAAAGAAATCTAACATTGGAAGCGATAACCGAGTTTGGAATGGCGGATCTCTATAGTTCCCCCATCGTGAACCCAGCTCGGAAGCGAGAAGTGACTTCTTGATCCTCCATGGCATCTATCCTCATCAAATTAGCCTCCATCTCTTCCTCCGTTGCTGGCCCAAAGTGGTTAGAATCGTTGTTTGTCCTTGGTTTCGATGCCGGATGAGACACCCGGCTCTCCCCGACTGACTCTTGAGAAGACATCTTGCTCTAATCTGCAGCGGCAACAGCTCGAAACAAGAATAGAAAATATTTGCGTGATACGGGAGTCAAAACCTTCGGGAGAATATATAATGAATTTTTACCGACGAAAATACGTGTCGTGCAAGAAAACGGAGTCCGAAGAGCACACGAGGTGCCCACGAGGTAGGGGGCGCGCCCAGTAGGGTAGGGCGCGCCCTCCACCCGCGTGGAGGCCTCGTGTCCTTCCCGAACTGCTTCTTATTTTTCTATTTTTCTAAATATTCCAAAACGGAGAAATATTGCCTTAAAAACCATTTTGGAGTCGGTTTACTTACCGTACCACATACCTATTCCTTTTCGGAGTCTGAAACGTTCCAGAAAGTGTCCCTTATATATTCCTCCGGGGTTACAATTTCAATAACATTGGTTTCAACATTTATAGGATTACCTCAGATATAATGTTTGATTCTTTGACCGTTCACCACCTTCGGATTTGTGCCTTTAAAGTTGTTGATTTTTATAGCACCGGAACGATAGACCTCCTCAATAACGTAAGGGCCTTCCCATTTAGAGAGAAGTTTTCCTGCAAAAAATCTTAAACGAGAGTTGTATAGCAATACATAATCACCTACACGCTTTTGTATTCTTTTGTCATGCCATCTTTTAACTTTTTCTTTAAACAACTTGGTATTTTCGCAAGTTTGGGTTCTCCATTCATCAAGTGAGCTAATATCAACAAACCTCTTCTCACCGGCAAGTTTGAAATCATAATTGAGCTCTTTAATAAGCCAATAAGCCTTATGTTCTAGTTCGAGAGGTAAGTGACATGCTTTTCCATAAACCATTTTATATGGAGACATACCCATATGATTTTTATATGCAGTTCTATAGGCCCATAATGCATCATCAAGTTTCTTGGACCAATTCTTTCTAGATCTATTAATAGTCTTTTGCAAAATTAATTTGAGCTCTCTATTACTCAATTCTACCTGACCACTAGACTATGTGTGATAAGGAGATGCAATTCTATGATTAACGTCATACTTAGCAAGCATTTTTCGGAAAGCACCATGAATAAAATGTGAACCACCATCAATCATTAAATATCTAGGGACTCCAAACCTTGGAAAAATAACTTCTTTAAGCATTTTAATAGATATGTTATGATCAGCACTACTAGTTGGAATAGCTTCTACCCACTTAGTAACGTAATCAACATCAACTAAAATATGTGTATATCCATTAGAGACAGGAAAAGGTCCCATATAATCAAAGCCCCAAACATCAAATGGTTCAATAACAAGTGAATAGTTCATAGGCATTTCTTGACATCTATTAATATTACCAATTCTTTGACATTCACCACAAGACAAGACAAACTTACGGGCATCCTTGAAGAGAGTAGGCCAATAAAAACCGGATTGCAATACCTTATGTGCAGTTCTATCTCCAGCGTTGTGCCCTCCATAAGCTTCGGAGTGACACTTGCATAGGATCATTCTGTTCATGCTCAGTACACAACATCTAATAACACCATCTACTCCTTCTTTATAAAGATGTGGGTCATCCCAAAAGTAATGTCTCAAATCATAGAAGAACTTTTTCTTTTGCTGGTATGTGAAACTAGGTGGTATGAATTTATCAATGATGTAATTAGCATACCATGGAGCAGTACGAGAAGCATTTATGACAGTTAATTGCTCATCAGGAAAGCTATCATCAATAGGTAGTGGGTCATCAAGAACATTTTCTAACCTAGACAAGTTTTCTGCAACGGGGTTCTCAGTTCCCTTTCTATCAACAATATGCAAATCAAATTCTTGTAGCAGGAGAACCCATCTAATAAGTCTAGGTTTAGCATCTTTCTTTTCTATAAGATATTTAATAGCAGCATGATCCGTGTGAATAGTTACTTTAGAATCAACAATATAATGTTTGAACTTATCACAAGCAAATACAACTGCTAAGAATTCTTTTTCAGTAGTAGCATAATTTCTCTGAGCATTGTCTAGAGTTTTACTATCATATTGAATAACATTTAATTTCTTATCAACTCTTTGCCCTAGAACAGCACCTACAACATAATCACTAGCATCACACATAATTTCAAAAGGTAAGTTCCGATCAGGTGGCTGAACAATAGGTGCACAGATCAATGCTTTCTTTAAGTATTTCAAATGCTTCTACACAATCATCATCAAAGACAAATGGTATATCTTTTTGTAATAAATTAGTCAGAGGCCGAGAAATTTTTGAGAAGTCCTTAATGAACCTCCTATAAAATCCGGCGTGACCAAGGAAACTTCTTATACCTTTGATGTCCTTGGGACATGGCATCTTTTCAATAGCATCAACCTCGGATTTATCAACCTCAATACCTCTCTCAGAAACTTTATGCCCCAAGAGAATACCTTCATTAACCATAAAGTGGCACATTTCCCAATTCAAGACAAGATTAGTTTCTTCACATCTCTGCAAAACTCGATCAAGGTTGCTCAAGCAATCATCAAAAGAGGATCCATAGACGGAAAAATCGTCCATGAAAACCTCACAAATCTTTCGACAAAAGTCAGAGAATATAGCCATCATGCATCTTTGAAAGGTAGCAGGTGCATTACATAAACCAAAAGGCATACGTCTATAAGCAAAAGTACCAAAAGGGCAAGTAAAAGTAGTCTTTGATTGATCATTGGCTCACACAGGTATTTGAGAGAAACCAGAATAACCATCTAGAAAGCAAAAATGTTTATGTTTAGATAATATTTCTAGCATTTGATCGATAAAAGGTAAGGGGTAATGATCCCTTTTAGTAGCTTTATTTAATTTGCGGAAACCAATTACCATCCTATAACCTGTAATAATTCTTTGCGGGGTCAATTCATCTTATCATTAGGTACGACAGTAATACCTCCCTTCTTAGGGACACAATGGACATGACTTACCCACTGACTATCAGCAACGGGATAAATTATACATGCGTCAAGGAGCTTTAGTATTTCTTTTCTTACCACTTCCTTCATCTTCGGATTCAGCCGTCGTTGATGATCACGAACTGGTTTGGCATCTTCCTCCAAATTTATTTTGTGTTGACATAGAGTGGGACTAATGCCCTTAAGATCATCAAGAGTATATCCAATAGCAGCACGGTGCTTCTTCAGAGTTTTCAATAATCTCTCTTCTTCATGGTCTGAAAGGTTAGCACTAATAATAACATGATATATCTTCTTTTCATCAAGATAAGCATATTTAAGAGTATCAGTTAACGGTTTAAGCTCAAACACAGGATCACCCTTGGGTGGAGGAGGATCCCCTTGGATTTCAATAGGCAAATTGTGTTTCAAGATAGGTTCCTGTTTAAAGAATACTTCATCTATTTCCCTTCTTTCATTCATAAACATATCATTCTCATGCTCTAGCAAATATTGTTCTAAAGGATCACTAGGAGGCCCGGCAATAGAAGCAAGACCAATAATTTCATCCTTACTAGGTAATTCCTCTTCACGGTGTTGTCTACTAAATTTAGAGAAATTAAACTCATGAGACATATCACCCAAACCAATAGTAAGTACATCCTTTTCGCAGTCTATCCTAGCATTAACAGTATTCAAGAAGGGTCTATCAAATATAATGGGACAAAAGCTATCTTGAGGGGAACCAAGAACAAGAAAATCAGCAGGATATTTAGTTTTCCCACACAAGACTTCAACATCTCTAACAATTCCCATTGGTGAAATAGTATCTCTATTGGCAAGTTTAATGGTGACATCAATACCTTCTATTTCAGCAGGTGCAATTTCATGCATAATTTCTTTGTATAAGTCAATAGGTATTGCACTAGCACTAGCACCCATATCACATACGCCATGATAATAATGATCTCCTATTTTAACAGAAATAACAGGCATGCCTACCACAGGTCTATGTTTATCTTTAGCACAAGGTTTGGCAATTCTAGCAGTTTCACATGAAATAAATAACATGCCCATAAATATTATTAGCCAAGAGATCTTTAACAATAGCAATATTAGGTTCAACTTTAACTTGCTCAGGAGGTGTATAAGTTCTAATATTGCTTTTCTGAACCACTGATTGAAGCTTTAGCATGATCCTTTATCCTAACGAGGAAAGGTGGTTTCTCAACATAAGAAGTAGGAACAATAGGATCATTATAAGTGATAGTCTTTTCTTCAACTTTAATAGGTGCAACTAATTTTACTTCTATGGGAGGATGATATTTGAACCACTTCTCCTTAGGGAGATCAACATCAGCGACAAAGATTCACGAGAAAGAAGCTACTATCTCAGAGTCAAGTCCATATTTAGTGCTAAACTTACGGAAAACATCGGTATCCATAAAAGATTTAACACAATCAAACTTAGGTGTCATACCTGACTCCTTACCTTCGTCGAGATCCCAATCTTCAGAGTGGCGTTTAATTCTATCCAATAAATCCCATTTGAATTCAATAGTCTTCATTATAAAAGAGCCAGCACAAGAAGTATCGAGCATGGTGCGATTGTTATCAGAAAGCCGAGCATAAAAACTTTGAATAATTATTTCTCTTGGAAGCTCATGATTGGGGCATGAATATAACATTGATTTCAGCCACCCCCAAGCTTGAGCGATGCTTTCTCCTTTGCGAGGCCAAAAATTACATATAGAATTGTGATCACGATGAACAAGATGCATAGGATAAAATTTCTGATGAAATTCCAATTTTAATCGTTTGTAGTTCCATGATCCCGTATCATCACATAGCCTATACCATGTCGATGCATCTCCCTTCAAAGATAAAGGGAAGACCTTCTTCTTAATAACATCACCGGGTATACCTGCAAGCTTAAATAATCCACAGACTTCATCCACATAGATTAGGTGCTCATCAGGATGCTTTGTTCCTTCTCCTGCAAAAGGATTAGCTAGCAGTTTTTCTAACATACCCGAAGGAACTTCAAAGGGGACATTTTCATTTTACGAAGGTTCAGTAGGTTGAAGAGCAACTCTTTGCTCTACTGTTCAGGGTGAAGATACCCCGAACAAGCCCCTCAGAGGATTACTTTCCATAGTAACAAGTGACCGTAAATTTCAGCACACTATATAAAATTTTCCTTACCAAATCCCACCTACCAAAGGCGCTTCACTCCCCGGCAACGGCGCCAGAAAAGAGTCTTGATGACCCACAAGTATAGGGGATCTATCGTAGTCCTTTCGATAAGTAAGAGTGTCGAACCCAACGAGGAGCAGAAGGAAATGATAAGCGGTTTCAGCAAGGTATTCTCTGCAAGCACTGAAATTATAGGTAACAAATAGTTTTGTGATAAGATAATTTGTAACGCGTAACAAGTAATAAAAGTAAATAAGGTGCGGCAAGCTGGCCCAATCCTTTTTGTAGCAAAGGACAAGCCTGGACAAACTCTTATATTGAGAAAAGCGCTCCCGAGGACACATGGGAATTATCGTCAAGCTAGTTTTCATCACGTTCATATGATTCACGTTCAATACTTTGATAATTTGATATGTGGGTGGACCGGTGCTTGGGTGTTGTTCTTACTTGAACAAGCATCCCACTTATGATTAACCTCTATTGCAAGCATCATAACAACAACAAAAGTATTAAGGTAAACCTAACTATAGCAGGAAACATATGGATCCAAATCAACCCCTTATGAAGCAACGCATAAACTAGGGTTTAAGCTTCTGTCACTCTAGCAACCCGTCATCTACTTATTACTTCCCAATGCCTTCCTCTAGGCCCAAATAATGGTGAAGTGTTATGTAGTCGACATTCACATAACACCACTAGAGGATAGACAACATACATCTCATCAAAATATCGAACGAATACCAAATTTACATGACTACTAATAGCAAGACTTCTCCCATGTCCTCAGGAGCAAACGTAACTACTCACAAAGCATATTCATGTTCATAATCAGAGGGGTATTAATATGTGTATAGGATCTAAACATATGATCTTCCACCAAATAACCCAACTAGCATCAACTACAAGGAGTAATCAACACTACTAGCAACCTATACCAATCACGGACTTGGAGACAAGAATTGGATACAAGAGATGAACTTGGGTTTGAGAGGAGATGGTGTTGGTGAAGATGTTGATGGAGATTACCCTCTCCCGATGAGAGGAGCATTGCTGATGATGATGGCGATGATTTCCCCCTCCCGAAGGGAAGTGTCCCCGGCAGAACAGCTCTGCCGGAGCCCTAGATTGGTTCCGCCAAGGTTCCGCCTCGTGGCGGCGGAGTCTCGTCCCGAAAGCTTCCTTATGATTATTCCTTGGACGAAAGACTTTATATACCAGAAGATGGGCACTGGAGGGCCAACAGGGGGCCCACGAGGCAGGGGGGTGCGCCCAGGGGGGTAGGGCGCGCCCCCCACCCTCGTGGCCAGGTGGAGGCCCCCCTGATGTATTTCTTCCGCTCAATATTTTTTATTATTTCCAAAAATAACTTTCATGGAATTTCAGGACTTTTAGAGTTGTGCATAATAGGTCTCTAATATTTGCTCCTTATCCAGCCCAGAATCCCAGCTGCCGGCATTCTCCCTCCTTATGTAAACCTTGTAAAATAGGAGAGAATAGGCATACATATTGTGACATAATGTATAATAACAGCCCATAATGCAATAAATATCGATTTAAAAGCATGATGCAAAATGGACGTATCAACTCCCCCAAACTTAGACCTCGCTTGTCCTGAAGCGAAAGCCGATAACGATAAATATGTCCACATGTTTAGAGGTAGAGGTGTCGATAAAAATAAAATACGGACATGAGGGCATCATGATTATTCTCATAACAGCAACATATGTAGATATTGTCATATGAATTCTTATGCTCAAGTAATAATCTATCACAATGCAAAGTATGAATCAGAAACTTTATTGAGAACCAACAAACTATAATCTCAGTCATTGAAGCAATTGCAATTTATTATAACATCAGAAAGAGTCATGTCAGAGCTTTCTAGCAAGTCCACATACTCAACTATCAGTTAGTCTTTCATAATTGCTAACACTCACGCAATACTTGTGGTTACGGAGTCTTAATCGGACACAGAGAAAGATAGGGGATTATAGTTTCGCCTCCCAACCTTTTACCTCAAGGGTAATGTCAACAATAATAGCTCATGCTAACTTACATCCAATTAGATATATCTATTAGGATCTTTCCAACACCCCTGCTTGCCAAAGGATAAAATGTAAGGAAAGGTGAAGATCACCATGACTCTTGCATAAGGTAGAAGATAATAATAAAAGATAGGCCCTTCGCAGAGGGAAGCAGAGGTTGCCATGCGCTTTCAGGGTTGGATGCACAAAATCTTAATGTGAAAGAGCGTCACTTTATAGTGCCACTTGTGATATGAACCTTTATTATGCAGTCCGTCGCTTTTATTTCTTCCACATCACAAGATCGTATAAAGCTTATTTCCTCCACACCAATCAATCATACATATTTAGAGAGAAATTTTTATTGCTTGCACCGATGACAACTTACTTGAAGGATCTTACTCAATCCATAGGTAGATATGGTGGACTCTCATGGCAAAACTGGTTTAAGGGTTTTTGGAAGCACAAGTAGTATCTCTACTTGGTGCTAAGGATTTGGCTAGCATGAGGGGGAAAGGCAAGCTCAACATGTTGGATGATCCATGACAATATACTTTATCTCAGATATAAGAAAACATAACCCATTACGTTGTCTTCCTTGTCCAACATCAACTCTTTAACATGTCATATTTTAATGAGTGCTCCCAATCATAAAAGATGTCCAAGATAGTATATTTATATGTGAAACCTCTCTTTCTTTATTACTTCCTATTAATTGCAACGATGACCAAAGCTATGTTTGTCAACTCTCAACAACTTTTAATCATCATACTCTTTCTATGTGAAGTCATTACCCTTAATAAGATCAACATGATCTCTTTGTTTCTTTTTATTCTTTTCTCTTTTCTTTTATTCACTCAAGATCATGGCAAAATAATCAAGCCCTTGAATCAACTAATCTTTATTATATATAGCTCACGAACTCGATTACATAAAGGGATCATCAAGCAAAACTCAAAACTAGATCATGCCATAAACTTTATTCTACTAGATCAAGATACTACTAAAAGGATTGAACTAAGAAAAACAGTAAAGATAGGAGATGTGGTTGTGATACGATACCGGGGTACCTCCCCCAAGCTTGGCAGTTGCCAAGGGGAGTGCCCATACCCATGTTATTATATTTCCTTCTTCGGGGATGGTGATGTGATATTCTTGGCGATAATGCCCCTCAGGATACGATTCTCTTACTCGAGCTTATTGAGTTGCCGCTTGAGATCCATTATCTCCTTACGAAGCTTTCCTGTAATGGCTAAAGCTCCTTGCACCCAAGGGTGTTGCATAACTGCGGGAGAACAAGTGACACTCTTCTTCATATTTTCATAAGAAAGAAATCTAACATTGGAAGGGATAACCGAGTTTGGAATGACGGAGCTCTGTAGTTCCCCCATCGTGAACCCAGCTCGGAAGCGACAAGTGACTTCTTGATCCTCCATGGCATCTATCCTCATCAAATCAGCCTCCATCTCTTCCTCCGTTGCTGGCCCAAAGTGGTCGACATCATTTGTTAATCCTTGGTTTCGATGCCGGATGAGACACCCGGCTCTCCCCGACTGACTCTTGAGAAGACATCTTGCTCTAATCTGCAGCGGCAACAGCTCGAAACAAGAATAGAAAATATTTGCGTGATACGGGAGTCAAAACCTTCGGGAGAATATATAATGAATTTTTACTGACCAAAATACGTATCGTGCAAGAAAACGGAGTCCGGAGAGCACGCGAGGTGCCCACGGGGTAGTGGGGCGCGCCCAGTAGGGTAGGGCGCGCCCTCCACCCTCGTGGAGGCCTCGTGTCCTTCCCGGACTGCTTCTTATTTTTCTATTTTTCTAAATATTCCAAAACGGAGAAGTATTGCCTTAAAAATTGTTTTGGAGTCGGTTTACTTACCGTACCACATACCTATTCCTTTTCGGAGTCTGAAACGTTCCAGAAAGTGTCCCTTATGTTTTCCTCCGGGGTTACGGTTTCAATAACATTGGTTTCAACATTTATAGGATTACCTGAGATATAATGTTTGATTGTTTGACCGTTCACCACCTTCGGATTTGTGCCTTCGAAGTTGTTGATTTTTGTGGCACCGGAACGATAGACCTCCTCGATAACGTAAGGGCCTTCCCATTTAGAGAGAAGTTTTCCTGCAAAAAATCTTAAACGAGAGTTGTATATCAATACATAATCACCTACATTGAACTCACGCTTTTGTATTCTTTTGTCATGCCATCTTTTAACTTTTTCTTTAAACAACTTCACATTTTCGTAAGCTTGGGTTCTCCATTCATCAAGTGAGCTAATATCAAATAACCTCTTCTCACCGGCAAGTTTGAAATCATAATTGAGCTCTTTAATAGCCCAATAAGCCTTATGTTCTAGTTCGTGAGGTAAGTGACATGCTTTTCCATAAACCATTTTATATGGAGACATACCCATAGGATTTTTATATGCAGTTCTATAGGCCCATAATGCATCATCAAGTTTCTTGGACCAATTCTTTCTAGATCTATTAACAGTCTTTTGCAAAATTAATTTGAGCTCTCTATTACTCAATTCTACCTGACCACTAGACTATGGGTGATAAGGAGATGCAATTCTATGATCAACATCATACTTAGCAAGCATTTTTCGGAAAGCACCATGAATAAAATGTTAACCACCATCAGTCATTAAATATATAGGGACTCCAAACCTTGGGAAAATAACTTCTTTAAGCATTTTAATAGATGTGTTATGATCAACACTACTAGTTGGAATAGCTTCTACCCACTTAGTAACGTAATCAACAGCAACAAAAATATGCGTATATCCATTAGAGGCAGGAAAAGGTCCCATATAATCAAAGCCCCAAACATCAAATGTTTCAATAACAAGTGAATAGTTCATAGGCATTTCTTGATGTCTATTAATATTACCAATTCTTTGACATTCATCACAAGACACGACAAACTTACGGGTATCCTTGAAGAGAGTAGGCCAATAAAAACCAGAATGCAATACCTTATGTGCAGTTCTATCTCCAGCGTGGTGTCCTCCATAAGCTTCCGAGTGACACTTGCGTAGGATATGTTCCTGTTCATGCTCAGGTACACAACGTCTAATAACACCATCTACTCCTTCTTTATAAAGATGTGGGTCATCCCAAAAGTAATGTCTCAAATCATAGAAGAACTTTTTCTTTTGTTGGTATGTGAAACTAGGTGGTATCAATTTAGCAACGATGTAATTAGCATAATCAGCATAACATGGAGCAGTACAAGAAGCATTTATGACATTTATTTTCTCATCAGGAAAGCTATCATCAATAGGTAGTGGGTCATCAAGAACATTTTCTAACCTAGACAAGTTGTCTGCAACGGGGTTCTCAGCTCCCTTTCTATCAACACTATGCAAATCAAATTCTTGTAGCAGGAGAACCCATCTAATAAGTCTAGGTTTAGCATCTTTCTTTTCCGTAAGATATTTAATAGCAGCATGATCCGTGTGAATAGTTACTTTAGAATCAACAATATAAGGTCTGAACTTATCACAAGCAAATACAACTGCTAAGAATTCTTTTTCAGTAGTAGCATAATTTCTCTGAGCATTGTCTAGAGTTTTACTAGCATATTGAATAACATTTAATTTCTTATCAAGTCTTTTCCCTAGAACAGCACCTACAACATAATGACTAGCATCACACATAGTTTCAAAAGGTAAGTTCCAATCAGGTGGTTGAACAATAGGTGCAGAGATCAATGCTTGCTTAAGTATTTCAAATGCTTCTACACAATCATCATCAAAGACAAATGGTATATCTTTTTGTAATAAATTAGTCAGAGGACGAGAAATTTTTGAGAAGTCCTTAATGAACCTCCTATAAAATCCGGCATGACGAAGGAAACTTCTTATACCTTTAATGTCTTTGGGACATGGCATCTTTTCAATAGCATCAACCTTGGCTTTATCAACCTCAATACCTCTCTTAGAAACTTTCTGCCCCAAGACAATACCTTCATTAACCATAAAGTGGCACATTTCCCAATTCAAGACAAGATTAGTTTCTTCACATCTCTGCAAAACTCGATCAAGGTTGCTCAAGCAATCATCAAAAGAGGATCCATAGACGGAAAAATCATCCATGAAAACCTCACAAATCTTTTCACAAAAGTCAGAGAATATAGCCATCATGCATCTTTGAAAGGTAGCAGGTGCATTACATAAACCAAAAGGCAAAAGTACCAAAAGGGCAAGTAAAAGTAGTCTTTGATTGATCATTGGCTGACACAGGTATTTGAGAGAAACCAGAATAACCATCTAGAAAGCAAAAATGTTTATGTTTAGATAATATTTCTAGCATTTGATCGATAAAAGGTAAGGGGTAATGATCCTTTTTAGTAGCTTTATTTAATTTGCGGAAACCAATTACCATCCTATAACCTGTAATAATTCTTTGCGGGATCAATTCATCTTATCATTAGGTACGACAGTAATACCTCCCTTCTTAGGGACACAATGGACAGGACTTACCCACTGACTATCAGCAACGGGATAAATTATACATGCGTCAAGGAGCTTTAGTATTTCTTTTCTTACCACTTCCTTCATCTTCGGATTCAGCCGTCGTTGATGATCACAAACTGGTTTGGCATCTTCCTCCAAATTTATTTTGTGTTGACATAGAGTGGGACTAATGCCCTTAAGATCATCAAGAGTATATCCAATAGCAGCACGGTGCTTCTTCAGAGTTTTCAATAATCTCTCTTCTTCATGGTCTGAAAGGTTAGCACTAATAATAACAGGATATATCTTCTTTTCATCAAGATAATTCCTCTTCACGGTGTTGTCTACTAAATTTAGAGAAATTAAACTCATGAGACATATCACCCAAACCAATAGTAAGTACATCCTTTTCGCAGTCTATCCTAGCATTAACAGTATTCAAGAAGGGTCTATCAAATATAATGGGACAAAAGCTATCTTGAGGGAACCAAGAACAAGAAAATCAGCAGGATATTTAGTTTTCCCACACAAGACTTCAACATCTCTAACAATTCCCATTGGTGAAATAGTATCTCTATTGGCAAGTTTAATGGTGACATCAATACCTTCTATTTCAGCAGGTGCAATTTCATGCATAATTTCTTTGTATAAGTCAATAGGTATTGCACTAGCACTAGCACCCATATCACATAAGCCATGATAACAATGATCTCCTATTTTAACAGAAATAACAGGCATGCCTACCACAAGTCTATGTTTATCTTTAGCACAAGGTTTGGCAATTCTAGCAGTTTCACAGCAGAAATAAATAACATGCTCGTCAATATTATCAGCCAAGAGATCTTTAAAAATAGCAATATTAGGTTCAACTTTAACTTGCTCAGGAGGTGTATAAGTTCTAATATTGCTTTTACGAACCTGATTGAAGCTTTAGCACGATCCTTTATCCTAACGAGGAAAGGTGGTTTCTCAACATAAGAAGTAGGAACAATAGGATCATTATAAGTGATAGTCTTTTCTTCAACTTTAATAGGTGCAGCTACTTTTACTTCTATGGGAGGATGATATTTGAACCACTTCTCCTTAGGGAGATCAACATAAGAAGCAAAAGATTCACAGAAAGAAGCTACTATCTCAGAGTCAAAATAATCCACACCTGACTCCTTACCTTCGTCGAGATCCCAATCTTCAGAGTTGCGTTTAGTTCTATCCAATAAATACCATTTGAATTCAATAGTCTTCATCATAAAAGAGCCAGCACAAGAAGTATCGAGCATGGTGCGATTGTTATCAGAAAGCCGAGCATAAAAACTTTAAATAATTATTTCTCTTGGAAGCTCATGATTGGGGCATGAATATAACATTTATTTCAGCCTCCCCCAAGCTTGAGCGATGCTTTCTCCTTCACGAGGCCAAAAACTATATATATAATTGCGATCACGATGAACAAGATGCATAGGATAAAATTTCTGATGAAATTCCAATTTCAATAGTTTGTAGTTCCATGATCCCGTATCATCACATAGACTATACCATGTCGATGCATCTCCCTTCAGAGATAAAGGGAAGACCTTCTTCTTAATAACATCACCGGGTATACCTGCAAGCTTAAATAATCCACAGACTTCATCCACATAGATTAGGTGCTCATCAGGATGCTTTGTTCCGTCTCCTGCAAAAGGATTAGCTAGCAGTTTTTCAAACATACCCGAAGGAACTTCAAAGGGGATATTTTCATTTTCCGTAGGTTTAGTAGGTTTAGGAGCAACTCTTTGCTCTACTGGTCAGGGTGAAGATACCCCGAACAAGCCCCTCATAGGATTACTTTCCATAGTAACAAGTGATGATGAATTTCAGCACACTATATAAATGTTTCCTTACCAAATTCCACCTACCAAAGGCGCTTCACTCCCCGGAAATGGCGCCAGAAAAGAGTCTGGATGACCCACAAGTATAGGGGATCTATTGTAGTCCTTTCGATAAGTAAGAGTGTCGAACCCAACGAGGAGCAGAAGGAAATGATGAGCGGTTTTCAGCAAGGTATTCTCTGCAAGCACTGAAATTATAGGTAACAGATAGTTTTGTGATAAGATAATTTGTAACGAGCAACAAGTAATAAAAGTAAATAAAGTGAAGGAAGGTGGCCCAATCATTTTTGTAGCAAAAGCCTGGACAAACTCTTATATAGAGAAAAGCGCTCCCGAGGACACATGGGAATTATCGTCAAGCTAGTTTTCATCACGTTCATATGATTCGCGTCCAGTACTTTCATAATTTGATATGTGGGTGGACCGGTGCTTGGGTGCTGTTCTTACTTGAACAAGCATCCCACTTATGATTAACCTCTATTGCAAGCATCCGCAACTACAACAAAAGTATTAAGGTAAACCTAACCATAGCATGAAACATATGGATCCAAATCAGCCCCTTACGAAGCAACGCATAAACTAGGGTTTAAGCTTCTGTCACTCTAGCAACCCATCATCTACATTTACTTCCCAATGCCTTCCTCTAGGCCCAAATAATGGTGAAGTGTTATGTAGTCGATGTTCACATAAAACCACTAGAGGATAGACAACATAAATCTCATCAAAATATCGAACAAATACCAAATTCACATGACTACTAATAGCAAGACTTCTCCCATGTCCTCAGGAACAAACGTAACTACTCACAAAGCATATTCATGTTCATAATCAGAGGGGTATTAATATGCATATAGGATCTGAACATATGATCTTCCACCAAATAAACCAACTAGCATCAACTACAAGGAGTAATCAACACTACTAGCAACCTACAGGTACCAATCCCAGACTTGGAGACAAGAATTGGATACAAGAGATGAACTAGGGTTTGAGAGAAGATGGTGCTGGTGAAGATCTTGATGGAGATTGCCCTTTCCCGATGAGAGGAGCGTTGGTGATGACGATGGCGATGATTTCCCCCTCCCGGAGGGAAGTGCCCCCGGCAGAACAGCTCTGCCGGAGCCCTAGATTGGTTCCGCCAAGGTTCCGCCTCGTGTCGGCGGAGTCTCATCTCGAAAGCTTCCTTATGATTTTTCCTCGGACGAAAGACTTCATATACTAGAAGATGGGCACCGGAGGGCCAACAGGGGGCCCACGAGGCAGGGGGCGCGCCCAGGGGGTAGGGCACGCCCCCCACCCTCGTGGCCAGGTGGAGGCCCCCCTGATGTATTTCTTCCGCTCAATATTTTTTATTATTTCCAAAAATAACTTTCATGGAGTTTCATGACTTTTGGAGTTGTGCAGAATAGGTCTCTAATATTGTGACATAATGTATAATAACAGCCCATAATGCAATAAATATCGATATAAAAGCATGATGCAAAATGGACGTATCATACGTGTGTGCCCCATCCGGCAGTGTCAAATTTCAGGGGCTAGGCGATGTTGGTGTTGCATCGTCACCGCGACCACGAACACGAACTGGAGTTTTGAGCAGAACAGATAATATAGGAAATTACAGATGAAATCACGTTACACGATCATGGAGGGAGATTGTCTCTGGATAGTAAGGAATAAAGCGAACGGGGCGACGTGACTTACGTGAGTTATGTTGATTTGTTTCCTCACGATGGTACACTGATTTACATGCATACGCTGCCTGCTGTCCCTTCCTTTCTGGACCCGGGCTACTTCCATGTTTTCTACGTGAAGCTACGACCTATGGGCTAGTTACCCTACGTAAATCACACCTGGGAGGGGGCCCCTAGATCTTGGGGTCCCGGGGCGGCCACACCCCTCTGGGCCGGCCTTGGTGCCGACGACAATCACATCGACTTTGGAACCATTTCCCACGCGCATCGTCACCTCGTCCTTAGCCAATCTTCGTTTAATCCGTAGCCCCTGTTTCGAGTTGCAAATATGAGCAACAGAACCAGTATCAAATACCCAGGCGCTACTACGAGCATTAGTAAGGTACACATCAACAACATGTATATCAAATATACCTTTCACTTTGTCATCCTTTTTATCCTCCAAATACTTGGGGCAGTTCCGCTTCCAGTGACCAGTCCCTTTGCAGTAGAAGCACTCAGTCTCAGGCTTAGGTCCACACTTGGCCTTCTTCACTTGAGTGGCAACTTGCTTGCCGTTCTTCTTGAAGTTTCCCTTCTTCCCTTGCCCTTTTTCTTGAAACTAGGGGTCTTGTTAACCATCAACACTTGATGCTCCTTCTTGATTTCTACCTCCGCAGCCTTTAGCATCGCGAAGAGCTCGGGAATTGTCTTATCCATCCCTTGCATACTATAGTTCATCACGAAGCTTTTGTAGCTTGGTGGCAGTGATTGAAGAACTCTGTCAATGACACTATCAACCGGAAGATTAACTCCCAGTTGAGTCAAGTGATTGTGGTACCCAGATATTTTGAGTATATGTTCACTAACAGAACTATTCTCCTCCATTTTGCAGCTGTAGAACTTATTGGAGACTTCATATCTCTCAATCCGAGCATTTGCTTGAAATATTAACTTCAACTCCTGGAACATCTCATATGCTCCATGATGTTCAAAACATCGTTGAAGTCCTGGTTCTAAGCCAGAAAGCATGGCACACTGAACTATCGAGTAGTCATCAGCTTTGCTCTACCAGGCGTTCACAACATCTGGTGTTGCTTCTAGGATGTAATTCTTCTGTGCAGCAATGAGGATAATCCTCAAGTTATGGACCCGGTCCGTGTAGTTGCTACCATCAACTTCCAATTTAGCTTTCTCTTGGAACGCATTAAAATTCAACGGAACAGTAGCACGGGCCATTTATCTACAACAACATAGACATGCAAAATACTATTAGGTACTAAGTTCAAGATAAATTAAAGTTCAAATAATCATATTACTTAAGAACTCCCACTTAGATAGACATCCCTCTAATCATCTAAGTGATCACGTGATCCATATCAACTAAACCATGTCCTGTCATCACGTGAGATGGAGTAGTTTTCAATGGTGAACATCACTATGTTGATCATATCTACTATATGATTCACGCTCGACCTTTCGGTCTCAGTGTTCCGAGGCATATCTGCATATGCTAAGCTCGTCAAGTTTAACCCGAGTATTCTGCATGTGCAAAACTGGCTTGCACCCGTTGTTTGTGAGCATAGAGCTTATCACACCCAATCATCAGGTGGTGTCTCGGCACGACGAACTATAGCAACGGTGCATACTCAGGGAGAACACTTGTAAATGCTCCCGCCGTACTAAGCAAAATAAGATGCATAAAGGATAAACATCACATGCAATCAATATAAGTGATATGATATGGCCATCATCATCTTGTGCCTTTGATCTCCATCTCCAAAGCACCGTCATGATCACCATCGTCACCGGCTTGACACCTCGATCTCCATCGAAGCATCGTTGTCGTCTCGCCAACTATTGCTTTTACGACTATCGCTACCGCTTAATGATAAAGTAAAGCAATTACATGGCGATTGCATTTAGTACAATAAAGCGACAACCATAAGGCTCCTACCAGTTGCCGATAACTTTTACAAAACATGATCATCTCATACAACAATTTATATATCATCACGTCTTGACCATATCACATCATAGCAAGCCCTGCAAAAACAAGTTAGACGTCCTCTACTTTGTTGTTACAAGTTTTACGTGGCTGCTACGGGCTTAGCAAGAACCGTTCTTACCTACACATCAAAACCACAACGATTTTTCGTCAAGTGTGCAGTTTTAACCTTCAACAAGGACCGGGCGTAGTCACACTCGATTCAACTAAAGTTGGGAAACTGACACCCACTAGCCACCTGTGTGCGAAGCACGGCGGTAGAACCAGTCTCATGAATGCATAATGTCAGTCTGGGCCGCTTCATCCAACAATATCGCCGAATCAAAGTATGACATGCTGGTAAGCAGTATGACTATTATCGCCAACAACTCTTTGTGTTCTACTCGTGCATATCACATCTGCGCATAGACCTGGCTCGGATAGAACTGTTGGGGAACGTAGTATTTCAAAAAATTTACCTACGATCACGCAAGATCTATCTAGTGTGTCCACGTACCCTCGTAGACCAAAAGCGGAAGCGTTTAGTAACACGGTTGATGTAGTCGAACGTCTTCGCGATCCAACCGATCCAAGTACCGAACGCACGGCACCTCCGCGATCTGCACACGTTCAGCTCGGTGACGTCCCTCGAACTCTTGATCTAGTTGAGGCCGAGGGAGAGTTTCGTCAGCACGACAGCATGGTGACGGTGATGATGAAGTTACCGGCGCAGGGCCTCGCCTAAGCATTAAGACAATATGACCGAGGTATAAAACTGTGGAGGGGGGCACCGCACATGGCTGGAGGCGCGCCCCAAGAGGAGGCCGGCCGGCCCCTAGAGGCGCGCCCCAAGGAGAGGAGTCCTACTAGGACTCCAAGTCCTAGTAGGATTCCACTGCGTGAAAGGGGGGAAGAAGGAACGAGAGGCGGAGGAGAGGGAAAGAGGGCGCGCCCTCCTAGTCCTATTCGGACTCCCCTTAGGGGCGCACCACCTCCTGGCTGCTGCCTCTCTCTCCCTACGGCCCACTACGGCCCATTACTTCCCCCGGGGGGGGGGGGTCCGGTAACCCCTCCGGCACTCCGGTTTTATCCGAAACTATCCGGAACACTTCTGGTGTCCGAATAACATGGTCCAATATATCAATCTTTATGTCTCGATCATTTCAAGACTCCTTGTCATGTCTGTGATCTCATCCGGGACTCCGAACAACCTTCGGTACATCAAAACACATAAACTCATAATACGAATCGTCATCGATCGTTAAGCGTGCGGACCCTACGGGTTCGAGAACTATGTAGACATGACCGAGACACATCTCCGGTCAATAACCAATAGCGGAACCTGGATGCTCATATTGGCTCCTACATATTCTACAAAGATCTTTATCAGCCAAACCGCATTACAACATACTTTGTTCCTTTGTCATCGGTAAGTTACTTGCCAGAGATTAGATCGTCGGTATCACCATTCCTAGTTCAATCTCGTTAACGCATGTCTCTTTACTCGTTCCGTAATGCATCATCCTGCAACTAACTCATTAGTCACATTGCTTGCAAGGCTTATAGTGATGTACATTACCGAGAGGGCCCAGAGATACCTCTCCGACAATCGGAGTGACAAATCCTAATCTCGGTCTATGCCAACTCAACAAACCCCATCAGAGACACCTGTAGAGCATCCTTGTAATCACCCAGTTACGTTGTGACATTTGATAGCACACTAAGTGTTCCTCCGTTTTTTGGGAGTTGCATAATCTCATAGTCATAGAAACATGTATAAGTCATAAAGAAAGCAATAGCAATAAACTGAACGATCATAGTGCTAAGCTAACGGATGGGTCTTGTCCATGACATCATTCTCTAATGATGTGATCCCATTCATCAAATGACAACACATGTCTATGGCTAGGAAACTTAACCACTAGTCTAGTAGAGGCATACTAGGGATATTGTGTTTGTCTATGTATTCACACATGTACTAAGTTTCCGGTTAATACAATTCTAGCATGAATAACAAACATTTATCATGATATAAGAAAATATAAATAACATCTTTATTATTGCCTCTAGGGCATATTTCCTTCATCTATAACATAGAAATTTTGTATCCAACCCCGGAAAATGAGGTAATTATAGGCTACCATACAAGATGAGACGAATTCATTCTTGCCTTTCACCCCTGCGCTTAAGAAAGATAAGAGATTGGATTTCATGCCTTTTATTTAGAATTGCGTAGTCCCGAATGGAATATGTCACCTTCCACCGTAAGTAAATCAAACCTCTTCGCTTCTGGCTTTTCCTTCCTAACAAGGAGGCGGGATTTTAAAGTTTCCTTCTCTTTTTCCTCTTTTTCTTTAAAAGTTGGAGCTAACAAGTGTATCATCGTGATTCCAAGTGTGCCAAGTGAGGTCTCTGGAGTCATCGCTATCCGAGCTCCCTAGAGTTAATTGTTTTTATCTAAAAATGCCATGAGCAGAAAAACTAACATTTCTTATAAAGAACAGAGAAAACCTAAATTTTGTGATGCCATGCTCTGAATTATGAAAAATGCCATGCTACTTCATAAAACTTCCATTTCTCTAACTTATAAATTTATAATGGGTATGATAAAAAAAAGGTTGTCTGACCTAGAAAAATAAAATTGCCATGCTAAATATTGAAACTGGAATCCTCTAGATAAAAATGCCATGATAAAACATACTCATTTCTATTGAAATAATGGAGAAACATAAATTTATAAATGCCATGCTCCAGAATATTCATAATAAAAAATGACACGATGCCAACAATAATAAAAGAATGGAAAAGATGTAAAAAAATATATCATCATAAATTTGTAAGTTTATAGAAAAAACTCTGAAAAATAAGGATTTTTGTTCTTTAAAAAATTGAAAAAATATACATTTTTGGAAAAAATGAAACAGTGAATTTTAAAACAAATTAACTCAAACACATAAAGGTGTTTGAGCGCAAGTGTTCACAGACCCGCTTTAGCCCAAGTTTTGAGTGTGCATGGCGCTCATGTAGGAGGTTGCGAGTTGGAGTCTTCCTAGGCGGTTTCTTTGTAAGAAATAAAGAAGGGATCGTTCATCAGGAGATCTCGGATAGCGAATGACTCTAGAGGACTGGCCTAGCACCTTATTTGTGCTCAGATCCGTGCCACTAGATCACGTCAAGAAGGGCATTCGTTGGGATTGATCCTCGTTCACCAGATAGCATTTCTAAATGGAAAAAAAATAAGAGAAACAAGAAAAAAAAAGGTGAACAGATTCTCACAATGGGACGACCCAACACGCCGTCCTCTTTGCCTTTCTTGACATTTTATATCGCATTGAGCAACATTTTGGAATTACGATCAGTCCAAGTGCACCTGTGGGGAATCTTATTTGGTGTATAGGTCGCTAGTTTGCGACCGAGAGCGTATCCCCCCTCCCCAACCGCGCTCTACCACTATATACCCTATGGGCTGGCCCATTAGCTCTTTCGGGTTTAGAAGGGTTTTGCAACCTTCCTAAACCTTTTTTCTTCTATTTTTTAAGTTTTTTTCTTTTTTAACTTTCATTCTTTCTATTTTACCATTTTACCATTTTGGTCTTTTATTCCAATTTTAGTTTAAATTTTATTCATTTTTCATATTTGTTTTCAAAATTGTGATCCAAAATCACGAACAATTTTTCTGAAATTATGAACATTTGTTTTTTTACAAATTCTTGAACATTTATAGAGTCCTGATTTTTTAGTTCCTGAACATTTTATTTATAAATTTGCGAACAGTTTTTATGAAACTCTTGAGGATTTTTTGAATCGACAAACAATATTTTAATCGATGAGCAATTATTTAAATTGGGAATAATTTTGAAATTCACGAACATTGCTTTAGTTTTAACAAACATTTCGAAATGCATGAACATTTTTGTAATTCATGCGCCTTTATTTTAATTTTTGGGAATACTTTTTGAATTTATGAGCATTTTTTCAAATTTACGAAGATAATTTTGAATATACTATCTTTTTCAAAATCATGAATTGTTTTTCCCGAACATTTGTTTTCAAGATGGTGAACATTTGAACTTTTTTATAAAAGCATGAACATTTTTTTGAATCTGCGAACCTTTTAATTTTTTAAAAAAAATTATGAAATTTAAAATTCTATAATTTTGGATCGTTTTTTAAATCTCAAATTATTTTAAAGAATGAAAATAGGAAGGAAAAGAAAAAAAGGGAAAAAACGAAATGAAAAAACATGGGGCTCCACACATGGGCCGGTTCAGAAGGGGTGCGCTGGCTCGTTCGTCAGCGCCTATCGCGCCAAATAGGTGGTCCCTGCACCTATATATGTTTCTTTTTTTAGAATCTACACCTATATAACTCGCTTGTGGCGAGCTGTTTGTACAGAGGAACAGCAAGCGGGCCAGGCCCATAGGATGTTTCATGTACAGGACATTCCCGTATCACTTTTTTTTCTCTTCCATGTGTTCTTCTTCGGTTCGTTTTCTCTAACTTTTAGGTAAGATACAAAAAAAATATACATTAGGCATAAAGCACTTATTTTAAAAGAAGTCATTGTAAATTTCAAAGAAGTTTTGTCCTGTATTCATAAATAAAAATTATCGCATATCAAAAATTGTTCACCGCATCCTAAGAAATGGTGGTCACGTATTCGAAAGATGTTCACCACATATTCATAAAATGTTCATTACATATTAATAAAACATTTGTAACAGTTTGAAAAATGTAGTACAAACACATGTGTTTACATACGCGTAAATATAATCATCCCTATGAACCGATGCACATACTCTTTTTTTGGGTTGAATAGCTTGTATTGTACTGCCCAATCACAATGTTGTTACAATCAGCCAAAGCTAGCTCAACAACATAAAGAGGGCCAGGACTGAGCAAATCACGGTTCTACCATCCATTCTAGTAAACTTAGCTACATAATCACTAACCTTATTTTGGTGACAAATACCATTAGCAACACAAGATGCACGAAGAGACATGACGTGTCTGATTTCATTCACAAGAGAAGAGTAGATTGATCAGTTGGGGTCTTGCGCCCGAATCAGCTTGACACACGCATACTCTACTCCTATTACCATCTCCAAAAGGCTGGTTGATGGATCTTAATATTGACAAAATCATCACAAGAACTTCGCTATCAATGAAAATATCGCCTCTCACCGAAAGAATACTCCGCCTCTACAAGACACACAACTGCCAGACTTATGGTTTGATCCTTCGTGGGCTCGGTTACACCCATGGTTCTACCCGTTGGTCCCAAAATATGAGAAAGCAAATCATGGATGGCGCATCTCATTTAGTCTTATTATTGTTACACCTTTCTGTTTTTTCATTTTGGAGATTGTCTCTCTGATTATTGTATAGCAGTCGTATAAAGTATGCATCACATTTGGCATTGTTTTACACCAGAATAGTCCAGCTGACCAATGGATCAGCTTGTCAGGAGCTCGTCCGTCGGGCCAAAGCCGGTGATGCCACGGCGCCGCCACCGGAAGGAAACGACCCCTTCACGCAAACCTCGTCGGAATGGTCAGAGACAATACCATAGCCGCTGCTGATCACGTCCCGGGAGTAGCACCCGTCGGTCGCCTCGTACCTGTAGTTCTGCCTCGTGCCCGACGACACCCCGACCACGTCCCCTTCGTCGTCCACGTCCACGTTCACGGCGCACTCCTGCGCGTTGCTCAGCGACCGAGACCAGAAGAACCCCGCGCGGCCGGCGGCGACCCTCTCCTCGGCGAACCCCAGCCGGACGTCTCTCGCCACCGTGTACGAGCCGTTGAACGCCTCGTTCACCACGCCCACGAACACGTCGAGCCGGAAGCTCTGTTGCGCCTCTTGCAAGTACGCGATGCCGCCGCAGTCCGTGACGTGCACGCCGGAGTACGTTTCTGTTGTCTGGTTCACCACTTGCTGGCTGTCTCCCTGGACCTCGTTCGTGTTGTCGTAGCTGAGCCTCTGCGTCCACGCCGCCGTGATCTTGCCGTAGGACGGCGTTTGCACCCACCCCCTAGCAGAGATGCGCCGGAACGCCGTCGTGTAGTAGAACTCGGTGCCGGGGCCGTCGGGCCGGAACGCTGTGGTAGTGTCCAGCGGTGGCGCGTCGTAGCTGGTGGTGCTCGCCGTCGTCGGCGCTCCCCTTGGGTCCAGCCAAAGGTGGAGGTTGGCGTTGATGAACCACGCGTCCTTGGCGTTGGTCACTGACAGGCCAAACTCGTGCGCCTTGCCGTCCAGCAATTTTTCCAAGAAAGGCGTGATCTCGATATCGTAGGACGGGAGATTGAACGAGCCGATCCCCGTGATCGGGCGCCAGAGGAGGGGGTTAATGCCGCCGGTGTAGATCACAGGGAACGGCCAGACGGCGCCGACAAGATCCCCGTCGATGCTGACGGTGACCTCGCGGAACGGGCCGTTGCTGCCGATCGTGTTGGTGTACCAGAACTCATCGTGAGCGTGGTACGAGAGGTACACCTCGAGGACGGCACGGTAGGCGTTGGTCGGCACGGCGAGGCTCGCTGACCCGACGTCCTCGCCGTTCTGGATCTGGAACCACAGGCCGTCGTTCAAAGGGAGGCTCCGCGAGACGGGGACGATGACGTCGGCGGGGCCCAGCCCGGGCTGCGGAGGCTGCGGAGGCTGCGGCGGGTGGCGGAAGTAGAGGTGTAGCGTGAGGTTGGCGTGGTACACGCCGGTGTACTGCTCGTCGACGACGTTGCCGAGGTAGACGGCGAGGGTGGAGGGGTTACGGGCGGCGAGGAGGGACGCGTACTTGGTGACATCCTTGGACACGGACCACTCGATGCCGTTTCTCCGTGGCTCGGCAGTGCAGCCGCGGAGGAGCTCGGCGCCGCCCAGCCAGACTCCGAAGATGCGGTCGTACTGGACACCCCGGCAGGCGGCTCGCCACTCAAGAACGGCAAGGGAGATCAGCGAGGCGTGCCCGCCCGCGGCGGCGAGGCACGGCGGCGGGGAGTAGGCGGCCGTGACCGGGGGCTTGGTGTAGGTGTAAGCGAAGGAGTGTGAGAGAAGCACGGTCGAGCATGGGCCGAAGCTGCCCAGCGGTGGCCGGTGCGGCCGGTCCACCTCGAAGAAGGTGGTGGGCTGGTCCGGCGGAGGCGGCGCGCGCTCCTCGATCGCGGCAACTTCGGAGGCTGAGAGACGGAGCTTGTGAAGCGATGCCATAGACATCGGAAGGGAAGTGATGGCTAGCAGGAGGAAGAGGATGAGAACTTGCACGAAGTGCTCGGCCATGGTCGATCGAGAGTGAAGGGGCATGCAGTGTGCTTGCGCATGGCGCGCTCGTGGAGAATTTAAAAGGTTGAGAGTGGAGGGAGGGAATTTAAAATTTTGGGAAGAGTTGAAGTGAAGCAGAGCATATTTTTTGCAGGGGCCATGTAATGATCTTATTCCCTCCAGGGTTGCATTGCAAGTTTGAGTACAGCGACAGTTAGCCCGATCGATCGATGCAGGGCCGGACGAGGGCGATGAGATTGATCTTGCTTGGATTGCAAGTTTACCTTGCTAGTATATATTCTTTTGACTGTGACCTTACTAAATACTACTCCCTCCGTTTCATAACGTAAGATGTTTTTTGACACTACACTCCGTCCCATAATGTAAGATGTTTTTTGATTTTTAACACTAGTGTAATGTCAAAAAATGTCTTACATTATGAAATGAAAGAAATAAACGCTTATTTTAAAACTGAGGAAATATATTGGATGCATAGGTATACCTCGAACTACTCGAACTAGTGATCGGAGGTAATTTGTTCCACGACAAACAGGGTTCCACGCTTCTAACCGTACTGTTCTACAACTGGATAAGAAAATGTGCACACATTTCATTTGATTGATTTATCTAGCAGAATCACTTCACCTTTATACTTTTTTCATGTGGTAAAAATTGTAGAGAATTATGCAACTCACGATATATTGATCGGGTACAATATGCACGTATATATAAGTACATAGGAGAGCCATGTCCTCAACTATACAAGAAAAGAGGAGGGTTTGTTGTACAAGAAATACACATGCAATATCTACATCTCAACACCCCCTCGCAGTTGAAGCGGCACCATAGTTGACGCAAAGACTGGAGCGAAACTCCTCGAAAGACGTAGTAGGCAAACCCTTGGTCATGATGTCAGCAAACTGTTGGAAAGTAGGGACATGTAGCACACGTACATGACCAAGAGCCACCTGCTCCCGAACAAAATAGATATCAATCTCAACACAAATGGTTTGATAAGATATTTAAGACTTCCCTTCTTATCTTTTGTGGTGCTTTAGGCCCAGTCTAGCTAGGCGTTGTTTTGGTTTTTTCTCGGTTTTCCTCAATAAACCGAGCAACCCTGTTTTTTTTCGGCACTCGCTTTTATGTGGTGTGTTCTTTCTTTGGGGGTGTTCTTGTAATGCCATTTTTTAATGAATGAATTTGGCAGCTCTTCTGTCAACATTAAAAAAAGACTCCCCTTCTCATGGTAACCTGGATGCATGCATGCACATCTTTTTTGTGGAATACTTCCGATTAGTGTAATTTATTCTCTGCCGAGATATATAGCTTATACCTCTCAAGGTGTATGTCCGCCTAAAGTCTACTATGCACCTGAAGGATAAAAGAATACTGCTGATCCCAGTAGCCCCCGAAACTCGGGTCGATTCTGCAAATCGACCTGAGGATCGAATCCTTGCTTGACAACACACTTTAGGGGAAAAAATCACGGTGTACAGGTGCCCTTGAGACTCAGATCGGATGCGGCCGACCTACCTGAGGATTGTAATATCCTCAAAAACGGTGTTGCACTTTAAATTGTCTGCATTAAATCATCGATGCAGTAGCCCCTCAAGACATGGGTTGGGCAACATGGCTGACCCTAGGATCGAATCTCCTCGAGAACTTGCTCAGCCAAATACCAACGTGTGTGTTTTGCCGTTACCGAGGTGCAGTTCGGCAAACAAGATGTCGTACAGTGGGTTGGACAAGATCTTTCTTGAGCAAAATTATGACTCAAAACAACCCAGGATGGTTCTGCGGGAGCCTTCGGTCGACCCGTGAGACGCCGGTGTGGAAATAATTTAACCGTCGGTGGTGTGGGCTTGAACAACCCCAAGCTAGTTCTACGGGACTCGTATGTCGCTTGTGAGATGTCGACATGGAAATGTTTTCTTTAACAGCCCCAGGCTAGTTCTGGGGGACCCGTCGGTCGCCTGCAAGATGTCGGCATGGGCAGTTTTTTGCTTTAACAACCTGCAGGCCAGCTCCGCGGGACCCATCGGTCGCCCGTGAGATGTCGTCATGGAAATTTTTGCTTTAACAACCCCAGGCTGGCTCTGCGGGACCAGTCGATCACCTGCGAGATGCTAGCATGGATAGAGATATGGAAGGCATCGAAAGCTCGGGAAGGCGCTCGTCGGGCTTGGGCGATGCAAGACTGCCGCCAGAAGAAAATTGTAGATTAAATCCATTAGCAGTGAACACTTGGCAAGCTAAGAAGAAGTATGTACAAACATTTAAGTTTGACATGCTACTTTGTTTCTATTGTTTTTACAAGGCAAATAGAGTTTGATTTTCCTCAAAATTCTTAATTTTTGACTCGGTCTTGATGTTTAACCACACAGTCTTCGCCTTCCACCTCTAAGGGGATTTCCTAGGGTGCTTTGCGATATATAGCCCTTATTCGATGTCTTGGTGCCAGGAGGCGACTATATCAAAAAAAATTAGGCAACCCAACTATAGGTCCTAAACTTACGCTTGTTAGAGAGCATGTGTGAGCGAGTGAATAGTCCCCGGGTAAGGTCCTTCTAGGCCGAGGTCCTTCCGAACCCGGTCTATTAATTGCGACTGCGATAACCAAGCTGCTTCTCTATTGTGACCTCAGACATTTCGAGCACCGTTATGAAAGCAAGCCTCTTATAAAAATTCCTTTGTTTCACACAGACAACCTTTATGGTTTTAGGTTTTATACTTCTGATACATCTTCAATGTATCTATAATTTTTGATTGTTTCATGTTATTATATTGTCCATCTAGGATGTTTTATATGCATTTACATGCTATTTTATATGATTTTGGGGACTAACCTATTAACCTAGAGCCCGATTGCGCTTTACATTTTTCCTTGTTTTTGAGTATCACGAGAAAAGGAAAACTAAACGAGTCAATTTACGAAACATCACGGAACTTATTTTTGGACCAGAAGAAGGCCATGGAGTAAAAGAGTTGGGCCAGAAGAGTCCCCGGCTGCCCACGAGGGTGGGGGGCGCGCCTCCCTACCTCGTGGACAGCCCGGAGACCCCCCTGACTTGTTCTCGACACCAAAATCTCTTATATATACAGAAACCCCCAGAACATAACCTAGATCGGGAGTTCCGCCACCGCAAGCCTCTATAGCCACCAAAAACAAATCTAGACCCGTTTCGGCACCCTGCCGGAGGGGGGATCCCTCACTCGTGGCCATCTTCATCATCCCGGCGCTCTCCATGACGAGGAGGGAGTAGTTCACCCTCGGGGCTGAGGGTATGTACCAGTAGCTATGTGTTTGATCTCTCTCTCTCTCTCTCTCGTGTTCTTGAGGTGGTACGATCTTAATGTATCGCGAGCTTTGCTATTATAGTTGGATCTTATGATGTTTCTCCCCCTCTACTCTCTTGTAATGGATTGAGTTTTCCCTTTAAAGTTATCTTATCAGATTGAGTCTTTAAGATTTGAGAACACTTGATGTATGTCTTCCATATGCTTATCTGTGGTGACAATGGGATATTCACGTGATCTACTTGATGTATGTTTTGGTGATCAACTTGCGGGTTCTGTAACCTCGTGAACTTATGCATAGGGGTTGGCACACGTTTTCGTCTTGCCTCTCCGGTAGAAACTTTGGAGCACTCTTTGAAGTAGTTTGTGTTGGTTTGAATAGATGAATATGAGATTGTGTGATGCATATCGTATAATCATACCCACGGATACTTGAGGTGACATTGGAGTATCTAGGTGACATTAGGGTTTTGGTTGATTTGTGTCTTAAGGTGTTATTCTAGTACGAACTCTATGATAGATCGAACGGAAAGAATAGCTTCATGTTATTTTACTACGGACTCTTGAATAGATCGATCAGAAAGGATAACTTTGAGGTGGTTTCGTACCCTATCATGATCTCTTCGTTTGTTCTCCGCTATTAGTGACTTTGGAGTGACTCTTTGTTGCATGTTGAAGGATAGTTATATGATCCAATTATGTTATTATTGTTGAGAGAACATGCACTAGTGAAAGTATGAACCCTAGGCCTTGTTTCAACGCATTGCAATACCGTTTATGCTCACTTTTATCAATAGTTACCTTGTTGTTTTTATATTTTCAGATTACAAAAACCTATATCTACCATCCATATTGCACTTGTATCACCATCTCTTCGCCGAACTAGTGCACCTATACAATTTACAATTGTATTGGGTGTGTTGGGGACACAAGAGACTCTTTGTTATTTGGTTGCAGGGTTGTTTGAGAGAGACCATCTTCATCCTCGCCTCCCACGGATTGATAAACCTTAGGTCATCCACTTGAGGAAATTTTCTCTTGTCCTACAATCCTCTGCACTTGGAGGCCCAACAACGTCTACAAGAAGAAGGTTGTGTAGTAGACATCAAGCAGTTTCTAGCGCCGTTGCCGGGGAGGTGAGTGCTTGAAGGTATATCTTTAGATCTTGCAATCAAATCTTTTTGTTTCTTGTTTTATCACTAGTTTAGTCTATAAAAGGAAACTACAAAAAAATGGAATTGAGGGTGCCTCATGCGCTTCATCTTTTTAATATCTTTCATGAAAATAAGGATTCCGATAATTGTGCTCAATTGCTAGAGGAAGAATGCATTACAATGTTTGGCACTAAATCTTTGAATGATGAGCATGATTGCAATGTTGTTAGTATGAATTCTTTGCATATCCATAGTACTAATGATGATTGCACTAGTCATGATGAAAATGTCTCTTATAAGCATGTCAACTTTTGCGGAATACATAGAGATTGCAAGTACACACCAAATAGGGAAGATAGATTTTGCAAGAGGCATAAGTACTTAGAAACTAAATGGTTGCAAGAAAGGCTAGATGCTTGTGCTGAAAATTTAAAATTTCTTTGCCATCCTTGTGAACTTTGCAACGAACGTGATCATTTAAACATCCAATGCAAATTGTTTCATGATCATATCATGTCTGAAACTTGTGATCACTTGATTTCCCTTGCACATCATAATGAACCTAATTTGCTTTTGGGTTATGAAGAAATGAAACGTATAACTAAGGATATGCCATAATTTGTCCTTGATAAAGTTCTTGATTTTGATCTAGAAGAAATTTTTATGTATTGTGCGGTGAATTGCATTGAAAATCCTTATATTGCCAATTACATAAAGAAAAGAAAACAAATAGAAGATGAAGAGAATATTAATGAAAGGGAAGAGACTTCCCAATATTCTCCTATTATTTCTTATGATGAATCAGGTAACGAGGAGGAGCTTTCTATTCAACTAATCTCATTAATAAGGAGCTCAAAAGAGAGGGTTAAACCCACACATGATGTGAAGAAGAAAAAGAGAAGACGGAGAAGCAAAGGTAGAAAGGTATCCCTCCCAAATGATGTTGCTCCTATTAGTCATTGTGATGATGATAATTGCTATACTATTGGTGCTATCCATACTATTAATGATGAGAGTGATTATGCTTATGATATGAAAAGGCCCAAGCTTGGGGATGCTATGTTTGATGAGAATGACATGTTTGAGAATATAGTTGCTGCAATTAATGTTTGTCCCAAGCTTGGGGATGCTATGTTTAATGAAGATGATATTTTTAGCCTCCCAAGTTTTGATGAGCAAATTTTTTATGATGATAGAATGCCTCCTACTTATGATGATTATATTGATGAAAGTGGGTTTGGAAGAGTGTCAACTTTATTCAGTAATGATTCCACTATCTTGGAAGAGGTTTCAACTGATTATGATGAGAACAAAGGTGCTACCTATGATGATTATTGTGATGATACTTATGTTATAAAGATTAGTAATGATTATATTTATAGAACTTGTCATTATTATGATTACCCTTTTTCTGGACATTACTCTTTTAACGTGGAAACAATTTATAGTATTCGAGTCTCTTATGATACTCCCACTATTCCGATTGAGAAGAATTTTGCTTATGTAGAGAGTAGTAAATTTTCTATGCTTGTAGATCATGAAAAGAATGCTTTATGTGCTGGTTATATGGTTGAATTCATTCATGATGATACTGAAAATTATTATGAGGTAGGAATATATGCTTGTAGGAGTTGCAATAATATCAAGTTTGCTCTCTATGTGCTTAAAATCTTGAAGTTGTGCTTGTTTTGCCTTCCTATGCTAGTTGATTATTGTTCCCATAAATTTTTTGCTCACAAAATCCTTATGCATAGGAAGTGGGTTAGGCTTAAATATGCTAGTTATATTCTTAATGACGCTTCCATTATGTTTCAATTCTTATCTTTTATGTGAGCATCATTGAAATCATCATGCCTAGCTAGGGGCGTTAAACGTAAGCGCTTGTTGGGAGGCAACCCAATTTTATTTTCGTTCTTTTCCTTTTGCTCCTGTTTAGTAATAAATAATCCATCTAGCCTATGTTTAGATGTGGTTTTATGTTTTAATTAGTGTTAGTGCCAAGTAGAACCTTTGGGAATACATGGGTGAAGTCTTTATGATCATGCTGTAAAAAACAGAAACTTTAGCGCTAACAAGATTAGCTGCCATTTTTTACTGGAGAGTTCTTTTAGGTTGATTCTTTTTTCAGATGATTAATAGACAAATTTCTCAGGTCCACCAATTTATTTAAGAATTTTTGGAGTTCCATAAGTATACGTTTGATACAGATTACTACAGACTGTTCTGCTTTTGACAGATTCTGTTTTCATTGTGTTGTTTGCTTATTTTGATGAATTTATGAGTAGTATCGGAGGGTATGAACCATATATAAGTTGGAATACAGTAGATATTACACCAATATGTATTTAGAAT
Organism: Aegilops bicornis; assembly: GCA_021605145.1. Classification (NCBI taxonomy): domain Eukaryota; kingdom Viridiplantae; phylum Streptophyta; class Magnoliopsida; order Poales; family Poaceae; genus Aegilops; species Aegilops bicornis. Next base: position 188,243,810 of record CM038671.1, on the reverse strand, counting down.
GAGTTCACAAGAGTACCTAAGTGGTGATTTATTTTCTTATACTAGCAGACTTCTGAGTTTTCTGTTGAGTTTTGTGTTGTGAAGTTTTCAAGTTTTGGGTAAAGATTCGATGGACTATGGGATAACGAGTGGAAAGAGCCTAAGCTTGGGGATGCCCAAGGCAACCCAAGGTAATATTCAAGGACAACAAAGAGCCTAAGATTGGGGATGCCCCGGATGGCATCCCCTCTTTCGTCTTCGTTCATCGGTAACTTTACTTGGAGCTATATTTTTATTCACCACATGATATGTGTTTTGCTTGGAGCGTCATTTTATTTTATTTTGTTTTGCTTGCTGTTTGAATAAAATACCAAGATCTGAAATTCTTAAATGTTAGAGAGTCTTCACATAGTTACATAATTATTCAACTACTCATTGACCTTCACTTATATCTTTTGGAGTAGTTTGTCATTTGCTCTAGTGCTTCACTTATATCCTTTTAGAGCACGGCGGTGGTTCTGTTTTGAAGAAATAGATGAAATATCATGCTTCACTTATATTATTTTGAGAGTATTTAGAACAGCATGGTAATTTTCTTTGGTTATGAATTTAGTCCTAATATGATGGGCATCCAAGAGGGATATAATAAAAACTTTCATATAAAGTGCATCGAATACTATGAGAAGTTTGATTCTTTATAATTGTTTTGAGATATGAAGATGGTGATATTAGAGTCATGCTAGTTGAGTAGTTGTGAATTTGATAAATACTTGTTCTAAAGTTTGTGATTCCCGTAGCATGCACGTATGGTGAACCGTTATGTGATGAAGTCGGAGCATGATTTATTTATTGATTGTCTTCCTTATGAGTGGCGGTCGGGGACGAGCGATGGTCTTTTCCTACCAATCTATCCCCCTAGGAGCATGCATGTAGTACTTTATTTCGATAACTAATAGATTTTTGCAATAAGTATGTGAGTTCTTTATGACTAATGTTGAGTCCATGGATTATACGCACTCTCACCCTTCCACCATTGCTAGCCTCTCTAATACCGCGCACCTTTCGCCGGTATCATACACCCACCATATTCCTTCCTCAAAACAGCTACCGTACCGACCTATTATGGCATTTCCATAGCCATTCCGAGATATATTGCCATGAAACTTTCCACCGTTCCGTTTATTATGACACGATCCATCATTGTCATATTGCTTTGCATGATCATGTAGTGGACATCGTATTTGTGGCAAAGCCACCTTTATAATTCTTTCATACATGTCACTCTTGATTCATTGCACATCCCGGTACACCACCGGAGGCATTCACATAGAGTCATATTTTGTTCTAAGTATTGAGTTGTAATTCTTGAGTTGTAAGTAAATAAAAGTGTGATGATGATCATTATTAGAGCATTGTCCCAAGTGAGGAAAGGATGATGGAGACCATGATTCCCCCACAAGTCGGGATGAGACTCCGGACGAAAAAAAGGAAAAAAAAGAGGCCATAAAAAAGGAGAAAAAAGCCCAAACAAAAAAAATAAAAGATGAGAGAAAAAGAGAGAAGGGACAATGTTACTATCCTTTTAACACACTTGTGCTTCAAAGTAGCACCATGGTCTTCATGATAGAGAATCTCCTATTTTGTTACTTTCATATACTAGTGGGAATCTTTCATTATAGAACTTGGCTTGTATATTCCAATGACGGGCTTCCTCAAAATGCCCTAGGTCTTGGTGAGCAAGCGAGTTGGATGCACACCCACTTAGTTTCTTTTTGAGCTTTCATACACTTATAGCTCTAGTGCATCCGTTGCATGGCAATCCCTACTCACTCACATTGATATCTATTGATGGGCATCTCCATAGCCCGTTGATACGCCTAGTTGATGTGAGACTATCTTCTCCTTTTTGTCTTCTCCACAACCACCATTCTATTCCACCTATAGTGCTATGTCCATGGCTCACGCTCATGTATTGCGTGAAGATTTAAAAAGTTTGAGAACATCAAAAGTATGAAAGAATTGCTTGGCTTGTCATCGGGGTTGTGCATGATTTAAATATTTTGTGTGATGAAGATAGAGCATAGCCAGACTATATGATTTTGTAGGGATAACTTTCTTTGGCCATGTTATTTTGAGAAGACATGATTGCTTTGTCAGTATGCTTGAAGTATTAGTGTTTTCATGTCAATATTAAATTATTGTTTTGAATCTTATGGATCTGAATATTCATGCCACAATAAAGAAGATTACATTGATAAATATGTTAGGCAGCATTCCAAATCAAAAATTCTGTTTTTATCATTTACCTACTCGAGGACGAGCAGGAATTAAGCTTGGGGATGCTTGATACATCTCCAACGTATCTATAATTTTTGATTGTTCCATGCTATTATATTATCCATCTAGGATGTTTTATATGCATTTATATGCCATTTTATATGATTTTTGGGACTAACCTATTAACCTAGAGCCCAGTGCCAGTTTCTGTTTTTTTCCTTGTTTTTGAGTATCACAAAAAAGGAAAACTAAACGGAGTCCAATTAACATGGAACTTCACGGGACTTATTTTTGGACCAGAAGAAGGCCATGGAGTAAAAGAGTTGGGCCAAAAGAGTCCCGGGCTGCCCACGAGGGTGTGGGGCGCGCCCACAGGCGCGCCTCCTATACCTCATGGACAGCAGGAGACCCCGACTTGTTCTCGGCCTTAAAACCTCTTATATATACGGAAACCCCCAGAACATAACCTAGATCGGGAGTTCCGCCGCCGCAAGCCTCTATAGCCACCAAAAACCAATCTAGACCCGTTCCGGCACCCTGCCGGAGGGGGATCCCTCACTGGTGGCCATTCATCATCCCGGCGCTCTCCATGACGAGGAGGGAGTAGTTCACCCTCGGGGCTGAGGGTATCTACCAGTAGCTATGTGTTTGATCTGTCTCTCTCGTGTTCTTTAGGTGGTACGATCTTGATGTATCGCGAGCTTTTCTATTATAGTTGGATCTTATGATGTTTCTCCCCCTCTACTCTCTTGTAATGGATTGAGTTTTCCCTTTGAAGTTATCTTATCGGATTGAGTCTTTAAGTATTTGAGAACACTTGATGTATGTCTTGCATGTGCTTATCTGTGGTGACAATGGGATATTCACGTCATCTACTTGATGCATGTTTTGGTGATCAACTTGCGGGTTCCGTAACCTCGTGAACTTATGCATAGGGGTTGGCACACGTTTTCGTCTTGACTCTCCGGTAGAAACTTTGGGGCACTCTTTGAAGTACTTTGTGTTGGTTTGAATAGATGAATATGAGATTGTGTGATGCATATCGTATAATCATACCCACGGATACTTGAGATGACATTGGAGTATCAAGGTGACATTAGGGTTTTGGTTGATTTGTGTCTTAATGTGTTATTCTAGTACGAACTCTATGATAGATCGAACGGAAAGAATAACTTCATGTTATTTTACTACAGACTCTTGAATAGATCGATCAGAAAGGATAACTTTGAGGTGGTTTCGTACCCTATCATAATCTCTTCATTTGTTCTCCGCTATTAGTGACTTTGGAGTGACTCTTTGTTGCATGTTGAGGGATAGTTATATGATCCAATTATGTTATTATTGTTGAGATAACTTGCAGTAGTGAAAGTATGAACTCTAGGCCTTGTTTCCGAGCATTGCAGTACCGTTTTTGCTCACTTTTATCAATAGTTACCTTGGTGTTTTTATATTTTCAGATTACAAAAACCTATATCTACCATCCATATTGCACTCGTATCACCATCTCTTCGCCGAACTAGTGCACCTATACAATTTACCATTGTATTGGGTGTGTTGGGGACACAAGAGACTCTTTGTTATTTGGTTGCACGGTTGTTTGAGAGAGAACATCTTCATCCTACGCCTCCCACGGATTGATAAACCTTAGGTCATCCACTTGAGGGAAATTTGCTACTGTCCTACAAACCTCTGCACTTGGAGGCCCAACAACGTCTACAAGAAGAAGGTTGTGTAGTAGACATCAACTTCTAACCCACCGATCGAGTTTGCGCATTTTGTGATACTCAACTTTTCACTTCTCCCACCTGAGATACTTTACCGGTTTAGCTAGAGGTAACAATCCTAGAGGTGCTCCCTGTACACCCTTAGCCGAACGTGCGAAAACGTAAGGGGTAAACATTGGGGCCAGGAAATCCAACTTTTGACCCGAGACACAAGTCAAAATTGATGCATATAGTGGTTTTATGTTCGAGGAAGTCGTCTCGGCTCCTCGGAGCGCTTCAATGTTCGTTATGTTTGGATTGTATGCAGCCCCTAGACAAAGCATGTGGTTCCACTTTGTGGAATACGACAAGGCATTCGTTCTGAAGATTATAACTAGCTGCACCAGCACAAAAAGCATATATGAGGCCCAGATTTGGGACATCTTTTCATTCAATTCAAACTAAGGTCGAACATAATGATTGAGCTAAACATTATTGAGGGAGTCCTGGATTAGGGGGTGTCCGGATAGCCGGACTATGACCTTTGGCCGGACTCCTGGACTATGAAGATACAAGATTGAAGACTTCGTCCCGTGTCCGGATGGGACTTTCCTTGGCGTGGAAGGCAAGCTTGGCGATACGGATATGTAATCTCCTACCATTGTAACCGACTCTGTTTAACCCCAACCCTATTCGGTGCCTATATAAACCGGAGGGTTTTAGTCCGTAGGACGAACAACAATCATACCATAGGCTAGCTTCTAGGATTTAGCCTCTCTGATCTCGTGGTAGATCTACTCTTGTACTACCCATATCATCAATATTAATCAAGTAGGAGTAGGGTTTTACCTCCATCGAGAGGGCCCAAACCTGGGTAAAAACATCGTGTCCCCTGTCTCCTGTTACCATCCGCCTAGACGCCGATTCGGGACCCCTACCGAGATCCGCCGGTTTTGACACCGACATTGGTGCTTTCATTGAGAGTTCCTCTGTGTCGTCATCTTTAGGCCCGATGGCTCCTCCGATCATCAATAACGATGCGCTCAAGGGTGAGACTTTTCTCCCCGGACAGATCTTCGTATCCGGTGGCTTTGACTACGGGCCAATTCGCTTGGCCATCTGGAGCAGATTTAAAGCTACGCCCCTGGCCATCAGGTCAGATTTGGAAGTTTGAACTACACGGCTGACATCCGCGGAGACTTGATCTTCGACGGGTTCGAGCCACAGCCAGCGCGCCCGCCTTTATCACGAGGGGCATGATCTAGCTTCTGCACGGACGGTGTCCTAGAAACGCACGGTGTCCGCTCGACCTTTAGCTCGAGCCGATTGTGCCGTCGAGGGCAGGTGGCTGGACACCGCCTTTGGGGGCTGCGATCTCTGGCGGTTGAGGCGTACACCTACCACATCGCTTCTTGGCTTCGTGACTCCAAGGTGCCGGACTCCTCTCCGGACTCTTAGCCCTCCACGCCCCCGCTAATCGAATCCGATTGGGCGCCGATCATGGAATTAACTGCCGCGGACATCTTTTAGCACTCGCCCTTTGGCGACATCCTGAATTCAATAAAGTCTCTCTCCTTATCAGGAGAGCCTGGCGGATTATGGTCGGGAAGGTCGGGATGCGGACGACGAAGAAATTCAAAGCCCACCCACCACCCACTTCGTAGCCGCTGCCGATGATTTAACCGACATGCTCGACTTGACTCCGAAGACATCGGCGGTATGGACGGCGATGTAGGGAGGAAACATGAACCAGCGCCTATAGGGCCTCGGAGAACCACCTCATCTCACGATGTATACATGGTGGACACATCTAAAGGAACCGACGATGAGGAACAACGGGACGCTATGAAGGATCGCTCCATCGAAAAGCAGTCAAAACGGCGATGTAAGCGCCGCTCAAAGTCCCACCTCGATAAAAACAACAGCCATACAGACCCAGCTATAGAGCAGGGTGAACCGGTGGACGACGAACATGCTATCGAGCAACCGTCCGAACAGGACAATCTGGATAAACAACCCGTCCCCGGCGAAGATAACAGTCCGGACGAACTCACGCCGGACAATTTGCTGGAGCAGAAGAACCTCCACAAAAGGCTCGTCGCCACATCACGTAGCCTGAAAAAGCAGAAGCGGAAGCTCAAAACAGCGGAAGATGCACTCAGAATCAGATGGAGCAAAGTACTCAACACCGCAGACAAATACGGCGACAGTCGCCGAACAAAGAGCTACCCAAAGCGAAAACTACTGCCCGAATTTGATGAGGAGGCCGTAGAGCCCCCACAATCAAAAAACAAGGAGGCCACCCGGTCGGATGGACGACCCCTTTGCAAACAGAGAGCGGCAAACGGCGCCGCACACAAGCCGGCACGCGATCCGCACAAGGATTCGCATCAAAAAGATGGCGCAGTTAGATATATCTACGGGCCAAGAAAGCAAGCTCTAGTAAGCAAGGCAACACATCAAGTATCCAGACATCACGGTACACCTAAATATAGGGGTGCCGCACACCCCCTATGTTTCACCGATGAGGTGCTGGATCATGAATTTCCGGTGAGATTCAAGCCCGTAAACATAGAGGCATCTGACGGAACAACAGACCACGAGTGCGGATTGAGGATTACATCCTCCATATACACATGGCTAGAGGAGATGATCTCCACGCCATAAAATACTTACCCCTCAAGCTCAAAGGGCCAGCCCGGCATTGGCTTAAAAGCCTTCCCGAAAACACCATTGGAAGTTGGGAAGAGCTCGAGGATGCCTTTCTGGCAAATTTTCAAGGGACCTATGTCTGACCTCCGGATGCCGACGATTTAAGCCACATAGCTCAACAGCCAGGAGAGTCAGCCCGGAAATTTTGGAACAGATTCCTTACAAAAAAGAACCAAATAGTCGACTGCCCAGACGCCGAAGCCTTAGCAGCTTTCAAACACAACGTCCGAGACGAATGGCTCGCCAGACACCTCGGCCAAGAAAAGCCAAGAACAATGGCGGCATTAACAAGCCTCATGACCCGCTTTTGCGCGGGAGAGGATAGCTGGCTAGCAAGATGCAGCACCAGCGACCCAAGTACATCCGAAGTCAGGGATGGAAACGGGAAACCACGACGCAACATGGACCAGCGTTGGACTAAGGGAAACAGCCCGAAACGCACGACAGTCAATGCCGGATTCAAAAGCTCTCGGCAGAATCATAAAAAGTTGCCCCTTAAGGATAACAGGGACGAGCTATCTAACTTAAACAAAATCTTGGACAAGATATGCCAAATCCACAGTACTCCCGGGAAGCCTGCAAACCACACCCACAGAGATTGTTGGGTCTTCAAGCAGCCCGACAAACTCAACGCCGAACACAAGGGGCTCGACACACCAAGCGAGGACGATGACGAACCCCAAAAGCAGAGCACCGGAAAACAAAAGAATTTCCCACAAGAAATCAAAACAGTGAACTCACTTCACGTGACAAAAGGGAAAATAGAGCGGCGCCCATAGAGTGCAGCGCCATAGGGCCTATCCGGAAGAGTCCCGCCACCGGGTTGTTAAAACCAATCACCTTCGACCATCTGGATTACTCTAGAAGTATAAGGCGCATGAGGTTGGACTGCCTTGATATTAGATCCGATAATTGGCGGACTCCAATTTTCACAAGTCCTAATGGACGGCGGTAGTGATCTAAACCTGCTATATCAGGACACAATCCGCAATATGGGGATAGACCCAACCAAATTTCGCCACAGCAACACTTCCTTTCAAGGGGTAATGTCAGGCCCATATGCCCATTGTACGGGCTCTCTACTGCTAGAAGTTGTGTTCGGCTCACCCGACAACTTCCTCCGTGAAAAGTTAACCTTCCACCTCGCCCCATTTACAAGTAGCTATCAAGCATTATTGGGACGCGAAGCTTTCGCCCGCTTTAATGCAATACCGCATTATGCATCCCTTACACTTAAAATGCCCGGTCCACGTGGCATCATATCATTAAAGGGAAACATCGAGGGTTCCTCGAGTCCGGAAAATTGTGCGGATGCCTTGACAGCCCCACAATAAACCGGCCTCACCAATACAAGCACTTAAACAGGTCGGCCAGACCCCGGACACGGCTGGACGAGTCCGGCGTAAACATACAAGGGCTCGCTAGACGCATACCCCCGTACAAGGGGCTCCACGCATCCACAACAAGAGACAATAAAGCTCAATTTTGTTCATTCTTTGAATTGTACTTTCTTTATATAATATAACGTACATTTTCGCACGATCTTTTTCAACTAAGTTCCTCTCTTTTACAGATGAACACCGTGCTACACCCGTCCAGGATACGGCACAACGGAGACACAGGCACAGACGTGCAGTAGGGACCCGTTGCAAGGATTCTTTTCAGATTAAGACCCTGCATAAACCTTTTTTACTGTCTCTTGTTTATACACATCCCCTGGTTTCTTGCTATAACCAAGGAGGAGGTTGGTGTTTTGGCATAGGCCACGTCAGAATTTCGCGCGTACCTGGACACCAGGGGATTTTTACTAAGGGTGATTGTTCGACCCGTTTTCATAAAGACCGAATACCTTAGGGAGTGTTTGGCGTCTCGAGTTAGGCCTTATATGCATCAGCTCTGAATCATGTCTTTGGTCAAATGTTGGGTTTGAGGCTCCTGTGTTTTGCTGCCTTACGTTCCGCTCTATCGGCTAATGCGACACCAGGAGAACTACTGCGATTGTGCCCCCGGTTCGGCCAGGGGAGCACGTCAGTAGAGAAAGCCGAAAACTGACTGTCATGATATAGCGTGAGACTGGTCAACCACTCGATGACCCGCTGGAATCTTTAGAATTCCTCCGCATTGACGAAGGGCCGTTTCGGCCAGGCACATACGTGCCCGAATTGGTGAGCGGTGCCCCTAGGGGCTATATAGTAGCCCCAGCCGAACTCCTATGGCTAAGTGAAAGTGATAAAGCATTATAGTCTGGTTGCCTAGTTTGCTGCGCTATCACCTCCTTTGTAGGACCAAGGCGTTGGATCAAGTGTGAAAATGCATTTTACAAGCGCCCCGCATTATATGCGTGGGGGTTGAAGCCAAAGACTGCCATCTTTCAGGTTATATACACATATACATTAACGGCCGCACATGAGGTATTTTTAATTCTTGAAAGCACAAGTATAAAAAGCTTTTATATTCCATCGAAACATTGTTTCACAATAATACATGTTATTCGAACATAATATCCTTCGAGCACTGCGTCTCTATTAAACGAGCACCCTGAAGAACTTCCTGAAAATAGTGCTCGACAGGTACTCGGCTTCCGTCCGAATCTTGGGATGCAACATCGGTGGCCTTCATCTCCGCCCAGTATGTCTTGACATGGGCAAGAGTCATCCGCGCACCCTCTATGCATGCTGACCGCCTCATTGCTTTGATATGCGGCACCGCACCAAGGAACTGCTGCACCAAGCCAAAATAACTCTTCGCCTCGGACCTTTTCGGCCACAAATAAGTCACGACATTCTTCATGGCAAGTCCGGACAACCTATTCAGCTCCGCCCATTCGGCCAAACGATCGGTTAATGGAAGTGGATGCTCTGGACTACGGAACTGCGACCAAAGAAGCTCTTCCATCTCGTGATCCTTTGATCTCCGAAGTGTTGACCACGTCCGCGGCACTTTCGCCGCCAAGTCGAATAAGCATCCACACTACTCCACAGCGGTCCAGCGAGCATATTTAGGATCCGTGAACTTCCTACGCAGCAGAAAGGGCTTTCCAGCCGCGATATCTCCGGCCTGACGTAGCTCCTCCTTCATAGCTCTCATCGCAGAGCGAGCATCCTTGGCCTTGGTGGTGGCCTTCTTCAGGTCCTATTGCTCCGCTCGACCTTCTTTTCAAGAAGCTCGCAGCGGTCGGTAGCATTCTTCAACTTCACGGCCATCTCGGCCATTTCCTTCTTGCTTCGGCAGTGAGCAGCCTGTTCGACTTTTAGCTCTTCGGCCGCCTTTAAGGCAGCCGCATCACTTTTCCTGGCCTGTTCCTTGGCTCGGGCAAGCTCTGCCAGAAGATTCTCCATGGCAGCAGCACCATCTGCATCAAGCATACATGTTATAAGGCACGGGCATCAATCTCCCTTACTATGTGTCCACGGAGAAACTGCATACCTTGTGACTCGTCCAGCCGCTTGTTGACAAGTGCGATGTCAGCATCCGCCACGTCAAGTTGCCGCTTGAGTTCGGCAAATTCATCAGTCCGGCTAGCCACCGGACGCCCCGCCACCTACATAGGAAGGGCGACATATTATATCTGGGATTATGATCCTCATCACGCTGTCATTTTTGACAACGCACCGAGTCTCAGGGGCTACTATCTACACGGGGCGCATCTTATATATGCGGAACCGTCAAAAGGTACATCATTGCACGTACCTCAAAACCCATCAGTAAACTCCTGGCGGCCTCGTACAACCCGCTTTCCGCGGAAGAAATCTTTTCAATCACCGTACCCATCAATGCACGGTGATCTTCTGAGATAGACACTCGCCCGAGCAGATCCTTCAACTCCTCCGACCGTGCACCAGGAGGTGTCGGACTCGTCCGATGGCCCTTTTCGAAGGCCGGACACCGAGGGCTCCGGGGGGCCCTAGGACCGCACTCCACCCCTGCCGGATTCGGGGAAACCCTCCACGACGACACCTCGAGATCGTCCGCCTCGCTAGGCGGTACGACAGGGGGAGGTGTTCCGCTCTCCATCATCTCCGGACGAAGATCCCCCGAAGACGAGCTCTGCTGAGAAGGGCTGAGATCCGAACTACAAGGTAAAATTTCGGTCATCTTCAGAAACAAAACAGGGATGTCTTTTATTTTATAAACTCCCTCTCTACTTACGGCTCATTTGGAGGGCTGATCTCCTTGGGAAACAATGCGGCGGGGCATCTTCCGGCTGAGGACCCTCTGGCGAAGATTTCTTCCCATGCTTTGAGGCCTTGGTCTCCGGGTCTCCAGAGGCGGTCCTCTTCTCCCCTTGGATGGAGGGATTATCGATCCCTCCTTTCTTGATAACCTCCTTCGCAGAGGCAGTAGCTTCCTTGTTCCCCCTTCGCCTTCTTCTAAAGGCACAGCCTCGACATCTTGATTAACACGGGATCGGCGTGGTCTCGAGGGAGGGGCGGACACTGATCAGTTTTGCTTTTGCTATCCACTCCTGTGTAAGGGACAACTCTTTTAAGGGCAAGTTTATGATAAATATCTGAGATAGCATGTCAGATGCAGGACTACTTACTTGGGCATCCGGGCGATTGCAGCTCAGACCTGCATCCTCGGTCAAGTCCAGACACATTGCTTGTGATCCGAAGAATAGTTTGTACATCTCCACGGGCGTTGCACCCATGAAGTGTTGAAGAGCTCGCGGTCCCTCCGGATTGAACTCCCACAGGCGGAGGGGGCGACGTTTGCAGGGCAGGATGCGACGAATCAGCATGACCTTCGTTACTACGACCAGATTGATCTCTCTCTCTAGGAGGTCTCGAATACGACCCTGCAACAAGGGAACATCCTTGGACGGCCCCCAGTCAAGCCCTTTATTGACCCATGACGCCAGCAGCGGTGGAGGACCCGAGCGAAAGGCGGGTGGCGCCACCCATTTGGTGCCCCTGGGAGCTGTGATATAAAACCACTCTTGTTGCCATAGACTGAGCTCCTTTTGAATAGAGCCCTCGGGCCATGGGCGTCGGCATTCTTACTTATAACAGCCCCTCCACTTTCTGCTGTTGCCCTTTATCATCTTCGGCTCCACCTTGAAGGTTTTGAGCCACAATCCGAAGTGTGGGGTAATGCGGAGGAAGGCTTCACATACGACGATGAACGACGAGATGTGGATGATGGACTCAGGATCCAAGTCGTGAAATTCCAGCCCGTAATAAAACATGAGCCCCCTCACGAAGGAGTCCATCGGGAAACTTAGTCCCCGAAGGAAGTGAGACGTGAACACCATGCTTTCACCAGGCTTGGGAGTGGGAATAACCTGCCCTTGAGCAGGCAACCTATGCGAGATTTCGCCGGTTAGATACCTGGCATCTCTTAGCTTTAGGACGTCTTCTTCCGTGACGGAGGAAGGCATCCACCAGCCTTGGAGGTCGGAGCCGGACATCATCGAAGGTCCGAAGCGCCTGAATCTGGAGCTTTGGGTGTTGGAACTCGAAGCGAGGGGCGGATTCGATGGAGATTGAGAAAAAGGAGCGGGGCCTTGGTCTCTTTATAAAGAGGTTGAATACCAGGAGCCCTCCCCGTGACCGTTCGGGACTCGCCTTCGATAGAGGAGGCGTGCCAACGGGCACGATTGGGTTACCCACGCCCGTATTGATGAGAATCCCGGAATAAGGGGACACGATCTCTGCTTTGACAAGACGTGCAAAGGAAACCGCCTCGCTAAAGGCGTTGAGGTTCGACAGTAAAAATGATTCGAATAAAGGCTTGGCCGTGGTGTGATGTCACGCTGCGGAATACGTCAGCAGATTGAACTTGTGTAAATGTTATTCTCTCTACGGTGGTATGTGGAACTTATTTTGCAGAGCCGGACACTATCCTTGTGTTCAAAATCTTCTATGAAGTATTCGGCAGAGGAACCCACCTTGCAATGCCGAAGACAATATGCGCGCCGGACTCGTCGTCATTGAAGCCAGTTCAGGGGCTACCGAGGAGTCTGGATTAGGGGTGTCCGGATAGCGGACTATGACCTTTGGCGGACTCTGGACTATGAAGATACAAGATTTACGACTTCGTCCCGTGTCCGGATGGGACTTTCCTTGGCGTGGAAGGCAAGCTTGGCGTCTGAGATATGTAGATCTCCTACCATTGTAACCGACTCTGGTAACCCTAACCCTATTCGGTGCCTATATAAACCGGAGAGTTTTAGTCCAGGGGTGAACAACAATCCTACCATAGGCTAGCTTCTAGGGTTTAGCCTCTCGATCTCGTGGTAGATCTACTCTTGTACTACCCATACCATCAATATTAATCAAGCGGGAGTAGGGTTTTACCTCCATCGAGAGGGCGAACACTGGTAAAAACATCGTGTCCCTTGTCTCCTGTTACCATCCGCCTAGACGCACAGTTCGGGACCCCCTACCCGAGATCCGCCGGTTTTGACACCGACAATTATTAAAAAAGCGAAGAAATAATGAAAGTTGTACAAAGCATCATCGCTGAGATAGCGTTTCGAGGTCGAGCTTCCGCCTCCATGTCCAGTGTCATCATGTCATCCCGTGTTCTCCGCTTTCCATCCCTTGTCCATCCAAGGGTGGTGACACATGTACCTTCAAGCATGGAGATGGATCTCGATCCTCGTCTAAAGCGTAGAGTACGACACCTAATGAATTTTATAGTCTTTGATAATGATCCGCTATGTTCTGCAACCCAAAGGATGTTGCTCGAATACGTATGCGGTCGCCCGCGGCCAGGACTGTGATGCCCGTGTAATCAAGCTACAGTAATCCCTTGGTAATGATGTCACATCACCACGATTACTGTTGCTAATCTCGTGTTAGTTTAGAACCGATCCAAATTCAAATTTAAGATCAAGTCGAACAGTTAAAATTTTCAAAAGTGAAAACTAAAATGTTGTAATTGTGCTAGATAAATCATGGGTAATAATGGTGGAGAAACCTAAATTTAATAACATGTTTAAGTGTCAAAATAATTAAAACTGTGGGTTAAATAATAAAATAAAAGCCTTTCAAATTTTATAAAATATTAAACTATTTTAATTGGGATGAGAATTAATGTGGCAGTTGTTTATTTAAAAGCACCAAGTTAGGTGTTAGTGATAATTTTTATAAAACTGAAATAAAAGAAAACTAGAAGTAAAATAATGAAAGGAAAATAAAGAAAAGAAACAAACACAAAACATAAAAATAAGAAAGACCACCTCGGGCCTCGGCCCAGCTGGTTGCAGCCGGCCGGCCCAGCCAGTCGCACCCCCCGGTCGGCCTACAAGGCCCCCCTCGCTCCCCACCCCAAACCCTAAAATCCCCGATCCCTCGCTCCTCCGATCCGATCTGGATCGGGCGCTTCGCTTCGTCGCCGCGCCCTGGCGACGCCCTTCCGGCGCCTGCGCCGTCTCGACCACGTCTCGGCCGCTCCCGCGCCCGTCCCGGCGCTGCCCCACCGTCACCGGACTGCGCCTCCGTCCCGCAGCTTCTTCACTGCCCTCGCGCCGCGCCTGCAGCACCACCAGCTGGTGCCGTCATCGCCACACCCCGCCGAAGCTCGCCACCACCCCTCGTGACCTCCTCGTCGCCCCGTGCTGACGTCGTCGCCAACCACCGCCACTTACCGACGCCGGCGCCCGGAGCTTCACCACCGGCCTGCCTCCTCTTCGCCGCATCGCCACCCTGCTGGAGGACGACCTCGCCGGCCTGCGTCGTTCTTCGTCGTCGTCTCCCACCACCGCCCCGAGCACCGCTGCCCAAACCCTACCGGCCCCGTGAGCTCACGCCTCCCTCCTCTCTATCCGCTCCGCCTCACCCGTCCCCCCTCGTGCGCTGCCCTGCTCCGTGGCCTTGGCCACCCTCGCCGTGCCAGGGGTCGAGCCCCTGTCGCTCGGCCGCGATCTCGCCGCTGCCCCCCTGCTCCTACTAGTTGCTTTGCTCAAGCTGTTGCAGGCCGTGTGGCACGGCCGAACGTCCGCGCTTGCCCGCCCCTTGGCGCCTGCTCGTCCCCCTCGCGCCATGTGCGCCCGTTGAGGCCACCGGCGCCCACGCGCCCGCCCCGGCCCCGTTCCGGCCTCGCCTCATTACCGGGTAGGGCTGCGGCTTCGCCCGCACCCGCCTGCCCGTATGCCTGTTAAGGCCCTTTTGCCTATGACAAGGGGGCCCCACCCCAGAACGTTTTAAATAATAACAATAATAGTAATTAAATTAATTAATTAATTAATTAAATTAATTAACCATGTTTAGTTAAACTAATTAAACTTAATTAACCTAAATATCTAATTAAGCTAACTAATCTGTTAGTTAGGGCAATGTGTCAATGAGATGGGACCCACACGTCAGTGAACCAGTCAACACCTCTGTTGACTGCTGATGTCATGCTGACGTCATGCTGATGTAATAATACTAATTTCGAATTAATTTAATAATAATAATTTAGAAAATGATTTAAAACTTTAAAAATTAATATAAAATAATCCGTAACTCGGATGGAAAAACTTTGTACATGAAAGTTGCTCAGAACGGCGAGCCAAATCCGGATACGCAGCCCATTCATCCGCCACGCGTCCCTAGCTTAGCTAACCTGCAACATTTCACCTCCGATTCATCTGCCCGAAAACACGGAACACCGGGGATGCTTCCCGGATGTTTCCCCCCTTTCACCGGTACCACCTAGTACCGCGTTAGGTCAATCTAGACCGCGTATTGCCACGTTTCGCTTTGTGATGCTTTGATTGCTCTGTTATTTATTGTGTTCCCCCTCCGTTACTTCTTTCCGGTAGACCTCGAGACTGCCGGCGACCCCCAGTTCGACTACGGAGTTGACGACCCCTCCTTGTCTGAACAACCATGCAAGCCCCCCCCTCTGATCACCAGATATCGCCTATTCTACTCTATACTGCTTGCATTAGAGTAGTGTAGCATGTTACTGCTTTCCATTATACCTATCCTGATGCATAGCCCTCCTTGCTACTACTGTTGTTACCTTTACCTACAATCCTACTTGCTTAGTATAGGATGCTAGTATTTCCATCTGTGGCCCTACATTCTTGTCCGTCTGCCGTGCTATACTATCGGGCCGTGATCACTCGGGAGGTGATCACGGGTATATACTATATACTTATACATGATACATGTGGAGACTAAAGTCGGGTCGGCTGGTGGAGCACCCGCGAGTGGATCTTTGTGGAGGAGCGACAGGGCAGGTTGAGACCGCCTAGGAGAGAGGTGGGCCTGGCCCTGTTCGTCGTTCGCGGATACTTAACACGTTTAGCGAGATCTGGGTATTTGATCTGAGTCTGGCCATTTGGTCTATACGCACTAACCATCTACGTGGGAGTAGTTATGGGTATCCGGCGTGGTGGTATCACCGAAGCTTTCGTGACGTCGGCCGATCGGCGCGCGCGAATTGACTGGAACGCCACTAGGCTAGGTCTCGCTTCGGCCGCCTCATAGCGTCTTGGTGTGCTCGAGGCGATGGGCCCAGACCCTGGCGCTTAGGTTTGAACCCGGCGTCTTGACCTCTCTGTTATGCCTAGGTGGGGCTGCGGCGTGTTGATCTTCTGGCGGCGGGCATGACCCGTAAAAGTGTGTCCGCCAAATGGGATCAAGCGTGTTGGGTTATGTGGTGCACCCTGCAGTGAAGTTAATCTATTCGAATAGCCGTGATCTTGATAATGGGACGACTTGGAGTTGTACCTTGACCTTATGACAACTAGAACCGGATACTTAATAAAACACACCCTTCCAAGTCCGAGATACAACCCGGTGGTCGCCTCTCTCGGGGATACGAGGAGGGATCGCCGGGTAGGATTATTGCTATGTGATGCTACTTGGAGGACTTGATCTACTCTGCAACAAGTCGCAAGGCGGAGGCTGCGAAGCGTAGTCTTCGACAAGATTAGCTATCCCCTCTTATTACGGCATTCTGCAGTTCAGTCCATCGATATGGCCCTCTACACATATATCCATGCATATGTAGTGTAGCTCCTTGCTTAAGTAGTACTTTGGATGAGTACTCACGGTTGCCTTGTTACCCCTTTTCCCTCTCTTTACGGGTTGCTGCAACTGCACGATGGAGCCAGGAGCCGACGCCATCGTCGATGACTACTACTAATCGGAGGCGCCTACTACCACATGCAGCCCGACGGCGACTGTGAGTAGTTAGGAGGATCCCAGGCGGGAGGCTGCGTCTCTTCGATCTCGTATCCCGGTTTGTGCTAGCCTTCTTAAGGCAAACTTGTTTAACTTATGTCCGTACTCAGATATTGTTGCTTCCGCTGACTTCGTCTATGATCGAGCACTTGTATTCGAGCCCTCGAGGCCCTCGGCTTGTATTATGATGCTTGTATGACTTATTTATGTTTTAGAGTTGTGTTGTGATATCTTCCGTGAGTCCTCGATCTTGATCGTACACATTTGCGTGCATGATTAGTGTACGATTGAATCGGGGCCACAAGTTGGTATCGAGCCGATTGCTGTAGGAATCCCCCTTTCCAACTCCTTGGCCGAAGTCGAGTCTAGACATTGCAAAAACTTTTACTAACTTGGCTGTGTGCCTTACGGGCCCACGTCGCCATCGGGTGGTACTAGGATCTTTTACACCTCGACCTTTACTCTGGGACTCTGAACTCTCTTCTACTCGGGTTAAATGAATTTTACTAAATCTAACATTAGGATCTCGTTATCACTTTCACCCGGAGAGCCCCTTATTATTGATGATCGTCTGCTGCACCAGAAGACCCCGAAGATACTCTCCACTGTTAACCTGAGAACTTATGTTCGTCGCATTTGCAATTCCCCTTCCACCGTAAACCCTTATGGATAACTACTTGCAGTTGTTATTCTTACCTTCATCCCCAGTTGGTCTTGTTATTACAAGATACCCTGAAAAACTCGTCGTTGTTTTGATAATCCTTTGAGCTTACTGCCTTGTTATTCTTTGTCACCTGAATACCCCTACGGATAATTCTCGCACTTATCGTGTATCCGCTCATCCCCCGTTGTTCAGATGTTTCACAAAAGTCTTTGAAATACTATTCAATCCTCCGAAAATCCTTAGCAGCTTTATTGATCTGCAAATACTTGTCTACTTACATTATGGATGCTCCCATATCACTAGCAATATTCATTAGTATCTTTTGACACCGTCATTTTGATCCTATTGATCACATGTGTGCAAACGCACACAATCATCTAACAACCCTTCTAAATTATCTTTCACTGCTTTCGACGCGTCATTTTGAACATGAGCTGGTTCTCGACCAACTATTTGTCGTCAATTGTGCCTCTGGTCTATACAACTTATCCATCCTTGATCAGAGCGTCTGCTTCTGATCCTTTGTTTTGGAAATCATAATTCCTTGGTTAATCTAAGCATCGAATTATTCCGATGTTCTATAATATGATGCTCGTGCATTCTTTCTTCCTCTGATGGAGTACCGATACTCACATCAGCTCCGTTGTGGATCACTCGATCCATTTTTGGATTGTTATCCCAGTTGTCCTTCATATTCAATCACCTTGTGAGTTCTTCCCACGATACATAGTGCCTCCGGTAAATTGTATCATCTGCTTGGCCAACCATGCTCTGCTTTCGAGCTGGTGGTATTTACTATTGAAGCTTGTGGTATATGTTTCCACGATACCCTGACGGGTTGAACCTATGCTTTCCTTTATATGTGTGAACTCGGAAGTTTTCACGAGTCATAATCATCTGGTATTTCACCAGGTAAATCTTTCAACACTAATGCCTTTATCAAAGCGGGAAGTGAATGGAAGGTTATACATTGAAGAAGTGGGACTCGACCTTGAACTTTGTGTTCATGCCCATGGACACGATGTAGATCCTATCATGGAAGCTTCTTGTAATAATAACTTTTTCCTTGTTATAGTATCATCTAGTATCTGTGGATTGATCTTTTGCAATCGTGGTTCCGCCATGTTCTCCTTTTTAAATACCATTTCTTGGACAAGTTGAAGTACTTGTCTTCCGCAGATCTTTGCACCGTCCAACCTTTACTTTGCTCTACCGTGGAGTATTAAACTACGGTATCTCAAGAATATCATGGGACTGCATAACTTATTATGGGTTCTTCATCAACTATTATTTCTCAACGATTCCAATTTTCTCGGGTTCTGGGTTGTCGTCAATCGAGAACAACGATTCCACATTTTGATTCGATAACCCTAAGTAATTTTCGTTGCTTACGAGTTTATTAATCCTTTAAGTCTTTCCTAGCCTGATCAGCTAAATTTTAACCGTGCTACCTGGTCCTTCTTTTCGGAGCACAATTTTCGATGATGAGCTAAGCTTATGTCGCTCTTCCTCGTCATATCATTTCGCCTTGAACAACAAGCTAGATTTCGAGTTTGTGTTGTACCCGTGGTTACAATAACCTTTCACTTCATCATTCCTATTGACTTGATGTCATCGCCATGACCGATTACATCTTCATGAAATCTCTCGACAACTGTGTCGTGATCATCATCAACATCCTAAGCTCTACCAAGATATATATTGAATTCTTGATGGGTAATACCATCCTTGCCCCTCGATGTTTCGTGTTATCATCGACCACTTTATTGCCCTCCATTCAACACAAAATTGTTCGTGTTTTGTGTTATACCTTGAGTTCCTTGCTACCCAGCATTGTTCTTCTTTACCTTGTAATATTACCACCTTTTATGTCAAGAATATCGTGGGAATTTCACCACCTCTTAATAATTCTTGGTATGGTGATACTTCTCACCATCACCATTCTTTCTTGGTCCCCGTGTTGATTAAAACAAGTGAATGGTGCTGTTTGGATTCTGCCCTTCTAGCAACCCTATTGCTTTGAAGTTAATGGTCGACATTTCATTCCTAGACCATTGATTATCGACTCACCATCCTAACATTGATCATTCCACCTAAGAACTTATCTTGGGTGCACCTTACAACCAATGTTTAATTGGGTATGTTTTCCTTGAGTATACCTCATTATATTATCTGATCTGACAAATGTTATTTCCTTGTTCACATAATTGTGGAAATCCATCTTTTTGGAAATCTCAATGAATTGTTGCTGAGTCCATCAGCCACCTCCTCATCCTCTCCTTGGTTTAACGATGAACTCATGATTAAGAACTTGCTTCCATAGTTCATTTCCCGAGAGTCTTGCAACGCCATCTTGCCAAATTGTGTTGCACCCCTTCCTTCTCAGACAACATGAGTCTGAGGTATCCTAACACCAATCAGATATGAATCTCGGTCAGATATGATGGTTGCAACATATTTCCAAGAGTTATATCACTGGTCTTTATATGCACCGGTAAGGTGATGTCATACTTAGCACACCTGGCCGGAGGACCTATTGTTATAGTTCCCCTTTGAGCAAGGTTATCCTTTATTCCATGAGGAAATTGTAAGACTTATTTTATAAGTTGCCCCTGATGTATCATTTGTGTATCCAAAGTCTGGCCCTTGATTGAAACACCATATCATTGCTACCTCGAATCATGACTCTGATACCCCGCTCATCAACAAGAACATTGGAGGCGTGATACTAAATGTTTCTTGGTCAGTTATCCAAACACCATTGTATGGGTAACATCTTGATTAATCCTTGCCTCTTATCTGAATGGTTGGGTACTTGCTCTCCTACCCTGTATGCCATGTTCTGCTTGTACATGGGAAGGATTTACCCTAATAATTGTGTGTAAACACAATTTTCCTTTCCATTGTTCTGTTTAATCTGATAATCGCGTTTTCCTTTCCATTCTTTTGTTTAACCTTTCACGAGTCCGACTTAATCGAGCATAGATAATTCCTCGCTTAGGTAGGCACCTTGTTGTACCACTCTGTCTGTAAGACCCTGTTACTATTGATGATGACATTCCGGTAACCACCGATGGGTGATAACTTTGCCAATTGGTTCGCCTCGTTCAACAAGCGGGAAAATTGCTCCCTTCGTTCCCCGTCCTTGGTACCGACATTGTTGCCCGCATAGCTGACAAGCTATTCACTGACATGCCTCCCTGTCGTGGCTGTGCAAGATGTCACCACCCTTCCTACTTTTAACCCACAGGGTGGGCCCATAACCCACAGGTCCACTGGATCGAAACCTGACTCTTCTTTACAACCTGAATTCTAATGTATCCTTGCACCTGGCTTCGTATGTGATTGACGAGCTAAATGCTATACCATTATTCATCCTGGAATCGAATACCATGTTATTCTCATTGTTCAAACCCCCATTCTAGCTTCTGTCTAGTCATCAGATGATTGCTTACCCGTTTGAAACTTTGGTACCATCGTATATTGCACTCAACGAATTCACTGAAATACAACTCGTGGGGTACCTTGTGTATTTTCCATTGAGTTCACCGTCAGATGCCCAGCTTTGTGGAGATGCGTTCTTCCGGAGTTTTTCCCCTTGGTCACGTTCAGTAGGACGATGGAGATCCCGAAGAAAGGATAACGACTTGATCATGGTGACTTGAAGCAGAGAAATGAAGACATCAACGAAAGGGATCAACCTCTTCGAAAGGGCAGCCAAGACCAACAAGACTCGATAGATTTTCACTACCAGCACACGCCCACCCCCCCTTACTCCACCGCTTAAATCTCGGGACGAGATTTCTTGTAGTGGAGGAGAATTGTGACGCCCGGGTAATCAAGCTATAGTAACCCCTTGGTAATGATGTCACATCACCACGATTACTGTTGCTAATCTCGTGTTAGTTTAGAACCGATCCAAATTCAAATTTAAGATCAAGTCGAACAGTTAAAATTTTCAAAAGTGAAAACTAAAATGTTGTAAATGTGCTAGATAAATCATGGGTAATAATGGTGGAGAAACCTAAATTTAATAACATGTTTAAGTGTCAAAATAATTAAAACTTTGGGTTAAATAATAAAATAAAAGCCTTTTCAATTTTATAAAATATTAAACTATTTTAATTGGGATGAGAATTAATGTGGCAAGATAGTTTATTTAAAAGCACCAAGTTAGGTGTTAGTGATAATTTTATAAAACTAAAATAAAAGAAAACTAGAAGTAAAATAATGAAAGGAAAATAAAGAAAAGAAACAAACACAAAACATAAAAATAAGAAAGACCCCTCGGCCTCGGCCCATTTGGTTGCTGGTCGGCCCAGCTGGTCGCACCCGGCCGGCCTACAAGGCCCCCTCGCTCCCACCCCAAACCCTAAAATCCCCGATCCTCGCTCCTCCGATCCGATCTGGATCGGGCGCTTCGCTCGTTGCGCGCCCCTCATGGCGGCGCCCTTCCGGGCGCCTCACCGTCTCGACCACGTCTCCCGGCCGCTCCTCACGCCCCGTCCCGGCGCTGCCCCACAGAATCCACGGACTGCGCCTCCGTCCCGCAGCTTCTTCACTGCCCTCGCGCCGCGCCTGCAGCACCACTAGCCGGTGCCCTCATCGCCACACCCCGCCGAAGCTCGCCACCACCCCTCGTGCCGCGGCATCCTCCTCGTCGCCCTGTGCTGACGCCGTCACCAACCACCGCCACCTCACCGACGCCGGCGCCCGGAGCTTCACCACCGGCCTGCCTCCTCTTCGCCGCATTGCCACCCCGCTGGAGGACGACCTCTCCGGCCTGCGTCGTTCTTCGTCGTCGTCTCCGACCACCGCCCAGCACTGCCCAAACCCTACCGGCCCCGTGAGCTCACGCCTCCCTCCTCTCTGTCCGCTCCGCCTCACCCATCCCCGCTCGTGCGCTGCCCTGCTCCGTGGCCTTGGCCACCCTTGCCGTGCCAGGGGTCGAGCCCCTGTCGCTCCGGCCGCGCGACCTCTGCCGCTTGCCCCCCCTGCTCCTACTAGTTGCTGCTCAAGCTGTTGCCGGCCGTGGCCTGGCCGAACGTCCGCGCCGCTGCCCAGCCCCTTGGCGCCCTGCTTCGTCCCCCCCCCCCTCACGCCATGTGCGCCCGTGGAGGCCGTCGGCGCCGCCCGCCTGCCCGTTCCGCCTCGCCTCATTAGGGTAGGGCTGCGGCCGCACTCCCGCTTTGCCCGTATGCCTGTTAAGGCCCTTTTGCCTATGACAAGGGGGCCCCACCCCAGAACGTTTTAAATAATAATAATAATAATAGTAATTAAATTAATTAATTAATTAATTAAATTAATTAACCATGTTTAGTTAAACTAATTAAACTTAATTAACCTAAATATCTAATTAAGCTAACTAATCTGTTAGTTAGGGCAATGTGTCAATGACAGATGGGACCCTGCGTCGGTGACCCAGTCCAACACCTACATTGATCGTTGATGTCATGCTGACATCATGCTGATGTAATAATACTAATTTCGAATTAATTTAATAATAATAATTTAGAAAATGATTTAAAACTTTAAAAATTAATATAAAATAATCCGTAACTCGGATGGAAAAACTTTGTACATGAAAGTTGCTCAGAACGGCGAGCCAAATCCGGATACGCAGCCCATTCATCCGCCACGCGTCCCTAGCTTAGCTAACCTGCAACATTTCACCTCCGATTCATCTGCCCGAAAACACGGAACACCGGGGATGCTTCTCGGATGTTTCCCCCTTTTCACGGTACCACCTAGTACCGCGTTAGGTCAATCTAGACCGCGTATTGCCACGTTTAAGCTTTGTGATGCTTTGATTGCTCTGTTATTTATTGTGTTCCTCCGTTACTTCTTTCCGGTAGACCTCGAGACTGCCGGCGACCCCCAGTTCGACTACGGAGTTGACGACCCCTCCTTGTCTGAACAACCAGGCAAGCCCCCCCCCCTGATCACCAGATATCGCCTATTCTACTCTATACTGCTTGCATTAGAGTAGTGTAGCATGTTCTTGCTTTCCATTATACCTATCCCGATGCATAGCCCTCCTTGCTACTCATTGTTACCTTTACCTACAATCCTACTTGCTTAGTATAGGATGCTAGTATTTCCATCTAGCCCTACATTCTTGTCCGTCTGCCGTGCTATACTATCGGGCCGTGATCACTCGGGAGGTGATCACGGGTATATACTATATACTTATACATGATACATGTGGAGACTAAAGTCGGGTCGGTGGTGGAGCACCAGCAGTGGATCTTTGTGGAGGAGCGACAGGCAGGTTGAGACCGCCTAGGAGAGAGGTGGGCCCGGCCTGTTAAATGCTCGCGGATACTTAACACGTTTAACGAGATCTGGGTATTTGATCCGAGTCCGCCATTTGGTCTATACGCACTAACCATCTACGTGGGAGTAGTTATGGGTATCCCGGCGTCGTGGTATCGGTAGAAGCTTTCGTGACGTCGGCGAGCGGCGCGCCGAATTGGCTGGAACGCCACTAGGCTAGGTCTGCTTCGGCCGCCCTCGCATAGCGTGTAGGTGTGCTCGGGGTGATGGGCCCGGACCCACAGGGCGCTTAGGTTTAGACCGGCGTCTTGACCTCTGTTATGCCTAGGTGGGCTGCGGCGTGTTGATCTTCCGCGCCGGGCATGACCCGAGAAAAGTGTGTCCGCCAAATGGGATCAAGCGTCTTGGGTTATGTGGTGCACCCTGCAGGAAGTTAATCTATTCGAATAGCCGTGATCTTGATGGCAGACGACTTGGAGTTGTACCTTGACCTTATGACAACTAGAACCGGATACTTAATAAAACACACCCTTCCAAGTGCGGATACAACCCGGTGGTCGCTCTCTCTCGTGGATACGAGGAGGGATCACCGGGTAGGATTATTGCTATGTGATGCTACTTGGAGGACTTGATCTACTCTACGCAACAAGCTGCAAGGCGGAGGCTGCGGAAGCGTAGTCTTCGAGGATTAGCTATCCCCTCTTATTACGGCATTCTGCAGTTCACCCATCGATATGGCCCTCTACACATATATCCATGCATATGTAGTGTAGCTCCTTGCTTATGTAGTACTTTGGATGAGTACCCACGGTTGCCTTGTTCCCCTTTTCCCCCTCTCTTTACCGGTTGCTGCAACTGACGATGGAGCCCAGGAGCGACGCCACCGTCGATGACTACTACTACCTTTGGAGGCGCCTACTACCACGTGCAGCCAGCCGACGACGACTGTGAGTAGTTAGGAGGATCGAGGCAGGAGGCTGCGTCTCTTCGATCTGTATCCCAGTTTGTGCTAGCCTTCTTAAGGCAAACTTGTTTAACTTATGTACGTACTAGATATTGTTGCTTCCACTGACTTCGTCTATGATCGAGCACTTGTATTCGAGCCCTCGAGGCCTGGCTTGTATTATGATTCTTGTATGACTTATTTATGTTTTAGAGTTGTGTTGTGATATCTTCCCGTGAGTCCCTGATCTTGATCGTACACATTTGCGTGCATGATTAGTGTACGATTGAATCGGGGGCGTCACAAGTACCTTAAGAAGGCTAGTGTACGATCTTGTTGCAGAGAGTAGACTGAAGTCCTCCAAGTAGCATCACATAGCAATAATCCTACCCGGCGATCCCCTCCTCGTATCCCTGAGAGAGAGCGACCACCGGGTTGTATCTGGCACTTGGAAGGGTGTGTTTTATTAAGTATCCGGTTCTAGTTGTCATAAGGTCAAGGTACAACTCCAAGTCGTCCTGTTACCGAAGATCACGGCTATTCAAATAGATAAACTTCTCTGTAGGGTGCACCACATAACGCAACACGCTTGATCCCATTTGGCCGGACACACTTTTCTGGGTCATGCCCGGCCGCGGAAGATCAATACGTCGCAGCCCCACCTAGGCATAACAGAGAGGTCAGCACGCCGGTCTAAACCTAAGTGCCCAGGGGACTGGGCCCATCGCCCTGAGCACACCTACACGCTATGGGCGGCCAGGCAGAACCTAGCCTAGTGGCGTTCAGTCCAATTCGGCGCGCCGCTTCGATCGGCGACGTCACGAAAGCTTTGGGCGATACCACGACGCCGGATACCCATAACTACTCCCACGTAGATGGTTAGTGCGTATAGAACAAATGGCGGACTCAGATCAAATACCCGATCTCGTTAAACGTGTTAAGTATCCATGACGACGACCAGGGCCAGGCCCACCTCTCTCCTAGGCGGTCTCAACCTGTCCTGTCGCTCCGCCACAAAGATCCACTCGCGGGTGCTCCACCAGCCGACCCGACTTTAGTCTCCACATGTATCATGTATAAGTATATAGTATATACCCGTGATCACCTCCCGAGTGATCACGGCCCGATAGTATAGCACGGCAGACGGACAAGAATGTAGGGCCACAGATGGAAATACTAGCATCCTATACTAAGCAAGTAGGATTGCAGGTAAAGGTAACAACAGTAGTAGCAAGGACAGGCTATGCATCAGTATAGGTATAACGGAAAGCAGTAACATGCTACACTACTCTAATGCAAGCAAGATAGAGTCGAATAGGCGATATCTGGTGATCACGGGGCTCTTGCACGGTTGCTCGAGACAAGGAGGGCTCGTCAACTCATGATCGGGGAGTCGCCAGCCTCGGGTCTACCGAAAAGAAGTAACGGAGGGGGAACACAATAAATAACAGAGCAATCAAAGCATCACAAAGCGAAACATGGCAATACGCGGTACTAGGTGGTACCGGTGAAAGGGGGGAAACATCCGGGAAGCATCCCCGGTGTTCCGTGTTTTCGGGCAGATGAACCGGAGGCGAAATGTTGCAGGTTCACTAAGCTAGGGACGCGTGGCGGATGAACGGGCTGCGTATCCGGATTTGGCTCGCCGTTCTGAGCAACTTTCATGTACAAAGTTTTTCCATCCGAGTTACGGATTATTTTATATTAATTTTTAAAGTTTTAAATCATTTTCTAAATTATTATTATTAAATTAATTCGAAATTAGTATTACCTGCAGAGCAGACACCTCCAGCTGTTCAAGAACTGCTACAGGAGTTTGATGCTTTGTTCCGGGAGCCAAAGGAATTACCCCCTCGTCGTGCCTGTGACCACCAAATTCCGTTGGTGCCAAGTGCGGCTACCAATGTCCGCCATATAGATATGCACCCCACCGTAAAATGTAGAGATTGAGAAGCAAATCTGTGAGATGATGAACAATGGCATTATTCGTCGCAAAGACGAGCCCCTTCGCTTCTCCGGTGCTCTTGGTTCGTAAGAAGGATGGATCTGGCGCTTTTGAAATATCTATTACATCGACATGATGTCAAGATGACATCGTGATCAATGAAGGTGTTGGCTGGGTCAGCGGCGATGTGGGTCCCATCTGTCATTGACACATTGCCCTAACTAACAGATTAGTTAGCTTAATTAGATATTTAGGTTAATTAAGTTTAATTAGTTTAACTAAACATGGTTAATTAATTTAATTAATTAATTTATTTACTATTATTATTTAAAACGTTCTGGGGGTGGGGCCCCCTTGTCATAGGCACAAGGGCCTTAACAGGCATACGGGCAGGCGGGTGCGGGCATGAAGCCGCCTCGCCTGCCGATAATGAGGCGAGGCCGAACGGGGCCGGGCAGGCGTGGGCGCCTGACGGCCTCAACAGGCATATAAGGCGCGAGGGGGGGACGGAGCAGGCTCCATAAGGGCAAAGAACATGGACGTTCGCCGAGCCATACGGCAACAGCTTGAGCAGCAACTAGTAGGAGCAGGGGGGCACGCGGCAGAGGGCGCGCGGCCGGAGCGACAGGGGCTCGGCCCCTGGCACGGCGGGGGTGGCCAAGGCCACGGAGCAGGGCAGCGACGAAAGGGACGGGTGAGGCGGAGCGATGAGAGGAGGGAGGCGTGAGCTCACGGGCCGGTAGGGTTTGGGCAGCGGTGCCCGGGCGGTGGTCGGAGACGACGACGAAGAACGACGCAGGTCGGCGAGGTCGCCCTCCAAATGGGTGCCGATGGCAACAAGAGGAGGCAGGTGGTGAAGCTCGGGCGCCGGCGTGGGAGGTGGCGGTGGTTGGAGACGGCACACAAGACGGGCGACGAGGAGGATGCGCACGAGGGGTGGTGGCGAGCTCGCGAGGTGTGGCGGCGAGGGCACGGTGGTGCAGGCGCGGGCGCGAGGGTGAAGAAGTGCGGGACGGAGGCGGTGATGTGGGCAGCGTGGGACGGGGGCTGGGAGCGGCCGGGAGATCGTGGTCGAGACGGGCGAGGCGCCGGGGAAGGGCGCTGGCCATGAGGGGGCGCGGGCGACGACAAGCGCCCGATCCAGATCGGATCGGAGGAGCGAGGGATCGGGGGATTTTAGGGTTTGGGTGGGGAAGGGGGCCTTGTAGGTCGACTGGGTGCGTCACGGGCAATGTCAGAACTGCAACCAGCAGGGCCGAGGCCCGAGGGGGTCTTTCATATTTTTATGTTTTGTGTTTGTTTCTTTTCTTTATTTTCCTTTCATTATTTTACTTCTAGATTTATTTTATTTTAGTTTTATAAAAATTATCACTAACACCTAACTTGGTGCTTTTAAATAAACCATCGCCACATTAATTCTCATCCCAATTAAAATAGTTTAATATTTTATAAAATTCAAAAGGCTTTTGTTTTATTATTTAACCTACGCTTTAATTATTTTGACACTTAAACATGTTATTAAATTTAGGTTTCTCCACCATTATTACCCATGATTTATCTAGCACATTTACAACATTTTAGTTTTCACTTTTGAAAATTTTAACTGTTCGACTTGATCTTAAATTTGAATTTGGATCGGTTCTAAACTAACACGAGATTAGCAACAGTAATCGTGGTGATGTGACATCATTACCAAGGGGTTACTGTAGCTTGATTACCCGGGCGTCACAAGGACCAAGGGTATCCCCCGGCCAAGCCCAACCGAATCATCACGTCGTTGCTCCTGACGATCAACAGAATATCCTAGGGGGTAGTGACTAGGATATCTGGCAGTCCTTGCCTGTGGCACTACTGTGAGCACATTTTCCTTTCATGTGCTCGTGGTGCATTGGCTATGTTGATTTGTACCGATTTGATGCTAGTCGTAGGTTTTATACCTCGTCTAGGTTCGAGTATCCCCAAATATCTAGAGCTTGATGCTTGGATTCCGATGGTATTATAGGTGAGCTTTTACCAGACCTATATTGTAAGTGGTCCACTAGCCCCTAGGGAATTTCAGTGCAAAATTATAGTGCCAAGGAAGGTTATTCCCGGGAACAAATTGGGGGTAGCGGAGCAAGTATCCCCATTTAGGGTTTTGATCAGTCGGCTCCGAAGTGTTGTCCATCTGGTCCATTGGGGGTGTCTGGCATACACCGAAGTCATTGTCAAATGCGCCCAGGTCGAACTTGTGGCGCTTTGTGGGAGGGTCGCTTGCTTCGACCTTGCCCCTTGAGGCCTCCTCGGCTGCGAAAGCCGCGGTATGTTCCTCTGTTTCGAGAGAGCGCTCTATGTTACCATTTAACGTTATGGCGCCCCTAGGCCCTGACATCTCTAGCTTTAGGTAAGCATAGTGTGGCACGGCATGGAAATGAGCGAAAGAAGTTCTTTAGAGGAGTGCATGATAATCACTTTGGAAAGGAACAATGTCGAAACAGCTGTCCTCAATGTGGTAGTTATCGGGTGTTCCCAATACTTCATTCTGGTTTACTAATACGTCTCCAACGTATCTATAATTTATATACTGTTATATTATCAATATTTGATATTTTATATACATTTACTAGTAACTTTATATCACCTTTTGGGACTAACCTATTGACATGGTGCCCAGTGCCAGCTGATGTTTTTTGCTTGTTTTTTTACTTTGTAGAATATCAATACCAAACGAAGTCCAAATGCAATGAACCTTTTTGGAGATTTTTTCTGGCGGTAAGACACACAGGAAGCTTCTGGAGGGCACAAGGGGATGCTCGTGGGGCCCACTAGGCACCAGGGTGCGCCAGGGGCCTCTAGCGCACCTTGGTGGGTAGTGGGGCCCATGGGCACCCCCTTGACCTACCTCCGCCTCTATAAATACTCTAAAATCCCAAAAACCCTAGGGGGTCGAGGGAATAGTTTTTCCGCCGCCGCAAGTTCCAGAACAATGAGATCCAACCTAGAGGCCTTTTCCGGCACTCTTCCGGAGGGGGCAACAATCACGGAGGGGTTCATCATCCTTGTTGCCCCTCCGATGTTGCGTGAGTAGTTTTACCATAGACCTACGGGTCCGTAGTTAGTAGCTAGATGGCTTCTTCCCTCTTTTTTGTGGTGTGTTTGTTGGGATCCGATGAATTGTGAGTTTATGATCAGTACTATCCATGAATATTTTTTGAGTCTTTGTTGAACTCTTTTATGCATGATTGCTATAGTCTCGTATTTCTTCTCCGATTTATTTGTTTGGTTTGGCCAACTAGATTGATTTATTTTGCCATGAGAAGAGATGCTTTCTGATGGGTTCGATCTTGCGGTGCTCAGTCTCAATGACAGAAAGAGACATGACACGCATGTATCATTGCTATTAAGGGTAACAATATGGGGTTTATTCATACATGAGTTTATCTTGTCTGCATCATGTCATTGTTCTTATTGCATTACTCCGTTTTTTCATGAACTTAATAAACTAGATGCATGCTGGATAGCGGTCAATGTGTGGAGTAATTGTAGTAGATGTGTAACATCCCAAATATTCAATTTGGAATGTTATACATAGATCATCATTCCATATCATATTTTATTGCATTTGGGCTTGATCCTAGAAATTTCACGCAACTCAAGGACCCACGACGAGAGTTGGGGATTTCGTTATTTTCATATTTGAGTTTTCTCAAATTTTGAAAATAGGATCATTTGATTTTATTTATTTTATCTTCAATTATTCCAATTATAAAAAATAAGAGAGAGGGAATAAAATGACTTTCCCAAAATAAAGGAATATTGAGGATTTAACAAAAAATCAAATAAGATTTTATATCGGAGTTTTATTGCTATTTTATTTGAATTTAGGAAAAATGCGTGTTTTTCAAAATGGCAACTAGGCCCCAAATAAATGTTCATCTTGTCCGGCTTGATTTTATAAGTCGGGGAAAATTTATTTCGGGACTTTTGGAGTCCGTTTAGTATTTATTTTATTTGTTTTTCTGCGCGTAATTATTTAAAAAAACGCGCAACCGACCTACCGGGCCATGTCCGCCCCTGACTCCTGGCCCGGCCGGCCTTATAAGTCGGGAGGCCGACCGACCAGCCGCCGCCATTGAAAACCTAAGCGCCGCTTGCCGCCCGCCCATGTCATCGTCTGCCCGCCGTCGCCGTCGAAACCACCGCCGCCGCCCGTCGCCTCCCATAGCGCCGCCGCCGCCGAGCCGTCGTCGCCCGATCCGCTGTCCCGCCCGATGCCGCCCGCCGGGAGTTTCGCCGCCGACCTCGCCGAACCCCGGCCCGCGGTAGCCGCCCGTTTTTTTTCGAAACCCTAGATCGGTTTCAGTGTGTTTTTTTACGATTTAGTTTATTTAGAGGACGTTCGTCCGTACGTTCGTTTTAATGAACGGTTTTCGTCGTTTAGCCGCAGACAGCGAACGTTAGTTCGTTAGCCTGTTCGTCATTTTTTCTTTTTCTCGGATTTTCCGCGATTATTTCTGATCGCGATTTCTGATCCGATTTTTGTTTTAGTATAACTTTTCGCTCGTTTATTAGAATTAGGCGATTCAAGCGCCTAGAGTTTCATCTCGAAACCCTCTTTCCGCTTAACCAACTCAAACAACGTTTTGCTTCTGTAAAATTCGACTTAGATCCAGATTAGTAAACGAAGCTTGTTTCTTTCGCAGTTTGTTTTTCGTCGCTTCGTTTGATTTGATTCTTTTTGCAAACCGGAGTTCTTAAGTTGAACTTTCTGGTTAGATCTCTTATTTTAGTTTTACTTGTGCATTAGATGAGTGCTTATTGTATGCTTGTTTGTTTGCGATAGAGTACCCGGAGTGCGCCGCTTGCTACTTCAAATATCTAGGTTTCACGGATCATCAGCAAGGCACGTAACACTTTGATCATATCCCTTTCATACCCAGTTTTTATGCATTAGATCAATCTTCAAACATTGCATGATTAGGATCTAATTAAATTGTGGGTTTTGGGAAAGTAGATGAGGTAGTACCCATTACTGCTTTTATTATCAAACCCTTGGGAGTTACTTCTACGTTTGCTTATATTGCCATGCTATGCTAGTAGACGTGGATTGGGTGAGTGTATCCATGACAGATGATCGTTAATTAATGGTTTATTTAAGGTGGCAACTTTAATACACATCTGGGTGGATTGAGGCACCTGGGTATTCTAGCGATTGCCAGTTTTTCTTTATGGACCGCGACCCAGGCTCAAAGGGATCATGAGATTATTCATGCTAGAAACTTCCATGTGCAGTCACAAGCTACTATGGGCTCTAGCATAGTTGATTAAGTCGTGCAAACTCTTACAGTGGTAGACTAGCAGATGTAGGGGAAAGTAGGTGTAACGGTCTACCCGATCGTAAGGTGCTAGCGCTTCTGAAAGACTATGTCTCGGTCATCCGTTTCTCAAACACCTTGTAGTGCGATAATTCCAACGGAGGAGATCGAGTCTTGTGGGGAAAAGTGCACAAACCTCTGCAGAGTGTATAAACTAATCATGGTTAGCCGTGTCCCCGGTTATGGACATCTTGAGTATCTAGTACTTGGATTATCATGTGAATCTCATCATGTTACTTTAATTAATATTATTGGGTTTTAATGACGTTACTTAATTGGGATTGAGAATGCCGTCAACCATTCTCAATGTTTAACAACCACCATGATAGTTAAATAAAATTTATTCCTTTGCAGTAGGGCTTTCCACTAGCCATATATGCATGTAGTATAGCCTATTTCTGTTCATTACTCTCTATGTGTTACATTGCCAGCATATTCCATGTGCTGACCCGTTTTCGGGCTGCAACGTTCATGTTGCAGACTTTTCGCATTTGACGAGTAAGGTGCCTTTAAGTCATGGTTCTATACTCAGTGATGCCGTTGGAGTTGATGGACTCGCTTATCTTACAAGCCTTCCGCTGTTATCGTTATTAGATGGCCTTAAGCCATATTTATTGTAATAAGTTCTCTTTTGAGACTTTTCGATGTAATAAGTGTGTGTGTCAGCATTATAAATCCTTCAAGTACTGTGCGTGTCAGCATTACGGATCCAGGGATGACACTGATGCAGAGAGATCAGACTGTTTGAGGTGTAGTCGCTACAAGATGGTATCAGAGCCAGGTTGACTGTAGGACACGACCACTAAGGTAAAAGCCCTAGATCACTACTCACTCTTCTCTTTTCTGATTCCTCATCTTTTCTATTCTTTTAGGATGGTGGATGCAAGGAACAAGTTCACGCAACCGGATGAAGATACACCCTTTGGATGCCATTTGAAGGAAGTCACTAAGTACGTGACATCGGAGTACCAAGCTTCACCGGGACCTACAACGTCACTTTACCCAAAGAGGAGTGATGGATGATTCAAGTTCAAGTTCCAGGAAGGACATTCGCGCCAGTCACTGAGCCCATAGAGTTTTCCTTTGATGCACCAACCTGGAGTCTAGGAAAGAGTATGGCAGCTCACATCACCATGGGACGCATTGGAGAAGTTTAACACAATGATCTCAAGGACACTATCTACCAGATTTGTGGGCGCCGAGATGAGCAATGGGAGATGATCAGCACCATGAAGGATAGATCAATCACAGCTTTTATCCAGGAGTTAAACCAGCACATTCGACGCCAGGAAAATCAGATGTGCGCAGGCATGCTAGATCTGCAGAAGGCCTTGACCAAGAACACGGAGCTGGAGGAATAACTCAAAGCTACACGCGAAGATTATATGGAGGAAATCGAAGTATTAGTGGAGAAGAATGACGACCTAACCAGGAAGCTAGGATTTTTCATGGGAGACCCCGCGCTAGGAGGAGAAGATGATGATTCCACTTGCCCGAATAACTATATCATCATCGACGACACCGACTCAGACCCAGACGACAGTGATGATGACTATGTTGATGAAGCTGCAGCGGATATCATGGAGTCTTCATCGGAGCAGTTTTTCTAGTCGACCGCCATAACAGTAGTAGTATTTCCCCATGTATCTAGTATAGTCCGAGCCCTTTTATATCAATAGTTAGGCCGTTGTGTGCCCTTGTTAAATTTATTGAAGTGATATTGATTGAATTTGTCTCATGTGCATATGGGTAGTGTTTTCTCTCAAGACCTCATTCTATTCTATATTCTCATCTTTTCTAAACCCATCAGATGCCTCCAAGACGCGACACCGGATTTGTTTTCCCACCGGAGATCACTTAGTTGATTCAGCAGCAGAATGTCTAGATGCAAGCACTAGTACAAAACCAAGGAAACAATAACAACAACAACCCACCACCACCACCACCTGTTGACCATTTGACCCGTTTCTTGAGGCTGAATCCGCCGGTGTTCTCCAGTAGCACCGAGCCGATTGTTGCAGATGATTGGCTCCGCAAGGTTGGAAGGAGCTGGCCCGCTGCAGGATGCATGATGTGGAGAGAGTGCGTTTGCTGCACATCAGCTTGATGGACCCGCAACATCATGGTGGGAGAATTACACAGCCACACACCCTATTGACACTTTGTCACATGGGACGATTTGCCAAGCTTTCCGTCGCCCATGTCTCGGCAGGAGCTATGGCCATGAAGAAGTGTGAGTTTCGCAACTTACGCCAAGGAGGACGACTTGTAGGCAGTATGTGGAGGACTTGATGAAGTTAGCACGTTATGCCCCGGATGACGTTACAGATGCTGACTAAGCAGGAGAAGTTTCTGGAAGGACTGAATGATGAGCTGAGCATGCAGTTGATGGTAGCAACTTTCAACAACTACCAGGAGTTGGTAGATCGTGCTCTTATGATTGAAGGGAAGCAGCAGCAGATTGAAAACCGCAAGAGGAAGTATGGATAAGGGAAGTACAATTCTGGAGCTCAGCAGAAGCCACGTTTTACCCTGAAGCCGGGAGGACAATTTCAGCATGCCCATGGAGGAGGGAATTCGCATAATCATAATGGCTCCAAGAATGGTAACAGGAATGGAGGGAGTAACGGCCAGAACCGTACCAACCCGTCAACCCCAGCAAGAGAGAGCTGAGCGAAGTCACCTGCTTTAAGTGTCAGAAGACGGGACATTGTGCCAATGGATGTCCTGAAGCCCAGAATGGAAATGGCAATGGAAGCTCTGGGAAGAAGCCGAACCCTTTCAACAGGGGACAGGTGAACCACGTTAATGTGGAGGAGGTTGAAGCCCAGCCAGATGCAGTAATAGGTAAGTTTTTGGTTAAGTCATTTACTACAATCGTTCTTTTTGATACTGGTGCATCGCATTCATACATATCAAGGGGATTTGTGGATAAGTATAAACTGCCCACCAAGGTTCTTAGAACACCTATGTTAGTAAGCTCACCAGGAGTGGAGTATATGGCCAGCCGAGGATGTTTTCAAGTGCCATTGAGTATAGGTAGGCATGTTTTCCCCTCGGATTTAATCATTCTGGAATCGCAAGGTTTGGATGCGATTCTGGGTATGGATTGGCTATCGATGTATGGAGGAAACATCGATTGCGCCAGTAAGTCGATTTTGCTTACCACCCCGGAAGGAAGAAGGATCAACTATGTGTCACGGCATGATGCGAAGAGGACACAAGTAAATTCCTTATTAGGAGTTGTGCAAGAGGAAGTACCAGTGGTGAAGGATTACCCGGACGTATTTCCAGAGGAGTTGCCAGGCATGCCACCGGATAGAGACATTGAGTTTTTGATTGAGCTTTTGCGAGCATGGGCGATATCTAAGACACCATACGGATGCCCGCACAAGAGTTGGAGGAAATTAAGAAGCAGATTAAGGAGTTACTGGATAAAGGTTT
Organism: Aegilops bicornis; assembly: GCA_021605145.1. Classification (NCBI taxonomy): domain Eukaryota; kingdom Viridiplantae; phylum Streptophyta; class Magnoliopsida; order Poales; family Poaceae; genus Aegilops; species Aegilops bicornis. The sequence goes on along the minus strand of CM038671.1, from coordinate 188,208,389 downwards.
TATTCGCCCAAGTTCTTCACCTTGGGGATCGCTAGAACTACTAGTGGAGAAGAAGGATGGATCATTGAGAATGGTTGTTGATTATTGAGGATTGAATGAAGTAACTATCAAGAATAAGTACCCGTTGCCGATGATCAACGACTTGTTTGACCAATTGCAAGGAGCTAAGGTATTTTCCAAGATCGATTTGCGATCAGGATACCATCAGTTGAAGATTCGAGAGCAGGATATACCTAAGACGGCTTTTACCACCAGGTACGGGCTGTATAAGTATACCGTTATGTCATTTGGTCTGACTAACGCACCTGCCTATTTCGTGAACATGATGAACAAGGTGTTTATGGAGTTTCTGGATAAGTTCGTCGTGGTGTTCATCGATGATATTTTGGTCTACTCGAAGAATGAAGAGGAGCATAAGGAGCATTTGTGTTTAGTACTTGAGAAGCTCAGAGAACATCAGTTATATGCCAAGTTCAGCAAATGTGAGTTTTGGTTGAAGGAAGTTGGATTTCTCGGACATGTTATATCCGGAGAAGGAATAGCAGTGGATCCCACCAAAGTTGTCACTGTGACAAACTGGGAAGCCCCAACGATAGTTGGAGAGATCCAGAGTTTTCTTGGACTGGCAGGATACTACCGAAGATTCATTGAGAATTTCTCGAAGATTGCGAAGCCTATGACGGAGTTGTTGAAGAAGGATACCAAGTTCAAATGGACTGAAGAATGTGAGGCCAGTTTCCAGGAGTTGAAGAAACGTTTGGTTACATCACCCGTGTTGATTCTGCCAGATCAGCGCAAGGATTATGAGGTGTGTTGCGACGCTTCACGTCGAGGACTTGGAGCAGTGCTTATGCAGGAGGGAAGAGTTGTTTCGTATTCTTCACGATAGCTTAAGCCCCATGAGTTGAATTATGCTACAAACGATTTGGAGTTAGCAGCCGTAGTGCACGCATTGAAGACATGGAGACATTTTCTCATCGGAAACCATTGTGAGGTGTACATGGATCACAAGAGTTTGAAGTACATTTTCACGCAGAAGGAGTTGAATCTCAGACAAAGGAGATGGTTGGAGCTCATCAAGGATTATGACATGAGACTGCATTATCACCCCGGAAAGGCTAATGTAGTAGCCGATGCGTTGAGCCACAAGAGCCATGTCAACACACTCATGACCGGAGATTTACCAAAGGAGTTAGCCGAGGATATTCACGAGCTATGTTTGGAAATAGTTCCGAGAGGCTATGTAGCAGCATTGGAGATTCAGTCTACTTTGATGGATAAGATCAGAGAAGCTCAGAAAACTGACAAGCAGATTGCCTCTATTAAAGAGAAAATGAGCAAGGGAAAAGCCAAAGGATTTCGTGAGGATGAACACGATACCCTATGGTTTGAGGACCGCGTTTATGTGCCTAATGACCCGGAGATCGGGAAGTTGATTCTGCAGGAGGCCCATGATTCACCGTATTCGATTCACCCAGGAAATACCAAGATGTATTTGGATTTGAAGGATACTTTACGGTGGACCGGAATGAAGAGGGATATTGCGGAGTATGTAGCATGTGATGTATGTCAAAGAGTGAAGGCGAGCATCGAAGCCGGATTGTTACAACCATTGCCGATACCCGAATGGAAGTGGGATAAGCTAGGCATGGATTTTATCACGGGATTGCCCAAGACTCGTTCAGGCTATGACTCGATTTGGGTTGCAGTCGATCGTTTGACGAAGGTAGCTCATTTCATCCCCGTGAAGACTACTTACAGTAGTACCAAGTTGGCTAAGATATACATGACCAGGATCCTATGTCTGCATGGAGTTCCGAGGAGCATTGTATCAGATAGAGGAACCCAGTTTACCTCAAAGTTCTGGTATCAGTTGGATGAAACTTTGGGAACCAGACTAGAGTTCAGTACAACTTTTCATTCGCAGACAGTTGGACAGACCGAGAGAGTCAATCAGATTTTGGAGGATATGCTGAGAGCTTGTGCATTAGATTATGGATCTAGTTGGGACGACAATTTGCCGTATGCAGAGTTCTCTTACAACAACAGTTATCAATCCAGTTTGAAGATGGCCCCTTTCGAAGCCTTGTACGGAAGGAAGTGCAGAACCCCACTGTTGTGGGATGAGGTTGGAGACCGCCAGTTGTTTGGACCAGATTTGATTAAGGAATCTGAACAGAAGGTGAAGTGGATTCGCGATAGGCTCAAGGTAGCCCAATCCAAGCAGAAGAGCTATGCGGATTCTAAACGCAAGGAGACAGTTTACGAAGTCGGAGACAGAGTTTATCTTCGTGTATCCCCGCTTCGAGGAGTTAAGCGCTTTGGAGTTAAGGGAAAATTAGCACCACGTTTTGTGGGACCATACAAAGTTTTGGAGCGTATGGGAGAAGTTGCTTATAAGTTGGAGTTGCCCGAAGGATTGTCGGGAGTTCACGATGTGTTCCACGTTTCCCAGTTGAAAAAGTGCCACGCAGAGATGGCTAATATACCGCTAAGAGATACAGTGCCGCTGGAAGCGATTCAGTTGGATAGTGATTTGACCTACGAGGAGAAACCAGTCAAGATTCTTGAATATGCGAGCCGAGTCACCCGCACCAAGGTTATCAAGTTTTGTAAAGTTGAGTGGAGCCACCACACCGAGGATGAAGCCACCTGGGAGCGAGAGGAAGATCTGCTGAAGGACCACCCTCACCTATTTTCTAGCCAACCCGAATCTCGAGGGCGAGATTCATCTTAAGGAGGGTAGGTTTGTAACATCCCAAATTTTCAATTTGGAATGTTATACATATATCATCATTGCATATCATATTTTATTGCATTTGGGCTTGATCCTAGAAATTTCACGCAACTCAAGGACCCATGGAGAGAGTTGGGGATTTCGTTATTTTCATATATGAGTTTTCTCAAATTTTGAAAATAGGATCATTTGATTTTATTTATTTTATCTTCAATTATTCCAATTATAAAAAATAAGAGAGAGGGAATAAAATGACTTTCCCAAAATAAAGGAATATTGAGGATTTAATAAAAAAATCAAATAAGATTTTATTTTGGAGTTTTATTGCTATTTTATTTGAATTTAGGAAAAATACGCCTTTTACAAAATTGCATTTATGCCCCAAATAAATGTTCATCTTGTCCGACTTGATTTTAGAATTCGGGGAAAATTAATTTCGGGATTTTTGAGTCAGTTTAGTATTTCTTTTATTTGTTTTTCTACGCGTAATTATTTAAAAAAAATGCACAACCGACCTACCGGGCCGTGTCCGCCGGACTCTGGCCAGCCTTTTATAAGCCGGAGGCCGACCAGCCCACTGACCACTGCGTGAAACCCTTAGCGCCGCCGCCGCCGCCGCCGCCACGGCCCCGCCAGCCATTGCCTGTCGCCTCCTCAGCGCCGCCGCCGAGCCGCTTCCACTCCGCCGGACCTCGCTGCCGACGCCGCCCGCCGCCGGAGTCACACTGACCTCGCCGGACCCCGACCCGAGGCAGCCGCCGTTTTTTTTTGAAAAAACCGCTCGGTTTTTTTTCAAAACCCTAGATCGGTTTTTGTGTTTTTTTACGGTTTAGTTTATTTAGAGGACGTTCGTCCGTACGTTCGTTTTAATGAACGGTTTTCATCATTTAGCCGCAGACAGCGAACGTTAGTTCGTTAGCCTGTTCGTCGTTTTTTCTTTTTCTCGGATTTTCCACGATTATTTCTGATCGTGATTTCTGATCCGATTTTTGTTTTAGTATAACTTTTCGCTCGTTTATCGGAATCAGGCGATTCAAGCGCCTAGAGTTTCATCTCAAAACCCTCTTTCCGCTTAACCAACTCAAACAACCTTTTGCTTCTGTAAAATTCGAATTAGATCCAGATTAGTAAACGAAGCTTGTTTCTTTCGCCGTTTGTTTTTCGTCGCTTCATTTGATTTGATTCTTTTTGCAAACCGGAGTTCTTAAGTTGAACTTTCTGGTTAGATCTCTTATTTTAGTTTTACTTGTGCATTAGATGAGTGCTTATTGTATGCTTGTTTGTTTGCGATAGAGTACCCGGAGTGCGCCGCTTGCTACTTCGAATATCTAGGTTTCACGGATCATCAGCAAGGCAAGTAACACTTTGATCATATCCCTTTCATACCCATTTTTTATGCATTAGATCAATCTTCAAACATTGCATGATTAGGATCTAATTAAATTGTGGGTTTTGGGAAAGTAGATGAGGTAGTACCCATTACCTGTTTTATTATCAAACCCTTGGGAGTTACTTCTACGTTTGCTTATATGCCATGCTATGCTAGTAGACGTGGATTGGGTGAGTGTATCCATGACATATGATCGTTAATTAATGGTTTATTTAAGGTGGCAACTTTAATACACATCTGGGTGGATTGAGGCACCTGGGTATTCTAGCGATTGCCTGTTTTTCTTTATGGACCGCAACCCAGGCTCAAAGGGATCATGAGATTATTCATGCTAGAAACGTCCATGTGCAGCCACAAGCTACTATGGGCTCTAGCATAGTTTATTAAGTCGTGCAAACTCTTACAGTGGTAGACTAGCAGATGTAGGGGAAAGTAGGTATAACGGTCTAGCCGATCGTAAGGTGCTAGCGCTTCTGAAAGACTATGTCTCGGTCATCCGTTTCTCAAACACCTTGTAGTGCGATAATTCCAACGGAGGAGATCGAGTCTTGTGGGGAAAAGTGCACAAACCTCTGCAGAGTGTATAAACTAATCATGGTTAGCCGTGTCCCCGGTTATGGACATCTTGAGTATATAGTACTTGGATTATCATGTGAATCTCATCATGTTACTTTAATTAATATTATTGGGTTTTAATGATGTTACTTAATTGGGATTGAGAATGCTGTCAACCATTCTCAATGTTTAACAACCACCATGATAGTTAAATAAAATTTATTCCTTTGCAGCAGGGAAAAATTGGTTTTACGCAAAACTGTAACCATAGAGCTTTCCACTAGCCATATATGCATGTAGTGTAGCCTATTTCTGTTCATTACTCTCTATGTGTTACATTGCCGGCATATTCCATGTGCTGACCCTTTTTCGGGCTGCAACGTTCATGTTGCAGACTTTTCAGTCAACGAATAAGTGCCTTTAGGTCATGGTTCTATACTTAGTGATGCCGTTGGAGTTGATGGACTCGCTTATCTTACAAGCCTTCCGCTGTTATCGTTATTAGATGGCCTTAAGCCATATTTATTGTAATAAGTTCTCTTTTGAGACTTTTCGATGTAATAAGTGTGTGATTGCTACTCTATTATAAATCCTTCAATTACTGTACATGTCAGCATTACTGATCCAGGGATGACACTAATGCACAGAGATCATACTGTTTGAGGTCAGGTCGCTACAAGATGCAGCCAGGAGTCTGATACGTCTCAAATGTATCTATAATTTATGAAGTATTCATGCCATGTTTACAACAATTTTATATGCTTTTAGTATGATTTGATTAGAACTAACCGGACTGACGCTGTTTTCAACAGAACTACCGTGGTGTCATTTTTTGTGTAGAAATAAAAGTTCTTGGAATGGGATGAAAATTTACGGTGATTTTTTAGGACCAACAGAGACCCCCGAAGCTTCATGGGAGGGCCAGAAGACCCACAAGGACACGACAAGCTCGCTAGGCACGCCCTACCCCCAGGGAGGGGCGAGCGAGCTTATCGCTGCCTCGTGGACCCCCTTGATGTGAGACCGACGCCAAAAAATCCTATAAATACCAAAACCTCTGAAAAGAACCCTAGATGAGAAGTTTCGCCATCACAAGCCTCTGTAGCCATAAAAAACCAATTGGGGCCCCGCTCCGGCACCCTGCCAGAGGGGTAAATCATCACCGGAGGCCATTTTCATCATCCCGGCGGCCACCATGTTCAGGAGGGAGTAGTTCACCCTCAGGGCTAAGGGTATGTACCAATAGCTATGTGTTTGGTCTCTCTCTCTCTCTCTCTCTCTCTCTCTCTCTCTCTTTCTCTCTCTCGTGTTCTTGATTTGGCACGATCTTGATGTACCGCGTGCTTTGTTACTATAGTTGGATCATATGGTGTTTCTCCCTTTCTATCTTCTTGTCATGAATTGAGTTTTTACCTTTGAGGTTTCACTATTATCGGATTGAATACTTTTATGGATTTGAGAACACTTGATGGATGTCTTGCATGGGATACCTGTGGTGACAATGGGGTGTTCTATTGATTCACTTGATGTATGTTTTAGCACTCAAATCGCGGATTCCCGAGGTGACATTGGGGTAATCTATGCATAGGGGTTGATGCACATTTTCATCCTTGTTTCTCCGATAGAAATCTTGGGGCACTCTTTGAAGTTCTTTGTGTTGGATTGAATATTATGAATCTGAAATTGCTTGATGCATATTGTATAATTGACCATGGATACGTGTGGTGACATTGTATTATCTAGGTGACATTAGGGTTGATTGATGTGTATCATATGGTGTTATTTAACTACGAACTCTAGGGCTGTTTGTGACACTTATAGGAATAGCTCAATGGATTGATCGGAAAGAATAACTTTGAGGTGGTTTCGTACCCTACAAACAATTTCATCTTATGTTCTCCGTGATAAGAACTTTGGAGTAACTCTTTGTTGCACATTGAGGGATTGTTATGTGATCCAAATATGTTATCGTTGTTGAGAGAATTTGCACTAGTGAAAGTATGAACCCTGGGCCTTGTTTTCAAGCATTGCAATACCATATTTTCTCATTTTTGGTACATGGTACCTTGCTATTTTCATATTACAAAAACCTATATCTACTATCCATACTACAACGGTATCACCATCTCTTTGCCGAAGTAGTGCACATATACAAGTTGCCATTGTACTGGGTGTGTTGGGGACATAAGAGATTTCTTGTATTTGGTTGCAGGGTTGTTTGGGAGAGACCATCTTCATCCTACGCCTCCCACGAATTGATAAACCATAGATCATCCACTTGAGGGAAATTTGCTACTATCCTATGAAACTCGGCGCTTGGAGGCCCAACACGAGTCTACAACAAGAAGGTTGCGTAGTAGACATCAAGCTCTTTTTTGGCGCCGTTGCCGGGGAGGTGATTGCTTGAAGGTATATCTTTAGATCTTGCAATTGAATCTTTTAGTTTCTTGTTTTATCACTAGTTTGGTTTATAGAAGAAAACTACAAAAAAAATAGAATTAAGATTGCCTCATATTATTCATATGTATCATGTCTTTCTTGAAATTGATGGATCAGAAAATTGTGCTCAATTGATAGAAGAAGAATTCAATAAAATGTTTGGCATAAAATCCTTGAATGATGAGCATGATTGCAATGTTGCTAGTATGAATTCTTTGAATATCCATGATGCTAGTGATATGCAAAGCCATAAGCTTGGGGATGCTATGTTTGATGAAGATGATATTTTTAGTCCCCCAAGTTTTGATGATAAAATTTATTATGATGAAAGCATGCCTCCGGTTTATGATGATTATATTAATGAATGTGGGTTTGGAAGAGTGTTTACTTTAGGTAGTATTGATCCCACTATTTTGGGGGGGGGGGGGTGTTGAATCTTATTGTAATAATTATGAAAGTGGATTTGGAGAGGTCATGACTTTATTCAAAGATGATTCCACTATTTCGAAAGATGTTTCAATTGATTATGACAACAAATTTGCTATCTATGATGATTATGGTGATGACATGTATGTTGTAAAGAATAATGATAACCATGGAACTTGTCATCATGATTTTAATTTTCAATTGGATTATGCCAATCAAATATCACATGATAGTTATTTGTTGAGTTTTCTCCCACTACTATTCATGAGAATAAATTTTCTTATGTTGAGAGTGATAAAAATTCTATTCTTGTGGATCATGAAAAGAATGCTTTATGTGATATTTATATTGTTGAATTCATTCATGATGCTACTGAAAATTATTATGAGAGAAGAACATATGCTTGTAGGTATTGCAATAATATCAAGTTTCCTCTCTATGTGTTGAAAGTTTTGAAGTCATGCTTATTTTTCCTTCCTATGCTAGTTGATTCTTCTTCACATAAATTGTTTGCTCACAAAATCCCTGTGCATAGGAAGTGGGTTAGACTTAAATATGCTAGTCATATGCTTCATGACGCTCTCTTTGTGTTTCCTTTCTTTACTTTTATGCGAGCCTCATTGAAATCATCATGCCTAGCTAAAAAGGTATTAAAGAAAAGCGCTTGTTGGGAGGCAACCCAATATTTATAACTACTGTTTTTGTTTGTTCACATGATTAAGCTACTGTATTAATCATGTTTTATAGCTTTTTTCAGTAAAGTGCCAGGTAAAGCCTTTGGGATAGTGTGGATGATAGTTGACTTGATTCTGTGCAAAAACAGAAACTTTTGCTCTCAGTCTAGGAATTTTGAAAATTCAATAGAACTTGATTTTGATCTGAATTCTTGACACATGATACAAATTACCTATGTTTTCCTAATTTTTCATAATTTTTAAAGTTGCATAAGTATGGTGGTTGTTCAGATCATTACAGACTGTTCTGTTTTTCACAGATTCTGTTTTCAATGCATAGTTTGCTTGTTTTATAGTTTCTATGGCTTATATTGGTCAATAAAAATTGTGGAAATGATAGAGTACAGTAGGAATTATGTGGAAACAATTATGAATCTTATCTTTGACAGTACCCAAGTGAATGATTTGCTCTTTATCATACTAACCTATCTCACGAAGTTCCGTTAAGTTTTGTGTGATTGAAGTTTTCAAGTTTTGGGTGAGATATCGACATGAGGAGAATAAGGAGTGGCAAGACCATAAGCTTGGGGATGCCCAAGGCACCCCAAGGAGACATTCAAGTAATACCCAAGAAAATAAGCTTGGCGATGCCCCGGAAGGCATGCCCTCTTTCGTCTTCAACATTATCGGTAACCTTACTTGGAGCTATATTTTTATTCGTCACATGATATGAGTTTTGCTTGGAGCGTCATTTTTTTATTAGGATTTGCTTGATGCTTGAATAAAATACTTAAGATCTATTTTTTTTTGAGAGAGAGAGTCTTGACATAGCTACTTAATTATTTGACTACTCATTGATCTTCACTTATATCTTTTTGGAGTAGTTTGTCATTTACTCTTGTGCTTCACTTTTATCTTATGAGTAAATGGTTGAATGAATTGAATATCATAAATCTTAAATTATATATGTTTCATATGCTTATCCCATGGGGAGTAATGACTTCACATATAAGAAGTATAGGTGGTAAATTTATTGAAAGTTAGCAAACACAACATTGGACACTTGAACAATTCATGAAAGAATATTGAAGGAAGAGATATTTTACATATAAATATACTATCTTGGACATCTTCTATGATTGTGAGCCCCATTAATTATTTTCAAACTTGAGCAAATTAGTTGAAGTTGGACAAGGAAGACAACATAATGTGTTATGCTTGGGTATATCTGTATAGAAGTTATATTGTTATGGATCCTCCAACATGTGGTGCTTGCTATTTAGAAACTTTTGCTAGGAAAAAATTTAGTACTAAGTAGGAATATTGCTTGTGCATCCAAAATCCTTGAACCAAGTTTCTTCCATGAGTGTGCACCATATCTACCTATATGCGGTATTTACATGCTGTTCCAAGTAAGTTTGCACGTGCTAAACTCTAAATCTTCAAATAATAATCTGTTTTGTATGCCCAAATTGGTCATGAAGCGACAGGGGGCTGTCAACACCTTCCATGCTTGGTGGTCTATTCTCACGACGTGTGTTTATTCGCTTGTCATTCATGAGAAAGTGGCTAGTAATTGGGATGCCCGGTCCTATGATCAAAATCAAAATATATAATAAAAGAAAAACTCCCCCGGATTGTTGTTGCTATGGAGGGCACCCGAGGATTCGGCTAGCCTTGGCTTGTGTTTGTTGGTGGAGGGGGAGTAAAACTTTACCTTTCTGTTTGGGAACCACCTATAATGTGTCTAGCATGGAAGATGTTGAAAACTCTTGGTCTCTATGTTGACAATGAAATCATACATCCCAAAATATTATTCATCTCTATTTTTCCAGCTTCGAGCTCTGGCACCTCTACAAATCCCTCCTTCCCTCTGCGAAGGGCCTATCTTTGACTTTTATGCAAGAGTCAGTAGTATTCTTCTCATTTCAACCTCAATTGTTATCTAGTTGACAAGTACCATGTGGTGGGGAAACATCCAAGCATATATGGCCATTCAAATATATTTGATCATGAATTATTATTTTGACTATTGTCTATATGAAATAAGTTGGGAGGCGAAACATTAAGCCCCTATCTTTCTTTGTGTTTGATGGATGCTATTTGTTCTAAAAATATGCTTTGAGTGTTAGCAATCATGGAAGACTATATGATAGTTGAGTACGTGGAATTTGCTAAAACAAAGCTCTTACATAGACCCTTCCTGAAAATAAGATGAATTGCAATTGTTTGAAGATTGGAAACTTGATTTGTTAGTTTTCAAGAAAGTTTAGGGTCTATAATTTAATCAACATGTGAATAGCTTGTTACTTGATCATGAGAAGTTTTATGAGATGAGCTACTATTTGTGATAAAGAATATTGCTAGAAAAAAGTGTTTGGAACTATCATTGATCAAATTTTTGCACCATGCTAGCATTCACACTTCATAAATTATTTCTGTGATCATTTACTTACTCGAGGACGAGCAGGAATTAAGCTTGAGGATGCTGATATGTCTCTAATGAATCTATAATTTATGAAGTATACATGCCATGCTTACAACAATTTTATAAGGTTTTGGTATGATTTGATTAGAACTAACCCGACTGACGCTGTTTTCAGCAGAACTACCGTCGTGTCCTTTTTTGTGCAGAAATAAAAGTTCTCGGAATGGGCTGAAAATTTACGGTGATTTTTTATGGACCAAAAGAGACCCCAGAAGCTTCGTGTGAGGGCCAGAAGACCCACGAGGACACGACAAGATTGCTAGGCGCGCCCTACACCCCAGGGAGGGGTGAGCGAGCTTGTCGCTGCCTCATGGACCCCCTTGACGTGAGACCGATGCCAAAAATTCTTATAAATACCAAAACCCCTGAAAAGAACCCTAGATGAGAAGTTCCACCGCCGCAAGCCTCTATAGCCATGAAAAACCAATCGGGACCCCGTTCCGGCACCCTGCCAGAGGGGGAAATCATCACGGAGGCCATCTTCATCATCCCGGCGGCCACCATGATGAGGAGGGAGTAGTTCACCCTCGGGGCTGAGGGTATGTACTAGTAGCTATGTGTTTGGTCTCTCTCTCTCTCTCTCTCTCTCTCTCTCTCTCTCTCTTGTTCTTGATTGGGCACGACCTTGATGTACCGCGAGCTTTGTTACTATCGTTGGATCATATGGTGTTTCTCCCTCTCTATCTTCTTGTGATGAATTGAGTTTTTACCTTTGAGGTTTCACTATTATCGTATTGAATACTTTTATGGTTTTGACAACACTTGATGTATGTCTTGCGTGGGATACCCGTGGTGACAATGGGGTGTTCTATTGATTCACTTGATGTATGTTTTGGCACTCAACTCGCGGATTCCCAAGGTGACTAATACGTCTCCAACATATCTATATTTTTTTATTGTTCCATGTTGTTATATTATCATTCTTGGATTTTCTACAACCATTTTATAGCAAATTTATATTATTATTTGGGACTAACCTATTGACATAGTGCTTAGTGCCAGTTGCTGTTTTTTGCTTGTTTTTTACATCGCAGAAAATCAATACCAAACGGAGTCCAAACGCAGCGAAACTTTTTGGAGATTTTTTTGGACCAGAAGACACCCGTTGGGCCAAAGAAGTACCAGAGGGGTGCCCCGAGGGGGGCACAGCCCACTTGGGCATGCCTGGGGGCCCAGGTACGCCCTGGTGGGTTGTGCCCACCTCGGTGGCCTCCTGCACCACCTCTTCGCCCTATAAATTACCAAATATTCCAAAAACCCTAGGGATAACCCTAGATCGGAAGTTCCTCCACCGCAAGCCTCTGTATCCATGAAAACCAATCTAGACCTTGTTCCGACACCCTGCCAGAGGGATGAATCATAAGCGGAGGCCAACTTCATCATCCCGGTGGCCACCATGATGAGGAGGGAGTAGTCCACCCTCGGGGCTGAGGGTTTGTGCCAGTAGCTATGTGTTTAATCTCTCTCTCGTGTTCTTGAGATGTCACGATCTTGATGTATCACGGGCTTTGTTAATATAGTTGGATCATACGGCATTTTCCTCTCTCCATCTTGTTGTGAATTGAGTTTTCCCTTTGAGATTTCGTTTTACCGGATTGAGTACTTTTATGGATTTGAGAACACTTGATGTATGTCTTGCTATGAATACCCGTGGTGACAATGGGGTATCATATTGATTCACTTGGTATATGTTTTGGCACTCAATTTTCGGATTTCCGAGGTGACATTGGGGTAATCTATGCATAGGGGTTGATGCATATTTTCGTCCTTGTTTCTCCGCTAGAAATCTTGGGGCACTCTTTGAGGTTCTTTGTGTTGGATCGAGTATTATGAATCTGAAATTGTTTGATGCATATCACATAATTAACTCTTGGATATTTGTGGTGACATTGGAGTATCTAGGTGACATCGGAGTTGGTTGATGCGTATCATATGGTGTTATTTTAGTATGAGCTCTTGGATAGATCAAACGGAAAGAATAACTTTGTGTTATTTTAGTACAAACTCTTGAATAGATTGAACAGAAAGAATAAGTTAAGGTGGTTTCGTACCCAACAAACAATTTCTTCTTATGTTCTCCGCTAGATAAGAACTTTGGAGTGATTCTTCATCGCATGCCGAGGGATGGTTATATGATACAATTAGATTAGCATTGTTGAGAGATTGCACTTGCGAAAGTACGAACCCTGGGCCTCATTTTCGAGCATTGAAATACCGTTTGTGCTCACTTTTATCGTTTGCTACCTTGCTGTTTTATTTATTAAGATTATAAAAAATATATTTCTATCATTCATATTACACTTTTATCACCTCTCTTCGCCGAACTAGTGCACCTATACAATTTTCCATTGTATTGGGTGTGTTGGAGACACAAGAGATTTCTTGTATTGGTTGCAGGGTTGTTTGAGAGAGACCACCTTCATCCTATGCCTCCCATAGATTGATAAACCTTAGGTCATCCACTTGAGGGAAAATTGCTACTTTCCTACAAAACTCTGCGCTTGGAGGCCCAACACGAGTCTACAAGAAAAAGTTGCGTAGTAGACATCAAGCTCTTTTCCAGCGCCGTTTCCGGGGAGGTGAGTTCTTCAAGGTATATCTTTAGATCTTGCAATTGAATGTTTTAGTTGCTTGTTTTATCACTAGTTTGGTTTATAAAAAGAAAACTACAAAAAAATGGAATTCAGGTTGCATCATATTATTTATCTTTATAATGTTTTTCGTGAAATTGATGGAAAGGAAAATTGTGCTCAATTGATAGAAGAGGAATTCTATAAAATGTTTGACAAGAAATCATTGAATGATGAGCATGATTGCAATGTTGTTGGTATGAACTCTTTGAATATCCATGATGCTAATGATATGCAAAGCCATAAGCTTGGGGATGCTATATTTAATGAAGATGATATTTTTAGTCCCCCAAGTTTTGATGAGAAAATTTATTATGATGAAAGCATGCCTCCTATTTATTATGATTATATTGATGAAAGTGGATTTGGAGAGGTCATGACTTTATTTAATGATGAATCCATTATGTTGGAAGAGGTTTCAATTGATTATGAGAACGAAGTTGCTATCTATGATGATTATTGTGATGACATGTATGCTATAAAGAATAATGATAACCATGAAACTTGTCATCATGATTTTAATTTTCAATTTGGTTATGCCAATCAAATATCTCATGATAGTTATTTTCTTGAGTTTGCTCCCACTACTATGAATGAGAATAATTTTGCTTGTGTGGAGAGTAGAAAAATTTCTATGCTTATGGATCATGAAAAAAATGCTTTATGTGATAGCTATATTGTTGAATTCATTCATGATGCCACTGAAAATTATTATGAGGGAGGAACATATGCTTGTAGGAATTGCAATAATATCAAGTTTCCTCTCTTTATGTTGAAAGTTTTGAAGTTATGCTTGTTTTGCCTTCCTATGCTAGTTGATTATTGTTCCCATGAGTTGTTTGCTCACGAAATCCATATGCATAGGAAGTGGATTAGACTTAATTTTTTAGTCATATGCTTCATGATGCTCCCGTTATTTTTTGATTCTTTAATTTTATGTGAGCATCATTGAAATCATCATGCCTAGCAACAAAGGCATTAAAGAAAAGATCTTGTTGGGAGACAACCCAACACTTTTACCTACTATTTTGTGTGTTCACGTGATTAAGATACTGTAGTAATCATGTTTTATAGCTTTTGTTTCCATAAAGTTCCAAGTAAAGCCTTGAGATAGTGTGGATGATAGTTGACTTGAATCTGTGCAAACACAGAAACTTTTGCGCTCAGTCCTAGAACTTCCATATTTACTGGAACGTGACTTTGATCTAATTTTTTTACAGGTGATAGATATACAAATTCCCCACGTTGTCCTAATTTTTCGGAAGTTTTGGAGTATTAGAAGTATGGTTGTTTTCCATATCATTACAGACTGTTCTGTTTTTGACAGATTCTGTTTTCAATGCATAGTTTGCTTGTTTCCTAGTTTCTATGACTTATATTGCTAAATATAAATTGTGGAAATGATAAGGTACAGTAGGAATTGTGTGAGAACAATTATGAATCTTGTCTTTGGCAGTAACAAAGTGAATGATTTGCTTTAGCATACTAACCTATCTCACGAAGTTCCGTTAAGTTTTGTGTGATTGAAGTTTTCAAGTTTTGGGTGAGATATCGATATGAGGATAATAAGGAGTGACAAGACCATAAGCTTGGGGATGCCCAAGGACCCCAAGTTAATATTCAAGGAAGATACAAGCAACTAAGCTTGGGGATGCCCCGGAATGCATCCCCTCTTTCGTCTCCAACATTGTCGGTAACCTCACTTGGAGCTATGTTTTCATTTGTCACATGATATGTGTTTTGCTTGGAGCGTCATTTTATTTTGTTAGGATTTGCTTGCTGTTATCTATAGTAATGGTTTTCATATTTTACCTCAATAAAAATGTCAAGTATAGCCTTTGCCATGCTTATTTTGCAAGTATATGAGTTGCTGTTTCAAAATAGAAAGTTTATCGCTGTTGCAAAAATTCTCTAGAAAAGTCAGAATGTGATAAAATTTTGAAACTTTTTGCACAATAATATGTGATAAATTTTCTACAGTGTGGTAATTTTTCAGAATTTTTGAGTCAGGGAAGTATGGATTCTCTTACATCCTTTACAGACTGTCATGTTTAGACATATTGCTGTTATGATTGCATTGTTTGCATATGTTTGCTTGTTTAATGATTCTATTTGAGGATAGGAGTATTAACTATGCAGAGGGATTTAGTAAACAATGTTAAATAATAATTTTAGTGATTTTCTACAGTAGAGAATAATAAGGTTTCGCATTGATTTATACTAACTTATCTCACGAGTTCTTGTTGAGTTTTGTGTGGATGAAGTTTTTGAGATTTAGGGAAACTTTGATATGAGATGAAGTAAGGAGACACAATAGCTCAAGCTCGGGTATGCCCAAGGCATCCCAAATTAACATTTCAAGAAGTCTCAAGCATCTAAGCTTGAGGATGCCCCGGTAGGCATCCCACCTTTCTTCTTCAACAATTATCGATTAATATCGGTTGAGGCTAAGTTTTTGCTTCTTTACATGAGTTGTGCTATTCTTGGAATGTCATTTTGTTTTGTTTTGCTTTTTAATAAAATACTTAGATCTGAAAAAATTTAAATAAGAGAGAGTCCTCAAATATCTACCCATTTACTTAACTACTCATTTGATCTTCACTTATATCTTTTTGGAGTAGTTTGTCATTCACTCTCATGCTTCACTTAGATTTTTTGAGAGATGAAATTTTTTATGCTCATGTTCTTCACTTAAATTTATTTGAGCTTGTCAAAAGCAATTGCAACATATGAAACTAGTCCCAAAGTGATAGATATTCAAGAGGGATATACTAAAAACTTTCATGAAGATCATTGGATAAATTAAACTTTATTCTTTGTAATAGTTTTGCGATATGATGATAGTGATATGCCAGTCATGTTGATGAGTAATTATTATTTAGTAAGAGTATTTGTGTTAAGGTTTTTGATTCCCTATGCAAGCACAAAAGTCAATAGTTATGCTATGAAATTACATCCTACTTGTGGTGCATTATTCGGTGTTAGTTATTCTTAATGCTCGCTTATGTGATTTTTCGTTCTTGGTTGGTTGCTTCTCAATCTTTTTGCTACCCTCCACTTGTACTAAGTAGGAATACTACTGGTGCATCCAAAATCCTTGAACCCAGTTTTTCCATATGAGTCCACTATACCGACCTATATGTGGTATTTCCGTGCCATTCTAAGCAAATTTTTATGTGCCATCTCTAATTTTCAAAATAATTTCCTCTTTGTATGCTCGTACCGCTCATGAAACGGCAAGGGGTGGCCAATATTTCCCATGCTAGATGTGTTAGTCTCAAGATGAGTGTTTATTCACTTGTCATTGCGCGAGAGTACGGCAAAGGTATTAGGGATGCCCAGTCCCGAAATGAAAAATGAATTTACTTTATGTTGTCAAATAATAAATTCCTTGGAAAGTGTTGGTATGGACGGCACTCGTGGATTCGGTTAGCCGTGGAATGTGAAAGTATGGTGGAAAAAGGAATAAACTTTATTTTCCGTTTGGGAACCGCCTATGATATATCTAGCATGGAAAGTGTTGGGAATTACTTGGTCGTTTTCGTTGACGGGAAAAGTATACCTCTCAAAAAATTTATCTCTCAATTTAAACTTTGAGCTCTAGCACCTCTACAAATCCCTACTTCCCTCTGCGAAGGGCCTTTCTATTTACTTCATGCAATTTTTTATTCTTATTTGAGTCTCCATCTTCTCTCATAAAGCACCAAATAAGGGGCACTATGACCGTACTTGAGCATTGGGTGTAGCTATTATGCGAGTGTGTTTCATGAATGGATCAATGATTGAGCATAATGGGCTAGGGATAACTTGCTTTAGTGTTGATATTTTGAAAGACATGGTTGCTTGTTGATATGCTTGAGTATTAAAGTCCTCGTGTCAAAACTAGACTGTTGCTTTGAACCACATAAAAGTCCAAATGTCCATGTACAAAGAAAAGAATATGTGATGAACATGTTAGGCAACATTCCACATCAAAAATTCTGTTTTTATCATTTACCTACTCGAGGACGAGCAGGAATTAAACTTGGGGATGCTGATACGTCTCCAACGTATCTATAATTTTTGATTGTTCCATGCTGTTATATTATCATTATTGGATGTTTTACAATCATTTTATTGCAACTTTATATCATTTTGGGGACTAACCTATTGACATAGTGCCAGTGCCAGTTGCTGTTTTGATTGTTTTTTACATCGCACAAAATCAATACCAAACAGAGTCCAAATGTAGGGAAATTTTTGGAGATTTTTCTACACCAGAAGACACCCGGTAGGCCAAAGAAGTACCAGAGGGGTGCCCCGAGGGGGGCACAACCCACCTGGGCGCGCCTGGTGGCCCAGGCAAGCCCTGGTTGGTGGTGCCCACCTCGGTGGCCTCCCGCACCGCCTCTTCGCCGTATAAATTGCCAAATATTCAAAAAAACCTCGGGATAACCCTAGATCAGAAGTTCCGCCGCCGCAAGCCTCTGTATCCATGAAAACCAATCTGGACCCAGTTTTGGCACCCTGCCGAAGGGGGGAATCATCACCGGAGTCCATCTTCATCTTCACGGCGGCCACCATGATGAGGAGGGAGTAGTCCACCCTCGGGGTTGAGGGTTTGTACCAGTAGCTATGTGTTTAATCTCTCTCTCTCTCTCTCGTATTCTTGAGATGTCACGATCTTGATGTATCGCGGGCTTTGTTAACATATTTGGATCATATGGTGTTTCCCCCTCTCTATCTTGTTGTGAATTGAGTTTTTTCTTTGAGATTTAATTTTATCAGATTGAATACTTTTATGAGAACACTTGATGTATGTCTTCCTATGAATACCCATGGTGATAATGGGATATCATATTGATTCACTTGATATATGTTTTGGCAATCAACTCGCGGATTCCCGAGGTGACATTGGGGTAATCTATGCATAAGGGTTGATGCACGTTTTCATCCTTACTTCTCTGATAGAAATCTTGGGGCACTCTTTGAGGTTCTTTGTGTTGGATCGAGTATTATGAATCTGAAATAGTTTGATACATATCGTATAATTAACTGATGGATACTTGTGGTGACATTGGAGTATCTAGGTGACATTAGAGTTGGTTCATGCGTATCATATGGTGTTATTTTAGTACGAACTCTTGGATATATCGAACGGAAAGAATAACTTTGTGTTATTTTAGTACGAACTCTTGAATAGATCGAACGGAAAGAATAACTTTAAGGTGGTTTCGTACCCTACAAACAATTTCTTCTTATGTTCTCTGCTAGATAAGAACTTTGGAGTGATTCTTCATCGCACATGAGGGATGGTTATATGATCCAATTAGATTAGCATTGCTGAGAGATTGCACTAGCGAAAGTACGGACCCTAGGCCTCATTTTCAAGCATTGAAATACCGTTTGTGCTCACTTTTATTGATTACTACCTCGCTGTTTTTATTTATTCAGATTATAAAAATATATTTCTACCATTCATATTACACGTCTATCACCATCTCTTCACCGAACTAGTGCACCTATACAATTTTCCATTGTATTGGGTGTGTTGGGGACACGAGATTTCTTGTATTTGGTTGCAGGGTTGTTTGAGAGAGACCACCTTCATCCTACGCCTCCAACGGATTGATAAACCTTAGGTCATCCACTTGAGGGAAAATTGCTACTTTCCTACAAAACTCTGCGCTTGGAGGCCCAACACGAGTCTACAAGAATAAAGTTGCATAGTAGACATCAGTGACATTGGGGTAATCTATGCATAGGGGTTGTTGCACGCTTTCATCCTTGTTTCTCTGATAGAAATCTTGGGGCACTCTTCTAAGTTCTTGGGATTTTTACATCTGTGCCCCTGGTTCGTTAGCCATAGTCATTCATCCCCACGCTCTTAACTTTTGCTCTTTTTCCCCACTCCCTTGCCCGAAACCCTCAGAACTGGTCACAAATGATGGATGTTGTCGGCTCAGTGCTTTGACCATTAACTCTGATGAGTGGGGCCGCGCTGGCTATGTCACCCGTTGGACCTGATGAGTGGGGTTGCGGTGGACGGTGCCGCGGTTAGCCCGTTGGGCCGTGGTTAGACTTGGGTCGTGTGCGCACCGCAACGACATAAGCCTGTTATGCATGCACGTCATGTACAGCTAGCCTGCTATGCATGCATGTAGCTAGCCTACCTCCATGCGCCACCGCCCGCCGCCACGATGCATTGACCGGCCTCTTTTTCACGCGAGCCGCCACGGTTGCTGACCGGACTCATTTTCACGCAAGCCGCCACGGACACAGGGATAGTTGCTGCTGCTGGTTCGTATCATCTCTCACGCGTGTCTCCTCGATGTAGAGCATTGTTTCACCCTTTTCTATCCACTCGCATCTATTCAATGTGGCAATTAAAACATATTGCCAATTAAAGTGGCATATCGATCGACGCGGCTCGTTTGAACGTAGCAAATCCGAAGCGCGGCCGGTCCCACTCCCCTTCCCTTCCCCTTTGCTTGTTTAAACCACCACCCCTCTACCTATTCTCCACACATCCATTTGCTCAGCTCCCTTCTCTTCTTCACCCAAACCCAAAGCACTCTCAAAGCGAGGCGAGGATGCAGTACAACGGCCCCACCTTCGAGCTCCCATTGACCGTGCCGGAGAGACGGTATCCGGCCAGCGTTGTCATGGAGAGAATGCTCCGCGTGTGGGCATTCTGATGCTGGAGGGGTGCAAGGGGGTTTGCCGAGTGGTTCCTTGGTGCGGGCTTCGCCCACCTCCCGGCGGGCTCGCCGGTGAAGTTCCGACAGGAGGAAGTGCGTCCAAACTCTAGGACTCCACCGATAGGGCTCACCGTCACCTTCACCAACAGATTTGCTGCGTATTACCTCCTCAGCAAGGTGTTTGGTGTGGATGCGAATTCATCGCATTCACAACCCACAACATCTTCACAAACTTCGACTGCATCTTCCCCACCCACGATGGTATGCACAACCTCCCCTACTACATCGGCCAGGACGGCATGGAGAGGAGGAGCAGTGAAGTGGAGGCGCAGTGAAGATGGTGGTGAAGTCCCGGTCTCGTGAGCTTGTCTTGCCCTAGGGTGTTAGGGTTTTTATCTTTTATATATTTCTATCTTAATTATGTCGTTGGTTGTACTGTGAACTTTTAATCTCTGTCGTGTTATCCCCTAAGAACTTATTATGCTTGCTACCCTTATTTGATATGTCGTTGGTTATCAGTGTTGTTGCTTTCTATTTCTATCTTATTTGACGTGAGATAAATCGCTAGATGGATATGGTGTCGTACACGAGCCCTTCTGCTAAATCAATCAATGAAAGGGTATTCCTTAATGAAAACCGGCAAGTTTTTGCCCATTTAGGGTAGGGTCAAGTTTTCTCACGCGCGGATAATGGTCTAGTTGAAGTGTCAAAAAGGAAACTAAAGCTAGAAAAATGAGCCATGTTGATGTTGAAAAGAAGAAGAAGAAACGCTAATTTTTTTGAATTGTTGGTGGCCCTATTCCGTATATTGTATGAACAAAAACAAGCTAATTTTTGAATAGTTTGTGGCCTATGCTATGGTTTAGGGCACCCTATGTTTTATGTAAGAAGTATGCTATGGTTGCTACTTTTGATGTTATGGATGTATGCTTGCTACGTGAGATATCGGTAGATGGATATGGTGTCGTAGCCAAGTCGTAGACATGCTCTCTAGATGGATATGGTGCACCGAGCCCAAGACATGCTCTCTAGATGGATATGCTGGCTAATGGTGCCACCGGACTTTATTTTAGACAAGGTTTCAGATGGATAACATGATCTACATAATTAAGTCTAACATGTTCTTAATAAAAAACAAAAACAAAAAATCGTGTATACAATATTTTTCTTGCAACAAAAACATGTTTATAATACCTCGCATGTCAAAAAATTAAAGTGTTGTGCCGTAGGCTATATATAGAAGGAAATTGCCATGATATGTACAAATAAATTTGACACGGGAAAGTCCAACAATAAATCGATTTACCATCATGCACTATTTTTGTTCGGCATGGCAATAAATGGATTTACCATGGTAATAATCAAGGGAAAAATAGAGCCAGCGTGTGGGCCTTCGACACTCAACGCAATGAGACGCCCTAACCAGAGCTTAGTTTCAATTTGGGCCCTAGAACTATGTTTTTTTTTCTTCATGGTCGGTGTTGTCTCATTTAAATCAAGAAACTGAAAGTGTACAATACTGACAAAACTGACATGATCCACAAATTAAGCAACACAGATCATAGAGCACATGATCCACAAATTAAGAAACACAGAGCATAGAGCACATGATCCACAAATTTAACCAAATCCTAGAGCACATGACACCACACTAATAACATCTCTAACGAGTGATGACCAGCAAGTAAGTAAATCCGAGAGAAACTACACAAAAATAAAAGGGATAAAACCCTAAAGCTATCATATTCACCTGCTTGTTCAATTGAATCATCTGCTTCAGGTTCTTGTTCATCTTCTTTATTTCCCCCTTCAGATCTGCATCCCCAGCTGTGAGAGCAGCACTTTCAGAGACCAAATCCGTTGGTGCCGACGGCAGATTGAGCTCCCAGGTTGGGGCCCCATTGAATTGAATCCGCTTAATGTAGTCATCCAGCCATTCAAAATGTGTGCATTTCTTCACGATCTGAAACGAAAACATGAACCCTAAATCCCAGATCAAAAAAGAATTAAAAGCAAATAGAAAAAAAATCAGAGAAAAATCATGAGATCTAACCTGCCCCTCTGGCTTGCTCTCGCAATTCACAAACTCGCGCCCATAGTTGCCATTCTTGTTCTCCTTTGAAGTCAATCGTATCAGTGGCGTGCTACATGGGTAGTCAGGACATCGCTCCATGGGAAGTGGACCATACTGGGTCCACGAGGGGCGGGAGGCTGAAGTGGAGCTCGACATATCGCCCAAAGTCACTAGAGAAGAAGAAGCATAGGAGTGGCTCATCCCATCGCCGGAGAAGAAGAAGCAGAGGAGGAGTGGCTCCTCTCATCGCTGCAGAATAAGCACCAGAAGAAAGGGGAGGCACAAGCAAAAAGTCTCGCGGATCGCCTCTTGCGGATCGCCCCATGATCCAGCAATGCGGAGCCGTCCATGTGATCCAATGGTGCGGAGCCTGCACGCAACCTGCCCTCAGAATTACTTCTAGAAGACCACATCTGAGGGCTGTCGCTTGGCGCTAGGGTATGATCGGATGGCTGACGTTCGGAGCTAGGGTTAGGCGAAACCCCGTGGGGTTTAGAAGGGTTTTGAGCTGGTCAACGGGGTTTCAAAGGCTTTGACTGAGCATAACTAATTTTAAAAAAATCGAAAAAATATGAAACATCTGTCGTTCGTCGTTTTATAGGACACACTAACGAGGAAAAATACTAAACTTGGTATACGTACATTTAGAGAGAGAAAAACCTAGCTAGCACGACCGAGGTCAAATGAGCACCATTAATTAAAAAAATTAAAAATTATATAAAACCTGCGCACAATGTTGTCTTGTGTGACATGTTACCAACCAAAGATCATAAACTTTGTCTATGGACATTTTAATGAAAGAACCTTCACACATATGAGCTATCACGTACAACGTTTCATAGAGACCAAGGGGAGGAGGTAGGGTCTCCCTTCGGTTTTTGAAAATAAAAAAATAAAAAAATCACCAAAGCTTGATTTCAAAGTGAACAAGAAGGATCTGAACTTAGTTTTCCATTTTAATATGGTAAACGTGTTTTAATGGTTTTTCTATTAAAGTATTTTAAAAAATGTAAAAATAGAAAGATTAATTCAATAAAATAGTGATTCTTCAAATCTACACTATATAGATTGAATTGGTGTTAATAAAAATTATTTGGCTTATTTGGAGTAGGTAAAAAAACATGATTGTGAATGGGGCTGTTTACTCTAGCTTGGGAGCTCATTTGGAGCACATTTCTCATGACTACAAGTTTTACCACGCAAAAGAGATCGGATTGATCACCAAACATTTATAATAGTTCAGGAAACTGTGCAACTCACACCACAGGGGAATGGACTTCAAGTGTTGGTTCAAATTCAAAGTTTGCCTAAAATTCAAAGTTTGCCTCAGTAGTTCTAATTCAAAGTTTACAAATAGAATTATTACACCTTACAAGTTTTCACAAGATTTCAAATTGACGCATGTAATCCTTATTACAAATCTTTAAAGTTCAAAGTTTATGACTTGCATTCAAGTTCAAATTCAAATCTTTGCCTTGCTCCTTGTGTTCCGAGATGGGTTAACCGTCTTGCTTATGGTTTCCCTGGCTAGGATATTTTGTGCTTTTAAAAGCTTTGCCTTGTTGCTTCAGATCTTCACTTCTGGTGGTGGCGGTTTTGTTGAGCTTTGACTGATCGAGCAAGTGTTGACCAGTTGACGGTCATCTGTGGGCTCACTAATCTTTAAAGGAACTTCAGAAAAATAACTTCCTCCTCTCTTATAGCTTCAAAACCTTCGTAAGCCATGGTTTCAAATTCGCATCGATGATGGTTCAACCAAGTTTCTTCCTCTCTAGGTCTTTTTCTCGCCTTGTGCCTCTAATTATCCTAGAGCTGGGTCAAAAAGAAATAAGCTTAGACATCGATAAAAAAGAGAACAAATGCAAAAAATGGAAATATTGCACACATACCAAGCTGCTACTTCAGTTGCTTCATTCTCTAAACTTGTTGCATTCTCCTCTCACTTTGCATTATCCTCTAAACTTGTTGCATTCTCCTCTGCTACTGCATTCTCCTCTGCATTTGCTGCTGCCCATTGTTCCTCTTCTCCAACTGATGCATCAACTGGATTGGTACAACACCTAGCAATATGCCCTAGGATACCACATCTTTTGCATTTATGCTGTTTTTTTACACGACCCTCTTCACTAGCTCTTATCCTGTTTTCCTTGGTCTTCCTGGTGGTCTAGTCAGTAGAGGAGAATGGAGTTTGAACCCTGGGTCTACTATGTTCCATTGGTCTTTTCCCAAGAGTGCAGGCACATTTTCAGCATAAGCAGCCCTAAATTTGGCAACAGAGAAATATTCAGAGCAATACTGATTAACTTCACCATCTTCACCTCCAATAACAGCCATGAGATGTAGGGAATGTATGCACCGCTTCCCGCGGATCTGCCATTACCTACAGCTGCATTCATTGGTTGCAAGGTTCACTGGATATCTCCATTCCCTATTTTTACTATCAGTGTATGTCACCTCAGCCTCGTATGTCGAGGTCGAATGCATTTCATCCTTAGTCCTCTTGCCTTGACATGCAATGCCTCAATCAGAGATGGGAGCATAAGATGGCCAACATATTGTGTTTCTGCAATTGTTTTACGAAGAGCCATCTTTACCATGACCATCTGCCTGATATTATCAAATTCTTGCCACAACAAAAGCCCTTTCACTGACTTGAACTTTGCATTGAAACACTCAGCGAGGTTATTGGTCACATAGTCTACTTTGCAGATTTCATTGAATTTGCTTCTTGACCACAACTTTCCATGATGTTCATCCATGTACTCCTTCACCAAAGGATTATGATCATACAACACCCTCAAATGGTGCTCATGCTTCCTCAAGCTGCATGTGTATGATGTTGGCCATAGATTCTCATCATAAACTTTGCCTTTGAATTTGTTTTTAAAATTCTGCGCTAGGTGTCGCATACATTCCCTATGTTCCACTCTAGGGAATACAATTTCTACTGCAGCTTCTAAACCCTTGCAAGTATCTGTGGGTATAACTAAACCTGAGGGTGTACCTATAATGTTGCGCAAATGCTGCAGAAACCAGACCCAACTCTCCTCACACTCTACCTCCAACACACCAATTGCAACTGGGAATAGCTAGTTGTGTCCATCAACTGCAGAAGCTGCTGCTAGCTGGCATCTCCATCTTCCATTCAAAGCAGTTGGATCGACAGCCAAATAGGGCCTACAACCATTCAGAAACCCCTGCCAGCAAGCCTTGAAACAAACAAAAGCCCTCCTGAAGCACTCCTTCTCCAGTGCCTTCCCTTTTAATTTGTACTTAATTGTATGCTTGTCAATCTCTACAACACTCCCTGGACTAGCCGTCTCCAGTTCAGCTTTGAAGGTGTAAAGCAACTGAAAACTCTCATTCCATGGACCATTAATCCTATCAAGAGCCCTTTCCTTAGGATAGAAAATCCTCATGTATTGTACATTAATCTTGTACTTCTCAAATAGCTTCCCATGGAGTGCTGTTGGGCCAATTGTTGGTGTTTCCCTCACCCAATACAAGATTGCATCTGCCACCCAACTAGTCTTTGCAAGCTTAGATTTGTCCTTTCCCCCTCCCCCTCCAGGTGGGCAAGTGTGCCCGTATGGGTTGCTTTTTATCTGAAACAAAATGAAAAATGATGTCAAATACAATTAAGAAATAGTACACATGATCTGAATATAGAACGGATAAATAATCTGACAACAAGATTCAGTTGTAATACATGAATCAATTTGCTCTTTCGCATAGTGGATGCATGCAACCTCCACCTACACCTATCATAAGGGCAATGAACAGTGAATCTTCCTGGCTCACACCTATCAACCTCATAAGAGTTTTCAGTGAGAATGCAATATGTAGTCACTGCATTACGATAGTCCACCATCGATTCGAATACGGTTCCTGGAGTAAGGTCAGGATTCTCCCTATTCCACTCAATTGTTGGCTTGTCCTCACCATCATATTCTTGTAAAACTAAGGAGTCGATGTTCTCCTCCCTCTCTTCATCGTCAGTTTCATCAAATCTAGCACGACTACTAGGCTCCTCTAGATATTCATCCTCCACTGCTTGTTGACTGACTCTGTCTACCAGTTTAGGGAATATAATCTCATCCTCATCATCATTTCGAGGCACTTCCTCGTCAGGCTCTGCATCTACTTCTACATCAGGTGCAGAAGGGAGAGGAGAAGTGACAGAATTAGCGGCAACCGACATGTTGTGGCTTTCAGAACCACAAGGTTTACTTGGTCTCGACCTACAAGGAGTGCGAGGACGCTCACTATTAGCAGAGACAGATGATGTCTGAACACCCTTCGGGATATGTTGTTTGCGTGCCTGAAGCACACTGAGGGAGTTCTGGATTAGGGGGTATCTGGACAGCCGGACTATTGGACTATGAAGATACAAGATTGAAGACTTCGTCTCGTGTCCGGATGGGACTCTCTTGGCGTGGAAGGCAAGCTTGGCAATACGGATATGTAGATCTCCTTCCGTTGTAACCGACTCTGTGTAACCCTAGCCCCCTCCGGTGCCTATATAAACCGGATGGTTTAGTCCGTAGGACAACAACAATCATACCATAGGCTAGCTTCTAGGGTTTAGCCTCTACGATCTCATGGTAGATCAACTCTTGTAATACTCATATTCATCAAGATCAATCAAGCATGAAGTAGGGTATTACCTCCATAGAGAGGGCCCAAACCTGGGTAAACATTGTGTCCCTTGCCTCCTGTTACCATCCGCCTTAGAGCATCTCCACTGCTATGCCCCTCAGAGGCGTTTTTGTGATCTGGGTTGCCTGATTTACGCTTTTTGCTCTAGGGGGCAAAACTCTCCCAGCCGTCCCACCAAGCGACAGCCTTTTTTTCTTTTGTTTTGGTCTTCTCTTGCCTGTCATTCAACCAAATAGGTTGTAGGCGTGAGAGACCATGGCGAGACAGCAAGAAGCTCACTCAACTACCCCAAGTCCCGATCACAGGTAGCTAGTCACTCGACGCAATCATCATGGCCAGCAAGTCGGCGTCCCTGCTGATCCTCGCGGCGCTGGTGGCCGCGGCGTGCCTTGCCGGGCTGGGCTCGGCGGCACGCAGTGTGCCGACGGAGAAGCCTGCGGAGGACGCGGTGAAGCGGCCGGACACGTTCCAGGAGGGGACGGTGCTGATCCCGGTGATTGGGCGGTATGAGTTGGGCACCCACTACATCCCGTACATCGACGGGCTGGACCACAGCATCCCGGCCGTCGCCAGCAGACAGTTCATCCCCGGCGTCGACGACACATGGGTGCCCAACCCCGGCTTCGAGGTGCCCAACCCCTTCCGCCCCCGCTCCGAGTCCCCCTGATGGGCCGAGCCGGCCAGCCGGCCAGCACGCCCAAGTTACGCCCATTGTCCGTCCACACGTTGCACCCATCCATCTACTACTTGGTAGAGCTGGTTGCTTCCGAGCATGGCGAAGCGGCCGGCGAGGCCGTTGTTGACGATGCGGAGCTCGGAGTTCTCGAGGCGGAGCACGGCGGCCTCACGCGCGGCGCCAGCGCGGTGGCTGAGGAAGAGCTCGCGCGGCCTCCTGGTACTGGAGCGCGGCGTCCTGGTACTGCAGCGCGGACAGGGGAGCGGAGGAGGCTGCACGCGGCGAGCACACTATCCCGCCAGCATCCATCCGGCTCGGCCGTGGCCAGCTGCATCTCCGACTGCAGCACCGCCCTGGCTCCGCGGCTGCATCTCCGTCGCCTCCGCGCCCGGTTCCGGGGCCGCCCATGGCCTCCACGCCGTCGAGCACGCACGCCCCAGGCGACCTCGTCGAGCACACACGCCCTAGGCGACCTCGCTGCCCCGCACGCCAGACGCCAGCCTCGCACTCGCTGCCTCGCTGCCACATCGGCTCGGTCGAGAGAGAGGGGCATGGGAGAGGAGAGAGGAAAAGAGAGGAGAGAGGGTGAGGGCACGTGGGTGGGACCCAGATGAAAAGAGAGGAGAGAGGAAGGTGGGAGGCTGAGGGTGGGCCAACCACGGAAAAAGGAGGCGCCGGCATGCCGAGCTGCCCCCCGGGGGGCTGGGTTTGGGGCGGGACTGCCGGCGTTGTTTTTCTCTAAATCCGGCAAAAAGTGAGGCTTTGGGGGCGCGAGTGGGAGAAATTTTTACCGCCGGTGCTAAAAAAGTGGCCTGGGGGGCGTTCCTTGGGGCGCGGCTGGAGATGCTCTTAGACGCACAATTCGGGACCCCCTACCCAAGATCCGCCGGTTTTGACACCGACATTGGTGCTTTCATTGAGATTTCCACTGTGTCGTCGCTGCAAGGTTCGATGGCCCCTTCGATCATTGACAACGATGCGGTCCAGGGTGAGGTTTTCCTCCCCGGATAGATCTTCATGTTCGGCGGCTTCAGATCGCGGGCCAACCTGTTTGGCCATCTCGAGCAGATCGAGTGCTACGCCTCGCCATCGTGTCAGGTTTGGAAACTTGAATTACACTGCCGATATCCGCGGAGACTTGATCTTCGACGGATTCGGGCCCATGCCAGGTGTGCCGCACGATCACAACGAGCACGATATAGCTCTGCCATCGGACGGTGTTCGGGAGATCACGCCAGCAACCACTCCGGCCTCTAGTCCGGAGCAGATCGCGCCATCCGAGGACGGGAGGGTAGACTCCACCATGGAGGCCGCGTCCTCCGTGGCGATAGAGCCGAATACTGACCTCACCCTTCACGAGAGCCATGTCGCTGAACTGCTGGACTCGTCCTCGGCCACGGACTCCGTACCACCCGCGCCCATACCCATCGAATCCGATTGGGCGCCAATCATGGAGTTCACCTCCGCAGATATCTTTTAGCACTCGCCCTTCGGCGACATACTGAACTCATTAAAATCTCTCTCCCTGTCTGGAGAACCTCGGCCGAACTATGTCCGGCTAGGGTGGGACGCGGACGACAAAGAAATTCAATCCCCACCCACCACCCACTTAGTAGCCACTGTCGACAATTTAACCGACATGCTCGACTTCGACTCCGAAGACATCGATGGTATGGACACCAATGCCGGAGACGAACAGGAACCACTGCCCATAGGGCACTGGACCGCCACCTCATCATATGACGTATATATGGTGGATACACCCAAAGAAAATAATAACGAGGATGCAGCGAAAGATAGCTCCCACGACAAGCAATCAAAACGGCAACGTAGGTGCCGCTCTAAATCCCGCCTCGGCAAAAACAGCGACAACAACACAACAAGAAGCCAAATTGACCTAGCGATAGAGCAGGGTAAGCCAGCGGATGACGAACAAAGTGCGGAGCCGCTATCCGAGCACGGCGACGCCGAGCATCAAGACAACCAACCCGTCTCTGGTCAGGAGAACAGTCCGGACGATGACGAGCACATCATCCTGGAAGGGCAGCTGGAGCAAGAAAGGCTTATGGCCACTGCAAGAAGTTTGAAGAAGCAGAAACAAAGGCTCAAGGCCGCACAAAACACACTAAATAGTAGATGAAATAAAGTGCTCGACACGGCAGAAAATGTACGGTGGCAGTCACCCCACGAAGAGCTACCCAAAGCGGAAGCTGCTGCCGGAGTTCGACAACGAGGCCTTCGAACCCTCGCAGCCAAAAAAACCCGTCGATCGGTCGGATCGACAACCTCATGGCCGCGATAGGGTGGCCAACGAGGGTGCACATAAGTCAGGACAGGACCGACACGAGGACCCGCATCAACGGGCCGGCGCAACCAGATCCATCTACGGATCAAGGAAACGCGCTCCAGCACTCAGCCAACACCAAATACCACAATCGTCCGAACGCCATGGCACAGCCAAATACAGGGGTGCCGCTCACCCCTATGTTTCACCGACGAGGTATTAGACCATTAATTTCCAGAAGGGTTCAAACCAGTCAACATAGAGGCATACGACGGAACCACAGACCACTTCGGGTGCGGATCGAGGACTTCATCCTCCATATTCACATGGCTCGTGGAGACGATCTCCACGCCATCAAATACTTACCCCTCAAGCTCAAAGGACCAACTCGACACTGGCTGAAAAGCCTCCCTGAAAATTCCATTGGAAGTTGGGAGGAGCTCGAGGACGCTTTCCGGACTAACTTTCAAGGGACTTATGTCCGACCCCCGGACATTGATGATTTGAGTCATATAATTCAACAGCCCGGAGAGTCAGAAAGCTTTGGAATAGGTTTCTCACTAAGAAGAACCAAATTGTCGACTATCCGGATGTTGAAGCCCTAGCAGCCTTCAAGCATAGCGTTCGAGACGAATGGCTTGCCAGACACCTTGGCCAAGAAAAGCCGAGAACAATGGCAGCCCTAACAAGCCTCATGACCCGCTTTTGCGCGGGCGAGGAAAGCTGGTTAGCTCACAGCAGCACCAGCGACCCAAGCACATCCAAGGTCCAGGACGGCAATGGAAAACTGCGACGCAGTAAAAACAAGCGCCGGAATAAAGAACACAACCCAGACAACATGGCGGTAAACGCCGGATTTAGAGGCTCTCGACCGGGTCAGCAGAAAAAGCCCTTTAAAGGCAACAGAGATGAACCGACCGGTCTAAACAAAATCCTACACAAACTATGTCAGATCCACGGCTCCCCGGCAAGCCTGCAAATCGTACCCATAGAGATTGCTGGGTCTTCAAGCAGGCTGGCAAGCTAAACGCCGAACACAAGGGGGAGGACACTCCGAGCAAGGACGAGGATACACCTCGCCAGCAAGACACTGGGGGACAGAAAAAATTCCCACCAGAAGTCAAAACAGTAAATGTTATCCACGTGACAAAGAGGAGAGGCAAATACGCACTCCGAAATACACGAGTCATAGAGCCCGTCACCCATGAGTCCTACCACTGGTCGGCCTGCCCGGTCACTTTCGATTGCAGGGATCACCTAATAGGTATCCGGCAGGAAGGATCAGCCGCCTTGGTGCTGGACCCAATAATAAACGGATACCACCTTACACGAGTCCTTATGGACGGCGGCGGTAGTCTAAATCTAATATACCAGGACACCGTCCGCAAAATGGGGATAAACCCAACAAACATCAGCCACAGTAATACAACCTTCAAGGAAGTAATACCAGGCACAGAGGCTCGCTGAACGGGCTCTCTAGTACTAGAGGTTGTGTTCGGCTCGCCCGACAACCTCCGGAGCGAAAGGCTAACCTTCGACATTGCTCCATTCCGAAGTGGCTATCAAGCACTACTCGGACGAGAGGCTTTCGCCCGTTTCAATGCAATACCGCATTATGCTTTACTCCAACTTAAAATGCCCGGTCCGCGCGGAACCATCACAGTACATGGAAATGTTGAGCGTTCGCTCCGAGCAGAAGAACGCACGGCTGCTTCAACAGCCAAACACTAGACAACCTCACCACCAGAAATGATGACCGGTCGTTAGGACCGCGGACATGGTTAGACGAGTCCGGCCAATCATTGGATAGATATTGGTTCGATGGTTACACCCGTATAGACGGTACCAGGGGCTTCGCCGTGATATTTCGGCTCAACTTTACCCATCTCGACTTTTTCATGGTTTATTTATTATAACCAAATTTTTGCACAACAACTTTCCACTAAGCAACTCTCTTTTACAGATGACGATCGTGCTACACCCATCCAGGATACGGCACAACAGAGACACGAGCGCAGACGTGCAGCAGGGACCCGTACAAAGGTTTCTCTTTAGATTAAGACCCTGCGTAAACCTTTTTTACTGTCTTTTTTTGTTCACATCCTCCGGATTCTCAATACAACCGAGAAGGATGCTGACGTCTTGGCATGTGGCCACGTCAGAATATTGCTCGTACCCGGACACTATGGGTTCATTATCCAAGGGCATCACCTAAGCCCAGTATATAAGGTCTAACTCGCGGCGCCAAATATTCAAGGGCAAACCAATATTCAAAGACCAAACACCTTAGGGAGTGTTCGGCGCCGTGAGTTAGGCCTTATATGCATCAGCTCTGAATCATGTCTTTGGTCAAATGTTGGGTTTGCCCGGCTCCTGTGTTTTGCTACCTTACGTTCCGCTCTATCGGCTAAGGTGGCAGTAGGAGAACTATCGCGATCGTGTTCACAGCTAGTCTTGACGAGCACCTCGAGAGAAAGCCGAAAACTGACTGTCATGATAAAGCGAGAGACTGGTCAACAACTCGAGGACTTATCAGAATCTTTGGGATTCCTCCACATTAACAAAGGGCCGTTTCCCGGCCAGGCATGACCGCGCCCTGTATTCGGATGAGCGTAGAGCCACCAGGGGCTATATAGTAGCCCCACTGTCAAACTCCTATGGCTAAGTGAAAGTGTTAAAGCAATATAGTCCGATTGCCTAGTTCGCTGCGCTATCACCTCCTTAATGGACCAATACATTGGATCAAGTGTGAACACGCATCTTCTGCGAACACCCCTGCATTATATGCGTGGGGGCTGAAGTCAACGACTGCAAACTTTCAGGTTATATACACATATACATAAACGGCCGCACATGAGGCATCATAACACTTTTAGGCAAAAGTATAAAATAGCCTTTATATAATTTAGTAAAACATTGTTTTTCAATGGGAATACATGTCATTCAAACATAATATTCTTCGAGCAATGCGCTTCTATTGAACGAGCGCCTTCAAGGACCTCATCAAAATAGTGCTCGACAGCTACTCGCCTAATTGCTGAACTAGGGGTTGCAATTGCGGTGGCTTCCATCTCCGCCCAGTGCGTTTCGACACGGGCAAGCGCCATCCGCGCACCCTCGATGCATGCCGACCTCTTCATAGCGTTGATGCGCGGCACAACACCAAGGAACTGCTGCACCAAGTTGAAGTAACTGTTCGGCCTTGGCCCTGTCGGCCACAGGTGATCCACAACAGACCTCATGGCGAGTCCGGACAACCTATGGAGCTCGGCCCATTCGGCCATCCGCTCGTTTAGAGGAAGCAGACACGCTGGACCATTAAATTGCGACCAGAACAGCTTCTCCACTTTGCAATCTCTTCGATCTTTGAAGAACTTCGGCGCATCAAAGACTCACGCCAAATCCAGATACGCGTCTGCAGAACTCCACAGCCGGTCTAGAGGTGGATACTTAGGATCTACGAACTTCATCTGCAGCATAAAGGGCTTCCCAGCCGCGATATCCCCGGCGTGACGCAGCTCCTCCTTCATCGCTCTAATTGTAGAGCGGGATTCCTTGGCTGCTACCATGGCCTTCTCCAGCTCCGTAGCCCTCGCTTGGCTTTCCTTCTCAAGAATCCGGTATCGGTCGACGGCATCACTTAACTCAACGGCCATCTTGGCCATCTTCTCCTTACTTTGGCAATGGGCAGCTTGTTGCCCTCGGCTCTTCAAATTACTTTAGAGCGGCCGCATCACTATTCTGGCTAGCTTTTTGGCTCGGGCAAGTTCCGCTCAAGGGTCTCCACTGCCGCAGCTCCATCTGCATTTCACAACATGTTCAAGATACTGGCATTACGCTCCTCTTACCATATGTTGAAATCCGGAGAAATTACATACCCCGCGCCTCGTCAAGCCGCTTGTTGACAAGCACGATATCGGCATCTGCCGCATCAAGTCACCGCGTTAGCTCGGCAACCTCACAAGTCCGGCTAGCCACCTGCATTTGCAGACGACTGGATTATTACCTGCGACTATGATCCTCTGTTTCGCGCCGTTTCCGACGGCAACCAGAGTCTCAGGGGCTACTATCTGCACAGGGCACATTTAAAACATGTGCGGTACTGTAAAAAATACACATCATTTCGCGTACCTCAAAACCTTTCAGCAGACTTATAAAGGCTTCATGCAACCCGCTTTCTGCGGATGACACCCTCTCAACGACCACGCCCATTAGCGCTCGACACGCTTCTGAGATAGCCGCCTGCTCTAGCAGATCCTTCAGTGCATCTGACCGCACGACAGGCGGAGCCGGACCCTTCTGGTTCCTCTCTTCAAGAGCCGGATACTGAGGACTTCGGGTGGCCAAAGAATCACCCTCTGGCCTTGCTGGATCGGGAGAAGCCCTCCGAGAAGACACCTCGGGGTCGCCCGCCTCGTAAGGCGGGATGGCGTGGGGAGGTGTTTCACTCTCCATCATCTCCGGAAGAAGATCCCCCGAAGATGAACTCTACCGAGAAGTGCCACGATCCGGACTACAAGACGGATGTTTCGGTTATTTTCCTCAGAAGTAAAGTAGGATTTTTTACTATTAAACCCTTTCTTTTACTTACAGCTCAATGGAGGGCTGATCCCCTTGCGGGCACTGTACGGCCGGGGTATCCCCTGGGCCAGGACCCTCTGGCGAAGATTTCTTCCCCCGTTTAGAGACTATTGTCTCTGGGCCTTCAGAGGCGGTCCTTTTCCTTCCTTGGGGAGAGGGAGCTTTGGCTTCTTCTCCCCGGTTGTCCGCCTTCGCGGAGGCGTTAGCCTCTTTCTTCCCACCTTTATCCTCCCCTGAGGGTGCTTGGTAGGGCGCAAGCTCCAACATCCGGACTAGTACCGGATCCGGTGAGACCTCGGGGAGGGGGGCCGGACACCTGATCATCTTCACCTTTGCTATCCAGTCCTGGTCAAAGAGCGACTTTTTGGAATGATGTCGTGATGAATAGAAATACGACGTGTTCGGCCATAGGACGACTTACTTGGGTATCTGGACGATTGCAGCTCAGACCCGTGTCCTCGGTGGAATCCGGACACATTTCTTGCGGTCCGATGTACAATTTGTACATTTCCTCGGGCGTCATGCCGAGGAAGTGCTGAATAGCTCGCGGTCCCTCCGGATTGAATTCCCACAGATGAAGGGGACGACGGTTACAGGGCAGGATTCGGTGAAGTAACATTACTTGTGTTACTGTAACCAGACCAATATCTCTTTCGAGGAGATCTCGGATGTGGCCCTGCAGTAGGGGCACGTCCTTCACTGGCCCCCAGTCTAGCCCCTTGTTGATCCATGACGTTAGTCATGGAGGGTGACCCGAGCGAAAGACAGGTGGGGCCACCCACTTGGTGCCCCTGGAAGCTGTGACATAAAATCATTCTTGTTGCCATAAGCTGGACACCTCCTGGAAAGAACCCTCGGGCCATGGGGCATCGACGCTTTTGCTTATTACAGCGCCTCCGCATTCTGCATACCTCCCCTCGATTGTCTTCGGCTCCACTTGGAAGGTCTTGAGCCACATGCCAAAGTGAGGGGTGATGTGGAGAAAAGCTTCGCACACGACGATAAAAGACGAGATGTGGAGAATAGAATCCGGAGATAAATCATGGAAGTCCAGCCTGTAATAGAACATGAGCCCCCTCACGAAGGGATCCAGAGCCAGGCCTAGCCCTCGAAGGAAGTGAGATATGAATACTACGCTCTCGCCGGGTTTGGGAGTAGGTATGACCTGCCCTTGAGCAGGCAGCCGGTGCGCAATCTCGCGGTCAAGAACTCCGCCTCTCTTAACTTTCTGACGTCTTTCTCCGTGACGGAGGAGGGCATCCACCGACCTTGAAGATTGGATCCGGACATGGTTGAAGGTCCGAAGCGCCTGACCTAAGCTTTGGGTGTTGGAACTCGAGGCGGGGGAGGGATTCGATTGAGTTTGGGGAATAAAAAAGGATAGGCCTTGGTCTCTTTATAAAGAGGGTGAATACCAGGCGTCCTCCTCGTGATCGTTTGGGACTTTCCTATAATCGAGGAGTCATACCAACGGGCACGATTGGGTTACCCACGCTCGTATTGATGAGAATCCCGTGATAAGGGGACACGATCTCTGCTTCAACAAGACGTGCCAAGGAAACCGCCTCGCGATATGCGCCAAGGCTGGTTGAAAAACACGGTTCAATGATAGCTGGGCCATGGCATGATGTCATGGTATCAAATACGTCAGCAGGTCGGATTTGTGAAAATTATTCTCTCTACGGTGGAATGTGGATCTTGTTTTGCAGAGCCAGACACTATCCTTATGTTCAAAATCTTCTAAGGAGTATTCGGAGGAGGAACCCGCCTTGCAATGCCGAAGACAATCTACGCGGCGGACTCATCGTCATTGAAGCCTGGTTCAGGGGCTACTGAGGAGTCTGGATTAGGGGTATTTGGACAGCCGGACTATATCCTTTGGTCTGACTGTTGGACTATGAAGATACAAGATTGAAGACTTCGTCTCGTGTCCGGATGGGACTCTCTTGGCGTGGAAGGCAAGCTTGGCGTCTGGATATGTAGATCTCCTTCCGTTGTAACCGACTACTGTAACCCTAGCCCCCTCCGGTGTCTATATAAACCGGAGGGTTTAGTCCGTAGGACAAAAAAAATCATACCATAGGCTAGCTTCTAGGGTTTAGCCTCTACGATCTCGTGGTAGATCAACTCTTGTAATACTCATATTCATCAAGATCAATCAAGCAGGAAGTAGGGTATTACCTCCATAGAGAGGGCCTGAACCTGGTAAACATTGTGTCCCTTGCCTCTTGTTACCATCCGCCTTAGACGCACAGCTCGGGACCCCCTACCCGAGATCCGCCGGTTTTGACACCGACACACACCGATATGGATTTTACCGAAACGGCTGTCAGCATTCAAATTAAATAGCAATCCCAGATGCTCATCACAAGTTAATGGGACAAATCTCTGCTCGGTACTGTCGAAATATCTCAGCTCAACATCATCGGCAGGGCTCCACGGATACTCACAACAGAGTGCGCCGCGGAAATCTCTGAACAAAACGCTGGTTTCTACCACTTTAGGATAGAAAAATCCAGAAATCATACACGGTTAGTTCTATGCAGCTCGCTAGTTTCCATTCTAACCGCCAGCCGAAAAACAAGTGGAGGATCAACCCTATTCGATTGAAATAAGACAAAGGGCGCAGTTAGGCCGAAAATTTTCAGATAAGTTGCACTGATTC
This sequence comes from Aegilops bicornis, assembly GCA_021605145.1. Taxonomy (NCBI): domain Eukaryota; kingdom Viridiplantae; phylum Streptophyta; class Magnoliopsida; order Poales; family Poaceae; genus Aegilops; species Aegilops bicornis. The sequence continues at coordinate 188,171,431 of CM038671.1, read as the reverse complement.
ACGCCAACGGTGGTCAAATACAGCCTAATTTACGGATCGCCTAATCAATTTGAGAGGAAAACGATGCTTACCCAGCTGGAATCCATGAATTATCAGCATCTGATTCAACCCAATCATCTCCACGGTCGATGGGCCGGAAGGGGTGCCCCCCCGACATCACTTCCTAATCCTAGATGGGGAGGGAGGGTAGATGCGGCTGAGGCGGCACGTCTGTGGCGGAGGCGGTATGACGGTGGCGGAGGAGGCGGCACGGAAGCGACTAGATCTAATTCAGGTTATAGTGAGTGTCAGTTTTGCGGCCCCACTGGTTACCACGTAACGGTCAAAATGTGGACTCCACCCTACGCGGCCCCACTCGTCAGAGTTAACGGTAAAGCCATTGACCCGACGGCAACATCCGCTGTGACTAGTTCTGAGGGTTTCGGGCAAGGGAGTGGGGAAAAGTGAGCAAAACTTAAGAGCGTGGGGATGAATGAGTAGAACTAAGGAACCAGGGGCACAGAAATAAAAATCCCTAAGTTCTTTGTGTTCGACTGAATATTATGAATCTGAAATTGTTTGATGAATATTGTATAATTGACCCATGGATACTTGTGGTGACATTGGAGTATCTAGGTGACATTAGGGTTGATTGATGTGTATCATATGGTGTTATTTTACTACGAACTCTAGGGCTGTTTGTGACACTTATAGGAATAGCTCACTGGACTAATCAGAAAGAATAAACTTTGAGGTGGTTTCGTACCCTACAAACAATTTCATCTTATGTTCTCCACGATAGGAACTTTGGAGTGACTCTTTGTTGCACATTGAGGGATTGTTATGTGATCCAAATATGTTATCATTGTTGAGAGACTTTGCACTAGTGAGAATCCCTAGGCCTTGTTTTCAAGTACTTGCTACCTTGCTGTTTTAATATTTTCAGATTACAAAAACCTATGTCTACTATCCACACTACACTCTTATCACCATCTCTTCGCCGAACTAGTGCACCTACACATTTTCCATTGTATTGGGTGTGTTGCGGACACAAGAGATTTCTTGTATTTGGTTGCAGGGTTGTTTGAGAGAGACTATCTTCATCCTATGCCTCCCACGGATAGATAAACCTTAGGTCATCCAGTTGAGGGAAATTTGCTACTGTCCTACAAAACTTGTCGCTTGGAGGCCCAACACGAGTCTACAAGAAGAAGGTTGCGTAGTAGACATCAGAGTCGGTCTACTAATCTTGGATGTGATGCCTATATACATGATCATTTCCTTGGATATTTTCATAATTATTTTGTTTCTATCAATTGCCCAACAGTAATTCGTTTACCCATCGTATGCTATTTTCTCGAGAGAAGCCTCTAGTGAAAACTATGGCCCCCGGGTCTATTTCCTATCATATATTAAATCCAAATTACCTTGCCGCAATTTTTCCTTATTTGTTTTATTTTGCGTTTTTGTTAGATCTATTTATAAAACCTATACAATTTAATCCATCTCAATACTGTCAAGGGATTGACAACCCCTCTTACGCGTTGGGTTGCAAGTTTTTGTTGTTTGTGTGTAGGTGTTGTTCAAATAGTGTTGCTTGGTTCTCCTACTGGATTGATAACCTTGGTTTCATAACTGAGGGAAATACTTACCTCTGCTGTACTGCATCATCCACTCCTCTTCGGGAAAATACTAAGGTAGAATGTATGGCGCCATTGCCGGGGAGGACCACGTCAAGATAGTCTCCCGTCAACTTGCTAATTTTTGGCGCTGTTGCCGGGGAGACATCATTAACATCTATCAAGTAACTACGCATAAATTCTCATCTCCTTGCAATTACTTTATTTGCCATTTGCCTCTCATTTTTATATCCTCCACTTCTAAAAAGCTTTTACAAAAATACAAAAATATTTTTCATTTGCCTTTTTTGGGTCATTTTTGTTTGCCTTGACATTATGTCGAGGATAACTACCCCTCCTTTGTCAATGGATTTTGAAGTTCTATACTTCAAAAAGAAACAAGGAGAAAATTTGAAAGATGCCTGGTATAGATTGATGGAATCTTACCATATTTGCAACATAAAAGGGGATATAAAAATTTTGCTTCGTAATTTTTACGTGGGAATAGCTATGTCTCATAGACAAGTCTTGGACTTTGTGACAAAAGGGAATTTTATTGAATGTGATGTCAACACTGCCTACGAAATAATAGAGGGATTATTGGGGGTTCCACCACCACCAAAAGGGCTTGCTTTCACTCAAGAAGGATTCAAATATTAGAAAATTTTGGTGATATGCAGAAAAATATGGTTGAGTTGCAGAAGTCTAACAAACCCCTCAAAAATATTAGTCGAAGCCTCAATCGCATGAACATTTGATTACTCTATGTAACAAGCGATTGGATATTTTAGATCTTAAAATGTCCTCTTTTCCTGAGAATAATGGGAAGTGTAAAGAGCCTCCCGGGTTTGAGAAAACTCTTACAAAGATTGCAAAAACTAAAGATGACAATACTTGAATCTATGCACTATGCCTAGCTAGGGGCGTAAAACAATAGCGTTTGTTGGGAGGCAAACCAATGAATAAAATAAATGGTTCTTGTTTTATTTCTATTCTTGTGTGTTTGCATAAAGCCTTTAGGATTATGTTGGATGATAGTTGATTTGATCCCGTTGAAAAACAGAAACTTTTGAGCCCAGTTCTGGAATTTTGTAAATTTACAGAAATGTGCTTTTGCTCTGAATTTTTACACATGGTTGATATGCAAATCTAATTTTTCAGAATTTTTGGAGTTACAGAAGTATGGTCAAAGTTCAGATTACTACAGACTATTCTGTTTTTGACAGATTCTGTTTTCGTTGCATTGTGTGCTTATTTGATGAATATATGGATTGTATCGGGGGGTATAATCCATGCTAAAGTTAGAATACAGTAGTTATAATGCAATAATAAAATATGAATGGGTTTGCAACAGTATTGAAAGTGGTTATTTGCTTTATTATACTAACGGATATCACGAAGGTTTTGTTAAGTTTTGTGTGATTGAAGTTTTCAAGTTTTGTGTGAGATCACGATGGATGAAGGAATAAGGAGTGAAAAGAGCCTAAGCTTGGGGATTCCCATGGCACCCCAAGGAGTACCAATCAACTAAGCTTGGGGACGCCCCGGAAGGCATCCCCTTTTTCTTCTAAGGATCATCGGTAATTTTACTTGGAGCTGTATTTTATTCGTCGCATATCATGAGTTTTGCTTGGAGCATCTTGCATTATATGAGTCTTTGCTAGTTTTTCTTTTTAGTTTGGCGGAATCATCCTTGCTGGACACACCTATTTGAGAGAGCCATAATGATGCTATGGTTTGTTAGAATTGTTCTATGTGCTTCACTTAAATTTTTTGAGCTGTATAATTGCTCTAGTGCTTCACTTCTATCTTTTTTTAGCACAGTGGTGGTTTAAATTTTGAAGAAATATGCTCCCATGCTTCACTTAGATTATTTAGAGAGTTAGTAAATTTTGAAGAAATACTCTCCTGCTTCACTTAGTTTATTTTGAGAGTTAGTAAATTTTGAAGAAATACTCTCATGCTTCACTTAGATTATTTTGGGAGTTAGTAAATTTTGAAGAAATATCCTCCCATGATACACTTAGATTATTTTTAGAGTTGAAAAAGGAAATTGTTTTGAAGAAATTTATGCTCTAGTGCTTCACTTAATTTTTTTTGATAACTTTATTAGCAATGGCAATTTTCTTAAGATATGAAATTGGTCCCAAAGTGATAGATATTCAAGACCGATATAATAAAAACTTTCATGAAGATCATTGGATATTATAAACTTGATTCCTTGTAATAGTTTTGAGATATGGAGATAGTAATATGTGAGTCATGTTGGTGAGTAATTATGCTTTAGTAAGAATATTGTGTTAAGGTTTGTGATTCCCTATGCAAGCATGAAAGTCAATGGTTATGCAACGAAGTTACATCCTACTTGTGGTGCATTATTCAGTGTTAGTTATGTTTAATGCTCGTTTATGATCTTTTTGTTTCTTGGTTGGTCACTTTTCAATCTATTTCCTAGCCTTCAGTTGTACTAAGTTGGAATACTGCTTGTGCATCCAACTCTTTAAACCCAAAGTTGTGCCAAATGAGTCCACCATACCAACCTATATGCGGTATTTCCATGTCGTTCCATGTAAATTTGTATGTGCAACCTCTAATTTTTAAAATTAATTTCCTTTTTGTGTGCACGTAACGCTCATGAAGCGACAGGGGGTGGCCAATATTTTCCATGCTAGGTACATTATTCTCAAGATGATTGTTTATTCACCTGTCATTGGACGAGAGTGTGGCAGGTAATAGGGATGCTCATTCCCAAAATGAAAAAATTATTTATATGTTATCAATAATAAATTCCTTGGAAAGTGTTGGTATGGAAGGCACCCGTGGATACGGCTAGCCATGGATTGTGAAAGAATGGTGGAAAAGGAAATAAACTTTATTTTATGTTTGGGAACCCCCTATGATTTATCTAGCATGGAAGATATTGGGAATTCTCGGTCGTTTTCATTGACAGGAAAAGCATGCCTCTCAAAATAATTTTATCTCTCAGTTTAAGCTATGAGCTCTCGCACCTCTACGAATCTATGCTTCCCTCTACAAAGGGTCTTCCTCTCTTATAAAGCACCAACTAGGGAACATTATTACCATACTTGTGCGTTGGATCTAGCTAATATTCGAGTGTGTTTCATGAATGGATCAATGATTGAGCATAATGGGCTAGGGATAGCTTTCTTTAGCGTTCATATTTTGAAAGACATGGTTGCTTGTTGATATGCTTGAGCATTGATGTCCTCATGTCAATTATAGACTATTGCTTTGAATCATATAAAGTCCAAATGTCCATGCTACAAAAGAAAAGAATATGTGATGAACATGTTAGGTGGCATTCCACATCAAAAAATCTTGTTTTTATCATTTACCTACTCGAGGACAAGCAGGAATTAAGCTTGGGGATGTTGATACTCCCGGCGTTCTGGGAATGGGGGTACCCAAACTTGCCTACCTGTGACCCACGGCGTGGCTCCATCGACGGCCTGGTATGCCCAGCTTCAACATCAACAACTCAAGACCCTCGCGAGGCGAACGACATCAAGACCTCCACAAGGGGCGGCCTCCTCAGGCTGGCTCCCGGGGAGCGGAGATCTCTAGGCAAGGCTCACCTCGTGAGGTCCAGATGACGTGAGCCATGACGACCAAGGCCAGGTGGGCGCCAGCGAGCGCAGTGTACCAGTTTCCTCTTTGGTGCTAGGGAGGCAAGCGCAGGCACGGAGTCCCGAGGAATCAGCCAAAGGTTTCCATTCCGGTGCAACAAGACCAAGACTGCCAGGACGGAAGGACAAAGGTCATCGCCGAGCCCAGTGCGGCGTCACGACCAAAGGCTTTTGCAGGTGAAGACTACTTTTGTCAGGATAGCATGTACTAGTTGTCCCCCTTCGAATTTGGCCGTTGTGGGATCCCTTCCCGCCTTTCATTTGGGAAGAGGACCAGAGCCACTATAAATAGGACCTAGCCACCACCATAGAAGGGGGGTCATTCAGATCATCCTCAGACCCACCAGCTCATCGAGCACAAGAACACCTCTTCTCCTGAGGTTGCTCGCCCACTGTACTAGTTCATCCTCAGCCCCTCGAGGCCAATCCACCACAAAGCAGGAGTAGGGTTTTACACCGCAAGGTGGCCCGAACCTAGGTAAACTATTGTGTCCCTTCTCCATTCAATTCGTCGAGCTAGGCCGTGAGATTAGTGAGCAGGCATACTGGGGAGGACGAGTTCTTCGCACGCACCCCAGAGTTCTAACCTCTAAAGGGTCCGCGGAAGCCGAAATCCGACATTTGGCACGCCAGGTAGGGGGGTGTCGAAGATCCACCACTCCGTCCGTTGCGCTCTGCTGTCCGGATCTCATGGCGGACACTTCTTCATCGACAGGATCAACGCACGCTCTCGGAGAAACCGAGGGCCTCCAAGACTTCACCCCCGCCCTGCAGCGGTGCAATGGCCGCCCAAGTTCAGGTCGGACCTGCCACCCCGATACGACGGTGCGGCGGACCCGACGGGCTTTCTCCAGGCGTACGAGGAGGCTGTTTGGGCAGTCGGCGGTGACGACAAGGTCGTGGCAAACTGGCTCCCCATGGCCCTTGCAGGCTTGCCGCGCGCCTGGCTTCTCAACTTGCCAGGATCTATGGTGACCTCCTGGGAGGAGCTGCGTGACCTCTTCATCGCGCGCTTTGCGGTGCCAGTGCCTCACGCCATCGCAGCCCTCCTCGGTGGTTCGTAGGTGCTGCCCTCGGATCGCCATGCCAAGCAGTTCTTTTGCCAGGTGGGTGCCACCCGTGCGCAGCAGGGGGCTCCTCCGGGATGGGCGGCACCCAAGGCTGACCTCACCTTCGACTCAAGGGACCACCCCATGACCACCGCGGGCGCAGGTGCACTCTTGATGCTCTGCACACCCACCATCTGCAATGTGGCGGTAACCAAGACCCTCATCGACGATGGAGCTGGACTCAATGTGCTCTCCGTGGAAGCTTTCGGCTTGCTTCACGTGCCACATGGCCGGCTCCGCCCCACCAAGCCTTTCTCCGGGGTTGTCGATGGCTCCACCTGCACCCTGGGGTAGATCCACCTCCCCCCTAGGGTAGATCCACCTCCCCATCACCCTCGGCACCCGCGACAACTACCACACCAAGCTTATCGACTTCGACATTGCACACATCGGCCTCCCGTATAATGCCATCCCCGGGTACCCGGACCTGGCCAAGTTCATGGCAGCAACTCATCCTGCCTACAACCTCATGAAGATGCCGGGGAGTAGTGGCATCCTCACCGTGGTTGGAGACACCAAGGAAGCTTTGATGGCCCTCAAGCTCGCCTTCAGGGCCGCGGCTACCGCGCGACCAAGTGAGGAAGGAGCCTCAGAGTCCATGGGGGCTATGCCTGCAAAGAAGAAGCAGTTGTTCTCTCAAGATCGTGCCGAGACCAAACAGGTGCCGGTTGAAGAAGACGGAGCATCAGGCGCCACCGTCACTATAGGTGCCAGCCTCCCTTCAGATCAGGAAGAGGCATTGATACGTCTCCAACGTATCTATAACTTATGAAGTATTCATGCTATTATATTATCTGTTTTCGGTGTTTATGGGCTATATTATAAAATTTTATATTATTTTTGGGACTAACCTATTAACCCGAGCCAGTGCCTCCTCGCTTTTTTCCCTTGTTTGATGTTTGAAGAAAAGGAATATCAAACGGAGTCCAAACAGAATGAAACCTTCGGGAGAGTTATTTTTGGAACGGAAGCAATCCAGGAGACTTGAAGTGCACGTCAGGGGATCAACGAGGATGGCATGAGGCAGGGGGAGCGTGCTACCTCTTGAGCACTGCGTTGGTTTTCCCTTGAAGAGGAAAGGGTGATGCAGCACAGTAGCGTAAGTATTTCCCTCAGTTTTTGAGAAGCAAGGTATTAATCCAGTAGGAGGCTACGCACGAGTCCCTCACACCTGCACAATACAAATAAATCCTCGCAACCAACGCGATAAGGGGTTGTCAATCCCTTAATGGTCACTTACGAGAGTGAGATCTGATAGATATGATTGGATAATATTTTTGGTATTTTTGTGATAAAGATGCAAAGTAAAATAAAAGCAAAGTAAAAAGCAAAGGCAGTAATAAAGTGTTGGAAGATTAATATGATAAAGATAGACCCGGGGCCCATAGGTTTCACTAGTGGCTTCTCTCAAGAGCATAAGTATTTTACGGTGGGTGAACAAATTACTATTGAGCAATTGACAGAATTGAGCATAGTTATGAGAATATCTAGGTATGATCATGTATATAGGCATCATGCCGGAGACAAGTAGACCGACTCCTGCCTGCATCTACTACTATTACTCCACTCATCGACCGCTATCCAGCATGCATCTAGAGTATTAATTTCATGAAAACAGAGTAACGCCTTAAGCAAGATGACATGATGTAGAGGGATAAATTCATGCAATATGATAAAAACCCATCTTGTTATCCTCGATGGCAACAATACAATACGTGCCTTGCTGCCCCTCATCACATCGGGAAAGGACATCGCAAGATTGAAACCAAAGCTAAGCACTTCTCCCATTGCAAGAAAGATCAATCTAGTAGGCCAAACCAAACCGATAATTCAAGAGACTTGCAAAGATAACCAATCATACATAAAAGAATTCAGAGAAGATTCAAATATTGTTCATAGATAATCTTGATCATAAACCCACAATTCATCGATCTCAACAAACACACCGCAAAAGAAGATTACATCGAATAGATTTCCCCGAGAGAGGGGAGAACATTGTATTGAGATCCAAAAAGAGAGAAGAAGCCATCAAGCTACTAACTATGGACCCGAAGGTGCAAGTAAACTACTCACACTTCATCGGAGAGGCTATGGTGTTGATGTAGAAGCCCTCCGTGATGGATGCCCCCTCCGACGGAGCTCCGGAACAGGCCCCAAGATGGGATCTCGTGGGTACAGAAGGTTGCGGCGGTGGAATTAGGTTTTTGGCTCCGTATCTTATCGTTTGGGATTACGTAGGTATATATAGGAGGAAGGAGTACGTCGGTGGAGCAACAGGGGGCCCACGAGGGTGGAGGGCGCGCCCTGGGCGGGTGGGCGCGCCCCCTACCTCGTGGCTTCCTCTTTTGTTTCTTGACGTAGGGTCCAAGTCTCCTGGATCTTGTTCATTCCAAAAATCACGCTCCCGAAGGTTTCATTCCGTTTGGACTTCGTTTGATATTCTTTTTCTGCAAAACTCTGAAATAGGCAAAAAAACAACAATTCTGGGCTGGGCCTCCCGTTAATAGGTTAGTCCCAAAAATAATATAAAAGTGAATAATAAAGCCCAATAATGTCCAAAACAATAGATAATATAGCATGGAGGAATCAAAAATTATAGATACGTTGGAGACGTATCAAACATCCCCAAGCTTAATTCCTGCTCGTCCTCGAGTAGGTAAATGATAAAAAAGATAATTTTTGATGTGGAATGCTACTTGGCATAATTTCAATGTAATTCTTCTTAATTGTGGCATGAATATTCAGATCCGAAAGATTCAAGATAAAAGTTCATATTGACATAAAAATGATAATACTTCAAGCATACTAACTAAGCAATTATGTCTTCTAAAAATAACATGGCCAAAGAAAGTTCATCCCTACAAAATCATATAGTTTAGTCATGCTCCATTTTTTTCACACAAGAATGCTCTCATCATGCACAACCCCGATGTCAAGCCAAGAAATTGTTTCATGCTTTAGTAATCTCAAACCTATAAACTTTCACACAATATATGAGCGCGAGCCATGGACATAGCACTATGGGTGGAACAGAATATGATGATTGGGGTTATGTGGAGAAGACAAAAAAGGAGAAAGTCTCACATCAACGAGGCTAATCAATGGGCTATGAAGATGCCCATCGATTGATGTTAATGCAAGGAGTAGGGATTGCCATGCAACGGATGCACTAGAGCTATAAATGTATGAAAGCTCAACAAAAGAAACTAAGTGGGTGTGCATCCAACTTGCTTGCTCACGGAGACCTAGGGCACTTGAGGAGGCCCATTGTTGGAATATACAAGCCAAGTTCTATAATGAAAAACTCCCACTAGTATATGGAAGTGACAAAACAAGAGACTCTCTATCATGAAGATTATGGTGCTACTTTGAAGCACAACTGTGGCAAAGGATAGTAGCATTGTCCCTTCTCTCTTTTTCTCTCATTTTTTTGGGCCTTCTCTTTTTTTATGGCCTTTCTCTCTTTCCTTATTCCTCACTTGGGACAATGCTCTAGAAAATGATGATCATCACACTTCTACTTCAACTCAATGATTATAGCTCGATACTAGAACAGTGTATGACTCTATATGAATGCCTCCGGCGGTGTACTGGGATATGAAATGAACCAAGAGTGACATGTATAAAAGAATTATGAACGGTGGCTTCGCCACAAATACTATGTCAACTACATGGTCATGCTAGCAATATGACAATGATGAATGTGTCATGATAAACGGAATGGTGGAAAATTGCATGGCAATATATCTCAGAATGGCTATGGAAATGCCATAATAGGTAGGTATGGTGGATGTTTTGAGGAAGATATAAGGAGGTTTATGTGTGAAAGAGTGTATCATATCACGGGGTTTGGATACACCGGGGAAGTTTGCACCAACTCTCAATGTGAGAAAGGGCAATGCACGGTACCGAAGAGGCTAGCAATGATGGAAGGGTGAGAGTGCGTATAATCCATGGACTCAACATTAGTCATAAAGAACTCACATACTTATTGCAAAAATCTACAAGTCATCAAAAACCAAGCACTACGCTCATGCTCCTAGGGGGATAGATTGGTAGGAAAAGACCATCGCTCGTCTCCGACCGCCACTCATAAGGAGGACAATCAAAGAACACCTCATGTTTCAAATTTGTTACATAATGTTTACCATACGTGCATGCTACGTGACTTGCAAACTTCAACACAAGCATTTCTCAAATTCACAACTACTCAACTAGCACGAATTTGATATTATTACCTCCATATCTCAAAACAATCATCAAGCATCAAACTTCTCTTAGTATTCAACACACCCATAAGAAAGTTTTTACTATTTTTGAATACCTGGCATATTAAGATTATTTAAGCAAATTACCATGCTGTTAAAGACTCTCAAAAAAATCTAAGTGAAGTATGACAGATCAATAGTTTCTATACAACAAATCCACCACCGCGCTCTAAAAGATATAAGTGAAGCACTAGAGCAACACTATATAACTCAAAAGATATAATTGAATCACAAAGAGTATTCTAATAATTTCCAAATCATGTATGGCTCTCTCAAAAGGTGTGTACAGCAAGGATGATTGTGGTAAACTAAAAAGCAAAGACTCAAATCATACAAGACGCTCCAAGTAAAACACATATCATGTGGTGAATAAAAATATAGCTCCAAGTAAAGTTCTTGATGGAAGTAGGCGAAAGAGGGGATGCCTTCCGGGCATCCCCAAGCTTTAACTTTTGGTGTCCTTAGATTATCTTGGGGGTGCCATGGGCATCCCCAAGATTAGTCTCTTGCCACTCCTTGTTCCATAATCCATCAAAAATCTTTCACCCAAAACTTGAAAACTTCACAACACAAAACTCAACAGAAATCTCGTGAGCTCCGTTAGCGAAAGAAAACAAAAGACCACTTCAAGGTACTGTAATGAACTCATTCTTTACTTATATTGGTGTTAAACCTACTGTATTCCAACTTCTCTATGGTTTAGAAACTATTTTACTAGCCATAGATTCATCAAAATAAGCAAACAACACACGAAAAACAGAATCTGTCAAAAACAGAACAGTCTGTAATAATCTGTAACTAACGCAAACTTCTGGAACTCCAAAAATTCATAAAAAATAGTACGACCTAGGAAATTTGTTTATTGATCAGCAGCAATTAGAATCAGTATTTTATCACGTTCTGGTGATTTTTAACAATTTATTTCGTGAACAGAAAGTTTCTGGAAATTTCTGCAAGATCAAATAACTATCATCCAAGAAGATCCTATAGGTTTAACTTGGCACAAACACTAAGTAAAACATAAAAACACATCTAACCAGAGGCTAGAACAAAGATTTATTACTAAGCAGCAAGGAAAAATATTGGGTTGTCTCCAACAAGCGCTTTTCTTTAGAGCCTTTTTAGCTAGGCATTGAGATTTCAATGATGCTCACAAGAAAGACAGGAATTGAGGCACAAAGAGAGCATCATAAAACATGTGATAAACACACTTAAGTCTAACATACTTCCTATGCATAGGCATATTATAGGCAAACAAATTATCGTAGCAAGCAAAAACTAGCATATGCAAGGAAGCGGAAAGGAACAATAGCAATCTCAACATAAAGAGAGGTAATTTAGTAACATGAAAATTTCTATAACCATATTTTCCTCTCTCATAATAATTACATGTAGGATCATAAGAAAATTCAACAATATAGCTATCACATAACATATTCTCAACACGATCCACATGCATGCGAAGTTGACACTCTTCCAAAATAGTGGGATTATCATTAACTAAAGTCATGATTTCTCCAAGCCCACTTTTATCAAAAATTTCATAAGATTGAATGTTATCCAAATATGTGGGATCTAAAGTTGACACTCTTCCAAACCCACTTTCAATATTATTGCAAACACTATTATCAATCTTATATTCATCATGGGGCTTAAATAAATTTTCAAGATCATAAGAAGAATCTCCCCAATCATGACTATTGGACATAGCAAAACTAGCATCCCCAAGCTTAGGGTTTTGCATATTATTAGCATAGTTTACATCAATAGAATTTATAATAAAATCATTGCAATCATGTTTTTTATTCAAAGATCTATCGTGAATCACTTCATAAAGCACTTCATCACAATTTTCAGATTTGCGGATTTCAGGCAAAACCTTATAAAGATAATCTAGTGCATCCAAATCACTAGGAATTGGTTCATCATAATTGGATCACTTAAAAAGATTGGCCAGCAGATGAGGATTGTCGGTGTCAAAACCGGCGGATCTCAGGTAGGGGGTCCCGATCTGTGCGTCAAGGCTGATGGTAACAGGAAGCAAGGGACACAGATGTTTACCCAGGTTCGGGCCCTCTCGATGGAGGTAAAACCCTACTTCCTGCTTGATTAATATTGATGATATGGGTAGTACAAGAGTAGATCTACCACGAGATCGTAGAGGCTAAACCCTAAGAGCTAGCCTATGATGGTATGATTGTAATTGTGATCGGTCTTCTAAGGACCAACCTCTCCGGTTTATACAGACACCGGAGAGGGCTAGGGTTTACATGGAGTCGGTTACAAGGAAAGAAATATAATATCTGGACCGCCAAGCTTGCCTTCCACGCCAGGGAAAGTCCCATCCGGACACGGGCCGAAGTCTTGAGTCTTGTATCTTCATGCTTCAATAGTCCGGACGTTGTACACAGTCCGGCTGTCCGGATACCCCCTAATCCAGGACCCCCTCAGTAGCCCCTGAACAGGCTTCAATGACGATGAGTCCGGCGCGCAGTATTGTCTTCGGCATTGCAGGGCGGGTTCCTCCTCCGAATACTCCAAAGTAATTACTGAACACGTAGACCGTGTCCCGATTTGCAAGATGATCTTCACGTAGCATAAGCCCGATCCGCTGGCAATCTTCAGGCGTCGTGCCCTTGCATCGTGGCCTGGTCCAATGCGGACCGGCGTTTCCTACCCCACAATGACTCGTCTTACGAGGCGGTTTTATTGGCACGTCCCGTCGAGGCAGAGATCGTGTTCCTCTTATTACGGGACTTTCCATTAATACGGGCGCGTGCGCCCCTAGGACGGCCGCTGGTATTACCCCGCGTGTTTTTAGATAAGCCTCAAACGGCCACATCAAGGACTCTTGATATTCATCCCCTTTATAAAGAGGGTCGAGGCCTATACCCCTGTTCCACCTTCCTCGCGTCTCCTCGCATCTTGAGTTCTAACACCCGAAACCCAAGCTTCAACACCCCAGATCCTCCAACATGTCTGGATCCGTCCCTCAAGGCCAGTGGGTGGCCTCCTCAATTCAAGATGACGACATTGCGGAGCTTAGGGAGGTCGGATACCTGACCGCCGACATCCAACACCGGCTTCCTGCCCCAGGGCAGGTCATCCCCACACTGGAGCCTAATGAGTGCGTTGTTTTTGTCCCACACTTTCTCCGCGGCCTGGGATTCACCCTCGATCTCTTTGTGAGGGGGCTCATGTTCTATTATGGGCTGGATTTTCATGATCTGGCTCCAGACGCTATCCTCCACATCTCGTCATTCATTATATTGTGCGAGGCCTTCCTCCACGCCACCCCACACTTCGGCTTATGGCTCAAGACCTTCAATGTGAAGCCGAAGATGATCGAGGGGCGACACGCGGAGTGCGGAGGTGCTGTAATAAGCAGGAACGCTGATGCCCCATGGCCAGAGGGTTCTTTCCCAGAAGTATCCGATGTATGGCAACGGAGGTGGTTTTATGTCACGGCTCCCCGAGGCACAAAGTGGGTGGCTGCTCCCGAGTTCCGCTCGGGCCCTCCGTCGCAACTGGCGTCTTGGACCGACATAGGATGGAATTGGGGGCCCGCTGGTGATGTACCAGTCCCACAAAGCCGCATCCGAGAGCTTCTTGAGAGGGACATTAACCTTGTTAGCATAATGCAACTGATGTTAATCCGACGGATGTTGCCGTGCCAACGCCGGCCTCTCCGGATGTGGGAGTTCAACCCAGAGGGTCCGCGGACTGTTAAGCACTTCTTCGGCCTAAAGCTCGAAGGGATGTGCAGATTATTCTTCGGACCGAAAGTAAAGTGTCCGGACACCACCGAGGATGCGGGCCTAAGCTGCAATCGCCTAGATACCCAAGTAAGTAAACTTGATACCGAACACCGTGTTTTGTATTTGTCGTAATTGTTTATCCCGAAAATCACCCGTGGCCAGGAATGGCTCAACAAGGCGGAAAGAATCAGGTGTCCGGCGCCACTTCTCGAAGGCTCGCCTGGTCCCACCATGCCCAAGATGCTTGACCGGGTACTCAGCAGAATTCCCTCTGGGAAAGACAAGGGGAAGAACGAAGAAACCGAACTCCACACACTACACATCCGAACCGTTGGAATTATTGCCTCCCCTAAGGAGGATAGTCGGGAAGGGGGGGCTAAGGCCTCCTCCCCGCACGGGAAGAAGAGGGCTGCCTCCGAAGACTCGGAGACGAAGATGCCCAAACCAGTGAAAAGGATATCACCAGGGGGCTCTGCCCCGACGGTCACCCTCACCGCATCGTGCCCACCAACGGGCCAGCCCTCCACCGAGCTGTAAGTTAATTTTTAATTCGAAGGTACTGCGTTTCTCCTAGATCAATAACCAGGATTCATCTTTCGAAGTCCGGCTAGCAGCCCTTCTCAATAGAGTTCGTCTTCGGGGGATCTCCCTCCGGAGATGATGGAGAGCGAGACCCCACCCACCTCTCCGGCTCATGAAGCGGGCGACACCGAGGTGTCGTCACAGAGGAGTCCGGATCTGCCGAAGCCGGAAGCCAATGCGTCAGCCCCCCTGAGCCCGGAGCGTTTGGCTCCCACGAGGGGCGATGGGAAGGGTCCGGCACAGTTTGATGTCCGGCCGGACGTACTGACGGGCCTACTGGAGCGAGTTGCGCTCTCGGAGGAGCACCACTCATTAATGAGCGCGGTGCTCAAGAAGATTTCATCCGCTACAAGCGGTTTGAATGAAGCATTTATGAGTCTGCTCAGAGGCTTTGAGGTATGTAGTGAAGAATACACTGTTTTTGGCTATGAGGCACGCGTTAGGTGTGCTCCGTATAGATAGTAGCCCCTGAGACTCTGGTTGCCCGCCCTAGGAGGTAAACAGGGGATCATAAATCAATGATTGCGCTGTAAATACGTGCAGGTACCTGTGAGTCCGGCCGCCGACCAGGCCGTGGAAGTCTCCGAACTGACCAGGCAGATTCGATCGATTCATGCCGATATCACGCTGGTGAACGAGCGGCTGGACAAATCACAAGGTAGGTGCTCTGCCTTCCTTTGTATAGGAAAATATGGAGGCGGCGTGATATTAATGTAATATGTTCGGACTGCAGATGGTGCTGCTGCCGTGGAGGCCCTGAGGGCAGAACTTGTCCAAGCCAAGGAACAAGCTTGCGTTAGAAATGCGGCTGCCCTAAAGGCGGCCGAAGAATTGAGAGCCGAACAGGCTGCTCATCGCCGAAGCGAGGAAAAGATAGCCGAAATGGCTGTGGGCTGACCGATATGAGCTCCTTGAAAAGGAGCATAAGGAAAGTTTGGCCGAGCTGGACAAGGCGCGTAATGCCACCAAGGAAATACGTACCGCGCTCAGGGGTGCGCGGGAGGAACTTCAACAGGCCGGTAAAATCGCGACTGGAGGCTCCTACTTGCTACGGACGAAGTTTTTCGATCCGAAGTACGCTCCCCTGGATGGGCGCTGAGTCTCGCGGACGCCAGATAGCGGATTTGGCGAAGAGTACGGCTGATGCGTCCAAGTTCTTCGAGGATCAGGGTGATAAGGAAGTGGAGAAGCTTTTCTGGTCACAATTCAATGCTCCCACTCGCCCGCTGCAATTAAGTGACAAGATGGCTGCTGTAGCGGAGCTTCACAGGCTGTCCGGTCTTGCAATGCGGTCTGTGATAGACCATCTTTGGCCGAAAGGGCCTAAGCCGGACAGTTACTTTGGCTTGGTGCAGCAATTCCTTGGGGCCGTGCCTCGGATCGACGCCATGAGGAGGTCGGCGTGCATAGAGGGTGCACGAATGGCTCTTGCCCGCGTTAAAGCCTATTGGACGGATATGGAGGCCACCATTATAGCGACCCAAGATCCGGCGGGGGGCCAATATCCGGCCGAGCACTACTTGGCGTAGGTCACAGAAGGTGCCCGCCTAATAGAGGTGCAGTGCTCGAAGAATGTCTTATTCGAGTGATGAATCGAATCATTGTAAGAACAATGTTATTTTGGTTATAAGGCTATATTTATACTTTTTGCCCGAAAGTATTATTGTGTCCCTTGTGCGGCCGTTTACATATATATATATATATATATATATATATATATATATATATATATATATATATATATATATATATATATATATATATATATATATATGAATGTGTAATCCGAAAGATAGCGTTTGCCGGTTTCAAATTACGCAAACAATGCGGGGTGTTCGCAAAAATATGCTTAATCACACTTGATCCAACGTCTTGGTCCATGAAGGAGGTGATCGCATGCCTAACTAGGCAACCGGACTATATAGCTGTAATGCTTTCGCTTAGCCATGGGAGTCTAATGGTGGGGCTACTATGTAGCCCCTGGTACCTTCGCTTGCATCCGAATATGAGCGTGTGTACATGACCGGGAAACGGTCCTTCGTTAATGCGGAGGGATCCTAAAGATTCCGATAAGTCTTCGAGTGGTTGAACAGTCTCTCACTGTATCATGACAGTCAGTTTTCGGCTTTCTCTACCGAGGTGCTCGTCCGGAATAACCAGGGCACAATCGCAGTAGTTCTCCTTTGGCCACCTTAGCCGATAATATCGGAACGTAAGGCGGCAAACCCAGGAGCCGGGCAAACCCAACATTTGACCAAAGATATGATTCGGAGCTGCTGCATATAGGGCCAAACTCGTGACGCCGAACACTCCCGAAGGTTTTCAGACTTTATAGTAGACGATGGGCTCAAGAATGCTCATTCATTATAAACCCTGGGTTTCTAGGAACGTGCGTTAATCTGTCGTGGCAAAATGCCAAAAAGGGCAGTATCCTCTGTGGGTATGGAACCCATGGGATGGTGAAACAACAAGAGGCAATAGAAAAGGTTTACACAGGGGCTTAATCTAAAAAGAAACCTGTTGAACGGGGCCCTGCTGCACGTCTACGCCTTTGTCTCCGTTGTGCCGTATCCTGGAAGGGTATCACGCGAACGTTGTATGCGGAAAAAGGAAACTCATAGGAGATTACAACGTTAGTACGCGATGGATAAAAGTGTAAGCCATTGGCCTGCCAATAAGGTTGAGCCAAGTGTGGGGCTTTATTAGGTAGTTATAGCCCCTGGTATCCACTATAGGATTACATATACGGTGCCCTGGTTCGATCTGGGCTACCGGACTCGTCTAACCGAGTCCCTGGTCTTAACGACCGGTCATATTTTTTGATGTTGGAGGTCGCTTATAGTCTGGCCGCGAGGGCCGTCGCGTGTTTCTCTGCGCGTGACGAGCGCTCTGTTATTCCGCTAACGATGATGACGCCACGTGGACCGGGCATCTTAAGTGTAAGGTAGCCATAGTGCGACAATGCATTGAAGCGGGCGAAGGCCGTTCTTCCGAGCACTGCGTGATAGTCGCTTTGGAAGGGTGCGATGATGAAGAGAAGTTCTTCGCTTCTGGAGTTGCCTGGACGGCCGAATGTTACCTCCAATGCGACAGAGCCTCTGTTATGGGCTTCAACGCCTGGTATCAGCCCTTCAAAGGTGGTGTTGATTTGGTTAATTCTGGATGGGTCTATCCTCATCCTGCGGACAGTGTCCTCATATATTAAATTGAGACTGTTGCCGCCGTCCATAAGGACGCGGGTGAGACAGTATCCGTCGATTATCGTGTCAAGCACCAAGGCCTTTGATTCTCCGCGCCTAATACTGGTTCGGTCGTTCAAGTTATCAAAAGTGATCGGATAAGGCATCCAGTGGTTAGGTGTGAGTACGATGGGCTCTATATCGAGCGCGGCTCTATGCGCGCTGCTCGCCTCCTCCTCACGGATGTGTGAGTCGCGTGGATCATGTTCACTGTTTTAACCTCTGGCGGGAATTTTTTCTGTCCTTCAGTGTTCGGCTGGCGAGGTTCATCCTCGTCTTCACTTGGTGTTTCCCTTCCCTTGTGTTCGG
Organism: Aegilops bicornis; assembly: GCA_021605145.1. Taxonomy (NCBI): domain Eukaryota; kingdom Viridiplantae; phylum Streptophyta; class Magnoliopsida; order Poales; family Poaceae; genus Aegilops; species Aegilops bicornis. The sequence goes on along the minus strand of CM038671.1, from coordinate 188,152,921 downwards.
CATTTAATTTGCTGGCCTGCCTGAAGACCTCCGAATACTCAAAATAACATACTAACTAAGCAATCATGTCTTCTCAAAATAACATGGCCAAAGAAAGTTATCCCTACAAAATCATATAGTCTGGCTATGCTCTATCTTCACCACACAAAGTATTTAAATCATGCACAACCCCGATGACAAGCCAAGCAATTGTTTCATACTTATGACATTCTCAAACTTTTTCAATCTTCACCCAATACATGAGCGTGAGCCATGGATATTGCACTATATGTGGAATAGAATGGTGGTTGTGGAGAAGACAAAAAGAGGGAAGATAGTCTCACATCAACTAGGCGTATCAACGGGCTATGGAGATGCCCATTAATAGATATCAATGTGAGTGAGTAGGGATTGCCATGCAACGGATGCACTAGAGCTATAAGTATATGAAAGCTCAATAAAAGAAACTAAGTGGGTGTGCATCCAACTCGCTTGCTCACGAAGACCTAGGGCATTTTGTGGAAGCCCATCATTGGAATATACAAGCCAAGTTCTATAATGAAAACTTCCCACTAGTATATGAAAGTGACAAAATGAGAGACTCTCTATCATGAAGATCATGGTGCTACTTTGAAGCACAAGTGTGGTACAAGGATAGTAACATTGTCCCTTCTCTCTTTTTCTCTCATTTTTCTATTTGGGCATTTTCTCCCTTTTGATGGCCTTTTTTTTATTTAATCCGGAGTCTCATCCCGACTTGTGGGGGAATCATAGTCTCCATCATCCTTTCCTCACTTGGGACAATGCTCTAATAATGATGATCATCACACTTTTATTTTCTTACAACTCAACAATTACAACTCGATACTTCGAAAAAATATGACTCTATATGAATGCCTCCGGTGGTGTACCGGGATATGCAATGAATCAAGAGTGACATGTATGAAAGAATTATGAACGGTGGCTTTGCCACAAATACGATGTCAACTACATGATCATGCTAAGAAATATGACAATGATGGAGCGTGTCATAATAAACAGAATGGTGGAAAGTTGCATGGCAATATATCTCGGAATGGCTATGGAAATGCCATGATAGGTAGGTATGGTGGCTGTTTTGAGGAAGGTATATGGTGGGTGTATGATACCGGCGAAAAGTGCGCGGTATTAGAGAGGCTAGCAATGGTGGAAGGAAGAAAGTGCGTATAATCCATGGACTCAACATTAGTCATGAAGAACTCATATACTTATTGCAAAAATCTACAAGTTATCAAAGCAAAGCATTACGTGCATGCTCCTAGGGGGATAGATTGGTAGGAAAAGACCATCGCTCGTCCCCGGCCGCCACTCATAAGGAAGACAATCAGTAAATAAATCATACTCCGACTTCATCACATAACGGTTCACCATACATGCATGCTACGGGAATCACAAACTTTAACACAAGTATTTCTCAAATTCACAACTACTCAACTATCATGACTCTAATATCACCATCTCCATATCTCAAAACAATTATCAAGCATCAAACTTCTCATAGTATTCAACACACTCATAAGAAAGTTTTACAAATCTTGAATACCAAGCATATTAAGATCTTTTAAGCAAATTACCATGCTATTTAATACTCTCAAAATAATCTAAGTGAAGCATGAGAGATCAATAGTTTCTTTAAAACAAATCCACCACCGTGCTCTAAAAGATATAAGTGAAGTACTAGAGCAAAACTATATAACTCAAAAGATATAAGTGAAGCACAAAGAGTATTCTAATAATTTCCAAACCATGTATGGCTCTCTCAAAAGGTGTGTACATCAAGGATGATCGTGGTAAACTAAGAAGCAAAGACTCAAATCATACAAGACGCTCCAAGCAAAACACATATCATGTGGTGAACAAAAATATAGCTCCAAGTAAAGTTACCGATGGAAGTAAACGAAAGAGGGGATGCCTTCCGGGGCATCCCCAAGCTTTGACTTTTTGGTGTCCTTATATTGTGGGTGCCATGGGAATACCCAAGCTTTGGCTCTTGCCACTCCTTGTTCCATAATCCATCAAAATCTTTCACTCAAAACTTGAAAACTTCACAACACAAAACTCAACAGAAATCTCGTGAGCTCCGTTAGCGAAAGAAAACAAAAGACCACTTCAAGGTACTGTAATGAACTCACTCTTTATTTATATTGGTGTTAAACCTACCGTATTCCAACTTTTCTATGGTTTATAAACTATTTTACTAGCCATAGATTCATCAAAATAAGCAAACAACACGCGAAAAACAGAATCTGTCAAAAACAGAACAGTGTGTAATAATCTGTAACTAACGCAAACTTATGGAACTCCAAAAATTCAGCCAAAATAGGACAACCTATGCACTTTGTTTATTGATCAGTAGGAATTGGAATCAGTATTTTATCATGTTCTGGTGATTTTTAACAATTGTTTTCGTGAATAGAAAGTTTCTGGAAATTACAGCAAGATCAAATAACTATCATCCAAGAAGATCATATAGGTTTAACTTGGAAAAAACACTAATTGAAACATAAAAACACATCTAACCAGAGGCTAGAACAAATATTTATTCCTAAACAGAAACAAAAGCAAAAAAACTAAAAATAAAATTGGGTTGCCTCCCAACAAGCGCTATCGTTTAACGCCCCTAGTTAGGCATAAAAGCAAGGATAGATCTAGGTATTGCCATAGTAGTGGTATGGCAAGTCATGAAAACTTTTCTCATATTCCCTACGTTCAGTGGCAAGTTTTCTTTGAGGCAAGAAAAAATAATCAAAAGGGCTAAATTTAATGGGACAAAAGTCCCCAAGTTCAATCTCGGGAGGTATGGGTTCCTCCCTAGGCCCTTTGTATTGTACAACCAATTCATCATTAAGAGCATTCTTTTGGCAAAAAGTCACAAGCCTTCGTTCAATAGGAAAACCTAGTCCATTATTCTGAATAGCAAAATCATCATTAATTAAGCTCAGAAATTCTATCAACTAGAACATCGATGGGAACCTTTTTCCTAAGATTTTCATTATAAGCAATATGATCTAGAGATTGTAAACGCATCATGTCTTCTTGATTAAAAAGGATAGCTTCGAAGGGAGGATGACTAGCATCTACCCTATAATGTAAAGATTTCTTTAGCCTCTTTTATTATAAATCTAAACTCATGAGCCAAAAAGATAGTAGCGGCACGCTTAACAGAAGAATGCTCAATATTAGAGAATTCTAGGAAAATTCTTTGTATGCAAGGATGCATGTGCATAAATTGCCTTTCAAGTTCAATGATAAGCATGGCAATAGCGTCTGCAAGACTACTAGTTGTATGGAGAATAGAACCACCCATATAAGGCAAAGCACCTGCACAAGTAAAGAAATCTTGAAGAACTCCTTTTCCAATAATATTACCACTACCAATTCGAAATCTTTTTGTATGCAAGGTAGGGGGTTCTTTAGCAGGAGCATCAGAATTTTCTATGATATTATTATTGTCCATAACGGGAATAATTTCCCCAATTTCAGACATAACGACAGAGAGAGCGAGGGGAAAAAAGAAGAAGGCGAACAAAAAAGACAGGGAGAATAAAACGGCAAGGGTGAAGTGGGGGAGAGGAAAACGAGAGGCAAATGGCAAATAATGTAATGCGGGAGATAAGGGATTGTGATGGGTACTTGGTACGACGCCAGAAATGGCTCGTTGTTGGGAGTCCAAATCTTGACTTGACTTTTGCGTAAGCCTCCCCGGCAACAGCGCCAGAAATTCTTCTTGCTACCTCTTGAGCACTGCGTTGGATTTCCTTGAAGAGGAAAGGATGATGCAGCAAAGTAGCGTAAGTATTTCCCTCAGTTTTTGAGAACCAAGGTATCAATCCAGTAGTAGACTATACGCGCGAGTCCCTCGTACCTACACAAAGAAAATAGCTCCTCGCAACCAACGCGATAAGGGGTTGTTAATCCCTTCACGGTCACTTACGAGAGTGATATCTGATAGATAATATTTTTGGTATTTTATGATAAAGATGCAAAATAAAATAAAAGAAAAGTAAAAAAGCAAAGGCAATAAATAAAGTGATGGAAGATTAATATGATGGAGATAGACCCGGGGACCATAGGTTTCACTAGTGGCTTCTCTTAAGAGCATAAGTATTCTACGGTGGGTGAACGAATTACTGTTGAGCAATTGACAGAATTGAGCATAGTTATGAGAATATCTAGGTATGATCATGTATATAGGCATCACGTCCGAGACAAGTAGACCGACTCCTGCCTGCATCTACTACTATTACTCCACTCATCGACCGCTATCCAGCATGCATCGAGAGTATTAAGTTCAAGAAAACGGAGTAACACCTTAAGCAAGACGACATGATGTAGAGGGATAAATTCATGCAATATGATAAAAACCCCATCTTATTATCCTCGATGGCAACAATACAATACGTGCCTTGCTGCCCCCTCATCCTTTGGGAAAGGACACCGCAAGATTGAACCCAAAGCTAAGCACTTCTCCTATTGCAAGAAAAACCAATCTAGTAGGCCAAACCAAACTGATAATTCGAAGAGACTTGCAAAGATAACCAATCATACATAGAAGAATTCAGAGAAGATTCAAATATTGTTCATAGATAATCTTGATCATAAACCCACAATTGATCGGTCTCAACAAACTGTAGCGACCAGACCTCAAACAGTCTGATCTCTGTGCATCGTTGTCATCCTCGGATCAAGAATCTTTGACACTCACGATTACTTGACGGATTTATAACAGAGTAGCAATCACACACTTATTACATCAAATGTCTCAAAAGAGAACATGTTACAATAAATATGGCTTAAGGCCATGTAAGTGCATCTAGTGCCCCTTAGTGATTTTGGTGTATTGAAGACTTATAGGTTAAGGAACTAATGCGTTTGTGAGTGTACACAGGTATATAAGTCTATGAGGAGTTTTGATATTTACAGAGAAAGTCGACCCCTAAAAATGAAGTTCTTCGATCAAGACTTTGATATTCGAAGACTTTGAAGACTTTGAAAGTGAAGAAATTGGTGTGACCTTGAAGACTTGGTATTCATTTGAGGAACATGAAGCGTGAAGACTTTCGTTTCGTTGTTTCATTTTCTTTCTTGAGTCATAGGAAACACCGTCTTTGTTAAAGGGGGTCGAGGAAATACTAAGGAAAAATTTTCCATGTGATGCTCAACTCAAAATCCTACACCTACCAATCCTTCGAGTGAAGCCTTTGGAAATCTCATACAGTTCAGCCAATTTCTTCAAAGGATGAGACGAAGTTCTTCCGGTCGTTGAGGAATTTGTTCTAACCGAGGAGTTAGGAATTCACCAAAGGCGGATTGCCTACATGTTGAGGAACATGATAGCCCCGAGAAATTTGAGATTCAAATTTCCGACTGCTGTCAGTGTTTGCGCGCCATGTCCCAAAATATCTTATCCACCTAACGGTCATATCATTGAAGGGCATTTATGTATTATCATGTCGGGCTGCTCCCTAGGCTATAAATAGCCGCCTCTACAACCACTAGCTGGTTGGCTGCTCCGAGAGAAACTTGACACTAGTCATTTGAGAGCAACCCATCCTCCGAGGACTTTGAGCGAAAATCATCGCAAAGTGAGGAAAACCCAAAAACCAAACCCCCATAAACCCAAAGTGATTGAGCATCATCAAGAGATTGATCTGGGTGGATCCGACGCTTGTTACCTTTGAAGACTGTGCTTCTTCCAGACGGTTAGGCGTCATGGTCTAGAGCATCCAAGAGGAATTGTGGATCGCCGAGTGACCAAGTCTGTGAAGGTTTGGAAGTCGCTCAAGACTTACCACGAGTGATTGGATGAGGTCTGTGTGACCATAGTTCAAGGAGAATACGGTGAGGACTTGGTGTTACGAGCTGCGTGCTCACGACCGGGTGTCCGGACTGTGTGTCCTCGAATTTAAATACTCAGCCGCTTCCAACTGCATTTAACAACCGAGACAACAGTTGGAACTGGTCTACCAAATCATTGTCTTCACCAACCTAATCGGTTCTATTTCCTCAACCCTTTCATTTCCTCATTCTCGTGTTGAGTGTTCGTTCATATCTGTGTTTGAAGACCTTGATCAAGACTTTCTCAATTTCCTCGGTTCAATTTCTTCACCGCTTTGTCTTCATCTTGAGCTATCCTGTGTTTACGCTTTTACGTACTCTTTTGTTTGTCTTCATTTCATCATGATGACCATGCTCGCATTCTGTTATGCTTACTTCTGAGTACTTATTCCGCTGCAAGTAGTTCTTCGCTAAGGAATTTCCTCACCGGCAAATTCCTCAGTGAAGAATTCATAAAAATCGCCTATTCACCCCCCCTCTAGTCGATATAACTCAATTGGTATCAGAGCAAGGTACTCCCTTGTTCTGTGTGATTTTGGTTTAACCACCTAGAGTTTTAGTTATGTCGACCGCAGGTATGAAGAAAGTGACATGCCCTATCTTTGACGGTCACGATTATCCCAAGTGGAAGGCCATGATGAGGAAGCGCCTCATGGCAATGGATAGCGAGTTGTGGACTGTCACTGAAATTGGTCTTACTGATCTGTGCAAGACGGCGAGCGCAGATGATATTCGCAAGTACACTCGACTTGACATCATGGCGAAGGATATCATTTGTTCTTGCCTATCTAGAGATGAATTCAAGCGCATTATGCATCTTTGCAATGCGAAGCTTATCTGGGACCGAATCTCCGACATCTATGAAGGTCATCGAACTCATTATGATCCTTGGTTTGAGGACTTCAAGGAATCTCTCAAAACGATGACTTTCGAACCAGAATCATCATCTTCTGCATCATGTCTCATGGCAAAGGGTGTCGAGGTAACCGAATGTTCCTCATCTGAATTTAGTGAATGTGAATCTGATGATGATATGTTAGGTGAAGAAATGGATCGCACTAAAGCCCTGACTGAAAATGTTCAGAGACTTCAGTCTAGGTTTGACAGCCTTCAAGGTCATCATAACACTCTCTTGTCTGATCATGAGAAACTTTCTTATGAATTCCTTCAAAGAAAGCAAGATCTTGAGAAGCTAAGAGTGAGTTATGAAGATCTTCAGAAGGAGCGCGATTCATTAGTTGCTCAACAAATCAACGCTTCTCAGGAAGAATTTGTTCCTCCATGCTTAAAGTGCATTGAACGTGAATCTGCTAATTTTTCACCTGAATGTTCAAATGCTTCAACTGTTACAAATTCTTCACCTGCCTTTGCTATCACTAATTCCTCATCTCAGGACATTGCTAGTATCACTGACGATGCAGGGCTGAAGGAATTGTATATGACAGGCATGTACAAAAGCCTCAAAGGGCATCAGACTCTTTGTGATGTGCTTAAAAAGCAGATCCTCAACAGGAACCCTAGGAAAGAGGGTATTGCCTTTGAGAGGAAACTCAATCCTGATGGAACATATTGGAAGCCCGAAAAGATCCCAAAACCTCATGGGTTGCTGCAAAGGGACCTCCAGTTGATCCATCTAACTTATCTGGCTTTACATGCGAATCTCCTCATTCTTCTGATAAGTCATTTTACTCCAACTATAAACTGTTCAAAAATCAGAATGGTGAAGTATTTGCTAGATATGTTGGCACTAACTGCAGGAACGGTTCCCCTATGAAGAAAATCTGGGTTCCCAAGAAGTGCCTTGAAAGTCTTCGTGAATGTCCTCATGACACCACACGTGAAGAATAGGAACCCCAGACCAAATTCTTCATATGGACCAAATTCTTCATATGGATCCAAGTCCTCATACGGATCAAATTCCTCAAAAGGATCAAAGTCCTCATATGAATATCATCGTGCTAACAACTCTGTTTGACAGGGTAGAGCTAAGGGCTATGAATATGTGCATTATTCTTCAAACCAATATGTTCATAAGTCCTCAAAGAATTTGTCTGCTTATTCATATGCTTACCCTAACCCCTCTTATGTGAAACGAAATGGTTTGGCCTCTATGCCACCATTCTCATATGGTGCTCGCAGAGTGATGAACTCTTTGCCACCCCTTCAGATGTGGGTGGTGAAGAAAAAGGACTAACCTCTTCTGCAGGGTCAGGTCTCCAGACATTCTTTAAACGTCTGAAGAATTTGCTGGGGGCCTGACAAAATGCCTGAAAGGACGCAGGCTAATCATGATGAAATGAACTTTCATTTCACACGTCCTCATACTTCTTATCTATTAATACTGACTGATGAAATTCATCTGATGAACTTGATATCATATTCTTCACTGATGAAGTATATGAGATCGTAAGTTGTACTAATGCATCTGCAGGATGATCAACCCAAAGCCACTGAGTGGGTTCTCGATAGTGGATGTACAAATCACATGAGGGTGACAAGAATCTATTGATGAATGCTCCCTTATCACCGTCACATCTGAAGCATATCATCTTTGCCGACAAAGGCAAAAGTCGTGTATTGGGTCTTGGTAAGGTTGCGATCTCTAAGGACATACACATGGACAAAGTCATGCTTGTTGAGTCCTTAGGATACAACCTCATGTCGATCTCAATGCTTTGTGATCTTGATATGGTTGTCATCTTTGGCAAGTATCGTTGTGTTGTGATTATGGAAGTCGACAATTCCAAAGTCTTCGAAGGCTTTAGGAGAGGAGACTTGTATATTGTTGATTTCTCTACAGGACCACAACCAGCCGTGTGTCTACTTGCAAAAGCTTCAGAAGGCTGGCTATGGTATCGGCGACTTGGTCACGCAAGCATGAGAAATTTGCACACGCTTGCAAAGAAGAAGCATGTCATTGGCATTGAAAATGTCAAATTCCTCAAGGATCACTTGTGCGGAGCCTGTGAAGGTGGAAAAATGACCAAGGCCAAGCATCCAAATAAGACTATCATGACCACTACTCGTCCCTTCGAATTGCTTCACATGGACCTCTTTGGTCCCAATCATTACTCAAATTGTCGTTAATGATGCATCTCTATATGGCTTTGTTATTGTTGATGATTACTCTCGTTACACATGGGTACACATTGTTACTTACAAAAATCAAGTGCAGGAAGTCTTCAAACGATTTTCCTCGAGGGCTTCAACTAACTTTGGTGTGAAGATCAAACACATCAGAGTGACAATGGAACCGAGTTCAAGAATTCCGGTCTTGATGCCTATCTTGATGAACTTGGTATTACTCATGAGTTATCTGCTCCCTATACTCCTCAAAGAGAATGGCGTCATGGAGCGCAAGAATGTAACTCTTGTTGAGATGGCTCGCACTATGCTTGATGAATACAAAATGCCTAATCGCTTTTGGATTGATGCAATTGATCTGCGTGCCACATCATCAACAGAGTATATCTTCACAAATTCTTCAAGAAGACTGCCTAAGAACTCCTCACTGACAAGAAACCCGATGTAAGTTATTTCAAAGTCTTCGGAGCTAAATGCTGGATTAGAGATCCTCATCACAATTCTAAATTTGCACCAAAGCACATGAAGGTTTTATGCTTGGTTACGGAAAGGACTCGCACACCTCTGTAGTCTTCAACATCGCTCTTCACAAGATTGTTGACATCAGTAGATGTGCGGTTCGATGAAGCTAATGGCTCGCAAAGAGAGCACCTACCTTCCGTGTTAGATGAACCAACACCGAGGAATCTATCAAGTTCAAGGCAACTGAGGATGTCATTCCTCTTGAAGAATCTGCTTTGAAGAATTCATTCCAAAGATCTGTGAAGATCGTCGGTGATGCACTGAAGATAATGTCAAGACAATGGTGCCGAGGAAAATGATCAAATTCCTCGACGACAACCAGCTCATCCTCGTGTTGCAAAAAGAAGTGCAGGTTGACAAGATCATCGATGACATTGAAGCGCCAGTCCTCTCACACGCTCAAAAGCTTCACATTTATCTAACTTTTGTGGGCACTATGCTTTTGTCTCTATCACAGAGCCCACTAAGGTAGATGAAGCATTTCTGGAACCTGAGTGGATTCAGGCCATGCAAGAAGAATTACATCAGTTCGAGCTCAACAATGTCTGGGAACCGTCAAATGTCCAGATCCTCGCAAGCATAATATCATTGGCACAAAGTGGATCTACCGCAACAAGAAAGATGAAAATGGCCTTGTGGTGAGGAATAAGGCACGACTAGTAGCTCAAGGCTACACCCAGGTTGAAGGAATTGATTTCGATGAAACTTTTGCACCTGTCGCTAGACTTGAGTGTGTTCGCATATTACTCGCCTATGCTAACCATCACAATATCACTTTATATCAAATGGATGTGAAAAGTGCATTCCTCAATGGTAAGCTTGAGGAAGAAGTATATGTTGCTCAACCCCTAGGTTTTGAAGATCCAAAGAATCCCGACAAAGTCTTCAGACTCAACAAGGCCCTCTATGGTCTCAAACAAGTTCTTACGGGCGTGGTATGATACATTGAATGAATTCTTCGTGAAGAATGGCTTCACACCCGGTTCACTCGACCCTACTCTCTTTACTAAATCATATGATGGTGAACTGCTTGTGTGCCAAATATATGTTGATGATATTATCTTTGGCTGTACCGACCAACGTTATAGTGATGAATTTGCTGAAGGAAATATGCCCTAGAGGCAATAATAAAGTTATTATTTATTTCCTTATATCATGATAAATGTTTATTATTCATGCTAGAATTGTATTAACCGGAAACATAATACATGTGTGAATACATAGACAAACAGAGTGTCACTAGTATGCCTCTACTTGACTAGCTCGTTGATCGAAGATGGTTATATTTCCTAACCATAGACATGAGTTGTCATTTGATTAACGGGATCACATCATTAGGAGAATGATCTGATTGACATGACCCATTCCGTTAGCTTAGCACTTGATCGTTTAGTATATTGCTATTGCTTTCTTCATGACCTATACATGTTCCTGTAACTATGAGATTATGCAACTCCCGTTACCGGAGGAACACTTTGGGTACTACCAAACGTCACAACGTAATCTGGGTGATTATAAAGGAGTACTACAGGTGTCTCCAAAGGTACTTGTTGGGTTGGCGTATTTCGAGATTAGGTTTTGTCACTCCGATTGTCGGAGAGGTATCTCTGGGCCTTCTCGGTAATACACATCACATAAGCCTTGCAAGCATTACAACTAATGAGTTAGTTGTGAGATGATGTATTACGGAACGAGTAAAGAGACTTACCGTAACGAGATTGAACTAGGTATTGGATACCGACGATCGAATCTCGGGTAAGTAACATACCGATGACAAAGGGAACAACGATGTCGTTATGCGGTTTGACCGATAAAGATCTTCGTAGAATATGTAGGAACCAATATGGGCATCCAGGTTCCGCTATTGGTTATTGACCGAGAATGGTTCTAGGTCATGTCTACATAGTTCTCGAACCCGTAGGGTTCGCACGCTTAAGGTTTCGATGCAGTTATATTATGAGTTTATGAGTTTTGATGTACCGAAGGAGTTCGGAGTCCCAGATGAGATCGGGGACATGACGAGGAGTCTCGAAATGGTTGAGACGTAAAGATCGATATATTGGACGACTATATTCGGAGTTCGGAAAGGTTCCGAATGGTTCGGGTATTTTTCGGAGTACCGGAGAGTTACGGGAATTCGCCGGGAGAAGTATTGGGCCTTATTGGGCCCTGCGGGAAAGAGAGAGGGCTGCCTAGGGCAGGCCGCGCGCCCAAGGCCTAGTCCGAATTGGACTAGGGAGGGGCCGCACCCTTCCTCCCTTCCCTTCCTTCTCTCCTACTCCTACTAGGAAAGGAGGAGTCCTACTCCCGGTGGGAGTAGGACTCCCCTTGGGCGCGCCTCCTCCTCCTTGGCCGGCCCTCCCCTTGCTCCTTTCGATCCGGGGGCAGGGGGGCACCCCATGACCCACAAGTTGATCTACGGATCGTTCCTTAGCCGTGTGCGGTGCCCCCCTCCACCATATTCCACTTCGGCCATATCGTCATGGAGCTTAGGCGAAGCCCTGCGCGGAGAAGTCATATCGTCGGAGCTTAGGCGAAGCCTCGCGTCGATGGAGCATCATCATCGCTACCACGCTCGTCTTGTCGACGGAACTCATCCGACACTTTGCTGGATCGGAGTCCGGGATCGTCATCGAGCTGAACGTGTGCAGAACTCGGAGGTGTCGTACGTTCGGTGCTTGGATCGGTCGGATCGTGAAGACGTACGACTACATCAACTGCGTTGTTATAACGCTTCCGCTTCCGGTCTACGAGGGTACGTGGACAGACACTCTCCCCTCTCGTTGCTATGCCATCACCATGGTCTTGCGTGTGCGTAGGAATTTTTTTGAAATTACTACATTCCCCAACATTTGCCTATATGATGAGTGAAGAATATCAAATGTCTATGATGGGAGAGTTGAAATTCTTTTTAGGTCTTCAAATTCGTCAACAACATAATGGCATATTCATATCTCAGGAGAAATACCTCAAAGATGTCCTGAAGAATTTCGGCATGCAAGATTGCAAAGGTGTCAAAATTCCTATGCCCACAAATGGCCATCTATGCACTGATGAAAATGGTATTGACTTCGATCACAAGGTATACCGCTCCATGATTGGTTCTTTATTGTACTTATGTGCATCTAGGCCAGATATAATGCTTAGTGTTTGCATGTGTGCCCGATTTCAAGCTACACCAAGGAATCACACCATAAGGCCGTGAAGCATATTCTTCGATATCTGGCTCACCCACCAACACTAGGATTATGGTACCCCAAGGGCTCTACTTTTGATCTCATTGGATATTACGACTCGACTATCTTTGGTGATCGTGTGGACCGCAAGTCAACATCTGGTACTTGTCATTTCCTCGGACGATCTTTGGTCCGTTGGTCCTCAAAGAAATGTAACTGTATCACTGTCATCTGCGGAAGCTAAATACATTGCTGCTGGCTCGTGTTGTGCTCAATTGCTGTGGATGAAGCAAACTCTCAAGGACTACGGCATCAACGTGAAGAATGTGCCTCTCATCTTGTGACAATGAGAGTGCCATCAAGATTGCTCACAACCCTGTTCAGCACTCAAGACAAAGCACATTCATATTCGTCATCATTTTCTTCGTGATCATTTGTTGATGGGCGACATCTCCATCGAGCATGTGAAGACTTAAGAACAGCTAGCCGATATCTTCACTAAGCCCTTGGATGAGAAGAGATTTAGCAAGTTGCGGTGTGAGCTAAATATCTTAGAATCTTCGAATGTTCTTTGAAAAGGACACACATCCTTACACTTATGCAAAATTGATGACATAGATGTGCAACACATGAAGAAACGTTTTTCTTCAATCAATGAAGAATAACATTCTAAGTGTGAAGAAATTAACGAAGAATTTGATTCTCAGAACCCTACGACAATTGTACGCGGTGTCTGAAATCATCATTCTTGTTGGGGATGTAACTACTGAATATAAACCGCCCAGAAGGGGCCGGTTTACCCTCGGCTATAATTGGGGCCCACGAAGACTCAGAAGGAGGCGATTACTGTAGAGTTTAGAGGCACGGAGCCCAGGGGCGAGTTAGGGCCCGTAATGGTAAAACCGCCATAACCATGTAACTTGTGTTGTAAGATAAGAGAAAGAAGAGACCGAGCCGACACTTGTATGAGCCGCCTCGGGACTTCAGAGACCGGCCGGACGTCAACCCGTGTATATAAGGGACGATCCGTGGGCGGTTTAGGGACAGAACAACAACAATTCGAGGCTTAGGCGAAGCTATTGCTCCCTAGTCGTCAAATCACATCAATCCCATCACAACTAGACGTAGGCTTTTACCTTCATCGAAGGGGCGAACTAGTATAAACTCTCGTGTCTTTGCGTCCGCTTTAACCCCTCTAAGTTAACCCGCACGATGGCCCCGCCGACTAAGTCCTTTCATGAGGACATCTGCCGTGACAATTCCACGACAGTTGGCGCCCACCGTGGGGCTATCGCACGATGGTTTGATGATCTTAGAGGGCAAGTTCGAAGGACTCGAAGGCTATGCTGTGGGCCGGATGACCAAGAGTCGTCGCGGCAAGCTCTACATCGATGATGAAAGGCTGGGGCCCCGAGGCTGGCTCGATTGAGTACGGGTACCGGGTCCCCTTTGGTGGGATACACGTGTTCATCGGCAAGATCGGTGAGCCAGGGCCTGGGCCGGACATCTGCACCGACCTCGTCGAGACGGCTCAGCGGGCGAAGAAGAATCCTGCCCTGAATAAACCGGTTGTCGAGCGTGCTTGTGGGAGTCATCCACGGAGGAGACTATGATGGCGGATCAGCATCCGGTGGCGAAAACCGTTGTCTACTCGATGACGAAGTCGTCGATCGGGAAATCGAGTCTCTGTACCACCGCAAGATGGCGGATCGGGGCTGTTCCGACGATGAGAGTATTCCGGACCCTTTGATCTGCCCAACCGGGTTGGAATATTCATGGCCGGTACCAAGCGACGCTTCACTCTTCGACCGCCGCGCCAATGGTCGCCGGTTCAACAATGGCGATGGCAGCCGGGCAGAGGCCCCGTCGCCCGCCGCTCAAGTTTTATCGTAACTATTTGATGCATTGGCTGTGCTCATGGCAGAGGCTAACCCGGCAGATCAAGACCTGCATAATGCGGAGATTGCAAAGGTGAAGGAGCAGATCACTCAAAGCTAAAGCGGATCCGCAGCCGCAGACGCCAGATGATGGCAGAGCGGGCCGCTTTGGATGCGCAGCTTATGGGCTCATCTGGATCGTAACGCGTCGCATGAAGTCATGAAAAGAAAGTACAGATCCCGCTTGCCCTCGGTTTTCGAGGGAAGAGACCTCTTCAACACCCTGTGAGCAGGGACCATGAAACCGCCGCCAAGCAGAGCCGGGCGGAAGCACTGGACGGGCGCTACCGATTCAGCCCGTGTGATAGATCTGCCTCGCCATCATGCCGGCGCCTCAAGCTGTGCTAACACCTCCGTGTCACTACTCCAACCCGATGGATAACCTTGTTGCGGCTGCGGCGCGGTTGGAGGCGATTCAATCGAAGGCGATTCACCACAAAGGTGGAAACACGCAGGGTCAAAGAGCTCCTGAGGACGGCCCTTTCACAACAGGAAGCATACACATACAGCCGTGATCGGATCCACTCCACCCACCGCCCAAGCCGGAGTTATAGCCGCACACAGATGAACCGCCGTGTCAAGTAATGCGCCTTGAGGCACCTCAAGGCAACAACCCGGCGGGTGGCTTCAAAATGCTCAAGAGGTGGTGGACCGGCCAGGCACGAGGGGAGGCCGAGTTAGCGACAAAGATGAGGATCATCACCAAGACCGGTTCGACCGACCATCTTCGAGCCCGGGGTTACATCCGCTCTTTGGGGGTGCCTTGCCTCGCCCCGCTTTTACGCAATGTACGCTTGCCCAAAGACTTCAAGGCCACGCAAGGTGCCCAATTATACCGCCGATCCGGCTCCGTAAGCGTGGATAGAAAGCTATGAGATGGCCATGGAGATGCTTTGGATGTGGATGAAGCTGCATGTGCAAAGTATTTTACCATGATGCTTGAAGGCACGACCCGTGCATTTGGCTGAAAAACTTGCCACCCAATTCCATCAGTTCATGGACCCGATTCTATGGACCCGGTTCATTCAGAATTTCAAAGACACTGTAAGCAGCCCATATACGTGGTGGACTTGGCGGCTTGTGTCCAGCCGAGGGAGAGTCCACAACCTTTGGTGCGCCTGCGTTTGAAGTTCTACATTCTTCAGACCGGATCAACACTGATTCTGCAATCTTAACCCTAGAGAGAAACTGCCGGTTCGAACCTTTTAAAATTGAAGCTGGGTCGCATGAAGCGTTTTTGCAATGACATGGGCACTCTCATGGGCGTTTTAGTGAAGTATGCTGATTCTGATAGTACCAAGGATCCCGAGTCCGAGGAGGAGGATGGAACAGGGAAGGGAAAACAGAACAGCAACTCCGAGCCAGAAGATCACTCGGGAGGTAACGGAGGAAACAAGCGTAAAGGCGAATGGTAACATGGGCTTCAGAGCCAAGACCAATGTGCAGGACAAGGGTCAACGGCAAGAAGGGAAAACATCCGAACCGAGGTGGTGCGCCTAATCACAATCCGGACCGGTTGAATTATCTGCTGAACCAACCTGTCCGAAGCATGGGACGAAGGAGGCGCCAAAGAAACCACCTCTGGAAGGATTGTTACATTATGCAGGAGTTCAAAAGTTCTAATGCTTTCCGGTATGATCAAGGGCCCGGTGGCGGTTCGTGGTCCGCCCGAGTTACGGTGGAGGAAATTCGGTCCGTGGTTCAATGGTAATCCGGGCGGCGTAACAATCGTAACAATCGGAACAATCGTGAGCAACCAAGGTGGTTACAATTAGCAGCAGGCGATCGGGTTATCAAAGCAATCCGGCGGTTGAATGGTGGATGCGACCACGCCTTCACCACTAGTTTGGACAAGCGAGACCGGAAACTTGAGCGGGCGGTCAACATTGTTGAACCGGCCGTGCCGCATTACCTACGCTGGTCGAGCAGCCTATTGTGTGGAGTAGAGAGGATCATCCTCCCGGTTGACAATCCGGGTCAACTAGCCCTAGTGGTGGCACCTCGGTGGGAGGATACAAGTTCACCAAGGTGCTTATGGACGGAGGGAGCAGCATCAACATCCGTATTATGAGACTTTCCGTCAGATGGGGTTAACGGATAAACATCTCAAGCCGTCCAATACAGTGTTTCACGGTGTGGTGCCTGGCAAGTCAGCATATCCGGTTGGTAAAATAGCTCTGGAGGTGGCCTTTGGGGATGAATATGACTCCAGATCGGAAACATTGACATTTGAAGTGGTGAAAATTCAAAGCCCTTACCACGCCCTGTTTGGGCGGCCGGCTTATGCCAAGTTTATGGCGCGACCTTGTTATGTTTATTTGCAGCTAAAAATGCCGGGTCACAAAGGGACGATAACGGTTCATGGGAGCCGCAAGATCTCTTTAGAGTGTGAGGAAGGTGATGCGGCTTACGCAGAGTCGGTTTGTGCCACCGAAGAGTTCAAGTACTATAAAGACAAGGTTGATCCGGCGGATATGACCCCGTTGAAGAAGCCAACTACAGAGCGCGATCCGAATCTGAAGTTTAAGTCGGCAGCTGAGACTAAACTTGTTGACTTTGTGCCCGGTGATTCGTCCCAAGCAGTTCATCATCGGTGCTAACTTGGATCCTAAATAGGAAAGCGCTACCATCGAGTTCATCCGTGAGAATTGGGACATTTTGCATGGAAGCCTTCCGACATGCCGTGTGTACCGAGGGAACTCACGAGCACACTCTTAATGTTGATCCCAAGTACAAACCGGTAAAACATTTCCTTCACGGTTTAACGAGGAAAGGCGTAAGGCCATTGGAGAAGAGGTTGCTGTGCTCTTAGCAGCAGGTTTTATCGTTGAAGTTTTCCATCCAGAGTGGCTTGCTAATCCGGTGCTGGTCCTTCGTAAAACGGCACTTGGCGATGTGTGTGGATTACATGATCTTAACAAGGCTTGTCCAAATAGATCCTTTCGCCCTCCCGCATTGACCAGATTATTGATGCTACGGCGGGTTGTGAGCGTTTGAGCTTTTTGGATGCGTATTCTGGATATCATCGATCAAAATGGCGGTTAAGGACCAGGAGAAGACATCGCTTATCACTCCCTTTGGAGCCTTCGCTATGTGTCTATGCCTTTTGGGCTCAAGAGCCCAAGCAACTTATCGCTAGGTATGTAATTGCTTGCATGAACAGATCGGCCGCAATGTACATGCTTATGTGGATGATATTGTGGTTAAGTCAAGGAAGAAGGAAACACCGATTGAGGATTTGAAAGAAACCTTTGACGACTTGCGGTGTACAAGATGATGCTTAACCCGCCAAATGTGTTTTCGTGTTCCGGCAGTAAATTATTGGGTTTCCTTGTGTCCAACAGGGGATTGAAGCTAATCCGGAGAAGATTACAGCTATCACCTCCCTGGCTAAGCCAAAGTGTATCAATGATGTCCAGCGATTGGCAGGCCGGATTGCCGCGCTGAGCCGGTTTATCAGCCGCCTCGGAGAGAAGGCCATTCCTTTGTACCAGATGCTGAAGAAGACGGATCAGTTTGTCTGGAGTTCAGCCGCCGATGAAGCATTGGAGGATTTAAAGCGGCAATTGGCCAACCGCCTGTTCTCGCCGCTCCCATTCACAAGGAGCCGCTTACGCTATATGTTGTCGCTAATGCTGTGGCGCTTAGCATAGCCATTGTGGTAGAACGGAAGGAGGCAGGGAAGGAGTATCCGGTTCAACGTCCGGTTTATTACATCAGCGAGGTGCTCATTGAGTCCAAGCAGAGATATCCGCATTGGCAGAAGCTGGTGTATGGAGTTTTTATGGCAAGCCGAAGTCAAGCAGTATTTTCAAGGGCATCCCATCACGGTGGTCGATTCAGCTCCCTTTGGGTGATATCATACGTAACCGGAAGCGATCGTCGGATTGCTAAGTGGGCCATAGAGCTTGGGCATACGATTTAAGGTATGTGCCTCGGACGGCAGTAAAATCGAGCACTTGTGGATTTCATTAATGATTGGACGGAGTTACAAGCGCTCAAGAAAAGCCGGATCATACCTATTGGACCATCCACTTTGACGGGTCCAGCGGTTGGAGGGCTCGGGGTTGGAGTTGTGTTAACTTCCCCACGAGGTGAAATGTTTTGTTACGTCCTCCGCTTAATGTTCCCTTGTACTAACAATGCAGCTGAGTATGAAGCCTTGCTCCATGGTCTTCGGATGGCTAAGGAGATGAATCTAAGCTGGGTTAAGTGCTTGGTGATTTCGGACTTGCTGGCCCAACAGTGTCGTGCACTTGGGATTCCAAAGACCCACTCATGGCTGCATATCGTCGGGAGGTGGATGTTGTTGCAGGTCATTTTAAAGGCTATCGGTGGACCATGTGGATTGTCGGAAGAACGAAGTGGTCGACGCTGAAGCAGTTGGGCTCTCAACGCAAACCGGTACCGCCCAATGTCTTCCTTGATGTCTTGCATAATCTGTCACCAAGCTTCTGATGAAGTAGATTTGGCTATTCCTGATCCGGAGGCTCGGTTGGTGGCAGCCCCGCATGTCATTCCGGATTGGACGCCTCCTTATTTGGCGTACATGAGCCGGGCGATTTACCGAAGATGAGACGTTGGTCTGACAGAGATAGGTCGGCGGTCTAAGTCTATGACCATTGTTAATGGCGAGTTGCATCATTGCGAGTGTCGAGGCGTTTCAGCGTTGTGTGTCCCCGAGGAAGGCTGTGAAATATTGCGTGAGATCCACGAAGGGGATCGTGGTCACCACGCCGGTTCAAAATCCTTGGTGGCTAAGGCGTTCCGCCATGGTTTTTATTGGTTGATCGCCCATGCCGATGCGGAAGATCTGGTCAGCGATGTGATGGTTGCCGAAGTTTTCTAGGCGTGCTCATATACCGCCCAAGAATTGAGGATGATTCCAATTACTTGGCCATTTGCGACTTGGGGGCTGGATATGGTTGGACCTTTCAAAAGGTCCAAGGACAAGAAGACCCACCTGTTGGTGGCGGTTGACAAATTTACAAAGTGGGTAGAGGCAGAACCTGTTACCAAGTGTGATGCGGCCACGGCGGTTCGATTCATCAAAAAGGTGATTTTCGGTTTGGGTTTCCACACAAGATCATCACAGATAATGGTACCAATTTGTCCAAAGGTGCCATGAAGGAGTTCTCGCGAACGTGAGCACATCCGCTTGACAGTTTCTTGAAGAGCTCACCCACAGTCCAATGGTCAAGCGGAAAGAGCTAATCAGAGATCCCGAGAGGTATCAAACCCCGCTTATGGTCCCTTTACAGAGGACGCCGGGCTGTTGGGTAGAAGAGCTACCATCTGTGTTATGGAGTATCAACACTACCCCTAACAGATCCACTGGATACACACCGTTCTTTATGGTCTATGGAGCGGAGGCGGTCCTCCCCAGCGATATCCGTCATGACTCGCCTCGTGTGGCAGCCTATGTTGAGGCAGATAACGAGGCAGCACGACAGGACGCTTTGGATCGACTGGATGAAGAACGAGATATGGCGGCTGCTCGCTCGGCGATTTACCAGCAGGATCTTTGTCAGATTATCACGACGTGGTCGTAACCAGAACCTTTCAAGAAGGAGACTTGGTACTTGGCTCATTCAAGACCGCAGATATGCACAAGCTATCCCCACCTTGGGAAGGGCCTTTTGTGGTCAAGAAGAATCGCACAACGGGTCATACTATCCGATTGATATTCGAGAGCATAAAGACTCACGCACGCCGAAGAGGAGACCAACAGCCGTGGAACATAGCTCATCTTGACCTTATTATACGAGCCATCGGCTCTCCTTATGACAATGTATATACTATGAATAAAAGCAATAAACCGGAGCCTCAGCTAAAGCGGGGTATCCTTTCTGTAAAAATCCGGCTTGGGTACATGGAGTTATTGTCTTAAAACGGCCTCCGGTTTATCCCTTGAGCTTGCTCGTCAGAAGCCTTTAGATATCACTTGGGGGCTTGGTCGTATCCGAACCAATGCCACACCTCTTGATAGGCGAAAGCCACCAGATCACTTGGGGACATGGTCAAGTCTGAACCAGTCCACGCCTCTCGATCGGCCTAAGGCCATAGAGTCACTTGGGGCTTGGTCGAACCCGAACCATTGCCACGCCACTTGATCGGCATAATGCCACGGTTTCAGTTGGGGACTGGCTGACTTGAACCATAGCTACACCTTATTGGGAGCTTGGTCATGTCCGACCATGGTAATACCATCTGATCGGCTCAGTAAAGCCTCTTTCTGCAAATTGCTATTTGATTTTTTTGTTGCGTTTTAGACCGATAACATTTTTTCAAACCGGTTCAGCCACCAATCGACGGCTTTCAGTTTATGTTAATCCGGAAATAACTTACCGGTTTGACTTTTTCGTTAACGCCCCATTATGGAGTAACAGGGGGGGCTTAACATGACCGGCATGGTTTACATGGTAAACCGGCATTATAAATACAGGAGCTGTTTTCTCCTTTGACGGTAATGGTTTATGCAACCTCCGCTTCCGGTTGGCTAAGCCAACTACATGCCCGACAACTTTGGCAGGTATTTTTGTATCACAAAATTTTGATCATATACCTCAATATTTCCTTACATATACATATGAGGCGTCACAAAACCACCGGTGGCGACACAAGCCGCCGTGGCAGTTTAAGAATTTGTGATTGCAGGCATAAAAGTTATATTCAAAAACAAAGGTGCTGGCTATTCTATTACAAGGCCTTCCGCGACCCAACATTTCGAATGGCGTTATGACTAAGTAATTTATGATGCATCAACCGGCTTGACGGATTAAGCTTCCTCGCCGGGTTGATGTGAAGAAGATGGGTCGTCTGGCGTCGGTTCAGCTTCTTCCTCTTCATCACCCAATGGCCGGAAGTTAGTGGTAGACCAGTCAATCTGGTTTAAAGCCTGAAAGACAGCCTCTTCACTTATAACCTCAGCCGGATCAACGTCAGGGGCATAAGTGGCATTAATCTCGCGCTTTAGTCCGGCCAGCTCTTCTGTCACCGGTTTAAGAGCCGGCAAAGATCTTCAGCCTGCTTCAACAGCCCGCCTTTCTCCGTCTCCCGGTTGGCTTGCTCGGATTTATACCACTCCTTGAGCTGCTCCATAGTGGTCAAGGCAGTTTTCAATTCGTCCTTGACCTTGGTGGTTTACGCTTGTTGAGTCTTGATTGGCACGAAGGTCCTTGAGTTGTACGGTTTGCTGGTCTATCTCGCTCTGATAACAAATGGATCACGTTAGTTGTTTCATTATGAAGTCCCAAGCTCAATACAGGTATTCAACTTGGCACTTGGGGGCTAATGGCTAATTGATCTCATCTTGCTATGGTGATACATGCTAAAGTACCGTTTAACTATGCTAAGTTGAACTGCCCTTGGGGGCTACTACACAACAAAAGTACAAGAAAGGCGTAACTCCTTACCTCATAGCGTTCCTTCATACGATTCACGGGCCGGCTCAAGTCACGACTTGTGTAGAGTCGGTTCAGAAGCCGGAGTGAAGTTCTTGGGCGTAGAAGTTATCATGTCGGCGGATCAGTTTTTCCCTTCTCTTTACTCATGGCAGATAAGTTCTTCCTTGGCACTGTGTTTTGATAGGGCGACCGGATTGCGTGGGCGGTATAGGCGGTGCCCGTCACTACGACATCATCATCTTTGACCGGCTGGCGGATTGGCATTCTTCCTTGGGCTTGGTGTTTTCATACCCAGGGCTCGGCGTTTCAAAGATTACTGTTCCGCTGCAGAACTTCGGTGGAGCAGGATGTGATGTTTCCACTTGGGCGTCCGGTTCAGCCTCTGGCGGCTTAGCATTGTCGTCTTGATTCAACCCGCAGAACGGTTTTTAGCAACTTCGGGCTTTTCGCCATAGTGCTCGGGAGTCTTCTCCGGATCAGCATCCATGAGGGTCAAGGGTTTTCGCCTTCTTACTTAAGCGAGCCTTGGTGCTGCAATATTCGAGTTAGAATGTGATGAACCGCTAATGCGAAGAAAACAAAAAGAGCATTATGATTACCCCGCAGCAACTTTCAGAGGAGGTAGTTGCGTGGTTGATGAACCGCCGGATGAGTTGGAAGAGGCACGATAATTTGGATCGACGGATTGAGAGGACATCGGAAGAAACCTTTCAAAGGATAACGCTTTTCAGGAGAACAAATCACCTCACGGACGACGCTTCCGGGTTGGGGTGTCAGGTAAACCGGACGATGTAATTTGTTGACCGCTGTGCCGGGTCGTACGACGCTCTTCAGCCTGCTGTGTCTTCAAAGAAAGGTTCGGATTCAAATGAGCACGGGAGTGAGATTTTTTCACTTTCCGGACTGTCCGGCGAATTCTTTTAATCGGCACAAGATCAGATTCGGAAGAAAGAAGGATCACCTCAACAGGACCGGCATGATCGGCTTCAAAGATCATCACGGGAATTTAAGCATCAATAGGATGAAGGATAAAAAGAGACAAAGTAAATCAAGCTTTACCTCAGCTTCTGATTCTTCTTCTTCTGGCGGATCATAAGACTCGGCGGTTCTCCTCTTACCAGCCTTCTTGGTGGTCTTGGACTTTACACGAGGAACCCGAGCCGGTTTGGTTCATTTCCAGAAGGAGCTGTTAGCCTGAGAAGTAACACGGATTAATACATATCAATAAGGCATTAACATCAGAAGAGCGATGAGCGGAGCCTTACCACAGGCGGTTTGTTGGAAACACAGAATGGGGCCAACCCGGTTTGGCTGCAGACGGAGATCGGCTCATCGAGCATCTTCTTCACTGTCTCAGTGACTCCAAGCTCAGTTATTGCTAGCTCATGACGTCTTTGAGGGTCTTTGATGCTACCAGTATATTCATGCATCAATCCGGGGCAGCGGCTTAATGGCAAGATGCCCCAAGAAACCCAACATCGAACAAGGTACCAGTTAAGCCATTGGCCATTAGAGCCCGGAGTTTGATAATTTGAGGCGCAAAATTCTTCCGTTCTGCGGCGTCCAAGCGTAAAGGCAATGGGTGATGGTTGCTAAGCCGGTGAGGGCGGTAGCCCGGCAAGGGGTTCTCGCTGTCAGGAGCGGTATTTCGGCAATAAAACCAGGTTTGGTTCCAATCCTTCGGATGGCTATGGTGTTTTGCGTGAGGAAAGTCTACTTCCTTCCTTTTACGGATTGAAACGCCACCCAGTTCCGTGTTAGGACCATCGTAAAACTCAGACGGCGGTTCAAATGAAAGAAATCCGGAACAGCTCCACAGATGGTTCTTCTTGAAGATAGACTTCACGTAAAACTTGGAAATTGCATATATTGGACACAGAGTTCGGACCAATATCTTGTGGATGGAGTTGGAAACTTGCGAGGACATCCGGAAGAATTTCGATCCGGCGGGCTGAAT
The DNA here is from genome assembly GCA_021605145.1 of Aegilops bicornis. Classification (NCBI taxonomy): domain Eukaryota; kingdom Viridiplantae; phylum Streptophyta; class Magnoliopsida; order Poales; family Poaceae; genus Aegilops; species Aegilops bicornis. The sequence continues at coordinate 188,128,983 of CM038671.1, read as the reverse complement.
CCCGGTCTAAGTGCTGCATAAATACAATTACTTCGCCTTCTTGAGGTTCAGGAGGGCATTCGATCCGGAACACGCCAATGGAGGACGTTTTTGGAGGCTAAAGCGCCGGTGGTGACATATCCATTGAGTTGCGTCTCGAAAGTGATCTTGGACCGGACCCAATTGCAAGTCGAGAATTGTTTGGCCATTCGGAAGAAGAGACTGCGAAAGGAAAAGTAAAAAACGGTTCGACGATTAACGGTTCAGACATATTATACAATGCTAAACCGGCAGTTTGGCAGTCAGTTCCAACCTCCGGTTTAACTGAGGACTAATGGAGTATGGCGGATTAGCTATCAAAAAGTTAAACCGCCCTTAGGAGAAAGAGACAGAATGGAAAATCTGCTAAGTGTGGATGTAAACAGGTTTCACATATGAATAGAGTTAATTTGGATCTACCGAAGATTCAGTAAGGAAAAATTTCTGCGACCCATGCAAACCTTATAAAGGGCAGGGAAGTTCGTGCGTTCTAACAAGAGGGTCTGAATAAAAAGACAGATGTGCAACGTGCTAAACTGAAGGCGAAATAGTTACTACACAGGATATACGTTACGGTTGGATTAAAAAGCCATGGCAGAGCAGGTATGAAGAGATTAAGGATGAACACCTATGAACGACGACATGAACAGGAGCCTCAAGATGCAGATCTAGGGCATGAGGAGGAGCCTTACCCGATGCACGTAACAGCGAAGGAGCGCCGAGAGTCTGGTACAACCAGGTTGATGCATGACCTTGCAATCGACGCTGGCGTTCGGAGGCGACAGCGGAGCTTCAGAGCTGGAGCGTCGCGAGGAAGAAGAAGCGGAAGGAGGAAGAAGAGAAAGGGCCTTCCGGTCTATTTATAATAAGACGGAATAATTAACGGCGAGAATAGAGGCATTGAAAGCGGCGCAGGCGCAGCGATCGCCTCGATTTCCGGGATGGTATTAAATGAAGGGAATCTTCTTGTTGGGCTTCGTTAATAGAGATGACGTCAAGATGCTCTGTTCTTTGTGGTCGAAGGATGACGTCACGGCGGTTTAAGCGAGATGGCGGTTTACGAAATATGAAGGAAGAGATTCAGAACTTTCTAAGATGTTGAAGATTAACATGAACAGGTTCAAGTCAATCTGGGGCCTAATGTTGGGGATGTAACTACTGAATATAAACTGCTCAGAAGGGGCCGGTTTACCCTCGGCTATAATTGGGGCCCACGAAGACTTAGAAGGAGGCGACATCAGAGAGTTTAGAGGCCGGAGCCTGTGGGCGAAGTTAGGGCCCATAATGGTAAAACCGCGATAACCATGTAACTTGTGTTGTAAGATAAGAGAAAGAAGAGACCGAGCGGACACTTGTATGAGCCGGCCTCGGGACTCTCAGAGACCGGCCGGACGTCAACCTGTGTATATAAGGGACGATCCGTGGCGGTTTAGGGACAGACAACAACAATTCGAGGCTTAGGCGAAGCTATTGCTCCCTAGTCGTCGAAATCACATCAATCCCATCACAACTAGACGTAGGCTTTTACCTTCATCGAAGGGGCCGAACTAGTATAAACTCTCGTGTCTTTGCGTCCGCTTTAACCCCTCTAAGTTAACCCGTACGATGGCCCCACGACTAAGTCCTTTCATGAGGACATCTGCCGTGACAATTCCACGACAATTCTTATACGGTGTGACACGCCACCACCAAAGTGGAAAATCTTCAATTTGAGTTTTTCCTCAGTTTTTGAAATTCTTCAGTTTTTCAAATTCTTCAACTTTGCAAAATCTACACTGTTTCCGTCGTTTTTCTTCATTGGCTATACATATATATGGGTTTACGTCCTCTACAACATTCACTTATGGCTATTTCTTCAAGTTGCTTTTTCTACTAAGTGAATGTGATCGGACCCTTTCCCCTCTATGCTATACTCAACCTAATCTATTCACAAATTCTTCATGTGCGTTCTATTTGAAACTCGTTCAAAATCTTCACTGTGTCCTTGTCAGCTGAAGAAATTGCGAACGGAACTTTAAAAAACTGATCTTATCCAAACTTTCGGTTTTGCCGCTCAAACCGTTCCGCATCCCATGATGCATTATTTTACTCACCCACGATCGTACACGATCTCCACTACACAGTACGTGGGTGACACATGTCGTGAGAAGGAGAATGGTCAGCACGCGTTAGTCCCTAAATCTTGAGGCGAACAGTTTTTCAACGCCTCTATAAATACCCTCTCTCCATCCTCACTTCTTTTACCCCGCCGACCTCTCTCTCCCGTTTGAGCTCCTCAAACCCTAGCGCCGCCGCTACTCCATCGTCGCCGGTGAGGAAGAGCTTCGCTGCCTCGACCTTTTCGCCGACGTACTCGCGCCGACTGTGGAAATCCTTACTCCGCCGCCGCCGTAGTTGTCTTCCTCCGCCAAGTTAGGGCGTGGAAGATCTGAACAGACGAGCTTCACATCTACAACACCCAGTTCGTCGTGTTCTTCATTTAGGGTAAATAAAAGTTACTTTTACTACCCTCGTTGATCCAAATTTTAAACTACAAAATCTTCAAAGGTGTTTTATTCTTCAAATCCTCACACACAAACACCTCACTAGTTATATGCTCTTGATTCGTTTCTCTAAGCAATCATTTTCTTCAAGATTCCTCAATTATGTGGATCCTCGATCTGTACAACTCTGGAACCTAAGACAAAGAACGCTTAGTGAAATTCTTCAAGGCTCATCTGGTCAAAATCCTCAAAACTTGTTCTTTTGAAAAACCTTTCCGAGAACGCATATGACCTCTCCAAATTCCTCGCAACTATACTCTGCTCACGGTACTCATGTCCGCCGCTGAATCACTAGGTTCTCATCAACTTAACTCATTTGCAGCATTCCTCGAAGAAAAGTTGCATACTTCTTGGAGAATTCGTTTGTTCAAATTCCTCAGCTGAAGAATATGGCAGAAGGAAAGAAGCCATAGAAAGGAGGAAAGAGGCCTGAGGTCATGACCGCGTTTGAAATCCCTGAGGAAATTTATGCTGATTATTGCACACCTGATGAAGCCGAGTTCGGCAAAGATAACAAAAATCAGCGCAAGGTGCGCATCCAAAAGATTGAACGGAGATGGGCACGGGAATGTAGGGAGTACAAATATGTAACTCCAAAGTACATGAAGAAATTCGCACTCAATCCTCCATGCCCAAGAGCTCCATTGGCACCTAGCCAAGAAGCTGACCCCACCAGCATCAAGCGTGGTGAGGACTTTCCTGAAGAATGGGCCAAGCGCCAAGCCAAGTTGGCAAGACAAGCTAATGAGGCAGTGAGAAAATTCAATGAGGACTCTGCCACTGCTGCTGCTCCTGAGGCCTCTGTCAAGCCAAGAAAATCTATGGCAAAGAAGCCCGCTCACAAGCCAAGTGCTTCACCAACAGTGCCCTCACGGCCAAGTTCCTCAGCAGTGCCCTCACGGCAAATTCCTTATGCTGCCCCTGCTCCTCCAAAATCCTCAGCTCCTTCAAAGTCCTCAGCAGCTCCTCCCAAGTCCTGAGCAGTTCCGACAAAGTCCTCAGCACCTGTGCATCTGGCCATGTGCCAAAGGACTGCTGGCTTCTCCATTGCCTCTGGTGTCTCAGCAAGTTCCTCAGCTGCACCAAAGTCTTCATCTGACCCGACTCTGCTGAAGACTAAGGCCACAGCTGGACGAGGTCCTCGGCCAAGTCCCAAGAAGAAACTGGCTGCTTTCCTAGAGCCACCTGAAGATGATGAGGCTGATGATGATGAACTTGCGGAAATCATCAGAGATCGCCAAGAAAGGGCCGCTAGAGCCAAAGGCACATCTGTGCCTCTGCTGTTGGATCCGAGGAAAATCCTCGATTATATTGATCTCTGGCACAAGGATCCAAATACCCCTTTGCCTGATTTTCATCTGACTCCTGGACAAAGTCATATGCTGACCCATTTCATCACAGAAGAGAAATGGAAGTTTGAAAAGGCAAGAGAGATCAAGAAGGCTCAATACAGAAAGGAGAAGTTCCTGAAGAAAAACGTTGTCAAAATGACACCTGAGGAACTTCTCAAGGTCCAGACTGAAATTCAAGACCTCAAAGAAAACTTTGATGCTTATTATCTTTGATTGGCAAGGGGCCAAGGTCGATTAAATCAACTCGACGAAGAAGTTCACAAATGTTGCTACCCTAACGCAACATGCAATTCCTCAGTGGAGCCTCACCACTTAATCGAAGAACATGCCAAGACCGATGAAGTTCAGGCTGCTGAAGAAAATGCCAGTTCCAGGGCTGATGATCCCATTCCATCCGCTGAAGAAATTGCCAGGGCATCCATTAGTGGTGCGCCTGAAGAAACTGAACAAGAAAGGGCAACTGCATCAGTTGCGCCTGAGGAAAATCATCCAGATTCCTCAGCTCCTCCTGCGCCAACACCAACTCCAATTATTCCATCTGCCTCTGATGTGAAGAAGACCAAGGCTGCAGAACGAGCTGCTGTGAAGAAACGGAAAGCATCACCGCGTCAAATTCTTCTACCGAAGAAAATGAAGCCAATGACGAGCTCCTTTGAAAATCCAATTGATGTTGTTCCAATTTCCTCAATTCCATCAAAGGACCTTGTTCCTTTTGATGAAGATTATGTGATCCCAAGCGGATCGATGAAGAAAATCATTCTCACGCTTCGTCAGAGCAGATTGATGAAGAAATTGAAGTGGAAGCAATCCCTTCAACCCCAATCATTTCCTCACCTATGCCTCGGTTCACGGTGAAGAGGCCGGTGTTGAGGAACTTGAAGAAGATGTGGATATTGGAAGCACAACGCCAGTTGATGAACGATGACTTTTGGGAAAGTCGACATCCAAATTCTCCACTCTTCACCCCAATCCAACAGATACCTCGGTCCCTGCTCCCTACTGTTCAAATGGGCTCGAGGAAACTCATCCCACTTCATCATCCCCTGAAGAAATTCCAGCCACTAAGTCGATGAACTCTGCTACATCGATCCTCAGACTTCACCTATTGAGGAACAAGAAATTCCTCAGCCTGAAGAACCTAAGATTGCGATTCCTGAGGTCGTGATGCAACTCACTGACACTCCACTGCAAAAGCCAAAGGATCCCTTCTCAACAAAGCAAAAGTTCAAGGCTGAAGACTTCTTCAGTGAGCATGTATTCTTCATCGATTACAATCCATATGATTACGCCGCATAAGGAAGAGGCGTTTACGACTGCCACCAAGCCAATTTCTATTCCTCAGTGCTTTTCAATAAAGACAAAGTCTTCGATCATGCTCATATTCCTCATGTGTACATGGAGTCTCTGCCAGGCTTTGAGCCAGTCCTCAGTGTTCTTCCCGACGCAGGACTTCTGAATTTCTGTGACCGATATCGTGGATCGGAATGAAGAACTCATTCTTCAATTCTATGCAACGCTGCACATCACCGGAGACGTCAAGACGTGAACTCATGGGTATTAGACTGGATGTCCGAAAATACTCACTACAAGGCACCAAAGAACTGAATTGCTTCGTGCTCTACCACTCGATCCTCCACTTGACGGTGCTCGTTGTATCTACAACGAACCGTAACTTTCAAATCACTATATGCAAGTCTTGATGAAGCCTTTGAAGCCAAGGCAGGCCCCAAGAACCAAATTCCTCGTCAAGGAATTATTGTATGTGCCTCGGACTGTCTATGGGATTCGACGAAGACAATGAGTCCTATCAAAGGCCACGACTCAAATGATGAAGAAGTCGTTGGCATCATGAAGAATATGCTTTTCAACATCATCCATGGCGTTCCTGGCCAACTTCCATGATTTCTTCATGAGGACTCGCAAACATTGCTATGTCACCATTTGAGTTGAAGCCTTATGCGCCTTGGATAATGAGATTCATCGGTCAAGGGCTTCACTCAATTACAAAGGCGATACTACGAACCACTGCAGCTACTTGCCCCGATTGAAGTCCTCAAACGGACATTTACCTCGGTGATGACAAGGGCAAGGCCAGCTGTGATCGATGAAGGCATTCGTCCATTGGATGGACAAGCCATAAAGCTGCATCCTACTCCACCAATGATGACTCGCCACACATGACTCGCCGCAAATACCTCACCAAGCAAAGTCCTCAAGCTATCGCACCTGTGGTGATGACTGATCGTGAGTTACTCCTCGGTCTTCATCGGAAGGTTGATCACAATCATAAATGGGCCAAGCGTCGGTTTGGTTCAATTCTTCACAACATGACCTCAACACACAATGCAAAGTGAAGAAAAACCACTACTACCTCCATGAAACCTTCAAACGCACTTTTGGCTGTTCTTTCACATGTCTACAAAGGCGGAAGAACTGACGACAATGGGACTCAAGGAAGAATTTGACTGGTCTGCACCTCCTCCTAAGAAATACAAGAAGGTCAAAGTTCCTTCCTTGGTGGCCAGCTCCTATTCTCCCTCGCGCGACACTGATGAAAATGAACACTTGGACGACACCGCGGCAGGCCCTACAACAACAACCGACCCCAACAACGCTGGTGCTCCTTCTTCAACTTGAAATTCTTCAGGGGCGTTAGTCCTCAGTTTCGATCCTTTTGGTCATTCTATGACAAAGGGGGAGTAATTTGAGTTTGTATTCAAGCTGGTCTATTTTATTTCCCATATACAACAATTTATTTTTGTTAAGTTACAACTCTCGTTCTTCTGAAACTTTTATTGGATCGAGTTGTAATCTTAAACCCAATGGTGCTTTGATACTTTTGATGCACTGTGCTCTTGCACTATGCTCGATTCTCTTCGCTTTCTTGAGCTCGATACTCTTGATGCGTTATTTTGCATGCTTATTCCTCATTAATGTTATCGCACGCATGCTGAATTACGTCAAGCACCATATCTCATCATGCATTTCAAATTCTTCATGTTATATGTCAAATGCGTGTATGAATTACAAGATATAGGGGGAGATCTCCATGATTCAACTCTTCAAATGTGCATTGCCTCAAAAGCAAATTCCTCACTATGCACATCTTCGTGGGAGTTCTTCTATATCTTGCAATCAAATTCCTCATTATCGGTATTTACACTTCATATGTTTATCCCGTTGAAAACTTAACCTATATTGTCATCAATCACCAAAAGGGGAGATTGTAAGTGCATCTAGTGCCCCTTAGTGATTTTGGTGTATTGAAGACTTATAGGTTAAGGAACTAATGCGTTTGTGAGTGTACACAGGTCTATAAGTCTATGAGGAGTTTTGATATTTACAGAGAAATTCGACCCCTAAAAATGATGTTCTTCGACTGAAGACTTTGATATTCTGAAGATTTTCTGAAGACTTTGAAAGTGAAGAAATTGGTGTGACCTTCAAGACTTGGTATTCATTTGAGGAACATGAAGCGTGAAGACTTTCGTTTTCTTTGTTTCATTTTCTCTTTCTTGAGTCATAGGAAACACCGTGATCGTTAAAGGGGGTCGAGGAAATACTAAGGAAAAATTTCTATGTGATGCTCAACTCAAAATCCTACACCTAGCAATCCCTTCGAGTGAAGCCATTGGAAATCTCATACAGTTCAGCCAATTTCTTTAGTGACAGAGACGAAGTTCTTCTGGTCGCTGAGGAATTTTTTCTAACTGAGGAGTTAGGAATTCGCCAGTGCGGATTGCCTACACAGTGAGGAACATGATAGCCCTGAGAAATTTGAGATTCAAATTTCCGACCGTTGCTGTGCTGCGCGTCAGCTGTCCCAAAATATCTTATCCACCTAACGGTCATATCAATGAAGGGCATTTATGTCTTATCATGTTGGGCTGCTCCCTAGGCTATAAATAGCCGCCCCCTACAACCACTAGCTGGTTGGCTGCTCCGAGAGAAAATTGACACTACTCATTTGAGAGCAACCCATCCTCTGAGGACTTTGAGCGAAAATCATCGAGTGAGGAAAAACCCAAAAACCAAACCCCTACAAACCTAAAGCGATTGAGCATCACTGAAGAGATTGATCCTGCGTGGATCCGACGCTTGTTACCTTTGAAGATTGTGCTTCTTCCAGACGGTTAGGCGTCATGGTCTAGAGCATCCAAGAGGAATTGTGGATCACCGAGTAACCAAGTCTGTGAAGGTTTGGAAGTCACCTGAAGACTTACCACGAGTGATTGGACGAGGTGCGTGTGACCTTTTCAAGGAGAATACGGTGAGGACTTGGTGTCTGAGCTGCGTGCTCAGCCGATCGGGTGTCCGGACTGTGTGTCCTCGAGTTTAAATACTCGGCTTCCAACCAGACGTATAACCGGGACAGCTAGCTTGAACTGGTCTACCAAATCATTATCTTCACCAACCTAATCGGTTCTATTTCCTCAACCCTTTCATTTCCTCATTCTTGTGTTGAGTGTTCGTTCATATCTCGTGTTTGAAGACCTTGGTGAAGACTTTCTCAATTTCCTCGGTTCAATTTCTTTAGTCTGCTTTGTCTTCATCTTGAGCTATCCTGTGTTTACGCTTTTACATACTCTTTGTTTGTCTTCATTTCATCATGATGACCATGCCCGCATTCTGTTATGCTTACTCGAGTACTTATTCCGCTGCAAGTAGTTCTTCGCTAAGGAATTTCCTCACCGGCAAATTCCTCAGTGAAGAATTCATAAAAATCGCCTATTCACCCCCCTCTAGTCGATATAACGCACTTTCAGGCCATCTAATAACAATAATAGCGGAAGGCCTGGAAGATAAGCGAGTCCATCAACTCCAACGTCATCACTGAGTATAGAACCACGACCTAGGGCACCTTACTCGTCGTCTGAAAAGTCGGCAATGAACGTTGCAGCCAAAACGGTCAATTGACACATGGAATATCTTTGGCAATGTAACACATAGAGAGCAATATGAAAGAGTAATGCTATACTACATGCATATATGGCTGGTGGGAAAGCTCTATGGTTACAGCTTATCGTAAAGCCGCTTTTTTCCCTACCGCAAAGAAATAAATTTTATTTAACTATCATGGTGGTTGTTAAACATTGAGAATGGTTGATGACATTCTCAATCCCAATTAAGCATCAACATTAAAAACCCAACAATATTAATTAGAGTAACATGATGAGATTCACATGATAATCCAAGTACTAGATACTCAAGATGTCCATAACCGGGGACACGGCTAACCATGATTAGTTTGATACACTCTGCATAGGTTTGTGCACTTTTCCCCACAAGACTCGATCTCCTCCGTTTGATTTCTCGCACTACAAGATGTTTGAGAAACGGATGACCGAGACATAGTCTTTCAGAAATGCTAGCACCTTACGGATGGGTAGACCGTACCAACCTACATCCCCTACATCAGCTAGTCTACCACTGTAAGAGTTCGCACGACTTAGTCAACTATGGTAGAGCCCTTAGTAGCTTGTGGCTGCACACGGAAGTTTCTAGCATGAACAATCTCATGATCCCTTTGAGCCTGGGTGGCGGTCCAAAAAGAAACAGGCAATCCTGGAATACCCAGGTACCTCAATCCACCCAGATATGTGTTTAAGTTGCCACTTTAAGTAAACCATTAATTAAAATCTCACATCTGTCATGGATACACTCACCCAATCTACGTCTACTAGCATAGCATGGCAATATAAGCAAACGTAGAAGTAACTCCCAAGGGTTTGATAATAAAACAGGTAATAGGTACTACCTCAACTACTTTCCCAAAACCCAAGTTTAATTTGATCCTAATCATGCAATGTTTGAGGATTGATCTAATGCATAAAAACAGGGTATGAAAAGGGGTATGATCAAAGTGTTACTTGCCTTGCTGATGATCCGTGAAACCTAGAGACTCTAATTAGCAAGCGGCGCACTCCGGATACTCTATCGCAAACAAACAAACACACAATAAGTACTCAACTAATGCACAGGTAAAACTCAAATAAAAGATCTAACCAGAAAGTTCAACTTAAGAACTCCGGTTTGCAAAAAGAATCAAATCAAACGAAGCAACGAAAGTCAAACGGCGAAAGAAACATGCTTCATTTTACTAATCTGGACCTAAGTCAAATTTTACAATAGCAAAAACTTGTTTGAGTTGATTATTTGGAAAGAGGGTTTCGAAACGAAACTCTAGGCGCTTGTATCGCCTGATTCCGATAAACGAGCGAAAAGTTATACTAGATCGAAAATCGGATCAGAAATCACGATCAGAAAAATCTTGAAATAAATCCGAGAAAAAGGAAAACGACAAACAGATTAACGAACGAACGTTCGTTATCTGAATCTAAACAATGAACGCGTTCTTTAAAACGAACGAACGAGCGAATGCTCGCTAATTAACCTAAACCGGAAAATACCGATCTAAAAAAACGAAACGAATCTAAAAAACCGAACGAAACCGGCGAAAACCGAACGGTTTTAAAAAAAATGGCGGCGGGCGGGGTCAACCTCGGCGGCGGCGGGCGGCGGCGGCTCTGGCGAACGGCGGCGCTGGGCTGGGGCGGCGGTGTGACGCTCGGATAATTAAGCTACAGTAATCCTTTGCTAATGATACCATGTCATCACGATTATTGTTGTTCAACTCACGTTGATTCGAAACTGATTCAAATTCAAATTTAAATTTAAAGTCAAAATTTAAAGTTTTCATAATGTCAAAACTAAAATGTTAATTGTGTGGCAAATATTCCATAAACACTTATGGTGGTGAACCAACATATTTATAAAGTACTTAAATGCCTTAAAATAATTAAAACAGGGACTAAAACAATTAATTAAATGCTTTTTGAATAATAATAATAATTGCAAAGTATTCTAATTAAATACTAAAACTAAATGTGGCAGTGGCATAAATTACAAATGTTGAATTAGGGACTAGTATTAAATTTTGTAAACCTAAAAATAAAAGAAACTAAAAGGATAACAGAAAACTATAAAATGAAAAGGAAAGGAAAACAAAACAGAAATAAAAACAAAGCCCCCTTCCCTTGGGCCACCTAGCCCATCTACCTAGCAGGCCTGCACAGCCCAGCCCAGCTCACCTTCATCTCCCTTCTCTGTTCACACAGGGGATCGTCGCAATGATCCACCGGCGCCATGGCCACCGATGGCGCCGTGGCAGCCATCCCGCGCCTCCCCATCGTTTCCATCGGCGGATAAGAGCATCCCCAAACCCTAACCCTGGCCGGTCCCTCCTCATTCTCCCCTCCGCCTAGCCCCTCGTCTAGATCCCTTTCCCCCTCCTCTCCCGACGCATCATCGCCTCTTAACGCACTCCTGATGATAATTCTGTAGTGTAGCTATTCGGTGTGGTCATCGAGGGTGGTTCCTCTTTCACCATTCCCGATACGGCTCTGTCGTGCAACACCTCAAGTGTGAACCTCGAGGGTGGTTCCTCTTACGTTCACCTTGATGATTACATCGAGTGGAATCCTCCGAGGGTGATTCCTTGGGTTTTCCCCTTGATGTCTGGACACACAGTTACCTTGACTTTACTGGAGACCGTTGTGAAAGCCGGGCGGGCCCGGACAGCACCCGTTCGATGTGACAAAGGTGGCTGGCTGTTTAGCGGTATCACCCAGGAGGGGTGATAGCTCCGGACTTGTCCCGACAGCCGTCACTACTTTAATTGTTAATGCACTAACAGGTTTGGGTATTTATTCTAAATTGGCCTTTGGCCTTTACGCACCAACCACCACGTGAGAATAGTTATGGGCCTCGGCGTCGTGGTATCAGCCGAAGCTTTGTCAGAAGTCCAGTTCAGCATTGTGGCCGGGCCGGATCGTGCCATCCACTTCACGGGTGGTGCTGGTATCCCCTTGCGCACAATGACCCGGAGTGCAACGGGCGATGGGCCCAAACCCCGGAGTGCTTAGGATGTAGACCGGCGGGGACCTCTCTGCTGAGCCTAGGTCGGGCTGTGACGTGTTGATCTTCCGAGGCCGGGCATTGACCCCAGAAAGGTGTGTCCGGCCAGAGTGATCGAGCGTGTTGGAAAACGTGGTGCACCCCTGCAGGGAAGATCTTTATTCGAATACCGGGTCCACGGTAATGGACGTTCAGACTTATATCCTGATCTTATACAACTAGAAGTGGGTACTTGATATATGATGGATATGTGGCTCCGGGATTGCTTTCTCGCAGGGAGTCGAGGAAGGATCTCTAGGCCTTAATGTTACAACATGCTTGTTAATTAAACTGCTATTCTTTACTCTTCTACATGCTGCAAGATGCTTGGAGCTGCTTGAAGATGCTAGTCTTTGATAGGCTAGGCCTTCCCCCCTTATTCTGGCATTACGCAGTTCAGTCCACGGATACAACCCTTCCATTTGATACCAATGCATACTTAGTATAGATTCGATGCTTGTAGTACTTGAATGAGTACTCACGGTTGCTTTGCTACCCCTTTCCCCCCTTCCTTCTTCTTTCCGGTTGATGCAACAAGATGGTGGATCCCTGGAGCTAGATGCCACCGCTGACGGATACTACTACATGGAGGCCGCCGAAGACCAATAGTAGTTAGGAGGTCCTAGGCAGGAGTTCTTACCTCTTCGATCGTGTTGCTTTTGTGCTAGCCTTTTTAAGGCATCCTTGTCTAACTTATGTCTGTACTCAGATATTGTTGCTTCCCCTGACTCTTGTGTATCGAGCTTGTATTCGAGCCCTCGAGGACCCTGGCTTGTAATATGAAGCTTGTATTATTTTGATTTGTGTTTAGAGTTGTGTTGTAATATCTTCCCATGAGTCCCTGATCTTGGTCGTACACATTTGCGTGTATGATTAGTGTCTTTGTCGAATCGAGGCGTCACAGCGACATTGAAATTTTGGGCGTGGGGCGGCTGAAGGGTCGCCGGCGCTATTTAAAGGCCGCCCCCGGAGGAGTCCGGGCCTAACACGGCCCGTAGGTCGGTTTAGTTTTTTTATTAATTACGCGCAGAAAAACTAACGAAAGAAATACTAAACGGACTCCAAAAATCCCGAAATAAATTTTCCCCAGCTTCTAAAATCAAGCCGGACAAGATGAACATTTATTTGGGGCCTAAATGCAATTTTGAAAAATGAGAATTTTTCCTAAATTCAAATAAAATAGCGACAAACTCCAAATAAAATCTTATTTGATTTTTTTATTAAATCTTCATTATTCCTTTATTTTGGGAAAGTCATTTTATTCCCTCTCTCATATTTTGACAATAGAAATAATTGAAGATAAAATAAATAAAATCAAATGATCCTATTTTCAGAATTTGAGAAAACTCAAATATGAAAATAACGAAATCTCCAACTCTCTCCGTGGGTCCTTGAGTTGCGTGAAATTTCTAGGATCGGGCCAAAAAGCAATAAAATATGATATGCAAATGATGATCTATGTATAACATTCCAAATTGAAAATTTGGGATGTTACAAACCTACCCCCCTTAAGATGAATCTCGCCCTCGAGATTCGGGTTGGCTAGAAAATAGGAGAGGGTGGTCCTTCAGCAGATCTTCCTCTCGCTCCCAGGTGGCTTTGTCCTCGGTGTGATGGCTCCACTGAAATTTGCAAAACTTAATAACCTTGCTGCGGGTGACTCGACTGGCATACTCGAGAATTTTGACTGGTTTCTCCTCGTAAGTCAAATAATTACCCAACTGAATAGCTTCCAGCGGCACGGTATCTCTTAGTGGTATATCAGCCATCTCTGCATGGCACTTCTTCAACTGGGAAACGTGGAACACGTCGTGAACTCCTGACAATCCTTCGGGAAATTCCAACTTGTAAGCAACTTCTCCCATGCGCTCCAAGACTTTGTATGGTCCCACAAAACGTGGCGCTAACTTTCCTTTAACTCCAAAGCGCTTAACTCCCCGAAGTGGTGATACTCGAAGATAGACTCTATCTCCGACTTCGAAAACTGTATCCTTGCGTTTAGAATCCGCATGCTCTTCTGCCTAGACTGGGCTACCTTGAGCCTATCGCGAATCAACTTCACCTATACATTGAGACTCCTTAACCAAATCTGGTCCAAACAACTGGCGGTCTCCAACTTCATCCCACAACAACGGGGTTCTACGCCTCCTTCCATACAAGGCTTCGAAAGGGGCCATCTTCAAACTGGTTTGATAGCTGTTGTTATAAGAAAACTCCGCATATGGCAAGTTGTCATCCCAACGTGATCCATAATCCAATGCACATGCTCTCAGCATATCCTCCAAAATCTGATTGACTCTCCTGGTCTGTCCATCTGTCTGCGGGTGAAAAGTTGTACTAAACTCTAGTCTGGTTCCCAAAGTTTCGTGCAACTAATTCCAAAACTTTTGAGGTGAATTGGGTTCCTCTATCTGATATGATACTCCTCGGAACTCCATGTAGACATACGATCCTGGTCATGAATATCTTTGCCAACTTGGCACTGCTGTAGGTAGTATTCACTGGGATGAAATGAGCTACCTTAGTCAAACGATCGACTACAACCCAAATCGAGTCATAGCCTGAACGAGTCCTGCGTAATCCCGTGATAAAATCCATGCCTAACTTTTCCCACTTCCATTTGGGTATCGGCAATGGCTGTAACAATCCTGCCGGCTTCTGATGCTCTGCCTTCACTCTCTGACATACATCACAAACTGCTACAAACTCCGCAATATCCTTCTTCATTCCGGTCCACCAGAATGTGTCTTTCAAATCCAGATACATCTTGGTATTTCCTGGGTGAATTGAGTACGGAAAATCATGGGCCTCTTGCAAAATCAACTTCCTGATCTCTGGATCACTAGGCACATAAACGCAGTCCTCAAACCATAGGGTATCGTGTTCATCCTCACGAAATCCCTTAGCTTTTCCCTTGTTCATTTTCTCCTTAATAGAGGCAATCTCCTTATCAGTCTTCTGAGCTTCTCTGATCTTGTCCATCAACGTAGACTGTATCTCCAATGCTGCTACATAGCCTCTCGGAACTATCTCCAAACATAGCTCTCGGAATTCCTCGGCTAACTCCCTTGGTAACCCTCCGGTCATTAGTGTGTTGACATGGCTCTTGCGGCTCAACGCATCTGCTACTACGTTAGCCTTTCCGGGGTGATAATGCAATCTCATATCATAATCCTTGATGAGCTCCAACCATCTCCTTTGCCTGAGATTCAACTCCTTCTACATGAATATGTACTTCAAACTCTTGTGATCCGTGCACACCTCATAGTGGTTTCCAATGAGAAAATGTCTCCAAGTCTTCAGTGCGTGCACTACGGCTGCTAACTCCAAATCACGTGTAGCATAATTCAACTCATGGAGCTTAAGCTGTCGTGAAGCATACGAAACAACTCTTCCCTCCTACATAAGCACTGCTCCAAGTCCTTGACATGAAGCGTCACAATACACCTCATAATCCTTGCGCTGCTCTGGCAGAATCAACACTGGTGAGGTAACCAAACATTTCTTCAACTCTTGGAAACTAGCCTCACATTCCTCAGTCCAATTTAACTTAGTGTCTTTCTTCAACAACTCCGTCATAGGCTTCGCAATCTTCGAGAAATTCTCAATGAATCTCCGGTAGTATCCTGCCAGTCCAAGGAAACTCCTGATCTCTCCAACTGTCATTGGTGCTTCCCAGTTTGTCACAGTGACAACTTTAGTGGGATCTACTGCTATACCTTCTCCGGATATAACATGTCCGAGAAATCCAACTTCCTTCAACCAAAACTCACATTTGCTAAACTTGGCATATAGCTGATGTTCTCTGAGCTTCTCAAGTACCAAACACAAATGCTCCTTATGCTCTTCTTCATTCTTCGAGTAGACCAAAATATCATCAATGAACACCACGACAAACTTATCCAAAAACTCCATAAACACCTTGTTCATCATGTTCATGAAATAGGCAGGTGCGTTAGTCAGTCCGTACCTGGTGGTAAAAGCCGTCTTAGGTATATCCTGCTCTCGAATCTTCAACTGATGGTATCCTGATCGCAGATCAATCTTGGAAAATACCTTAGCTCCTTGCAATTGGCCAAACAAGTTGTTGATCATCGGCAACGGGTACTTATTCTTAATGGTCACTTCATTCAATCTTCGGTAATCAACAACCATTCTTAATGATCCATCCTTCTTCTCCACTAGAAGTACTGGCGATCCCCAAGGCAAAGAACTTGGGCGAATAAAACCTTTATCCAGTAACTCCTTAATCTGCTTCTTAATTTCTTCCAAATCTTGTGCGGGCATCCGGTACGGTCTCTTTGATATCGGCCCTATGCCTGGCAATAGCTCAATCGGAAACTCAACGTCTCTATCCGGTGGCATGCCTGGCGATTCTTCTGGGAACACATGCGGGTAATCCTTCACCACTGGTACTTCCTCCTGCACAACTCCTGATAAGGAATTTACTTGTGTCCTCCTCGGCTCATGCCTTGACACATACTTGATTCTTCTTCCTTCTGGGGTGGTAAGCAAAATCGACTTACTGGCGCAATCAATGTTCCCTCCATAATTTGATAACCAATCCATGCCTAATATCACATCCAATCCTTGTGATTCCAAAACTATTAGGTCCGAGGGAAACACATAGTTACCAATCCTTAATGGTAATCGATCACACCACAAACTGGCCATATATTCTGCTCCAGGCGAAGTTAGTAGCATGGGTGACCTAAGGGCTTGGGTTGGCAATTTATAGTTATCCACAAATCCCCTCGATATGTATGAATGCGATGCACCAGTATCAAAAAGAACAACTGCAGTAAATGTCTTAACCAAAAACTTACCTATTACTGCATCTGGTTGAGCTTCAACCTCCTCCACAGTAACGTGGTTCACTTGTCCCCTGTTGAAAGGGTTCGGCTTCTTCACTGAGCTTCCATTGCCATTTCCATTCTAGGCTTCAGGTCATTCATTTGCATAATGTCCAGTCTTCTGACACTTAAAGCAAGTGAGTTGGGTCTGGTCTCTCTCTTGGCTGAGGTTGACGGGTTGGTGCGGTTTTGTCCATTGCTTCCTCCATTCCCGTTTCCATTTTTGGAACCATTATGATTGTGCAAGCTACCTCCTCCATGGGTATGCTGAAATTGTCCTCCCGGTTTCTGTAAGTGCATCTAGTGCCCCTTAGTGATTTTGGTGTATTGAAGACTTATAGGTTAAGGAACTAATGCGTTTGTGAGTGTACACAGGTCTATAAGTCTATGAGGAGTTTGATATTCTGAGAGAAAGTCAACCCCTAAAAATGAAGTTCTTCATTTGAAGACTTTGATATTACGAAGACTTTACGAAGACTTTGAAAGTGAAGAAATTGGTGTGACCTTGAAGACTTGGTATTCATTTGAGGAACATGAAGCGTGAAGACTTTTGTTTTCGTAGTTTCATTTTCTCTTTCTTGAGTCAAAGGAAACACCGTCTTGTTAAAGGGGTCGAGGAAATACTAAGGAAAAATTTCCATGTGATGCTCAACTCAAAATCCTACACCTACCAATCCCTTGAGTGAAGCCTTTGGAAATCTCATACAGCTCAGTCAATTTCTTGATGTGAGACGAAGTTCTTCCAGTCATTTGAGGAATTTGTTACGACTAAGGAGTTAGGAATTCGCCAGTTGGATTGCCTACGATGAGGAACATGATAGCCCCGAGGAATTTGAGATTCAAATTTCCGACCGTTCTTTGTATTCTTGCGCACTGTCCCAAAATATCTTATCCACCTAACGGTCATATCATTGAAGGGCATTTATGTCTTATCATGTCGGGCTGCTCCCTAGGCTATAAATAGCCGGCCCTACAACCACTAGCTGGTTGGCTGCTCGAGAGAACTTGACACTTGTCATTTGAGAGCAACCCGTCCTCAAGGACTTTGAGCGAAAATCATCGAAAGTGAGGAAAAACCCAAAAACCAAACCCCTACAAACCCAAAGTGATTGAGCATCATCAAGAGATTGATCCTGCGTGGATCCGACGCTGGTTACCTTTGAAGACTGTGCTTCTTCCAGACGGTTAGGCGTCATGGTCTAGAGCATCCAAGAGGAATTGTGGATCGCCGAGTGACCAAGTCTGTGAAGGTTTGGAAGTCGCTGAAGACTTACCACGAGTGATTGGACGAGGTCTGTGTGACCTTAGTTCAAGGAGAATACGGTGAGGACTTGGTGTCCCGAGCTGCGTGCTTTCGGCGATCGGGTGTCCGGACTGTGTGTCCTCGAGTTTAAATACTCGGCCGCTCCAACCAGACGTACAAATGAGACAGCGGTTGGAATTGGTCTACCAAATCATTCTCTTCACCAACCTAATCGGTTCTATTTCCTCAACCCTTTCATTTCCTCATTATTGTGTTGAGTGTTTGTTCATATCTGTGTTTGAAGACTTTGTTGAAGACTTTCTCAATTTCCTCGGTTTAATTTCTTGATCTGTTTGTCTTCATCTTGAGCTATCCTGTGTTTACGCTTTTACATACTCTTTGTTTGTCTTCATTTCATCATGATGACCATGCCCGCATTCTGTTATGCTTACTTCTAAGTACTTATTCCGCTGCAAGTAGTTCTTCGCTAAGGAATTTCCTCACCGGCAAATTCCTCAGTGAAGAATTCAAAAAATCCGCCTATTCACCCCCCCTCTAGTCGATATAATGCACTTTCAATTGGTATCAGAGCAAGGTACTCCCTTGTTCTGTGTGATTTTGGTTTAACCACCTGGAGTTTTTGTCAGGACCCCGATTCCAAGTCACATTGACCTAGCCGGTAACACCTCATATCAATTTGCGGCCTCACGCACGGTATTCCCACGGGTGTCGCCTTACCATGGCAGGACCGTTTAGCCTTTTGGCTCACGTATATGATAGTGTCGCTAGCATCCACATGACAGAGAACCGGGCCGACATGGCTAGTCGTGAACCCAAAGCGGCGCTTAACCCATGGGGACAGGCATGCATGAATCACATCGAACATGTCGGTCATCAACGTATGAATCGGGCTGTAGCATCGGGCTAATAGGACTCAGTTAACCCGGCTGTAGCAGGCTAAGCAGGACTCGGATATCACCGTGACATTTCCCGAAGAACGGACATATAGGAACGAAGTGAAACACATGCCGGCCAGATCACGTGTCCAAAGCGGTAGTCTGGGCTAGCAGGACTCCGGTGAACCGGCTGTAGCGGACTACTATCTCTCAGGAAGCACTAGACTACATTTCCCCATATGAGAGGCTGCCAAGGATAAACAAATAGATTTTCGGATCCCACACATATCAAGCATTTCAAACATACACACAATATGCTCAATATGTGTAGATACAACATGGCATCACAACATAACTCTACGACTCAAATATTTATTCATTAGGCTCCGAGGAGCGAGATATTACAAACACGGGTCTCATGACCCAACACTCGGAGCATACAAGTCAGAGCACAAACAAAAGCTTAACATGTCTGAGTACAGACATCTACAAATGAAAAAGGCTGAGAAGCCTGACTATCTACCAGATCCTGCCGAGGGCACAAGATCGTAGCTGAGGTAACAAGCTAAACGTCGAAGTCCAAGCGGAACTACTAGCGAGACTGACGTCTCTCTACAAAACATAAAATAAGCAAACGTGAGTACAAACGTACTCAACAAGACTTACATCAGAACTAACTACATATGCATCATTATCAACAAAGGGGGTGGTGGAGTTTGACTGCAGCAAGCCAGCTTTGACTCGGTGGCTATCCCGAACTACGACTTCAAGTAACTCTTTTGAGGTGGCGCACACGAGTCCACATATTCACCATATCTTACACCACTATGGACCCGCTCCCGTCTCCCTACGAGAACGCCATCCATAGCACTCACGCTTATCTTGTGCATTTTAGAGTATCCACTTTCACTTGTCTATGAACTGTTATAGGCAACCCAGAAGTCCTTTTCATGGACACGGCTATTCGAATAGATCATATTAACCCTGCAGGGGTGTACTTCTTCACACACGCTCTCACCACTTACCGCCGTTTACACGACATGTACTCGGCAACCTTCAAGCGGAAGCCCTATGTGGGTGTCGGCCACGGCCTACCTAAACACTCAAGTCCCTAGTCTAGGTTTATCGCCTATTCGGGTTCCATCCATAGGGAGTCCGGCCGAGGTTTCCACTAACGGCCCCGAACGATGTGTGCAGGGTTCCCGAGATACCAAAGCGGGCATTGGTACACCGGGCCACGGTGTATCTACCGCATCATAGCCCACCCCTAGGGTCAGCGCCACGCACGGCCTCCAACACATATCCTACAAACACCGAAACTAGTTGCAACTCACAGACGAGAGAACAAGGGTGGTTAAGAAGCCGAGAGAGTCAATTAAGGATCCCAATGTGTGGTAGTAACTGTTCATGGATCATAAACACAGAACTCAGTTCCTGAGGATGGTTTCAATGAGACAACCCACCATGTACTCCTACATGGCCTCTCACCGCTACCTTTACCAAATCGTGTTCACACACTTAGCTCACACACAGTAGGACATGTTCACACACCTCCGATTCATCCCCGATGAATCAGAACAGACTCAACTCTAAGCAGTAGCAGGCATGACAAACAAGCATGAATGAGTAGGCACAAAAGGGCTCAAACAACTCCTACTCATGCTAATGGGTTTGATCTAATTCTTGTGGAATGACAGTCATCACGAGAGGATAAAGGGGTTCAGCTACCGCATGACAAGTAACAGATGAATCGTTGTTGTCCTAATGCAGTAAAAGAGAGCAGGAGCGAGAGAGTGGGATTATATCGGAATGAACAAGGGGGTTTTGCTTGCCTGGCACTTCTGAAGATATTATAGTTGTTCATCTGTGTCGTCGAACTCATCATCGGAACCACGTCTATCGAGAGGGGACAAACACCGGCAACTGAGAAAGAACACAATCAATGCAATGCACAATATGATGCATGATCATGACATGTCAAAATGCTGCGACTTGAGCTAATGCAACTAGCAGCAGATTAAATGGAGTTGGTTTGAATCCAAGATTCAAATTCAAACTCCATATGTGGATATTAAAATGCCATTTATATGATTTGTGCTAAACAGCAGCTATAAATTATTCTAACATGCATGAAAATTGTACAGATGGATAGATTGGATTTTTCTGATAATTTTTCATATATAATTTATCTCATTTGGAGTTACGGTTGAATTTCTATGATTTTTACAAGTTTTAAACATTTTCTGGAATTTCCTGAATTAGATTTAATCCAGAAATTCCTTTACTGCGTCAGCAATGTGCAAGCATGACGTCAGCAGGTCAAAGGGGCTGGTCCGGGTCAAACCTGACCTGTGGGACCCATACGTCAGTGTCTCAGTCTGGTTTGGGTGTATGACAGGTGGGACCGGTCAACATTGACTTGACCAAAGTCAAAGGCGACACGTGGGGTCCACACGTATTAGTACTAATCTTAACGAAAAATTAGACTAATCTAATCAGGCTCGAGGGCCCACATGGCAGTGGCTCAAGGGGGTGTTTAGAGTGGTCATTAGCAGCTAATGAGACGGCCACGTCAGCTCGCCGGAGTTCAGCCGGCGGCGACCCCAAAACACGGTGGAGGTTTGCCGGAGTGACGCTACGTGCGATGTTGGGCCAGGCCAAGGGCACCATAGGGTTGCCCTTGATCGCGCGCATCCAGGGGAGGCAAGCGGGAGGGCGCGGGATGGCCGGAGCTCGCCGGAACGCAGGCTTCGCGGCCGGCGTTCGGGCTAGGGCAGGGACACGGCTGCAGCACTCGGGCGAGCAAGCGGAGTGAGAGGCATCCCCCTAGAGGCGCCAGGAGCGTGTCAGTGCCCCTGGAGCGAGCAGGAGAGGCTCGGGAGCGCGGGCTCGCCGGCCATGGCGGACGGCGGCCTCGGGTGACCTCGGGGCTCTGGCTAGAGGCGGGAGCAAGCGAGGCGGAGAACGCCAAGAGCTCACCGCGAGCACGATGGGAAGGTCAGCGGGCGCGGAGGAGGTCCAGAGGCGACGAAATCACGACGGCGATCTCGGTTGCCCGAGGAGGAAGATGACGACGTCGAGGGCGTTGCAGCGCTTCCCGGCTCATGTGGCTCGGTGGGGTTGACGGGGATGGAGTGGCGGATCTCTGGAGCATGTTGGATGGGCGAGGAGGGCGGTGGGCACGGCTATGGCGGCGGCGGCAGCGGCTGTCGGTAGCGTCTTGAAGCCGAGAGGAGGAGGGAGCTCGGGAGAGGCTGAGAGGGCCTGGGGCGTGGCTCTCGAGGCGGCGTCGGGGCGGCGGACAAGCGGGAGGTGGCAGGCGTGGCGTCGGCGCTCGCCACCGAGCTGCCGTCTTGTTAACAAGGGGAAGAAGACGAGCGTGCCCCTGGTGGGCTGGGCTGCCAAGTGGACTAACCAGATGGGCTGGCCAACACAGGTAAGGCCCAGGTGGGTCCTTCTCTCTCTCTCTAATTCTATTACTGTTTTCTATTTATTTTGATATGTTTTGAATTAGTAAAAATACTAACTCATTTTGTAAAATCCTGACAAAAATTGTGGGCACTATTTGAATTATTTCCAATAGCCCCTAAGTACTTTCAGGATTATTTGGACATTTAAAAATATTTATAAGATTTAAATGTCCAAATATAAATACTTATGAATTAATTCAAAAATCCAGAATAGCCTCCAAAAATATGAAACCATTTTTGGCAGAGGGTTTAACCAGGACCAAAGATGGTGAACATTTATGAAGGGCATTTTTGGTTTCATTGAAAAGATTTTGGTAAACCCTAGTTGAATTCATTTAGTTCTAGGGTTTCAACATCCCCATTTCAAGTTTCTTAGTAATTTAAACATGATGACATGATGAGCAGGCTAAGTCAAGCAAGGGCTGATCTGGGGCTGTGACAGTTTTAGTTATGTCGACCGCAGGTATGAAGAAAGTGACATGCCCTATCTTTGACGGTCACGATTATCCCAAGTGGAAGGCCATGATGAGGAAGCGCCTCATGGCAATGGACATCAAGTTGTGGACCGTCACTGAAATTGGTCTTCTTGATGCATGCAAGGCGGTGACGCAGCAGATGATATTCGCAAGTACACTCGACTTGACATCATGGCAAAGGATATCATCTATTCCCGCCTATCTAGAGATGAATTCAAGCGCATTATGCATCTTTGCAATGCGAAGCTTATCTCGGGACCGAATCTCCGGCGTCTATGATGGTCATCGAACCGTCATGATCCTTGGTTTGAGGACTTCAAGGAATCTCTCAAAGCGATGACTTTCGAGCGAGAATCATCATCTTGACATCATGTCTCATGGCAAAGGGTGTCGAGGTAACCGAATGTTCCTCATCTGAATTTAGTGACTCGAATCGATGATGATGGATCCGATGATGACAATGAACCTAGCTATACCAAACTTGTTTGCATTGCCACCAAACAACAACATGCCTTGGAAAAGGTTCAAAACATGCTAGATAAGAGTGATGATATGTTAGGTGAAGAAATGGATCGCACTAAAGCCTGGCTGAAAATCTTGAGAGACTTGATCTAGATTTGTGACCTTCAAGGTCATCATAACACTCTCTTGTATGATCATGAGAAACTTTCTTATGAATTTCTTCAAAGAAAGCAAGATCTTGAGAAGCTAAGAGTGAGTTATGAAGATCTTGAAGGAGCGCGATTCATTACTTGCTCAACAAATCAGCGCTTCTCGAGAAGAATTTGTTCCTCCATGCTTAAAGTGCATTGAGCGTGAATCGCTAATTCTTCACCTGAATGTTCAAATGCTTCAACTGTTACAAATTCTTCACCTGCCTCTGCTATCACTAATTCCTCATCGAGGACATTGCTAGTATCCTTGACGATGCAGCGCTGAAGGAATTGTATATGATGAGCATGTCCAAAAGCCTCAAAGGGCATCAGACTCTTTGTGATGTGCTTAAAAAGCGAGATCCTTGAGGAACCCTAGGAAAGAGGGTATTGCCTTTGAGAGGAAACTCAATCTTGATGGAACATATTGGAAGCCTGAGCAGTATCCCAAAACCTCATGGGTTGCTGCAAAGGGACCTCCAGTTGATCCATCTAACTTATCTGGCTTTACATGCGAATCTCCTCATTCTTCTGATGAGTCATTTGACTCTAACTATAAACTGTTCAAAAATCAGAATGGTGAAGTACTTGCTAGATATATTGGCACTAAGCTGAGGAGCGGTTCCCCTATGAAGAAAATCTGGGTTCCCAAGAAGTGCCTTGAAAGTCTTCGTGAATGTCCTCATGACACCACTGTGAAGAATAGGAACCCCAGATCAAACTCTTCATATGGACCAAATTCTTCATATGGATCCAAGTCCTCACTCTGAGACCAAATTCCTCACGTGGATCAAATTGCTCAAAAGGATCAAAGACCTCATATGATTATCATCATGCTAACAACTCT
The DNA here is from genome assembly GCA_021605145.1 of Aegilops bicornis. Classification (NCBI taxonomy): domain Eukaryota; kingdom Viridiplantae; phylum Streptophyta; class Magnoliopsida; order Poales; family Poaceae; genus Aegilops; species Aegilops bicornis. The sequence continues at coordinate 188,104,676 of CM038671.1, read as the reverse complement.
GTTTAGCGAGGTAGAGCTAAGGGCTATGAATATGTGCATTATTCTTCAAACCAATATGTTCATAAGTCCTCGAAGAATTTCTCTGCTTATTCATATGCTTACCCTAACCCCTCTTATGTGAAACGAAATGGATTGGCCTCTATGCCACCACTCTCATATGGTGCTCGTAGAGTGATGAACTCTTTGCCACCCCTTCAGATGTGGGTGGTGAAGAAAAATAACTAACCTCTTCTGCAGGGTCAGGTCTCGGGCGTGCTTTAAGCGTCTGAAGAATTTCTTTGGGGCACGACAAAATGCTGAAAGGATGCAGGCTAATCATGATGAAATGAACTTTAATTTCACATGTCCTCATACTGCTTATCTGTTATCTTTGCTGATGAAATTCATCGATGAACTTGATATCATATTCTTCAGCGATGAAGTATATGAGATCGTAAGTTGCACTAATTCATCTGCAGGATGATCAACCCAAAGCCACCGAGTGGGTTCTCGATAGTGGATGTACAAATCACATGATTTGGTGACAAGAATCTATTGATGGATGCTCCCTTATCACCGTCTCATCTGAAGCATATCATCTTTGCCGACAAAGGCAAAAGTCGGTATTGGGTCTTGGTAAGGTTGCGATCTCTAAGGACATACACATGGACAAAGTCATGCTTGTTGAGTCCTTAGGATACAACCTCATGTCGATCTCAATGCTTTGTGATCTTGATATGGTTGTTATCTTTGGCAAGTATCGTTGTGTTGTGATTATGGAAGCTGACAATTCCAAAGTCTTGAAGGCTTTAGGAGAGGAGACTTGTATATTGTTGATTTCTCTCTGAGGACCACAACCAGCCGTGTGTCTACTTGCAAAAGCTTCAGAAGGCTGGCTATGGCATCGACGACTTGGTCACGCAGGCATGAGGAATTTGAAGACGCTTGCAAAGAAGAAGCATGTCATTGGCATTGAGAATGTCAAATTCCTCAAGGATCACTTGTGTGGAGCCTGTGAAGCTGGAAAAATGACCAAGGCCAAGCATCCAGCGAAGACTATCATGACCACTACTCGTCCCTTCGAATTGCTTCACATGGACCACTTTGGTCCTAATCATTATTCAGCTGTCACTAATGATGCATCTCTATATGGCTTTGTTATTGTTGATGATTACTCTCGTTACACATGGGTACACATTGTTACTTACAAAAATGAAGTGCAGGAAGTCTTCAAACGATTTTCCTCGAGGGCTTCAACTAACTTTGGTGTGAAGATCAACACATCAGGAGTGACAATGTAACTGAGTTCAAGAATTCCGGTCTTGATGCCTATCTTGATGAACTTGGTATTACTCATGAGTTATCTGCTCCCTATACTCCTCAGCAGAATGGCGTCGTGGAGCGCAAGAACAGAACTCTTGTTGAGATGGCTTGCACTATGCTTGATGAATACAAAACGCCTAGTCGTTTTTGGATTGATGCAATTGATACTGCGTGCCACATCATCAACAGAGTATATCTTCACAAATTTTTCAAGAAGACTGCCTATGAACTCCTCACTGACAAGAAACCCAATGTAAGTTATTTCTTCATTATTGAATCTTCATTATTCCTTTATTTTGGGAAAGTCATTTTATTCCCTCTCTCATATTTTGACAATAGAAATAATTGAAGATAAAATAAATAAAATCAAATGATCCTATTTTCAGAATTTGAGAAAACTCAAATATGAAAATTACGAAATCTCCAACTCTCTCCGTGGGTCCTTGAGTTGCATGAAATTTCTAGGATCGGGCCAAAAAGCAATAAAATATGATATGCAAATGATGATCTATATATAACATTCCAAATTGAAAATTTGGGATGTTACACAAACACACCGCAAAAAGAAGATTACAGCGAATAGATCTCCACGAGAGAGGGGGAGAACATTGTATTGAAATCCAAAAAGAGAGAAGAAGCCATCTAGCTACTAACTATGGACCCGCAGGTCTGAGGTAAACTACTCACACTTCATCGGAGAGGATATGGTGATGATGTAGAAGCCCTCCGTGATGGATGCCCCCTCCGGCGGAGCTCCGAATAGGCCCCAAGATGGGATCTCGTGGGTACTGAAGGTTGCGGCGGTGGAATTACGTTTTTGGCTCCGTATCTGATCATTTGGGGTTACGTAGGTATATATAGGAGGAAGAATGCGTCGGTGGAGAAAGCAGGGGCCCATGAGGGTGGAGGCGGCGCTTTGGGGGGGGTAGGCGCGTCCCCCTACCTCGTGCCTTCCTCCTTTCTTTCTTGACATAGGGTCCAAGTCTGCTGGATCATATTCGGTGAGAAAATCATGTTCCCGAAGGTTTCATTCCGTTTGGACTCCGTTTGATATTCCATTTCTTCGAAACTCTGAAATAGGCAAAAAACAGCAATTACAGGCGGGGCCTCCGGTTAATAGGTTAGTCCCAAAAATAATATAAAAGTGGAAAATAAAGCCCAATATTGTCCAAAACAGTAGATAATATAGCATGGAGCAATCAAAAATTATAGATACGTTGGAGACGTATCAATGATTACTAGACAAATTTCTCAGGTACAGCAATTTATTTCAGAATTTTTGGAGTTCCAGAAGTATATGTTGAATTCTGATTACTATAGTACATTACTGTTTTTGTGATTCTGTTTTTTGTGTGTTGTTTTCTTGTTTTGATGAATCTATGGCTAGTAAAATAGTTTATAAACCATAGAGAAGTTGGAATACAGTAGGTTTAACACCAATATAAATAAATAATGAGTTCATTTCTGATTACTTTGAAGTGGTGTTTTGTTTTCTTTCGCTAACGGAGCTTATGAGTTTTCTGTTAAGTTTTGTGTTGTGAAGTTTTCAAGTTTTGGGTAAAGATTCGATGGACTATGGAATAAGGAGTGGCAAGAGCCTAAGCTTGTGGATGACCAAGGCACCCCAAGGTAATATTCAAGGACAACCAAGAGCCTAAGCTTGGGGATGCCGGATGGCATCCCTCTTTAAATCTTAGTTCATCGGTAACTTTACTTGGAGCTATATTTTTATTCACCACATGAAATGTGTTTTGCTTGGAGCGTCGTTTTATTTTCTTTAGCTTTGCTTGCTATTTGAATAAAATACCAAGATCTGAAATTCTTAAATGAGAGAGAGTCTTCACATAGCTAGATAATTATTTAACTACTCATTGATCTTCACTTATATCTTTTTGGAGTAGTTTGTCATTTACTCGTGTGCTTCACTTATATCCTATGAGTAAATAGTTGAATGATTTGAATGTCATAAATCTAAAATTATATATGTTTCATATGCTTATCCCATGGGGAGTAATGACTTCACATATAAGAAGTAGAGGTGGTAAATTTATTGAAGGTTAGCAAACATTGTATTGGTCACTTGAACAATTCATGAAAGAATATTGAAGGAAGAGAGATTTCACGTATAAATATACTATCCTGGATATCTTCTATGATTGTGAGCCCCATTAATTATTTTCAAACCTGAGCAAATTAGTTGAAGTTGGACAAGGAAGACAACATGATGAGTTATGCTTGGGTATATTTGTATAGAAGTTATATTGTTATGGATCTTCTAACATGTGGTGCTTGCTATTTAGAATCCTTTGCTAGCCAAAATATCTGTACTAAGTGGGAATACTGCTTGTGCATCCAAAATCCTTGAACCAAGTTTCTTCCATGAGTGTCCACCATATCTACCTATATGCGGTATTTACCTGCCGTTCCAAGTAAATTTGCATGTGCCAAACTCTAAACCTTCAAATAATAATCTGTTTTGTATGCCCGAATCGCTCATGTAGTGACTAGGGGCTAGCAGTATCTTCCATGCTAGGTGGGTTATTCTCATGATGAGTGGACTCCGCTCATCATTCACGAGAAAATGGCTGGTAATTGGGATGCCCAGTCCTATGATCAAAAGATCAAAAACAAATTCACAAATAATTTAAACAAAACTCCCCCAAGATTGTTGAAAGTTAGACGACACCCGTTGTTTCGGACAAGCCGTGGAGTGTGATTGTTGGTGGAGGGGGAGTAAAATCTTTACCTTTCTGCGTGGGAACCGCCTATGATGTATCTAGTATGGAAGATATTGGGAACCCTTGGTCATTACGTTGACAATGAAAGCATACCTCTCAAAATTATTTTCATCTCTGTTTTTTGCTTCGAGCTCTGGCACCTCTGCAAATCCACCTTCCCTCTGCGAAGGGCCTATCTTTTACTTTTATGCAAGAGTCAGTAGTATTCCTTCTCATTCCAACCTACTTTTTAGTTCGCAAGCATCATGTGGTGGAGAAAGATCTAAGCATATATGGCCATTCAAATATATTTGATCATGAATTATTATTGTTGACAATTATCTATATGATAAATAAGTTGGGAGGCAAAACATTAAGCCCCTATCTTTCTACGTGTTTGATGGATGCTATTTGTTCTAAAAATATGCTTTATTTGGTAGCAATCATGGAAGACTATATGATAGTTGAGTATGTGGGATTTGCTAAATCAAAGCTCTTACATAGACCCTTCCTGAAAATAAGATGAATTGCAATTGTTTGATGACTGAGAACATAGTTTGCTAGTTTTCAAGAAAGTTTATGGTCTATGCTTTAACATGTGAATAGCTTTTTACTTGATCATGAAAAGTTTTATGAGTTGAGCTACTGTTATGACATATAATGATGCTAGAAAAGGTGATTGAAATTATCATTGATCAAACTTGTGCACCTTCTAGCATTCACACTTCATAAATTCTTTCTTTTATCATTTACCTACTCGAGGACGAGCAGGAATTAGGCTTGGGGATGCTGATACGTCTCCAACGTATCTATAATTTATGAAGTATTCATGCTAGTATTATATTATCTGTTTTGGGTGTTTATGGGCTTTATTACACACTTTTATATTATTTTTGGGACTAACCTATTAACCCAGAGCCCAGTGCCAGTTCCTGTTTTTTCCCTTGTTTCAGTTTTTCAAAGAAAAGAATATGAAATGGAGTCCAAACGGAATGAAACCTTCGGGAGAGTTATTTTTGGAACGAAAGCAATCCAGGAGACTTGGAGTGCACGTCAGGGGATCAACAAGGAGGGCACGAAGCAGGGGGCGTGCCCACCCACCCCCCGGGCGCGCCCTGCACCCTTGTGGGCCCCTCGTGGCTCCCCTGGCATATTTCTTCCTCCTATATATACCAATATACCCTAAAACCATCGGGGAACAGAATAGATCAGGAGTTCCGCCGCCGCAAGCCTCTGTAGCCACCAAAAACCAATCGGGACCCTGTTGCAGCACCACAGCGGAGGGATCCCTCACCGGTGGCCATCTTCATCATCCCGAGGCTCTCCATGACGAGGAGGGAGTAGTTCACCCTCGGGGCTGAGGGTATGTACCAGTAGCTATGTGTTTGATCTCTCTCTCGTGTTCTTGATTTGGCATGATCTTGATGTATCGCGAGCTTTGCTATTATAGTTGGATCTTATGATGTTTCTACCCTCTACTCTCTTGTAATGGATTGAGTTTTCCCTTTGAAGTTATCTTGTCGGATTGAGTCTTTAAGGATTTGAGAACACTTGATGTATGTCTTGCATGTGCTTATCTGTGGTGACAATGGGATATTCACCTGATCTACTTGATGTATGTTTTGGTGATCAACTTACAGGTTCAGTGACCTTGTGAACTTATGCATAGGGGTTGGCACACGTTTTCGTCTTGACTCTCCGGTAGAAACTTTGGGGCACTCTTTGAGGTTCTATGTGTTGGTTGAATAGATGAATCTGAGATTGTGTGATGCATATCGTATAATCATACCCACGGATACTTGAGGTGACATTGGAGTATCTAGGTGACATTAGGGTTTTGGTTGATTTGTGTCTGAAGGTGTTATTCTAGTACGAACTCTCTGATAGATCAAACGGAAAGAATAGCTTCGTGTTATTTTACTACGGACTCTTCAATAGATTGATCAGAAAGAATAACTTTGAGGTGGTTTCATACCCTACCATAATCTCTTTGTTTGTTCCTCGCTATTAGCGACTTTGCAGTGACTCTTTGTTGCATGTTGAGGGATAGTTATATGATCCAATTTTGTTATTATTCTTGGGAGAACTTGCACTAGTGAAAGTATGCGTCGGATTTCGGGTTCCGGCAGACCCTTGAGGTTCGAACACTGGGGTGCGCGCGGATATCCAACCCTCCACCGTCTCGCACCTCGCCGAATTGCTGGGACCTAAACTACTAACGGAACGACACAAGAGACACGAGATTTATACTGGTTCAGGCCACCATTGTGGTGTAATACCCTACTCCAGTGTGTGGTGTGGTGGATTGCCTCTTGGGCTGATGAGGAACAATACAGGGAAGAACAGCCTCGCGAGGGTCTATTCTTGGCGGGTGCGATGAACTGCTAGGTGGGGTTCAGTCGCTCTAGCTACTGGTTTCTTGATGAGGATTCCGATCTGGATCCAGCTCTCCCTCTACCCTGGGGGTGGCTACTCCTATTTATAGGCGAAGGCCCTGGGCCTCTTCCCAAATATTGAGCGGGAAGGGCGCCAACAATTGGCCATTCTGAAGGGGAACAACGGGTACACTTATCCTGACTAAAGTTGGTCCTCGCTTTGCCAAAGGCTCTGGTGATGGCCTTTGCTTGGACTCCACAATGACTCCATTCCAGCCGTTGGGCTGGTCTTGGTCTTGTTGCACCGAAACGGATGCCTTTGCTTGATGCTCTCGCCTGCGCTTGCTCCCTGTGCACCAAAGAGGAAAGAAGGACCCTGCGCGGGCTGGCGCCCGACTGTCGCCCTTGGTCGTCATGGCTTGCGTCATGGGCACCTCGCGAGGTACCCTGCCTTGAACTCTCCGCCTCCTCATGAACCAGCCTGACAAGGCCGTGCCTGAGGAAGCTCCTTGTCGTCCGCCCCGCGAGGCTTGGCCCCTCGCGAGGGTCTTGAGCTTGCGCTGATGAAGATGGGTCGTCCTAGGCCTCCTTCGATCCACGCCGCATGCAGGCAAGTCTGGGGACCCCCGTTCCCATAACACCGACAGTAGCCCCCGGGCCCACGGCGCGCCCGAACTTGGCCGAGCAGAGAGGCGAAAGGGCAAGTGCGGCGTCGCGAGCCTAACAACTTCTTGACCTTAGGCGCGCGTGGCGATTGATTGGGCGTGCGCCCTCTGCAACAGCGTGAGTTGATAATGAGCGGCATCTTCCTTGCCTCCTTTACTTTCTCCGATTGCTGCTCAGATCCCCTTTCTTGCGCCTCTCCTCTCTGCTTCCAAGATCTTGAGATCCACTCCGCTATGCGTGCCCTAGCCGATCATGGCGCCTCACCAAGCCCGGCCGAGCTTGGTACTCTCCTGCCTTGAACCCGCCAAATGTGTCGGGCGAGCCTGCGCCACAGTGCGCCGGATGGCGGAGGCGCAGGCGTCAGCAGGAACGGAGGCATTCAAGGCCGGCTCTGCCGCCCCGGAGGGTCGGGGGAGTACCTTCTACCCGTTCTTCGTGAGCGCCATCATTGCTGGTCTGGTGCCTCCCTTCTCTGAGTTTTTCTTCTCCGTCCTCCGTCACTACAACATTCAAGCTCTGCACCTCCATCCCAACTCCGTCCTTCTTCTGGCAATCTTCGCCTACTATTGTGAGGCCCATGTTGGGGTGAAGCCCTCGGTGGCCTTGCTGCGCCACTATTTCTCCCTCCGAACCTCCCGTGGTTCCGCCTCACTTTCTTGTGAGCTTAAATGCATCTGGCGGAGCCATCGCCATTTCAAACCACAGGAAGCGGATTGATGGCTTCATGAGCAAGTGGGTCTTGGTGGATGCTAGGCGCATCCACCCTCGGCTGATCACCTTGCCCACGGAGCACCCATGAGCTCCGACGGCCGGTCCCGAGTGGAGCTTGGATCCCAGCCTTGGTAGTCTTTGGAGAAGATGGACGCAGATCTGGCCGGCCGGCGTGGCGGCCAGCGGCTGACAGTCTTGTCCTTCTTGAGGGAGTTCTGGAGCATCAAGCTGGCTCCGCCGTCGATACTTCGCTTCGATGTGGAGGCCTCACTCGAGCCCCGTGGTCTGGCCGGCGAGGATCTGGCGGCAGTCCTCCGATCCTTGGTTGGGGCGATGTGGCGAGATCGAGGGCGCCCGCTCCTTGTTCCTTGGCGAGGATTGGGAGGCAGGTAGTGGGGCCCATGCACATCTTCAATGGGGATGGGCCCGTGCCCGTGGAGGCTCGAGAGGACTGGTGGGCGTGTCCTCTTCCGACTCAATGAAGAGGTGGAGGAAAGAGAGCCGGGAGAGGGGGTTGATTCGGGGGCGAAGTCAAGGGCTCCTCCCCTTCGGCGCAGGTCCCGCACTCTCCGCCTCCCCCAGAGTGACGACGACGAGGATGAGGATGGGTAGGGAGGCGGAAGCCTGCCCCCGATCCCGAAGAAGGACCGGACTGGGCTGGTCCCCCGCGGGTCCGCCCCGGCCTCGGGGCGATCCGCAGACGCGCCTCCTGCCCCCGGGCCCCTTGAAGCTGATCCCTGCAGCCGGCTCTCGGGCTTCAAGTATGGCCGGAGGTTGCTCGAGCTCGCGAGCGATGACTAGTAAGTGCTTGATTCTTGTTTTATTCCTTGCTTTGTCGTTGAGGCTTGATATCTGTATCTCTTGGCTAGGCTAGCGCCTGCGGCGAAGAAGCTGAAGGGAGCACCTGAGGCTTCATCTGGGGCAGTGCCTCTGCCCACGAAGGAAGGCGATGGCAAGACATGGGCCTCTCCTGCCCGGTCATCCTCGCGAGGCCGGGCTGAGCCCGCTGGGGCGAGCTCAGCCCCCTTGACCCAGGCGACTCCAGAGGTGCCCTTGCTTGGCGCTGCCTCCACTATCGCCGTGGCGCCGCTGGTTCCGCCTGAGGGCGTAGTGGTCACGCAGCCGTCTTCTCCTCCTACTCCACCGACCGCTGCTCCTCCGAATACTATTCTGGATCGCGCTGTTGCCGGACTGGACCGCTTGCGGCAGGATCTTCTGGGTGCCGACTCCCGTCTGATGGCTGGGCGTTTGGAGCTGGCTTCTGGCTGGATTCGCTCCGATGCTTCGATTCGGCGCTGGTCGAGCCTCGGCGGCTTGCGGCGAGGAGAAGCGAGCTGTCCGTGAGGCGAAGATTGCCAGCGATGCTGCCACAGGGAGGCAGCTAGCATCCAAGGTCATTTGTGAGACGCTGGAGAAGCGGTGAAGAACTGCAGAACCAGCTTGCCGAGGAGGCCCGCCTCCGCCAGAGCAGGAGGAAAGCATGAAGGCTCATGAGGCAGCCGTCAAGGACCGGGAGGCCAGGCTCAAGAAGCGCCGCGACCGCCTAAGCGCTTGGAGCAGGAGGCTGGAGGCGAGGAAGGTCGAGCTGGATGACAAGGCACGGGTTCTGCGAGAAGATCGCGTGGCCTTCACGGATATGGAGGTGAAGGCTCGCTCTTTGTTGAAGGCAGCTTTCTGACGGTGACTTTGGAGAGTCTCTGGCCAGCGCCGAGGATGGTCCCGCCAAGCTGCTTCCCTTCTGGTTCGCGCTCTTGAAGATGTCTCCCTTGGCCTTGGTCCCACGGCCGAGGCCGAGCGTGTCTTGTCTTCTGCGGCAGCGACGCGGGTCCTCACCCACGTCTACCTTAGCGATCCCAGCGTCGACACTGGACAGCTTCTTTGGAGCCGACAAGCGGCGAGCATGCAGCATTGCCCGGCTGTGAAGGGTCATGTGGAGGCTTTGTTGGGGAAGTTCGGGCCTTGAGCACCAAGCCGGGCGGCGCCGACCCTGCTGCTCCACGAGGCGAACCCACTCCGCGCTGCTCCACCGCCGACAAGTGACTCCTTTGTGGCTCCTGTCCTGCTTTTAGTTCCTGCACATGTATCATGCCTCGGGAAGGCCTTTAAACTTGCATTTGGTATTGCGATAACAGTGTGGACTGTAATATTTGCTCTTGAATTCCTTGAAATTTGCGCTTCCTACTTGCTTATGTTCTACGCCGGCAGAGCCGGCCTTGCATACCTCACCGCCGTTAGCCCGACCCGAAGCAGGGGCGGGACCAAGGAGTGAGGGGCTACGTGACAAGTTAGGCTCTGAGTCGCGATGCTCGAGAGTCCCCTTAGCGCCACGAACAACAAGTAGGGAGGTGAGGCAGGCGGATCTACCGTTCTCGTCTGCAGAGCCCGGCCCGCGCATACCTCGGCCCGGCTGTTAGCCTTTGAAACTAAGGGGTGAGGGCTACGTGACCAGATTAGGCTCTGAGTCACGATGCTCGAGAGTCCCCTTGACACTCAAGCGTCATTCGTACCTTGGCTCCGCTCGAGGAGTAGCGTCTGACGAACCAGGCCAGGGGGCTGGCTGGGTGGCGTCGTCTGGGCGTGACCAGGCGCAGCCCGTGCCCAGCCCCTCACGCGTGGCGCTCCCGAGGGAGGCGTTGCGGTGAGGGCAGACAACGAGCTCTGGGCTCCACGAGGTTGATCACGACCGGAGGCCACCCTCGGTTGTTTATCACCGGTAGCAGAGCATAGCGCTTCCGCATGCGTCTGGGCATAGCCGCTCCTCGGCGATGTCGTCGGCCAGTAGCGGAGCATGGTGCTTCCAGAGTGCGTGGGAGGGGCTCCCCTCGGGAGGAGCCAGGCGTATACAACCCCACCGACACGTGGCTGGCACGGTAGGGCTGGGCCGAGGTGTATCTGGGCACCCGTGAGCCAGTAGCGGGACTCACGGGCCCCTACCTCAAGGCGGGTTGCGCTGGCTGGGCCTTATCTTCGAGTGTGTTCCTGCAAATTTGGCGGATGCGGTGCTCTCGTCTTGGTCCCGGCTCTCGGGCTGGTCTCGGCCGTCATTTGGCGAGCAGTCGCGATGCCATGGACAAGACCGGAGGGTGAGGGCGGAGAGCCGGTAGGAGCCACTGAGTCGCGATGCTCGGGCACCCCTTTAGCATATAAGCTGGGTTAGATGCAGCAACTCTCGTCCTCGGGTCCGGCTCTCGGGCTGGTCTCGGCCGTCATTGGCAAGCCGGTCGCGATGCCATGGACAAGACCAGAGGGTGAGGGCGGAGAGCGGTAGGAGCCACAGTCGCGATGCTCGGGCACCCCCTTTAACGCATAAGCTGGGTTAGATCTGACAACTCTCGTCCTCGGGTCCCGGCTCTCGGGCTGGTCTCGGCCGTCATTGGCAAGCCAGTCGCGATGCCATGGACAAGACCGGAGGGTGAGGGCCGGAGAGCCGGTAGGAGCCTTGAGTCGCGATGCTCATGCACCCCCCTTTAGCATAAGCTGGGTTAGATAATGAAACTCTCGTCCTCGGGTCCCGGCTCTCGGGCTGGTCTCGGCCGTCATTTGGCAAGCCGGTCGCGATGCCATGGACAAGACCCGGAGGGTGAGGGCGGAAGGCCGGTAGGAGCCACGAGTCGTGATGCTCGGGCACCCCCTTTAACGTGCAAGATTCCGTCACCCAAGAAAAGGCCCCAAATAACAAGCATGGTGAAGCGAGAGCATAATCCTAAGGAAAGCGTAAGAAGGATACATGCATTTGGGGACAGGCCCGACCCGGCTTGGGGATGATGCAGCAGGGGCGCCCCAGCAGGATAGGCTAATGACATGAAATAAAAGGGATACATGCATGAGGGGCGGACCCACGCGGCGTGGGAATAATCTGACCTGAAGGCGCTCCCAGCCGAAACAAAACTTAAAGATGTCACTGGTGATGTTGGGGACGAAGGGGTGTTGGTGTAGCAGACTCGGTGGGCTGCGGGAGCCGATCCTCCACGAGCCCCAGGCCGAGGGGCCTCGGGAGGATCCGGAGGCGCTGGCGGCTCCTCGGGGGCCATCTCCATCTCCGCCAGGGTTGCGGCGTGCCTGACCTCTCGAGCCTCCAGGATGGCCCTCATGAGATGCTGGTGCGCGGCAACCGCGTTTGGCAGGCCGTGAGGCATGCACACGTAGCTGTGGGGCGGGCCCTCGCAACGTCCCACTCGCGAGGGCTAGAGGCGCTCTTGAGACGCGGCTCGGTTGAGCCCTCGTATGTCGATCTGAGGCGCAGCCCACCATCCTCGCTGGATGGGGGGCACAACGGCAGGCGGCGGCTGCCCTCATGACCCTTGACTCCTATAGCTCTGAATGGCCTTGGCAGACGAACTCACGAGGGTTCGGCCCTCCTTGCCTTGCCCACCTTGCGGAAGCGTGCTTGAAGCACGCCTCCACGTGGTGCCCAAGCGCCTCCCTCGTGACCTTGGCGAGGTCGGTGGCCTGCGAGAGAGCCCCGAGCCCGGCCTAAGGAGGCGCGAGGCGCTGTCCTATGCGATGGAAGGAGGCTCCCCCTGGCCGGGCGCGGGCCCTGAGGGGCCTGCCTCTTGAGGAGCTGGGCTGGTCGATGTCTTCTTCTTCTTGGGTGCGGCCTCGGAAGGCCTCCTACTGCGTAGTGCAGGTCTTCTAGCGACGCGGCTGAAAGGCTTCGCTCGGGAGCACTGCTTGCATCTCTCTCTTCACGAGGCACCGTGATGACCCCGCAGCTTCACGGCATCTTGAGGACGTTGTAGCCGTGGTGGAGTTCTGACCATGAATTTGGCCAGCGCCGGGTACCTGAGGACGGCGTTGTACGGCAGGCGAATGTGGGCGACGTCGAAGTCGATGAGCTCGGTGCGGTAGTTGTCGCGAGCCCCGAAGGTGACAGGAAGGCGGACCTGCCCGATCGGGACCATGGAGCCATCAGTGACTCCGGAGAAAGGCTTGGTTGGCTGAAGCTGACTGTAAGGCACTTGGAGATTGTTGAATGTTTCCACGGACAGGACAATGAGTCCTTGTTGGGGAACGTAGTAATTTCAAAAAATTTCCTACGTACACACAGGACCATGGTGATGGCATAGCAACGAGAGGGGAGAGTGTCTGTCCACGTACCCTCGTAGACCGAAAGCGGAAGCGTTATAACAACACGGTTGATGTAGTCGTACGTCTTCACGATCCGACCGATCCAAGCACCGAACGTCACGGCACCTCCGAGTTACGCACACGTTCAGCTCGATGGCGATCCCGGGCTCCGATCCAGCAAAGTGTCGGGGATGAGTTCCGTCGGCCTGACGGCGGCGTGGTGGCGATGATGATGCTCCACCGGCGCGGGCTTCGCCTAAGCTCATGACGATATGACTTCTCCGGTGCGAGCTTCGCCTAAGCTCATGACGATATGACGAAGTGGAATATGGTGGAGGGGGCACCGCTGCGGCTAAGGAACGATCCGTAGATCAACTTGTGTGTCTTGGGTTGCCCCCCTGCCCCGTATATAAAGGAGCAAAGAAGTGCGGCCAGCCAAAGGCGGCGCTGGAGGAGTCCTACTCCCAGGAGTAGGACTCCCCTTCCTAGTTGGAATAGGATTGAGGAGGGGAAGAGAGAGAGGCGCCCCCTCTCCTTGTCCTATTCGGACTAGAGGGGAGGGGCGGCGGCCTGCCTGGCCGGCCCTTCCTCTTCTCCCTATGGCCCATCAAGGCCCATTGACCCCAGGGGTTCCGTAACCCGGTGTTACGGTAACTTCCTGGTTTCATCCGGAACCTTTCCGACGTCCAAACATAGGCTTCCAAGATATCAATCTTTATGTCTCGACCATGTCGAGACTCCTCGTCATGTCCGTGATCACATCCGGGACTCCGATCAACCTTCGGGACATCAAAATTATAAACTCATAATGAGCGCCATCGAAGCGTTAAGCGTGCGGACCCTACGGGTTCGAGAACTATGTAGACATGACCTAGAACCATTCTCGGTCAATAACCAATAGCGGAGCCTGGATGCCCATATTGGTTCCTACATATTCTCTGAAGATCTTTATTGGTCAAACCGCATAACGATATCGTTGTTCCCTTTGTCATCGGTATGTTACTTACCCGAGATTCGATCGTCGGTATCCAATACCTAGTTCAATCTAGATTCTTTGGTAAGTCTCTTTACTCGTTCCGTAATACATCATCTCACAACTAACTCATTAGTTGTAATGCTTGCAAGGCTTATGTGATGTGTATTACCGAGAAGGCCAGAGATACCTCTCCAGGCAATCGGAGTGACAAAACCTAATCTCGAAATCGCCAACCCAACAAGTACCTTTGGAGACACCTGTAGTACTCCTTTATGATCACCCGATTCACGTTGTGACGTTTGGTAGTACCAAAGTGTTCCTCCGGTGGCGGAGTTGCATAATATCATAGTTACAGGAACATGTATAAGTCATGAAGAAAGCAATAGCAATATACTAAACGATCAAGTGCTAGGCTAACGGAATGGGTCATGTCAATCACATCATTCTCCTAATGATGTGATCCCGTTAATCAAATGAAAACTCATGTCTATGGTTAGGAAACATAACCATCTTCGATTAACGAGCTAGTCAAGTAGAGGCATACTAGTGACACTCTGTTTGTCTATGTATTCACACATGTATTATGTTTCGGTTAATACAATTCTAGCATGAATAATAAACATTTATCATGATATAAGGAAATAAATAATAACTTTATTATTGCCTCTAGGGCATATTTCCTTCAGTCTCCCACTTGCACTAGAGTCAATAATCTAGTTCACATCGCCATGTGATTTAACATCAATAGTTCACATCTATATGTGGTTAACACCCATAGTTCACATCGACATGTGACCAACACCCAAAGGGTTTACTAGAGTCGATAATCTAGTTCACATCGCTATGTGATTAACACCCAAAGAGTACTAAGGTGTGATCATGTTTTGCTTGTGAGATAATTTTAGTCAACGGTGCATTACATTCGAGCCGTGAGTATTTTGCAAATTTCTATATCTACAATGCTCTTGCGGAGCTACTCTAGCTAATTGCTCCCACTTTCAATATGTATCCAGATTGAGATTGAGTCATCTAGATTAGTGTTAAAACTTGCATCGGCGTAACCCTTTACGACGGGCTCTTTTATCACCTCCATAATCGAGAAATATTTCCTTAGTCCTCACTAAGGATGTCTTTGACCAATGTCCGATGATCTACTCCTAGATCACTATTGTACTCCTTGCCAAATTCGGAGCAAGGTATACAATAGATGCAGTACATAGCATAGCATACTTTATAGAACCTATGATCGAGGCATAGGGAATGACTTTCATTCTCTTTTCTATTTTACTGCGTGGTCGGGATTTGAGTCTTACTCAATTTCATACGTTTTGCAACACAGGCAAGAACTTTTCTTTGGTATTCCATTTTGAACTACTTCAAAATCTTGACAAGGTATGTACTTATTGAAAAACTTATCAAGCGTCTTGATCTATCTCTATAGATCTTGATGCTCAATATGTAAGACTTCTTTGAGGTCCTTCTTTGAAAAACTCCTTTCAAATACTCCTTTATGCTTTGCGAATAATTCTACATTATTTCCGATCAATAATATGTCATTCACATATACTTATCGAAATCTTTGTAGTGCTCCCACTCACTTTCTTGTAAATACAGGCTTCTCCAAAAGTGCATATAAAACCATATGCTTTGATCACACTATCAAAGCGTTTATTCCAACTCCGAGATGCTTGCACCAGTCCATAGATGGATCGCTGGAGCTTGCACATTTTGTTAGCTCCTTTAGGATTGACAAAACCTTCTAGTTGCATCATATACAACTCTTCTTTAATAAATCCATTAAAGAATGTAGTTTTGACATCCATTTGCCAGATTTCATAAAATGTGGCAATTGCTAACATGATTCGGACAGACTTAAGAATCGCTACAGTTTTGAGAAAATCTCATTGTAGTCAACACCTTGAACTTGTCGAAAACCTTTTTGTGACAAGTCGAGCTTTGTAGATAGTAACACTACTATCAATGTCCGTCTTCCTCTTGAAGATCCATTTATTTAACATGGCTTGCTGATCATCGAGCAAGTCAATCAAAGTCCATACTTTGTTCTCATACATGGATCCTATCTCAGATTTCATGGCCTCAAGCCATTTCGCGGAATCTGGGCTCATCATCGCTTCCTCATAGTCCGTAGGTTCATCATGGTCTAGTAACATGACTTCCGAACACGATTACCATACCACTCAGTGCGGATTTTGCTCTGGAAGACCTCACGAGGTTTGGTAGCAACTTGATCGAAGTTTCATGATCATCATCATTAACTTCCTCACTAATTGGTGTAGGAATCCTTTGGAACTGATTTACGTGACGAACTACTTTCCAATAAGGGAGAAGGTACAATTACCTCATCAAGTTCTACTTTCCTCCCACTCACTTCTTTCGAGAGAAACTTCTTCTCTAGAAAGGATCCATCTTAACAACGAAAAACTTGCCTTCGGATCTGTGATAGAAGGTGTACCCAATAGTTACCTTTGGGTATTCTATGAAGACACACTTCTACGATTTGGGTTCGAGCTTATCGGTGAAAACTTTTTCACATAAGTATCAAAACTCCAAACTTTTAAGAAGCAGCGACTTAGGTTTCTTTGTTAAACCATAGTTCATATGGTGTCGTCTCCAGCGGATTTAGATGGTGCCCTATTAAGCGTGAATGCAAGCTGTCTCTAATGCATAACCCCAAAAGCGATATTGGTAAATCGGTAAGAGACATCATTGATCGCACCATATCAAAATAAAGAAATCTGATTCTGACGTTCGGACACACCATAACGTTGTGGTGTTCCGGTGGCGTGAGCTGTGAAACTATTCCCCTTTGTTTTAATTAAAGACCAAACTTCGTAACTCAAATATTCATCTCCACGATCGGATCGCGAAACTTTATTTTCTTGTTACGATGATTTTCTACTTCACTCTGAAATTCTTTGAACTTTTCAACTATTTCAGACTTATGTTTCATCAAGAAGATATACGCATATCTGCTCAAATCATCTGTGAAGGTCGAGAAAATAATGATACTTGCCACGAGCATCAACACTCATTGAATCGCATACATCGGTATGTATTATTTCCAATAAGTCGGTAGCTTGTTCCATTGTTAGGAGAAGCGGAGTTTTAGTCATCTTGCCCAAAAGGCACGGTTACATAAGCATCAAATGATTCATAATCAAGTGATTCCAAAAGTCCATCGGCATGGAGTTTTCTTCATGCGCTTTACACCAATATGACCTAAGCGGCGATTACCACAAATAAGTTGCACTATCATTATTAACTTTGCATCTTTTGGTTTCAATATTATGAATATGTGTATCACTATGATCGAGATCCAATGAACCATTTTCATTGGGTGTGTAACCATATAAGGTTTTATTCATGTAAACAGAACAACAATTTATTCTCTTACTTAAATGAATAACCGTATGGCAATAAACATGATCAAATCATATTTATGCTCAACACCAAATAACACTTATTTAGGTTCCACACTTATCCCGAAAGTATAGGGAGTGTGCGATGATGATCATATCAATCTTGGAACTACTTCCAACACTCATCGTCACTTCCCTTCAACTAGTTTACATTCATTCTGCAACTCCCGTTTCTAGTTACTACTCTTAGCAACTGAACCAGTATCAAATACCGAGGGGTTGCTACGAACACTAGTAGAATACACATCAATAATCTGTATATCAAATATACCTTTGTTCAATTTGCCATCCTTCTTATCCTTCTGCTTCTAGTGACCAGTTTCATTGCAGCAAAAGCACTTAGTCTCAGGCTTAGGTATAGACTTGGGCTTCTTCACTCGAGCAGCAACTTGCTTGCCGTTCTTCTTGAAGTTCCCCTTCTTCCCTTTGCCCTTTTCCTTGAGACTAGTGGTCTTGTCAATCATCAACACTTGATGCTCTTTCTTGATTTCTACCTTCGTCGATTTCAACATCACGAAGAGCTCAGGAATCGTTTTCGTCATCCCTTGCATACTATAGTTCATCACGAAGTTCTAGTAACTTAGTGATGGCGACTAGAGAATTCTGTCAATCACTATCTTATACGGAAGATTAACTCCCACTTGATTCAAGCGATTGAGGTACCGGACAATGCGAGAACATGCTCACTAGTTGAGCGATTCTCTTCCATCTTTTAGCTATAGAACTTGTTGGAGACTTCATATCTCTCAACTCGGGTATTTTCTTGAAATATTAACTTCAATTCTGGAACATCTCATATGGTCCATGGCGTTCAAAACGCCTTTGAAGTCGATTCTAAGCCGTTAAGTATGGTGCACTAAACTATCAAGTAGTCATCATATTGAGCTAGCCAAAGCGTTCATAACGTGCGCATTTGCTCTGTAATAGGTCTATCACCTAGCGGTGCATTACGGACATAATTCTTCTGTGCAGCAATGAGGATAAACCTCAGACCACGGATCCAATCCGCATCATTGCTACTAACATTTTTCAATACAATTTTCTCTAGGAACACATATAAAAACATAGGGAAGCAACAACGCGAGCTATTGATCTACAACATAATTTGCAAAATACTACGGGACTAAGTTCATGATAAATTAAAGTTCAATTAATCATATTACTTAAGAACTCCCACTTAGATAGACATCTCTCTAGTCATCTAAGTGATTACGTGATCCAAATTAACTAAACCATGTCCGATCATCACGTGAGATGGAGTAGTTTCAATGGTGAACATCACTATGTTGATCATATCTACTATATGATTCACGTTCGACCTTCGGTCTCCGTGTTCGAGGCCATATCTATTATATGCTAGGCTCGTCAAGTTTAACTGAGTATTCTGCGTGCGCAACTGTTTTGCACCCGTTGTATTTGAGCGTAGAGCCTATCACACCGATCATCACGTGGTGTCTCGGCACGAAGAACTTTACATAGCGGTGCATACTCGGGAGAACACTTCTTGATAATTTTAGTGAGAGATCATCTTATAATGCTACCGTCAATCAAAGCAAGATAAGATGCATAAAGGATAAACATCACATGCAATCAATATAAGTGATATGATATGGTCATCATCATCTTGTGCTTGTGATCTCCATCGCTGAAGCACCGTCATGATCACCATCGTCCACCGCACGACACCTTGATCTCCATCGTAGCATCTTTGTCGTTTAGCCAACTATTGCTTCTCGACTATCGCTACCGCTTAGTGATAAAGTAAAGCAATTACATGGCATTGCATTTCATACAATAAGCGACAACCATATGGCTCCTGCCGATTGCCGATAACTCGGTTACAAAACATGATCATCTCATACAATAAAATATAGTATCACGTCTTGACCACATCACATCACAACATGCCTGCAAAAACAAGTTAGGCGTCCTCTACTTTGTTGTTGCAAGTTTTACGTGGCTGCTACGGGCTGAGCAAGAACCGTTCTTACCTACGCATCAAAACCACAGCGATAGTTTGTCAAGTTGGTGCTGTTTTAACCTTCGCAAGGACCGGGCGTAGCCACACTTTTCAGTTCAACTAAAGTGAGAGAGCGAGACACCCGCCGGTCACCTTTAAGCAACGAGTGCTCGGGCGGTGAAACCAGTCTCGGCGTAAGCGTCTGGCGTAATGTCGGTCTGGGCCGCTTCATCTCACAATACCGCTAAACCAAAGTATGACATGCTGGTAAGCAGTATGACTTATATCGCCCACAACTCACTTGTGTTCTACTCGTGCATATGACATCAACGCATAAAACCAGGCTCGGATGCCCTTTGTTGGGGAGCGTAGTAATTTCAAAAAATTCCCTACGTACACGGGACCATGGTGATGGCATAGCAGCGAGAGGAGAGTGTACGTCCACGTACCCTCGTAGACCGAAAGCGGGCGTTATAACAACGCGGTTGATGTAGTCGTGCGTCTTCACGATCCGACCGATCCAAGCACCGAGCGTCACGGCACCTCCGAGTCGCACACGTTCAGCTCGATGGCGATCCCGGGCTCCGATCCAGCAAAGCGTCGGGGATGAGTTCCGTCGACCTGACGGCGTGGTGGCGATGATGATGCTCCACCGACGCAGGGCTTCGCCTAAGCTCATGACGATATGACTTCTCCGGTGCGGGGCTTCGCCTAAGCTCATGACGATATGACGAAGTGGAATATGGTGGAGGGGCACCGCTGCACGGCTAAGGAACGATCCGTAGATCAACTTGTGTGTCTTGGGGTGCCCCCTGCCCCATATATAAAGGAGCAAAGGGGGTGCGGCCAGCCCAAAGGCGGCGCTGGAGGAGTCCTACTCCCACCGGAGTAGGACTCCCCTTTCCTAGTTGGAATAGGATTGGGGAGGGAAGAGAGAAGCGCCCCTCTCCTTGTCCTATTCGGACTAGAGGGGAGGCGCGGCCTGCCTGGCCGGCCCTTCCTCTTCTCCCTATGGCCCATCAAGGCCCATTGACCCCGGGGGTTCCGGTAACCCCGGTGTTACAGTAACTTCTGTTTTCATCGGAACCTTTCCGAAGTCCAAACATAGGCTTCCAATATATCAATCTTTATGTCTCGACCATTTCGAGACTCCTCGTCATGTCCGTGATCACATCCGGGACCCCGAACAACCTTCGGTACATCAAAACTTATAAACTCATAATGAACTGCCATCGAAGCGTTAAGCGTGCGGACCCTACGGGTTCGAGAACTATGTAGACATGACCTAGAACCATTCTCGGTCAATAACCAATAGCGGAACCTGGATGCCCATATTGGTTCCTACATATTCTCTGAAGATCTTTATTGGTCAAACCGCATAACGATATCGTTGTTCCCTTTGTCATCGGTATGTTACTTACCGAGATTCGATCGTCGGTATCCAATACCTAGTTCAATCTAGATTCTTGGTAGAATCTCTTTACTCGTTCCGTAATACATCATCTCACAACTAACTCATTAGTTGTAATGCTTGCAAGGCTTATGTGATGTGTATTACCGAGAAGGCCAGAAGATACCTCTCCGAGCAATCGGAGTGACAAAACCTAATCTCGAAATCGCCAACCCAACAAGTACCTTTGGAGACACCTGTAGTACTCCTTTATGATCACCCGATTACGTTGTGATGTTTGGTAGTACCCAAAGTGTTCCTCCGGTAGCAGGAGTTGCATAATCTCATAGTTACGGGGAACATGTATAAGTCATGAAGAAAGCAATAGCAATATACTAAGCGATCAAGTGCTAGGCTAACGGAATGGGTCATGTCAATCACATCATTCTCCTAATGATGTGATCCCGTTAATCAAATGACAACTCATGTCTATGGTTAGGAAACATAACCATCTTGATTAACGAGCTAGTCAAGTAGAGGCATACTAGTGACACTCTGTTTGTCTATGTATTCACACATGTATTATGTTTCCGGTTAATACAATTCTAGCATGAATAATAAACATTTATCATGATATAAGGAAATAAATAATAACTTTATTATTGCCTCTAGGGCATATTTCCTTCAGTCCTGCCCCGCCGTCGATGAGGGTCTTGGTGACCAGCACGTTGCTAATGATTGGGGAACAAAGCATCGGGAGAACTCCGGCTGTGGCCGCGCACTTGAGATGATCCGCTGAGTTGAACGTGATGGCGCACGCGACCACCTGAGAGGGCGCGTGGCCTCGAGCTTGGGGAGGACTGCATTCACTTCGCGGGCGAACTGCTTGAAGATGCGCTGAGAGGCTGGGGCTTGAGCTCCGCCCAGGATCTGGCGATCCTGCAGCGGTTCTTGGAAGCCCCAGCCCCTCGTCCCCGATGACGGTCCTCAATTCTCCTTGGCTGCGGCGGCAGCGGAGGGAGGCCTGTGTTCCCCTGAGGCGATCCTCGCGAGGCTGATCCCTCGGCCTCCCTCGCGAGGCGGGTCTTGCCAACGGTCCTCGCGAGGTTGGTCGCGCCACCCTTGGCGCGGGCCGCGGTCTTCCCAGCGTCCTGCATTCCTTCCTCCTCCTCGGCCGTAGCCCCGGTCGCGGCGCTCGGGGCATCTGCCGACCCTTCCTTCGCGTACATTGGTGTTGTGGGTGTGGAGGTCGTGGTACCTTGATGCACCGCCCTTGGAGGACTTCGGGCTGATCTACGCCTCGCTTGGTGTATGCAGTTCGGCCTTGTCACGGCAGCCCCTGCGCTTCACGTCCTTGGCCTTGGACTTCTTTTCTTGGGATCGCGGCGAGGCAGCTCGAGGAGGGAGAGGCGCCCCTCCTCAGCCCCGGCGCACTTGGTCGCCAAGTTGAACAGCTTCAAGGAGGTGCACAGATCTTCATGCATCGCCAGCTCCTCCTTCATCTTGATGTCGCGCACGCCGTCGGAGAAGGCAGAGACGATGGCCTCTTCCGTTACCCTAGGGATCTTGAGGCGTGCGTTGTTGAAGCGGCTTTGGATGTACTTTGCGAGGTTTCCCCTGGTTGCCGCTTGATTCGGCGCATGTCGCTCACGGCGGGTGGCGGTCGCGAGTACCACGGAAGTTGGCGATGAAGCGGGTGCGCATCTTGGCGAGGAAGAGATCGTGCACAGGGCAGATTCGAGAGCAGTGCGGGCTCCGTCCTTGAGCACCATGGGAAACCAGTTCGCCATGACCTTTTCATCCCCGTTGGTAGCCTCGATGCCCAGC
The DNA here is from genome assembly GCA_021605145.1 of Aegilops bicornis. Lineage (NCBI taxonomy): Eukaryota > Viridiplantae > Streptophyta > Magnoliopsida > Poales > Poaceae > Aegilops > Aegilops bicornis. Next base: position 188,082,245 of record CM038671.1, on the reverse strand, counting down.
TCGTAGAGCTGGAAGAACTCCGTAGGGTCAGCTGTGCCGTTGTAGCGAGGAGGCAGGTCTGGCTTGAACTTGGCGGGCCACGTGACGCTGCGCAGCTCGGAGGTGAAGGCGCGGTAGCCCGCCGTGGCTGCGGGGGGCCTCGGACGACAGTGAGATTGGTCTTGCGGGCCTCCTGCCTTGGCGGCTGAGGCGTAGCAGGTCTGACGTCTTTGGGCGAGGCGCTCGGGCAGCTTCTTGTGGGCGAGGAACTTCTTGACAGCTCTGCTCTTGCAGCGCGGCGCTGGCAGCAGGTCCCGCCCGGGGCCACGCGCCTTGGGGCAGGCGCCTTCTTGAGGAGGAGGCGGCCGAGGCGCCCTGGAGCTTCATCGCCCGCAGCGGCGAGTGCGATGTAGCGAGGCAGACGGTGCGAGGCGGCTCCTCCAGCGTGGGCGAGCTCGGCGGCAGCGGTCGAGCCATTCTTCGTGAAGCGTCGTCGGCGGGCGGTAGCACGAGGAGCTCGTTTGCGCGATGAGTGCCTTTCGGGCCTCCATGGCCTTGAAGCGTAGCGTGGCGAAAAACCAGCGGGGGTGGCGAAGGCATGGCGGTGTGGCCGTCCCGCCTCATGGGCCAGGTCTTTGGGGCGATGCTTGCTGCTTGTTCCCGCCGGGCGGTGGCGGCGTTGACGGCAGTGACGGGAACGACGAGGCGCCCGCCGACGGGAGCTGTCTAGGCGACATGGGAGGCGAGGGCGGCTCGGTGCTCAGTGCTTGAGCCCGGCAGGCGTCGAACATGGTTGCGGTGGTCGGGGAAGAACGAAGCGACGAAAAGGCAGATTCCGGGCGCACCTACTGGGCGCGCCAAATGTCGGATTTCGGGTTCAGCAGACCCTTGAGGTTCGAACAACGGCTGGTAGCGGAGATCCAACCCTCCACCGTCTCGCACCTCGCCCGGTGCTGGGACCCTAAACTACTAACGGAACAGCACAAGAGACACGAGATTTATACTAGTTCAGGCCATCATTGTGGTGTAATACCCTACTCCAGTGTGTGGTGTGGTGGATTGCCTCTTGGGCTGATGAGGAACAATACAGGGAAGAACAGCCTCACGAGGGTCTGTTCTTGGCGGGTGCGATGAACTGCTAGGTGGGGTTCAGTCGCTCTAGCTACTGGTTTCTTGATGAGGATTCCGATCTGGATTCGGCTCTCCCTCTGCCCTGGGGGTGGCTACTCCTATTTATAGGCGAAGGCCCTGTGCCTCTTCCCAAATATTGAGTGGGAAGGGCGCCAACAATTGGCCATTTTGAAGGGGAACATCGGGTACACTTATCCTGACTAAAGTTGGTCCTCGCTTTGCCAAAGGCTCTGGTGATGCCGCTTTGCTTGGGCTCCACAATGACTCCCTTCCGGCCGTTGGGCTGGTCTTGGTCTTGTTGCATCAAAGCAGATGCCTTTGCTTGATGCTCTCGCTGCGCTTGCTCCCTTTGCACCAAAGAGGAAAGGAGGACCTTCTGCAGGCTGGCACCAGTGGCGCCCTTGGTCTTCATGGCTTGCGTCATGGGCACCTCGCGAGGTACCCTGCCTTGAACTCTCCGCCTCCTCATGAGCCAGCCTGACGAGGCCGTGCCTGAGGAAGCTCCTTGTCGTCCGGCCCGCGAGGCTTGGCCCCTCGCGAGGGTCTTGAGCTTGCGCTGATGAAGATGGGCCATCCTGGCCTCCTTCGAGCCACGCCGCAGGCCGCAGGCAGGCAAGTCTAGGGACCCCCGTTCCCAGAACGCCGACATAATGAACCCTAGGCCTTGTTTCCTAGCATTGCAATACCATTTACGCTCACTTTTATCATTAGTTACCTTGCTGTTTTTATATTTTCGGATTACAAAAACCTATATCTACCATCCATATTGCACTTGTACCACCATCTCTTCGCCGAACTAGTGCACCTATACAATTTACCATTGTATTGGGTGTGTTGGGGACACAAGAGACTCTTTGTTATTTGGTTGCAGGGTTGCTTGAGAGAGACCATCTTCATCCTACGCCTCCCACGGATTGATAAACCTTAGGTCATACACTTGAGGGAAATTTGCTACTTTCCTACAAACCCCTGCACTTGGAGGCCCAACAACGTCTACAAGAAGAAGGTTGTGTAGTAGACATCAGGCATTGGTCAGCTTTTTGCGCAAGAGCAAGGACGTGTTTGCATGGGAGCCCAAGGATCTGGTCAGAGTCCCAAGGGGGTAATCGAGCATCACCTGAGGGTGTGACCTAACGTACGCCCGGTGAAGCAGAGGGCGTGGCGGCAGTCCTCGAAGAAGCAGTCGTTCATCGTCCGAGAGACCCGCAAGCTGCAAGATGCTGGTGTCATTCGGGAGGTGCGGTACCCAGAATGTTTGGCGAACCCGGTCATCGTCCCCAAGAAAGGCGGGAAGGAACGCATGTGCGTCGACTTCACCAACCTCAATAAGGCTTGCCCTCAAGACCCTTTCCCGCTCCCGCGCATTGACCAGATCGTCAACTCCATCGCGGAGTGCAACATGTTGTGCTTTCTGGACGCCTTCTCAGGTTACCACCAGATCAAGATGGCGGTGCATGATGTCGAGAAGACAACCCTCTTGACCCCATGTGGGGTGTACTGCTACACTACATGCCATTCGGGTTGCGTAATGCCGGAGCAACCTTCCAGCGGCTAATGCACATCGCTCTAGGCCGGCAGCTCGGGAGGAACGCTGAGGCCTACGTCGACTACATAGTGGTGAAGTCTCGGGAGGCAAGGACCCTCATCGAGGACCTGGAAGAAACATTTGCCAGTCTGCGCAAGGTGGATCTGCGGCTCAACCTCGAGAAATGTGTTTTGGTGTTCCCTCCGGCAAGCTGCTGGGCTTTCTAGTGTCGCACAGGGGAATCGAGGCAAACCCAGAGAAGGTCAAGGCAATAGAAAGGATGATCCCACCACAAACTCTCAAGGAAATGCAAAAGCTAGCGGGCTGGATGACCTCACTTGGACACTTCATCTCATGGCTGGGGGAACGCGCCCTCCCGTTCTTCAACTTGATGAAGAAGAAGGGGTCGTCCGAGTGGACTCAGAGGCTGACACAGCATTCCAAGACCTCAAGAGATACCTCGCCCAGCCCCCCGGTGATGGTGGCGCCGCGTCATCTTGAGCCCCTAGTGCTTTACCTGGCCGCCACACCTCACTCCGCCAGGGACGCTGGTGGCCATCCGAGAGGAGCGCTAGGCCAAGGGCCCGCCAAGCGACGCCATGCACCCGGACAAGACGCAGCCTTAGGACGGCACTCCTGAGGACTTGGCGGCATCAACAGATGACCAGGCTCCTCAGGATAGTGCACTTGAGGCCCCGGCTGCCCCGACAAACAACCAAGCTCCTGGGGCCCCCCAGCCTCAGGAGGTACAAGACCCCATCAACACTTCTGCCATCGTCGAGCACCCGATGTAATTTGTCAGCATGGTACAGCGTGACGCCCGGGCATGCTAACCCATGCCGCAAAAACTCTTGCTCGTGCTCCTCGTCGCCTCCTAAAAGTTGCGCCACTACTTCCAAGGCCACCCCATCAAAGTCGTCTCGGCTTACCCACTTGAGAGAGTGCTCCGAAGCCCCAATGATGCGGGAGAGCCGCCGAGTGGAACATCAAATTGCAGGCATTCCAGTTGGAGTTCAGCACCACCAGGGTCATCAAGGGCACTGCAATCACCAACTTCGTAGCGGAATGGACCGACGTTCCCAACCCCGAAGTAGGCGAGGACCGACCCCTCTCACGAGGAAGCGAGGCACCAGACGGCTGGGTCATGTATTTTGACGACGCCTTTGCGTGTTAGGGCGCGGGGGCTAGAGCCTTGCTCATCTACGTCGTGCAGCTGTGCTTCCAGCAGGGAGAGAAGGTCTCCAACAACATCGCGGAGTACGAAGGCCTGATCGCCGATCTCAAGGCTGCGGCAGCCTTGGGAGTGAAGCGCCTCACCATCAAGGGCGAATCCCAGCTCCTCTTCAACTTCTCCAACAAAGTATATGTGCCGAAGGAAGAACACATGGAGGCATACCTTGCGGAGGTACGCAAAATTGAGAAACAATTCTTGGGCCTGGAACTGCAGCTTGTGCCGCGCGGCACGAACAAGGAAGCAGACGACATCACCAAGAGGGCGTCCCGGCGCCTGCATCAGGATCCTGGCGTCTTTGAGGAGCGGCTCTCCAAGGCTTCAACAGCCCCTCCTGATGCGGAACCAGCATCGCTCTAGGAGGAGCCCCCCTAGCACCCCTCTCTGGAGCCCCTGCGTGCGGCCCAACCTCCGGAGCGCGTCTACTCCTCGCGCTCGAGCCTCAGGAGGGGTGCTGGACTGAAGAGTTCAAGGCGTACCTGCTTTAGGGGACCCTGTCGGAGAAGGAGGAAGACACGGAGCACGTTGCTCGACAAGCCACTTACTACTGCATTCAGGTTGATGAGCTTTACCGGAAACGGCCAAACCATGTTTCTCTGCGATGCATCTCCAGGGAGCAGGGGTGCGAGCTGTTGGCCAACATACACGGTGGGGACTGATGCGTCTCCAACGTATCTATAATTTTTGATTGTTCCATGCTATTATATTATCCATCTAGGATGTTATATATGCATTTATATGCTATTTTATATGATTTTTGGGACTAACCTATTAACCTAGAGCCCATTGTCAGTTTCTGTTTTTTCCTTGTTTTTGAGTTTTACAGAAAAGGAATACCAAACGGAATCCAATTGACGTGCCAATTTTTGATGATTTTTTATGGACCAAAAGAAGCCCCCGGAGTAAAAGAGTTGGGCCAGAAGAGTCCCGGGCTGTCCATGAGGGCGGGGGGCTCGCCCTACCCCCCTAAGCGCGCCCCCCTATCTCGTGGGCCAGAATACTATGAGAAGTTTGATACTTGATGATTGTTTTGAGATATGAAGATGGTGATATTAGAGTCATGAAGTAGTTTTGTGAATTCGAGAAATACTTGTGTTAAGGTTTGTGATTCCCGTAGCATGCACGTATGGTGAACCGTTATGTGATGAAGTAGGAGCATGATTTATTTATTGATTGTCTTCCTTATGAGTGGCGGTCGGGGAATGAGGCGATGGTCTTTTCCTACCAATCTATCCCCCTAGGAGCATGCACATAGTACTTCGTTTCGATAACTAATAGATTTTTACAATAAGTATGTGAGTTCTTTATGACTAATGTTGAGTCGATGGATTATACACACTCTCACCCTTCCACCATTGCTAGCCTCTCTTGTGCCGCGCAACTTTCACCGGTACCATACACCCACCATATACCTTCCTCAAAACAACCACCATACCTACCTATCATGGCATTTCCATAGCCATTCCGAGATATATTGCCATGCAACTTTCCACAGTTCCGTCTATTATGACACACTCCATCAGTGTCATATTTCTTAGCATGATCATGTAGTTGACATTGTATTGTGGGAAAGCCACCTTTCATCATTCATGCATGTCACTCTTGATTCATTGCATATCCCGGCACACCGCCGGAGGCATTCACATAGAGTCATATTTGTTCTAAGTATCGAGTTGTAATTCTTGGGTTGTAAGTAAATAAAAGTGTGATGATCTTCATTATTAGAACATTGTCCCATGTGAGGAAAGGATGGAGGAGACTATGATTACCCCATAAGTCTGGATGAGACTCCGGACGAAAAAAATAAAGAGGCCAAAGAAGCCCACCAAAAAAATAAAAAATAAAAATATATATAAAATGAGAGAAAAAGAGAGAAGGGACAATGCTACTATCCTTTTACCACACTTGTGCTCCAAAGTAGCACCATGATCTTCATGATATAGAGTCTCCTATGTTGTCACTTTTATACTAGTGGGAATTTTACATTATAAAACTTGGCTTGTATATTCCAATGATGCGCTTCCTCAAAATGCCCTAGGTCTTCATGAGCAAGCGAGTTGGATGCACACCCACTTAGTTTCTTTTGTTGAGCTTTCATACACTTATAGCTCTAGTGCATCCATTGCATGGCAATCCCTGCTCACTCACATTGATATCTATTGATGGGCATCTCCATAGCCCGTTGATACACCTAGTTGATGTGAGACTATCTTCTCCTTTTTTTCTTCTCCACAACCACCATTCTATTCCACCTATAGTGCTATGTCCATGGCTCACGCTCATGTATTGCGTGAAGATTGAAAAAAGTTTGAGAACATCAAAAGTATGAAACAATTGCTTCGCTTGTCATCGGGGTTGTGCATGATTTAAATATTTTGTGTGATGAAGATAGAGCATAGCCAGACTATATGATTTTGTAGGGATAGCTTTCTTTGGCCATGTTATTTTGAGAAGACATGATTGCTTTATTAGTATGCGTGAAGTATTATTGTTTTTATATCAATATTAAACTTTTGTTTTGAATCTTATTGATCTGAATATTCTTGCCATAGTAAAGAAGATTACATTGATAAATATGTTAGGTAGCATTCCACGTCAAAAATTCTGTTTTTTATTATTTACCTACTCGAGGACGAGCAGGATTTAACCTTGGGGATGCTTGATAGGTCTCCAATGTCTATGATATTTTTATTGTTCCATGCTATTATATTGTGCACCTAGAGCCCAGTGCCAATTTCTGTTTTTTCCTTGTTTTGAGTTTTACAGAAAAGGAATACCAAATGGAGTCCAATTGACGTGCCAATTTTTGATGATTTTTTATGGACCAAAAGAAGCCCCCGGAGTAAAAGAGTTGGGTCAGAAGAGTCCCGGGCCGTCCACGAGGGTGGGGGGCACGCCCTACCCCCCTGGGCGCGCCCCCCTATCTCGTGGACGACTCGGAGACCCCCCTGACGTGAGACCTACGCCAAAAATTCCTATAAATACAGAAACCTCCAGAAAATAACCTAGATCGGGAGTTCCGCCGCCGCAAGCCTCTGTAGCCACCAAAAACCAATCGGGACCCTGTTCCGGCACCCTGCCAGAGGGGGGATCCCTCACCGGTGGCCATCTTCATCATCCCGGCGCTCTCCATGACGAGGAGGGAGTAGTTCACCCTCGGGGTTGAGGGTATGTACCAGTAGCTATTTGTTTGATCTCTCTCTCTCTCTCTCTCTCTCTCTCTCTCTCTCGTGTTCTTGATTTGGCACGATCATGTTTTATCGCGAGCTTTGCTATTATAGTTGGATCTTATGATGTTTCTCCCCCTCTACTCTCTTGTAATGGATTGAGTTTTCCCTTTGAAGTTATTCTATCGGATTGAGTCTTTAAGGATTTGAGAACACTTGATGTATGTCTTGCGTGGGATACCTGTGGTGACAATGGGGTATTCTATTGATTCACTTGATGTATGTTTTGGTGATCAACTTGCGGGTTCCGTGACCTTGGGAATCTATGCATAGGGGTTGGCACACATTTTCGTCTTGACTCTCCGGTAGAAACTTTGGGGCACTCTTTGAAGTTCTATGTGTTGGTTGAATAGATGAATCTGAGATTGTGTGCTGCATATCGTATAATCATACCCACGGATACTTGAGGTGACATTGGAGTATCTAGGTGACATTAAGGTTTTGGTTGATTTGTTTCTTAAGGTGTTATTCTAGTACAAACTCTATGATAGATCAAACGGAAAGAATAGCTTCGTATTATTTTACTACGGACTATTGAATAGATCGATCAGAAAGGATAACTTTGAGGTGGTTTCGTACCCTACAATAATCTCTTCGTTTGTTCTCCGCTATTAGTGACTTTGCAGTGACTCTTTGTTGCATGTTGAGGGATAGTTATATGATCCAATTATGTTATTATTATTGAGAGAACTTGCACTAGTGTAAGTATGAACCCTAGGCCTTGTTTCCTAGCATTGCAATACCATTTGTGCTCACTTTTATCATTAGTTACCTTTCTGATTTTATATTTTCAGATTACAAAAACCTTATCTACCTTCCATATTGCACTTGTATCACCATCTCTTCGCCGAACTAGTGCACCTATACAATTTACAATTGTATTGGGTGTGTTGGGGACACAAGAGACTATTTGTTATTTGGTTGCAGGGTTGTTTGAGAGAGACCATCTTCATCCTCGCCTCCCACGGATTGATAAACCTTAGGTCATCCACTTGAGGGAAATTTGCTACTGTCCTACAAACCTCTGCACTTGGAGGCCCAACAACGTCTACAAGAAGAAGGTTGCGTAGTAGACATAGTGTAGTTTCTCGCGCCGTTGCCAGGGAGGTGAGTGATTGAAGGTATATCTTTAGATCTTGCAATCAAATCTTTTAGTTTCTTGTTTTATCACTAATTTAGTCTATAAAATAAAACTACAAAAAAATGGAATTAAGGGTGCTTCATATGCTTCATCTTTTTAATATCTTTCGTGAAAATGATGGGAAGGAAAATTGTGCTCAAGTACTAGAAGAAGAATTACGTAGAATGCTTGGCATAAAATATTTGAATGATGAGAATGATTGCAATGTTGTTAGTATGAATTCTTTGAATATCCATGATGCTAATGATATGCAAAGCCACATGCTTGGGGATGCTATGTTTGACGAAGATGATATTTTTTGTCCCCCAAGTTTTGATGAGCAAATTTATTATGATGATAGCATGCCTCCTATTTATGATGATTATATTGATGAAAGTGGATTTGGAGAGGTCATGACTTTATTTAGTGATGAATCCACTATGACGAAAGAGGTTCCAATTGATTATGAAAACAAAGTTGCTATCTATGATGATTATTGTGAAGACATGTATGCTATAAAGAATAAAGATAACCATGAAACTTGTCATCATGATTTTAATTTTCAATTGGATTACGCTTCACATGATAGCTATTTTGTTGAGTTTTCTCCCACTACTATTGATGAGAATAAATTTGCTTATGTGGAGAGTAGTACAATTTCTATGCAAGTAGATCATGAAAAGAATGATTTATGTGCTGGTTATATGGTTCAATTCATTCATGATGCTACTGAAAATTATTATGAGAGAGGATCATATGCTTCTACATATTGCAATAATATCAAGTTTCCTCTCTATGTGTTGAAAATCCTGAAGATTTGCTTGGTTTACCTTCCTATGCTAGTTGTTTCATGTTACCATAAGTTGTTTGCTCACAAAATCCCTATGAATAGGAAGTGGGTTAGACTTAAATGTGCTAGTCATATTCTTCATGATGCTCTCTTTATGTTTCAATTCTTATCTTTTATGTGAGCATCATTGAAATCATCATACCTAGCTAGGGGCGTTAAACGTTAGCGCTTGTTGGGAGGCAACCCAATTTTATTTTTGTTCATTGCCGTTTGCTCCTATTTAGTAATAAATAATATATCTAGCCTCTGGTTATATGTGGTTTTATGTTCTAATTAGTGTTTGTGCCAAGTAGAACCAATAGGATCTTCTTGGGTGATAGTTGTTTGATCTTGCTGAAAAAGACAGAAACTTTGTGCTAACGAAAATTATTTTTAAATTTCACGAGAACATGATAAAATGCTAATTATTTTTGCAGAAGATCAATATACAAATAATCCAGGTTTTCCTAGTTTTAAATAATTTTTTGAGTTCCAGAAGTATTCGAACAAATCATATTTCTACAGACTGTTCTGTTTTTGACAGATTCTGTTTTCTATGTGTTGTTTGCTTATTTTTATGAATCTATGAGTAGTATCGGAGGGTATGAACCATAGAGAAGTTGGAATACAGTATATTTATCACCAATATAAATAAAGAATGAGTTCATAACAGTACCTTAAAGTGGTGGTTTCTTTTCTTATACTAACGGAGCTTACGAGTTTCCTGTTAAGTTTTGTGTTGTGAAGTTTTCAAGTTTTGGGTAAAGATTCGATGGACTATGGAATAAGGATTGGCAAGAGCCTAAGCTTGGGGATGCCCAAGGCTTCCCAAGGTAATATTCAAGGACAACCAAGAGCCTATGCTTGGGGATGCCGGAAGGCATCCTCTTTCTGTAACACCCCGGATGTAACTTTCCATATTTGTAACTCCAACTCTTGCCATTTTCGGCATTGTGATATGATATTCCCTCCGTGTTTGGGTTTTTGTCTTTCGTTTTGCATTTTGTCCATGTCATGCATTTCATATCATGTCATCATGTGCATCGCATTCGCATACGTGTTCGTCTCATGATTCCGAGCATTTTCCCCGTTGTCCGTTTTGCAATCCGGCACTCCTACATGCACCGGCGCACCCCTCTTGTCTCTTTTTCGTGAGCGGGTGTTTAACGTTCTCGGATTGGACCGAGGCTTGCCAAGTGGCCTTGGTACACCACCGGTAGACCACCTGTCAAGTTTCGTGCCATTTGCAGGTCGTTTGATACTCCAACGGTTAACCGGGTAACCGCGAAGGCCTCTTGTGTGTTGCAGCCCAACACCCCTTCAAAACAGCCCAATAACCCATCTAAGTTGCTTCTATGTCCATCGCCGTTCGATCACGATCGTGTGGGCGAAAACCGCACCTCATTTGGAGCTTCCTAGCTCCTTCTACCTATAAAAACACCTCCTCCCGAAATTCGGATCAACTCCACCTAACCCTAGCCCCGCTCCTCTCGCCGCCCGGACACGTCCGACGGAGCAGACGCGTCCGCCACCGCGCCCGGCGAATCGGGAGCCTCCACGTGGCGAGCCAGCGCCCGCATCGCCGCCGGCCCGGCGGAGCCCGCCCAGGCCCTCGAGGCCCATCGCCGTCGCCCGCCGCTGGCGCCCTGCGCGCCTCCCTCCTCCCGTGCCGGCCGCCCTAAGCGCCGCCGCCCGAGGCTCCCGCCGTCCGCCGCCTCCGCCTCGACCCGCCGCCCGCGCCCAGCGTCGCCGCCGTCCCGGCCCGCCGCGCCTCCGCGTCGCCCGGCCTCGGATCCGGCCGGCGCGGCCCTCCTCCGGCCGGCTCCCTCCTCTGGCGTCCTCTCCCTCTCCGACCGCCGCGGCTGCGAACTCCGGCGACCTCGACTTCCGGATCTGAGATCCAAAACGAGGGTTGACTTCTTTCTCCCCCGAAATCCTCCAAGTCATTTATTCTGCAGATTATTTGTTGCATTTTCATCGCACCATAACTCCGTACTCGTTGGTCCGATTTGGGCGTATAGCATACCGGATTGTTTGACTCGACGAGTACATCATTTCATCCCATTGCATCATTTTCATTTGAGCTCATCTTAATTCCCGAAATGCTGTTAGAAGAGGGCTATGTGATGTTAGTTTCAGATTCTTATCAGAACATGCACTTTTGTCATTTTTGCCATGATTGATGTGTGCATCCTATGAACTTGAGCCCTACATGTGTTTTGTAATATGTCATGCCATCTTTAAAGGGGTGTATGCCATGTATTTTTGTGATCTCTGTGGTGACAAGCACAAACATGCAAACTAGGCTTCATGATGTTGCTGATTTCAGCCCTATTCTCATTATTTTTATGCCATGTAAACTTGATGCTACAGAGAGATCCATGCATATTTTGAGATACTTCAGTAAGGATGTTTTTAACATATGGTTATTCTCTATCCATCCATGCCCTTGTTTGCTATAAAATGTTTCCTGGCAGATTGTTTACATGTAATTCAATTTTGCCAAGGTTGTTGTAGTTGATCCGTATATGCTATGATGTTGTTCTTGCCATGTATAGCTTCTATGCCATGTCTTATTGATGGATGTATGCTTAGTTTATCATTAAATTCTCTGTAGTGAGTGCATCGAGCTCGCGAAGATGCCTTCATAATTCTGTCAATGTCATGCCCTGTTTGCTGAATCTGTTAACGAAACTTGCTATATTGACATGGGTGCTATTACATTTTCTGATCCCTTTTGGCTCTTGATCAGTAAGGGACTTTTGTTCAATGCCTTGAGTAGATTCATTCCATGTTATATTTTGCTATGTCTTGTTCCTGTAGCAGGTTGTTTGCTTGCTCTAAACATGCCTTCCTGATGTTAATTTCTGGCATGTTAGTATTTTCTCTAAGTCTGTGAAGCTGATATATTTTTCACTTTTGCCATGCTTGTTTGGACCTGTTATGGTGTGATTTAGCCGTAGATCAGTGTTCATCTTTTGTCAAGCATCTTGAGTAAATCACTGCCATATGCTTTGTTGGTACGTTTGGGCGCAGTAGCTTAATTTCTTGTTGCTTGCTATGTGGCATCGTGCTGTTAATGGCAGATTTGTGTCATTCTTGTTTTGCTTGCCATTTGCAAACCGTGCATCCGATTCCGGAGATCTTTATATCGATTTCAACCGAAATCATCTCACCTTTCCAGCGGCATACTTGGTTTGCCAAGTTGATGCCTTGTTCATCATTTTCCTTCCGAGCACGCATACGCATTGCATCTCACATCTCGCATATCATGCCATGTATTGCATCATGTTGTTTGTGCATCGCCCGTGATTTATTGTGGTTCCATTGTTTGTGTTCTTGCTTTGGGTAGAGGCGGAGGCGAGTACGTGAACGAGGAACCTGTTGAGAACGCTTACGAGGATCAAGCTTTCGACAACTCTGAGAACCTTGCAGGCAAGATGACCATACCCTCGAAATCACTTCTATCTTTGCTTGCTAGATGCTCGCTCTGTTGCTATGCCTATGCTACGTTACCTACCACTTCCTATATCATGCCACCCATATTGCCATGTCAAACCTCTAACCATCCTTTCCTAGCAAACCATTGATTGGCTATGTTACCGCTTTGCTCGGCCCTCTTATAAGCGTTGCTAGTTGCGGTGAAGATGAAGTTTGTTCCTTGTTGGAACATGGATATTTTAGGATATCACAATATCTCTTATTTAATTAATGCATCTATATACTTGGTAAAGGGTGGAAGACTTCGGCCTTATGCCTGGTGTTTTGTTCCACTCTTGCCCCCTAGTTTCCGTCATACCGGTGTTATGTTCCTTGATTTTGCGTTCCTTACACGGTTGGGTGATTTATGGGACCCCTTGACAGTTCGCTTTGAATAAGACTTCGTCCCAGCAAGGCCCAACCTTGGTTTTACCATTTGCCACCTAAGCCTTTTTCCCCGGGTTTCGCGAGCCCGAGGGTCATCATTATTACCCCGGGCGGTGCTCCTCCGAGTGTTGGTCCAAACTAGAGCACCGTCTTGGGACCGTCCCTTGGCAACTTGGGTCACGTTGGTACTGACGCTTCGCTTATCCATTGTGCCACGAGAACGAGATATGTGCAGCTCCTATCGGGATTTGTCGGCACAGATCGGGTGGTCTTGCTTTGGTCTTGTTTTACCATTGTCGAAATGTCTTGTAGTCCGGGATTCCGAGATCGATCGGGTCTTCGGTAGAAGGAATATCCTTCGTTGACCGTGAGAGCTTATAATGGGCTAAGTTGGGACACCCCTGCAGGGTATTATCTTTCGAAAGCCGTGCCCGCGGTTATGAGGCAGATGGGAATTTGTTAATGTCCGGTTGTAGAAAACCCAAAGTTGACCTTAATTAAAATACATCAACCGCGTGTGTAACCGTGATGGTCTCTTCTCGGCGGAGTCCAGGAAGTGAACACGGTGTTGGAGTTATGTTTGACGTAAGTAGTTTCAGGATCACTTCTTGATCGCTACTAGCTTCACGACCGTGCCTTGCTTCTCTTCTCGCTCTCTTTTGCGAATGTAGCCACCATATATGCTAGTCGCTGGCTGCAGGTCCACCTCACAACTCTGTCCTTCCTATAAGCTTAAATAGTCTTGATCTCGCGGGTGTGAGATTGCTGAGTCCCCATGACTCACAGATTCTACCAAAAGCGATTGCGAGTGCCGTGAAGCGGTCACGGATGGCGCAACCAAGCTCAAGTGGGAGTTCGACGAGGAGCGTGGTCGTTACTATGTGTCTTTCACGATGATCAGTAGTGGAGCCCAGTTGGGACGATCGGGGATCTGTGTAGCATTTGGGGTAGTCTTCTTTTATTTTGATTCCGTAGTCGGACCTTGAGTGTAATCTGGATGATGGATGTTTATTTATGTATTGTGTGAAGTGGCGACTGTAAGCCAACTATGTATCTCTTTCCCTTATGTATTACATGGGTTATGTGAAGATTACCTCACTTGCGACATTGCTTTCAATGCGGTTATGCCTCTAAGTCGTGCTTTGACACGTGGGAGATATAGCCGCATTGAGGGCGATCTAAGTTAGTAATCGAGCCATCGACTTAGGAGCCCCCGCTTGATTGTTTCTTTGGCGTTGTTGAGTCTAGAACAAAAATGTTTTGAGTCTTAGGATTATATATATCGGAGACTAGGCGTCTTTTTACTCCCCAGTCCCTTAGTCGCTCTGGTGAGGTCTCATGTAGTAGAAATATTGACTCTCCTCTCCTCAAATTACACTAAAAAAATTTAGGATCACGCGGGTATCTTGGAATCGTTCCGATGGTTTTGTGGCGAGAACATTGTTCTTGGTGCCTCGACATTTAGGGGTTGTGGCGGTGTCCGGGAGTTGAGCTCGAGGTGTTGTCGTCACAATTTTATCGTTGCGATTCTGGAATACACGAGCTTTGCCGACATTGAAAATCACTTTTGTGCAGTTGTTGGTGAGATAACCCCGATAACCCAGTACTGGGGCGAGCTCGGGAGTATTGCCATGACTCGTATAACGGATGCTTTTCGAAGGTCGAGGTACACGATTTCCGAAGGTTTCTTGGTTATGTGTTGACGGATGGATACATATGGATCTAGGTCTTGTTAGTTTGGGTGATATATTTTGTGTCCCTGTATCCCCAACACCAAATTGCATAACCGGAAAGTTTCGGGAGTTTATAGTTGGGATTCAAGTAGCTCTTAGCATTTCTTCCCGCAGATATTTTGTTTTTGATTGGTTAATCCTTACCACTTATTTGTTCCAGTCGTAACTTGTTATTTTTTCATCAACCCTTAATCATGTGGCTTCTCACCTTAATGGGCGTGTGATGTTAGCTTTTGGAATTCATTCGTTCATCCTTGTTGAATGTTTATTGTGAAGACTATATGTTACAATTTCTATCCGTTGATTCAACTTGTCTATCTGTCTATCAAGTGCTAACGGATGTCACCCTCTTGAGGATGGCTCCATTAGCGTGCGAATCCGGAGCGAAATGATGGGAGTCGATCGAACCCTCCACCTCCACCTCCGCCTCCGGAGGCATGGCAAGCTATCATGGCAGCCACCAGCATAAATGCTCAGATGATTTTGCAACTCTTGTAAGAGCGTACCCAAGGGCAAGGCAATCAAGGAAATCAAGGCCAAGGCAACAACCAGCCGCACTTTGCTACCCTCAATCAGTTCCTCGCTAAACAGCCGAAGTCTTTCAGCTTCATGCGAAGCCACAGACGCCGACGATTGGCTTGTGGACATCTGCAAACATTTTGAATGTAGCAATGTCAGACACGAGGACTTTGTCAAGTTTGCTTCGTTTCAACTCAAGGACCAAGCTGCCGAGTGGTATCGACAATACAAAGATTCGAGAGGAGGTCGTGTAATTACAGGGATGAGTTCCGCCGAGACTTCAAAGCTCACCACATTCCGCAAAGTGTTGTTGAGAGCAAGCGTGAGGAGTTCCACAATCTCAAGCAAGGCGGCATGTCTGTGTATCAATACAATATCCAGTTCCAGAAACTCGCTCGCTTCGCTAAGCAAGATGTCCCTGATGAAAAGAGTATGATCTATCAATTCAGAGGTGGTCTCAGAGAAGATTTGCAATTAGCTCTCGTGCTTTTTGAGCCGGAAAAGTATGATGAATTCTACAACATGGCCTTTGAAGCAAGAAGCTGCCCAGCTCAAGTGTGAGGCTTCTAAGAAGAGAATCAGGGATGCAGTTCAGTATTCTTCTTCCTCTCAAGTGGCAGCTAAGCAGCAGAAGTTCTACCTTCCTCCTCCTCCGTTCCGCCAGCCTTACCAGCAGAAGAACTCAGGTGGTCGTGGATCTTCCCACCCACCCAACCCAGGCTATCAGAACAAGTCTAATTCTCAAGCTCCAAGGTCAAATGCTCCTTATCACCGTCCGCTCTCAGAGGTCACTATGCGAACAAGTGCTTCAACCAAAGGCGCCTTCCGCCTCCTCCTCCTGTGAGATCTTCAAGCAATGCAGTGGTCAAGCATAATCCCAAGTCTGCAAGGTGAACATGATGAATGCAGCTCAGCGGAGGATTCTTACGATGTGATAATGGGTAATCTCTCGATTAATGATATTCCTGCAAAAGTCTTTTTTGATACTGGTGCATCGCATTGTTTCATGTCAAGATCGTTCTTTGCAAAGAATGATTTTACTTGGTCTTACCTGGATAAACCTTTGGGTGTTGTTTCTCTGGGGAAGTCTATGAGAGCCAACTCAATAGTTCATGATGTCTCTATCAAGATGGGCGACTATAGATTTCTATCTAAACCATTTGTCCTTGGTGACTCGGATATTGATCTAATTCTCGGGATGGACTGGCTTTCTCAGCACAAAGCTCAGCTTGATTGTGCTGCCAGGGAAATTCAATTGACTCACTCTTCTGACGATGTGATCATCTATGCCGCTCGTGATGAAACCATTCGGTTGTTTTCTCTCAATGAGAAGGGCGAGTTGGATGCTATCTCTCAGATTCCAGTTGTTTGTGAGTACCAAGATGTCTTTCCAGAAGAGCTCCCGGGTATGCCTCCTCACCGGCCAGTTGAGTTTGTTATCGATCTTGAGCCTGGCACGGAACCCATTTGCAAGCGTCCATACAAGCTTGGACCTAATGAGCTGAAGGAATTGAAGAAACAGCTCGATGAACAAGAGCGTCTGGGTTTGATCAGACCGAGTTCATCTCCATGGGGTTGTGGAGTTCTTTTTGTCCGAGGAAGAAGGATGGCACGGACCGATTGTCGTCGATTACCGTCCATTAAATAAGAAGACAATCAAGAACAAGTATCCACTTCCCAACATCAATGAGCTTTTCGAGCAACTCAAAGGTGCTAAAGTGTTCTCCAAGCTTGACCTTCGTATGGGTTATCATCAAATTCGCATTAAATGAACAAGATATTCCCAAGACAACATTAGAACAAGTTTTGGTTCTTATGAATATCTTGTCATGTCTTTCGGCCTTGTCAATGCTCCTCCAACATTCTCTCGAATGATGAACTTCATCTTCAACCCCTACACCAATGAATTCGTCTTGGTCTATCTTGATGATATTTTGGTCTTCTCCAAGAATAAGAAGGATCATGCCAAACATTTGCGATTGGTGCTCGACAAGCTCGAGAGCATCAATTCTATCTGAAGTTTTCCAAATGTGAATTTTGGCTTGATGAAGTTCTTTACCTTGGTCATATCATCTCCGCCAAGGGCATCGCTGTTAATCCCGAGAAGGTGTATGCAGTTGTGAATTGGGAACCTCCTCAGAATGTCAAGAAGCTTCGCAGTTTTCTTGGACTTGCAAGCTATTGCCGAAGATTCGTTGAGAACTTCTCTAAGATTGCAAAGCCTCTTTCCAACCTCCTCCAGAAGCATGTCAAGTATATACGGTCTCCCGAGTGTGACGTTGCTTTCAATACTCTCAAAGAGAAACTCGTCACAGCTCTGTCTTAACTCCTCTGATGAATCCAAGCCATTGAAGTTTTACGTGATGCTTCTCTTCAAGGTCTCGATCTTTGTGTTAATGCAAGAGAAGAAAGTTGTGGCCTATACCTCTCGTCGGTTGAAGCCCAACGAAAAGAACTACCCCACTCACGATCTTGAGTTGGCGGCAGTTGTCCATGCATTGATAACATGGAGACATCTCTTGTTGGGAAGGAAAGTGGACATTTTCACCGATCACAAGAGTCTCAAGTATATCTTCTCTCAACCCAATCTCAACCTCAGGCAAAATCGATGGGTCGAAATGATTCAAGAGTACAACCCGAGTATTGAATATACTCCAGGCAAGGCCAATGTCATTGCAGATGCTTTGAGAAGGAAGGCTTATTGCAACAGTTTAATCCTCAAGCCCTTCCAACCAGACCTTTGTGAAGCTTTCCGCAAGCTGAATCTTCAAGTTGTTCCTCAAGGCTTTCTTGCCAACCTCATAGTCTCCCCTACTTTGGAAGACCAAATTCGTGAGGTTCAACTCCTGGATACCATGGTGAAAAAGGTGAAACGTGGTATCGACAAGGGCATTTCCAAATACAAGTGCTTCCACATTGATGACAAAGATACTCTTTTCTTCGAGGACCGGATTGTGGCTCCAAAGGGTGATCTACGTAAAGTCATTATGAACGAGGCACACAATTCCCTTCTATCCATTCATCCTGGAAATACGAAGATGTACCACGACCTCAAGCAGTCGTATTGGTGGACTCGAATGAAGCGAGAAATTGCTCAATTCGTGAGTGAGTGTGATGTCTGCAGAAGAGTGAAAGCAGAACACCAACGACCAGCTGGTCTCCTCCAACCTCTTGCTATTCCAGAATGGAAGTTTGATCATATCGAGATGGACTTCGTGACTGGATTTCCAAAGTCCAAGCGTGGAAATGATGCTATCTTCGTTGTCATTGACAAGCTTACTAAAGTGGCTCATTTTCTTCCAATCAAAGAATCCATCACAGCAGCTCAGTTGGCGAGCTATACACCTCCAGGATTGTCTCCTTGCACGGCATTCCACAATTGATCTCTTCAGACCGTGGCAGCATCTTTACCTCCAAGTTTTGGGATTCTTTTCAGAAGGCCATGGGCACCAACATTCGTTTCAGCACAGCTTTCCATCCTCAAACAAGTTGCCAAGTCGAGCGAGTCAATCAAATCCTCGAAGACATGCTCAGGGCTTGTGTCATCTCTTCGGTATGAAGTGGGAAGATTGTCTTCCTTATGCCGAGTTCTCCTACAACAACAGCTTCCAAGCGAGTTCGGGCAAGGCCCCATTCGAAATTCTCTATGGCGAAAGTGCGTACTCCTCTCAATTGGTCCGAGACAGGTGAGCGCCAACTTCTTGCAACGACTTGATCACAAAAGCGAAGAAATGTGCAAAGTCATTCGTGAGAATCTCAAAGCAGCATAATCGCGCCCGGAAGAGCTATTATGATGACAAGCACCGTGATGTGGCTTTTGAAATCGGAGACCATGTCTACCTCCGTCTCTCCAATGAAAGGCACTTTCGTCAACCCGGTATCAAAGGGAAGCTTGCCCCTAGATACGTGGGTCCTTTCAAGATCATTGGCAAAAGAGGCGACCTCGCCTATCAACTTGAGCTTCCTTCCAACTTCGCAAATGTGCACGACGTGCTTCACGTGTCACAGCTTCGCAAGTGCTTCAAGACTCTGGCGCTCCATCAACTTGAAGAAATTGACCTCCAAGAAGATCTCTCTTATCATGAGCACCCGTTGCTATTCTTGAAGAAACCGAGCGCAAGACTCGCAACAAGTCAATCAAATTCCTGAAAGTGAAGTGGTCACACCATTCCGACCGAGAAGCCACCGGGCGCGAGGATCACCTCCGTTCGAATATCCGGAGTTCTTTCAGTCCTAGATCTCGGGGCGAGATCCTCCTGTAGTGGTGGAGTGTTGTAACACCCGGATGTAACTTTCCATATTTGTAACTCCAACTCTTGCCATTTTCGGCATTGTGATATGATATTCCCTCCGTGGTTGGGTTTTTGTCTTTCGTTTTGCATTTTGTCCATGTCATGCATTTCATATCATGTCATCATGTGCATCACATTCGCATACATGTTCGTCTCATGATTCCGAGCATTTTCCCCGTTGTCCTTTTTGCAATCCGGCACTCCTACATGCACCGGCGCACCCCTCTTGTCTCTTTTTTGTGAGCGGGTGTTGAACGTTCTCGGAATGGACCGAGGCTTGCCAAGTGGCCTTGGTACACCACCGGTAGACCACCTGTCAAGTTTCGTGCCATTTTGAGGTCGTTTGATACTCAACAGTTAACCGGGTAACATGAAGGCCTCTTGTGTGTTGCAGCCCAACACCCCTTCAAAACAGCCCAATAACCCATCTAAGTCACTTCTATGTCCATCGCCGTTCGATCACGATCGTGTGGGCGAAAACCGCACCTCATTTGGAGCTTCCTAGCTCCTTCTACCTATAACCACCCCTCCTCCCCCGAAATTCCGGATCAACGCCACCCCTAACCCTAGCCCCGCTCCTCTCCGCGCCGCCGGACACGTCCGGAGCCGGGCAGACGCGTCGCCGCGCGCGCCCGGCGAATCAGGGAGCCGTGGCGAAACCCAGCGCCACATCGCCGCCCGGCCCATGAGCCCGCCCGGGCCCCGAGGCCCATCGCCGTCGCCCGCCGCTGGCGCCAGCGCCTCCACCTCCAGCGCGCCCGGCCGCCCTAAGCGCCGCCCGGCGAAACTCCCACCGTCCGCCGCCTCCGCCTCGACCCCTCGCTTTCGCGCCCGCGTCGCCGCCGTCCCGGCCGCGCCTCCCGCGTCGCCCGGCCGGATCCGGCCGTGGCAGCCCTCCTCGGCCGACTCCCTCCTCGGCGTCCTCTCCCTCTCCGGCCGCCACGCTGCGAACTCCGGCGACCTCGACTTCCGGATCTGAGATCCAAAATGAGGGTTGACTTCTTTCTCCCCCGAAATCCTCCGTCATTTATTCTGCAGATTATTTGTTGCATTTTCATCGCACCATAACTCTGTACTCGTCGCTCCGATTTGGGCGTATAGCATACCTAATTGTTCGCCTCGATGAGTACATCATTTCTTCCCATCGCATTATTTTCATTTGAGATCATCTTGATGCACGAAATGCTGTTAGAAGAGGGCTATGTGATGTTAGTTTCAGATTCTTATCAGAACATGCACTTTTGTCATTTTTGCCATGATTGATGTGTGCATTCTATGAACTTGAGCCCTACATGTGTTTTGTAATATGCCATGCCATCTTTACAGGTGTGTATTCCATGTATTTTTGTGATCTCTGTGGTGACTAGCACAAGCATGCAAACTAGGCTTCATGATAGTTGCTGATTTCAGCCCCTGTTCTGCTGTTATTTTTATGCCATATAAACTTGATGCTACAGAGAGATCCGTGTATATTTTGAGATACTTCAGTAAGGATGTTTTAAACATAGGGTTATGCTCTATCCATACATGCCATTATTTGCAATTATGGAGTGCTGTAGCTTGAGTCAATCAAGCTCTACTTTTGCTATAAATTGTTTCCTGGCAGATTGTTTACATGTTATTCAATTTTGCCAAGGTTGTTGTAGTTGATCCATGTATGCTATGATGTTGTTCTTGCCATGTATAGCTTCTATGCCATGTCTTATTGATGGATGTATGCTTAGTTTATCATTAAATTCTCTGTAGTGAGTGCATCGAGCTCGCGAAGATGCCTTCATAATTCTGTCAATGTCATGCCCTGTTTGCTGAATCTGTTAACGGAACTTGCTATATTGACATGGGTGCTATTTCATTTTCTTATCCCTTTTGGCTCTTGATCATTAAGGGCTTTTGTTCAATGCCTCGAGTAGATTCATTCCATGCCATATTTTGCTATGTCTTGTTCCTGTAGCAGGTTGTTTTCTTGCTCTAAACATGCCTTCCTGATGTTAATTTCTGGCATGTTAGTATTTTCTCTGTCTGTGAAGCTGATATATTTTGCACTTTTGCCATGCTTGTTTGGACCTGTTATGGTGTGATTTAGCCGTAGATCAGTGTTCATCTTTTGTCAAGCATCTTGAGTAAATCACTGCCATATGCTTTGTTGGTACGTTTGAATGCAGTAGCTTAATTTCTTATTGCTTGCTATGTGGCATCGTGCTGTTAATGGCAGATTTGTGCCATTCTTGTTTTGCTTGCCATTTGCAAACCGTGCATCCGATTCCGGAGATCTTTATATCGATTTCAACCGAAATCATCTCACCTTTCAGCGGCATACTTGGTTTGCCAAGTTGATGCCTTATTCATCATTTTCCTTCCGAGCACGCATACGCATTGCATCTCACATCTCGCATATCATGCCATGTATTGCATCATGTTGTTTGTGCATCGCCCGTGATTTATTGTGGTTCCATTGTTTGTGTTCTTGCTTTGGGTAGAGCCGGGAGACGAGTACGTGAACGAGGAACCTGTTGAGAACGCTGACGAGGATCAAGCTTTCGACAACTCTGAGAACCTTGCAGGCAAGATGACCATACCCTCGAAATCACTTCTATCTTTGCTTGCTAGATGCTCGCTCACTTTTATCACTAATTTAGTCTATAAAATAAAACTACAAAAAAATGGAATTAAGGGTGCTTCATATGCTTCATCTTTTTAATATCTTTCGTGAAAATGATGGGAAGGAAAATTGTGCTCAAGTACTAGAAGAAGAATTACGTAGAATGCTTGGCATAAAATATTTGAATGATGAGAATGATTGCAATGTTGTTAGTATGAATTCTTTGAATATCCATGATGCTAATGATATGCAAAGCCACATGCTTGGGGATGCTATGTTTGACGAAGATGATATTTTTTGTCCCCCAAGTTTTGATGAGCAAATTTATTATGATGATAGCATGCCTCCTATTTATGATGATTATATTGATGAAAGTGGATTTGGAGAGGTCATGACTTTATTTAGTGATGAATCCACTATGACGAGAGAGGTTCCAATTGATTATGAAAACAAAGTTGCTATCTATGATGATTATTGTGAAGACATGTATGCTATAAAGAATAAAGATAACCATGAAACTTGTCATCATGATTTTAATTTTCAATTGGATTACGCTTCACATGATAGCTATTTTGTTGAGTTTTCTCCCACTACTATTGATGAGAATAAATTTGCTTATGTGGAAGTAGTACAATTTCTATGCAAGTAGATCATGAAAAGAATGATTTATGTGCTGGTTATATGGTTCAATTCATTCATGATGCTACTGAAAATTATTATGAGAGAGGATCATATGCTTCTACATATTGCAATAATATCAAGTTTCCTCTCTATGTGTTGAAAATCCTGAAGATTTGCTTGGTTTACCTTCCTATGCTAGTTGTTTCATGTTACCATAAGTTGTTTGCTCACAAAATCCCTATGAATAGGAAGTGGGTTAGACTTAAATGTGCTAGTCATATTCTTCATGATGCTCTCTTTATGTTTCAATTCTTATCTTTGATGTGAGCATCATTGAAATCATCATACCTAGCTAGGGGCGTTAAACGTTAGCGCTTGTTGGGAGGCAACCCAATTTTATTTTTGTTCATTGTCGTTTGCTCCTATTTAGTAATAAATAATATATCTAGCCTCTGGTTATATGTGGTTTTATGTTCTAATTAGTGTTTGTGCCAAGTAGAACCAATAGGATCTTCTTGGGTGATAGTTGTTTGATCTTCTTTGAAAAAGACAGAAACTTTGTGCTAACGAAAATTATTTTTAAATTTCACGAGAACATGATAAAATGCTAATTATTTTTGCAGAAGATCAATATACAAATAATCCAGGTTTTCCTAGTTTTAAATAATTTTTTGAGTTCCAGAAGTATTCGAACAAATCATATTTCTACAGACTGTTCTGTTTTTGACAGATTCTGTTTTCTATGTGTTGTTTGCTTATTTTTATGAATCTATGAGTAGTATCAGAGGGTATGAACCATAGAGAAGTTGGAATACAGTATATTTATCACCAATATAAATAAAGAATGAGTTCATAACATTACTTTAAAGTGGTGGTTTCTTTTCTTATACTAGCAGACTTCTGAGTTTCTGTTAAGTTTTGTGTTGTGAAGTTTTCAAGTTTTGGGTAAAGATTCGATGGACTATGGAATAAGGATTGGCAAGAGCCTAAGCTTGGGGATGCCCAAGGCTTCCCAAGGTAATATTCAAGGACAACCAAGAGCCTATGCTTGGGGATGCCCCGGAAGGCATCCCCTCTTTCTGTAACACCCCGGATGTAACTTTCCATATTTGTAACTCCAACTCTTGCCATTTTCGGCATTGTGATATGATATTCCCTCCGTGTTTGGGTTTTTGTCTTTCGTTTTGCATTTTGTCCATGTCATGCATTTCCTATCATGTCATCATGTGCATCGCATTCGCATACGTGTTCGTCTCATGATTCCGAGCATTTTCCCCATTGTCCGTTTTGCAATCCGGCACTCCTACATGCACCGGCGCACCCCTCTTGTCTCTTTTTCGTGAGCGGGTGTTTAACGTTCTCGGATTGGACCGAGGCTTGCCAAGTGGCCTTGGTACACCACCGGTAGACCACCTGTCAAATTTCGTGCCATTTGGAGGTCGTTTGATACTCCAACGGTTAACCGGGTAACCGCGAAGGCCTCTTGTGTGTTGCAGCCCAACACCCCTTCAAAACAGCCCAATAACCCATCTAAGTTGCTATGTGATGTTAGTTTCAGATTCTTATCAGAACATGCACTTTTGTCATTTTTGCCATGATTGATGTGTGCATCCTATGAACTTGAGCCCTACATGTGTTTTGTAATATGTCATGCCATCTTTAAAGGGGTGTATGCCATGTATTTTTGTGATCTCTGTGGTGACTAGCACAAACATGCAAACTAGGCTTCATGATGTTGCTGATTTCAGCCCCTGTTCTGCTGTTATTTTTATGCCATGTAAACTTGATGCTACAGAGAGATCCATGCATATTTTGAGATACTTCAGTAAGGATGTTTATAACATATGGTTATTCTCTATCCATCCATGCCCTTGTTTGCTATAAAATGTTTCCTGGCAGATTGTTTACATGTAATTCAATTTTGCCAAGGTTGTTGTAGTTGATCCGTATATGCTATGATGTTGTTCTTGCCATGTATAGCTTCTATGCCATGTCTTATTGATGGATGTATGCTTAGTTTATCATTAAATTCTCTGTAGTGAGTGCATCGAGCTCGCGAAGATGCCTTCATAATTCTGTCAATGTCATGCCTGTTTGCTTGAATACATTAACTTGAAACTTGCTATATTGACATGGGTGCTATTACATTTTCTGATCCCTTTTGGCTCTTGATCAGTAAGGGACTTTTGTTCAATGCCTTGAGTAGATTCATTCCATATTTTGCTATGTCTTGTTCCTGTAGCAGGTTGTTTGCTTGCTCTAAACATGCCTTCCTGATGTTAATTTCTGGCATGTTAGTATTTTCTCTAAGTCTGTGAAGCTGATATATTTTGCACTTTTGCCATGCTTGTTTGGACCTGTTATGGTGTGATTTAGCCGTAGATCAGTGTTCATCTTTTGTCAAGCATCTTGAGTAAATCACTGCCATATGCTTTGTTGGTACGTTTGGGTGCAGTAGCTTAATTTCTTGTTGCTTGCTATGTGGCATCGTGCTGTTAATGGCAGATTTGTGTCATTCTTGTTTTGCTTGCCATTTGCAAACCGTGCATCCGATTCCGGTGCTCTTTATATCGATTTCAACCGAAATCATCTCAACTTTCCAGCGGCATACTTGGTTTGCCAAGTTGATGCCTTGTTCATCATTTTCCTTCCGAAGCACGCATACGCATTGCATCTCACATCTCGCATATCATGACATGTATTGCATCATGTTGTTTGTGCATCGCCCGTGATTTATTGTGGTTACATTGTTTGTGTTCTTGCTTTGGGTAGAGCCGGGAGACGAGTACGTGAACGAGGAACCTGTTGAGAACGCCACGAGGATCAAGCTTTTGACAACTCTGAGAACCTTGCAGGCAAGATGACCATACCCTCGAAATCACTTCTATCTTTGCTTGCTAGATGCTCGCTCTGTTGCTATGCCTATGCTACGTTACCTACCACTTCCTATATCATGCCACCCATATTGCCATGTCAAACCTCTAACCATCCTTTCCTTGCAAACCGTTGATTGGCTATGTTACCGCTTTGCTCAGCCCCTCTTATAGCGTTGCTAGTTGCAGGTGAAGATGAAGTTTGTTCCTTGTTGGAACATGGATATTTTTGGGATATCACAATATCTCTTATTTAATTAATGCATCTATATACTTGGTAAAGGATGGAAGACTCGGCCTTATGCCTGGTGTTTTGTTCCACTCTTGCCCCCCTAGTTTCCGTCATACCGGTGTTATGTTCCTTGATTTTGCGTTCCTTACACGGTTGGGTGATTTATGGGACCCCTTGACAGTTCGCTTTGAATAAGACTCGTCCGGCCAAGGCCCAACCTTGGTTTTACCATTTGCCACCTAAGCCTTTTTCCCCGGGTTTTCGTGAGCCCGAGGGTCATCTTTATTACCCCGGGCGGTGCTCCTCCAGTGTTGGTCCAAACTAGAACACCGTGTGGGACCGTCCCTTGGCAACTTGGGTCACGTTGGTACCTGACGCTTCGCTTATCCGGTGTGCCACGAGAGCGAGATATGTGCAGCTCCTATCGGGATTTGTCGGCACGGTCGGGTGGTCTTGCTGGTCTTGTTTTACCATTGTCGAAATGTCTTGTAGTCCGGGATTCGAGACTGATCGGGTCTTCGGTAGAAGGAATATCCTTCGTTGACCGTGAGAGCTTATAATGGGCTAAGTTGGGACACCCTGCAGGGTATTATCTTTCGAAAGCCGTGCCCGCGGTTATGAGGCAGATGGGAATTTGTTAATGTCGGTTGTAGAGAACCCGAAGTTGAACTTAATTAAAATACATCAACGGCGTGTGTAACCGTGATGGTCTCTTCTCGTGAGTCCGGGAAGTGAACACTGATGTTGGAGTTATGTTTGTGAAATAGTTTGGGATCACTTCTTGATCGCTACTAGCTTCACGACCGCGCCTTGCTTCTCTTCTCGCTCTCTTTTGCGAATGTAGCCACCATATATGCTAGTCGCTTGCTGCAGCTCCACCTCACAACTTTGTCCTTCCTATAAGCTTAAATAGTCTTGATCTCATGGTGTGAGATTGCTGAGTCCCGTGACTCACAGATTCTACCAAAACAGTTGCAGTGCAGCGATGCGGTCACGGATGGCGCAACCGAGCTCAAGTGGGAGTTTGACGAGGAACGTGGTGCGTTACTATGTGTCTTTTCACGATGATCAGTAGTGGGGCCCAGTTGGGATGATCGGGGATCTGTGTAGCATTTGGGGTAGTCTTCTTTTATTTTGGTTCCGTAGTCGGACCTTGAGTGTAATCTGGATGATGGATGTTTATTTATGTATTGTGTGAAGTGGCATTTGTAAGCCAACTATGTATCTCTTTCCCTTATGTATTACATGGGTTGCGTGAAGATTACCTCACTTGCGACATTGCTTTCAATGCGGTTATGCCTCTAAGTCGTGCTTCGACACGTGGGAGATATAGCCGCATCGAGGGCGTTACACTTTCGTCTTCGTTCATTGGTAACTTTACTTGGAGCTATATTTTTATTCACCACATGATATGTCCTTTGCTTGGAGCGTCATTTGATGCTTGAATAAAATACCAAGATCTGAAATTCTCAAATTTTAGAGAGTCTTCACATAGTTACATAATTATTCAACTACTCATTTATCTTCACTTATATCTTTCGGAGTAGTTTGTCATTTGCTCTAGTGCTTCACTTATATCCTTTTAGAGCACAGCGGTGGTTTTGTTTTGAAGAAATAGATGAAATATCACGATTCACTTATATGATTTTGAGAGTACTAAACAGCATGGTAATTTGCTTTGGTTATGAAACTAGTCCTAATATGATAGGCATCCAAGATGGGTATAATAAAAACTTCCATATAGAGTACATTGAATACTATGAGAAGTTTGATACTTGATGATTGCTTTGAGATATGAAGATGGTGATATTAGAGTCATGCTAGTTAAGTATTTGTGAATTCTAGAAATACTTGTGTTAAGGTTTGTGATTCCCGAAGCATGCACGTATGGTGAACCGTTATGTGATGAAGTCAGAGCATGATTTATGTATTGATTGTCTTCCTTATGAGTGGCGGTCGGGGACGAGCGATGGTATTTTCCTACCAATCTATCCCACTAGGAGCATGCGCACGGTACTTTGTTTTGATAACTAATAGATTTTTACATTAAGTATGTGAGTTCTTTATGACTAATGTTGAGTCCATGGATTATACACACTGTCGGTGAACAAAAGTAGGGGCACTCCTTTTATACCCCTTTACTTGTGCACGGACAGTCGGAGGCGCGCCCACGGCCACTCTAAGCAGGGCAGAGGAGGGAAGCCGGAGAGAAGCCGAAGGCACAAGGCGATCAGAGGCAACGCCAAGACCAGAAACACAACGAGCAAAGGGGCGAGGTGGACGCCCCCGGCAAGAGCCTTGCCGGGGCAACTTGCCCAACACACACAGGGCGAGCCACCCTCCGTGGTGGCATGCAGATCTTCGTCAAGATCATGAACGCACAAGATCAGATGAGGACCAGAAGACGGCGACCCTCGGCGGGATCCTAGCCGAGGGACTTCACAAGACCCCCGGAAAGCACCTTGCGGGGCCAGAATCTAGCATACGGCAAGACCCTTGCGAAGGCGTCAGCCAGAGACCTTGCCGGCCAGCGCCCGGCCAAGACTCCGCCGCCATTCGCATGTAGCTGCCAGCCCAACCAACTAGGCAGGCACCTGCGTGGCAACATGCGGCTTCTAGGCCAACTCAGCAAGCACCTGTGTGGTGGAATGCAGATCTTCGTGAAGGCCCTGCCACCGCGCCACCTCAGCAGCCTGCCCTAAATAGCCTTGCACACATCGCTGCCACTGGCGGCGTGTCGAAGCGAAGCGAGGCGGCCCGCAGACGGTATGTGCCTCGTTCCCGTCCCCGATAAAGGTAATGGACTCCGCACTGCTGGGCGATAACCTCGCGCACTATACACCTTTCCACCTCCTGCGTGCCACTGTGGCAACCCCTTTTTGCCTATAAAAGGAGGCCCGAGGCGACCAGGAGAGGGATTCGGCTCTTTTGGGCAAGTTGCGCCCCGTAGCTAGCTCAAGAACACAAGAACACTCAAATACATCCACCAAAGCAGGACTAGGGTTTTACGCATCCTCTAGGCCCGAACCTGGGTAAATGACTCGTGTGCTTCCTGTCAGACCTGCTCTTTGCACAACTTCGCGCCCGGCGACCGTAGAAGGGATCCCAATAACCCCCTAGGTGTCGTTCTCACCGACATCTTTGGCGCGCCAGGTAGGGGGCGCAGTTGTGAAAATCTGGTCTGATCAAACCAGTGGCTTCATGGCAGCCGCCGCTTTGTGCCTTTGCTCCAGCTCCCGGGTCCGCTGGGCGACGAGCTTCTCCACCTCCTCGTCCTTGCCGCGGAGCGTTGCGGCAAGCTTCTCCTCACACGCGGCAAGGTCCTCCTCCTGGGAGTCCAGTGCGGCCTGGTGCTGGAATCGAGCGGCCTCGGTTGCGGCGGCCAGGTTCTTCACCGTCTCCTGGGCCTTCTCGATGTCGGCCTACTTCATGGTGACCTCCACATCATGCTTGGCCAGCTCGCCCTGGGCGGCCTTCAGCTCCTCACGAGCTTGGCGGAACCAAGTTTGCGTCTCGGTGATGCGTCCCTTGAGCTCCGCCTCCGCCTTGTCCACCTTGCCATCCTGGACTTGGCCTTGTCCAGGCAGGCGCGGTGGAGCGCCTGAAGCTTCTGGAAGCTGGCGCCCATGGCATGGAGAAGCCGCTCCTCCTGGGAACCATCGCCGCCGGTGCTCGGATCGTCAAGAACCTCAAGCCCGGCGGCGGCAAGCAGCTCCTCGTCGAACACCTCTCCCTCGATGGGCGCCCTGGAGCTCGACATCCCTGGGAGGTGGACGAAAAGGTCGTCACTCACCTTCAGATACCTGCCTGAGCCAGAGGCAGCAGAGGAGGAAGGCTGGTCATCAACCACCTCCTCCTCGGCAGCAGACTTGCCGGGCTCCCCGGAAGGCCCCTTGCCTGGCTCCCCGGCAGACCCCTTAGTGGCGTCCTCAGCAGCGCCCTTGGCGGCCTGCTTGGCGGCGATCTTCTCGGCCTCTGCCTCGGCGGCCTTGGCGATGTCCCCGATGACGGTGTCTATGTCCTCTGGGTCCGCCGAGGGGGATCTGGATACCGAGAAGGGGATGAGGCGAGGCCAAGACCAGGATTCAGAAAGAAGGAAAAGCAAACTGGGACGGAAGGCGAGTGGCTTACCCGTGCCGGGCTGGGAAGCAGAGGTCCCCTCCCCGCCAGCATTTGGCGCCAAGGAGAAGCCACAGGCGCTCGAGTTCGCCTCCTCCTCCTCCGTGTGCATGGGCTCGGTGCTTGGCGCCCTTGCCGGGGATGCCCCTCGGGGTGGCATGGTCGATGGGGGCGGCGTGTTCGGGGTAGCCCTTTGTGGCTCCTCCTGCTGCTGTCCTCCTCCTGCAATCACGGCAAGGTCAGCACCAAGTGATCGTGCCCCCAACACACGTTGACGAAGGGCGAGTGATGAACTTACACTGGGGGCTGTGCCGGGGGCTGCTGTCCGGGCTACTCAACACCACCAGGTGTGCCGGAAGCGCCTGCCGGGGGCTGGCCAGCCGTCGAAGTCCTGGCCCTCTTCACCCTCTGAGCCAGCGCCTCCGCGTCCCTGCAAAGATGAAAACAATACAAGATAAGCGGCACAGTTTGAAGAGACGAAGATGACAAAGAGGAGGAGAGAACACGAAGCTTACTCCTCCTCCACCACCTCCTCCTCTGTTGCCTTCCTCTTCCTCCTTGGGCTGAGGGACCTGAAGTCAAAGACGACCTCTGCGTCGACGTCTGCCGAAGGAGGGGAAGGAGGTGGGGTCTGAGCGCGCTTGGACAAAGAAGAGGCGGATGCTTTCTTCTTCGCTGCCGCGGCCCTCGTCTGGCGCGCGGACGTCTCCTGGGCTTGCCGCAGTTGCGCAGCCCTGCCGGGTTGGACCGGCTCGCCAGAGGTGGCCTGCCGCAAGACTCGCCCTCTCCCCAAAACCGGAGGGTCGACAGCTTCGGCCTCCTCCGACGACGACTCGTCGACCACATCTTCGACGAGAGGGGCCCCAGTGTCGGCGCTGCTGGCTTCCCCAACGGACTCCACCCACTGGGCGAGCTCCTTTTCCTCCGCCTCTGCCGCGGCCTTGTCCTCCACACCGCCGGTGCTCCCGGCCTCCCTGGAGAGCTCCGCCTCCGCCGTCCTGGTGACGATGTAGTCCAGCTCCGCCTGGGTGGTGTCCTGGACGAGCCGCGGCTCGGCGCTGACGTATTTCTCCTCCAAGGTGTTAAAAAACTCCTGCACCTGATCCTCCGCTGGCTCGGCCCAATTTGGGACGAGGCCGTGCGCGTTGAACTCCGGCATCATGGCGATGATGTCGTTTCGACGCGAGTTGTTGCTCAGTGGGACCAACCCCGCCGGCAACTTAAACAAGGGCCCCCTGGTGGCCTTGCCGGCCTTCGCGGCGGCCTTCGCGGCCTTACCGGACTGCTCGACCTCGCCGTCGCGATTCACGTCGAGCTGGAAAAGCTACTGGCAGAAGTGGGCGTGCCCCATCACCGTGAGGTTTTGGTCCAAGCCGGGGCGGAGCCTCATGATGTCGGCGGCGTTCGTGAAGAGCCAGGCCGGCCTTCCCTTGTTGTGCAGCGGAGCGGTTCGGCGGCGGATGAAATCCGCCCCGATCATCTCAAGGGTGAGCCCGGCCTCGGTGAGACGTCGAATCCTGGTGGTGGCGACCGTGAGCTTCTTTTCCTTGACGTCGACATCGCTCCAGTCGCTCCTGCGGACCGGCGGTGCGTGGCGGACCCGACAAAAGTCCGGCGGATCCTTCTCTTCAATCCAGCACCACCGGCCCCGCCACTCCTCCCACCTCTCCTTTTGGGCGTCATCCGGGTATGTCCTCTTCTCCTGGGTCCTTGGGATCCAGGCGACACAACCGGAAATGGCGCCCCCTTTTGGATACGAGGGAAGAAGTAGTGGCGGAAGAGCGCCATGTTGGGATGCACTCCGGCGAAGCCCTCACACAGATGAGAGAAAAGGGCCATGCACGCCACATCATTCAGAGTAAAATCCAGAAGGCGGAAGCCATAGGTGTGCATGATGTCGCAGAAGAAATCAGAGAGGGGGGCAGAGGCCGCAAGAAAAGTAGTCGACGAAGAATGGGTACCGATCCAGGCTGGCTTCGGCGAAGGCGGCGGGGATGATGCGCATGGATGGATGCCCCGTCGTCTCGCTTCCCGTCTTGCACCCCCACGGGTGCTTGAAGTAGTTCCGGAGTTCGACCGCGTCGACCGTCGACGGGAAGTACGCGTGCTGCGTCCGCCGCACCGCCAACTCACTCTCCGGTGGCTCCTTCTCCCCAGCGTCCTTGGCCACTCCCTTGCCTTTGCTGGTTTTGGGCACCATGGCGGCTGCGAGAGGCGAAGGAGGAAGGGCGATGGAGATGCGGCGGCGGGGATCAAAGGCGAAAGCTTGCAAAGGAAGGAGAAGGGGACGACGGTTCCGAGATTGGGGAAAGCATGGAGGGTAAATGAGCAGCACGCCCGCGGTTATTCCTTTTTACGGGGAAGGAGCGGGCCGCCTCTTTTCCCATTAACTGCGATGTGACGCATGCATGCGGGAACCGCCCCACGCATGACCCTCATGCACGACCCTCCACATCGCGCGTTCAACGCGGTTCGTGGGGAAGCATAGCGGACGAAAAAATTACTGTGGTAAAATCCCGCCCCGACTGCCCGCGCACCGTTTTGGGCCTGGCCCAACAACGTGTCACGCTTATGTGTGGCCCGGGCCCGGGGGCTCCTGTCGGTGAACAAAATTAGGGGCACTCCTTTTATACCCCTTTACTTGTGCACGGACAGTCGGAGCCACGCCCACGGCCACACTAAGCAGGGTAGAGGAGGGAAGCCGGAGAGAAGCCGAAGGCACAAGGCGATCAGAGGCAACGCCAAGACCAGAAACACAATGAGCAAAGGAGCGAGGTGGCTGCCCCCGACAAGAGCCTTGCTTGGGCGGCCTCCGCGGCCCCGGCAAGAGCCTTGCCGGGGCAACTTGCCCAACACCCACAGGGCGAGCCACCCTTGAGCCCATGGGTTCCAACCAAACCAACTACATTGGAACTAAGGCTCGGGAGGCGCCTTCGTGGTGGCATGACGATCTTCGTCAAGATCATGAACGCACAAGATCAGATGAGGACCAGAAGACGGCGACCCTCGGCGAGA
Organism: Aegilops bicornis; assembly: GCA_021605145.1. Lineage (NCBI taxonomy): Eukaryota > Viridiplantae > Streptophyta > Magnoliopsida > Poales > Poaceae > Aegilops > Aegilops bicornis. The sequence continues at coordinate 188,049,333 of CM038671.1, read as the reverse complement.
TCCTAGCCGAGGGAATTTACAAGACCCCCGGCAAGCACCTTGCCGGGGACGACTGCAACGCCACGGCAAGACCCTTGCCGGGCCCCGGGCAAGACCCTTGTTGAAGGCGTCAGCGGGGCCACTGCCAGGCCCGCGCCAGCCAAGACTCCACCGCCGTTTGCATGCAGCTGCCAGGCCAACCAGCTGGGCAGGCACCTGCATGGCAACATGCGGCTTCTAGGCCAACTCAGCAAGCACCTGCATGGTGGCATGCAGATCTTCGTGAAGGCCCTACCACCGCGCCACCTCAGCAGCCTGCCTGCCTACATGGCACTGCACACATCGCTGGCTTGGGCGCGTGTCGAAGCGAGGCGGAGCGGCGACGGACGGGACGAGCCTCGTTCCCATCCCCGATAAAGCTAATGGACACCTAAGTAGCGCACTTAATGCGCTTTGTCCCGTAATGCTGGGTGATAAGCTCGCGCACTGTACACCTTTCCACCTCCTGTGTGCCACTGTGGCAACCCCTTTTGCCTATACAAGGAGGCCCAAGGCGACCAGGAGAGGGATTCGGCTCTTTTGGGCAAGTTGCGCCCCGTAGCTAGCTCAAGAACACAAGAAGACTCAAATACATCCACCAAAGCAGGACTAGGGTTTTACACATCCTCGCGGCCCGAACCTGGGTAAACGACTCGTGTGCTTCCTGTCAGACCTTCTCGTTGCACAACTTCGCTCCCGCCGACCGTAGAAGGGATCCCAGCGACCCCATAGGTGTCGTTCTCACCGACACGCATTCTCGCCCTTCCACCATTGCTAGCCTCTCTTGTGCCGCGCAACTTTCGCCGGTACCATACACCCACCATATACCATCCTCAAAACAGGCACCATACCTACCTATCAAGGCATTTCCAAACCCATTCCGAGATATATTGCCATGCAACTTTCCACAGTTCCGTTTATTATGACACACTCCATCATTGTCATATTGCTTAGCATGATCATGTAGTTGACATTGTATTGTGGCAAAGCCACCTTTCATCATTCATGCATGTCACTCTTGATTCATTGCATATCTCGATACACCGCCGGAGGCATTCACATAGAGTCATATTTGTTCAAAGTAACGAGTTATAATTCTTGAGTTGTAAGAAAATAAAAGTGTGATGATCTTCATTATTAGAGAATTGTCCCATGTGAGGAAAGGATGATGGAGACTATGATTCCCCCATAAGTCGGGATGAGACTCCGAACTGAAAAAAATAAAAGAGGCCAAAGAAGCCCAAAAAAGAGAGGCCAAAGAAGCCCACCAAAAAATAAAAAAAATAAAAAAAAAATTAGAGAAAAAGAGAGAAGGGACAATGCTACTATACTTTTACCACACTTGTGCTTCAAAGTAGCACCATGATCTTCATGATAGAGAGTCTCCTATGTTGTCACTTTTATACTAGTGGGAATTTTACATTATAAAACTTGGCTTGTATATTCCAATGATGGGCTTCCTCAATATGCCCTAGGTCTTTGTGAGCAAGCGAGTTGGATGCACACCCACTTAGTTTCTTTTGTTGAGCTTTCATACACTTAGAGCTCTAGTGCATCCGTTGCATGGCAATCCCTACTCTCTCACATTGGTATCTATTGATGGGCATCTTGATAGCCTGTTGATACGCCTAGTTGGTGTAAGACTATCTTCTCCTTTTTGTCTTCTCCACAACCACCATTCTATTCCACATATAGTGCTATGTCCATGGCTCACGCTCATGTATTGCGTGAAGATTGAAAAAGTTTGAGAACATCAAAAGTATGAAACAATTGCTTGGCTTGTCATCGGGGTTGTGCATGATTTAAATATTTTGTGTGATGAAGATAGATCTTAGCCAGACAATATGATTTTGTAGGGATAGCTTTATTTGGCCATGTTATTTTGAGAAGACATGATTGCTTTATTAGTATGCTTGAATTATTATTGTTTTTATGTCAATATTAAACTTTTGTTTTCAATCTTATGGATCTGAATATTCTTGCCACAGTAAAGAAGATTACATTGATAAATATGTTAGGTAGCATTCCACGTTAAAAATTATGTTTTTTATCATTTACCTACTCGAGGACGAGCAGGAATTAAGCTTGGGGATGCTTGATATGTCTCCAACGTATCTATAATTTTTTATTGTTCCATGCTATTATATTATCCATCTTGGATGTTTTATATGCATTTATATGCTATTTTATATGATTTTTGGGACTAACCTATTAACCTAGAGCATAGTGCCAGTTTCGGTTTTTTCCTTGTTTTTGAGTTTTACAGAAAAGGAATACCAAACGGAGTCCAATTGATGTGCCAATTTTTGATGATTTTTTATGGACCAAAAGAAGCCCCCGGAGTAAAAGAGTTGGGCTAGAAGAGTCCCATGCCGTCCACGGCGGTGGGGGGCGTGCCCCCTATCTCGTGGACGACTTGGAGACCCCCCTGATGTGAGATCTACGCCAAAAATTCCAATAATATAGAAACCTTCAGAAAATAACCTAGATCGGGAGTTCCACTGCCGCAAGCCTCTATAGCCACCAAAAGCCAATCGGGACCCTGTTCCGGCACCCTATCGGAGGGGGGATGCCTCACTGGTGGCCATCTTCATCATCACGTCACTCTCCATGACGAGGAGGGACTAGTTCACCCTCGGGGCTAAGGGTATGTACCAGTAGCTATGTGTTTGATCTCTCTCTCTCTCTCTCTCTCTCTCTCTCTGTCGTGTTCTTGATTTGGCACGATCTTGATTGTCGGTGTACAAAAGTAGGGGCTCTCCTTTTGACTCCTTTACTTGTGCACGGGCAGTCAGAGCCTCCCGCCACGGCCACACATAACAGGGCAGGGAAAGGGAAACTGGAGAGAAGCTGAAGGCACAAGACGAACAAAGCAACGACAAGGACCAAGGCCACAAAGATCAGATGGACGAGCAGGCTTCCCTGGCAAGGACCCTTGCTGGGGCAGCCTGCAGCCTCAGCGGCCCCGGCAAGACCCTTGCCGGGGCACCTCACCCACGCCAGTCGAGCGAGCCACCCTCGAGCCCACCAACACCTGACAAATGCATTGGGACAGGGCTCGGGAGGCACCTTTGTGGTGGCATGTAGATCTTTGTGAAGACAAAGAATAGTCAAGATCAAATGAGGATAGGAAGGCAGCCATCCTCACCGAAGAAACCCACAAGACCCCCGGCAAGATCCTTGCTGGGGACGCCTGCGCACCACAGCAAGACCCTTGCCGGGCCACCCGACAAGGCCCTCGCCAAGCGCGCCAACAGGGCCACCGTCAGGCCCACACCATCCAAGTCTCCGTCGCCTTTCGCATGCAGCTGCCGACCCAACCAGCTGGGCAGGCACCTGCGTGGCAACATGCAGCCCTTCGTGGAGGCTCCACCACCGCGCCACCTCAGCTGCCTGCCTGCCTACATGGCCTTTGCATGCATGCATCGATGGCGGTAGCGTGTCGAAGCTTGGAGGAGCGGCGACGGACGGGACGGGCCTCGCCCCCATCCCCGATAAAGTGAAGGGACACCTAAGCCTCACATTAAATGCGCTTTGTCCTGTAATACCAGCGATAAGCTCGTGACGCTGTAGCACTTTCCACCTCCTGTGTGCCACTATGGCAGCCCCTTTCGCCTATAAAAGGAGGCCCATGGCACACGGGAGAAGGATTCGGCTCTTTCGAACCTCGCAGCACCTAGAGCTAGTTCAAGAGCTCAAGAACACTAAATGCATCCACCAAAGAAGGATCGTAGGGTTTTACGCATCTTTGCGGCCCAAACCTGGGTAAATCCCTTTGTGTCATCTCCTAGTCCCGCTCTTCTCACGATCCCCGAACCCCGCAACCATAGAAGGGATTCCAGTGATCCCATAGGTTGTGCGTGATGAGCAGCGTCACCCTGCTGGTGACCCTGCGCGCTGCCCTGGGAAGAGTCCCATGCGCCCATCACATGGTGAGGAGGGCCAGCATCTTGCCGAGGTCTTGTGGAGGTGGCGGCGGCTGCGGGACCGTGGACGCAGCTCCTTCTAACATGGTTAGAAGTCGAGGTGCATCGCGGTCCACCCAGCTCTCGCCGCCACCCACGCCCGGTGAGGCCCTAACGCAGCAGCAGCTGCTCCTCTATTTTCCTCCCGCCGCAGAGAAGCTTGACGAATGGAGTGCCACCGTCTGGAGCCTCGTCGGCATCGCCAACAATGATGAGTTGCGGCCGGCGGGACCCGTAGGCCGTCGCTCCACCGGGCTACCGCATGCCAGCGGAGGCCATGCCGGGCGACACGGCCACGGTGTACTCCCCACCTCCATTCCAACCGCCCCGGGCGTCGGTTCGTCGCGACAACGCTCGAGACGACATCTCCATCGCGTCGTCCGACCCGCGCACCAACCGCGATCAGTGTCAAGTCCTTCGGGAGCGGGCTCATGAGGACGCTCGAACTACGATCGAGCGCTGACGAGACGCGCGCTGATACGTCTCCAACGTATCTATAATTTTTTATTTCTCCATGCTACATTATCGATTGTTTTGGACTATATTGAGCTTTATTTTCCACTTTTATATTACTTTTGGGACTAACCTATTAACTGGAGGCCCAGCCCAGAATTGCTGTTTTTTGCCTATTTCAGTGTTTCGAAGAAACGGAATATCAAACGGGGTCCAAACGGAATGAAATCTTCGGGAACGTGATTTTCCCATCAGATAAGATCCAGGACACTTGGACCCTCCGTCAAGAAAGCCATGAGGCGGCCACGAGGGTAGAGGGCGCGCCCCCCTGCCTCGTGGGCCCCCCGAAGCTCCACTGACGTACTCCTTCCTCCTATATATACCTACGTACTCCCAACCGATCAGATATGGAGCCAAAAACCTAATTCCACCGCCGCAACTTTCTGTATCCACGAGATCCCATCTTGCGGCCTGTTGTTAGAACTCATGGGAAGGATTCCACCATGGAGGGCTTCTACATCATCATCATAGCCTCTCCGATGAAGTGTGAGTAGTTTACTTCGACCTTCGGGTCCATAGTTAGTAGCTAGATGGCTTCTTCTCTCTTTTTGTATCTCAATACATTGTTATCCCCCTCTATCGTGGAGATCTATTCTATTTAATCTTCTTTTTGCAGTGTGTTTGTTGAGACCGATGAATTGTGGGTTTATGATCAAGATTATCTATGAGTAATATTTGAATCTTCTCTGAATTCTTTTATGTATGATTGGTTATCTTTGCAAGTCTCTTCGAATTATCCGTTTGGTTTGGCCAACTAGATTGGTAGTTCTTGCAATGGGAGAAGTGCTTAGCTTTGGGTTCAATCTTGCGGTGTCCTTACCCGGATGTGAAAGGGTTGCAAGGCACGTATTGTATTGTTGCAATCGATGTTAACATGTTGGGGTATTTATCATTTTGCTTGAATTTATTCCTCTAAATCATGTCAGCTTGATAAAGGCGTTACTCTGATGTCATTATCTTAATACTCTAGATGCATCTTTGGATAGCGGTCGATGAGTGGAGTAATAGTAGTAGATGCAGGCAGGAGTCGGTCTACTTGTCTCGGACGTGATGCCTATATACATGATCATACATAGATATTCTCATAAATATGCTCAATTCTATCAATTGGTCAACAGTAATTCGTTCACCCACCGTAAAATACCTATGCTCTTGAGAGAAGTCACTAGTGAAATCTATGGCCCCCGGGTCTATTCTCATCATACTAATCTTCCTACGCTTTATTATTGTTTTACTCTTTACTTTGCCTTTTATTTTACTTTGCATCTTTATACCAAAAATACCAAAAATATTATCTATCATCTCTATCAGATCTCATCGTAAGAAGTATTTGTGAAGGGATTGACAACCCCTATTCGCGTTGGTTGCGAGGAGTTATTTGCTTTGTGTAGGTACGAGGGACTTGCGCGTGGCCTCCTTCAGGATTGATACCTTGGTTCTCAAAAACTGAGGGAAATACTTACGCTACTCTGCTGCATCATCCTCTCCTCTTCGGGGAAACCAGCATAAGCTCAAGGCGTAGCAAGAAGGATTTCTGGCGCCCGTTGTCGGGGAGTCTCATAAAAGTCAACATACCAAGTACCCATCACAATCCCTTATCTCCCGCATTACATTATTTGCCATTTGCCTCTCATTTTCCTCTCCCCCACTTCACCCTTGCCGTTTTATTCGCCCTCTCTTCCGTTCGCCTTCTTCCCGTATGTATCTTTGTTTGTGTTTCATCGTGCCTTCTATATGCTTGCTGAAAATCTATTGATATGGATCCACTTAAAGTGTTCTACTTGGATCATCTTCGATCCTTATGCGCTTGTGCTGAAACCCCAACTAGCCTAGTTGATGGGAAATCTTTAGATGAGCATGCTCATTTTGTGCGTCATCGTTTATGCGAAAAAGGAGACTCTTATGGTATCATATAAATAGTTTGCTTTGCTATGCTTGGAATCTTTGTGTAATGTGTGATTTTACTTGTTGCTCTAAGAACCCTAAAAAACACCTTCCCTACCTATGTGAGTTCAATGATAATGAAATCTTATTTTCTTATGCAAGGGGTGTTTATAGTTACTATGACATCGAACAAATTGAAGAATTTGTCGTTTTTAAGGGGGCTCATGAAGTTGCTTCTTTGATTGAAAAGTATGATTTTACTCTCAACAAATCTGAAAATTCCGTCATGCTTAAATTTTGCAATGAAAACCTTGCTCATAATATCTATGTCCAAGAATTTATTGAAAGAATGACCGTTGCTTTGGAAGAAAATAATGATATGCATGAATCTATATATAATGATGATTCCGATGATTTGGTTGAAATATCCCTTGATGAACATGATGCTTGCTATTCTTGTGGCCATGATGCCAATATTTATGAAGACGAATTTGCTATAGTTCCTTATGTTAAAAATAAGATCGTTGCTATTGCACCCATGCTTGATAGTTCCTTCGATGAAAAGAATGATTGCAATGATTTTACTATAAATTCTCTTGATGTCAATTGTGCTAATAATATGCAAAACCCTAAGCTTGGGGATGCTAGTTTTGCTATGTCCACTATTTGTTGCAATGATCATGATTGGGGTGATTTTCCTTATGATCTTGAAAATTTATTTAAGCCGCATTATGAATATAAGATTGATAATAGTGTTTGCAATAATACTGAAAGTGGGTTTGGAGAGGTCATGACTGTAGTTAATGTTAATCCCACTATTTCGGAAGAGTGTCAACTTCGCATGCATGTGGATCGTGTTGAGAATATGTTATCTGATAGCTATATTGTTGAATTTTCTTATGATCCTACATGTAATTATTACGAGAGAGGAAAATATGGTTATAGAAATTTTCATGTTACTAAATTACCTCTCGTTATGATGGGATTGCTATTGTTCCTTTCCGCTTCCTTGCATATGCTAGTTTTTGCTTGCTATGTTAATTTGTTTGCCTATAATATGCCTATGCATAGGAAGTATGTTAGACTTAAGTGTGTTTGTCACATGTTTTGTGATGCTCTCTTTGTGCCTCAATTCTTGTCTTTCTTGTGAGCATCATTGAAATCTCAATGCCAAGCTAGGGGCGTTAAACGATAGCGCTTATTGGGAGGCAACCCAATTTTATTTTTAGTTTTAGTTTTTGTTTCTGTTTAGGAATAAATAATCCATCTACCTTGTGTTTAGATGTGGTTTTATGTTTTAATTAGTGTTTGTGCCAAGTTAAACCTATAGGATCTTCTTGGATGATAGTTATTTGATCTTGCTGTAATTCCCAGAAATTTCCTGTTCACGAAAACAATTGTTAAAAATCACCAGAACGTGATAAAATAGTGATTCCAATTGATTCTGATCAATAAACAAATTGCCTAGGTCTTCCTGTTTTGGCTGAATTTTTGGAGTTCCATAAGTTTTCGTTAGTTACAGATTACTACAGACTGTTCTGTTTTTGACAGATTCTGTTTTTCGTGTGTTGTTTGCTTATTTTGATGAATCTATGGCTAGTAAAATAGTTTATAATACATAGAGAAGTTGGAATACAGTAGGTTTAACACCAATATAAATAAAGAATGAGTTCATTACAGTACCTTGAAGTGGTCTTTTGTTTTCTTTCGCTAACGGAGCTTCTGAGATTTCTGTTGAGTTTTGTGTTGTGAAGTTTTCAAGTTTTGGGTGAAATCTTTTGATGGATTATGGAACAAGGAGTGGCAAGAGCCTAAGCTTGGGGATGTCCATGGCACCCCAAGATAATCCAAGCACACCAAAAGTCAAAGCTTGGGGATGCCCGGAAGGCATCCCCTCTTTAAATCAACTTCCATCGGTAACTTTACTTGGAGCTATATTTTTATTCACCACATGATATGTGTTTTGCTTGGAGCGTCTTGTATTATTTGCGTCTTTTCTTGTTAGTTTAGCACAATCATCCTTTCTGTACACACCTTTTGAGAGAGCCATACATGAATTGTAATTTGTTAGAATACTCTATGTGCTTCACTTATATCTTTTGAGCTTGATAGTTTTGCTCTATGTGCTTCACTTATATCTTTTGAGCTTGATAGTTTTGCTCTATGTGCTTCACTTATATATTTTGAGCTTGATAGTTTTGCTCTATGTGTTTCACTTATATCTTTTGAGCTTTATAGTTTTGCTCTAGTACTTCACTTATATCTTTCAGAGCACGGTGGTGCATTTGTTTTAAAGAAACTATTGATCTCTCATGCTTCACTTAGAATATTTTGAGAGTCTTAAATAGAATGGTAATTTTCTTAATAATAATATGTTTGGTATTCAAGATTTGTAAAACTTTCTTTTGATTGTGTTGAATACTAAGAAAAGTTTGATGCTTGATAATTGTTTTGAGATATAAAGGTGGTAATATTAGAGTCATGCTAGTTGAGTAGTTGTGAATTTGAGAAATACTTGTGTTAAAGTTTGTGATTCCCGTAGCATGCATGTATGGTGAACCGTTATGTGATGAAGTCGGAGCATGATTTATTTATCGATTGTCTTCCTTATGAGTGGCGGTCGGGAATGACGATGGTCTTTTCCTACCAATCTATCCCCCTAGGAGCATGCGCGTAATACTTTGTTATGATAACTTGTAGATTTTTGCAATAAGTATATGAGTTCTTTATGACTAATGTTGAGTCCATGGATTATACGCATATTTATCACCCTTCCACCATTGCTAGCCTCTCTAATACCGCGCACTTTTCGCCGGTATCATACACCCACCATAAACCTTCCTCAAAACAGCCATATACCTACCTATCATGGCATTTCCATAGCCATTCCGAGATATATTGCCATGAAACTTTCCACCGTTCCGTTTATTATGAAACGCTCCATCATTGTCATATTGCTTAGCATGATCATTTAATTGACATCGTATTTGTGGCAAAGCCACCGTTCATAATTCTTTCATACATGTCACTTATGAATCATTGCATATCCGATTACATGGGAGGCATTCACATAGAGTCATATTTTGTTCTAAGTATCGAGTTGTAATTGTTGAGTTGTAAGAAAAATAAAAGTGTGATGATCATCATTTTTAGAGCATTGTCCCAAGTGAGGAAAGGATGATCGAGACTATAATTCCCCCATAAGTCGGGATGAGACTCCGGAAAAAAAAGAGGCCATAAAAAAAGAGAAAAGGCCCAAATAAAAAAATGAGAGAAAAAGAGAGAAGGGACAATGTTACTATCCTTTTACAACACTTGTGCATCAAAGTAGCACCATGATCTTTATAATAGAGAGTCTCTCGTTTTGTCACTTTCATATACTAGTGAGAATTTTTAATTATAGAACTTGGCTTGTATATTCCAATGATGGGCTTCCTCAAATTGCCCTAGGTCTTCATGATCAAGCGAGTTGGATGCACACCCACTTAGTTTCATTTGTTGAGCTTTCATATACTTATAGCTCTAGTGCATCCGTTGCATGGCAATCCCTACTCACTCACATTGATATCTATTGATGGGCATCTTCATAGCCTGTTGATACGCCTAGTTGATGTGAGACTATCTTCCCTCTTTTTGTCTTCTCCACAACCACCATTCTATTCCACATATAATGCTACATCCATGGCTCACGCTCATGTATTGCGTGAAGATTGAAAAAGTTTTGAGAATGTCAAAAGTATGAAACAATTGCTTGGCTTGTCATCGGGGTTGTGCATGATTTAAATATTTTGTGTGGTGAAGATAGAGCATAGCAGGACTATATGATTTTGTAGGGATAACTTTCTTTGGCCATGTTATTTTGAGAAGACATAATTGCTTTGTTAGTATGCTTGAAGTATTATTATTTTTATGTCAATATGAACTTTTGTCTTGAATCTTTCGGATCTGAATATTCATACCACAATTAAGAAGAATTACATTGAAATTATGCCAAGTAGCACTCCGCATTAAAAATTCTCTTTTATCATTTACCTACTCGAGGACGACGAGGAATTAAGCTTGGGGATGCACGTACGTCTCCCACGTATCTATAATTTTTGATTGCTCCATGCTATATTATCTATTGTTTTGGACTATATTGGGCTCTATTTTCCACTTTTATATTACTTTTGGGATTAACCTATTAACCAGAGGCCCAGCCCAGAATTGTTGTTTTTTTTTCCTATTTTAGTGTTTCGAAGAAACAGAATATCAAACGGAGTCCAAACGGAATGAAATCTTCGGGAACGTGATTTTCTCATGAGATAAGATCCAGGAGACTTGGACCCTCCATAAAGAAAGCCACGAGGCGGCCACGAGGGTGGATGGCGCGCCCCCTGCCTCGTGGGCCCCCCGAAGCTCCACCGACGTACTCCTTCCTCCTATATATATCTACGTACCCCCAACAGATCAGATACGGAGCCAAAAACCTAATTCCACCGCCGCAACTTTCTGTATCCACGAGATCCCATCTTGGGGCCTGTTCCGGAGCTCCGCCGGAAGGGGATCCCACCACGGAGGGCTTCTACATCATCATCATAGCCTCTCCGATGAAGTGTGAGTAGTTTACTTCAGACCTTCGGGTTGCAAGGCACGTATTGTATTGTTGCCATCGAGGATAACAAGATGGGGTATTTATCATATTGCATGAATTTATTCCTCTACATCATGTCATCTTTCTTAAGGCGTTACTCTGTTTTCATTAACTTAATACTCTAGATGCATGCTGGATAGCGGTCGATGAGTGGAGTAATAGTAGTAGATGAAGGCAGGAGTCGGTCTACTTCTATGCACTTGAGAGAAGTCACTAGTGAAATCTATGGTCCCCGGGTCTATTCTCATCATATTAGTCTTCCTAAGCTTTATTATTGCTTTACTCTTTACTTTGCCTTTTATTTTACTTTGCATCTTTATACCAAAAATACCAAAAATATTATCTATCATCTCTATCAGATCTCACTCTCGTAAGTGACCGTGAAGGGATTGACAACCCCTATTCGCGTTAGTTCCGAGGAGTTTTTTGCTTTGTGTAGGTACGAGGGACTTGCGCGTGGCCTCCTACTAGATTGATACCTTAGTTCTCAAAAACTGAGGGAAATACTTACGCTACTCTGCTGCGTCATCCTCTCCTCTTCGGGGAAAACCAACGCAAGCTCAAGACGTAGCACGCGCCACCAGTCGGACAGGCGGGCAGGGCCCGCTACGGACCACCCAGCGCCGGGAGGCTACGGTGGCCTACCTTATGAGGTGGGTTGTCCGGCTTTCACCCGTGAGCTACGGCAGTTCCAGTGGCCCTCCCACCGTATGTTCAAGCCCGACGTTGGCGAGATGTACAACGACAAGACTCACCCGTCAGAGTTCCTCAGCATCTACACCATCGCGATGCAAGCTACTGGGGCCCGCGACTATAAGGTGCTTGGCAACTACTTCCCGTTGGCACTCAAGCCTAATGTTATGTCATGGTTGATGCACTTGCCGGTGGATTCCATCTCTTCTTGGGCGGATCTGTGCCATGAATTTGTTGGCGCCTTTACCGGAGGTCACCAAGCTCATGGCGGCGAGTGATTTACACATCATCCCCACAAGGAAGGAGAAACCGGCGCAAGTACATCCAAAGGTTCAGCCGGGTGCGATACAACATCCCGATGTTCATCCGCCCGCCGTGATCGGTGCGTTCCATCGGAGCGTGCGCAATCGCAAGATGGGTGAAGAAGCTGGCGATGAACAAGGTTAAGGATGTGGCGAGCTCTATGTTACGGCGATCGATGCGCTTCGTCTTTGAGGAGGGAAGGAAGTACCCCGACGAAGATGCCGGTGCGGAAACCGACTTCACTAGCGACACCGCAACCCCAGCGAAGAAGGGCCGATGCCGTAACAGGAAGCGCAAGGGCAAGGCCGTGCTTGCCGCTGAGGGATCCGACGACACCGGCGCCACCAAGAGAAGACCAAAGCGGCGACCCGGCAAGGAGGTTGCCGGGTGTGACGCTTGCCGGGCCTTGGCGGCTGCCGACAAGCGAGGAGGCTCCGACAAGCAGTACTGCAAGATCCACCGCACTAAGGGCCACGATCTCCAAAACTGCCGGTAGGTAGAGCTGCTCCCCGAGAAGCAGAAAGCCGAGTATGAGCGGAGGGACTAGGAGAAGGACCCACATGGTGCCGAGGGATCCGGCAAGAAACGTAGCGGCCAAGGAGGCCGTCGCGGCAAGGATAATCAGCAAGAGAGGCCCGCTCCGGGCCATGACAAGATGTAGGAAGACGATGATCATGATGAGGACAACGAGTCCGGCGGCCACGAGTTTCAGAAAGCCACAGAGGCCATGTGCGTCGATGGTGGCGCCTCACTGCATACATCCCACCGCCAACTCAAGCAGTGAGCGCGTGAGGTCACAGCGGTGGATCCAATGTTCGACGCACGGAAGCCGCTGAAATGGTCCAGCACGCCCATCATCTTCAACACCGAGGACCACCCCGACCGCACTACTGCGGTCGGGTGCTTGCCAGTGTTGGTCTCACCAACAATTCGCAACCTCAAGGTGACGAAGATGTTGGTTGACGGCGGGGCCGGCCTGAACTTGATCTACTTTGTTGTGGTCAAAAGGCTGCAGATCCCTGATGAAGACCTCGAGGAGACGGGCACGTTCCAAGGGGTTAATCCGGGGAGGAGCCTGCCAAAGGGAAAGATCACGCTGCCCGTGACATTCGGCGGCGAGTTGAACCACAAGACGGAGAGGATTGTTTTAGATGTAGCCGAGATCCCTTTGCCTTACAACGGGATCCTCGGCCGCCCGGCACTAGCCAAGTTCATGGCGGCTTCACACTAGCCTACAACATGCTGAAGATGCCCGTGCCGATGAACATCATCACCGTCCCCTCCGACAAGAAAGATGCATTGATCTGCGCCGACCAACTCTATCGGGAAGCAGTTGCAGCAGCTGCCGCTAAGGCACCTGCTCCTGCCGACTGAGCCAGGGGGGAAGAAGACCGGCGAGACCCCTCGCACTCACTCCGGCAAGCGCACCTCTTCGGGGTGTTGCGCTCCCGTTGATGTCGTGCCAAAGAGCTCCGCCGGCAAGAGCAAGAAGTCCAGAGCCGCACCACCAGAGACCAAGAAGGTGCCCGTCAAGGAGGACAGTACGGGGGGAGCTTCTACCATAATCTCCACCCTCGACGACAAATAGGAAAGCGAGCTCGTCACCTTCCTGCCGGCGAATGTCGATGTGTTTGCATGGCAAGCCTCCGACATCCCCGGCGTTCCCAGGGAGGTGATTGAGCACCACCTTGCTGTCTGCCCTCATGCGTGGCCTGTCAAGCAAAAGGTCAGGAAGCAAGCTCTGGAGAGGCAGGAGTTCATCATGGAGGAAATCAGAAAGCTAGAGGCGGCAGGTTTGGTGAGGGGAGTACTCCATCCGACGTGGTTGGCCAATCCGGTGGTAGTGCGCAAGGCAAACGGGGAGTGGAGGCTATGTATTGATTACACAGACATCAATAAGGCCTGTCAAAAGGATCCTTTCCCGTTACCGCGCATTGACCAGATTGTTGACTCCATGGCTGGGTGTGACCTCTTGTCATTCCTTGACGCCTACTCAGGATACCACCAGATCTTCATGACAAAGGAAGGCGAGGAAAAGACAGCATTCATCACCCCATGTGGTACGTATTGCTTTTTACGGATGCCTTTCGGGTTGAAGAGTGCCGGCTCAACCTTTGCAAGAGCAGTCCAAATTGGTTTTGAGCCCCAGCTACATAGAAATATGGAAGCTTATATGGATGACATAGTGGACAAAACCAAGGACAAAGCAACACTTGTACAAGATCTGGAGGAAACATTTGGGAACCTGCACAAGATCAACCTCAAATTGAACCCTGAGAAGTGTGTCTTCGGCGTCCCGTCCGCCAAGCTTCTCGGGTTCTTTGTGTCCTAGCGCGGGATTGAAGCAAACCCAGATAAGATCAAGGCCACCGAGCAGATTGAGGCACCCAAAGCGGATCAGGGCGATGCGTCGGCCTTTGGCTGCGTTGCTGCCATGAGCCGGTTCATCTCCAAGTCCGCGGAGCGTGCCCTTCCTTTTTTCAAGATCCTGAAGAAGTCAAGGCCGGTGGAGTGGACCCTCAGAGACCGAGGCAGCGCTGCAAGATTTGAAGAAATACCTCTCCTCTACCCCAGTGCTGGTTTCGCCTAAACCACAAGAACCGTTGCTGCTTTACCTAGCGGGAACAAATCAGGTGGTTAGCGCCGCACTAGTGGCACAGAGAGAGGTTGATGAGGAGACGATAGCAGCGTGAGCGGCGGTTGACGGGCGAAACCCTCCCGGCAGGCTCAGTCCGGAAAGACTGAGTCCCGACAAGGCTCGGTCCCGGCAAGGCTGGCGCGAAATGACGGGACCCACACGACCGGGTGAAGAGGCGCAGAAGAAGAAAATGGTACAACACCCAGTTTACTTCGTCAGCTCCCTCTTGCAGGGGGGCTAGGTCGAGGTACTCAGGTGTGCAAAAGCTGCTCTTCGTCCTCCTTATGGCTCTGAGGAAGCTGTGCCATTATTTCCAAGCGCACGAGATCACGGTGGTCACCCGCCTCCCATTGCAACGGATACTGCATAATCCAGATGCAACGGGGAGGATCGTGGAATGGGCCCTGGAGCTGTCAAGTTTCGGTTTGAAGTTCGAAAGTACCTCGATGAATCAGAGTAGAGTCTTGGCGGAGTTTGTTGTGGAATGGACCTCGACGCCCGACGAAGAGGTACATGAGACCACTCTCCCCGGCAAGGAAACAAGCCGCCACTGGGCCATGTACTTTGATGGTGCCTTCTCACTGCAAGGCGCCGATGCTGGTGTGCTGCTTGTCGCACCCATGGGAGAGCACCTCAAGTATGTCATCCAGATGCACTTCCCCCGGGAGATGTCAACCAACAACACCGAAGAGTACGAGGGATTGCTTGCCGGTCTCAGGATCATGGCAGACCTCGGAGTTAAAAAGCTCGTCATCAGGGGCGACTCACAGCTCGTCGTCAGGCAGATCAACAAAGATTATCAAAGTCCGTTGATGGAAGCTTACGTAGATGAGGTGAGGAAACTGGAGGAGCGCTTTCACGGTATACAAGCGGAACATGTCCCTCGAGCGGAGAACGACATCGCCGACTACCTGTCAAAGCGCGCTGCCCTCAAGCTACCTGTGGAACCAGGTACTTTTGTGCTTCAGTTAACCCAACCACCCGTTGAGCCGTCAACCGGGCAGGACAAGCGGAGGAAGCTAGGCCCCGGCAAGTACTTCCCCACCGAGCTCCCCGGAGCCGTCGGCGAAGATGTTGCCGCGGATGCCGATCCTGCCGCGGGACAGCCGACTCCGGCAGGACCTCAGGTCATGGTCGTGGAGGCGGCTGAGGGAGTCCTGGACTAGGGGGTGTCCGGATAGCCGAACTATCATCGCGGCCGGACTCCAAGACTATGAAGATACAAGATTGAAGACTTCGTCCCGTGTCCGGATGGGACTTTCCTTGGCGTGGAAGGCAAGCTTGGCGTCTGGATATGTAGATCTCCTACCATTGTAACCGACTCTGTGTAACCCTAACCTATCCGGTGTCTATATAAACCGAAGGGTTTTAGTCCGTAGGACGAACAACAATCATAACATAGGCTAGCTTCTACGGTTTAGCCTCCTTGATCTCGTGGTAGATCTACTCTTTTACTACCCATATCATCAATATTAATCAAGCGAGAATAGGGTATTACCTCCATCGAGAGGGCGAACACAGGTAAAAACATCGTGTCCCTTGTCTCCTGTTACCATCCGCCTAGACGCGATTAAGGACCCCCTACCCGAGATCCGCCGATTTTGACACCGACATTGGTGCTTTCATTGAGAGTTCCTCTGTGTCGTCACCGATAGGCCCGATGGCTCCTTCGATCATCAACGACGACGCGGTCCAGGGTGAGACTTTTCTCCCCGGACAGATCTTCGTATTCGACGGCTTTGCACTGTGGGCCAATTCGCTTGGCCATCTGGAGCAGATCGAAAGCTACGCCCCTGGCCATCAGGTCAGATTTGGAAGTTTGAACTATACGGCCAATGTCCGCGGAGACTTGATCTTCGACGGATTCGAGCCACAGCCGAGCGTGCCGCACTGTCTCGATGGGTATGATCTAGCTCTGCCGCCGGACGGTGCCCTGGAGGCCGCACCAGCATCCGCTCCGATCCTTAGTCCGGAGCCGGATTCCCCGATCGAGGACGAGTGGTTGGACATCGCCTCGGGGGCTACGATCTATACGGTGATTGAGCCTAACTCGATCCCTGTCCTTTGCGAAGACCTTGACTCCAGGGTGCCGAACTCTTCTCCGGACTCCGAACCCTCCGCGCCCCTGCCAATCGAATCCGATTGGGCGCCGGTCATGGAGTTCACTGCCGCAGACATCTTTCAGCACTCGCCTTTTGGCGATATCCTGAACTCACTAAAGTCTCTCTCTTTATCCGGAGAGCCCTGGCCGGACTACGGACAGGAAGGTTGGGATACGAACGAAGAAGAAATTCAACGCCCACCCACAACCCACTTTGTAGCCACTGTCGATAATTTAACCGACACGCTCGACTTCGACTCCGAAGAAATCGACGGTATGGACAACGATGCCAGAGACGACCAAGACCCAGCGCCTACAGGGCACTGGAAGGCCACCTCGTCATACAACATATACATGGGGGACATGCCAAAAGATGGGAACGGCGATGGAACAACGGAGGATGACCCCTCCAAGAAGCAACCGAAGCGCCCGGCGTCGGGCGCCGCTCTAAATCCCGCCACAGAAACGGTGATTCCGGCACGGAGATAATAACACCGGACGGTGCGAAGACAACCCCCTCGGCCAGGACTCAAGCGGGAGGAGGGAGAAGCAAGTCCGCTGTGATGCGGCACAAAGAGAGGTAGAGGGCGATAATTATGCGCCTCCCTCGAAGATGAGGCAAGCCTCAATGACGAATTAAATGTCGTGCACGAGGATCCCGCTTGAACAGGGCGTTTCAAGCGCGAGCTTATGGCCACGGCAAGCAGCCTCAAGAAAAACAGCAACGACTTAGAGCTGACCAAGACCTGCTAGGCAGCGGATGGACTGAAGTCCTCGCAGCGAAGAGTATGAACTCGAGCGCCCCTCCAAAAGCTACCCCCAAGCGCAGGCCGTTGCCTCGATCAGAGGAGGAAGCACCCAAGTCACCAGCACACGACATGGCAGACCTGCCACCCCGTGGCCGCGACAGAGAAGCCTCTCGGCCCTCCGCTCAAGCCACACCCCGACGCCACTAAAAAAGTACCAAGGCACGGGAAAACGTGACGGACTTGCGAGATATATTGTAGGATAAGGCAAAACATACAAGATCGATCTATGGATTGCGTGGGCACCCAACGACTCGGGATGATTACCGTCACGCCGGATACAGCAAACCCTGCCGGGCCGAACATAGTAGACAAAGCTCATATGAGCTACGTCGTGATATAGCCCAATACAGAGGCGCCACACACCCACTATGCTTCACAGATGAAGTAATGGATCATCAAATCCATGAGGGCTTCAAACCCGTAAATATCGAATCATACGATGGTACCACAGATCCTGCGGTCTGGATCGAGGACTATCTCGTCCATATCCACATGGCCCGCGGTGATGATCTACATGCCATCAAATACCTCCCACTCAAGCTTAAAGGACCAGCTCGGCATTGGCTTAACAGCTTGCGGCAGAATCAATTGGTTGTTGGGAGGACACGGAAGCCGCATTCCTTGATAACTTCCGGGGCACATATGTGCGACCACCGGGCCGATGACCTTAGCCATATAATTCAGCAGCCAGAGGAATCGACCAGACAATTCTGGACACGGTTCCTAACAAAGAAAAATCAAATCGACTGTCCGGATGCAGAGGCCCTTGCAGCCTTCAAACATAACATCCACGACGAGTGGCTTACCCGGCACCTAGGACAGGAAAAGCCGAAATCCATGGCAGCCCTTACAACACTCATGACCCGCTTTTGTGCGGGAGAGGACAACTGGCTAGCTCGAAGTAACAACTTAACCAAAAACCCTGGTAATTCGGATACCAAGGACAACAATGGCAGGTCGCGTCGCAACAAAAACAAGCGCCGCATTAACGGCGACAATGATGAAGATACGACAGTCAATGCCGGATTCAGAGGCTCTAAACCCGGTCAGCGGAAGAAGTCATTCAAAAAAAATACCCAGGGCCCGTCCAACTTGGACCGAATACTCGATCGCTTGGGCCAGATACATGGCACCCCCGAAAAACCAGCCAATCACACCAACAGGGATTGTTGGGTGTTCAAGCAAGCAGGCAAGCTAAGTGCCGAACTCAATGACAAGGGGCTACATAGCGATGGCGAGGAAGAGCCCGGCCGCCGAACAATAGAGGACAGAAGGGCTTTCCCACACAAGTGCGGACGGTGAACATGATATACGCAACCCACATACCCAAAAGGGAGCGGAAGCGTGCACTAAGGGACGTATATGCGATGGAGCCAGTCACCCCAAAGTTCAACCCATGGTCTTCCTGCCCGATCACATTCGATCGAAGGGACCACCTCACTAGCATCCATCATGGCAGTTTCGCCGCATTGGTTCTTGACCCAATCATTGACGGATTTCACCTCACCAGAGTCCTGATGGACGGCGGTAGCAGCCTGAACCTGCTTTATCGAGGACGGCGCATAAAATGGGCATAGACCCCTCAAGGATTAAACCTACAAAGACGACCTTTAAAGGCGTCATACCGGGTGTAGAGGCCAATTGTAGAGGCTCAGTTACACTTGAAGTGGTCTTCGGATCCCCGGGTAACTTCCGAAGCAAAGAGTTAATCTTTGACATAGTCCCGTTCCGCAGCGGCTATCACGCACTGCTTGGACGAACCGCATTTGCAAAGTTCAATGCGGTGCCGCACTACGCATACCTCAAGCTCAAGATGCCAGGCCCTCGAGGAGTAATCACGGTCAATGGAAACACTGAACGCTCTCTCCAAACGGAGGAGCAAACGGCGGCCCTCGCGGCGGAGGTGCAAAGGAGCCTCTCACAGCAATTCTCGAGTCCGGCCACTAAGCGTCCGGACAACATCCAAGCAGCGCCGGAGTAACCTACAACAAGACCGCTGGCACGATTCAAGCAGCGTAGCAATCCGGCCCCAACCCCAGCCCTCGCGAAATTGCGAAGCCCGATTACGCTGGCGTACATAACTACGCTCTGGAGATACCATGGGCATAAGGGAGCGGCACGACCACGACACGCCCGAATGCGGCTCGACCGCACGGGGGCTCCGATTGTGTCATTCTTTTCCTTTTTCTTTTTCTTACTTTCGGGACTCCGTTCTCGAAGTCTGTCGGCACTAGAATTGCCGAACTAAAGATGCAACAGCCAGGAAGCTGACTCGCCGAGTGTTCAGGTGGTCTCTACTACGAGCATTATACCTGTTTTATATACCATCCCGCAGCTTACCCCATGAGGGGGACATGTTAAATAGTCCCATCACTTGCTTATCGCACAATTTGTATCGTTCTGCTTTTATTTGCAGTTTCTTTTAATAACCAATATATAGCTCTTGCCTATTATTGCACTCCTTTCTTTATCTATATATATGTTCATTTCATGACATGTTGCACCCGTACACTTTAGTGCGGCCAATACACCGAGGATTAAGTACCCCAAAATTATGGTGTGATAAGTCCGAACACTTTCACAAGTGCGGCACCCTGAACTTATAGCATTATATGAATCGGCTCCGAATCAATAGTTAGGTTTGCCCGGCTCCCGTGTTTTGGTACCTTACATTCCATTATATCGGCTAAGGTAGAACCGAGAGAACCACTGCGATTGTGCCCCAGTTGAGTTGGGTCGAGCACCTCAGTGGAGAAAGCTAAAACTGACCGTCATGATAGGGCGAGAGCATGTCGCTGTTCGAGAGGTTTTTTGGGTCCCTAAAGACTTATGCCGCTTAGAGCGAGGAACCGAATTGTCCGCCAAAGGCGTGGATAGCGCCCGAACTCGGTCTTCCGAATACTAGGGAGCTGAAATTTAAAATTATAGAATTCTATGGCTAAGTGAGAGTGTTCAAGCATTATAAGTCTGGTTGCCTTGTTCGTTGTGTTGAGCGCCTCCTAGATGGACCCAAGAATGGGAACAAGAGTGCTCAAGTTTATCCCGAACACCCGGCACTTTCGTGGCATGGGGCTGAAGCCAACGACTTGCCATCTCTCAAATTTGATAAACGGCCGCACAGAAGGTAATATTTTAAATTAACAAGCGTTGCTTAGCGCATATGAACAAGTTTTCAGCGTCTAGGATAACAAATGCGAGTCTATTCAAAAATTACATCTCTGGAGCACTCATCCACTATTCGGCGGGCACCCTTCAGGAGGCCCTCATAGTACATTTCGGGCGTGCGATGCTCCTTGCCCTTCGGTGGCCCGTCCGTCACAAGCTTCTCCGCATCCAGCTTGCCCCAGTGCACTTTAGCATGGGCAAGGGCCCGACGGGCAACTTCAATGCAGATGGAGCGCTTGATGACTTCAATTCGTGGGCAGGCGTCCACCAGCCGCTGCACTAAGCCGAAGTAGCTCCCAGGCATGGCTTCCAATGGCCACAACCGAACTATAAGGCCCTTCATGGCCTGTTCGGCGACCTTGTGGAGCTCGACCAGCTGCTTCAGCTGGTCGCTCGAGGGCCGGACGTTCGGCCTCGACCCTCTGAGACCAGAACACCTTCTCCGTCGAGCTCCCCTCCTTGGCGCGGTAGAACGCGGCAGCATCCGATACACTACGAGGCAGATCTGCGAACGCTCCTGGAGAGCTCCGAATCCGGGTAAGTAATAGGTAATTCACTTTCACATTCTTGCTCTGCATAAAGAATGCCTTACCCGCCGCGATCTTCTTTATTGCCTCAATCTCTGGAGGGCTTTTTGGGCCTCGGCCTTAGCAGCTTTGGCACTCTCAAGAGCGAAGCAAGCTCGGACTCTCGGGTCTTGAGTCAAGCTCCAAACCCTCGTGTTTTTCCACGAGTGCACAGAGCTATTGTCGCACCTCCGCCAGTGCGCCTCCCCTTCTCTCGCTCGTCGTTCAGCCGCTTTGTTTTCGGCCACGGACACCGCTTCCTTCAGGGTCGCCACCTCGATCGTGGCCCCTGCAGTACCCATGCTATCCCTGTTATTTTTTGCAACCGAAACCTTTCTATAAGGTATTTCTTTAATAAGGTATTACTTACCTTCCTTGTCCTCGAGCTGCTTCTTGGCAAGGCCGAGCTCGTTTTCGGACCGCTCGAGGCTCTGCTTCAATGCATTGACCTCCGCAGTCAGTGCGGCAGAGGTCAGCAGCGCAGCCTGCATTCCCATATTGACATACTTATGTTAGACTCCTGCGTATATCTTTTTAGATCCTTAGTCCGGCTTTTCTTTCCGAACACCGAACTAAGCATCAGAACTCTTGTCTATGCGGTAATATTTTTACATATTCTAAACTTACCTCAAAGCCTGTTAGAAGGCTGGTACAGGCTTCAGTCAGCCTGCTCTTGGCGGACTGAACTGTCCGGATCACCGCACTCATAACAGTGCGGTGCTCCTCCTCGATGGAAGCGCTGTTAAGTGTTGTTAAGCTCCTCCTCGTCTTACCCTTCTTACGAAGGGACCGCTTGCCGGACTCCGGAACCGCTGAAGGTTCCGGCATGGAGTCCGGACGAGGGTCGGGCTTAGAGCCCCTGGGGGTCTCGCCCCCCACGCGCCTGGAGTCCGGGAGGTTGCCTTGCGGCGTGAGGCGAGGAGGCGGCCGGAAGTGAAGTACTCTCCATTTTCGACGAACTCGGGACCCGCTCGTCGAAGCGGCGAGCTCGCTCTTGGGCGGGCTTCATGATTGTTCGGCATTAGAGAACACTATGCAATGATGAAAAAGCCATGGGTATCCAGACACTTACGATCTTGCTAGGGTCTTGGCCCTCGTTGGCCACTCCTCCTCGTCGTCATCGACGTTGGTAGAGAAGTCCGGAGGAAGGGTCCTTCCCTTCTTAGACCCTCCGACCTCCCTAGTTGGGGCGGCCTTCCTTTTCCTCTCCTCCCCCGCTGGGGGAGAGGCTTCTTTTTCCTCCTCCTCGTTTTCAGGAGAAGATTCTGCTTGAGACTGACGACTGGCGTTGGGAGCTCCTTCGAGTTCCCGTGGCCTCCTTCTTGGCCTTCTTCTCCGACACCACATGGGGGACCGGAGCCAGCAGCCCCGTCAATCGGGCGTCCGCTGGGTCTTCCGGCAAAGGATCCGGACAGTTAATCTATCCGGACGTCTTCAGCCAGCCCTGTCAAAGATTAGGGAGTTTTAGATCCCACATAGAGTCAATCTATGAAAAAAGAGTCCCGTAAAGGGTAAAATAACCTACCTCGCCGGCTTGACGCTGCAAGCTGTATCCGCGATCTTTGTTAGCGGATGCGGGGGCTTCGGCGCCCTTGAACAACACATTCTAGACATCTTCGTACGTAGTGTCGAAGAGCCGACTCAAGGTTCAGTGCTGTGCCGGATCAAACTCCCACAAATTAAAGGCCCGTTCCTGGCATGGGAGAATCCGGCGGATGAGCATGACCTGGAATACATGGACAAGCTTGAGCTTCTTGTCCACCAGGTTTCGGACACAGGTTTGTAGTCCGGTCAGCTCTTCCGAATCACCCCACTTCAGGCCCGTCTCTTTCCATGATGTGAGTCGTGTGGGGGAGCCAGATCTAAATTCGGGGGCCGCCGCCCAGTTGGAGTCGCGCGGCTCGGTGATGTAGAACCACCCTGATTGCCACCCCTTTATTGTCTCCACAAAGGAGCCCTCGAGCCAAAGGACATTGGGCATCCTGCCCACCATAGCGCCTCCGCACTCCGCCTGTCGGCCGCCCACTATCTTCGGCTTGACGCTAAAAGTCTTCAACCATAAACCGAAGTGGGGTTGGATGCAGAGGAAGGCCTCGCACACAACGATAAACATCGAGATATTGAGGATAAAGTTTGGGGCCAGATCGTGGAAATCCACGCCATAGTAGAACATGAGCCCCTGGACAAATGGGTGAAGTGGAAAACCTAGTCCGTGGAGGAAGTGGGGGAGAAACACCACCCTCTCATGGGGCCCGGGGGTTGGAATGAGCTGCCCCGCGTCGGGCAGCCGGTGCGCGATGTCGCCGGACAAGTATCCGGCCTACCGCAGTCTTGTGACGTGCCCCTCCGTGACGGAGGAGGCCATCCACCCGCCTCCCGCTCCGGACATAGTTGGAGAAGGTTGAGGTGGGATGTGCGGGCTTGGGCGCTGGAGCTCGAGTGCGCGAAAATGGATGAGCAAAGGAGGAAGAAGGCGTAGGTGAAAAGGTAGATCCTTATCCCCTTATATGGACGGACGAAGCTATGCGTCCCCCACCAGCCTGGTAAAACTCGCCTATCTCCCAAGCGCCGTAATCAATGGCGCGGATGGGTTACCCACGTCCGTATTGAAGGGAATCCCGGAATAAGGGGCATGATCTATGCTTTCATAAAGACGTGCCAGGGAAACCGCCTCGCTAAACACGCTGAGGTGGAACAGTAAAAAACGATTCATATAAAGGCCTGGCCGTGGTGTGATGTCACGCCGCGGAATACGTCAGCAGATCTGTGTAAAAGTTATTCTCTCTATGGTGGTATGTGGAACTCGTTTTGCAGAGCCAGACACTATCCTTGTATTCAAAACCTTCTATGAAGTATTCGGAGGAGGAACCCGCCTTGCAATGCCGAAGACAATATGCGCGCCGGACTCGTCGTCATTGAAGCCTGGTTCAGGGGCTACTGAGGGAGTCCTGGACTAGGGGGTGTCCGGATAGCCGAACTATCATCGCGGTCGGACTCCAAGACTATGAAGATACAAGATTGAAGACTTCATCCCGTGTTCGAATGGGACTTTCCTTGGCGTGGAAGGCAAGCTTGGAGATACGGATATGTAGATCTCCTACCATTGTAACCAACTCTGTGTAACCCTAACCTATCCGGTGTCTATATAAACCGGAGGGTTTTAGTCCGTAGGACGAACAACGATCATACCATAGGCTAGCTTCTAGGGTTTAGCCTCCTTGATCTCGTGGTAGATCTACTCTTGTACTACCCATATCATCAATATTAATCAAGCAGGAGTAGGGTATTACCTCCATCGAGAGGGCCCGAACCTGGGTAAAAACACCGTGTCCCTTGTCTCCTTTTACCATCCGCCTAGACGCACAGTTCGGGACCCCCTACCCGAGATCCGCCGGTTTTGACACCGACAGCGGTCGCTCCCGTGGCAGAAGAGATGCCTTTGGTCCTTGTCGTTGAGCCACAGGCTCCGGCATGGGCGCATCACACTGTCCGGTTCCTTAAAAAAGGAGAGCTTCCTGAGGAGCAAGCAGAGGCAGAAAGAGTAGCCCGCCGGTCTGCTCTGTACCAATTCGTTGATAACATATTGTACAGAAGAAGACCGAATGGGGTGAAATTGATGTGCATCTCCCGGGAGGAAGGACTAAAGCTGTTGGCAGAGATACATGGAGGTATATGTGGCTCCCACATAGGGTCGAGAGCCCTTGTCGGCAAGGCCTTCCGGCAAGGTTTCTTCTAGCCCACTGCCCTCCAGGATGCGACGGCACTAGTAACCAAGTGTGAAGCGTGTCAGTTCCATTCAAAGAAGCTTCATCAACCAGCTCAAGCCCTTCAAACTATACCTCTCTCCTGGCCCTTCTCGGTGCAGGGGCTCGACATATTGGGCCCTTTCCCCGTCTTGTCGGGGGCTTTGAGTACTTATGCGTCGCGATCGACAAGTTCACAAAGTGGCCAGAGGTGGAAGCAGTGAGGAAGGTGACAGCGCAGTCAGCCATCAAGTTCTTCAAGGGACTAGTATGCTGTTTTGGGGTGCCCAACAAGATCATCACCGACAACGGCAAATAGTTCACAAGCCATGCCTTCATTTAATACATTGAAGATCTCGGCAGCAGGGTCTGTTTTGCTTCCATGGCACACCCACGGAGCAACGGCCAAGCGGAGAGAGCAAATGCTGAAGTCCTGCGAGGCTTAAGGACGAAGACTTTTGACAAAGGCGCAAGAGCGAAGGCACCGGATTGATGAGTTACTGCGGTTCTTTGGTCAATCGAGCGATGCCAAATCGAGCCACCGCCGACACCCTTTGCCCTGGTTTACGGGGCAGAAGCAGTTCTCCCCACATAACTCATATACGGGTCACCTCGAGTGCTCGCTTATGATGAGCTTGAGCAAGAGAGATTGCGGCAAGATGACGCGACACTCCTTGAGGAAGATCGTCTCCGGCCGTGTGTGAGAGCAGCATGCTACCAGCAAGCCTTGCGCCGCTACCATAGCCGCAAGGTTCATGCCCGGAGCTTTGAGGAAGGCGACCTTGTTCCTCGGCACGTTCAGTCGGCCAAGAATTCCAACAAGTCGACGCTAAAGTGGGAAGGCCCTTATCGGGTAATACGAGTCACCAGGCCTGGCGCAGTCCGCCTGGAGACCGAAGATGTCATCCCAGTGAGCAACTCCTGGAACATCGAGCATCTTCGCAAGTTTTACCCATAAGGCGCAGCTTGAGCCTCGGCAAGCCACCTTTTGTACAAGCTTTGCCGACAAGGCATGTGACCCTTTGTACAAAGCCAGGCGCAGACCCTGAGCATAAATAAATGAAGCGCTGGCGCCCTAAGTTATAGCATGCATGCTAGGTTGAGTCTCTTCCTTGGTTAGGGTTGATAGTGCTTAGCGGCGGCTAACCCCTTGCATAGAGGTCGAGTGCGCGTCTCTCTGTTCTTCTCTGTCTTCTTTGGTTCACAGGACACATGAATATCCTTGCCGAGCTGCTTTGGAAGAAAGGGGACGGACCGGCGTCCGGGCCCCAGCAAGCCAGTATTGCCGGGGGCTACAAGAGCAAAGATCCACCCGTGGAAAGCCAAGGTTGCCGGGGGCTGCAGATTCAGATAATTTCTCTATCCCTTATCATGTGTTTCGTTATGGACTGAGGTATGTGAAACCTCATTTTATCCTTGGGCTACCGTGCTCCCCTCATTCCGGACCCTAGGACTCGTCTCCTGGGACCGAGTTTGGTCATAGTCGCGGCAGCAAGGAAATGAAACGAGGAGCCTAAGCCCACCTCATCCCTGCCCCCGCCAAGGGCGTGAGAAAGTTCGAGCGAAGTGGGTGGATGGCAAGGCCTGTTGCCGGGCGAGAAAATGTTTATCTTAAAGGTAACAAGGATTTACTCCTTGTCGTGGGTTTCACCTGCGAACAAAAAACCCGGCAAACATCCCTTTTTCAATTAAAAACATCCCGTACAGGTACAGTTCATACGAAATGAAAAACATGAACAAGGGGATAACAAGTTCTAAAGTTAATAAAGGCCCGCAGGCTTACAAACTAAAAAAGAGATAAGATGCCCATAATCCCTTTCTTGTCCCTCTCTTCAGGAGGCAGGACAAGGAAGCAGAAGGGCAAAAGGTGCTCCTAGGCGAGCTACGGATGGCAGAAGACACCAAGGGAACATCTCGGTGGCCGTCCAAGGGCTGGATGGTGATGGCGGCGCCGAGGCGAGGCTCAAGGCAGCGGCAGGACGTCAATACGCGACGAAGGCGTCGGTGCCCATGTACTCCGACTTGACGGCCTTGCCGCTCGCCCTCTTCCTCTTCCGCAGCCTCCCAACGCCAGCCGCCCAAGGAGACGACCCCGAGAAGTTCAAGGAGCCGGCGACACGGATGATGGGGTCACCGGTGCCGCATGGAGCGGCGCCCGACGCCTAGTCGGACCCTGTTGGGGAACGTTGCAGAAAATAAAAAAGTTCTATGCTTCACCAAGATCAATCTACGGAGTCATCTAGCAGCGAGAGAGAGGAGTGCATCTACATACCCTTGTAGCGCGGAAGCGTTCAAGAGAACGAGGTTGAGGGAGTCGTACTCGTCGTGATCCAAATCACTGAAGATCCTAGTGCCGAACGGACGGCACCTCCGCGTTCAACACACGTACGGTTGGGGAAGACGTCTCCTCCTTCTAGATCCAGCAAGGGGGAGGGAGAGGTTGACGGAGATCCAGCAGCACGACGGCGTGGTGGTGGAAGTAGCGACAATCTCGGCAGGGCTTCGCCAAGCTCTACAAGAGGGAGAGGTGTTGCGGAGGGAGAGGGAGGCTCCAGGAGCAGGGGTGCGCAGCCCTCCCTCTCCCCCTCTTTATATAGGGGCCCTGGGGGGGCGCCGGCCCCCTAGAGATCCCATCTCAAGGGGGGGGGCGGCGGCCAAGGGGGGGGGGGGACTTGCCCCCCAAGTCAAGTGGGGCGCCCCCCCCCCACCCCTAGGGTTTCCAACCCTTGGCGTAGGGGAGGACCAAGGGGGGCGCACCAGCCCACCAGGGTCTGGTTCCTTTCCCCACTTCAGCCCATGGGGCCCTCCGGATAGGTGGCCCCACCGGTGGACCCTCAAGACCCTTAGGTGGTCGGTACAATCTGGTGACCCCCGAAACTTTCCCGATGGCCGAAACTAGACTTCCTATATATAATTCTTCACCTCCGGACCATTCCGGAACTCCTCATGACGTCTGGGATCTCATCCGGGACTCCGAACAACTTTCGGGTTACCGCATACTAATATCTTTACAACCCTAGCGTCACCGAACCTTAAGTGTGTAGACCCTACGGGTTCGGGAGACACGCAGACATGACCGAGACGACTCTTCGGCCAATAACCAACAGCGGGATCTGGATACCCATGTTGGTTCCCACATGCTCCATGATGATCTCATCGAATGAAACACGATGTCGAGGATTCAAGTAATCCCGTATACAATTCCCTTTGTCAATCCGTACGTTACTTGCCCAAGATTCGATCGTCGGTATCCCAATACCTCGTTCAATCTCGTTACCGGCAAGTCACTTTACTCATACCGTAATGCATGATCCCGTGACCAACCACTTAGTCACTTTGAGCTCATTATGATGATGCATTACTGAGTGGGCCCAGAGATACCTCTCCGTACGGAGTGACAAATCCCAATCTCGATCAGTGTCAACCCAACAGACACTTTCGGAGATACCTGTAGTATACCTTTGTAGTCACCCGGTTACGTTGTGACATTTGGTACACCCAAAGCACTCCTACGGCATCCGGGAGTTACACAATCTCATGATCTAAGGAAATGATACTTGACATTGGAAAAGCTCTAGCAAATGAACTACATGATCTTGTGCTATGCTTAGGATTGGGTCTTGTCCATCACATCATTCTCCCAATGATGTGATCCCGTTATCAATGACATCCAATGTCCATGGTCAGGAAACGTGACCATCTATTGATAAACGAGCTAGTCAACTAGAGGCTCACTAGGGACATGTTGTGGTCTATGTATTCACACATGTATTACGATTTCCGGATAACACAATTATAGCATGAATAATAGACAATTATCATGAACGAGGAAATATAATAATAACCATTTTATTATTGCCTCTAGGGCATATTTCCAACAGTCTCCCACTTGCACTAGAGCCAATAATCTAGTTACATTGTGATGAATCGAACACCCATAGAGTTCTGGTGTTGATCATGTTTGGCTCGTGGAAGAGGTTTAGTTAACGGATCTGCGACATTCAGATCTGTGTGCACTTTACAAATATCTATGTCTCCATCTTGAACATTTTCTCGAATGGAGTTGAAGCGACGCTTGATGTGCCTGGTCTTCTTGTGAAACCTGGGCTCCTTGGCAAGGGCAATAGCTCCTGTGTTGTCACAGAAGAGAGCGACCGGCCCCGACGCATTGGGTATGACTCCTAGGTCGGTGATGAACTCCTTCATCCAGATTGCTTCATGCGCTGCCTCCGAGGCTGCCATGTACTCCGCTTCACATGTAGATCCCGCCACGAAGCTTTGCTTGCAACTACACCAGCTTACAGCTCCTCCATTCAAAATATACACGTATCCGGTTTGTGACTTAGAGTCATCCAGATCTGTATCGAAGCTAGCATCGACATAACCCTTTACGACGAGCTCTTCATCACATCCATAAACGAGAAACATATCCTTAGTCCTTTTCAGGTACTTCAAGATATTGTTGACCGTTGTCCAGTGTTCCATGCCGGGATTACTTTGGTACCTTCCTACCAAACTTACGGCAAGGTTTACATCAGGTCTGGTACACAGCATGGCATACATGATAGACCCTATGGCCGAGGCATAGGGGATGACACTCATCTTTTCTTTATCTTCTGCCATGGTCGGACATTAAGCCGAGCTCAATTTCACACCTTGCAACACAGGCAAGAACCCCTACTTGGACTGATCCATATTGAACTTCTTCAATATCTTATCAAGGAATGTGCTTTGTGAAAGACCTATGAGGTGTTTTGATCTATCTCTATATCTCTTGATGCCTAATATGTAAGCAGCTTCTCCAAGGTCCTTCATTGAAAAACACTTGTTCAAGTAGGCCTTAATGCTGTCCAAAAGTTCTATATCATTTCCCATTAAAAGTATGTCATCCACATATAATATGAGAAATGCTACAGAGCTCCCACTCACTTTCTTGTAAACGCAGGCTTCTCCATAAGTCTGCATAAACCCAAACGCTTTGATCATTTCATTAAAGCGAATGTTCCAACTCCGAGATGCTTGCACCAGCCCATAGATGGAGCTATTTGGAGCTTGCATACCTTGTTAGCATTCTTAGGATCGACAAAACCTCCGCTGCATCATATACAGTTCTTCCATAAGATGGCCATTAAGGAATGCCGTTTTGACGTCCATTTGCCATATCTCATAATCATAGTATGCGGCAATTGCTAACATGATTCGGACGGACTTCAGCTTCGCTACGAGAGAGAAAGTCTCATCGTAGTCATCCCCTTGAACTTGTCGATAACCCTTGGCGACAAGTCGATCTTTATAGATGGTAACATTACCATCCGCGTTCGTCTTCTTCTTAAAGATCCATTTGTTTTCTATCGCTCGCCGATCATCGGGCAAGTCTGTCAAAGTCCATACTTTGCTTTCATACATGGATCCTATCTTGGATTGCATGGCTTCAAGCCATTTGTTGGAATCTGGGCCCACCATTGCTTCTTCATAGTTCGAAGGTTCACCGTTGTCTAACAACATGATTTCTAGGACAGGGTTGCCATACCACTCTGGTGTGGAACGTGTCCTTGTGGACCTACGAAGTTCAGTAGTAACTTGATCCGAAGTACCTTGATCATCATCATTAGTTTCCTCTCTAGTCAGTGCAGGCACCACAGGAACATCTTCCTGAGCTGCACTACTTTCCGCTTCAAGAGGTAGTACTTCATCAAGTTCCACTTTCCTCCCACTTACTTCTTTCGAGAGAAACTCTTTCTCCAGAAAGGACACGTTCTTGGCAACAAAGATCTTGCCTTCGGATCTGAGGTAGAAGGTATACCCAATGGTTTCCTTAGGGTATCCTATGAAGACGCATTTTTCCGACTTGGGTTCAAGCTTTTCAGGTTGAAGTTTCTTGACATAAGCATCGCATCCCCAAACTTCTAGAAACGACAGCTTAGGTTTCTTCCCAAACCATAATTCATATTGTGTCGTCTCAACGGATTTAGACGGTGCCCTATTTAAAGTGAATGTAGCTGTTTCTAGAGCGTATCCCTAAAATGATAGCGGTAAATCGGTGAGTGACATCATAGATCGCACCATATCCAATAGAGTGCGATTA
The DNA here is from genome assembly GCA_021605145.1 of Aegilops bicornis. Classification (NCBI taxonomy): domain Eukaryota; kingdom Viridiplantae; phylum Streptophyta; class Magnoliopsida; order Poales; family Poaceae; genus Aegilops; species Aegilops bicornis. The sequence continues at coordinate 188,018,217 of CM038671.1, read as the reverse complement.
CGATGTTCGGACACGCCATTACGCTGAGGTGTTCCAGGCGGCATGAGTTGTGAAACGATTCCACATTTCCTTAAGTGTGTACGAAATTCGTGACTTAAATATTCTCCCCCACGATCTGATCGTATGAACTTTATCTTTCGGTCACGTTGAGTCTCTACCTCATTCTGAAATTCCTTGAACTTTTCAAAGGTCTCAGACTTGTGTTTCATCAAGTAGACATACCCATATCTACTCAAGTCACCAGTGAGAGTGAGAACATAACGATATCCTCCACGAGCCTCAACGCTCATTGGACCGCACACATCAGTATATATGATTTCCAATAAGTTGGTTGCTCGCTCCATTGTTCTGGAGAACGGAGTCTTGGTCATTTTGCCCATAAGGCATGGTTCGCACGTGTCAAATGATTCGTAATCAAGAGACTCCAAAAGTCCATCAGCATGGAGCTTCTTCATGCGGTTGACACCAATGTGACCAAGGCGGCAGTGCCACAAGTATGTGGGACTATCATTATCAACTTTACATCCTTTGGTATTCACACTATGAATATGTGTAACATCACGTTCGAGATTCATTAAGAATAAACCATTGACCAGCGGGGCATGACCATAAAACATATCTCTCATATAAATAGAACAACCATTATTCTCGGATTTAAATGAGTAGCCATCTCGCATTAAACGAGATCCTGATACAATGTTCATGCTCAAAGCTGGCACTAAATAACAATTATTGAGGTTTAAAACTAATCCCGTAGGTAAATGTAGAGGTAGCGTGCCGACGGCGATCACATCGACCTTGGAACCATTCCCGACGCACATCGTCACCTCGTCCTTCGCCAGTCTCCGCTTATTCCGCAGCTCCTGTTTTGAGTTACAAATATGAGCAACCGCACCGGTATCAAATACCCAGGAGCTACTACGAGTACTGATAAGGTAGACATCAATTACATGTATATCACATATACCTTTGGTGTTGCCGGCCTTCTTATCCGCTAAGTATTTGGGGCAGTTCAGCTTCCAGTGTCCCTTTCCCTTGCAATAGAAGCACTCAGTCTCAGGTTTGGGTCCATTCTTTGGCTTCTTCCCGGCAACTAGCTTACCGGGCGCGGCAACTCCCTTGTCGTCCTTGTTGAAGTTCTTCTTACCCTTGCCTTTCTTGAAACTAGTGGTTTCATTGACCATCAACACTTGATGTTCCTTTTTGATTTCCACCTCTGCTGATTTTAGCATTAAAAATACTTCAGGAATAGTTTTCACCATCCCCTGCATATTGTAGTTCATCACAAAGCTCTTGTAGCTAGGTGGGAGCGACTGAAGGATTCTGTCAATGACCGCCTCGTCCGGGAGGTTAATGTCCAGCTGGGACAAGCGGTTGTGAAACCCAGACATTTTGAGTATGTGCTCACTGACATAACTATTTTCCTCCATCTTACAACTGTAGAACTTGTCGGAGACTTCATATCTCTCGACCCGGGCATGAGCTTGGAAAACCATTTTCAGCTCTTCGAACATCTCATATGCTCCGTGCTGCTCAAAACGCTTTTGGAGCCCCGGTTCTAAGCTGTAAAGCATGCCGCACTAAACGAGGGAGTATTCATCAGCACTGACTGCCAAGCGTTCATAACGTCTTGGTTCTCTGGGATGGGTGCTTCACCTAGCGGTCCTTCTAGGACATATGCTTTCTTGGCAGCTATGAGGATGATCCTCAGGTTCTGGACCCAGTCCGAATAGTTGCTGCCATCATCTTTCAGCTTGTTTTCTCTGGGAACGCGTTGAAGTTGAGGTTGACATGAGCGTTGGCCATTTGATCTACAAGACATTTTGCAAACGTTTTTAGACTAAGTTCATGATAATTAAGTTCATCTAATCAAATTATTTAATGAACTCCCACTCAGATTAGACATCCCTCTAGTCATCTAAGTGATACATGATCCGACTCAACTAGACCGTATCCGATCATCACGTGAGACGGACTAGTCATCATCGGTGAACATCTCCATGTTGATCGTATCTTCCATATGACCCATGTTCGACCTTTCGGTCTCTTGTGTTCCGAGGCCATGTCTGTACATGCTAGGCTTGTCAAGTCAACCTAAGTGTTTTGCATGTGTAAATCTGTCTTACACCCGTTGTATGTGAACGTTAGAATCTATCACACCCGATCATCACGTGGTGCTTCGAAACAACGAACTTTCGCAATGGCGCAGAGTTAGCGGGAACACTTTCTTGAAATTATTATAAGGGATCATCTTATTTACTACTGTCGTACTAAGCAAATAAGAAGCAAAACATGATAAACATCACATGCAATCAAATAGTGACCTGATATGGCCAATATCATATTGCTCCTTTGATCTCCATCTTCGGGGCGCCATGATCATCTTCATCACCGGCATGACACCATGATCTCCATCATCATGATCTCCGTCATCGTGTCTTCGTGAAGTTGTCACGCCAACGATTACTTCTACTTCTATGGCTAACGTGTTTAGCAATAAAGTAAAGCAATTTACATGGCGTTATTCAATGACACGCAGGTCATACAAAAAATAAAGACAACTCCTATGGCTCCTGCCGGTTGTCATACTCATCGACATGCAAGTTGTGATTCCTATTACAAGAACATGATCAATCTCATACATCACATATATTTCATTCATCACATCCTTTTGGCCATATCACATCACAAGGCATATGCTGCAAAAACAAGTTAGACGTCCTCTAATTGTTGTTGCATGTTTTACGTGGCTTCTATAGGTTTCTAGCAAGAATGTTTCTTACCTACGTAAAACCACAACGTGATATGCCAATTTCTATTTACCCTTCATAAGGACCCTTTTCATCCAATCCGATCCGACTAAAGTGGGAGAGACAGACACCCGCTAGCGACCTTATGCAACTAGTGCATGTCAGTCAGTGGAACCTGTCTCACATAAGCGTACGTGTAAGTCGGTCCGGGCCGGTTCATCCCACGATGCCGCCGAAACAAGATAAGACTAGTAGTGGCAAGAAAATTGACAACATCTACGCCCACAACAAGTTTGTGTTCTACTCGTGCATAGAAACTACGCATAGACCTAGCTCATGATGCCACTGTTGGGGAACGTTGCAGAAAATAGAAATTTTCTACGCTTCACCAAGATCAATCTATGGAGTCATCTAGCAATGAGAGAGAGGAGTGCATCTACATACCCTTGTAGATCACGCGCGGAAGCGTTCAAGAGAACGGGGTTGAGGGAGTCGTACTCGTCGTGATCCAAATCACCGAACATCCTAGTGCCGAACGGACGGCACCTCCGCGTTCAACACACGTTCGGTTGGGGAAGACGTCTCCTCCTTCTTGATCCAGCAAGGGGGAGGGAGCGGTTGATGGAGATCCAGCAGCACAACAGCGTGGTGGTGGAAGTAGCGGCGATCTCGGCAGGGCTTCGCCAAGCTCTACGAGAGGGAGAGGTGTTGCGGAGGGAGAAGGTGTCGGATCTTGAGAAGATGTGTCTAGAGGGGGGGTGATTAGACACTAAGTACCAAAGTTGCAGTTTTTTAACTTCTTTAGGTTTAAGTGGAGTTTAGGCACAAGTTGAACATTCACAATACATAACAAGCAAGCATGCAAAGAGTATATGAGCAGCGGAAAGTAAAGCATGCAACTTGCAAGAATGTAAAGGGAAGGGTTTTGGAGGATTCAAATGCAATTGGAGCCATGGATGTTTTTGTCGTGGTTCCGATAGGTGGTGCTATCGTACATCCACGTTGATGGAGACTTCAACCCACGAAGGGTAGCAGTTCTTGTGAGTCCACGGAGGGCTCCAACCACGAAGGGTCCACGAAGAAGCAACCTTGTCTATCCCACCATGGCCGCCGCCCATGAAGGACTTGCCTCACTAGCGGTAGATCTTCACGAAGTAGGCGATCTCCTTGCCCTTACAAACTCCTTGGTTCAACTCCACAATCTTGTCGGAGGCTCCCAAGTGACACCTAGCCAATCTAGGAGACACCACTCTCCAAGAAGTAACAAATGGTGTGTTGATGATGAACTCCTTGCTCTTGTGCTTCAAATGATAGTCTCCCCAACACTCAACTCTCTCTCATAGGATTTGGATCTGGTGGAAACAAGATTTGAGTGGAAAGCAACTTGGGGAAGGCTAGAGATCAAGATTCATATGGTAGGAATGGAATATCTTGGCCTCAACACATGAGTAGGTAGTTCTCTCTCAGAACTGGTAAGTTGGAAGTGTAGGCTTGTTCTGATGGCTCTCTCCACGAATGAAGAGGAGGTGGAGGAGTATATATAGCCTCCACACGAAATCTAACCGTTACACACAATTTACCAAACTCGGTGGGACCGTATCAACAAAATCGGTCGGACCGATTCAGTAAACCTAGTGACCGTTAGGGTTTTCGGTGGGACCGATATGCAACTCGGTAGGACCGATATGGTTAGGGTTAGGGCATAACGTAATCTCGGTGAGACCGATTACACAAACTCGGTGAGACCAATTTTGGTAATTAGCTAACCAGAGAGTTGGTCAGGCAAACTCGGTGAGACCGATTACTCAAACTCGGTGGGACCGATTTTGGTAATAAGCTAACCAGAGAATTTCCATTGTAATCTCGGTAGTACCGATTGCACAAACTTGGTGAGACCAATTTTGGTAATGGACATACACAGAGAGATTACAATCCCATCTCGGTGAGACCGAGATCCCTATCGGTGAAACCGATTTGCCTAGGGTTTGTGGCATTGGCTATGACATTTGAACTCGGTGGCGCCGGATAGAAAGAATCAGTAGGGCCGAGTTTGACTTTGGGTTTAGGTCATATGTGTGGAAGTGGGAAACTAGTTGAGGGTTTTGGAGCATATCACTAAGCACATGAAGCAAGAGGCTCATTAAGCAACACCTCATCCCTCCTTGATTGTATTGGCTTTTCCTATAGACTCAATGTGATCTTGGATCACTAAAACGTAAAATGAAGAGTCTTGAGCTTGAAGCTTGAGCCAATCCTTTGTCCTTAGCATCTTGAAGGAGTTCCCACATCCTTTAGTCCATGCCACTCCATTGTTGAACTTATCTGAAACATACTAGATAAAAGTGTTAGTCCAACAAGAGATATGTTGACATTAATTACCAAAACCACCTAGGGAGCACTTGTGCTTTCAATCTCCCCCTTTTTGGTAATTGATGGCAACATACATCAAAGCTTTAGATAAACATATAAAGAATAGCAAGTAAAGCTTCGAAAAGACATGTAACAAGCATAGGCTCCCCCCTACATGTATGAAATCATGTGAATATGGAATATAAAAGCATGTGAGAGCAAAACCATGATGGAGTAGGCAATGTGTTACATGTATCTTGGCCATATGCATCAGAGCAAAGAATATTAAAGAAAATACCTTCATGCTCATGAGTCCTTCTTGCAAACAGTATGTACATCAGCAAGAATTCCTCATACACATGAGTGTGATGCATATACTTACCTTGTAGTCTTGAGTTGGCTTAGGGTGGAATGAACCTGCACAAACAAGGTTAGATAACACAGGTACATCTACTAGCCAGAGCAAACAGAAGAAACCACAAGAATACAAAGACTAGGATGACATGTAGAGAGTGAGTACTGAGTACCACATTGGATTAGACATGTCCCCAAGAGTAAAGATATGCAATGAATTTAAATGATTCCTTTCCCTTAGATGTCTTGCTCCCCCTGAATCTAGCATGGGATACTGGGAGAAGATAGGGAACAGAAAATCAGGGCTGAAAGATATAAAGAACAGAGCAGATGCAATGAACATGTCTTTCCCCCAAAAAGACATGTGGCATCTCTCCTCTTGAACATCAAGCATCTGGGATCCTTGAGAAATACTTTCTACTTGAGTATTCACTCCCCTTGGAGATCTCTTTCTCCCCTGTGGAAGTAATACTCTCTCCTTTTGAAGTGATAAGCTTTGATGTGATCTCTCTCTCCCCCTTTGACATCAATTTCCAAGAAGGGTTTTCTGGAATTTGTTGTGAATGGGTTTGGTCCTTGAGTCACAACACAAAGCACTGTATAAAATTGTGATGCTTGTAGAGGACAAGATTCATTGAGTGGAGCTGGATCAGAAGAAACACAGAATAAGTGGCAAACTGTTTTTCCTGTTGTGAAATCGGTGGCACCGAGTGGTATGCTTCGGTTGTACCGAAAGGATTCGGTTGGACCAAAAACAACAAATCGGTGAAACCAAGTTCATCGCAGAGAAAACACTTGTCTCCTCGGCTCACTAGACTAGTAAGATCTCACAAAGATTTGCAAGGAATTAACTGAATGATATGCAATGAATTGGATGCAGGAAATGCAGAGTAACAGAAAAGAAAAGAAAGAAATCTAGATGAAGTTTTTTTTGAAAGGGGAAACAAATATGCATGAGACAAATGCAAAAACTCGAGAAAAGAACACGAGAGAACTTCATCTAGAGATGGTCATGACAGAGTCACCTATGTTAGAGTATATTGACTTAGGAGTCAAGTGAGATCACTTGATCATAGGTCATACTCATCGATTAAGCTCAAAATGGGGTTACCATTTTTCGTTTAAGCATCTTGATGTATTCACATCTTGTCGAGTTGCTTTAGCTCATGACTCGGAGTAAAGCTTCTCTAAGATGGAATAACATACCTTGGTTGGTGGTGTTGACCATGTAGTTGAACTTGTGTGGGTTGCTCAAGGTTGATGTAGCTCATCAAGAGTTGGGAGCACCACTTGGAATTTGACTCCATCTACCTACATGGGTTAGTTCTTGCAAGGAGTAGCACTTGTGTATCCAAAAATGATAATCATGAAGCTCAACATAGAGTTTGTCAAAGGATATGTTTGAATGATTCCGTTCTTCCTTGTCTTCAACCACCATAGTGTAGAGACTTGGTGATGTAGAGATTGCTTAAGATGTGAGTAGATTACAATCTCATGGAAATTGTCTCAACCAAGTACCTACATGGGTTAGATAACATGCAAGATGCAAATATATCCAGGATATAATATTTCCATCATAAGAGAGATATCATGGATTAGTCATAAGCTCATGTCTTGCATGTATCCAATGGAGTTTCTACTCCAAGTTTGAAGCATCAATGATGTTCAATTCTCCTCTCAACCTGCAAAACACTTTCTCATCAAGGGGTTTAGTGAATATATCTGCTAATTGCTTTTCGGTGTGAACATGCTTAAGATTAATGTCACCCTTAGCAACATGATCTCTAATGAAATGATGACGGACTTCAATATGCTTAGTTCGAGAATGTTGTACGGGATTATGACCAATTTTGATAGCACTTTCATTGTCACAAAGCAATGGAACATGTTTCACATATATCCCATAATCTTTAAGAGTTTGGGTCATCCAAAGTAATTGAGCACAACATGAACCAGCGGCAATGTACTCCGCTTCGGTAGATAAGGATACCGAAGTTTTGTTTCTTGGAGGACCAACACACAAGAGATCTACCAAGAAATTGACAAGTACCAAGTGGACTTTCTATCAACCTTGTCTCGGCATAGTCCGAGTCGGAGTAGCCAACAAGATCGAAAGAGGCCCTCTTAGGATACCAAATGCCAAAATTTGGTGTATGAATTAAGTATCTCACTATCATTTTTACGGCCTTAAGATGACATTCTTTAGGAGCAGCTTGATATCTTGCACACATGCACACACTTAGCATAATATCGGGACGTGAAGCACATAGGTATAACAGTTGAACCAATCATAGAGCGATAAACCTTTTGGTCAACTGGTTTACCATCTTTGGTCAAATCAAGATGTCCACTAGTAGGCATGGGTGTAGACATGCCTTTGCACTCTTGCATATTGAACTTCTTGAATAAGTCCTTAGTGTACTTTGTTTGAGAAACAAACGTACCTTCCTTAGTTTGCTTGATTTGCAACCCAAGAAAGAATTTGAGTTCACTCATCATTGACATCTCAAACTTCTCCGACATTAGCTTTCCAAACTTTTCACTAAAATGAGGGTTAGTTGAACCAAATATAATATCATCAACATAAATTTGGCATACGAATAGTTCTCCATTAACCCTTCTAGTAAAAAGTGTGGAATCAATTTTCCCAATTTCAAAGCCTTTTTCAATAAGGAGCTTGGTCAAGCATTTATACCACGCTCTAGGAGCTTGTTTAAGACCATAAAGGGCTTTGTGAAGTTTGTAAACATGATTTGGTTTCTTAGGATTGACAAAGCCGAGAGGTTGTTTAACATAAACTTCCTCCTCTATTTCACCATTTAGAAAAGCACTTTTAATGTCCATTTGGTACAAGGTGATATCATGGCGATTAGAATAGGCAAGTAAGATGCGAATGGACTCAAGTCTAGCAACGGGAGCATAAGTCTCACCATAGTCCATACCTTCGACTTGTGTGAAGCCTTGGGCGACGAGACGTGCTTTGTTGCGAACTACTTGTCCATCTTCATCTTGCTTGTTGCGAAACACCTATTTTGTACCGATGATGTTGTGGTTGTTGTCGAGCTTCTCAACCAACGTCCAAACTTGGTTTCTCTCAAAGTTGTGTAGCTCTTCATGCATATCATTTATCCAATCCGGATCTTCCAATGCTTCTTCGACCTTCATAGGTTCAATGCTAGAGATGAAAGAATAGTTTTCACAAAAGTTAGCTAAACGAGTTTTAGAGCGAGTGATTCTCCCGGTTTGAATATCATTGTAGATTTGCTCCACATGATGGTCTTTAGCAATTCTTGCTCGAACTCGTGAAAGCTTTTGCTTGGGTTTTGGTTGAACATCTTCTTCATCTTGTTCTTCTTCTTGGCCTTCTTCATTGTTAGCTTTGTCGTTCTCTTGTTGTGGTGGAGAAGGAGGTTGTTGACGTTCGTGATGTTCTTCCTCGTTTTCTTCATCTTGGTGTGTTCCACTTGTGGATGCTTTCGTATCAACTCTTGGTTCACCTTGTCGTGAAGTAGAATCTTCCACTTGGACGGACGAGGTACTCTCCTTCACCTCCGTTGGACGGACCTTGCCAATAGACAAGTCTTGGATTGCCTCCGAAGGGTCTTTGTCTCCTACATCAATTGGCAATTGCTCTACTTGCGAGCCGTTAGATTCATCAAACTTCACATCTACCGTCTCTTCAACCTTTCGGGTGAAATTGTTGTAGACACGGTAAGTGTGAGAGTTTGAGCCATAGCCTAGTAGGAAACCTTCATGAGACTTAGGAGCAAATTTTGAACGACGATGCTTATCAAGAATATAGCACTTTGAGCCGAATACTCGAAAGTATCCAACTTGGGGTTTGTTACCGGTGAGGAGCTCGTATGCCGTCTTGTCGAGTACCTTGTGAAGATACAAGCGATTTGTTGCATGACAAGCTGTCTCAACCGCTTCTGCCCAAAAGTGCTTCGGCGTCTTGTACTCATCAAGCATCGTTCTCGCCATTTCGATGAGCGTCCGGTTCTTCGTCTCAACAACTCCATTTTGTTGAGGTGTGTACATAGCCGAGAACTCGTGTGAAATCCCTTCTTTGTTAAGAAAGGTGTCCACATTTGCATTCTTGAACTCCATTCCGTTGTCGCTGCGAACCTTCTTGATCTTCACTTCAAACTGATTTTGGGCCTTCCTAGCGAAGTTTTTGAAGATCTTTTGGACCTGCGATTTATCATCGAGAAAGAACACCCACGTAAATCTTGAAAAATCATCAACTATAACTAGACCAAAAGAGTTTCCACCGAGGCTTTTGTAAGTGTTGGGACCAAAGAGATCCATATGAAGTAGCTCGAGTGGCCTTCTTGTGGTCATGATGTTCTTCATGGGATGCCTTCCTCCAACCTGTTTACATGCCTGACAAGCGCTGCAAAGTCTATCCTTATCAAATATGACATTGTTAACTCCAACGATATGATTTCCTTTAATAAGCCTGTCAAGGTTTCTCATGCCAACGTGACCTAGTCGTCTATGTCATAACCAACCTTTTGAAGATTTAGCAATGAAGCAAGTTTTAGGTTGTGCCTTTTTAGAGAAATCAATAATGTAAAGATCACCTCTACGCATTATGATTGTCTCGACGAAACACTTGGTAGTCTACTTCAGTAAATAGGACATTGAAACCGAAATCAGCAAGTCTAGATACTGAAAGTAAGTTGTAGCCAAGAGATTCAACGAGCATGACATTCTGAATGGAGCTATCATGTGAGATGGCCACCTTACCGAGGCCAACCACCTTACCCTTTGAGTTGTCACCGAAAGTGACATACTTTCGAGGACTATCATTTTCAGCAATCTCACGAAACATCTCTTTATCTTCGGTCATGTGATTGGTACATCCACTGTCAAGAACCCATTCCTTTCCTCCTGACACATATACCCGAAGATTTTCCATAAGACCGAAATGTCTCATTGCATCATCAAGATCGAAGTCACTATCACCATCCTCATCATATTATCCATGTTCAACATCGTCATGTGGTGGATCAATTCCTAGAGAGGGTAATTCGTTCGAGTGAGCTTGACAATGATCTTGCTTGTGAATTCTTATAGCTTTGGAAATAATATCACCAATAATTCCAACATCTCCTTTGGCACGCATAAGGTCTGTATGTTCAAATAGACGATCACCATACATAGGATCACTAGTATTTATCTTACTCAAGGCAATAGATTTATGGAGAATCTCATCCAGATTTTTCAAGGAATAATTTGGAAAGCATTCCTCAAGGAATTTCCATATAGTGTAGGCACGCTCAAGAGTGGGCAAGTTTATAATTAAGTTTCTAGGCAAGCCTCTAGTGATAAGATTAACAGTTCTAAGGTTCCTAATCATGTCAATAGATTAATCAAGGGTAGGATGCATAGGATCAACATGAGGTGCACAAAGGGCTAGCAATGTACTTGTTCAAGTTATATTGATTGAAAATTACAAGCATCTCATTTTTCCACTCATGAAAATACTCTCCATCAAGAATAGGCACTCTATGTCTAAGACTCCCCAAAGTAGACTCAATCATCTTCCTCCAATGGTGATTAAACCAAGGCAATGGAGACCAAAGCTCTGATACCACTTGTAGGATCTTGAGAAGAGGTGTCTAGAGGGGGGGGGGGTGATTAGACACTAAGTACAAAAGTTGCAGTTTTTTAACTTCTTTAGGTTTAAGTGGAGTTTAGGAACAAGTTGAACATTCACAATACATAACAAGCAAGCATGCAAAGAGTATATGAGCAGCGAAAAGTAAAGCATGCAACTTGCAAGAATGTCAAGGGACGGGTTTTGGAGGATTCAAATGCAATTGGAGCCATGGATGTTTTTGTCGTGGTTCCGATAGGTGGTGCTATCGTACATCCACGTTGATGGAGACTTCAACCCACGAAGGGTAACGGTTGCGCGAGTCCACGGAGGGCTCCACCCATGAAGGGTCCACGAAGAAGCAACCTTGTCTATCCCACCATGGCCGTCGCCCACGAAGGACTTGCCTCACTAGCGGTAGATCTTCACGAAGTAGGCGATCTCCTTGCCCTTACAAACTCCTTGGTTCAACTCCACAATCTTGTCGAGGCTCCCAAGTGACACCTAGCCAATCTAGGAGACACCACTCTCCAAGAAGTAACAAATGGTGTGTTGATGATGAACTCCTTGCTCTTGTGCTTCAAATGATAGTCTCCCCAACACTCAACTATCTCTCATAGGATTTGGATCTGGTGGAAACAAGATTTGAGTGGAAAGCAACTTGGGGAAGGCTAGAGATCAAGATTCATATGGTAGGAATGGAATATCTTGGCCTCAACACATGAGTAGGTAGTTCTCTCTCAGAACTGGTAAGTTGGAAGTGTAGGCTTGTTCTGATGGCTCTCTCCACGAATGAAGAGGAGGTGGAGGGGTGCATATAGCCTCCACACGAAATCTAACCGTTACACACAATTTACCAAACTCGGTGGGACCGAATCAACAAAATCAGTCGGACCGATTCAGTAAACCTAGTGACCGTTAGGGTTTTCGTGGGACCGATATGCAACTCGGTAGGACCGATATGGTTAGGGTTAGGGCATAACGTAATCTCGGTGAGACTGATTACACAAACTCGGTGAGACCAATTTTGGTAATTAGCTAACCAGAGAGTTGGTCAGGCAAACTCGGTGAGACCGATTACTCAAACTCGGTGGGACCGATTTTGGTAATAAGCTAACCAGAGAGTTTGCATTGTAACCTCGGTAGTACCGATTGCACAAACTCGGTGAGACCAATTTTGGTAATGGACATACACAGAGAGATTACAATCCCATCTCGGTGAGACCGAGATCCCTATCGGTGAAACCGATTTGCCTAGGGTTTGTGGCATTGGCTATGACATTTGAACTCGGTGGCGCCGGATAGAAAGAATCAGTAGGGCCGAGTTTGACTTTGGGTTTAGGTCATATGTGTGGAAGTGGGAAACTAGTTGAGGTTTTTGGAGCATATCACTAAGCACATGAAGCAAGAGGCTCATTAAGCAACACCTCATCCCTCCTTGATAGTATTGGCTTTTCCTATAGACTCAATGTGATCTTGGATCACTAAAACGTAAAATGAAGAGTCTTGAGCTTGAATCTTGAGCCAATCCTTTGTCCTTAGCATCTTGAAGGAGTTCCCACATCCTTTAGTCCATGCCACTCCATTGTTGAACTTATCTGAAACATACTAGATAAAAGTGTTAGTCCAACAAGAGTTATGTTGACATTAATTACCAAAAGCACCTAGGGAGCACTTGTGCTTTCAGAGGGAGGCACCGGGAGCAGGGGTGCGCAGCCCTCCCTCTCCCCCTCTTTATATAGGGGCCCTGGTGGGGGCGCCGGCCCCCTAGAGATCTCATCTCAACGGGGGGGGGGGGGCAAGGGGGGGGACTTGCCCCCCAAGTCAAGTGGGGCGCCCCCCCACCCCTAGGATTTCCATCCCTAGGGGCAGGGGAGGCCCAAGGGGGGCGCACCAGCCCACCAGGGGCTGGTTCCCTTCCCCACTTCAGCCCATGGGGCCCTCCGGGATAGGTGGCCCCACCCGGTGGACACCCGGGACCCTTCCGGTGGTCCCAGACAATCTTGGTGACGCCTGAAACTTTCCCGATGGCCGAAACTGGACTTCCTATATATAATTCTTCACCTCCGGACCATTCTGAAACTCCTCGTGACGTCCGTGATCTCATCCGGGACTCCGAACAACTTTCGGGTTACCGCATACTAATATCTCTACAACCCTAGCGTCACCGAACCTTAAGTGTGTAGACCCTACGGGTTTGGGAGACACGCAGACATGACCGAGATGACTCTTCGGCCAATAACCAACAGCAGGATCTGGATACCCATGTTGGCTCCCACATGCTCCATGATGATCTCATCGAATGAACCACGATGTCGAGGATTCAAGTAATCATGTATACAATTCCCTTTGTCAATCGGTACGTTACTTGCCCGAGATTCGATCATCGGTATCCCAATACCTCGTTCAATCTCATTACCAGCAAGTCACTTTAGTCGTACCGTCATGCATGATCTCGTGACCAACCACTTAGTCACTTTGAGCTCATTATGATGATGCATTACCGAGTGGGCCCAGACATACCTCTCCGTACGGAGTGACAAATCCCAGTCTCGATCTGTGTCAACCCAACAGACACTTTCGGAGATACCTGTAGTATACCTTTGTAGTCACCCGACGTTGCCAGGACGTTTGGTACACCCAAAGCACTCCTACGGCATCCGGGAGTTACACGATCTCATGGTCTAAGGAAATGATACTTGACATTGGAAAAGCTCTAGCAAACAAACTACACGATCTTGTGCTATGCTTAGAATTGGGTCTTGTCCATCACATCATTCTCCCAATGATGTGATCCCGTTATCAATGACATCCAATGTCCATGGTCAGGAAACCATGACCATCTGTTGATAAACGAGCTAGTCAACTAGAGGCTCACTAGGGACATGTTGTGGTCTATGTATTCACACATGTATTACGATTTCCGGATAACACAATTATAGCATGAATAATAATAACCATTTTATTATTGCCTCTAGGGCATATTTCCAACAGACCCGTCATCCTGCCGCCCGCTGGCCTCGTCGTCCCTGCCGTTGTCTTCCTCGCCACTCTTGCTCGAGGAGGAATCTTCATTGTCAGAAGAGCTCTCCACGCAACACCTTACGCGAGACCCGAGGTGCCCGAAGGTCTTTACGGAGAGGAGACCACCCTCCATTAGTTTGAAATGGAGAGTGAGCCAATCCGTCAAGCTGTGAAGACGAGCAAAGGTCTTCCACCCCCGATGAACATACATGACGTGAGGGGCAGGGAACTCGATGTCGACCCATGTGCCGTTGTTCCCGCAACCCCTCATGTGCAGCCGCAATGGCTGCGGCGGATCCAGCTCCATCTCCCGGGCGAATGGAGTCGGGAGGCAAAGGCGACCGCGCGGTGGCTGGCGCAGCCTGACAAAGAATTCGCAACCCCGGTGTGGCCCTCCATCGGAGGAGGGGCTGCTGGCGGAGGCGAGGCTGATCTGCCGCCCCGTCCTCCTCTCCCTCGAGCACCACAACGGCCTCGACCTCGCCCCCTCCCCCATCCTTTAGCAGCTGGCTCCGCCACTATGAGCTCTTGGGGAGGAGCAATGCGCTGTCTGGCCGAAACCCTCGCCGCCATCGATGAAGCGTCGCCGCGCCTCTTCGCCATGGCAGAAGAAGAAACGAAGCAGGAATGGGGAGAGGCAGATGGCGAAGGGCTGAGAGGCACCGTTCCTCCCGCTCCCCTGTTTATAAAGGGGCGGAGGCGGGGCTCGGCCGCCCCCTCTCGGCCAATCCGGCTTGTTGAAGTGACCACAAGCGGGGCCATCGACCGCCCTCCCCGCTCCATTGAAGGCGCGTGGGAATCGACCCACGCACGCACACAACTTCCCACATCCCGCGCGCCTGTCATTCGCTCTGCATTATGCATGCAGTGAATGTGGCGCAGGAGGCGGGCGCAGTGGGACGCGTGGAGCGACGGGTCCCAAGCGAGGGCAGTAAATGGGAAGCGGCCCTGCGGTCTCAAAGAGACATGCAAGCCGCCTCTTTACTGTCCACCACGGGATGACGCCAGCATGCTTCCGTCATGCGCGCGCGCGACCCCCACGTCGCGCGTTCATCGTCGGTCGTGGAGAAGGGCAGCGGATGGAGCAGTTACCGCGGTACAACTGCCCGCACATCATTCTGGGCCTGGCCCAACAATGTGCTGCGCTTATGTGTGGCCCAGGCCCGGGGGCTCTTGTCGGTGTACAAAATTAGGGGCTTCCTTTTGACCCCTTTACTTGTGCACGGGCAGTCAGAGCCTCCCGCCACGGCCGCACATAACAGGGCAGGGAA
The DNA here is from genome assembly GCA_021605145.1 of Aegilops bicornis. NCBI lineage: Eukaryota > Viridiplantae > Streptophyta > Magnoliopsida > Poales > Poaceae > Aegilops > Aegilops bicornis. The sequence goes on along the minus strand of CM038671.1, from coordinate 188,002,864 downwards.
AGGGAAGACGGAGAGAAGCCGAAGGCACAAGACGAACAAAGAAACGACAAGGACCAAGGCCACAAAGATCAGATGGACGAAGCACCCGGCAAGGACCCTTGCCGGGGCAGCCTCAGCGGCCCCGGCAAGACCCTTGCCAGGGAACCTCGCCCACGCCATCCGAGCGAGCCACCCTCGAGCCCACCAACACCTGACAAATGCATTGGGACAGGGCTCGGGAGGCACCTCTGTGGTGGCATGTAGATCTTTGTGAAGACAAAAAATAGTCAAGATCAAATGAGGATAGAAAGGCAGCCATCCTCACCGAAGAAACCCACAAGACCCCTAGCAGGATCCTTGTCGTGGACGCCTGCGCGCCATGGCAAGACCTTTGCCGGGCCACCCGGCAAGACCCTTGCCGGGCCACCCAGCAAGGCCCTCGCCAAGCACACCAGCAGGGCCACTGTCAGGCCCGCACCAGCCAAGTCTCCACCGCCGTTCGCATGCAGCTGCCGACCCAACCAGCTGGGCAGGCACCTGTGTGGCAACATGCAGCCCTCTGTGGAGGCTCCACCACCGCACCACCTCAGCTCCTTGCCTGCCTACATGGCACTGCATGCATTGCTGGCCAGTGCGCGTGTCGAAGCTTGGAGGAGCGGCGACGGATGGGACGTGCCTCGCCCCCGTCCCCGATAAGGTGAAGGGACACCTAAGCCTCGCATTAAATGCGCTTTGTCCTATAATACCAGCGATAAGCTCGTGACGCTGTATCACTTTCCACCTCCTGTGTGCCACTGTGGCAGCCCCTTTCGCCTATAAAAGGAGGCCCATGGCACACGGGAGAAGGATTCGGCTCCTTCGAACCTCGCAGCACCTAGAGCTAGTTCAATAGCTCAAGAACACTAAATATATCCACCAAAGAAGGATCGTAGGGTTTTACGCATCTTTGCGGCCCAAACCTGGGTAAATCCCTTTGTGTCGTCTGCTAGTCCCGCTCTTCTCACGATCCCCGCGCCCCGCAACCGTAGAAGGGATTCCAGTGATCCCATAGGTGTCGTTCCCCACCGACGTTGATGTATCGCGAGCTTTGCTATTATGGTTGGATCTTATGATGTTTCTCCCCCTCTACTCTCTTGTAATGGATTGAGTTTTCCCTTTGAGGTTATCCTATCGGATTGAGTCTTTAAGGATTTGAGAACACTTGATGTATGTCTTGCATGGGATACCTGTGGTGACAATGGGGTATTCTATTGATTCACTTGATGTATGTTTTGGTGATCAACTTGCGGGTTCCGTGACCTTGTGAATCTATGCATAGGGGTTAGCACACATTTTCGTCTTGACTCTCCGATAGAAACTTTGGGGCACTCTTTGAAGTTCTATGTGTTGGTTGAATAGATGAATCTGAGATTGTGTGATGCATATCGTATAATCATACCCACGGATACTTGAGGTGACAATGGGGTATCTATGTGACATTAGGGTTTTGGTTGATTTGTGTCTTTAGGTATTATTCTAGTACGAACTCTATGATAGATCGAATGGAAAGAATACCTTCGTGTTATTTTACTATGGACTCTTGAATAGATCGATCAGAAAGGATAACTTTGAGGTGGTTTCGTACCCTACAATAATCTCTTCATTTGTTCTCCGCTATTAGTGACTTTGGAGTGACTCTTTGTTGCATGTTGAGGGATAGTTATATGATCCAGTTATGTTATTATTGTTGAGAGAACTTGCACTAGTGAAAGTATGAACCCTAGGCCTTGTTTCCTAGCATTGCAATACCGTTTGTGCTCACTTTTATCATTAGTTACCTTGTTGTTTTTATATTTTCAAATTACAGAAACCTATATCTACCTTCCATATTGCACTTGTATCACCATCTCTTCGCCGAACTAGTGTATTGGGTGTGTTGGGGACACAAGAGACTCTCTGTTATTTGGTTGCAGGGTTGTTTGAGAGAGACCATCTTCATCCTATGCCTCCTACAGATTGGTAAACCTTATTTCATCCACTTGAGGGAAATTTGCTACTGTCCTACAAACCTCCACACTTGGAGGCCCAACAATGTCTACAAGAAGAAGGTTGCGTAGTAGACATCAGGGACTGCGGGCATCACTCGTCGTCACGCACCCTCATGGGTAAGGTATTCCGCAACGGATTCTACTAGCTCACGGCGCTCAACGATGCCACCGAGCTGCTGAGATCCTGTGAAGCCTGCCAGTACCACACCAAGCACATCCACCAGCCTACTCAGGGTCTCCAGACCATCCCGCTCTCATGGCCGTTCATGGTATGGGGGCTGGACATCTTGGACCCATTCCCTAGAGCGCCTGGGGGCTACCACTACCTGTACGTCGCCATCGACAAATTCACCAAGTCGGCGGAGGTGGAGGTTGTCTGCACCATCCCAGCCGGCTCGGCAGTCAAGTTCATCAAGGGCCTTGTGAGATAGTTCGGGGTCCCTAATAGTATCATCACCGACAACGGCTCGCAGTTCACTAGCAACCTCTTCAAAACATATTGTGCTAACCTTGGAACGTAGATATGCTATGCCTTAGTGGCACAACCCAGGAGCAACGGCCAAGCCGAGCGCGCCAACGTGGAGGTCCTGAGAGGCCTCAAGACAAGAACCTTCAAGAAGCCGAAGCAGCAGGGGCTGGCTCGATGAGCTCCAGTCCGTGTTGTGGTCCATCCGCACCACCGCGACCAAGCCGACGGCGAGACTCCATTCTTCCTCGTCTACGGAGCCGAAGCGGTTCTCCCTCACGAGGTCAAGCATTGCTCCAGACGGGTCTTGGCGTTTGACGAGGCACGCCAGGACGCCACGCGGGGGGTGGACCTCGTGCTGGGGGAGGAACGCTGCCATCAAGCCTCGCTTCGAGCGGCAAGGTACCAGCAGGCACTGCGGCAGTACCACTGCCGCAGCATTCGCTCCAGGACGCTCGAGGTGGGTGATCTTGTCCTGAGGCGGGTGCTCTCCAGGGAAGGGCTGCATAACCTCTCACCCATGTGGGAGGGCCCGTTTAGGGTCGTCCGCATCTCTAGGCCTGGCGCCATGTGCCTAGAGACGCAGGACGGGATCCCCATCCAGAACGCCTTGAACATATAGCACCTCCGGAAGTTCTACCCATGAAGCAAGGCCCAGTGCCTGTGAAGGTCTCCACTCATGACACTCTCACGTAATAATGAGTGGGGCTGTACACGCCCCGGAGTATTCGGAGTGCCGCCTCGGGCCTCGGGGGCTCCCTCCCATGTCCTAGTGGCAGCACTTAGCTCCCCGCTGGTGAGAAGACTAGTCTAGGTGCCGGACGCGGCTGTTTTTGCTTGATTTCTGTAGCTAGTTTGCAAAATTCTTAATGGAATTTGGAGTTCTCGCGTTTTCGATTGCCAAGTTGGATTCTCGCTTGTTGCTTCTCTTGCCTTTTAGCCTTGGCTTAGCAAGAGCGGCAGTTGCCCGTCACTCCTCCTCGCGCGCCTTGCGCAGGGGCTAGGCAGGTGTGTGCGTGCGTTAGGTTCGCCTACGCCGCGAACACACCTCGCCAAAGCCGTGTGGCCCCAGAACTTCGACTTCCATGATCTTCAGAAGGCACCCTCGAATGAGCTCATGGATATGCGCACCCTCTCAAGTCTGTGCCCCTCGGATAGCACGACGTAGTGCACTAAGCAACGATTAGCCTATGCCAGAAGGCTCGCGCAAGGAAGAACAAGGCACCCGTAAGTTTTCTAGCAACCCTGCAGATGTACGATATCTCCTGAGGCCAACGGCTCCTGAGTTGGCAGCAAGGGGGCTTCACCAGGTGCCGAAGGGCGCACCCTCGCGAGGTGGGAAACTACCGTGAGTGTATCAAGCTAAGTTATCCTATCGCACCTACTTGGAACATGGATATCATGGCATAACATCAGAACAATAAGCATAGCATAGTAGCATAAGTACCATGGTTCATTACACGCCCCAGCAGGGCCCTCTACTTTTTTCAAAATGCAGGAGAAAGGAAAGGTTAAACAAAAGCTGCCCGCACGACCGCAACAGACCCTGAGGCCTTGCTCCGGTGGCCCCTGGGCTCAGTACGAGCCTTCCTCCCGCTTCACTGAAGCGTTGTGACGGGACGACCCGCCACCTTCCATGATGTGAGCCTGGCGGGGTGGCAGCTGGTCGTAGCCGCCGCTGCTCGTGCTCTCGTTGTCGGAGGAGCCAATGCTGCTGGAGGAAGCGCAGCTGTCACCAAGGGCAAGCTAACCCCCGGCGTCATTGCGACTACCGTCAAGGCCAAGCTCACCATTGCCGCTGCCGTCTTCGGGGCAACATCCTGCACGGCGGCCGTCTTCTCCGAACACCCTCATATAGAGAGTCGCGAGGCCATCATACTTGAAGTGGAGGGTGCACCTCCTACCCAGACCACGCGCGTGGGCAAACGACTGCCAGCCGCGAGCCAAGGACACGTTCCTGGCGGCAGTAACTTCGACCCCTACCCAAGAAGCCTTGCTGCAGCAGCCGTCAGCCTGAAGCCAGAGGTCGTCGAGCCCCGCGGCTGGCAGCTCACCCGCAAAGAAGCGCGGGAGCGGGAGCCAGGTGCCGGTCGGCCTCTCCGACCACACGACGAACTTCGGGAGCACCTCCGCTGAGTGGAAGCGCGACCGGGGAGGCCGGGCAACCAGGGCACACCTCCCCTCATCGCAGGGGCTGCCTCGCCCCTGGCGTATCCCGCCTCGAGAAGAAGCGCCACCACGGCCGCCCAAAGCAACACTGGCCCCTGAAGGAGTGCGACCGAGCCCCCGAGGAGCCGCCGCAGGGTTCACAGTGTGCCTGCGGGGGTGGCCTTGCCCTCTCTTGGGCGGCGGCGAGCCCGGTCTCTCCTTGGGGGCCTTCCCCTCCTCGGCGGCGGAGAACTTCCTCGTCGGCGCCATGACAACTACAGCAAGACGGCAAGGCAAAGAGGAAGAAGAAGGAGCGGGCGGGCGACGCGAAGACGGAAATGAGCAAAGGGGGATCTGCTCCTCCCCTCATTTATAGCCGGAGGGAGGCCAACAGCCGGCCTCCACGACCCCGTGCAATGATGGTTTCTCTCTGCATGCAGCGGAGTCTCGTCAAGTCGAGCGGTTGCTGAGGCCGCGTGGGGAAGCGAAGACGCCCACGTCCCATCAATCGCCACGTGTTGACCGAGGCCGCAGGCGGTTAGGGCCCGCGGCTCTCCACACTTGCCCTTTGGCTTCGCCTGGAAGCCAAGTTCGAGCGCGCCTTGGGCCTGGGGGCTACTGTCGGCGTTCTGGGAACGGGGGTACCCAGACTTGCCTACCTGCGGCCCACGGTATGGCTCCATCGACGGCCTGGTACTGCCCAGCTTCAACATCGACAACTCAAGATCCTCGCGAGGGGCCAAGCCTCGCGAGGCAGATGACATCAAGACCTCCACGAGGGGCGGCCTCCTCAGGCTGGCTCCCAAGGAGCGGACATCTCTATGCAAGGCTCACCTCGTGAGGTCCAGATAACGTGAGCCATGGTGACCAAGGCCAGGCGGGCGCCAGTGGGTGCGGTGTACCAGTTTCCTCTTTGGTGCTGCGGAGGCAAGCGTAGGCACGGAGTCCCAAGGAATCAGCCAAAGGTTTCCTTTCCGGGGCAACAAGACCAAGACCGCCAGGACGGAGATCATCGCCGAGCCCACTGCAGCGTCATGACCAGAGGATTTTGTAGGCGAAGACTACTTTTGTGAGGATAGCATGTACTAGCTACCCCCCTTCGAATTTGGCCGTTGTGGGATCCCTTCCTGCCTTTCATTTGGGAAGAGGACTAGAGCCACTATAAATAGGACCTACCCACCACCGTAGAAGGGGGATCATTCAGATCATCCTCACACCCACCAGCTCATCGAGTACAAGATCACCTCTCCTCCTAAGGTTGCTCGCCCACTATACTAGTTCATCCTCAGCCCCTCAAGGCCAATCCACCACAAAGCAGGAGTAGGGTTTTAAACTGCAGGTGGCCCGAACCTGGGTAAACTGGTGTGTCCCTTTTCCATTCAGTTTGTCGAGCTAGGCTGTGAGATTAGCGAGCAGGCAGACTGGGGAGGACGAGTCCTTCGCACACACCCCAGAGTTCGAACCTCTCAAGGGTCTGCGGAACCCAAAATCCAACAAATACATCTCCAACGTATATACAAGTTTTGATTTTTCAGTGTTGTTATACTATCAATCTTGGATCTTTTATATACATTTACTAGCAACTTTATATCATTTTTTGGGACTAACATATTAACATAGTGCCCAGTGCCAGTTGTTATTTTTTGTTTGTGTTTTGCTTTGCAGAATATCAATACCAAACGAAGTTCAAATGCCACGAAACTTTTTGTAGATTTTTTATGGCAGGAAGACACCCAGAAAGCTTCTGGAGGGCATGAGGGTATGCTCGTGGGGCCCACAAGGCACCAGGGCGCGCGCCCTGGTAGCTAGTGCGGCCCACAGGCACCCCCTTGACCTACCTCTGCCTCTATAAATACTCTAAAATCCCAAAATCCCTAGGGGAGTCGACGAAATACATTTTGTGCCGCCGCAAGTTCCAAAACGACGAGATCCAATCTAGAGGCCTTTTTCGGCACTCGGCTGGAGGGGGCAACGATCACGGAGGGGTTCTTCATCATCCTTGTTTCCCCTCTAATGATGCGCGAGTACTTTACCACAGACCTACGGGTCTGTAGTTAGTAGCTAGATGGCTTCTTCTCTCTTTTTGATCTTCTATACAATGGTCTCCTCGATGTTCTTGGAGATCTATTTCATGTAACTCTTTTTTGCGGTGTGCTTGTTGGGATCCGATGAATTGTGAGTTTATGATCAGTTCTATCCATGAATATTATTTGAGTCTTTGCTGAACTCTTTTACGCATGATTGTTATAGCCCCGTATTTCTTCTCCGATTTATTGGTTTGGTTTGGCCAACTAGATTGATTTATCTTGCCATGGGAAGAGGTGATTTGTGATGGGTTCGATATTGCGGTGCTCAATCTCAGTGACAAAGAGACATGACACACACGTATGGTTGCTATTAAGGGTAACAACATGGGGTTTATTCATATGCGAGTTTATCTTGTCTACATCATGTCATCGTTCTTATTGCATTACTCCATTATTCCATGAACTTAATACACTAGATGCATGCTGGATAGTGGTCGATGTGTGGAGTAATAGTAGTAGATGCAGGCAGGAGTCGGTCTAATAATCTTGGACGTGATGCCTCTATACTTGATCATTTCCTTGGATATCGTCATAATTATTTGCTTTTCTATCAATTGCCCAACAGTAATTTGCTTACCCACCGTATGCTATTTTCTCGAGAGAAGCCTCTAGTGAAAACTATGGCCCCCGGGTCAATTTCCTATCATATATTAAATCCAAATTACCTTGCTGCAATTTTTCTTTATTTATTTTATTTTGTTTTTTGTTAGATCGATTTACCAAAACATATACATTTAATCTATCTCAATACCATTGAGGGATTGACAACCCCTCTTACGCGTTGGGTTGCAAGTTTTTGTTGTTTGTGTGCAGGTATTGTTTACATAGTGTTGCTTGGTCCTCCTACTGGATTGATAACCTTGGTTTCATAACTGAGGGAAATACTTACCTCTGTTGTGCTGCATCATCCCCTCCTCTTTGGGGAAATACTAATGCAGATTACAAGCATCATTTACTCAGCCCAAGCACTGTGCCTATACGCTGGTATTATACCCTTTAATTTGGTACTACTCGAGTGAATTCATGCTGGGTTGATATGCATCTTCTTGACAGTGTCTGTGTATATTAGTTGAGGATGCTGCCTTCCTCCATAAGGACTTGGGTCAGGTGAAAGCCGTCAATGACGGGGTAAAGGACCAGGGCTTCTATTCTGCATGGCAGGCGCTCGTCGCGTGGTCAAGTCGATCGAAGGTGATTGATATTTCCAACCATATCTTGTACTTGGGTATTGCAGGCTCCACAACGTATACTATGTGGACTGCATGCTTCCTCTCCTTCTTGCTGACATGGGTAGCATATGTCATGTTCACATCCTTCACCTCGGGAGGCAATTGCTTCTAGAAGGCATTTCTTGGCCCGGGTTGGTCCCCATTATCATTGTTGTGGGGTTGGTTCCTGCCCTGATTCTTGTCAGCTACTTTTTTGGCCTGCTTGATCACCCAGTTTTGGTAGGTGTGAGTGGCTGCTTCTAAGGATTCCCGTGGATGGCACAAGACTGGTCCGTTAGTTGCCGCCTTTTCATCCTTGGAAGGGCTTCTTCTTGTTGTCACCACCTTGGATCTGATTGCCTAAACCAGCGTTAAATTCACCATTCTCGGCATCATCGTCGCTTCTGTTGCAATGCTAATTTTTTCTATTGCACCGAGGTTTCCCAATTCCGCCACGCACCTCGGACGAACCAGGTTGTCGTGTTGGCCTCACTTCCAAGCAAACCAGTTGTCTTCGCCGACACATAATTTAGTCATACGTTTGGTGAGATATGATACGTCCATTTTGCATCATGCTTTTATATCCATATTTATTGCATTATGGGCTGTTATTACACGTTATGTCACAATACTTATGCCTATTCTCTCTTATTTTACAAGGTTTACATGAAGAGGGAGAATGCCGGCAGCTGGAATTCTGGGCTGGAAAAGGAGAAAATATTAAAGACCTATTCTGCACAGCTCCAAAAGTCCTGAAACTTCACGGAAATGATTTTTGGAATTAATAAAAAAGTACTGAGTGAAGAAACTAACAGAGGGGGCCCACACCATGGCCACGAGGGTGGGAGGCGCGCCCTACCCCCCTGGGCGCGCCCCCTGCCTCCCCCCCTAGCAGGCCTCCGGTGCCCATCTTCTGCTATATGAAGTCTTCCGTCCGAAGAAAAATCATAAGCAAGCTTTCGGGAAGAAACTCCGCCGCCATGAGGCGGAACCTTGGCGGAACCAATCTAGGGCTCCAGCGGAGCTGTTCTGCCGGGGAAACTTCCCTTCGGGAGGGGGAAATCATCGCCACCATCATCACCAACGATCCTCTCATCGGGAGGGGGCCAATCTCCATCAACGTCTTCACCAGCACCATCTCCTCTCAAACCCTAGTTCATCTCTTGTATCCAATCTTTGTCCCGAAGCCTCAGATTGGTACCTGTGGGTTGCTAGTAGTGTTGATTACTCCTTGTAGTGGATGCTAGTTGGTTTAATTGGTGGAAGATCATATATTCAGATCAATTATGCATATTAATACCCCTCTGATTATGAATATAAATATGCTTTGTGAGTAGTTACATTTGTTCCTGAGGACATGGGAGAAGTCTTGCTATTAGTAGTCATGTGAATTTGGTATTCATTCGATATTTTGATGAGATGTATGTTGTCTTTCCTCTAGTGCTGTTATGTGAACGTCGACTACATGACACTTCACCATTATTTGGGCCTACAGGAAGGCATTGGGAAGTAATAAGTATATGATGGGTTGCTAGAGTGACAGAAGCTTAAACCCTAGTTTATGTGTTGCTTCGTAAGGGGCTGATTTGGATCCATATGTTTCATGCTATGGTTAGGTTTACCTTAATACTTCTTTTGTAGTTGCGGATTCTTGCAGTAGGGGTTAATCATAAGTGGGATGCTTGTCCAAGAAAGGGCAGCACCCAAGCACTGGTCCACCCACATACCAAATTATCAAAGTACCGAACGCGAACCATATGAGCATGATGAAAACTAGCTTGACGATAATTCCCATGTGTCCTCGGGAGCGCTTTTCTCTATATAAGAGTTTGTCCAGGCTTGTACTTTGCTACAAAAAGGATTGGGCCATCTTGTTGCACTTTATTTACACTTGTTACTTGTTACCCGTTACAAATTACCTTATCACAAAACTATCTGTTACCTATAATTTCAGTGCTTGCAGAGAATACCTTGATGAAAACCGCTTGTCATTTCCTTCTGCTCCTCGTTGGGTTCGACACTCTTACTTATCGAAAGGACTACGATAGATCCCCTATACTTGTGGGTCATCAAGACTCTTTTCTGGCGACGTTGCCGGGGAGTGAAGCGCCTTTGGTAGGTGGAATTTGGTAAGGAAAAAAATTATATAGTGTGCTGAAATTTACTGTCACTTGTTACTATGGAAAGTAATCCTCTGAGGTGCTCGTTCGGGGTATCTTCACCCCGACCAGTAGAACAAAGAGTTGCTCCTCAACTTACTGAACCTACTGAAAATGTTTACTTTGAAATTCCTTCAGGTATGATAGAGAAACTGCTAGCTAATCCTTTTGCAGGATATGGAACATTGCATCCCGACTTACACCTAATGTATGTGGATGAAGTTTGTGGATTATTTAAGCTTGCAGGTATGCCCGATGATGTTATCAAGAAGAAGGTCTTCCCTTTATCTTTGAAGGGAGATGCATTGACATGGTATAGGTTATGTGATGATATGGGATCATGGAACTACAAACGATTGAAATTGGAATTTCATCAGAAGTTTTATCCTATGCATCTTGTTCATCGTGATCGTAGTTATATATATAATTTTTGGCCTCGCGAAGGAGAAAGCATCGCTCAAGCTTGGGGGAGGCTTAAGTCAATGTTATATTCATGCCCCAATCATGAGCTCTCAAGATAAATGATTATTCAAAAAAAATTATGCTCGGCTTTCTCTCAATAATCGCTCCATGCTCAATACTTCTTGTACTGGCTCCTTTATGATGAAGACTATTGAATTCAAATGGGATTTATTGGAAAGAATTAAACGCAACTCTGAAGATTGGAACCTCGACGAAGGTAAAGATTCAGGTATAACACATAAGTTTGATTGTGTTAAATCTTTTATGGATACCGATGCTTTCCGTGAATTTAGCACTAAATATGGACTTAACTCTGAGATAGTAGCTTCGTTCTGTGAATCCTTTGCTACTCATGTTGATCTCCCTAAGGAGAAGTGGTTTAAATATAATCCTCCCATGGAAGTAAAAGTAGTTGCACCTATTAAAGTTGAAGAAAATACTATCACTTATAATGATCCTATTGTTCCTGTGGCTTATGTTGAGAAACCACCTTTCCCTGTTAGAACAAAGGATCATGCTAAAGCTTCAACTGTAGTCAACAAAAATAATATTGGGACACACAAACCTTCTTAGCAAGTTAAAGTTGAACCTAATATTGCTATGGTTAAATATCTCTTGGCTGATAATATTGATGGGCATGTTATTTATTTCTTTGGGGAAACTGCTAGAATTACTAAGCCTGGTGCTAAAGATAAACATAGACCTGTTGTAGGCATGCCTGTTATTTCTGTTAAAATAGGAGATCATTGTTATCATGGCTTATGTGATATGGGTGCTAGTTCTAGTGCAATACCTCATACCTTATACAAGGAAATTATGCATGACATTGCACCTTCTGAGATAGAAGATATAGATGTTACAATTAAACTTGCTAATAGAGATACTATTTCACCGGTTGGGATTGTTAGAGATGTTGAAGTCTTGTGTGGGAAGGTTAAATATCTTGCTGATTTTCTTGTTCTTGGTTCCCCACAAGATAGCTTTTGTCCCATTATATTTGGTAGACCTTTCTTGAATACTGTTAATGTTAGGATAGACTGGAAAAAGGATGTTGTTATCATTGGTTTGGGTGATATGTCTCATGATTTTAATTTTTCTAAAATTAGTAGACAACCCCGTGAGGAAGAATTGTCTAGTAAAGATGAAATTATTGGTCTCGCTTCTTTTGCTGTGCCTCCTAATGATCCTTTAGAACAATATTTGCTCGATCATGAAAATGATATGTTTATGAATGAAAGAAGGGAAATAGATGAAGTATTCTTTAAACAGGGACCTATTCTGAAACACAACTTGCCTGTTGAAATCCTAGGGGATCCTCCTCCACCCAAGGGTGATCCCGTGTTTGAGCTTAAACCGTTACCTGATACTCTCAAATATTCTTATATTAATGAAAAGAAGATATATCCTGTTATTATTAGTGCTAACCTTTCAGAGCATGAAGAAGAGAAATTATTGAAAACTCTGAAGAAGCACCGTGATGCTATTGGTTATACTCTTGATGACCTCAAGGGCATTAGTCCCACTCTATGTCAACACAAAATAAATTTGGAGAAAGACGCCAAACCAGTTATTGATCATCAACGACGGCTAAATCCTAAGATGAAAGAAGTGGTAAGAAAGGGAATATGAAAGCTCCTCGAGGCAGGTATAATTTATCCCGTTGCTGATAGTCAGTGGGTAAGTCCTATCCATTGTGTCTGATACATCTCCGTCGTATCTACAATTTTCGATTGTTCCATGCCAATATTATACAACTTTCATATACTTTTGGCAACTTTTTATACTATTTTTGGGGACTAACATATTGATCCAAAGGCTCAAGGCAGTTCCCGTTTGTTGCATGTTTTTGTTTCACAGAATATACATATCAAACGGAGTCCAAACGGGATAAAAATGGACGGAGCTTATTTTTGGAATATTTGGAAAATTCCGGAAGAAGTATCAACGCGAGACGGTGCCCGAGGTGGCCACGAGGCAGGGGGCGTGCCTGCCCCCCTGGGCGCGCCCCTGACCCTGGTGGGCCACCCGTAAGGCGGTTGATGCCCTTCTTCGGCCGCAAGAAAGCTAATTTTTAGGAAAAAATCACGGCGAAGGTTTCAATCCAATCGGAGTTACGGATCTCAATATATACACGAAACGGTGAAAGGGCAGCGAAGAGCGCAGAAACAGAGAGACAGATCCAATCTCGAAGGGGCTCTTGCCCCTCCCACACCATGGAGACCATGGACCAGAGGGGAAACCCTTCTCCCATCTAGGGAGAAGGTCAAGGAAGAAGAAGAAGGAGGGGGGCTCTCTCCCCCTCGCTTCGATGGCGCTTGAGCATGGGGGGCCATCATCATCACCGCGATCTTCACCAACACCTCCGCCATCTTCACCAACGCCTCCATCACCTTTCCCCCTTCTATCTATAGCGGTCCACACTCCCGCAACCCGCTGTACCCTCTACTTGAACATGGTGCTTTATGCTTCATATTATTATCCAATGATGTGTTGCCATCCTATGATGTCTGAGTAGATTTTCGTTGTCCTGTCGGTGGTTGATGAATTGCTATGATTGATTTAATTTGCTTGTGGTTATGTTGCTGTCCTTTGGTGCCCATCAAATGAGCGCGCGCGTGGATCACACCATAAGGTTAGTTGTATGTTGACATGACTATGTATTGGAGGGCAAGGGTGACAGAAGCTTCAGCCTAGCATAGAAATTGATGCATACGGGATTGAAGGGGGACCAATATATCTTAATGATATGGTTGGGTTTTACCTTAATGAACGTTAGTAGTTGCGGATGCTTGGTAATAGTTCCAATCATAAGTGCATAGAATTCCAAGTAAGGGATGACATGCTAGCAATTGGTAATATTAGTAGACGTCAAGAAATGCCTATGAATTATTCACTTGTTATTGAACCATTTGATGTTTGGGGCTTTGATTATATGGGACTGTTTCCTTCCTCTAATGGGTATACACATATTTTAGTTGCTGTTGATTACGTTACTAAGTGGGTAGAAGCTATTCCAACTAGTAATGCTAATCATAACACTTCTATCAAGATGCTTAAAGAAGTTATTTTTTCGAGGTTTGGAGTCCCTAGATATTTAATGACTGATGGTGGTTCACATTTTATTCATGGTGCTTTCCGTAAAATGCTTGCTAAGTATGATGTTAATCATAGAATTGCATCTCCTTATCACCCACATTCTAGTGGTCAAGTAGAATTGAGTAATAGAGAGCTCAAATTAATTTTGCAAAAGACTGTTAATAGATATAGAAAGAATTGGTCCAAGAAACTCGATGATGCATTATGGGCCTATAGAACTGCATATAAAAACGCTATGGGTATGTCTCCATATAAAATGGTTTATGGAAAAGCATGTCACTTACCTCTTGAATTAGAACATAAGGTATATTGGGCCATTAAAGTGTTCAACTATGATTTCAAACTTGCCGGTGAGAAGAGGTTATTTGACATTAGCTCACTTGATGAATGGAGAACCCAGGCTTATGAGAATGCCAAACTGTTTAAAGAAAAAGTTAAAATATGCCATGACAAAATAATACAAAAGCGTGAGTTTAATGTAGGTGATTATGTGTTGCTATACAACTCTCGTTTAAGATTTTTTGCAGGAAAACTTCTCTCTAAATGGGAAGGTCCTTACGTTATCGAGGAGGTCTATCGTTCTGGTCCATAAAAATCAACAACTTCGAAGGCACAAATCCGAAGGTGGTGAACGGTCAAAGAATCAAACGTTATACCTCAGGTAATCCTATAAATGTTGAAACCAATATTATTGAAACCGTAACCCCGGAGCAATACATAAGGGACACTTTCCAGAATGTTTCAGACTCCGAAAAGGAATAGGTATGTGGTACGGTAAGTAAACCGACTCCAAAACAGTTCTAATGGCAATTTTTCTCCGTTTTGGAATATTTAGAAAAATGAAAATAAGAAGCAGTCCGGGAAGGACACAAGGCTTCCACGAGGGTGGGAGGCGCGCCCTACCCCCCTGGGCGCACCCCCATGCCTCGTGGGCACCTCATGTGCTCTCCTGACTCCGTTTTCTTGCACGATACTTATTTTGGTTGGTAAAAATTCATTATATAAACTCCCGAAGGTTTTAACTCTCGTATCACGCAAATATCCTCTGTTCTTGTTTCGAGCTGTTTTATGTCAGGATTGTCAAGGCCAGGCATCATGTCGTCCCCCTCCTCCAACAATAGTGACAACGATGCTTGACTAATGAAGATAGATCTGAAGAGGGAAGTCAGGGAGTCCTGGATTAGGGGGTCATCGGACAGCCGGACTATATACTTTAGCGGACTGTTGGACTATGAAGATACAAGATTGAAGACTTTGTCCCGTGTCCGGATGGGACTCTCCTTGGCGTGGAAGGCAAGCTTGGCAATATGGATAGGTAGATCTCCTCCCTTGTAACTGACTCTGTGTAACCCTAGCCCCCTCCGGTGTCTATATAAACCGAAGGGTTTAGTCCGTAGGACAACAACAATCATACCATAGGCTAGCTTCTAGGGTTTAGCCTCTACGATCTCATGGTAGATCAACTCTTGTAATACTCATATCATCAAGATCAATCAAGCAGGAAGTAGGGTATTACCTCCATCTAGAGGGCCCGAACCTGGGTAATCATCATTTCCCCCGCCTCATGTTACCATCCGCCTTAGACGCATAGTTCGGGAACCCCTACCCGAGATCCGCCGGTTTTGACACCGACATTGGTGCTTTCATTGAGAGTTCCACTATGTCGTCGCGATAAAGGCTTGATGGCTCCTTCGATCATCGACAACGATGCGATCCAGGGCGAGGCTTTCCTCCCCGGACAGATCTTCGTATTTGGCGGCTTCGTACTGCAGGCCTACTCGCTTGGCCATCTGGAGAAGATCGAGAGCTACGCCCCTGGCCATCTAGTCAGGTTGGGAAACTTGAACTGTACTGCCAACATCGGCGGAGACTTGATCTTCTACGGATTCGAGCCCATGTCAAAAGCGCCGACGTACCACGCATTTAGCATGACTTAGCTCTGCCGTCGGACAGTGTTCGGGAGATCACACCTACAACTACTCCGGCCCTCAATCCGGAGCAGATCATGCCGTCTGAGGATGGGTGGATAGACCCCACCACGGAGGCCGCGCACGCAGCGGCGATAGAGTCGAACACTGACTTCACTTCCTATGAGACCCGTGTTGCCGGACACTTGGAGTCATCCCCGGCCACGGGCTCCGAACCGCCTGCGTCCGTGCCTATCGAATCTGATTGGGCACCGATCATGGAGTTTTCCTCCGCGGATATCTTTCAGCACTCACCACTGGGCGATGTGCTAAACTCATTGAGGCCTCTCTCCTTGTCAGGAGACCCATGGCCGAACTATGTCTGGCTAGAGTGGGATGCGGACGATGAAGAAATTCGCTGCCCACCCACCACCCACTTAGTAGCCACTGTCGACGATTTAACCGACATGCTCGATTTCGGCTCCGAAGACATCGACGGTATGGACGACGATGCAGGAGACGAACAGGAACCACCACCCACAGGGCGCTGGACTGCCACCTCATCATATGATATATACATGGTGGACACCCCCAAAGAAGGCGATGGCGATAAGGCAACCGAGGATAATCCCTCCAAGAAGCAATCCAAGCACCGATGTCAGCGGCGCCGCTCTAAGTCCCGCCATAGCAAAAGGAGCGATAGCGGCACAAGAGACAACAATGCTCCGGATAGTGCCGAAGACGAGGACAATCCCCTCCAGCCAGACCTCGAGTAGGAGGATGAACAAGCTAGCCCTCTGGAACAGGCGCAGACGGAGAATCAGAGGATGAAAATTACATGCCTCTCTCCGAAGACGAGGTGAGGCTCGGCGACGAAGAATTTATCGTGCCTGAGGATCCCGTCGAGCAGGAGCACTTCAAGCGCCGGCTTATAGCCACAGCAAACAGCCTGAAGAAAAAGCAACAACAGCTTCAAGCTGATCAAGATCTGGTAGGAGATAGATGGACTGAAGTCCTGGAGGCCGAGGAATACGAACTCGAGCGCCCAACCAAGAGTTACCCAAAGCGCAGGTTGCTACCCCAACTCGAGGAGGAAGCATTAAAACCTACATTACCAGCATATGATGTGGCTAATCGGCCACCTCGTGGCCGAGACAGAGGGGCATATCAGCCCGAGGTCCAGCCCGCACCCTGCCGCCATTCAAACAAAAATACCAAGGCCCGGGGCAACATGCGGGACCTGCAAGACATATTGGAAAACAAAGCAGGACATACAAGATCGATCTACGGATCACGGGGTCGCGCCCCAACGCGTGACGATGATCGTCACGCCGGATACACTAAAAGCAAATCCGGCCGGGCCGAATACAGCAGACAAGACTCGTATGAACTGCGTCGTGACATAGACCGCATTGCAGGCGCCAAGACACCCCTATGCTTCACCGATGAAGTAATGGATCATGAATCCCCAGAAGGATTCAAACCCGTGAACATTGAGTCATACGATGGCACAACAGACCCCACAGTATGGATCGAGGATTTCCTCCTCCACATCCACATGGCCCGCGGTGACGATCTACATGCCATCAAGTACCTCCCACTAAAACTCAAAGGACCAGCTCGGCATTGGCTGAATAGCCTGCCAGCAAACTCCATTGGCAGTTTGGATAATTTGGAAGATGCATTCCTTGACAACTTCCAGGGCACTTATGTGCGACCACCAGATGCTGATGACTTGAGCCACATAACCCAACAGCCAGGGGAATCGGCCAGGAAATTCTAGACTCGGTTCCTAACAAAAAATAACCAAATTGTCGACTGTCTGGATGCCGAGGCCTTAGCGGCATTTAAACATAACATCCGAGTCGAGTGGCTCGCACGACACCTCGACCAAGAGAAGCCGAAGTACATGGCAGCCCTCACGACACTCATGACCCGCTTTTGTGCGGGCGAGGACAGCTGGCTGGCTCGCAACAACAACACATCAAGAAATCCTGGCAATTCAGATGCCAAAGATACTAACGGCAGACCACGTCGCAACAAACACAAGCGCCGCAACAACAGCGACAATGCTGAATACACGGCAGTCAATCCAGATTCAGTGGCAATAAATCCGGCCAGCGGTAAAAGCCGTTCAAAAGAAGCAATCCGGGCCCGTCCAATTTGGACCGCATACTCGATTGCTCGTGTCAAATTCATGGCACCCCCGATAAGCCAGCCAATCACTCCAACAGAGAATGCTGGGTGTTCAAGCAGGCCGGCAAGTTGAATGTTGAAAACAAGGACAAGGGGATGCATAGCGACGACGAGGAGGAGCCTCGGCCGCCGAACACAGGAGGACAGAAGAAGTTCCCTCCACAAGTGAAAATGGTGAACATGATATACGCAACCCATATTCCCAAGAGGGAACAGACGCGTGCACTAAGGGACGTATATGTGATGGAGCCAGTTGCCCCAAAGTTCAACCCATGGTCCTCTTGTCTGATCACCTTCGATCGCAGGGACCACCCCACTAGTATCTGTCATGGCGGATCTGCCGCTTTGGTCCTTGACCCCATCATTGAAGGATTTCACCTCACTCGAGACCTTATGGACGGTGGCAGCAGCCTGAACCTGCTCTATCAGGATACAGTGCGCAAAATGGGCATAGACCCCTCGAGGATCAAACCCACCAAAACCACCTTTAAAGGTGTAATCCAGTGTAGAGGCACATTGCACGGGCTCAATCACTGCTGGAAGTGGTCTTCGGATCTCCGGACAACTTTCAAGCGAGGAGTTAATCTTCGATATCGTCCCCTTCGCAGCGGCTATCACGCCTTTGCTGGACGAACCGCATTTGCCAGATTCAATGCGGTACCGCATTATGCATACCTCAAACTCAAAATGCCAGGACCACGCAGGGTTATAACAGTTAATGGAAACACAGAGCGCTCGCTTCGCATGGAGGAGCACACTGCGGCCCCTGCCGCGGAAACGCAAAGCAGCCTTATTAGGCAAACCGCCAATTCGGCGAAAAGGACCCCGGACACCTTCAAGCGAGTCCAGAGTACCCCGCAGGAGGATCGCCAGGCACGTTTTGAGCTCGCCTAGCAATTCGGCCTCCGTTCTAGTCCCAGTCAAGTGGCGAAATTTGCGCCGCGCGTACATAACTACACACTCAAGATACCATGGGCATAAGCGGAGGCACCGTTACGGCACGTCCCACAATGCGGCTCAACCGCCCCAGGGGCCGTATACCTTTATCATTTTCTCTCTTTCAGGACCTTACTCTCTGGAAGCCCTTCCCGGTAGTATAATTGTTGGACCCATCGCGGTAAGGAAATACCAAGGAAGCAAGACGCTCTGACGTACAAGGGAACCCCCAGATGGTCTCCTGTTTTACATACCCATACGCAGCTTGCCCTTGGATAGGACATGTCAAATAGTCCTATTTTTTTGCTTATTACACTACTTACATCCGTACGCTTTGACGTATTACTTAATAACAATGCATAGCGTTAGCCTATTATTGCATTCCCCTTCCTTTTTTCCTTTTCCTTGTTTGCTTATTTACGACAAATTGCACCCATACATTCTGGTACGACCAGTGCACCAGGGGCTTCAGTATACCCCATAACACGGCGTGAGAAGTCCGAACACTTTCGATAGTGCGGCACCCCGAACTTATAGCATTATATGCATCAGCTCTGAATCATGTCTTGGGTCAATAGTTGGGTTTGCCCGGCTCCCATGTTTTGGTACCTTACGTTCCGCAATATCGGCTAAGGTAGCACTGGGAGAACTACCGCGATTGTGTCCCGGTTCTTCCGGACGAGCACCTTAGTAGAGAAAGCCGAAAACTGACTGTCATGATGAGGCGAGAGCTGGTCGCTTTTCGAGAGGTCTCAAGTCCTTAAAGACTTTTTCCGCTTCGGGCGAGGAGTCGGCCTTACCCGACTGACGCGTATATAGCGCCCCAAATTCGGCCTTACGAATACTAGGGGTTGTCAGGACCCCGATTCCAAGTCACATCGATCTAGCTGGTAACACCTCATATCGCTTTGCAGCCTCACGCACGGTATTCCCACGGGTGTCACCTTACCATGGCCGGGACCGTTTGCGCCTTTTGGCTCACGTATATGATAGTGTCGCTAGCATCCATATGACAGAGAACCCGGGCCGACATTGCTAGTCGTGAACCCAAAGCGGCGCTAACCCATGGGGACAGGCTTAAATGTATCACATCTAGCATGTCGATTGACGTGTGAATCCGGGTTGTAGCACCGGGCTAACAGGACTCCGTAATCCGGGTAGCAGGCTAGGCAGGACTCAGATGTCACCGCGTGACATTTCCCGAAGGGACAGAACACGAGAACGAAGTGAAACACATGCCCGGCCGGTCAAGTGCCTGGCGGTAGTCTTTGGGCTAGCAGGACTCGTGAACCGGCATGTAGCGGACTACTATGGCTCAAGGAAGCACTAGACCACATTTCCCCATAAGAGAGGTTGCCAAGGATAAACAACTAGATTGTCGGATCCCACACATACCAAGCATTTCAAACATACACACAATATGCTCAATATGTGTAAATACAACATGGCATCACAACATAACTCTACGACTCAAGTATTTATTCAATAGGCTCCGAGGAGCGAGATATTATAAACATGGGTCTCATGACCCAACATTCAGAGCATACAAGTCAAAGCACACGCGGAAACTTAACATGTCCGAGTACAGACATCTACAAATGAAAAAGGCTTAGAAGCCTGACTATCTACCAGATCCTGCCGAGGGCACAAGATCGTAGCTGAGGTAACAAGCTAAACGTCGAAGTCCACGTGGAACTACTAGCGAGACTGACGTCTCTCTGCAAAACATAAAAGAAGCAAACGTGAGTACAAATGTACTCAGCAAGACTTACATCAGAACTAGCTACATATGCATCATTATCAACAAAGGGGGTGGTGGAGTTGACTGCAGCAAGCCAGCTTTGACTCGGTGGCTATCCTAAACTACGACTGCAAGTAACTCTTTAAGGTGGCGGACAGGAGCCCACATATTCACCATATCAATACACCACTATGGATCCGCTCCCGTCTCCCTACGAGAACCCCATCCATATCACTCACGCTTATCTTGCGCATTTTAGAGTATCCACTTTCACTTGTCTATGAACTGTACCGGGAACCCAGAAGTCCTTTTCCGCGGACACGGCTATTCGAATAGATCATATTAACCCTGCAGGGGTGTACTTCTTCACACACGCTCTCGCCACTTACCACCATGTAAACATCGTGTATCTCGGCAACCTTCAAGAGGAAGCCTGGCGAGGGAGTCGGCCACGACCTAACTAACCACACAAGTCTCTCATCCAAATTTATCGCCTATTCGGGTTCCATCCGCAAGGAGATCCGGCCAGGGTGTCGCTCACGGCCCCAAACGATGTGAGCAGGGTTCCCGAGACACCAAACGGGCGCCCGGTACATCGTGCCACGGTGTATCTACCGCAACATAGCCCACCCCTAGGGCCAGCGCTATGCACGGCCCCCAACACATATCCTACAAACACCAGAAACTAGTTGCAACTCCTGGACAGAGATCGAGGCGATTAATAAGCGAGAGAGGGTCGAGTTACCGGAACCCAATGTGTGGTAGTAACTGTTTCATGGATCACAAACACGTAACTCAGTTCACGAGGACGGCTGCAATGAGACAACCCACCATGTACTCCTACATGGCCTCTCACCGCTACCTTTACCAAATCGTGTTCACACACTTAGCTCTCAACGTAGGACATGTTCACACACCTCCGATTCATCCCGGATGAATCAGACATTCGACTCAACTCTAAGAAGTAGCAGGCATGACAAACAAGCATGAATGAGTAGGCACAACAGGGCTCAAACAACTCCTACTCATGCTAGTGGGTTTCATCTATTTACCGTGTGGAATGACAGGTCATGCAGAGGATAAAGGGGTTCAGCTACCGCAAGAGTAACAGATGAATCGTTGTTGTCCTAATGCAGTAAAAGAGAGCAGGATCAAGAGAGTGGGATTGTATCGGAATGAACAAGGGGGTTTTGCTTGCCTGGCACTTCTGAAGATAATATAGTTCTTCATCGGTGTCATCGAACTCACCGTCGGTATGTCGTCTACTGAGAGGGGACAAACACCGACAAACAAAGGAGAAACACAATCAATGCAATGCAAAAATATGATGCATGAATATGACATGGCAATATGAGTGTGTTGGGCTAATGCAACTACAACCAGGGTGGTTTGAGCTCATTTGAATCAAAGGTTCAAATGCAAACTCAAGTTATGGGTTCATAAAGTGCATTAACATGTTTTGAGCTGAACAGGAAGTTTAAGTTGTTTGAACATGCATGAAACCAGTACATATGGATAGATTGGATTTTTCTGATCATTTTTCATATATAACTTATTTCAATCTGAGCTACGGTTGAATTCCTATGATTTTTTGAAGTTTATAGCATTTTCTGGAATTTCCTAACTAAATTAAAATCCAGAAAATGATTAATTACGTCAGCACTGTGTCACGCCTGCGTCAGCAGGTCAACGGCGCTGACTAGGTCAAACCTGACGTGTGGGGTCGGTCAACTGTCGAGTCAGCACGGTCAACTCTCGCACGTGGGTCCCGCTGGGTTATAAACTAATCTTAACCAGGAAAATTAGCCCGCTGAGTTAAACATGCGGGTCCCACTGTCAGTGACTCTAGGTGGGGGTTAGTTAGGCGCAAATGACGACGCCACATCACCAGCTACCGGAGTTGGACGCCGGCGACCAAACCCGACGGCGGAGGATCGCCGGAGTTTCTCGGGATGGCGCTACAGGGGTCGGATCGACGTGCTGGAGGCACCAGAGGGATGCCCATCCTCGCGCGCATCCAGGGGATCATGCGGTAGGCTGCGGGGTGGCCGGGAGCAGCGTCGGTGGTGAGCGAGGCGGTGGCCGGAGCTCGGACAAGCGCGGGTTTGGAGTTCTGGTGCACGGCAGGTCCAGCTGGTGGTCGGTGTCATCTCCTGGGAGCAAACCGAGCACTATGACGTGCCCAGGCATGAGCTACGGTGTCTTCAGCAATGACGGCGACATGGCCAGCGGCGGTGAGCTTCGGCCTCGGTCGAAACGGCGGCTACGGTGATCGAGAGGCATGGGGAGGAGGGGCAAACGACGGAGGAGCTCACAGCGGTCACGCGGAGAAGCTCAGACGGCTCGGGGAGGCGTCGGGGACGGCGTACGGTCGCCGGCGATCTCAGTGCAGAGGCGTCGGGGTCGAGCTCGATGGCGAGGCTCCACTACTTCCGGTGATGCGTGGCTCGACGGAGAGGCGTAGAGGAGTACAGCGGAGGTCGTGGTCATGAAGAGGGGGCGAGGGGGTGGCTGTGGCCGTGGTGGTGCAGGGTGGCGTGTCCATGGCTGCGTCGGCCATCGCGGGAAAGAGCGAGGGAGAGGAGGGGAAATGTGGGGAGGAGTGCCAGGGGTCCGGGGGGTGCGTGGCGCTCACAGGCGCGTCGGGGCAGCGGTGGGAAGCAGGAGGTGGCCCGGCGCGTGGCCAGCGCGCGATGAGCATGCTCCCCTGCCTTCTGGCGCGAGGTAGGGGGGTGATCGGCGCTGGCCGGTCAATCAAGATTCGGGCCTGTGCCAAGAAAGGGCCTGTAAGGCTGTGTAGGTTTTTTTTTCATTTTTGTTTCTTTTCTATTTTTCTGACATTTGTTTGGTTTAATAAAAATACTAAACCATTTCCAAAATTCATGAGAATAATTGTGTGAACTAAATGGACTTATCCAAAGCTACACAACAATTTCCAGAATTATTGAACATATATTTATGATATAATAAATATAGATCCAATTCAAATATTTATTGGTTTAATTCAAAGGCCCAAAATAATTGTTCCTGAGATTCTAGAAATATTGGTTTGAATTTTATCCCTTGCCAATATTTCCAGAGAGCAACATGAACATTTTCTTGGATCTTTTTGGAGCAATTTTTATTTGGGTTAATTCCAGAAATGATTCTGAGGGTTTCACAAATCCCTAAATCAAATTTAAATGGAATTTAAACATGATGCACACATGACTAGCTAGTTTAGGTCATACCAGAACTAGGGATGTGACAACTCGCCCCCACTAAACAAGAATCTCGTCTCGAGATTCAAGACGTGAGGTAAGAAGACAGAGGGGGCACAAACTAACACGGTCTTCACGATCCAACTGTCCTTCTCAAGATGTTGATTAATTGCTTCATATTGATCTTGACGTCTTTGCTTTCTAGATCTTCATCCAACTCGATGACGTTAGAAAGAAACTCTATTGGAAAGGATCATTGAAACTCTCCATACCAGGCTAAGGCAATTCACAACGATCATTTGAAAGGGGTTCGGGGAAATGGCATACTCAGTTCGGAAAGGAAACTATGGTTATAGAACAACTCGGCAAACGGGAGGCACATTCCAATTGATACCGAGGATATAACCTAGTGACTGAGTGTGCTCTCAAGAACTTGAGCATTTCCATGGTCATCAAGGTTTTACCAACATTCGTGCCGAGGATCCTGGCAACACATCTTACTACCATGATGAATAGTGATGGATGATGAGGATACAAAGGAAGATAACACCTTCTCAGACTTCCCCTTAGCGAGGCCAAGAGAACGAAATCTGGATGATCGACCGAGAGACATTTAGCACTCCGCTTCTAATGTTCTCCTTGATGTTCTAGCTACCACAGTCATGCTTAAAAGCATCAACATGGCCATCAAGTAAAGGCCGGACCTCGGGAGCACAAAATCCATAAGGATCAACTTGTGGAATAAGTCATACCAAATCCTCATGGAGAAGGGTTGAATTGCTTGTTCAAGATACTACAATAATAGATCTTCCGCCAGGTGTGTCACCGTAACATCAACCTCGCCGGGACCTACATCATAGATCTTGGAAATGTTCCAGCCATCATATCTGCCTGAGATTCAGATCTGGCTGGTAACAAGATTTTTCAGACAACATGTCAAGAAAAGAAAAGGTTGCAACACAAGTCGACGAGATAACGTTGCGAGAATCTCGGGAGATGAACTACGATAGCAAGCTCCAAAACATGAGCTGGTTCTGCTACATACATGTGAACATGTTATCTCAGACAAACATGACCACATAGTAGTCTTATAATAAAAATACTACCGAGTTCTGGTTGGGAACCATCATCGAGGATATCGGAGTCCTTGTGCACTTATCGATGAACTTCTTATCCTTGAGCAAGTCAATCAGTGGCTTGGTGTGCTAGGAACACATATAGAATGGAGGCGGCCAACCTATCAAACCATAGAGTACTTCGCACATATGCGTGACTAACTTGGGATGATTCCAGAGGAAGCAAAAACAAGCTTTCTCGAATTCACGGCGGCAACTTACATCAAGTGCACGTGAATTAGAGAAAGTCACTTCTTTCATCCAAATGTAACCCTCATGAGTGGATCATGAAGGCAATGCTTACAAAGTTTCCAACACTAGGTTGATGTTCAACATGAATCACGGGGGAGACAAAATGCTGCTGATGGGCTCAACGGCAACTCATCGGAATTTCCATATCACTGGACTTCCACCATCATGTGAACACGGTGATAGCATTGGTCAGACCAAAAAATGTAATGGTGTATGCTCGAAGGATCAACCACGAGTAAGACAACATTACGAACATCGTTGGTTCTGATTTGACTTGACGATAGCCCATACTCAAGTCAAAGTTTTGACAAGGCAATAGATCCAACAACTGATCACAGGGACCAATCGATGAAGATATCATCTTTCTTCAACACACACACACACACACACACCGGGATATCCCTTGGAGATGAACTAAGTCAGGTAAGCTTTTATCTTCCAACTCTCCAAGTTGTTGTTTAGCTTAACCAACTAGCTCAGGGGTATCCAACACGGATTCTTGGAGAAGGGGTGGTTTAGAGGAAAACCAACTTGATCACGAGCTCAACATAACAGTCAGGGGACAACCTGGTAATACTTCCGAGAAGATATTCGGAAAACCACGAACCACCGATATGTTACTAAGCTCGAGATCAATCTTGCTTTTCAGGGAACGATGATATGAACAATAAGCAAGGGATTGATATAATCCTAACTCATTGATCGAAGAGTGCACCGGAAATAAGGACTAGGTAGCATGATCAATCTTAGGGTGATGATTTTAATAACCAACACGCTAAGAATGAGAATATTGTCCATTAACTACCAAGCAACGCGGTTGCTAGGAGTATAGATTTCACACATCACAGTTCACTTGTCGGCATTCCGGTTACAACAACACGGGACCGAGGAATGAATAATGATAGCGAGAGGTATCACTACGTCAAGAATTCATGAGAAATGGTGCAATTCTTATGACATTCTTAACATAAAGATGGTAACACTCCAAGGTAGAACAAAGCAAAGGATGGATTGGCATTTGATCTGCAGAGCACAACTACTTTGACCCAATCCTGGATATGGATGAGGTACTGGAGTTTGTCTCTCCTAGTCATTCCAGAATAGAATGGTTTGACAGACCACAAGGATAATAGGCATCGATAAACACAATCGCACACATACCCTTGACTATCAATTGATAGACGGGGTCAGAATACAACTACGGAGGAACAACTCGAGGAACATATAACTTCCTGAGTTGTGGACGCATAGGTTAGTATGTCGAATCAAGTTCAACAGGTTTCTTCCGGATAACCCATGCAGGAAGGTAGGACTGGCAGAGTCGCAATATAGAATGGATTACTCCTCAAGAGCACCCTAGTTGTGATCTTTTGGCTCAAAAGAACTTCTGCCATAAGCAGTTCATGGTATTTGGAAGAAGGAAATACCACAGACCTCGAGGACTATCGCAAAGTTACTAATATCCTAAAGGAACTAGCAAACACTATCAACAGGGGGTAGGTAGGGTGAATCTCGGGTTCAAGAACCTAGGAATAGAATACCTACTATTAAATGGCATCACAAGATGCTTTCGAGAATAATGGCCAGAATCATCACACGGGGAACACAAAACATGGCTAGTTTACTAGGTGACTCCCTAAAACACCTAGGTTCATAATAATAGCTCCAACATATATGCCGAGGCACCGGAGTACCTCAACACACTAATTTGTGTGATTAATCTGGCCCAAACGAACATTGGAAACGGAGAGAAGGGATTTGCAAATGCATCGGACTATATAGAAATCTGGGATGACTCGGACAGCATAACGGCTGTAAATGCTCAAAATGATTTGAGACATCCTGCAAAATAGTGGCATGACCACTCAACATCACAATATCAAGGTTCTGAGGCCAGCTATGAACATACGGAAGTAGTAGGAACTGAACTAGGGCTTGAAACCAACAATCATGTAAGTCTATGGATTAGTAACACGTCATCCTGATAGATAGATGAGAAGCCTAGTTCTTAAACCCCGTAGAAGAGAAGAGGATGACTCGCACTGTAAGGCCATGAGGTATAAGGAGTAAAAAGAGCCTTACGTTCCCTTCCACAATCAATTCCTTATATAACTAAAGCATTTCTAGACACAACTTCGACCAGTTTGGCTTGGTAATCCTACAGCAACAAAGCTCGATACCAAAGCTGTCAGACCCCGATTCCAAGACACATCGATCTAGCTGGTACCACCTCATATCGCTTTGGCAAAATTTCACGCACGCAGTATTCCCACGGGTGTCGCCTTACCATGGCCCGGGACCGTTTAGCCTTTTGGCTCACGTATATGATAGTGTCGCTAGCATCCATATGACAGAGAACCCGGGCCGACATGGCTAGTCGTGAACCCAAAGCGGCACTAACCCATGGGAACAGGCATACATGAATCACATCGAGCATGTCGGTCAGCAGCGTGTGAATCCGGGCTGTAGCACTGGGCTAACAGGACTCCGGGAATCCGGGATGTAGCAGGCTAGGAAGGACTCCGGATGTCACCGTGTGACATTTCCCCGAAGGGACAGACACATGAATGAAGTGAAACACATGCCGGCCAGTCAAGTGTCACGGCAAGTAGTCTTTGGACTAGCAGGACTCGGTGAACCGGTCAGTAGCGGACTACTATGGCTCAAGGAAGCACTAGACTACATTGCCCCATAAGAGAGGCTGCCAAGGATAAACAACTAGATTGTCGGATCCCACACATACCAAGCATTTCAAACATACACACAATATGCTCAATATGTGTAAATACAACATGGCATCACAACATAACTCTACGACTCAAGTATTTATTCAATAGGCTCCGAGGAGCGAGATATTACAAACATGGGTCTCATGACCCAACATTCAGAGCATACAAGTCAAAGCACACGTGGAAGCTTAACATGTCCGAGTACAGACATCTACAAATGAAAAAGGCTTAGAAGCCTGACTATCTACTGATCCTCGCCGAGGGCACAAGATCGTAAATGAGGTAACAAGCTAAACGTCAAGTCCACGCGGAACTACTAGTGAGACCGACGCCTCTCGCAAAACATAAAGAAGCAAACGTGAGTACAAATGTACTCGGCAAGACTTACATCGTAACTAGCTACATATGCATCATTATCAACAAAGGGGTGGTGGAGTTGATCGCAGCAAGCCAGCTTTGACTCGGTGGCTATCCTAAACTACATTTGCCAAGTAACTCTTTGAGGTGGCGCTGCAGTCCACATATTCACCATATCAATACACCACTATGGATCCGCTCCGCCTCCGACGAGAACGCCATCCATAGCACTCACGCTTATCTTGCACATTTTAGAGTATCCACTTTCACTTGTCTATGAACTGCATCGCAACCCGTAAGTCCTTTTCCGGACACGGCTATTCGAATAGATCATATTAACCTGCAGGGTGTACTTCTTCACACACGCTCGCCACTTACCACCATGTAAACGTCGTGTATCTCGGCAACCTTCAAGCGGAAGCCTGGCGAGGGAGTCGGCCACGACCTGACTAACCACACAAGTATCTCATCCAGGTTTATCGCCTATTCGGGTTCCATCTGCAAGGAGATCCGCCGGGTGTCGCCACGGCCCCAAACGATGTGAGCAGGGTTCCCGAGACACCAAACGGGCGCCCGGTACACCGTGCCACGGTGTATCTACCGCAACATAGCCCACCCCTAGGGTCAGCACTACGCACGGCCCCCAACACATATCCTACAAACACCAGAAACTAGTTGCAACTCCTGGACAGAGATCGAGGCGATTAATAAGCCGAGAGGGGTCGAGTTACCGGAACCCAATGTGTGGTAGTAACTGTTTCATGGATCACAAACATGTAACTCAGCCTCGAGGACGGCTGCAATGAGACAACCCACCATGTACTCCTACATGGCCTCTCACCGCTACCTTTACCAAATCGTGTTCACACACTTAGCTCTCAACAGTAGGACATGTTCACACACCTCCAATTCATCCCGGATGAATCAGACCTGACTCAACTCTAAGCAGTAGCATGCATGAGAAACAAGCATGAATGAGTAGGCACAACAGGGCTCAAACAACTCCTACTCATGCTAGTGGGTTTCATCTATTTACTGTGGAATGACAGGTCATGCAGAGGATAAAGGGGTTCAGCTACCGCAGCAGGTAACAGATGAATCGTTGTTGTCCTAATGCAGTAAAAGAGAGCAGGAGCGAGAGAGTGGGATTGTATCGGAATGAACAAGGGGGTTTTGCTTGCCTGGCACTTCTGAATATAATATAGTTCTTCATCGGTGGCATCGAACTCATCGCCTGATGACGTGCGTCTCATCGAGAGGGACAAACACCGACAAACAAAGGAGAAACACAATCAATGCAATGCAACAATATGATGCATGAATATGACATGGCAATATGAGTGTGTTGGGCTAATGCAACTACAACCAGGGTGGTTTGAGCTCATTTGAATCAAAGATTCAAATGCAAACTCAAGTTATGGGTTCATAAAGTGCATTAACATGTTTTGAGCTGAACATCAAGGTTAAGTTGTTTAAACATGCATGAAACCAGTACAGATGGATAGATTGGATTTTTCTGATCATTTTTCATATATAACTTATTTCAATCTGAGCTACGGTTGAATTCCTATGATTTTTTGAAGTTTATAGCATTTTCTGAAACTTCCTAACTAAATTAAAATCCAGAAAATGATTAATTACGTCATCACTGTATCATGCCTGCGTCAGCAGTTCAACGGCGCTGACTAGGTCAAACCTGACGTGTGGGGTCGGTCAACTGCCGAGTCAGCAGGTCAACGGCGCTGACTAGGTCAAACCTGACGTGTGGGGTCGGTCAACTGCCGAGTCAGCACGGTCAACTCTGGCACGTGGGTCCCGCTGGGTTATAAACTAATCTTAACCAGGAAAATTAGCCCGCTGAGTTAAACATGCGGGTCCCACTGTCAGTGACTCTAGGGGGGGTTAGTTAGGCGCTAATGACGATGCCACGTCACCAGCTACCGGAGTTGGACGCTGACGACCAAGCCCGACGGCGGAAGATCGCCGGAGTTTCTCGGGATGGCGCTACAGGGTTGGATCAATGCGCTGGAGGCACCAGAGGGATGCCCATCCTCGCGCGCATCCAAGGGATTATGCGGGAGGCTGCAGGGTGGCCGGGAGCAGCGTCGGCGGCGAGCGAGGCGGTGGCCGGAGCTCAGACAAGCGCGGGTTCGGAGTTCTGGTGCACGGCAGGTCCAGCTGGTGGTCGGGGTCATCTCCTGGGAGCAAACCGAGCACTATGACGCGCCTAAGCACGAGCTACGGCGTCTTCAGCCACGACGGCGACATGGCCGGCGGCGGTGAGCTTCGGCCTCGGTCGAAACAGCGGCTACGGTGATCGAGAGGCATGGGGAGGAGGGGCAAACGATGGAGGAGCTCACAGCGGTCACGCAGAGAAGCTCAGACGGCTCGGGGAGGTGTCGGGGACAGCGTACGGTCGCCGGCGATCTCGGTGCAGAGGCGGCGGGGTCGAGCTCGATGGCGAGGCTCCACTGCTTCCGGGGATGCGTGGCTCGACGGAGAGGCGTAGAGGAGTACAGCGGAGGTCATGGTCATGAAGAGGCGAGGGGTGGCTGTGGCTGCAGTGGTTCAGTGGCTGGCGTCCATGGCCAGCGTCGCCATCATGGGAGAGAGCGAGGGAGAGGAGGGAAATGCGGGAGGAGTGGCAGGGGTCCGGGGTGCGTGGCTCTCACAGTAGCGTCAGGCGGTGGGAAGCGGGAGGTGGCTCGCGCATGGCCACATGACGAAAGCACGCGCCTGCCTTCGGGCGCGAGGTAGGGGTGTCAAGGCGCTGGGCCGGTGGGCCGGGCATTGCTGTGCCAGTGATGGCCTGTAAGGCTGGTAGGTTTTTTTCCATTTCGCTTTCTTTCCTATTTTTCTCGACATTTGTTTGGTTTACTACAAATACTCAACCATTTTCCAAATTCATGAAAATAATTGTGTGAACTAAATGGACTTATCCAAAGCTACACAACAATTTCCAGAATTATTGAACATATATTTATGATATAATAAATATAGATCCAATTCAAATATTTATTGGTTTAATTCAAAGGCCCAAAATAATTGTTCCTGTGATTCTAAAAATATGGGTTTGAATTTTATCCCTTGCCAATATTTCCAGAGAGCAACATGAACTTTTTCTTGGATCTTTTTGGAGCAATTTTTATTTGGGTCGTTTCCAGAAATGATTCTGAGGGTTTCACAAATCCCCAATTCAAATTTAAATGGAATTTAAACATGATGCCCACATGACTAGCTAGTCTAGGTCATACCAGAACTAGGGATGTGACAAGGGGCTTCGCCAAAATTTAAAATTGTAGACTTCTATGGATAAGTGAGAGTGATAAAGCTTTATAGTCCGATTGCCTGGTTCGTTGTACTGAACACCTCCTTCGAGGACCCAAAATTGGGATAAAGAGTGCTCAGGTTTATCCCGAACACCTCAGTACTAGTTACATGGGGGCAGAAGCCGACGATTAGCCAACTCTCAGATTTTATAAACGGCCGGACAGAAGGTAATATTTTAAATTAACAAGCGTTGCATAGAGGAAATGAACTCGTTTCATATTATAGGATCACATGAGTACATTCATTCAAATATTACATCCTTAGCACATTCCTCCGCCATAAGGCGAGCACCCTTCAGGACACTGTCATAATACTTTTCGGGGGTGGCGATGCTCCTTGCCCTCCGGCGACCCCTCCTTCACCAGCTTTTCGGCGTCCAGCTTCGCCCAGTGCACCTTCGCCCGGGCAAAAGCCCTGCGCGCACCCTCGATGCAGACGGACCGCTTTATTACTTCAAACTGTGGGTAGGCATTCACAAGCCGCCTCACCAGACCGAAGTAGCTACCAGGCAGGGGCTCGCGAGGCTACATCCGGACTATAAGACCCTTCATGGCCTGTTCGGCCGCCTTGTGAAGCTCGACCAGTTGCTTCAACTGGTCGCTCAAGGGCATTGGGTCCCAGTATACTGAGACCAGAAAAACTTCTCCGTCGAGCTCCCCTCCTCGGCCCGGTAGAACTCCGCGGCATCTGACAAACTGTGGGGTAGATCTGCGAACGCTCCTAGAGAGCTCCGAACTCGGGTAAGTAAAAAGAAATTTTACTTCACATGCTTGCTTTGCATAATGAATGCCTTACCCGCCGCTATCTTCTTAACCGCCTCAATTTCCTGGAGGGCCT
This sequence comes from Aegilops bicornis, assembly GCA_021605145.1. NCBI lineage: Eukaryota > Viridiplantae > Streptophyta > Magnoliopsida > Poales > Poaceae > Aegilops > Aegilops bicornis. The sequence goes on along the minus strand of CM038671.1, from coordinate 187,970,632 downwards.
TTTGGGCTTCGGCCTTGGCATGTTGTGCGCTTTCGAGGGCCTTCACAAGCACGGACCCTTGCGTCTTAGAGTCAAGCTCCAAGGACTCGTGTTTCTTGACGAGAGCCTGGAGCTCTTGCTGCACCTCGCCTACTCGGGCCTCTTGCTTCTCTCGCTCGATGCGCTCCTTGGCCGCTTTGTCTTCGGCCTCGGATAGCGCCTTCTGCAGGGCCGCCACTTCGGTCGTGGCCCCTAGCAAAATTCATGACGATCCTATTATTCCAAAACCAAATTTTTCTTTATCAATATTCAGACGGGGTGTCACTTACCTTTGTTCTCTTCGAGCTGCCTCTTCGTAAGGCCGAGCTCTTCCTTGGACCGCTCAAGGTCCCGCTTCAGTGCGGCGACCTCCGCAGTACGAGCGGCGGCGGCCAGCAGTGAAGCCTGCTTATTCACATAGACACATTCTGATTAGACTCCTGCGATTATTATTTGATCCTCTATTCGGCCTTTCTTCGCGAACGCCAAACAGAGCATCAGGGGCTACCGTCTATGCTGTAACATTTTCTTACAGTTTGATTACTTACCTCAAAGCCGGTTAGGATTCTGGCACAAGCTTCAGTCAGTCCGCTCTTAGCGGACTGAACCTTCTTGATTACCGCACTCATAATAGTGCGGTTCTCTTCGTCAATGGAAGCGCCGCGAAGCACTTCCAGCAAGTTGTCTGATGCCTCTGGATGAACAGAGGCCATCGGCACAGACGGCTTGCCCCCCTTAGCGAGGGGTTGCCTGATAGAATCCGGAACCACTTGAGGTTCTGGCACCGTATTCGGCTTGGGGCTAGACTTGCTTCCCCCAGCGTTAGGGCCCAGGGGAGTCTTGCCCCTCGTGCGCCCAGCGCCTGGAATGTCACCTCGGGGCGCCTCCGGAACTGTCTCCCTTTGGTTCAGTTCCCTTTGAGACAACACCTCGGCGTCGTCTGTAGGGCGGTGGGAGGAGGCGGTCGGGAGTGAATCGATGTTCATATCTGACGGCCCAAAGAATCATCCGACGAAGATACGTCGATATGAGCTCGGGATGGACTGCATAATCATGCACGGCGTGATAAGAAATAGTACAATAAGGCGTACCAAGAATTATTATGGTATTCGGATACTCACGACTTCGCCAGGGGCTTGTCCTTGGGTAACCACTCCTCGTCGCTGAAAGCGACCGTCGTGGAACAGTCCGGGAGGAGGGTCCTTCCCTTCTTGGACCCTTCGGCCTCCCTTGATGGGGCGGCCTTCCTTTTCCTGTCCCCCCCCCCACTTGGGGGGGAGAACTTTCTTCTTCCTCCTCCTCGTTTTCGTGGGAGGCTTAGATCCCGCGCTTAGTTATACTAGGGAAAAGAACATCTTATGAGATATAAAAGAATTACTGGATTGGCAGGGTGCTTTGCGCTGAGTCCGCAGTCCTCGGTAAGGGGAGGAGGTACCTCGGCGCCCTTGAACAGCACCTTCCAGCCGTCCTTGTGCGTCGTGTCGAAGAGCTATCACAGCGTTTGGTGCTCGGCCGGGTCGAACTTCCACAAATTGAATGCCCGTCTTTGACACTGCAGGATCTGGCGGAAGAGCATGACTTGGACCATGTTGACAAGCTTGATTTTCTTGCTCATCATGTTTTTGACGCATGTCTGGAGTCCGGTCAGCTCTACCAAGGAACCCTAGGATAGGCCCTTCTCTTTACAATAGGTGAGCCGCATGGGCATTCCGGATCGAAATTCGGGGGCCGACACCCAGTTGGTGTCGCGCGGCTCGGTGATGTAGAACCACCTCGATTGCCATCCCTTCACGGTCTCCACATAGGAGCCTTCGTGCCAGGTGACGTTGGGCATTTTTCCCACCATGGCGCCTCCGCACTTCGCTTGTTGGCCGACCACCACCTTCGGTTTAACGTTGAAGGTCTTCAGCCACAGGCCGAAGTGGGGCTTGATGCGGAGGAAGGCCTCGCACACGACGATAAACGCCAAGATGTTGAGTATGAAATTGGGGGCCAGATCGTGAAAGTCCAGCCCGCAGTAGAACATGAGCCCGCGGACAAACGGATGGAGGGGGAATCCCAGTCCGCGGACGAAGTGGGTAAGAAATACCACCCTCTCATGGGGTTCTGGAGTAGGGACGATATGCCCCACATCTGGCAGCCGGTGCGTGATATCCGCGGCCAGGTATTCGGCTCCCCATAGCTTTGTGATGTCCTCCTCCGTAACGGAGGAGACCATCCACTTGCCTCCCGCTCCAGACATGCTTGGAGTGGTTTGAGGAGAAAATGCGAATTTGGGTGCTGGAGCTCGAGTGCGCAAGAATGGATGAGCAGAAGGAAGAGGGCGTGGGTGAAAAAGATGAATCCTTGTCCCTTTATAAGGGCGGAAGAAACTATGCACCTCCCCACCTGCCTGGTAAAACCGCTTATTCCCCAAGCGCCGTAATTGATGGCGCGGTTGGGTTACCCACACCCGTATTGATGAGAATCCCATGAAAAGAGGGACATGATCTCTGCTTTGACAAGACGTGCCAAGAAAACCGGCTGACAATATGTGCAGTGGCTGGTTGAGAAAAACGGTTCGAATAATGACCGGGCCGTGGTATGATGTCATGCTGCAGAATGTGTCAGCAGATTAGATTTGTGGAAATATTATTCTCTCTACGGTGGTACGTGGAATTTGTTTTGCAGAGCCGGACACTATCCTTGTGTTCAAAATCTTCTATGGAGTATTCGGAGGAGGAACCCGCCTTGGAATTCCGAAGACAATCTACGCGCTGGACTCATCGTCATTGAAGCCTAGTTCAGGGTGTACTGAGGGAGTCCTGGATTAGGGGGTCCTCGGACAGCCGGACTATATACTTTAGCCGGACTGTTGGACTATGAAGATACAGGATTGAAGACTTCGTCCCGTGTCCGGATGGGACTCTCCTTGGTGTGGAAGGCAAGCTTTGCAATACGGATATGTAGATCTCCTCCCTTGTAACCGACTCTGTGTAACCCTAGCCCCCTCCGGTGTCTATATAAACCGGAGGGTTTAGTCCAGAGGGACAACAACAATCATACCATAGGCTAGCTTCTAGGGTTTAGCCTCTATGATCTCGTGGTAGATCAACTCTTGTAATACTCATATCATCAAGATCAATCAAGCATGAAGTAGGGTATTACCTCCATCGAGAGGGCTCGAACCTGGGTAAACATCATGTCCCCCGCCTCCTATTACCATCCGCCTTAGACACACAGTTCGGGACCCCCTACCCGAGATCCGCCGGTTTTGACACCGACAGGAAGAACCCATGGAGATCAACAAGGATGAAGGGTCAAGAAGGCCACGGAGGACCAAGTTCCGGCAGCAGAAGACATCCTTCAACTTGATCACAATCTTCTTACCCCAATTGAAATCGAAGCTTTCAAGATGATTGAGTTAGCTCGTATACAAAACAAGTATCTCACACGTGAAAATATTTTGTTGAAGGAGCATATCATCGCACTCAAGGGCATTATCCGCAAGTTGGAGGACCTCCTACGCTCGATGTGCGACTATCCATCATCACCTCCATCTCCTTCACCGGCAAAAGAGATATAATCACATGGGTATGGGCACTCCCCTTGGCAACTACCAAGCTTGGGGGAGGTGCCCCGATATCGTATCACCATCACACTCCTATCTTTACCGTTTTTCTTAGTTCGATCCTTTTGGTAATATCTTGATCTAGTAGAATAAAGTTTTAGTATGATTTAGCTTTGATTTTTGAGTTTTGCTTCATGATCCCTCCATGTAATCGAGTCCGGGAGCTATATAACAAAGATTAGTGTTGAGTCAAGGGCTTGATTATCTTGCTATGATCTTGAGGGAATTAAAGAGAAAGAAAGAATAAAAAGAAGTGCAGAGATCATATTGATCTTATGGAGGGTAATGACTTCAATATAGAGAGTATGATGATTAAAAGTTGTTGAGAGTTGACAAACATAGTTTTGGTCACCGTTGCAATTAATAGGAAGTAATAAAGAAAGAGAGGTTTCACATATAAATATACTATCTTGGACATCTTTTATGATTGTGAGCACTCATTAAAATATGACATGCTAAAGAGTTGATGTTTGACAAGGAAGACAACGTAATGGGTTATGTTTTCTTATATCCGAAATAAAGTATATTGTCATGGATCATCCAACATGTTGAGCTTGCCTTTCTCCCTCATGCTAGCCAATTCTTTGCACCAAGTAGAGATACTACTTGTGCTTCCAATACCCTTAAACCTGTTTTGCCATGAGAGTACACTATATCTACGTATGGATTGAGTAAGATCCTTCAAGTAAGTTGTCATTGTTGCATGCAATAAAAATTACTCTCTAAATATGTATGACTTATTAGTGTGGAGAAAATAAGCTTTATACGATCTTGTGATGTGGAAGAAATAAAAGCGACGGACAGCATAATAAAGGTCCACATCACAAGTGGCAATATAAAGTGACGTTCTTTCACATTAAGATTTCGTGCATCCAACCAAAAGCACATGACAACCTCTGCTTCCCTCTGCGAAGGGCCTATCTTTTACTTTTGTATTTTACCTTATGCAAGAGTCATGGTGATCTTCACCTTTCCTTTTTACATTTTATCCTTTGGCAAGCACATTGTGTTGGAAAGATCCTGATACATATATCCAATTGGATATAAGTTGGCATGAACTATTATTGTTGACATTACCCTTGAGGTAAAAGGTTGGGAGGTGAAACTATAAGCCCCGATCTTTCTCTGTGTCCAACCAAAACTCCGTAACCACAAGTATTGTGTGAGTGTTAGCAATTGTGAAAGACTAAATGATAGTTGAGTATGTGGACTTGCTGAAAAGCACTTATACTGACTCTTTCTGATGTTATGATAAATTGCAATTGCCTTAATGACTGAGATTATAGTTTGTTGGTTCTCAATGAAGTTCCTGATTCATACTTGATGTTGTGAATAGATTATTACTTGAGCATAAGAAATCATCTGACAATATCCATATATGTTGCTGTTATAAAAATGATCATGATGCCCTCATGTCCGTATTTTATTTTATCGACACCTCTATCTCTAAACTTGTGGACATATTTATCGTTATAGGCTTCCGCTTGAGGATAAGCGAGGTCGAAGCTTGGGGGAGTTTATACATCCATTTTGCATCATGCTTTTATATCGATATTTATTGCATTATGGGCTGTTATTACACGTTATGTCACAATACTTATGCCTATTCTCACTTATTTTACAAGGTTTACATGAAGAGGGATAATGCCGGCAGCTGGAATTCTGGGCTGGAAAAGGTGCCAATATTAGAGACCTATTCTGCACAGCTCCAAAAGTCCTAAAACTTCACGGAAGTCATTTTTGGAATTAATAAAAAATACTGAGCGAAGAAACTACCAGAGGGGGGCCACACCTTGGCCACGAGGGTGGGAGGCGCGCCCCCTGCCTCGTGGGCCCCCTGGCAGGCCTCCGGTGCCCATCGTCTGCTATATGAAGTCTTTTGTCCGAAGAAAAATCATAAGCAAGCTTTCGGGAAGAAACTCTGCCGCCACGAGGCAGAAACTTAGCGGAACCAATCTAGGGCTCCGACGGAGCTGTTCTGCCAGGGAAACTTCCCTCAGGGAGGGAGAAATCATCGCCATCGTCATCACCAATGATCCTCTCATTGGGAGGGGGTCAATCTCCATCAACATCTTCACCAGCACCATCTCCTCTCAAACCCTAGTTCATCTCTTGTATCCAATATTTGTCCCAAAGCTTCAGATTGGTACCTGTGGGTTGTTAGTAGTGTTGATTACTCCTTGAAGTTGATACTAGTTGGTTTAATTGGTGGAAGATCATATGTTCAGATCCATTATGCATATTAAGACCCCTCTGATTATGAATATGAATATGCTATGTGAGTAGTTACGTTTGTTCCTGAGGACATGGGAGAAGTCCTGCTATTAGTAGTCATGTCAATTTGGTATTCGTTCGATATTTTGATGAGATGTATGTTATCTTTCCTCTAGTGGTGTTATGTGAACGTCGACTACATGACACTTCACCATTATTTGGGCCTAGAGGAAGGCATTGGGAAGTGATAAGTAGATGATGGGTTGCTAGAGTGACAGAAGCTTAAACCCCATTTTTTGTGTTGCTTCGTAAGGGGCTGATTTGGATCCATATGTTTCATGCTATGGTTAGGTTTACCTTAATACTTCTTTTGTAGTTGCGGATGCTTGTAATAGGGGTTAATCATAAGTGGGATGCTTGTCCAAGAAAGGGCAGCACCCAAGCACCGGTCCACCCACATACCAAATTATCAAAGTACCGAACGCGAATCATATGAGCGTGATGAAAACTAGCTTGACGATAATTCCCATGTGTCCACGGGAGCGCTTTTCTCTATATAAGAGTTTGTCCCAGGCTTTTCCTTTGCTAGAAAAAGGATTGGGCCATCTTGTTGCACTTTATTTACACTTGTTACTTGTTACCCGTTACAAATTACCTTATCACAAAACTATCTGTTACCTATAATTTCAGTGCTTGCAGAGAATACCTTGCTGAAAACCGCTTGTCATTTCCTTCTGCTCCTCGTTGGGTTCGACACTCTAACTTATTGAAAGGACTACGATGGATCGCCTATACTTGTGGGTCATCAAGATCTGCCATCATCCTAGGTTTGGAGTGCCTAATGTCTACAACACAACCTTCTTCTAGTAGAAGTTGTTGGGCCTCCGAGTGTAGAGGTTTGTAGGACAGTAGCAAATTTCCCTCAAGTGGATGACCTAAGGTTTATCAATCCATGGGAGGCATATGATGAAGATGGTCTCTCTCAAACAGCCCTGCAACCAAATAACAAAGAGTCTCTTGTGTCCCCAACACACCCAATACAATGGTAAATTGTATAGGTGCAATAGTTCGCATTTAGATGGTGATACAAGTGCAATATGGATGGTAGATATAGGTTTTTGTAATCTGAAAATATAAAAACAGCAATGTAGCAAGCGATAAAAGTGAGTGTAAACGGTATTGCAATGCTAGGAAACAAGGCCTAGGGTTCATACTTTCACTAGTGCAAGTTCTCTCAACAATAATAACATAATTGGATCATATAACTATCCCTCAACATGCAACAAAGAGTCACTCCAAAGTCACTAATAGCGGAGAACAAATGAAGAGATTATTGTAGGGTACGAAACCACCTCAAAGTTATTCTTTCTTATCGATCTATTCAAGAGTCTGTAATAAAATAACACGAAGCTATTCTTTCCGTTTGATATATCCTAGAGTTTGTACTAGAATAACACCTTAAGATACAAATCAACCAAAACCCTAATGTCACCTAGATAGTCCAATGTCACCTCAAGTATCCACCGGTATGATTATACGATATGCATCACACAATCTCAGATTCAATTATTCAACCAACACAAAGAACTTCAAAGAGTGCCCCAAAGTTTCTACCGGAGAGTCAAGACAAAAATGCGTGCCAACACCTATGCATAAATTCCCAAGGTCACGGAACCCGCAAGTTAATCACCAAAACATACATCAAGTAAATCAATAGAATACCCCATTGTCACCACGGGTATCCCACGCAAGACATACATCAAGTGTTCTCAAATCCTTAAAGTCTCAATTCGATAAGATAACTTCAAATGGAAAACTCAATCCATTACAACAGAGTAGAGGGGGAGAAACATCATAAGATCCAACTATAATAGCAAAGCTCGTGATACATCAAGATCGTGCCAAATCAAGAACACGAGAGAGAGAGAGATCAAACACATAGCTACTGGTACATACCCTCATCCCCGAGGGTGAACTACTCCCTCCTCGTCATGGAGAGCGCTGGGATGATGAAGATGGCCACCGGTGAGGGATTCCTCCAAGACGGCAGGTCTTAACAGGGTCCCGATTGATTTTTGGTGGCTACAGAGGCTTGCGGTGGCGGAACTCCCGATCTCAGTTATGTTCTGGAAGTTTGGGGATATATAAGAGCTGTTGGCGTTGGGAACAAGTTAGGGGGTCCACGAGGCAGCCACGAGGTAGGGGGCGCACCCTCCACCCTTGTGGTGGCCTCGGGACTCTTCTGGTCCATCTCCGGTACTCCGTGGGCTTCTTCTGGTCCAAAAACAACCTCCGTTAATTTTTCAGGTCAATTGGACTCCGTTTGGTATTCCTTTCTGCGATACTCAAAAACAAGGAAAAAACGGAAACTGGCACTGGGCTCTAGATTAATAGGTTAGTCCCAAAAATCATATAAAATAGCATATAAATGCATATAAAACATCCTAGATGGATAATATAATATCATGGAACAATCAAAAATTATACATACATTGGAGATGTATCAAGCATCCCCAAGCTTAATTCCTGCTCGTCCTCGAGTAGGTAAATGATAAAAACATAACTTTTGATGTGGAATGCTACCTAACATATTTATCAATGTAGTATTCTCTATTGTGGCAAGAATATTCAGATCCATAAGATTCAAAACAAAAGTTTAATATTGGCATAAAATAATAATACTTCAAGCATACTAACCAAGCAATTATGTCTTCTCAAAATAACATAGCCAAAGAAAGCTCATCCCTACAAATCATATAGTTTGGACATGCTTCATTTTCGTCACACAAAATGCTCTCATCATGCACAACCCCAATGACAAGCCAAGCAATTGTTTCATACTTTAGCATTGTCAAACGTTTTCAACTTTCACACAATATATGAGCATGAGCCAAGGACATAGCACTATAGGTGGAACAGAATATGATGATGGAGGTTGTGTGGAGAAGACAAGAAAAGGGAGAAAGTCTCACATCAACGCGACTATTCAACGAGCTATGGATATGCCCATCAATTGATGTCAATGCGAGGAGTAGGGATTGCCATGCAACCGATGCACTAGAGCTATAAATGTATGAAAGCTCAACAAAAAAATATAAGTGGGTGTGCATCCAACTTGCTTGCTCACGAAGACCTAGGGAATTTTGAGGAAGCCCATCATTGGAATATACAAGCCAAGTTTTATAATGAAAAGTTCCCACTAGTATATGAAAGTGACAAAATAACAGACTCTCTATCATGAAGATCATGGTGCTACTTTGAAGCACAAGTGTGGAAAAAGGATAGTAACATTGCCCCTTCTCTCTTTTTCTCTCATTTTTTTGTGTGGGCCTTCTCTTTTTTTATGGCCTCTTTTTTTTCGTCCGGAGTATCATCCCGGCTTGTGGGGGAATCATGGTATCCATCATCCTTTCCTCACATGGGACAATGCTCTAGTAATGAAGAACATCACACTTTTATTTACTTACAACTCAAGAATTACAACTGGATACTTAGAACAAAATATGACGCTATGTATATGCCTTCGGTGGTGTACCGGGATGTGCAATGAATCAAGAGTGACATGTATATAAAAAATATGAACGGTGGCTTTGCCAGAAATACAATGTCAACTAGATGATCATGCAAGGCAATATGAAATGATGAAGCGTGTCATAATAAACGGAGTGGTGGAAAGTTGCATGGCAATATATCTCAGAATGGCTATGGAAATGCCATAATAGGTAGGTATGGTGGCTGTTTTGAGGAAGATATAAGGAGGCTTATGTGTGATAGAGCGTATCATATCACGGGGTTTGGATGCACCGGCTAAGTTTGCACCAACTCTCAAGGTGAGAAAGGGCAATGCACGGTGCCGAAGAGGCTAGCAATGATGGAAGGGTGAGAGTGCGTATAGTCCATGGACTCAACATTAGTCATAAAGAACTCACATGCATATTGCAAAAATCTACAAGTCATCAAAACCAAGGACTACGCGCATGCTCCTAGGGGTTTATATTGGTAGGAAAAGACCATCGCTCGTCCCCGACCGCCACTCATAAGGAAGGCAATCAAAGAACACCTCATGCTTCAAATTTGTCACACAACGGTTACCATACGTGCATGCTATGGGACTTGCAAACCTCAACACAAGTATTTCTCAATTTCACAATTACTCAACTAGCACGACTCTAATATCACCATCTTTATATCTCAAAACAATTATTAAGTATCAAACTTCTCGTAGTATTTAATGCACTATATATGAAAGTTTTTATTATGCCCTTCTTGGATGCCTATCATATTAGGACTAATTTTATAGCCAAAGAAAATTACCATGTTGTTCTAAAAGACTCTCAAAATAATGTAAGTGAAGCATGAGAGATCAATAATCTCTATAAAATAAAACCACCACCGTGCTCTAAAAAGATATAAGTGAAGCACTAGAGCAAAATTATCTAGCTCAAAAGATATAAGTGAAGCACATAGAGTATTCTAATAAATTCCTATTTATGTGTGTCTCTCCCAAAAGGTGTGTACAACAAGGATGATTGTGGTAAACTAAAAAGCAAAGACTCAAATCATACAAGATGCTCCAAGCAAAACACATATCATGTGGTGAATAAAAATATAGCCTCAAGTAAAGTTACCGATAGACAAAGACGAAAGAGGGGATGCCTTTCGGGGCACCCCCAAGCTTAGGATTTTGGTTGTACTTTAATTTCACCTTGGGGTGCCTTGGGCATCCCCAATCTTAGGCTCTTGCCACTGCTTATTCCAAAATCCATCAAATCTTTACCCAAAAACTTGAAAACTTCACAACACAAAACTTAAATAGAAAATCTCATGAGCTCCGTTAGTATAAGAAAACAAACCACCACTTTAAGGTACTGTAATGAACTCATTATAAATTCATATTGGTGTAATATCTACTGTATTCCAACTTCTCTATGGTTCATACCCTCCGATACTACTCCTAGATTCATCAAAATAAGCAAACAACACACGAAAATCAGAATCTGTCAAAAATAGAACAGTCTGTAGAAATATGATTTGTTCAAATACTTCTGGAACTCCAAAAACTATGAAAAACTAGGAAAACCTGGATAATTTGTATATTAATCTTCTGCAAAAAAAATTATCGTTTTATCACGTTCTGGTGAATTTTAACAATTATTTTCGTGAGCACAAAGTTTCTGTCTTTTTCAGCAAGATCAAACAACTATCACCCAAGAAGATCCTATTGGTTCTACTTGGCACAAACACTAATTAAATCATAAAACCACATCTAACCAGAGGCTAGATAGATTATTTTTTACTAAACAGGAGCAAAAAGCAAAGAACAAAAATAAAACCGGGTTGCCTCCCAACAAGCGCTTACGTTTAAAGCCCCTAGCTAGGCATGATGATTTCAATGATGCTCACATAAAAGATAAGAATTGAAACGTAAAGAGAGCATCATGAACAATATGACTACCACATTTAATTCTAGCCCACTTCCTATGCATAGGGATTTTGTGAGCAAACAATTTATGGGAACAAGAATCAACTAGCATAGGAAGACAAAACAAGCATAACTTCAAAACTTTTAACACATAGAGAGGAAACTTGATATTATTGCAATTCCTACAAGCATATATTCCTACCTCATAATAATTTTCAATAGCATCATGAATAAATTCAACAATATAACCATCACATAAGGAATTCTTTTCATGATCTAAAAGCGTAGAAAATTTACTACTCTCCACATAAGCAAAATTCTTCTCATTCGGAATAGTGGGAGTATCATAAGAAATTCGAATACTATAAATTATTTCCACATTAAAAGAGTAATGTTCAGAAAAAGGGTAATCATAATCATGACAAGTTTCATAAATATAATCATCACTACTTTTATAGCATAAGTCATCACAATAATCATCATAAGTAGCAACTTTGTTCTCATCATAATCAATTGAAACCTCTTCCAAGATAGTGGAATCATTACTAAATAAAGTCATGACCTCTCCAAATCCACTTTCATCAATATAATCATCATAAATAGGAGGCATGCTATCATCATAATAAATTTGCTCATCAAAACTTGGGGGACAAAAAATATCATCTTCCAAACATAGCATCCCCGAGCTTGTGGCTTTGCATATCATTAGCATCATAGATATTCAAGGAATTCATACTAACAACAATGCAATCATGCTCATCATTCAAATATTTTATGCCAAGCATTCTATGTAATTCTTGTTCTAGTACTTGAGCACAATTTTCCTTGCCATCATTTTCACGAAAGACATTAAAAAGAAGAAGCATATGAGGCACCCTCAATTCCATTTTTTGTAGTTTTCTTTTGTAGACTAAACTAGTGATAAAACAAGAAACTAAATGATCCGATTGCAAGATCTAAAGATATACCTTTAAGCACTAACCTCCCCGGCAACGGCGCCAGAAATTGCTTGATGCCTACTACACAACCTCCTTCTTGTAGACGTTGTTGGGCCTCCAAATGTAGAGGTTTGTAGGACAGTAGCAAACTTCCCTCAAGTGGATGACCTAAGGTTTACCAATCCGTGGGAGGCGTAGGATGAAGATGGTCTCTCTCAAACAACCCTGCAACCAAATAACAAAGAGTCTCTTGTGTCCCCAAAACACCCAATACAATGGTAAATTGTATAGGTGCACTAGTTCGGCGAAGAGATGGTGATACAAGTGCAATATGGATGGCAGATATAGGTTTTTGTAATCTGAAAATATAAAACAACAAAGTAGCAAGCGATAAAAGTGAGTGTAAACGGTATTGCAATGCTAGGAAATAAGGCCTAGGGTTCATACTTTCACTAGTGTAAGTTCTCTCAACAATAATAACATAATTGGATCATATAACTATCCCTCAACATGCAACAAAGAGTCACTCCAAAGTCACTAATAGCGGAGAACAAACGAATAGATTATTGTAGGGTACGAAACCACCTCAAAGTTATTCTTTCTAATCGATCTATTCAAGAGTCCGTAGTAAAATAACACGAAGCTATTCTTTCCGTTTGATCTATCCTAGAGTTTGTACTAGAATAACACCTTAAGATACAAATCAACCAAAACCCTAATGTCACCTAGATACTCCAATGGCACCACAAGTATCCACGGGTATGATTATACGATATGCATCACACAATCTCAGATTCGATTATTCAACCAACACAAAGAACTTCAAAGAGTGCCCCAAAGTTTCTACCGGAGAGTGTCAAGACGAAAACGCGTGCCAACCCCTATGCATAGATTCCCAAGGTCACGGAACCCGCAAGTTAATCACCAAAACACACATCAAGTGAATCAGTAGAATACCCCATTGTCACCATGGGTATCCCATGCAAGACATACATCAAGTGTTCTCAAATCCTTAAAGACTCAATCTGATAAGATAACTTCAAAGGGAAAACTCAATCCATTAGAAGAGAGTAGAGGGGGAGAAACATCATAAGATCCAACTATAATAGCAAAGCTCGCGATACATCAAGATCGTGCCAAATCAAGAACACGAGAGAGAGAGAGAGAGAGAGAGATCAAACACATAGCTACTGGCACATACCCTCAGCCTCGAGGGTGAACTACCCCCTCCTCATCATGGAGAGCACCGGGATGATGAAGATGGCCACCGGTGAGGGATACCCCCTCCGACAGGGTGCCAGAACAGGGTCCCGATTGGTTTTTTGTGGCTCCAGAGGCTTGCGGCGGCGGAACTCCCAATCTCGGTTATGTTCTAGAAGTTTGGGGATATACAAGAGGTGTTGGCGTCGGGAACAAGTCAGGGGGGTCCATGAGGCGGCCACGAGGTAGGGGGAGCGCCCAGGGGGTTAGGCCGCGCCCACTACCCTCGTGGTGGCCTCGGGACTCTTCTGGTCCATCTCCGGTACTCCGTGGGCTTCTTCTGGTCCAAAAATAATCTTCGAATTTTCAGGTCAATTGGATTCCGTTTGGTATTCCTTTTCTGCGATACTCAAAAACAAGTAAAAAAACAGAAACTCGCACTGGGCTCTAGATTAATAGGTTAGTCCCAAAAATCATATAAAATGGCATATAAATGCATATAAAACATCCTAAATAGATAATATAATAGCATGGAATAATCAAAAATTATAGATACGTTGGAGACGTATCAGTGCCCTAGTTCTCTGGCCAGCCACTCGTCGCCGGTATTGTTTCGGTACACCACAATGACCTTTAAGTTGGAATATTCGACTATTTAGTTTTCCTTCATTAAGAAACGATTTTAGAATCTGTGTACTGACTCAACGTCCTTTTATATATTGTGGGTCAAGTCACTGGAGTCGAGAGTGTTGGTGTAAGTGCCTTGGAAGTTGGCCATGAATTCGTCTTCGAGGTCATCCCATTCACGGATCAAGTCAAGCAGGAGACTTTTAAGCCAGTGTTGGGCCGAGCCCTTCCATTTTAATGGTAAGTATTTGATGGTGGAAGAGTGTGGATGTCTCCTAGAGGGGGATGAATATGCGTTGTAAAATAACTACGGTTTACGCTTGAACAAATGCGGAATAAAACTAGCATTTAATTTGACAAGCATAAAACTTAAATCAACTAGGTTCACTTATGTGCACCAAGAACTTATGCTAAGCAAGATAAACAACTAAGTGATAGCAAGATATATAACATGAAACACTATCGCTATCACAAAGTAAAGTGCATAAGTAAAGGGCTCGGGTAAGAGATAACCGAGGCACGTGAAGACGACGATGTATCCAGAAGCTCACACCCTTGCGGATGCTAATCTCCGTTTGGAGCGGTGTGGAGACACAATGCTCCCCAAAATGCCACTAGGGACACTGTAATATCCTCACACCCTCGCACAATGCAAGATGTCATGATTCCACTAAGGGACCCTTGAGGGTGGTCACCGAACCTGTATAAATGGAGATCGTTGGGGCGGTCACCGAACCCGTAGAATTGGCAAGCCTTGGGGCGGTCATCGGAACCCGTACAATATCTCGAGGCTATCTCCACAACTTAATTGGAGACCCCGACGCTTGCCACGGAGCTTTACACCACAATGATTGAGCTCGCAACACTACCAACCGTCTAGGCCGCCCAAATACCCAAAGGAACAAGCTCTAGGGTATCAAGCACCCAAGAGTAAAAAGCTACTCAACTTTCACTTCCACGCATCACCATGGAGAACTCAAAATGATGCACCAAATACAATGGCAAGGGCACACTAAGTACCCCAGTCCTTCTCTCCCAAATCCCACCACAACAACTATTGCTATCGAGGAATATGAGAGGAAGAACACAAAGAACTCCAAGATCTAGATCCAAAGGGTTCCCCTCAGTTATAGGAGAAAATGATTGGTGGAAGAATAGATCTAGATCTCCGCTTTATTTTCCCTTAAGAAGGAGTAATAATCATTGGAGGGATTGAGAGATAGCAAGCTCAAAGAAGGTCAGCAATGGAGAGCAAACCCGAGCTTGAAGGATAGAAACCATTTGGTAAGAAGACCCCCTTAAATAGGTCCACCCAAATCCAACAGTTATGCCCACTGGTCATGCACAAGTGGTACTACCGCTTGGGGGAGCGGTACTACCGCTTAGCACAATCAACGCAACCCAACGAGACATAAAAACAAGAGCGATAATTCTGCCAGAGCAGTACTACCGCTTAGAGAGCAGTACTACCACAACAAGCGGAAGTACTAGCAAGATTGACATAACTTCTGCAAATGAACTCTGATTACGACGAAGTCATGGTTGAGAGAAAGTTGATGACAAGAGTTGTCAAATCACAACTGGAAATCTTCAGAAGTGGAAACAAATATATGCCAATGATAAATAGGTGTGAAACCTCCATTAGTGAAGATCCGGCATAAACTCCAACATCAAAAATATAGAAGATGATGCATACAAAATCTGTTTTCGATGAACTTGAGCTTGTCATGAAGATGACCACAAGATCCAAACTCACACAGACAAAAGCCAAACAAGAACCAAGAAAAATGATGCCAAAGATGCAATGGTTTGATCTCTCTACAAATGATACGATCAAGCTACTTACTTGAGATCCCCCTTGATAGTACGACAATCGATCCTATAACCCGGTCTCCCAACTAACACCCTGAGACCGGTAAAATAGAAAACCTATCAAGGACAAACCTTTGCCTTGCACATAGTCCACTTGAGCTAGATGATGACGACCTTGTCCTCCTCAAGTAGGACCACATTTTTTGATTACGCTGGCTCGATGAAGACTAGTAGATTTCTCCCCCATAATCCACTATGGGTGAGCCACTCTTCGGTACATCTTCACAAGTACATTGTCACCAAAATGGACGGCAAGCTCCAAGCACGTGATCTCTTCATGATGCTCCACTTGAACTTGCGCACCGCAACCTTGATGGTGATCACCACTTGATGTCATCCTCCATGGGTTATATGATATCTTCCTTTTGATGCACGCCCATGGAAACATACCTAACCCCACAAGGAACTCTCACATAGACCATGGGTTAGTACACTCGGTACAACTTCTATCCTCTGTGTGTTGATCAACTCGATTCACTCTTTGACTTAGTCTTGATCAGCTTTGAATCATATCTTCTCTATTCATAAACATGATGTCTTGAAGATAAACATGAGTGTTCACACAATCTTCTTCCTCAAGACATGCTTGCAATAGGCTCAACTCTCACATGAACAATCTTTGTATAAATCCTTGAATAGTACCATGGTCAACACATAATCTTCTTCTAATAACCTTGAAACCAACAAATGGTCTTCAAGCAATGCCTATGGACAAACCCTTCAAATATAACTCAAGGCAAACATTAGTCCATAGGGATTGTCATCAATTACCAAAACCAAACATGGGGGCACCATGTTCTTTTAGATGATGTGGATATTTTCTCCACCTGCTAAGTGGACCGCAAGGATGAAGTCCTTGATCCATACCAAAGGGTTTGTAGTCCTGTCATACTAGTCGATATTTGTAGGCTTGAACCCAGTCGAGAACTGATGTTCCATGACCTTGTCTCTAAGCAGCCAGGGTGAGCAGATCCTCGGACGTGTGTGACAACGTGTCTCACATCTGACATGCTCACACCTCGATTCTTGGTTTAGTCACGCACATCGCCATTTTAGCTAGCCATGCTAACTGCCCCGCCTGTCCAGCAGGTGGGTGTTGCTTGGATTGGTAGATTGACCGAGAGGGTGGCTCCTTAGGACGCCTAGGACTTCTATCCCACGGGTCTAGCTTTGAGCAATCACATGGGGGATTACGTCCACTCCTATGCTCTGGCACCTTCGGAGCGCGCGTGTCGGCACTGGCCTGTCTTTCGTCAATGCGAAGAGGTCAGTTTTTGGTGGCCCGGTCATGGTTTTCAGCCCTCTTGTGCCTGGATACAACGATGTCCTCGGCTTCTACATCCATCTCATCGAGGAGGTTTCTGCGGAGGTGTGGTGGGTAGTTGTTGGCCTCTATTTGCCCCAACTTAGCCTTAATTTACTCCTCGGCTTGGAGAGGCTCGTTCCCCAGTCATTAAGGTAGTTCTCTTCATCTCAAAGACGTTGAGATATATTTTTAACCGTTTTGGTGGTAGTAACTAGCCTTAGATGCGTCATGTAATAATTGGGATTGCCCAAAGATTCAATCCGGGTATCCTCATCTTACGAGCAGAATCTTCTTTCGACACCGTAACTGGGGTTGTAGTCCTCCACATCATCGTCATCACCTACCTTCCTGTAGTCATTGCCCTTGCTGCCGCCACCATCGTTGTTGTTGTTGTCCCTACTGTTGTGAGGACTGTCGTCCCCATGACTGGGGCTATCTCCTCCTCCGTTCTTTGGGGTGTCTACCATGTAGACGTCATTTGTGGAGGTTGCGGTCCATCAACTCGTGCATGCAGCAGCGGGCGGCGCATTGTCCGAGGACTCTCCCACGTCGTCATCCATGTTGGTTGTCTCGTCAGAGCCACTTGCGAGAATGTTTGTTAAATCTTCAACATTGGCGACTAGGTGGGTGGTGGGTGGGTAAATTTTTTTGACCTTCCCTGGTTTTCCTAGATCGGATCCTAAACTGAGGTTTGATCATCCGAGATCATGAGCTTTTGAATCCAATCTAACATCTAGTTCAAAAGTATTTTCTTGCTTTCGTCCATGGACGGATCAAGAGTCGGGTGATGGGGAACGAAGCATGAAAATCAAAAAAATTCCTACGAACACCCACGATCTATCTAGGAGAAGCATAGCAACGAGAGGGGAGAGTGTGTCTACATACCCTTGTAGACCAAAAGCAAAAGCGTATATAAAGCGCTTGATGTAGTTGTACTCTTCGTGATCCGATCATGATCCAACCGATCTAGTGCCGAACGGATGGCACCTCCGAGTTTAGCACATGTGTGGCTCGATGACGTCTCCTCCTCCTTGATCCAGCAAGAGAAGGCGTGGAAGTAGATGGGATCACAACCAGCATGACGGCGTGGTGCTGATGGTGGTGGTGGAGCTAGTTCATTAGGGCTTCACCAAGCGCTACTACAACAAGCACTACAAAAAAAAGACACATCCGTGACATTTTGGGTCGAACGAATTTTTTTCATGTCATACTTATGACACTTCTATGACGATAATTGTGACAAAACCCGGTATCATCATAGATATGGTGGGGTCCTACTTCTATGACAAAAAATCATGATAGAAAATGGGCTTTTTCGTCTGGGCGGGCGGAGGCAGCTGCATGACATTCTTTGGGCCGTCTATGATGGAAAACGTGGTAGAAGCGAGGCGAGGAAAATATCGGGAGTTCCGATTACGGTGGGTGGTCGGGGACCGAAGCGATGCGTGTTTCTCTCGTGACGTCTGGCGTGTGTGAGGCGTTGCTCTAAGCGAACGGCGAGGCGTTGGGCTCTAATCGAACTCCGAGCGACAGTAATCCGCAGCTACGTGACATCGAACCCGAAAGCGATCGATCGATCCCTTGATTTAACTGAACCCGGGTGATTCCTTCACTACTGCTGCTAACTAAAGCCGATCGAACACTACTGCCTCCTTCCCTTGATGACCAGTGAGCGTTGTTGGGGGGGGGGGGTTTGGATGAACAGTTCCCAGTGGGGGGTTGGATGAGCAGGACCCCGTGGTAGTAGAGGCTGTTGCCGCTGGATGAACAGGACCCCAATCGATCGAGCTGGTGGATGAACAGGATCCTGTCGAGGGCTGGATGAACAGGACCCCGTGGAGGGCTGGTTGAACAGTAGCCGGTGGAGGGCTGCTTGAGCGATTACCGGTGGGGAAATTTGGATGAATAGTAGCCCGTGGAGGGTGGTTGAACAGGACCCGTGGAGAGGGTTGGTTGAGCGATGAGCGGTGGAGGAGCGCGCGGTGGAGGCTGGATGAACAAGAGCATGTGGATGAACAGTCGCAGGTGGAGGCTGGAGGAGGTCGACGATGGATGAACAGTAGCCCGTGGAGGCTGGAGGAGGTCGACGGTGGAGATGAATAGTATCTCGTGGAGTCCCGTTTTGCGGTACGCCACACCCCTCCCGATGAACAGGACCCCCGTTTCGACCGTAGTGCTCCAACACAAGTCCGTTTCCTCCGTTTTGCGATATGCCACACCCCTCCCGATCAACAGGACCCCGTTTCCACCATAGGAGATCTGTTTCCTCCGTTTTGCGGTACGCCAGACCCCTCCTGATGAATAGGATCCCGCTTCGATCGGGGCCGGTCGAACATAAGGTTGTTTCCTCCGTTCTGCGATACGCCAGGCCTCGTTTCCATCTGCTGTTCCGTCCAAGCCGGTTGGCTCCTGATGAACACGACGATGCATTCCGTTTCGACCTAGCCGGTTGCCTCCCCATGAACACGACAATGGCACAGCATCTCCGTTCCGACCCAGCCATGTACACGAGCCCTGGCCGTACGTATGCGCGAGTAGGCATTCGAGACCCCGCCCGTATGTACGTACGTGGCCGTATTTACTTTCTTGCACCGTGGCCGTTGTATGTACGTACACGTTCGCGACTAGAATGACAATGCTACGTACGCTTCGACCAGGTGGGTCCCAACTGTCAGGCACTTCCTTGCGTGCGAAGATGTAGCTGGTGGATCCCATGTGTCAGGGGGAAACATTTTTTCATGAAATACGGTGGCCCGTCCGATGGGTCCCTGCTGTCAGGTGGAGGAATCATTATTTTCCGAGTAATAAGGAGGAACTTCCTTGCTGTGGCTGTGGACCCAGCTGTCACCCTCTCAACGTACAGTACTCTTCCGATGGAAGTCGTTTGTTGACCACATTGACCACGCCGCGGCGAGAGCACCAAGGCGGTGGACGATGGCGAGGCCTAGGAAGGGAACGACGCGGAGCTGGGAAGACGCGGCAGTGGATGCCCACACGGAGAGGAATACGAGGGTTCACTGGTTTGGCTGCGGTGTGAGGCTGCCGTCGCCGCATGGCCTGGCCAGCGGTGGGAGTAGTAGGCGGCGGTGAGGCTTCCGCGGCAGCACAGCCGGCCACGGGAGGTAAGAGCACGCGGTGGTTTGGACGGCTAAAGCAAGAAAATTAGAGGTTGAAGAAGCAGGAGGACCGTTGGATGTTAACAATCCAACGGTCACTGGTGATAGAATCGTTTGTTGACTAAGTTGACAAAGCCTTCCTTCCGTGTCAACTTAGTAGGCCCACAAGTCAGCCTCCCACTATGGTGGGTCCCAGCTAGCAGGGGGTATTCATTTTTTTGTGCGTAATAAGGAGGCACTTCCTTGCGTGCGAAGATATAGCTGGTGGGTCTGAGCTGTTAGCGGGAGTATTCATTCTTTTTGGCGTAATAAGGAGGTACTTGCTTGCGTGCGGCCATGGACTATGTGGGTCCCAACTGTCAGCCTCTCCATGTACGTCCCTCTTCCGATGTTGTCGTTTGTTGACAACGTTGACCACGCTGCGTCCGAGAACACCGGTAGCGATGGATTGACGGCGAGACCCGGGAAAGGAATGACCCGGAGGTGGCGAAGCCACGGTAGTGGAGCGATGTGGGTGAGTAGAGAGATGGCCTGGCCAGCGGTGGGAGTAGTAAGGGGCGGTGAGGCCTACGCGGTAGCATAGCCGGCCACGGGAGGAAGCTAGCAGTCCCGCCGGCGCTGGATTTGGCGGCTGGAGTAAGAAGATCAGGGATTGAAGAAACACGACAGTCGTTGGATTGACATCCAAAGGTTACGTCTGCTAGAATCATTTATTGTGGTATATAATAAGTAAAAAAATCTTGCATACGCGCGTCAACTTAATAGGCCCACAAGTCAGACCATTCCCTATTTTTTAATAATTTATATATAGCTCATTGCAACTTCTTATGCAATTTATTGCAGTCCATTTTTTTGTTTGCCACAACCAGGATTTAAATTTTAAACGAAATTTCGCATATTTCTGTGGGTTCCAAACTATTTTTAATACCGAAATGTTGAGCCAGATTTAAAGTATGCAGATATATTTAAATTAGGTTAAAGCCCAATGAAATTGGAATATGAAAATGTGAAAAAAAATCAGAAATTATGAAGTAATTGCCAATTTGTCATCTGTTTTTTATATTTACATCCCATTTCATGTTACTTTCAAGATTTGCAGGCATCTTGAAAGAGTTGCAACCCATGAGGGCGTAGAAAAATAAGTAGGCCTGGATTGGGTATTCTTCAGAAAAAATAAACTGGGCTCATTTTCACACAAAAAAATTGCTGGGCTTGTCATGTGATGAACATAAAATATAAGCCTGGGCTAGACGGGCCACAGCCCAGTTGAAACCCTGCTCCGTCTCAACAATAACAAAAAAAATACTTCTTGAGCAGCTACGTCCCAGATGTCAGCTGATCTTGCGTTGTTCTCTTGTCTATTGACTATATACACTGACAATGTCGTGGGTCCCAGATGTCAGGAAACCACTAGCAGGAAGCATTTTCTTTTTCCATACGCTAACAATGTAGTATATATATAACAAAAAAATGAGGAACTTTGTTGCGTCCGGCCATGGACATGGTGGGCCCCTACTGTCATCCTCTCCACGTACAGTCCTCTGCCGATTCCTCTTGTTTGTTGACCATGTTGACAACGCGAGAGGGCGGCGAAGCGACAAAGCCTTGGAGGACGACGGCGCCGAGGTCGGCGTTAAAGATTTAGGAGATGGGCGGCGATGCATGCGCTGAGGCGCAGCCAGCCGTGGGAGGCGGAAGCAGGCGGCCCCGCCGGTGCTGGTTTGGTTTTGGCGGCTGGAGGAAGACAGGACCGAAGAAACACGACAGACTGTAAAAGCAGCATGAGTACTTAACAACCTTAACTGAAACCAGCAGGGGCACTTAACAACCATAGCTGAAAGCAGTATGAGTACTTATACAAGTTCAAACGTAAAAAGCACGCCTCGAACAATGCTACTTTGCCTACAGTTAACCAAAGGGTGAGGCCGCCAAGCCCTAGGACAAGGCCCAGACACCACCCCGCGCATCCACAACCTTCTGAAAGCGGCTTCATCTCGCAATGTGGTCAATAAACAGGATATTCGCTTTAGAGCCATGGAAAAGCAGGAACATAATCTTCTATCCTATTCTCCAAGATGGATGGGCCTTCATTATTTGAGACCACCCATGAATAAGTATCTTTTCACCTCCAAGGGGAATGGAGTAGGTCGACATAAACATCATGTTGTGACCAAGTGCAAGTCTGACCCGACCATGGTCAGGCATCTGTATAGGAACAATAGAACTGGGCAGTTCCTGTTTCAAGAAGATCACAGCTGTAAAACTGTGCATAAGCAAGAGTTTATGAACAACATATATAACAGAAAACAGCTCGTACCATAAGTTTCTCAACACAGTTGGACTTGTTCAACAAGTGCAGCAGTGGCACACATATCCCACATGGCCTTCCACCATTGAAACGCCCCACAAGGACCTCAAGACGATCAATAAAGTGTAGGGAATTGTGGATGTCGTCCAAGTCAACTTCAGTGGCATGAGTAACAGCCGAGTTCTTATAGAATAACAAACGAGTAGCCTGCTTAACTCTGAAAAAACCTACACGTGCCACCAATTATAAGAAATATTAGTTAGAAGTAGCATCTTCGTGAGAGATTCGTTGCTACTTCTAAAGTTAAATTGTGATTAGTTAGACAGAATAGGTGGATTAAGAAGCAATCGAGGCAAGAAGCAAGAACCAGATACAAAACTAACATCGATGAACAATTGGAACGACATCGGTGTGGAAGATCACAGTGAAGATGAGACCAGGTTCTGCTATTTCCATCAACATTCGTGCGCCAACTTTCAGTCCGTAACACTTGAGAAAGTTTATCCAAGTTCGGCCATAAAAAAAGCAGCGATCTTCTTGGTTCATGAACCCAACTAGAAACTTATATCCATGGCTTATCTTCACCCTGACCATTAAACTGGTGTATTTAGTTATGGCAAGGCCGAGTATCTTGAGTACATGTGCTCTCGTAGAGCAAGGAATGCACTGCAGGAAAAATAATATGAGAACACAATGTATTCCCTATATCCAAATCTAGAAATAATTTCCTCCTTCACGTCAGTGTTGACCATGGTACTAGTACCTTTTATCCAAATATAGCAATCCAAATTTCCAAATTAGTCGACAACATGTTCAAAAACAACCACCCTCCCGGATAGAAAAGAGGATTCTAGGAACATACTGTGCGCGTTTTAAAATCCTGTGTTAGGATGAGAAGGAACAAGTGTGGCGTCTTGCCGAGGGCGCAGAAACCTGTAGGGTCCTCGCACTTTGGGCACTGCAAATGAAACACACTAGATTCAGTAGGAAGAAAAATGCATCAACGGTGGCGGCTACCATCTTAGGAGTACCCGCGACCAAGGGACTTGGATTTATCGGGGATGGATGAAGAATTCGTACCAGGTTCTCCATGAGAAAACCCTATGCAATTGTCGAGCGGGCGTTTTCTATGAACAAGCAGACGAGGGAGAAGAGGATTCAGGCCCGGTGAAATATTGTCGCTTTGTCCGTCCAGCTTACTGCTAAAGCTGGAAAGGTGGGATTTTTTGTGATTTGACGGCTCATTGGGCATTACTGCGGTGCTACGACCGGGGTGTGTCTACCGTTGTGCACTCTAATTTGGTGCATATGGCACGTGGACCCCGTTGCCAGATGCCCCACATATCAGCGAAAGGAAGTAGAAAGACATTAGTAACTAGTTACACATAAATATATTTTCGACAGAGAGATACTCCCTCTGTAAAGAAATATAAAGATCTTTTATATCACAACTTTACACATAAGAAAAATCAAGGGGAATATATATAACATATATAATTATAAAAAAATAGAGTTTTTTTAACACGGTATAGATGAGTTGGTGATGATGGTGTGCCTACCATCCTGCAATATAGGCTCTCCGATTTATATCTGACGGATAGGAAGGAAACTATGTCAATTTTGCAAAAAGGTACCCACACATCTCTCCACATTTTCAAATAAGGCCTTCCCTCGTTCATCCTTTTCTCTCACAAGATAAAATACTCATACAAATGCATCTTGATGTTACGTGCAATGCGCGAGCATTATGGGGGTTCAGCTGAGAAATACTCAGACAAGCTCACGGTTCTGGAATTTGGGCCACAGGTCGGTGGGCCTGCATGTTTTGGGGCCCATGTGTCCTACCTCAGCGCTTTTCATCATATTGCAAGCGGTCGGTACGGCGCTGGTTTTAGATGATGTCGCAAGGCATATACACAAAATTGAGTAAAGCACGGCAACTGTTGGAATGAAATCAAACGACAGTTCCTAACCAGCAATCAGAGTTGCAATTCTATCAACGATACTGTCGTACTACTTATACACACAGGACACTTGTTTCACCATGCAGTATTACATCAAAATCTCTCGGAGGATAGATCAGTTCGGCGATATGCGTTGCTCTTGAAGAATTTCAAAGTTGATTTGGACCAGCTCTCCTTGCCGAGAAAGTTCGATTTTGACATCATCCCCTACCGCAAGGTATGGTTTAGATTTGAACCTTGACCATCCTTTAGCATCAATTATCATGCGACCATCCTTTGTACTTACGGTATATTGAGCAGGTTCATTCACAACAAGGCTGCGCATGGTAAGAGAAACTTGGCCACGGTCACCCGGATTGTTGAACGACTCCCTCGTTGCTCTAGGAATTTTCTATTTGCAAACAAGAAGACATACACAAACAGTTAGATCAACATAGTGAATCATGTGAAACAACATGGAAAGAAAAAAGAACGAAGCACTTGGGCGGCGAATGCTTACCAAGAAGGTGGACATGTCGGTTTTTGTAAGGACTTTGGTATATGAAGTGCAAACTGCAGCCCAGTCTGTTGCCGGTGCAACTGCTGGTTCCGCTTACCTGCAGTGCAGGAAGCAGATGCAAGTGCAAGTGTTGCTGCGGTGCGAAGCCGTTCTTGGTGCCCGTGCCGGTGCGTTGGTAGTGCCGCTTCTGCCGGAGATGGTGCTCCTTATAGAGCTAGTGCCGTGTCGGAGCAGTGCGGTGTCGATGCACTATCCTCCGGTAGATCACCTGATCACGCCGGTCGGTGCCCAATCCTCACCGGTGGATGAGGCCGAGCTGCTGCCGTTGCAAGAGCAACTGCCGGTGCTCGATCCGTTGCTGAAGGTGGTACCGATGTGCGGGACAGCGGCGATCGTGTCTGCTGTGCTATGATCAACTTTCTAACTTGACTAGGCTCCGTGACCGTGATCCAGTCTTTTTCTTCATTTCTTTTAAACGCGAGAAGGACTAATTGTGGCGTGTTTGTTAAACCAAACTGCTGTTCATCATAGGGATTCAGCTTGTACTCAGACAACAGACTGATCCAATTTTTTCCAGTAAATATAAGTGATGGACAGTGCCTTCGTTACTGACACGACATAAGAAGTGAAACCTGCAAAAATATCCATCGTAGAGCAAACCAAACGGTTTATTCTGTGATGAATGTCTGAAAGTGCAACTATCCTTGGGTGGTTTTGGTAATTCCTAACAACATATAGCTCATTGAGCTAATGCTATTCCAAGATAAATATTTCAGGAAAGCTCAGTGATTGGCATGCCATGGATTAGAAAGTGGACCCTTCAAAATGCTAAGGACAAAGGATTGGCTCAAGCTCAAAGCACAAGACTCTACATTTTCTATTTTAGTGATCCAAGATCACATTGAGTCTACAGGAAAAGCCAATACTATTAAGAAGGGAGGAGGTGTTGCTTAATGAGGATCTTGCTCAAAATGCTTAGTGCTATGCTCCAAAACCCTCCATTACTTTCTCATATCCACAAATGTCCTAAACCAAAAAGTCCAACCCGGCCCCCCCCCCCCCCCGAAATTTCATATCCGGAGCCACTGAGTTCAGTTGTCATAGCCACTGCCAGAAATCCTAATCATTTCGGTCTCACCGATAGGAATCTTGGTCCCACCGAGATGCGGTTGTAATCTCTCTGTTTCCTTTTCGTAACGTTTCGGTCAAACCGAGATGAGCAATCGGTCCCACAGATATTGCAATGCAAACTCTTGGTTTCCCTTTCGTAACGTTTCGGTCCAACCGAGATGAGCGAATCGGTCCCACCGAGTTTGCCTGACCAACTCTCTGTTTGACTATTACCAAAATCGGTCTCACCGAGTTTGTGTAATCGGTCTCACTGAGATTACGTTATGCCCTAACCCTATTGACATCGGTCCCACCGAGTTGATCCAGTCGGTCCCACCGAGAATCCTAACGTTCACATTTTGAACTAAATCGGTCCGACCGAGTTTCATGATTCGGTCCCACCGAGTTTGGTGATTTGTGTGTAACGGTTAGATTTTGTGTGGAGGCTATATATACCCCTCCACCCACTCTTCATTCTTGGAGAGAGCCATTAGAACATGCCTACACTTCCAATACATATTTTCTGAGAGAGAACCACCTACACTTGTGTTGAGGTCAAGATATTCCATTCCAACCACATGAATCTTGATCTCTAGCCTTCCCCAAGTTGCTTTCCCCTCAAATCTTCTTTCTACCAAATCCAAATCCTATGAGAGAGAGTTGAGTGTTGGTGAGACTATCATTTGAAGCACAAGAGCAAGGAGTTCATCATCAACACACCATTTGTTACTTCTTGGAGAGTGCTGTCTCCTAGATTGGCTAGGTGTCACTTGGGAGCCTCCGTCGAGATTGTGGAGTTGAACCAAGGAGTTTGTAAGGGCAAGGAGATCGCCTACTTCGTGAAGATCTACCCGAGTGAGGCAAGTCCTTCATGGGCGACAGCCATGGTGGGATAGACAAGGTTGCTTCTTCATGGATCCTTCGTGGGTGGAGCCCTCCGTGGACTCACAAGGCAACTGCTACTCCTTCATGGGTTGAAGTCTCCATCAACGTGGATGTACGATAGCACCACCTATCGGAACCACGGATAAAAAATCTCCATGTCAACATTGCATTTGCTCCTTCAAACTCATCCCTTTACCTTCATATGCAATTGTTTTACATTCCGCTGCTATACTCTTAGAATTTCATGTGTAGGTTGATTGCTTGACTTGTGCTAAGTTGCTAAAATCTGCCAAGAACTAAAATTGGGAAAAGGCTAGATTTTTATTTGGTCAAGTAGTCTAATCACCCCCCCCCCTCTAGACATACTTCCGATCCTACAAGTGGTATCAGAGCTTTGGTGTCCATTTGCTTTGATTTCCATAGCTTTTGGTGGTCATAGCCTTGGTTTCACAAACTAGGAGAGTGTGGCGTCTAGCGAGGGAAATTACCACCGTAGAGGTCCTTATTTTGATGGTACTAATTTTGCTAGTTGGAAGCATAAGATGAAAATGCATATTCTTGCACATAACCCCACCGTTTGGGCTATTGTGTGTATTGGCTTGCAAGGTGAATTCTTTGATGGAAGAGAACTGAACCGTGAAGCTACCGCGGAAGAGTTAAAGATGCTACAATACAATGCTCAAGCTTGTGATATTCTCTTCAACGGATTGTGCCCCGAAGAATTCAACAAAATCAGTCGTCTTGAGAATGCGAAGGAAATTTGGGATACTTTGATTGATATGCACGAAGGTACCGACTCCATCAAGGAATCCAAATTGGATGTGCTTCAAAGTCAACTTGGCAAGTTCAAAATGAAGGATGGTGAAGGTGTCGCTGAAATGTACTCTAGGCTTGCTCTCATCACAAATGAGATTGCCGGCTTAGGAAGTGAAGAGATGACCGGTAGATTCATCATCAAGAAGATCCTAAGAGCATTGGATGGAAAATATGATATTGTGTGCACATTGATCCAAATGATGCCCAATTACAAAGATCTCAAGCCAACGGAAGTAATTGGAAGAATTGTTGCTCATGAGATGTCACTCAAGGATAAGGAAGAGCTTCACAACAAGTCAAGTGGTGCTTACAAAGCCTCGTGTGATGCTCCCACATCATCAAGTGAGAAGCAAACCTTCAATGGAGAATTGAGCTTAATGGTGAAGAACTTCAACAAGTTCTACAAGATTAGAAGCAAAGAAAGAAGTTCCAAGTTAAGGTCTTAAAATGACAAAAGATCTTCTAGTCGTGAGCAAAATTGTTACAATTGTGGAAGACCCGGACACTACTCCAATGAGTGTACGTCCCCCTACAAAAGAAGAGAAGATTCTCCCAAAAGAAGAAGTAGAAGAGAATAATCACCACCAAGAGAAAGGAGGAGTAGAGATGATCGTTATGAACGAAGACCCTCTCGGAGAAGCAAGGATTCGGAAAGAAATGAAAAGTCATCAAGGAGCTACACAAAAAGAAGACATAAAGCTCATGTTGGTGAATGGGTATCCGGCTCCGACTCCGACAATCACTCCGAAAGAAGTTATCACTCCGACTCCGAATATACTCAAGATGAAGGTGTTGCCGGTCTAGCACTTGTGTCAACCAACTCCTATGATATATTTGACTCACCAAATGAAGGAATTGGAAGATGCTTCATGGCCAAAGGTCCAAAGGTAACACATCCCGAGTATGTTGATTTCAATAGTGATGAAGATGATTTGCTAGGTGATGATGATTTACTTGTTGACAACTCTAGTGATGAAAACTATGATGAAACATCAATTAATCATGCTAATCAAGATAAAACGAATGATGATGATAAGAAGGGGATTGAGCGTCTAACTAAAGTACTAAACACTCTTAAGTTAGCTCATGAAACTACCTTGGAAAATCATCGAGAACTTTTGAAGACTCATGACAAGCTACGCTTTGAAAAGCTCAACCTTGAGCAAGAGCATGGGTTTTTAAAGGCAATCAATGATGATCTTCGCAAGAAAAGTTCTTCTTACATTGCCAAGCATTTACTCTTGTCTACTTACACGCCACAAGTTAAATCTAGCAACAAGAACAAGAAAGATTCTTCATCTAGTAGTAACAAAAATCATGCTAAATCAATGTTGATGCTTCTAGTAGTTCTCTTGATTCCAATAATGATTCTCTTAGCCAAGTTACACTTGAGCAAGAAAATAGCTTATTGAAGGGAATCATAGAGAAAGGTGTTTACAAGAGTCTTGCCGGAAGTAAGCAATTTGAGGAAATTGTGCGCAGGCAAGGAAGACACCGGAAGAATCAAAGTGTTGGTTTTGAACGAAAGTTCAATGCCAATGGAGTTGAGTGGGAAGAAGATCAATACCCCAAGATAAAGTTTGTTCCTCAACAAGAGAAGTATGATCCTACTTCTTTCAAAGGAACACAAGCTCAAGATGATCTTCCACCACAAGACCAGAAGCAAAAAGGCAAGACAAGCTTCAAGAGGAAATTGATGCATTTGAAGAAGCACCTAAGGACTTGATCAAGTGGGTTCCCAAGACTACATCAAGTTCTACTTCATCAAGCACAACTACGATTCCAAGGATTCCCATCAAGATGATGTGGATCCCGAAGAAGAAGAACTAGAGAGTTCTTGAGGGTGACTCCGCAACATACTTCACTCTTACCATTTTGGCAAGGACAAGTGCAAACAACTTCCATATCTTGCACTAGTTCAAGGAGTCACAAACCCTCTTGTTGGTAAGACAAGGGACAAGGTAACCTAATGCTTTCATGGACATCATCTTGTGTATGCATCACTCTATGTCTATGGATATCCTTGTTTGTTCCTTGTGGGACTAACTCGTGTAGGTATTGAAAGTGCAACTCACTCCAAAGGATTGCTCCGAATGATCTACATCAACATTGAGCATCTACATCTTCAACACCTACATGAAGTCATCATCGACAAAACCCAAGGTTAGTTCATCCCTTTTAGGGGGGATATCACATCTAGGGGGAGCTTTACTCAAATCAATGAGCTAAAGAAACTCTAATGGTGTGATCACAACAATGCTTCTTGTAAAAGTGGTAACCCCACTTGTGCTTAAATGATGAGTATGACCTATGATCAAGTGTTCTCATTTGACTCCTAAGTCAATATACTCATATATAGATGACCTAGTCATCGCCAATTGCTTGATAGATGCTAGAATGTTTGTGCATGCTTTGTCACACATTTCATTTGCCATTTTATTGTGTGAGCATGTTGGTTGCATATTTTACTCATTCAAGGACATCCATTTGTTGCTTTGATTGTTTGGATTTTTCTCTTTTTGCAAAATGGATGGACAAGAATGCCTAAGAACACCCTCTAGCTATCTATGCTTTTCTCGTCCCAAACTCTATTCATGCTACATCACAAAGTTTGATCAAGTCAGATTCGAACCACTCTGTGTGAGGAGCACTCGGAGATCCCAATTCATCATAGACTTAAACCTCCAAAACCTCTTTGTGCATCTCGGTCTGACCAAGTCATCCTTTTCGGTCCTACCGAGTCACTAAGTTGATCTAGGGTTTTCAATCTCGGTGCAATCGATTAGAACTTTTCGGTCACACCGAGTTGTAGTAACTGCTTGCAGTTTTTCATCAAGGTGCCACTGAGTCGTTCCACTCGGTCACACCGACAGGGTCAGGTTATATATACAGCCGGGCCAAATTTTGGAAATTTCTCCGAACCCCTTCGCCCACGCGTAACCTACTCTGCCTCCTCTGGTCTCCGGATCGTCCTCTCGTCGTCAGCGACCTCCCGCCGCTGGTCTCCGCCGCTGTCAATGGAAATCTCCACCGCCATTGTTGCCGTAGCAAGTTCTTCGCTGCACTAGGGTACGAACTTGAACTTTGTGCTAATCCTTAACTCCGATTCTTAGCACATTGCTTTGCTATGATTCTTGCCATGACTGAAATCATCCTGTCCAGCGAAATCATCCCGTAGATTAGTTTTGATTTGAAAATTTAGGGTTAGGTCTCCGCCGAACTCATCTTGGACCGACCGAGTTGTAGAAATCGGTCTCACCGATTTTGGTTTAGGCCAGAGCACATGTGTTTTCGGTCTGACCAAAAATTGCAAATCGGTGTGACCGAGTTCGATTCTCTGTGAAACCCTAGCAGTCTCGGTACCACCAAACTGTGACTCGGTCTGACCGAATTCACTAGTTCAGGTTCCAAAAGCTGCTTTGGTATCACCGAGTTTAGAAATCGGTAGATCCGAAATGCTTTCTGTGAAGAACTAAAACTAAGTTATTAAGTCATCATTTTTGCAAAAACTCCTGTACTTTGTGATGCTCATCTACTCTACCTCATCTATAACCTATTCACAGTGGTCTCACGACGGTTTGCACGCAAGATGTCTGACCAAAGTGACAGCCAGAACAAGTCAGAGGAACAGGTTCAGTTAAGTGAGGGCACTAGTCCCTCTAGCAGCTATGATGAAGGCAGCATGAGCACTCCAAGCAATCTACCAAAGGCTGCTACGGGACAAGGAAGAAGAGGACTTGACTACGAAGATGAAGATTATGTGGCTGTTGAAGATGAAGCCACTTCAAAGAAGAAAGTCTTTGAAGAAAGAGTATGGCTCAATTTGCCGCAACTAAGCCAGTCTGAAAACAAAGATGCCGACAAGAAGACAACCCATGTCTAAGCCAAGAAAAGTTGCCACAGGAGAAACAATGGAGTTCACTCTTGAACCCAAGGAAACCGGAGATGGCAAGAAGAGAAAAGAAAGGGTCAAGAAGACCATTGCGGAGTTATTGGGAAGCCATCAACGATGAGAGATTCTGAAGAAGAGGAAGAGGAAGAGGATGCTGCACCAGCACCCAAAGCTCAAAAGCTCATGGGAGATGCAATCAGATCAGGGGCTGCTCCATCAAAGCCCAAAACTGCTCCCAAGGCTGCTGCTCCAGCTCCACAGCCAAAACCCAAGAGGAGCACTAGGAACATCACTGCTGAGGAGAAGAACAAGGCCCCAGTGCCTCAAGCTGCTGAAGAAGAAGATGATGATTTTGTTGTTTTGAGAAAGCTGAAGCCCAACATACCTGATCACAATGATGCACACCCAGTTGCAAAGAACATGAAAATCAGGAAGGATTCAGGATTGAGACTATGGAGAGAGTCTGGTCCATATGCTACCAGGAGAAGGACTAATGTGGACTACAGATTTCACACTAAGGAACAACAGGACTTCTATGAGACAATTCTGCTTGACAAGAAGCCCATAGTTGGTGACATGAGATGGGTTGACTGGGAGTTCATCAAGGAGAATGAGGATCACTTCCCTGGTGTATATGATAGCTTCAAGGCATGTGGAGTTGATAAGTTTGTGGCTTAGAAGTTCACCAAGTCCAATGATGAGCTCATTATGCAATTCTACTCCACTGCACACTTCTATCCAGATGGAAGGATAGTATGGGTGTCTGAGGGTACTAGGTACCAGTCTACAGTTGAAGAATGGGCTCAATTGATCAATGCTCCTGAAGAACATGAGGCTAACTTGTATATCTATGCAAAGAAGAAGAAAGACCACAACTCTATGGCCAACATGTACAAAGAGATCCCAGATGTTGCTTTGGATACACATAAGTTTGGATCTGTACACTATTTGTTGTCTGCTCTGCCAACTATCAATTGCATTCTAAGGCACACACTGCTACCCAAGTCAGGTGATCACAAGATGATCAGAGAACATGCTATCAACTTGCTGCACATATTTGATGTCCCACAGAAGTTCAAGGTTATGAGTCTGATTGTGGAAACAATCAAGAGGACTGTAACTGATCAGAAGAGAAGTTGTGGATATGCCCCACACATCCAAGAGCTCATCAACTAAAAGATGGGCAAAGGCAAGTACATCTTGGACAAGGAGCACCTGCCCATCTACCCTGAATTTGAGGACAACACAGTTGTCATGACTGAGAATGAACCATAATCTGTGCAAGCACAAGAGAAGAAAGCCAAAGCTAAAGCTGAGAAAGCTACAATGATGCCAACTGTGGAAGAGGCATCTCAGGTATTCTTGAAGAGCAAGCAAGACCAGCTTGGATACCTGATCCAATCCACCCCGAGGATTGAGCAGGGCTTGGCCACCCTGACCAAGAACCAGGAGAGTCTGGAGAGGATCATTGAGCAGAAATTCTATGACCTTGATGTCAAGGTAACAGAAATCCAAACTGCAGTTGAGCAACTTCAGGAGGAAGCAGAGGAGAAGAAGTGCAAGTCTACCACAGATGCTTTTCCTAGAGTGCCCACAGGACAGAGATCTGCTGCAGTGCCAGTGATAGACACTAGAGCCACAACATCAGCACCAGCAGCTACAGCTCCAGTTCCAACTCCAGCAACTACTCCACTAGCTCCAGCTACTTCACCAGAAGCCTTCGTCCTTGGAGTTCTCTCAACACCACCTCCCGGAGATCAAGCCTGAGAGCTTTTAGCACTATACTTTTTTTGAACTTTTTGGTAACTTGTGGCCAAAGGGGGAGAAAAATGTATAGATCATAGGCTTCGAGAGAGAGTGTTGTTGTTTGTCTCTCTTGTTTGGTTGAACTTTTTATTGTGTGCTTGTGTGATACTACTTTGTGTCCTTGTGAGATACTTGTTTGATCATATGCTACCATTGGATCATGCTATCTTCCATATCCTATTATGATCATTCACTTTGCTTGGTGATGAGTGCATGTTTTTTAATTTCTATCATTTTGAGCGCTCCACCAAGATGTATGTGACATGGAAGAGTAACCCATGATCCTAATCGATTGTGCATTTGTATTCAAAAGAAAATCTTAAATAATTCACAAGTTTAGGGGGATCTCTTGCTTATCACATACTTCTCAAAGCAACAATGTTTTTTCAATCTTATTATTATTTGTCGAAGCTTTGATCTATATGTTGTCATCAATTACCAAAAAGGGGGAGATTGAAAGTGCAACTATCCCTGGGTGGTTTTGGTAATTCCTAACAACATATAGCTCATTGAGCTAATGCTATTCCAAGATAAATATTTCAGGAAAGCTCAATGATTGGCATGGCATGGATTAGAAACTGGACCCTTCAAAATGCTAAGGACAAAGGATTGACTCAAGCTCAAAGCACAAGACACTACATTTTCTATTTTAGTGATCCAAGATCACATTGAGTCTACAGGAAAAGCCAATACTATTAAGAAGGGATGAGGTGTTGCTTAATGAGGATCTTGCTCAAAATGATTAGTGATATGCTCCAAAACCCTCCACTACTTTCTCATATCCACATATGTCCTAAACCAAAAAATTCCAACTCGGCCCCACCGAAATTTCATATCCGGAGCCACCGAGTTCAGTTGTCATAGCCAGTGCCAGAAATCCTAATCAATTCGGTCTCACCGATAGGAATCTCGGTCTCACTGAGATGGGGTTGTAATCTCTCTATTTCCTTTTCGTAACATTTTTCTCAAACCGAGATGAGCGATCGGTCCCACCGAGATTGCAATGCAAACTCTCTGTTTCCCTTTCGTAACGTTTCGGTCCAACCGACATGAGCGAATCGGTCCCACCGAGTTTGCCTGACCAACCCTCTGTTTGACTATTACCAAAATCGGTCTCACCGAGTTTGTGTAATCGGTCTCACCGAGATTATGTTATGCCCTAACCCTAATGACATCAGTCCCACAGAGTTCATCCAGTCGGTCCCACCGAGAATCCTAACGTTCACATTTTGAACTAAATCGGTCCGACCGAGTTTCATGATTCGGTCCCACCGAGTTTGGTGATTTGTGTGTAACGGTTAGATTTTGTGTGGAGGCTATATATACCCCTCCACCCACTCTTCAGTCGTGGAGAGAGCCATCGTAACATGCCTACACTTCCAATACATATTTTCTCGAGAGAGAACCACCTACACTTGTGTTGAGGTCAAGATATTCCATTCCAACCACATGAATCTTGATCTCTAGCCTTCCCCAAGTTGCTTTCCCCTCAAATCTTCTTTCTACCAAATCCAAATCCTGTGAGAGAGAGTTGAGTGTTGGGGAGACTATCATTTAAAGCACAGGAGCAAGGAGTTCATCATCAACACACCATTTGTTACTTCTTGGAGAGTGGTGTCTCCTAGATTGGCTAGGTGTCACTTGGGAGCCTCCTTCAAGATTGTGGAGTTGAACCAAGGAGTTTGTAAGGGCAAGAAGATCGCCTACTTCGTGAAGATCTACCCGAGTGAGGCAAGTCCTTCGTGGGCGATAGCCATGGTGGGATAGACAAGGTTGCTTCTTCGTGGACCCTTCGTGGGTGGAGCCCTCCGTGGACTCGCGCAACCGTTACCCTTCGTGGGTTGAAGTCTCCATCAACGTGGATGTACGATAGCACCACCTATCGGAACCACGAATAAAAAATCTCCATGTCAACATTGCGTTTGCTCCTTCAAACTCATCCCTTTACCTTCATATGCAATTGTTTTACATTCTGCTGCTATACTCTTAGAATTGGATGTGTAGGTTAATTGCTTGACTTGTGCTAAGTTGCTAAAATCTGCCAAGAACTAAAATTGGGAAAAGGCTAGATTTTTATTTGGTCAAGTAGTCTAATCACCCCCCCGCTAGACATACTTCCGATCCTGCAATGTCACATGGCAAAAACTGCATCATAAAATTGCAGCAAAAGAAAGAAAACATGACATTACATCAATAAGATCTAGACAGTAAACCAATAAGATTTAATTGATGTGACACGAGTGAATCCTTACCAGGTAAATCACTATGTTGAAGTACTAAACAGAAGATTGGTCGTCCAACTATGCGTGGCATGCAGGGCCCCCGCCTACTCCCACAAGCAGGACAGTCCAAAGGTGGTGACAAATCATATGGACGAACATCCTTGGGACTGGAAATCTTGGTGGGTGCGACAAACCCTGCAATGCATACTGATATTGGAGTGTAACTGAGGGAGTCCTGGATTAGGGGGTATCCGGACTGCCGGACTGTGTACTATGTCCGGACTATTGAAGCGTGGACATACAAGACTCAAGACTTCGGCCCGTGTCTGGATGGGACTTTCCTTGGCGTGGAAGGCAAGCTTGGCGATCCGGATATTATATTTCCTTCCTTGTAACCGGCTCCATGTAAACCCTAGCCCTCTCCGGTGTCTTTATAAACCGGAGAGGTTGGTCCTTAGAAGGACGATCACAATTACAATCATACCATCATAGGCTAGCTCTTAGGGTTTAGCCTCTACGATCTCGTGGTAGATCTACTCTTGTACTACCCATATCATCAATATTAATCAAGCAGGAAGTATGGTTTTACCTCCATCGAGAGGGCCCGAACCTCGGTAAACATCTGTGTCCCTTGTTTCCTGTTACCATCAGCCTTGACGCACAGATCGGGACCCCCTACCCGAGATCCTCCGGTTTTGACACTGACATTGGTGCTTTCATTGAGAGTTCCTCCGTAGCCGTCATTTGTCGAGCTCGATGGCTCCTTCAATCATCATCAACGACACTGTCCAAGACGAGACTTTCCTCCCCGGACAGATCTTCGTGTTCGTCGGCTTCGCACTGCGGGCCAACTCGCTTGGCCATCTGGAGCAGATCGACAGCTACGCCCCTGGCCACCAGGTCAGGTTCGGAAACCTGAACTACACGGCGGACATCCGCGGAGACTTGATCTTCGATAGATTTGGGCCTATAACAGGTGCACCGGACAGTCACGACGAGCATGGCTTAGACCTGCCGTCAGACGAAGCTCGGGGCATCATCCCCGTACTATCCCGGACCTAGATCCGGAGCAGGCTGCGTTGCCTAAGGACGGAGGGTTGGACCCCGCCCCCCAGGTCGCACACTCATCGGCGGTGGAGCCGAACACGGGCCTTACCTCTGCGGTGGCCTGTGACTCCGAATCCCCGGATTCGTATCCGGATGTTGGTTCCAGTCCGCATGCTCCCGAGCCCGTCGGGCCAAGATGGGCTCCAGTAATGGAGTTCACCGCTGCGGATATCTTCCAGCACTCGCCCTTTGGCGACATGCTGGACTCATTAAAGTCTCTCTCTTTGTCAGGAGGCTCTTCGCCGAACTATGTCCGGCTTGAGTGGGAGGCAGGCGACGAAGGAATTTGATGCCCACCCACCACCCACTTCATTGCCGCGGTCGATGACTTAACCGAGGTACTGAACTTCGACTCCAAAGATATCGACGGTATGGACGACGATGCAGGAGAAGAACATGAACCACCGCTCACTGGGCGATGGACATCCACCTCTTCTTATGATATATATATATATGGTGGACACTCCGAAGCAAACAAATGGCGATGAGGCAACGGAGGATAAAACCTTAGGGGAAAAAGCAAAGAATGGGCGTCGCCGGCGCCACTCCAAGCCCCGCCACACTAATACCGACCCAGGAGACGAAAACAATCCGAATGGTGCCGAAGAAGAATACAACCCTGAACAGCCCGCCTTCGAGCAGGCCGAACAGGAGGATGAGCAGGTCAGCCCAGAAGAACAGGTGAGGGAGTCCTGGATTAGGGGGTGTCCGGATAGCCGAACTATCACCGTTGGCCGGACTCCTGGACTATGAATATACAAGATTCAAGACTTCGTCCTGTGTCCGGATGGGACTTTCCTTGGCGTGGAAGGCAAGCTTGGCGATACGGATATGTAGATCTCCTACCATTGTAACCGACTCTGTGTAACCCTAACCCTATCTGGTGTCTATATAAACCGGAGGGTTTTAGTCCATAGGACGAACAACAATCATACCATAGGCTAGCTTCTAGGGTTTAGCCTCTACGATCTCGTGGTAGATCCACTCTTGTACTACCCACATCCTCAATATTAATCAAGCAGGAGTAGGGTTTTACCTCCATCGAGAGGGCCGAACCTGGGTAAAAACATCGTGTCCCTTGTCTCCTGTTACCATCCGCCTAGACGCACAGTTCGGGACCCCCTACCCGAGATCCACCAGTTTTGACACCGACATTGGTGCTTTCATTGAGAGTCCCTCTGTGTCGTTGCTATCAGGAAGGATGCCTCATCCCGTCTTTAAAGACGGCACCGTTGCTAAAGGAGCTTTGGCCAGCGGCCAAACTCTCTGGCTAGGCGGTTTTCTTATGACCGCCTGTTCGGCCGCCGCGCCGACGATGACTTCTCGGGTCATCGAAAGCAATCTTCACGTTAACTCGGAACTCGCCGAGCAGTTAGATCCGATGGAGCTCTCTTCCTTGAACGAGCTCTTGGATCGCATCGCCGCCCTGGGAGTCGCTACAGACTACGATCAGATCGGGCCTAAAACCGATCTGAGAGAGATCAACTCTCCCCAGGCTACCCACCACGTTGCTGTGGTAGAGGAGCAATACGCCGACTCTTCTTCTATCTTAAGGACTAGCTACGTCCGATTCACGACCCCTCCATGTCGGATTCCGTGAGGGAGGACATGACTCAAGCCCTGAACTTAAAGTCAGGCAGCGGACTAGATTCATTGGACAACCTCCAAGAACCCAAGCTTCCAAGTTCGGAAACTTCTTGGCCCCTGAATCTTAGATCGGACGGGGTTCGGAATTTAATTCCACCCGCCCACCCAAACATAAGCGATCTATCCAAAATCCGGCAAGAGCCCGGTGAAACAGTACATCATTACTGGGCCAGATTCCTCCTGGTTATGGACAGGATAAAGGACTACCGCGAGGAGGACGCAATCTCATTCTTCTGCAATAATTGCATGGACAAGGGAATCCTAAACGCCATAAGTCATCGTGAAATTACACGCTTCGCTGACTTGGCGTCCATAGTACGAAAGTACTGCGATGGAGAGCGCCTGGAAAATCGAAATCAAATTTTGGGATAATCCGGCCCC
This sequence comes from Aegilops bicornis, assembly GCA_021605145.1. NCBI lineage: Eukaryota > Viridiplantae > Streptophyta > Magnoliopsida > Poales > Poaceae > Aegilops > Aegilops bicornis. The sequence goes on along the minus strand of CM038671.1, from coordinate 187,931,672 downwards.
GAATACGACCCTAGTCCGAAATAAAAGGGTGCATCATCACCAGGCACCTGGGTTACATACCAAAAAGCAAAAACCCCCCAAAGGGCATGGAACCGTCTTTGGAGGGATGGCTCAATGGACCCTGCAAAATTCATAGCACGTAGGGCGCCACTCCAACTCATAGCCTTAGAGCATGTTGGATACTACGGCGGTGGCCAAAAGTGGCGAAGAGCTCTTAGCTCGAGCACCAGCCCAGCAATATCAGTACGGTATTAACAGTCTTCGAGACTTTCGTATCAAATAATATGCGGAACGAACACTACGCAGCCTTGCCGAAGTCTACCAGATAGCAACAATAAATCCATGGAGTCACACGGCTATTACCTTTAACGCCAAAGGATTTGAACCTAAATTCGAACAGCCCGAGCACCGGCCGCATTGGTCCTCGGTCCAATAGTGGGCGGCTTCGCCTTACCAAGGTACTCATGGACGGCGGCAGCGGATTAAACCTCATCTACGAGGAAACCCTTCAAAAATGGAAATAGACTGGAGCCGCATTGAGCTAAGCAAAGACAACCTTTAGAGGAATAATCCCGGTTGGGAAGCATGCTATACAGGAAAGATCACACTAGATGTGGTGTTCGCACGCCGGACAATTATAGGTCCGAGGAGGTCACATTCCAAGTGGCCCTGCTCAACAGCGGATACCACGCCTATTAGGGCGAGAGGCATTCACAATTTTTCAAGCTATACCCCATTACGGGTACATGAAGCTCAAAATGCCCGACCCAACGGAATTATCACTCTCGCTAGTGACCTGTATATAGCGCTCGCGCCGAAAATAAAACAGCCGCACTTGCCCTTGTGGCACTATCCAAGCCCTAGCGGCAGAGGAACTCATCAAGGCCAAGCGCCCACGGTGAACAGGGACGATGTGATACTCGATAAGAGATCCAAGTCCACCTCTTTTAAACCGCGCATTTAAATAGTCAAATTCCAAGTCCATCCAATGGACCCTACAAAACGGCCTCCATCGGGGCACAATTAAACCTCGATGTGGATGCCGTGACCACGAGAATTCCTACGCGAAAATTGGGACATTTTTGCCTGGCACCCTTCAGACATGCCAGGAATCCCACGCCGGCTGGCAGAGCACAGCCTAAATATCCTAAAAGGATTCAAGCTAGTCAAACAAGCTCTTCTGTGTTTCTCCGAACCCAAGAGACAGGCCATGGGAGAGGAGCTAGCTAAACTATTGGAGGCCGGATTCATCAGAGATATTAAACATCCGGACTGGCTAGCAAACCTGGTAATGGTACCAAAGAAGGACAAATCCTGGCGCCTATGTGTCGATTTTAAAGACCTTAACAAGGCCTGCCCAAAGGATCCCTTCCCTCTCCCCCGCATCGATCAAATTATCGATGCTACCGCGGGACACGATTCATTGTGTTTCCTCGACGCATACTCCGGCTACCACCAAATTAAGATGGCAGAGCCAGACCAAGCCGCAACGGCGTTCATCACTCCATACGGCCCATTCTGCTTCAACAAAATGCCCTTTGGCCTAAAAAACGCCGGCGCAACATACCAGCGCATGATTCAGGCATGTCTGGCAAACCAAATCGGCAAAACAGTGGAGGCATACGTAGACGATGTGGTCGTCAAATCCAAGCATGTCGAAACCCTAGTCGACGACTTGAGGCTCACATTCGATAATCTCCAAACATATGACATCAAGCTCAACCCGGAAAAATGTGTTTTCGTACCCGGTAGGAAAAGCTCTTGGGCTTCATTGTATCCGGTAGAGGAATTGAAGCAAACCCAGCCAAGATCCGAGCTCTGTCACAATTGGATATCCCCAAAGACCTCAAACAAATACAAAAATTGACTGGATGCATGGTGGCTCTAAGTCGCTTTATCTCCCGCTTAGGAGAAAAGGCATTACCCCTTTATCGCCTCCTCCGGGGCACCAAACACTTCGAGTGGACGGATGCTGCCACGGCCGGACTCGAAGAAATCAAAGCCATATTGGCAACAAATCCGGTCCTGGCCGCGCCCAACACGGGCGAACCAATGCTATTATACATCGCAGCAACCCATCAAGTTGTAAGCGCGGTGCTCTTTGTTGAACGAGAAACGGACGGACACAGGTTCCCTCTCCAAAAACCAGTTTACTACGTGTCCACTGTCCTAACTCCATGCAAGTCACGGTACTCGCATTATCAAAAGATAGCATACGCGGTGTTCATGGCATCCGGAAGCTGCGACACTACTTCCAAGAGTGTTCGATAACAGTAGCCTCAAGTACCTCTTAATGACATTATAAACAATCATGACGCGAACGGGCGGATTGCTAAATGGGCCATTGAGCTCCTGCCGTTCAACATAACCTACAAGCCACAGCGAGCTATTAAGTCGCAAGTTTTGGCTGACTTCATCGCTGAATGGACTGAAGCCGAACTCCCTAAAGAGTACGGCGCATATTCCAACTCGATCATGCACTTCGACGGCTCCAAAATGTTGGCGGCTGGGGTCAAGCGCTGCTCGACGCGTCCCCAACCGGAGATACAGTCCAATACGTACTCCAAATAATGTACACGGACTCCAACAACGCAGCCGAACATGAGGCCCTTCTACATGGTCTCCGGATGGCAGTCTCCATGGGCATTCAACGCCTAGAGGTGCGCGGGGATTCGAACCTCGCGATATCCCAAATAAATGGGGAGTTTGATGCCAAGGATCTGAAAATGGCAGCTTATTGCAATGCCGTCTTAAAAATGTCAGCTCGGTTTGAGGGGCTTGAATTTCACCATATAGCCCGGGATAACAACCAGGCAGCAGACGTGTTGGCACGCGTTTGCGCAAAGCGCGATGCCGTCCCCCCCCCCCCCCCCAACATCTTCCTAGAGAGGCTCTTCAAGACATCCGTACTTATGGGAGGGAGAGTCCGGAAATAACAACCCGGACCCAACCACACTACCCCACACCGAACATTCCGACATAGTTGGTGGTCCCGCCAATGAAATAACACCGTCAGCCCACGCAATAATGGCAATCATTGCCCAGTGGACAGAACCATTCCTAGCCTACCTAACTAGGCAGGAACTTCCCGAGGACCAAGACGAGGCCCGCTGCATAGTGCGGCGGTCTAAAGCCTATAAGGTCCATGAGGGAGAGATTTATAAGAAAAGCGCAACCGGAGTCCTTCAAAGGTGTATCTACGAAAAGGAAGGCGGAATCTCTGGCTGAAATTCATGCCGGACTCGGTGGGCACCATGCCGCAGCCCGGGCCCTTGTAGGCAAGGCCTTCCGTACAGAATTTTATTGGCCCGGCCCGGCAGATGCTCAGGACTTAGTCCAATGATGCGTCGGTTGCCGACTCTTTGCTAATCAAAGCCACATGCCACCCACCGCCCTCAAAACTATACCCATCACCTGGCCCTTTGCGGTGCAGGGGCTTGACATGGTTGAACCCCTTAAAGGAGGAACCCACAAGCAAAAATACCTATTGGTCATGGTGGATAAATTCACCAAATGGATAGAGGCCAAGCACAGAAGACGGCGAATCCGGACTGGTGATAGACTTCATATCAGGGGTAGTACATCGTTACGGCATCCCCCATAGCATCATCACTGATAATGGCACGAACTTCACGGCCGACGAGGTCAAACTCTGGTGCAAAAACATGGACATCAAGCTCGACTACGCTTCAATCTATCACCCCCGAACTAACGGTCAAGTCGAGCGAGCAAACGGTCTAATCATGAGCGGCATTAAACCGAGGCTAGTGCGGTCCCTCAAGGAATCTAACACGCACTGGGTAGAGGAGCTCGACCAGTACTGGGGGCTGCGGACCACGCCGAATCACACTACCGGATTCACACCATTTTTTATGGTATACGGCGCAGACAGTTTTGCCCTGCGACATAATTCATGACTCACCTCGCGTGCGCATGTACGAAGAAAGAGAAGCCGAGCTCGATCGGCAGGACAGCTTTGACGCCTTGGAAGAGGAGCATGACGTGGCAAAAGCTCATTCGGCATTCTATCAACAGCAGGCTCGAAGATATCAAAGCAGGGAAGTACGGGCCAAAGCTTACAATGTTGGCAAACTAGTTCTACGCCTGCCGGACAAGAAAAAGGACAAAATCAAGCCCAAATGGGAGGGTCCCTTCATCATCGACCAAGTCCTGACCGGCGGAGCATACCGTCTGCAAAACGCATCGGATAACCGACTCGAGCCGAACCCATGGAACGCAGCCCGTCTCCGAAGATTCTACGCCTAGCGCCGGATTCTGAGTTCGTCTCCTTCCTCCGCTACGTTTTATACTTTAAGCTGTCTTTTATTTCTCTCCGTCTCCCTCCTTTTTCCGAAGCTAGTAAAGGCGCGTTTGCGCATTGTTCGCACACACTTGACGCGCTATCCACGCTCATTATACTTGGGGGATTCTTTAACAGAAGCTTATTTATACGGGCTTTATGCCCAACACATGTGTCACACTTCCGCATGTACCTTTTATTCACCATTATATGCATCGATATGACTTAAGTTTTGGCCAAGCTGGGTTGCCTGGCTCCTGTGCTTACCCCTACGTTCCCGATTGTTCGGCTAGGTGGTAAAGGGAGCACCTCTGCGATTGTTACCGCCGGGTCAGCCCGACGTGTACCTCAGACTGGGTGAAGCCGAAAGCTAGCGTTCTTAAGGGAATATTCGGTCGGTGAAGTTTAAGACGATTTTTTTATTTTTCATTTATCTGCCCCCAGATGCTTTTACGCTTTTTCGCGGTCCGGACATGCACTTTAGGGCATGCCTCCCGAGAAAGGAACCCTAACGGAACTATTCTCCTGGAAGATGTTTCTTACTAACCATGTAATATGACATAACTAGTTGGGCACTTGTGCGATAAAGCACTCATGACCCCTACGCTTTGGTATCCACGCATGCCCGGTTTTTACATAACCGCGAGGGTATTCGGACACACTCCGGACTATTGGGTCCCGAGGTTGAAGCGAAAAGGTCCGCTTCGACATACGATCTACAATTCGGATAGAAGGCATTTTACATGTCATTTTAATTTACTTAGTCATATTGAATGATTGTATTCCTCTTAAATGCCGTCTAATATGCTGTCTAGTTTACTTTCCTGTTGGGAATACTTTGCGGCCAACTCTACTTGGCCGCATACACTAAGCTCACAGGATCTCCTTCCTGTCGGGCCCCACAGTCCGACCTCGGCCATGTGGTTTGGGTCCGCCTTCGTGTACCGCGTCTTCACCCTGGCCCAGGCCTCCTGGCGCCTTGACGATAGGCCGATATCTTCCATAGTCGGAAGCGCCGCCGTGCTCCCTGAAGCTTCTCTGCAAGCTCTCCAAGGCCTTCGGGCAGGGAGATAGATGGCCACAAGGCCTAGGCGACGCCTTTCATCACCTGCCGAACTCGTTCGTGCAGTTGCAATAGCTCGGGAAGAAGGTCACCCGTAGAACCGGGCATTTCCTCTTCAGGACAATCCGTGAGCATACCTACAGACATAACTCTGTTAGTTGACTTCCTCGCCAAACTCTTTTTCAAAGTTCGCTCAAGCACTTACTATAAATGCCGCGACGAAGTCGCCGATTCTCCTTCACGGAGTCGCAATTTGAGCACGAACATCCTTTAGTTCCTCATCCAGCTGGGTGTTGGCATCTTGGAGATTATTTTTCTCTTGCCTCACCCTTGTAAGCACATTCTCGCCGGCCTTCAACCGGCGCAAGAGCTGTTGCCTATCCGGATCTAGTCCGGCGCCATCTGCAATATTATTGTCAGATTTACACACACGCCGTACTTCACAAACTATTTATCTTTTGAAGCATATATTACCAGAGGGGGTCTCTGTGGCTCCTCCTGCAGCGGCTAGTGCGGCCTCAAGTTGGGCCTTGCATTCTTCAAGCTCTTGGGACATCGGGTATTCTTTTTTGTAAGATCCTGCATAACAAATGATCCTTAAATCAGTTATTCTAACTATTTTAAGTCTCGAGACTCTTGGCATATATAACCATCAAATTTCCTCACCCGTATGTCCTTTACATACTGCTCTGTGGCTCTGGCTAGACCATCTTGAGCGGCACGGAGGTGCGCATCTCCCGAATTGAAGGCATTCAATGCCTCTTGGGAGAAACATGCGTCACGAAGAACTGTCCGGCGGCGCCTGTGATTCATGGCGCTCTCCACCTTGGAGTTGGTGGCGGACAATCTGTCGGCATCCTCTGTCGGAGGAGCATCTGACGCACGCCTCGTGCTCGCCTCTGCTTCTGGACCCGGCTTTGGAGCCTGGCTGGCGGAGGTTTGATTGGCAACCTCTCCGGACACAGTCCGACGAGCGCTCTTTTTCCTGAAAAGAGTACCAGCGTTAGTATGCCTTCTAGGAATTTATCCTGGGAATATGGTGACGCGCCATACCGTTGCGGCGGCGTTTCGATCTGGACCGCACTTCTTTTTAGCCTGCGGGGCCGTGCTGCCCCTTGTTGGCTAGCCGCCGCGGGCTCGGCCTCCTGCCTCGACGGCACCCCCTGCGAGACACCATTGGTATACGGTGATAAAAAATGAGCACGGATGGGTCATTATCAGAGTGTTGGGACCTCGGTCTCAGTTACCTGCGAGGCTGGAAGTATTCCGGGGTAATCGGCCGTAATGGCAACCAAGGCATTATCGATACTCAGTTGGTGAAATACCCCATCAATCAGCTCCACCAATATATCTGGATCCTCTTGGGAGGCCGGATCGAGGAGCCTTTCCGGATTCTCTGGTTGTGGAGGCGGGCTGTTTATGTCTTTTACAACTGGCGCGATTCTGCGTCAAAATCACAAAATGAGATACCTAACCATGGGAATACGGATCGGATGTGCAAAAAAGAAATGTCCGCTTACCCAGCTTCGAGGGTTGTTCATAGAAAATCCGTTCAATGGACTGACGTGGAGAAAATCTTCCTCTTCTCCCTTGTACAGCGCGGACAAGGTCTTCACCAGATCGGTGACCGATCCCGCCCTTACGTCCATGACGGGTGGCATCGCCCTCCCGTTGAAATCACACATGGGGTGGCCCCTATCTTTGGAGCGGCTGCACCCCCCGCATAATGCATGTGGCCATGACACCAATCATGGTCAGTCCGGAATGAGCTAACAATCTTATTCGGCTCATCAGGTAAAGGACGTCCCTGTCGTCTTCCCTTTGGGAGCTCCGCGGGCGCCAACTCAGACGTTTCTTCAAAGGAGCATTGCTGAACTCCGGGAGACTGATCCGAACAGGATCCGGCAGCGGGACATCTTCTATATAAAACCATTCCGAAGGCCAGTCTTTGGACGCCTTCTTCGGGGTTCCGGATAGATATCCGGTCCCGGCGATGGCCACAGCTCGGCTCCGCCCACTTGATATATTGACCCCTCATGAGAACGGGGTACAAGGCAGAATAATCTCTTCCACAGCGCAAAATGAGCCTCGACGCCCAAGAACAGTTCGCAAAGGGCCACGAAGCCCGCGATATGCAAAATGGAGGCAGGCGTAAGGTGGTGCAACTGGAGGCCGTAGAACTCCAAGAGCCCCCGGAGAAATGGATGAATTGGAAATCCGAGTCCTTTTACTAGATAAGAGATAAAGCATACCCGCTCTCCTTTGGATGGATCAGGGATACTCTCCGCTTGCTTTCCGCCCTTATAGGTGGCGAGTCCGGCTCGAACCAGAACCATGAAGGCCGGGGGAAGAAATCCCTTGGTTTGAAGTGTCACTAGCTCGCTATGCGGGACTGAGCATCTCTCCCAATTTCCAGGCTGAGGCCTGGGAGCGCGAGAGGAGGAGCCACGTCGACTGTCCGTGATGGAACGGATTTTTGTCGGAGGCGCTCCGATGAAAGCTCGCGGAGGGGGAATGGTGTGACTCGGATCTAGATCCTCGTCCCTTTTATAGGCGGCTCATTTGCACAGCTAGGGGGATAAGTGTAAAAATACCCTGGCTTTTCGCATCCATTCAAACACGTGGAAGATGGCCATTATTGGGCATAGAAGCCAAGGAGCGCGCATTTATCAGAAGCCGGACACTATTCGACAAGTATATGGAATTTGGAGAAGAACCCGCCTTGCAATGCCGAAGACAATCTACGCGCCGGACTCATCGCCATTGAAGCCTGGTTCGGGGGCTACTGAGAGAGTCCTGGATTAGGGGGTGTCCGGATAGCCGAACTATCACCGTTGGCCGGACTCCTAGACTATGAAGATACAAGATTTAAGACTTCGTCCCGTGTCCGGATGGGACTTTCCTTGGCGTGGAAGGCAAGCTTGGCGATACGGATATGTAGATCTCCTACCATTGTAACCGACTCTGTGTCACCCTAACCCTATCCGGTGTCTATATAAACCGGAGGGTTTTAGTCCATAGGACGAACAACAATCATACCATAGGCTAGCTTCTAGGGTTTAGCCTCTCTGATATCGTGGTAGATCCACTCTTGTACTACCCATATAATCAATATTAATCAAGCAGGAGTAGGCTTTTACCTCCATCGAGAGGGCCCGAACCTGGGTAAAAACATCGTGTCCCTTGTCTCCTGTTACCATCCGCCTAGACGCACAGTTCGGGACCCCCTACCCAAGATCCGCCGGTTTTGACACCGACAACAGGTGACGGACGAATACCCGGAGGACATCTGCATGCCCCCCTCCGAAGACGAGATTAGCCTCGGCGACGACGAGTTCGGCGTGCCTGAGGATCCCGTAGAGCAGGAGCGCTTCAAGCATCGGCTTATAGCCACTGCGAGGAGCCTGAAAAAGAAGCAGCAGCAACTCCAAGCTGATCAAGACCTGCTCATAGACAGTTGGACTGAAGTCCTAGCAGCCGAGGAATACGGACTCGAGCACCACACGGCTGACTGGACACCTCGTGGCCAGGATAAAACGGCATACCAGTCCGCATACCAGCCAACACCCCCACGCCAACATACTACGGCCCGGGGCAACAAATTAGGACAACCAAGATCGATCTACGGATCGCGGGGGCGCGCCTCGGTAGGCGATGAGGACCATCACGCCGGACACCCCTTCAACAAGTCCGGTCGAGCCTAATATAGCCACCCAGAGCAATTCGACATGCGTAGCCACATAGCCCGGCAAAGAGGCGTCGTGCACCCCCTCTGCTTCACTGACGAAGTAATGGATCATGAATTCCCAGAAGAGTTCAAACCCGTAAACACTGAATCATATGATGGCACAACAGACCCCGCAGTATGGATCGAAGATTTTCTTCTCCACATTCACATGGCCCGTGGAGACGATCTGCACGCCATCAAGTATCTTCCCCTTAAGCTCAAAGGACCAGCCCGGCACTGGCTAAACATCCTGCCAGCAAACTCCATTGGCAGCTGGGAAAACCTGGAAGACGCATTCCTCGACAACTTCCAGGGCACATATGTGCGACCACCTGACGCCGACGACTTGAGCCACATTACTCAACAGCCCGGAGAGTCAGCCAGAAAATTCTGGACTCGGTTCCTAACTAAGAAGAACCAAATAGTTGATTGTCCGGACGCCGAAGCCCTGGAGGCTTTCAAGCATAATATCCGTGATGAGTGGCTCGCTCGTCACCTCGGCCAGGAAAAACCCAAGTCCATGGCAGCTCTCACAACACTAATGGCCCGCTTTTGCACGGACGAGGACAGTTGGTTGGCCCGCAGCAGCACTACACCACAGTCTGGCAATTCGGATGGCCGCGACAATAATAGTAAGCCACGGCATAACAAACATAAGCGACGGAACAAAGGCAACAGCAATGAAGACACGGCAGTCAACGCCGATTCAGTGGATCCAAGCCCGGTCAGCGGAAGAAGCCGTTCAAAATAAATAATCAGGGACCGTCCGATGCGGACCGTGACATCGAGCGCTTCGTGCCAAATTCATAGCACCCCGGACAAGCCAGCCAACCACACCAATAGAGATTGCTGGGTATTCAAACAGGCCGGCAAGATAAACGCCAAAGACAAGGACAAGGGGTTGCACAGCGACTATGACGAGGAGCCCCGACGTCCGAACACGGGGGGACCGAAGAAATTCCCTGTGTGAAAACGGTCAACATGATCTACGCCACGCACATCCCCAAGCGGGAGCGGAAGCGGGCACCAAGGGACGTCTATGCGATGGAGCCAGTCGCCCCCAAATTCAACCCTTGGTCAGCTTGCCCGATCACCTTTGATCGTAGGGATCACCCTACTAGCATCCGTCACGGTGGCTCGGCCGCATTGGTCCTAGACCCAATCATTGACGGATTCCACCTCACGCGCGTCCTTATGGACGGTGGCAAGAACTGAACCTGCTTTACCAGGACACAGTGCGCAAGATGGGCATTGACCGTTCAAGGATCAAGCCCACTAAAACCACTTTTAAAGGTGTAATTCCTGGAGTAGAGGCCCGCTGTACGGGCTCTATAACATTGGAACTGGTCTTCGGATCTCCGGATAACTTCCGAAACGAAGAGTTAATCTTCGATATCGTCCCCTTCCGCAGTGGTTACCATGCACTGCTCGAACGAACCGCATTCGCCAGATTCAATACGGTACCACACTATGCATATCTCAAGCTCAAGATGCCAGGACCACGCGGGGTCATAATGGTGAACAGAAATATGGACCACTCCCTACGAATAGAAGAACATACTGCAGCCCTTGCGGCAGAAGTACAATGCGGCCTTCTCCGACAAACCAATCCGGCGACAACAACTTCGAGCACAGTCAAGCGAGTCCGGAGCACCCCGCAACAGGATCATCAGGCACGCCAAGAGCGCGACTAGCAGTCCGACCTCCGCTTAAGCCCCATCACGCAGCATTCGTGGTACCACGTGCACACAATTACGCACTTAAAATACCATGGGCATGGCGGAGGCGCATCGATAAACTTCGACCAACAAGGCGTGTAACCGTCAAATACTTTCACACTCTTTCCCTCTTACCTTTCAGGACACCGCATTGGCGCAACATCCTCAAAAGAGCCGAATTGCCGGACTTATAGGGAAGATACATCCAAGGAGGCAATAGACGTTGTACAGAAGAAAATACCTGTGGAATCTATTTACGATCATTATACCTACTTTATCTACTTGAACACAGCCTGCCTGGATAGGACATGTCAAATAGTCCTATTTTATATTCGCTTAACGCATCCATTGTAAATGTACGGCTTAAACATATTTTTTCGTCAATGAGAGATTATATATAAGCGTCGACTTATTATTCTCATTTGAGCATTTTCTCTTATAAATGTTTATTTGATATTGCATCCGTACACCTTGGTGTGGCGGTTTGCGAGGGGGCTTCTTATGGCGCCCACGCTATATGGCAACTAAAGTCCGAACACTTTCAACAAAGGCGGCACCCGAACTTATAGCACTATATACATCAGCTCCGAATCATGTCTTGGGTCTACAGTTGGGATAGCCTGGCTCCCTTGTTTTGGTGCCTTACGTTCCGTTATATCGGCTAAGGTAGCGCAGGGAGAACTACTGCGATTGTGTCCCGGTTCTTCCGGACGAGCACCTTAGTAGGGAAAGACGAAAACTAACCGGCATGATGTGGCGAGAGCTGGTCGCTGTTCGAGAGGTTTTAAAATCCTTAAAGATTTTCCGCTTTAGGCGATAAATCGGCTTCGTCCGATCTAGGTGTGTATAGTGCTCCGATTCGGTCTTCCGGATTCTAGGGGCTTCGCCGAAATTTAAAATTGTAGACTTCTATGGCTAAGTGAATGTTATAAAGCCGCATAGTCCGATTGCCTTGTTCGCTGCACCGGACACCTCCTTAAGGGACCAAACATTTGGGTAAAGAGTGTCTGGGTTTTCCATGAACACCCCAGTGCTAGTCACGCGGGGGCGGAAGCCGACGACTGGCCTACTTTCAAGATTTTTTAAACAGCCGCACAGAAGGTAATATTTTAAATAAAAAAGTGCTACATAGAGCAAGTAACTTCGTCTTTAATTACAAACACGACAGAAGTGAATTCATTCAAATATGGCGTCCTTGGTACACTCATTGGCGACGAGACGAGCACCCTTCATCACGCCATCGTAGTACATTTCGGGATCGCGATGCGCCTTGCCCTCCGGCTGCCCGTCCTTGACCAGCTTCTCTGCATCCAGCTTGCCCCAATGCACCTTGACGCGGGCAAAAGCTCGGCGGGCACCTTCGATGCAAACGTATCGTTTGAACACTTCAAGCCGCGGGCAGGCATCCACCATCCGCTTGATCAGGACAAAGTAGCTACTGGGCAGTAGCTCACCAGGCCACATCCTGACTATGAAGTCTTTCATAGCCAGTTCGGCTGCCCTGAGGAGTTCGACCAACTGCTTCAGTTGGTCGCTCAGAGGCATCGGATGTTCGACCCCAGCATACTGGGACCAGAACAGCTTCTCTGTTGAGCTCCCCTCCTGGGCACGGTAGAACTCCGCAGCGTCTGAGGCGCTGTGTGGCAGGTCTGCAAATGCCCCTGGAGAGCAACGTATTCGAGTAAGTAAAAGAAACGCCTCCTCCACATGTTTGCTTTCCATAAAGAATTTCTTACACGCTGCTATCTTCTTGGCCTCCTGGATCTCCTGCTGTGCTTTCTCGGCCTCAGCCTTGGCATCTTTCAAACTAACAAGGGCCTTCGCAAGCTTGGCCTCCTTTGCCTTTAGGTCATGCTCCACGGACTCGCACTTCTTGCCGAGGTCCTGGAGCTCTTGTTGTACTTCGCCCACTCTAGCATTTTGCTTTCCGCGCTCCTTGCATTCCAAGGCCGCTTTGTCTTCGGCCTCGGACAGCACTTTCTTCAGGGACGCCACTTCGGCGGTGGCCCCTGTTACACAGTCACGACGCTTTGGCGTTAGATTGACAAATTTTTCCTATCTTTAAATACACAAGAGTGGGAATCACTTACCCTTTTTCTCTTCGAGCTGCCTCTTCATGAGGACGAGCTCTCCCTGCGCCTGCTCCAGGTCCCGCTTCAGCTCGGCAACCTCGGCGATCTGACGGGCAGCGGCAAAATGCTGCTGTCGGCGTTACGGAGCAGGGGTCCCAGAGACTTGCTCGCCTGGTGGCCTGCGGGCGTGGCTCGAAGGAGGCCCAAAGACGGCCCATCTTCATCAACACAAGCTCAAGACCCTCGCGAGGCCAAGCCTCATGAGGTGGGCGACAAGGAGCTTCCTCGAGCACGGCCTCGTCGGGATGGCTCATGAGGAGGCGGAGAGTTCAAGGCAGGGTACCTCACGAGGTGCCCATGGCGCAAGCCATGACGACCAAGGGCGCCCGATCGGCGCCAGCCCGCCTGATGTCCTCCTTTCCTCTTTGGTGCAAAGGAGCAAGCGCAGCGAGAGCATCAAGCAAAGGCATCCGTTTGATTGCAAGAAGGCCAAGACCAGCCCAACGGCCGGAAGAGTCATTGTGGAGCCCAAGCAGGCGTCATCACGAGCCTTTGGCAGGCGAGGACCAACTTTAGTCAGGATAAGTGTACCCGCTGTTCCCCTTCAAAATGGCTAATTGTTGGCGCCTTCCCGCTCAATATTTGGGAAGAGGCCGGGGCCTTCGCCTATAAATGGGAGTAGCCGCCCCAGGCGAGGCAGATCCAGATCCGAATCCTCATCAAGAAACGGTAGCTAGAGCGTTGAACCCCACCTAGCAGTTCATCGCACCCGCCAAGAAGCAGACCCTCATGAGGCTGTTCTTCCCATGTGTTCCTCATCAGCCCAGAGGCAATCCACCACACCACACCTTTGGAGTAGGGTATTACACCACAATGGTGGCCAGAACCGATATAAATCTCGTGTCTCTTGTGCTTTGTTACATTAGTAGTTTAGGTCCCAGCGATTCGGCGAGGTGCGAGACGCAGCGAGGGTTGGATCTCCACGCGCACCTCAGTGTTGAACCTCAAGGGTGCCGGAACCCGAAATCCGACATTTGGCGCGCCCGGTAAAGTGCGCGGAATCTGCTTCGTCGCCTTGTTTTTCCCCGACCACCGCATAACCATGTCGCGCCCGTCGCCTGCGCCCGCGCCGAAGCCGCCCTTCGCCTCCCATGTCGCCCAGACAGCTCCGTCGTGGGCGCCCTCGTCGTTCCCGTCACCTGCCGTTAACGCCGCCACCGGCCCGGCGGGGAAACGAGCAACAAGCATCGCCCCAACACCCGTCCATGAGGCGGGGCGCCGCTACCGCCACGCCTTCGCTCATCCCGCTGGTTCTTCGTCACGCGCGCGCCCAGCAGCCATGGAGGCCAAGCTGCACTCATCGCGGCAACGAGCTCTGCGCTACCGCCTTCGTCGAAGACGTCTCTGAAGAATGGCTCGACCGAGTCGCCGAGCTTCGTCCCGCGACTGCAGAGGCGCCCCGCACCGTCCGTCTGTTGCACCGCACCCGCCCAGCTGGCGATAAAGCTCAGGCGCCTGGTGCCTCCTCCTCAAGAAGCGCCCTGGCCCCAAAGGCGCTGCCCCTGGCGGAACCCGCTCCGCCAGCGCCGGCAGCGGCAAGCAGAGCTGTCAAGAAGTTCCTCGCCCACAAGAAGCTGCCCGAGCGCCCCCGCCTCCAAGACGTCAGACCTGCGCTGCCGCCACTGGCGCAGTGGAGGCCCGCAAGACCAAGCTCTCTGTCGTCCGAGGCCCCATGCCACGGGCGGGCTGCCGCACCTTCACCTCCGAAGCTATGCAGCGTCGGCGTGGCCGCCAAGTTCAAGCCAGGACCTGCCTCCTCGCTTCACGCACGGCTGACCCTCACGGAGTTCCTCCAGCTCACGTGGCTGGGCATCGAGGCTGCCAACGCGGATGAAAAGGTCATGGCGAACTGGTTTCCCATGGCGCCACTGACGGAGCCCGCACCTGGCTCTGAATGCAGCCACAGCACGCGGTCTCTTCCTCGGGCCGAGATGCGCACTCCGCCGTCGCCAACTTCCGTGGTACTCGCGACCGCCACCCACCGTGGAGCGACATGCGCCAAATCAAGCGCAGCCGTGGAAACCCCGCAAAGTACATCCAGCGCTTCAACAACGCACGCCTCAAGATCCCCAGGGTAACGGAGGAGGCCATCATCTCTGCCTTCTCCGACGGCGTGCGTGACGTCAAGATGAAGGAGGAGCTGGCGATGCATGAAGATCTGTGCACCTCCTTGGAGCTGTTCAACTTGGCGACCAAGTGCGCCAGGGCTGAGGAGGGGCGCCTCTCCCTCCTCGAGCTGCCTGCCATGGATCGAAGAAAAAAGTCCAAGGCCAAGGGCGTGAAGTGCAAGGGGCTGCCGTACTCATGGCCGAACCGCATACACCAAGCGAGGCAGAGATCAGTCCGAGTCCTCCAAGGGCAGTCGATGCTGCGTGTACCACGACCTCCACACCCACAACACCAATGAATGCCAAGAGCTCCGAGCCAGACGCTGAAGGAAGGGTCGGGCAGACGCCGGAAGGCAGCGACCGGGCTACGGGCCGAGGAGGAGGAAGGAATGCGGAATATTTGGGAAGACCGCGGCCCGTGCCAAGGGTGGCGCGACCAACCTCGCGAGGACCGTTGGAAATACCCGCCTCACGAGGGAGGCTGGAGGGATCAGCCTCGCGAGGATCGCCCGCAGGGGAACGCAGGCCTCCCTCCGCTGCCGCCGCAGCCAAGGAGAAATGAGGACCGTCATCAGGACGAGGGGGCTGGGGGCTTCCGGGGAACCGCGTCGATCGCTTTGCATCTGGGGCGGAGCTCAAGCCCCACCTCTCGGCGCATCTTCAAGCAGTTCGTCATGAAGTGAATGCAGTCCTCCCCAAGCTCGAGGCCACGCGCCCTCTCGGGTGGTCGGTGTGCGCCATCACGTTCAGCTCAGTGGATCAGCTCAAGTCTTGGCGGCCACGGCGGAGTTCTTCCAATGCTTTGTTCCCCAATCATTAGCAACGTGCTGGTCACCAAGACCCTCATCGACGGCGGGGCAGGACTCAACATCCTGTCCGTGGAAACATTCAACAATCTTCAAGTGCCTTACAGTCAGCTTCAGCCAACCAAGCCTTTCTCCGGAGTCACCGACGGCTCCACGGTCCCGATCGGGCAGGTCCGCCTTCCTGTCACCTTCGGGCTCGCGACAACTACCGCACCGAGCTCATCGACTTCGACGTCGCCCATTACATTCGCACAGCATAACGCCATCCTCGGGTACCGGCGCTGGCCAAATTCATGGCACGTAACCCACCACGGCTACAACGTCCTCAAGATGCCAGGAAGCGGCGGGGTCATCACGGTGCCTGTGAAGAGAGAGACGCAGGTGTGCTCCTGAGCGAGCCTTTCAGCCGTGTAGCTACAAGACCTGCACCACACGGCGAGGAGGCCTCCCGAGGCCGCACCCAAGAAGAAGAAGACATCGACCGGCCCGACTCCTCAAGAGGCAGGCCCCTCAGGGCCCGCGCCCGGCCAGGGGGAGCCTCCTTCCATCGCATAGGAAAGCGCGCCCGGCGCCCTCCTCAGGCCGGGCTCGGGGGCTCTCCCCTGGAGGGCCACCGACCTCGCCAAGGTCACGAGGGAGGCGCTTGGGCACCACGTGGAGGCGTGCTTCGAAGCACGTTTCCATAGCGAGGTGAGCAAGGCAAGGAGGGCCGAACCCTCAGGAGTTCGTCAGCAAGGCCATTCAGGAGCTATAGGAGTCAAGGGTCATGAGGGGCAGCCGCCGCCTACCCGTTGTGGCCCCCCATCCAGGCCAGGATGGTGGGCTACGCGTCTGCATCGACATACCAGGGCTCAACCGAGCCACGTCTCACGAGTGCCTCTGGCCCTCGCGAGTGGGACGTTGCGAGGGCCCGCCTCACAGCTACGTGCGCATGCCTCACGGCCTGCCAAACGCGGTTGCCGCGCACCAGCATCTCATGAGGGCCATCCTGGAGGCTCGAGAGGTCAGGCACGCCGCAGCCCTGGCGGAAATGGAGATGGCCCCCGAGGAGCCGGCGCCTCCCGGATCCTCGAGGCCCCGGGCACTGGGGCTCGTGAGGATCGGCTCCCACAGCCCCACCGAGTCTGCTACACCAACACCCCTTCGTCCCCAACATCACCGGTGACATCTTTAAGTTTTGTTTCGGTGGGAGGCGCCTTGAGGCCGCATTATTCCCAGGCAGCGTGGGTCGCCCTCGCTGCATGTATCCCTTTTATTTCATGTCATTAGCCTATCCTGTTGGGGGCGCCCCTCGGGCTGCATCATCCCCAAGCCGCTCGGGCATGTCCCAGCAGCATGTATCCTTCTTACGTTTTCCTTAGGATTATGCTCTCGCTCCACCATGCTTGTTATTTGGTGCCTTTTCCTGGGTGACGGAAGCTTGCGCGTTAAAGGGGGGGTGCCTGAGCATCGCGACTCAGGGCTCCTACCGGCTCTCCGGCCCTCACCCTCTGGTCTTGTCCATGGCATCGCGACCTGGCTTGCCAGCGATGGCTGAGACCAGCCGAGAGCCGGGACCCGAGGGCGTGAAGTTTCGTCATCTAACCCAACTTACGCATTAAAGGGGGTGCACGAGCATCGCGACTCGGGCTCCTACGGCTCTTGACCCTCACCCTCTGGTCTTGTCCATGGCATCGCGACTGGCTTGCCCGGCTGACGGTGAGACCAGCCCGAGAGCCGGGACCGGGCGTGAGAGTTGCCGCATCTAACCCATCTTGCAGCGTTAAAGGGGGTGCACAGGCATCACGACTCGAGGGCTCCTACCGGCTCTCCGACCCTCAACCTCTGGTCTTGTCCATGGCATCGCGGCACGGCTTACAGCGACGGCCGAGACCAGCCCGAGAACCGGGACCAAGACGAGAAACCCGGCATCTGGCCAAATTTGCAGGAACACACTCGAAGATAAGGCCCAGAGCCAGGCGCAACCCGCCTTGAGGTAGGGCCCCGTGAGTTCCGCGCTGGCTCACGGGTGCCCAGATACACCTCACGAGGCCTCTCGCGCCTCTCCCAAGCAACTAATGGCAGAACTAACGATCGCCACGGCGAGCTCTTGTTCCTTTTGTGGTGAACCTGCAGGGTCCCTCCAAGGAGCACAAAACAACCTCGCCACGCAATCTCTCGCCGGCCAAGGCACGGACCTAGCGCCGCACCAGGAGGCATTGTCCTGACCCTCGAGATAAGTCACCATCCGAACACAGTAGTCATCGCAACACCATCCCCACACTCAATGCAACCCCGTGTTAGCAGCGTCACGCTCCTTTCTCACCGAATGATGGCTGCTTGAGCGCCAAGGGGGACCCCCTGAGCATCGCTACTCAGGGGCTCTTACCGGACCTCGGGCCGCTCACCTCCTGGCCTTGACCACGGCATCGCGACCTGGCATACCAGCGACGGCTGAAGCCACCTTGGGACTGGGACACAGCCGGCGCGAGAGCATCGAGGCCCTCGTGAGGACCGAAAGGAGGAAATCGAGCTAGAACGGAATGAGCATCTCGCCTTTGCTTCATAAAAAGGATTATATTGACGGATGGAGCTGCAAACATCTTACAAGCCCCCGTGGGGTATATTCTTGGTCCCTTGCAGGAACAAAAGGCGCGCATCCTAAGGAATCCTAACTACAGGGGGCATCGCGGCAGATGCCATCACCAACAATGGGCCACCCGGTCCGGCGCCAACCCCATCCAGATTAGGGGCGGCGACGACCTGACGAGCCCGCCCTACTCCGGGAGCGGCGCAGGATCGGAGGATCGTAGCTGTCGTCGCTTCGTCTCGGCGCCGCCAAGAGCTTCGGCGGAGTCGCTGGATCCTCCGGCGCCTTAAATCGCCGCTGAGGAGCGGCCAAAGGGGGCGGTCGGCGGCCTCTGTCTCACCGCGGCAGATCTCGACCACCTCTCCGGGGCAGCACTCCAGCAAGCGACCCTCAGCGTCGAAGACCTTGAAGGACACCACCGAAGCACCATCGTACTCCCGGTGGATCGTGAGGCGCCCTCGCCCTGCAGACCAGGCGACCTCGCCCCAGCCCTCGAGTCATGAAGACCTCGCCGGGGCAACTTCACCACGACCTCTCGCCCGCAAGGGTGCCGCACTGGCGTCTTGCAACTTGAGTCCAGGGTTCCCAGCCGACGACAGAGGCACAAGAAAGGGGATCTGAGCAGCAACTGGAGAAAGTAAAGGAGGCAAGGAAGATGCCGCTCTATTATCAACTCACGCTGATTCTTGAGGCGCCGCGTCAATCAATCGCCACGCTTGGCGCCCAAGGTTGGCTGTTAGGGCCCCTTGACGCCGCGCACTTGACTTCGCCTCTGCTCGGCCAAGTTCAGGCGGCGTCGTGGGCAGGGGAGCTCTTGTCGGCGTTACAGGAGCAGGGGTCCCAGACTTGCACTGCACTGCGGCTGGCGTGGCTCGAAGGAGGCCAGACGGCCCATCTTCATCAACACAAGCTCAAGACCCTCGCGAGGGGCCAAGCCTCATGAGGGGGCGACAAGGAGCTTCCTCGGGCATGGCCTCGTCGGGATGGCTCATGAGGAGGCGGAGAGTTCAAGGCAGTGGTACCTCGCGAGGTGCCCATGGCGCAAGCCATGAGCGACCAAGGCGCCCGATCGAGGCGCCGACCGCGCATGATGTCCTCCTTTCCTCTTTGGTGCAAAGGGAGCAAGCGCAGCGAGAGCATCAAGCAAAGGCATCCGTTTGGTGCAACAAGACCAAGACCAATAGCAGGCTGGAAGGAGTCATTGTGGAGCCCAAGCGGCGTCATCACGAGCCTTTGGCAGGCGAGGACCAACTTTAGTCAGGATAAGTGTACCCGCTGTTCCCCTTCAAAATGGCCAATTGTTGGCACCCTTCCCGCTCAATATTTGGGAAGAGGCCCAGGGCCTTCGCCTATAAATGGGAGTAGCCGCCCCCAGGGCAGGGGAGCCAGATCCAGATCCGAATCCTCATCAAGAAACCAGTAGCTAGAGCGACTGAACCCCACCAAGCAGTTCATCGCACCCGCCAAGAACAGACCCTCGCGAGGCTGTTTCTTCCCTGTATTGTTCCTCATCAGCCCAAGAGGAAATCCACCACACCACACACTGGAGTAGGGTATTACACCACAATGGTGGCCCGAACCAGTATAAATCTCGTGTCTCTTGTCTTTATTACATTAGTAGTTTAGGTCCCAGCGATTCGGCGAGGTGTGAGACGGCGGAGGGTTGGATCTCCGTGCGCACCCCAGTGTTTGAACCTCAAGGGTCTGCCGGAACCCGAAATCCGACAAGCACAGCCTGCTTATTCACAACAATGCTTATTATTAGACTCCTGCGGATTATAATTGACCCTCCGTTTGGATTTTCTTTCCGAACACCAAACAGAGTATCAGGGGCTACTACCTATCGGGTGATAATTTCTTACATTTTTATTACTTACCTCAAAGCCCGTCAGGAGGCTTGTGCAGGCTTTGGTTAGTCCGCCTTTGTGACGGAGAACCTTTTGAATCACCGCACTCATAAGTGTACGGTGCTCTTCTTCCATGGAAGCGCCTTGAAGCGCTTCCACCAGGCTATCCGGCGCCGTTGACGCGACGGAAGTCCTCGGCATGGGCGGCTCGCCCTCCCTAACGAGGGGCTGCCCGCCCAAGTCCGGAACCCTCCGAGGTTCTGGAGTAGTGTTCGGTCGAGAGTCCGCCCTGTTGCGGCTCTCATCGACACGATCCGCGGGGATCTTGAACCCCGCATGTCCGACATCCGGAAGCCCGCCTTGGGGCGTCTCCAGGGTCACCCCCCCTGCTCGGGGAACCTTTGGGACAACACCTCCGTGTCATCCGCGGGCTGAGGAGTGGTGGCCGTCGTGAGCGAGTTTATCTCTGAAGCGCTCAGAGACCCGTCCGAAGACGACTACTTCAGGTGAGCCCTGGCCGGACTGCATATATGCTCGGCGTTACTAAACAGCTATGACTTAAAATCATGGTATAGTGCGGATACTTACGATCGCGCCAGGGGCTTCCCCCTGGGCAGCCACCCTTCATCGCTGTAGGCGGCCGTGGTGGAGTAGTCCGGAAGGGAGGTTTTCCCCTTCTTAGACGCCCCAGCCTCCCCCTTCGGGGCATATTTTCTCTTCTTCTCCCCCCAGTGCGGGGAGGTGGAATTTCTTCTTGATTCACCCCGCCTCTGCGGGAGGAATCTGTCTCGTCGTCATCGGACGACAGGGGGATAACGGCCTTACGTCGAGGGCCTTTTCGGGTCCCCTGGCCCGCTTCGCCGGGCCCCTCATCCTTTCCGGATGGGACGTTTTCTTCTTCTTCCTCCTCCCCTTCGTGGGAGGAGTCTGTCTCGTCATCTTCGGACGAGGCTTCTGGCACAACCTTACGACGGAGACCCTTTCGGGTCCCCGGGGCCTTCTTCTCGGCCTTCATCTCCGGCACCCTGTATGGTGTTGGGACTAGCATCTCCGTCGGGAGAGCATCCGCTAGGCCTTCCAGCAGCGGAGCCGGACAGTAGACCTACTCCATCGTCTCCACATAGTCTTGAAACAAATATGCATGATTACTTAAGGGACTCCCTTGAATATATTGTGAAAAATTGGATCCGGTGGCAGTCTGAGAACTCACCTGACTAGGAGCCCGCGCGGCGTGAAGCCTGCGGTCCTCGGATGTGGGAGGAGGCACTTCGGAGGCGTTAAACAGCTCCTTCCACGCATCCTTGTGCTTCATGCCGTAGAGCCTCTGGAGCATCTGGTGTTCGGCCGGGACGAACTCCCAAAGATTGAATGCCCGCCTTTGGCACGGCAGGATCCGACGAACGAGCATGACCTGGATCATGTTGACAAGCTTGATTTTCTTGTCCTTCATGCTCTTGATGCAGGTTTGGAGTCCGATCAGCTCTGTAGGTTTGCCCCAAGCCAGGCCCTTCCTTTCCCAGGAGCTGAGCCGCATGGGGGCTCCGGATCTGAACTTCGGGGCGCCCGCCCGGTTAGCGCCAGCGGCTCGGTGATGTAGAACCACCCCGATTGCCACCCTTTTATGGTCTCCGCAAAGGAGCCGTCCGGCCAGGTGACATTAGGAATCTTGCCCACCATGGCCCCTCCGCATTCGGCTTGCTGGCCGCGTACGACCTTCGGCTTCAATCGAAGATTTGTAGCCACATGCGAAGTGAGTCGGAGTCGCGGGAAAGGCCTCACATCTGACGATGAACGCCGAGATGTTGAGGGCGAAATTGAGGCTAGATCATGGAAATCTAGCCCGTAATAGAACATGAGCCCGCAGACGAAGGGATGGGTGGAAATCCCAGTCCACGGACGAAGTGAAGCGGCAAACACGACTCTCTCATGGGGTCACAGGGGCGGAATGACCTGCCCAAAGTGTCCGGTGGCAGTGCGCTATGTCTGCGGCCAAGTATCCGGCCGCCCGAAGATTTGTGATGTGCTTCTCCTCGACGGTGGAAGCCACCCACTTGCCTCCTGCTTCGGACATGTCTAGCTGTGCGGAGGAGACTTGAGCTTGGGTGCTGGAGCTCGAGGGGGCAAGAATGAGCAGAGAGGGAAGAAGGCGTGGGTAAAAATAAGGAAATCTTATCCCTTTATAGAGGCGACGAAAGCGGTGTCGGGGGTTGGGTGCGACATATGCCAAAGGATGGCTTATCATGGAGGGGGCGAGTAGAACGTCGCCGGTGCCTGGAAACGGGATGAGGCGAAGACATGCACGCCGGTGAATCTTACCCAGCTTCAGGGCTCTCCGAGGAGATAACACCCCTACTGCTGCTCTGCGGGGTCTCCGCATGATCACTAAGGCAAAGTGAGTACAAGATGCTCCTTGAGCTGCTCGAGGCGAGGAAGGAGAAGGGCACGGCTTGCTCTCCTCTCCCTCTATGTGTGTGTCTAAAACTACTAGCTTCCAACCCTTTGCATGGGTGCCCCGGGGGGTTTATAGGCCTACCCCCCGGGGGTACACCGGTAATCCGGCCGGGTGCGGGCCAAGGCCGTCAGTGTCTAAGTCGCCCTCTTCTCCGCCGACTAGTGGGGCCCGCCGACTAGTGGGTCCCGTCGACGGTCCGGCATGGGGCCGACAGCCCTTGTCCGCCGCGGGCGGGTCTTGCCAGCTGCAGATTACTATAGCCGTGCTCCTAATGACGCGAGCTTGGTCATGGGGTCATGGCAACAGTACCGCCGCCGGGCGGGCGATCACTGTTGCCATTCCCCGTCTCGTCTGGTTAATGGCGCGTGCAGCCCGCGGGAGGGGCCGGCCGATTCCTGGAGGCCGACTCCAACCAGTCCGTCTTCGGGGCGCTCTCGCCATCTTCGGTACTCCCGCCGACGGGCGGGTCCTGCCGTCTTCGGGTCGTACAGACAGGTCATCGTGGGTACAGGAATCTACCCACGATGCTGATGTCAGGGCCGGCGTGGCAACAGTGCTGCGTCGGACGGAGATCTCCGTCGGTACGGCGCTCTGTAGCCATACCTGCCCTTTATGAGCAGGGTAGGGATGGGCCGCGAGGCGGCCTTACCCCATCCCTCTCGTAGTCGCTCAAAACAGGAGGTGGTTGGGGTTGCGGGCCGTCTCCCTATAGCCGGCCACGCTGGAGGTCGCTGGCTTGGAGTCGGCTTGTCCTGAGGTCGCCGTCTCAAAGTCGGCTTGTCTTGAGGCCGCCTCTGGGACTCGGCCCAGAGGGGTAGTCGGCGACTCTGTTGCCGACTCTCTCAAGGCGGCTCTTTGTCTTTGGGTCTTGAGGGGCTTGATCCGCCCGATGTTTTGAAAGGTTCAGGGGCTCGGGTTTGCCTACCCGTGGTCCATTACTCTCGACAGTCCCTCAAGCCGGGGAGGCACGAGGGCAGCCCGTCGAGGAGCCTCGGCAGCTTCATCCCTTTGATGGAAGAATCTGGACTCGGCCCGCCCGTCTCCATCTGGAGTCGGCTTTGCGAGGCTGTCTTGCTCTTCAAAGGTTTGAAGGTCGCAGCGGGATCCGGGCGGCGTGCTGATAAGCTTCCGGCAGCCGCTCGCCAGCGGGCCCGCCACGCTGTGACGCCACGCGGTAGGCGAGTCTGCCGATGCAGCAGCGTGACAAGACAGGCCCGTCGGGGGGGCCGCCACTACCGTGCCCGGCGGCGGATCCGCCGGTCGTGCGCGGCCGGTTGGAGCTCCCCCGCGTCGTTCTTGCCGCGATAGCGTCGTGGGTTAAATCGTGAGGGGCGTGGGGCGTGGGCGCGATTAATCCCACGCCCGCCCCTCGGCCGCAGCCTAGGGCGCCTATAAGTAGGGCGGGGGAGGGAGGCGGCGTGACGCGCGCACTCTCTCATCCCCACTCCCTGCCTCGTCTTCTTCCTCGCTCCACCGCGCCGAGCCTCGTTTCTTCCTCGTCGCGGAGATGAGCTCCTCATCCGCCGCCGCGCCTCCCACCGCGCGCTCCGGCGTGTGGGACGGCTCCATCATCGATGACGACATAATCGAATTCCTTCGTCAAACGCGCCGCATCCCCGGCAGCCACCTAGTGCGGGCCCGCGCCGCGCCGGAGGGCGAGATCACGCCGGCGCCGGAGGAGGGAGAGTGGGTGATTTTCCGCTCGCACCTCATCCGCGGGCTGGGGCTGCCGGCGAGCGGCTTCTTTCGCGCGTTCTTGGAGTTCTTCGGGCTCCAGCCGCACCACCTCACCCCCAACACGGTGGTGCTGCTGGCCGCCTTCGCATCCTTATGCGAAGGTTTTCTCGAAGTTCTCCCCACCATCGAGCTGTGGGGAGAATTCTTCCATGGCTTCGGGACCCACATCGCTTCAGCGTGCGGCTCTGTCGGCACGTTCATCGCCAAGAGGAGGCGGTGCCGAGAACCCTTTCCTGCCATCCCCTCATCAAGTCGGTGAAGATGTGGCAGCGTTCATATTTCTCGTCAAGAACGTCGCCCCAAGGCGACTAGGTCAACTGCCGCCCTCGTGGGCGAATCCCATGAGCCGACCCACTAGCTGGTCCTACAGGGCCCGGACGCTGACTCCCGCAGGCAACGACGCCGTCGTGCGGCTCCGCGTAATGATATAGTCGGAGGGCCTGACTGGGGCTGACTTGCTGGCCGCCTTCGTGGCGCGCCGAGTTCTCCCTCTTCAAGGTCGACCTCATCTGATCTGCCAGATGAGCGGCCGCCGGGACCCCAGCCGGCTATGCTCCAAGGACATGCCCCACGCGGAGGTGGTGGACACGGTGAACTTCTTGGCGAACTGCGACCTCACGGAGGAGTGGCATTTCGACAGGAGCCATACTCACGCGCCAATCCTCCGCCCGTTGGTAAGTCGTCTCTTGCCTCTGTTTCCTTCCTTAGCGGATCCGGCTCTTACTTTCCTTGGTCTTTTCGACTCGAGAATCCTCTCATGCCGCCCTCGGCCGGCGCCTTGGGCACCCGGCTTTCATGGTCGTCCCCGACCAAGGCAGAGAAGCGGCGCCCGGACGACCCGACTTGGGTGTGGCGGGCGATGGAGGCCGACACTGAGGGAGGGGGAGGGCCGACGACTTGAGGCCCTCGGCCACTTTTGCAGACCGGCCCGATGATGATGCCGAGAAGGAAGTCACGCCAAACAGAGAGCCCGGGCCATCCAGCTGAGCTCCTCCGCCCTGGGGGGTCGAGGCGGCGAAGAAAGCGTCGGGCCGGGCCGAGTCAGCCAAGCGGCCAGTGCCAAGAAATTGGGGGAGCTGGCCATGACTCGGGCCATGAAGAAGCGGTCGCGAAGGCTAACTGCTGCTAAGGAGGTGAAGAAACCACCGCTGGTCTCCGGCGTGAGTATCTTTTTTATTCTGTCTTGTTTACCGGGCCGCTTGCCGAGTCTTCTCATGTCCTTTTTTCTCATCGGGCTCCCCCTCACCTTGGAGAGGGTGCGCCGCCCTCCGTCATGGGGTCGGAGAGCGTCTGCTAACGGTCGGCGGGTTGACCTGCGGCCGCCCTCGGGAGGTAACAGAGCGGAATGCGCAGGGAGAAGCCTTGACGAGGAGGAGGCCGCCCGTCGGGAGAAGGCGGAGGCCGAGAAGGTGGTCAGCTGCTGCTGCAGCAAAAGGCAAGCCGAGGAGGCGCGCGCCTTGATCGGCGCTGCTCGTCACTCCGTGAGCTCAGCGCCACCACCGCCCGGAGTTCACGGGCGGTCGGAGGGAGTCGGTGGTGAGGTCCCGTCGCCCAGGGGAGGGAAGGCGAGGTCTCTTCGCCGAGCCGCGCCACCTCCGCCGCCTCCGCCCGCGATCTGAGGTCGCGAGGCAAACAATGGCGGACCCACCTGCCGCCCAGCGGCCGAAGCGGTGCGTGGCGCTACTTCTTCAAGTCGCCTCGCCAAATGTTAGCCAGCCGCCGTCTTGAGAAGCGACCTCGGCGGCGCCCTTGAGAACCGGCGCCGCCCGGCTCGGCCATCCTCGACGCTGAGGCGACAAAGCGCGCGCCCGTTGGGTGGAGTACGAGGCGGCACGAGGCTGCTGAACACGGGCGCTACGGGCGTCCAAGCGAAGCTGCGGGCTGGCGATGCCCTCCATAACCTTTCAAAGGCGCTGGCGTCGCGATCCGCCCGTCTGGTGTGTTTCATTCCCGAATTTTCTCTTGATCTTCTTCGTGAAGGCGCGGCCTCCTGCTGGAATGTAGTCTCGAGTTTCCCGAGTTTGAAAGCAAATTTCTTGGCGACCGAACTATTTACTTACTTCCAAGTTTTTACCGTATGCGGAATCCTTGTTGCAGGAATATCACAACCTCCAGCGCTACCGCCTTCAACCGCATAGCGTTGAAGAACTGAACAAGCGGGTTGCTGATCTGGCGAGGAGCGAGGTGAGTTTTTCTTCTTGGCGAAGCTAATGGCGCACCAATTGTCAAGTCCCGAGATTCGGGCGGCCATTGCTTGTGATCGGGCGGATCTTCTGGCGACCTTCTTAGCGGCGACAACTTTGCGTCCTTCTTCTTTTTATTCTTGAGTCCAACGCGCCGCTCTGCGAAGGCAGCTGAATACGGCGAGACCGCCTTGCAGCGCAAAAGAGGAGGAGTGCGGCAAGCTCGCCCATGAGCGCGACCTCTTGGCTACGCAATGGTGGCGGGCAGAGGAGCTGCTCAAGCGGCGCGGCTGAGGCGGAGAAGAAAGAGGCCGCCCTCTGGCCAGGTGAGAGCGGCGCTCACTGGACCGGACGAGAAGCGCTTGGTGACCTCCGGCTTCCATGAAATCGAAGATATCGTCGATTGAAAGTTTGCTTTTACTCTCTTTTGGGTTGCCGACTATGGGTTAATCCGGCTCCTGTTTTTCCTAACTTGCTTTTTCTTCTTCTTGGCAGACTTCTTCCCTGGTCATACGCAGCGCCAATCGTGCCATCGAGGCTGGCCTTGGAGGGCGAAGTGGCGCCGAGATCGCAGCCAACGCCCGGACCGACGAAAGCAGCTCGAGCATTGAGGCTACGCCCGCTGCGGCACTTTGGATGTTGCGCCGTCTTCAGCGTGTCGGGGCCCAGCGATTGCTGCCTGTGCCGGACATGCGAGGCGCCTCACCGGACCGGCCGATCGGGCCGGAGGTCGCGGGTCATGGCGTCTTGAGCTTGGAAGGGCTCATGACTCGGCTGGAGCTTCGCGATCCACGGAGTTAAATCAAGGCGTGGTATCCGAGGCTCGACACAGCTAGCTAAGCAGCGTTCGGTCGAAGCCAGCGGAGCTGCTGGCAGCGGGCGCCCTCGTCGAGCCTTGGCCAGCGATCGCCGACTATCTGAACACCGATGTCTTCGCCCCGAGCAAGTGCTGAAGACGGTGGGGAAGCACTACGGAGTGGTTGAGATGAACCGGACTACTGGCGAGGACTCGGGCGGAGGTGATCGACTCAAAGACCGAGATGATGAAGACGGGCGGAGGACGGAGACGGCATGGAGGCGCCAGGAAGGCAGAGAAGGGCGGCCAGCCTCAGCTTCGCGCCTCAAAGAACGAGCCGCGCCCATCTGAGCCAACCGCTGCCAGAGGCGATCAAACCGAGACTGCCCAGCCAGCCGCCCCGGCGCCTGACGCCGCCGCCGCCTCCGGCCTTGCAACCCCATCCGCTGCTTCTTAGGCCGCTGCCTTGTCTTTATTTTATCTGTTTGTTAGTCTTTCGAAAGAACTTTGTTAATTCGCACAATTCCACCCGCGGGGTGTATTCTGAACCTCTGTTCGAAGATCCGGCCAAGGGCCTAAGTTTGTGTAAATATTATTCTAATTTTATGTTTCCTTGCTTATTGCTCTTGTGGCTTTTTCCTTTGCCGCCTTCCCTTAGATGCCGCCTTGTCCGTCGGGCAACCGCTCTGCGGATTGCCGTCTAGGTCAAGTGCTTGGCTACTTTTGAGAAGGCAAGTACTTGGCCATTTTAGAGTTGTTTAAGCAAGTTGGGTAGAAAACGGCAAGCCGGCTTCTTAAGAGTCGGTTTCACGAAACGGGCTGGGAGCCGATTTAAACTATGTTTATGCTTTGGGTCCTTAGCCATTTTTTTCATGTGGGCGCCCGCTCTACCTTACTCCTGCCCACTCAAGCGATCGCTCTGCGGCTGCTTGACTTCGACGGGGAGAGACGGCTTGGGCACCCTGCGCTACTTTTCGGACTTGGGAAGCACTTCATAGCTCAAAGCGGCGAGCCCCGGGCCGACTAGTCGAGCCTGGTGCCAAACAGCATAATCGAAGGGTAACATACTCAAAGGCATAATTCTTATCATACAGATAACAAAAGAGGGCAGTCCCCGAGCTCGTCTCGGGGGGCCCGGAGTCTTGGTACTTCAAACACAAAAGGGTAGCATGGTACATACTGCATCAACTGTAAAATCTTCTGAGGAGATTCGCATTCCATGGCCGCTCCGTCTCTTTGCCGGAGTCATCCCTATTGCGTGCTCGGGGCTTACGGCGTCGATCGGGTAGTAGGAGTCGTTGCCCGACACTTTACCGATGATGAGCGGTCCTTCCCAAAGCGCCGAGCGGCTTGTGCTGGCGGTTGTTATTCGCTGGATCAGCCGGAGCACAAGGTCGCCCTCTAGGAATGATCTTGGCTTGACCTTCTTGTTGTAATGTGGCCTTGAGCTCTGCTGGTAGATCTTTGGACGGTGAGTGCCAACAACCGGCCCTCTTCCGACAGATCGGCGCCCGTCTTGACGTGCTTCTTACGCTTCTTCCTCGGTGTACATGGTGACTCGCGGAGTCGAACTCTATATCCGTTGGGATGGCGGCTTGGCACCGTGAAGCGAGGAAGAAGGGTGTAAACCCGATTGACTTGTTTGGAGTCGTCTGCAGACTCCATAGGGGCCGGTGACAACTCCTCAAGACAGCGGCCGGCCCGAGCGCTCCGATGGTTCGACCAGGCGAGGCTTGATGCGGACAAGATGAGGTCGTTCGCTCGCTCCACCTGGCCGTTTGACTGCGGATGGGCAACGGACGCTAAGTCGATCGGATGCCTGCGTCAGCGAGAAAGCGGGCGAAGCGCCCTTGGCGAAATTTGTGTTGCTGTCGGTGATGATGCTGTGTGGTACGCCATACCGAGTCGTGATGTCGGCAATGAAAGTCACTGCCGTGGGACCATTCAACTTCTTGATGGGTTTTGCTTCTATCCACTTGGTGAACTTGTCCACCGCGACAAGTAGGTGAGTTAGGCCACCTCGTGCCGTCTTGAATGGTCCCACCATGTCCGGGCCCCGAACTGACAAAGGGCGAGGCGATGGGGATAGTCTTGAGCGATGAAGCCGGTGAAGCGGCTTGGAGCGGAACACTGGCACCTTGCATTTTGAACTAATTCCTTGGCCTCTTCTAGGGCAGTTGGCGAGAAGAAACCGTGTCGGAAGGCTTTGGCGGCGAGTGCTCTGGAGGCTGCATGATGGCCGACTTTTCATACGATGGATGTCTTCAAGGATTGCTTGGCCTTGCTACGATTCGACCTTGTATTTGGTAGACACCGGTGACGCTGCGCCTGACCAGCTCTCTATTGACTATAGTGTAGGCTGCCGCTCGGCGTTGCACTTGCCGAGCCAAGGTTTCATCAGTTGGTAGCTCTCCGCCTACTAAGAACTTCAAGATGGGGTTTGGAGCGATGAGGGTCTTGATATTTCTTCATTGCCAGTGCTTTGCTACTTGGGCCCGAGGCCTAATTTGAAATTTGGGAGGCGGAGGTTGGAAGTCTGCGGCAGCTTCTTTGGGTTGAAGAAGTCTCCGGGCCGACCGGCTCGATCCCGAGCAATCTTTGGAGTCTTCGCAAAGTCGCCGCATGATCCCGGGCAGGGTTACAGAAGTCCGGGCGGCCGGCTACCCGTGTTCTTGAGGCGTCTTCGAGGATTCTTGTGCCGTCTGCCGAGGCTCTGGAGTCAGATCTGCCTTCTACGGGGGGAGCCGGCACAAAAATGGAGTCTAACTCTGGTGACGGTTTGACGGATGGCTTGAGAAAAGCGGCTGAAGAAGCGGCGCGGATGGTATTACTGTCGGGTGGAACCGATTCTTGCCGGGCATCTGCTTGGTCGTTGTCGTTCCTTGGTACATGGAGGAATTCGCATCCTCAAAATATCCACTCGATTGCTTTGTGCGAAGCGGTAGCTTCGCCATATTTGCATCTTTGGCGTCCCGATCGCGGATATTTGTTGGACCACCAAGTCGAGATCGCCATAGCACAGGATCCGGCGAATGCCGAGCTCTTTGGCAAGCCGGAACCCGTGGATGAGCGCCTCGTATTGGCGACGTTGTTGGAGGTGGCGAAATGGATCTGCGGTAGCAGTACTTGAGCTTGTCGCCTTTAGGGAAGTGAGGACCACGCCCGGCTCCCAAGCCGGTGCGCATCTGGAGCCATCAAAGTGCATCCGCCAATGGGTGGAGTCGGTATTTGGCGGCGAATCTTGGTCTCGGCCCAATCGGCGAGGAAGTCGGCGGCGCTTGTGACTTGATGGCGGTGCGGGGCTGGTAAAGATGGTGTGGGGGCCAACTCTATGGCCCATTTGGCCACTCGGCCTGAAGCATCTCGGCTTTCGATGATCTCTGCTAGTGGGGCCGTGCAAACCACGGTGATTGGATGCTCTTGAAAGTAAGGCTTCAACTTCTTGGCGGCAAAATACACGCTGTAACACATCTTCTGGTAGTGGGGGTAGTTCTGCTTGGAGGTCGGCGATTACCTCGCTCAAGTAATGTCTGCTTGGTCTTTGGACGCAGTGGCGCCTTGCCTTCCTCCTTGCATTCAACTATAATGGTATGTTGACTACCTATTTGGTGGCGGCAATATCAGGAGCATGGGCTCCTTTGGAGTCGGATCCGCTAGCACTGGGGAGTAGTCGACATTCTCTTCAATCGGAGAAAAGCTTCGTCCGCTTTGAGTTCCATTCAAGAAGGTGGTCTTCTTCATAAGCTGGTACAAAGGGAGAGCTTTCTCACCCAGCCGACTGATGAATCGGCTGATAGATGCCTAGCAACCGGTGAACTTCTGTACATCTAGCTGTCGGTGGGGTACTTCCATCCTCTCTTTCGCCTTGATCTTCACGTGGTTGCACTCTATGCCGCGTTCAGATACCAGGAAGCCAAGGAGCTGGTCGGCTGGTACTCCGAAGACGCATTTCTCTGGGTTGAGCTTAATCTGGAATCGCCGTAGGTTTTCAAAGGTCTCTTTGAGGTCTTCCAACAGCGTTCCTCGCTTCTCCGTCTTCACCACCACGTCGTCCATGTAAAGGTGGGCGTTTCTGCCAAGCTGCTTGAGGAGGCACTTACGCATACAACGCTGAAAGGTGGCGCCGGCGTTCCTCAAGCCGAGCGTCATGGTCGAATGGCGAAGGCTCCAAATGGCGTGATGAAGGCGGTCTTCAATCCGTCTGCGGGTTCAGCTTGATTTGATGATATCCACGAATATGCATCTAAGAAGCTCAACAGCTCGCATCCGGTATGGAGTCTATCACTGATCAATTCTTGGCGGAAGCGAAGCGGGTCCTTGGGGCAGGCTTTGTTGAGGCTTGTGTAGTCAATACACATCCGCCCTTTGCTTGTTCTTCAATAGTACCAAGACCGGGTTCTCTAACCATTCTGTAAAGAAAACTTCCATGATGAAAACGCCTTCGAGGAGCCAGGATATCTCTTCTCCAACAACTCTACTATTTACTTCTGACAGGCGGCGCAAGGGCTGCCGACGGGCTTCACATCGGATCGGACATGTAACTTGTGCTCGGCGAAATCCGTCGGTACACTGGCATGTCTTTGGGGGACCATGCGAAGATGTCGATTCTCACGGAGGAAATCGACGAGCTCGCCTTCCTATTTGCTGTCGAGGTTTGCACCTATGACAGCGTATTTCTCTAGGTGCTCCGGGTCCAAGGGTATCTTCTTGGTCTCTTTGGACGGCTTGAACGAGCCCTCAGCTTCTGACTCCTTGGGGTCAGACGATATCTCCGGCTGCTTGCCGGCCACTGCCACAATCCGATCCAGGAGCCGCTTCTCGACGCGATCACGGGGACTCGGCCCGGCCGGCTGCTTTTCTGTGAGCGGTGACGACTTCTGTGAGTCGCCGGCTTCTGGTCGAAATCCTTGGAACTTGGCATCTTCATCTTGAGGTAGGCATAGTGGGGGACCGCCATGAACTTGGCCAAAGCAGGTCCGCCAAGCAAGGCATGGTAAAGGCTCTCGAGGTCCACCACTTCGAACCAGACTGGCTCTCGGCGAAAGTGATCCTTGTTGCCAAAGAGGATGTCTATCAGAATCTTGCCAATCGTGAGCAGGAAAGGCCAGGTACAATTCCGTGGAACACAGTCCGACTATGCAGAAGCTGTCTTTCCTTGATTCCTAGCTTCTCCATCGTATCCTTGTATAGGATGTTGATGTTGCTGCCTCCGTCTATCAGTACTCGCGAGAAGCGAGCGGCCCGCCTATCCGTCGCAAGGGTGGCTCCCAAGACCAGGGCGTAGGAGCCTGGATTCGGCATCACCTCTGGGTGATCGGCCGCAGCTCGGTGATGGGTTTCTCGGACCCGATGCATGAATTACAGGGGTGTCGATGCTCGCATTCACTTCTTCTTTGCCCTCTGCCCGCTTTCTTTGCTGCGATCATTATACGCTGGTAAACACGACATAGGCGCCGTGCTCTTCTGGGTAATCGTCTTGTCTGCGCCGTGGCGGACAACCGGCTCTTTGGGGCGGTGGTGGGCGGCTGACCCGGCAAAGCGGAGGAGGGCAAGGTCGTCTCCCTTGGCGATCTGGTGAGCGATGGCACTTCCGGGTGGTGTAATTTGGCGGCTTCACGCGGCTGTGGAACTTGCGAGGTCCGTCGAGTACGCTTTCGTAGAGAAGGCGGCAACCAGTTGGACTTGCCGCCTTTACGCCGCTGGCGAGGGAGGCTGCCCTCGCTGCTGGTCTTATTTATCGCCACACCTGCCGGCTATTGGAAGCGGCTGCGGGCCTTGCGCTTATGATCATTCTGCTGCTTTGTCGGCTGGCGTCGCCCGTAGGAGTTCTAGGAGCATGAGGAGCTACTTTGCCAGTCGCACTGACTTTGATCTCCGACTTCATGGAGGAGTCGGCAGTGGCGTACTTGCATGCTATGATCAGCAGCTCGTCGAGGGTCTCGGCTAAATCGCCAAAGGAGCTTGTGCTTGAGGAGGTGCCTTCTCTGCACCAGCGGTGAAGTACTCGATTGCCTGCACCTCATGCACTCCTTCGCAGGAGTTCTGGAGCTCAGCCCAGCGCGTGAGGTAGTCGCGAGTGGACTCGTTGGGGCCTTGCACGCACAAGGAAAGCTGGCGAGGCTTGGGAGGTCGCTTGTATGTGCTTGTGAAGTTGCGGACGAAGGCCTCGGTGAAGTCGACCTAGCTGTTGATGCTGCGGGGCTTCAAGCTGTTCAACCATGTCCGGGCCGTGCCCTGGAGCATGAGGGGAACATGCTTTCTGACAGCAGCGCTTGTTTTCGTTCGCTATCTTGTGGCGGCCGTGGAGTAGTCCACCAGCCAGTCCTCGGCTTCCCAGGCGGTGTATTTAGGTGTGTCTCGAGTGTGTGAATCCTCGGGGAAGGGCTGCGTCTCGGATGCGAGGTCCGAAATAGGGCGGGCCCAACTCGTCTTCTTCTTCTAGTGTCGAGGATGGGTGGAGTCGCTCGATCCGGTGGCGGGCGTCATTTTCTCCGACTCCCTCTCGGCGGCCAAAGGCGGTCGGCGAGAGTCGGATGCTCGGCAGGTGGCGGGGAGACTTCGCCTTTCTACGTGGGGAGGAGGAGGCGATGGTCGTCCGTCGCTCCACTTGCTCTCGGCGGCCCGTCCTCGTCGCGCTCGATGGAGATGTGAAGTCCGGCTATGGCTAGCGGCGGATCCTTGTTCTTTCTTCGCGGGCGCCCGATCGGCGTCCAAGATGTCGCGCCTTGATCTCGGCGAGAGGCAAATCGCCCGTGTTGTCGTCGTGGCGCCTCCGTGCGGCAGCGGCTTCGTCTTACCGCAGCGGCAGCGTCGAGAACTGCTGGACTTCGCTCCGTCATCGGTGGCGCTCCTCGCCCTCGAAGTTATCCAGCTTCGTCCCGCCGCTGGGCAGCGCGAATGTTCTCCGCGAAAGCGTGGCGTACAGGCGATCGCCCCAAACAGCTGGCGATGGCGGCGCCGCTGCGGACCGCGCCTAAGCGGCTAGGCCCGGTCGGAGCCGGGCGAGTCGCCCATAGCACGATCCATCTCGGCCGATAGGCTTCGACAAGCGTCTCATGCTTGCCGGCTTACATGCGCCTACAAGGCTTTGAAAGGCGGCGTGCCTCGGCGTTCGGCGTTGGCGTCCTCCGGAATGGAGGCGGCCAGGTCTTGCACCACAGCGTCCAGCGGGTCACGAGCCCCCCACGGAGGGGCTCGCCGTGGCCCGATGGCGAGTACTTGTGGACGGTGCTCCCGCCGCTCTCCGCGAGGGAGAGGCTCGTCATAGATCACCACGTTGGTGGGGAGCAGCGTCGGCGGCAGCGGTGTCGAGTCGACGGCATCGGGTCGATGGAGCCCTCACGGACTCCGGTCGGCGGCGAGCTCGCCCGTCGGCGTGGAGCTGCTCGAGGAGGCCAGCGAGGAGGCTTTGGGGCCGTCCGTGCTGCGTCGGATGCAGGCTCGTCGGAGAAAGCGAACCTCGCCGACAAGTTCGGCGAGGCAACTTCGCCAGCAACCTTGGCGCCATGCAGCGCGTCGGCGCAAAACTCCGTATATGGCGTCTTAGGGCTGGCTGCGCTTCGCCAGGAGGAAGAGGTTCCGTCGAGCGGTCTCCGGACGGCGGTGCACCAGGCCCCACGGTGGGTGCCAAATGTCGGGGTTGGGTGCAACATATGCCAAAGGATGGCTTATCATGGAGGCGAGTAGAACGTCGCGGTGCACAGAAGCGGGATGAGGCGAAGACATGCACGCCGACGAATCTTACCCAGCTTCAGGGCTCTCCGAGGAGATAACAACCCTACTGCTGCTCTGCGGGGTCTCCGCATGATCACTAAGGCAAAGTGAGTACAAAATGCTCCTTGAGCTGCTCGGGGCGAGGAAGGAGAAGGGCACGGCTTGCTCTCCTCTCCCTCTATGTGTGTGTCTAAAACTACTAGCTTCCAACCCTTTGCATGGGTGCCCGGGGGGTTTATAGGCCTACCCAAATAACCTGGCAATAATCGGCCGGAGTGCGGGCCCAGGCCGTCGATCTCTAAGTCGTCGTCTTCTCCGCCGACTAGTGGGGCCCGCCGACTAGTGGGTCCGTCGGCCAGTCCAACATGGGGCCGACAGCCCTTGTCCGCTGGTGGGTCTTGCCGGCTGCAGATTACTGTAGCCGTGCTCCTAATGATGCGAGCTTGGTCATGGGGTCATGGCAACAGTACCACCGCCGGGCGGGCGATCACTGTTGCCATTCCCCGTCTCGTCTGGTTAATGGCGCGTGCAGGCCCGCGGGAGGGGCCGGCCGATTCCTGGAGGCCGACTCCAACCGGACCGTCTTCGGGGCGCTCTCGCCGTCTTCGGTACTCCCGCCAACGGGCGGGCCCCGCCGTCTTCGGGTCGTACAGACAGGCCATCGTGGAGTGCGAGAATACGCCCATGGCGCGATGTCGGGGCAGCGTGCTTATGATGCTGCGCCGGACGGAGATCTCCGTCGGTACGGCGCTCTGTAGCCATACCTGCCCTTTATGAGCAGGGTAGGGATGGGCCGCGAAGCGGCCTTACCCCATCCCGCTCGTAGTCGCTCAAAACAGGAGGTGGTTGGGTCGCGGGCCGTCTCCCTATAGCCGGCCTCGCTGGAGGTCGCTAGCTTGGAGTCGGCTTGTCCTGAGGTCGCCGTCTCAAAGCCGGCTTGTCTTGAGGCCGCCTCTGGGACTCGGCCCAGAGGGGTAGTCGGCGACTCTGTTGCCGACTCTCTGAAGGCGGCTCTTTGTCTTTGGGTCTTGAGGGGCGCAGTCCGCCCCGATGTTTTGAAAGGTTCAGGGGCTCAGGTTTGCCTACCCGTGGTCCATTACTCCGACAAGCGTTGCGCCTCCCCACTTTCCCGTTGGAAATCGGTTGCTTCCCAAGCGCCACGATTAATGATGTGGTGGGATTACCCATACCCGTATTGATGAGAATCCCATAATGAGGGGGCACGATCTCTGCTTTGACAAGACGTGCCAAGGAAACCGCCTCATAATATCTTGTTGTGGCTGGTTGTGGAAAGAGCGGTTCGAATAATGACCTGACCGTAGTGACACGCCGCGTTGCCTAAAAAAGTTGTCAACAGATTGCATTTGTGAAACATCATTCTCTCTACGGTAGCATGCGAAGATCATCTTGTGGATTCGGACACGGTTTGAGTGTTCGATAATTACCTTGGAGTATTCGGAGAACAAACCCGCCCTGCAATGCCGAAGACAAGACTGCGCGCCGGACTCATCATCATTGAAGCCTGGTTAGGGAGACTCTTGAGGGAGTCTGGATTAGGGGGTATCCGGACTGCCGGACTGTGTACTATGTCCGGACTATTGAAGCGTGGAGATACAAGACTCAAGACTTCGGCCTGTGTCCGGATGGGACTTTCCTTGGCGTGGAAGGTAAGCTTGGCGATACGGATATTATATTTCCTTCCTTGTAACCGACTCCATGTAAATCCTAGCCCTCTCCGGTGTCTATATAAACCGGAGAGGTTGGTCCTAGAAGGCCGATCACAATTACAATCATACCATCATACGCTAGCTCTTAGGGTTTAGCCTCTACGATCTCGTGGTAGATCTACTCTTGTACTACCCATATCATCAATATTAATCAAGCAGGAAGTAGGGTTTTACCTCCATCGAGAGGGCCCGAACCTGGGTAAACATCTTCGTCCCTTGTTTCCTGTTACCATCAACCTTGACACACAGATCGGGACCCCCTACCCGAGATCCGCCGGTTTTGACACCGACAGTAACCATAATTGATAAACCGTCCTCACAAAAAACATGATCTGGATACTTCAAAATATACAGACTAAATTGAGTGGACAGACATTAACATAGACTGTTCTCAGGACTGACCATACACCAAATGCGGCAGTACTAAACAATATAGGGTTCACAAACACAAATCAAGTACTGAACAATAGTACTTAATATAGACAAGCAAAGTTGCACTAATTAAACTCTGCAGACTATTTCTTGCCACCGACCTACGGGATGAACCCCAGATAACCGGATTAGGCCATGGACTTCGTGAGAGATGTCTACCAGCACCATCACCATCTCCTCAACCTTGGAGAACCTAACAGAGTGGTCTTTCCACTCATAAACATGACGATGAAGACAGCCGCATCAGATTTGTCAGGGAGCTTTACAAGAACCACACCCTTCGTAATCAAAGGCACAACCAGGAAATTGTTGTGGTCAAGTACAACCTCGAGAACACGCCTGACAACAATGCTACAGAAAAACACTAGTTCAGGACACGTGGCGACAAGGACACAACAGCTGGATAGTTTAGCAGTAGAACTCATCCTCAGGTCTTCCAGTTCACACGGCATGACTTTGAGAACTTCATCTACACCATGGACCTGATTCTAATTCAAACAGAAACCAAATGTTTTATTACTACCTCCGTTCAGAAATATAAGATGATTTTCGATATTTTACTCCATATACGACTACATATACGCACAGAAATGAGTGAACAAAGACACTAGAACAAGTCTTCAAAGGCATGAGAGCAGAGGGATTACTTGCAATATCCATAACACAAGTTACTGATGCAAATATACCCTCTTCAAAGGTAGCATTGATGTTTATAAAGTAGTTGAAAGTAATCTATAAAAAATCAGTGTCAACCTCTCGTATGTTTTGGTCAAAAGAAGAATTTAGAACCGTCATTTGGCACACAAAAATCACATGCAAGATCACCCAGAAAGTTGTACTACTAGTACTAGTACTGCGTGTTAGATGAAAAAACATGATCAAGATCAAGAAAAAGATCGTCAAGAAGAGATATTACCTGGATTTGCTTAATGAGGGATCCCGGAGAGGGGGGCTTGGACAGGGTGATGGCTTTGAGCTTGTCAGCGGTAGTCTTGGCGGGGTGCTTGCGCTTCTTCGTACCATGAGCCTTGACGGTTTTGGCCAGATCCATAGACATCACATCGGCCGGTGCTCCAGTGTCCATCAAGAAACTGTCAAATAGAAATAAAAGAAAAGAAATCATAATCACAAACCCAAAAGAAGAACAGAGAGGGAGTTATAGGATCAGTCACGGGGTTGCAGGACCGGGACTTGGCAAGAATCAACACCATTGATGCGCTCACCTTTCCTTCTTTGGGAGAGAAGAACAATGGTAGAAGTAGGTCGGGGTTTTCTTGAAGAAATGAGGAACAAGATGAAGGAGAAGAGAGGGTTGGGTGGAGGAAGCTGAGAGAGAAGAGTGAAATGATGGTTGCTTCGTCCGCTCAACTTACTGCTGGAAAGGAGGGGGTTTTGTAATTTGACGGCTCATTGGGCATTACTGCGGCACTTCGATCGGGGTAGTCTATCGTGCAATTGGGCACTCTACTACTGAGTAATTTAGTGCATGGATGGTGGACCCCCATGCTGGTTGTCCCACACGTCGGTGAAAGTGAGTAGCAAGGTTCCCGACGACCGTCGAGGAGGATCCGCACGGTAGAGCGAGTCCACTGTTTTTTCTAAATAAAAAAATGATTACAACAAGTGTTTCCACTCTTACGACGGAGGAGTGCGAAACACGGCAGCCACTTGAACATACACAGTGCCAGGTCCTACTACTAGGCATGTGCAGTGGTTCATACGTGGACATGCCCATGCAGAGGACGCCTAAACACCACTGAAGTCCCTCTGCATCTTGAGGCGCACGACATTGGTGATGCAGGGTGCAACGGCCCGCAGAGCCCGCTCCCAATCGACGGGAGCCAGCTTGTCAAAGACGATGTTCAATGGCACGAATGGATTCTGGTGACGGAGCCCTGAGAGGATTCGCCCGGCAACAGCGACAGCATCCCGCAACCCCTCCTTGTCTAGCTCCGCCCCCACCATCGCATGGAGACGGCTTAGCTCCTCGGAGATATAGGTGAAGAAGGAGACCAGGTCAGGAAGCCGCAGCTCGTTGAAGTCGACGGGGTGGTCAAATGGGTTTAGCCCGACGGCCAGCATGGTCGCGCTGGCACGACGGTAGGCATCAAGCAGCCGCAACACGTGCGTGGCAATTTGGTCCACCAAGTGGCTGAGACGATCCTGGACCTCGTCACGATCGGCCCGCTCGTGCTCCAGCCGGCTCCCCTGACGGTCTATAGTATCTCCCGCTTTCTGCAGCAACGCCGCCAAAGCCTCGAGCATCTTTGTGGTGGACGCCTACCGCTTTTGAAGCTCCGTGAACTCCCGCACATAACGGAGGAGCATGGCACTCCTCTCCTCCTTGAGCTCACGGAGCTCCGCATCCTTGGCCTGGAGCTCCTGTGTTAGGCGCCTTGCCTCAGACTCCGTGATCTGCTGCACCACCATGGCACCAGGTAGAAGCAATGGGGAGAGGAAGCAAAGTGGGCGAAACGGCTGAAAGGCAATGCAATCTAAGGGAAGGTGGAGGGAGCCAGCCGAGGAGCGGGGGATCTTTAGGTTTTGACCATGGGAAAACACCAGTTGACGACTTCTCACATCAGGGAGCAGTGGGTTTTACAGGCGGAGTCATCGTGACTAATTACTGCCGCGCCTGCTCCCATCAGTCAAAAAATTAAAAATCCTGTCACGCCTGCTCCCGCCAATCAAAAAAATAAAAATCCTGCCGCACCCAAAGACTAGAGCAATGCCGCGGTGGATATTTAAATTTACTTGCCGGCAAGGAGAAAAAAAGGGTGAAAAAACAAATGTGGCCACGGCCTAGCCAATCGGTCGCACTAGCCCAACTAGCTAGCCATCGTGCTTCACTGATGTACTCGGCGGGAAAGGTGGTCTTTCGTGATTTGACGACTCATTTACTTGCTTCGGCGCTATGACCGAGGAGGACCCGGAAAACGCGTGGTAGGGTGTCCCACGTCTCGGCAAGGAAGAATACATGCATGCACCACCCGGGAGGACCCCGAAACCGCAAGGTAGGGTGTGCCACGTCTCGGCACGAAGGAAAAATGTGCGTGTAAAAATATACTATATCAGACGTAGTAGTACCTATGGTTCGACCTCGGGACCCAGCCAGTCGGTCGAAAACACCCCACTAGCCACACAGCTTCATCATGCTAACATGGCACAGAGGATAGGTGTGGTTAGCTCCGTCTCGACCAGCCACAACGTCTCTTGTTCTAGGCGATTCTTCTATTTTCCAAGATTTTTTAGTTATAATAACACCACGGCAAGCTAGCGCCGCTCTTCGTGTGTGCCCGTGCGTCTAAAGGTTAGACGATGGAGACGAGAGAGAGATCCCACACCTGGGACCCACCAGTAAGTGAGTCAATGGTCATGCACGTGTTGACGAGGCACTCCCTCTACTCTAATCAACGTAATACTCTATAAAATCAAGTTATGGGACAAAGCCAACAACCGTTGTTGTTTCAGGCTATCGACTTACGCTTTGTAGTCCAGGTTGTTAGCTCGAATCTCGTCTTTCAGATTTGTTAGTTTTAGGTCCAAATTTGATCAATGACAAGTGGGACCCCCGTGTGTTGTTCCGATATTTCAGTGTAAGATGGTTTTTGGAACAAACACTTTGCGCGGTTAGACAATAACGGCACGAGTTACACGTATTTTGCAAGTTTACGAACAAAAATGACAGTGGCATAGAATATCACATGCACCCCTCACCTTAGATGATATGGTGATACGAGTTTTTACATCGTTGGAACTGAGATCCAATGGCTTGGGAGTAGTCTTTGTAATTATGCGCAATTTCCAAACTCTCCAAGGTTTTCTTTTGCAAATAAAACATCCAGGCCCCGTGTGTGCCACTGCATCTTGGATCCAACGGCTCCCCATTGCTCATATGAGGCGCTCCCCGTAGTTTAATTAGCCGCTACGGTGATACGAGCATCTAGGTCATATGATCTGTGATCAGATGCCACATGTGTAGTACTTGTACTTTCTGCACAATTCCCAAACTCTCTCAGGCGTATATTGCAAAAACATTCAAACCTCCTACTGTGAGCCATCAGATCTCCATGAAATCGTATCACCATAGGATCTACGGTGCGGGAGCACCTCATATTCTCCCGTGCGAGAAAACATCAGGTGCTCTCGTAGCTTGGATGGTACGGTGATACGAGCTTCGAGGTCGTTTGATCTGAGATCCATTGGCATCTGAGCAGTCTTTGTGCTTGTAAGCAGTGGCCAAACTCTTTGGGGGCTTTTCTGCAAAAAAATATTCGAACCACCGAGGAGTTGTTGGGTCACAAATCCGACGTCTCCGGAGAGCTTGTATCACCAAAGCATCTAAGGTGTGGTAGCACATCATATTCTTACATACAGGAGAATATGATGTTCTCCTTCATCTTATATGCTACGGTGATACGAGCTTCGAGGTCGGTGGATATGGGATCCAAGGGCATCTGAGTAGTTTTTGTACAAATTGTGTGCAATTCTCAAAATCATTAAAGTTTCCTGATAAATATTGAGACATCATGTGAGCTGCTATATCTCAGATCAACAAGCTCCAAGCAACTTGTATCAGCATATAGCATCTAAGGTGTGGGGGCACATGATATTCTCCCAGGGAGGGGGGTGCACAACCAATCGGTGTTTGGGAGGGTGGGGACAAATATAATCTAAACAATCCTTAACAGAGCTTCACAATTTTATCTAGGGTCGAGGGGTTAACCCCTGACAATCTACATAGCTCCGCCTAAACACAACATTTGCAATTTTGCATGTACTGTAGTACTAGACTTAATATTCATGTTTCAGTTTCCTGTTCATTTTAAATATTGAATTGAGGACCATGCATGTCTTTCATTTTACTCCCTTTGTTCCTAAATATTAGTCTTTTTAGAGATTTAAAATGGACTGCCACATACGGATGTATATAGACATATTTTAGAGTGTAGGTTCACTCTACTTATGTATGTAGTTACTCCCTTTGCTCCGTATGTAGTCACTTGTTGAAATCTCTAAAACACTAATATTTAGGAACAGAAGGAGTATTTTTGAATTCGTGTCATACATGCATGGTTTGGAAAAATAGATGCACTATACTTATTGTATTGCTGTTGTGTTCGTGTGTTTCCGTGTGTGTGTGTGTGTGTGTGGTCGTATGCTTGATATATACAAAGTTTTCTCACCACCATGCCGTTCATCTTTTAAATTTGAATTTGCAATGAAAAACTTACTAGGGATACCATGAAATGTGAAATCCACGTTGAGATCACTATATCACAAACTCACTCTAACTCAAGAACTCGTCATAAATCAATTACCACGTTGAGATTACTATTTGC
Source organism: Aegilops bicornis (assembly GCA_021605145.1). Classification (NCBI taxonomy): domain Eukaryota; kingdom Viridiplantae; phylum Streptophyta; class Magnoliopsida; order Poales; family Poaceae; genus Aegilops; species Aegilops bicornis. The sequence continues at coordinate 187,889,020 of CM038671.1, read as the reverse complement.
AAGGAAAATACTGGCATTGTAATACACATAGATTCGTTCGGCAATTTAAAATATTCCTTTTGTATTGTTTTTTTAGGGATCCTTTCGTATTCTCGAATGGTAGGACCGAACGACGTACCAGCCAGACCTTGGCTCGTGTTGATCCTAAAAAAAGGGCTCGTGTCCTTCTGGTGGCGTGCGTGGTATGCACATTAGCCAACCCCAACCAGTCGAGCCTCCACATTTCGAGTCGAAATATCTGGCGGCCAGAATTCTAGCCCTAGGAAATTCCCTTCATGTCCCAGGTCCATAATGACTACCGATGAACAATGGAGGGATGCTTTAGTAACTAGACAACGTTACCTACCGTGCCGAGCACGGTTCAATTCCCTCGGTCGCCGCTACCAAGGTCACTCGTCAACTGCATTGCCTAGTACTACTACTACACCAGGATGAGCACATAATTGAGTCCATTTGTTCGTGCCTACTAGTACTTGAGTTACTATATATACCCCTAAAATAAAACTTGAGTTAATATATCAGGCAATGCACTAGTACGGAGGGATTATCCTTTTACTCTGCATATATAACTTGTCTGAAGTATAACTAGAAAAAATGTTTGACCAAATCCTTTCTTAAGAAATACAACAGGAAAGATGTATCGCTTGAAAATTTATTGCATGATGCAGGTTATGATATTGTTTCGAATCCTCAATTTTAAATTTCAGAAAATCCAAAAGTGACCAGAAATTCATGAAACTAAGCATGGTCACGTGATATGGCACAAATATTCCTACGTAACTTTTTTTTCAATTTGAGACAAGCTGCTTATGAGAAGTTGTCATTTGCGTGCCGCCACGAGTCCCGCTTCTCATCGGCAGGTGCCGTCCGAGCAAGAGTGTGAGTCGACAGGAGGCATGCGAGCAGACTGATGTGCCGGCTGACAGGGAGGCGTGCGAGCAGACCGTTGCGCAGGCTCACCGGGAGGCGAGCCCTTTGACCAGGCTCCGCCGCCCACCTTCGTCCTAACTGCTCCCACTTTCAATGTCGTCGGTGCTGCAGTTTAAAATCAACCCCGCACTACCCGGTATCGCTACAATCTTCTCTCTTCCCCTCCAATTCTCCTGTCGTCTACCTCCAAGCAGCGTGACCTAACCGTATGCCATGCCGCATCACGATGGTCTGGCCCTAGTCTTCCAGTTTCCTGAGGAAGACACCCAGCCGAAGTCTCAAGAACATGAGGCGCTGTGGGACGAGCTTCAACCGGCCTTGCGGGAAGACGTCGTACCTGTCCCCGCTCCCGTTCCGGCTCCCATCGCCCCATCTGCGCCAGCACCCATCCCCGTGGCATTGATGGGCTGGGAGCCGCACATTGTCACCGAGCTTGATGCCACGGGGTTCCACGAGGTCCCCGCGGACTTTCACGCGCCCGTGCACCTGCGAGCGCATGATACTGCTGGCGTGCAGCAAGACGCTGCGCCCGTGCGGTGCCCGTGCACTGGTAGCGCATGCGCTGCTGGCAGCGGCGCCGATGCGTACCCGTGCACACGAATGTCTCTGACGCGCCATTGCCAGTGCCTGTCCCATGCGGGTGCCAGTGCCCCCCTCAGCGGCATGGATGGCCGTCGTCGACCGCTTCCTTGCACCAACGCCAGTCGCCTCCTCCCGCCAGTTGACTCGCTCCTAGAGACCGAATTCCAGAACATTGTGGCCTTCCTTGAAGCTAGGGCCAATGTCCAGGAGTACGCCAACAACGGCGCAAGATGCCGCCATCGCTGTCGCTGTCAGTCAGTGGCCCGACGACACACAGAGCAAGGCATAAGAGCCGCTTCCCACCGCAAGACGCCCCCGCCGCTGCCGCATAATCTAAATTTGCCATGAAAAACGTTCGGATTTCCATGCTTAAAATCCGAACGTTTATCATTTCCGTTTATTTTAGATCGATCGTCGTATGAATGTAAAGTCAGAGTCAGACTGAATGAAATCTAAGGTTTGATCGATTGAATGTTCTGCTAGAGCCGTATCAAATTAAATATAAATGTCATCAAGCTACATGTTCCTTCTCATCCAACGACCTACACTGCTTCAATGTCGAACGCTCAACATGTTTAGTGTGTAGTTAATTACATGCCAAAAATAGTGCTAATCACATAATAACACGCAAATAATATCCTACTTAATATCCGCATGCACTTAAAATACTTCCAAATTAACGTGCATTGCACGTACATATTGACTAGTACTACTAGTACGTGAAACTGGTGTCGTAACTTGTGAACACGTCCAGATATAGTCAATGGCAACATCGCCCGCGAGTTCTTCGTGTTTGCCCGTGCGTCTAAACGCAGAAGGGGAGGAGAGAGAGAGCACACATGGAACCCACCAGTAAGTGAAGGCGAATAGTACGTGCTAACGAGCCGGTCCCACTAATGTACTAAAAATAATATTACATGTTATCCATTAAATAGGTTGTGGTAATATAAAAACATTATATGAACAAAGGGGGGTACAACAAACATTGTTGTTCTATGTATGTTGCCTAATTACGTGCGGCTTGAAGGCCCTGGTCGCATGTTCGATCCTCGTCCTTTATTTTTTAATTTGTATGTGGGTCCAAATTTGTTTCATGACAGGTGGGCCCCTTGGTGTGTAGTTTGTAGCACTTCAATTTGTGGGTCAAAATTTGTTCCATTCCTGGTGGACTATAGGTGTGTAGTTTTGTAGCTTATTTGTAATAATTAAAGAGAACAACAGAGTTTTTTGCAATAATACCATGGTGGGACGTTGAACGCGAGAAAGGACGTGCGAGAGAGCGATGACCGAGCCAGAGGGAAATCAATTGGGGAGTGCGGGGAGGTTGCAGCGGTGTTTGGAGTAGTTGTGGGCGAATACTCTGAAAAATACAATCTAAACCCACTGGAATAAATGCCTACACAAATTAATCCAAGGTTAGAGTCCCCCTCGCAATGTAAATAGCTCCGGCTTTGCGAGGGATGGAGAGGTAGCTTCAATGTGTGGAAGATACGGCGTGAGAAAGCGAGGTCAATCGAGAGACATATAGATAGAGAGAAAAAGTGAGTGTGGTCCGACATTCATTGAAAAGATATATATGCTCTGGAGAGATATTGTCCGATTGAGCTTTTGGGAAGAGTGAGGGCTGTAATATAGAGCTTGAGATATGATCTAGTCACAGACCTGTAGATATATTTTGTGTGTGGGAGGAAGCAAGGTCAATTGATTACATATATAAAGGGAGAGAGATTGAGCGAGTGTGGTTTGTCATGCGATCGAAAGAGTGAGACGGGTTGGAGAGAGTGAACTAGATAGACAATGTGAGTGGGAAAGTATACAATATGAATATGTCGAATTGGGCTCAAACATGGAGATATATCGTTCGTGTCCGAGAAAGAGCGAGGTCAATCGAGACATGGAGAGAGAGAGAGATTGAGCGAGCGTGGCCGGCCATGAGGTTGAAAGAGCGGGGCGGCTTGGATGGACTGACCTAGATAGACAATCTGCGTGAGAGAGTATAGAGTGTGTCGATCGAGGCCCGAACAGGGAGATATATCATTTGCGTGTGAAAGAAAACGAGGTTAATCGAGACTCAGATAAAGAGAGCGAGATTGAGCGAGTGTGGCCCGCTGTGCAGAAGAAAGAGTGAGACAGTCTCGAGGGAGTGTCCTAGATAGACAACGTGCGTGCGTGTGCATGAGAGGTTGAGGGGCTAGATAGGTAATGCATGTATCTAGCGAGAGAGGGTGGGAGGGAGAGAGAGAGAGAGCTCGGCATGGGGTGCAAGGGCGGGTGTGTGAGGTAAATACATTTGGTAACAAAGTGTAAAAATGGGGTTGTGTAGTTGAGAGAGTTAGAGATCGAAACATGGAGAGAAATAATGAACGTGTGTCAGAAACCGATAGCTTCCTAATATGGTTAGGAGAGGAAGATTGACCGATACAGGAAGTATGTAGTGTGTGTGCCGAGGGGGGGGGGGCTAAAAACAACATTTGAATGTAGATAGTATGAGACTTAATATCGATGTTTCAATTTGGTGTACATTGTAAGATTTGAACTGAGGACCATGCATATGGGCAATTATTTCGAATTCATATCATACTAGGTTTGGAAAAGTTGACATTGACTCGATTGTTGTGCTATTTACTAGCAAGAGGCCAATACGTTGCATGGAACATCAAGATGCATTTATACAAGCTGTTTATCTCATGGGAGACAAAGATGAACGAGGGAAGTCCTTCTCTGCAAATGTGGAGAAGAGTGTGGGTATATTTTTGCAAAATTGTCATAGTTTTCTTTCTATCCGTCAGATATAGACCGGACGGTCTATATTGCAGGATGGCAGGCACACCATCATCACCAACTCGGTTTTTTTATAAGAGTAGATATTAGGTCATATGTTTGAATCCATCCAAAGTTTTCTCACTACCATGGTGTTCAACATATACATATGAATTTGTATTAAAAAAGTAGCGTGGATAACGTGAAATGCGAAATCCATGTTAGAATTGGAAATCACTATGTGACACACACTCTAATTCAAATAACTAATTATGTGACACACACTCTAATCCACGTTAGCGTGTATACCGTTGATACCGTTTCGATTTTTTTCAAATAACTCCTCATTAATTAATTTTTAGTATCTCGTTTCAAATGACTAATTATTTGCAAGGAAAACACGGGCATGGTAATACATACAGATTCGTTTGCAAATGAAAGAAGATTCATTTGCATTCTCAAATGTAGGCGCACCAGGCATACCAAGGTCGTGTTGTGGTGGTCGCGTGTGTCGCATGACGCTTAGCACCCAGCCACCCACCCTCCTCCCCTCCCCCAAAAAGGATGACGACAAAATAAGTTCGCGCTTCCACGTTTCGGATTGAAATATCTGGCGGCCCCATGCAAAATCTCTCTTCTCCACCGTACCCTCCCGCACCCAGATTGCTCAAATCCCTAATTCGCAGCCAACCCAAGCAAAGTTCGAATCGCCCCTCGTCTCGTCTCTTTCCCCACCTCTGTGCCGAACAACGACGAAGATGACGGCCACGCTTCACCACCGCACCGGAGCTACCTCATCTACGCCCTCGTCCACCGCACCGGGTGGTCCATCAACAACGTTGGCCACTGCAATGGACGTGCCTCACAGGCACCGACTTCCACCGCATCAGGTGCGCTTCACCGACGCCGTCTCCCACCTCACCGAGGCTACTTCACCGAGCACATCGTCGCACCTCCGCCGCCTGAGGCCATTGGGGCTTCACTAACGGTCTCCTCCACCGCATCGTAGCGCTTCGCTGCCACTCAAGATCTGCATCCGTGCGCGGCCAGCAAACGCCAGCGCATCACCCTCAACGACTCTGAAGTGACCCGCACTCTAGCTAGGAGAGCATGCCCAGATGCTGGCCTGAACTACGTATCCACACATCACTCCCTTGTGCACTGTTCCGACGATGTTTGGATATCCTTTCACTTCTCTCTTAGCTTACACGTCTATGCAACTCTGACTTTAACTCTTATTTCTTCTGGAGATATCATCTGAAACAAGCAAAACCATTTTTTACCAAGGCATGACGGTGCTACGAGATCTGGTACACATCCTGCACACCCGTATAACCTTGTAAGTATCTGTCCTCCGATACAACAACAAGGTCGATTCCTCTTATTTGATCAACCATTCGCCGTGTCAAAAGTGCGGAGGGGGATGCAAGGAGCACAAGGCCTGCACATCCAAGCAAGTGGTAACATGGACTTGTACATGGAACATCCCAAGCACAAGCAGAGCTGCGGTGAGCCTGTACAACAAGCTAGCGTAAGTCCCTGGATTTCATTTAACTCGTACTGGCCTGCATGTATGATTTGTGTGCAGTGGCGGATCCAGGAATTCAAGTTACAAGGGGCGAACATTTAACTTAAAAAATACGAAGGCACTTGCACTACGGAAATCAACATAACTTGAGAAATGTGAAGCTACATGCACTTTGAAAACTAGCTAATGATCCAAAGTAGTTCAGATTATAAAACACTAAATGATGTAAGCACCAAAAAACACAAAATGCAACATGGTGTACAAGGACTACTAACATGGTATGTACCTACTTGAATTATTCGTTCTCTGGCTGAAAATATCAAAGTGTAATTGCACCTATAACCAGTGTGCAAAGTGCATATCAATATATCTATCATGCACAAGTATGACAATAGTTTCAAACAACAGATTAGAAAAGTATTTATGCTACGTTGTCATGATATGGGGACTTTCTGGTAGATGGCCTCGACGTTTCCTCAAGCCATGAAAATGTACTATAATTTGCTTCTCATCAATGCCTACAAATCTCTATGTCTCTCTCAACATAGCAGATCATCATTAGACACTAAATCCTTCAATGGGAGCTTGCAAAATGCTTGCATTAGATCCCTCATTAGACACTATATGTTCATCACCAGGAGCATGTAAAGTGTTTGCATCAAATCCGTCATTGGCAGTCTGTTCACTAGACACTTCAGGCTCAAGAACAACATGAGCTTGTAAGTTTGCACCGGAAACTTGATTAGATACATCAGATCCAGTCAGTTCAGTATTAATTGGGGGAGTTATAAAATAAGCAGAAATTGGTTTCATTTTCTCATAGATACCCTACATACAAGCAGTTTTACAACACCGCCAGGTTTAACTATTGGCCAGAAATTGAACAGTTGAATTAGATATAATCAGGGATGTGATGTACCTGCTCGTTGCGCATGCTGCTCTTGCAAGCTGTGACTGTCCGTTTGCGCAAGCTCGATGCCATGCCCATGCTACCGCCGCTGCCTCCCACGCAGGCTACACCCAGGGTTGGATCTTCATCTTCTTGTCCTTCCATTCGCTTGTAGCCCGGTGACCGCCCTCCAACGATGGCGCGAGGAAGTGTTGTGTCGGTCTGTCCAGCGGCGGCTAGGTTAGGAGCAAACCAGACTAGAGGCTGGAGCGAACGAATTGGGATTTTTCCTACTGTCAATCGAAATGGGAGGCGCTCGTTTGGGCCGCGAGCCTGCTATAGGGCATGCCTTGCACTTACATTACTGGCCCATCAGAATTGAAACGTTTTTCTTCATTTTTTACATTGCCTGCTCGTGCGTTGGGACGAACAAAACTAGCCTGGGCCAACCTGGACGACTCAAACTAGGTGCACACTTTCCAGCCACCCGAGGCGGCCGCCCATACCAGCCCCTATGGTGGCATTGCCCCTTTTTGCGTGTATGATTGGGGTAGTGAAAAATATTCCAGTGGCGCTTTTGATTTACTCACAGAATGGTTGAATTGCTTGTTTCTATGAACTGAGTTCGCCAATAATGTGAAGGATGCCAGTCTTCTCATCCTATTGTAGATTGCTTAGATATCGATATGTCAAATGTAATCGCGTGAAATATCTGATAAAAGCCAAAGGTGATGTGTGTGGCTACAACTAGTCTGACTACACCTCATCATATAACATATCAAGGATGCACCATCTTACCAGATTAACCATTCGACTTACCAATGCAGTGTGGGAAAAAAGAAGTATTGGGACTGCGTATCCAAGCAATTGATGTCATGGACTCCTTCGTAGAACCTTGTAAGCGAAAAAGAAGTTGCAGTGTGCCTGTACAAAGAGCTAGCGTAAGTTTAGTTACCTGCTTCTCGGAATTTTAGTTAGCCATTTATTGCAAAATTGTTAAATTATATTGTTTGGCTTAATTTAGTTTGCTACTGATTACATAATGCAATAGCTTGTGAATCCTATTATAGACTGCGCCTATCTATGTGTTTGATACTTGCTGTTAAGAATTACCTACTTGACTGAACTTAAATAGCTACTTAAGCACGTAGATAGCTGGTCATATGTACTTCTAGGGTGCAGCAGAATTCACGTGTAATTTACGTTCTGATACCCTGTTTGTTTAAATGGTTTGCTGTTATCACATGTTGCACCAGTAATGTTTGCATGTTCATAGATAGACAATTGTCAGTTTTATATGAGGGACACCGTCTTTTTAACTTATATATGTGTTGGAATCATTTTGCTTACGTCAAAGAAATCTACAGATGTCTGTGTTGTTGGTAAATGGTACCGACTTGTTACTTTAATACGTTGCCAAGAACTTGTTAGTTTTACTAGTTCATGTCTAATTAAATACGTTGCCAAAACTAGTTAGTTTTACTAGTTTGATGTTAGTTTTTTATGGCTCTTGCAAAACTTTATTTATTGATTGCTAACATTCAAGTTTGCAGGATCCAACTGAAACTCCGTTGGCACAACAGGTATGTTTTCAGAAACTTCCTTGTTTACCTGGTTTGCTGCTATAACTTGTTGTTGTAATCATCTTACCAACTTCAAGTTTTCAGGATCCAATTGGAAGTCCAATTGCATAGCAGGTACATTTTCAATAATATATTTGTGTAAAAGGTTTGCTGCTATAACTTGTTGCTCTAATCAAGTTACTGACTACTCAACTTTTTAGGATCCAAGAGAAACTCCAATGCCACAACAGGTTCCTTTTGCAAAACTTGTTTGTTTAACTGCTTTCTTTGCAACCGATTGCTCTAATCATGTTACTGGCTACTCAACTTTTCAGGATCCAAGAGAAAATCCAATGCCACAATAGGTACCTTTTGGAAAACTTGTTTGTTTAACTGCTTTGCTGCTGCAACAACCGGTTACAATGATGTTAATAACTACTTTTCAACATCCAATTGAAACTCTTTAATTCCTTGTTTGCTTAACTGGTTTGCTGTTATAACTCCCAGTTGAGATGTTTTGCTAACTTCAACTTTTCAGAATCCAATCGGAACTTTAATGGCAAAACAGGTTAGCCCAAGATCAAAGAGCGAGGTCCCCATGGACGTTGTATCATACCACAGCAGCGGCACCGGCCCAATCGTGCATCGTGAATTGCCAGCTGCTGATGCACTAGAGGCTAAACTAGTGGTAGAAAGAGATTCTACTTTTGCACTTAGAGATGAAGTTGACATGTTGAGGAAGCAAACAGCACAATTACAAGAAGTACTCAAGACAACCATTAAATATTTGGTGGATTTCAAAACGAAGCAAGCTGAGACTGACCGCATTGTTAAGGTCCTGAAGGAAAAAAGGAAATTAAATTCCCACTTGGTAAATCATAGGTGAAATGTTCTTTCCATCGTTGAATAACCTTTGTGTTGTTTGTTCATGTAATCGATCAAACCATTTTTTAGAGATCATGTAATAATTGTTTTTTGTTTTTTGATTTGTAATTTCATTTGAGCACAAATCTGTATTAATTGATAAGACTCGGAGACATTTCAGTTTGATTGTTGTGCCAGACCTCCAAATATGCCAATCGGGCTGAATGTGCATTCAACAATAATAGTAGTATAGATGGACCATAAGTGGCACGCAACGGAAAGGGCCAAGATGTTGTACTAGCTTTGCTAGAAAAAGGATGTTCTTCTAGCAAAAAAATACAATGGCCTGGCTTATGTATGTTAGTTGATATTATTGATCCATATTTATAAGTGTTTATATGTCTGTTAGTTTTGTACATTCTTGGTTGATTGACTTGTATTTGAATCTTGATACATCGCTTGTGTACATATCTAAATGGGAGTACACATATGTTGCATGTGACATTTGAGTTGGACATAAAGTGTTCCAAATACTCGAATTCACCTTAAACTGGATTCTAGCTTCTGAATTCGAGTATCGGCATTTGTAAATCATATTCATATATGACGGTGGAATACATCTTTGTCGTGCTTTTGAAGATATATAAAAACACATAGAATGATTTATAAAGATTCGTATAGGAATACAAAATGGATTCGAATTTAGTTGCTAGGGTAAACGTGGATGCTTATTGTCCCAAAATTCGAAAAAAGCGGCAAAATGTCCACTCCCACGTCGGCTGCCCGAAGCCAAGTGTTTGGGAGATGGAAATTACTGTCTACCCCTAACACGGATAATCCATCGGCCTGATTTCCACTGCTCTCAATAGGGGTAGATTAGTAACTTCAATTAGACGTGACACGACCGCCTTTGAGCCCATTCCGACATGGTGGGCGCCAAACATGGGCGGCAAAACACATTTGATTCAAGCTCGTCCGAAAGACCTCTGTTTCTCCCTCCATTTCCCCATTCATACACGGTGGGCGGCAAAACAAACTCGCCTCGGCTGAAATCGATGTAGGCAAATATTTTTAATAGGGGCAGGTTTGTAACCTCACTCAGACGTGACACACCCGCCCTACCTGTCAGCCCCATTCATACACCGTGGGCGCCAACCATGGGCGCCAAAACACCCTCTCCTCGCCAGAAGTTGCTCTGGGCAAATATTGGCGAGATGCGAGATTACCGGCCTATCCCCAACCGACGGGACGTCCAAATTTTAAACGGGGGCTAAGTTCATAACTTTCCCATATTTCAGACAAGGGCGTCCCAAAAACATGGTTCCTTGTACCTCTCCCTCCATTTTCCCATTCATACACCGTCCGCGCTAGAACACCATCCCCACACCAGCCTCCTCCGTCCGCACCCCATCCATCGCCGCCGTCCTCCACCCCATCCATCGCCACCGTCCTCCACCATGCCGGAGCGCCTACCAAGACCGCGTCGTCCACTACTAGAGATGGACGTTTCTCATCCACAGCGACGGACCAAGAGCCTTGCATCGTGTCCTCTCACTTCATTGGCGTCGTCGTCCTCTTTGCCGGGGCCGCTCACACGACCTTCTCGTCCACTGCAACGGGACTTATCCCCCGATGCACCAGTCTACGCTCGCAGATCTTCTTCAACGCCACCAACAGCCATCGCACCCCCGATGCCTACACCGCGCCGCAAGAGAGGTGGTACTTCATATCTCCTCAACTTTTTGATCTCAACCAGAAAATGGATCGTAACTTGGTTACTCTACTTTCTTTTCAGCTCTTAGAATTTAGTTCTTAGTTCGAAGCAAACAATGGATGCTAAGTAGCATTTCTCCGGTTTGCAGCTTTGAATCTGCCGTGGCACAGTCATAATAGGGTTTAATTGATCATGCTTAGGGTTTAATTGATCATGTTGGTTCCGTGCTGGTTTCTTTAATAGAAATCAGAGGGGAAACCATCTTTTTCTCAAAAAAATGCTAGCAGAAGAACACTCGGGTGTGTTTCTCTACAGGGTGCCCACGGTGGGCCGCGGCCCACCCTGGGATTTTGGGTCGGCCCAGGCCCCGATTCCACTCTGTTCCGCTACGCGCTTCCGATCTCTACTTTCCCCGCTTTGCCTTGTTGGCGACTTGCCGTCCCGGACGGCATGACTCTAGGAGGAGACGCCAGACTAACAGAGGTCGAGGAGCCGCCCAACAGCGTCACCGCTGCCCGGGCGCGCCGTCGTGCCTACCTTGCCAATCCGTTCAGGGCTCAGGCGTGCAGCACCCACTAAGCCAACCCAATTTATCCTGAGATACGTCCACAACACTCAGCAGCCACTCCTCATCACCCATTTTCTAATTGATTCATTACTCATTAGGCAGGACTATCATTAGGGTTTGTTGTGTGCTGAGTGCTACCTACACTTAATGGTTCAGATGTATTTCAGTAATCTTTAGTACCGTAAAGTTCATGTGGTTTCAAAATTCCGGCCCTTGGAACAGACACTAGTCATTTTGGATTGTTGGTCGTAGTGACATTGATCCAGATTACTACTGCAGGCCAGGTTTGTTGACAATTTTACTTTTTTTCTTACTCATTCGATATGATATCCAATTATTCACGTCGATTAGGTGCAAACAATAAGTGCAATACAAACTTCTTGATTCAGATTTTGGATGGTCTCTTACTGCAGTTACAATTCTGCATACTTGTCCTAGTAAGCTCACAAGTAAATGATTGATTCACTACATCTATGCTTGCCTTGTCATATTTGTTGTCAATATTCTTTTAGGGTGGACCACCCTGTTTCAAAATATTGTAACCGTAGACATGAGTGAATAGTATTTCTCTGTGTGATCTCTTCCATCATGTGTGGGCAACGAACACTACATTGTATAGATAGAAAGTGTCATTTCCAGCTTTTACATAGACTCCAATCTTTTACATGGAATACAATCTGCCTACTTGCTATGCTTCGAACAACCAGCACTACACCCTTGAAGCTAAACATTATGCCACTCATAATTCCTTAGTTTATTTGTTCAAATACGAATTTGATATGGTTCTAATGTTCCTACTTCAGTTTTGGAATGTGTGTCTGCCTGTTATAGAGACATAAGAGGTTTGTATTTCTATGTGGTCTGGTCAGCACGGTTGGGGGGTGAACTTTGCATATGCAGGGGTTTATAGGGAGACACTCTTCAAGTTGAATCCGCAATGCATTCCATAGATAATATGACTACTTTTTATGTTTTCATGAATCTCGGATTCTGAACAACATCATAATGATTATGAGCTTGCGCGCATGAAAAGAATCAAGCAGAATAATGCCATGGCTGTCAAACTTGGCATTAAGGGACTAAAATCAAGTTTGGATGCAATGCAATGCAAACGCTCTCCACCTACAGATTCATGCTCAGAATATGATCCTAACAGTGATTCTGAGCTAGAGGGAGACCTAAGTCAATGTAGCTCCCTAGTGGAGGAGTCAGAGGCAAATGCCCTATCTTATTCACCCATCAAGGTGCTTGCTCTAACTTTCCAAGGTTATATTGGTCGCACATATCTTGCAACTGATGCTTTGCATTGCTTCTACTTTGTTGCATTGCCATTAGCTTAGTTTACACATCATGTATGTGAATACGCCCTGCCTATCCATTTTCAGTACATATTCCATCTGTCATCATACCATATTTATCCATTGAAATGTTGTTCTTGTGTATCACATGTTCAAAGGAAGAGGCGATTGCTGATCGCGGAGGAGCATGAGCAAAGTATTTGGAAAAGGTAGTGACACCTGATAAATCAAATAGCCCATTAGGTGTAGTTGCAATATCACCTGACCCAGAAAACACCCCAACTCTAGCTGGCTCTAGCCCTAGTACACTGGTCATTTTTGATGCCCCAACTCAGCAGACCCCAACTGCAGCAAACGGTATGATGATGCCAGTTGACATAGCACCAGCTCTACGACGCAAAACCCCCATTCCAGCAAAGAGTACACCAAATCCAGTTGCCAAATCCCTTTTCGAACCAGAGAGAGCCCCAATTGCAGCAAATAAGACCCCTATTCCATTTCTTCCCAGTTTAGAAGACGAAGCTTATATTATTCTCAGGAACTTTGTGCGCATCTTTCCTCATGGAAAGATTATGCCGCAGACACGGAACAATTTCTAGTTTTCCTCCGCAACTTACACGTAAGTAATGTACTAATGTTATTCATGGTAATTACTGCATATGTTTTTGCTGACAGAAGACATAAGATTTCATTATTTTAAATAGGCGAGGGCCAAACTGGATTGTCAAGACGAGCAAGGGTTGGTTGCGCTTTTCAAGCACTCGTTGATGAAGTATCGTTCCTACCTGAGGCAAGCGCACTTCGATGGCAAGCCTCTAAACGAAATTTCTGTAAAGTCTCCAGTGCTACATTTATCAGACAGTGACTGGAATAATCTTGTTACACATTGGTCTCGTCTGCAGCGTAAGGTACTGTCTATGATATCACATCACAATTTGAACTACATTTCTGCATTTGCCTTAACGTCTCACTTGTACGAAAACCGCAGCGTAAGAACACTCATTCTCAAGGGACCACATAATCTCGCAACTAAACTGCACACTGCATTGCTCTTGTGAGTACCTCTTCCCCTGTATGACCATACTTACTTTCATAGTTGTTTGGTTATGTAGCATCACTGCACATGTTAGCCTCGTTATGATCCATTTGGTGGACATTATAAGTTCCGTATGGACTCTTGCATAAATTTAGAATCAACCCAATGCTTTTTAAGAGGTTTAGCTCTGCAGTCCTCTTGTAAGGACTGAACATCGTCTATCACTGTACTTACATTAACAACTACTCCCTCCGTCCCATAATATAAGAACGTTTTGTACAAAGACACCAAAGTTGTTCAAAACACTCTTGTATTATGGGATGAGGGATTGGTTCATTGTGTAGCATTCTGCATCTTATCTCCCTCGCCCACCATTTACTAAAAAAACAGATATATATTTAATCTTACCAAAAAGATGAATACACAGACAATGCCAGTGCAGAAGTGTAGCCCATTGCTCCTCTCAGTACATTTTGTCCTGTAACGCTTGTACTTCCAGGGATTGGTAGTTGATTATGTAGCATCAATCTGCATCTTATCTTCATTATCCTTTATCCCTTCTAGTATTATCATATCTATAATTACTCTCTACAAAATGTAGATTACAAGCAATGCTTATGAAGAAGATTATGTGCTGAAATTCTTGAGTTATCCTTCCGTTGACACGGAGAAGGGCATTATAAAGCCGGTGTTAACTGTTAATGTAAGTCAGTCCTTCTAAAGCCTTTATCCTCAACTGTTGTTTAATTTGCTCATACTCCCTATCGTTTACTGCTGTTTAGTTTGTTGTTTCTATCAAAATGCATGTTCGCAAGAACCGTAAGTTCCCAGTTTTACTTATAAAACCAAATTCCTTATTCATACCATGCACATTACTCAATACTCCCTGTATGTATGCTTGTTTTTGTGGATCTATAATCCAGTGTGTGGTGAAGCAGCCCACATTTGCACCTTGTCATCTCTTGTTTTATCTTACTGATGTGGCTGATGATATGAACAACATGCCATGCACATTAACCAAAATAGATACAATGATTGTCTTGGCCCTTCATCTATGCTTGTTATGTTGACATGGTAATCCAATAGTGTGGGGAAGCTCCCAGCATTATGAACAATGCCAAATTATGCTATTGATATTTTGAACTTACTCTTTATTTTCCAATTTCAAATTGGATGGAATTGACAGCACCGTTATCATCTTTGTTTATACACGTGCAAAACCTGTCATCTCTCTACTTGTTTCAGGGTGATATGCCTGATGGCATGAACAAGTCTGCTGAAGGTCGTGAGACAAACCCAACATATAGTGCAGCAAAGAAGGCAAAACATCTTGAAGATAGCGAGACAACCCCAAAGTCTTATCTTGATGCAGTGTTCAAGTTACTTGATACTAGCAGTCAGACAAGCTCACAAAATTCGCTGTTTGAATCAGTTCGACTTCTTCTGTCCCAAGTTCTAGCAGAAAGGCATTCTACAACTCAACTTTGACTTGAAGTCCTATCTCTAAGAAAGATTGCGGAGAACACCAACGAGAACCTCATTGCTAAACAACTACACCTGGAAGCTATGACTGACATGCTAGGCCGGTCTCACAGCCTTGCTCGTGACTTGTGCAGCAGTTCAGCATAAGCCTAACCTTTCTTGAACTGTCTTGGAAGTGGTCTCGGTTTAGTATTATTTTGTTACGCTGCAATGGTGCCCAGTTTTTATAATCTGCTTCTTCGTTGCGCTTTATGATCATTGGTGGCGAACTTTGATGCCCAGTGGATGTAATATACCATAAATCCTTGATTGTATAGTGTAGGTTTATTCTAAGTTATGTCGTAATTTCTTATTTTCTTTATTGTATAGAGTAGGTTTGTTCTTAATTCCTACTAGTTACTGCCATCATTCGCTATCTGAAAAAATCTGATGTACTCGATTGGGCCGAAACATTCGCCTCTAACGGGCCTGGTTTTTAGCGGGCCACAATTGGGTCAGCCTGCATCTTTCTTGGGCCCGAATGGCCATTGGGGCCTTCACACTTTGCGCCAGGCCCACAACTTACTCCAGCCTATATTCGGCCCAAATTTTAGTTGGGCCTTTTGTGGACCCAACGCTTAGTTTGGCCCATGTAGCATTGGGCCATTAACAGGCTGAATATTCTCGCTGTTATTACGGCCCAGAAGAAACCATGGGCCTTTATCAGGCTGAAATGCATGTTGGGCCTCAATTTTCACTAGTCGTCGACGGGCCTTCAGCATGCTGAAATGTAGACCGTGCCTTTTTCGGCCCAGTTATATGACGGGCCGTTACCAGGACGAACCATATCTCGGGCCTTAGTTGGCCCACTGATATCATGGGCCTTTAACAGGCCGAAAGCTTAGTACAGGCATCAACGGGCCGAATTATACGACAGGCCTTTAACAGGCCCAAAGTCACGTTGGGCTCAACTGTTGCCACCTTTATCACGGGTTGTTAGTGGGCCGGATGTCGAGTCGGACCATATATGGCCCATGGGCAGCACGGGTCATTCCCAGGCCGAAAGACACACCAGGCTGAAATGGGCCCATGTCTACATCGAGCCTCTAATAGGGCGAAAGTCACTGGGCTGTAATTGGGCCCAAATATCGACGGACAATTAACAGGCCAGATCTAGCTATGGGCCGTAAATGGGCCTTTATTAAACAGTCGTTATTGGGCTGGCCCACTAGTACCTGAGTAAGTACTACGGGCCTTTGACTGGGCCGGCCTTTTTAACCTATATGGGCCTCTGTTGGGCCGTGCCACGTGCCGACGTATCATAGGCGCCTCCTGTCCAATTAATGGATGACATCTGTCCCGATGGTGAGCCAACACGTGTTTCCTCCGGCCAATGAGAATTTTACACATGGAAAATCCTCATTGGTCCGGGCTGTTAGCGGGTTATTGGATCCAAAACTAGACCCAATAGCTTAACGGCGACCCGTTACGGTGGATGCCACGTGTCGGTCACCCTTGACGAAAGCACTTCCATGATGCGGCATTTATCGTCATGGAAGTGGACACTTCCGTGAAGATAATTTTCGTAATGTCATGGAATACTTCTACGACAGCACAGGTATGACTATCTTGATTCTATCATAAAATTGTCATGGATGTACATGCATGACAGAAAACGTGACCTACTGTGACAAACACGTATCATCACGGAAGTGTACTTTTTTGTAGTGAAGGACTGAGGAACTACGGAGTAACGGGAGAGAGAGGGGCGCCAAGGGCTTGGTGTGTGCTCTTGGGGCGCCCGCTCCCCTCTATATATAGGTGCAGGGGCATGGGGAACATCCCTTCCAAGCCCTAGGGTGCAGCCAAGGGGGGGAGGACTTGGACTCCAAGTCCAATCCTATTCCTACTAGGAGTCCCCCTTTTTTCTCCCCTTCCCTAGCAACATGGTCTTTTGAAGACTTGGTTCGCCTAGCCCAATAAGGCCAAGGCGCCTCCTCTCAGCCCATGCCATCCCTTGGGTCTTGGTGGACCCACTTGTGGACTTCCGTACCCCTCCGGAATCCTCTGGAACCTTCTAGAAGCTTCACGGTACAATACCGAAAAAACTACATCTTTTTCCGGGACCCAAAATATGACTTTCCATATATAAATCTTTACCTCTCGACCATTCCAAGACTCCTCGTGAAATCTGCGATCTCATCCGGGATTTCGAACAACATTCGGTTACCAATCATCAAATATCCCAATACTACTCTAGCGTCAAGGAACGTTAAGCGTGCGACCCTGCGGGTTCGGGAATCATGTAGTCATGACCGAGACACCTCTCCGCTCAATAACCAATAGCGGGACCTGGATGCCCATATTGATTCCTACATATTCCACAAAGATCTTTTATCGGTTGAACCATGATGTCAAGGATTCGGTTAATCCCGTATGCAATTCCCTTTGTCCGGTGATATGTTACTTGCCCGAGATTCAATCTTTAGTATCTCAATACCTAGTTCAATCTCGTTATCGGCAAGTCTCTTTACTCGTTCTGTAATATAAGATCACATGACTAACTCATTAGTCACATTGCTTGCAAGCTCTTTAAGATGTAGTATTACCAAGAGGGCCCAGAGATATCTCTCTGTCATATGGAGTGACAAATCCCAGTATTGATCCATGCCAACCCAACAGATACCTTCGGAGATACTGTAGAGCACCTTTATGATCACCCAGTTACGAAGTGACATTTGGATACAGACTAAGTATTCCTCCGGTGTCAGGGATTTACATGATCTCATGGTTTAAGGAACAGATACTTGACATGAAGAAAGCTATAGCAAATAAACTAAGCCATCTGATTCTAAGCTTATGGTTAGGTCTTGTCCATCACATCATTCTCCTAATGATGTGATCCCGTTACCAAATGACAACTCACGTCTATGGTTAGGAAACCTTAACCATCTTTGATCAACGAGCTAGTCTAGTAGAGTCTCACTAGGAACACTGTGTTGTCTATGTATTCACACATGTATTTAAGTTTCCGGTCAATACAATTCTAGCATGAATAATAAACATTTATCATGAACAAGGAAATACGATAATAACCAATTTATTATTGCTTGTAGGGCATATTTCCAACAATCTCCCACTTGCACTAGAGTCAATAATCTAGTTTACATAGTTATGAATCTAACATCCATGGAGTCTTGGTGTTGATCATGTTTTGCTCGCGGAAGAGGTTTAGTCAATGGGTCTGCCACATTTAGATCTGTATCTACTTTAAAAAGTTCTATGTCTCAATCCTTAAAATAATTACGAATGGAGTTGAAGCGGCGCTTGATGTGCTTGGTTCTCTTGTGAAACCTGGGATCCTTGGCAATGGCAATAGCTCCAGTGTTGTCACAAAAGATAGTCATTGGATCTGATGCACTAGGTATTACACCCAGATTGGATATGAACTCCTTCATCCAGACTCCTTCTTGCGCTGCTTCTGAAGCAGTTACATACTCTGCTTCACATGTAGATCCCACCCGACGCTCTGCTTGGAACTGCACCAACTGACCGCTCCACCATTGAATATAAATATGTATCCAGTTTGAGACTTAGAGTCATCTGGATCTGTGTGGAAACTAGCATCAACGTAACCATTTACGACGAGCACTTCATCACCTCATAAACGAGAAACATGTCCTTAGTCCTTTTCAGGTACTTCAGGGTATTCTTGACCGATGTCCAGTGATCTACTCCTGGATCACTTTGGTACCTCCCTGCCAGACTTATGGCTAGGCACACATCAGGTCTGGTACACAACATGGCATACATTATAGAGCCTATGGCTGAGTGATACGTCTCCAACGTATCTATATTTATTTATTGTTCCATGATATTATATTATCTGTGTTGGATGTTTAATGGGCTTTAATATGCCCTTTTATATTATTTTTGGGACTAACCTATTAACTGGAGGCCCAGTGCCAGTTTCTGTTTTTTTTTTTTTGCCTATTTTAGAGTTTTGCAGAAAAGGAATACCAAACGGAGTCCAAATGGAATGAAACCTTCGCGATGATCTTTCTTGGACCAGAAGCAAACCAGAAGACTTGGAGTTGAAGTCTAGAACGCCACGAGGCGTCCATAAGGCAGGAGGGCGTGCCTAGGGGGGTAGACGCGCCCCCACCCTCGTGGGCCCCTCGTAGCTCCACCGACGTACTTCTTTCGCCTATATATACTCTTATACCCTAGATCGATAGGAGAGAGCCACAAAACCACTTTTCAACCGCCGCAACCTTCTGTACCTGTGAGATCCCATCTCGGGGCCTTTTCCGGCGATCTGCCGGAGGGGGAATCGATCATGGAGGGCATCTACATCAGCACCATTGCCTCTCTGATGAAGCGTGAGTAGTTTACCACAGACCTTTGTGTCCATAGTTATTAGCTAGATGGCTTCTTCTCTCTCTTTGATTCTCAATACAAAGTTCTCCTCAATGTTCTTGGAGATCTATTCGATGTAATACTCTTTTGCGGTGTGTTTGCCGAGATCCGATGAATTGTGGGTTTATGAACAAGATTATCTATTAATATTATTTGGTTCTTCTCTGAATTCTTATATGCATGGTTTGATATCTTTGCAAGTCTCTTCAAATTATCGGTTTAGTTTGGCCTACTAGATTGATCTTTCTTGCAACGGGAGAAGTGCTTAGCTTTGGGTTCAATCTTGCGGTGTCCTTTCCCGATGTGATGAGGGGCAGCAAGGCACGTATTGTATTGTTGCCATCAAGGATAAAAAGATGGGGTTTATATCATATTGCTTGAGTTTATCCCTCTACATCATGTCATCTTGCTTAATGTGTTACTCTGTTCTTATGAACTTAATACTCTAGATGCATGTTGGATAGCGGTTGATGTGTGGAGTAATAGTAGTAGATGCAGAATCGTTTCGGTCTACTTGACACGGACGTGATGCCTATGTTCATGATCATTGCCTTAGATATCTTCATAACTATGCACTTTTCTATCAATTGCTCGGCAGTAATTTGTTCACCCACCGTAATACATGTTATCTTGAGAGAAGCCACTAGTGAAACCTATGGCCCCCGGGTCTCTTTGTTATTATATTGTAGCTCTTTTACTTACATCGCATCTCATTTACTATTTTGCAATCTTTACTTTCCAATCTATACAACAAAAATACCAAAAATATTTACTTTACTATCTTTATTAGATCTCACTTTTGCGAGTGACCGTGAAGGGATTTACAACCCCTTTATCGCGTTGGTTGCAAGGTTCTTGATTGTTTGTGCAGGTACTAGGTGACATGTGCGTTTTGTCCTACTGGATTGATACCTTGGTTCTCAAAAACTGAGGTAAATACTTATGCTACTTTGCTGCATCACCCTTTCCTCTTCAAGGGAAAACCAACGCATGCTCAAGAGGTAGCAAGAAGGATTTCTGGCGCCGTTGCCTGGGAGATCTACGCCAAGTCAAGACATACCAAGTACCCATCATAAACTCTTCTCCCTCGCATTACATTATTTGCCATTCGCCTCTCGTTTTCCTCTCCCCCACTTCTAAAATGATTTTCGAAAACAGTTGCCCTCTCTCGCCCCTCTTTCGTCTGATCTTTTGTTCGCTTGTGTTACCATGTGCCTTCTTTTTGCTTGCATCTTCGCTTGCTAAAAGATTATGGATCCTCATCCACTTGCTAATCTTTTTAAGATATCCAATTATGATGAACCAATTTCTAGTGATTTGAGTGCACTAGATTATCTTTATGAGGTTTTGCTTGAA
This sequence comes from Aegilops bicornis, assembly GCA_021605145.1. Taxonomy (NCBI): domain Eukaryota; kingdom Viridiplantae; phylum Streptophyta; class Magnoliopsida; order Poales; family Poaceae; genus Aegilops; species Aegilops bicornis. Next base: position 187,868,053 of record CM038671.1, on the reverse strand, counting down.
ATTCGTGAATCTGAAAATTGTTATGAAGAAATTTATGAAGAGATTCACGATAGCTCCTTGAATAAAAGGCATGATTGCAATGATTTTACTATAAATTATCTTGATTTCAGTTGTGCTAATAATATGCAAAACCCTAAGCTTGGGGATGCTATTTTTGCTATGTCTACTACTTGTTGCAGTGATCATGATTGGGGTGATTCTTCTTATGATCTTGAAAATTTATTTAAGCCCCATGATGAATATGAGATTGATAATAGTGTTTGCAATAATATTGGAAGTGGGTTTGGAAGAGTGTCAACTTTAGATCCCACATATTTGGAGAATGTTCAGTCTTATGGTATTTTTGATAAAAGTGGGTTTCGAGAGGTCATGACTTTAGTTAATGATAATCCCACTATTTTGGAAGAGTGTCAACTTCGCATGCATGTGGATCGCGTTGAGAATATGTTAAGTGATAGCTATTTTGTTGAATTTGACTATGATCCTACATGTAATTGTTATGAGAGAGGAAAATATGGTTGTAGAAATTTTTATCTTACTAAATTACCTCTCGTCATGTTGAGATTGCTATCGTCTCTTTCTTCTTCCTTGCATATGCTAATTTTTGCTTTCTATGATAATTTGTTTTCTTATAAAATGCCTATGCATAGGAAGTATGTTAGACTTAGATGTGTTTATCACGTGTTCTATGATGCTCCCTTTGTGCTTTAATTCTTGTCTTTGATGTGAGCATCATTAAAATATTAATGCCTAGCTAGGGGCGTTAAACGATAGCGCTTGTTGGGAGGCAACCCAATTTTATTTTTGTTCTTTGTTTTTTGTTCCTGTTTAGTAATAAATAGTTCATCTAGCTTCTGTTATGATTATGTTTTTTGTGTTTTAATTAGTGTTTGTGCCAAGTAGAACCGATAGGATCTTCTTGGGTGATAGTTGTTTGATCTTGCTGAAAAATACAGAAACTTTACGCTCACGAAAATAATTGTTAAAATTCACCAGAACGTGATAAAATACTAATTCCTTTTGCAGTAGATCAATATACAAATTATACAGGTTGTCCTAGTTTTTCAGAATTTTTGTAGTTCCAGAAGTATTCGAACAAATCAGATTGCTACAGACTATTTTGTTTTTCGTGTGTTGTTTGCTTATTTTCATGAATCTATGAGTAGTATCGGGGGGTATGAACCATAGAGAAGTTGGAATACAGTAGGTTTAACACCAATATAAATAAAGAATGAGTTCATTATAGTACCTTAAAGTGGTGGTTTATTTTCTTATACTAACGGAGCTCATGAGATTTTCTGTTGAAATTTTGTGTTGTGAAGTTTTCAAGTTTTTGAGTAAAGATTTTATGGATTTTGGAATAAGGAGTGGCAAGAGCCTAAGCTTGGGGATGCCCAAGGCACTCCAAGGTAAAATTCAAGGACAACCAAAAGCCTAAGCTTGGGGATGCCCCGGAAGGCATCCCTCTTTAAATCTTCGTCTATCGGTAACTTTACTTGAGGCTATATTTTTATTCACCACATGATATGTGTTTTGCTTGGAGCGTCTTGTATGATTTGAGTCTTCGCTTTTTAGTTTACTACAATCATCCTTGCTGTACACACCTTTTGGGAGAGACACGCATGAGTCGGAATTTATTAGAATACTCCAGTGCTTCACTTATATCTTTTTAGAGCACGGTGGTGGCTTTATTTTATAGAAATTATTGATCTCTCATGCTTCACTTATATTATTTTGAGTCTTTTAGAACAACATAGTAATTTGCTTTGGCTATAAAACTAGTCCTAATATGATGGGCATCCAAGATGGGTATAATAAAAACTTTCATATAAAGTGTGTTGAATACTATGAGAAGTTTGATGCTTGATGATTGTTTTGAGACATGAGGATGGTGATATTAGAGTCATGTTAGTTTAGTAATTGTGAATTTGAGAAATACTTGTGTTGAGGTTTGCAAGTCCCATAGCATGCACGTATGGTAACCGTTGTGTAAAACATTTGAAGCATGAGGTGTTTGTTTGATTGTCTTCCTTATGAATGGCGGTCGGGGACGAGCGATGGTCTTTTCCTACCAATCTATCCCGCTAGGAGCATGCGCATGGTGCTTGGTTTTGATGGCTTGTAGATTTTTGCAATAAGTATGTGCGTTCTTTATGACTAATGTTGAGTCCATGGATTATACGCACTCTCACCATTCCACCATTGCTAGCCTCTCTAGTACCGCGCAACTTTCGCCGATGCTTTACACCCACCATATACCCTTCCTCAACACAGCCACCATACCTACCTATTATGGCATTTCCATAGCCATTCCGAGATATATTGACATGCAACTTCCACCGTTCTGTTTTATTATGACACATACCATCATTGTCATATTGTTCTCACATGCATGAGGCATTCATATAGAGTCATATCTTCATTCTAGCATCAAGTTGTAATTCTTGACTTGTAAGTAAATAAAAGTGTGATGATCATCATTATTAGATCATTGTACCATGTGAGGAAAGGATGACGGAAGCTATGATTCCCTCACAAGTTGGGATGAGTCTCCGGATTTTAAGAATATAAAAGAGGCCAAATAAAAAAAAGAGGTCAAAGAATCCCGAAGAAAAAATGAAAAAATGAAACGAGAGAAAAAGAGAGAAGGGACAATGTTATTATCCTTTTTCCACACTTGTGCTTCAAAATATCACCATGTTCTTCATGATAGAGAGTCTCCTATTCTTTTTACAAAAGTATACGAAGTTTCCCGATTACTACAGAATGTTCTGTTTTAAACAGATTCTGTTTTTCATGTGTTGTTTGCTTATTTTGATGAATCTATGAGTAGTATCGGAGGGTATGAACCATGGAGAAGTTGGAATATAGTAGATATAACACCAATATGAATTTAGAATGAGTTCACAACAGTACCTAAGTGGTGAGTTGCTTTATTATACTAAAGGAGCTTACGAGTTTTCTGTTGAGTTTTGTGTTGTGAAGTTTTCAAGTTTTGGGTGAAGTTTCGATGGACTAGGAATAAGGAGTGGCAAGAGCCTAAGCTTTGGGATGCCCAAGGCACCCCAAGGTAATATTCAAGGACAACCAAGCAACTAAGCTTGGGGATGCCCCGGATGGCATCCCCTCTTTCGACTTCGTCTATCGGTAAATTTACTTGAGGCTATATTTTTATTCACCACATGATATGTGTTTTGCTTGGAGCGTCATTTTCTTATGTTTATTTTTGCTTGTTGTTATTCAGAGACATGTTTTCTATCTTTTAGTTCAATAAAAAGGTCAAGTATAGCCTTTACCGTTCTTATTTTGCAAGTCTATATGTTGTTGTTTGAAAACAGAAAGTTTGTTGTTATGTTTTGAATATTGGTGAATAGTCAGAACATGATAAAATCTTGAAATTTTTACACAATGAGTAACAACAAATTTTCTACATTGTGGTAATTTTCAGAATTTTTGGAGTTAGGGAAGTATGATTCCTCTTGTATTCATTACAGACTGTTCTGTTTAGACATATTGCTGTTATATTCGCATTGTTTGCATATGTTTGCTTGTTTAATGATCCTATTTGAGGATAGGAGTGTTAAATATGCAGAGGAATTTAGTATGCAATGTCAAATTATAATTTTAGTGATTTTCTACAGTAGAGAATGACAAGGTTTTGCATTGGTTTATACTAACTTATCTCACGAGTCCTTGTTGAGTTTTGTGTGCATGAAGTTTTTTAGATTCCGGGAAACTGTGATATGAGAGGAATTAAGGAGACACAAAAGCTCAAACTTGGGGGTGCCCAAGGCATCCCTAGTTAATATTTCAAGAATTCTCAAGCATCTAAGCTTGGGGATGCCCCGGTTGGCATCCCACCTTTCTTCATCAACAATTATCGGTTAGCCTCGATTGAGCCTAAGTTTTTGCTTCTTCACATTGGGTGTGCTATCCTTGCAATGTCATTTTATTTTATTTTTGCTTTATGTTTTAATAAAATACATTAGATCTGAAATTTTTAAATGAGAGAGTCTTCACATAGCTACATAATTATTCAACTACTCATTGATCTCCACTTTTATGTTTTTGGAGTAGTTTGTCATTTACTCTCGTGCTTCACTTATATCCTATGAGTAAATGGTTGAATGAATTGGATATCATAAATTTGGAATTATATATGTTTCATATGCTTATCCCATGGGGAGTAATGACTTCACATATAAGAATTATAGGTGGTAAATTTATTGAAAATTAGCAAACAAAGTATTGGTCACTTGAAAAATTCATGAAAGAATATTGAAGGAAGAGAGATTTCACATATAAATATACTATCTTGGAGATCTTCTATGATTGTGAGCCCCATTAATTATTTCCAAACTTGAGCATATTAGTTGAAGTTGAACAAGGAAGACAACATAATGAGTTATGTTTGGGTATATTTGTATAGAAGTAATATTGTTATGGATCCTCCAACATGTGGTGCTTTCTATTTAGAATCTTTTGCTAGCCAAGATTTCTGTACTAAGCGGGAATATTGCTTGTGCATCCAAAATCCTTGAACCAAGTTTCTTCCATGAGTGTCCACCATATCTACCTATATGCGGTATTTACCTGCTGTTCCAAGTAAATTTGCATGTGCAAACTCTAAACCTTCAAATAATAATCTATTTTGTATGCCCGAATCGCTCATCTAGCGACTAGGGGTTGTCAGTATCTTCCATGCTAGGTGGGTTATTCTTACGGTGAGTGTCGATTCACTTGTCATTTATGAGAAAGTGGCTGGTAATTGGGATGCCCACTCCCATGATCAAAAGATCAAAAAAATCCAAATAATTAAACAAAACTCCCCCTGGACTGTTGTTGGTATGGACGGTACCCGTTGTTTCGAATCAGCCATGGAGTGTGATTGTTGGTGGAGGGGAGTAAGAACTTTACCATTCTATTTGGGAATCGCTATAATGTGTCTAGAATGGAAGATAGTGAGAACTCTCGGTCGTTACGTTGACAATGAAAGCATGAGTCTCAAAATTATTTTCATCTCTGTTTTAAAAGCTTTGAGCTCTGGCACCTCTGCAAATCCCTGCTTCCCTCTGCGAAGGGCCTATCTTTTACTTTTATGCAAGAGTCAGTAGTATTCCTTCTCATTCCAACCTAATCTTTAGTTGGCAAGCATCATGTGATGGGGAAAGATCAAAGCATATATGGCCATTCAAATATATTTGTTCATGAATTATTATTGTTGACAACTATCTATATGATAAATGAGTTGGGAGGCGAGCCATTAAGCCCCTATCTTTCTCTGTGTTCGATGGATCCTATTTGTTCTAAAAATATGCTGTGAGTGTAGCAATCATGGAAGAATATATGATAGTTGAGTATGTGGGATTTGCTAAATCAAAGCTCTTACATAGACCCTTCCTGAAAATAAGATGAATTGCAATTGTTTGATGACAGAGAACCTAGTTTGTTAGCTTTCAAAAAAGTTTATGGTCTATGCTTTAACATGTGAATAGCTTGCTACTTGATCATGAGAAGTTTTTTAGATGAGCTACTGTTTATGATATATAATGATGCTAGAAAAAGTGACTGAAATTATCATTGATCAAACTTGTGCACTTGCTAGCATTCACACTTCATAAATTATTTCTTTTATCATTTACCTACTCGAGGACGAGCAGGAATTAAGCTTGGTGATGCTGATACTCTCCAACGTATCGACAATTTATGAAGTATTCATGCCATGTTTACAATAATTTTATATGGTTTTGGTATGATTTGATTAGAACTAACCCAGACTGACATTGTTTTCAGCAGAACTACCGTGGTCATTTGTTTTTGCAGAAATAAAAGTTCTCGGAATGGGCTGAAAATTTACGGTGATTTTTTATGGACCAAGAGAGACCCCGAAGCACAAGAGTTGGACCAGAAGAGTCCTGAGGCGACGACAAGTTAGGGGGCGCGCCCTACCCCCCCCCCCCCCCCGAGAGGGTGCTCCTACCTTATCGCTGCCTCGTGGACCCCCGTGACGTGAAACCGACGCCAAAAATTCCTATAAATCCAGAAACCCCTAGAAAGAAACCTAGATCGGGAGTTCCGCCGCCGCAAGCCTCTGAGTTCATGAAAAACCAATCTAAGCCCGTTCCGGCACCCTTTCGGAGGGGGCAACCATCACCTGAGGCCATCTTCATCATCTCGGCGCTCTCCATGATGAGGAGGGAGTAGTTCACCCTCGGGGCTGAGGGTATGTACCAGTAGCTATGTGTTTGATCTCTCTCTCTCATATTCTTGATTTGGCATGATCTTAATGTACCGCGAGCTTTGTTACTATAGTTGGATCATATGGTGTTTCTCCCCCTCTACTTTCTTATGATGAATTTAGTCTTGCTCTTTGAGGTTTCGTTATGTTGGATTGAGTATTGGGTTTGAGAACACTTGATGTATGTCTTGCGATGGGATATCTGTGGTGACAATGGGATGTTCTATTGATTCACTTGATGTATGTTTTGGCACTCAACTCGCGGATTCCCGAGGTGACGTTGGGGTAATCTATGCATAGGGGTTGATGCACGTTTTCGCCCTATGTTTTCCGGTTGAAACTTTGGAGTGATTCTTTGTTTCAGTTGGGGAACGTAGTAATTTCAAAAAAATTCCTACGCACACGCAAGATCATGGTGATGCATAGCAACGAGAGGGGAGAGTGTATGTCCACGTACCCTCGTAGACCGTAAGCGAAAGCGTTATAACAACGCGGTTGATGTAGTCGTCGTCTTCACGATCCGACCGATCCAAGTACCGAACGTCACGGCACCTCCGAGTTCTGCACACGCTCAGCTCGATGGCGATCCCGGGCTCCGATCCAGCAAAGCGTCGGGGATGAGTTCCGTCGACCTGACGGCGTGGTGGACGATGATGATGCTCCAGCGGCGCAGGGCTTCGCCTAAGCTCATGACGATATGACTTCTCCGCGCAGGCTTCGCCCTAAGCTCATGACGATATGACCGAAGTGGAATATGGTGGAAGGGGCACCGCACGCAGCTAAGGAACGATCCGTAGATCAACTTGTGTGTCCATGGGGTGCCCCTGCCCCGTATATAAAGGAGGGAGGGAGGAGGAGTCCGGCATAGGGAGGAGGCGCGCCATAGGGGAGTCCTACTCCCACCGGGAGTAGGATTCCACCTTTCCTAGTCCAACTAGAAAACCTTCCATGTAGTAGGAGTAGGAGAGAAGGAAAGGGAAGGGAAAAGGAGAAGGAAGGAAGGCGCCCTTCCCTAGTCCAATTCGGACCAGACCAAGGGAAGGTGCGGCCACCCTTGAGGCCCTTTTCCTTCTTTCCCGTATGGCCCAATAAGGCCCAATACGTATTCCCGTAACTCTCCGGTACTCCGAAAAATACCCGAATGTCTCGGAACCTTTCCGAACTCCAAATATAGTCGTCCAATATATCGATCTTTACGTCTCGACCATTTCGAGACTCCTCGTCATGTCCCCGATCTCATCCGGGACTCCGAACTCCTTCGGTACATCAAAACTCATAAACTCATAATATAAGCATCGCCATCGAAACCTTAAGCGTGCGGACCCTACGGGTTCGAGAACTATGTAGACATGACCTAGAACTATTCTTGGTCAATAACCAATAGCGGAACCTAGATGCCCATATTGGCTCCTACATATTCTACGAAGATCTTTATCGGTCAAACCGCATAACAACATACTTTGTTCCCTTTGTCATCGGTATGTTACTTGCCCGAGATTTGATCGTCGGTATCCAATACCTAGTTCAATCTCGTTCTAGGAAAGTCTCTTTACTCGTTACGTAATGCATCATTCCGTAACTAACTCATTAGCTACATTGCTTGCAAGGCTTATAGTGATGTGCATTACCGAGAGGGCCCAGAGATACCTCTCCGATAATCGGAGTGACAAAACCTAATCTCGAAATCGCCAACCCAACATGTACCTTTGGAGACACCTGTAGTACTCCTTTATAATCACCCAGTTATGTTGTGACGTTTGGTAGCACCCAAAGTGTTCCTCCGGTAAACGGGAGTTGCATAATCTCATAGTTACAGGAACATGTACAAGTCATGAAGAAAGCAATAGCAACATACTAAACGATCGGGTGCTAAGCTAACGGAATGGGTCATGTCAATCAGATCATTCAACTAATGATGTGATCCCGTTAATCAAATGACAACTCCTTTGTCTATGGTTAGGAAACATAACCATCTTTGATTAACAAGCTAGTCTAGTAGAGGCATACTAGTGACACTCTGTTTGTCTATGTATTCACACATGTATTATGTTTCCGGTTAATACAATTCTAGCATGAACAATAAACATTTATCATGAAATAAGGAAATAAATAATAACTTTATTATTGCCTCTAGGGCATATTTCCTTCAGTCTCCCTCTTGCACTAGAGTCAATAATCTAGATCACATCACCATGTGATTAACATCGATAGTTCACATCATCATGTGATTAACACCCATAGTTCACATCGCCATGTGACCAAGACCCAAAGGGTTTACTAGATTCATAATCTAGTTCACATCGCTATGTGATTAACACCCAAAGAGTACTAAGGTGTGATCATGTTTTGCTTGTGAGATAATTTTAGTCAACGGTCTGTCACATTGAGCCGTAAGTATTTTGCAAATCTCTATGTCTACAATGCTCTGCGGAGCTACTCTAGCTAATTGCTCCCACTTTCAATATGTATCTAGATCGAGACTTAGAGTCATCCAGATCGGTGTCAAAACTTGCATCGGCGTAACCCTTTACTTACCTAACCTTTTGTCACTTCCATAATCGAGAAACATATCCTTATTCCACTAAGGATAATTTTGACCGCTGTCCGATGATCTACTCCTAGATCACTATTGTACTCCTTGCCAAACTCGGTGTAGGGTATACAATAAATCTGGTACACAGACATGGCATACTTTATAGAACCTATGGCCAAGGCATAGGGAATGACTTTCATTCTCTTTCTATCTTCTGCCGTGGTCGGGTTTTGAGTCTTACTCAATTCCACACCTTGTAACACAGGCAAGAACTCTTTCTTTGACTGTTCCATTTTGAACTACTTCAAAATCTTGTCAAGGTATGTACTCATTGAAAAAACTTATCTAGCGTCTTGATCTATCTCTATAGATCTTGATGCTCAATATGTAAGCAGCTTCACCGAGGTCTTTCTTTGAAAAACTCCTTTCAAACACTCCGTTATGCTTTGCAGAATAATTCTACATTATTTCCGATCTACAATATGTCATTCACATATACTTATCAGAAATGCTGTATTGCTCCCACTCACTTTCTAGTAAATACAGGCTTCACCGCAAGTCTGTATAAAACTATATGCTTTGATCAACTTATCAAAGCGTATATTCCAACTCGAGATGCTTGCACCAGTCCATAGATGGATCATTTGGAGCTTGCATATTTTGTTAACACCTTTAGGATCGACAAAACCTTCTGGTTGCATCATATACAACTCTTCTTTAATAAATCCATTAAGGAATGCAGTTTTACATCCATTTGCCGATTTCATAAAGTGTGGCAATTGCTAACATGATTCGGACAGACTTTTAAGCATCGACACGAGTGAGAAAATCTCATTGTGTTCAACATCTTGAACTTTGTCAAAAAACCTTTTTCGACAAGTCTAGCTTTGTAGATAGTAACACTACTATCGATTGTCCGTCTTCCTCTTGAAGATCCATTTATTTAACATGGCTCGCTGATCATCGAGCAAGTCAATCAAAGTCCATACTTTGTTCTCTTACATGGATCATATCTCAGATTTTATGGCCTCGAGCCATTTCGCGGAATCTGGGCTCATCATCGCTTCCTCATAGTTCGTAGGTTCATCATGGTCTAGTAACATGACTTCCAAAACATGATTACTACACCACTCAGTGCGGATCTTACTCTGGAAGACCTACGAGGTTACGTAGTAACTTGATCTGAAGTTTCATGATCAATATCATTAGCTTCCTCACTAATTGGTGTATTTGTCACGAGAACTGATTTACGTGATGAACTACTTTCCAATAAGGGTACAGTACAGATTACCTCATCAAGTTCTACTTTCCTCCCACTCACTTCTTTCGAGAGAAACTTCTTCTCTAGAAAGGACCCATCTTAGCAACGAATAACTTGCCTTCGGATCTGTGATAGAAGGTGTACCCAATAGTTACCTTTGGGTATTCTATGAAGACGCACTTCTCCGATTTGGGTTCGAGCTTATCGGTGAAAACTTTTTCACATAAGCATCACAACCCCAAACTTTTAAGAAACGACGACTTAGGTTTCTTTGTTAAACCATAGTTCATACGGTGTCGCCTCAACGGATTTAGATGGTGCCCTATTAAGCGTGAATGCAGGTTGTCTCTAATGCATAACCCCAAAGCGATAGTGGTAAACTGATAAGAGAAATCATAGATCGCACCATATCCAATAAAGTGCGGTTATGACTTTTGGACACACTATTATGCTGTGGTGTTCCATATGGCGTGAGTTGCGAAACTATTTCTCATTGTTTCAAATGAAGACCAAACTCGTAACTCAAATATTTATCTCCACGATCAGATCGCAGAAACTTTATTTTCTTGTTACGATGATTTTCCACTTCACTCTGAAATTCTTTGAACTTTTCAATTATTTCAGACTTATGTTTCATCAAGTAGATATGCCCATATCTGCTCAAATCATCTTGTGAAGGTCAGAAAATAACGATACTTGCCACCAGCATCAACACTCATTGAATCGCATACATCGGTATGTATTATTTCCAATAAGTCAAGAGCTTGTTCCATTGTTCCGAGAAGCGGAGTTTTAGTCATCTTGCCCAAAAGGCACGGTTACATAAGCATCAAATGATTAATAATCTAGTGATTCCAAAAGTCCTTCGTTTTGGATTTTTCTTCATGCGCTTTACACCAATATGACCTAAACGGCAGTGCCACAAATAAGTTGCACTATCATTATTAACTTTGCATCTTTTGGTTTCAATATTATGAATATGTGTATCACTATGATCGAGATCCAATGAACCATTTTCATTGGGTGTGTAACCATAGAAGGTTTTATTTATGTAAGCAGAACAACAATTTATTCTCTTACTTAAATGAATAACCGTATTGCAATAAACATGATCAAATCATTTTATGCTCAACACCAAATAACACTTATTTAGGTTCCACATTAATCCCGAAAGTATAGGGAGTGTGCGATGATGATCATATCAATCTTGGAACTACTTCCAACACTCATCGTCACTTCCCTTCAACTAGTTTTACATTCATTATGCAACTCCCATTTCAAGTTACTACTCTTAGCAACCGAACCGATTATCAAATACCGAGGGGTTGCTACGAACACTAGTAAAATACACATCAATAATCTGTATATCAAATATACCTTTGTTCACTTTGCCATCCTTCTTATCCGCCAAATACTTGGGGTAGTTCCGTTTCTAGTGACGGTTCCATTGCAGCAAAAGCACTTAGTCTCGTGCTTAGGTCCAGACTTGGGCTTCTTCACTCGAGCGACAACTTGCTTGCCGTTCTTCTTGAAGTTCCCTTCTTCCTTTTGCCCTTTTCTTTGAGACTAGTGGTCTTGTCAATCATCAACACTTGATGCTCTTTCTTGATTTCTACCTTCGTCGATTTCATCATCACGAAGAGCTCGTGAATCGTTTTCGTCATCCCTTGCATACTATAGTTCATCACGAAGTTCTAGTTACTTAGTGATGCTGACTAGAGAATTACATCAATCAACATCTTATCTGGAAGATTAACTCCCACTTGATTCAAGCGATTGAAGTACCCGGACAATCTGAGCACACTGCTCACTAGTTGAGCGATTCTCCTCCATCTTTTAGCTTTAGAACTTTGTTGGAGACTTCATATCTCTCAACTCGGGTATTCTTGGAAATATTAACTTCAACTCTGGAACATCTCATATGGTCCATGACGTTCAAAACGTCTTTGAAGTCCCGATTATAAGCCGCTAAGCATGGTGCACTAAACTATCAAGTAGTCATCATATTGAGCTAGCCAAAGCGTTCATAACGTCGCATACCGCTCTGCAATAGGTCTGTCACCTAGCGGTGCATCAAGGACATAATTCTTACGTGCAGCAATGAGGATAAACCTCGGATCACGGATCCAATCCGCATCATTGCTACTAACATTTTTCAATACAATTTTCTCTAGGAACACATATAAAAACATAGGGAAGCAACAACGCGAGCTATTGATCTACAACATAATCTGCAAAATACTACCGGGACTAAGTTCATGATAAATTAAAGTTCAATTAATCATATTACTTAAGAACTCCCACTTAGACAGACATCTCTCTAGTCATCTAAGTGATCACGTGATCCAAATCAACTAAACCATAACCGATCATCACGTGAGATGGAGTAGTTTTCAATGGTGAACATCTTATGTTGATCATATCTACTATATGATTCACGCTCGACCTTTCGGTCTCCGAGTTCCGAGGCCATATCTGCATATGCTAGGCTCGTCAAGTATAACCTGAGTATTCTGCGTGTGCAAAACTGGCTTGCACCCGTTGTAGATGGATGTAGAGCTTATCACACCCGATCATCACGTGGTGTGCAGGCACGACGAACTTTGGCAACGGTGCATACTCGGGGAGAACATGTCTTGATAATTTTAGTGAGAGATCATCTTAAAATGCTACCGTCAATCAAAGCAAGATAAGATGCATAAAGGATAAACATCACATGCAATCAATATAAGTGATATGATATGGCCATCATCATCTTGTGCTTGTGATCTCCATCTCCGAAGCACCGTCGTGATCACCATCGTCACCGGTAGCGACACCTTGATCTCCATCGTAGCATCGTTGTCGTTACGCCATCTATTGCTTCTACGACTATCGCTACCGCTTAGTGATAAAGTAAAGCAATTACGTATGCGTTGCATTTCATACAATAAGCGACAACCATATGGCTCCGACCGATTGTCGATAACCGGTTACAAAACATGATCATCTCATACAATAAAATATAGCATCACGTCTTGACCATATCACATCACAACATGCCTGCAAAAACAAGTTAGGCGTCCTCTACTTTGTTGTTGCAAATTTTACGTGGCTGCTACGGGCTTAAGCAAGAACCAATCTCACCTACGCATCAAGACCACAGCGATACTTCGTCAAATAGACTCGTTTTAACCTTCTCAAGGACCGGGCGTAGCCTTTTCAGTTCAACTAAAGTGAGAGACAGACACCCGCCAGCCACCTTTAAGCACGAGTGCTCGTAGCAGTGAAACCAGTCTCGCGTAAGCGTCTGGCGTAATGTCGGTCCGGGCCGCTTCATCTCACAATACCGCTGAACCAAAGTATGACATGCTTTGGTAGGCGGTATGACTTGTATCGCCCACAACTCACTTGTGTTCTACTCGTGCAAAACATCAAACCATAAAAACCTAGGCTCGGATGCCCTTTGTTGGGGAACGTAGTAATTTCAAAAATTTCCCTACGCTACGCAAGATCATGGTGATGCATAGCAACGAGAGGGAGAGTGTATGTCCACGTACCCTCGTGAGACCGTGGCGGAAGCGTTATAACAACGCGGTTGATGTAGTCGTGCGTCTTCACGACACGACCGATCCAAGTACCGAACGTCACGGCACCTCCGAGTTACGCACACGTTCAGCTCGATGGCGATCCCCGGCTCCGATCCAGCAAAGCGTCGGGGATGAGTTCCGTCGACCTGACGGCGTGATGGCGATGATGATGCTCCAGCGGCGCAGGGCTTCGCCTAAGCTCCGCGACGATATGACTTCTCCAGCGAGGCTTCGCCTAAGCTCATGACGATATGACGAAGTGGAATATGGTGGAAGGGGCACCGCACACGGCTAAGGAACGATCCGTAGATCAACTTGTGTGTCCATGGGGTGCCCCTGCCTCGTATATAAAGGAGGGAGGGAGGAGGAGGAGGCGGCCTAGGGAGGAGGCGCGCCATAGGGGAGTCCTACTCCCACCGGGAGTAGGATTCCCCCTTTCCTAGTCCAACTAGAAAACCTTCCATGTAGTAGGAGTAGGAGAGAAGGAAAGAGAAGGGAAAAGGAGAAGGAAGGAAGGGGGCGCCCCCCTTCCCTAGTCCAATTCGGACCAGACCAAGGGAAGGGGTGCGGCCACCCTTGAGGCCCTTTTCCTTCTTTCCCGTATGGCCCAATAAGGCCCAATACGTATTCCCGTAACTCTCCGTACTCCGAAAAATACCGAATGTCTCGGAACCTTTCCGAACTCCGAATATAGTCGTCCAATATATCGATCTTTACGTCTCGACCATTTCGAGACTCCTCGTCATGTCCCCGATCTCATCCGGGACTCCGAACTCCTTCGGTACATCAAAACTCATAAACTCATAATATAACCATCATGAAACCTTAAGCGTGCGGACCCTATGGGTTCGAGAACTATGTAGACATGACCTAGAACTATTCTTGGTCAATAACCAATAAGCGGAACCTGGATGCCCATATTGGCTCCTACATATTCTCTGAAGATCTTTATCGGTCAAACCGCATAACAACATACTTTGTTCCCTTTGTCATCGGTATGTTACTTGCCGAGATTTGATCGTCGGTATCCAATACCTAGTTCAATATCGTTATCGGCAAGTCTCTTTACTCGTTACGTAATGCATCATTCCGTAACTAACTCATTAGCTACATTGCTTGCAAGGCTTATAGTGATGTGCATTACCGAGAGGGCCCAGAGATACCTCTCCGACAATCGGAGTGACAAAACCTAATCTCGAAATCGCCAACCCAACATGTACCTTTGGAGACACCTGTAGTACTCCTTTATAATCACCCGATTCGTTGTGGACGTTTGGTAGCACCAAAGTGTTCCTCCGGTAACGGGAGTTGCATAATCTCATAGTTACAGGAACATGTACAAGTCATGAAGAAAGCAATAGCAACATACTAAGCGATCGGGTGCTAAGCTAACGGAATGGGTCATGTCAATCAGATCATTCAACTAATGATGTGATCCCGTTAATCAAATGACAACTCCTTTGTCTATGGTTAGGAAACATAACCATCTTTGATTAACAAGCTAGTCTAGTAGAGGCATACTAGTGACACTCTGTTTGTCTATGTATTCACACATGTATTATGTTTCCGGTTAATACAATTCTAGCATGAACAATAAACATTTATCATGAAATAAGGAAATAAATAATAACTTTATTATTGCCTCTAGGGCATATTTCCTTCAGTTTCATGTTGAGGGATTGTTATATGATCCAATTATTTTATCATTGTTGAGAGAACTTGCACTAGTGAAAGTATGAACCCTAGGCCTTGTTTCCAAGCATTGCAATACCATTTTTTTCACTTTTGTCACTTGTTACCTTGTTGTTTTTATTTATTCAGATTATAAAAATATATTTCTACCATCCATATTACACTTGTATAACCATCTCTTCGCCGAACTAGTGCATCTATATAATTTTCCATTGTATTGGGTGTGTTGGGGACACAAGAGACTCTTTGTTATTCGGTCGCAGGATTGTTTGAGAGAAACCATCTTCATCCTACGCCTCCACAGATTGATAAACCTTAGTTCATCCACTTGAGGGAAATTTGCTACTGTCCTAGAGAACTCTACGCTTGGTGGCCCAACACGAGTCTACACGAAGAAGGTTGTGTAGTAGACATCAGGGGAGCCCCCTGGCCTGTGGGCCCCTCGAGGGTCATCTAACCCTAGTTCCACCTCTATATATTCTCAAATATTCCCCAAACATCAGAAGCGTCCACAAAAATACTTTACCGCCGCCGCAAGCCTCTATTCCCGTTAGATCCCATCTTGGGGCCTTTTCCGGCGATCTGCCGGAGGGGGATTCGATCACGGAGGGCCTCTACATCCCAAAAAACATCCATGATTATTTTTAAATGTTCAAGAATTTAGGAATATTCAAAAAAATGTTCATGAATTTTAAAATATTTATCAAATTTAAAATTTAAAAATAATTTGAAATTAAAAATAATCAAGAATTTAAAAAATATTGATGACTTCAAAATATTATGCATCTAAAAAAGGAAAACCAAAAAGAGACAAAGAAAAAGCAAAAAAACTAGGGAAAAAACAAAAGGAAAACCACAGTGAAGAAGTTGATAGAACAGCTACTGCTCATACGTCAATGTCCCGAAGTTGGGTTGACCCATGGCTCTCTATGTGATTCATACAAATTGATTTCTGTCGAAATCACTAACTGAGGAGTACTCCTTCCAAAGATCACTCTCACCTCCCCAGGTTATGACAAGTGGCGCACTTCGCAATCTGAGAGGTTTTCTTTAGATTTGTTTATTCAAAACGTTTTATCTATAAAACCGTGCGTCCAAATCTTGGACTCTTTTCACCGTTGGATTCCTCGTGTCTAGATTTTTAAAACTAGATTCTATGTTGATAGATTTTGATGATTTTTTCATGAAAAAAGGGGACGTGAACTGGGAGCATGTTTTTTCCCTTTCCAGAAGCAAAATTGTGCCTCTCGCGAAAGCAAAACCATGCCTCCCACGAAAGAAAAAAAATAAACAACACATTTTTTTCGTTTCCGAGAGGCACGGCCATGCCTCTCACGGAAGCAAAACCGTGTCTCCCAGGGAAGAAAGAAAGAAGAAGAGAAAGCGTGATTTTTTTTATTTCCGAGAGGCACGGCCGTACCTCTCGCGGAAGCAAAACGGTGCCTCTCACATAAGAAAAAAAAAGGAACGTGTTTTTATTTCTGAGAGGCATGACCGCGCCTCTGGCGGAAGCAAACCATGCTTTTCACGAAAGCAAAACCGTGCCTCTCATCGAAGGAAAAAAATGCACTTTTTCGCACAATTTTTTTATTTTTTTGTCCAAAAGCTAGAAAAGACCGGTGAAAAGCCGGTAAGTCAAAAACTTCAGAAAAAATCATGTAAAAAGTCAAAAATGCGGACGGAAAATAAAAAAGCAAAATCCAGAGAAAGCGCCCAGAGCGCTACACGTGGCGCGCTCTCAGCCCACCCCTAAGTGATCGTTGGAGGGCTCTCGAAGGAGCGCTCACCAACTAGTTGCTCTCGCTTTCTGTTCTTTCACTGTGAGCGACCAAGCGGATCCTATTTCCCGCATAGGTCCGCTCATAGTCACGAAACGCATAACCCCTCACCGCATCATTTCTTACTCTAGTCCAGCCCACTTATTCCTTTTGTGTAGCACGGCGCGAAATACAACTAAAATAGTTATTTCTCAAAAAAAAACACTAAAATAGATTTTTTTAAGGGTGCCTCCCCTTCCGGTTTTGGGAAGAACCTTCCCAAACCGGTTTTATTTATTTTCTCGGTATCCTTTTCTGTTTATTTTTTGATTTTTCACTTCTTTGCATTTTCATTTTTTGTTTTTTTCATTTTCATTTTTTGAAATATAGAAACAAATTTTAAATATGTGACCAAAATTAACATTTTCTCATATTTGAAAATATTTATTAAATTTGGGAATATATTCTAAACTAGGCAAACAATTCTTGAAATCTTGTAACATTTCTCAAAATCATGAATATTTTTAAATTCTTGAATATTGTTTAAATTTGTGAACATTGTTTGGAATACCCAACCATTTTAAAAGTTCAAGATTATTTACGAAATCAATGATCATTTGCCAAATACGTATATATTTAAAAAATATGCAAAAACACAAAAAGGAAAAAATAAACATGGGACCGGCCTAAAGCTAGCGCTTTGGGGGGGGGGGGGGGGCGAGTGGCTGCACATTTCCTCCCTACTCCCTGCGTAGGTCGGGGCCCCGGTACCGAGCGAAGAATAGGATATTCCTTACATAGTAGTTTTTTTTTCCTTTTTGAGGCGAGTGGCTGCACCTGTCCTCCCTACTCCCTGCGTAGGTCGGGGAACAGGTACCGAGCGAAGAAGAGGATATTCCTTACATAGTAGTTTTTTTTTCCTTTTTGAGCATACCGTTAATCTATATCTATATATATATACCTAACCTATACCTTTACCTTTATTTTATTTTTACTAATAAACTATGGAGTGTTTCTGCCCGTCCGCCGTCATACGTTTATGTTTTATAAAAGAACCGTGATTTTTCCTTTAAGTAACCTGTGGTCCAACATTAAATGACTTTTCTCTGTTGGGCTTCGGCGCAACTACGGTAACCCCTATCTTGCGCTCCTGAGCGCTGGTAAGTCTTCCATGTTTGCCCAATTCGCTCTGTTTTCGGTCCATTTAGATCCCTGGCCTTTTATTATTTACAGAGAATAGATTAAACATGATAATATTATAACTTTGCAACCGTAAGTTGGATTAAAATAATTTATATATGTAATTTGATCAGAAAAATGCGTAGTTTCCAACCATGGTATTTGGTTCATGTTAACCACTTTAAAATTCTGTTAGGGCATAACCTTAATTAAACTAATTAATTACAATTGTGTATTTTGAAAAATGCTAACACACAATATAACTTGTATATGAATAATGTCATGAGGGCCTATATGGATCGAAGGGATATGAATTATAGGTTTTAATGGGATAAGGAGTAATAAAGAAAGGAGAGAATAAAGGGCGTGATCAGTGAGGATAAAATACGGGGATTCGAAAAAATGAAGGAGAGAATCGTTTTATTGAGATTTTCTCACGACTTGGTGCAAATTCCAAACATTGCTTCAACTTTCAAATAATGCCTTGGCTTGATTTTGTGTGTGAAAAATAGGCTCTTTAAGATTAGAATCGCCGTACAAAAACCATATCAAAATTATGTCTGTGTAGCATGGTTCCTGATGTACTATTGATATGAATTTCTGCTAGACCTAAGTGTGCGCCTCTCTGCCATGGCCGGACACAATTCATATGTTGTTGGGCCGTGCTGATGTATATTTCAGTGGACATGTCAATTATCTCTCCCGTTGCAACGCACAGGCATATGTACTAGTAGTACCTAAATGGGATAAATCGCACAAGGGCAGCACTACAATGGATCGGTCATAGAGTGGTTTTCATGTTTTTCCTTCTCCGTCTCACCCGTCGTTTTTCATTAATTTTCTTTTGTTTCTCACTTCTTGTTTTTTCTTGTTCGTCGGAATTTTCTTCCAAATTTTTAGTTGCTTTCAAGTTTTTTCCTTCTATTTTGATTTTATAATTCATTGATATATTTTTAGAATTCACAACCATTATTTAAAATTCATTGAGATTTGAATATTTGTAATTTTTTACATAATTTATGGTGTTTTAGTAATTCATAGAAATTTCTTAAAAGCATTATCTTTTGTACAACTAGTGAGCATTTAAAAATTGTTAAAAATTCTATGAACTCTTTTTAATGTGTAAATATTTTTATAAAATTGATGAGTATATTTACAATTCATAAAAAAATCTATACATTTCAGAAATTTATTGTTATTTTTAAACCTATGAACAAGTTTTGAAATCCATGAACTTTTATTCTTGCAATAATATAATTTCTAAATATGCGAAAAGATTGTTGTCTTTTCTTATAGTCATTTTTGTTTTTGTAGGAGCGCGTGCACTGATAAAGGAGTGAGGTCAGTGATAAGGGTGCGGCGAGCGAGCGATCTAGCTGGCGGGGCCGTTACACTGCGTAATTTACGGTCTATTTGTCACACAAAAGCAAGGAACCAACAATGGGGGAATTCACTAATTAATGGATACCCTTTGCAAAGATCACTTTCAAGTTCTCTGGTGTTCAGAAGTGGCCCACTGCATATTCACCACTTGTCACAATATTAAAGTTTTGGTGGGGTTGTCTTCCCACATGCGGAAGGCGCGAGTGGGCTTGTTTGTGCTACTTTTCTTATATTCGTTTTTTCAAAACTTTTTATCTTTTGAACCATGCGTCCAAATCATTTCTTATATCAAGATCTATGAAATTAGATTTCATGTTGATAGGTCTTGACGGACATTTTTCATTGAAAGCTTTATTTCAAAACGATACTAACTCATTCTTCAAAACAGTACTAACATGTGCTTCAGAAACTATACTAACTATGTTTCACGTTTGGGGAAGCACATGCTTTCAATCAAGAAGCATAAATATACTTCACGCGAAAGCACATTCGTGCTTCACTTTTTGGTTAGCATAGAAGCACTGCTATACTGCACGCGGAAGAACATGTTCCAACCAAACGTTAAAAAAAACTAGGAAAAAACCAAAAAAATAATTTAAAAATAAAAGCAGAAGAAAACAAAGTCAAAAACAAAAACACACCAACTGGAAAGCACCCAACATGCGACTCTGGGACGCACCACTGGCGGCACCGGAGCGCTCCCGTGCCTTGGAACGACCCCTGGAAAGCCGACCAAGGAGGGTACCCTTCAACTAGTCCATCCTAAGAATGGGAGGTTCCTAGCGGAGAACTCCCATTCGACGCTCTCTCGAGCGCGGGATGTAACGAACCGGCCTAGCAAAACATGAAAGTAGTGCTCGCTCGCATCTTGCTCGGCCACTTGCATCTCACTCGCTCGCTCGCATCTGGCTGGTTGACCAGTTGATTGTCTGACAATTGACTATTGGCATTTGAAATAAGTTCATAAAGTTCAACAAAAGTATATCTGAAAGGAATTCATTGAAAATGGTCGCAAATATGAAAAAGTTCATAAAAATGAAAAATAATCATGAATTTGAGAAAAGTTCATGAAGTTTTAAAAAGTTTGTAAATTTTAAAAAAAAGTCCAGAGCTAAAATTTCATGCATTTGATCATTTCCATGAGTTTGGAAAAAAGCTCATAGGTTACAAAATTCAGGAAATTTGAAAAAAGTTCATGAAGTTTGAAGAAAAAAAGCTAAAAGCTCATGCATTTGAAAAATGGTTGTGAGTTCAGAAAAAAGTTCCTGTGCTAAAAAAATCACAAATTTCATTAAAAAAATCATGGTTCTCGACAAAAATCACAAATTTGTTCACAAAAAATGAAACAAAAAGGGAGAAAAAACAAAAAGAAAAAAGACAACTGAAAAGGAAACAAAACAAGGAAGACAAAAGCATGAAGAAGAAAACCAAACTAGAAACCGAGAAAAACCCTGCTAGAAAACGTAGAAAGAAAAACAAAAACCAGAAGTCAATGGTCCAGCCCTCTACTAAACCTAGCATATATGTCCTTTCTACACATATGTTGCTTGGCTAGGTTTCAAAAATGTTATCAAAAACTAGTTCATGGTGTACTTTAAAAATGTTCGTATATACAAATAAATCATTTATTTTCTATGAAAAGCATAGATTTTATGTGTTCTACTTGTATGAATTACTCTGCATGTACTATAAATATATTCGTATATATGGCTGAACTTATTTACCCCGCAAAAATGGCTGATCTTATTTAAGAAATCATCGATATATAAAAATAGTGATATATTTAAAAATATGTACTCTTAGAAAACAACCATAGATTCCAAGAAATTTTCCGTACTCATATGAATGTATGTTCATGTATCATTAAAAAACTATGTTTAAAATAAATACATAATAAAACATATTTTAGGAAAAGTGTAAAGAAAGAATGAAAGGTAGTTAAAAACTAAAAGCAAGTAACGGAATAGAAAATAGAAAGGGAAATAAAAACAAAAATAATCAAAAAAGAGCTATTGGCTAGCCTCTTGTGTGTTACGCCTATTTTGATACGTGACTGTTTGATTGCCTCCACATTTTTCACGTTTTTTGTAAGACTGGCCTAGTAGAGCCTGTTTGAGGATATGTAGCCTCTGGGCATGTCATGCGTGTTGTTTGGTTGCGTACCCGTAGTCTAAATTACACTAGAAAGAACTTCCATATGAGAAAATGGTCTATTCAAGCGTTCCCCACAGCCTGACCGAGTGTTTTGAGCTTCATATTTTGTAAGTGCATGCAAGCATACGGATAAGCAAACAATCTTATCATGTTCCACTATGAACCTGAATGAGCCTCCTGCAGGCAACCAAACAAGCATTCTCAAACTTCAAACATAGGGGTTTTAAGAAAACGAAAGCCTCATAGGGTGTGAGCCTACCCTCCCAGGACCGTGCCACGTTCACTTTGAAAGAAAGCCCCGTTCCATTGATCTTCGAGGCTTCTAGAAAACTTGGCTAGTTCTGGTACCCAAAACTTGGTTAGTTTTTTTTCCAGTGAAAACTTGGCTAGTTTTATTTAAACACAGTACAGACGCAAGCGCTCATACATACGGATACACTCATCCTTATAAATGCATACACGCACACCCTATCCCATAAACACATTCGAGAGACTGAACCGACATATCATTTTTGAGATTTACGAAGTCGCCGATGGGAACGTCTCCTTCCACTAAAAATGCATCGCTGAAAATTCTGAAATAAACTTAGAAATAATGCGAATACCAGGACTTGAATCCTGGTGTCTGAAGATACCACTCTTCCTCTATAGTTGAACGTGCTGTCTCTATCTCTAGCCGAGAACTCGGAGCACCCATTTTTTACATTACGGAGCTGGTATCAGACTAGTCATCCAGGGCAAAATCCACAAATCTAACCTATGGACAAAATTATTTCACAAATTAAACTGTGTTCAAAAAAATTTCATTCAACTAACCTTTTTATGTAGCATCCGACATCTAGGCGTCACACTACATTATGCAGCGCCTAGCTCCCAGGCGCTACACGCCTAGTCAGCGTCGCACCCTAGACTGCCCGAAAAATGCTAAGTTAATGTGCAACGCCTACGAGCTAGGCGCTACACTATACAGTATAGTGCCTAGACAGTAGGCGCTGCACTACTCAGATCACAGCAGCTGCGGTAGGTGGCAATAGTATTTGCACGAGTGAGGCGAGTCAATGAATAGGGATTCATGATGTACTTTTATCATCAAATGGAACAGCGCAGCTGGCCAAATTGGTTGTTTGGTGGTTAACCATGATGGAAATAAACCTAGCAACCCTAGCACTACTATCTAGCCACGCGCTATGCATATAAATTACTCCGTGTGTGGCTAGTAATTTATGCTCCGTGTGTGTCGTCTTCCTTCCTCGGACCTAAGCATAAACATAAAGCTGTGATGTACGACGTATGAGATGATAAGAGTGCGAGCTGCTGCAACTGTTGTAATCCAAGTCGTGCAGCGCCTAGTGTCTAGGCGCTACACTATATAATATAAGCGCACGGATTACCGAGGCGTTGCGCTGACTTAGCATTTTTAGGGCGATGCAGTGCAACCGCAGTTAGGTGTGTAGTCTTTTGGTAGGCGCTGTATAAATAATGTGACGTCTAGATGTCGAGCGCTATACAAAAGGGTCAGCTGGGTAAATTTTTTTTAAACACAGTTCAGTTTGTGAAATGATTTTGTTCATAGGTCAGATTTGTCATTTCTGCCGTCATTCAGTCGATGCAAATTTATAGCCGTCCGTGTGATCAGTTACTTAAGGAGCAGTACGAACGAGTAGCCGAGTACACGCGGCCACGTGAAAACGGTACGTCCGCATAGCCCCACCATGGAACTGGATCAAGAGAACAGACGGAAGAACCTGTATTTGTACCGTCGTGTACTGTCGCCTAGCGTTGGCCGCCGCTGCTGGACCGGGCGCGCACTACACAAACACACCCTATGTGTGTCCGTCCGTCGTCCTCGGCATCCACCCACCGCCGTCCATGGTCTCACTCTCCTTGGTTTCTTCAGCTGGACGCATCTCCCTAAGCACCGTCCTGGCCACACACATACATACAGGTACCGAGCTCGATCTATCCGAACTGGCATCGCTACGGCCGTTATTACTCCGCTGAAACCAACTCTCGATCCGATCTGAGCTTCCGATGCGAAAAGGGACGTACCCCCCTCGCTTGACGACCGACCAGTACCCGTCGGCGGTACGGTTGCGGGTAGTGTTGGCCTGTCAGCCGTGGCGCCACCATGATCGATCGACCAGTGCCCTCCACCTTGCAAGCGCAGCATCAGCAGTTCAGCACCGACGGTCGCAAAGATGAAAGATGGACTCCCAGTCCTTTCCTTGGCTATACCTACGCTACTGCTAGCTAGTCCATCGGCGTCACCCCAGTGGGAGTGTCAGTGTGTGGCTCACGGCTCAAGCTCAACGTGACACCACTGACTCGGCCGTCCACCGAATCTCGCTGAGGGCACGTACATATGGATACATATATCCCATAACAAAAAGTAATTTAAAGCATCTATGTTTATTTTTTTTCTTAATGCAAGCTACAACTAATGGATCTCATTAAAAAATAAAAGATAAAGACTCTATTACACATACATCTCTACTATTCACTCCAAAATTTTCAGCTTTTGTCACCGGATCACATTTTTTCTCTCAAACACCCGTCTTCTGAAGAGGATCCCGCTTTATCCGTACCTACTCTACGTCATATCCGATCCTAATGACATGCGAGGCATCACCTTAAGGCTATGCATTGTACATGCCTTGAACCCACCACTGTGTACATGGAAGCTGAAGCAATGCTCGTATCTTGTAAAATCTCTGTGCAATTCCTTCCGGTGGTGGCCGAGAGCATCCCAAAGACAAAAACATGCATAAAATATCTACTCGAAACCTTGGCTGGCATCGGGAGGCGGTGATGCGTATGCGCATTGTCGCCGGCACCAACCCACCATGCCGCCACCGCTACCAACTCGCCGAGTTTTCAAGTGCGTTGTCTAGCTGGTCAACTCTGTCACGCGGCGACTGAGGAGGATTAGAGTAATTGGGGCGAGCGGAGCGGAAAGATTCCGATGAGCCCCCCGGCTTATCTTAAGCGAGTGAATGGTACGAGGGGAGAGCTGACAAAAACGGCGTGGGGCAGTGGACCGGGGGAGTGAAAAGGCAGAGCTCGATTTCTAAAGGACAGCTGCTGCTTTCCGCCCCTGGTCATGGTCCTGCCCCTGCGTCTGCATGCGATCGGAGTGGTTGCTCACTTTGAGTTGTTTCGTTGGACCATGGCATGGGCATGCACAATGCGATGCGTTGCTTGCAACGCCTTTTTTGTTTCGCTGGTAGATAATGTAATGTAACCCGATGGATGTGGTGGGCCAAGGTGAGTTGTTTGCGGTACCAAGTTTTACTCCGAGCTAAATTCGAGTTTGAGGGTGCGAGGTTTTTTGTAAGTGGGTCGTAATCGAGCAACTCTCAACCTAAGAAAATGTACTCCAACTGTAGAAAACTTTTTTTTTGACGAAAAACAGCATTGTGCTGATTTCATTCATTAAGATAGGATGAGATACCCCAAGAAATACAGGTCAAGGTTCAGGACGGCTGAAAGCCAGAAAGGGGAAGGAAAAGCTATACAAATGTACACTAGAAAAAGAAAGAAAGAAAGAAAGAAATTATCTCGCGCCTGTCCATTGTGCTCCTTTGAATCTAGCGATTCTCCAAAAATTCAGCTCATTGATAATGTTCTCAGCGACCTTCAGGAAGTGGTTTGCCTTGTTGTTGAATATGCGGCTGTTTCTTTCTTTCCAAACCTGCCAGGAAATCGCCATTATAAGTGATGATAGGTCATTTTTCCTGCCTGTATAATCCAGAGTCTTTAACCACCAGTCCAATATAGAGCCAGTATGAGCAATAGGTAAGAGATTGAATGGAAAATTATATATCGCCAGGCAATAGCCCCAGATTCCAGCCGTGAAAGGGCAGCTAGATACAAGGTGCAGACCATCCTCCCACCCTAAGTGGCATAATTGACAGATCGGGTTGTGAGGCCAACATCGCTCCATAAGGTTGCTCATGATCAAACATTTGCCCTGTACAAAGAGCCAACTGAAGAATCTTATTCTTGGTGGAACCTTGATATGCCAAATGATCTCAGGAAGAGGAGAATCAATCTTGCCCCAGAATTGACATAGGTAAGCTGACTTAGCATTATATCTTCCATCCGCTGACCATTTCCAAATGAACTCATCCTCCAGGTTGGACATTTCCAAATGAACTCAACCGTACAAAACTAACACCTACGATCAACAATGTACACGGTTACTCCCTCCCTGACCAAGGCCATGCCTAGGACGGCATCCCGCAACCTTGACTTCGAAGGTACTCCTTCTTGTAAATCTTTTTTGTCCTTTGATAATTGCAGAGTTTCTTCAAATATTATTGGCCTTGGAGTCTCATTGAGACGTAATGAGAAAGAGGTGGAATTTTCTGTTAGGTTTTTTAAGCAAATGGAATTCGATCGGCTTACGGTTGCTCCTGTTGTCGATTTATTCTGACTCTCTCATGTCGGATGAGGATGCTGATACCAATCATGATGTCAAACATCTCTCCTATCTGGTTAAAGACACTGAAGTAGACTTGGACGATACGGTACGCGACACTATGCTTTGTGAGCTTGTCGCGTCGGTACAAAAAACAAGTCTACTTCAGCGAAGAAAAGAGGGCGCTTGTTTAAGAGGGCGAAGTTATCTAAACATAAAGATGGTTTATCATGGGCGGTATGTTTTGAAATAGCAAAGGTCTTGGTGACTTGGCTAAACACAAACATATTGTCGACTGTGCAAGGGGTCATGCGTTGGACTTTGTGGTCATCACTGAGTCAGGTAAACGTGATTTCCAGACACGTAATCTTGACCACTTTTCATGTGGTTATGATTATGTATGGCGGTCTTACCCCATCCGGAAGGTCAGGTGTAATCTTGCTTGGCATCCACTCGACATACCTGGAACTTTTGTCCACATCGAAGGGTGAATATCACGTCAAATTTCACCTTGTAAACAAGTCTGCCAACTTCCTTTGGAGCCTGTTGGCTGTATATGGTGCCGCTCAAGAGGAGTTTAAGTCCGCTCTTAAGGAACATGTTAATACCTGTCGGGACAATCCTCACCCCATGTTAATAGGGGGGGGGGGGTTCAATATCCTTCGATGTCAGCAGCAAAAAAACAATGATTGGTTTGATACTAGATGGCCTTTCCTCTTTAATGTTGTTATCAACAACTTGGATCTGCGGGAGCTCACTATGTCTGTTTGTCAGTACACCTAGGCCAATAACTGATATTCCATCTCACGAAAAACTTGACCGGGTACCAGTAACTACCGACTGGGAATATAAATATCCCCTTGCCTCGGTACGGGCGCTAGAAAGAATTGAGGCCTTATCAGATCAGGCTCCATTGCTAACCGATTTTGATCAAACAACTCCAGGCTCTAACACTCCACAATTTAAATTCGAATTGGGATGGCTCACTAGATAGGGATTCCACGACTTGGTTAAGAAGGTGTGGGCGTGTCAACCTTGGGGTAACACGCCCTTCCAATGATGGAATAATTGAATTCGCACCTTGCATCGATTCCTTCATGGATGGGCTAAACATACCATTGGCATATACAAAAAAGAAAAGTTGTGACTATCTATCTTAATCGATGCCCTTGATAAAATTGCGGAGGTGAGGCCCCTTTTTGCTATTGAGATTGAGCAAAAAAGTCATCTGAATGAACAGATTGTGTGCCTTTTATGCGAGGAAGAGTGTCGGTGTCAAAACCGGCGGATCTCGGGTAGGGGGTCCCGAACTGTGCGTCTAGGCGGATGGTAACAGGAGACAAGGGACACGATGTTTTTACCCAGGTTCGGGCCCCCTCGATGGAGGTAATACCCTACTCCTGTTTGATTAATATTGATGATATGGGTAGTACAAGAGTAGATCTACCACGAGATCGGAGAGGCTAAACCCTAGAAGCTAGCCTATGGTATGATTGTTGTTCGTCCCTACGGACTAAAACCCTCCGGTTTATATAGACCTTTGGATAGGGTTAGGGTTACACAGAGTCGGTTACAATGATAGGAGATCTACATATCCGTATCTCCAAGCTTGCCTTCAACGCCAAGGAAAGTCCCATCCGGACACGGGACGAAGTCTTCAATCTTGTATCTTCATAGTCTAGGAGTCTGGCTAACAGTGATAGTTCGGCTATCCGGACACCCCCTAATCCAGGAGTCCCTCAGTAGCCCCCGAACCAGGCTTCAATGGCGATGAGTCCGGCGCATTGATTGTCTTCGGCATTGCGAGGCGGGTTCTTCTCCAAATTCCATATTCTTGCCGAATAGTGTCAAACCACGATAAATGCTGCGCTCCTTGGCTTCTACGCCCAATAATGGCCATCTTCCACGTGTTTGAATGAATGCGAAAAGCCGTGGTATTTTTATACTTACCCCCTAGCTGCAAATCAGCCGCCTATAAAAGGCGAGGATCTAGATCTGAGTCACACCATCCCCCTCATGAGCTTTCATCGGGCGCCTCTTACAAAAACCCAGTCCATCATGGACAACCGACGCGGCTCCTCCTCTCGCGCTCCCAGCCCTCAGTCTGGAAATTGGGAGAGATGCTCAGTCCCGCATCGCGAGCTAGTTATACTCCAAACCAAGGGATTTCTTCCCCGACCTTCATGGTTCGGTTCGAGCCGGACTTGCCACCTACAAGGGCGGAAAGCAAGCGGAGAGTGTCCCGATCCCTCCAAAGGAGAGCGGGTATGCTTTGTCTCTTATCTAGTAAGAGGACTCGGATTTCCAATTCATCCGTTTCTCAAGGGGCTCTTGGAGTTCTCTGACCTCCAGTTACACCACCTTACGCCTGCCTCCATTTTGCACATCGCGGGCTTTGGCCCTTTGCGAACTGTTCTTGGGCATCGAGGCTCATTTTGCGCTGTGGAAGAGATTATTACGCCTAGTACCCCGTTCTCATGAGGTTCAATATATCAAGTGGGCGGAGCGAACTATGGCGCATCGCGGGACGGATATCTATCCGGAACCCGAAGAAAGCGTCCGAAGACTGGCCTTGAATGGTTTACATGGAGGACGTCCGCTGCCGGATCTGTTCGGATCGGCCTTAGGAGTTTAGCAATGCTCCTCAGAAGAAGCGCCTAAGCCGGGCGCCATGAGCCGCCAGAGGAAAATGACGGGGCGTCCTTTACTTGATGAGCCGAATAAGATTCTTGGCTCATGCCGGATTGACCATGATTGGAGTCATGGCAATCTGCATTATGAAAGTGCAGCCGCTCCAATATAGGGGCCACCCATGTGGGACTTCAACGGGAGGACGATGCCACCCGCCATGGCATAAAGGGCCGGGATCGGTCACCGAACTGGTGAAGACCTTGTCCGCCATGTATAAAGGGGAGGAGGAGGATTTTCTCCACGTCAGCCCATTGAGCGGGTTTTCTTCGAATAATCCTCGAAGTTGGGTAAGCAAACATCTTTGTGGCCTGCCCGATCCATGTTCCCGTGGTTAAATATCTCATTTCATGGTTTCTCTGTGAGGAACTGCGCCGGGCCGTGGAGAAGATACACAGCCCGCCCCCACAACCCGAGGATCTGGAATGGTCCCTCGATCCGGCCTCCGAAGAGGACCCGGATATAAAGGTGGAGCTGATCGACGGGGTGTTCCACCAACTTAGCATCGACAACGCTTTGGTCGCCATTACGACCGATTACCCCGGAATACTTCCAGCCTCACAAGTAACTGAGACCGAGGTCCCAATATTCTGATAAGGACCCATCCGTGCTTATTTTCTTGATCACCGTATACCAATGGTGTTTCGCAGGGGGTGCCTTCGAGGCAGGAGGCCGAGCTCAGCGGCTAGCCAACAAGGCGATCGGCCCGCTAAAAAGAAGTGCGGTCCGGATCGAAACTCCGCCCATAGCGGTATGGCGTGTCACCATATTCCCAGGATTGATTCCTGGAAGGCATACTAACGCTGGTGCTCTTTTCAGGAAAAAGAGCGCTCGCCGGACTGAGTCCGGAGAGGTTGCCAATCGAACCTCCGCCAGCCAGGCTCCAATGCCGGGTCCAGAAGCGGAGGCGAGCACGAAGCGTGCGTCGGATGCTCCTCCGACAGAGGATGCCGACTGATTGTCCGCCACCAACTCCGAGGTGGAGAGCGCCATGAATCACAGGCCCCGCCGGACAGTTCTTCGTGACGCATGTTTCTCCCAAGAGGCCTTGAATGCCTTCAATTCGGGAGATGCGCACCTCCGTGCCGCTCAAGATAGTCTAGCGAGCCACGGAGGCGGTATGTAAAGGACATACGGGTGAGGAATTTTAGCGATTATATATGCCAAGAGCCCCGAGACTTAAAATAGTTAGAATAACTGATTTAAGGATCATTTGTTATCTGAGGATCTTACAAAAAGAATACCCGACTGTCCGGGAGCTTGAAGAATGCAAGGCCCAACTTGAGGCCCGCACTAGCCGCTTCTGAGGGGAGCCATAGAGACCCCCTCTGGTAATATATGCCTCAAAAGATAAATAGTTTATGAAGTGTGGCGTGTGTGTAAATCTGACAATAATATTGCAGATGGCGCCGGACTAGATCCGGACAAGCAACAGCTCTTGCGCCGGTTGAAGGCCGGGCAGAGCGTGCTTACGAGGGTGCGGCAGGAGAAAAATAACCTCCAAGATGCCAACACCCAACTGGGTGAGGAACTAAAGGATGTTCGTGCCGGTTAATGCGACTCCGTAAAGGAGAATCGGCGGCTTCGCGGCATTTTTAGTAAGTGCTTGAGCGAACTTTGAAAGAGTTCAGCGAGGAAGGCGGCTAACATAAACATGTATGTAGGTTTGCTCACAGTCGTCACGAGGAGGAGATGCCCGATTCTTGGTGATCTTCTTCCCCAAAGCTGCGTCGGCTACCGCGAAACGAAGTTCGGCAGGTGATGAAAAGCGTCGCCAGTGCCTTGTGGCCATCTATCTCCTTGCCCGAAGGCATTGGGGAGCTGGCGAGGCGGCTTCAAGGAGCAGCGGCGCTTCCGACTATGGAAGATATCAGCCTGCCGTCAAAGGCGCCAGGAGGCACAGGCCATGGTAAAGACGCGGTACACGAAGGTGACCCAAACCACATGGTCGAGGTCGGACTGTGGGGCTGATGGGAAGGAGATCCTGTAAGCTTAGTGTACGGCCAAGTAGAATTGGCCGCCAAGTATTCCCAAAGAAGATTGTAAATTAGATAGCCTATTAGATGGCATTGAGGAGGAATACAATTAGTCGAGTTGACTATGTAATTGAATATGACATGAAAAATGTCTTCTAGCGGATTGTAGATCGTTTGTCATAAGCGGACCTTTCCGCGACCTCGGGACCCAATAGTCGGAGTGTGTCCGAATACCCTCACGGTTATGTAAGAACCGGGGCATGCATGGAGACAAGGCGTAGGGGTCATTATTCATGTATCAGACAAAGTGCCCAACTAGTTATGTTATATTACATGGATAGTAAGAAACATCTTCCGGAGAGAATAGTTCCGTTAGGGTTCCTTTCCACAGGAGGCATGCCCTAAAGTGCATGTCCAAACTGCTAAGAAAGCGAGAAAATCATTTGGGGGCAGATGGATAAATAGTTAAAAATCATCTTCAGTTCACCGTTGAATATTCCCTTAAGAACACTAGCTTTCGGCTTCACCCACCGAGGTACACATCCGGTGACCGGCAGTAACAATCGCAGAGGTGCTCCCTTTACCACCTAGCCGAACAATCGGGAGCGTAGGGGTAAGCACGTGAGCCAGCAACCCAGCTTGGCCAAAACTTAAGTCATATCGATGCATATAATGATGAGTAAAAGGTACATGCGGAAGTTTGACACATGTGTTGGGCATGAAGCCCGTATAAATAAGCTTCATTAAAGAAGCCCCGAGGTATAATGAGCGCGGACAGCGCATCAAGTATGTTGAACAAAGCGCAAATGAGCCTCTAAAGGCTTCAAGAAGAAGGAGGAGGAAGGAGAGAAATAAAAGACAACAAAAATAGAAAATGTGGACGGAGGAAGGAGACGAACTCGGAGTCCGGTGCTTAGGCGTAGAATCTTTGTAGAAGGGCTGCATTCCATGGGTTCGGCTCGAGTCGGTTATCCGATGCGTTTCGCAGACGGTATGCTCCGCCGGTCAGGACCTGGTCGATGATGAAGGGACCTTCCCATTTGGGCTTGAGCTTGTCCTTTTTCTTGTCCGGCGAGCGTAGAACTAGTTCGCCAACGTTGTAAGCTTTGGCCCGTACTTCCCGCTTTGATATCTTCGAGCCTCATCGTTGATAAAATGTGGAGCGAAGCTTTTGCCATGTTGCGCTCCTCCTCCAATGCGTCAAACTGTCCTGCCGATCGAGCTCGGCTTCTCTTTCTTCATACATGCGCCAGGTGAGTCATGAATTATGTCACGAGGCAAGGCGCCTCGGGCCGTACACCATAAAAATGGTGTGAATCCGTAGTACGATTCGGCGTGGTCCGGTGAGCCCCGTGAGTACGGAGTCGAGCTCCTCAACCCAATGTGTGTTAGATTCCTTGAGGGACCGCACTAGTCTGGGTTTAATGCCGCTCGTGATTAGACCGTTTGCTCGCTCGACTTGGCCGTTGGTTTGAGGGTGATAGACTGAGCCGTAATCGAGCTTGATGCCCATGTTTTTGCACCATAATTTGACCTCATCAGCCGTGAAGTTGGTGCCGTTATCAGTGATGATACTGTGGGGGATGCCGTAACGGTGCTCTACCCCTGATATGAAATCTATCACCGGGCCGGATTCGGCCGTTTTAACAGGCTTGGCCTATATCCACTTGGTGAATTTATCCACCATGACCAATAGGTATTTTTGCTTGTGGGTTCCTCCCTTAAGGGGTCCAACCATGTCAAGCCCCCATACTGCGAACGGCTAGGTGATGGGTATAGTTTTGAGGGCGGTGGGTGGCATGTGGCTTTGGTTAGCAAAAAGCTGGCAACCGACGCATCGTTGGACTAAATCCTGCGCATCCGCCTCGGCCGTCGGCCAATAAAATCCTGTCACGGAAGGCCTTGCCTACAAGGGCCGGGCTGCGGCGTGGTGCCCACCCGGTCCGCATGAATTTCAGCGGAGGTTTCGCCCTTCCTCTTCGGAGATACACCTTTGAAGGACTCCTGTAGTGCTTTTCTTATAGTGCTCTCCCTCATGGTCTTTATAGGATTTGGATCGCCGTACAATGCAGCGAGCCTCATTTTGGTCTTCGGGGAGTTCCTGCCTAGTTAGGTAGGCTAGGAATGGTTCCATCCACGGGGCGATAACCGCCATTATTTCGTGAGCGGAGGGTGTTATCTCGGTGGCAGAGCCTCCGATTGTGTCAGAGTGTTCGGTGTCAGGCAGTGCGGTTGGGTCCGGATTGTTATTTCCGGACTCCCCTTCCCATAGTACGGATGGCTTGAACAACCGTTCCAGGAAGATGTTGGGCGGGATGGCATCGCGTTTTGCACTGATGCATGCCAATACGTCTGCCTCCTGGTTGTTATCCCGGGCTATATGATGAAATTCGAGCCCTTCGAACCGTGCTGACATTTTTAGGACCGCATTGCGGCACGCTGCCATTTTTGGATCTTTGGCATCAAAGTCTTCGTTTATTTGAGATATCGCGAGGTTTGAATCCCCGTGCACCTCTAGGCGTTTAATGCCCATGGAGACTGCCATCCGGAGGCCGTGCAGAAGGGCCTCGTATTCGGCTGCGTTGTTGGAGTCCGTATACATTATCTGAAGGACGTATTGGACTGTGTCCCTGGTTGGGGGCGTTAGGGACGACGCCAGCCCCAGGCCCGGCCAACATTTTGGAGCTGTCAAAGTGCATGATCCAATTGGAGTATGTGCCGTACTCTTTAGGGAGTTCACCGGTCCATTCGGCCACGAAGTCGGCCAAAACCTCGCGACTTAATAGCTCGTCGTGGCTTATAGGTTATGTCGAATGGAAGGAGCTCTATGGCCCATTTAGCAATCCGGCCCGTCGCGTCATGGTTGTTTATCTTGTCGTTAAGAGGTACTTCGGAGGCTACCGTTATCGAGCACTCTTGAAAGTAGTTTCGCAGCTTCCGGGATGCCATAAACACCGCGTATGCTATCTTTTGATAATGTGGGTACTGGGACTTGCATGGAGTTAGGACAGTGGACACAGAGGAAACCGGTGTTTGAAGAGGGAACGGTGTCCGTCCGTTCTCATTCGACGACGAGCACCGGTGACAACTTGATGTGTTGCGGCGATATATAATAGCATTGGTTCGCCCGTTGGCGCCGCCAGACCGGATTTGTTGCCAATATGGCTTTTATTTCTTCGAGTCGCCGTGGCGGCATCCGAATCCACTCGAAGTGTTCGGTCTTGCGCCGGAGGAGGCGGTAAAGGGTAACGCCTTTTCTCCCAAGCGGGAAATAAAGCGGCTTAGAGCCGCTCGCATCGATCAATTTTTGTATTTGTTTGAGGTCTTTTGGAATATCCAATTGTGACATAGCTCGGATCTTGGCTGGGTTTGCTTCAATTCCTCTACGGACACAATGAAGCTCGGGAGCTTTCCTACTGGAACGTCAAGACGCATTTTTCTGGATTGAGCTTAATGTCATATTTTCGGAGATTGTCGAATGTGAGCCTCAATCGTCTACTAGAGTTTCGACATGCTTGTATTTTACGACGACGTCATCTACATATGCTTCCACTGTTTTGCCGATCTGGTTTTACGGACATATACGAATCATGCTTGATATATGTTGCGCGGCGTTTTTGAGCCCGAAGGGCATTGTGTTGAAGCGAGAATGGGCCGTATGGAGTGATGAATGTTGTTGCCGCTTGGTGCGGCTCCGCCATATTGATTTGGTGGTAGCCGAATGCAGCGTCGAGGAAGCACAATGAGTCGTGTCCTGCTGTTGCGTCGATAATTTGATCAATGCGAGGGAGGAAGGGATCCTTTGGGCAAGCCTTATTAAGGTCTTTGAAATCAACACATAGGCGCCGAGATTTATCCTTCTTTGGTACCATCACCAGATTTGCTAGCCAGTCCGGATGTTTTATATCTCGATGAATCCGGCTTCCGGAAGTTTGGCTAGCTCCTCTCCCATGGCTTTGTCTCTTGGGTTCGGAAAAAGCGCCAAGAGCCTGTTTGTTGGCTTGAATCCTTTTAGGATATTTAGGCTGTGCTCGGCCACCGACGTGGGATTCTGGCATGTCCGAAGGGTGCGGGCAAAAATGTCCCGATTTTCTCATAGAAATTCTCGTAGTCTGGCGTCTACATCGGGGTTTAATTGTGCCCCAATGGAGGCCGTCTTTGCAGTCCGTTGGGTGGACTTGGAATTTGACTATTTCATCCGCTGGTTTAAAAGAGGTGGACTTGGATCTTTTATCAAGTATTACATCGTCCCTGTTCACCGTGGAGCGCATCGCAGTGAGTTCCTCGGCCGCTAGGGCTTCGGATAGTGCCTCGAGGGCTAGTGCGGCTGTCTTGTTTTCGGTGCGGAGTGCTATGTTCGGACCACATGCGAGAGTAATGTTTCCGTTAGGTCCGGGCATTTTAAGCTTCATGTACCCATAATGGGTTATAGCTTGAAAAATTGTGAATGCCTCGCGCTCTAATAAAGCGTGATATCCGGTGCTGAATGGGGCCACTTGAAATGTGACCTCCTCGGAGCTGTAATTGTCCGGCAAGCCGAACACTACGTCCATTGTGATTTTTCCTGTGCAGCATGCTTACCGGCTAGGGATTATTCCTCTGAAGGTTGTGCTGCTTCGCTCAATGCGGTTCGATCTATTTCCATTTTTGGAGGGTTTCCTCATAGATGAGGTTTAGTCCTCTGCCGCCATCCATGAGTACCTTAGTAAGGCGAAAAGCCGCCCACTATTGGACCGAGGACCAATGCGGCCGGTGCTTGGGCTGTTCGAATTTGGGTTAAATCGCGGCATTAAAGGTAATAGGAGTGTCACTCCATGGATGTATTGTTGCTACTTGGTAGACTTCGGCAAGGTTGCGGAGTGTTCGTTTCCGCATGTTATTTGATGCTAAAGTCTCGAAGACTGTTAATACCGTACTGGTGTTGCTGGGCTGGGATTCTGAGGCTAGAAGCTCTTCGCCACTTTTGGCCACCTGCCGTAGTATCCAACATGCTCGAAGGCTATGAGTTGGAGTGGCGCCCTCTGTGCTATGAATTTTGCAGGGTCCGTTTAGCCAACCCTCCAGTACGGTTCCGTGCACTTTAGGGGGGGTTTTATTTTTTGATATATAACCCAGGTGCTTGATGATGATGCACCCTTTTGTTTCGGACTAGGGCTGTATTCGGGGCCGGATTATCCCAAAATTTACTTTCGGTTTTACAAGCACTCTCCATCGCACAATACTTTTGTACTATGGTCGCCAAGTCAGCAAAGCGTGTAATTTCGCGACGACTTATGGCGTTTAGGATTCCCTTGTCCATGCAATTATTGCAGAAAAGTGAGATTGCGTCCTCCTCTTGGCAGTCCTTTATCCTGTCCATAACCGGGAGGAATCGCCCGATAATGATGTCTTTGTTTCAGCGGGCTCTTGCCGAATTCGGGATAGATCGCTAATGTTTGGGTGGGCGGGTGGAACTAGATCCGGAACCCGTCAAAATTAAGACTCGAGGGCCGAAGTTTCGAACTTGGAAGTTTGGATTTTTGAATACTATCCAGTTGAATCCAACCCGCCTCCCCGACTTTAAGTTCGTGGCTTGATCGACATCCGTCCCTCTGCGGGAATCCGGCATGGAGGGATCGGGAATCGGACGTAGCTAGTCCTTAAGATAGAAGAAGAATCGCCGTATTGCTCCTCTATCACAGCAACATGATGGGTAGCTTGGGGAGAGTTGATCTCTCTCAGATCGGTTTTAGGCCCGATCTGGTCGTAGTCTGTGGAGACTGCAAGGGCGGCGATGCAATCCAAGAGCTCGTTTACGGAGGAGAGCTCGATCGGATCTAACTGTTCGGCAAGTTCCGAGTTAACATGAAGATTGGTTTCGATGACTCGAGAAGTCATCGTCGGTGCGGTGGCCGAACTGGCGGTCATAAGAAAACCACCTAGCCGAAGAGTCTAACCAGTGGCCAAGGTTCCTTTGGTGATAGTATCGTCTTTAAAGACGGGATGAGGCATCCTTCCTGACGGCGACGGCATAGAGGAACTCTCAATGAAAGCACCAATGTCGGTGTCAAAACCGGCGGATCTCGGGTAGGGGGTCCCGAACTATGCGTCTAGGAGGATGGTAACAGGAGACAAGGGACACGATGTTTTTACCTGAGTTCGGGCCCTCTCGATGGAGGTAATACCCTACTCCTGCTTGATTAATATTGATGATATGGGTAGTACAAGAGTAGATCTACCACGAGATCGGAGAGGCTAAACCCTAGAAGCTAGCCTATGGTATGATTGTTGTTAGATCCTCACGGGCTAAAACCCTCCGGTTTATATAGACACGGATAGGGTTAGGGTTACCTGAGTCGGTTACAATGGTAGGAGATCTACATATCCGTTTCGCCAAGGTTGCCTTCCACGCCAAGGAAAGTCCCATCCGGACACGGGACGAAGTATTCAATCTTGTATCTTCATAGTCTAGGAGTCCGGCCAACGGTGATAGTTCGGCTATCCGGACACCCCCTAATCCAGGACTCCCTCAAAGAGATTAAAAGGTACCAACGGTGCAAGGCCGACTCGCTTGTTCAAGGTGATGACAATACGAAATACTTTCAAATCTAGCCAATGGAAGGCATAGAAAGAAAAGTATTTTCGCTCTTGACCAGGACGAAAGCCGTATCAAGGGGGATGTGTCGCTCAGAAACTTTATTACTAAGTATTACAAAGTGCTTTTTGGATCTTCAGCTGAAATTTCCTTTACGTTGGATGAGTCCAATACTCATGGCATCCCACAAGTTTCGGAGGCGGAAAATGATATTTTAACCTCTCCATTCACTGAGAAGGAAATTCAGACCACAGTGTTTCAAATAATGGAACAAAACAAGGCCCCTTCTCCAGACGGTTTATCGGAGGAGTTTTATCAATATATTTTTTGGATATGATTAAGGTGGACTTGGTTCAGTTGTTTAACCAACTACATACCGAAAACCTTGACATTGCGCGTTTAAACT
Source organism: Aegilops bicornis (assembly GCA_021605145.1). Taxonomy (NCBI): domain Eukaryota; kingdom Viridiplantae; phylum Streptophyta; class Magnoliopsida; order Poales; family Poaceae; genus Aegilops; species Aegilops bicornis. Next base: position 187,830,223 of record CM038671.1, on the reverse strand, counting down.
TTGAGGAAATTATTTTACTGCCCAAGACTAAGGAGGTAGTCGTATTCAACAATATCGACCGATTTTCCTCCTAAACATCAGCTTTAAAATCTTTATGAAGGTTGCAGCAAATCGATTGAACGGGGTGGCTGACCATGTGGTCAAACCCACACAAACAACGTTTATGCATGGGCGCAACATGCTAGATGGAGTGGTTGCGCTGCATGAAACTGTACATGAGCTTCACCGTAAAAGTTGAGCGGGGTTAACTTTTAAATTGACTTCCAAAAGGCCCATGATAAAGTAAAATGGCCCCTTTTTTGCAAACTTTATGCATGAAGGGGTTTTCACCAAAATGGTGCTGATGGGTGTCGGTGTCAAAACCGGCGGATCTCAGGTAGGGGGTCCCGAACTGTGCGTCTAAGGCGGATGGTAACAGGAGGCGGGGGACACAATGTTTACCCAGGTATGGGCCCTCTCGATGGAGGTAATACCCTACTTCCTGCTTGATTGGTCTTGATGATATGAGTATTACAAGAGTTGATCTACCACGAGATCGTAGAGGCTAAACCCTAGAAGCTAGCCTATGATTATGATTGTTGTAGTCCTACAGACTAAACCCTCCGGTTTATATAGACACTTGAGGGGGCTAGGGTTACACAGTCGATTACAAGGAGGAGATCTACATATCCGAACTACAAAGCTTGCCTTCCACGCAAAGGAGAGTCCCATACGGACACGGGACGAAGTCTTCAATCTTGTATCTTCATAGTCCAACAGTCCGGCTAAAGGATATAGTCCGGTTGTCCGAGGACCCCCTAATCCAGGACTCCCTCAGTAGCCCCCGAACCAGGCTTCAATGATGATGAGTCCAGCGCGCAGATTGTCTTCAACATTGCAAGGCGGGTTCTTCTCCAAATTCTGAGTACCTGTAGAGTAGTGTCCGGCTTCCCATGAATGTTGCACTCCTCGGCTTCTGCGCCCAATAATGGCTATCCTCCACGTGTCGAGCGAATGCAAGAAGTCGGGGCATTTTTACACTTGCCAGCCCAACCATGTAAGTAAACCGTATATTTAAATAGACAGGGATCCTCAGATCCAGATCACACCATCCTCCCATAGCGAGCATCCATCGGAGAGCGCCCGGAAAAATCCATCCCATCATGGCCGGCCATAGCAGCTCCTCCTCTCTCTCATGTAGCCCTAAGCCGGGCAATTGGAAGAAGTGTTCTATTCCCCACGGCCAATTAGTAGAGTTACAGACCCAAGAGTTTCTCCCTCCTGCGTATATGGCCCCCGTCCGAGCCGGATTAGCCACTTATAATGGTGGGGAGCAAGCAGAGAGCTTTCCGAACCCATCCATGGGGGAGCGGGTATGCCTTGTCCCTTACTTATTGAGGGGACTCGAATTTCCAATCCATCCGTTCCTCCGCGGGCTCCTAGAGTTCTACGGCCTCCGGCTGCATAATTTTACTCCCGCCTCCATATTACACATCAGCAGCTCATTACGCCCTTTGCGAGCTATTTTTGGGCTCTGAAGCTCATTTCGAGCTATGGAAGAGGCTATTACGCCTCGTACCACAGCCTGAGGAGGTCAATATATCAAGTGGGCGGAGCCGAGATATGGCTCATCGCCGGGACCGGATACCTGTCCGGTACTCCGAGGAAGACGTCCGAAGACTGGCCTTCAGAGTGGTTTTATATGGAGGACGTCCCCCTTCCGGACCCTATTCGGATGGGCCTTCTGAAGTTTAGTAACGCCCTTTGAAGAAACACATATTTGGCGCCCTCGGAGCCCCCAGGAGGAAGATAACGGAGAAGTCCTTTATCTCATGGACCGGATAAAGATGCTGGCCAAATCAGGATTGACAATAATCGAGGTTATGTCAATATGTATAATACTGGGGGTGCAGCCACTTCAGTATCGGGGACACCCCATGTGGCACTTCAATGGAGAAGACGATGCCACCCGTTGCGGTCGTAAGGGACCGGACTCCATCGCTGCTTTAGCGAAAATACTGTCCGATTTATATAAAGGAGAGGAAGAGGAGTTCATCCGCATTAAGCCACGGGATGGATTCTCCATGTACAACCCCCCAAGCTGGGTGAGCTGCTACCTTTTACTCCTAACCTTCCCGCATTTTTCGTCATAGGTATTTACCTTGCTATTTCATAGCAGGAACTGCGAAAAGCTGTGAGGGAGGTCCACAACCCGCCTCCACAACCAGAGGACCCTGACCGGGCCCTCGACCCCGGACTCAAAGAAGATCCATACACATTTGTGGAGCTCACCGACAGGACGTTCTATCAATTAAGCTATGGCGGCGCCTTGGTGGCCATCATAGCCGATTATCCTAGACTACTCCCTGCGTCGCATGTAAGTAAAACCGGAGTCCCAACTTCCAAGAAGGATCCCTTTTTCGCACTTCACCTACCGCACACATATGGTGTCTTATAGGGAAGGTCTTCGGGACGCCATGCCGAACCCTTGATGACTCACCAACAAGGGCACCGAACTGGGTAGGCTTAAAAGGAAGGCGGTCAGATCGAGATCTTTGTCGTGAGGTACGAAAAAGAACCCCGCCTGTGGTTGTCGTCTTTTAAAATGTAACAACGTCCATGTTTTCTAGCAGAAAAACGCCGGACTATATCCGGAGAGCTCGCTGCCACGCCTCCACCAGCCGAGCTACAGAGCCGGACTTAGAGGCAGAAGCTAACGTGGGGCCAACACTGGACGTTCCTCCTATAGAGGATGCGGATAGGCTGTACGCTACGAATTCCAAAGTGGAGAGTGCCATGAATCACATGCGTCACCGGGCCTTGCTCCGCGACGCTTGGTTCTCTCAGGAGGCATTCGATGCCTTCAACTCAGGAGACGCGTACATCCGAGCTGCTCAAAATGGCCTGGCCAGAGCGACGGACTAGTATGTAAAGGATATACGGGTAAGAAAATCTGATAATTATGTACACCGGTAGCCTCGAGACTTGAAACAGTTGGCACAACTGATTTGAGGATCATTATATGCGAGGTTCTTCTTGAGAAGAATACCCAATTGTCTCAAGAGCTGGAGGAGTGCAAAACCCAACTACAGACGCGATTGCCGCAATGAAGGAGTCCGAGAAGGCCCCATCTGGTAACACTTGTTTCTATCAAAAAGAATGACATGTACCAGTTAGTATTCGGCATGCATGCAAATCTAACAATAGATTCTGCAGATGACCCCGGAGTGACTCCGGGGTTCGTGCGAGGGGATGAGCAACATGCTCAACGACAGCTAAAGGCCGGCGAGCGCGTGCTTACGCAAGTTAGGCGGGAGAAAAATGATCTCCAAGATGCCAATACCCGGCTCGGCGTTGAACTGAAAGATGTTCGAGCCCAGCTTGCGGACTCCGTAAAGGAGAACAAGAGGCTTCGACGCGGCATATTTAGTAAGTGCTTGAATGAACTTTTATAGAGTTCGGCGAAGAAACCGGCTAACAGAGTTAAAACTGTAGGTATGCTGACGGGTCGTCCCGAAGAGGAGATTGAGGGAGTCCTGGATTAGGGGGTATCCGGACAGCCGGACTGTGTACAACGTCCAGACTATTGAAGCATGAAGATACAAGACTCAAGACTTCGGCCCGTGTCCGGATGGGACTTTCCTTGGCGTGGAAGGCAAGCTTGGCGATCTGGATATTATGTTTCCTTCCTTGTAACCGACTCCATGTAAACCCTAGCCCTCTCCGGTGCCCATATAAACCGGAGAGGTTGGTCCTTAGTAGGCCGATCACAATTACAATCATACCATCATAGGCTAGCTCTTAGGGTTTAGCCTCTATGATCTCATGGTAGATCTACTCTTGTACTACCCATATCATCAATATTAATCAAGTAGGAAGTAGGGTTTTACCTCCATCGAGAGGGCCCGAACACAGGTAAACATCTGTCGTGGCCCTTGCTTCCTATTACCATCAGCCTTAGCCTTACGTGATCGGGACCCCCTACCCGAGGTCCGCCGGTTTTGACACCGACATTGGTGCTTTCATTGAGAGTTCCTCTGTGTTGTCGCTACGGGGCTCGATGGCTCCTTCAATCACTGTCAATAACACGGTACTAGACAGTCACGACGAGCACGTCTTAGACCTGCTATCGGACAAAGCTCGGGGTATCACCCCCGCAGTAGCCTCAGACCTAAATCCGGAGCAGGCTGCGTTGCCTGAGGACGGAGGGCTGGACCCCGCCCCGCAGGTCGCACAATTATCGGTGGTGGAGCCGAACACGGGCCTTACCTCTGTGGTGGCCTACGACTTCGGACCCCCGGACTCGTATCCGGATGTTGAGTCCGGTCCGTGCACTCCCGAGCCGGTCGAGCCAGGTTGGGCTCCGGTAATGGAGTTTACCGCCGCGGACATCTTTCGGCACTCGCCCTTTTGCGACATGCTGAACTTGTTGAAAACTCTTTCTTTGATAGAAATTTCTGGGCCAAACTACGTCCGGTTCGAGTGGGAAGCAGGCGATGAAGAAATTCGTTGCCCACCCACCACCCACTTCATAGCCACGATCGATGATTTAACCGGCGTGCGACTTGACTCCAAAGACATCGACGGTATGGACGACGATGCAGGAGAAGATGCGGAATCTCTGATGGCGCGGACTTCCCCCTCGTCACACGACATATACATGGTGGATACGCCCAAAGAGGACAAAGGCGACAATCCGGACGATAAAACCCCCGGACAAAAGCCAAAGCGACGGCAGACGCTGTTCTAAGTCCAGTAACAGTAAAAATAGTGACAAGAGCGCTAGAAGGATCGATACTACAATCAACTCCGAAGGCAACAACGACCATATGGATCCAGCCATGGAGCAGGATGAACCAGGTCACCCCGAACACAGTTCGGAGAAGACCCCCGAGGATAATGATCCCGACGGACAAGGTCATCAAACCGAACCAGCACAGGAAAACAGTCCGGGCAATGATGCAATCCCAGAAAAACATGCGGAACGAGATAACCTCCACAGAAAGCTCACGACCACCGCAAGAAGCCTAAAGAAGAAGAAGCAACGGCTCAAAGCCGCACAGGAAACGCTCAAGCATAGATGGAACAAAGTGCTAGACACTCAAGAAAGATACGACGATGATCGTCGTACAAAGAGCTATCCAAAACGCAAGCTACTGCCAGAATTCGATGACGAAGCTGTGCCACTTCGTAGCCGCAGCAAAGCGGCTACCGGCGCCGCACACGATTCACGTGAACACCTGAATAAGAAAGTTGGCGCAACCAGGTCCATTTATGGATCCAAAGGACGCACCCCGGCGAGGGACTATGGTCGCCAAAACGATTACGCCAATCGAATACCAGTCCGGAATAAAGACCGGACACAACAACAGCCGATGACATGCCACAGCACGTCCAGATATAGTGGGGCTGCTGCGCCTCGTGCTTTCTTGATGAAATCTTGGACCACGAATTCCCACAGGGCTTTAAACCTGTGAACATAGAGGCATCTGACGAGGCAGCAGACCTGTGGGTCCGGATCAAGGACTTTATCCTGCACATACATATGGCTCAAGGGGATGACCTTCACGGCATCAAATACCTCCCCCTCAAGCTAAAGGTACCAGCTCGGCACTGGTTGAAAGGCCTCCCCAAAAATTCAATTGGGAGCTGGGAGGAACTCGAGGACGCTTTCAGGGCCAACTTTCAAGGGACCTATGTCCGGCCTCCGGATGCTGACGACTTAAGTCACGTAGTCCAACAGCCCGGAGAATCTGCCCGCAAGTTTTGGAACAAATTCCTCACTAAGAAGAATCAAATTGTTGACTGTCCGGATGCCGAAGCCTTAGCAGCATTCAAACACAGCATCCGGGACGAGTGGCTCGCCAAACACCTCGGCCAAGAAAAGCCAAGGACAATGGCAGCCCTAACAAGCCTTATGGCCCGCTTTTGCATGGGAGAAGACAGCTGGCTAGCCCGTAAAGGCACCAGCGACCCCAGCACATCTGAAATAAGGGATGGCAACGGGAAGCCACGGCGTCATAAAAACAAACGCCAAAACAAGGAAGAGAGCCCGGATAACACGACAGTTAATGCCGGATTCAGGGGCTCTCGACCTAATCAGCAAAACAAGCCATCTAAAGGCAGCAAAGAGGGACAGTCCGGTGCGAATAGAGTCCTAGACAGACTATGCCAAATTCATGGCACCCACGACAAACCCGCAAACCACACACACAGAGAGTCTTTGGGTCTTCAAGTAGGCCGGCAAACTAAATGCCGAACACAAGGAAAGGGAAACACCAAGTGAAGACGAGGATGAACCTCGCCAGCCGAACACTGAAGGACAGAAAAAATTCCCGCCAGAGGTTAAAACAGTGAACATGATCCATGCGACTCACACATCCATGAGGAGGCACGAACGCGCGCATAGAGACGCGCTCGATATAGAGCCCATCGTACTCACGCCTAACCACTGGATGCCTTATCCGATCACTTTCGATAATTTGGATGATCGAACTAGTATTCTGCATGGAGGATCAAAGGCCTTGGTGCTTGAACCGATAGTCGACGGATACCGTCTCACCCACGTCCTTATGGACGGCGGCAGCAGTCTCAATTTAATAGATGAAGACACTGTCCGCAGGATGGGGATAGACTCATCCAGAATTAACCAAATCAACACCACCTTTGAAGGGGTGATACTAGGCGTTGAAGCCCACAACAGGGGCTCCGTCGCACTGGAGGTAACATTCGGCTCGCCAGGCAACTCCAGAAGCGAAGAACTACTCTTCATCGTTGCACCCTTCCAAAGCGACTATCACGCAGTGCTCGGAAGAACGGCCTTCGCCCGCTTCAACGCATTGCCGCACTACGGCTACCTTACACTTAAGATGCCCGATCCACGTGGCGTCATCACCGTTAGCGGACTAACGAGCGCTAAATCGCGCGAAGGAACACACGACGGCCCTCGCGGCCGGATTATAAGCAGCCTCCAACATCAGAAAACATGACTGGTCCTTAAAGACCACAGACTCGGCTAGACGAGTCCGATCGCCCGGATAAAATTGAACCAGGGCACCGTATATGTAATCCCATAGTGGACACCAGGGGCTATAAATACTTAACACAGTCCCACAGTTGGCTCAACCTTATGGGCAGGCCAACATCTCACACTTTTATTATCCATCGCATACTTACGTTGCACTCTTCTACGAGTTTTCCTTCTTTCCACAGATAACGTTCGTGCGATACCCTTCCAGGATACGGCACAACGGAGAGAAAGGCGCAGACGTGCAGCAGGGACCCGTTCAACAGGTTTCTTTTTAGATTAAGCCCCTATGTAAACCTTTTTTATTGCCTCTTGTTGTTTAACCATCCCATGGGTTCCATACCCACAGAGGATACTGCCATTTTTGGCATCTCGCCACGACAGATTAACGCACGTACCTGGAAAGACAGGGTTTATAACGAATGGGCATTCGTGAGCCCATCGACTATTATAAAGTCTGAATACCCTCGGGAGTGTTCGGCGTCACGAGTTTGGCCTTATATGCAGCAGCTCCGAATCATGTCTTTGGTCAAATGTTGGGTTTGCGGCTCACAGGTTTGTCGCCTTACGTTCCGTTACTATCGGCTAAGGTGGCCAAAGGAGAACTACTATGATTGTGCCCTGGTTATTCCGGACGAGCACCTCAGTAGAGAAAGCCGAAAACTGACTGTCATGATACAACGAGAGACTGTTCAACCACTCGAAGACCTATCGGGATCTTTAGGATCCCTCCGCATTAATGAAGGACCGTTTCCCGGTCATGTACACATGCACCCGTATTTGGATGCACGCGAAGGTACAAGGGGCTACATAGTAGCCCCAACATTAGACTCCCATGGCTAAGCGAAAGTGTTACAACTATATAGTCCGGTTGCCTAGTTCGACGTGCGATCACCTCTCTCATGGACCAAGACGTTGGATCAAGTGTGATTAAGCATATTTTTTGCGAACATCCCCGCATTGCCTGCTTGGGGATGAAGCCAACGCTACTATCTTCGGATTAAACATTCATATATATATATATATATATATATATATATATATATATATGTGTGTGTGTGTGTGTGTGTGTGTGTGTGTGTGTGTGTGTGTGTGTGTGTGTGTGTGTGTGCGTGTGTGTGTGTGTGTGTGTGTGTAAACGGCCATAGGGGGACACAATAATACTTTCGGGCAAAAAGTATAAACATAGCCTTACAACCAAACTAACATTGTTTGTTACAATGACTCGATTCATCACTCAAATAAGACATTCTTCAAGCACTGCGCCTCTATTAGGCGGGCACCTTTCGTGACCTGCGCCAAGTAGTGCTCGGCCGGATACTGGCTCCCCGCCGGATCTTGGGTCGCTATAATGTTGGCCTCCATATCCGTCCAATAGGCCTTAACGCGGGCAAGAGCCATCTGTACACCCTCTATGCACGCCGACCTCCTCATGGCTTCGATCCGAGGCACGGCCCCAAGGAACCGCTGCATCAAGCCAAAGTAACTGTCTGGCTTAGGCCCTTCCGGCCAAATATGGTCTATCATGCATCGCATTGCAAGACCGGACAGCCCGTGAAGCTCCGCCACAAAGAGCCATCTTGTCATTTAACGGCAGCGGGCGAGTGGGAGCATTGAATTGCGACCAGAAAAGCTTCTCCACCTCCTTATCACCTTGACCATCGAAGAACTCGGCAGCGTCAGCCGTACTCTTCGCCAAATCCGCATACGCGTCCGCGGGACTCCAGCGCCCATCCAGGGGAGCGTATTTCGGATCGAAAAACTTCGCCCGCAGCTAGTAGGAACCTCCAGCCATGATTTTACCGGCCTGTTGAAGCTCCTCCCGCGCCCCCCTGAGCTCGGTCCGTATTTCCTTGGTGGCATTGGCGTGCCTTGTCCAGCTCGGCCAAGCTATCTTTATGCTCCTTTTTAAGGAACTCATACCGGTCAGCGGCATTTTTTAACTCAATAGCCATTTCGGCCATCTTTTCTTCGCTTCGGCGATGAGCAACCTGTTCGGCTCTCAGTTCCTCAGTTGCCTTTAGGGCAGCCGCATTGCTATTCCGAGCTTGTTCCTTGGCTTGGACAAGTTCTGCCCTCAGGGCCTCCACGGCAGCAGTACCATCTGCAGTCCGAACATATTACATTAATATCATGCCGCCTCCATATTCTCCTATACAAATGAAGGCAGAGCACATACCTTGTGACTTGTCCAGCCGCTCGTTCACCAGCGTGATATCGGCATCAATCGATCGAATCTGCTGGGTCGGTTCGGAAACTTCCACGACTGGTCGGCGGCGGACTCACAGTACCTGCACATATTTATAGGGCAATAATTGATTTATGATCCTCGCTTTGCCCCTAGGGAGGGCAACCCGGTGTCTCAGGGGCAACTATCTATATGGAGCACACCTAACGCGTGCCTCACAGCCAAAAACAGTGTATTCTTCACTACATACCTCAAAGCCTCTGAGCAGACTTGCAAATGCTTCATTCAAACAGCTTGTAGCGGACGAAATCTTCTGGAGCACTGCGCTCATTAATGAGCGGTGCTCCTATGAGAGCGCAGCCCGCTCCAGTAGGCCCGTCAGTATGTACGGCCAGACATCAAACTGTGCCGGACCCTTCCCATTGCCCCTCGCGGGAGCCAAATGCTCCGAGCTCAGGGCGGCTGACGCGTTGGCCTCCGCCTTCGGCAGATCTGGACTCCTCCGTGACGACACTTCGGTGTCGCCCGCTTCGTGAGCCGGAGAAGTAGGTGGGGTCTCGCTCTCCATCATCTCCAGAGGAAGGTCCCCTGAAGACGAACTCTGGTGAGAGGGTCTGCTAGCCGAACTGCGAAAGACGAATCCTGGTTATTGATCTAGGAGGAACGCAGCATCTTCGAATTAAAAATTAACTTACAGCTCGGTGGAGGGCTGGCCCGTTGTTGGGCACGATGCGGTGAGGGTGCCCGTTGGGGCAGAGCCCCCTGGTGTTATCTTTTTCCCGGGTTTGGGCATCTCCGTCTCCGGGTCTTTGGAGGCGGCCCTCTTCTTCCCGCGCGGGGAGGAGGCCTTAGCCTCCCCCTCCCGACTATCCTCCTTAGGGGAGGTGACAATCCCCCCGGTTTGGATGTGTAGCGTGTGAGGTTCGGATTCTTCGTCCTTCCCCTTATCTTTCCCCGGGGGCATCCTGCTGAGTACTCGGTCAAGCATCTTGGCCATGATGGGGGCGGGCGAGCCTTCGGGAAGTGGCGCCGGACACCTAATTCTCTCCGCCTTGCTGAGCCATTCCTGGACGCGGATGATTTTCAGAATAAACAATCATAACAGATATAAAACACGGTGTCCTGTATCAAGTTTACTTACTTGGGTATCTAGGAGATTACAGCTTAGGCCCGCATCCTCGGTGGTGTCCGGACACTTTACTTTCCGTCCGAAGAATAATTTGCACATCTCTTTGAGCTTCAGGCCGAAGAAGTGCTTGACGGTCCGCGGACCCTCCGGATTGAACTCCCACATCCGGACAGGCCGGCGTTGGCATGGCAACATCCGCCGGATCAACATCACTTGCATTATGCTGACAAGATTAATGTCCCTTGCAAGAAGTTCCCGGATGCGATTCTGCAGTACGGGTATGTCACTAGCGGGTCCCCAATTCTGTCCTACGTCCATCCAAGACGCCAACTGTGACGGAGGGCCCGAACGAAACTCGGGGGCATCCACCCACTTTGTGCCCCTAGGAGCCGTGACATAAAACCACCTCCGCTGCCATACATCGGATACTTCTGGGAAAGAACCCTTTGGCCACGGGGCATTGCTATTCCTGCTTATTACGGCACCTCTGCACTCCACATGTCGCCCCTCGATCATCTTCGGCGTCACATTGAAGGTCTTGAGCCATAAGCCGAAGTGTGGGGTGATATGGAGAAAAGCCTCGCACACGATAACAAACGACGAGATATGGAGGATAGCGCCAGGAGCTAGATCGTGAAAATCCAACCCATAATACAACATGAGCCCCCTCACGAAGGGATCGAGGGTGAAACCCAGACCGCGGAGGAAGTGTGGGACGAAAACGACACACTCATTGGGCTCCGGCGTAGGGATGACCTGCCTGGAGCGGGGAGCACATCTTTGGATATCTGCGGTCATGTATCCGACCTCCCTAAGCTTTGCAATGTCCTTCTCTTCAATCAACGAGGCCACCCACCGGCCTTGAGGGTCAGATCCGGACATGTTGGAGGATTCCGGGGGGGGGGGGGTGGAGCTTAGGTTTTGGGTGTTAGAACTCGAGGTGCGAGAAGGCGCGAGGAAGGTGAAAAAAGAGGCATAGGTCTCGACCCCTTTATAAAGAGGGTGCATATAAAGAGTCCCCGGTGTGACCGTTTGAGGCTTATCTAAAAAACATACGGGTTATACCAACAGCCGTCGTGGGGTCACGCGTGCTCATATTGATGGAAAATCCCGTAATAAGAGGAACACGATCTCCGCCTTGACGGGACGTGCCAATAAAACCGCCTCGCAACACGAGTCATTGTGGGGCAAGAAACGTCAGTTCGCGTTGGTCCCAAGCCCCGACGCGAGAGCACGATATACGAAGATTGCCGGCGAATCAGATCTATACCATACGGAGATCATCTTGCAGATCCGGACACGGTCTACATGTTCGATGACCACTTTGGAGTATTCGGAGGAGGAACCCGCCCTGCAATGCCGAAGACAAGGCTGGCGCGGACTCGCCGTCATTGAAGCCTGGTTCGAGGGCTCTGAGGGAGTCTGGATTAGGGGGTATCCGGACAGCCGAACTGTGTACAACGTCCGGACTATTGAAGCATGAAGATACAAGACTCAAGACTTCGGCCCGTGTCCGGATGGGACTTTCCTTGGCGTGGAAGGCAAGCTTGGCGATCCGGATATTATGTTTCCTTCCTTGTAATCGACTCCATGTAAACCCTAGCCCTCTCCGGTGCCTATATAAACCGGAGAGGTTGGTCCTTAGTAGGCCGATCACAATTACAATCATACCATCATAGGCTAGCTCTTAGGGTTTAGCCTCTACGATCTCGTGGTAGATCTACTCTTGTACTACCCATATCATCAATATTAATCAAGCAGGAAGTAGGGTTTTACCTCCATCGAGAGGGCCCGAACCTGGTAAACATCTGTGTCCCTTGCTTCCTGTTACCATCAGCCTTGACGCACAGATCGGGACCCCCTACCCGAGATCCGCCAGTTTTGACACCGACAGAGATGCCCGGATCTGCAGGCGATCTTCTGCAAGAGCTCTCACAACTGCACGAACAAGTTCGACAGGTGATGCGGGGCATTGCCCATGCCTTATGGCCATCCGCCTCCCTGCCAGGAGGCATGGGGGATCTCGTAGAGGTGCTCAAGGGAGCGCGGTGGCGCTTCTGATTATGGAAGATATCGGCCTGCCGACAAGGTGCAAGGGAAGCCTGGGCCATGGTGAAGACGCGGTATACCAAGGCTGACCCAAACCACATGGCCGAGGTCGGACCTGTAGGGTCTGATGGGAAAGAGATCCTCGTTAGTCTGGTATATGACCAGGTAAAATTAGCCGCAAAGTATTCCCAACAGGATTGTAGGCTAGACAGCCTGTTGGATGCTATAGAAGAAGAATTTAGTCGGTCTAAGTATTTGTGTACTTCAAATGACATATTTTGTCCCTAGCGGATTTTAAATCATTTGTCATGGCGGACCTTTTAACCCGACCTCAGGACCCGATAGTCCGGAGTGTATCCGAATACCCGCTCAGTTATGTAAAAACCGGGGTATGCATGGAAACCAGGCGTAGGGGTCATAAGTGCTTGATAAGACAAGTATCCAACTATCTATGTTATATTACATGGATAGTAAGAAACATCTTCCAGGGAGAATAGTTCCATTAAGGGTTCCTTTCCCTGGGTACGCATGCATTAATGTGCATGTTCGAACTGCGAAAAGAGACGCAGGATATAAACATCTAGGGGCATGTATTACAATAAGTAAAAATCATCTTTTGTTCACCGAACGAATATTCCCTTCAGAACGCTACTTTCGGCTTCGCCCAGTCTGAGGTACACATCCGGCTGACCCGGCAGTAACAATCGCAGAGGTGCTCCCCTTATGCCCTAGCCGAATTAACGGGAACGTAGGGCATAAACACAAGAGCCAGGCAACCCAGCTTGGCCAAAACTTAAGTCATATCGATGCATATAATGGCGAAGAAAAGGTACATGTGGAGAAGTAACACATGTGCGGGGGGCATAGAGTCCTGAATATAATTATATTAAGCTTCTGTATAAGAAGCCCCCAGGTATAATAAGCACACATGGTGCGTCAAGATTGTGTAGTCAAGACATACTTTAAGCTTTTAATGCCATGAAGAAAAAGGGAAGAAGGAAAGAAAGAAAGATGATAAGCGGATATATATATGTATAAAAGGGCTGAGGTAAGGAGACGAACACAGAGTCCGGCACTAGGCGTAGAATCTTCGGAGTCTGGCCGCGTTCCACGGGTTTGGCTCGAGTCGATTGTCCGACGCATCACGCAGACGGTATGCTCCACCGGTCAGAACTTTATCAATGATGAAGGGACCTTCCCATTTGGACTTGAGCTTGTTATTTTTCTTCTTCGGTAGGCGTAGAACGAGTTTGCCGACGTTATACGTTTTGGCCCGTACTTCTCTGCTTTGATACCGTCGAGCCTGTTGCTGGTAGAATGCGGAGCGGGCTTTTGCCACGTCACGCTCCTCCTCCAGGGTGTCCAAACTGTCCTGCCGATCGAGCCCAGCTTCTTTCTCTTCGTACATGCGCACTCGAGGTGAGTCATGAATTATGTCGCAGGGCAGTACCGCCTCTGCGTCGTACACCATAAAGAACGGTGTGTATCGAGTAGTGCGATTCGGCGTGGTCCGCAGCCCCCATAGTACGGATTCGAGCTCCTCGACCCAGTGCGTATCTGATTCCTTCAAGGATCACACTAGTCTGGGTTTAATGCCACTCATAATGAGACCATTTTCCCGCTCAACCTGACCGTTTGTTTGGGGGTGATAGACAGAGGCATAATCGAGCTTGATGCCCATGTTGCCGCACCTAATTTTTACCTCGTCAGCTGTAAAGTTTGAGCTGTTATCAGCGATGATGCTGTGGGGGACGCTGTAACGGTGTACAACCCCGGATATGAAGTCTATCACTGGTCCGGATTCGGCCGTTTTAACTGGTTTGGCTTCTATCCATTTGGTGAATTTATCCACCATGACCAATAGGTATTTTTTCTTATGGCTTCCCCCTTTAAGGGGTCCGACCATATCAAGCCCCCAGACCACAAAGGGCCAAGTAATGGGGATTGTTTGGAGAGCGGTAGGTGGCATATGGCTTTGGTTTGCAAAAAGCTGGCAACCGACGCAATGTTGAATGAGGTCCTATGCGTCTGCTCGGGCCGTCGGCCAGTAAAAACCAGTACGAAAGGCCTTCTTACAAGGGCCCGAGCTGCGGCATGGTGGCCGCCAAGTCCAGCATGAATTTCTGCCAATAGCTACCGTCCTTCCTCTTCGGAGATGCATCTTTGAAGTACTCCGGTAGCGCTTTTCTCATAAAGCTCTCCCTCGTGGACCTTGTAGGCTTTGGACCGTCGTTGTCACGCCCAAGATGCGACCCTATCCTGAAGGAACTCGAAGGTCCCACCAAGGATAGAAGCGCATCTTGAAGACGCTTTTGCAAGGTGGATATCATTACATCAACATTACATAATAGTGGGGATACATCCAATACATACAATGTCACATGAATACAACAATACAACATACAAGATCAACATCCGACTACGGATGAATCATAAATGAAACTCAAACAATATCCACCACGCTAGCCCAGGCTGCCGACCTGGAACCTATCCCTGATCGAAGAAGAAGCGGAAGGAGAACTCCAAAACAAGCAAACATCGCCTCTCGCATCATGATCATCGCAAACCTGTACAAGAATCGTTGGTGTAGTAATCTGTGAGCCACGAGGACTCGCAATCCCATTACCATGGGTATCAAGACTAGCAAAGCTTAATGGGAAAGGAAGGGATAAAGTGGTGAGGTTGCAGCGGCTAAGCATATATGGTGGCTAACATACGCAAATGAGAGCGAGAAGAGAAACAAAGGAACGGTCGTCAACTAGTAATAATCAAGAAGTGATCCTGAACTCCTACTTATGTCAGACATAACCCAGAAACCGTGTTCTCCTCTCGATCAACCCCGAAAAGAGACACTCACGGTTATGCACACGGTCGGTGTATTTTAGAAGAGTTTACTAAAAGTTTACTATAACCGGATATTAACAAATTCCCATCTGCCACATAAATCATGGCACGGCTCTCGAAAGTTTATACCTGCGGGGTGTCCGAACTTAGCCGATGATATGCTCTCACGATCAACGAAGGATTTTGATTCTTCCCGGGATGTCCCGATCAGTCTCGTAATCCCGGATTCATGAGATTTCGTCATCAATAAAACAAGACCAGCATAGCCGCCCGATCTACCGACAATCCCGATAGGAGCTGCACATATCTCGTTCCCCGGGCAACACCGGTTGAGACCGGCTACGAGTAACCCCCGGCCTCGCGTGTCCCCGCGGGGGCCCCGCCGGCGGCTCGGTTCGGGCCACCACTTAGCCACGCATTGGCCCGGGGGGGGGGGCTAAATAAAGATGACCCTTGGGTTAATTACTCCCAAGGGAAAAGTAGGTGGTGGTGAGGCAAATGGTAAAACCAAGGTTGGGCCTTGCTGGAGTAGTCTTATTCAAAGCGAACTGTCAAGGGGGTCCCATAAATCACCCAACCGCGTTAGGGACGCAAAAACCGGGAACATAATACCGATATGACGGAAACTAGGGCGGCAAGAGTGGAACAAAACACCAGGCATAAGGCCAAGCCTTCCACCCTTTACCAAGTATATAGATGCATTAATTAGATAAGAGATATTGTGATATCCCAACATACATAATCCAACATGGAGCAATCTTCATCTTCACCTGCAACTAGAAACGCTATAAGAGGGGCTGAGCAAAAGCAGTAACATAGCCAAACAACGGTTTGCTAGGAAGGGTGACGAAGGTTAGAGGTTCATGGAAATTTGGGAGGCTTGAGCAGCAAGTGATAGGTAGCGCAGCATAGCGAAAGAACGAAGCAACTAGCATAGCAATGATAGTAATGAGATCCAAGGTGACGGTCATCTTGCCTGAAATCCCGCTAGGAAGAAGAACGAGTCCATGTAGAAGATGAAGCCACGAAGAGCCAGACCAAGCATAGACGAAACGAATCCTCACGCTTTCATAGCTAAACGGGAACTATCGAGAGAAGCACACAACAAGGTAAACACACCACACATGAACAAGGCATGATACTCAAACAAGTATGATGCATGGCAATGCTACATGAAGCTACTCATGGCAAAAGATGATGCAAACAAGAGCAACACATCAAGGCAAGTGTAAATGAGGCCGGGAACAACATATAACAATTCCGGTAAGTCCTCATATGCAAATTTCGAAATTGGTCCAAAACTGAATAACTTTATGTTCAATTTGTTAAACAGCAAGTTAAGATGCACCACGATGATCTACACGAAATTCTAGTCAAGTTACATATAAAGTTCATTAGATTCGGAGCTACGGCCTAGAAGATATGAGCGAAACAAGTTAAACATGGCATTGATGCAAAATGCACCCAAACATCAAGAAAACACCTCAAAACAAGGATGCAACATGATAATATGATACTACGCGCAAAATCAAGCAAGTTTCATATAGAGCACACTCAAAACGGAGCAACGGTTCAACACATACACTCTATACAAGTTTAAAGGACAAGCTGTCCAAAACAGCAATTAGGCATATTGCAAGCATCAAAATAACATGCTACAGCACCCCCAACATGAGAACAAAAGGCATGGATATGATCTAAAGGTAAAGCACGACAAAACATGAACACTGAGCTAACTCCAGAAATCACTAGAACATGCTCAAAAGGACATGGCAAGATTGCAAATAATAACAGTTTCAGACTTTAGCAGAAATAACATCAGGTTGCAATGTTTAGAGCTATCAAACAACATGCTACAGGAACTTATCGTGGCAAAAAAAGGCATGGCATGAATCTAATAATTGCATAGCACAAAAGTCCTTTACTGACCATGAGCCAAAAAGTATCAGAAGATATGATGGCACCCATGTAAACATAGCAAGTTATATTATAGATTCATACATGGCAGGAACAACAAGTAGGCATGTTGGTGAGCTTGAACCACTCACCACATAGCAATACATGGCATGGCAAGGCAACCAACAGTAATAAGGCATGTTTATGAAGCTAAGAATGGAAAGAGCAAGTTCATAGAGTGCATGGATCACTAGCAAAGCTCATGGCAAAACTGAACTTAATGTTAACAGGCTGACAGCAACATTATTCAGCAGTTCTGAGGGCAAGATAACAGCATGATACAGCAGGCTATAAATGCAACCAGGGGCATGAATGGATAGATCAAGACATGTATAACAAAACATCCTTAAAGAACATCTCCAGAATATGCATAGAATGACTAGTAGCAGCAGGTTTACATAGCAACAAAATATAACAGAATCTGTCAGGAAAACAGCAACAACAAGTACCCTACTTAACAAGCTTGATGCACTCACTACACAACTCACAAAAATACATGTCAAGCACCCCTGTAAATATGGCATGATTTAGTTCAAAACACATGTAGAGCTCATGCTCACAGGATGCACACATCAAATGCAACAAAAATGACAAATCACCAAGTTATAACGGTTTCAGCAGATTAACATCATATAGCACTATTGCAACGATGATTCAGGCATCAAGATGAGCTCAAATGAAAATGATGCAATGTAATGAAATGAAGTACTCGTTGAGGCGAACAATTTTACATATTTCACGCACGAAACGGAGCAGTATGCAGCAAGTTATGATGCGATGAATATGGCATGATAATGCAAAATATTCGGGGACTTAGGCAAAATCGGGGTCAACCTCTTTTCAGATCTGGATCCGGATCTGGGCCCCGACGGGGCCGAGGTTCGTCAGAGAAGAAGTGGAACGCGACGGCCGGAGCAGAGGTCACCGGGCGGGGCCGGGGCGACGCCGCCGGGAGCTCACCGAGACTAGGGACGGGCGAGGCTGTGGTGGTTGAACCGAGGCGTGGACGACGGGCGAGCGGGCCCGGCTGGGAGGCGAGGCGACTCGGGCGCGGGCACACGGGCGGCGGAGGTCGCTGGGCTGGGCGGGCGAGGTGGCTGGCGGCGGGTCGCGGCAGCGGAGGCCGAGTGGCGGGCGGCCGGGCGGGAGAGGCGCGGCCATGGGCGAGGCGGCTCGGGCGACGGCGGGCGGGCGGGCTGGCCTTGCTGGAGCTCAAGGCAAGGCGGGCGGAGGAGAGAGAGGAGGCGCTGGTGACGTGGGCGCCTCTGGTTGGGTCTTGAGGCGGCGGAGCTGAGGTGGCGATCGTGATTGGTCCGGTAATGTGGCGGCGACGGTGGACATGTCCGTGGCGACGGATGGACATGTCCGGCGGCGCGAGGAGGAAGAGGACTAGGGTTTGGACTGCGCGAAAATCCGGGAGGGGCACATATTTATAGGTAGAGGGAGCTAGGAGAGTCCAAATGAGGAGCGGTTTTCGCCCACACGATCGTGATCGAACGACCGAGAGAATAGAGGGGAGTTTGCTGGGTTTTGGGCCAGTTTGGTAGGGTGTTGGGCTGCCAAGAGAAGGGGGCTTTTACGGTTACCCGGTTAACCGTTGGAGTATCAAACGGACTCCAAATGGCACGAAACTTGGCAGACGGTCTACCGGTGCTATACCAAGTCCGCTTGACAAACCTCGGGCCATTCCGAGAAAGTTTAACACCCACTCATGAAAATAGACAAAAAGGGGATGCCGGATGACATAGGAGTGCCGGATTGCAAAACGGACAACGGGGAAATTGCTCGGATGCATGAGATGAACATGTATGCAAAATGAAATGCACATGACGACATGATATGAAATGCAGATGATGACATGGCAAAGTGCAACACGCAAGCACATGACATGGCAAGGACGGCAAATAACTGGCGGACACCTGGCGCATCAAATTCGGGGCGTTACAGTCGTACAATGCAACGTGCCTCGTTTGGGTCCTGAGGGAGTTCTTGCCTGATTAGGTAGGCCAAGATTGGTTCTGTCCACGGGGCGATGACAACCATAATCACGTGGGCCGAAGGCGTTATTTCGGTGGGAGAGCCTCCGATTATGTCAGAGTGTTTGGTATCTGGTGTTGTGGCCAGGTCCGGACTGTTGTTGCCGGTATCTCCTTCCCATACCACGGATGGCTTAAACAGCCTTTCCAAGAAGATATTAGGTGGGACAGGTCGCGCTTAAGCTGATGCGGGCGAGGATATCCACTGCTTGATTGTTTTCCCTGACCACATGGTGGAATTCAAGCCCCTCGAACCGAGCCGACATTTTTAGGACGGCGTTGCGGTAAGCCGCCATTTTTGGGTCCTTGGCGTCAAAGTCTCCATTTTTTTGAGATATTGCGAGGTTCGAATCCCCACGCACCTCTAGGCGTTGAATGCCCATGGAGACTGCTATTTGGAGACCATGCAACAGGGCCTCATATTCTGCTGCATTGTTGGAGTCTATGTATAATATTTGGAGTACGTATTAGACTGTATCTCCGGTGGGGGATGTCAGGACGCCTTTGTCCCTGCACCAGCCAGCATCTTGGAGCCGTCAAAGTGCATGATCCAATTGGAGTACGCGCCATACTCTTTAGGGAGTTCGGCTTCTATCCATTCGGCCACGAAATCAGCCAGTAATTGTGACTTAATGGCTCGCTATGTTTTGTATGTTATGTCGAATGGGAGGAGCTCGATAGCCCATTTAGCAATCCGGGCCGTGGCATCGCGGTTGTTTATTATGTCATTGAGTGGTACTTCAGAGGCCACCGTAATTGAACACTCTTGAAAGTAGTGTCGTAATTTCCGAGATGCCATGAAGACCGCGTATGCTATCTTTTGATAATGTGGGTACCGTGATTTGCATGGAGTGAGGATAGTGGATACATAGTATACCGGCTTTTGAAGCGGGAACTTATGTCCGCCCGTCTCTCGCTCGACGACGAGCACTGCGCTTACAACTTGGTGTGTTGCCGCTATATATAACAGCATTGGTTCGCCGACATTTGGCGCGGCCAAGATTGGGTTGGTGGCCAATACGGCTTTTATTTCTTCCAGTCCGGCCGTGGCTGCATCCGTCCACTCGAAGTGTTCGATGCGTCGAAGAAGGCGATAAAGGGGTAGTGCCTTTTCTCCTAATCGGGAGATAAAGTGGCTTAACGCGGCCACGCATCCAGTTAATTTCTGGATTTGCTTGAGGTATGTTGGGATAGCCAATTGCGACAGAGCTCAGATTTTAGCCGGATTTGCTTCAATTCCTCTACTGGAGACGATGAAGCCCAAGATCTTTCCGGCGGGCACGCCGAAAACGCATTTTTCCGGATTGAGCTTGATGTCGTATGTTCGAAGATTGTCGAATGTGATCCTCAAGTCGTCTATTAAGGATTCGACGTGTCTGGTTTTGATGACCACATCGTCTACATATGCCTCCACTGTTTTGCCAATTTGTGTTTCCATGCATGTCTGAATCATGCGTTGATAGGTTGCACCGGCGTTTTTGAGCCCGAAAGGCATGGTGTTAAAACAGAAGGGGTCGTATGGAGTGATAAATGCCGTCGCGGCTTGATCGGTCTCCGCCATCTGAATTTGATGGTATCCGGAGTATGCGTCGAGGAAACACAATTAGTCGTGTCCTGCGGTAGCGTCGATAATTTGATCGATGCGGGGGAGAGGGAAGGGATCCTTGGGGCAAGCCGTGTTAAGGTCCTTGAAATCGACACATAGGCGCCAGGATTTGTCCTTCTTTGGCACCATCACCAGGTTTGCTAGCCAGTCCGGATGTTTTATTTCTCTAATGAATTCGGCCTCAAGTAACTTGGCTAGCTCCTCTCCCATGGCTTGTCGCTTAGGCTCAGAGAAACGCCGAAAAGTCTGCTTGACCGGCTTGAACCCCTTTAGAATGTTAAGGCTATGCTCGGCCAGCCTGCGTGGGATTCCTGGGATGTCTGAAGGATGCCAGGCAAAGATGTCCCAGTTCTCGCGCAAGAACTCCCGTAATGCGGCGTCTACTTTGGGGTTTAACTGTGCCCCGATGGATGCTATTTTTGCAGGGTCCGTTGGGTGGACTTGGAATTTTACTATTTCGTCCGCTGGTTTAAAAGAGGTGGACTTGGGTCTTTTGACGAGTATCACGTCGTCCCTTTCCACTATAGAGCGCAGCGCAGTTAGTTCTTCGGCCGCAAGGGCTTCGGATAATGCCTCGAGGGCTAGTGTGGCGGTTTTATTTTCGGCGTGGAGTGCTATGTCCGGATCACTAGCTAGAGTGATGATTCCATTGGGCCCGGGCATTTTGAGCTTCATGTACCCGTAATGGGGTATAGCTTGGAAGATCGTGAACGCCTCCCGCCCTAAAAGGGCGTGGTATCCACCTTGAACGGGCCACTTGGAATGTGATTTCTTCGGACCTATGATTCTCCGGCGTGCCGAATACCACGTCTAGTGTGCTTTTTCCTGCACATCGTGCCTCCCGACTAGGGATGATTCCTCTGAAGGTCGTGCTGCTTTGCTCAATGCGGCTCTGGTCTATTTCCATTTTTCGAAGGGTTTCCTCATAGATGAGGTTTAATCCGCTGCCACCGCCCATGAGCACTTTAGTAAGCCGGAAGCCATCCACAATTGGACTAAGGACCAAGGCGGCTGGTTCTCGGGCTGTTCATAATTTAGGTTCATCACTGGCATTGAAGGTTATAGCCGTGCCGCTCCATGGATTTATTGATGCTACGTGGCAGACTTCGGCAAGGCTGCGGAGTGCACGCTTACGCCTATTATTTGAGGCGAAGGTCTCAAAGACCGTCAATACTGTATTGTTATTTTCCACGGGATGGTGCTCTGTTGTATTGTTGATGAGGATATCCTCACCGCTCTTGGCCACCTGCTGGAGTATCCAACATGCTCTAAGGCTATGTGTTGGCATGGTATCCGCTGTGCTATGAATTTTGCATGGCCCATTGAGCCATCCCTCGCAATATGATTCCACGCCTTTGTAGTGGGCTTTGGTTTCTTTGTAATTGGATCGGGTGACTTACGAGAGTACACCCTTTTAGTTCGGACGGGGGGTTTGATGAGGGCCGGGGGATCAGAGAATTTTGTTTGGGTTTTCCAGGCGCTTTCCATCGCACAAGATTAGATACTATGGCCGCCAAGTCGGCGAAGTGTGCTATGTCACGGTGACTTATGGCGTTGAGGATTCCCTTGTCCGTCAAATTTTTGCAAAAGAATGAAATTGCGTCTCCCTCGCGACAGTCCTTAACCTTGATCATTACAAGGAGGAATCAGGCCCAATAGTGATGTACTGTCTCTTGGGGATCTTGTCTAATGTGGGAAAGATCACTTATATCTGGGTGGGTGGGTAGATTTAGGGTTGAACCCTAACCCGATCTAAGACCCATGGGCGAAGGAGCTTCTGAGCTTGGCAGTTCGGGCTCCGGGAAGTTGCCCAATAGATCTGGCCCGCTGTCGGATTCTAGGTTCAAAGCTTGGGCAATGTCCTCCCGTAGACGGGTATCCGGCTCGGAGAGCTCGGGAATCCGGACATAGTTCATCCTCAAGATAGAAGAAGAATTGCTGGGTTGCTCCTCCACCACCGCTATCTGATGGGTGACCGGCGGAGAATTGATCTCCCTTTGGTCGGGTTTAAGCCCGATCCGATCATAGTCCGTAGCGACTCCCAAGGCGGCGATCACGATCCAAGAGCTCGTTCAAGGAAGAGAGCTCCATTGGATCCATCTGCTCGGCGAATCGAGCCGGGCGTGGAGGCTGTTTTTGATGACACGAGAAGTCATCGCTTGCCATAGAACGGCTAACAAAGGTCATGACGAAGCTGCCTAATCGGAGGGTTTGGCCTACAACCAGGGCTCCCCCCGAGGTGATGTTGTCCTTGACAACAAGATGAGCAATGAGCCTTATGATGACAGCACAGTGGAACTCTCAATGAAAGCACCAATGTCGGTGTCAAAAGCGGCCGATCTCAGGTAGGGGGTCCCGAACTGTGCGCCTAAGGCGGATGGTAACAGGAGGCGGGGGACACAATGTTTACCCAGGTCCGGGCCCTCTCGATGGAGGTAATACCCTACTTCCTGCTTGATTGGTCTTGATTATATGAGTATTACAATAGTTGATCTACCACGAGATCGTAGAGGCTAAACCCTAGAAGCTAGCCTATGATTATGATTGTTGTAGTCCTACAGACTAAACCCTCCGGTTTATATAGACACTTGAGGGGGCTAGGGTTACACAGAGTCAGTTACAAGGGAGGAGATCTACATATCCGAACTACAAAGCTTGCCTTCCACGCAAAGGAGAGTCCCATCCGGACACGGGACGAAGTCTTCAATCTTGTATCTTCATAGTCCAATAGTCCGGCTAAAGGATATAGTCCGGCTGTCCGAGGACCCCCTAATCCAGGACTCCCTCAATGGGTTGAGAGTATTTTTTGGAGGTAGTGTGGCCATCAAAGTCAGCAACGATGTCAGCAACTATTTTCAGACTAAGAAGGGGTATTCGCCAAGGGGACCCCATATCCTCTATTTTTTCCAACATCGTGACCGATATGTTAGCTATCCTTGTTCACAGGGCTAAGGTGGCCGACCAGATTAGCGATATTATTCCCTATTTAGTAGAAGAAGGTCTATTTATTTTATAATACGTGGATGACACTATTCTTTTTATGGATAATGACCTAGATAAAGCAAGAAACCTCAAGGTGCTTTTATGCACATTTGACGAGCTTTCTAGTCTCAAAATTATTTTTTACAAAAGCAAGCTATTCTCCTTCGGCGGCGCTGCAGAGTCGCAACTGAGGATGCTGACATTTTCGGATGCCAACTTGTGCAGTTCCTGATTAGGTATCTTGATATTCTGATTCTCTACTGGCGCTTAACTATCGCTGGGTGGAAACATGTGGAAGAGAGACTTTAGAAACGGCTAGCCAGTTGGCAAGCCAAACTCTTGTTATATGGGGGGTGATTGATTTTGATCAATTCCGTCCTCGGCAATATTGTTCTATACATGTTGTCATTCTTCCACTTACTGAAAGGCATTCTTCAGCGTCCTGATTACTTTAAACTAGACTTTTTTGGCAATGTCATAATGAATCCAAGAAATATCGGCTAGCTAGGTGGGCTGTATTATGCCGCCCTAACAGTCAAGGGGGCCTTGGAATTCAAGATCTTGAGATTAAAAAACATCGCTCTTATCAGTAAATGGGTTTACAAATTACTCACTAAGAATGGAGTTTGTCGGGAAATCATTTGTAACAAAAACGTGGGGTCCAAAGCCATTTCTTAAGTTCATTGGAAACTTGGTGATTCACTTTTGGTATGGTGTCATGAAGGCCAAGGAATTATTTTTTCAATTTGGTACTTTCTTAGTTAGGGATGGTTCTCAGGCTCGATTCTAGGAAGATGCCTGGCTAGGCGCCACCCCACTTATGATGCAGTACCCTAGCTTGTACAGGATTGTCATACATAAATTTGTCACGATCAAACAAGTTTTGGGACAAGACAACCCCTAATATTTCTTTTTGTCGGGACCTCTTTGGCCCTAGCCTGGCAGCATGGAATGAATTACTCGTCTAGAGGACATTCACCTGACAAGCGAGCCAGACAAGTTTCCATGGAAACTGCATCAAAACGATAGTTTCTCAATTTAGTCCTTATACGATGTGATGACTCATATTAATGTTCCTGTTAATAACAAAACATTGTGGAAGCTAAAAATACCTCCAAGTCATGTCTTGCAAACCCCTTAAAAGCGGCCAAACCCGTAAAAAACGACATTTACAGTTTTGGTCGAAAAAATGGTCCCTAGCAGATCCCGTAAAGTTCGATCGACCCTTAATTTTTTTTAAGGGGCACTGAAATCCATCCCCGTCACCGTCATCGTACCTCCATCGCTGGAGTGGGGCACAACTTGTTGTAGTAGACAGTCGGGAAGTTGTCATGCTAAGGCCCCATACGTCCAGCGCACCAGAACAACAGCCGCCGCCGATGAAGCGTAGATTGGAAGGATCTAAATCAAAGACACACGAACGTAGACGAGCAACAACGAGATCCGAGCAAATCCACTAAAGATAGATCCACCGGAGACACACCTCCACATGCCCACCAACGATGCTAGACGCACCGCCAGAACAGGGGCTAGGTGAGGAGACCTTTATTCCATCTTTAGGGAGACGCCGCTGTCTCATCTTTCAGAGCAGGGCACAAACCCTAATAAAACTGAAAGGAACAACTAAAATAAGATCCCTCCCACCGTCCGTTGCCAGGATCCATAACGCCCCCTGGCCTAGGGCCATCGGAGACGAGGCGGACCTGCGACGCGCCTGCGAGAGACGGGAACCCTAGCTTTTTTAGGAGGAGGAGGCGGCGGCTATACTCCACAAGTGTGGTTGACTTGACCCATTCCATTCTTCATGACTTATACATGTTCCTATGACTATGAGATTATGAAACTCCCGAATACCGGAGGAACACTTAGTGTGCTACCAAACGTCACAACGTAACTGGGTGATTATAAAGGTGCTCTATAGGTGTCTCCGATGGTACTTGTTGAGTTGACATAGATCGGGATTAGGATTTGTCACTCTGATTGTCGGAGAGGTATCTTTGGGCCCTCTCTGTAATGCACATGACTATAAGCCTTGCAAGTAATGTGACTAATGAGTTAGTTGCGGGATGATGCATTACGGAACGAGTAAAGAGACTTTCCAGTAACAAGATTGAACTAGGTATTGAGATACCGACGATCGGATCTCGGGCAAGTAACATACCGATGACAAAGGGAACAAAGTATGTTGTTATGCGGTTTGACCGATAAAGATCTTCATAGACTATGTAGGAACCAATATGATCATCCAGGTTCCGCTATTTGTTATTGCCCGGAGATGAGTTTCGGTCATGTCTACATAGTTCTCGAACCCGTAGGGTCCGCACGCTTAACATTCTGTGACGATCGGTATTATGAGTTTATGTGTTTTGATGTATCGAAGGTTGTTCGGAGTCCCCGATGTGATCATGGACATGACGAGGTGTCTCGAAATGGCCGAGACATAAAGATCGATATATTGGATGGCTATGTTTGGACATCGGAATGGTTCCGGATAAGTTCGGGCATTTACTGGAGTGCCGGGAGGTTACCGGAACCCCATGGGGAGTATATGGGCCCTAATGGGTTTTAGTGGAGAGAGAGAGAGAGGAGGCCAGGGCAGGCCGCGCGCCCCCTCCCCCTTGAGTCTGAATTGGACTAGGGAAGGGGGGCAGCGCCCCCCTTTCCTTCTCCCTCTCTCCTCCTTCCTTCTTCCTACTCCAACTAGGGAAAGGGGGGAATCCTACTCCCAGTGGGAGTAGGACTCCTCCCAGGGCATGCCGTAGAGGGCCGGCCCTCCCCCTCCTCCACTCCTTTATATACGGGGGAGGGGGGCACCCCATAGACACACAAGTTGATCATTGTCTTACCCGTGTGCGGTGCCCCCTCCATCATAATCCATCTCAGTCATATCGTCGTAGTGCTTAGGCGAAGCCCTGTGCCGGTTGCTTCATCATCACCGTCATCACGCCGTCGTGTTGACGAAGCTCTCCCTTAACACTCTGCTGGATTAAGAGTTCGTGGGACGTCACAGAGCTGAACGTGTGCAGATCGTGGAGGTTCCGTACTTTCGGTACTAGGATCGGTCGGATCGTGAAGACGTACGACTACATCAACCGCATTGCAATAACGCTTCCGCTTACGGTCTACGAGGGTACGTGGACTACACTCTCCCCTCTCGTTGCTATGCATCACCATGATAGATCTTGCGTGTGCGTAGATTTTTTTTTTGAAATTATTGCGTTCCCCAACAGTGGCATCCGAGCCAGGTCTATGCATAGATGTTATATGCACGAGTAGAACACAAATGAGTTGTGGGCGATAATAGTCATACTACTTACCAGGATGTCATACTTTGATTCGGCGGTATTGTTGGATGAAGCGGCCCGGACACACATTACGCGTACGCTTACGCGAGACTGGTCCTACCGACGTGCTTTGCACACAGGTGGCTGGAGGGTGTCAGTTTCTCCAACTTTAGTTGAATCGAGTGTGGCTAGGCCCGGTCCTTGTTGAAGGTTAAAACAACACACTTGACGAAAAATCGTTGTGGTTTTTATGCGTAGGTAAGAACGGTTCTTGCTCAGCCCGTAGCAGCCACGTAAAACTTGCAACAACAAAGTAGAGGACGTCTAACTTGTTTTTGCACGGCATGTTGTGATGTGATATGGTCAAGAGATGATGCTAAATTTTATTGTATGAGATGATCATGTTTTGTAACAGAGTTATCGGCAACTGGCACGAGACATATGGTTGTCGCTTTATTTTATGAAATGCAATCGCAATGTAATTGCTTTACTTTATCACTAAGCGGTAGCAATAGTCGTAGAAGCAATAGTTGGCGAGACGACAACGATGCTACGATGGAGATCAATGTGTCGCGCCGGTGACGATGGTGATCATGACGGTGCTTTGGAGATGGAGATCAAAGGCACAAGATGATGATGGCCATATCATATCACTTATATTGATTGCATGTGATGTTTATCCTTATGCATCTTATTTTGCTTAGTACGACGGTAGCATTATAAGATGATCTCTCACTAAATATCAAGGTACAATTTTCTCCCTGAGTATGCACTGTTGCGAAAGTTCGTTGTGCCGAGACACCACGTGATGATCGGGTGTGATTAGCTCTACGTTCACATACAACGGGTACAAGCCAGTTTTGCACACGCAGAATACTCGGGTTAAACTTGACGAGCCTAGCATATGCAGATATGGCCTCGGAACCTTTGAGACCGAAAAGTCGAGCGTGAATCATATAGTTGATATGATCAACATAGTGATGTTCACCATTGAAAACTACTCCATCCCACGTGATGATCAGACATGGTTTAGTTGATATGGATCACATGATCACTTAGATGATTAGAGGGATGTCTATCTAAATGGGAGTTCTTAAGTAATTTGATTAATTGAGCTTTAATTTATCACGAACTTAGTACCTGATAGTATTTTGCATGTCTATGTTGTTGTAGATAGATGGCCCGTGTTGTTGTTCCGTTGAATTTTAATGCGTTCCTAGAGAAAGCTAAGTTGAAAGATGATGATAGCAACTACACGGACTAGGTCCGTAACTTGAGGATTATCCTCATTGCTGCACAAAAGAATTACGTCCTGGAAGCACCGCTAGGTGCCAAACCCGCTGCAGGAGCAACGCCAGATGTTATGAATGTCTGGCAAAGCAAAGCTGATGACTACTCGATAGTTCAGTGTGCCATGCTTTACGGCTTAGAACTAGGACTTCAACGATGTTTTGAACGTCATGGAGCATATGAGATGTTCCAGGAGTTGAAGTTAATATTTCAAGAAAATCCCCGGATTGAGAGATATGAAGTCTCCAATAAGTTCTACAGCTGAAAAATGGAGGAGAATAGTTCTGTTAGTGAGCATATACTCAAAATGTTTGGGTATAACAATCACTTGATTCAACTGGGAGTTAATCTTCATGATGATAGTGTCATTGACAGAATTCTTCAATCACTGCCACCAAGCTACAAGAGCTTCGTGATGAACTATAATATGCAAGGGATGGATAAGACAATTCCCGAGCTCTTCGCAATGCTAAAGGCTGCGGAGGTAGAAATTAAGAAAGAGCATCAAGTGTTGATGGTCAACAAGACCACCAGTTTCGAGAAAAAGGGCATAGGGAAGAAGGGAAACTTCAAGAAGAAGGGCAAGCAAGTTGCTGCTCAAGTGAAGAAGCCCAAGTCTGGACCTAAGCCTGAGACTGAGTGCTTCTACTGCAAAGGGACTGGTCACTGGAAGAGGAACTGCCCCAAGTATTTGGCGGATAAGAAGGATGGCAAGGTGAACAAAGGTACATGTGATATAAATGTTATTGATGTGTACTGAGGGAGTCCTGGACTAGGGGGTGTCCGGATAGCTGGACTATCATCACGGCCGTACTCCAAGAATATGAAGATACAAGATTGAAGACCTCATCCTGTGTCCGGATGGGACATTCCTTGGCGTGGATGGCAAGCTTGGCGATACGGATATGTAGATCTCCTACCATTGTAACCGACTCTGTGTAACCCTAACCTATCCGGTGTCTATATAAACCGGAGGCTTTTAGTCCGTGGGGATCTAACAATAATCATACCATAGGCTAGCTTCTAGGGTTTAGCCTCCTTGATCTCGTGGTAGATCTACTCTTGTACTACCCATATCATCAATATTTATCAAGCAGGAGTAGGGTATTACCTCCATCGAGAGGGCCCGAACCTGGGTAAAAACATCGTGTCCCTTGTCTCCTGTTACCATCCGCCTAGACGCACAGTTCGGGACCCCCTACCCGAGATCCGCCAGAGCCATCCGCGCTCCCTCAATACACGTCGACCGCTTCATTGCGTCGATACGCAGTACCGCACCAAGGAACTGCTGCACTAAACCAAAATAACTCTTCGGCTGGGGTCCGCCTGGCCACAAATGAGTCAAGATATGCTTCATGGCAAATCTGGACAATCGATTCAGCTCGGCCCATTCGGCCAACCGATCGGTTAACGGAAGAGGACGCTCCGGACTATGGAATTGCGACCAATATAGCTCTTCCTTCAGGCCTTCCGCCCCGGAAGTGCTCAACTGCGGTCCGCAAAGACTTTCGCCGCCAAGTCCAGATAAGCATCCTCCGAACTCCACAACTTGTCCAACTGAGCATACTTTGGATCCGTATATTTCCTCCGCAGCAGAAACGGTTTTCCAACCGCAATTGCCCCGGCCTGACCCAGCTCCTCCTTGGCAGCTCTCAAAGCCGAGTGGGCATTCTTGGATTCAGCGGCGGCCTTTTTCAGGCCCTCTTGCTCCGCTCGACATTCTTTTTCAAGAACCTCGCATCGATCGGTAGTATTCTTCAACTTTCTGGCCATATCGGCCATTTCCTCCTTGCTTTGGCAGTGAGCAGCCCGTTCGGCTTTTAGCTCTTCGGCCGCCCTTAAAGCGCCCACATTACTAATTCTGCCTTGCTCTTTCGCTCGGGCGAGTTCCACCCGCAGCTCCTCCACAGCAGCGGCACCATCTGCATTAAGCATACAAATAGTAAGACATGGGCGTCAAGCTCCCTTACCAGGTGTCCGCATAGAAGTCGCATACCTTGTGACTCGTCAAACCGTTTATTGACCAGCGTAATTTCCGCATCCGCCTCGTCAAGTTGCCGCTTTAGTTCGGCATATTCATCAGTCCGACCGGCCATCGGACGCCCCGCCACCTGTTTAGGTGCGGCAATATGTTATAACTGAGATTTTGATCCTCGGCACGCTGTCAATTTTGACAACATACCGAGTCTCAGGGGCTACTATCTATACATGGCGCATTCTATATGCATAAATGTTAGAAGGTACATCATTTTTGCGTACCTCGAACCCCGTTAGTAAGCTTCTGACGGCTTCGTGCAATCCGCTCTCCGCGGATGCAATCCTTTCAATCACCGTACCCATTAGAGCACGATGTTCTTCTGAGATAGCCGCTCGCCCGAGCAGATCCTTCAGCTCCTCCGATCGCACACCACTTGGCGTCGGACCTTCCGGCCCCGCCGGACTTGGGAACCCTCCGCGACGACACCTCAGGTCGTCCCGCCGCATGAGGGTGCGACAAAGGAGGTGTTTCGCTCTCCATCATCTCCTAAAAAGATCCCCAAGACGAGCTCACTGAGAAGGGCTGAGATCCGAACTACAAGGTACAATTTCGGTTATCTTTAGAAATAAATACAGGGATGTTGCTTATTTACAAGACCCCTACTTTTTACTTACGGCTCGCTGGAGGGCTGATCCCCTTGGGGAAATAGTGCGGCTGGGTTACTTCGGCCACGGACTCTCGGACGAAGATTCCTTTCCCTCTTTGAGGCCTTGACCTCCGGATCTTCCGAAGCGGTCCTCTTCTCTCCTTGAAAGATGGGACTTTTAATCCCTCCTTCCTTGATAGCCTCCTTCGTAAAGGCAGTTGCTTCCCCGCTCCCCCCTTCGCCTTCTTCAAAAGGCGCGACCTTCAACATCTGGGTCAACATGGGATCCGGCGTGGTCTCGGGGAGGGGAGCCGGACACCTTATTAACTTTGCCTTGGCTATCCACTCATGTTCAAGAAATGGCTCCTTTTAAGGGCATATATATATATAATAAATGAATGAACAGCTTGTCCGGTTACATGACTACTTACTTGAGTATCTGGGCGATTGCAGCTTAGTCCTGCGTCCTCAGTCAGGTCCGGACACTTCTCTTGTGATCCGAGAATAGTTTATACATCTCCACGGGCGTCGTGCCCATAAAATTTTGAAGAGCTCGTGGTCCCTCCGGATTAAATTCCCACAGGCGGAGGGGGTGACGTTTGAAGGGTAGAAGGCGCCAGATCAACATAACTTGCGCCACTGCAACCAGATTGATCTCTCTTTCTTGGAGGTCTCGAATACGGCCCTGCAGCAAGGGAACGTCCTTTGACGGCCCCCAGTCGAGCCCCTTGTTGACCCATGACGCCACCTGTGGTGGACTCGAGCGGAAGGCGGGAGCGCCACCCATTTGGTGCCCCTCGAGCGGTGATATAAAACCACTCCCTGCCACAAACCAAGCTCCTCTTGAAAAGAGCCCTCGGCCACGGAGCATCAACACATTTGCTTATAACCGCCCCTCAAGACTCACTTTGCTGCCCTCGATCATCTTTGGCTCCACCTTTAAGGTCTTGAGCCACAATCCAAAGTGGGGGTAATATGGAGGAAGGCCTCACATATGACAATGAATGACGAGATATGGAGGATGGACTCCGGATTCAAGTCATGGAAATCAAGCCCATAATAAAACATGAGCCCCCGCACGAAGGGATCCGTCGGGAAGCCTAAACCCCGAAGGAAGCGAGAACGAACACAACGTTCTCGCCGGGCTCAGGAGTGGGATGACCTGCCCTGGAGCAGGCAGCCTATGCGAGATCTCGCCGGTTAGATACCTGGCGTCTCGCAGCTTTAGCACATCTTCTTCTATGACGGGGGAAGACATCCATCGGTCGTGCTGGTCGGAACCGGACATCGTCGAAGGTCCGAAGCGCCTAAATCTGAAGCTTTGGGTGTTGGAACTCGAAGCGCGAGGCGAACTCGATGGAGGGTGTAAAAAGAAGAGGGCCTTGGTCTCATTATAAAGAGGTTGAATACCAAGAGCCCACCCCGTGGTCGATTAGGACTCGCCTTTGATAGAGGAGGCGTGCCAACGGGCACGGTTGGGTTACCCACGTCCGTATTGATGGGAATCCCGGAATAAGGGGGCACGATCTATGCTTTGATAAGATGTGCCAGGGAAACCGCCTCGCTAAACGCTACCGAGGTGGAACAGTAAAAAACGATTCATATAAAGGCCTGGCCGTGGTGTGATGTCACGCCGCGGAATACGTCAGCAGATTTGTGCAAAAGTTATTCTCTCTACGGTGGTATGTGGAACTTGTTTTGCAGAGCCGGACACTATCATGGTGTTCAAAACCTTCTATGAAGTATTCGGAGGAGAAACCCGCCTTGCAATGCCGAAGACAATATGCGCGCCGGACTCGTCGTCATTGAAGCCTGGTTCAGGGGCTACTGAGGGAGTCCTGGACTAGGGGGTGTCCGGATAGCCAGACTATCATCACGGCCGGACTCCAAGACTATGAAGATACAAGATTGAAGACTTCGTCCCGTGTCCGGATGGGACTTTCCTTGGCGTGGAAGGCAAGCTTGGCGATACAGATATGTAGATCTCCTACCATTGTAACCGACTGCGGTAACCCTAACCTATCCGTGTGTATATAAACCAGAGGGTTTTAGTCCAGAGGATCTAACAACAATCATACCATAGGCTAGCTTCTAGGGTTTAGCCTCCTTGATCTCGTGGTAGATCTACTCTTGTACTACCCATATCATCAATATTAGTCAAGCAGAGTAGGGTATTACCTCCATCGAGAGGGCCCAACCTGGGTAAAAACATCGTGTCCCTTGTCTCCTGTTACCATCCGCCTAGACGCACAGTTCGGGGACCCCTACCCAAGATCCGCTGGTTTTGACACCGACAATGTCAGCCTCCGTGGGCGTAAGAGATGCCTTTGGTCCTTGTCGTTGAGCCACGAGCTCCGGCATGGGCGCATCACACTGTCCGGTTCCTTAAAAAGGAGAGCTTCTCGAGGAGCAAGCAGAGGCGTAAAGAGTAGCCCGCTGGTTCGCTTCCTGCACCAATTCGTTGATAACGACAGGCGTAAGAAGACCGAATGGGTTGAAATTGATGTGCATCTCCCGGGAGGAAGGACTAAAGCTGTTGGCAGAGATACATGGAGGTATATGTGGCTCCCACATAGGGTCGAGAGCCCTTGCCGGCAAGGTTTCTTCTGGCCCACCGCCCTCCAGGATGCGACGGCACTAGTAACCAAGTGTGAAGCGTGCCAGTTCCATTCAAAGAAGCTCCATCAACCAGCTCAAGCCCTTCAAACTATCCCTCTCTCCTGGCCTTTCTCGGTCTAGGGGCTCGACATATTGGGCCCTTTCCCCCGTGCTGTCGGGGGCTTTGAGTACTTGTACGTCGCAGTCGACAAGTTCACAAAGTGGCCAGAGGTGGAAGCAGTGAGGAAGGTGACAGCGCAGTCAGCCATCAAGTTCTTCAAGGGACTAGTATGCCGTTTTGGGGTGCCCAACAAGATCATCACCGACAACGGAAAACAGTTCACAAGCCATGCCTTCATTTAATACATTGAAGATCTCGGCAGCAGGGTCTGTTTTGCTTCCATGGCACACCCATGGAGCAACAGGCAAGCGGAGAGAGCAAATGTTGAAGTCCTGCGAGGCTTAAGGACGAAGACTTTTGACAGGTTGCGCAAGAGCGGAAGGCGCTGGATTGATGAGTTGCCGGCGGTTCTTTGGTCGATCAGAATGACGCCAAATCAAGCCACCGGCCAGACACCCTTTGCCCTGGTTTACGGGGCAGAAGCAGTTCTCCCCATAGAACTCATATACGGGTCACCTCGAGTGCTCGCTTATGATGAGCTTGAGCAAGAGAGGTTGCGGCAAGATGACGCGACACTCCTTGAGGAAGATCGTCTCCGGCCGTGTGTGAGAGCAGCATGCTACCAGCAACCCTTGCGCCGCTACCATAGCCGCAAGGTTCATGCCTGGAGCTTTGAGGAAGGCGACCTTGTTCTTCGGCACGTTCAGTCGGCCAAGAATTCCAACAAGTTGACGCCAAAGTGGGAAGGCCCTTATCGGGTAATACGAGTCACCGTGGCCCGGGCGCAGTCCGCTGGAGATCAAGATGTCGTCGGTGAGCAACTCCCGGAACATCGAGCATCTTCGCAAGTTTTACCCATAATAGCGCTTGCCGGGCCTCCCGGCAAGCCACCTTTTGTACAAGCTTTGCCGACAAGGCATGTGACCCTTTGTACAAAGCCAGGCGCAGACCCTGAGCATAAATAAATGAAGCGCTGGCGCCCTAAGTTATAGCATGCATGCTAGGTTGAGTCTCTTCCTTGGTTAGGGTTGATAGTGCTTAGCGGCGGCTAACCCCTAGCTTAGAGGTCAAGTGCGCGTCTCTCTGTTCTTCTCTGTCTTCTTTGGTTCAAAGGACACATGAATATCCTTGCCGAGCTGCTTTGGAAGAAAGGGGACGGACCGGCGTCCGGGCCCCGGCAAGCCAGTATTGCCGGGGGCTACAAGAGCAAAGATCCACCCGTGGCAAGCCAAGGTTGCCGGGGGCTGCAGATTCAGATAAGTTCTCTATCCCTTATCATGCGTTTCGTTATGGACTGAGGTATGTGAAACCTCATTTTATCGTTAGGCTACCGTGCTCCCCTCATTCCGGACCCTAGGACTCGTCTCCTGGGACCGAGTTTGGTGATAGTCGCGGCAGCAAGGAAATGAAACGAGGAGCCTAAGCCCACCTCATCTCTGCCTCCGCCAAGGGCGTGAGAAAGTTCGAGCGAAGTGGGTGGACGGCAAGGCCTGTTGCCGGGCGAGAAAACGTTTATCTTAAAGGTAACAAGGATTTACTCCTTGTCGTGGGTTTCACCTGTGAGCGAAAAACCCGGCAAACATCCTTTTTTCATTAAAAAACATCCCGTACAGGTACAGTTCATACGAAATGAAAAACATGAACAAGGGGATTACAAGTTCTAAAGTTAATAAAGGCACGCATGCTTACAAACTAAAAAAGAGATAAGATGCCCATAATCCCTTTCTTGTCCCTATCTTCAGGAGGCAGGTCAAGGAAGCAGAAGGGCAAAAGGGGCTCCTAGGCGAGATACGGATGGCAGAAGACACCAAGGGAACATCTCGGTGGCCGTCCAAGGGCTGGATGGTGATGGCGGCGCCGGAGGCAGAGCTCGAAGACGAGGCGGCAGGATGTCAATACGCGACGAAGGCGCCGGTGCCAGATTCCGACTTGACGGCCTTGCCGCCTGCCCTCTTCCTCTTCTGCAGCCTCCCAACGCCAAATTACCAAGGAGACGCACCCGAGAAGTTCAAGGAGCCGGCGACACGGATGATGGGGTCACCGGTGCCGCACGGAGCGGCGCCCGACGCCTAGTCGGACCCTGTTGGGGAACGTTGCAGAAAATAAAAATTATCTATGCTTCACCACTATCAATCTACAGAGTCATCTAGCAGCGAGAGAGAGGAGTGCATCTACATACCCTTGTAGCGCGGAAGCGTTCAAGAGAACGGGGTTGAGGGAGCCATACTCGCCGTGATCCAAATCACCGAAGATCCTAGTGCCGAACGGACGGCACCTCCGCGTTCAACACATGTACGGTTGGGGAAGACGTCTCCTCCTTGTTGATCCAGCAAGGGGGAGGGAGAGGTTGATGGAGATCCAGTAGCACGACGGCGTGGTGGTGGAAGTAGCGACAATCTCGGCAGGGCTTCGCCAAGCTCTACGAGAGGGAGAGGTGTTGCGGAGGGAGAGGGAGGCGCCAGGAGCAGGGGTGCGCAGCCCTCCCTCTCCCCCTCTTTATATAGGGGCCCTGGGGGGGCGCCGGCCCCCTAGAGATCCCATCTCAAGGGGGGCGGGGGCGGCCAGGGGGGACTTGCCCCCCAAGTCTAGTGGGGCGCCCCCACCCCTAGGATTTCGAACCCTAGGCGCAGGGGAGGACCAAGGGGGGCGCACCAGCCCACCAGGGGCTGGTTCCCTTCCCCACTTCAGCCCATGGGGCCCTCCGGGATAGGTGGCCCCACCCGGTGGACCCTCGGGACCCTTCCGGTGGTCTTGGTACAATACCGGTGACCCCCGAAACTTCCCCGATGGCCGAAACTGGACTTCCTATATATAATTCTTCACCTCCGGACCATTCCGGAACTTCTCGTGACATCCGAGATCTCATCCGGGACTCCGAACAACTTTCGGGTTACCGCATACTAATATCTCTACAACCCTAGCGTCACCGAACCTTAAGTGTAGACCCCACGGGTTCGGGAGACGCAGACATGACGACCGAGACGACTCTTCGGCCAATAACCAACAGCGGGATCTGGATACCCATGTTGGTTCCCACATGATCCATGATGATCTCATCGAATGAACCACGATGTCGAGGATTCAAGTAATCCCGTATACAATTCCCTTTGTCAATCCGTACGTTACTTGCCCGAGATTCGATTGTCGGTATCCCAATACCTCGTTCAATCTCGTTACCGGCAAGTCATTTTACTCGTACCGTAATGCATGATCCCGTGACCAACCACTTAGTCACTTTGAGCTCATTATGATGATGCATTACCGAGTGGGCCCAGAGATACCTCTCCGTACGGAGTGACAAATCCCAGTCTCGATCCGTGTCAACCCAACAGACACTTTCGGAGATACCTGTAGTATACCTTTGTAGTCACCTAGTCACAGCCAAAAGCAGTGTATTCTTCACTACATACCTCAAAGCCTCTGAGCAGACTTGCAAATGCTTCATTCAAACAGCTTGTAGCGGACGAAATCTTCTAGAGCACTGCGCTCATTAATGAGCGGTGCTCCTATGAGAGCGCAGCCCGCTCCAAGAGGGCGTCACAAGATGTACGGCGGACATCAAATCAGGCTTGGACCCTTCCCATTGCCCCTGGGAGCCAAATGCTCCGAGCTCGGGGCGGCTGATGCGTTGGCCTCCGCCTTGGCAGATCCGGACTCCTCCGTGGCGATTTATTGGTGTCGCTGGCCATGAGCCGGAGAAGTAGGTGGGGTCTCGCTCTCCATCATCTCCGGAGGAAGGTCCCCTGAAGACGAACTCTGGTGAGAGGGGCTGCTAGCCGAACTGCGAAAGACGAGTCCTGGTTATTGATCTAGGAGGAACGCAGCATCTTCGAATTAAAAATTAACTTATAGCTCGGTGGAGGGCTGGCCCGTTGTTGGGCACGATGCGGTGAGGGTGCCCGTTGGGGCAGAGCCCCCTGGTGTTATCTTTTTCCCGGGTTTGGGCATCTCCGTCTCCGGGTCTTCGGAGGCGGCCCTCTTCTTCCCGCGCAGGGAGGAGGCCTTAACCTCCCCCTCCCGACTATCCTCCTTAGGGGAGGTGACAATTCCCCGGTTGGTGCGTGGCGTGGGGTTCGGATTCTTCGCCCTTCCCTTATCTTTCCCGAGGGCATCCTGTTGAGTACTCGGTCAAGCATCTTGGCCATGGTGGGGGCGGGCGAGCCTTCGGGAAGTGGCGCCGGACACCTAATTCTCTCCGCCTTGCTGATCCATTCCTGGACGCGGATGATTTTCAGAATAAACAATCATAACAGATATAAAACACGATGTCCTGTATCAAGTTTACTTACTTGGGTATCTAGGAGATTACAGCTTAGGCCCGCATCCTCGGTGGTGTCCGGACACTTTATTTTCCGTCCGAAGAATAATTTGCACATCTCTTTGAGCTTCAGGCTGAAGAAGTGCTTGACGGTCCGCGGACCCTCCGGATTGAACTCCCACATCTGGGGAGGCCGGCATTGGCATGGTAACATCCGCCGGATCAACATCACTTGCATTATGCTGACAAGATTAATGTCCCTTGCAAGAAGTTCCCGGATGCGATTCTGCAGTACGGGTATGTCACTAGCGGGTCCCCAATTCTGTCCTACGTCCGTCCAAGACGCCAACAGTGACGGAGGGCCCGAACGAAACTCTGGGGCAGCCACCCACTTTGTGGCCCTAGGAGCCGTGACATAAAACCACCTCCGCTGCCATACATCGGATACTTCTGGGAAAGAACCCTCCGGCCACGGGGCATCGCCGTTCCTGCTTATTATGGCACCTCCGCACTCCACATGTCGCCCCTCGATCATCTTCGGCGTCACATTGAAGGTCTTGAGCCATAAGCCGAAGTGTGGGGTGATATGGAGAAAAGCCTCGCACACGATAATAAACGACGAGATATGGAGGATAGCGTCAGGAGCCAGATCGTGAAAATCCAACCCATAATAGAACATGAGCCCCCTCACGAAGGGATCGAGGGTGAAACCCAGACCGCGGAGGAAGTGTGGGACGAAAAAGACACACTCATTGGGCTCCGGCGTGGGATGACCTGCCTGGAGCAGGGAGCACATCTTTGGATTTCTGCGGTCAGGTATCCGACCTCCCTAAGCTTTGCAATGTCCTTCTCTTCAATTGAGGAGGCCACCCACCGGCCTTGAGGGTCAGATCCGGACATGTTGGAGGATTCCGGGGGGGGGGGGGTGGAGCGTAGGTTTTGGGTGTTAGAACTCGAGGTGCGAGAAGGCGATGAAGGTGAAAAAGAGGCGAGGGTCTCGACCCCTTTATAAACAGGGTGAATATCAAGAGTCCTGTGTGACCGCTTGAGGCTTATCTAAAAACACACGGGTTATACCAACAGCCGTCGTGGGGTCACGCGTGCTCATATTGATGGAAAATCCCGTAATAAGAGGAACACGATCTCTGCCTTGACGGGACGTGCCAATAAAACCGCCTCGCAACGAGAGTCATTGTGGGGGCAAGAAACGTCGGTTCGCGTTGGACCCAAGCCCCGATGCGAGAGCACGATGCACGAAGATTGCCAGCGAATCAGATCTATACCATACGGAGATCATCTTGCAGATCCGGACACAGTTTACATGTTCGATGACCACTTTGGAGTATTCGGAGGAGGAACCCGCCCTACAATGCCGAAGACAAGACTGCGCGCCGGACTCATCGTCATTGAAGCCTGGCTCAGGGGCTACTGAGGGAGTCCTGGATTAGGGGGTATCCGGACAGCCGGACTGTGTACAACGTCCGGATTATTGAAGCATGAAGATACAAGACTCAACGCTTCGGCCCGTGTCCGGATGGGACTTTCCTTGGCGTGGAAGGCTATAGTGACCCGACCTCAGATGGTCAAGTCTCTGTGTTTCCATGTCATCCCTGGATCGGTAATGCTGACACACACAGTACTCGAAGGATTTATAACAGAGTAGCAATCACACACTTATTACATCGAATGTCTCAAAAGAGAACTTATTACAATAATATGGCTTAAGGCCATCTAATGCGATAACAGCGGAAGGCTTGGAAGATAAAGTGAGTCCATCATCTCCAACGGCATACCTGAGCTGCACGGCAACGACCTATCGAACCTTACTCCTCGTCTGAAAAGTCTGCAACATAATACGTTGCAGCCCGAGAACGGGTCAGCACATGGAATGTGCTGGCAATGTAACACAATAGAGCAATAACAGAATAATGCTAACACTACATGCATGTTTGGTTGGTGGAAAGCTTTACGGTTACAGTTTTGCGAAAAGCCAACTTTTCCCTACATCAAAGGAATAAATTTTAATTTAACTATCATGGTGGTTGAAACATCATTGAGAAGGTATAACCCCAACTCAATCCCAATTAAAGTAATTAACAACCCAACAATATTAATTAAGAGTGATGAGATACATGCAATTACTCAAGTACTAGATACTCCGAATTGTCCATAACCGGGGACACGGCTAACCATGATTAGATAGTACACTCTGCAGAGGTTTGCGCACTTTTCCCCACAATACTCAATAGCATCAGTTGATATCTCGCAAATCATGTTGTTTGAGAAACGGATGACCTAGACACGCCTTTCGTAAACATTAACTCTCTACTCTGGATAGATCATACCAAACCTACAAAACCCACTACCTGCTGATCTACCTCTTCAAGAGCTTCACGTAACTTACTCAACTATGCTAGAGCCCATAATAGCTTGTGGCTGCACACGGAAGTTTCTAGCATGAATAGTCTCAGTTCCCTTTGAGCCTGGGTGGCGGTCCATAGGAAGATCACACGGGGACCCGGGATTTCCAAAAAAAAAGCAGACAACACCGGGTTCCCCAGTGCCTCAATCCACCCAGATGTGTATTTAAGTTGCCACCTTAAAGTAAACCATTAATTAACAATCTCACATCTGTCATGAATATCTCTCAAACCCAAACCACGTCTACGAGCATAGCATAGCAATATAAGCAACACGTAGAAGTAACTCCCAAGGGTTTGACAGTAACAGGGCAATAGGTTCCTACCTCATCATCTACTTCTCAACCCACAAATTAATGACATCCTAACCATGCAATGTTTGAGGGTTGAAACTAATGCATAAAAACTGGGTAGGAAAGGAATATGATCAAGTGTTACTTGCCTTGCTGACGATCCGTGAATCCTAGAGACTCGTAGTAACACGCTTCACACTCCGGGAATTCTATCGCAAGCAAACAATACATACATAAGCAACAAGCAGAGATGCACAAACGAAACTTCAACTGAAAGAGGTTGACCGGAGAGTTCAACTTAAGAACTCTGGTTCACAAGAAAAAACAAACCAAACGGAGCAAGGAAACTCAAACGGCAAAAGAAACAAGATCCGTTTACTAATCTGAACTAGGGTCAAATTTTACAGAGACAAAAACTGGTTTAAGTTGGCTATTCGAAAAGAGGGTTTCGAGATGAAACTCCAGCGCTGAATCGCCTCGATTCCGATAAACGAGCGAAAGTTATACTAATTCGAACATCGGATCAGAAATCGCGATCGGAAAAATCGCGGAATAAATCCGATAAAAGAAAACGACGAACGGCTTTAGCAGAAACTAAACGACGAACACGTTCGCAAAAACGAACGAACGAGCGAACGCTCGCAAAACAAATAAACCGGAGAAATAAAACCGATCTAAAAAACGGCTAGGGTTTTTCTTAAAAAAACCGAAGTGGTTTTCTAAAAAAAACGGCGATGAGGGGATACCTCCGGCGAGGTCATCCGGCGGGGCGGGCGGCTCGCGGGTTTCGTGAGGCGCGGGCGAGGGCGGCTAGAGGCGGCGGCGGCTCGACAAGGGGCGGGCGGCGCGGGAGGCGGCGGGCCAGCGAGGCTCGGCTCCGGGTCCGGGGTGGGCGGCGGCGGTGGTGGCGAGAGGGGGGGTGGCGGCGATGTAAAGGGGG
This sequence comes from Aegilops bicornis, assembly GCA_021605145.1. Lineage (NCBI taxonomy): Eukaryota > Viridiplantae > Streptophyta > Magnoliopsida > Poales > Poaceae > Aegilops > Aegilops bicornis. The sequence goes on along the minus strand of CM038671.1, from coordinate 187,788,599 downwards.
CGGGGCGGTGGCGTGGAGGCGGGGGCACGGCGGCGGGGAGGAGGAGTCCGGCTCGGACTCCGGTTCGAGGCCAAGGCGGCATACACAAGACAAAGGGCGGCGGTGGTGGGCTGGCCGTGCTCACTGGGCCTTTGGCCCAAGGGTCATTTTTTTTAAAACGTCTACCATGAAACTTAATAAAATCCTAGAAAAATAAATAAAAATCTAAAAATGCCAAAACAAGTTTTCTTTGCCTAAATAAAATATTTAGAACAAGATGAACTTTTCTTGGCCCCTAAAATGCAATTTTTAAATTATGCAAAATTTTCTCTAGGGCAAATAAAATTCCAAATAAATAAAATAAAATCCAAATAATGATTTTAACATTTTTCCTCCGATATTTCAATTATTTTTTTGGAGAAGTCATATTATCTCCTCTCATTTATTATTACTTGAAATATTTTCCGGAGAGAAGAATAATAAAATCCAAAATCCTCGTCTTCATTATTTGATAAAATTCAAATATGAAAATCGGAAAATCCCCAACTCTCTCCGACGGTCCTTGAGTTGCTTAGGATTTCGAGGATTGCAAACGAAAATGCAATAAAATATGATATGCATGGATGACCTATGTATAACATGCCAAATTGAAAATTTGGGATGTTACAAACCTACCCCCCTTAAGATGAATCTCACCCTCGAGATTCGGGTTGGCTAGAAAATAGGTGCGGATGGTCCTTGAATATCATCTTCTCGCTCCTGTGGCTTCCTCCTCGGTGTGGTGGCTCCAATTTGAACTTTGCAAAACTTGATAATCTTCTTTGCGGGTGACTCATTGTCGAAATCAAGAATCTTTACTGGCTTCTCCTCATAACTCAAATTACTATCCAAGCTATCAGACGCCTCTAGGGGCCTTGTATCATTTAACGGTATATCGGCCATCTCAGCGTGGCACTTCTTCAGCTGTGATACATGAAACACATCGTGCACTCCTGACAATCCTTCGGGTAACTCCAGCTTGTAGGCAACTTCTCCCATCCGTTCCAAAACATGATACGGTCCTACAAATCTTGGGGCTAACTTTCCCTTAACTCCAAAACGTTTCACTCCCCTCAAGGGTGATACTCGCAGATAGGCTTTGTCTCCAATTTCATAGGTTACTTCCTTGCGTTTTGAATCTGCGTAACTCTTCTGTCTAGACTGAGCAATTTTTAGTCTGCCTCGATCGCTTTAACCTTCTCGTCCCGAGTCCTTGATCAAATCTGGTCCAAACAATCGACGGTCTCCAACCTCATCCCACACCAATGGTGTTCTACATCTGCGTCCATACAGAGCTTGAACGGTGCCATCTTCAAAGCGGCACGATAGCTGTTGTTGTACGAGAACTCACAGACGGAAAATTGTCATCCCAACTAGATCCATAATCTAGCGCATGTGCTCTCAACATGTCTTCCGTAATCTGGTTGACTCTCTCCGTCATTCCATCCGTCTGCGTGGGTGGAACGCGGTACTAAACTCCAATCTGGTACCCAAAGTCCGTGTAGCCGATGCCGTAACTTTGAAGTAAATTGTGTTCCTCTCGTTCGATACGATGCTCCTCGGAACTCCGTGCAAACATACGATCCTGGTCATATATATTTTGGCCAACTTGGCACTTGTATAAGTTGTTTTCACTGGGATGAAGTGAGCTACTTTGGTGAAACGATCCACAACTACCCATATTGAATCATAACCTGCCTTGGTTCTGGGTAATCCGGTAATAAAGTCCATGCCAAGTTTGTCCCACTTCCATTCGGGTATTGGCATAGGCTGCAACAGTCCCGCTGGCTTTTGATGCTCGCCTTTACTCTCCGACATACATCACAAACGGCTACATACTCGGCAATATCCTTCTTCATACCAGTCCACCGTAAACGCTCCTTCAAGTCCAAATACATCTTGGTGTTTCCGGGGTGAATCGAGTATGGTGAGTCATGGGCCTCCTGAAGTATTAACTTCCTGATCTCCGAATTGTTGGGCACGTAAATCCGGTCCTCAAACCACAAGGTATCGTGCTCATCCTCGCGAAAACCTTTGGCTTTTCCTTCGCCCATCTTCTCTTTTATCTCAGCAATCTCTTGGTCCTCCTTCTGAGCTTCTCGAATCTTGTTCAATAACGTCGGCTGAACCTCCATTGTTGCAAGGAAACCTCTTGGAACAATCTCCAACCGAAGTTCCATAATATCCTCTGCTAACTCCTTTCGCAGTCCTCTACTTTCAAGGATATTGGCATAACTCTTCCGACTCAAAGCGTCTGCTACGACGTTGGCCTTTCCTGGATGATAGTGTAGCTTCATGTCATAATCCTTTATGAGTTCCAGCCATCTCCTTTGTCTGAGGTTTAACTCCTTCGGTGTGAAAATGTACTTCAAACTTTTATGATCCGTGTACACATCACAACGGTTTCCAATAAGATAATGTCTCCAGTCTTGGCGCATGCACTACAGCTGCTAACTCCAAATCATGCGTGGCATAGTTCAACTCATGTGGCTTTAGCTGTCGTGAGGCATACGAAACAACTTTTCCGTCCTGTATAAGAACACATCTAAGTCCCAAGCGGGAGGCGTCACAATACACTTGAAACTCCTTATGTATATCTGGCAATGTCAGCATTGGGGCTGTAGTCAACCGTTTCTTCAACTCTTGAAAGCTTGTCTCACAATCCTCTGTCCATTTGACCTTAGTATCCTTCTTTAGCAATCCAGTCATTGGCTTAGCAATCTTGGAAAAATTCTCAATGAATCTCCGATAATATCCTGCCAGTCCATGGAAACTGCGAATCTCGCCGATCAAGTGGGTGCCAACCATTCGATGTTGGCCCGAACTTTCTGGGGTCTCTTTGCTATACCATCTCCTGATATAACATGCCCAAGAAATCCAACTTCCTTCAACCAAAACTCGCACTTGCTGAATTTGGCGTATAACTGGTGTTCCCTGAGCTTCTCGAGAACCAATCGCAAGTGTTCCGCGTGCTCCTCTTCGTTCTTCGAGTAAACCATAATATCATCAATAAACACCACAACAAACTTGTCCAAATACTCCATGAACACTTTGTTCATCATACTCATGAAATAGGCAGGGGCGTGTGTCAGTCCACCTGACATGACCGTATACTCATATAATCCATACCGTGTGGTAAATGCTGTCTTTGGTATATCCTTCTCTCGGATCTTCAACTGATGGTATCGTGATCGTAGATCAATCTTGGAAAACACCTTAGCTCCTTGTAACTGATCAAACAGATCATTAATCATTGGTAATGGATACTTGTTCTTTATCGTTACTTCATCCAGAGCTCGGTAATCAACAACCATCCTTAGGGATTTATCCTTCTTCTCCACCAAAAGTACTGGGGCTCCCCAAGGTGATGAACTTCTATGAATGTAACCTTTCTCCAATATCTCCTTGATCTGCTTCTTAATTTCCTTCAGGTCATTTGCGGGCATCCGGTAGGGTCTCTTTGATATTGGCCTCAGCACCGCAATAGTTCTATCAGAAACTTCGATATCTTGATCCGTGGCATGCCCGGTAACTCCTCCGAAAAACATCCGGATAATCCTTTACTATGGTACTTCCTCTGCATAACTCCCGTGAGGGCATTCACTTGGCTCCTCCTAGGCACATGCCTAGATACATACTTAATCCTTTTCCCCTCTGGGGTGGTAAGATAAATTGACTTGCTAGCACAGTCAATACTTCCTCCATACTTTGACATCCAGTCCATACCTAATATCACATCCAATCCTTGCGACTCCAAGATAATTAGGTCGAGGAAAAACATGTGTGCCAATGATTAGGGGTATCGGGGCACCATCTGCTAGCCATGTACTCGCTTCCAAAGTAGCTCACTAGAAGAGGGGTCCTAAGGGTTTGGGTTGGTAACTTAAACTTATCCACAAATCCCCTTGATATGTATGAATGCGATGCACCAGTATCGAAAAGAACAATAGCGGTAAATGACTGAACCAAAAGCTTAACTATAACCGCGTCTGGCTGCTCTTCAACTTCCTCCACGTTAACGTGGTTCACTTGTCCTTTGTTGAATGGATTGGCTTCTTCCCAGCGCTTCCATTTCCGTTTCCATTCTTTCCTTCAGGGCAGTCATTGGCATAGTGCCCTGTCTTCCCGCACTTGAAGCAAATAACTTGGCTTAAGTCCCTCTTGGCGGTGTAGCTGGGTTAGAGCGATTCTGATTATTGTTGACTCCATTCCCATTCCCGTTCTTCACACCATTTTGATTATGCGATCCTCCTCCAGTATGGTTATGACCTCCATGGTTATGAACAAGTCCTCCCGAGTTCGGGGTCAAGCGAGGCTTCTGGTGAGTTCCTGAGTTATACTTCCCTTGCCCATACTTCCTTTTACGGCTCTCAATCTGCTGCTGCTTTCCTTCAATCATTACGGCCTTATCTACCAACTCCTGGTAATTGTTGAAAGTTGCCACCATCAACTGCATACTCATCTCATCATTCAGCCCTTCCATAAACTTCTCATGCTTCGCGGCATCTGTGGCCACATCATCAGGGGCATAGCGTGATAACTTGCTAAACTCATCCACGTACTGGGCCACAGTATGGTTCCCCTGGCGTAAGTTGCGAAACTCACGCTTCTTTATCTGCATAGCTCCAGTTGAAACATGGGCCGTGCGAAAATCTTGTTGGAACTGGTCCCAAGTGACATTGGCTATAGGAAAAGTAGCCGTGTAATTCTCCCACCATGCGGCCTTTGGTCCATCCAATTGATGTGCGGCAAAGCGCACCTTCTCAGCATCCGTGCATCCTGCGGTGGTTAACTCCCTTCCAATACGGCGTAGCCAATCATCAGCAACTATTGACTCGGTGCTACTAGAAAACATCGGCGGTTGTAACCTCAGAAAGCGGGCTAAATTGTCTACTGGCGGCGGCTTATTGTTGTTGTTGTTGTTGGCATTGCCCTAGTTCTGAACTAGCAATTGCATCAAGGCATTCTACTGCTGGATCAACTGGGTGAGCTCCGGTGGGAAAACAAAACCGGGGTCACGTCTCGAAGGCATCTGAGGGTTTAGATGGAAGAGATTAGAGTAGAAAGAGAGCGAGAAAACACTACCCATATGCACATGAGGCAAACACAGACATTCATTCAATCAAGCAAGGGCATACAAAATGGTCTAGGACTATCGCATAAGTGCTCAACTACTACTAGTTACATGGGGGAATACTACTATTATGTGGTGGTCATCTAGAAACTTTGATCGATGGAAGACTCCATGATGTCCGCTCGACTTAAATCTTCATAGTCATCATCACTTGGATCGAGTCGGTGTAAATGCGATGATGATGTAGTTGTCCGGACAAGTGGGATCTTCTTCCTCTTCTTTCGGTGCTGGTCCTCCCATGAAGACTCGATCTTCTTGACTAGGTCGTCATTCTTCTTGATGAGGGTCTTGATTTCTTCCTCATATCCATCGCGTGTAGACTTGAGTTCTTCCTCCAGCCCGATGATCCTAGTTTTCGCCTTCTTCAAATCCATCATGTCTGCGCACATCTGGTTCTCTTGACGTCGAATGTGCTGGTTTAGCTCCCGGATGTAAGCTGCAATGGATCTATCCTTCTTGGTGCTGATTACTTCCCATTGCTCGTCTCGGCGCCCACATATTTGATATATGGTGTCTTTAAGCTCCCTATTGTAGACTTCTCCAATGCGTCCCATGGTAATGTGAGCTGCCATACTCTTTCCCAAACTCCATGTTGGTGCATTGAAAACACACACTATGGGATCCGTGCTTACGCATAACGTCCTTCCGGAACTAGAGCTTGAATCTTCCAAAGCACTCTTCTTCTCGGTAAGGTGGCGTTGTACGTCCGGTGAAGCTTGGTATTCCAATATTTAGGTACCTAGTGACTTCCTTCAAGTGGCGCCCAAAAGGCGTGTCTTCATCCGGTTGTGCAAACTTGTACTTCATCTCCGTCATCCTAAAGAGTGGAAAAATGGAGAGGAGTCGAAATGAGTAGAGAAGAGTGACCTATGGTTTTATCTTAGTGGTCGTGTCCTACACTCGGCGTGTGCTCGATACCATCTTGTAGCGACCCGACCTCGATGGTCAAGTCTCTGTGTTTCCATGTCATCCTGGATCGGTAATGCCGATAATACACAGTACTCGAAGGATTTATAACAGAGTAGCAATCACACACTCATTACAGCGAATGTCTCAAAATAGAACTTATTACAATAATATGGCTTAAGGCCATCTAATGCGATAACAGATGAAGGCTTGGAAGATAAAGTGAGACCATCAACTCCAACGGCATAGCCGAGCTGCACGGCAACGATCTATCAAACCTTACTCCTCGTCTGAAAAGTCTGCAACATCATACGTTGCAGCCCGAGAATGGGTCATCACATGGAATATGCGGGCAATGTACCACCATAGAGCAATCACAGAATAATGCTAACACGACATGCATATTTGGTTGGTGGAAAGCTCTCTGGTTCTGAGTTTTTGCGAAAAGCCAATTTTTCCCTACATCAAAGGAATAAATTTTAATTTAACTATCATGGTGGTTGAAACATCATTGAGAAGGTATAACCCCAACTCAATCCCAATTAAAGTAATTAACAACCCAACAATATTAATTAAGAGTGATGAGATACATGCAATTACTCAAGTACTAGATACTCAGAATTGTCCATAACCGGGGACACGGCTAACCATGGTTAGATTGTACACTCTGCAGAGGTTTATGACTTTTCCCCACAAGACTCGATCGCCTCCGTTGATTTCTCGCACTACATGGTGTTTGAGAAACGGATGACCGAGACACGATCTTCGAAACATTAACTCTCTACTCCGGATAGATCATACCAAACCTACAAAACCCACTACATGCTGATCTACCTCTTCAAGAGCTTCACGTAACTTACTCAACTATGCTAGAGCCCATAATAGCTTGTGGATGCACACGGAAGTTTCTAGCATGAATAGTCTCGCCCCTTTGAGCCCTGGGTGGCGGTCCATAGGAAGATCACACGGGTACCCCGGGATTTCCAAAAATAAAACAGGCAACACTGGGTTCCCCAGGTGCCTCAATCCACCCAGATGTGTATTTAAGTTGCCACCTTAAAGTAAACCATTAATTAACAACCTCACATCTGTCATGAATATCTCTCAAACCCAAACCACGTCTACGAGCATAGCATAGTAATATAAGCAACACGTAGAAGTAACTCCCAAGGGTTTCATAGTAACAGGGCAATAGGTTCCTACCTCATCATCTACTTCCCAACCCACAAATTAATGACATCCTAACCATGCAATGTTTGAGGGTTGAAACTAATGCATAAAAACTGGGTAGGAAAGGAATATGATCAAGTGTTACTTGCCTTGCTGACGATCCGTGAATCCTAGAGACTCATAGTAACACGCTACGCACTCCGGGAATTCTATCGCAAGCAAACAATACATACATAAGCAACAAGCAGAGATGCACAAACGAAACTTCAACTGAAAGAGGTTGACCGGAGAGTTCAACTTAAGAACTCCGGTTCACAAGAAAAATCAAACCAAACGGAGCAACGAAACTCAAACGGCGAAAGAAACAAGATCCGTTTACTAATCTGAACTAGGGTCAAATTTTACAGAGAAAAAACTGGTTTAAGTTAGCTATTCGGAAAGAGGGTTTCGAGATGAAACTCCAGGTGCTTGAATCGCCTGATTTCGATAAACGAGCGAAAAGTTATACTAATTCGAACATCGGATCAGAAATCGCGATAGGAAAAATCGCGGAATAAATCCGATAAAAGAAAACGACGAACGGCTATACGAACGAACGTTCGTTAGCAGAAACTAAACGACGAACACGTTCGCAAAAAACGAACGAGCGAGCGAACGCTCGCAAAACAAATAAACCGGAGAAATAAAACGATCTAAGAAAACGGCTAGGGTTTTTCTTAAAAAAACCGAAGTGGTTTTCTAAAAAAAACCCGGCGACGAGGGGCTACCTCCGGCGAGGTCGTCCGGCGGGGCGGGCGGCTCCGGCGGGGCTCGGCGAGGGGCGGCGAGGGCGGCTAGAGGCGGCGGCGGCTCGGCGAGGCTCGGGCTCCGGGTCCGGGTGGGCGGCGGTGGTGGCTAGAGGGGTGGCGGCTATATAAAGGGAGGCGGTGGCTTGGAGGAGGGCAAGGCGGGGAGGAGGAGGAGTCCGCTCAGACTTCGTTCGAACGCAGGCGGGCGGATGCTGCACAAGGCACAGCGGCGGCGGTGGCTGGCTGGGCCGGCCTGCTCGGCTGGGCCTTTGTCCCAGTCGGGCGCGGGTCATTTTTTTAAACGTTCCGCCGAAACTTAATAAAATCCTAGAAAAATAAATAAAAATCTAAAAATGCCAAAACAAGTTTTCTTTGCCTAAATAAAATATTTAGAACAAGATGAACTTTTCTTGGCCCCTAAAATGCAATTTTTAAATTATGCAAAATTTTCTCTAGGGCAAATAAAATTCCAAATAAATAAAATAAAATCCAAATAATGATTTTAACATTTTTCCTCCGATATTTCAATTATTTTTTTGGAGAAGTCATATTATCTCCTCTCATTTATTATTACTTGAAATATTTTCCGGAGAGAAGAATAATAAAATCCAAAAGCCTTGTCTTCATTATTTGATAAAATTCAAATATGAAAATCGGAAAATCCCCAAATCTCTCCGAGGGTCCTTGAGTTGCTTAGGATTTCGAGGATTGCAAACGAAAATGCAATAAAATATGATATGCATGGATGACCTATGTATAACATGCCAAATTGAAAATTTGGGATGTTACAAAGGCAAGCTTGGCCATTCGGATATTATGTTTCCTTCCTTGTAATCGACTCCATGTAAACCCTTAGCCCACTCCGGTGCCTATATAAACCGGAGAGGTTGGTCCTTAGTAGGCCGATCACAATTACAATCATACCATCATAGGCTAGCTCTTAGGGTTTAGCCTCTACGATCTCGTGGTAGATCTACTCTTGTACTACCCATATCATCTATATTAATCAAGCAGAAGTAGGATTTTACCTCCATCGAGAGGGCCCGAACCTGGGTAAACATCTGTGTCCCTTGCTTCATGTTACCATCAGCCTTGACGCACAGATCGGGACCCCCTACCCGAGATCCGCCGGTTTTGACACCGACAGAGATGCCCGGATCTGCAGGTGATCTTCTGCAAGAGCTCTCACAACTGCACGAACAAGTTCGGCAGGTGATGCGGGGCATTGCCCAAGCCTTGTGGCCATCCGCCTCCATGCCAGGAGGCATGGGGGAGCTCGTAGAGGTGCTCAAGGGAGCGCGGCGGCGCTTCTGATTATGGAAGATTTCGGCCTTCCGACAAGGTGCAAGGGAAGCCTGGGCCATGGTGAAGACGCGGTATACCAAGGCTGACCCGAACCACATGGCCGAGGTCGGACCTGTAGGGTCTGATGGGAAAGAGATCCCCGTTAGTCTGGTATATGACCAGGTAAAAATTAGCCGCAAAGTATTCCCAACAGGATTGTAGGCTAGACTGCCTGTTGGATGGTATAGAAGAAGAATTTAGTCAGTCTAAGTGACTATGTACTTCAAATGACATATTTTGTTCTTAGCCGGATTTTAAATCATTTGTCATGCCGGACCTTTTCGCTTCGACCTCCGGACCCGATAGTCCGGAGTGTATCCGAATACCCGCTCAGTTATGTAAAAACCGGGGTATGCATGGAAACCAGGCATAGGGGTCATAAGTGCTTGATAAGACAAGTATCCAACTATCTATGTTATATTACATGGATAGTAAGAAACATCTTCCAGGAAGAATAGTTCCATTAAGGGTTCCTTTCCGTGGGTACGCATGCATTAATGTGCATGCCCGAACTGAGAAAAGAGACGCAGGATATAAACATCTGGGGGCATGTATTACAATAAGTAAAAATCATCTTGCGTTCACCGACCGAATATTCCCTTAAGAACGCTAGCTTTCGCCCGATCGAGGTACACATCCGGCTGACCCGGCAAGAATAATCGCAGAGGTGCTCCCCTTATGCCCATCCGAATTAACGGGAACGTAGGGCATAAACACAAGAGCCACGCAACCCAGCTTGGCCAAAACTTAAGTCATATCGATGCATATAATGGCGAAGAAAAGGTACATGTGGAGAAGTAACACATGTGCGGGGGGCATAGAGTCCTGAATATAATTATATTAAGCTTCTGTATAAGAAGCCCCCAGGTATAATGAGCACACATGGTGCGTCAAGATTGTGTAGTCAAGACATACTTTAAGCTTTTAATGCCATGAAGAAAAAGGGAAGAAGGAAAGAAAGAAAGACAGATAGCGGATATATATATGTATAAAAGGGCTGAGGTAAGGAGACGAACACAGAGTCCGGCACTAGGCGTAGAACCTTCGGAGTCTGGCCGCGTTCCACGGGTTTGGCTCGAGTCGATTGTCTGATGCATCACGCAGACGGTACGCTCCACCGGTCAGAACTTTATCAATGATGAAGGGACCTTCCCATTTGGGCTTGAGCTTGTTATTTTTCTTCTCCGGTAGGCGTAGAACTAGTTTGCCGACGTTATACGTTTTGGCCCGTACTTCTCTGCTTCGATACCGTCGAGCCTGTTGCTGATAGAATGCGGAGCGGGCTTTTGCCACGTCACGCTCCTCCTCCAGGGTGTCCAAACTGTCCTGCCGATCGAGCTCGGCTTCTTTCTCTTCGTACATGCGCACTCAAGGTGAGTCATGAATTATGTCGCAGGGCAGTACCGCCTCTGCGCCGTACACCATAAAGAATGGTGTGTATCCGGTAGTGCGATTCGGCGTGGTCCACAGCCCCCATAGTACGGAGTCGAGCTCCTCGACCCAGTGCGTATCTGATTCCTTCAAGGATCGCACTAGTCTGGGTTTAATGCCACTCATAATGACACCATTTTCCCGCTCAACCTGACCGTTTGTTTGGGGGTGATAGACAGAGGCATAATCGAGCTTGATGCCCATGTTGCCGCACCAAATTTTTACCTCGTCAACTGTAAAGTTTGAGCCGTTATCGGTGATGATGCTGTGGGGGACGCCGTAACGGTGTACAACCCTGGATATGAAGTCTATCACTGGTCCGGATTCGGCCGTTTTAACTGGTTTGGCTTCTATCCATTTGGTGAATTTATCCACCATGACCAATAGGTATTTTTTCTTATGGCTTCCTCCTTTAAGGGTCCGACCATATCAAGCCCCTGCACCACAAAGGGCCAACTAATGGGGATTGTTTGGAGAGCGGTAGGTGGCATATGGCTTTGGTTTGCGAAAAGCTGGCAACCGACGCAATGTTGAACGAGGTCCTATGCGTCTGCTTGGGCCGTCGGCCAGTAAAAAGCAGTACGAAAGGCCTTCTTACAAGGGTCCGAGCTGCGACATGGTGGCCGCCAAGTACAACATGAATTTCAGCCAATAGCTGCCGTCCTTCCTCTTCAGAGATGCATCTTTGAAGTACTCCGGGAGCGCTTTTCTTATAAAGCTCTCCCTCGTGGACCTTGTAGGCTTTAGACCGTCGTACAATGCAACGTGCCTCGTTTGGGTCCTGAGGGAGTTCTTGCCTGATTAGGTAGGCCAAGATTAGTTCTGTCCACGGGGGATGACAACCATAATCACGTGGGCCGAAGGCGTTATTTCGGTGGGAGAGCCTCCGATTATGTCAGAGTGTTTGGTATCTGGTGTTGTGGCCAGGTCCGGACTGTTGTTGCCGGTATCTCCTTCCCATACCACGGATGGCTTAAACAGCCTTTCCAAGAAGATATTAGGTGGGACAGGGTCGCGCTTAGCGCTGATGCGGGCGAGGATATCCACTGCTTGATTGTTTTCCCTGACCACATGGTGGAATTCAAGCCCCTCGAACCGAGCTGACATTTTTAGGACGGCATTGCGGTAAGCCGCCATTTTTGGGTCCTTGGCGTCAAAGTCTCCATTTATTTGAGATATTGCGAGGTTCGAATCCCCACGCACCTCTAGGCGTTGAATGCCCATGGAGACTGCTATCTGGAGACCATGCAACAGGGCCTCATATTCTGCTGCATTGTTGGAGTCTATGTATAATATTTGGAGTACGTATTAGACTGTATCTCCGGTGGGGGATGTCAGGACGACGCCTGCCCCCAGACCAGCCAGCATCTTGGAGCCGTCAAAGTGCATGATCCAATTGGAGTACGCGCCATACTCTTTAGGGAGTTCGGCTTCTATCCATTCGGCCACGAAATCAGCCAGTACTTGTGACTTAATGGCTCGCCGTGTTTTGTATGTTATGTCGAATGGGAGGAGCTCGATAGCCCATTTAGCAATCCGGGCCGTGGCATCGCGGTTGTTTATTATGTCATTGAGTGGTACTTCAGAGGCCACCGTAATTGAACACTCTTGAAAGTAGTGTCATAATTTCCGGGATGCCATGAAGACCACGTATGCTATCTTTTGATAATGTGGGTACCGTGATTTGCATGGAGTGAGGATAGTGGATACATAGTATCCCGGCTTTTGAAGCGGGAACTTATGTCCGCCCGTCTCTCGCTCGACGACGAGCACCGCGCCATAACTTGGTGTGTTGCCGCTATATATAACAGCATTGGTTCGCCGACATTTGGCGCGGCCAAGATTGGGTTGGTGGCCAATACGGCTTTTATTTCTTCCAGTCCGGCCGTGGCCGCATCCGTCCACTCGAAGTGTTCGGTGCGTCGAAGAAGGCGATAAAGGGGTAGTGCCTTTTCTCCTAATCGGGAGATAAAGTGGCTTAAGGCAGCCACGCATCCAGTTAATTTCTGGATTTGCTTGAGGTCTGTTGGGATAGCCAACTGTGACAGAGCTCGGATTTTAGCCGGATTTGCTTCAATTCCTCTACTGGAGATGATGAAGCCCAAGAGCTTTCCGGGCACGCCAAAACGCATTTTTCGGATCGAGCTTGATGTCGTATGTTCAAGATTGTCGAATGTGATCCTCAAGTCGCCTATTAAGGATTCGACATGTCTGGTTTTGATGACCACGCGTCGTCTACATATGCCTCCACTGCTTTTGCCAATTTGTGTTTCTGTGCATATACGAATCATGCGTTGATAGCTTGCACCGGCGTTTTTGAGCCCGAAAGGCATGGTGTTAAAACTGAAGGGGCCGTATGGAGTGATAAATGCCGTCGCGGCTTGATCGGTCTCCGCCATCTTAATTTGATGGTATCCGGAGTATGCGTCGAGGAAACACAATTAGTTGTGTCCTGCAGTAGCGTCGATAATTTGATCGATGCGGGGGAGAGGGAAGGGATCCTTGGGGCAAGCCGTGTTAGGGTCCTTGAAATCGACACATAGGCGCCAGGATTTGTCCTTCTTTGGCACCATCACCAGGTTTGCTAGCCAGTCCAGATGTTTTATTTCTCTAATGAATTCGGCCTCAAGTAACTTGGCTAGCTCCTCTCCCATGGCTTGTCGCTTAGGCTTAGAGAAACGCCGAAGAGTCTGCTTGACCGGCTTGAACCCCTTTAGAATGTTAAGGCTATGCTCGGCCAGCCTGCGTGGGATTCCTGGGATGTCTAAAGGATGCTAGGCGAAGATGTTCTAGTTCTCGCGCAAGAACTCCCGTAATGCGGCGTCTACTTTGGGGTTTAACTGTGCCCCGATGGATGCTGTTTTTGCAGGGTCCGTTGGGTGGACTTGGAATTTTACTATTTCGTCCGCTGGTTTAAAAGAGGTGGACTTCGGTCTTTTGATGAGTATCACGTCGTCCCTGTCCTCTGTAGAGCGCAGCGCAGTTAGTTCTTCGGCCGCAAGGGCTTCGGATAACGCATCGAGGGCTAGTGTGGCGGTTTTATTTTCGGCGCGGAGTGCTATGTCCGGATCACTAGCTAGAGTGATGATTCCATTGGGCCCGGGCATTTTGACCTTCATGTACCTGTAATGGGGTATAGCTTGGAAGATCGTGAACGCCTCCCGCCCTAAAAGGGCGTGGTATCCACTACTGAACGGGGCCACTTGGAATGTGATTTCTTCGGACCTATGATTCTCCGGCGTGCCGAATACCACGTCTAGTGTGATTTTTCCTGCACATCGTGCATCCCGACTAGGGATGATTCCTCTGAAGGTCGTGCTGCTTTGCTCAATGCGGCTCTGGTCTATTTCCATTTTTCAAAGGGTTTCCTCATAGATGAGGTTTAATCCGCTGCCACCGGCCATGAGCACTTTAGTAAGCCGAAAGCCATCCACAATTGGACTAAGGACCAAGGCGGCTCGTGCTCGGGCTGTTCGTAATTTAGGTTCGTCACTGGCATTGAAGGTTATAGCCGTGCCGCTCCATGGATTTATTGGTGCTACGTGGCAGACTTCGCAAGGTCATGGAGTGCATGCTTACGCCTATTATTTGAGGCGAAGGTCTCGAAGACCGTCAATACTGTATTGTTATTTTCCACGGGATGGTGCTCTGTTGTGTTGTTGATGAGGATATCCTCACCGCTCTTGGCCACCTGCTGGAGTATCCAACATGCTCTAAGGCTATGTGTTGGCATGGTATCCGTTGTGCTATGAATTTTGCATGGCCCATTGAGCCATCCCTCCAATAAAGTTCCACGCCTTGTAGTGGGCTTTGGTTTCTTTGTAATTGGATCGGGTGACTTACGAGAGTACACCCTTTTAGTTCGGACGGGGGGTTTGATGAGGGCCGGGGGATCAGAGAATTTTGTTTGGGTTTTCCAGGCGCTTTCCATCGCACAGTACTTCTGTACTATGGCCGCCAAGTCGGCGAAGTGTGCTACGTCATGGTGACTTATGGAGTTGAGGATTCCCTTGTCCGTCAAATTTCTGCAAAAGAATGAAATTGCGTCTCCCTCGCGACAGTCCTTAACCTTGCTCATTACAAGGAGGAATCAGGCCCAATAGTGATGTACTGTCTCTTGGGGATCTTGTCTAATGTGGGAAAGATCACTTATATCTGGGTGGGTGGGTAGATTTAGGTTCGAACCCTGACCCGATCTGAGACCCATGGGCGAAGGAGCTTCTGAGCTTGGCAGTTCGGGCTCCGGGATGTTGCCCAATAGATCTGGCCCGCTGTCTGATTCTAGGTTCAAAGCTTGGGCAATTCCCTCCCGTAGACGGGTATCCGGCTCGGAGAGCTCGGGAATCCGGACATAGTTCATCCTCAAGATAGAAGAAGAATTGCTGGGTTGCTCCTCCACCACCGCTATCTGATGGGTGACCGGCGGAGAATTGATCTCCCTTTGGTCGGGTTTAAGCCCGATCTGATCATAGTCCGTAGCGACTCCCAAGGTGGCGATGCGATCCAAGAGCTCATTCAAGGAAGAGAGCTCCATTGGATCCATCTGCTCGGCGAATCCCGAGCCGGCGTGGAGGCTGTTTTTGATGACCTGAGAAGTCATCGTCGGCGCAACGGCCGAACAGGCGGTCATGACGAAGCCGCCTAATCGAAGGGTTTGGCCTACAGCCAGGGCTCCCCCCGAGGTGATGTTCTTCTTGACAACAAGATGAGCAATGAGCCTTATGATGACGGCACAGTGGAACTCTCAATGAAAGCACCAATGTCGGTGTCAAAACTGGCGGATCTCAGGTAGGGGGTCCCGAACTGTGTGCCTAAGGCGGATGGTAACAGGAGGCGGGGTACACAATGTTTACCCAGGTCCGGTCCCTCTCGATGGCGGTAATACCCTACTTCCTGCTTGATTGATCTTGATGATATGAGTATTACAAGAGTTGATCTACCACGAGATCGTAGAGGCTAAACCCTAGAAGCTAGCCTATGATTATGATTGGTGTATACCTATGGACTAAACCCTCCGGTTTATATAGACACCGGAGGAGGCTTGGGTTACATAGAGTCGGTTACAAGGGAGGAGATCTACATATCCGAACTACCAAGTTTTCCTTCCACGCAAAGGAGAGTCCCATCCGGACACGGGACGAAGTCTTCAATCTTGTATCTTCATAGCCCAACAGTCCGGCTAAAGGATATAGTCCGGCTGTACGAGGACCCCCTAATCCAGGACTCCCTCAATGGGTTGAGAGTATTTTTTGGAGGTAGTGTGACCATCAAAGTCAGCAATGATGTCAGCAACTATTTTCATACTAAGAAGGGGTATTCGCCAAGGGGACCCCATATCCTCTATTTTTTCCAACATCGTGGCCGATATGTTAGCTATCCTTGTTCACATGGCTAAGGTGGCCGACCAGATTAGCAATATTATTCCCTATTTAGTAGAAGAAGGTCTATTTATTTTACAATACGTGGATGACACTATTCTTTTTATGGATAATGACCTAGATAAAGCAAGAAACCTCAAGGTGCTTTTATGCACATTTGACGAGCATTCTAGTCTCAAAATTATTTTTTACAAAAGCAAGCTATTCTCCTTCGGCGATGCTGCAGAGTCGCAACTGAGGATGCTGACATTTTCGGATGCCAACTTGGGCAGTTCCTGATTAGGTATCTTGATATTCTGATTCTCTACTGGCGCTTAACTATCGCTGAGTGGAAACATGTGAGAGACTTTAGAAACGGCTAGCCAGTTGGAAAGCCAAACTCTTGTTATATGGGGGGTGATTGATTTTGATCAATTCCGTCCTCGGCAATATTGTTCTATACATGTTGTCATTCTTCCACTTACTGAAAGGCGTTCTTCAGCGTCCTGATTACTTTAAATCTAGATTTTTTTGGGAATGTCATAATGAATCCAAGAAATATCGGCTAGCTAGGTGGGCTGTATTATGTCGCCCTAACAGTCAAGGGGGCCTTGGAATTCAAGATCTTGAGATTAAAAAACATCGCTCTTATCAGTAAATGGGTTTACAAATTACTCACTATGAATGGAGTTTGTCGGGAAATCATTTGTAACAAAAACGTGGGGTCCAAAGCCATTTCTTAAGTTCATTGGAAACTTGGTGATTCACTTTTGGTATGGTGTCATGAAGGCCAAGGAATTCTTTTTTCAATTTGGTACTTTCTCAGTTAGGGATGGTTCTCAGGCTCGATTCTTGGAAGATGCCTGGCTAGGCGCCACCCCACTTATGATGCAGTACCCTAGCTTGTACAGGATTGTCATGCATAAATTTGTCACGATCAAACAAGTTTTGGGACAAGAAAACCCCTAATATTTCTTTTCGTCGGGACTTCTTTGGCCCTCGCCTGGCAGCATGGAATGAATTACTCGTCTAGAGAACATTCACCTGACAAGCGAGCCAGACAAGTTTCCATGGAAACTGCATCAACACGATAGTTTCTCAGTTAAGTCCTTATACGATGTGATGACTCATATTAATGTTCCTGTTAATAACAAAACATGGTGGAAGCTAAAAATACCTCCAAGAGCATCTCTAGCAAACCCCTTAAAAGCGGCCAAACCCGTAAAAAACGACATTTACAGTTTTGGTCGAAAAAATGGTCCCTAGCAGATCCCGTAAAGTTCGATCGACCCTTAATTTTTTTTAAGGGGCACTGAAATCCATCCCCGTCACCGTCATCGTACCTCCATCGCTGGAGTGGGGCACAACTTGTTGTAGTAGACAGTCGGGAAGTTGTCGTGCTAAGGCCCCATACGACCAGCGCACCAGAACAACAGCCGCCGCCGATGAAGCGTAGATTGGAAGGATCCAAATCGAAGACACACGAACGTAGACGAGCAACGACGAGATCCGAGAAAATCCACCAAAGATAGATCCACCGGAGACACACCTCTACATGCCCACCAACGATGCTAGATGCACCGCCAGAACAGGGGCTAGGCGAGGAGACCTTTATTCCATCTTTAGGGAGACGCCGCTATGTCGTCTTTCTGAGCAGGGCACAAACCCTAATAAAACTGAAAGGAACAACTAAAATCAGATCCCTCCCGCCGTCCGTTGCCAAGATCCATCACGCCCCCCTGACCTAGGGCCACCGGAGACGAGGCAGACCTGCGACGCGCCTGCGAGAGATGGGAACCCTAGCTTTTTTTAGGAGGAGGAGGCGGCGGCTATACTCCACAAGTGTGTACTTCAAAACTTATACATGACTTCAGATTTGTGTTATGTTTTAAGCCCATATGTGTGCTACTTACTGTTTACAAATAAATCCTGGACCAAACAAGGCGACCTCTAGTTTGGATATAACATGGATGCCACATCGAAAGTTTCTCTTGATGAAGTATGATAAATAAAACAATGCTCCAAAAGGGTTTATAATTTTAATAACTATTTCGATCCAATATTTAAAAATACTAAAAATGTAATGGAATTTGCTAAAATCCCGCCGCCTGGAAAATAGCAATAGATCCGGACGATCTCTCCTAATCACGCATGCAGTTTCATGCAATGCAAACTCCCCTCGTGTGTGCACATGTAGACTCCCTCTGTGTTGGACAATACTTGCATGCAAAAAAAACAAGAAAACTGATGTCTGCTACTTCTTGAGCTTGTGTTGATTTTTCCCTTGAAGTGGAAAGGGTGATGCAGCAAATTGGAGATAAGTATTTTCCTCAGTTGAGAACCAAGGTATCAATCCAGTAGGAGGCACAAGCAAATCTCTAATCTATGCACCAGCACAAACTAACAAACACTTGCACTCAACGCGAAAAAGGGGTTGTCAATCCCTTCACGATCTCGAACAAGAGTGAGATCTGATAGAGATATGTATACAAGATTAGTAAAACATAAAACAAAGTAAAAACAAATAAATTGCAGCAAGATATTTTTGGGTTTTTTTGGTTTATAGATCGGAAAATATATGATGGAAAATAGACCCGGGGGCCATATGTAGGCTTCTCTCTTGAATATAGCATACGGTGAGTGAACAAATTACTGTTGATCAATTGATAGAAAAATGCAAAGTTATGACAATATCTAAGGCAATGATCATGAATATAGGCATCACATTCGTGACAAATAGACCGAAACGATTCCGCATCTACTACTATTACTCCACACATCGAACAACTCCTGCTTGCATCTAGAGTATTAAGTTCATAAGAACAGAGTAACGCTTTAAGTAAAATGACATGATGTAGAGGGATAAAATAAAAAATATGATGAAAACCCCATCTTTTAATCCTTGATGGCAACAATACAATACATGCCTCGCTACCCCTTCTGTCACTGGGTCAGGACACCGCAAGATTGAACCCAAAACTGACCACTAATACGTCTCCGACGTATCTATATTTTATGAAGTATTCATGCCATGTTTACAACAATTTTATAAGGTTTTGGTATGATTTGATTAAAACTAACCCGGACTGACGTTGTTTTCAGCAGAACTACTGGGGTGTCGTTTTTTTCTGCAGAAATAGAAGTTCTCGGAATGGGCTGGAAATTTACGGTGTTTTTTTATGGACCAAAATAGAACCCCGAAGCACAAGAGTTGGACAAGAAGCTTTGCGAGGAAGCGGCAAGGGTGGAGGGTGCCCCCCTAAGGGCGCGCCCCCCTGGCTTGTCGCTGCTGAAGGAAATATGCCCTAGAGGCAACAATAAACTTGTTATTTATATTTCCTTATATCATGATAAATGTTTATTATTCATGCTAGAATTGTATTAACCGGAAACTTAGTACATGTGTGAATACATATACAAACAGAGTGTCACTAGTATGCCTCTACTTGACTAGCTCGTTGAATCAAAGATGGTTAAGTTTCCTAGCCATAGACATGAGTTGTCATTTGATTAACGGGATCACATCATTAGAGAATGATGTGATTGACTTGACCCATTCCATTCTTCATGACTTTGTGACACTCCAAAAATTTTGTTGTTTTTGTTTTCAGCAAAAGCCTTGCTTGGTTTGAAGAAGGTCATTTAAACCCTTCTTAAAAACCTCTCTTCTGAGTTTTCTTCTCAAAAAGCATTTCTTGGATTTATTTTCTTCTAAAAAGAAACCTTTTTGGTTTTGGGTTATTCTTTGGTTTTGATCCATCCTTGGTTTTACCATGCCTCTTGTGGTAAATTTCACACAAAACCCTCCTTCCACTTTGGTTCAACTCAAACATTCTGTCTAAACTAGTAAAATCCATTTTTGGACTTTATTCCAATTATTTCTTCTCCCAAAATAATTCTGTCTTTTCTTTTGAGCCTAAGTGATTTGCAAAGCAAGTACCCTAATGCTCTTGATTTTTGACCTCAAACCAACTCCCTTGGATAGTCCTTGGTACCCACAACCCAGAACCATCTTGATCCACTCTTCCTCTTTTCAAAATTTTCAAAATTTAACCTCTGCAAGTTTGGACCAGATTCATCATTTTTGGTGAAATTCATATCTCCTCTTCCCCAAAAATTCTACCAAAATTCAGGCAGCCCTCAGATGCAATGAGAGACCAGCACACCAAAGATCAGCTCAAGAAAAATTCCCACATGCCAAAATCATTTCGTCGAACACTTGGCCTAAGACTGCTCCTGTGTACTTTCGTAAAGTTCAGAGTTGCGGTGTCATTTTCGCCGAGTGTTGGCACCGATCGCCAGTGCACCTCGGGCGCTTATGACGACCTCTTCCCCCTGGCCAGAGCACCGACGCACGCTGCGGACGGACGCAGCGTCGGTGGCGGTGAGCATCTTCAACGCCGGCAGCCTCTGCGCTGCAGGCCACCCGTGGCGGCCGAACGGAGCTCGCCCGGCTCGCAACGCCGTTCTGCGCCGCCATTGCGCCTAGCCCTTCACGTGGCCTCATGCATGCCAACAGACTCGCATAGATCGCCGCTTGGGGTCCCGGCAAGCATGGCGCACCCTCGCCGCCGACGGGCCGCGCCGCCTGCTCCATCGAATCCACCCAGGCTCCTAATCCAAGCTTGTTTAGCGCCAAACGGAACCAGTGGAACTCCACGCCGACGCCTCACTCCCTAAACCTCCCCGACCAAGCTCTGCGCGCCAGAACCATCGCCGGAGAAGCCTGTTCACGGCCACCGCCTCGGATCGCTTATAAAAGGAGCCCCGAGCTCGCCTCGCACACACCACCTCCGTGACTTCACCAAGACCCCGCCTAGCCACTAGAAGAGCCCGAGGAGTCTCCTTCCTCGACTCCGGCCGCCCGACCACACAGGATCCAGCTCGATTCTCTCCCGTGTGCGCCTCGCCTCCCATCTCTTGCCGGTAGCTCTCTACTACATCCCTCCTTCCGACCAAGGCTTCAATTCAAGTTTGCGACACCACCAGAAGTTCCCCACCATCGCCCGAGCCGGCCCACCGGAGAAAGTGTCGCCACGACGTGGTGCTCCCCGACGCCCAAGTCCACCACCCACCGATGCGGAAGGACACGCTGATACTCTTGGTACACTCCGATCTCCCTGACTCGCCGTGGTTCGACGCCGACGACCACCGCAGCCTTCGGGCGCCGGCGAGGTCTTTCAAACCTGACATGTGGACCCCCATGTCGCCTCTCTTCTTTTCCGTGAACTGCTTTTCCGTTGGCGCCTTCGGGCATAGTACGCTTTTCCCTGTGGGCTTGCGCGTTTCTATTCGAACCGTTTCTGTTTTCTCACCAAACCTCGAACTTTTCTCGTTTCATTACAGATGAGTCCTCGGATGAAACCCTTATAACTTTTTAATAAAAAGTGATTTTTGAGTGATTCTTTTTCTGACAGTCTTATAATTTTGTCTAGTTTTTTATGGGATTTATTTGGAAAAAATCTCGAAACAACTTTTATGCACGCGTTGGTTTTCACGTTAGTATGCCTTTTCGCTATACCGTAGGTTCCGGAAGAGGTGACGGAGCTGCGAACTTCGCCGAGCTAGACTCCGACTTCTCCGAACCAGGCAAGCATGTTTGAACTTTTGATATGATGAGTGTTCTGGCAGGTTTGCATTAAGTACTTTCATGGCATGTTTGTGAGCATACCGATGAAGGTTATTTTCAAGCAAAGTTGAGGCAAGTGAGTTCGATAATCCATACGTGTTGGATGTGAATGTGCATGGCCATGTGTTGGCATGAGGATGGGTAAGATGGCAGTGTTGTAGCATGCCAGTCTTATGCCATACTATTTGACTTCGGTGTCAACTCAGACGATTCGGTTCCCATCCATTTCCTTCCCGTACTACCACATGTTTTCCGCAAGGGATATGGCTTAGTAAGTTGCGAACCGCTTTCCTGGTACACACCAAATGGAGAGGCCGTGATGATGGTTCCATGGCCCTGGATTAAAGCCACCATCCGTCAGGGGGCATGGGTGTTTCCGGTTGGGACCGAGAGGGGGGCACCCCTTAGAGCGCGTGAATATAAATTTGATCCCATGCTATTAGAGATTGTGATCTCCCCGTCTCAAAAGTTTTTCTTGGACGATGTCTAGGGTGATTCCTGGCATTCGTGAGGTAGGATGGGTGTGTATTGGTTAGCTGTGTTCCTTCCGAAATACCATAAACGGAACTAGTCCTTCAGGACTACGGAAATCCGTTGGCTGTGAGTAATTTAGTACAAACTCTGCAGAGTCATAATTCCTCGAATCATCTTATCCATGTCCAAGTTCAGATTATCTTATCCTCGACAAGTGTCGGTTTGGTGACAGATACTCCGTGATTCACATGAGTACTAAGTCCGGTTAAATGTTTATTCCTGTGGATGGACTAACCCGTTTATATTCATGTGTTGAATATTTATTATGAGTGCTATATCTTTGTGATGAAATCCCTTTCTGTGATGTCGCTCAGACGTCCGACTGCGGCATTATTGTTATTTCTTTTCATTATAATCCCTTTCTGTGATGTCGCTCAGACGTCCGACTGCGGCATTGTTGTTATTTATTTTCATTATAAGCCCTTTCTATGATGTCGCTCAGACGTCCGGCTGCGGCATTATTGTTATTTCTTTTCATTATAAGCCCTTTCTGTGATGTTGCTCAGACGTCCGACTGCGGCATTGTTGTTATTTATTTTCATTATAAGCCCTTTCTGTGATGTCGCTCAGACGTCCGATCATGCGCATTGTTGTTATTTATTTTCATTATAAGCCCTTTCGTGATGTTGCTCAGACGTCCGATCATGCATTGTTGTTATTAATTTTCATTATAAGCCCTTTACGTGATGTCGCCAGACGTCCGATCGCGCACACATGTACTTTTATTTCAATATAAGCCCTTTATGAGGTGTCGCTCAGACGCCCGACTGTGGCATGTTTTGCTTATTTATTCACCCTTCGAGGCGTTGCTTCAGACACCTGATCGGTTTTGAGTTTATCTTCTTTGGGTTTTTGAGCGGACTACCGCCTATTCCCTTCTTAATTATTTTGCTATACTGTTTAAATTGAGCATTGTTAAGATTAACCATGTTGCATTCATGCATTCATTTGGTATATCTTTTGTCCGAACTGTCTTAAGTAGTACTTTCATAGTACTCACCGGCTTATTGATTTGGCCAGATCTTGTGAAGGCGATCTCATGGATGAAGAGTTCGATAGCGAGTCCGACGCCTAGAGGAATCCCACCAGGCCTCGTATGCGATTCTCGGATTAGTCATTGTGATATATCCGCTTCCACTACCCAAATAAAATTTATCGAGCCTCACCTCGACGCCGATGAGCCGCCAAAGGCAAAGAGACTTATTAACCACCCCGCTGTGTTATTCCACCAACCACTCATAGCTCGAGTCAGTAGTATTTCCACCCCACTCCCTTGAGTCATATCCGCCACTATGTATAAACATTGGCGTGTTGTAATAATTGGTTGGGCATCTTCAGTCCGACCCTTGTAATATTGTAATGCTACTACTTATTGTATCAAAGTTTTGTCAACCAGTATGAAGGATTTTTCCTCATATTGGACTTCATAGGTCGGTTGTTCAATAAATATTTTTATTGAAAAACCGGTCGTGACAGACTTATACATGTTCCTATGACTATGAGATTATGAAACTCCCGAATACCGGAGGAACACTTAGTGTGCTACCAAACGTCACAACGTAACTGGGTGATTATAAAGGTGCTCTATAGGTGTCTCCGATGGTACTTGTTGAGTTGACATAGATCGGGATTAGGATTTGTCACTCTGATTGTCGGAGAGGTATCTTTGGGCCCTCTCTGTAATGCACATGACTATAAGCCTTGCAAGTAATGTGACTAATGAGTTAGTTATGGATGATGCATTACGGAACGAGTAAAGAGACTTTCCAGTAACAAGATTGAACTAGGTATTGAGATACCGACGATCGGATCTCGGGCAAGTAACATACCGATGACAAAGGGAACAAAGTATGTTGTTATGCGGTTTGACCGATAAAGATCTTCATAGAATATGTAGGAACCAATATGATCATCCAGGTTCCGCTATTTGTTATTGACCGGAGATGAGTTTCGGTCATGTCTACATAGTTCTCGAACCCGTAGGGTCCGCACGCTTAACATTCTGTGACGATCGGTATTATGAGTTTATGTGTTTTGATGTATCGAAGGTTGTTCGGAGTCCCCGATGTGATCATGGACATGACGAGGAGTCTCTAAATGGCCGAGACATAAAGATCGATATATTGGATGGCTATGTTTGGACATCGGAATGGTTCCGGATAAGTTCGGGCATTTACCGGAGTACCGGGAGGTTACCGGAACCCCCCGGGGAGTATATGGGCCCTAATGGGCTTTAGTGGAGAGAGAGAGGGGCGGCCAGGGCAGGCCGCGCCCCCCCTCCCCCTTGGGTCTGAATTGGACTAGGGAAGGGGGGCAGCGCCCCCCTTTCCTTCTCCCTCTCTCCTCCTTCCTTCTTCCTACTCCAACTAGGAAAGGGGGAATCCTACTCCCAAGGGAGTAGGACTCCTCCTGTGGCACGCCGTAGAGGGCCGGCCCTCCCCCTCCTCCACTCCTTTATATACGGGGGAGGGGGGCACCCCATAGACACACAAGTTGATCATTGTCTTACCCGTGTGCGGTGTCCCCTCCATCATAATCCATCTCAGTCATATCGTCGTAGTGCTTAGGCGAAGCCCTGTGCCGGTTGCTTCATCATCACCGTCATCACGCCGTCATGTTGACGAAGCTCTCCCTTAACACTCAGCTGGATCAAGAGTTCGTGGGACGTCACAGAGCTGAACGTGTGCAGATCGCGGAGGTGCCATACTTTCGGTACTAGGATCGGTCGGATCGTGAAGACGTACGACCAACCGCATTGTCATAACGCTTCCGCTTACGGTCTACGAGGGTACGTGGACTACACTCTCCCCTCTCGTTGCTATGCATCACCATGATAGATCTTGCGTGTTTTTTTTGAAATTACTGCGTTCCCCAACAGTGGCATCCGAGCCAGGTCTATGCGTAGATGTTATATGCACGAGTAGAACACAAATGAGTTGTGGGCAATAATAGTCATACTACTTACCAGGATGTCATACTTTGATTCGGCGGTATTGTTGGATGAAGCGGCCCGGACAGACATTACGCGTACGCTTACGCGAGACTGGTCCTACCGACGTGCTTTGCACACAGGTGGCTGGAGGGTGTCAGTTTCTCCAACTTTAGTTGAATCGAGTGTGGCTAGGCCCGGTCCTTGTTGAAGGTTAAAACAACACACTTGGAGAAAAATCGTTGTGGTTTTTATGCGTAGGTAAGAACGGTTCTTGCTCAGCCCGTAGCAACCACGTAAAACTTGCAACAACAAAGTAGAGGACGTCTAACTTGTTTTTGCAGGGCATGTTGTGATGTGATATGGTCAAGACATGATGCTAAATTTTATTGTATGAGATGATCATGTTTTGTAACAGAGTTATCGGCAACTGGCACGAGACATATGGTTGTCGCTTTATTTTCCGAAATGCAATCGCCATGTAATTGCTTTACTTTATCACTAAGCGGTAGCAATAGTCGTAGAAGCAATAGTTGGCGAGACGACAACGATGCTATGATGGAGATCAAGGTGTCGCGCCGGTGACGATGGTGATTATGACGGTGCTTTGGAGATGGAGATCAAAGGCACAAGATGATGATGGCCATATCATATCACTTATATTGATTGCATGTGATGTTTATCCTTTATGCATCTTATTTTTCTTAGTACGACGGTAGCATTATAAGATGATCTCTCACTAAATATCAAGGTACAATTTTTCTCCCTGAGTATGCACTGTTGCGAAAGTTCGTTGTGCTGAGACACCACGTGATGATCGGGTGTGATTAGCTCTACGTTCACATACAACGGGTGCAAGCCAGTTTTGCACACGCAGAATACTCGGGTTAAACCTGACGAGCCTAGCATATGCAGATATGGCCTCGGAACACTGAGACCGAAAAGTCGAGCGTGAATCATATAGTTGATATGGTCAACATAGTGATGTTCACCATTGAAAACTACTCCATCCCACGTGATGATCATACATGGTTTAGTTGATATGGATCACATGATCACTTAGATGATTAGAGGGATGTCTATCTAAATGGGAGTTCTTAAGTAATTTGATTAATGGAGCTTTAATTTATCACGAACTTAGTACCTGATAGTATTTTGCATGTCTATGTTGTTGTAGATAGATGGCCCGTGTTGTTGTTCCATTGAATTTTAATGCGTTCCTAGAGAAAGCTAAGTTGAAAGATGATGGTAGCAACTACACGAACTAGGTCCGTAACTTGAGGATTATCCTCATTGCTGCACAAAAGCGCTAGGTGCCAAACCCGCTGCAGGAGCAACGCCAGATGTTATGAACGTCTGGCAAAGCAAAGCTGATGACTACTCGATAGTTCAGTGTGCCATGCTTTACGGCGTAGAACTAGGACTTCAACGATGTTTTGAACGTCATGGAGCATATGAGATGTTCCAGGAGTTGAAGTTAATATTTCAAGAAAATCCCCGGATTGAGAGATATGAAGTCTCCAATAAGTTCTCAATGCAAAATGGAGGAGAATAGTTACATTAGTGAGCATATACTCAAAATGTTTGGGTATAACAATCACTTGATTCAACTGGGAGTTAATCTTCCCGATGATAGTGTCATTGATGTAATTCTTCAATCACTGCTACCAAGCTACAAGAGCTTCGTGATGAACTATAATATGCAAGGGATGGATAATACAATTCCCGAGCTCTTCGCAATGTTAAAGGCTGCGGAGGTAGAAATTAAGAAAGAGCATCAAGTGTTGATGGTCAACAAGACCACTAGTTTCGAGAAAAAGGGTATAGGGAAGAAGGGAAACTTCAAGAAGAACGGCAAGCAAGTTGCTGCTCAAGTGAAGAATCCCAAGTCTAGACCTAAGCCTGAGACTAAGTGCTTCTACTGCAAAGGGACTGGTCACTGAAAGCGGATCTGCCCCAAGTATTTGGCGGATAAGAAGGATGTCAAGGTGAACAAAGGTATATGTGATATACATGTTATTGATGTGTACCTTACTAATGCTCGCAGTAGTGCCTGGGTATTTGATACTGGTTCTGTTGCTAATATTTGCAACTCGAAACAGGGACTATGGATTAAGCGAAGATTGGCTAAGGATGAGGTGACGATGCGCGTGGGAAATGGTTCCAAAGTCGATGTGATCACAGTCGGCACGCTACCTCTACATCTACCTTTGGGATTAGTTTTCGACCTAAATAATTGTTATTTGGTGCCAGCGTTAAGCATGAACATTATATCTGGATCTTGTTTGATGCGAGACGGTTATTCACTTAAATCAGAGAATAATGGTTGTTCTATTTATATGAGTAATATCTTTTATGGTCATGCACCCTTGAGGAGTGGTCTATTTTTGTTGAATCTCGATAGTAGTGGCACACATATTCATAATATTGAAGCCAAAAGATGC
Source organism: Aegilops bicornis (assembly GCA_021605145.1). Taxonomy (NCBI): domain Eukaryota; kingdom Viridiplantae; phylum Streptophyta; class Magnoliopsida; order Poales; family Poaceae; genus Aegilops; species Aegilops bicornis. The sequence goes on along the minus strand of CM038671.1, from coordinate 187,760,915 downwards.
AGAGTTGATAATGATAGTGCGACTTATTTGTGGCACTGCCGTTTGGGTCATATTGGTGTAAAGCGCATGAAGAAACTCCATTCTGATGGACTTTTGGAATCACTTGATTATGAATCACTTGGTACTTCCGAACCGTGCCTCATGGGCAAGATGACTAAAACGCCGTTCTCCGAAATAATGGAGCGAGCAACAGATTTTTTGTAAATCATACATACTGATGTATGTGGTCCGATGAATATTGAGGCTCGCGGCGGGTATCGTTATTTTCTCACCTTCACAGATGATTTGAGCAGATATGGGTATATCTACTTGATGAAACATAAGTCTGAAACATTTGAAGAGTTCAAAGAATTTCAGAGTGAAGTGGAAAATCATCGTAAAAAGAAAATAAACTTTCTATGATCTGATCGTGGAGGAGAATATTTGAGTTACGAGTTTGGTCTTCATTTGAAACAATGCAGAATAGTTTCGCAACTCACGCCACCCGGAACACCACAGCGTAATGGTGTGTCCGAATGTCGTAATCGTACTTTACTAGATATGGTGCAATCTATGATGTCTCTTACTGATTTACTGCTATCGTTTTGGGGTTATGCTTTAGAGACGGCTGCATTCACATTAAATAGGGCACTATCTAAATCCGTTGAGACGATGCCTTATGAACTGTGGTTTGGCCAGAAACCCAAGTTGTTGTTTCTTAAAGTTTGGGGCTGCGATGCTTATGTGAAAAAGCTTCAACTTGATAAGCTCGAACCCAAATCGGAGAAATGTGTCTTCATAGGATACCCAAAGGAGACTATTGGGTACACCTTCTATCATAGATCCGAAGGCAAGACATTCGTTGCTAACAATGGGTCCTTTCTAGAGAAGGAGTTTCTCTTGAAAGAAGTGAGTGGGAGGAAAGTAGAACATGATGAGGTAACTGTACCTGCTCCCTTATTGGACAGTAGTTCATCACAGAAATCTATTCCAGTGACTCCTACACCAATTAGTGAGGAAGCTAATGATGATGATCATGTAACTTCAGATCAAGTTACTACCAAACCTCGCAGGTCAACCAGAGTAAGATCCGCACCAGAGTGGTATGGTAATTGCTACCTCTTGAGCACTGCGTTGGATTTCCTTGAAGAGGAAAGGGTGGTGCAGCAGAGTAGAGTAAGTATTTCCCTCAGTTTTTGAGAACCAAGGTATCAATCCAGTAGGAGGTTACGCGCGAGTCCCTCGTACCTACACAAAACAAATAGCTCCACGCAACCAACGCGATTAGGGGTTGTCAATCCCTTCACGGTCACTTACGAGAGAGAGATCTGATAGAGATGATAGAGAATATTTTTGGTATTTTTGGTATAAAGATGCAAAGTAAAATAAAAGCAAAGTAAAAAAGCAAAAGCAATAATAAAGTGTTGGGAGATTAATATGATAAAGATAGACCCGGGGACCATAGATTTCACTAGTGGCTTCTCTCAAGAGCATAAGTATTTTACGATGGGTGAACCAATTACTGTTGAGCAATTGACAGAATTGAGCATAGTTATGAGAATATGTACGTATGATCATGTATATAGGCATCACGCCTGAGACAAGTAGACCGACTCCTGCCTGCATCTACTACTATTACTCCACTCATCGATCGCTATCCAAAGATGCATCTAGAGTATTAAGTTCAAGAAAAGCGAGTAACGCCTTAAGCAAGATGACATGATGTAGAGGGATAAATTCATGCAATATGATAAAAACCCCATCTTGTTATCCTCGATGGCAACAATACAATACGTGCCTTGCTGCCCCTCATCACACTGGGAAAGGACACCGCAAGATTGAACCCAAAGCTAAGCACTTCTCCCATTGCAAGAAAAACCAATCTAGTAGGCCAAACCAAACAGATAATTTGAAGAGACTTGCAAAGATAACCAATCGTACATAAAAGAATTGTTCATAGATAGACTTGATCATAAACCCACAATTCATTGGTCTCAACAAACACACCGCAAAAAGAAGATTACATCAAATAGATCTCCACGAGAGAGGGGGAGAACATTGTATTGAGATCCAAAAAGAGAGAAGAAGCCATCTAGCTACTAACTATGGACCCGAAGGTCTGAGGTAAACTACTCACACTTCATCAGAGAGGCTATGATGTTGATGTAGAAGCCCTCCGTGGTGGATTCCTCTTCCGGCGGAGCTCCGAAACAGGCCCCAAGATGCGATCTCATGGATAAAGAAAGTTGCGGCGGTGGAATTAGGTTTTTGGCTCCGTATCTGATCGTTTGGGGGTACGTAGGTATATATAGGAGGAAGGAGTACATCGGTGGAGCAACGGCGCGCCCCCACCCTCGTGGACACCTCCCTTCTTTCTTGACGTGGGGTCCAAGTCTCTTGGATCATGTTCGGTGAGAAAATCATGTTCCCGAAGGTTTCATTCCGTTTGGACTCCGTCTGATATTCTGTTTCTTCGAAACACTGAAAAAGGCAAAAAACAGCAATTCTGGGCTGGGCCTTCGGTTAATAGGTTAGTCCCAAAATAATATAAAAGTGAAAAATAAAGCCCAATATGGTCCAAAATAGTAGATAATATAGCATGGAGCAATCAAAAATTATAGATACATTGCAGACGTATCAGGCATCCCCAAGCTTAATTCCTGCTCGTCCTCGAGTAGGTACATGGCATAATTTCAATGTAATTCCTCTTAATTGTGGTATGAATTTTCAGATCTGAAATATTCAAGACAAAAAATCATATTGACATAAAAATAATAATACTTCAAGCATACAAACTAAGCAATTATGTCTTCTCAAAATAACATGGCCAAAGAAAGTTCATCCCTACAAAATCATATAGTTTAGTCATGCTCCATTTTCGTCACACAAGAATGCTCTCATCATGCACATCCCTGATGACAAGCCAAGCAATTGTTTCATACTTTAGTAATCTCAAACTTATAAACCTTCACGCAATACATGAGCGTGAGCCATGGATATAACATTATGGGTGGAATAGAATATGATGATGGGGGTTATGTGGAGAAGACAAAAAGGAGAAAGTCTCACATCAACGAGGTTAATCAATAGGCTATGGAGATGCCCATCGATTGATGTTAATGCAAGGAGTAGGGATTGCCATGCAACGGATGCACTAGAGCTATAAATGTATGAAAGCTCAACAAAAGGAACTAAGTGGGTGTGCATCCAACTTGCTTGCTCACGAAGACCTAGGGCACATGAGGAGGCCCATTGTTGGAATATACAAGCCAAGTTCTATAATGAAAAATTCCCACTAGTATATGAAAGTGACAAAACAAGAGACTCTCTATCATGAAGATTATGGTGCTACTTTGAAGCACAAGTGTGGAAAAGGATAGTAGCATTGTCCCTTCTCTCTTTTTCTCTCATTTTTTGGGCCTTCTCTTTTGTTTGTGGCCTTTCTTTTTTTATGGCCTTTCTCTTTTTTATGGCCTTTTTTATGTTCCTCACTTGGGACAATGCTCTAGAAAATGATGATCATCACACTTCTATTTATTTACAACTCAATGATTACAACTTGATACTAGAACAAAGTATGACTCTATATGAATGCCTCCGGAGGTGTACCGGGATATGCAATGAATCAAGAGTGACATGTATGAAAGAATTATGAATGGTGGCTTTGCCACAAATACTATGTCAACTACATGATCATGCTAAGCAATATGACAATGATGAATGTGTCATGACAAACGGTATGGTGGAAAGTTGCATGGCAATATATCTCGGAATGGCTATGGAAATGCCATAATAGGTAGGTATGGTGGCTGTTTTGAGGAACATATAAAGAGGTCTATGTGTGAAAGAGTGTATCATATCACGGGATTTGGATGCACCGGCGAAGTTTGCACCAACTCTCAATGTGAGAAAGGGCAATGCACGGTACCGAAGAGGCTAGCAATGATGGAAGGGTGAGAGTGCGTATAATCCATGGACTCAACATTAGTCATAAAGAACTCACATAATTATTGCAAAAATCTACAAGCCATCCCAAAGCACTACGCGCATGCTCCTAGGGGGATAGATTGGTAGGAAAATACCATCGCCGTCCCGATCGCCACTCATAAGGAGGACAATCAAATAACACCTCATGTTTCAAATTTGTTACATAATGTTTACCATACGTGCATGCCACGGGACTTGCAAACTTCAACACAAGCATTTCTCAAATTCACAACTACTCAACTAGCATGACTTTGATATTATCACCTCCATATCTCAAAACAATTATCAAGCATCAAACTTTTCTTAGTATTCAACGCACTCAAAAGAAAGTTTTACAAATCTTGAATACCAAGCATATTATTATTATTAGGAAAATTACCATGCTATTTAAGACTCTCAAAATAATCTAAGTGAAGCATTAGAGATCAATAGTTTCTATAAAACAAATCCACCACCGTGCTCTAAAAGATATAAGTGAAGCACTAGAGCAAAACTATATAGCTAAAAAGATATAAGTGGAGCACATAGAGTACTCTATCAAATTCCAATTCATGTATGGCTCTCTCAAAAGGTGTGTACAGCAAGGATGATTGTGGTAAAGTAAAAAGCAAAGACTCAAATCATACAAGACGCTCCAAGCAAAACACATATCATGTCGTGAATAAAAATATAGCTCCAAGTAAAGTTACCGATGGAAGTAGATGAAAGAGGGGATGCCTTCCGGGGCATCCCCAAGCTCTGACTTTTTGGTGTCCTTGTATTATCTTGGGGGTGCCATGGGCATCCCCAAGCTTAGGCTCTTTCCACTCCTTGTTCCATAATCCATCAATAGATTTCACCCAAAACTTGAAAACTTCACAACACAAAACTCAACAGAAATCTCGTGAGCTCCGTTAGCGAAAGAAAACAAAAGACCACTTCAAGGTACTGTAGTGAACTCATTCTTTATTTATATTTGTGTTAAACCTACTGTATTCCAACTTCTCTATGGTTTATAAACTATTTTACTAGCCATACATTCATCAAAATAAGCAAACAACACACGAAAAACAGAATCTGTCAAAAACAGAACAGTCTGTAGTAATCTTTAACTAACGCAAACTTCTGGAACTCCAAAAATTCAGCCAAAATATAAAGACCTAGGAAATTTGTTTATTGATCAGCAGAAATTGGAATCACTATTTTATCACGTTCTAGTGATTTTTAACAATTGTTTTCGTGAACCGAAAGTTTCTTGAAATTACAGCAAGATCAAATCATCCAAGAAGATCCTATAGGTTTAACTTGGCACAAACACTAATTAAAACATAAAACCACATCTAAACAGAAGTTAGATGGATTATTTATTCGTAAACAGAAGCAAAACCAAAAAAACTAAAAATAAAATTGGGTTGCCTCCCAACAAGCGCAATCGTTTAACGCCCCTAGCTAGGCATAAAAGCAAGGATAGATCTAGGTATTGCCATCTTTGGTAGGCAATCCATAAGTGGCTCTCATGATAGATTCATATGGTAATTTTATTTTATTCCTAGGGAAGTGTTCCATGCCTTTCTTTAATGGAAATTGGAATCTAATATTCCCTTCCTTCATATCAATAATTGCACCAATCGTTCTAAGGAAAGGTCTACCAAGACTAATAGGACAAGAAGGATTGCAATCTATATCAAGAACGATAAAATCTACGGGCACATAATTCCTATTTGCAACAATACAACATCATTAATTCTTCCCATAGGTTTCTTAATAGTGGAATCCGCAAGATGCAAGTTTAGAGAGGAATCATCAAAATCACGGAAATATAGCAAATCGCACAAAGTTTTGGGAATAGTGGAAACACTAGCACCCAAATCACATAAAGCATAAATTTCATGATCCTTAATCCTAATTTTAATAGTTGGTCCGCACTCATCATAAAGTTTTCTAGGGATAGAAACTTCCAACTCAAGTTTTTCTTAATAAGATTGCATCAAGGCATCCATGATATGTTTAGTAAACGCTTTATTTTGACTATAAGCATGAGGAGAATTTAGCACAGATTGTAACAAGGAAATACAATCAATTAAAGAGCAACTTTCATAATTAAATTCCTTCAAATCCAAAATAGTGGATTAGCAACATCTAGGGTTTTGATTTCTTCAATCCCACTTTTATCAAATTTAGCATCATAATCTAAAAACTCCGAATTGTTGGAACACCATCTAGGTAAAGGTGGATCATATTCAGTCCCATCATTATCAAGATTCATATTTCAAAACAAAGATTTCATAGGGGACACATCAATAACTTTTAGATCTTCATCTTGATTTTCATAGGTATTGGAAGAACACGCTTTAATAAAGGCATCTTATTAAAATTTCCATAAGAGTTGTTGTAGGAATTTCCATAATTATTAGAAGGATTAATAGGATAAGGCCTAGGATTAAAGTTCCTCTATAATGCGTTGTTACCAAAATTATTCCTACCAACAAAATTCACATCCATAGATTCATTATTATTCTCAATCAAAGTAGACAAAGGCATATCATTAGGATCAGAAGAAACACTCTTAGTAGCAAATAATTTCATAAGTTCATCCATCTTTCCACTCAAAACATTAATTTCTTCTATCGCATGCACTTTTTTATTAGTAGATATTTCAGTGTGCCATTGAGAGTAATTAACCATAATATTATCTAGGAGTTTAGTCTCTAAAGTGATTTCCATAAAAGTGCCTCCCGCGGCCGAATCTGAAAGATTTCTAGAAGCAAAATTTAATCCGGCATAATTTTTTTGTATAATCATCCACAAGTTCAAACCATGAGTAGGGCAATTACGTATCATTAATTTCATTCTCTCCCAAGCTTGTGCAACATGATCATGATCAAGTTGCTTAAAATTCATAATATCATTTCTAAGAGAGATGATTTTAGCCTGAGGAAAATATTTAGAGATAAAAGCATCTTTGCACTTGTTTCAAGAATCAATACTATTTTTAGGCAAAGACGAAAACCAAACTTTAGCACGATCTCTAAGCGAAAAAGGAAATAGCTTCAATTTAACAATATCATTATCAACATCTTTCTTCTTTTGCATATCACACAAATCAACGAAGCTATTCAGATGAGTAGCGACATCTTCACTAGGAAGGCCGGCGAATTGATCTTTCATAACAAGATTCAACAAAGCAGTATTGATTTCACAAGATTCAGTGTTGGTAAGAGGAGCAATCGGAGTGCTAAGGAAATCATTATTGTTGGTATTGGTAAAGTCACTCAATTCGGTATTATCTTGAGCCATCGTGACAAACAAGAAATCCAACACACGAGAAAACAAAAAGCAAGCGAGAAAAAGGCAAACGGAAAAGAGAGGGCAAATAAAATGACAAGGGTGAAGTGGGGGAGAGGAAAACGAGAGGCAAATGGAAAATAATGTAATGCGAGAGATAAGGGATTGTGATGGGTACTTGGTATGTCGACTTTTGCGTAGGCTCCCCGGCAACGGCGCCAGAAATATTCCTGCTACCTCTTGAGCACTGAGTTGGATTTCCTTGAAGAGGAAAGGGTGATGCAACAGAGTAGAGTAAGTATTTCCCTCAGTTTTTGAGAACCAAGGTATCAATCTAGTAGGAGGCTACACGCGAGTCCCTCGTACCTACACAAAACAAATAGCTCCACGCAACCAACGCGATTAGGGGTTGTCAATCCCTTCACGGTCACTTACAAGAGTGAGATCTGATAGATAATATTTTTGGTATTTTTGGTATAAATATGCAAAGTAAAATAAAAGCAAAGTAAAAAAGCAAAAACAATAATAAAGTGTTGGGAGATTAATATGATAAAGATAGACCCCGGGACCATAAATTTCACTAGTGGCTTCTCTCAAGAGCATAAGTATTTTACGGTGGGTGAACGAATTACTGTTGAGCGTTGAAAGAATTGAGCATAGTTATGAGAATATGTAGGTATGATCATGTATATAGGCATCATGTCCGAGACAAGTAGACCGACTCCTGCCTGCATCTACTACTATTACTCCACTCATCGACCGCTATCCAACATGCATCTAGAGTATTAAGTTCAAGAAAATAGAGTAACGCCTTAAGCAAGATGACATGATGTAGAGGGATAAATTCATACAATGTGATAAAAACCCCATCTTGTTATCCTTGACGGCAACAATACAATACGTGCCTTGCTGCCCCTACTATCACTGGGAAAGGACACTGCAAGATTGAACCCAAAGCTAAGCACTTCTCCCATTGCAAGAAAAACCAATCTAGTAGGCCAAACCAAACTGATAATTCGAAGAGACTTGCAAAGATAACCAATCATACATAAAAGAATTAAGAGAAGATTCAAATATTGTTCATAGATAGACTTGATCATAAACCCACAATTCATAGGTCTCAACAAACACACTGCAAAAAGAAGATTACATCGAATAGATCTCCATGAGAGAGGGGGAGAACATTGTATTGAGATCCAAAAAGAGAGAAGAAGCCATCTAGCTGCTACTAATTATGGACCCGAAGGTGTGAGGTAAACTACTCACACTTCATCGGAGAGGCTATGATGTTGACGTAGAAGCCCTCCGTGGTGGATTCCTCTTCCGACGGAGCTCCGGAACAGGCCCCAAGATGGGATCTCGTGGATACAGAAAGTTGCGGCGGTGGAATTAGGTTTTTGGATTCAGATTCGATCATTTGGGGTGCGTAGGTATATATAGGAGGAAGGAGTACGTCGGTGGAGCAACGGGGGCCCACGAGGTGGGGCACGCCCTAGGGGTGGCGCGCCCCACTCGTGGCCACCTCCCTTCTTTCTTGACGTGGGGTCCAAGTCTCTGGATCATGTTCGGTGAGAAAATCACGTCCCGAAGGTTTCATTCCGTTTGGACTCCGTTTGATATTCTGCTTTTCTTGAAACACTGAAAGAGGCAAAAAACATCAATTCTGGGCTGGGCCTCCGGTTAATAGGTTAGTCCCAAAAATAATATAGAAGTGGAAAATAAAGCCCAATATGGTCCAAAACAGTAGATAATATAGCATGGAGCAATCAAAAATTATAGATACGCTGGAGACGTATCAGTAATCCTGTTCTGGAGAACATGTTACTTGACCATGACGAACCTATGAACTATGAGGAAGCGACGATGAGCCCAGATTCCGCGAAATGGCTTGAGGCCATGAAATATGAGATGGGATCCATGTATGAGAACAAAGTGTGGAATTTGGTTGACTTGCCCGATGATCGGGAAGCCATCAAGAATAAATGGATCTTCAAGAAGAAGACTGACGGTGACGGTAATGTTACTGTCTTCAAAGCTTGACTTGTTGCGAAAGGTTTTCGACAAGTTAAAGGAGTTGACTACGATGAGACATTCTCACCCGTAACGATGCTTAAGTCCGTCCGAATCATGTTAGTAATTGCTGCATTTTATGATTATGAAATTTGGCAAATGGATGTAAAGACTGCATTCCTGAATGGGTTTCTGGAAGAAGAGTTGTATATGATGCAACCTAAAGGTTTTATCAATCCAAAGGATGCTAACAAAGTGTGCAAGCTCCAGCGATCCATTTATGGACTGGTGCAAGCATCTCGGAGTTGGAATAAACGTTTTGATAGTGTGATCAAAGCATATGGTTTTATACAGACTTTTGGAGAAGCCTGTACTTACAAGAAAGTGAGTGGGAGCTCTGTAGCATTTCTAATATTATTTGTAGATGACATATTGTTGATTGGAAATGATATAGAATTTCTGGATAGCATAAAAGGATACTTGAATAAGAGTTTTTCAATGAAAGACCTCGGTGAAGCTGTTTATATATTGGGCATAAAGATCAATAGAGATAGATCATGACGCTTAATTGGAATTTCATAAAGCACATACCTTGATAAAGTTTTGAAAAATTTCAAAATGGATCAAGCAAATAAAGGGTTCTTGCCTGTGTTACAAGGTGTGAAGTTGAGTCAGACTCAATGCCCGACCACTGCAGAAGATAGAGAGAAAATGAAAAGTGTTCCCTATGCTTTAGCCATAGGTTCTATGATGTATGCAATGTTGTGTACCAGACCTGATCTGTGCCTTGCTATTAGTTTAGCAGGGAGGTACCAAAGTAATCCAGGAGTGGATAACTGGACAACGATCAAGAACATCCAGAAATACCTGAAAAGGACTAAGGATATGTTTCTCATTTATGGAGGTGACAAAGAGCTCGTCGTAAGTGGGAGACTGAAGGAAATATGACCTAGAGGCAATAATAAAGTTGTTATTTATATTTCCTTATATCATGATAAATGTTTATTATTCATGCTAGAATTGTATTAACCGGAACCTTAGTACATGTGTGAATACATAGACAAACAGAGTGTCACTAGTATGCCTCTACTTGACTAGCACGTTGAATCAAAGATGGCTAAGTTTCCTAGCCATAGACATGAGTTGTCATTTGATTAACGGGATCACATCATAAGAGAATGATGTGATTGACTTGACCCATTCTGTTAGCTTAGCACTTGATCGTTTAGTATGTTGCTATTGCTTTCTTCATGACTTATACATGTTCCTATGACTATGAGATAATGAAACTCCCGAATACCAGAGGAACACTTAGTGTGCTACCAAACGTCACAACGTAACTGGGTGATTATAAAAGTGCTCTATAGGTCTCTCCGATGGTACTTGTTGAGTTGGCATAGATCGAGATTAGGATTTGTCACTCCGATTGTCGGAGCGGTATCTCTGGGCCCTCTCGATAATGCACATCACTATAATCCTTGCAAGCAATGTGACTAATGAGATGCATTACGGAACGAGTAAAGAGACTTGCCGGTAACGAGATTGAACTAGCTATTGAGATACCGACGATCGAATCTCGGGCAAGTAACATACCGATGACAAAGGGAACAACGTATGTTGTTATGCGGTTTGACCGATAAAGATCTTCATAGAATATGTAGGAACCAATATGAGCATCCAGGTTCCGCTATTGGTTATTGACCGGAGATGAGTCTCGGTCATGTCTACATAGTTCTCGAACCCGTAGGGTCCGCACGCTTAACGTTTTGTGACGATCGGTATTATGAGTTTATGTGTTTTGATGTACGGAAGGTTGTTCGGAGTCCCGGATGTGATCAAGGACATGAGGAGGGGTCTCAAAATGGTCGAGATATAAAGATCGGTATATTGGATGGCTATGTTTGGACATCGGAATGGTTCCGGATAAGTTCGGGCATTTACCGGAGTACTGGGAGGTTACCGGAACCCCCCCGGGGAGTATATGGGCCCTAATGGGCTTTAGTGGAGAGAGAGAGGGGCGTCCAGGGTAGGCCGCGCGCCCCTCCCCCTTGGGTCCGAATTGGACAAGGGAAGGGGGCAGTGCCCCCCTTTCCTTCTCCCTCTCTCCTCCATCCTTCTCTCCTACTCCAACTAGGGAAAGGGGGAATCCTACTCCCGGTGGGAGTATGACTCCTCCCAGGGCACGCCATAGAGGGTCGGCACTCCCCCTCCTCCACTCCTTTATATACGGGGGAGGGGGCACCCCATAGACACACTAGTTGATCATTATCTTAGACGTGTGCGGTGCCCCCCTCCACCATAATCCACCTCGGTCATATCGTCCTAGTGCTTAAGCGAAGCCCTGCGCCGGTTGCTTCATCATTACCATCATCATGTCGTCGTGCTGACGAAGCTCTCCCTCGACACTCAGCTGGATCAAGAGTTCGTGGGACATCACTAAGCTGAACATGTGCAAATCGCGGAGATGCCGTACTTTCGGTACTAGGATCGGTCGGATCGTGAAGACGTACGACTACATCAACCGCATTGTCATAACGCTTCCGCTTACGGTCTAGAGGGTACGTGGACTACACTCTCCCCTCTCGTTGCTATGCATCACCACGATAGATCTTGCGTGTGCGTAGGAAATTTTTTGAAATTACTGCGTTCCCCAACAGCTGCCTCGTGGACCCCCTTGACGTGAGACCGACGCCAAAAATTCCTATAAATCCCCAAACCTCTGAAAAGAATCCTAGATCGGAAGTTCCGATGCCGCAAGCCTCTATAGCCACGAAAATTAATCTAGGCCCTCTCCAGCACCCTGCCGGAGGGGGCCATCATCACCGGAGGCCATGGAGGAGGAAGCCGGAGGGGGCCATCATCGCCATGGATGCCAATGACCAGAGGGAGAACCTCTTCCCGTCTAGGGGGGGAGGCTGTTGGGTTCTATGGTAGGTTGCGTCGACTGCAAATTAAAATTTTCCTACGCGCAGAACATCCAGGAACATGCTACGGGAGATGGATCACAGTTTGTTACCACTAGACACGCGGTGCCGTGCAGCGGAAGGAGAGTTGGGGCAGCGCGTCCGCATGGATCGTCTCCTCCTCATCCGATCTCCCTCGAACAGCTGGTCGTTCGATCCCACGTACGAGTTCGCCGGAGCGGCGCAAGTGCATCGCCTCTAACGGTATCCGCGCGTGCAGGAGGAACACCGTGCGGCGGACTTCTAGGTCCGATCACACAGTTGGCGGTGAGTGGAGATGGCTATTCGCAACAAATGCAAACCCTAGTCGCAGCGCCGAAGCGATCAACCGCATGAGTGTGCCACACCTCCACTTTATATAGGCGTCCATCGCAGGCTCAACACTTGGGCCTTTGCAAGGACCCTAAAGCCCAAAGTCTACTCGGTCACGTTCCTAGTCCAGTTCGGATCACATCTGACCTGTGTCCTACGAACCGACCTCGTAGGTTCCTTCCCTTAAGCGCGTGACCCCTTAGGTTCAAGTCGGCTTGGTCACAGTTCGGATCACCTCCGACCTGCACGGTTGGTAGCGGCCTCTAGCAAGGCGTGCCGACCACCAAGCTGACTATGAAGCTGGTTAGGCGAACCTGTACAATGTGTCACACTTACATTCCCTTTGCCACACGATATATGTTGTCGGGCTCAAGGCGCAGTGTGTCATCCTTGTGCTAGCCCGACCTCTTTCTCGTTCCAGTGATACTGACCACAAACCGGATTATCTCATAATCCTTGTCGCATGGCCATGCTTATCCTGGTTGGATCACACGAGGGGCGCAGAGTATATCTCTCCTGATCGGAGGGGAAAATCCCATCTTGCTCGACCATGTCTCGCAGCATGGGACTGGACAAACCCGAAACCTACCTTTGTAACTACCTACCACGGAGTAGCGTTTGGTCGGCCCAAAGCAAGTCTGTCACCATCCCGAGTACATGCGCCTCGGGTCTTAGGACATAGAACGTATGTTGTACTAGAGACTCACAGATGACATATCGCTGCGTCTCATAGTTGGGTCTGTCCGACTTGGACCTTATCTCGACTCGGATCCGACTACGTCGAATCCGACCAGACCTTTCCAAGTCCATATTATCCATTAGCATCCAATGCTCCATGTCTAGTGAGACCAAGCCATCGACCGTGTCATATGCCAGTCTAGTCGGCTGCGTGTCCACACAGCCCTTTCGACTAGGGACCTTTTAGGACGATCATCATGCAATGCATTGTCCCACAAACAAGTCACATACTTGCTGATACACATCATTGATAATGTCCAAGGACTATCTTTATTCACAAAGACATAGGAAATATCATCATACATGATTGCCTCTAGGGCATATCTCCAACAGAGGCCATGGAGGAGGAAGCACAAGGGGGAGACTCTCTCCCCCTCTCTCTTGGTGGCGCCGGAGTGTCGCCGAGGGAACCATCACCGCGGTGATCGTCTTCATCAACATCACCATCTTCATCACCTTCCTCATCTCTTTTAAGCGGTCCACTCTCCCGCACCTCGCTGTAATCCCCTACTTGAACATGGTGCTTTATGATACATATCATGATCCAATGATGTGTTGCCATCCTATGATGAGTAGATTTCTTTTGTCTTTGGGTTGATTGATGATCTAGATTGGTTTGAGTTGTATTTTTTTTGGTGTTGTCCTATGGTGCCTTCTGTACCGCGCACACGTGAAGGATTCCCATTGTAGGTGTTGCAATACGTTCATGATTCGCTTATAGTGGGTTGCTAGAGTGACAGAAGCTTAAACCCGAGTAAGGGGGTTGTTGCGTATGGGACAAAGGGGACTTGATACTCTAATGCTATGGTTGGGTTTTACCTTAATGATCTTTAATAGCTGCGGATGCTTGATAGAGTTCCAATCATAAGTGCATATGATCCAAGTAGATAAAGTATGTTAGCTTATGCCTCTCCCTCATACAAAATTGCAATAACAACTACCGATCTTGTTAACAATTGCCTAGGACAATTCCGCACACCGACCCATCATTATTCCACACTCGCTATTTAAAATATATAGTAATATATTTCAACTTTATGTTAACAACACTTATTTTTATATTTTGGTTCTCCGATATCATGCAAAGCTATCCACTTCATACCCACAACGTAGTTTTATTTCTCGTTTCTAGATGGAAGCAAACGTTCGGTGTACGTAGAGTCATATCAGTGGCAGATAGGACTTGAGAGAATATTGATCTTTACTTTAGCTCCTTGTCGGTTCGGCACTCCATACTTATCACTTCCACCTTTGACAAATTTCTACGATGATTCCTTGTACTTGGGGATTATCAAGCTTTTTTCTAGCGCCGTTGCCGGGGAGCAATAGCGTGGGGTTGATATTCTCATGTATGCTTGTTTTGCTTTCTTCACTAAGTAGATTTTGTTTTCCCTTTTGTTTTTGTTTTCTTTAGTTGTGGGTGAAACATAATGGGACAATTGCATTTTTACCCCTAGTTGGTTCCTACCCACGGGTTTTGCCCTTACTTTTCGAGCTTGCTCAGTTTTGCCCTTACTTTTTCCGTCCAGGTCCCTCAAATGCCCTTTGACCGTTTGACCAAAACTTTGAAAATTCATAACTAATTCATATGATCTCAGAAAAATGCAAATAAGATATCAAAATGTTGGATAAACATTACCTTTATGTGCATATCATTTGCTTTAGGACAAAAGCACCCTTTAAACTCCACGAGGGTAATTAATGTTATTAACATTATTAAAAATAATAGGTATAAACAATATTTTTTCATGAATAAAAATTACATGCAAATGTAGGTGATGTTTTGTGTACATCCAGATATGTTATTTGCATTTTACGAGTTCGTATCAACTTGTTATGAAGTTTCCAAATAATGGTCAAAGTCGTTAGAACATTCTTAACAAGATGATACGAACTCGTAAAAATGCAAATAAGATATCTCGATGTTCAGAAAACATCACATACATTTGCATGTAATTTTATTCATGAAAAATATTGTTTATACTTTTTATTTTTAATAATGTTAATAACATTAATTACCCTGTAGTTTAAAGGGTGCTTTATTCCTGAAAGCAAATGATATGCACATCAAGGTAATGTTTATCTGAACATTTTTATATCTTATTTGCATTTTTCTGAGTTCATATGAATTAGTTATGAATTTTCAAAGTTTTGGTCAAACGGTCAAAGGGCATTTGAGGGACCCGGATGAAAAGTAAGGCAAACCGAGCAAGCTCGAAAAGTAAGGGCAAAACCCGTGGGTAGGAACCAACTAGGGGTAAAAATGGAATTGTCCCTACAAAAAAAAATAAATGAAAATAAAAAAAATTACTTGCTTCTTGTGCCTAAAAAGTTTTTTTATCAAAAAGAGAAGTGATCGGAAGGTTGTGCATTGGAGAAGTGAGGATGTTCATGTAAACGATGTAGAATTTTTCATGGAAGTTTCTCAAAAATAATTATCCCCTCGTATATATCCATTGTATTATAAAATTAATGTGCAAAGATTTGTCTCCAAGATGATTAGATTGCTTGTTTGCTATGTGCGGTGCAAAAACAGGAACTTTGGCTGTAGTGCGTGATTTTACATTTTTTACTGGACCGTCAAAAGTTTCTGAAATTTTTACATGGCATTGCTATGCAAATTATTTATTTTGTCCTGTTTTTTAGAATTTTTGGAGTTATAGAAGTATACAAAGTTTCTAGATTGCTACATAGTGTCCTGTTTTTGACAGATTCTGTTTTCTATGTGTTGTTCACTTATTTTGATGAATTTATGGGTCTTATCAGTGGATATGAACCATGGTGAAGTTGGAATACAGTAGATATAATGCTAATATGAAATTGGAACGAGTTTACAATAGTACCTAAAGGTAGTGATTTGCTTTATTATACTAACAGATCTCACAAGGTTATTTGTTAAGTTTTGTGTGGATGAAGCGTTCGAAGATCGAGGAGTTATCGATGTGAGAAGAATAAGGAGAGGCAAGAGTTGAAGCTTGGGGATGCACAAGGCACCCAAAGTAAATATTTCAAGGATACTCAACCATCTAAGTTTGGGGATGCCCTGGTTGGCATCCCATCTTTCTTCCTCAACAATTATCGGTATACCTCAGTCTTTGTTTTGTTCACATGATATGCGTCTTTTGTGTTCATTTTTATTTTATTTTCCTTTATGCACCATGCTAGTATGAGATAGTCCTTCATTGATTTATAGAATGCATCATGTGCTTCACTTAAATCTTCTTAGTATGGCTTTATAGAATGCTCTTTGTACTTCACATAAATCTTTGGAGTATGGCTTCACAGAATGCTCTTTTTGCTTCACTTAAATCTTTTGAGTATGGGTTTATAGAATTCTCTATGAACTTCACTTATATCTTTTAGAGTATGAATAAAATTATCATCGGAATTGGGCTTGGAAGAGTATCATTAAAATATCATGCCTAGCTAAAAAGCATTAAAGAAAATTGCTTGTTGGGAGACAACCCAGTATTTATCCATACTATTTTTGTGTGTTCACATGATTAAGCTACTGTATTAATCATGTTTTATAGTTTTTGTTTCAATAAAGTGCCAAGTAAAGCCTTTGGGATAGTGTGGTTGATAGTTGATTTGATTCTGTGCAAAAACAGAAACTTTTGTGTCTAGTAACAGAATTGTTAAAGTTCACTACAATGTGGAAAAACGCTGAATTGCTTACATAGGATTGATATACAAATTGCCTACATTGTCCTATTTTTTCAGAATTTTCAGAGTTACAGAAGTATGGGAACAATTCAGATCTTCGCAGACTGTTCTATTTTTGACAGATTCTATTTTCAATGCATAGTTTGCTTGATTTAGTGTTTCCATAGCCTATATTAAGTGATATAAATTGTGGAAATGATATATTAAAGTAGGAATTATGTGGAAACAATTATGAATCTTGTCTTGACAGTACCCAAGTGAATGATTTGTTTTATTATACTGACGGAGCTCATGAGTTTTCTGTTGAGTTTTATGTGATTGAAGTTTTCAAGTTTTGGGTGAGGTGTCGATATGATGAGAATAAGGAGTGGAAAGACCCTAATCTTGGGGACTCCCAAGGCACCCCAAGGTAATATTCAAGGAATACTCAATCCCCTAAGCTTGGGGATGCCCCGGAAGGCATCCCCTCTTTCATCTTCCAAACCATCGGTATACCTTACTCGGAGCTATATTTTTATTCATCACATGATATTAGTTTTGCTTGGAGCGTATTTTCATTTTACTTGATGTTTGAATAAAATCATTGGATCTGTAATCTTTAATGAGAGAGAGTCCTCCCATGGCTATTTAACTATTTGACTACTCATTGATCTTCACTTATATCTTTCTGGAGTAGTTTTGTCATTTACTCTCGTGCTTCACTTATATCTTATGTGTAAATGGTTGAATGAATTGAATATCATAAATCTGAAATTATATACACTTCATATGCTTATCCCATGGGGATTAATGAATTCACATATAAGAAGCATAGGTAGTAAAATTTATTGAAAGTTAGGAAACACAACATTTGTCACTTGAACAATTCATGAAAGAATATTGAAGGCAGAGAGATTTCACATATAAATATACTATCTTGGACATTTTCTATGATTGTGAGCCTCATTAATTATTTTCAAACTTGAGCAAATTAGTCGAAGTTGGACAAGGAAGATAGTGTAATGAGTTATGTTTGGGTATATTTGTATAGAAGTTATATTGTTATGGATCCTCCAACATGTGGTGCTTTCTTAGGATCTTTTGCTAGCCAAAATTTTGTACTAAGTAGAGATACTACTTGTGCATCCAAAACCCTTAAACCCCGTTTAATTCCATGAGTGTCCACCATATCTATCTATGGATTGAATAAGATCCTTCAAGTAAGTTGTCATCGGTGCAAAAAGCAATAAATTTTGCTCCTAAATATGTGTGATCTTTTATTGGAAGGGAAAATAAGCATTGTACGAACTTGTGATATTAAAGAAATAAAAGCGACGGACTGAATAATAAAGGTTGCTATCACAAAGGGCAATACAATGTGACGTTCCTTTGCATTAAGGGTTTGCACATCCAAAATTAAAAGGCGCATGCAACATCTGCTTCCCTCTGCGAAGGGCCTATCTTTTACTTTCATGTATTTACTTTTATGCAAGAGTCAATTGTACTCCTTCTTATTTCAACCTCAATTATTCTTTAGTTGGCAAGCATTACATGGTGGGGAAAGATCTAAGCAAATATGGCTATTCAAATATATTTGATCATGAATTATTATTGTTGACAATTATCTATATGGTAAATAAGTTGGGAGGCAAAACATTAAGCCCCTATCTTTTTCTGTGTTCGATGGATGCTATTTGTTCTAAAAATATGCTGTGAGTGTTAGAAATCATGGAAGACTATATGATAGTTGAGTACGTGGAATTTGCTAAATCAAAGCTCTTACATAGACCCTTCCTGAAAATAAGATGAATTGCAATTGTTTTGTGACCGAGAACTTGGTTTGTTAGTTTTCAAGAAACTTTATGGTCTATACTTTAACATGTGAATAGCTTGTTACTTGATCATGAGAAGTTTTATGAGATGAGATACTGTTTATGATAAAGAATATTGCTAGAAAAAGTGTTTGAACTATCATTGATCAAATTTTTGCACTATGCTAGCATTCACACTTCATAAATTATTTCTTTGATCATTTACCTACTCGAGGACGAGCAGGAATTAAGCTTGAGGATGCTGATAGGTCTCTGATGAATCTATATTTATGAAGAATTCATGCCATGTTTACAACAATTTTATAAGGTTTTGGTATGATTTGATTAGAACTAACCCGGACTGGCGCTGTTTTCAGAAGAACTACCGTTGTGTCCTTTTTTGTGCAGAAATAAAAGTTCTCGGAATGGGCTGAAAATTTATGGTGATTTTTTATGGACCAAAATAGAACCTTGAAGCACAAGAATTGGACCAGAAGCTTCACAAGGAAGCGACAAGGGTGGAGGGCGCCCCTCTAAGGGCGCGCCCCCTGGCTTGTCGTTGCCTCGTGGAGCCCCTTGACGTGAGACCGATGCCAAAAATTCCTATAAATCCCCAAACCTCTGAAAAGAATACTAGATCGGATGTTCCGACGCTGCAAGCCTCTGTAGCCACGAAAAAGCAATCTAGGCCCTCTCCGGCACCCTCCCGGAGGGGGCCATCATCACCGAAGGCCATGGAGGAGGAAGCCGGAGGGGCCCATCATCGCCATGGAGGCCAAGGACCAGAGGGAGAACATCTCCCCGTCTAGGGGAGGAGGCCATGGAGGAGGAAGCACAAGGGGGAGACTCTCTCCCCCTCTCTCTTGGTGGCGCCGGAGTGCCACCGAGGGAACCATCACCGCGGTGATCATCTTCATCAACATCACCATCTTCATCACCTTCCTCATCTCTTTTAAGCGGTCCACTTTTCCGCACCACGCTGTAATCCCCTACTTGAACATGGTTCTTTATGATATATATTATGATCCAATGATGTGTTGCCATCCTATGATGTTTTGAGTAGATTTCTTTTGTCTTTGGGTTGATTGATGATTTAGATTGGTTTGAGTTCTATGTTTTATTTTGGTGTTGTCCTATGGTGCCTTCCGTGCCGCGCACACGTGAAGGATTCCCGCTGTAGGGTGTTGCAATACGTTCATGATTCTCTTATAGTGGGTTGCTAGAGTGACATAAGCTTAAACCCGAGTAAGGGGGTTGTTGCATATGGGATAAAGGGGACTTGATACTTTAATGCTATGGTTGGATTTTACCTTAATGATCTTTAGTAGTTGTGGATGCTTGCTAGAGTTCCAATCATAAGAGCATATGATTCAAGTAGAGAAAGTATGTTAGCTTATGCCTCTCCCTCATATAAAATTGCAATAACGACTACCGGTCTTGTTAACAATTGCCTAGGACAATTCCGCACACCGACCCATCATTATTCCACACTCGCTATTTAAAATATATAGTAATATATTCTAAATTTATGTTAACAACACCTATTTTTGTATTTTAGTTTTCCGATATCATGCAAAGCTATCCACTTCATACCCACAACGTAGTTTTATTTCTCGTTTCTAGATGGAAGCAAACGTTCGGTGTACGTAGAGTCACAGTGGCTGATAGGACTTGAGAGAATATTGATCTTACCTTTAGCTCCTTGTGGATTCGACACAACATACTTATCACTTCCACCTTTGGAAGTTGCTTCGATGATTCCTTGCACTTGGGGATTATCAAGCACCTCTCCCATTGCAAGAAAAACCAATCTAGTTGGCCAAACCAAACCGATAGTTCGAAGAGAAATACAAAGATATGTTAATCATGGATAAAGGAGTTCTGAGAAGACTCAAATAATAATCATAGATAATCTGATCATAAATCCACAATGTATCGGATCTCAACAAAGACACCGCAAAAAGGTATTACATTGAATAGATCTCCAAGAACATCGAGGAGAACATTGTATTGAAGATCAAAGAGAGAGAAGAAGTCATCGAGCTACTAGCTATGGACCCGTAGGTCTATGGTAAACTACTCACGCATCATCGGTAGGGCAACAAGGTTTATGTAGAGGCCCTCCGTGATCGAATCCCCCTCCGACAGATCACCGGAAAAGGATCCAAGATGGGATCTCAGGGAATAGAGGCTTGCGGCGGCGGAAAACTATAACACAATAATCACTAATAGGGAAAACCATAGACACAGAATCTTACCAGTAGCGCTTGTTAAAAGAAAGCACTACTGCTACTTACCCGGAGCGCGTGCACATGAATCGCACTACAGATACGGCTGTAGCAGTAGCGCTTCTTCTGGGGAAAGCACTACTACTAAAATTCCCACTAATAAGCTGGTAGGCTACGAATAGTAGTAGCGATCTTGGGTAAACTGCGCTACCGCTAAGATTATTGTAGCAGCGCGTTTTCTAGGAAAAGCGATACTGCTAATGAAAAGAAAAGAAAATGAAGAACAACTAGAAAAGCAAATGAAAGTGAAAAAAATTGAAAAAGGAGAAAGGAAAAAAAATAAAATGTAAAGAAAAATAAAAGAAAAAGAAAAATAAAGGAGAAAGGCATAGTAGTAGCGTCCGTTCAGAACAAACACTATAGATAATATAGCAGCAGCACGTTTTGTAGACCCCTGCTATAGAAAGGGAAAAGGAAAAAAGAAAAGGAAAAGGAAAATAAATAGCTATAGCAGTAGCGCGTTTTGCAACAAGCGCTATAGCTAACTTAGCTATAGCGCTTTTTGCCTACCAGCGCTACCACTACGTTTGACTAACCGCCGCGCGGCTTCTCCCCCTCCCCCCCGGCCACCACTTTTCTTCCAAATCCCTTGCCCCACTTCGCCGCCATCTTCCCACTTCACTGTCGCCCCACTTCACCGTCGTCTCGGCCGACGCCGACGCCTCGGAGTCACAAGGCTTGCCGACGCCACCGGAGCCGCTTCTAACGCCATCGAGCTGCCAAGGCCTCATCAACGCCACCGAAGCCGCCCTTGCCGCCACCGGAGCCACCCTCGACGCCCCTGCCTCCCTCGCCACCACTGCCTCCCTCGCCGTCACCGGAGACGCCCCTGCCTCCCTTGCCACCACTGCCTTCCTCGCCACCACCGGAGTCATCCTCTATAAGCCCCCACCCCTCCTCTCTCTTTCACGGATAGCACAAACATTGGACAGGAATCTAGCTAGCTAGGTTAACTAGTTTAATTAGGTTAATTATCTAGGTTAGTGCAAAAATTTAGTTAGGGCATTGACAAAGAACTAGTTATGTTAACTAGTTTAATTAGGCTAATTATCTAGGTAAGCTAGGTTAACTAGCTAGATTAACTAACTAGGTTAACTAGCTATGTTCATTAGGTTAACAAGCTAGGTTAACTAGGTTGGCTAGGTTAGAGCAAAAACTTAGTTTAGAGCGAAAATTTAGTTAGGGCAGTAGGTTTAACTAGGGCAGTAGGGTTTAGAGCAAAAATTATTTGGACTATGGACCTGAATCTAGTCCAAATTTCATTCAAATGAAATTTGAATTATTTGGACTATGGAAATTATGGTGAGGTCAGAAGGGTTAGAGAAAATGGAGTTCCTTTGCAATTTAATTGGGTTCTGTCCTAGGCAGATAAGGGTTAGAGAAAATAATGTGTGTGTGTGTGAGAGAGAGAGGAATAGCTAGAACAGAATTTGGGTTCTGTCCTAGGCAGAGAAGTGTTTAGTGAGGTTATTTTGCAAAGGTTTTTTATTTCTGAAAAGTCCACTATTTTTGAAGGAAAAGAATTTAGGCAAGTTTTATTTTAAAGATGATACCTTCCTAGACTTTTAGCTTTAAACAAAAAACAAAATCATTTAGCTAAAAATAAAAAATAGTAGCTATGGCATTTAGCTATAAACAAAAAACAGAATTGGTGTTATATGATATATGTCATTGATGTTCATTTGCATATTCATTATTGTTGATTATATCTTTTCATTGAAGTGGTCATGTTATATCTTTTCATTGAAGTGGTTCGATTGTGCCCAAGTGGCCTTTTGTTGTTTGCAGGGAATGATTTTGAGTGGCCTATGTTTTGCCGGAATGTTGATTCATTTCTGTTCTGGCAAATTTCAAGTGCTCTATTTGTCCAGTTTGTAGCAAAGATCATGCCAAAATTATCCGTGAATTTCGGCATGACTTGTGCTAAAAACTAGGACATATCGAGTGCCCGAGATTTGCCGCGACGGGAATGAATCAACATTCCTGCAAAACATTGGCCTTTTTTATGTCATTATTCATTTTATTAGGTCTAGAATTAATTGACTAGATTTAATCGTAGGAAACATGGCTAGCAACAATGAAGGACAGGGTTCTGCTGATTGCAACATCTACGCGGCGTCAGACACCTATTTGAACCTTCTTGATGAGCAACGGTTGTTGCAGGGCCCACCTGTCACATCCGAGACTAAGACTGACATCGAGACCGACGCTGAGACTGACACCGGCACCGAGATAGGCGAAGCTGGTATAAAACCAAAACCAAAGAGGCAACAGAGCCCAAACCAGCTCATCACTACTAGACTGGTGGTTACGAAGGTGGACGACGACAATTTTGAGCCAAAAGAGCCTGCGAAAGCGCATGCATGCTACGACAATCAAATAGGTTGCATCCTACGGGCAACCGCTACCATCAACGATGAGAAACTAAAGAAGGTACAAGATATGAAGGAGTCCCTCCTAACTAAGCTGCACCAGGTATTCTTGTTCCCGAGCCAGGATGAAATCAAATATACTGATCCAGATAAAGACCCGACAACGAAGAAGATAAACAAACGTGCCCTGGGCAAGTTTAGCGGCGCGTTGTCTACCTGGAAAGTAAGGGTGAAATCAAGGATCATCGACAAAAAGGAACCCTACTCCGAGATTGTAAAGGATAATCCGACAATTACGGAGGAGCAGTTTGAAATATTCAAGGCGGCTTGCGTTGCCGAAGCTGCCAAACAAAAATCGGAGTACATGAAGGGGCTTCAAGAGAGGAACATGGGGTGCCACCACCTCGGAAGTCATGGTTACGCGGGGAAGAGGTCCATATGGGCCAAGGAGGATGCGGAACGCGAAAGTCTGGGCATCCTAGACCCCTTGGCGGAGTTCGCCGTCCCGCAGGAGCGTAACGTCATTAGGGCCCGGTACCATTGGGACCCAGTCAAGAAGGTTTTCGAGACGGATGCGGTCACGACGAAGTTCATGAGACTGCTGGTAATTTTAGCTTCTGATCAATTTGACTTCACGTTTAGTCATATTTGTAAACGATCCTTGTTCCTTTTGCAGAGAGAGCAACACAGGATTGAGGCCAAAAGAGACTCGCCGTCAGAGGCGTTGGCGAGGCCCAAGTGGGACACCCCATTCAACCGGGCCTTGAACATATTGAAAGGACTCCTGGTGGACACTCAGCCGTCATATGGACGTGTGCATGGCGTCGGAGACGGCGCCACGTGGAAGAAGTACTACCGTGAGACCACGAAGGAGAGAAAGGAAACACGGAGGTTAAATGAAGAAAACATCGACAAGAAGGTTGCCATTGTGGTTGATAAGAAATCAGCTGAGACAGTCGCAGCAGCGGTAGCTGCCGCAAAACAGGAGATTGTAGCTTTGTATAGTGTCTTGGTTCCGGCTATCATCAGTTGGGCCAAGCAAAATCCAAATAAGGATGCAGCGGACTTTCCCCTTTCCAACTTCTTGGGGAGAAGCTCAACTAGCATTGCACCAACACCTGCTCCTGCACCAACTCCCGCACCTACTCCTGCACTGGCTCCCGCACCTGCTCATAGGAGCCCATCCTCCGTCTCAGACGTGTTCGGCGGTGCTTCATCTTTGGCTGAGCTCGACGCCCTCACGATACCTGTCACACCGGCCCTCTTCAATATATGTATAATCCACTGTTTTCGTTGCCTTACGGATGTCTCACGTGACAGACATGTCTTTGCAGGCCGACGTAACCCCGTGCACCATATTGTACACTACCAGCGGCCAGAAGGTGGACGTCGGGAAGGCGACGATAGTGAAGCCGAATAAACAATTGTTCCACAGCCGGCTGATCCCCCTCACGTCTTTAAGGTTTCCGTGGACAGTGTCAAACCGGGCCACGAGAATTTGGCTCCTTTGGTACTACGGGGAGATGACGACGAGACCCCGCGGCGGCTTGGCGATTGCAAGAGTTGGGTCCTGTTGTGGCCAAAGAGTCTGCTTCTCCTGGAGCGGCCGGGAGTGATACGTCCATTTTGCATCATGTTTTCCTACTGTTATTTATGATGTTTTATGCATAACAATGCTTTTTGGAGTAATTCTAATGTCTTTTCTCTCACAATATGCAAGGTACACACAAAGAGGGAGAATTCCGCCAGCTAGAAATCTGGACCTGGAAAAGCTACGTCACGCCACCTATTCTGCACAACTCCAAATAAGCTGAAACTTTATGGAGATTTTTATGGAATATTGGAGCCAATAAGTACTAGAGGGGCCCACCAGGTGGTCACAACCCACCAGGGTGCGCCAAGGAGCCCAGGCGCACCCTGGTGGGTTGTGCTCCCCTCGGCCCACCTCTGGTGCCCATCTTCTTGTATATAAATCATTTTGACCTAGAAAAAATCAGGAGAGTTTCGGGACGGAGCACCACCGTCTCAAGGCGGAACTTGGGCAGGAGCACTTTTGCCCTCCGATGGAGCGATTCCGCTGGGGGAACTACCCTCCGTAGGGGGAAATCATCGTCATCATCATCACCAACAACTCTCCCATCTTGGGGAGGGAAATCTCCATCAACATCCTCAATAACACCATCTCATCTCAAACCCTAGTTCATCTCTTGGGCTCAATCTTTCTACCAGTACTATAGATTGGTGCTTGTGCATGACTAGTAGTGTTGATTACATCTTGTAGTTGATTACTATATGGTTTATTCGGTGGGAGATTATATGTTCAGATCCAATATACTATTTAATACCCCTCTGATCTTGAGCATGATTATCATTTGTGAGTAGTTACTTTTGTTCTTGAGGTCACAGGAGAAATCATGTTGCAAGTAATCATGTGAACTTGATATGTGTTCGATATTTTGATAGTATGTATGTTGTGATTCCCTTAGTGGTGTCATGTGAACGTCGACTACATGACACTTCACCATATTTGGGCCTAAGGGAATGCATTATGGAGTAGTTATTAGATGATGGGTTGGAGAGTGACAGAAGCTTAAACCCTAGTTTATGCGCTATTCCGTAAGGGACCGAATGGATCCAAAAGTTTAATGCTATGGTTAGAATGTATTCTTAATACTTTTCTCGTAGTTGCGGATGCTTGCGAGGGGGTTAACCATAAGTAGGAGGTTTACTCAAGTAAGAACAACACCTAAGCACGGGTCCACCCACATATCAAATTATCATAGTAGAGAACACGAATCGAATCAACATGATGAAAGTGAGTAGATGAAAATCCCGTGTACCCTCAAGAACGCTTTGCTTACTATAAGAGACCGTTTTGGCCTGTCCTTTTCCTTAAAAGGATTGGGCTATCTTTCTGCACTTTTGTTACTACTATCATTACTTGCTCTTTACAAATTATCTTGCTATCAAACTACTCTGTTACTTACATTTTCAGAACTTACAAACATTACTTTGCTGAAAACAACTTGTCATTTCCTTCTACTCCTCGTTGGGCTCGACACTCTTACTTACCAAAAAGAGCTACAATTGATCCCATATACTTGTGGGTCATCAAGGCTATTTTATGGCGCCGTTGGCGGGGAGTGAAGCGCCTTTGGTAAGTGGAATTTGGTAAGGAAACATTTATATAGTGTGCTGAAATTTACTGTCACTTGTTACTATGGAAAACAATCGTTTGAGGGGTTTGTTCGGGGTATCTTCACCTCGACCGAAACCACAATTAGCTATCCCTCAACCTATTGCACCCACTGAAAATATTGAATATGAAATTCCTTCACTTATGATAGAACAACTGCTAGCTAATCCTTATGCAGGAGATGGAACCAAACATCCTGATATGCACTTGATATATGTGGGAAAATTTGTGGAATGTGTAAGCTTGCAGGTTTACCCGGAGATGAGGTTAAGAAAAAGGTTTTCCCTTTATCTTTGAAGGGAATAGCGTTGGCATGGTATAGGCTATGTGATGATATTGGGTCTTGGAATTGGAATCGATTGAAATTGGAGTTCCACCATAAAAATTATTCCATGCATCTAGTTCATCGTGATCGGAATTACATATATAATTTTTGGCCTCGTGAAGGAGAAATTACCGCTCTACCTTGGGGGAGGCTTAATTCAATGTTATATTCATGCCCCAATCATGAGATTTCAAGAGAAAGTATTATCCAAAAAATTTATGCTCGACTTTCTCATAATGATCAATCCATGCTTGATACTTCGTGTGCTGGTTCTTTTATAAAGAATACTATTGAATTCCAGTGGGATCTTTTGGAAAGAAATAAACACAACTCTGAAGATTGGGAACTCGAAGAAGGTAAAGAGTCAGGTATTAAGCTTAAGTACGATTGTGTTAAATCTTTTATGAATATCGATGCTTTTCAAAAGTTTAGCAATAAATATGGACTTGACTCTGAGATAGTGGCCTCGTTTTGTGAATCATTTGCTACTCATGTTGATCTCCCTAAAGAGAAGTGGTTTAAATATCACCCACCTATTAAACAAGAAATTAAAGAACTGGTACCAGCTAAAGAGGAAACTATACTTTATAATGTTGATCCAGTTGTTCCTACTGCTTATATTGAGAAACCACCTTTCCCTGTTAGGATAAAGGAACATGGTAAAGTTTCAACTGTGGTCAATAAAATTTATATTAGAACACCTAAACCTGATGAACAAATTAAAGTAGAGCCTAGTGTTGCTATGGTTAAGGATCTCTTGGAAGAAAATATAGATGGGCATGTTATTTACTTCTGTAATGAAGCTACTAGAATTGCCAAACCAGATAAAGAGGATAAACATAGACCCGTTGTTGGCATGCCCGTTGTCTTAGTTAAAATAGGAGATCACTATTATCATGGTTTATGTGACATAGGTGCTAGCGTGAGTGCCATTCCCTTTACCGTATATCAAGAAATTATGAATAACATAGCACCTGCTGAAATAGAAGAAATAGATGTCACTATTAAACTTGCTAATAGAGACACCATCACACCTCTTGGGATTGTTAGAGATGTTGAAGTCTTGTGTGGGAAAATAAAATACCCTACTGATTTTCTTGTTCTTGGTTCCCCACAAGACGACTTCTGTCCAATTATCTTTGGTAGACCTTTCTTGAACATCGTTAATGCTAAAATAGATTGTAAGAAACAAATTGTCGGTGTTAGTTTTGGCGATGAGTCTCATGAGTTTAATTTTTCCAAGTTTAGTAGAAAGCTTCATGAAAAAGATTTGCCTAG
Source organism: Aegilops bicornis (assembly GCA_021605145.1). Taxonomy (NCBI): domain Eukaryota; kingdom Viridiplantae; phylum Streptophyta; class Magnoliopsida; order Poales; family Poaceae; genus Aegilops; species Aegilops bicornis. The sequence continues at coordinate 187,732,747 of CM038671.1, read as the reverse complement.
TAAGGATGAAATAATTGGTATTGCTTCTATTGTTGTGACTCCTACTGATCCACTAGAACAATATTTGCTAGACCATGAAAATTATTTACATATGCATGAAAGAAATGAAACAGATAAGATTTTCGTTGAATAATGTCCTCTGCTTAAACACAATTTGCCTATTGAAACTCTAGGAGGTCCTCCTCCACCTAAAGGTGATCATGTGTTTGAATTAAAACAATTGCCAGACACTTTGAAATATGCTTATCTTGATGAAAAGAAGATATATCATGTTATTATTAGTGCTAACCTTTCATAACACGAAGAAGAAAGATTATTGAAAGTTCTAAGGAAGCACCGAGCTGCTGTTGGATATACTCTTGATGGTTTAAAGGGAATTAGTCCCACTCTATGTCAGCACATGATTAATATGAAACTTGATGCTAAACCCGTTTTTGATCACCAACGTCGGTTAAATCCGAAAATGAAGGAAGTGGTAAGAACGGAAATATTAAAACTTCTGGAAGTAGGTATAATCTATCCTATAGCTGATAGTAGATGGGTAAGTCATGTTCATTGTGTCCCTAAGAAAGGAGGTATTACTGTTGTTCCTAATGATAAGAATGAACTTATTCCACAAAGAATTGTTACATGCTATAGAATGGTAATTGATTTTAGAAAGTTGAACAAAGCAACTAGAAAAGATCACTACCCTCTGCTTTTATCGATCAAATGCTAGAAAGATTATCTAAGCACACACATTTTTGCTTCCTTGATGGATACTCTATTTTTTCACAAATACATGTTTCTCAACCTGATCAAGAAAAGACCACTTTCACTTGTCCCTTTGGAACGTACGCTTATAGACGTATATCTTTCGGTTTATGCAATGCACCTGCTACCTTTCAAAGATGTATGACTGTTATATTCTCCGACTTCTGTGAAAAGATTGTTGAGGTTTTCATGGATGACTTCTCTGTCTATGGGAAGTCTTTTGATGATTGTTTAAGCAATCTTGATCTAGTTTTGTAGAGATGCGAGCAAACAAATCTTGTCTTGAATTGGGAAAAGTGCCACTTTATGGTTAATGAAGGTATTGTTTTGGGCCCTAAAATTTATGAAAGAGGTATTGAAGTGGACAAAGCTAAGGTTAATGCAATTGAGAAAATGCCATGTCCTAAAGATATCAAAGGTATTCGTAGTTTCTTAGGTCATGCTGGTTTCTATAGGTGGTTTATCAAATACTTTTCTAAAATTTCTAGGCCTCTTACAAATCTTTTGCAAAAAGATGTTCCGTTTGTTTTTGATGATGATTGTTTAGAAGCCTTCGAAACACTCAATAAAGCCTTAATTTCTGCACCTATTGTTCAACCACCTGATTGGAACTTGCCTTTTCAAATTATGTGTGATGCTAGTGATTATGTTGTTGGTGTTGTTCTAGGACAAAGAGTTGAAACAGAATGTTATTCATTATGCTAGTAAAACTCTAGACAGTGCTCAACAAAGTTATGCTACTACTAAAAAAGAATTTCTAGCATTGGTGTATGCTTGTGATAAATTTAGATCTTACATTGTTGACTCTAAAGTTATCGTTCACACCGACCATGTTGCTATTATATATCTTATGGAAAAGAAAGATGCTAAACCTAGACTTATTCGATGGGTTCTCTTGTTACAAGAATTTGATTTACATATCACTGATAGAAAAGGAGCTGAGAACCCCGTAGCTGATAACTTTTCTAGGCTTGAAAATGTGCTTGATGACCCAATACCTATTGATGATAGTTTTCCTGATGAGCAATTAGCTACAATAAATGTCTCTCGTAACACTCCTTGGTATCCTAACTATGCTAATTACATTGTTGCTAAATATTTACCACCTAGCTTTACATACCAACAAAAGAAAAAATTATTCTATGATTTAAGACATTACTTTTGGGATGACCCACATCTTTATAAAGGAGTAGATGGTATTATTAGACGTTGTGTACCTGAGCATGAACAGGGATAAATCCTATGGAAATGACACTCCAAAGCTTATGGAGGGCATCATGCTGGAGACAGAACTGCTCACAAGGTATTGCAATCTGGGTTTTATTGACCTACTCTCTTCAAGGATGCCCGTAAGTTCGTCTTATCTTGTGATGAAAGTCAAAGAATAGGTAATATCGGTAAGCGTCAAAGAATGCCTATGAATTATTCACTTGCCATTGAACCATTTGATGTTTGGGGATTTGATTACATGGGACCTTTTCCTTCCTCTAATGGGTATACACATATTTTGGTTGTTGTTGATTATGTTACTAAATGGGTAGAAGCTATTCCAACCAGTAGTGTTGATCACAACACTTATATTAAAATGCTTAAGGGAGTTATTTTCCCAAGGTTTTGATTCCCTAGATATTTAATGACTAATGGTGGTTCACACTTTATTCATGGTGCTTTCCGTAAAATGCTTGCCAAGTATGATGTTAACCATAGAGTTGCATCACCTTATCATCCTCAGTCTAGTGGTCAAGTTGAACTTAGCAATAGAGAAATAAAATTAATTTTGCAAAAGACTGTCAATAGGTGCTGGAAGAACTGGTCTAAGAAATTAGATGATGCACTTTGGGCTTAAAGAACGGCATATAAAAATCCGATGGGTATGTCTCCTTATAAAATGGTTTATGGAAAGGCTTGTCATTTGCCTCTTGAGTTAGATCATAGAGCATATTGGGCAATCAAAGAACTCAACTATGATTTCAAACTTTTCGGTGAAAAGAGATTATTTGATATTAGCTCATTAGATGAATGGAGAACCCAAGCTTATGGAAATGCCAAGTTATTTAAAGAAAAATTTAAAAGATGGCATGATAAAAGAATTCAGAAGCGTGAGTTTAAAGTTGGAGAATATGTTCTTTTGTACAACTCTTGTTTCAGATTCTTTGCAGGAAACTCCACTCAAAACGGGAAGGACCCTATGTTATCGAGGAGGTTTATCGGTCTGGAGCTATCAAAATAAATAATGCCGAAGGCACTAACCCAAAGGTTGTTAATGGGCAATGAATAAAACATTATATCTCAGCTACGCCCATTAATGTTGAAAGTAATATTATCCAAACTATGACACCGGAAGAACACATAAAAGAGTCCTTCCGAAACACTCCAGAATCGTGAAAAAGAGGAGGTATGTGATATGGTAAGTAAACGGACTCCGAAAAACCCGTAAAAATATTTGTTGTCAGTTTTGGAATATAACAAAAATTAGGAAAATAAGAAACAACCAGGAAGGTCACCCTGGTGGGTATAAGACACCAGGGCGCGCCTGCCAGGCGCGCCCAGGTGGGTTGTGCCCATCTCGGGTACCTTCCGGACTCCGTTTTTCTACCGTCTGCTTGTTTCCTAAGATAAAAATCTTTACATACCCCCCGAATATATTGACCACCGTATCACGGAGAAATCTTCTGTTTTCTTTTCTTGCCGTTTCCCTGTTAGATCTGAAAATATGTCATCCCAAGACTCTGAGGGTGAGAGCTAAGTTGCTGATCTCATCGCAAATCCCAAGTCTTACGGGGATGTGGAGCATTATGGCTGGACTTCGGAGGAAGAGGAAGACTATTATCCTAGGGAGCAGGAGGAGACGTGCTTAGACGAGGATGAAGCCCCGTTGCCTCAACTTGGGGACATGCATGTGGAATTCAAGAAGTCCTGCCTCTCCAACAAAGTAAAGAGGCCTAAGGTTCAATTCATACCCTTTTGCCTTTTGCAGGAAAATAAGCAAGATCTATGCAAAAAGGTACTCAAGCTTGAGCAGGAGGTTGGTGAATTAAAGGTGGAAAACTCCATCCTCAAGCCTAAGCTAAAGAAGAAGGACAAACCCTCTACTTCATCACCACCACCTTCTCACCAAAATAAAATTGAGTATCGGGTATGGGCACTCCCCTTGGCTTCCGCCAAGCTTGGGGGAGGTGCCCCGGTATCGTATCACCCCCACTATCTTTTGCCTTTACTTATTTTAGTTTGATTTTTTGCTTTAGATGAATAAAAGTTTAGTTTGATCCTTTCTTTTCGAGAGTTTGCTTAGTGATCTATCCTTGTAATCGTGAGATATATAATAAAGTTTAGTTTGAGTTTTTGCTTTCTTTACTTTATTGTTGCAATAAAAAGAAAGGAAATAAATTTAAAAAGATCATATGCTAATATTATGGTAGGTGATGACACCACATAAGGAAAAGTATAAGTAGGAAATTTTATTAGATATTGACAAACATAGCCTTGGTCAATAATGCAATTCATGAAAGAATTAATAAGGGAATAGAAGATTCACATATAAATACACTATCCTCGAAATCTTTTGTGATTGTGAGCCCCCATCAAAATATTATATGCCAAAATTGTTGACGTTGGACAAGGAAGACAACATAATGATTTATGTTTATTCATATTCACATATAATTTATATTGTCATGGATCCTTCAACATGTGGTTCTTGCCCCCTATCTTTGCTTGCCAAAAAATTCCGCACTAAGTAGAGATACTACTTGTGCATCCAAAAACCCTTAAACCCAAATCTTATCTTCAAGAGTCCACCATACCTACCTAGGGATTGAGCAAGATCCCTCAAGTAAGTTGTCATCGGTGCAAATAAGGCAATAAAAATTGCTTCTAAAAGTGTGAGATCATTTAGTGTAAGAGAAAATTTAGCGTTGTACGAACTTGTGATGGTTAAGAATAAAAGCGACAGACTGCATAATAAAGGTTGCCATCACAAGGGGCAATACAATGTGATGTTCTTTTGCACTAAGGGGTTGAGCATACAAACAATAAGCGCATGGAAACCTCTGCTTCCCTCTGTGAAGGGCCTATCTTTTACTTTTATGCAAGAGTCAAGTTTCTTCTCTCTATAACTTTTTTCTCCTTTCGCAAGCATCATGTGTTGAGGAAATATCTAGGCACATATGTCCAGTTGAGTATGGGTGGCATGAGTTATTATTGTTGACATCACCCTTGAGGTGAATACGTTGGGAGGCGAAACTATAAGCTCCTATATTTCTATGTGTCCGGTTGAAATGTTTTGCTCATGTGTATGCGGTGAGTGTTAGCAATCATAGAAGACTATGTGATGGTTGAGTATGTGGACTTGCCTAAAGGCTCCGATACGTGACCCTTCCTGAAAATATGATGAATTTTTATTGCAATGTTGACTGAGAACATAGTTTGTTGGTTTCTAATAGAGTTTATGCTTTATAGTTCAATAGTGTGATGAATTGCTACTTATTCATGAGAAGTCTATGATAAAAGTTCTATGATAAAAGTCTTATGTTTAAGTTTGTTGTTGTTATAATAATCTAGTGATGCTTCTATGTCTGTATTTTGTTTATAATTGACACCTCTCTCTCTAAGCATGTGGACATGTTTTTCGATTTCGGTTTTCGCTTGAGGACAAGCGAGGTCTAAGCTTGGGGGAGTTGATACGTCCATTTTGCATCATGTTTTCCTACTATTATTTATGATGTTTTTATGCATAATAATGCTTTTTGGAGTAATTCTATTGCCTTTTCTCTCATAATATGCAAGGTACACAAAAGAGGGAGAATTCCGGCAGCTGGAAATCTGGACCTGGAAAAGCTACGTCAGGCCACCTATTCTGCACAACTCAAGCTGAAACTTTACCGATATTTTTATGGAATATTTGAGGAATATTGGAGCCAATAAGTACCAGAGGGGGCCTACCAGGTGGGCACAACCCACCTAGGCGCGCCAGGGAGCTCCCCTCGGCCCACCTCCGGTCCCATCTTCTGGTATATAAGTCATTTGGACCTAAAAAAATTAGGAGAGGACTTTCAGGACGGAGCGCCGCCGTCTCGAGGCGGAACTTGGGCAGGAGCACTTTTGCCCTCCGGCGGAGCGATTCCACCGGGGGAACTTCCCTCCCAGAGGGGGAAAGGATCATCATCATCACCACAAACAACTCTCCCATCTTGGGAAGGGCAATCTCCATCAACATCTTCAATAGCACCATCTCATCTCAAACCCTAGTTCATCTCTTCTTTTCAATCTTTGTACCGGAATTATAGATTGGTGCTTGTGGGTGACTAGTAGTGTTGATTACATCTTGTAGTTGATTACTATATGGTTTATTTGGTGGAAGATTATGTGTTCAGATCCAATATGCTATTTAATACCCCTATGATCTTGAGCATGATTATCATTTGTGAGTAGTAACTTTTGCTCTTGAGGTCACGGGAGAAATCGTGTTGCAAGTAATCATGTGAACTTGGTATGTGTTTGATATTTTGATAGTATGTATGTTGTGATTCCCTTAGTGGTGTCATGTGAACGTCGACTACATGACACTTCACCATATTTGGTCCTAAGGGAATGCATTGTGGAGTAGTTATTAGATGATGGGTTTAGAGTGATGTAAGCTTAAACCCTAATTTATGCGCTATTCCGTAAGGGACCGAATGGATCCAAAAGTTTAATGCTATGGTTAGAATTTATTCTTAATACTTTTATCGTAGTTGCAGATGCTTACCGGGGGGGGGGGGTTAATCATAAGTAGGAGGTTTCTTCAAGTAAGAACAATACCTAAGCACCGGTCCACCCACATATCAAATTATCAAAGTAGCGAACATGAATCGAATCAACATGATGAAAGTGACTAGATGAAAATTTTGTGTACCCTCAAGAACGCTTTGCTTACTATAAGAGACCGTTTTGGCCTGTCCTTTGCCTTAAAAGGATTGGGCTATCTTGCTGCACTTTTGTTACTACTATCATTACTTGCTCGTTACAAATTATCTTGCTATCAAACTACTCTGTTACTTACAATTTCAGCACTTGCAGACATTACCTTGTTGAAAACCACTTGTCATTTCCTTCTGCTCCTCGTTGGGTTCGACACTCTTACTTATCGAAAAGAGCTACAATTGACCCCATATACTTGTGGGTCATCAGGGAGCACACCCACCACGACCATGCAGCCTCAGCAAGGTATGAACATCAACACCCCACCTGCCCAATTAGCGTCACCTCTCGTGCCGGGTGATAATGGACGGGGTGGGGAAGAGGCTCCATTAGTCATTGATGACATCATCATCGTCGAAGAAGCAATGCATGATATCGATGCCATCGATGAGGATGACGATGACACTCTACAATATCTCAATACCGGCACCTATGACGACAGAGGATTGATGGCTCAGCAGTATGCATACTCAAGGTTTGAGCGTCATGAGTCGGTGCCTGAATTGCCGGAGGATGAACGTATTCTAGACGACCTTCCAGTAGCAAACAAGCATAGGAAGAGACCGAGGAAAGGCAACAAAGCTTCTTCTGCATCCTCGGGTTCAAGACCGTATACCTATCCCCGGTGCGGCAAAATGGAATATCCCCGGTCATCCGATCCTACCTAAGCAGTGGTAGAGGCCATATACGGCGATCTAAGGAGACTTCATGATGATGTGCTACGGAGAGAGAAAAGCCTGATCGCCTTCGAAAATCCAAGATACCCGCTCTACGTGGTTAACGTGCCGCAGCAATGTTGTACGTCAACACATTCCCCGCGGAGAAGTTCTTACTTCGATTCGATTACATCTTCGACAAGTTACACTTGAAAAAGTTGGATTTTACTTTTGTCCGCCTTTTTGCCTTGCACATGAAACACATCATCAGGATTGAGCAGATACCTTATATTTGTGTCGCTGACCCGTACTTCATGCACGAGGGCTTCTTGACAGACTGCCCAAAGCACCGTGAATACGTGAGTAACTACATCGCCGATTTCATGGTCCCCAATAAGGACAAGGAGACGATTCTCATGCCTTATCATCCCATGTAAGTCATCTGCAGATATCTTTCCTTCGATTTCAATCATTCATTTGCACGCGTGGAGGCTAATTTGAGGTGTACTTATTTTGCGCAGCAAAGGGCGCATCATCCTCATCATCCTTTACCCCCGATTCTCCCACGCTCTTTGCTTGGACTCGTCAAAGAACATGAATAAAATGGATTACACCCACATCAGGTCTGTTCTCGACAGTGCTATCTTTACCTATGACCTACGGGATGGAGAGATCAAGACCAGGAAGACAAGGAACCGCGCACCCGCCTTCGGCCATAAGACCCACTTCTGCTACATCCAGCAACCGAGTGATACTCTCACTACAAAAAAAATACACTTCCGTGATGATACGTGTTTGTCACAGTAGGTCACGTTTTCTGTCATGCATGTACATCCATGAAAAATTTATGACAGAATCAAGATAGTCATACCTGTTTGTCAGAGAAGTGTTCCATGACATTACCAAAATTATCATCACGGAAGTGTCCACTTCCATGACGATAAATCGCGCTGGCCCCGTAAGTGCTTTTCGTCAAGGGTGACCGACACGTGGCATCCACCGTAGCGAACGCCGTTAAGCTATCGGGTCGGGTTTTGGATCCGATAACCCGTTAATAGCCCCGACCAATGGGGATTTTCCACATGTAAAATCATCATTGGCTGGAGGAAACACGTGTCGGCTCAATGTTTGGAAAGATGTCATCCACTCATTGGACAGAAGGCGCCTATGATACGTCGACACGTGCCACGACCCATCAAGTTTAACTAGGCCGGCCCACCTAAAGGCCCACAAGATTTTGCGGACCATAATGGGCTGGCCTAGCTAAAGGCCCACGATATTTTGCGGACCATAATGGGCTGGCCCAGCTAAAGGCCCACAAGATTTTGCGGGCCATAATGGGCCGGCCCAGGTAATGGCCCACAAGATTTTTGTGTGCCATAATGGGACGGCCCAGGTGAAGGCCCACAAAATTCTTGCGGATCATAATGGGCCGGCCCAGCTAAAGGCCCATGAGATTTCGCCGACATTAATGGGTCGGCCCAGCTGTAGGCCCACAAGATTTTGAGGACACTAGTAGGCCAGCCCGTTAGTTGGCTGCCATGTTTTGGGCCAAATGTCGGCCCATATTTGATCCGGTCCATTAATGGCCTGCCACATTCCGGGCCTAATAATGGCCCATATGAGATCCGGCCCGTTAAAAGCCTCCCACGTTCTGGGCCAAATAATGGCCTAGATCAGGTCCGGCCCTTTAAGAGGCTTTGGGCTTAATTATGGCCCATATCAGATTCGGCCCTTTAACTGGATGCTGTGCTTTTGGGCCCACTTGCTAAAGGCACATTTAGTAATTCGGCCTGATATTAGTTTCGGCCTATTAAGGGCCCGTTTAACATTTCGCCCTATATTAATTTCGGCCTGTTAAAAGCCCGTCATATAGTTGGGCCTAACTACGGCCCGGTTTGCATCCGACACCTTTCGCAACCGATATCTGATTGGGCCAAACAAGGATCGAGACAACTTTGGCCTGTTAAAAGCCCGTGATTTGATTCGCACAATCATGGGCCAGGGTCCATTTCGGCCTGCTGCCGGCCCGTGAGCTATTCGGCACGTTTCAGGCCCAACCTACTTCTCAGCCTCCTAAAAGCCCATTGATTTTTCTTGCGAAAAGAGAGCCAGGGGTTTCTCGGCCTATTAAAGGCCTGAATCTACTAGTGGGCCAGTTTGACGGGGCCCATGATGCAGATCATACATGGAGATTGCATGACGGCCCGATTATGTACCATAATTTTACGGTTTGGCTGGTTTACTGCGAAGACAGGATATATATACAGTAAAATAACTGCAACATCGTGAATAAGAAAAAACCTAGACTATACAATAAAGAAATTACGACATATTACATCCACTGGGCATCAAAGTTCGCCACTATGATAATAAAGCACAAGCGAATAGCAGATTACATACACTTTGGGCATCAAAGATCGCCACCAAAGTGCAAATAAACACGAAAAAAATAATATACAAAACCGACAGCCCTTCAATAGAGTTCAAGAAAGGTTAGCCTATTTGTGAAGCTGCACAAGCACCGAAAGCAAGATGATGAGATCGCGCTTGTTCAACACTTATATCTTCCTCACTCTGAAAGATAAACAAGCGAGACGGATGACGGGTTTTGCACATAAAAGTATCATCACGACAATTCATCACATTTCTTCTTGTGAATAAAGTGACACAGCTTTTAAAATTGCATTAACACAATATGGTATTGTTCAGGTCAAGACATGGCAGGAAATGACATTGTGAAGGAGTTGGCAGCTTCACGACACCACCGGATTACAGATCAAGAACTCATAGGTATCAATGGTTAGTGTCTTTGTCAATTTATCCCATTTCATATTGGCAAATAAAGAGACGGTTTAAATAATAGTATAATGATATGACATTGTTCATAGTTAAGACATTGCAGAATATGACACTTTGTCTTTGTAGTGGGTAGGTTCGACACCTTTGGATTACGGATGAAGAATGAAGCATACATGCAGTGCAAAAGAAGATCACTTTCTTTGTATAGTTTAATTTACATGGTATGAAGAAGGAACTTGGTTGTACAACTGAAAACTTAAATTGAGAAGGACAAACTTTTGTTTATGAACTACATAATAAACTTTAAACATGCAATTTGATGCAAACACCAAAAATAAACAGCTGTTGCAGTCATGCCTAACAAAGTTTGAAGGCTTGAGAAGGACAAACTTACATTACTAGTGAAGGCAGGCTCTATAAAGCCCTTGTCTATGCTGATGGGGGGGGGCAATTCAAGAAGTTTACCACAGAATCTTCTTCATAAGCATTGCCTTTATTCTACATTTTGTTAAGAGTAAATATAGATGTGATAATATACGAAAAAATGGAGAATATTTAAGATAAGATGAAGAGTGATGCTAGATAACCAAGTAGCTATAAATGTATGTGCAATGATACAGGCAAAAGGCACAGCCAAGAGCAATGCTCAACTAAACTGCTTCAGTACCAACCTTATGGTAAGAGTAAATACAGATCTGATGTGTAGAAAATGTAGGGCAAAGGAAAATAAGCTGCAAAGTGATGGTACATGAACAACTACCTGTCAATATAAGTACACTGATAAAGGACATCATGTACTTACAAGAACAATGCAGAGCTAAAAAAATTCATTGGCATTGGATATATTCTACACTAATGTAACCATTCATACAGATCGAGATAATTTGAGCGAACAATTGATAAGCAAGCTATCATGCATACTGTCACATAATGAACAGGTATGTATACAAGTACGGTGATACAGGACAACATGTACTAACAAGAGCAAAGCAGCGGGCAGCATATTTGTGATATCCTCGTCGTTCTTTTCAAACAGGAATTCTTCTTGAGCAGATTTCCTGCAAAAAAGATCCGTAAGGCACATGCGGAAAAGTAGAAGTTCAAATTGTCATGTGATTTCATAGACAGTACCTCATCCTGGGAACAAGACCAGTGCATAACAAGGTTTTTCCATTCAATGTCTTCTAAATTTAGCACATGAGACTTCACCGGAAATTCGTTTATAGACTTGCCGTCAGAGTGTGATTTCCTCAGGTAACACCGATACGGCTGCAATGCTTCCTTGAAAAGCACAAGCAAGCTTTGCTCGTCATGACTATCCAGATTGACCCTCGCCTAGTTACAACAATGTAATGTAAATCATTGATGTGTTCGATCAGTAGAAAATAGGAAAATAATAACCATGAATAATAGCACTTACACGTAAGTTGGACAGGAAGATGTGAAAATGGTGTTTATCTTCCCTATAATCTTCCCATGATGGGAATATACGCACGTAGTCCCTAACAACATTGAAAGCATTGTCTTTTAAACTGGGAATAAATGGAATGGGGTTCCAATCTGCAGGAATTGGCTGTCTCTGCAGTTGGGATAGGTCTTCAGCCGGTGGACTTGCTTGTACTTTTTTTGGAGTGGGATTTTACGTGGTATGACTGGTGCTATGGCAAATGAAATCGGTATACCTTTTGCTGGAGTGCAGGTCCTGTGTGGTGGGGCTAGTGGTGTGGCCAGTGAAGTATGGGTACAGTCTGCTGGAGTCGGTCCTACGTTTTGTCACTGGTTGTACAGCCATTATAAGTGGGGTGATGTCTGATTTCTCCGGCACCACCACGTTTTTCAAGGACTTTGCTGGTGCTCCTTCAAGTTCGGCAATCACCCTCTTCCTTTTTGATGTCTGATGCACAAGAACAACATTTGATTGGAAAAATATGGTATGATGGCAGATGGAGTATGTATTGATAATGGATGGGCATGGCATCTCGAGTTATATGATGAGTAAATTAAGCAGATGGCGGTGCAACAAAGTAGAAGAAATGCAAGACAACATATGCAAGATTCGCGTAATCAATAAAACCTTGCCAAATTAGAACAGGCACCTTGATGGGTGAACAGGACAGGCCATCTGCCTTTGACTCCTCAAGGTTAGAATAGTCATTAGGATGATATTCTGAACAAGAATCAACAGGTGGGGAGCGTACGAGTTTCATTGCTTCCAGAATGCAACTCAATGCCTTGGTGCCAATTTTGTAAGTCATTGCAGTGTTCCACAATATTCTTCTGATGCGCGGATTCTGATATTCACTGTAATTGCATATAATATTTGAGAACCATGAAAACATAAATAGTTGTGAGATTATGTTTGTAATGCAGATGATATTCTAATATAGGGGCGCTCAGTAAACACTTGTGTGCTATCACTTTGGATTACGATGAGAGAGCTCAAGTGTGCTGTAATATGGTGCGTGCATTTATATAATCTGGCACAAGTACACAAAAAATAGGCTCGAGAAGTAAGGATAGGCGGCAGATGATAGGTTCGTAATATCTTGTATAGAGAGTTTATTGCCAAACCATGATAACAAGAGCACACAACAACTAGGCAGATCATAGTGTACATAACAGGGGTACACCATAACCACGATATATAAATCGGGAAAGTGGAACTAGCTTGAAAATATGGTGTTGTATTTCCGCTAGTAATTGAAAGCCTATCGATCACGTACATGCTAGCTCTATCAGCTGTTGACTGCAGATGTCCCTGCTGTTGGGGAACGTTGCAGAAATTCAAAATTTTCCTACGTGTCACCAAGATCTATCTATGGAGAAACCAGCAACGAGGGGAAGGAGAGTGCACCTACATACCCTTGTAGATCGCTAAGCGGAAGCGTTCAAGAGAACGGGGTTGAGGGAGTCGTACTCGTCGTGATCCAAATCACCGGAGATCCTAGTGCCGAATGGACGGCACCTCCGCGTTCAACACACATGCAGCCCGGTGACGTCTCCCATGCCTTGATCCAGCAAGGAGAGAGGGAGAGATTGAGGAAGACTCCATCCAGCAGCAGCACAACGGCGTGGTGGTGGTGGAGGAGCGTGACAATCCTGCAGGGCTTCGCCGAGCACCGCGGGAGAGGAGAAGGGAGAGAGGTAGGGCTGCGCCAAGAGGGAGAAGTTCTCGTGTGTTGGGCAGCCCCAAAACCCCCACTATTTATAGGAGGAGGGGAGGTGGCTGCGCCCCCATCTAGGGTTCCCACCCAAGGGGTGCGGGAGCCCTAGATGGGTCTTGGGGGGGCGGCCAAGAGGGGGAGAGAGGGGGCGCCCCCTAGGGTGGGCCTTTAGGCCCATCTGCGCCTAGGGTTTCCCCTCTCCCCACCTAGCTGCGCCTTGGGCCATGTGGGGGGGGGGGGGCGCACCAGCCCACCTGGGGCTGGTCCCCTCCCACACTTAGCCCATGCAGCCCTCCGGGGATGGTGGCCCCACTTGGTGGACCCACGGGACCCTCCCGGTGGTCCCGGTACGTTACCGATAAAACCCGAAACTTTTCCGGTGACCAAAACAGGACTTCCCATATATAAATCTTTACCTCCGGACCATTCCGGAACTCCTCGTGACGTCCGGGATCTCATCCGGACTCCGGACAACATTCGGTAACCACATACAAACTTCCTTTATAACCCTAGCGCCATCGAACCTTAAGTGTGTAGACCCTACGGGTTCGGAGACATGTAGACATGACCGAGACGTTCTCGGTCAATAACCAACAGCGGATCTGGATACCCATGTTGGCTCCCACATGTTCCACGATGATCTCATCGGATGAACCACGATGTCAAGGACTCAATCGATCCCGTATACAATTCCCTTTGTCTAGCGGTATTGTACTTGCCCGAGATTCGATCGTCGGTATCCCGATACCTTGTTCAATCTCGTTACCGGCAAGTCTCTTTACTCGTTCCGTAATACATCATCCCATGATCAACCCCTTGGTCACATTGTGCACATTATGATGATGTCCTACCGAGTGGGCCCAGAGATACCTCTCTCGCTTACACGGAGTGACAAATCCCAGCCTCGATTCGTGCCAACCCAATGACACTTTCAGAGATACCTGTAGTGCACCTTTATAGTCACCCGATTACGTTGTGACGTTTGGTACACCCAAAGCATTCCTACGGTATCCGGAGTTGAACAATCTCATGGTCTAAGGAAATGATACTTGACATTAGAAAAGCTTTAGCATACGAACCACGATCTTTGTGCTAGGCTTAGGATTGGGTCTTGTCCATCACATCATTCTCCTAATGATGTGATCCGATTATCAATGACATCCAATGTCCATGGTCGTGAAATCGTAACCATCTATTGATCAACGAGCTAGTCAACTAGAGGCTTACTAGGGACATGGTGTTGTCTATGTACCCACACATGTATCTGAGTTTCCTAACAATACAATTATAGCATGGATAATAATCTATTGTCGTGAACAAGGAAATATAATAATAACTAATTTATTATTGCCTCTAGGGCATATTTCCAACAGTCTCCCACTTGCACTAGAGTCAATAATCTAGTTCACATCGCCATGTGATCAACATCGATAGGTCACATCGCCATGTGACCAACATCCAAAGAGTCTACTAGTGTCTTAAACTAGTTCACATCACCATGTGATTAAGTCTCAATGAGTTCTAGGGTTTGATCATGTTTTGCTTGTAAGAGAAGTTTTAGTCAACGGTTCCGCAGTATTCAGATCCGTATGTACTTCGCAATTCTCTATGTCATATTGTAAATGCTGCTTCCACGTTCCACTTGAAGCTATTCCAAATGGTTGCTCCACTATACGTATCCGGTTTGCTACTCAGAGTCATTCGGATAGGTGTTAAAGCTTGCATCGACGTAACCCTTTACGCCGAACTCTTTATCACCTCCATAATCGAGAAATATTTCCTTATTCTTCTAAGGATAATTTTTTACCGCTGTCCAATGATCCGTTCCTGGATCATTCTTGTACCCCTTGACTGACTCATGGCATGGCACACTTCCGGTGCGGTACACAGCATAGAATACTATAGAGCCTACGTTTGAAGCGTAGGGGACGGCCTTCGTCCTTTGTCTCTCTTCTGCCGTGGTCGAGCTTTTAACTCTTAACTTCATACCTTACAACTCAGGCAAGAACTCCTTCTTTGATCGATCCATCTTGAACACCTTCAAGATCATGTCAAGGTATGTGCTCATTTGAAAGTATTATTAAGCATTTTGATCTATCTTATAGATCTTGATGCTTATTTTTCAAGTAGCCTAATCCAGGTTTTCTATTGAAAATCATCTTTCAAATAACCCTATATGCTTTCCAGAAATTCCACATCATTTACGATCATCAATATGTCAACAACATATACTCATCGTAAATTCTATAGTGCTCCCACTCACTTCTTTGGAAATACAAGTTTCTCATAAACTTTGTATAAACCCAAAATCTTTGATCATCCTATCAAAGTGCATATTCCAACTCCGAGATGCTTACTCCGGTCCTTAGAAGGATCATTGGAGCTAGCATACCTTTTAGCATCCTTAGGATCGACAAAACTTTTACGATTGTATCACATACAACCTTTTCTTACGAACCGGTAAGGAAACTCGTCTTGACATCCATCTGCCAGATTTCATAAATGCAGCTAATGCTAACATGATTCCGACGGACTTAAGCATCGCTACGGATGAGAAAATCTCATCGTAGTCAACCCTTGAACTTGTGAAAAACTCTTCGCCACAAGTCGAGCTTCATAGACGGTGACATTACCGTCCACGTCCGTCTTCTTCTTAAAGATCCATTTATTTCAATGGCTTGCCGATCATCGGGCAAGTCCATCAAAGTCCATGCTTTGTTATGATCCTATCTCGGATTTTATGGCTTCTAACCATTTGTCGGAATTTGGACCCACCATCGTTTCTCCATAGCTCGTAGGTTCATTGTTGTCTAGCAACATGACCTTCAAGACAGGATCACCGTACCACTCTGAAGCAGTACGCATCCTTGTCACCCTACGAGGTACGGTAGTGACTTGATCCAAAACTTCATGATCACTATCATAAGCTTCGACTTTAATTGGTGTAGATGCCACAGGAACAACTTCCTGTGCCTTTGCTACACATTTGTTGAAGTGACGGTTCAATAACCTCATCAAGTCTCCACCATCCTCCCACTCAACTTTCCGAGACAAACTTTTCCTCGAGAAAGGACCCGATTGAAGAAACAATCCCTATTGCTTCCGGATCTGAATTAGGAGGTATACCCAACTGTTTTGGGTGTCCTATGAAGATGCATTTTATCCGCTTTGGGTTCGAGCTTATCAACCTGAAACTTTTTCACATAAGCGCCGCAGCCCCAAACTTTCAAGAAACGACAACTTAGGTTTCTCCAAACGGTGTCGTCTCAACGGAATTACGTGGTGCCCCATTAAAGTGAGTGCGGTTGTCTCTAATGCCTAACCCATGAGCGATAGTGGTAATTCGATAAGAGATATCATGGTACGCACCATATCCAATAGAGTGCAACTATGATGTTCGGACACACCATCACACTATGGTGTTCCAGTGCAAGATTAATTGTGAAACAATTTGCACAATGTCTTAATTGTGTGCCAAAACTTCGTAACTCAGATATTCATCTCTATGATCATATCATAGACATTCTATCCTCTTGTCACGAAGATCTTAAACTTCACTCTGAAATTACTTGGACCATTCAATAATTCAGACTTGTGTTTCATCAAGTAAATATACTCAACATCTACTCGAATCATCTCGTGAAGTAAGAACATAACGATATTCATCAGATGCCTCAAAGACTCATTGACCGCACACATCAAAATGTGTTACTTCCAACAAGTTGCTATCTAGTTCCATCTGCATCAAACCGAGGCTTTTCACCATCTTGTCCATGTGGTATGGTTTGCATATCTCAAGTGATTCAAAATCAAGTGAGTCTAAACGATCCATCTGCATGGAGTTTCTTCATGCGTATGCACCAATAGACATGGTTCGCATGTCTCAAACTTTTCAAAAATGAGTGAGTCCAAAGATCCATCAACATGGGGCTTCTTCATGCGTTTTATACCAATATGACTTACATGGCAGTGCCACAAGTAAGTGGTACTATCATTACTATCTTATATCTTTTGGCATGAAAATGTGTATCACTACGATCGAGATTCAATAAACCATTCCTTTAGGTGCAAGTCCATTGAAGGTGTTATTCAAATAAATAGAGTAACCATTATTCTCCTTAAATGAATAACCGTATTGCGATAGACATAATCCAATCATGTCTATGCTCAACGCAAACACCAAATGACAATTATTCAGGTTTAATACTAATCTTGATGGTAGAGGGAGCGTGCGATGTTTGATCACATCAAACTTGGAAACACTTCCAACACATATCGTCGACTCACCTTTAGCTAGTCTCCGCTTATTCCATAGCTCTTTTATTTCGAGTTACTAACACTTAGCAACCGAACCGGTATCTTAATACCCTGGTGCTACTAGGAGTACTAGTAAAGTACACATTAACATAATGTATATCCAATATACTTCTATCGACCTTGCCACCTTCTCATCTACCAAGTATCTAGGGTAATGCTGCTCCAAAGGGATGTTCCCCTTATTACGAAGCACTTAGTCTCGGGTTTGGGTTCAACCTTGGGTTTCTTCACTAGAGCAAAGAATCGATTTGCCGTTTCATGAAGTATCCTTCTTGCCTGCGTTCTTCTTGAAACTAGTGGTTTCACCAACCATGAACAATTGATGCTCCTTCTTGATTCCTACTTTCGCGGTGTCAAACATTGCGAATATCTCAAGGATCATCATATTTATCCCTGATTTGTTATAGTTCATCACGAAGCTCTAGCAGCTTGGTGGCAATGACTTCGGAGAAACATCACTATCTACGGAAGATCAACTCCCACTCGATTCAAGTGATTGTTGCACTCATTAACCGAGCACAAGCTCAACGATTGAGCTTTTCTCCCTTAGTTTGCAGGCTAAGAAAATCATCGGAGGTCTTATACCTCTTGACGTGGGCACGAGCCCGAAATCCCAATTTCAGCCCTCGAAACATCTCATATGTTCCGCGACGTTTCGAAAAACGTCTTTGGTGCCTCAACTCTAAACCGTTTAACTGAACTATCACGTAGTTATCAAAACGTGTATGTCCGATGTTCGCAACATCCACAGACAACGATTGGGGTTCAGCTCACTAAGCGGTGCATTAGGGACATAAGCTTTCTACTGTCCGCATAATCGCTACTATCATCTTTCAACTATATTTTCTCTAGGAACATATCTAAACAGTGGAACTAAAGCGCGAGCTTACGACATAATTTGCAAAATGTCTTTTGACTATGTTCAGGATAATTAAGTTCATCTTATGAACTCCCACTCAGATAGACATCCCTCTGGTCATCTAAATGATTACATGATCCGAGTCAACTAGGCCGTGTCCGATCATCACGTGAGACGGACTAGTCATCATCGGTGAACATCTTCATGTTGATCATTATCTACTATACGACTCATGCTCGACCTTTCGGTCTACGTGTTCCGAGGCCATATGCGTACATGCTAGGCTCGTCAAGTTAACCCTAAGTGTTTGGCGTGTGTAAATCTGTCTTACACCCGTTGTATGTGAACGTAAGAATCCATCACACCCGATCATCACGTGGTGCTTAGAAGCGACGAACTTTAGCAACGGTGCATAGTTAGGGGAGAACACTTCTTGAAATTGTTGTAAGGGATCATCTTATTTACTACCGTCGTTCTAAGTAAACAAGATGCATAAACATAATAAACATCACAAGCAATTATATATAGTAGTGACATGATATGGCCAATATCATATAGCTCCATTGTTCTCCGTCTTCGGGGCTCCATGATCATCATCGTCACCGGCATGACACCATGATCTTCATCATCATGATCTCCATCATCGTGTCTTCATGAAGTTGTCTCGCCAACTATTACTTCTACTACTATGGCTACCGGTTAGCAACAAAGTAAAGTAATTACATGGCGTTGTTTAATGACACGCAGGTCATTCAATAAATAAAGACAACTCCTATGGCTCCTGCCGGTTGTCATACTCATCGACATGCAAGTCGTGAATCCTATTACAAGAACATGATCAATCTCATACATCACATATCATTCATCACATTCTACTTGGCCATATCACATCACATAGCATACCCCGCAAAAACAAGTTAGGCGTCCTCTAATTTTTGTTGCATGTTTTACGTGGCTGCTATGGGTTTCTAGCAAGAACGTTTCTTACCTCACGCAAAACCACAACGTGATATGCCAATTGCTATTTACCCTTCATAAGGACCCTTTTCATTGAATCCGTTCCGACTAAAGTGGGAGAGACCGGCAGCCGCTAGCCACATTATGCACCAAGTGCATGTCGATCGGTGGAACACATCTCACGTGAAATGCGTGTAAGGTCGGTCCGGGCCGCTTCATCCCACAATACCGTCGAAACAAGATTGGACTAGTAACGGTAAGCATATTGAACAAAATCAACGCCCACAACTACTTTGGGTTATACTCGTGCAAAGAATCTACGCAATAGACCTAGCTCATGATGCCACTGTTGGGGAACGTTGCAGAAATTCAAAATTTTCCTACGTGTCACCAAGATCTATCTATGGAGAAACCAGCAACGAGGGGAAGGAGAGTGCACCTACATACCCTTGTAGATCGCTAAGCGGAAGCGTTCAAGAGAACGGGGTTGAAGGAGTCGTACTCGTCGTGATCCAAATCACCGGAGATCCTAGTGCCGAACGGACGGCACCTCCGTGTTCAACACACATGCAGCCCGGTGACGTCTCCCATGCCTTGATCCAGCAAGGAGAGAGGGAGAGATTGAGGAAGACTCCATCCAGCAGCAGCACAACGGCGTGGTGGTGGTGGAGGAGCGTGAAAATCCTGCAGGGCTTCGCCAAGCACCGCGGGAGAGGAGAAGGGAGAGAGGTAGGGCTGCACCAAGAGGGAGAAGTTCTCGTGTGTTGGGCAGCCCCAAAACCCCCACTATTTATAGGAGGAGGGGAGGTGGCTGCGCCCCCATCTAGGGTTCCCACCCAAGGGGTGCGGGAGCCCTAGATGGGTCTTGGGGCGGCCAAGAGGGGAGAGAGGCGCCCCTAGGGTGGGCCTTTAGGCCCATCTGCGCCTAGGGTTTCCCTCTCCCACCTAGCTACGCCTTGGGCCATGTGGGGGGCGCACCAGCCCACAGGGCTGGTCCCTCCACACTTTGCCCTTGCCGCCCTCGGGGGATGGTGGCCCCACTTGGTGGACCCCCGGGACCCTCCCGGTGGTCCCGGTACGTTACCGATAAAACCCGAAACTTTTCCGGTGACCAAAACAGGACTTCCCATATATAAATCTTTACCTCCGGACCATTTCGGAACTCCTCGTGACGTCCGGGATCTCATCCGGGACTCCGAACAACATTCGGTAACCACATACAAACTTCCTTTGTAACCCTAGCGTCATCGAACCTTAAGTGTGTAGACCCTACGGGTTCGGGAGACATGTAGACATGACCGAGACGTTCTCCGGTCAATAACCAACAGCGGGATCTGGATACCCATGTTGGCTCCCACATGTTCCACGATGATCTCATCGGATGAACCACGATGTCAAGGACTCAATCGATCCCGTATACAATTCCCTTTGTCTAGCGGTATTGTACTTGCCGAGATTCGATCGTCGGTATCCCGATACCTTGTTCAATCTCGTTACCGCAAGTCTCTTTACTAGTTCCATAACACATCATCCCGTGATCAACCCCTTGGTCACATTGTGCACATTATGATGATGTCCTACCGAGTGGGCCCGTAGATACCTCTCTGTTTACACGGAGTGACAAATCCCGATCTCGATTCGTGCCAACCCAATGACACTTTCAGAGATACTTGTAGTGCACCTTTATAGTCACCCGATTACGTTGTGATGTTTGGTACACCCAAAGCATTCCTACGGTATCCGGGAGTTGCACAATCTCATGGTCTAAGGAAATGATACTTGACATTAGGAAAGCTTTAGCACTGAACTACGATATTTGTGCTAGGCTTAGGATTGGGTCTTGTCCATCACATCATTCTCCTAATGATGTGATCCCATTATCAATGACATCCAATGTCCATGGTCGAAACCGTAACCATCTATTGATCAACGAGCTAGTCAACTAGAGGCTTACTAGGGACATGGTGTTGTCTATGTACCCACACATGTATATGAGTTTCCTATCAATACAATTATAGCATGGATAATAAACGATTGTCGTGAACAAGTAAATATAATAATAACTAATTTATTATTGCCTCTAGGGCATATTTCCAACACCTGCACCCCTTCCTGACAAGGAACATACTGTACGTACTAAATACAGAATAAACAAAGAGGAACATGTTAAAGAACAGAAGAGGAAGCATATTCTTGAGGTCCCGCTTCATTGCATACAATGTTGGTTGCCCACTCATGATGAATCACAAATACCAAAGAAATGCAATTCCATGTTGTCTCTCTATATGTGGCAATTTTGAACAAGAGTCATTAGGATCATATTCCGAACAAGAGTCAACAGGTGGGGAGCGTATGAGTTTCATTGCATCCAGAATGGCACTCAATGCCTTGGTGCCAATTTTGTAAGTCATTGCAGTGTTTAGCTTCAAGAGTGGACTGCTGCTAGTGCGACACAAAGCAGCTACACAGATCATAGTGTAGATATAACGGGAAAACCTTAAGCATCAGAGTAAAATCAGCAAAGTGGAATTTGCTGGAATATATGTGCTAGTATTGCCGGTACGGCTAGAAAGGCTTCGGATACTAGCTCTCTTCAAGTGAAGGTGCGGTACTGTTAATATCAGTGTAACTCTCAAAGGCGACACAGGTCCCCGCATTTCCTTGCTATTCTTATAGGATTCAAGTGGGCATGCCACTACAAATCCTATTCCTATGTTTACAAGATCCTACGAATCAAAGAGGCTCAAAGTGTCCATCACAACCGACCGTATAGACCTCTACACTGCAAATGTCCCTGCTCATCTTGATTACAAGGAACATATTGTACTACTATCATACTCCTCCGTTCCAAAATATAAGTCTTGGTAGAGATTTCCACTATGGATCACATCTGAGATGTATCCAGATACATTTTAGAGTGTAGATTCACTCATTTTGCTCCATATGTAGTCCATGGTGGAATCTATACAAGGACTTGTATTTAGGAACGGAGAGAGTACATATTAAAGAAGAACGGAAGAGCAACATGGTAAAGAAGAGCAAGCAGATTTTGGATAAGAAAATGTTGGTTGCGCAGTGCCCACACATGATGAACCAGAGCGCATTAAGAATGCAACTCCCAGCTGTCTCTCGACCATTTCAGGCGGTTGGATGAAAATCCTACGTCTCCTAATGCATCTTCTTCCTCGTCTCGATTCTTCCCACTCTGAGAACACCCTTGACGGGCCGGCCGGACCACCGGCCCCCGTCACATGTGTTCCTCCGCCACCCCCACCCCCACCCCCGCCCCAACCCCCAGCCGCGTCGAGTTTTCTTTGTTCGGCGAGGCCCCACAACCACCCGAGCCCCTTCGTTCGCACCGGCGAACTCCGGCGAGCTCTGAAAAATCGACGACTGACCCAATTTTGAAATCTAGTCTACTGTGATTTAACTAGTGTGGAATATAAAAGGGGAAAACCATAAGCATTGGGAGTATAGTGTTGAGCGTTCCATGGCGGATCTGAAGGTGCAAACCGGACAAAGGCAACTTCGCAACCAAGACAAGAAATCAGAGTAAAGCAGTGGCGATCTATTTTCTTGCTGCGATAAATAAGTTGAGCAGATATCTGAAGAGTACCGCCTACAGTGCGGCGCACGTGTCATCTGCTAGAATTTGACGGTGCTGCGGTAGCGATGGCTGTCGGCGGCGTGGAATCAGATCTAGGAGGGTAGATGGTGGTGGTGGGGCACGGTGGACGAGACGGTCGTAGGAGCGGCGCCGGCAAGGTGGACGACGGCAGGATGAAGCGAGAGGACGGGATGCAAGGATCCCGGTCCGAAGCCGTGGATGAGAGAGGTCGATCTCTTGTAATGGACGGCGGCGTTGGGGTATCAGCTCCGGCATGGTGGAGGAGGACGGTGGTGGATGGGGTGGCGGACGGAGGCGGATGGAGGAGGGTGGGGTGGAGAGGGTGTTTTGGCGCCCACGGTGTACGAATCGGGAAAAGGGAGGTAGAGAGGAAGGGGGGAACCATGTATTCGGGGCGCGCTTGTCTCAAATGCGAGGAAATTTACAAACTTAGCCCCCATTTCAAATTTCTACTACATCACAGCAACATTAGTTGGTTGGGGATAGGACGGTAATCACGCATACACCGAATATTTCCCGATGAGAGTTTGTTTCTGGCGCCCACCGTGTATGAATATGAATCGTAGAGGGAGTCGATTTCGGCCGAGGACACACTGTGTTATGGCGCCCACCGTGTATGAATCCAGGTGAGAGGCGGTTACGTCACGTTTGGGTGAAATTACAAACCTACCCCTATCAAAACCTATAGAAATCCAGCAGATAGGCTTTGCGTGGCAGGGATAGGCAGTAGTAATTTCCATCTCGCAGATTTTGGTTTCGGGCGGTTACTGCGACTTTCCCCGCTTCGTTCAAATTTTGCAGAGTGCACGTTTACCGTGCCAACTCAATTCGAATCCCGTTTGTATTCTATTTTTTCGGGCGGGATCCATTTTCAATTGGAATTACATTCTATATACATCATTTTTTATATATACTTTCAAAAGCACAACACCATTTATACATAAATATGGTTTACAAATGGCATGATCTCAGATTCATAAGATTGTATCCATCAACTTGGATTTTCAAATATTTGAAACCACTTTATGTAGAAATCCAATGTATGCATTCCTTGCTAACTGTCTCCAATTAATGTGTGTTTCATGCGGGTTTTTTTTACTTCTCAAACATGTATAATGTGTTTCGCACACGCAACATATAGTGTAATCCCGTTTAGACATTAATTGCATATAAACCATGCATTGTTTGTAATTAAAGAATCTATGGATCACCAATATTGATAAACTATATAACATTACACGTGTGCCCAAATTCAAATGAATGTGCATGTTTGATACACCAATTTGCGTTATGATATTATCAATGGCGTGATCTCCAGTTTAAATATTTGAATCCCCTTTAATCCGGATATTCGTCTCATATAGCTATCACTCATGCTTATATAGGACTATCTCTCTGGACCTATACGCGTTCATCGTCTCTTAGGTATCTCTCGTGCTACCTGTATGTCGACAATGATCTTTTATCTTTGTAACACACTGACGGTACTCTCTCCCTCGACCTTCGTCACCCTATCTCTCTCTAAGTATATCTCGCTCCCTGCTATGTGTCTCTACCTATGATTCTCCATGTGGAATCTCTTTCTCTCACACAGACACAAAACTTTGTCTCCCGGGGTCTCATTTCTCTCTATTATTCCCATGTGTGCCACTCGCACACCCCTCATACAGAGATGTCTTTCGTGCCTTAGATATGAGAACCTACGACTCTTCCTCTTAAATATCTCTTTCTCACACACAAACACAAACTCTGTCTCCCAGGGTCTCATATTTCTCCATTGTTCTCCTGTATGTCGCTCACACACACTCTCTCTCCCTAGAGATATCTTGCGTTCCCTCATATGTCTCTCTAGCTATCACTCTCGTTGTGAAATATCTTTCTCTCTCACAGACACAAAACTCCGTCTCTCGGGATCTCATTTCTCTCTGATATCTGTTTGTATGTGAGTCAGATCCACCCTCTCTCTATCTCTCTCACACCCACACACATAACTCAGCCTTCGGATCCACTCCACTCCTATCTCTAACGCACACTAGCTAGCATCTTATCTTTCTATTTATCTGTTTCTCCATCAACCTTCTTTCTCGCCCTCACTCTTGATTCCTATCATGCACACTACATATGTTTCTCTCTACATGCAGTCAAGTGCCCTCTCACACACATATATAACTTCACCCTCTGAACCACCTGGCGGTCATCTCCAACAACCAAACTAGCGGATGTCCCTCTAGCTAGCATCTCCATCTCTATATCTATCTGTAGTTTCTCCATCAACAATTCTTTCTCGCACGGAGTCTTGCTTCCTATCACCCACACTATAGATGTCTCTCCATACATATGCATTTATAGGTTGGTCTCTTTTGCACAATCATTGCGCCTCACTCCCTCTGCTCGCCATAGATGCATGCTCCAGCCCATGACACTATCTCTTAAAGACAAAAACACATGCTCAATTGTCGGGCCTTCTTCCCTGCATTCTCACATGCATGCATATTGTCATACCGATCCGTCTCTCCCATGTCGTTGATCTTATGACTTATGTCTTCTTTCTTTTATCTCGATCATGTTGGCGTGCACACACACACATCCCGCGTATACATGTATACCTCTCACACATGCACGTTCAAGGTCTCTATGTCTCCATACGTAGTTAATTACCCTCAATCCTCACGCCACATCGAATCGTTCTCCTCTTTTGTGCACATAACTTCCGCCTGGATGGGTAAAACACACACTCACACTTAACAATCTCCTTCTACCTACCCCCCCCCCCCCCCCCGCCACTCACTCTTCCCCTATATCCCCGAAACCAATAAGACCATCCCTTTGTTTAATTCCCGCCTACATGCACCATCGATATATAGTAGTCTTCCTCGGTGTCTCTCGAACAAACACGTTCTCTCGATGTCCACTCCTCTCACGCGCACACACCTTCTCTTCCCTCTCTACGGGCATTTTCTCTCTCGCATCCCATCGTTGGTGGCCTCTGCCATACACATCACCTCTCTATGATGAAGCCATGCACACTTAAATTACATCCGCCACAGAGGACCCCGCGACACACACACGCACGCACGCACGCACACGCACACCCCCCCAACACTAAGACTCCATATCTCTCTCTCTCACACACACAAACACACACACACACACGCACACACGCACCCCCCCCACACACACTCTAAGATCCATCTCTCTCTCACACACACACAAACGAAGACTCCATCTCTCTCTCTCTCTCTCACACACACACACACACACACTAAGACTCCATCTCACACATAGGCGGAGCATTTGTTCCTACCACCCTTCATCCAACCTTACCCGTATGATAAACAATAACCTTTATTTACTTGCATAACATGGACAAATTCCACTTTACTTTAGTAGTCAGCAAACTTATCATCTGTACCCTTATAAAAGTCTCTGGAACAATCTAGCATGCATGGTGGCCGCTGCCGCCTGCCGGCGCCGTCCATCCCCATGCCTCCTCCCATTCCGACCACCATTCACCACCACGGTCCACTCCTCCTCGCCTTATCTCTCATCTTTCATTTTTTCGATGACATTCTCGAGATACCAGTTTTCTGATAAAATTCTTGAGATGTCATTAGTTTTTACACATGGGGTTACTCCTGCATGGGTCAATCACAACAGGTGTTTTGTGAAAAAATGCATATTGATGTTCCGTGCAATGCACGATAATCTTGCTTGTAATTATATAACGCAAATCACGAGCAGGAAGTGACATTTTTTTTACGCAACCACGTTAACATGGCCACGTAAATCACTAGCTAAAGTAAATACCATTATACTTATATCCCGATGCAAAAGGTTGAGTACATGTCCGAAGAGTAGAATCGCACACACGCACTCAGTCTCTCAGAATCTCTCTCTCTCTCTCTCTCTCTCTCTCTCTCTCTCTCACCAGTTACGTGACCCCCACTTAAGCAGACACGTATGTTACAATTTGTGCACCCGCGGGTACACGTGATGTTGCACATTTATTTAAGCCTGAAGGCGAACCCAAACAGTAGCTGCATTCATTCCCCTCCCGCCGCCTCTTCTCTGGTCGCCGTCGCCCGGTAGCCATGGGCCGGCCGAAGGTAACAACATACGCCATACTCCCACCGGAGCGATGCTTTAATATGAAAATTTTAGTGGTCATGCATGCATCTTTTTGTGCTAGCACTCCTATATAAGGGTTGACCGGTCGCTTCTCATGACGACGCAAGCGGTGTAAGAGGAGGGAGAAGGGAAGTGGGCTGTGGAGTAGTAACGTTTTTACCACAATTTCTTAGGAAACTGAGTGCAATAATTGAGTAGTTTTGCAAACTACCACTACTACACCTGAAACGGTTCAAAACCTATACTCCCTTGCCAGCGTGCGCTACCCGCGTGAAACGGTTCAAAACCTATACTCCCTTGCCAGCGTGCGCTACCCGCGTGAAACGGTCAGCCGCCTCGGAGCCGCCAGATTAATGCCCAGCCAGAGCGGAGGCGACCTCTCACTGGCGTCGGCTTTGAAGTGGCGCGACGACCGAGAAAGCGCCGCTTCCCGGTGCACGCGACTGCTCCGCGTTGAGACTGGCCATGGGCCCTGTTTGGATCCATGGGTTAGAGTTAGTTTGAGCTAGTTGGGGCTCAAATAGCCCTAAAGTATCCAAGCATGAGGGTTTAACTTGGAGCTAGTTGCACCGAACCCACCAAAAAAAACTATCCCACCCAAGAGGTGCTAACTGGAGATAGTTCTCATTGGGACCACTGAAAAATCACTTTTCTCTCTCCATCAAGTGCATTTATTGTCAATCTAACCCTGTCACCCAAACACCTCTTTGGCTGCAGTTAGTTCAGGGTTAGTCATGAGTTAGTCTAACCTCTAGCTAAGTTAGAGTATCAAACAGGAGCAGTATAGGACATGCAAGTTGCTCAAAGCATACAGGCAAATTCGTACGTGAAGGGATTTTTTCTTTTTGAAAACGAAAGGTGAAAGGAATTTTTTTTAGAATGCTCTTGGCATGTCGCTAACATGTGATGAGTTAACTGACCTCAATATACGACAAAAACGCCAACCCACCGCACTTTGATAGAGACGAGGAGGGAGAAGCGATACAGGCTGCTGCATTATTAGAGATAGGTGTCGCACGGAAGCCAAGAAATATGGTGATAGCGTGGGTTAGCCATGTACTAGTATGATGTAACTACACTAGGCTGCCGTGTTTCGTACTCTTCCAAATTAATCGTGGAGATGATTGGTTAATTTTATATCGCTGAATAATATTAAATATTATGAGTGCAGACGCTCCACCACGAGGTTCCTTGCTCCTTCTCGGTCGTCCGGAATCTACGTTCTTCCACTCTATTTTTTTTACGTGAGCTTTGTTCATCCTTTTGCGAACACGTGAGACATCTAGCATCAAGGTGCACGTGTTATGCAAGGATCGCTCCATCTATATGAAGAACACGTGGGACTGGAACTACGAGACGGACATGTACCCAGGAGTGGACGTACGAACCTGAGTAATGTAGCGCAGTAAGTGGAGTAGAAAGGCACAAATGGTATGAACATGCGTGGCATATAGGGTGTGTTTGGTTGCGTTCTCGTCTCAGCGTAATTGTTCCCTCTTCATGCATGCTCAACTCAACACCCCTCTTCATGCATGCTTCTAGTGTATTTTTGCTAAACTAGTGTGGACTCATGCACCCTCCATACACTCTACCAAACACCCAAAAGTAGGTCGAGAAGGGAACTCTTGGGCGGCATTTGTCTCTTACTACGTACTACCACTAAATGTTGTATGTGCAATGCACGGTGATGTTATGGAGTACATGCCTAAGTACTCTACTACTACTATATTAGTTGGAGGCACATATTAACTTTTATATTTGTTTACGTGTATGCCCCGAGACCTCCCAACTAGACGTTTCTTTCTCTCCAGGTCGCACTTTGTATCGTCCATACCACTAAGTACTACTACGTGTGGTCTCCGACCCAGAAGTGGAAGAAGTGGAGACGCTCTACCATGCTGTTTTTTTACGCTGGGCTCTACCATGCTGTTCATGTCCCACTCCTTTCGCTGACGTGTGGGACATCCAGCATGTGCCGTGTTTGGCACCCTTCATCGTAAGAGTTGAAATGCTAGCATTCATCAGAAATAAAAGATAATTATAAATCAGCAGTGATACTATTTTTTTGTGAACCAATCAGCAGTGATACTATACCATGCGGTTTCCTTGCTCCTCGATATCGGAAAGAATACTTCCCTTCGCCAACATGTGGGACGTCGACCATCCTGGTCCACTTGCCATGCACGCAGAACTCCAAGGGAGAGTCACCCAGGTCGTCGATGAGCCATCAAATCACAGGCCCACTTCCCACTTTGAAGTTGCTCGGACGAAGGAACCATCATGACTTCGTTGAATTCCGCTTCTTGAAGAAAACTACTATACCAGCAATACTACTAGCTACAGTAGTTACTCCAACAGAGGCCTCCTTTCGTTCATAGGATAAGAATATGAAAATCATAGGAAGTGAGATGACATGCATCTCAATTCCTATAGAGAAAGAGATGCCATTTGATGCATAGGATAGGAATTTTTCCATTTAGTCTAGGCTAATGTACTGGTAATTTTCTCTAAAAACTATAGTAGTAACTAGTAGTACTAGTACATGCTCGTACTGCATTAATGCACACACACACTAACTACTAGTACTACTACTTCTCACATGCTGGCCAGACGCCGTCGTTCTCCTTCCCGGCTTTGTCGGCGACAACCCACCGTGCTTGTATCTCCGTCGACCTCTCCGCAGCAGCGTGTGCGTCCTTTTATTTCTTGCGGCGGCGGGCCTCTCTTTTCTTGAGTGCTTTCTGACTTTTCCGCTCCCTCTGTGCGGCTTTGGCCGCCTCTTGGTCTACCGCCCATTCGGCCTTGGCATCTTCAAATTCCTCCCAAATAGTTGTGAGGTCGCGAGCGGCGATGAACTCGGTACGGCGGGATACCATCGCTTCCCTACAATTTTGTGTGCGGTCGTGGGCGGCGAGGAACTCGGCGCAGCGGGATGCCATTGCTGCCTTACCAGTTAGTGTGCGGCGCGGTGGCATGAACGACGCTTGGTGAGAGCTCTGAGGTGGAGTGGCCGGACAACTGTATAGTGCATTGGTTTGTCAAGAGCTCAAGGACAGAAGACGAAGCAAATTTGGATTCCCCTTCAATCCTGGTCATTTATTACCGAGTAAAATGCATTGGCGGTCATCGAACTTGTCTTGATAGCTCACTTTGATCATTGTATACGAGATAAGGTGATTATACGGTCACCGGCTCAGCGTATAGCTCCGTGATTTGTCCGGTTGACTACCAAACAGTCCGCATGCGCCTCATCACCTCGTGTTCTTTATCTATCTACGCGGGCCTACCTGTCAATGGAGAAAGTAATACTGTAAAAACCAAAATTATGCGTATGTGGGGAATCAAACCACGGACTCGTCGCTACAATGCACCCTCGTCAGCCAAATGAAAATGAAATACTTCACGTCAGACACTCACGCTCACGCTGTCAAAGCATGCTAATGCATGCACGTCGGCCTCTAAATCAAAGTCCTGCTCATGGCGCAACGCAAATGGCGAGCTCATCACCTGTGCGCCTGGCGGTGCCTGACATTACTGTTTAGACGTTTGATGGAGGCTTACGTGAACGGCGAGCATGTATTCACCTGGATCAACACCAACGGTCATACTCGGACCGCCTTGCTCATGTATATCGTCCATCACAACGACAATCTATAAAACAGCCTAGCTAAAGAGGGTACTAATTACTATGGTAGTATGGTACGGAGTATGTACTATCGTGAGCGACCGATCTTAGTGCCACTGCACACTGAAACCCCTTCCATCGCTAGCGCGCGCTTCCCGCCTGAAACACCGTCTCTCCAGAATGTCAATGCCGCATTCACCGGACTTAACTGCAGGTGCAATTGGTGTGTCACTGACATGCGGGCCAAATGCCCGTTGGGCCCACAGGTCAGTAACCCAACGCACCTGCAGTTTAGTCACTGAAGCAGCGTCCGCATTCACGCCCAACGAACCTACTCCAGCGCCAGTTGTCCATCCGTCTACTGCGGCTCATTGCCATTCGCCCGCTATATTAACTTGAGCCCCAGCTCCCAGCCATAGCCAAAGACCCACACTTATTCTCCTCCGGTCCCTTCCTTCTGTCGGCACTACTCCAACCATGGCCTCCTGGCGCTCCGAAGCTCTCTTGGACGTCTTGCGCGAGAGCAGACGAGGACATCGGCGGCTCCGCTCGGCGCTTCCAAAGCTCTCTTCGACGCATCGTCGCAGGAGCAAATGAAGGAGATCGCCGCACTTCGGCCACTCTCCGCCGCCACGACCACGAAGCCAGCGCGCGTGCGCGGGCGCAGCCGGAAGCGAGGAAGAGTAGTACACGGCAGGTCGCCGCCGCTTTGGTCCCGGGAAGGCCACCATTACTCCACTCAGTCGACGCCAAGCTTGGTGGGGTAAACATCGGCGGCCGATTAGCCGCTTGACGACGATGTGGAGGCGGAAATCTTCAGAACCTTGTGCTCCGGAGTTGGAGGTTATCGAGGCGGATGAGGAGGAGGCAAAGACAATGGCCGGCTCTCTCGGGTTCATGGCCGGACATGGTGGTCAGGCGCCGGCGATCATTTAGATTAGGTTTACAGTAGGTTTTAGTACGGTTTGTGCGAAATATGTAATGAATTTCGTCCAGTTTGTAGGAAAAGTTTCCGAAATGTAATGAGTTTCATCCGGTTAATTTGAGATTTGCTTTGTTTGCACGAATTTCGTCCGGTTTTTTCATATAGTTGTCGAAAGGTATGCGGGCAGCATTGGATGGCATCCATCAGTGTCCTCGGACAGATGCCGGTGTAAATTTGTGGGCCAGCACTGGAGATGCCCTAACTATCATGCTATAACCGCTAACAGTCCTCCATTATTTGGCAGGGAACAGTCATCCCTTGATCAAAATCAGATACGTCGTATTTCGCACTCCTCCCACGTAAGAGTGTAAACTGTTTCTTACATAAAAATGGAGTAAGTGGACGGCACTATAGCACGTCATATCACTCGAACTAGCCCGCCTAACGAGCGGGAAAGCACCGCCCTCGTCATTTTGTTCTGGATTTCTATCGATCGATCGCGCGAAAATGTTACGCTTCGCAAGTTCTAAAGGAAAAGGCGGCACACTTACAACTCGTATGCGTCACACCCCCGACAGTTCGGCTTGCACACCGCTCACCAGAGGGGACACGCGTTGTCTTGCAGTTTCACTAACATGTGGGACCGTAATTGAATAAACCGTCGATAGCCGAAATCTAATCGCTCGGAGGACGTCGGCTGAGAAGAGAGAAACGGGGGAGGGAGAAGAGATCGGCCGGCCGCCACGCACGGACTCCAAGAAATATATGGTGATAATGTGAGGTGGGCTATGCTGGAGTCCGGACCGCTTCCGGAGCCTGCTCTCACCGCCCTGGCCCCTCAAGATGCCAGCTGCCCGCCGCATGCATGCATAGCAAGTAGTACTACTCCTTATGTGGAGGAGAGAGAGGGATTGACAAAGTCAAGGAGTGGGCTCTGCAAGAGCCCGTCTCTACACGTGCTCCTAGGTATAAAATAATCATTCTAAAAAAAGGCATAAAAACAATTGTGTCTTAAAAAAGAAAGGTAAAAAACATTTGAGAGGAAATAGATAGAGAGAAAGTGAGAAAAAGCTGTAACCTGGGCATTACATGAGGAAGGAAGGAGTGGTGCACATGCCAAGTTCACTGGGCTGCCGTGTTTCACACTCCTCCGTCGTAACAGTGGAGACAATAGCTTTCATCAAAAATAAACAATGAATACTCATTGCTCGTCCTCTATATCGGAAAGAATACTTTCATTCGCCGACATGTGGGACGTCGACCATCCTGGTCCACCTGCCATGCACAAAATTATCCTGGTCTACCCCGGTCGTATCGCAGGGCCAACCTTTCCCACCGTAAGTTATTCGGATGAAGGAACCATCATGACTTCGTTGAATTCCGCTGCTTCAAGAAAACTTACTGTACCCGCAATACTGCTACCACACGCGAAGACTAGACGGCACTGTACCACATCATATCACTGAAACCCACTAGGCCAAACTAGCCCGCCTAGGTCATCTATTTTGGAACGGAGGGAGTACGTCTCTGCACTGCTATGATTTTGTGTTGCATGTTCTCTGTACTTTTGCTACGATTTTCCTACCCTATGAACCAAATGAGTCTTGAATGTATCCGTGTCGACTATTGTCTGATCGATCGCTAAGCCTACAATTTTAGGAGCTAGGGCTATTGGCCGATCGACGAGGGATAAGTATAAGCGTACCACGAGCTCATCAGCCCCAACGTTTCTCTTCGGTGATGTAGCGACCAGACCCGAATGGATCTAGCGCTCTGTGCTCAGTGTCATCCCTGGATCAGTAATGCTGACACAACACAGTACTTCGAAGGATTTATAGCAGAGTAGCAATCACACACTTATTACATCGTTGTCCACAAGGGAACTTAACACAATAATATGGCTTAAGGCCATCTAATAATAACAGCGGAAGGCTTGGAAAACGAGTGAGTCCATCAACTCCAACGGCATCACTGAGTATAGAACCACGACCTAACATCTTACTCGACGTCTGAAAAGTCTGCAACATGAAAAGTTGCAGCCCGAAAACGGGTCAGCACATGGAATATGCTGGCAATGTAACACATAGAGAACAATGAAGCAATAAGCCTACGCTATATGCATATTTGGCTGGTGGTAAGGCTCTACGGTTACATTTTTGCGAAAAGCCAATTTTTCCCTACATCAAAGGAATAATTTTATTTAACTATCATGGTGGTTGTTAAACATTGAAGATGGTTGACAGCATCCTCAATCCCAATTAAAAAGTACTCATTAAAAACCCAATACATTTATTTTAGAAGTAACATGTTGAGATTCACATGATAATCAAGTACCGGATACTCAAATTGTCCATAACCGGGACACGGCTAATCATGATTAGTTTATACACTCTGCAGAGGTTTATGACTTTTCCCCACAAGACTCGATCGCCTCCGCTTGGTTCTCGCACTACATGGTGTTTGAGAAAGCGGATGACCGAGACATCCACGGCAAGGCCCACGGTGGCGGGCAAGGCCCACGGCGGCGGGCGGGCTTCAAGGCCGGGGGCCTGGGGCGGGCTTCTGGGTTGGGGTGAGAGAGAGGGGGCCGGGGTTATAAAGGCGAGGGGGGCGGCTGGCTTGGGAGGGGCAAGGGGAGCCGGTCCGGGCGGGACTCGGCGGCGGCGAGGCGTGGCGGGCGGCGGGGCTCTCCGCTCGGGCGGGCGGCGAGGGAGGAGGCGGAGGTGGCCGGGCGCACTGGCCTGGCCTGGCTGGCTTGGGCCACTGGGCCTCGTCCAGGGGGGCGCTGTTTTTTAAATAAAATCAAACCAAAACAAATAAAATAAATATCAAATGAACTCCAAATTAATTAAAACAAATTTTCCCCGACTCCTAAAAATGAGTCGAACAAAATGAACTTTAAAAACAATATACATGCATAAAATTTTTAAAATGCTCATTTTGCCTAAGCAAAATAAATCTTCCAAAACCAAATTTGGTTTATTTATAATATCTTCATTTTTCCTATTTGTGTGGGAAAGTCATATTATTCCCTCTCGAAATATTTCTTTAGGAAAAACTTTATGAAGATAATTAAATAAATCCAAATGATCCTATTTTCAAAATTTGGAAAATCCCAAATATGAAAATAATGAAACTTCCAACTCTCTCCGAGGGTCCTTGAGTTGCGTGAAATTTCTAGGATCGAAAAAAATGCGAGAAAAATATGATATGCATGATGACCTAATGTATAACATTCCAAATTGAAAATTTGGGATGTTACAAACCTACCTCTTAAGATGAATCTCGCCCTCGAGATTCGGGTTGGCTAGAAAATAGGTGAGGGTGGTCCTTGAGCAAAACTTCCTCTCTTTCCCAGGTGGCTTCATCCTCGTGTGGTGGCTCCTTTGAACTTTGCAAAACTTGATAACCTTGCTGCGGGTAACTCTGCTGGCATAATCGAGAATCTTAACCGGTTTTTCCTCATATGTCAAGTCATCCTTCAATTGTATTGCTTCCAGTGGCACTTTGTGTCTCTTAACGGTACCTCCGCTATCTCGGGGTGACATTTCTTCAATCGAGAAACATGGAATACATCATGAACTCCCGACAGTCCTTCCGCAATTCCAACTTATAAGCAACTTCTCCCATGCGTTGCAAAATCTTATACGGTCCAACGAAACGAGGTGCTAACTTTCCTTTAACTCCAAAACGCTTAACTCCTCAAGCGGGATACTCGAGATATACTCTGTCTCCAACTTCATACTCAATCGCTGGCGCTTTGAATCGGCATAGCTCTTACATGCGTTCGACTGGGCTACCTTGAGCTCGTCTCGAATCAACTTAACTTTCTGTTCAGACTCCTTAATCAAATCTGGTCCGAACAACTGACGATCTCCAGTTTCGTCCCATGACAACGGTGTCCTGCACCTTCTTCCATACAAGGCTTCGAAAGGTGCCATCTTCAAACTGGTTTGGTAACTGTTGTTGTAGGAGAATTCTGCATACGGCAAATTATCATCCCAACTAGATCCATAATCTAGTGCACAAGCTCTTAGCATGCCCTCCAAAATCTGATTGACTCTCTCGGTCATCCATCGGTCTGTGGGTGGAAAGCTGTCTTGAATTCCAATCGGGTTCCCAATGTTTCGTGTAACCGGTTCCAAAATTTCAAGTAAATTGGGTTCCTCTGTTCGATACAATGCTCCTCGGAACTCCGTGTAAGCATACAATTCTGGTCATGTATATCTTTGCCAACTTAGCACCGCTATAGGTAGTCTTGATCGGAATGAAATGAGCTACCTTGGTCAAACGGTCGACTATGACCCAAATCGAGTCATATCCTGAACGGGTCTTTGGCAATCCTGTGATAAAATCCATGCCTAGTTTATCCCACTTCCATTCGGGTATCGGCAATGGTTGTAACAATCCTGCTGGCTTCTGATGTTCTGCCTTTACTTTCTGACATACGTCACAAACTGCTACATACTACGCAATATCCTTCTTCATTCCGGTCCACCGAAAATATTCTTCAAGTCCAAATACATCTTGGTATTTCCTGGGTGAATCGAATAGGGTGAATCATGGGCTTCTTGTAAAATCAACTTCTTGATCTCTGGGTCATTGGGCACATAAACACGGTCTTCAAACCATAAGGTATCGTGTTCATCCTCACGAAATCCTTTAGCTTTTCCTTTGCTCATTTTCTCCTTTATAGAGGCAACTTCCTTATCTCGCCTTTTGGGCTTCTCTCGATTTTGTCCATCGCTGTCGATCGAATCTCCAATGCTGCTACATAGCCTCTCGGAACTATTTCCAAACATAGCTCTCGAAGGTCCTCGGCTAACTCATTGGGTATTCCTCCCATCATTAGGGCATTGACGTGGCTCTTACGGCTCAATGCGTCAACTACGACATTAGCCTTTCCGGGGTGATAATGCAATCTCATATCATAATCCTTTGATTTAGCTCTAACCATCTCCTCTGTCTCGAGATTCAATTTCATACGTGTGAAGATGTACTTCAAACTCTTGTGATCCGTATATACTTCACAATGATTTCCAATGAGAAAATGTCTCCACGTCTTCAAGGCGTGCAATAACTGCTAACTCCAAATCATGAGTGGCATAATTCAACTCATGAGGCTTAAGTTGTCGTGAAGCATACGAAACAACTCTTCCTTCCTGCATAAGCACTGCTCCAAGTCCTCGGCGTGAAGGCCGCAATACACCTCATAATCCTTAGTATGATCTGGCAATATCAAAACTGGTGAGGTAACCAATCTTTTCTTCAACTCCTGAAAACTTGCCTCACAGTCCTCAGTCCATATGAATTTATTTTCCTTCTTCAACAATTTCACATAGGCTTAGCAATCCTTGAGAAATTCTCAATGAATTTTCGGTAGTATCCTGCGAGTCCAAGGAAACTCGAATCTCTGCAGAATCGCCGTTGGTGCTTCCCATTTGGTTACGGTCTCAACCTTTGTGGGGTCAATCGCTATCCCTTCTCCGGAAATAACATGTCCGAGAAATCCAACTTCCTTTAGCCAAAACTCACATTTGCTGAACTTGGCATACAACCGGTGTTCCTCGGTTTCTCCAAAACCAATCGCAAATGTTCCTTGTGTTCCTCTTCATTCTTCGAGAAAATCAAAATGTCATCAATGAACACCACGACGAACTTATCCAAAAGCTCCATAAACACTTTGTTCATCAGGTTAATGAAATAGGCTGGTTCGTTAGTCAGTCCAAATTACATAAAGGTATACTAGTATAGTACATATATCTTGGTAAATGTTGTCTTGGGTATGTCCTGCTCCCGAATCTTCAATCGATGGTACCACGATCGCAAGTCGATCTTGGAAAACACCTTGGCTCCTTGCAAGCGATCAAACAGATCATTTATCATAGGTAGTGGGTACTTGTTCTTGATTGTTACTTCATTCAATCCACGATAATCAACAACCATTCTTAACGATCCATCCTTCTTCTCCACTAGCAAAACGGGTGATCCCCAAGGTGAAGAGCTTGGGCGAATAAAACCTTTATCCAAAAGTTCCTTAATCTGTTTCTTAATTTCTGCCAAATCCTTTGCGGGCATCCTATACGGTCGCTTCGATATAGGGCCTGTTCCTGGCAACAGCTCGATCAAAAACTCAATGTCTCTATCCGGTGGCATTCCTGGCAACTCTTCCGGAAATACATCAGGAAAATCCTTCACCACTGGTAATTCTTCCTGTACCACTCGATAAGCAATTAACTTGTGCTCTCCTCGGCTCGTGCCGTGATACATACTTAATCCTTCTTCCTTCTGGTGTGGTGAGCAAAATTGATCTAGTGGAGCAATCAATATTTCCTCCATACTTTGATAACCAATCCATACCTAATATCACATCCAATCCTTGGGATTCCGTAACTATTAGGTCCGAGGGGAAAACATAGTGTCCAATCCTTAATGGCAGTCGATCACACCATTTACTAGCCATGTACTCTGCTCCGGGTGAGGTTACTAGCATGGGTGACCTAAGGGCTTGGGTTGGTAACTTGTACTTATCCACAAATCCTCTTGATATGTATGAATGCGATGCACCAAGATATCGAAAAAGAACTAGTGCAGTAAATGACTTAACCAAAAACTTACCGATTACTGCATCGGGCTGATCTTCAACCTCCTCCACATCAATGTGGTTCACCTGTCCCCTGTTGAAAGGGTTGGGCTTCTTTCCAGAGCTTCCATTGCCATTTCCATTCTGGCCTTCTGGGCAGTCATTTGCATAGTGCCCAGTCTTGCGGCACTTAAAGCAAGTAATGTGACTCAGGTCTACCTTGGATGGTGTAGACGGGTTGGTGCGGTTCTGTCCGTTGCTTCCTCCATTCCCGTTCCCATTCTTAGTGCCATTATGGTTGTGTGAATTACTTCCTCCATGGGTCTGCTGAAACTGAATTCCTGATTTAGGGGTATAACGAGGTTTCATTGAGCTCCAGTTATACTTCCCTTGTCCATACTTCCGCTTGCAGTTCTCAATTCTTTGCTTTCCTTCAATCATGAGGGCTCGGTCTACTAACTCCTGGTAGTTATTGAAACTTGCTACCATCAACGGCATGCTGAACTCATCATTCAGTCCTTCTAGAAACTTCTCCTGTTTAGTCTGCAGAGTAACGTCATCCGGGGCATAACGTGCTAGTTTACTAAAGTCATCCACGCATCTTGGCCAACAGTCCTTCCTCCTTGGCGTAAGTTCTGAAACTCACGCTTCTTCATGGCCATGGCTCCTGCTGAAACATGGGCTGTGCGAAAAGCTTGCTGAAATTGATCCCATGTGATGTTGTTCTACAGGTGGTAAGTGGTCGTGAAATTCTCCCACCATGTCTGCGGGTCCTTAGTCGATGCGCTGCAAACTTCACTCTTTCTCCATCCGTGCATCCTGCAGTGGTCAGCTCCTTCCTATCTTGCGGAGCCGGTCATCCGCTACAATTGGCTCGGTGCTCTTTGGAATACACCGGCGGGTTCAGTCTAAGGAAACGAGTCAGATGATC
Organism: Aegilops bicornis; assembly: GCA_021605145.1. NCBI lineage: Eukaryota > Viridiplantae > Streptophyta > Magnoliopsida > Poales > Poaceae > Aegilops > Aegilops bicornis. The sequence goes on along the minus strand of CM038671.1, from coordinate 187,693,461 downwards.
CGCAGGTGGTGGTGGTGGCGGTGGGTTGTTGTTGTTGTTGTTGTTGTTGTTCTGCACCAATGTTTGGATCAGGGTATTCTGCTGCTGGATCAATTGGGTGATCTCTGGCGGGAAAACGAATCCGGGGTCGCGTCTCGGAGGCATCTGATGGGTTTAGAAAAGATGAGAATTTAGAATAGAATGAGGTCTAAGGGGAATCACTACCCAAATGCACATGAGCAAATACACACAAAATCACTTCATTCAATCAAACAAAGGCTTACAACGTTCTAACTATCGCAAAAGTGCGTGTACTATAATGGTTTACATGGAGGGAATACTACTAATATGTGGGGGACTTCTACTAATTTGAACCGGTGGAAGACTCCATAATGTCTGCTCCAGCTTCGTCTTCAAAGTCGGGTTCACTTGGATCCGAATCGGTGTCGTCGATGTTGATGTAGTCGCTTGGGCAACCGACATACTGGTCTTCATTCCTGAGCGCCAACTTCTTCTTGAGTTCTCCGATCTCGTACTTAAGATCGTTATTGTGTCTTGCTAGAGCTACGATTTCGTCCATATAGTCCTTGCGAGTTGTCTTGAGTTCTTCTTCAAGCTCGATGATCCTTCCCTTTGCATTTTGCAACTCCAACATACCATTGCACATCTGGTTCTCCTGGCGTCGAATGTGCTGGTTTAACTCCTGGATAAATGCTGCAATGGATCTATCCTTCTTAGTGTTGACGACTTCCCATTTGTCGTCTCGGCGTCCATAAAATCTGGTAGATTGTGTCCTTGAGGTCTTCTTGGTAAACTTCTCCAATGCGTCCCATGGTGATGTGAGCTGCCATGCTCTTTCCCGGACTCCAAGTTGGTGCAATGAAAACACTATCTATTGGCTTGGTGATTGGGGCGAATGTCCTTCCCGGAATGTGAGCGTGAATCTTCCAGTAGCTCCTCTTCAGCAAGAGTGGCGTTGAAAGTTCGGTGAAGCTTGGTAATCCAATGTTCGGTGTATTTAGTAACTTCCTTCAAGTGAAATCCAAAAGGTGTGCCTTCATCTGGTTGGGTGTACTTGATCTTCGCGTCCGTCATCCTAAAGAGAGTAGAAAAGATGAGGAGTTAGAAAATGAGAAGAGAGTAGTGATCTATGGCTTTAACTTAGTGGTCGTGTCCCTACCAAGTCGGTGTGCTCGATACCATTCTCTCAGAGCGACCAGACCGAATGGATCTAGCGCCTGCGTGCTCAAGTGTCATCCTGGATCGAATGCCGACACAAAGACAAGATTTGAAGGATTTATAGCAGAGTAGCAATCACACACTTATTACATCGTTGTCCACAAGGGAACTTAACACAATAATATGGCTTAAGGCCATCTAATAATAACAGCGGAAGGCTTGGAAAACGAGTGAGTCCATCAACTCCAACGGCATCACTGAGTATAGAACCACGACCTAACATCTTACTCGTCGTCTGAAAAGTCTCGCAACATGAAAAGTTGCAGCCCGAAAACGGGTCAAAGACATGGAATATGCTGGCAATGTAACACATAGAGAACAATGAAGCAATAAGCCTACACTATATGCATATTTGGCTGGTGGTAAGGCTCTACGGTTACATTTTTGCGAAAAGCCAATTTTTCCCTACATCAAAGGAACAATTTTATTTAACTATCATGGTGGTTGTTAAACATTGAAGATGGTTGATGCATCCTCAATCCCAATTAAAAAGTACTCATTAAAAACCCAATACATTTATTTTAGAAGTAACATGTTGAGATTCACATGATAATCAAGCACCGGATACTCAAATTGTCCATAACCGGGACACGGCTAATCATGATTAGTTTATACACTCTGCAGAGGTTTGCACTTTTCCCCACAAGACTCGATCGCCTCCGCTTGGTTCTCGTGACTACATGGTGTTTGAGAAGCGGATGACCGAGACATAGTCTTTCGTAAGCGCTTAGCACCTTACATGTGGGTAGACCGCATCAACCTACATCCCCTACATCAGCTAGCCTACCCGTAAGAGTTCGCACAACTTAGTCAACTACGCCAGAGCCCATAATTGGGTTGTGGCTGCACACGGAAGTTTCCAGTTTGAATAATCTTATGATCCCTTAGAGCACGGGTGGCGGTCCAAGAAATACAGCAAGTCCTCGATAGAAACCAGGTGCCTCAATCCACCCGGATGTGTGTTTAAGTTGCCACCTTAGATAAAACCATTAATTAACAATCTCACATCTGTCATGGATATTCACTCACCCAATCCACGCCTACTAGCCTAGCATGGCATAATCAAGCAAACGTAGAAGTAACTCCCAAGGTTTCATAAGTAAAACAGTAATAGGTACTACCTCAATCTACTTCCCATCCCACAATTTGATTAGATCCTAATCATGCAAGTGTTTGAGGGTTTGATCTAATGCAATAAACCGGGTAGTAGAAAAGGTATGATCAAAGTGTTACTTGCCTTGGCCGATGATTCGCGAGTCCTAGAGATTCAAATAACAAGCGGCGCACTCCGGGTGATCTAACGCAGACAAAACAACAAGCATACAATAAGTACTCATCTAATGCACAGGTAAATCTCGAATAAAAGATCTAACCAGATAGTTCAACTTAAGAACCCTGGTGGCAAAAGAATCGAATCAAATAAAGCATCGAAAGTCGGAACTCGAGAGAGAACGACTCGGTTTAGTAATCTGAAATTAGGTCAAAATTTCACAGTAGCAAAACTCTGTGAAAGTAGGGTAGTCGAACGGCGGTTTCATATTTAAACTCCAGCGCTTGAATCACCTGATTCCGATAAACGGCGAGAAATAAAACAGTTTTGAAAATCAGATCCAAATCAAATCGTAAAATAACGGATTAATTCCGATTAAAAAGAAAAGCATTTAACGAGTTAAAAAGTGAACGTTCGTTAATGTAAGCGAATCTAACGAATGCGTTCATCGGGTTAACGGTTCGGTGGACGTTCGTTAAATAAGAAAACCGAATAAAAATAAAACCAATCTAGGTTTTTAAAAAAAACCGAACATATTTTTTTTTAAAATAAACCGGATCGGTTCACGGTGGAAAAACCGAATCGGGCGCGGGGCGGCGGTGACTACCTCCGGTGATCGCCGGAGGGCGCTCCGGGGCTCGGGGAGAGGGCGGCGGGGTTCGGCGTCGAGGGCGGCGGGGTCGGCCGGGCGGGCGGCCCACGGCGGGCGGCGCAAGGCCCACGGGCGGCTGGCTGGGCTCGGGGCGGGCGGCTCCAGCGGGTTGGGGTGAGAGAAAGGGGGCCGGGTTATAAAGGCGAGGGGGGCGGCTGGCTTGGGAGGGCAAGGGGAGCCAGTCCCAAGGGACTCGGCGGGCGGCGAGGCGTGGCGGCGGGCTCTCCGCCGGGCGGCTGCCAAGGCGAGGGAGGAGGCGGAGGTGGGCCGGGGCGCTGGCCTGGGCCTGGCTGGCTTGGGCCGGCTGGGCCTCGGTCCAGGGGGGGGGGCGCTGTTTTTTTTTAAAATAAAATCAAACCAAAACAAATAAAATAAATATCAAATGAACTCCAAATTAATTAAAACAAATTTTCCCCGACTCCTAAAAATGAGTCGAACAAAATGAACTTTAAAAACAATATACATGCATAAATTTTTTAAAATGCTCATTTTTGCCTAAGCAAAATAAATCTTCCAAAACCAAATTTGGTTTATTTATAATATCTTCATTTTTCCTATTTGTGTGGGAAAGTCATATTATTCCCTCTCGAAATATTTCTTTAGGAAAAACTTTATGAAGATAATTAAATAAATCAAATGATCCTATTTTCAAAATTTGGAAAATCCCAAATATGAAAATAATGAAACTTCCAACTCTCTCCGAGGGTCCTTGAGTTGCGTGAAATTTCTAGGATCGGAAAAAAATGCGAGAAAAATATGATATGCATGATGACCTAATGTATAACATTCCAAATTGAAAATTTGGGATGTTACAGGTGCCTGTTTTGCAAGTACTATAGCTCGCACAGTAGCTAGCCTACTAACACCAAGAATCATCAAACAAGCCCTGCTGATATGATAAATAGTTCAAACTTACATCTAAGCATGCCATATATTACATCAAAAGCTGGTGAGGATACATCTGTTTCCATAACTCGGAGAGGGTTTGCATAATTCATCGCATGATTCACTATCAAATGTAAGTAGCAAGATCCGCCCACACAAGACAGTGCACTAGCCCTAAGATGGTTTGATAACACGCATCGTTATGGTAATTAAACACATGGCAATGCAAACTACCCTGAAGGATTAGCGCGACCAACTATTTCTTGTCATCGATCTCTGCAATGACCACAAAGACGGACAAATGCATGGGAATTGATTTCTGGGGCGATGTCCACATGACTGACCGCGACATCAGAATCGATCTTTGGGGCGATGTCCATAGGATGGAGAGCGGCATCGGAATCGATCTTTGGGGCGATGCCAACAGGACGGGCCACGACATCGGAATCATCAAGGACGTCCACCGACACCTGCACAACCCTAACATATTGGCAAGCACATTGCAAATAATCAAAAACCACAACTATGGTAATAAGCCATTAGTTTTTACCTTGTGCAGCTCACCGGGGGATCTCTTCCCTCCGGGTGCCATCTCCTCGTCCTCGATGGGGCCATCACCTTGCCAGGGGAATACTGCTTCTCAACGGTGACTATCTCCTCAAACTCGGTCTTGAGCCTAACATAGGTGGCAATCAGAGTTCCTGGGGTAGGCATGGTGGGGCCCTTGCTGTTCTTCCAACTTTCTTTGAGGAGATCGTCCGCCAACGTCCTCAACTCTTTGTCTAGTGCTTGTTTCTTGGAGTTCTTCGTCTCCATGGGTTGGCCCGCCAACATGGTCAACTTGTTGGTCGGTGCTCGCTTCCTGGAGATCGCTGTCTCCAGTGGGTTGTCCGCCGGCAACTCTTTGCCTAGTGCTCCAGGATCCATCAATGAACTGACAAACAAAATGCAATCGAAAGGAAACCACAATCGCAATGAAAACGGGAAAAGAATAGGATGTGAGAATCGGTCGGTGCTTCGCAAAAAGAAGATTCTTGGAATGAAAATATAGCAGCATAACTGATTCGCCCACCTTTCCTTCGTCAGTACAGAAGAAAAATGGCAGAAGTGAGTAGCCTGGAGTGAGGTTTTCTTCAAGAAAGGGAAGAAAGGGCTTGAACGAGCGTTCCAGTGAAATGATGGTTGCTCCGTCCAGTCCAACTTGGAGGACACCTTACCACTGCTGGTAAAGGTGTGGGTTTTGTGATATGACGGGTCATGACGGCCACACCGGGGTGAAGGTGAGTCTCGACTGTAGCACCTCGTTGTGATTTGGTGGATGGCACGCGGGCCCGGATGCTTTGTAATGTCCCGCATGTAGATAGAGCGGCTAGTCATATAGGAGTGCTCAATATTGTGCACCACAACAAAGGCGGAGAGGAAAACGAGAGAACTACGTAATTAATGCATGAGTTTAATTAGGGTATTTCTGTAAAGTATGAGATACATTCCTCCAATCGCAAAATGCATTGGTTCATGAGATTTGAGATTTGAGCCCTATAAACCGGAAGGGAGGGAGTATCGCACACCTGTAGTCTAGTCACTTGTTGAAATCTCTAGAAAGGCAAATACTCCTTTCCGGTTTACAGGGCTATACTACTCCCTCCGTCTAGGTGTGTAAGTCACCTTACGAAAACCAAATAGTCCAAAAACACTTAGGCGTGGTGCATTAACTTCTACTCCCTCCATCTAGGTGTGTAAGTCACCTTACGAAAACCAAATAATCCCAAAACACTTAGGCAAGGTACATTAACTCCCTCCTCGTTTCTTGTTTTGTGACATATCAACCAATAAGAGATGTGGGCCGTGCATGCTTTCAATGACTTGAGACTACCAAACATGGCATGCAGTGGTTAGTTCATTGCATGCAATGCTATTAATTAGCAAAAAGACATTAAGTTTTCTCGTTTTCCTCTCCGCCTTGGTCGCGATGCATAACGTAAGATGACTTACACACCTAGACGGAGGGAGTACCTTGTTTCTTGTTTATTGACATATCAACCAATAAGAGATGAGAGGTGTGCATGCTTTTAATGACTTGCAATGGCTAGTTCATTGCATGCAATGCTATTAATTAGCAAATAAACATTGGTGACCCTGGAGGAAACAAAGGTTAAGCGTGTGGACCTATGCGTAATGAGTATCAACCAATGGATGATGGAGTTTAATTGTTAAACAATAGCAATTTTGTCTCATGCAAGAGCCTGGCTAGTATATGTGTGCTCCAAGGAACCGCACCACGCGAGCTGCTCAAGAATCGCCATGTTCGGGTTGCGCTTGGCTCTTCGCCTCTTCGAGAAGACGAACAATGATGTTACTCCTACTTCTACAGTATCGAATCCACTGTTGCATGTCCATCCACCTCGTGCGGGAGGGATAGCATGTAGCGAAAGCTTCTACTTACTGCTCCTGCCTTTGTGTCTATGATAGGTGGGCCCAACAGGTGGTTGGCCCACCTGTCATTCAGCCAAAGGCAGGTGCAGTTAAGGCACCGGAGCTCAGTCTGCGAGGGAGAGGGCGTTGTAGTAATCAAATCTCTCGGTCTTGTACGAGTTGACGCGACACATCAAAGCATTGCACTCGATATAAGTCTTTTTACACATTTCAAATGGGCTACTTTGTATGTAGATATATCCTGCTTCGTATGTAGTCACTTGTTGCAATCTCTAAAAAGACTTATATTTGGAAACGGAGGGAGTACAACGCATGCATGCATGTCGTGACTTTCCTTTTGATACTTGCATGTGTTGATTTGATGCACCTTGCCAAATTTTGACTATAAATTCAACTAACCAAATTTTCCTGCATGTCACAAAAAATTACGGGGCTGTTTGGATTGTGACTATGTTTGTCTTATGTTACCACATTATTTTTCCCACACTTGCCACACTTGCCTAACCTGAGTTGCTCAAATTGTTAGACACACTTTGGCTTGCCTAAGGGAATCTTGCCACAATTTTTGTGTCTATGACATGTGGGGTTCACTGCTAATAAAAAATTCTTGTCTTAGGTGTGGCTAATAAAAAAGACTTATATTTAGGAACGGAGCGAGTAGAAAATATAAATAATAATGCATGTTGGGGCAACCCACGTTTCTGCTAATTTTAGTCGTGGGCTTGTTCACAATTTTACGAGGGGGTGGTTGTTCATTTAATTGAGGGACTTGTAGTACCAGACTTGAATGATACAAAGTGCGACATGTCACACTGTAACACCACTTGGAACAAGCGGGTGGCTATCTCAAAAAACAATCAACAACTAAAAAAAACCGTGACCTGGCATGTAGTAGTACACAATTTTAAACGATTGTTTTGATGGAGTGAAAAAGGAAAACTACCCCACTACATATATATAGGCCGGAGCCTCCGCACTTGCTTGCTAGGGTTGCTCTATTCACACACTCTCATCCTCTCCAGATCTAAACAAGATAGGGGTAGTAACACTATCTTTCTCCCTTCAAAAAACACTAGCTTTCTATCCTCACCGGTGGTTACAGATCCGGACGTATCCCCCTCCGCCGGTGAAGGGGAGGAGGGGCGGTGTTTAGGCCGTTATCGACAGCGAGGGAGGAGACCCACTGCTAGCCGCACCGTTATCTCTGTCTGGGCACCTGCGCGGGAGGTCCTCCGATCCCTTCGTCGTTGCCTGTGGGCGGATCCGGCCTCCCGCCGCCCACCTATCCACATCCCGACGACCTTCAGGTATATCTTCGTTTGAAACCGCCTTAGCTCTACTTCCCTAGCTCGCTACTTCGCTGGATGTGCATCATTTTCTACCTCTCAGCCCCTCTCGATCGGATGGTCCAACATCACCTATTTTTTCTTCTATCGTTAGAGGTAAATCTACTTCATGGAGTCGAATCTTGTACGTACTTGGTTCAAACAAGAAATAAATTGGGGGTGGGGGAATTTAGTATGTACATCGGACTTGGTACAAACAGGAAGGAAAGGGGGTGAAAGTAGCATGATCGGTCATCCAATGTGTCTCTTGGTCGAAAAGGGAAATATAGGGGTAACGTTGTACACAGTGGTATGACCAGGACTAGATTTGCTATCCACACATAGGAGTAGGTGGCTAGAGTGAACAAAAATGGGACCAACCCAGATATGTTTCTTGGATGTTTGTTTCTCGGGGCAACAAACTATGAATCACCACTTTAAGCCCCATTTACATTACATGGTGCCGGATCTTTGGTGCACCCACTGTCCCATGCCCTTATACCAAATATTTAGGCTCCGTTCAGAATAAAGGGGCAGAAGACATAGGTCTTGATGAAAATAGAGGAATTGGAAAGGAATGTAGGTATAAAGTTATGGAACAGCGAACCGGAGGAAACTCTCAAGAGAATGTGTTCGGATGGACTACGAAATGTACAGATTTGTTTTTTTAGAGTAGCATGCTTGGCAGTATGAGATGCTATTTGTTTATTCAGCTGCACAAGGACTACTCTTGTCCTCATCTCACGCATCACACATAGGTTGATTTTTTATTCCTAACACAACAGAGCAACTTTGTCTAACGCATGGCAGCCGAAGGCTGCCTCGGGCTTCCGCCCAAAAAATGAGTAGCGTGTGGATGTTTCTAATCCTATGGAATCAGTACTACCAGACCAGCTTTCCTATGAAAAACCATTCACCTTTCCCGTGTTCCGAACGGTTGGAAGGGAAAGAATACCGTAGGAATTGTATTCCTACGAAAATCCCGCACCAAACCTGTGAACCGAACGCAGCCTTAGCTGTTCTTAATCTAATGTCCCTGGTAAAAAGGAAGCCATGCCACTGTTATAAGCCATGAAAAGTTTAGCCAAATGTTTTTGCCTGTAATTGTTTGAGACTCTGAATGTTTCCTCTGTACCTTTTTGTGCAAACAGGGATATCCAATTCACCTGGTTGCTGTTGTGACCTTTTGGTGCACTGCACAAAACTCTTCTTAAAAGAAGTGATGTTTGTGTTGTTTAACTAGAATGTCAGAATGGAACAGTTGGTCATTTCGGTGGAACTGCACAAAGGGAGATCTGTGTTCCAATCCTCATCATCCATATTGGCGCCATAACCTTCCTTTAGGTAAGAATGATATTTAATGCATGTGTTCATCTCTATTTTCCGATCGCCATGAGCAAATAATGCTATTTTTACTAGTACACTTGTACTCCCTCACTGACAAAACCAATTCTGAATTAGAAGGCCAATCATGTACTTGGTTTCACCAACTGGTGAGGAGAAAGAGAAACATAGCATGAAGAGGAAGAAGAAGAAGAAGAAGAAGAAGAAGAAGAAGAAGAAGAAGAAGAAGAAGAAGAAGAAGAATAAACAGTGCCAAGGCGATCTTGCTGAAGCCAGAGGCCTCAGTCGAGGCCATTCAAGGGCTCTGGCAACGACTACCTTACATGTGAGACGATCCTCCAGGGAGCCCTTCCACTTCTGTTGTCTCACTTAATTAATTAGGAGTACTTAAGTACCACTAATTTATTACTGCCTAATTTTCCTGTTGGAGTTACACAAATCTTTAGTAGGACCCTTTGCTGAATCATGTACGTGTGTATGTTTGTCTATGGAGGTGAATCATGTGGTGGAGCAGGGAGGGAATATTATTAGTGTCATGACATAATAGTGCTATTGTTTTGCATGTCAATTCATTGCCATTGGTTCAATGAGGCAATGTTTTGCGTATTGTCCATCATGAATTTGATGCTACTGTTTGATTAATATGCTAATGTCTTCCTATCCTTTCTCACTAAGCTAATGAAGGTTTCACCTTGTTCCTACTTGTGCAAACAGGGATCATGTTGTGCCAATCATACATTTTAGTGTAACTACACAAGACAAGACAATAAACTGTATCCCAGCCAGTGCTTTAACTCTGCTGGAAGTTCTTGATAATCTTTCGATATAATCTCAGCACTAGTAAACAAGAGTGATTTCAACCATACATTTGAAATGCACAAAAATATATACTATTGTGTGATTCCAGTGAGTGCTTTATCATCTCTTATGGGACTACATGAATAAGCTTTTTTCTCAGGTTGGTACGGCCTAAGGCCTTCATCCATATTAGTTTGTTGTCATCTCTATTTGTATCGTTCTGTCATGAGAAACTCCTTTATCTTTGCACGTTAAAGTTTTGCAACCTATGATAAATGGCAATGCTTTGAGTGTTGAGCTAATTGGCATTGCTTAAATAAACTAATACCTCTCTTTAAGCAAGACTACTATGTAGCTAACTTTACCCATTAAGATAATGAGGGTGCTTCTATTTGTTAGTGTATGTTTCATCAACTAGTCCCACTATTACAGTAATCTCACTCTCTTAATATATGTGCCAATAGGGATGCTCGATTTTGGTGGAATTGCACAAAAACTTTGGGTGCTTCATTGCCTCGACAGCTTCCATCCTTTCCTGTCAGTCGCTAATCTCGGCTTGCTTTCTTCCTTTGCTGTCACTCGCTTGGCTTATCTCGGCTTCCAGTCAAAGGAAATAGTAATTGATATGCTACCTCACACAGTTGGTACCGGTATTTATCCACGATTATTGTGCTGTCATATGTATTGGTAATTTGGTATTGTGCTACTATTTGCCGATTTCATAAAGGAGTAATTTGGAGCCCGAACTTCGCAGCAAATCATTACATCGGGTGATTTCAGAGAACTGCACAAAATGATCAGATGGACAGGTACTTATGCTGCTGCTATGTACTCCAAAGTTCACTCAGACAAGCATCGATGTTGACAAGAAGTGCCTATATTAATTCGAGTATCAACCGGCTTCCACCAATTGTCAAACTCCAAGTATTAGGAGAGTGAACGCCAAAAATATTGCTTGGTGCATACCCCAGAAAAACGCAGTCCAGTCTTTGGTCCCAACTTGTGCCTTTTGGTTATCGGCACATATGGTAGCGAACTATATGGCATGAAGTCTAAAGATTCTAGACAAGTTGGTTGACGCGTATATTCATCTGGCACTTAATAAGTCTGCACGCCAAGGATGCTCCATTTTAGTTGAACTGCACAAAAAATTTGGGTGGTTCATTTTCTCAACCGCCTCCTTTCTCGTCTGCAATGTAGAATTTTGGCGAGATACAGGACCAAGATGAGCCAGTAAACTAGTTGGCTGAAAGTAGTGGCCAAGTTGCTCAAACCTCCCTCGACGAGGCCACTATTTGAGGATAAACCTACAAGCAAAGTTCAGATTATGCATGTTGCCTCTTATGTACTCGAAAGTTTATTCAGTAGAAGAACTAATTTTAGCAAGAAGTACCTCGATTGAACACCATTTACCAAATTGCACTAGGTAATTAAAGTTCGTCCATGGATCATATTGGTTGTAATCTCAATCATTTGGATGCATAAACATACTGAACATGTGTATATCGAAATCTTTTTGTGAATTATGTATGAATATTGTCGTGTGATCTATCAATCATTTGGATGCATAGATATGTTGAGCTTGTGTATATATGAATCTTTTGAGTTGTTGATAGTGAATGTTTGCTATGAATATGAACGTGTCCTGTGAACCTGAGTTTGATACGAATGTTTACCTTTTCTGTTTTATTTGTGTGTGAACTTGTTAGTATGCCTACTGTGGGGTATAAAACACAGGTCTCTTATAAAAGTAATGTTGCGTCCAATTTATGTTTTCCCTTCTAACCACATTATATATATTTATATTATTACTATTATCATATATATTATAGAGACTTATATATACATTATAAAAACATCCCACGTGTTATTAACTTATAAAAGTAAATGTTTAACGGAAGTTGGCAAGGAAAATCCTGGTTGTTTTTTACTCACAGGCAAGGAAAATCCTGGTGATTGCGTAAAAACGCTTGCGAAGATTTTAAGGACCAATTTAATAATAGCGTGCTCATTTTTATTTTGAGCAATAACTCGCTAATTTGTTAAGTATATATATATATATATAATTTGCCTCTCTGGTTTATTCTTTGATATTAATTGCTCCTTCTAACATTGTAACGCCCCCGATGCGGCTATATCTCCCACGTGTCGAAGCACGACTTAGAGGCATAACCGCATTGAAAGCAATGTCGCAAGTGAGGTAATCTAATAAAAACTTAGACGGAATTTGGGGGGGGGGAGAAAGTCAACCCTCGGGACTTGGATCTCAGATCCGACCCGATCGAGGGCGGCGGTGGCCGGAGCAGCCCGCCGGAGGAGAGGGGAGACCGGGTCGACGGGCCGGGCCGGGCGAGGTCCGGGGCGGGCGGCCGAGCGGGCGGCGAGGCGCCGGGCGCCGGGCGGAGGCGGCGCGGCGGCGGAGGCCGGGTTGAGGGTCAATGCTGGCCCGCGGCGGGCGCGGGCGGCGTGCCCACGTGGCGCTGGGATTGACGCGGGCGGGCGGCCGACGGGCGGACACGCCCGGCGGGCGCGGTATTTTGTCCGCGCGAGGTAGGGAAGGCTAGGGTTTGTACCGTGATTTGGAATGGGGTTGTATAAATAGGCATAGAGGGAGCTAGGAGAGTCCAAATGAGGTGTAGTTTTCGCCCACACGATCGTGATCGAACGAAGGAGAGCATGGAAGTGACTTAGATGGGTTATTGGGCTGTTTTGAAAGGGTGTTGGGCTGCAACTTAAAAGAGGCCTTTGCGAGAGTGCGGTTAACCGTTGGAGTACCAAACGAGCTCCAAATGACCCGAAACTTGACAGGTGGTCTACCGGTGGTATACCAAGGCCACTTGGCAAACCTCGGTCCATTCCGAGAAAGTTTAGTACCCGTTCACAGAAAAATGTAAAAGGGGACGCCGGGGGACATAGGAGTGCCGGATTGCAAAACGGACAACGGGGAAAATGCTCGGAATCATGAGACGAACACGTATGCAAATGAGATGCACATGATGACATGATATGAGATATGAGATGCATGACATGGACAAAAATGCAAAATGAAGAAAAAACCCAACCACGGAGGGAATATCATATCACAATGCCGAAAATGGCAAGAGTTGGAGTTACAAATATGGAAAGTTACATCCGGGGTGTTACAACACTCCACCACTACAAGAGGATCTCGTCCCGAGATCTAGGACTGAAAGAACTCCGGATATTCGAATGAGGTGATCCTCGCTCCCTGTGTGGCTTCTCGATCGGAATGGTGTGACCACTTCACTTTCAGGAATTTGATTGACTTGTTGCAGTCTTGCGCTCGGTTTCTTCAAGAATAGCAACGGGTGCTCATGATAAGAGAGATCTTCTTGAAGGTCAATCTCTTGAAGTTGATAGTGCGTTCAGAGTCTTGAAGCACTTGCGAAGGCTGTGACACGTGAAACACATCGTGCACGCTTTGCGGTTGGAGGAAGGTCAAGTTGATAGGCGAGATCGCCTCTTTTGCCAATGATCTTGAAAGGACCCATGTATCTAGGGGCAAGCTTCCCTTTGATACCGAAGCGGCAGTGCCTTTCATTGGAGAGACGCGGAGGTAGACATGGTCTCCTATTTCAAAAGCCACATCACGGTGCTTATCATCATAATAGCTCTTATGGAGCGATTGCGCGGATTTGAGATTCTCACGAATGACTTTGCACATTTCTTCGGCTTCTGTGATCAAGTCATTTCCAAGAAGTTGGCGTTCACCTGTCTCGGACCAATTGAGAGGAGTACGGCACTTTCTGCCATAGAGAATTTCGAATGGGGCCATGCCCGAACTCGCTTGGAAGCTGTTGTTGTAGGAGAACTCGGCATATGGAAGACAATCTTCCCACTTCATACCGAAGGAAATGACACAAGCCCCGAGCATATCTTCAAGGATTTGATTGACTCACTCGACTTGGCCACTTGTTTGAGGATGGAAAGCTGTCTTTGAAACGAATGTTGGTGCCCATGGCCTTACGGAAAGAATCCCAAAACTTGGAGGTAAAGATGCTGCCATGGTCTCAAGAGATCAATTGTGGAATGCCGTGCAAGGAGACAATCTCGAGGTGTAAAGCTCGCCAACCGAGCTGCTGTGATAGATTCTTTGATAGGAAGAAAATGAGCCACTTTAGTAAGCTTGTCAATGACAACGAAGATAGCATCATTTCCACGCTTGGACTTTGGAAATCCAGTCACGAAGTCCATTTCGATATGATCAAACTTCCATTATGGAATAGCAAGAGGTTGGAGGAGACCAGCTGGTCTTTGGTGTTCTGCTTTCACTCTTCTGCAGACATCACACTCATTCATGAATTGAGCAATTTCTCGCTTCATTCGAGTCCACCAATATGACTGCTTGAGGTCATGGTACATCTTCGCATTTCCAGGATGAATGGATAGAAGCGAATTGTGCGCCTCGTTCATAATGACTTTACGTAGATCACCCTTTGGAACCACAATCCGGTCCTCGAAGAAAAGAGTATCTTTGTCATCAATGTGGAAGCACTTGTACTTGGAAATGCCCTTGTCGATACCACGTTTCACCTTTTTCACCATGGTATCCAGGAGTTGAGCCTCACGAATCTGATCTTCCAAAGTAAGAGAGACTATGAGGTTGGCAAGAAAGCCTTGAGGAACAACTTGAAGATTCAGCTTATGGAAAGCTTCACAAAGATCCAAGTTGGAAGGGCTTGAGGATTAAACTGCTGCGATAAGCCTTCCTGCTCAAAGCATCTGCAATGACATTGGCCTTGCTGAGTATATTCAATACTTGGGTTGTACTCTTGAATCATTTCGACCCATCGAGTCTGCACGAGGTTGAGGTTGGGTTGAGTGAAGATATACTTGAGGCTCTTGTGATCGGTGAAAATGTCCACTTTCCTTCCCAACAAGAGATGTCTCCACGTTATTAATGCATGGACAATCGCCGCCAACTCAAGATCGTGAGTGGGGTAGTTCTTTCGCTGGGCTTCAATCAAGTAGAGGTATAGGCCACAACTCTCTTCTCTTGCATTAACACAAAGACCGAGACCTTGAAGAGAAGCATCACGTAAAACTTGAATGGCTTGGATTCATCAGGAGGAGTCAAGACAGAGCTGTGACGAGTTTCTCTTTGAGAGTATTAAAAGCAACGTCACACTCGTGGAGACCAAACATACTTCACATGCTTACGGAGGAGGTTGGAAAGAGGCTTTGCAATCTTGGAGAAGTTCTCAACGAATCTTCGCAATAGCTTGCAAGACCAAGAAAAGCTGGAGTTGCTTGACATTCTGAGGAGGTTCCCAATTCACAACTGCGGACACCTTCTCGGGGTTAACAGCGATGCCCTTGGTGGAGATGATATGACCAAGGTAAAGAACTTCATCAAGCCAAAATTCACATTTGGAAAACTTCGCATAGAATTGATACTCTCTGAGCTTGTCTAGCACCAATCGCAAATGTTTGGCATGATCCTTCTTATTCTTGGAGAAGACCAAAATATCATCAAGATAGACCAAGACGAATTCATTGGTGTAGGGGTTGAAGATGAAGTTCATCATTCGAGAGAATGTTGGAGGAGCATTGACAAGGCCGAAAGACATGACAAGATATTCATAAGAACCAAAGCTTGTTACGAATCTTTGTCTTGGGAATATCTTGTTCACGAATGCGAATCTGATGATAACCCATACGAAGGTCAAGCTTGGAGAACACTTTAGCACCTTTGAGTTGCTCGAAAAGCTCATTGATGTTGGGAAGTGGATACTTGTTCTTGATTGTCTTCTTGTTCAATGGACGGTAATCAACGCAAAGTCGGTCCGTGCCATCCTTTTTCTGGACAAAAAGAGCACCACAACCCCAAGGAGATGAACTCGGTCTGATCAAACCCAGACGCTCTTGTTCATCGAGCTGCTTCTTCAATTCCTTCAGCTCATCAGGTCCAAGCTTGTATGGACGCTTGCAAACGGGTTCGATGCCGTGCTCAAGATCGATAAACTTGAACTCAATCGCCGGTGAGGAGGCATTCCCGAAGCTCTTACGGAAAGACATCTTGGTACTCACAAACGATCGGCATCCGAGAGATAGCATCCAATTCGCCCTTCTCATTGAGAGAAAACAACCGAATGGTTTCATCACGAAAAGATAGATGATCACATCATTAGAAGAGTGAGTCAATTGAATTTCGGCAAAGACAATCAAGCTGAGCTTTGTGCTGAGAAAGCCAGTCCATCCCGAGAATAAGATCAATATCCGAGTCACCAAGAACCATTGGAGAAGAAAGAAATCTATAGTGCCTCGGATCTAGATCGGATCTCGGGGTTGATTTTTTCCCCTCTTTACTTTCATCTAAGTTTTTATTCCGTTGATTATTTCGTGGCACTTTCAACGCATCATAACTCTGCAACCGTAGCTCCGTTTCGTGCGTGCAATATGTCAAAATGTTCGCCTCGAAGGGTAGATCAACTCATCTCAATGCACCATTTTCATTTGAGCTCATCTTGATGCCCGAAATGCTGTTGGAAGAGGGCTATGTGATGTTAGTTTCTGTTTCTTAACAGAACATGCACTTTTGTTATTTTTGCTATGATTGATGTGTGCCCCCTATGAATATGAGTCCTACATGTGTTTTGTAATATGACATGCCATATTTCCAGGGGTGTATGCCATGTATTTTTGTGATCTATGTGGTGACTAGCACAAGTATGCAAACTAGACTTCATGATGTTGCTGATTTCAGCCCCAGTTTTGCTGATATTTTTATGCCATGTTAACTTGACGCTACCGAGAGATCCATGCATATTTTGAGATACTTCAGTAAGAATGTTTTGAACATATGGTTATGCTCTATCCATACATGCCCTTGTTTGCAATTATGGAGTGCCATAGCTTGACTCAATCGAGCTCTACTTTTGCTATAAAATGTTTCCTGGCAGATTGTTTACATGTTATTCAATTTTGCCAAGGTTGTTGTGGTTGATCCGTGTATGCTATGATATTGTTCTTGCCATTTATATCTTCTATGCCATGTCTTCTTGATGTAGGTATACTTAGTTTATCATGATATGCTTTGTAGTGAGTGCATCGAGCTCTTAAACATGGCTACTTGTTATCTGTTTTTGTCATGCCCTGTTGCTGAATCTGTTAACGGAACTTGCTATATTGACATGGATGTTACTATATTGTCTGATCCTTTTTGGCTTATGGTCATTAAGGGACTTTTGTTCTATGCTTTGAGTAGATTTATACCATGCCTTGTTTTGCTATTATAAGTTCCTGTAGCATGTAGTTTTATTGCTCTGAACATTGCTACCTGATGCTGTTTTTGCCATGTTCAGTAATTTCACTAAGTCTGTGAATCTGATATATTTTGCACTTTTGCGATGCTTGTTTGAACCTGTTATGGTGTGATTTAGCCGTAGCTCAGTGTTCATCGTTTGTCAAGCATCTTGAGTAGATCACTGCCATATGCTTTTCTGATACGTTTGGGTGCAGTAGCTTAATTTCTTGTTGCTTGCTATGTGGTATCATGCTGTTAATGGCAGATTTGTGACATTCTTGTTTTGCTTGTCATCTGCAAACCGTGCATCCGATTCCGGTGATCTTTATATCGATTTCAACCGAAATCATCTCATCTTTCCAGCGGCATACTTGGTTTGCCAAGTTGATTCCTGGTTCATCATATTCCTTCCGAGCACGCATACGCATTGCATATCACATCTCGCATATCATGTCATGTTTTGCATCATGTTGCTTGTGCATTGCACCGTGATTTATTGTGGTTCCTTTGTTTGTGTTCTTGCTTTGGGTAGAGCCGGAGACGAGTACGTGAACGAGGAACCTGTTGAGAACGCTTACGAGGATCAAGTTTTCGACAACTCGAGAACTTTGCGAGCAAGATGACCATACCTTCAAATCACTTCTATCTTTGCTATGCTAGTTGCTCGCTTCTTTGCTATGCCTATGCTACGATGCCTATCACTTGCTTATCATGCCACCCATATTGCCATGTCAGCACCTAACCATCCTTTTCCTAGCAAACCGTTGATTGGCTATGTTACCGCTTTGCTCAGCCCCTCTTATAGCATTGCTAGTTGCAGGTGAAGATGAAGTTTGTTCCTTGTTGGAACATGGAGATGTTGTTCCTTTTTGGAACAGGTTTACTTGTTGGAGATATCACAATATATGTCTGCTATAATTAATGCATCTATATACTTGGTAAAGGGTGGAAGGCTCGGCCTTATGCCTGGTGTTTTGTTCCACTCTTGCCACCCTAGTTTCCGGCCATACCGGTGTTATGTTCCTTGATTTCGCGTTCCTAACACGGTTGGGTGATTTATGGGACCCCTTGACAGTTCGCTTTGAATAAGACTCCTCCAACAAGGCCCAACTTTGGTTTTACCATTTGCCACCTAAGCCTTTTTTCCCCGGTTTTCGCGAGCCCGAGGGTCATCTTTATTTTAACCCCGGACCCGGTGCTCCTTCGAGTCTTTGGCCCAACTGGGCGATGTCCGGCGCCCTGGCAATCCAGGTCTATGCCAACCCGACGTCTTGCCCATCCGGTGTGCCACGAGAACGAGATATGTGCAGCTCCTATCGGGATTTGTCGGCACATTCGGGCGGCTTTGCTGGTCTTGTTTTATTGCTGTCGAAATGTCTTGTAGTCCGGGATTCCGAGATCGATCGGGTCTTCTCGGTAGAAGGAATATCCTTCGTTGACCGTGAGAGCTTATAATGGGCTGTTAGGACACCTGCAGGTATTATCTTTCAAAGCCGTGCCCGCGGTTATGAGGCAGATGGGAATTTGTTAATGTCGGTTGTAGAAAACCCAAGTTGACCTCAATTAAAATACACATCAACCGCGTGTGTAACCGTGATGGTCTCTTCTCGGCGGAGTCCGGGAAGTGAACATGGTGTTGGAGTTATGTTTGACGTAAGTAGTTCAGGATCACTTCTTGATCGCTACTAGCTTCACGACCGTGCTTTGCTCCTCTTCTCGCTCTCTTTTGCGAATGTAGCCACCATATATGCTAGTCGCTTGTCGCAGCTCCACCTCACAACTCGGTCCTTCCTATAAGCTTAAATAGTCTTGATCTCGCGGTGTGAGATTGCTGAGTCCCGTGACTCACAGATTCTACCAAAACAGTTGCAGTGCCGACGATGCGGTCAAGGTGACGCAACCGAGCTCAAGTGGGAGTTCGATGAGGAACGTGGTCGTTACTATGTGTCTTTTCCTGATGATCAGTAGTGGAGCCCAGTTGGGACGATCGGGGATCTGTGTAGCAATTGGGGTATCTTCTTTTATTTTGGTTCCGTAGTCGGACCTTGAGTATATTCTGGATGATGGATGTTATTCATGTATTGTGTGAAGTGGCGACTGTAAGCCAACTATGTATCTCTTTCCCTTATGTATTACATGGGTTGTGTGAAGATTACCTCACTTGCGACATTGCTTTCAATGCGGTTATGCCTCTAAGTCGTGCTTCGACACGTGGGAGATATAGCCGCATCGGGGGCGTTACAAACATAACATTATATATATAACGAGCCCACCTAATACGTGTATTTCAAGGAAGTGCAAATGGGCTGGGATTTCTTAGAAAATATAAATGGGCCTGATTGACGCGAAATTGTTTGTTCACCCAGCCCAGCAAATGGACTGTACATTCTAGAAAACATGGGTTAAATATATGCCACATTTTGCAGGCTGACATGTGGGCCAATAGGTCGAAGCCTACGCAGGGCGTTGTCAACTTGGTCAAGAATGATTGTGTCATCCACAGCCATTGGATTTATATCCAACTGCTGGCATGCACCTTCAATCTCTCGTTTTCTTCCTCCAGCGTCGCCGGGACCGCCTTGTCCGGCCTCCGGCGGCTAGCGGCTCTGCTTAGCACACATCGCTGTGAAGCGCTACCCCACCGCCGGCCAGGCTATCCCTCCACCCCTCGACACCTCCTGTTATTCTCCACAGACTACAGCCCCATGCCGCAACAGAACCAGTTATAACCCTTCTCCTCCTCTCAATCTGCGACTCCACTACCGCGTCTTCCCATCTCCGAGTCGTTCACGTCCGGGGCCTCGCCGTCGTCCATCGCGTCGCTGCGCTCGGTGCGGCGTGGTCAACAAACGAGAGCCATCGGAAGAGGACTGTACGTGGAGAGCCTGACAGCTGGGACCCACGAGGTCCATGGTCGCACGCAAGGAAAGTTCCTCCTTATTAAGCTGGAAAAAAAGTTTCCTCCACCTGACAGCTGGGACCCACCGGCTGTATCTTCGCACGGAAGGAAGTGCCTCCTTGTTTTGGCGAAAAAATTATTCATCCTGTTGATAGCTGGGACCCGTCGATTTGGTGGTGACTTGCGGGCCTCTGAAGCGGGCGATACGCATGGCTTTGTCAACTTAATCAACAAATGATTCTAGCAGCTGGACCGTTGGATGTTAATCCAACAGCCGTGCTCCTTTCTCAACCTCTGTTCTTGCTCCTGCTCTCCGTGGGCACCGTGGCAGGCCGCCGCCAAGACCAACCGATGAAGTTTCCCACCTCTCCATCTGTGACTCCACCGCCCTATCTTCCCCATCTCCGGTCATTGCGATGCAGGTGCGCTCGGCAGGGTGTGGTCAACGTGGTCAACAATCGAGAGTCATCGGAAGATGACTGTACGTGAGAGGCTGACAGTGGGGATGCACCACGCCCATGGACGAATGCATGCAACGGAATGCGGCGTGGTCAATGTGGTCAAGGAGCGACTTCCATCAGAAGTATACTGTACGTGGAGAGTCTCAGCTGGGTCCACGGCCGCGGCAAGTAAGTGCCTCCTTATTACACGGAAAATAATGATTCCTCCAACTGACAGCAGGGACCCACAGGACGGGCCACCGTATTTTGCGAAAAAAATGTTTGCCCTATGACTGCTGGGACCCACCTGACAGGCCACCGTATTTTGTGAAAAAACGTTCCCCCCGCTGTCAGCTCGGAACCACCGGAAGTGCCTCCTTATTAAGTAGAAAAAATGAATACTCCCCCTGCTAGCTGGGACCCACCTCGGTGGGAGGTTGACTTATGGGCCCACTAAGTTGACGGGGACGGAGGGCTTTGTCAATTTAGTCAATATGAATGATTCTAGTTGCAGTGACCGTACGATGTCCATCCAACTGCCATCGTGCTTCTTCAACCTCTGGTCTTCTTGCTCCAGCCGCCCAAAGCAGCGCCGATCGTGCCGCCTGCTCCTGCCTCCCGTGGCCGGCTGTGATGTCGCGGAGGCCTCACCGCCCCCTACTATTCCCGCCGCTGGCCGGCTGTGTTGCCACGGAGGCCTCACTGCCCACTACTATTCCCACCGCTGGCCAGGCCCTGCGGCGACGGCAACCTCACACCGCAACCGAACCAGTGAACCCTCGTACTCCTCTCCACGCGGGCTTCCACTTCCGCGTCTTCCCCTGCTGCGTGTCGTCCCATTCCTAGGCCTCGCCGTTGTCCACCACCGTGGTGCTCTCCGCTCGGCGTGGTCAACGTGGTCAAGGAACGACTTCCATTGGAAGAGTATTGTACGTGGAGAGGCTGACAGCTGGGTCCATGGCCACAACCCAGTTTTTTTGTGATTTGCCAAGTAAGTCGCTTTGTCAGGCCTGTTGGGCTACAAATCTTTTAAGACGAGGAGAGCTTTCATTCGGCTGGCCGAGAAAATGGCCCATCAGTAATGAGAAATGGGATGTACATTTTTAAAACACATCAAACCGGTTATTAGTTTCAAATATCCTTTTTTTCTTTTCGAGATTTTAAATTACATTAATTTTTATGCATGGAGAATTTGTTGGATTTTATATTGATATACATTTATTTTTTAAATCAGTTTGAATGTGAGTCGAAATTTCGGGATTAAAAACAGTTCAGACCACACCGAAATATGCAAAATTTCGTATAATTTTTTAACCGTGGCCACAATATGGGCTGTAATTCTAACAAGAAGAATATGGGATAAAAAACCTTAAGAATTAGCAAATGGGCTGTAAATTATTAGAAATAACGGCAGATGGGGTGTATGCTGTTTTCCGCAGATTTGAGCTTTCCTAAAAAAAGGTTGACGCACAAGCAGTGACTGTTGGATGTCCATCCAATGGCCGTCGTGCTTCTTCAATCTCTGCTCTTCCTGCTCCAGCCGCTCAAACAAGCGCCACGGGACTGCTGCTCCCTACTCCCGTGGTGGTCGGTCAGGCCGCCAGCAGCCTCACCGCTCCATCGTACTCCCATCGCTGGCCTAGCCATCCCTCTACTCACCCACACCTGATGTTATTCTCTGGCGAGGGCAGACGAACCAGTAAACCCTCGTACAATCATACTCTTCTCCGCGTGGGAAACAACTGCCGAGTCTTCCCTGCCTCTATGTTGTTCCCTTCCTAGGCCTCGCCGTTGTCCACCGCCCTGGTGCTCTCGGCGCGGCATGGTCAACGTGGTCAAGGAACGGCTTCCATCAGACGTGGACTGTATGTGGAGAGGCTGACAGCTGGGTCCATGGCCGCAGCAAGGAAGTGCCTCCTTATTACGCGCAAAATAATTATTCCTCCACCTGACAACAGGGACCCACCGGACGGGCCACCGTATTTCACGAAAAAAACTTTTCCCCCTTACTGCTGGGACCCACCAGCTACACCTTCGCACGCAAGGAAGTGCGTCCGGGCAAAAAAAAACAAAATGATTCGCCCCCCTGACTGCTGGGACCCACCAGCTACATCTTCGCACGCAAGGAAGTGCCTGACAGTCGCGACCCACCTGGTCGAAGCGTATGTAGCATTGTCATTCTGGTCGCGAACGTGTACGTACATATATACTGGTCGATGTGGAGGTGCGCACGTGTCGTAGTAGAGGCGCGCACGTAGCATGTACACGCATACATACGGCCGCTGTGGTGCAAGAAAGAAAATACGGTCACGCACGTACATACAGCAAGGTCTCGAACGCCTACTCACAAGACACGCACGACCAGGGCTCGTGTACATGGCTGGGTCGGAACGGAGAAACAACGTCGTCATCGTGTTCATGGGGAGCCAACTGGCTGGGTCGGAACGGAATGCGTGGTCATGTTCATCGGGAGGGCTTGGACGGAATAGCCGATGGAAACGAGGCCTGGCGTACCACCGAACGGAGGAAAGGGCCTTGTGTTCGACCGACCACGTTCGAAACGGGATCCTGTTCATCGGGAGGGGTGTGGCGTACCGCAAAACGGAGGAAACGGACCTCCTACAGTCGAAACGAGGGTCCTGTTGATTGAGAGGGCTGTGGCGTACCGCAAAACGGACGAAACGGACCTCCTACGGTCGAAACGGGGGTCCTGTTGATTGAGAGGGCTGTGGCGCATCATAAAACGGATTTAAACGGACCTCCTACGGTAAACGGGGTCCTGTTGATCGGGAGGGTGTGGCGATCCGCAAAAGCGGATTTAAACGGACTTGTGTTGGAGCGCTACGGTCGAAACGGGAGTCCTTTTTATCGGGAGGGGTGTGGCGTACCACAAAACGGGACTCCACGGGATACTGTTCATCTCCACCGTCGACCTCCTCCAGCCTCCACCTGCGACTGTTCATCCATGGGCTCATGTTCATCCAGCCTCCACCGCGCGCTACTCGACTGGCTGCTGTTCAACCACCCTTCCACCGTCTACTGTTAATCCAGCCGTCCACACCACGGGGTCCTGTTCATCCAGAGGCAACGCCACCGCTCACTGTTCATCAAAACCCCCCACCCCCCCCCCCGCAACACTCACTGTTCATCCAATCAATCGGCTTGATTAACAGCAGAGCGGCGAATCGCCGATCGGGTTCGATTAACAGCCATCGATCGATCGCCGTTCGTGTAACGCGTAGCTCGATGTGCAATCGCCGCGTTCGATTAGAGCCCAACGCCTCGCCGGGTTCGATTAGAGCTAACGCCTCGCACACTGCAGCAGCGTCGTGTCACGAGAGAAAGCAGCGCATCGCTCGACCCCCGACCTCCCACTGTAACCGGGAACTCCCCAAAAATTTCCTCACCCTCGCTTCTACCACGGTATTTTCCGTCATGGACGGCCCAAAGAATGTCATGCAGCTGCGTCTCCGGCCCGCCCAGGACGAAAAGCCCATTTTCTGTCATGATTTTATGTCATAGAAGTAGGAGCCCACCACATCTATGATGATACCGGGTTTTGTCACAATTATCGTCATAGAAGTGTCATATGTATGACAGAAAAAAAATTGTTCGGCCCAAAATGTCACGGATGTGTCTTTTTTTGTAGTGACTTAGTGATGGATTCTATGTCCTCCACCACATGCTAGAGTACAGACGGGATCAACAGAACCTTTGCATGTCACCTAGGTCCGACGATGCCCATATTCTCCAATGGGCAAAGAACCTAGGAGATATCCCAGACCATCGACTCTGAGCTGAGTTCTATCACATCTAGCGTTAATTTGCCCAAGTCAGGGACTATCTCCCTGACTTGCATGGATGGCACGACATGTTGGAGTGATTGACGATATATGACAATGTGTCTGTTTAGTCCATACTTTCTCTATGACAAAACTTTATTTGTGATGTAATTAAACCGTCCTCCTCAACTAGCGAAGATCACTCTAGTTAGGGAATTTTGGGTACGATGAACTTTGTTGTTTATGCTTATGATATGTTGCTTCTATTTTTGCCAAGTTTGTCTCTTTCTGTTGCTCAACTACATATGTTGCATATCATCGACTCATGTGACGCTGTAGGTGCATAGATCATCGATGGCAAAGAAAGTGTTGACGGCGTCCTGGAATAAGGGGTACTCACCACGTCGTCTCCCGATCAGTTAGATTGGGCCGAGGACCCCCATGGCCATATACTCATGGGCCAGTTCGGACAGCCCCTGCTGCATACAAGGAAGACTCCACAAGACTTGACGCCCAAGACAAGGACTCTCCTAAAACTTAGGACTCTGTTGTCTTATATAAACCAAGGCCAGGCTAGTCAATAGATATCTCATATTCATTACTGTAAGTTTACTGTAAGTGCATCTAGTGCCCCTTAATGATTTTGGTGTATTGAAGACTTATAGGTTAAGGGACTAATGTGTTTATGAGTGTACACGGGTCTATAAGTCTAAGAGGAGTTTGATATTTACAGAGAAAGTCGACCACTAAAAATGAAGTTCTTATTTGAAGACTTTGATATTACGAAGACTTTGAAAGTGAAGAAATTGGTGTGACCTTGAAGACTTGGTATTCATTTGAGGAACACGAAGCGTGAAGACTTTTGTTTTCGTAGTTTCGGTTTCTCTTTCTTGAGACATAGGAAACACCGTACTGGTAAAGGGTGTCGAGGAACTACTAAGGAAAAAATTCCAGGTGATGCTCAACTCAAAATCCTACACCTACCAAACCCTGCGAGTGAAGCCTTTGGAAATCTCATACAGCTCGATCAATTTCTTGATGTGAGACGCAGTTCTTCCGGTCACGAGGAATTTGTTCTGACCGAGGAGTTAGGAATTCGCCAAAGGCGGATTGCCTACACAAATGAGGAACATGATAGCCACGAGGAATTTGAGAGTCAAATTTCCGACCGTTCTTTGTCTTCTTGTGGCGGCTGTCCCAAAATATCTTATGCACCTAACGGTCATATTATTGAAGGGCATTTATGTCTTATCATGTCGGGCTGCTCCCTAGGCTATAAATAGCCGCCCCTACAACCACTAGCTGGTTGGCTGCCCGAGAGAACTTGACACTTGTCATTTGAGAGCAACCCATCCCCGAGGACTTTGAGCAAAAATCATCGAGTGAGGAAAACCCAAAACCAAACCCCTACAAACCCAAAGTGATTGAGCATCATCAAGAGATTGATCTGCGTGGATCCGACGCTTGTTACCTTTGAAGACTGTGCTTCTTCCAGACGGTTAGGCGTCATGGTCTAGAGCATCCAAGAGGAATTGTGGATCGCCGAGTGACCAAGTCTGTGAAGGTTTGGAAGTCGCTCAAGACTTACCACGAGTGATTGGACGAGGTGTGTGACCTTAGTTCAAGGAGAATACGGTGAGGACTTGGTGTCCCGAGCTGCGTGCTCGGGCCGATCGGGTGTCCGGACTGTGTGTCCTCGAGTTTAAATACTCACCGCTCCAATCAGACGTACAACCGAGACAGCAGCTTGAACTGGTCTATCAAATCATTGTCTTCGCCAACCTAACTGGTTCTATTTCCTCAACCCCTTCATTTCCTCATTCTGTGTTGAGTGTTCATTCATATCTCGTGTTTGAAGACGTTGATCAAGACTTTCTAAATTTTCTCGGTTCAATTCTTGATCTGTTTGTCTTCATCTTGTGCTATCCTGTGTTTACGCTTTACATGCTCTTTGATTGTCTTCATTTCATCATGATGACCATGCCCGCATTCTCTTATGCTTACTTCTGAGTACTTATTCCGCTGCTAGTAGTTCTTCACATAGGAATTTCCTCACCGACAAATTCCTCATTGAAGAATTCATAAAAATCGCCTATTCACCCCCCTCTAGTCGATATAACGCACTTTCAATTGGTATCAGAGCAAGGTACTCCTTTGTTCTGTGTGATTTTGGTTTAACCACCTGGAGTTTTAGTTATGTCGACCGCAGGTATGATCAAGGTATCAGCTGGGTGTCCTACCTTTGATGGGACGGACTACGCTCCCACCTATTGCTTCATGGCAAAGGGTGCCAAGGTACTCCAATATACCTCCTCTGAATCTAGTGAAAATGAATCTGATGAAGATCTAAAGCCCAGCTACTCAAAACTTGCTAAGATTGTTGTAAAACAACAAAGGGCTTTTGAAAAGGTTCAAAACATGCTAGATAAAAGTGATGATATGTTAGGTGAAGAAATGGATCGCACTAAGGCCCTGACTGAAAATCTTCAGAGACTTCAGTCTAGGTTTGACAGCCTTCAAGGTCATCATAACTCTCTCTTGTCTGATCATGAGAAACTTTCTTATGAATTTCTTCAAAGAAAGCAAGATCTTGAGAAACTAAGGGTGATTTATGAAGATCTTCAGAAGGAGCGTGATTCATTACTTGCTCAACAAATCAGCCCTTCTCAGGAAGAATTTGTTCCTCCATGCTTAAAGTGCATTGAACGTGAATCGCTTAATTCTTCACCTGAATGTTCAAATGCTTCAAATGTTACAAATTCTTCACCTGCCTCTTGCTATCACTAATTCCTCATCCGAGGACATTGCTAGTATCATTGACGATGCAGAAATTTGAAGGAATTGTACATGACAGGCATGTACAAAAGCCTCAAAGGGCATCAGACTCTTTGTGATGTGCTTAAAAGCGAGATCCTCAACAGAAACCTAGGAAAGAGGGTATTGCCTTTGAGAGGAAACTCAATCTTGATGGAACATATTGGAAGCCCGAGCAGTACCCCAAAACCTCATGGGTTGCTGCAAAGGGACCTCGAGTTTATCCATCTAACTTATCTGGCTTTACATGTGAATCTCCTCATTCTTCTGATGAGTCATTTGACTCCAACTATAAACTGTTCAAAAATGAGAATGGTGAAGTATTTGCTAGATATGTTGGCACTAACTGCAGGAACGGTTCCCCTATGAAGAAAATCTGGGTTCCCAAGAAGTGCCTTGAAAGTCTTCAGGTGAATGTCCTCATGACACCACATGTGAAGAAAAGGAACCCCAGATCAAACTCTTCATATGGACCAAATTCTTCATATGGATCCAAGTCCTCATACGGACCAAATTCCTCACGTGGATCAAATTCCTCAAAAGGATCAAAGTCCTCACATGATTATCATCGTGCTAACAACTCTGTTTCGCAGGGTAGAGCTAAGGGCTATGAATATGTGCATTATTCTTCAAACCAATATGTTCATAAGTCCTCGAAGAATTTCTCTGCTTATTCATATGCTTACCCTAACCCCTCTTATGTGAAACGAAATGGATTGGCATCTATGCCACCATTCTCATATGGAGCTCGCAGAGTGATGAACTCTTTGCCACCCCTTCAGATGTGGGCGGTGAAGAAAAAGAACTAATCTCTTCTGCAGGGTCAGGTCTCCAGACGTGCTTTAACGTCTGAAGAATTTGCTGGGGGCCTGACAAAAATGCCTGAAAGGATGCAGGCTAATCATGAAGAAATGAACTTTCATTTCACACGTCCTCATACTGCTTATCTGTTATACTTCCTGATGAAATTCATCTGATGAAATTGATATCATATTCTTCACTGATGAAGTATATGAGATCGTAAGTTGCACTAATTCATCTGCAGGATGATCAACCAAAAGCCAATGAGTGGGTTCTCGATAGTGGATGTACAAATCACATTACTGGTGACAAGAATCTATTGATGAATGCTCCCTTATCACCGTCACATCTGAAGCATATCATCTTTGCTGACAAAGGCAAAAGTCAGGTATTGGGTCTTGGTAAGGTTGCGATCTCTAAGGACATACACATGGACAAAGTCATGCTTGTTGAGTCCTTAGGATACAACCTCATGTCGATCTCAATGCTTTGTGATCTTGATATGGTTGTTGTCTTTGGCAAGTATCGTTGTGTTGTGATCATGGAAGTCGACAATTCCAAAGTCTTGAAGGCTTTAGGAGAGGAGACTTGTATATTGTTGATTTCTCTACAGGACCGCAACCAGCCGTGTGTCTACTTGCAAAAGCTTCAGAAGGCTGGCTATGGCATCGACGACTTGGTCACGCAGGCATGAGGAATTTGCACACGCTTGCGAAGAAGAAGCATGTCATTGGCATTGAGAATGTCAAATTCCTCAAGGATCACTTGTGTGGAGCCCGTGAAGCTGGAAAAATGACCAAGGCCAAGCATCCAAATGAAGACTATCATGACCACTACTCGTCCATTCGAATTGCTTCACATGGACCTCTTTGGTCCAAATCATTACTCAGCAGTCACTAATGATGCATCTCTATATGGCTTTGTTAGTGTTGATGATTACTCTCGTTACACATGGGTACACATTCTTACTTACAAAAATGAAGTGCAGGAAGTCTTCAAACGATTTTCCTCGAGGGCTTCAACCAACTTTGGTGTGAAGATCAGACACATCAGGAGTGACAATGGGACTGAGTTCAAGAATTCTGGTGTTGATGCCTATCTTTATGAACTTGGTATTACTCATGAGTTATCTGCTCCCTATACTCCTCAGCAAAATGGCGTCGTGGAGCGCAAGAACAGAACTCTTGTTGAGATGGCTCGCACTATGCTTGATGAATACAAAACGCCTCGTCGCTTTTTGGATTGATGCAATTGATACCGCGTGCCACATCATCAACAGAGTATATCTTCACAAATTCTTCAAGAAGACTGCCTATGAACTCCTCAACGACAAGAAACCCAATGTGAGTTATTTCAAAGTCTTGATTGCTAAATGCTGGATTAGAGATCCTCATCACAATTCTAAATTTGCACCGAAAGCACATGAAGGTTTTATGCTTGGTTATGTAAAGGACTCGCACACCTCTGAGTCTTCAACATCGCTCTTCACAAGATTGTTGATCTTTGTAGATGTGCGGTTCGATGAAACTAATGGCTCGCAAAGAGAGCACCTACCTTCGTGTTAGATGAACCAGCACCGAGGAATCTATCAAGTTCAAGGCAACTGAAGATGTCATTCCCTCTTGAAGAATCATTGAAGAATTCATTCTGTCTGTGAAGAATGTCGGTGATGCACTGAGGATAATGTCAAGAAAATGGTATCAAGAAAATCTTGATCAAATTCCTCGATGACAACCAGCTCATCCTCGCCTTTGCAAAAGAAGTGCAAGTTGACAAGATCATCGATGACATTGAAGCACTGTGTCCTCTCACGCTCAAAAGCTTCACATTTATCTAACTTTTGTGGGCACTATGCTTTTGTCTCTATCACAGAGCCCACTAAGGTAGATGAAGCATTTACGGAGCCCGAGTGGATTCAGGCAATGCAAGAAGAATTACATCGATTCGAGCTCAACAATGTCTGGGAACTAGTCAAACGTCCAGATCCTCGCAAGCATAATATCATTGGCACAAAGTGGATCTACCGCAACAAGCAAGATGAAAATGGCCTTGTGGTGAGGAATAAGGCACGACTTGTAGCTCAAGGCTACACACAGGTTGAAGGAATTGATTTCGATGAAACTTTTGCACTGTTGCTAGACTTGAGGCTATTCGCATACTACTTGCTTATGCTAACCATCATAATATCACTTTATATCAAATGGATGTGAAAAGTGCATTCCTCAATGGTAAGCTTGAGGAACAAGTATATGTTGCTCAACCCCCAGGTTTTGAAGATACAAAGAATCCCGACAAAGTCTTCAGACTCAACAAGGCCCTCTATGGTCTCAAACAGGCCCCATGGGCGTGGTATGAAACATTGAAGGAATTCTTCATGAAGAATGGCTTCACACCCGGTTCACTCGACCCTACTCTCCTTACTAAATCATATGATGGTGAACTGTTTGTGTGCCAAATATATGTTGATGATATTATCTTTGGTTGTACTGACCAACGTTATAGTGATGAATTTGCCTACATGATGAGTGAAGAATATCAAATGTCTATGATGGGAGAATTGAAATTCTTCTTAGGTCTTCAAATTAAATCAACAACACAATGGCATATTCATATCTCGGAGAAATACCTCAAAGATGTCCTGAAGAAATCGGCATGCAAGATTGCAAAGGCGCTAAAATTCCTATGCCCACAAATGGCCATCTATGCAATCGATGAAAATGGTATTGACTTGATCACAAGGTATACCGCTCCATGATTGGTTCTCTATTGTACTTATGTGCATCTAGGCCAGATATAATGCTTAGTGTTTTCATGTGTGCCCGATTTCAGGCTACACCGAAGGAATCACACCATAAGGCTGTGAAGCATATTCTTCGATATCTAGCTCACACACCAACACTAGGATTATGGAAAACCAAGGGCTCTACTTTTGATCTCACTGGATATTACGACTCGACTATCTTTGGTGATCGTGTGGACCACAAGTCAACATCTGGTACTTGTCATTTCCTTGGATGATCTTTGGTCTGTTGGTCCTCGAAGAAACAGAACTGCGTATCACTGTCTACTTCGGAAGTTGAATAAATTGCTGCTGGCTCTTGTTGTGCTCAATTGCTGTGGATGAAGCAAACTCTCAAGGACTACGGAATCAACGTGAAGAATGTGCCTCTCTACTGTGACAATGAGAGTGCCATCAAGATTGCTCACAACCCAGATTCAGACTTTCGAAGACAAAGCACATTCAAATTCGTCATCATTTTCTTCGTGATCATGTGTTGAAGGGCGAAATCTCCATCGAGCATGTGAAGACTGAAGAACAACTAGCCGACTTCACAAAGCCCTTGGATGAGAAGAGATTTAGCAAGTTGCGGTGTGAGCTAAATATCTTAGAATCTTCGAATGTTCTTTGAAAAGGACACACATCCTGATACTTATGCAAAATTGATGACTTAGATGTGCAACACATGAAGAAACGTTTTTCTTCAATCAATGAAGAATAACACTCTAAGTGTGAAGAAATTAATGAAGAATTTGATTCTCAGAACCCTACGACAATTGTACGCGGTGTCTGAAATCATCATTCTTATACGGTGGGTCACGCCACCACCAAAGTTGAAAATCTTCAATTTGAGTTTTTCCTCGCTTTTGAAATTCTTCGCTTTTTAAATTCTTCAACTTTGCAAAATCTTCACTGCTTTCCGCTGCTTTTTCTTCATTAGCTATATATATATGGGTTTATGTCCTCTACAGCATTCACTTATGGCTAAATCTTGAAGTTGCTATTTATTCTAAGTGAATGTGATCGGACACTTCACCCTCTATGCTATACTCAACCCAATCTATTCACAAAATCTGCATATGCGTTCTATTTGAAACTTCGTTCAAAATCTTCCACAGGTCCTTGTCAAATTTGAAGAAATTGCGAACGGAACTTTAAACCGAACTTATCCAAATTTTCGTTTTTGCCGCTCAAACCGTTCCGCATCCCACGATAGATTTATCTATTCACCCACAATCTAACACAATCTCCACTTTTCAGTACGTGGGTGACACATGTCAAGCGAATGAGAAGGGTCAGGGGCACGTTCATCCCAAATCTTCGGGCAAACAGTTTTTCATCGTGGCTATATATACCCCCTCTCCCCTTCCTCACTTCCTTTACTCCGCTCGACCGCTCTCTCTCTCTCGCTCGAGCTTCTCAAACCCTAGCGCCGCTACTCCATCGTCGGGGTGAGGAAGAGCTTCCTTTGCCTCGACCTAAATGCGCCCGTCGTACTCACGCCGACATCATGAAATCTTCACTCCGCCGTCGTAGCTGTCTTCCTCCGCCAAGTTAGGGCGTGGAAGATCTAACCCCGATTTAACTTCTCATCTGTTCTTCTCGGTTCGTCGTGTTCTTCACTTCGGTAATTAAAAGTTACTTTTATTGCTCACTTTGATTCTCAAACCTTCACGAAAATCTTCAAAGGTGTTTATTCTTGAAATCTTCACACATATGAACACCTCAAACAAAATATGCTCTTGATTCGCTTTCTCTAAGCAATGATTTTTCTTCAAGATTCCTCAATTGTGTGGATCCTCGATCTATACAACTCGAACCTAAGACAAAGATCGCAATGAAATTCTTCAAGGCTCATCTGGTCCAATTCCTCAAACTGATTCTTTTTGAAAACCTTACGAGAACGCATATGACCTCTCCAAATTCCTCGCAACTATACTCTGTTCATAGGTACTCATGTCCGCTTTGAATCACTAGGTTCTCATCAACTTAACTCATTTGCAGCGTTCCTCGAAGAAAAGTTGCATACCTCTTAGAGAATTCGATTGTTCAAATTCCTCGGTGAAGAATATGGCGAAGGAAAGAAGCCACAAAAAGGAGGAAATAGGCACGAGGTCATGACTGCGCTTTGAGATTCACGAGGACATCTATGCTGATTATTGCACACCTGATGAAGCCGAGTTCGGCAAAGAAAACAAAAATCAGCGCAAGGTGCGCATTCAAAGGATTGAAAGGAGATGGGCACGGGAATGGAGGGAGTACATATATGTTACTCCAAAGTACATGAAGAAATTCGCTTTCAATCCTCCATGCCCAAGAGCTCCATTGGCACCTGGTCAAGAGGCTGACCCCACCAGCATCAAGCGTGGTGAGGACTTTCCTGAAGAATGGGCCAAGCGCCAAGCCAAATTGGCAAGACAAGCCAATGAGGCAGTGAGGAAATTTAATGAGTACTCTGCTACTGTTGCTGCCACTGAGGCCTCTGTCATGCCAAGAAAATCTATGGCAAAGAAGTCCGCACACAAGCCAAGTGCTTCACCAACAGTGCCCTCACGGCCAAGTTCCTCAGTTGTGCCCTCACGGCCAATTCCTCATGCTGCTCCTGCTCCTCCCAAATCCTCAGCTCCTTCAAAGTCCTCAGCAGCTCCTCCAAAGTCCTCAGCAGTTCGAAAAAGTCCTCAAGACTGTGCATCCGCCACGTGCCAAAGGACTACAGAGCATCTCAATTGCCTACCGGTGTTTCAAAGAAGTTCCTCACCTGCACCAAATTCTTCATCTGGGCCAACTTCTTTGAAGACTAAGGCCACATACCGGACGAGGTCCTCGGCCAAGTCCCAAGAAGAAACAGGTCACCTTCCAAGAGCCACCTGAAGATGATGAGGCTGATGATGATGAACTCGCGGAAATCATCAGAGATCGACAAGAAAGGGCCGCTAGAGCCAAAGGCACACCTGTGCCACTGCTATTGGATCCAAGAGCGATCCTAGATTATATTGATCTCTGGCACAAGGACCCAAACACTCCTATGCCTGACTTCAAGTTGACACACGCCAAAGTCACATCTGACTCATTTCATCCAAGAGGAGAAATGGAAATTTGATCTGCCAGAGAGATCAAGAAATGTGATCTGAGAAAATAGAAACTGCTGAAGAAAAATGTTGTCAAGATGACAACTGAAGAACTTATCAAGATGCAGGCTGACATCAAAGCCCTCAGCGACAAATTTGACTCATACTACGCTGATTGGCAAGGAGCCAAAGTCAGATTTCTCAATCTGACGAAGAAAGTCTCAAATGTTGCAGCCCCAACGCAACAAGAAATTCCTCAGGCTGGAGTCTCTGCTCAGCCGACTGAAGAACATGCCAACACCGCTGATGAAGCTCAGGCTGCTGAAGACAATGCTAGTTCCAGGGCTGATGATTCCATTCCACCGGCCGAAGAAATTGCCGGGCATCCACTAGTGGTGCGCTGAAGAAAGCGAAGAAGTCGAGCAACTGCATCGGCCATACTTTGAGGAAATTCAACCAGATTCCTCAGCTCCTCCTGCGCCAACACCAACTCCAATCCTTCCATCTGCATCGGATGTGAAGTCGACCAAGGCGGCAGAACGAGCTGCAGTGAAGAAAAGGAAAGCATCCGCTGCTTCAAATTCTTGACCTCGAAGAAGATGAAGACAATGACCAGCTCATTTGAAAATCCCATTGATGATGTTCCAATTTCATCCATGCCATCAAAGGACCTTGTTCCTTTTGGTGAAGATTATGAGATCCCAAGAAGATCTGATGAAGAAAATCACTCTGCTGCTTCGTCAAAGCAGATTGATGAAGAAATTGAAGTGGAAGCAATCCCTTCAACCCCAATCATTTCCTCGCCTATGCCTCAGTTCACAGCTGAAGAGG
Organism: Aegilops bicornis; assembly: GCA_021605145.1. Taxonomy (NCBI): domain Eukaryota; kingdom Viridiplantae; phylum Streptophyta; class Magnoliopsida; order Poales; family Poaceae; genus Aegilops; species Aegilops bicornis. The sequence continues at coordinate 187,658,855 of CM038671.1, read as the reverse complement.
CTGGTGTTGAGGAAATTGAAGAAGATGTGGATATTGGAAGCACCACACCAGTGATGAACAATGACTTTTTGGGAAAAAGTCAGCATCCAAACTCTCCACTCTTCACCCCAATCCAACAGATTCCTCAGTACCCTGCTCCTACAGTTCAAATGGGCTCTGAAGAAACTCATCCCACTTCATCTGTACATGAAGAAATTCCAGCCACTAGCGCTGATGAACCTGCTGCTGCTGAACCTCAGACTGCACATGTGGAGGAACCAGAAATTCCTTAGCCTGAAGAACCTGAGATTGCGATTCCAGAGGTCGTGATGCAACTCACTGACACTTCATTGCCAAAGCCCAAGAATCCATTCTCAACGAAACAAAAGTTCAAGGCTGAAGACTTCTTTGGCGAGCAAGTTTTCTTCATGGATTACAATCCATATGACTCTGCTCGCATAAGGAAGAGGCGTTTCTGGACTGCTAGTCAAGCCAACTTCTATTCCTCAGTGCTCTTCAACAAAGACAAAGTCTTCGATCATGCACATATTCCTCATGTGGACATGGAATCTCTGCCAGGCTTCGAGCCAGTCCTCAGTGTTCTTCACGATGCAGGACTCCTGAATTTCTGCACTAACATCTGTGATTGGAATGAAGAACTCATTCTTCAATTCTATGCGACGCTGCACATCACCAGAGACGCTGAAGATGTGAACTCATGGGTGTTGGACTGGACGTCTGAAAATACTCACTACAAGGCACCAGCAACTGAATTGCTTCATGCCCTACCACTCAGTCCTCCCCTTGATGGTGCCCGTTGTATCTACAACGAACCTGAGCTTTCAAATCACTACATGCAAGTGCCGATGAAGCCTTTGAAGCCTTGGACAGGCACCTCGAACCAAATTCCTCGTCAAGGAATTACTATATGTGCCTCGCATCGTCTATCGGATTCTGACGAAGACAATGAGTCCTATCAAAGGCCACGACTCAAATGATGAAGAAGTCGTTGGCATCATGAAGAATATGCTTTTCAACATCATTCATGGCGTTCCCGTCAACTTCCATGATTTCTTCATGAGGACTCTCGCAAACATTGCTATGTCAACTTTTGAGCTGAAGCCTTATGCGCCATGGATTATGAGATTCATCAGGATAAGGTCTTCACTCAATTACAAGGCTGATACTCTGAACCACTGCAGCTACTTGCCTCCAATTGAAGTCCTCAAACGGACATTTTCCTCAGCTAATGACAAGGGCAAGGCAACTGCTGTGATAGATGAAGGCATTCGTCCATTGGATGGTCAATTTCGCAAAGCTGCATCCTACTCCACCAATGATGACTCTGCCACACATTACTCTGCCAATACCTCGGCCAAGCAAAATCCTCAAGCCACGGCACCTGTGGTGATGACCGATCGTGAGTTACTCCTCGCCTTCATCAGAAGGTTGATCACAATCATAAATGGGTCAAGCGTCAGTTTGGTTCAATTCTTCACAACATGACTTCAACACACAATGCAGTGAAGAAAAACCAATACTACCTCCATGAAGCCTTCAACTGCACCTGGGCTGTTCTTTCAAATGTCTACAGCGCGGAAGAACTGAAGACAATGGGTCTCAAGGAAGAATTTGACTGGTCTGCACCTCCTCCGAAGAAATACAAGAAGGTTAAAGTTCCTTCCTAGGTGGCCAGCTCCTATTCTTCATCGCGAGACACTGATGAAAATGAAGACTTGGACGACACTGCAGCAGGCCCTACTACGACAACCGACCCCGACAACACTGTCGCTCCTTCATCAACTTGAAATTCTTGAGGCGTTAGTCCTCGGTTCGATCCTTTTGGTCATTCGATGACAAAGGGGGAGAAATGTGAGTTAGTCTTCAAGCGGGTCTATTATATGGGCAATTTTTTGTTAAGTTACAACTCTCGTTCTTCTGAAACTTTTATTGGATCAAGTTCTAATCTTAAACCCGATGGTGCTCTGATACTTTTGATGCACTATGCTCTGATACTCTTGATGCGTTATTTTGCATGTTTGTTTCTCATTAAAGTTATTGCACGCATGCTGAATTTCATCAAGCACCATATTTCATCATGCATTTCAAATTCTTCATATTATATGTAAAATGCGTGTATGAATTACAAGATATAGGGGGAGACTCCATGATTCAACTCTTCAAATGTGCGCTGCCTCAAAAGCAAATTCCTCACTATGCACATCTTCAGGGGGAGTTCTTCTATATCTTGCAATCAAATTCCTCAATATCAGTATTTACACTTCATATGTTTATCCCGTTGAAAACTTAACCTATATTGTCATCAATCACCAAAAAGGGGGAGATTGTAAGTGCACCTAGTGCCCCTTAGTGATTTTGGTGTATTGAAGACTTATAGGTTAAGGGACTAATGTGTTTATGAGTGTACACAGGTCTATAAGTCTATGAGGAGTTTGATATTTACAGAGAAAGTCGACCCTAAAAATGAAGTTCTTATTTGAAGACTTTGATATTCTGAAGACTTTGTGAAGACTTTGAAAGTGAAGAAATTGGTGTGACCTTGAAGACTTGGTATTCATTTGAGGAACACGAAGCGTGAAGACTTTTGTTTTCGTAGTTTTGTTTTCTCTTTCTTGAGTCATAGGAAACACCGTACTGTTAAAGGGGTCGAGGAAATACTAAGGAAAAATTTCCATGTGATGCTCAACTCAAAATCCTACACCTACCAAACCCTTCGAGTGAAGCCTTTGGAAATCTCATACAGCTCAGTCAATTTCTTGATGAGACGCAGATTCTTCCGGTCATTTGAGAATTTGTTACTGACCGAGGAGTTAGGAATTCGCTAGTGCGGATTGCCTACACAATGAGGAACATGGTAGCCACGAGGAATTTGAGAGTCAAATTTCCGACCGTTGTTGTCTTCTTGCCACCTGTCCCAAAATATCTTATCCACCTAACGGTCATATCATTGAAGGGCATTTATGTCTTATCATGTCGGGCTGCTCCCTAGGCTATAAATAGTCGCCCCCTACAACCACTAGCTGGTTGGCTGCTCGAGAAGAACTTGACACTTGTCATTTGAGAGCAACCCATCCTCCGAGGACTTTGAGCGAAAATCATCGAGTGAGGAAAAACCCAAAAACCAAACCCCTACAAACCCAAAGTGATTGAGCATCACTGAAGAGATTGATCCTACGTGGATCTGACGTTTGTTACCTTTGAAGACTGTGCTTCTTCCTGGCGGTTAGGCGTCATGGTCTAGAGCATCCAAGAGGAATTGTGGATCGCCGAGTGACCAAGTCTGTGAAGGTTTGGAAGTCGCCTGAAGACTTACCACGAGTGATTGGACGAGGTATGTGTGACCTTAGTTCAAGGAGAATACGGTGAGGACTTGGTGCCTGAGCTGTGTGCTTTCGACTGGGTGTCCGGACTGTGTGTCCTCGAGTTTAAATACTCAGCCGCTCCAACCAGACGTACAACCGAGACAGTTGGAACTGGTCTACCAAATCATTGTCTTCACCAACCTAATCGGTTCTATTTCCTCAACCCTTTCATTTCCTCATTCTTGTGTTGAGTGTTCATTCATATCTGTGTTTGAAGACTTTGTTGAAGACTTTCTAAATTTCCTCAGTTCAATTCTTGATCTGTTTGTCTTCATCTTGTGCTATCCTGTGTTTACACTTTACGTACTCTTTGATTGTCTTCATTTCATCATGATGACCATGCCCGCATTCTCTTATGCTTACTTCGAGTACTTATTCATTGCTAGTAGTTCTTCACTTAGGAATTTCCTCACCGGCAAATTCCTCATTGAAGAATTCATAAAAATCGCCTATTCACCCCCCTCTAGTCGATATAACGCACTTTCAATTACTACAATCTCGTGGTAGATACGTGTACTCTGTACTATACCCATATGAAAACAATCAAAAGCAGCATGTAGGGTATTATCTCATCAAGAGAGCTCGAAGCTGGGTAAAACCCCGTGTCCATGTTACCACCGCTCCAAGACGCCTAGCTTAGGACCCCTACTATGAGATATGCCGGATATTGAACCGACATTGGTGCTTTCATTGAGAGCCTGCTAGGTGATCGTCGCGGTCCGATGGGCAAATTCGTCATCTCATCAAAAAAAGATTTGGCGGCTACTCGAATCAGGTGTTACCATTTCTTATTAAACTTCATTATGTATGAATCGATTTCATTGCAAATTATTTTGGTTGTCTGGAGTTATTTTGTACGTCAGCTTTGGCCCTGCGCACCGCCACGAGATCCGATCTACGAACCTGCGACCGCTCTGTGCCTTCTCTGCTTACCATGGGATCAGGTTGAGGTGATGCGTCAGGAAATCAATAAAAGCAGATCAGCTCCAGCCGCATGGCGCATATGGGATTGACTTATATCAGCAGTCAAATCAGCGCACAGTAAAGGGCGCAACCTTAAGTAGCACGCAGGTATCCTCGCCTGACGGATGCCCACATTATTAGACTATCACCCTGCACGCCTGCAGCTTCACTGGCCATCATGTTTTCTGTTAGATTGTTACTGATATATGTATACAGATCGCAGTAAGGCACATGTTCGCGTCCACTGCTTGGCGATTACAGCGGATCCGGCCTCAATCTGGCCCACGGGTGATCCGGCCGAAGGGATAGTGCGGAGCAGTGCACTGATCAGAGCTCAGCTCGATGGCAGCACACCACAGGGATATTTATTTCTTTTCTTTTTTAATTCAATACCTATGTGTCGACCGTTGGTTGTCTTCTACTTTTTCTGACAAATGCGCAGAATAAAAGTGCTACTACGCATATCGTGGATTGGCTTTGCAGCATGTTCGGCACGGATCAGTTCGTCCGTTTGCTTCGGTCTGCTACAATCGTCGCTGCTGGTGTTCAGGTTGTACTTTTCCAAATTATTCATTTAGCATTATTATACACAGAATATTTTTTGTTGGCCTGTACTGCATCGTTTTGGCAGAGAAATTCTACCGATGTTTGTACCTGGCATCAGTCCGGCCAGCCTCTCTGTCACCTGGGCAGGCCGACCATCGCCGACATCGCCGTGCCACGACACCAACGCACCATCAAGCTAGCCTCAGCGCTCAGGCCATACTTACCAAACTTTTTTCGCATAAATTAATTATGCACCTTTTTTTATTTTTTGGTTTGCACTATTTTACCTATGCAGGCAATTGACATAGCTCGGGCCGCACTATCCCCTCGGCGTGGTGTTCTCGCCGCCCACCTCCATCGACCGAATTGTGTCGTCACCTTAGAGCGCTGCCCTGTGTTGGCAACCTCGCATCGTCGCTTCATCAACCTACTCGACCGGAGATTCCAGTGTCACCCAGCGACCCGCTCCATCACCTCTTCGGAGTGCCGAGCTCTTCGCTCAGCCACATCGGGCTTGGGGGCTGAGACCTTGTCCCGCACCAAGCTCGGACCGCGTCATCAATGCCGAACACATTAACCAGCTAAGTTGCCTTCATGCTCAAAAACTTTCAGTTTTAAATTTTGTTCGATTCGTCCAAGCATTATACCTTTTTGGCAAAAAGTGGCTTGTGAAAAGCTTCCTTGTCGAAACTTTGTTTGTGACGCACAAATTCAAATACCCTGTTTACTCGGGGGCTTCTTTTATGAAGCTTTTCCTCTTGCATATGATTATACTTGTACGGCTTCGTTCCTTGTTCGTGTATTATGCCACAATATGCACCATGTTGACTTAAGTGTTCCGCAAGTTGGGTTGCCTCGCTCCTGTGTTTACCCCTACGTTCCCGATTGTTCGGCTAGGGAGTAAAGGGAGCACCTCAGTGATTGTCATGATTGGGTCATCCGAGCCGGACCTCAGACTGGGTGAAGCCGTAAGCTAGCACTCTTATTGTTTTCAATTATGGTCGGCACACAACGGAACTCATGAGTACAAAAAATCTATTGCACAAGTCTCATAGTAACAATGAGCATCGAAGACAGGTATCGGGAGTCTTGTTTTTCTTGAAGATGCTTCTTACACTTCGTCGATAATATAGCATAAGTACTCGAAAGCGCTTTTATCTCTTACAGCCTTATGGCCTAATTGCTGCTATCGGAAACACCGTCGATATTCTCGGCAATGTGGAGTACATAACACTTTTCGGCCCTTGACCGAAGAGGGAGAAGCCGACGGTCGGTTAAGACGCGTTTAAAGTTCGGGTGAACAAAGATATGATATAAGTACTTCGGTACATAAAATTCTGTTTCCCAAGTCACTTGGGGGCTCTTAAATTTCTACGAACTGTTTTATAATAAGTCTTCTTCTTCTTAGTCGTTGCAAAGTCTTTTTATATCACTCCTTTTTCGACGTGAGTGTCTGGTATATAGCCGGGGAGAGTAGTTTCTCTCTCAAAGCTGCTAGAGTTTAGTTTTCTAAAATGACCTAATGAGAATTACTCCGCCTTCGGGATAGGAGGTTCAAGCCGTAGGCTGACCCGCTTGAAGTCTTGAGATAGGGTGTGTCATATTAAAGCACGACATAAGCACTTTTTAAGACCAATTTTTGGATTGGCACCGAACACTGGATCTAGTTCGGACATCAAGTTTTTACTGCAGTTTTTTGATTTTCCAAGCCTATTGCACTTTTAAGCTATTTTGCGTGTTTCCATCATAAGTCTCGCAGTGCAACGCCGGACACCTTCAGATATTCGGCAAAAACATTCTCGGATATTGCTATATATGCATCGGTTTCAAATTGTGTCTTTGGTCAATAGTTGGGTTGCCCGACTTCTGTGCTTGCCTCCTACGTTCTGCTTTGTTCGGCTAGGTGTGCAAAGGGAGAACCACTGCGAGTGTGCTTCCAGCTCGCATGGTTACGCACCTTAGTGGAGAAAGCCGAAAACTGACTGTCACAATAAGCGTAAACTGGTCAGCGATCCGATGACTATGTTAAATGACGGGCCATTCATAACATTGGCTGAAGTGTTTATGGCTTGACCTCGGCTGTCGCCGAACACTAACCGGGGGCTCGTAGCTAGCTTCCCCAATTTAAAACTCCTATAACTAAGTGAAAGTTATAAAGCCCGCATATCTGACTGCCTCGTTTCTGCTAACACAACCGCCTTTGGGCACTGAGACGTCGGCTAAGGGTTGTCTTGTTATTGCGGAAACACCCGGCGTAGTATCTACAAAGGGGTAGAAGCCGACGATGGGCCACTTTCAACTGATAAACGGTCGCAACGGAGTCAAAATAAACATAGAATTTGGGAACTTTCCCCCAACTAACTCCTCAATATTTTTCTCCTGCATTGATCGGAGGTGAGGTTTCATGATCATGGTTGGCATGACAACCCAAAGAAAGGAACCGATAGCGGGACTATTTTCTTTAGAAGATGTTTCTCACATTAAAAAGTAATACAACATATCTCTCTGCGTACCTTTGTTTATAAAACCGTATGGCCGGTTTGCCTTGTTTTTCGCAAATCTTTGCCCTTGTAAAGGCTTTATAAAGTAGGACAAATACTCCTCGGCTACTGGCCAACGAGGTGGAAGCCGATGGTCGGTCAACAAAGTTTTGTAAAATGCGGATCCGAGCATTGATGATGCAAAGTATTTGGATACATAGAATCATTACACATAATTTGTGATTTTACTTTGGATATCGATCCTTAATTCGGCCACCCGTTGTCGGTGTCAAAACCGGCGGATCTTGGGTAGGGGGTCCCGATCTGTGCGTCTAGGCTGATGGTAACAGGAAGCAAGGGACACAGATGTTTACCAGGTTCGGGCCCTCTCGATGGAGGTAAAACCCTACTTCCTGCTTGATTAATATTGAAGATATGGGTAGTACAAGAGTAGATCTACCACGAGATCGTAGAGGCTAAACCCTAGAAGCTAGCCTATGATGGTATGATTGTAATTGTGATCGGCCTTCTAAGGACCAACCTCTCCAGTTTATATAGACACCGGAGAGGGCTAGGGTTTATATGGAGTCGGTTACAAGGAAGGAAATACAATATCCGGATCGCCAAGCTTGCCTTCCACGCCAAGGAAAGTCCCATCCGGACACGGGTCGAAGTCTTGAGTCCTGTATCTTCACGCTTCAATAGTCCGAACGATTTATACAGTCCGGCTGTCCGGATACCCCCTAATCCAGGACTCCCTCAGTAGCCCCTGAACCAGGCTTCAATGACGATGAATCCGGCGCGCAGTCTTGTGTTTGACATTGCAGGGCGGCTTCCTCCTTCGAATACTCCAAAGTACCCGTTACGGCGAATAGTCCGGAACTCCATCAATGTTGTACTCCTTGGCTTCAGTGCCTCAATAATGACCATCTCCACATGTCGAACGAATGCAAGGAGCCGAGGTGTTTTTCTCATTTACCACCCTCAATCTTTTGGGCTGACCGCCTATTTGAAGAGACGGGGATTCTCAGATCCAAACCTCACTCTTCCCCCTCGAGCAAGCATCCAATAGAGCGCTCCGGAAAAACCATTCCAACATGGCCGGTCGTCACAGCTCTTCTGCTCGCTCTCCTCGCTCCAAGCCGGGGGACTGGGAAGAGTGTTCAGTTCCACATAGCCGTTTGATTGAGTTACAAATCCAAGGGTTTCTTCCACCAGCATTCATGGTCCCCGTCCGAAGAATAGCCACCTATAATGGCGGGGAGCAAGCGGAGAGATCTCTGAATCCATCTCCAGAGGAGCGGATATGCCTCATCCTGCATCTGCTAAGGGGCGTCGGGTTTCCTATCCACCCGTTCCTTCGCGGGCTCCTGGAGTTCTACGGCCTCCAGTTACACAATCTTACACCTGCCTCTATACTACACATAGCAGGGTACGTTGCCCTTTGCGAGCTATTTTTAGGCTACGAGCCTCACTTCGGGTTATGGAAGAGGTTGTTCTGCCTTGTCCCCATAACTGTGGAGAATCCCTATGTCAGGTGGGCGGGGCCGAAGTATGGAGCATTGCCAAGACCGGATACCTTTCCGGCACTCCCAAGAAGGCGCCAGAGAACTGGCCTTCGGAGTGGTTCTACATTGACGACGTTCCCCTTCCGGATCCAGTCCGGACAGGTCTCCCCCAGTTCAGTAACGCCCCGCCGAGGGCATGTTTAAGCTGGCGCCCCCGAGGCCCACAAGAGGAGGATACCAGGGAAATATATTACCTAATGAGCAGGATAAAGTTACTGGCCAACTCCGTACTGACGATAGTCGAGGTTATGGCAATATGCATAATACGGGGGGTGCAACCACTTCAATATCGGGGAAGCCCATGTGGCACTTCAGCGGGAAGATGATGCCACCCGCTGTGGCCGTAAGGGTCCGGACTCCGCCACTGCTCTGGCAAGGACATTGTCCGATTTATACAAAGGCGAAGAGGAGGAATTCCTTCACGTCAAACCGCGAGATGGATTCTCCATGTACAACTCTCCGAACTGGGTAAGTTGTCATTCCTTTCCCTACGTCACTTATTGTGGCATTCTTCGCTAAGATCATCTGCCTCGGTATTTCCGAGCAGGAATTGAGGAGGGTCGTAGAAGGAATCTCCAGCCCCTCCCCGCAGCCAGAGGACCCCGGAAGGGCCCTAGATCTAGGTCTCGAAGAAGATCCGGATATTACCGTGGAGCTTGTCAACGGGATATTTTATCAAGCAAGCTGCGATGGTGCCTTAGTGGCCATTACTGCTGACTATCCCGGACCGCTTCCTACGTCGCGCGTAAGCCAAGTCGAAAAACCCTATCCTCCGAAGAGGACTTCCTTCAGATGTCATGCCTTACCCTTGAAGTGTCGTGTTTTTGCAGAGACGACGGTCGGAGCGTGGGGCCGAGCCCCTAGGGACTCGTCAGCCAAGGGCGTCCGGATTGGGCGGACCCAAGACTTGTGTTGTGATTATGGTATTTTGAAGTATGACATCACCCTTTGTGTTCTAGCAGGAAGAGGAGCAGCCGGACTATATCCGGGGATCCTGCCAACCACGCCTCCACTAGCCGGATTCCAGAACCGGCTTCGAGAGCGGAGGTAGGAGCGGGGCCGACGCCGCATGGTTCTCCAACAGAGAATGCGGATATGCTCTCAGCCACGAATTCCGAAGTAGAGAGCGCCATGAATCACCGGCGCCACCGGCCGCATGCCAGAACAACATCTTTTCTGAAGAGGCATTTAACGCCTTCAATTCTGGAGACGCATACATCCGAGCTGCTCAAGGCGGGCTTGCCCAAGCGATGGACCAGTATACCAAAGATAAACGGGTAAGAAAATTTGATAAGCATGTGTAGCAGTAGCCCCTGAGACTTGAAAAAGTTGGAACAACTGTTTTAAGGATCAATTTATGCACAGGTCCTTGTAGATAAGAACGAGCAATTGTCTTGGGAGCTGGAGGAATGCAAGGCCGAACTAAGGGCCGCAGTTGCCAAGCTGGAGGAATCCTAGAAGCCCTCCTCTAGTAACAGTTGTCGCAATTGTACGGAGGTGCTACAATTAGTAAATGGCTGATATGACAAGTCTAACAGAAAATTCTGCAGACAATCCCGGGGTGAACCCGGAGGACGTAACAGAGGACGCATCGCATCTCAAAAGGCAGCTGGAGACTGGCGAGCGCATTCTTACGCGAGTTAGGCAGGAGAAGAACAATCTTCAAGATGCCAACGTCCAGCTGGACGTGGAGTTAAAAGATCTCCGCGCTCAGCTGGCGGACTCCGTGAAGGAGAACAAAAGGCTTCGACGCGGCATTTACGGTAAGTGCCTAGACGAACTGTAGTATATTTCGGCGAGGACGTATATTGAAAGGATTTTGCTTGCAGGACTGTTAACAGGTCGCCCTGAGGAGGAGATGCCCTCATCTACAAGTGATTTACTGCAAGACCTTTCGCAACTGCACGAGCGAGCTCTGCAAGTGATGCAGGGTGTAGCTCAGGCTTTGTGGCCACCAAGCTTGCTGCTGAATGGCATGTGGGAGCTCGTGGCTATGATGCCAGGAGCACGGCGGCGCTTCCGATTGTGGAAGATGTCCGCTTGCCGGCAAGGCGCAAGAGAAGCCTGGGCTATCGTGAAGACGCGCTACACCAAGCTGGGCCCGAACCATATGGCCGAAGTAGGACCGGCGAGGCCCGATGGGCAAGAAATTCCCATGAGTCTGGTATATGACCAGGTAGCATTAGCCGCAAAGTATTCTCAACAGGATTGTAAGCTAGATAGCCTGTTGGATGGTATAGAGGAGGAATATAGTCAGTCCAAGTGACTGTGTAATTCAATGGACATAAGTAGTCCCTAGCCGGATTAAAATCATTTGTCATGGCGGACCTTTTCACTTCAGCCCCCGGATCCTATAGTCCGAGGTGTGTGTGAATACCCACTCAGTTATACAAAACCGGGGTATGCGTTGACACCCCGGTTATAAGTGCTTGAACAGACAAGTACCCAACTAATTATGTTATATTAAATGGATAGTAAGAAACATCTTCCAGGGAGAATAGTTCCGTTAGGGGTTCCTTTCCCTGGGTAAGCATGCGGCAATGCACATGTTCGGAATGCGAACAATTGCGCATGATACAAAACTTCTGGGGATTTGCGTTATAATAAACGAATACATCTTTTGTTCACCGACTAAATATTCTCTTAAGGAAGCTAGCTTTCGGCTTCACCCAGTCTGAGGTACACATCCGGCTGAACCGGCAGTAACAATCACAGAGGTGCTCCCCTTATGCCCTAGCTGAACTAACGGGAACGTAGGGCATAAACACAAGAGCCAGGCAACTCAGGTTGGCAACAACTTAAGTCATATCGATGCATATAATGGTGAAGAAAAGGCACATATGGAAAAAGAATGCATATGTGACGGGCAAAAAGCCATGTGAGTAATTATTTTTAGCTTCCGTATAGGAAGCCCCCAGGTATTGCTTACACACTTAGTGCGGCCGAGTGATCCGGAAATCCGACCGTATTGAATACTTTGTGTGAAGAGAGAAAAAGGTCGAGAAAGGAAAACGGATGGAGCATAATTAAAAGGAGGGGTTAGGAGGCGAACATTGAGTTCGGCGTTAGGCATAGAATCTCGAGTCTGGCCGCGTTCCATGGGTTCGGCTCGAGTCTATTATCGGATGCATTACGTAAGCGGTACGCTCCTCCGGTGAGAACTTTGTCAATGACGAACGGACCCTCCCACTTGGGTTTGAGCTTGTCCTTCTTCTTCTCCGGTAGGCGTAGAACGAGCTCGCCAATACTGTAAGTTTTGGCCCGCACTTCTCTGCTTTGATATCGTCGAGCCTGCTGCTGATAGAATGCAAAGCGGGCTTTTGCGACTGAAGGAAATATGCCCTAGAGGCAATAATAAAGTTATTATTTATTTCCTTATATCATGATAAATGTTTATTATTCATGCTAGAATTGTATTAACCGGAAACATAATACATGTGTGAATACATAGACAAACAGATAAGTCACTAGTAAGCCTCTACTAGACTAGCTCATTAATCAAAGATGGTTATGTTTCCTAACCATAGACATGTGTTGTCATTTGATTAATGGGATCACCTCATTAGAAGAATGATGTGATTGACATGACCCATTCCGTTAGCTTAGCATTCGATCGCTTAGTATATTGCTATTGCTTTCTTCATGACTTATACATGTTCCTATAACTATGAGATTATGCAACTCCCGTTTACGGAGGAACACTTTGGGTACTACCAAACGTCACAACAATCTGGGTGATCATAAAGGAGTACTACAGGTGTCTCCAAAGGTACTTGTTGGGTTGGCGTATTTCGAGATTAGGTTTTGTCACTCCGATTATGGGAGAGGTATCTCTAGGCCTTCTCGGTAATACACATCACATAAGCCTTGCAAGCATTGCAACTAATGAGTTAGTTGTGAGATGATGTATTACGGAACGAGTAAAGAGACTTGCTAGTAACGAGATTGAACTAGGTATTGGATACCGACGATCGAATCTCGGCAAGTAACATACCGATGACAAAAGGAACAACGTATGTTGTTATGCGGTCTCGACCGATAAAGATCTTCAGAGAAAATGTAGGAACCAATATGGGCATCCAGGTCCGCTTATTGGTTATTGACCGGAGATGTGTCTCGGTCATGTCTACATTGTTCTCGAACCGTAGGGTCCGCACGCTTAAGGTTTCGATGACGGTTATATTATGAGTTTGTGTATTTTGATGTACGAAGGTTGTCTCGAGTCCCGGATATGATCACGGACATGACGAGGAGTCTCGAAATGGTTGAGACATAAAGATTAATATATTGGACGGATATATTTGGACACCGGAAAGGTTAGGAGAAGTTTGGAGCTCCGGAGGTTACGGAACCCCCGGAGGTATATGGGCCTTATTGGGCCCATGTAGGAGGAAGGAGAAGGAACAAGGGAGGCGCGCCCCAAGCCCAATCCGACTGGGGAAGGGGCCGGCCCCCTTTCCTTTCTCCTTCCCCTCTTCCTATTCCTACTACTAGTACTACTTCCTAATACTAGTACTCCTTCCTTCCCTCCAAATAAGATAAGGAAAAGAGAGGGAAACCTACTTGGAGTAGGTTTCCCCCTCCCTATGGCGCGCCCCCCTTGTGGCCGGCCACCTCCTCCCTCCCTCCTTTATATACGGGGTGGGGGGCACCCTAGAACACACAAGTTGATCCTTGAGATCGTTCCTTAGCCGTGTGCGGTGCCCCCTCCACCATATTCCACCTCGGTCATATCGAAGCGGTGCTTAGGCGAAGCCTGCGTCGGTGAAACATCAAGATCGTCACCACACCATCGTCTTGACGGAACTCCTCTCCCCGAGCTTTGCTTGGATCGGAGCCCGAGGAGCGCCATCATCGAGCTGAACGCGTGTGCCAAGAACTCGGAGGCGCCGGAGTAACGGGCGCTGGGATCGGCTGGATCGCGAGGAGAACGTCGACTACTTCCTCTACGTCATCATCGACTCGGAGGTGCGAATGGCAACCTTTGGGATCGGCAGGATCGCGAGGAGAACGTCGACTACTTCCTCTATGTTGTGATCGCTTCCGCTTTGGTCTCACGAGGGTACGTAGACAACACTCTCCCTTCTCGTTGCTATGCCATCACCATGGTCCCGTGTGTGCGTAGGAAAATTTTGAAATTACTACGTTCCCCAACGGTGGCATCCGAGCCAGGTTTTATGCGTTGATGTCATATGCACGAGTAGAACACAAGCGAGTTGTGGGCGATACAAGTCATACCGCCTACCAGCATGTCATACTTTGGTTCAGCAGTATTGTGAGATGAAGCGCCCGGACCGACATTACGCCAGACGCCACGGCGAGACTGGTTTCACCGTTCACGAGCACTCGTGCTTAAAGGTGGCTGGCGGGTGTCTGTCTCTCTCACTTTAGTTGAACCGAGTATGGCTACGCCCGTCCTTGAGAAGGTTAAACGGAGTCTATTTGACGAAGTATCGTTGTGGTTTTAATGCGTAGGTAAGAACGGTTCTTGCTCAGCCCGTAGCAGCCACGTAAAACTTGCAACAACAAAGTAGAGGACGTCTAACTTGTTTTTGCAGGGCATGTTGTGATGTGATATGGTCAAGACGTGATGCTATATTTTATTGTATGAGATGATCATGTTTTGTAACCGAGTTATCGGCAATCGGCAGGAGCCATATGGTTGTCGCTTATTGTATGAAATGCAAACGCCTGTAATTGCTTTACTTTATCACTAAGCGGTAGCGATAGTCGTAGAAGCAATAGATGGCGAAGCGACAACGATGCTACGATGGAGATCAAGGTGTCGCTACCGGTGATGATGGTGATCATGACGGTGCTTGAGATGGAGATCACAAGCACAAGATGATGATGGCCATATCATATCACTTATATTGATTGCATGTGATGTTTATCCTTTATGCATCTTATTTTGCTTTGATTGACGGTAGCATTTTAAGATGATCTCTCATTAAAATTATCAAGTAGTGTTCTCCCCGAGTATGCACCGTTGCCAAAGTTCGTCGTGCCGAGACACCACGTGATGATCGGGTGTGATAAGCTCTCGTCCATCTACAACGGGTGCAAGCCAGTTTGCACACGCAGAATACTCAGGTTATACTTGACGAGCCTAGCATATGCAGATATGGCCTCGAAACACGGAGACCGAAAGGTCGGCGTGAGTCATATAGTAGATATGATCAACATAAGATGTTCACCATTGAAAACTACTCCATCTCACGTGATGATCGGTTATGGTTTAGTTGATTTGGATCACGTGATCACTTAGATGACTAGAGAGATGTCTGTCTAAGTGGGAGTTCTTTAGTAATATGATTAATTAAAACTTAAATTTATCATGAACTTAGTACACGATAGTATTTTGCTTGTCTATGTTTATCAGAGATAGATGGCTCGTCTTTGTTGTTCCGTTGAATTTTAATGCGTTCCTTGAGAAAGCAAAGTTGAAAGATGATGGTAGCAATTACACGACTGGGTCCGTAATCCGAGGATTATCCTCATTCTTTGCACGTAAGAATTACGTCTGGAAGCACCGCTGGGTGCGAACTGCTGCGAGAACAACGCCCGAAGTTGTGAGCGTCTGGCGAGCAAAGTCGATGACTACTCTATAGTTCAAGGTGCCATGCTTTACGGCTTAGAACCGGGTCTTCAACGACGTTTTGAACGTCATGGAGCATATGAGATGTTCCAAGAGTTGAAGTTAATATTTCAAGCAAATGCGGATTGAGAGATATGAAGTCTCCAATAAGTTCTATAGCTGCAAGATGGAGGAGAACAGTTCACAAGGAGCACATACTCAAAATGTCCGGGTATAATAATCACTTAATTCAGCCGGGAGTTAATCTTCCGGATGATAGTGTCATTGATGTAATTCTCCAATCAACGCCACCAAGCTACAAGAGCTTCGTGATGAACTATAATATGCAAGGGATGACTAAGACAATTCTGAGCTCTTCGCAATGCTAAAAGTCATGGAGGTAGAAATCAAGAAAGAGCATCAAGTGTTGATGGTCAACAAGACCACTAGTTTCAAGAAAAGGGCAAAGGGAAGAAGAAGGGGAACTTCAAGAAGAACAGCAAACAAGTTGGTGCTCAAGGGAAGAAACCCAAGTCTGGACCTAAACCTGAAATCGAGTGCTTCTGCAAGCAGACTGGTCACTTTGGAAGCGGAACTGCCCCAAGTATTTGGCGGATAAGAAGGATGGCAAGGTGAACAAAGGTATATGTGATATACATGTTATTGATGTGTACCTTACTAGAGCTCGCAGAGCACTGGGTATTTGATCGGTTACATTGCTAATATTTGCAACGCGAAACAGGGACTACAGATTAAGCGAACACTGGCAAAGGACGAGGTGACGATGCGCGTGGGAAATGGTTCCAAAATCGATGTGATCGCGGTCGGCACGCTACCTCTACATCTGATCCGGACGATTCTAAATCGCAAACCGGATACGTGTTTTTGTTAAACGGTGGAGCTGTCAGTTGGTGCAGTTCTAAACAAAGCGTCGTGGCGGGATCTACATGTGAAGCGGAGTACATCTCGCCGAAGCAGCAAATGAAGGAGTGCGGATGAAAGAGTTCATTTCCGATCTAGGTGTTATACCTAGTGCATCGGGACCAATGAAGATCTTCTGTGACAATCTTTGGTGCAATTGCCTTGGCAAAGGAATCCAGATTTCACAAGAGGACCAAGCATATCAAGAGACGCTTCAATTCCATTCGGGACCAAGTCCAAGTGGGAGACATAGAGATTTGCAAAATACATACGGATCTGAACGTTGCAGACCCGTTGACTAAGCCTCTTCCACGAGCAAAACATGATCAGCACCAAGACTCCATGGGTGTTAGAATCATTCTTGAGTAATCTAGATTATTGACTCTAGTGCAAGTGGGAGATGAAGGAAATATGCCCTAGAGGCAATAATAAAGTTATTATTTATTTCCTTATATCATGATAAATGTTTATTATTCATGCTAGAATTGTATTAACCGGAAACATAATACATGTGTGAATACATAGACAAGCAGATAAGTCACTAGTAAGCCTCTACTAGACTAGCTCATTAATCAAAGATGGTTATGTTTCCTAACCATAGACATGTGTTGTCATTTGATTAATGGGATCACCTCATTAGAAGAATGATGTGATTGACATGACCCATTCCGTTAGCTTAGCATTCGATCGTTTAGTATATTGCTATTGCTTTCTTCATGACTTATACATGTTCCTATAACTATGAGATTATGCAACTCCCGTTTACGGAGGAACACTTTGGGTACTACCAAACATCACAACGTAATCGGGTGATCATAAAGGAGTACTACAGGTGTCTCCAAAGGTACTTGTTGGGTTGGCGTATTTCGAGATTAGGTTTTGTCACTCCGATTGTCGGAGAGGTATCTCTGGGCCTTCTCGGTAATACACATCACATAAGCCTTGCAAGCATTGCAACTAATGAGTTAGTTGTGAGATGATGTATTACGGAACGAGTAAAGAGACTTGCTAGTAACGAGATTGAACTAGGTATTGGATACCGACGATCGAATCTCGGGCAAGTAACATACCGATGACAAAAGGAACAACGATATGTTGTTATGCTTGATGCGACCGATAAAGATCTTCGTAGAAAATGTAGGAACCAATATGGGCATCCAGGTCCCGCTATTGGTTATTGACCGGAGATGTGTCTCGGTCATGTCTACATTGTTCTCGAACCGTAGGGTCCGCACGCTTAAGGTTTCGATAGCGGTTATATTATGAGTTTGTGTATTTTGATGTACGAAGGTTGTTGAGTCCGGATATGATCACGGACATGACGAGGAGTCTCGAAATGGTTGAGACATAAAGATTAATATATTGGACGGATATATTTGGACACGGAAAGGTTAGGAGAAGTTTGGAGCTCCGGAGGTTACGGAACCCCCGGGAGGTATATGGGCCTTATTGGGCCCATGTAGGAGGAAGGAGAAGGAACAAGGGAGGCGCGCTTCAAGCCCAATCCGAATTGGGGAAGGGGGCCGGCCCCCCCTTTCCTTTGCGATTTGGCGTGGTCCGTAGCCCCCAGAGTACGGAGTCGAGCTCCTCGGCCCAGTGCGTATCCGACTCTCTCAGGGATCGTACTAGTCTGGGTTTGATGCCGCTCACGATGAGACCATTTGCCCGCTCTACCTGGCCGATGCGAGTGAGGACGTCCGCCGCTTGATTGTTTTCTCGAGCCACATGGTGGAATTCGAGCCCCTTGAACTGAGCTGACATTTTGATGACGGCATTACGGTAGGCCGCCATTTTCAGGTCCTTGGCATCAAAATCTCCATTTATTTGTGATATTGCGAGGTTTGAATCCCCGCGCACTTCTAGGCGTTGAATGCCCATAGAGACTGCCATCCGAAGACCGTGCAACAGAGCCTCGTATTCGGTTGCATTGTTGGAGTCTGTGTATAATATTTGGAGGACGTACTGGACCGTGTCTCCGGTGGGAGACATCAGGACTACCCCTGCTCCCAATCCGGCCACCATTTTAGAGTCGTCGAAGTGCATGATCCAGTTTGAGTATGCGCCGTACTCTTCAGGGAGTTCGGCTTCTATCCATTCGGCGACGAAGTCAGCCAATACCTGCGACTTGATGGCCCGCCGAGGTTTGTATGTTCTGTCGAACGGAAGGAGCTCAATTACCCATCTGGCAATCCGGCCCGTAGCATCGCGGTTATTTATTATGTCATTTAGTGGTACTTCGGAGGCCACCGTAATCGAACACTCTTGAAAGTAGTGTCTTAGCTTCCGGGATGCCATGAACACCGTGTATGCTATTTTTTGATAGTGTGGGTATCGGGATTTGCATGGGGTTAGGACCGTGGACACGTAGTAAACCGGCTTCTGGAGCGGGTATTTGTATCCGTCAGCCTCCCATTCAACGACGAGCACTGCACTTACAACTTGATGCGTTGCAGCTATGTACAGCAGCATAGGTTTGTCGATATTCGGCGCTGTTAGTACTGGATTACTGGACAATAAGGTCTTTATTTCATCCAGTCCGGCCGCAGCTGCATCCGTCCACACGAAGTGTTCGTACCAAGAAGGCGGTAAAGAGGTAATGCCTTTTCTCCTAACCTGGAGATAAAGCGGCTTAGAGCAGCCACGCATCCGACTAGTTTCTGGATGTGCTTGAGGTCTATTGGTATAGCCAACTATGACAGAGCTCGGATTTTTGCCGGATTCACTTCAATTCCTCTATTGGAAACGATGAAGCCGAGTAGTTTCCCTGAGGGGACACCAAAAACTCATTTTTCTGGTTTCAGCTTGATGTCGTATGTCCGGAGATTGTCGAATGTAAGCCTCAAGTCATCTATCAGGGTTTCGACGTGTCTTGTTTTTATGACCATGTCGTCCACGTATGCCTCCACTGTTTTGCCGATTTGCTTTTCCAGGCATGTTTGAATCATGCGTTGGTAGGTTCTTGGCGTTCTTAAGCCGAAAGGCATAGTGTTGAAGCGAAAGGGCCATATGGTGTTATGAAAGCTGTTTCCACTTGGTCGACTCGCCATCTTTATTTGATGGTATCCGGAGTATCGTCGAGGAAACACAACAGTCGTGTCTCTGTGGCATCAATGATTTGATCGATGCGAGGGAGGGGAAAGGTATCCTTGGGGCAAGCCTTGTAGAGGTCTTTGAAGTCGACACATAGGCGCGAGGATTTGTCCTTCTTTGGTACCATTACCAGGTTTGCCAACCAATCCGGATGCTTGATATCTCGGATGAATCCGGCCTCGAGTAGTTTGGCTAGCTCTTCCCCCATGGCCTGCCGTTTGGGCTCCGAAAACCGTCTTAGAGTTTGCTTGACCGGTTTGTATCCTTTTAGTATATTGAGGCTGTGTTTGGCCAATCTGCGTGGGATGCCTGGCATGTCCGATGGGTGCCAGGCAAAGATGTCCCAATTTTCGCGTAAGAAGTCTCGCAATGCGGCGTCCATCGCGGGGCTCAGCTGTGTCCCGACGGAAGCTGTCTTCGTGGGGTCCGTTGGATGGACTTGGAATTTGACTATCTCATCTGCGGGTTTAAATGAGGTGGACTTGGGTCGCTTGTCGAGTATCACGCCGTCCCTGTCCATGGTGGCACGCGACGTTGTTAGTTCTCCGGCTGCTAGGGCCTCAGATAATGCCTCCAGGGCTAGTGGTGCGGTTTTGTTTTCGGCGCGAAGTGCGACGTCCGGATTACTGGCTAGAGTGATGATTCCATTGGGCCCGGGCATTTTAAGCTTCATGTACCCGTAATGGGGTATAGCTTGAAAGCTTGCAAACGCGTCCCGCCCTAAAAGGGCGTGGTATCCGCTGCTAAAAGGGGCCACTTGGAATGTGATTTCTTTGGACCTATAATTTTCCGGGGTGCCGAATACCACGTCAAGTGTGATTTTTCCTACACACCGCGCTTCCCGACTAGGGATAATTCCCCTGAAGGTTGTGCCGCTTTGTTCAGTGCGGCCTTTGTCAATTTCCATTTTGCTGAGTGTATCTTCATAGATCAAGTTTAATCCGCTTCCGCCATCCATGAGCACTTTAGTGAGCCGAAATCCGTCCACGATTGGGCTGAGAACCAGAGCGGCTGGTGCCCAGACAGTCCGGGATCGAGGTTTGTCACTGGCATTAAAAGTTATAGAAGTGTCGTTCCAGGGGTTTATTTTGGCCATATGGAAAATTTCCGTGGAGTTTCGATGAGCTCGCTTGCGCCTATTGTTTGAGGCAAAAGTCTCGAAGACTGTTAGTACCGTATTGTGCTCGTTGGCAGGATGTTGTTCCGTAAGAAGGTCCTCGCCACTTTTTGCAACCTGCCGGAGTATCCAACATGCCCTAAGGCTATGAGTTGGTGCTGTGTCCAGAGTGTCGTGGAGTTTACATGGCCCATTGAGCCATTTTTTCAATACGGTTCCACGCCCTGGGGTGGGCTTTGGTTTCTTGGGGATTGGATCGGCCGACTTACGAGAGTTCGCCCGTTTAGTTCGGACAAAGGCTTTGGTGAAAACCGGACTGTCCCAAAATTCAGCTTGAATTTTCCAGACACTTTCCATCGCACAGTAATTTTGTACTATGATTGCTAAGTCCGCAAAGCGTACTATGTCATGGCGACTTATAGCATTAAGGATTCCTTTGTCCGTGCAGTTTTTGCAGAAGAGCGAGACTACGTCCCCCTCGTGGCGGTCCTAGACTTTGTTTAGCGCAAGGAGGAATCTGGCCCAGTAATGATGCACTGTCTCCTGGGGCTCTTGCCTGATATGGGAGAGACGATTTAAGTCCGCATGGGTGGTTATAGCCGAATCCGGATTCTGATCCGATCTAGCAGCCCGGGGCATGGAAGCTTCCGAGTTCAACAGCTCGGGATTCGGGACGCTGCCCAATTTCTCCGGCCCAGTGCCCGGTTCTAACTCTGGGACCCAGGTCATATTATCCCCCGGGCTGGTGTCCGGCTCCGGGAGCTCGGCGATCCGGACATAATTCATCCTCAAAATAGAGGGATACTCCTTGTGCGGTTCCTCCGATACCGCTATCTCATGGGTGGTCAAGGGATTTAATGTCCCGTTGGTCGGGTTTAAGCCCGATCTGGTCATAGTCCGTTCACGACTCTAAAGCGACGATGCGATCCAAGAGCTCATTAAGAGAAGAGAGCTCTATCGGATCCATCTGCTCGGGCGAAGTTCGAATTGATGTGAAGTTTATGCGTGATGACCCGAGAGGCCATCGTCGGCGCGACAGCCGATGGGGCGGCCATGACGAAGCCGCCTAGTCGGAGAGTTTGGCCTACAGCCAGAGCTCCCCCCGTGGTAATTTTGTCCCTGACGACGAGACGAGCCATCGAGCCTTGCGGCGACGACACAGAGGAACTCTCAATGAAAGCACCAATGTCGGTGTCAAAACCGACGGATCTCGGGTAGGGGGTCCCGATGCGTATGCGTCTAGGCCGATGGCAACAGGAAGCAAGGGACACAGATGTTTACCTGTGTTCTGCCCTCTCGATGGAGGTAAAACCCTACTTCATGCTTGATTAATATTGAAGATATGGGTAGTACAAGAGTAGATCTACCACGAGATCGTAGAGGCTAAACCCTAGAAGCTAGCCTATGATGGTATGATTGTAATTGTGATCGGCCTTCTAAGGACCAACCTCTCTGGTTTATATAGACACCGGAGAGGGCTAGGGTTTACATGGAGTCGGTTACAAGGAAGCAAATACAATATCCGGATCGCCAAGCTTGCCTTCCACGCCAAGGAAAGTCCCATCCGGACACGGGTCGAAGTCTTGGGTCTTGTATCTTCACGCTTCAATAGTCCGGACAATGTATACAGTCCGGCTGTCCGGATACCCCCTAATCCAGGACTCCCTCACCCGTGCCCACATTAAGGCTCGGGGGCTACTGGGCTTCGTGCTTATTATTTACAAATATTAAAGGGGTACATCGATCCTCGATGCAGTGTTGCCACCCGACCGGTTGTCTGGGGGCTCTTGCATTGACAATCCAATGCGTAAAATTTAAAGTGCAATATAGTTTTCGAGGAGATTATTATCCTCAGGTTGGTCGGCCGCACCCAACCTGAGTCTCGAGGACTTTGCACACCGCGTTTCTATTCCTAAATATGTTGCTGAGCTGGGAATTGATCCTCAGGCTGATTTTATGAATCGACCTAAGTCTCAGAGGCCACTAGGGTCAGCGGTTTGATTTTTTCCTTCAGGTGCATCCCGGATATTAGGCCAACACGCACCTTGAGGGCTACTGGATATACATCTCAGCAGAGATTACATTGCACAATTTGAGATTAAAATCAGCCCATGGACGAGGTTGTGTACTACCTCGGATACAGTCCGGCGTTGGTGCTCGACTACAATAGACACCCCAGAAGCAGTCCGGCATAAAGTTTGGACGCCAGTGGTTGGATCCGTAGAGGGCATTTCTGGCATTAAGCTCGGCTAAAACTCCTTCGACTTTTTTGAGCCAAGGTGATCTATGACACCTCGGATATAGTCCGGTGTTGGAGCTCGGATACTCTCCGGCGTTGGAGTTTGGATTCAGTCCGGAGTTGGAGCTTGGATACAGTCCGGTGTTGGTTCTCAGCTGCAAAAGATACCTCAAATGCAGTCCGGCGTTGGAGCTCGGATGCAAGAGGACACCGCCGCACGGGGACAACTTCGAATCCAAGGTGGGCGTAAAAATAACAAGGCATTGATAAAGGCTGGAAACTTAAAGGGGCTCCTCGGATACCCGACGTGTAAACTCTTCGGATGCACTTTGGCGATCCTCAAGATCGAAGATGGAAAGATCTGTTGAACCAGTTTTCAAGACCGACGACCGAAGATGAAGAACAGTTCGGAAGAATTGAGGAGCGTCCCCAACTTGAAGACCGGTTCAGGGGGTTACTAACGGTGTCCTGGACTAAGGGGTACTCACCACGTCGTCTCCGGTCAGTTAGATTGGGCCGAGAACTCCCATGGCCGTATACTCATGGGCCAGTTCGGACAGCCCTTGCCGCATACAAGGAAGACTCCACAAGACTTGACGCCCAAGACAAGGACTCTCCTAAACCCTAGGCCTCTGGTGTCTTATATAAACCGAGGCCAGGCTAGTCAATAGAGCTCACATATTCATTACTACAATCTCATGGTAGATACGTGTACTCTGTACTATACCCATATGAAAACATTCAAAAGCAGCATGTAGGGTATTATCTCATCAAGAGAGCACGAAGCTGGGTAAAACCCCGTGTCCATGTTACCATCGCTCCAAGATGCCTAGCTTAGGACCCCTACTACGAGATACGCCGGATATTGAACCAACAAGTGCTACGCCAGGAGTATACGACGAGTGGCCGGATGTCAGGCCCATGTGTACCGGTTTCCGAGCGACAACCAGTAGTTAGTTTAGGTTCACGCTAGTGCGAGAGAGGGATACGAACTGACGCCTCAAGAAGTACTACATTATGTATGATGATACATGTCATGTAACTTGTATAGCTATATCATGATTATGATGTGATGACATGATTTGTGTTGAATGATATGATGAGGCTATTATGTGTATGATATGATGAGCATATTGCATGTTTATGATATGGTTAGAATAATGTATACTACATATCCTATATCTAGACCGGATCCTTTTTTGTGGATTTTTAGAGTTTTCCCTGCAGTAAAAATCGGGCCAATCAGGTGTTGACACACCAATTAGTGGGGGACCTGGCCGTGTAAGTCTTTGGGTGCGTTTTGTGATTATGGCTTAGATTCAGGTCATTCTCTTTGCCAGCCTGTGCTCTGGCATGGCCACGTGACGGGTTTCCTTATATTTGAATCTGATGATTGACACGTTCAGCTATTTATTTTTGTATTAGGCGGTGCCGCTTACCGCTGCTTCTGGGCGCCGCTTTCAACGGGCATACTAGATATTTTGCTTGCCGTAAATACGTGTCCGGTTTCCCAGTTTGTGCTGGCCTGTTTAGGTATTGCCATGTTTTCTACTTGGTTTGATTTTTGATTGATAGTCAGCCACGTGCATGTCGTGTGCAGTTTAGAGGCGGTACCGCTACGATGGTGTTTTCTCGATGCTACTTTGGTCTGCTTCCTTCCTGCACTTTTCCCCCCTCAGGGGCACTATATATATATATATATATATATATATATATATATATATATATATATATATATATATATATATATATATATATATATATATATATATATATGTGATGCACCCTGATGTTTCTATATGTCCTGCGTGTGGTGCTATCTGGTCGTTATTAGTGATGGTCCATGATGGTTCTGGTCGCGGGGGTTCCCGTCGTATGGGTCATCCGCCTGGAATTCTAGCGGCCGTTATTAACCGTGTGCGTAATGGTGAAAGGTCTGTTGTTGCTCGAGGTCGTGCTGCATATAGGGTCGAGGCTGCTGTTGGTGATCAATCGTCGGGTGGTCATCCATCACGTCGGGGCCTTCGTGCGGTCCGTCGTCCCATGGGTCCTGCCGTTGCAGGTCTGTCTGGCCCTTATTATGTGTTATTTCCCTTTTTCTATAGTTGTTGTTTATTTATATGATTCTTCGATTGTTATTTATAGGGGCTGGACCTAGAGCTGAGAATTTGTCTGCTGATGAATTATGCCGTCGACATCAGGAGATTTGTCTGGGAAAGCGTCCCGTTGATCCCACAGTTGGTAAGTATGTGTTCTACTGCTTTGTTTGGTTAATATTGGCACTTTTGTTTTAAGCATTACTGATTTATTTTATTGTTTTTTAGGTCATCCTGCTATTTCTTTTGCATGTTCGTCGCATGTGTTCCATGGTAATTGTTTTGCATGGATTATGTTTTTGTATTGATATTTGCAATTAGTTTTAGTTTTATTCTTTCTGTTTAGGTGGTTCTTCAGAAGTATCTGGTTGTCCAGTCGTGGAGCGGTCTGTTGTTTCTTCTGTTACTCCCCTAGGTGTGTCTGATGTTATCTTTTGTGTTTGCTTTTTTTGCCTAGATAATTACTTTTTCTATTTTTTAGTAGGAACAGATGTTGTTCATGAGGCTATTCATGTGGGGGAGAATTTTCTTGGAGGTTCTATGCCCGCAGCTGATCACCCTATGGGTCCAGTCATGGTTAGACGACCGCGGGTGGTTCCGTTGCGTAATATGGGTTCTCGCTACAGGCCTACTCCTCTTGGTGAGATTATGTTGTGTGTTGGTGGCTCCTTATTTTATGTTCCGTACATGATGTTTGTTCTAGATTTTGATTTTCATTTTGCTTTTGTTGTTTGTAGTATTGGCTACTCCTATCATTGAGCGCTCTGACATTTTACGTAACCGGTATAAGCGGAAATTGATACGGGCATATCGGTCGGGGAGGAAGAAAGATTGTTTTTACAATATTATTACTCATATTTCTATTTGCATGGTTGTTTCACATGTGGAATTTTGTTAATGTGATCTACTGTGCAGTGCGCGGAATGGAACCTCCTCTGCCAAAGGATTTTATCCTTCTGCTGAAAAGTATGTTTGTATGTGATTTCCAGATTCTTGATTGTTGATATTGTTATTTATTTAATTACTATTTTAGTGGTGCTGATTTTATTTTCTAAAATTATGTGGTGATATAAGTATGTTCGTACTTGATTTCCAGTTTCATGACTATTGAGATTTTATTATTAATTTGTTTACTATTTTAGTGGTGCTGATTTTACTCTCTAAAATTATGTTGTGGTGTGTTGCAGCTACATGTATAGGCCGTTCATATTATGATGGACCAGAATTCAGTTGTCAAAAGTGTGGTGCTTTTTATTGTTTTCGTGAAGGAACTACACACCATGCGGACGCTAATGCTCGGGAACCCGTTTACACATGTTGTTGCTGTGGTGGTAAAGTTTCATTGCCTAAGTTTCGTGATTGGCCATCTCCATTGGATAGTTTAATGAGGTTCGATGGAGGGGCAATGTCGTTGAAGTGTCACGGCAGATGTCCTCATGGAAGGACTTAGTTGTGAGAACATTGCGACGAGGTTAGCTTAAAGGGGTTAAACGGGACAAAGGACATGAGGAGTTTATACTGGTTCGGCCCCTTGCGGTGAAGGTAAAGGCCTAATCCAGTTTGAGGTGGTATTGCTAGGGTTTCGATTACCAGGGAGCAAACACACTTTGCCTGGCTCTCGAGTTGTTGTTTCTCGCCTTAAGCCGCTGTCGGGTCGTCCCCTTATATACATGGGTTGACACCCTGCGGCCTACAGAGTCCCGACCGGCTCATACAATGTGTCCGGCTCGATGATTTATCTTACTTGCCTTGCATTACAAGTCTACGCATACATGGCGGTTTACACTTATGGGCATTAAGCCACCTTCGGGTTTGGCCCTTTAACAAGCCTGTCTTATGAACCTCCATCTTTAATATACTCTTGGGCTTCATTTAGATGAACCGCCATAAGGATGACCCGGCCCCTCCTGGGCGGGTCATATCTGATAGTCATATCCCCAACATTAGGCCCTAGGTTGATTTGAACTTGTTCATGTTAATCTTCAACACTTAGAAAAAAATCCTTCTTCATCTTACTGTGAAACATTGTAACCCGCCATGACATCATCTCCGGAAATTGTGGTAACCCGTCGTGACATCACCTATAATTAATACTACACAGAACCCAAGCCTTAATAAATCTCTTTCTTTACTGACCCTCCGAAACTCGAGGCGCCCGCGCCGTCGCACATCCATTTTCTTATGTCCTCGATTCTCGCGCATGCCACTTATCCTTCTCCCTTTATAAATAGGGCCACGGGTTCACTTCCCATTCTTCCCCTTTCTTTCTCGCCTTGTTCTTCCTCCTCGCGACGCTCCAGTGTGCCCGAGCTCCGCCGTCGTCAACCTTTGTCTCCTGCCTCGACTCCGGCCGCTGCATCACACTGAACGATCCAGAACACCGCGGCGCCTCTCCGCTGTCTCATCAGCATCAGTAAGTCTTCTCTCCTTATCTTCATAGATTTGTGTTAGGGTCTCGGTGTTCATCAGTGTTCGTCACTGCCCTTCCTTCTCCTTGCTTAGATTCATAGTTTGGATCCGAAAAACTACACAAATCTTGCGCGGTAGCAGTTTTAGCGCTTGGTTTTGATACCAGAATACATCCCCATTGCAAATAGATCTCATCTGGACATCCCCACTTTTCGTCCACCGGTGCTTTAAATTTAAATTTTATTTCATTTTTCTGAACGGCTGCAGATCCAATCTCATAGCTTCAACCTATGAAACCTGTTTGTCCAACACTTAGTAGAATTTTGCTCTTTGTCAGATCTTGAATACATGTACGTGTCATGGCAGCTTACATGTCCGGCTTACAATTACTCATATATCATTAGTCCTCACTTAAGCCGCCATTCTGAATATATACTGTAACTGCCGGCAATATTTCCCTTCCCTGCTGGCAATATTTTCCTTCCCTTTAGGCTTTCTCTCTTCACAATGCCACCAAAAATATTCTATGCGTGCAATTGGGTTCCCTCTATTGTCACTGAGGGCACACTCAAGGATTTTATCAAAGTTGGGTACTTGCCCACAAAGAGTATGATGCATTATCATGCTCCTGAACCGGGCGAAGAAAGACCTTAGCCAAAGGATGGCGAAGTCATTGTATTCACTGATCACATGAACCGGGGCTTCTCACCACCCGGCTCTAAGTTTTTCCGAGATGTTCTGCACTTCTTCCAACTTCATCATCAAGACATCGGACCCAACTCCATGTCAAATATCTGCAACTTTCAAGTGTTCTGCGAAGTATACCTTCAAGAGGAGCCCAGCGTCGATCTCTTTAGAGAATATTTTTATTTGAACCACCAGACTGAGTTCACGAACGGGCCTAATGACCCACAAGTATAGGGGATCGCAACAGTTTTCGAGGGTAGAGTATTCAACCCAAATTTATTGATTCGACACAAGGGGAGCCAAAGAATATTCTCAACTATTAGCAGTTGAGTTGTCAATTCAACCACACATGGATAACTTAATATCTGCAGCAAAGTATTTAGTAGCAAAGTAATATGGAAGTAACGGTAACGATAACAAAAGTAGTATTTTTGGGTTTTATAGTAATTGTAACAGTAGCAACGGAAAAGTAAATAAGCGAAGAACAATACGTGAAAAGCTCATAGGCATTGGATCGGTGATGGAGAATTATGCCGGATGCGGTTCATCATGTAACATTCATAACATAGGGTGACACAGAACTAGCTCCAATTCATCAATGTAACGTAGGCATGTATTCCGAATATAGTCATACGTGCTTATGGAAAAGAACTTGCATGACATATTTTGTCCTACCCTCCCGTGGCAGCGGGATCCTAACGGAAACTAAGGGATATTAAGGCCTCATTTTAATAGAGTACCGGACCAAAGCATTAACACATAGTGAATACATGAACTCCTCAAATTAAGGTCATCACCGGGAGTGGTCCCGATTATTGTCACTTCGGGGTTGCCGGATTATAACACATAGTAGGTGACTATAGACTTGCAAGATAGGATCAAGAACTCACATATATTCATGAAAACATAATAGGTTCAGATCTGAAATCATGGCACTCTGGCCCTAGTGACAAGCATTAAGCATAGTAAAGTCATAGCAACATCAATCTCAGAACATAGTGGATACTAGGGATCAAAACCTAACAAAACTAACTCGATTACATGATAAATCTCATCCAACCCATCACCGTCCAACAAGCCTACGATGGAATCACTCACGCACGGCGGTGAGCATCATGAAATTGGTGATGGAGGATGGTTGATGATGATGATGGCGACGGATTCCCCTCTCCGGAGCCCCGAACGGACTCCAGATCAGCCCTCCCGGGAGGTTTTAGGGCTTGGCGGCGGCTCCGTATCGTAAAACGTGATGAATCCTTCTCTTTGATTTTTTTTCTCCCCGAAAGTGAATATATGGAGTTGGAGTTGAGGTCGGTGGAGCGTCAGGGGGCCCACGAGGCAGGGGGCGCGCCCTCAACCCTTGTGGACAGGTGGAGGCCCCCCTGACGTGGATTCTTCTTCCAGTATTTTTAATATTTTCCAAAATTATGTTCTGTGGAGTTTTAGGTCATTCCGAGAACTTTTGTTTCTGCACATAAATAACACCATGGAAAGTCTGCTGAAAACAGCGTCAGTCCGGGTTAGTTCCATTCAAATCATGCAAGTTAGAGTCCAAAACAAGGGCAAAAGTGTTTGGAAAAGTAGATATGACGGAGACGTATCAACTCCCCCAAGCTTAAACCTTTGCTTGTCCTCAAGCAATTCAGTTGATAAACTGAAAGTGATAAAGAAAAACTTTTACAAACTCTGTTTGCTCTTGTTGTTGTAAATATGTAAAGCTAGCATTCAAGTTTTCAGAAAAGATTATGACTAACCACATTCAAAATAACTCTTAGGTCGCATGTTTACTCATATCAATGGCATAATCAACTAGCGAGCGATAATAATAAATCTCGGATGACAACACTTTCTCAAAACAATCATGATATGATATAACAAGATGGTATCTCGCTAGCCCTTTCTGAGACCGCAAAACATAAATGCAGAGCACCTTTAAAGATCAAGGACTGACTAGACATTGTAATTCATGGTAAAAGAGATCCAGTCATAGTCATACCCAATATAAATTAATAGTAATGAATGCAAATGACAAAGGTGCTCTCCAGATGGTGCTTTTAATAAGAGGGTGATGACTCAACATGAAAGTAAATAGATAGACCCTTCGCAGAGGGAAGCAGGGATTTGTAGAGGTGCCAGAGCTCGATTTTAAAGCAGAGATAAATAATATTTTGAGCAGCATACTTTCATTGTCAACATAACAACCAAGAGATGGCGATATCTTTCATGCTACACACATTATAGGCGGTTCCCTAACAGAATGGTAAAGTTTATACCCCCCCCCTCCACCAACAAGCATCAATCCATGGCTTGCTCGAAACAACGAGTGCCTCCAACTAACAACAGTCCCAGGGGGAGTTTTGTTTGCAATTATTTTGATTTGATTTGCTTAAAGCATGGGACTGGGCATCGGTGACCAACCATTTTCTCGTGAGTGAGGAGCGGAGTCCACTCCTCTTGAGAATAACCCGCCTAACATGGAAGATACGGACAGCCCTAGTTGATACATGAGCTATTCGAGCATACAAAACAAAATTTCATTTGAAGGTTTAGAGTTTGGCACATACAAATTTACTTGGAACGGCAGGTAGATACCGCATATAGGTGTTGGGGAACGCAGTAATTTCAAAAAATTTCCTACGATCACGCAAGACCATGGTGATGGCATAGCAACGAGAGGGGAGAGTGTCCGTCCACGTACCCTCGTAGACCGAAAGCGGAAGCGTTATAACAACGCAGTTGATGTAGTCAGCACGTCTTCACGATCCGACCGATCCAAGCACCGAACGCACGGCACCTCCGAGTTACGCACACGTTCAGCTCGATGACGATCCCGGACTCCGATCCAGCAAAGTGTCGGGGATGAGTTCCACAAGACGACGGCGTGGTGACGATGTTGATGCTCCACCGACGCAGGGCTTCGCTTAAGCTCATGACGATATGACTTCTCCGCGCAGGCTTCGCCTAAGCTCTCTGACGATATGACCGAAGTGTAATATGGTGGAGGGGCACCGCACACGGCTAAGGAACGATCCGTAGATCAACTTGTGTAGCCTGGGTGCCCCCCGCCTGTATATAAAGGAGCCAAGGGGAGGTGGCGGCCCAAGGGGGAGGCGCAAGGAGTCCTACTCCTCCGGGAGTAGGACTCCCTCCAATCCTAGTTGGATTAGGATTCTGAGGGGAAAGAGAGAGAGGGGCGGCCCACCTTTCCTAGTCCTAATAGGACTAGGGGAAGGGGGCCACGCCACCTAGGGCTGGCCCTCTCTCCTTTCCACTAAGGCCCACTATGGCCCATGTAGTTCCGGGGGTTCGGTAACCTCCGGTACTCAAGAATTTCGATTTCACTCGGAACCCTTCCAAGTCCAAACATAGGCTTCCAATATATCAATCTTTATGTCTCGACCATTTCGAGACTCCTCGTCATGTCCGTGATCACATCCGGGACTCGAACAAACTTCGTGCATCAATACTTATAAACTCATTATGAACTGTCATCGAACGTTAAGCGTTGCGGACCCTACGGGTTCGAGAACTATGTAGACATGACCTAGAACCATTCTCGGTCAATAACCAATAGCGGAACCTGGATGCCCATATTGGTTCCTACATATTCTACGAAGATCTTTATCGGTCAAACCGCATAACGACATACGTTGTTCCCTTTGTCATCGGTATGTTACTTACCCGAGATTCGATCGTCGGTATCCAATACCTAGTTCAATCTCGCTATCGGTAAGTCTCTTTACTCGCTCCGTAATACATCATCTCACAACTAACTTATTAGTTGTAATGCTTGCAAGGCTTAAGTGATGTGCATTACCGAGAAGGCCTGGAGATACCTCTCCGACAATCGGAGTGACAAAACCTAATCTCGAAATACGCCAACCCAACAAGTACCTTTGGAGACACCTGTAGTACTCCTTTATAATCACCCGATTACGTTGTGGACGCTTTGGTAGTACCCAAAGTGTTCCTCCTAAAGCGGAGTTGCATAATCTCATAGTTATAGGAACATGTATAGGTCATGAAGAAAGCATTAACATACTAAACGATCAAGTGTTAAGCTAACGGAATGGGTCATGTCAATCAGATCATTCTACTAATGATGTGACCTTGTTAATCAAATAACAACTCCTTGTTCATGGTTAGGAAACATAACCATCTTTGATTAACAAGCTAGTCAAGTAGAGGCATACTAGTGACATCTTGTTTTGTCTATATATTCACACATGTATTATGTTTCCGGTTAATACAATTCTAGCATGAATAATAAACATTTATCATGAAATAAGGAAATAAATAATAACTTTATTATTGCCTCTAGGGCATATTTCCTTCAGTCTCCCACTTGCACTAGAGTCAATAATCTAGTTCACATCATCATGTGATTCAACACTAATTTTCACATCTGTATGTGATTAACACCCATAGTTCACATCGTCATGTAACCAACACCCAAAGGGTTTACTAGAGTCAATAATCTAGTTCACATCGCTATGTGATTAACACCCAAAGAGTACTAAGGTATGATCATGTTTTGCTCGTGAGAGTAGCTTAGTCAACGGGTCTGTCACATTGAGCCGTATGTATTTTGCAAATATTCTATGTCTACAATGCTCGCATTTGAGCTACTCTAGCTAATTGCTCCCACTTTCAATATGTATCCAGATTGAGATTTAGAGTCATCCGGATCATTGTAAAAGCTTGCACCGATGTAACTCTTTACGACGGGCTCTTTTATCACCTCCATAATCGAGAAATATTTCCTTAGTCCTCACTAAGGATGTTCTTTGACCAATGTCCGATGATCTACTCCTAGATCACTATTGTACTCCCTTGCCAAATTCAGAGCAAGGTATACAATAGGTCCGGTACATAGCATAGCATACTTTATAGAACCTATGACTGATGCATAGGGAATGACTTTCATTCTCTTTCTATCTTCTCATTGTGGTCGGGCATTGAGTCTTACTCAATCTTATACCTTGCAACACAGGCAAAAAACCTTTCTTTGCCTGATCCATTTTGAATTTTTTCAAAATTTTATCAAGGTATGTGCTTTGTGAAAGTCCAATTAAGCGTCTTGATCTATCTCTATAGATCTTGATGCCCAATATGTAAGCAGCTTCACCGAGGTCTTTCATTGAAAAACTTTTATTCAAGTATCCTTTTATGCCATCCAGAAATTCTATATCATTTCCAATTAATAATATGTCGTCCACATATAATATCGTAAATGCTCTGAGCTCCCACTCACTTTCTTGTAAATACAGGCTTCTCCAAAAGTCTCAAAAACCCATATGCTTTGATCACATTATCAAAGCGTTTATTCCAACTCCGAGAGGCTTGCACCAGACCATAAATTGATCGTTGGAGCTTGCACACTTTGTTAGCACCTTTTGGATCGACAAAACCTTACGGTTGCATCATATACAACTCTTCTTCTAGAAATCCATTCAAGAATGCAGTTTTACATCCATTTGCCAAATTTCATAATCATAAAATGCGGCAATTGCTAACATGATTCGGACAGACTTAAGCATCGCCACGGGTGAGAAAGTCTCATCGTAGTCAACCCTTGAACTTGTCGAAAACCTTTCGCAACAAGTCGAGCTTTATAGACGGTTATATTACCATCGGCGTCAGTCTTCTTCTTAAAGATCCATTTATTTTCAATGGCTTGCCGATCATCGGGCAAGTCAACCAAAGTCCATACTTTGTTCTCATACATGGATCCCATCTCAGATTTCATGGCTTCCAGCCAGTTTGCGAATCTGGGCTCATCATCGCTTCCTCATAGTCCGTAGGTTCATCATGGTCTAGTAACATGACTTCCGAACACGATAACCATACCACTCAGTGCGGATTTTGCTCTGGAAGACCTACGAGGTTTGGTAGCAACTTGATCTGAAGTTTCATGATCATCATCATTAACTTCCTCACTTATTGGTGTAGGAATCATCGGAACTGATTTACGTGATGAACTACTTTCCAATAAGGGAGAAGGTACAATTACCTCATCAAGTTCTACTTTCCTCCCACTCACTTCTTTCGAGAGAAACTTCTTCTCTAGAAAGGATCCACCTTAGCAACGAATAACTTGCCTTCGGATCTTGTGATAGAAGGTGTACCCAATAGTTACCTTTGGGTATTCTATGAAGACGCACTTCTCCGATTTGGGTTCGAGCTTATCGGTGAAAACTTTTTCACATAAGCATCACAACTCCAAACTTTAAGAAATGACAGCTTAGGTTTATTGTTAAACCATAGTTCATACGGTGTCGCCTCAACGGATTTAGATGGTGCCCTATTAAACGTGAATGCAGCTGTCTCTAATGTATAACCCCAAAACGATATTGGTAAATCGGTAAGAGACATCATTGATCGCACCATATCAAAATAAAGTACGGTTACGATGTTCGGACACACCATAACGTTGTGGTGTTCCAGGTGGCGTGAGCTGTGAAACTATTCCACTTTGTTTTAATTGAAGACCAAACTCGTAACTCAAATATTCATCTCCACGATCAGATCGCAGAAACTTTATTTTCTTGTTACGATGATTTTCTACTTCACTCTGAAATTCTTTGAACTTTTCAACTATTTCAGACTTATGTTTCATCAAGAAGATATACGCATATCTGCTCAAATCATCTGTGAAGGTCGAAAATAATGATACTTGCCACGAGCATCAACACTCATTGAATCGCATACATCGGTATGTATTATTTCCAATAAGTCAAGAGCTTGTTCCATTGTTCCGAGAACGGAGTTTTAGTCATCTTGCCCAAAAGGCACGGTTCGCAAGCATCAAATGATTCAAAATCAAGTGATTCCAAAAGTCCATCGGCATGGAGTTTTCTTCATGCGCTTTACACCAATATGACCTAAACGGCAGTGCCACAAATAAGTTGCACTATCATTATTAACTTTGCATCTTTTGGTTTCAATATTATGAATATGTGTATCACTATGATCGAGATCCAATGAACCTTTTTCATTGGGTGTGTAACCATATAAGGTTTTATTCATGTAAACAGAACAACAATTTATTCTCTTACTTAAATGAATAACCGTATTGCAATAAACATGATCAAATCATATTTATGCTCAACACCAAATAACACTTATTTAGGTTCCACACTAATCCCGAAAGTATAGGGAATGTGCGATGATGATCATATCAATCTTGGAACTACTTCCAACACTCATCGTTACTTCCCCTTCAACTAGTTTCTCGCTCATTCTGCAACTCCTGCTTTCAAGTTACTACTCTTAGCAACCGAACCCGTATCAAATACCGAGGGGTTGCTACGAACACTAGTAAAATACACATCAATAATCTGTATATCAAATATACCTTTGTTCACTTTTCCATCCTTCTTATCCGCCAAATACTTGGGGTAGTTCCGCTTCTAGTGACCAGTTCCATTGCAGCAAAAGCACTTAGTCTCGTGCTTAGGTCCAGACTTGGGCTTCTTCACTCGAGCAACAACTTGCTTGCCGCTCTTCTTTGAAGTTCCCCTTCTTCCCTTTGCCCTTTTCCTTGAGACTAGTGGTCTTTGTCAATCATCAACACTTGATGCTCTTTCTTGATTTCTACCTTCGCCGATTTCATCACGAAGAGCTCGGGAATCGTTTTCGTCATCCCTTGCATACTATAGTTCATCACGAAGTTCTAGTAACTTAGTGATGGTGACTAGAGAATTCTGTCAATCACTATCTTATCCGGAAGATTAACTCCCACTTGATTCAAGCGATTGAAGTACCTGCACAATCTGAGAACATGCTCACTAGTTGAGCGATTCTCTTCCATCTTTTAGCTATAGAACTTGTTGGAGACTTCATATCTCTCAACTCGGTATTTGCTTGAAATATTAACTTCAATTCTGGAACATCTCATATGGTCCATGACGTTCAAAACGCCTTTGAAGTCCCGATTCTAAGCCGTTAAGTATGGTGCACTAAACTATCAAGTAGTCATCATATTGAGCTAGCCAAACGCTCATAACGTCGCATTTGCTCCTGCAATAGGTCTGTCACCTAGCGGTGCATTAAGGACATAATTCTTACGTGCAGCAATGAGGATAAACCTCAGATCACGGATCCAATCCGCATCATTGCTACTAACATTTTTCAATACAATTTTCTCTAGGAACGCATATAAAAACATAGGGAAGCAACAACGCGAGCTATTGATCTACAACATAATTTGCAAAATACTACCAGGACTAAGTTCATGATAAATTTAAGTTTAATTAATCATATTAAATACTCCCACTTAGACAGACATCTCTCTAGTCATCTAAGTGATTACGTGATCCAAATCAACTAAACCATGTCCGATCATCACGTGAGATGGAGTAGTTTCAATGGTGAACATCACTATGTTGATCATATCTACTATATGATTCACGTTCGACCTTTCGGTCTCCGTGTTCGAGGCCATATCTGTTATATGCTAGGCTCGCCAAGTTTAACTCGAGTATTCTGCGTGTGCAACTGCTTTTGCACCCGTTGTATTTGAACGTAGAGCCTATCACACCCGATCATCACGTGGTGTCTCAAAGACGAAGAACTTTCATAACGGTGCATACTCGGGGAGAACACTTCTTGATAATTTTAGTGAGAGATCATCTTATAATGCTACCGTCAATCAAAGCAAGATAAGATGCATAAAGGATAAACATCACATGCAATCAATATAAGTGATATGATATGGCCATCATCATCTTGTGCTTGTGATCTCCATCGCCAAGCACCGCCATGATCACCATCGTCACCGGCGCGACACCTTGATCTCCATCGTAGCATCGTTGTCGCCTCGCCAATCTTATGCTTCCACGACTATCACTACCGCTTAGTAATAAAGTAAAGCATTACATCGCGATTGCATTGCATACAATAAAGCGACAACCATATGGCTCCTGCGATTGCCGATAACTTCGGTTACAAAACATGATCATCTCATACAATAAAATATAGCATCACGTCTTGACCATATCACATCACAACATGCCTGCAAAAACAAGTTAGACGTCCTCTACTTTGTTGTTGCAAGTTTTACGTGGCTGCTACGGGCTGAGCAAGAACCGTTCTTACCTACGCATCAAAACCACAACGATAGTTTGTCAAATAGACTCCGCTTTTAACCTTCTCAAGGACCGGGCGTAGCCACACTCGGTTCAACTAAAGTTGGAGAGACAGTCTTCCGCAAGCCATCTATGTGCAAAGCACGCCGAGGGAACCGGTCTCACAGAAGCGTCTGCGTAAGGTTGGTCCGGATCGTCTCGCCCAACAATACCGCTGAACCAAAGTATGACATGCTGGTAGGCAAGATGACTTGTATCGTCCACAACTCACTTGTGTTCTACTCGTGCATACGACATCAACGCATAAAACCAGGCTCGATACCACTGTTGGGGAACGCAGTAATTTCAAAAATTTCCCTACGATCACGCAAGACCATGGTGATGGCATAGCAACGAGAGGGAGAGTGTCCGTCCACGCACTCGTAGACCGAAAGCGAAGCGTTATAACAACGCTGTTGATGTAGTCGCACGTCTTCACGATCCGACCGATCCAAGCACCGAACGACGGCACCTCCGGAAGTTACGCACATCGCTCAGCTCGATGACGATCCCGGACTCCGATCCAGCAAAGTGTCGGGATGAGTTCCACAAGACGACGCGTGGCAGGACGATGTTGATGCTCCACCGACGCAGGGCTTCGCTTAAGCTCCGCGACGATATGACTTCTCCGGCGCAGGCTTCGCCTAAGCTCTCTGACGATATGACCAAGTGTAATATGGTGGAGGGGGCACCGCACACGGCTAAGGAACGATCCGTAGATCAACTTGTGTGCCTGGGGTGCCCCTGCCTCAGATATAAAGGAGCCAAGGGGAAGGTGGCCGCCCAAGGGGAGCGCAAGCAAGGAGTCCTACTCCTCCGGAGTAGGACTCCCTCCAATCCTAGTTGGATTAGGATTCCGGAGGGGAAAGAGAGAGAGGGGGCGGCCCACCTTTCCTAGTCCTAATAGGACTAGGGGAAGGGGGCAGCGACCACCTAGGGCTGGCCCTCTCTCCTTTCCACTAAGGCCCACTATGGCCCATGTAGTTCCCGGGGGTTCCGGTAACCTCCGGTACTCGATAAATTCGATTTCACTCGGAACCCTTCCAAGTCCAAACATAGGCTTCCAATATATCAATCTTTATGTCTCGACCATTTCGAGACTCCTCGTCATGTTCGTGATCACATCCGGACTCGAACAAACTTGATGCATCAATACTTATAAACTCATTATGAATCGTCATCGAAGCGTTAAGCGTGCGGACCCTACGGGTTCGAGAACTATGTAGACATGACCTAGAACCATTCTCGGTCAATAACCAATAGCGGAACCTGGATGCCCATATTGGTTCCTACATATTCTACGAAGATCTTTATCGGTCAAACCGCATAAGCGACATACGTTGTTCCCTTTGTCATCGGTATGTTACTTACCCGAGATTCGATCGTCGGTATCCAATACCTAGTTCAATCTCGTTACCGGTAGAAGTCTCTTTACTCGCTCCGTAATACATCATCTCACAACTAACTTATTAGTTGTAATGCTTGCAAGGCTTAAGTGATGTGCATTACCGAGAAGGCTCGAGATACCTCTCCCATAATCGGAGTGACAAAACCTAATCTCGAAATACGCCAACCCAACAAGTACCTTTGGAGACACCTGTAGTACTCCTTTATAATCACCCGATTACGTTGTAGGACGCTTTGGTAGTACCCAAAGTGTTCCTCCCAGAACGGGAGTTGCATAATCTCATAGTTATAGGAACATGTATAGGTCATGAAGAAAGCATTAACATACTAAACGATCAAGTGTTAAGCTAACGGAATGGGTCATGTCAATCAGATCATTCTACTAATGATGTGACCTTGTTAATCAAATAACAACTCCTTGTTCATGGTTAGGAAACATAACCATCTTTGATTAACAAGCTAGTCAAGTAGAGGAATACTAGTGACATAATTGCTTTTGTCTATATATTCACACATGTATTATGTTTCCGGTTAATACAATTCTAGCATGAATAATAAACATTTATCATGAAATAAGGAAATAAATAATAACTTTATTATTGCCTCTAGGGCATATTTCCTTCAATAGGAAGGTATGGTGGACTCATATGGAGTAACTTTGGGGTTTAAGGGATTGGATGAACAAGCTGTATTCCCGCTTAGTACAAATGAAGGCTAGAAAAAGACTCGGAAGCGACCAACTAGAGAGCAACAACAGTCTTGAACATGCATTAAAATTAATAAACATTGAGTGCAAGCATGAGTAGGATATAATCCACCATGAACATAAATATCGTGAAGGCTATGTTGATTTGTTTCAACTACATGTGTGAACATGTGCCAAGTCGAGTCACTTAAATCATTCAAAGAAGGATACCACCCCACTATACCACATCACAACCATTTTAATAGCATGTTGGCACGCAAGGTAAACCGTTATAACTCATACCTAATTAAGCATGGCACAAGCAACTATAATCTCTAATTGTCATTGCAAACATGTTTATTCATAATAGGCTGAATCAGGAACGATGAACTAATCATATTTACAAAAACAAGAGAGGTCGAGTTCATACCAGCTTCTCTCATCCCAATCAGTCCATCATATATCGTCATAATTGCCTTTCACTTGCACGACCGAACGATGTGAATAATAATAATAGTACGCGTGCATTGGACTAAGCTGGAATCTGCGAGAATTCAATAAATAGGAGAAGACAAGGCAATATGGGCTCTTGGTTAATTCAACAATAATGCATATAAGAGCCACTTCAACAATTTAATTATGGTCTTCTCCTATCGACCCCAAAAGAAAAGAAAAGAAATAAAACTATTTACACGGGAAAGCTCCCAACAAGCAAAAGAAGAATAGGAAATATTTTTGGGCTTTATTTTTAATTACTAGTACTACAGCATGAAAAGTAAACTAGCTAAAAGCTACAACTAATTTTTTTTCCGGTTTTCTGGTTTTTTCTTAAGATTTAACAAACACACAAGAAGAAAGCAAGAAAAAGAAAATAAGCTAGCATGGATAGTACAGTGAAAGAGTATGAACACCGACATCTAGCAATGAGTGTGTTTACATGAATGTAATGTTGGTGAGAAATACGTACTCCCGCGAGCTTAGGCTTTTGGCCTAAGTTGGTTTATTGCCATGGATGGCCTGGTGGATATCCATAGTTGTAGCCGGGGTCGTACTGAGGTGCAGCGACTATTGCCTCCTGAGCTGCAGCGTGTCGGCGAGCTGCCTCCGCCCTCCTCTCGTACCCATCTGCCTCCTCTCTGGTGATAAAATGTCTTCCTTTTGCCTGATAATCAAAGAAGGCAGGAGCAGGGAGAGTAATATGGACAAAGACGACGCCTCACAAAGATTAAGCGATACTGGAGGGATTGCTCGTTCCTCTCAAGAAAACGATGATGAACCATGGCATTATAGTCTAGATAAGTAGGAGGCAGTTCAATATCATCATCACGTATGGTTACACCAAGAAAATCAGCTAAGCGGGTTGCATAAATTCCACCAAAGAAATCTCCATTAAATCTATTGTGATGCGACATATGCGTAACAATGGCTCCCAAATTATAAGATTTGTCTCCTAATACAGCACTTCTAAGAATACTGAGGTCAGAGACACACATACGACATGCTTCATCTTTACCATTTATGCACCTACCTATAAAGAGAGCAAAATAATGTATAACAGGAAAATGGATGCTCCCTATTTTAGCTTGTGCTATGTCTCTAGATTCCCCCACAGTTATACTAGCAAGAAAGTCTCTAAATTCAGACTTGAGGGGTTCACTAGCACTACCCCATTGTGGAAGTTTGCAAGCAGTGGTAAAATCCTCTAAGTCCATAGTATAAGATTTTTCATAAAGATCAAACAGGACAGTTGGAGAATTACGTGAAGATGAAAATTCAGACCTCCTCATAAAGTAACTAGTGAGATAATGTTACTGGGGGCACTTTTCTGCCTCAAAGCTCACAAGATAAGCATTATGCAAATATGCATTAAATTCTTCCTCCGCTCGATCCATGAAGTCCTCTGAAGGCCATTCACAAGGCCGCACTGGAGCGTTCCTTGGTGGCTCATCATCAGCATCACGCTTGCAATCCTGGGTCCTTGCTTCCTTGAAGAACCACCTTGGTACATTTTCCTAAGCATATTTCTTCCTCTGAAAAATTGAATTTTTTAGTAACTTCAAATAAAAATGAACCAAGCTCAACAAAATTGATAGCAATAACTCCTACAAGTACCTAGAGCCTATATCATGCATTAGAACTACTTGGAACCATATAAATTTGACATGCACGCTCAAGAACATGGTCACCTAGGCAGCTCAAAATTTGCAATGAATAAAGCACTAGAACAAAAACTAATTGGACCAATGGAGGAGTCACATACCAGGGAACAATCCCCCCAAGCAGTTTTGTGAGAAGTGCTTTGAGCAAGGAGATCGAAAATCGCAGCAAAATGAGCTAGAACCCGTGCTTGAGCTGGATGGTGATTTTTTTGGGAGGAAGAGGAAGTGTGTGGGTGCAGGAATAAGTGGAGGGGATCCACCTTGGGCCCACGAGGCAGGGGCGCGCACTGTAGGGGTGGGCGCACCCTGGACCATCGTGGCCAGGTGCTTGCTCCCCCTGCTGTGTTCTCAGTGCCAGATATTCTCAAATATTCCAGAAAAAATCATATTAAATTGGCAGGGCATTTGGAGAACTTTTATTTTCGGGGTATTTTTATATTGCACGGATAATTCAGGAAAAGCAGCATGTAAAAATACTATTTTTGCTTTGTTTCAACTAAATAACAGAAGTTAAAAGGAGGGTACAGAAGGTTGTGCCTTCTAGTTTCATCCATCTCATGCTCATCAAAAGGAATCCACTAACAAGGTTTATCAAGCCTTGTTAACAAACTCATTCCGAATAACATGGAACCGGAGAAATTTCGAATAACACTATGTTACCTCAACGGGGATATGCACATCCCCAATAATAAGAATATCATATTTCTTCTTGATAGTAGGAAGAGGAAATTCAAAACCTCCAAAAATAATTGATGGAATTTTTCCAATAGAATTGATACTGTGGATTTGAGGTTGTTTTCTCGAAAAGTGTACCGTATGCTCATTACCATTAACATGAAAAGTGACATTACCTTTGTTGCAATTAATAACAGCCCCTGCAGTATCAAAAAGGGTCTTCCAAGAATAATAGACATACTATCGTCCTCGGGAATATCAAGAATAACAAAGTGCGTTAAAATGGTAACGTTTGCAACCACAACAGGCACATCCTCACAAATACCGGCAATTATAGCAGTTGATTTATCAGCCATTTGCAAAGATATTTCAAGAGGTGTCAACTTATTCAAGTCAAGTCTACCATATAAAGAGAGAGGCATAACACTAACACCGGCTCCAAGATCACATAAAGCAGTTTTAACATAATTTATTTTAATGGAGCATGGTATAGTGGGTACTCCTGGATCTCCTAGTTTCTTAGGTATTCCACCCTTAAAAGTGTAATTAGCAAGCATAGTGGAAATTTCAGCTTCCGATATCTTTCTCTTGTTAGTAATAATTTCTTTCATATACTTAGCATAAGGATTCATTTTGAGCATATCAGTTAATCGCATACGCAAAAAAGATAGGTCTAATCATTTCAGGAAAGCGCTTAAAATCCTCATCATCTTTTTTCTTGGATGGTTTTGGAGGAAAAGGCATGGGTTTCTGAACCCATGGCTCTCTTTCTTTACCGTGTTTCCTAGCAACAAAGTCTCTCTTATCATGACATTGATTTTTTGGTTGTGGGTTATCAAGATCAACAACAGGTTCAATTTCTACATCATTATCATTACTAGGTTGAGCATCATCATGAACATTATCATTAGTATTATCACAAGGTTCATGTTCATTACCAGATTGTGTTTCAGCATCAGAAATAGAGATATCATTTGGATTCTCAGGTGTTTCAGCAATAGGTTCACCAGAATCATGCAAAGTCCTATCATTTTTCTTTTTCTTCTTTTTAGAATAACTAGGTGTGTCAATATGATTTCTTTGAGAATCTTGCTCAATTCTCTTAGGATGGCCTTCAGGATACAAAGGTTCCTGAGTCATTTTACCGGTTCTAGTAGCCACTCTAACAGCATAATCATTATTCTTATTATTTAATTCATTGAGCAAATCATTTTGAGCCTTAAGTACTTGTTCTACTTGAGTGGTAACCATAGAAGCATGTTTGCTAATGAGTTTAAGTTCACCTTTAACATTAGCCATATAATCACGCAAGTGTTCAATCATATAAGCATTTTGTTTCAATTGTCTATCAAAATAAGCATTAAAATCTTCTTGCTTAACCATAAAGTTATCAAACTCATCCAAGCATTGTCTAGCAGACTTATAGTGAGGAATATCACCTTCATCAAATCAATAAAGAGAATTTACCTTTACTACCTGTGTCAGGTTATCAAGACCATGAGTTTCTTCAATAGGTGATGGATTAAGATCATATGTTTCTTCAACAGGCGGTAAATTAAGACCATGTATTTCTTCAATAGGACGTAAATTCTTAACATCTTCAGCTTTAATACATTTTTCCTTCATAGATTTCTTTGCCTCTTGCATATCTTCAGATCGCGAAATAGAACACCTCTCTTCTTCGGAGTTGGTTTAGGAATAGGCTCAGGAATTGGCTCAGGAAGTGTCCAATTACTTTCATTTGTCAACATATTATTCAATAGAATCTTAGCTTCATCTGGTGTTCTTTCCCTGAAAACAGAACCAACACAACTATCCAGGTAATCTTTGGAAGCATTGGTTAGTCCATTATAAAAGATATCGAGTATTTCATTTTTCTTAAGTGGATGATCAGGCAAAGCATTAAGTAATTGGAGAAGCCTCCCCCAAGCTTGTTTCTTATGAGCAGAGAAATATTTAGCAGAGAAGTAATAAATCATATCCTGGGGACTACGCACACAACCAGGATCAAGGGAATTAAACCATATCTTAGCATCACCCTTTAATGAGAACGGAAATATTGAAAGGATATAAAGATAGCGAGATTTCTCATCATTAGTGAACATGGTGGCTATATCATTTAATTTAGTAAGATGTGCCACAACAGTTTCAGATTCATAACCATAAAAAGGATCAGACTCAACCAAAGTAATTATATCAGGATCAACAGAGAATTCATAGT
This sequence comes from Aegilops bicornis, assembly GCA_021605145.1. Taxonomy (NCBI): domain Eukaryota; kingdom Viridiplantae; phylum Streptophyta; class Magnoliopsida; order Poales; family Poaceae; genus Aegilops; species Aegilops bicornis. The sequence goes on along the minus strand of CM038671.1, from coordinate 187,614,525 downwards.
TCTTATCAGTAACACAGATAGGTGAAGTAGCAAAAGCAGGGTCAGGTTTCATTCTAGAATTAAGAGATCGTTGCTTCCATTTAGCTAATAATCTTTTAAGATCGTATCTATCATTGCAAGCTAAAATAGCTCTAGCAGCTTCTTCCTCCAAAACATAACCCTCAGGAACAATAGGTAATTCATATTTATTACAGAGAGAGCCTTCATCATCACTATCTTCAATATTATCAATAATTTCATTCTCTCTAGCCCTAGAAAGTTGTTCATCAAGAAATTCACCAAGTGGCACAGTAGTATCAAGCATAGAAGTAGTTTCATCATAAGTATCATGCATAGCAGAAGTGGCATCATCAATAACATGCGACATATCAGAATTAATAGCAAGAGTGTGTTTAGGTGTCGCAAGCTTACTCAAAATGAAGGTGGATCAAGTGCAGAGCTAGATGGCAGTTCCTTACCTCCCCTCGTAGTTGGGGGATAAATTGTTGTTTTGCGTCTTTCAAGTTCTTCATAGTGACCAGCAGATATAAATCCCAAGTGACTCAAAGAATAGAGCTATGCTCCAAGCAACGGGCCTTTAAAATAGTCTTGATGACCCACAAGTATAGGGGATCGCAACAGTTTTCGAGGGTGGAGTATTCAACCCAAATTTATTGATTCGACACAAGGGGAGCCAAAGAATATTCTCAAGTATTAGCAGTTGAGTTTTCAATTCAACCACACCTGGATAACTTAATATATGCAACAAAGTATTTAGTAGCAAAGTAATATGGAAGTAACGGTAACGATAACAAAAGTAGTATTTTTGGGTTTTGTAGTGATTGTAACAGTAGCAACGGAAAAGTAAATAAGCAAAGAACAATATGTGAAAAGCCCGTAGGCATTGGATCGGTGATGGAGAATTATGCCGGATGCGGTTCATCATGTAACAGTCATAACATAGGGTGACACAGAACTAGCTCCAATTCATCAATGTAATGTACGCATGTATTCCGAATATAGTCATACGTGCTTATGGAAAGGAACTTGCATGACATCTTTTTTTCCTACCCTCCCGTGGCAGCGGGGTCCTAACGGAAACTAAGGGATATTAAGGCCTCCTTTTAATAGAGTACCGGACCAAAGCATTAACACATAGTTAATACATGAACTCCTCAAACTAAGGTCATCACCGGAGTGGTCCCGATTATTGTCGCCGGGGTTGCTGGATCATAACACATAGTAGGTGACTATAGACTTGCAAGATAGGATCAAGAACTCACATATATTCATGAAAACATAATAGGTTCAGATCTGAAATCATGGCACTTTCGAGCGCTTAGTGACAAGCATTAAGCATAGCAAAGTCATAACAACATCAATCTCAGAACATAGTGGATACTAGGGACCAAACCCTAACAAAACTAACTCGATTACATGATAAATCTCATCCAACCCATCACCGTCCAGCAAGCCTATGATGGAATTACTCACGCACGGCGGTGAACATCATGAAATTGGTGATGGAGGATGGTTGATGATGACGCTGGCGACGGATTCCCCTCTCCGGAGCCCCGAATGGACTCCAGGTCAGCCGTCCCGGGAGGTTTTAGGGCTTGGCGGCGGCTCCGTATCGTAAAACGCGATGAATCCTTCTCTCTGATTTTTTTTTCTCCCCGAAAGTGAATATATGGAGTTGGAGTTCAGGTCGGTGGAGCGTCAGGGGACCCACGAGGCAGGGGACGTGCCCTCCACCCTCGTGGACAGGCGGAGGCCCCCCTGACGTGGATTTTCTTCCGGTATTTTTTATATTTTCCAAAAATATGTTCCGTGGATTTTCAGGTCATTCCGAGAACTTTTGTTTCTGCACATAAATAAGACCATGGAAAGTCTGATGAAAACAGTGTCAGTCCGGGTTAGTTCCATTCAAATCATGCAAGTTAGAGTCCAAAACAAGGGCAAAAGTGTTTGGAAAAGTAGATACGATGGAGACGTATCAGGGACCAGCTTGGAACTTGGTGGAATCTCGATTCAATGCAGAAGAGATGCCATCTTCCCTTATGCATGTCTGCCGAGTCACCCCAAGGATTGGAACCAAACGTGGTTTTACTGCAAGGATACCTCTCCGACTGATGAGAATCCACTGCCGGGTTACCGTGTCGAGCGCCTAGACCCTAAGCACAATCTTCCTGAAAAACTTACCGCTGCTGAATGGGCAAAAATTGCTCCTACCATTGTGAAGGTTAAAGCTCTGCTAGGAAACGGGTTAACTGGCGTTGATTTGGTCAGGTGTTGGGTTTCTTGGCAGATCATACCCTTGAGTCGTCGTTCTGGCTTAATGTGCACTGACACTGGTGGTGTAAAGGATCCACTGCGCCACAGCTCTACACCATTAACTGACAGGGCAGTTACCGAAATGGTTAAGTCCCTTCCGAATGAAGACCCGGAAGATTGCATTAAAGTGGGTCTGGCCCCTTTCTGCAAACTTAACCCGCCAACGGATGCAAGTCTCTAAACCTTCTTACCTTTACCTTATTATCCAAATACTTTATTAACTCAACTTTTGATGATCTTTACAGGCTAAATCTGACTTTTGGAAGACGGAATATGATCATGAAGCTGCCAAGAAAGCCAGGGCTGCCAAAAAAACCGCTAAGAAAACTGCCAATAAGACCACCAAGAAGAAGAAGAAACCAAGCGCCTCTGATCTGCTTAAACTGGATGATACCTCTGAGTCGGAGGTAGCCCTTGACTCTCTTGGCTCTTTTTTCAATCATCTTATTGACATTGACTATTATTAGGATGACACAGAAGAGGTAACTATTATTTCCTCCGGCTCAGAATCTTTGCCAAGACAGAAACTTCGACAAGTAACCCGGAAAGTAAGATTTTCACACCCCTTGGCTTATTTAGATCCTCACTTTCTTTTGAACCAACAGCAACACGAGAATCAACATCAGACCCGGACCAGTGGAGGTGAAGAATTGTCCTCCGTCTTACCGAACACTCCCGCTCCTCGAAAACGGCGAAACGAGGTTCTTTTTTTAACTTACTCCTTTAACCCGGTGGCGGGTCTTATTTGTCTATCACTTAACTCTATTAATGACGAGGAACTTGCTCGTTCTTCCTCTGGTGACTCATCGCAAACCGAGTTGCCGGCTTTTAAAACTGCCCCTGGGTAATGGCAATTAATTTTACTCCGTAACTCTTTATACTCTTATATTTATACTGACTTGTCATAACCCGTGCAGTGGTCAAGCAAAGCCTAACAAGAAGGCAAAGGAGACCAAGCCAACTGAGGCACCTGAACTTGCTGAGCCGGAGCAGCAAGTCCCTGTACCTGAAGCTTCTGACAAACTGCCAGAAGAACCTTCCACTGATACTCTGCCTGAGATTCCTGACCTCTCATGTGATCATCCGGATGCCAATCCTATGCTCACTGAGTCATCCGATCCACTTAAGCCGCCAAAAGAGCATGGTGAAGATGTTATGATTACTGGCACCAGCTTAAGAGAACTGGGACGTCCAACCGTCTTGGCCAAGCACTCCGCTAAAGACGAGTTCATTGAGAGGCGAAAAATGAAATTTGACATTGCTGATTACTCTCAACTGACCGTAAATGAAGTATTCTCTGGTTATCTTAACCGAGTTCATTCCAGTCGCGACCTTGAAATTGATATGGTGAAACATATGCACCAGAAATATGAGGTATGACTTTCGGCTTTTAAATAAGTTATGTACATCCTGCCAGCCCCCAAGTCTACTCGTTATGATAAGATGGAATAGGTTGTAGACTTAGAAGAATCCAAAAGATTATGTTATAGACTCCCTCCAGGTCTGGTTAAAAATTAAATGGATGTTTAAACGGCTTTAGCTTTGCATCCATAGTCCCCAAGGGCCGGTTTAATCAGCATGAATGAGCCGGTCCTGTTTACCATTGTGTAAGAAAGGAGAGCTTAACTGCATAGCCCCCATGAGTCGGCTGGTACTGTTTACAGCACATCCGACTCATCGTTAAGAAGATACAAGTGATATGCATTAGCCCCCAAGTGCCAAGTAGTCTTGCTTGCAAAGTGCTTGGGACTTTATTCATAAGAACCGTTTCCTTGAAAAATTTCTTTGACAGGCATTAGCCCCCAAGTGCCAAGTGTTGTTGCTTGCGGAAGACTTGGGACTTATATCCTGATATAAATGTGTTGATAACTCTGTACTTCATACAGGCTGCTACTGCTGAACTGGAGTCTCAATTAAATGATGCAAAGACCCGGCTGGCAACTCAGGAAACTGAGACCCGGAAAGCTGAGTCAAAGTTCCAGTTTAGCATGGCTGAGTCGGAAAAGCTGAAGACCAGTTTTGAGGCGGAGAAAAAGACTTGGGCTGATGAAAAGACTGCTTTAATGCAACGCGCTGAAAAAGCAGAGGCAGCTCTTCAAGAGGTGACCACTGAACTCACCGGCTTAAAACACCGTGTATCTCAGATGGTTTCTGCTATCTTTGGTAAGTCGCTTTTGTTGGGGAACGTTTCATAAAATAAAAAATTTCCTAAATTCACCAAGATCAATCTATGAGTTCATCAAGCAATGAGAGAGAAGAGTGCATCTACATACCCTTGTAGATCGCGCGCGGAAGCGTTCAAGAGAACGGGGTTGAGGGAGTCGTACTCGTCGTGATCCAAATCACCGGAGATCCTAGCGCCGAACGGACGGCACCTCCGCGTTCAACACACGTACGGTCAGCGTGACGTATCCTCCTTCTTGATCCAACAAGGTGGAAGGAGAAGTTGATGAAGATCCAGCAGACGACGGCGTGGTGGTGGATGCAACAGGATCCGCAGGCTTCGCCAAGCGACTCACGGGAGGGAGAGGTGTAGCAAGGGGGGAAGGGAGGCGCCAGGTGTCAGGGTCCGGCTGCCCTCCCACCCCCCCCCTCTTTATATAGGGACCCCAGGGGGGCGCCGGCCCTAGGAGATGGGATCTCCTAGGGGGAGCGGCGACCAAGGGGGGAAACTTGCCCCCCAGGGCAAGTGGAGGCGCCCCCTCCCCTAGGGTTTCCAAACCTAGGCGCAGAGGGGGGCCCAGGGGGGGCGCACCAGCCCACCAGGGGTTGGTTCCCCTCCCACTTCAGCCCATGGGGCCCTCCGAGATAGGTGGCTCCACCCGGTGGACCCCCGGGACCCTTCCGGTGGTCCCGGTACAATACCAGTGACCCCCGAAACTTTCCCGGTGGCCGAAACTCGACTTCCCATATATAATTCTTTACCTCTGTACCATTCCGGAACTCCTCGTGACGTCCGAGATCTCATCCGGGACTCCGAACAACTTTCGGTTTGCTGCATACTCATATCTCTACAACCCTAGCGTCACCGAACCTTAAGTGTGTAGACCCTACGAGTTCGGGAGACACGAGAACATGACCGAGACGGCTCTCCGTCAATAACCAACAGCGGGATCTAGATACCCATGTTGGCTCCCACATGCTCCTCGATGATCTCATCGGATGAACCACGATGTCGAGGATTCAAGCAACCCCGTATATAATTCCCTTTGTCAATCGGTATGTTACTTGCCCGAGATTCGATCGTCGGTATCCCAATACCTCGTTCAATCTAAGCATCGGCAAGTCACTTTACTCGCATCGTAATGCATGATCCCGTGACGGACACTTGGTCACTTTGAGCTCATTATGATGATGCATTACCGAGTGGGCCCAGTGATACCTCTCCGTCATACGGAGTGACAAATCCCAATCTCGATCCGTGTCAACCCAATGACACTTTCGGAGATACCCGTAGTATACCTTTATAGTCACCCGATTACGTTGTGACGCTTTGGTACACCCAAAGCACTCCCTACGGTATCCGGGAGTTACACGATCTCATGGTCTAGGGAAAAGATACTTGACATTGGAAAAGCTCTAGCAAAACGAACTACACGATCTTGTGCTATGCTTAGGATTGGGTCTTGTCCATCACATCATTCTCCTAATGATGTGAACCCGTTATCAATGACATCCAGTGTCCATAGTCAGGAAACCATGACTATCTGTTAATCAACGAGCTAGTCAACTAGAGGCTCACTAGGGACATGTTGTGGTCTATGTATTCACACGTGTATTACGATTTCCGGATAATACAATTATAGCATGAATAAAAGACAATTATCATGAACAAAGAAATATAATAATAATCCTTTTATTATTGCCTCTAGGGCATATTTCCAACAGTCTCCCACTTGCACTAGAGTCAATAATCTAGTTACATTGTGATGAATCGAACACCCATAGAGTTCTGGTGTTGATCATGTTTTGCCCGCGGAAGAGGTTTAGTCAACGGATCTGCAACATTCAGATCCGTATGCACTTTGCAAATATCTATGTCTACATCTTGAACATTTTCACGGATGGAGTTGAAACGACGCTTGATGTGCCTGGTCTTCTTGTGAAACCTGGGCTCCTTGGCAAGGGCAATACCTCCAGTGTTGTCACAGAAGAGAGTGATCGGCCCCGACGCATTGGGTATGACTCCTAGGTCGGTGATGAACTCCTTCATCCATATTGCTTCATGTGCTGCCTCCGAGGCTGCCATGTATTCCACTTCACATGTAGATCCCTCCACGACGCTCTGCTTGCAACCGCACCAGCCATCGCTCCACGATTCAACATATACACGTATCCGGTTTGTGACTTAGAGTCATCCAGATCTGTGTCGAAGCTAGCGTCGACGTAACCCTTTACGGCGAGCTCTTCGTCACCTCCATAAACGAGAAACATGTCCTTTGCCTTTTTCAGGTACTTAAGGATATTCTTGACCGCTGCCCGGTGTTCCTTGCCGGGATTACTTTGGTACCTTCCTACCAAACTTACGGCATGGTTTACATCAGGTCTGGTACACAACATGGCATACATAATAAATCCTATGGTTGAGGCATAGGGGATGACACTCATCTCTTCTTTATCTTCTGCCGTGGTCGGGCATTGAGCCGAGCTCAATCTCACACCTTACAATACAGGCAAGAACCCCTTCTTGAACTGATCCATATTGAACTTCTTCAATATCTTATCAAGGTATGTGCTTTGTGAAAGACCTATGAGGCGTCTCGATCTATCCCTATAGATCTTGATGCCTAATATGTAAGCAACTTCTCCAAGGTCCTTCATTGAAAAACACTTATTCAAGTAGGCCTTAATGCTGTCCAAAAGTTCTATATCATTTCCCATCAAAAGTATGTCATCTACATATAATATGAGAAATGCTACAGAGCTCCCACTCACTTTGTTTGAAATGCAGGCTTCTCCATAAGTCTGCATAAACCCAAACGCTTTGATCATCTCATAAAAGCGAATGTTCCAACTCCGAGATGCTTGCACCAGCCCATAAATGGATCGCTGGAGCTTGCATACCTTGTTAGCATTCTTAGGATCGACAAAACCTTCCGGCTGCATCATATGCAGTTCTTACTTAAGATAGCCGTTAAGGAATGCCGTTTTGACGTCCATCTGCCATATCTCATAATCATAGTATGCGGCAATTGCTAACATGATTCGGACGGACTTCACCTTCGCTACGTGAGAGAAAGTCTCATCGTAGTCAACCCCTTGAACTTGACGATAACCCTTAGCGACAAGTCGAGCTTATAGATGGTAACATTACCATTTGCGTCCGTCTTCTTCTTAAAGATCCATTTGTTTTCTATCGTCGCCGATCATCGGGCAAGTCTGTCAAAGTCCATACTTTGTTTTCATACATGGATTCTATCTCGGATTGCATGGCTTCAAGCCATTTGTTGGAATCTGGGCCTGCCATCGCTTCTTCATAGTTCGAAGGTTCCTTTGTTGTCTAACAACATGATTTCCGTGACAGGTTGCCATACCACTCTGGTGTGGAACGTGTCCTTGTGGACCCTCTGAAGTTCAAGAGTAACTTGATCCGAAGTACCTTGATCATCATCATTAATTTCCTCTCCAGTCGGTGTAGACACCACAGGAACATTTTCCTGAGCTGCACTATTTTCCGGTTCAAGAGGTAGTACTTCATCGAGTTCTACTATCCTCCCACTTAATCCTTTCGAGAGAAACTCTTTTTCCAGAAAGGATCCGTTCTTGGCAACAAAGATCTTGCCTTCGGATCTAAGGTAGAAGGTATACCCAATGGTTTCCTTAGGGTATCCTATGAAGACACATTTTTCCGACTTGGGTTCGAGCTTTTCAGGTTGAAGTTTCTTGACATAAGCATCACATCCACAAACTTTTAGAAACGACAGCTTAGGTTTTTTCCCAAACCATAATTCATACGATGTCGTCTCAACGGATTTAGACGGAGCCCTATTTAAAGTGAATGTAGCTGTCTCTAGAGCGTATCCCCAAAATGATAGCGGTAAATCGGTAAGAGACATTATAGATCACACCATATCCAATAGAGTGCGATTACGACGTTCGGACACACCGTTACGCTGAGGTGTTCTAGGCGGCGTGAGTTGTGAAACGATTCCACATTTCCTTAAGTGCGTACCAAATTCGTGACTTAAATATTCTCCTCCACGATCTGATCATAAGAACTTTATCTTTCGGTCACGTTGATTCTCTACCTCATTCTGAAATTCCTTGAACTTTTTCAAAGGTCTCAGACTTGTGTTTCATCAAGTAGACATACCCATATCTACTTAAGTCATCAGTGAGAGTGAGAACATAACGATATCCTCCGCGAGCCTCAACGCTCATTGGACCACACACATCAGTATGTATGATTTCCAATAAGTTGGTTGCTCGCTCCATTGTTCCCGAGAAGCGGAGTCTTGGTCATTTTGCCCATGAGGCATGGTTCGCATGTGTCAAATGATTCATAATCGAGAGACTCTAAAAGTCCATCAGCATGGAGCTTCTTCATGCGCTTGACACCAATGTGACCAAGGCGGCGATGCCACAAGTATGTGGGACTATCGTTATCAACTTTACATCTTTTGGTATTCACACTATGAATATGTGTAACATTACGTTCGAGATTCATTAAGAATAAACCATTGACCATCGGGGCATGACCATAAAACATATCTCTCATATAAATAGAACAACCATTATTCTCGGATTTAAATGAGTAGCCATCTCGTATTAAACGAGATCCAGATACAATGTTCATGCTCAAACTTGGCACTAAATTACAATTATTGAGGTTTAAAACTAATCCCGTGGGTAAATGTAGAGGTAGCGTGCCGACGGCGATCACATCGACCTTGGAACCATTCACGACACGCATCGTCACCTCGTCCTTTGCCAGTCTCCGCTTATTCCACAGCTCTGCTGTGAGTAACAAATATGAGCAACGGCACGGTATCAAATACCGGGGAGTTACTACGAGTAATCGGTAAGGTACACATCAATTACATGTATATCACATATACCTTTAGTGTTGCCGGCCTTCTTATGCGCTAAGTATTTGGGGCAGTTCCGCTTCAAAGGACCCTTCCCTTTGCAATAAGAGCACTCGGTCTCGGGCTTGGGTCCATTCTTTGACTTCTTCCCGGCAATCGGCTTACCGGGCGGCAACATCTTTGCCGTCCTTCTTGAAGTTCTTCTTACCCTTGCCCTTCTTGAACTTAGTGGTTTTATTGACCATCAACACTTGATGCTCCTTCTTGATTTCTACCTCTGCTGACTTCAAAGATTGAAAATACTTCAGGAATAGCTTTCACCATCCCTGCATATTGTAGTTCATCACAAAGCTCTTGTAGCTAGGTGGGAGCGATCAAGTATTCTGTCAATGACCGCCTCGTCCGGGAGGTTAATGTCCATTTGGACAGGCGGTTGTGCAACCTGGACATTTTGATTATGTGCTCACCGATGTAACTATTTTCCTCCATCTTACAACTATAGAACTTGTCGGAGACTTCATATCTCTCGACCGGGCATGAGCTTGGAAAACCATTTTCAGCTCCTCGAACATCTCATATGCTCCGTGTTGCTCAAAAGCGCTTTTGGACCCCGGTTCTAAGCTGTAAAGCATGCCGCACTAAACGAGGGAGTAATCATCAAGACGTGACTGCCAAGCGTTCATAATGTCTTGGTTCTTCGGGATGGGTGCTTCACCTAGCGGTCCTTCTAGGACATATGCTTTCTTGGCAGCTATGAGGATGATCCTCGTGTTCCGGACCCAAATTCAGAGTATAGTTTCTGCCTTCATCTTTCAGCTTGGTTTTCTCTAGGAACGCATTGAAGTTCATGTTGACATGAGCGTTGGCCATTTGATCTACAAGACATTTTTGCAAAGATTTTAGACTATGTTCATGATAATTAAGTTCATCTAATCAAATTATTTAATGAACTCCCACTCAGATTAGACATCCTCTAGTCATCTAAGTGTTACATGATCCGAGTCGACTAGGCCGTGTCCGATCATCACGTGAGATGGACTAGTCATCATCGGTGAACATCTCCATGTTGATCGTATCTTCCATACGACTCATGTTCGACCTTTCGGTCTCTGTGTTCCGAGGCCATGTCTGTACATGCTAGGCTCGTCAAGTTAACCTAAGTGTTTTTGCATGTGTAAAACTATCTTACACCCGTTGTATGTGAACGTAGGAATCTATCACACCCGATCATCACGTGGTGCTTCGAAATGACGAACTTTAGCAACGGCGCATAGTTAGGGGGAACACCTTCTTGAAATTATTATGAGGAATCATCTTATTTACTACCGTCGTTCTAAGTAAACAAGATGCATAAACATAATAAACATCACATGCAATTAAATAGTAGTGACATGATATGGCCAATATCATATAGCTCCTTTGATCTCCATCTTCGGGCTCCATGATCATCTTTGTCACCGCATGACACCATGATCTCCATCGTCATGATCTCCATCATCGTGTCTCCATGAAGTTGCTCGCCAACTATTACTTCTACTACTATGGCTAACGGTTTAGCAATAAAGTAAAGTAATTACATGGCGTTAATTCATTGACACGCAGGTCATACAATAATTAGGACAACTCCTATGGCTCCTGCCGGTTGTCATACTCATCGACATGCAAGTCGTGATTCCTATTACAAGAACATGATCTCATACATCACAATATATCATTCATCATTCATCACAACTTTTGTCCATATCACATCACAAAGCAATTGCTACAAAAACAAGTTAGACGTCCTCTAATTGTTGTTGCATCTTTTACGTGACTGCAATAAGGTTCTAGCAAGAACGTTTTCTCACCTACGAAAAACCACAACGTGATTTGTCAACTTCTATTTACCCTTCATAAGGACCCTTTTCATCGAATCCGCTCCAACTAAAGTGGGAGAGACAGACACCCGCAAGCCACCTTATGCAACTAGTGCATGTCAGTCGGTGGAACCTATCTCACGTAAGCATACGTGTAAGGTCGGTCCGGGCCGCTTCATCCCACAATACTGCTGAAGCAAAATAAGACTAGTAGTGGCAAGAAAGTTGACAACATCTACGCCCACAACAGATTTGTGTTCTACTCGTGAAATAGAGAACTACGCATAGACCTAGCTCATGATGCCACTTGTTAGAACGCGTTGCATAAAATAAAAAAATTCCTACATTCACCAAGATCAATCTATGAGTTCATCTAGCAATGAGAGAGAAGAGTGCATCTACATACCCTTGTAGATCGCGCGCGGAAGCGTTCAAGAGAACGGGGTTGAGGGAGTCGTACTCGTCGTGATCCAAATCACCGGAGATCCTAGCACCGAACGGACGGCACCTCCGCGTTCAACACACGTACGGTCAGCGTGACGTCTCCTCCTTCTTGATCCAGCAAGGTGGAAGGAGAAGTTGATGAAGATCCAGCAGCACGACGGCGTGGTGGTGGATGCAACAGGGATCCGGCAGGGCTTCGCCAAGCGACTACGGGAGGGAGAGGTGTAGCAAGGGGGGAAGGGAGGAGCCAGTGTCGTGGTCCGCTGCCTCCCACCCCCCTCTTTATATAGGGACCCTGGGCGCCGCCCTAGGAGATGGGATCTCCTAGGGGGGCGGCGACAGAAACTTGCCCCTGGGCAAGTGGAGGCGCCCCCTCCCCTAGGGTTTCCAAACCTAGGCGCAGAGGGGGGCCCAGGGGGGGCGCACCAGCCCACCAGGGGTTGGTTCCCCTCCCACTTCAGCCCATGGGGCCCTCCGAGATAGGTGGCTCCACCCGGTGGACCCCCGGGACCCTTCCGTGGTCCCAGTACAATACCGGTGACCCGAAACTTTCCGGTGGGTCAAACTCGACTTCCCATATATAATTCTTTACCTCTGTACCATTCCGGAACTCCTCGTGACGTCCGAGATCTCATCCGGGACTCCGAACAACTTTCGGTTTGCTGCATACTCATATCTCTACAACCCTAGCGTCACCGAACCTTAAGTGTGTAGACCCTACAGGTGTTCGGAGACACGTGAACATGACCGAGACGGCTCTCCGTCAATAACCAACAGCGGGATCTAGATACCCATGTTGGCTCCCACATGCTCCTCGATGATCTCATCGGATGAACCACGATGTCGAGGATTCAAGCAACCTCATATACAATTCCCTTTGTCAATCGGTATGTTACTTGCCCGAGATTCGATCGTCGGTATCCCAATACCTCGTTCAATCTCATTCTTGGCAAGTCACTTTACTGCATCAGTAATGCATGATCCCGTGACGGACACTTGGTCACTTTGAGCTCATTATGATGATGCATTACCGAGTGGGCCAGTGATACCTCTCCGTCATACGGAGTGACAAATCCCAGTCTCGATCCGTGACAACCCAACAGACACTTTCGGAGATACCCGTAGTATACCTTTATAGTCACCCAATTACGTTATGATGTTTGGTACACCCAAAGCACTCCTACGGTATCCGGGAGTTACACGATCTCATGGTCTAAGGAAAAGATACTTGACATTGGAAAAGCTCTAGCAAAACGAACTACACGATCTTGTGCTATGCTTAGGATTGGGTCTTGTCCATCACATCATTCTCCTAATGATGTGAACCCGTTATCAATGACATCCAGTGTCCATAGTCAGGAAACCATGACTATCTGTTGATCAACGAGCTAGTCAACTAGAGGCTCACTAGGAACATGTTGTGGTCTATGTATTCACACGTGTATTACGATTTTCGGATAATACAATTATAGCATGAATAAAAGACAATTATCATGAACAAAGAAATATAATAATAATCCTTTTATTATTGCCTCTAGGGCATATTTCCAACAGCTTTGCTAATCATTGAAAATGAATCCTTGTCTTGATAATATAAGCCGCCATTTAACCAATCTGTGATTTACTCAGGTCCCAGGAGCAGCAACCTTAACCAGGACATGCTTGTGAAGCTCAAGGTGGTCTATACTCTTGTCGAGCAGTTGTATACTAGAGCTCAGCGTACACTAGCTACCATCTCCCCGAGTAATCAAGCACCAACTCTGCTGATAGATGTCTTGAAAATACTTTCCGTGCTACCTGCCAGGATTGATGAGATGAAGCGGTCGTCTGCAAGAGCCGGCGCTGTAGCGGCTTTAAGCTGTGCCAAGGCATGAGTGCTAGAGCTTGACCCGTCTGAGGTAGCCACTGTTTACCCAAGCTTGAAAGAGGATGGTACGCCGTTTGATCAGAAGGACTTCTCTGCTTGTGTAAAAGAGATAAGTCCAATGGCGACTATAATTGCCAATGATTCAGACCTTTCAAAGTACCATCCGGCTTAAAACAAGGAGAATCAGAAGATGCTAACCCCAGCATATAAAGTGATGGACTTAATCCCCCCAATCCGTAAGCACACTTTTGCCCCTGAAGTTGAGATGTCTGGTCTTATAGATGACGAGGCTGAATTTCAAGCTTTATCTAGCATCGATTGGTCATCACCAAATTTTCAGCCGGCGGAGGAGGACAAAGAACCGGCAAGGGATGACGCAGAAGCCTCCAGTCAGCAAGGCCAAGAAGATTGAACTGCCGGGCGGTTTTAGATACTTGATCTTTGAAAAAACACTTGATCTCATTCGGCTCATGGAGCCATGTAATAAGGTAGTAAAAACTTGAATCTGTCGTGCCATCGTGCACGTTTCTACTTCTTGCTTAATACTGCTGATCCGCCTAGTTTAAAAAACCATTATGGGTATGATAGCCTTTGATTTATGTAGATCTGAATGATTATTATCCTGCACACAAAGAAAGTACAAGCACCCTGGCGGCTTACCGCCGGGCGGGTCATGATACCCAATTGAAGCCGCTGGGGATGAACAGTACATAGCCAGAGCCGGTCTGACAATTGTGAAATAAAATGTCATACCTGTAGTATATGCTTAGAATGTCGGCGTATCAGCTTCGTACAATGAAAAGTGTCAGAGCTGTAACTATAAATATAAGAGTATGATACTCTGGCGACTTAGAGTCTGCCATCCTGGCGGGTTATAGAGACCCAGAAGATGCTTCGAATATGAGCCATAAGTAGGGCAGCTGGGCCCGACTTGTAAAAAACCAGAACTCAAAGAAAAAATCATAGAATATAAATGGGAAATCAAAAAGAAATTCGAGGCTTTTGTAGGCTGCCAAGCCAAAGTGTCTTCTTCAATAAAACTAGCCTGAGCCACTGGATTGTTCGTGCGTTCTGTGAGCCTGACTCACGGTACCCAATCGACATTTGAACCCTAGATAAAATCTGGTCTTGCTCAAAGACTTATCAGGAGTACGCGGGGTCAGAGTAACAACATACATCACGGGCCGATTTATCCAAGTTTCAAGGGAGGCGGCTTATAAAGCCTGGATCTATCCTGACTATTTGTAAACTGTGCTCTCGCATGACAAGTCGCCGATTGAACCTTAACAAGCTCAGATCTTGGTCGAATACGCTGTAAAGATTGATTGTTAAGGTTCGACGGGTCAATTGGGATTACCCGATGGAGTTGAAGCAGCTGGCTACAGGTAGGATGAACCGGAAAGGTTGTGTCCTCTTTGGTCGAATATGCCTATTTTTGGATAGAACTTGGTCAAGAGGGTAGTAACGCTATGTTCTCTTTGGTTGAATACGCCTATGTTTGAACAGGAAGCCCCCAAGTGACATACTGACAAGTCGTGCTCATCAGGGACCTATGTTTGAGCTGTGTTGTGCATCTAACTCTCTTTGGTCCCTGAAGTTTGGGAGTCGAGCCTCTTAAACGAATATGATGATAAAGACTCAGCTTCGAGGAAGTGAAATGACAGAGGCCCTGAAGTACCAGGGATGCCGGCTTTATTATATTGCTTATAATATATACATCTGGTAACTATGTACATCATGAGAGTCGGTGGCTCAAGTATAGTAGGGCCGAAGATGAGCAATATTCCACGGCCAATGGGTCTCCTCTTCCGACTTACGTGAAACCTTGTGTTCTCGGACGTCGATAAGATAATATGACCCATTATGCGGATTCTTGCTGACCACAAAAGGTCCTTCCCAGGGTGGCGAGAGCTAATGCATATCTGTTTGATCCTGGATGAGCCGGAGCACTAAGTTGCCTTCTTGAAAGGTTCTGGTTTTGACCCGACGGTTGTGATAATGACATAGATCTTGTTGGTAAATCGTCGAGCGAGCCGCCGCGAGGTCACTCTCCGCATCTAACAGGTCAAGCGCATCTTGACATGCCTTTTGATTGTCAGCTTCAACGTAAGCTGCCACCCGGGGTGAATCGTGATGGATGTCACTAGGGAGAACCGCCTCTGCTCCATAAACCATGAAGAAAGGTGTGTAACCCGTTGATCTGTTGGGGGTTGTGTTGATACTCCATAACACTGAAGGTAACTCCTCCACCCAACAACCTGGCGTTCTTTGCAAAGGAACCATAAGCCGGGGCTTGATACCTCGCAAAATTTCTTGGTTAGCCCATTCCGCTTGACCATTGGATTGAGGGTGAGCCACAAAGGAAACGTCAAGCCGGATATGCTCCCGTTGATAGAATTCTCTCATAGCACCTTTAGAGAGATTAGTGCCATTATCTGTTATAATGTTGTGTGGAAAGCCAAAACGGAAGATCACCTTCTTGATGAATTGAACCGCCGTTGCCGCAACACACTTACTGATCGGCTCTGCTTCAACCCATTTAGTGAACTTATCAACTGCCACCAAAAGATGGGTCTTCTTATCCTTGGACCTCTTGAAAGGCCCAACCATATCAAGCCCCCAAGTCGCAAACGGCCAAGTAATTGGAATCATCCTCAATTCTTGAGCGGGCACATGAGCTCGTCGTGAAATTTTTTGACAACCATCACATTTGCTCACCAAATCCTCAGCATCGGCATGAGCCGTCAACCAATAGAACCCACGAAGGAAAGAGTTGGCTACAAGAGATTTAGAGCCGGCATGATGACCACAATCTCCTTCGTGAATCTCCCGTAGAATCTCACGGCCTTCTTCAGGAGAGACGCAACGCTGAAACGCCCCTGTGACACTGTTATGGTGCAACTCCCCATTGACAATTGTCATTGACTTAGACCGCCGGGTTATCTGTCTGGCCAAGATCTCATCCTCCGGCAACTCACCCCGGGAAATGTAAGCCAAATACGGAACTGTCCAATCAGGAATAGCATGAAGAGCCGCCACCAATTGTGCTTCCGGGTCAGGGACAGCAAGATCTTCCTCTGTAGGCAATTTGATAGAAGGGTTAAGCAAAATATCCAGGAACGTGTTAGGTGGCACCGGCTTACGTTGAGACCCTAGCCGGCTTAAAGTATCAGCCGCCTCGTTCTTCCTGCGATCAATATGCTCAACTTGATAACCCTTGAAGTGACCCTCAATAGCATCAACCTCTCGACGATAAGCCGCCATGAGTGGATCCTCAGAATCCCAGGTGTCGAAAACCTGTTGGGCTACCAGATCTGAATTGCCAAAACACCTCACCCGGCTTAAATTCATCTCTTTAGCCATCCGAAGACCATGGAGCATGGCCTCATACTCAGCTGCATAGTTAGTGCAAGGAAACATTAGCTAGAGAACATAAGAAAATTTATCACCTCGAGGGGAAGTCAAGACAACTCCAGCCTCCGAGCCCTCCAATTGCCTGGATCCATCAAAGTGAATAGTCCAATATGTGTTATCTGGCTTTTCCTCAGGTGCCTGCAACTCTGTCCAATCATTGATGAAATCCACAAGTGCTTGGGACTTGATGGCCGTACGAGGCACATACTTTAAACCATGGGGTCCAAGCTCAATGGCCCATTTAGCGACACGACCTGTGGCTTCTCTGTTCTGGATGATGTCTCCTAAGGGAGCAGAGCTAACCACGGTAATGTGGTGACCCTGAAAATATTGCTTGAGCTTTTGGCTTGCCATGAAAACCCCATACACGAGCTTCTGCCAGTGTGGATATCTCTGCTTGGACTCAATAAGCACCTCACTAATGTAGTAAACCAGCCGTTGAACCGGATATTCCTTGCCTGCCTGCTTCCTTTCCACTACAATAGCCACACTGATGGCTCGGCTATTGTCAGCTACATATAACAACAGAGGCTCTTTATCAATAGGGGCAGCAAGAATCGGCGGGTCAGCCAGCTGCTTCTTAAGCGCCTCAAACACCTCATTAGCCGCATCACTCCAGACAAAATGATTTGTCTTCTTCATCATCTGATACAAAGGAATAGCTTTCTCTCCCAACCGGCTTATGAACCGGCTTAAAGCTGCAATACGACCCGCGAGGCGCTGAACATCATTAACACACGCCGGCTTAGCCAAAGAGGTAATAGCTTTGATCTTCTCCGGGTTAACTTCAATGCCTCTGTTAGAAACCAGGAAACCCAAGAGCTTGCATGTTGTCACACCAAAGACATACTTGGCCGGGTTAAGCATCATCTTGTAGACCCAGAGATTGTCAAATGTCTCCTTCAAATCATCAATCAAGGTCTCCTTCTTCCTGGACTTTACCACAATGTCATCTACATAAGCGTGAACATTGCGCCCAATCTGATTGTGAAGGAAATTTTGCACACACCGCTGGTAAGTAGCCTGGGCACTCTTGAGCCCAAAAGGCATAGACACATAGCAGAAGGCTCTAAACAGAGTGATGAAACCGTCTTCTCCTGGTCCTTAACATCCATCTTGATCTGATGATAACCAGAATAAGCATCCAAAAAACTCAGACGCTCACAACCCGTCGTAGCATCAATGATTTGATCAAGGGACAATTGCATTTTTACCCCTAGTTGGTTCCTTCCCACGGGTTTTGCCCTTACTTTTCGAGCTTGCTCAATTTTGCCCTTACTTTTTCTGTCGAGACCCCTCGAATGCCCTTTGACCGTTTGACCAAAACTTTGAAAATTCATAACTAATTCATATGAACTCAGAAAAATGCAAATAAGATATCAAAATGTTCGGATAAACATTACCTTTATGGGCATATCATTTGCATTCAGTACAAAAGCATCATTTAAACTACCTGAGGTAATTCATGTTATTAACATTATTAAAAATAAATAGGTATAAACAATATTTTTTTCATGAATAAAAATTACACGCAAATGTAGGTGATGTTTTCTGAACACCTGATAACTTTTTTGCATTTTTCTGAGTTTGTAGCAACTTGTTGTGGATGTTCTAACCCCTTTGACCATTATTTGGAAACTTCATAACGGTTGATACGAACTCAGAAAAAGCAAATAAGGTATCAGGATGTTCAGAAAACATCACCTACATCTGCATATAATTTTTATTCACGAAAAAATATTGTTTATACCTATTTATTTTTAATAATGTTAATAAAATTAATTACCTCGGGTAGTTTAAACGATCCTTTTTTCCTGAATGCAAATGATATTCCCATAAAGGTAATGTTTATCTAAACATTTTGATATCTTATTTGCATTTTTCTGAGTTCATATGAATTAGTTATGAATTTTCAAAGTTTTGGTCAAACGGTCAAAGGGCATTCGAGGGACCTCGACGGAAAAAGTAAGGGCAAAACTGAGCAAGCTCGAAAAGTAAGGACAAAACCCGTGGGTAGGAACCAACTAGGGATAAAAATGCAATTGTCCCTTTGATCAATATGGGGGAGAGCAAATGGATCAACCGAACAAGCCTTATTTAAGTCCGTGTAATCCACACACATGCGCCAAGTACCATTCTTCTTAAGCACCAACACCGGGTTAGCCAACCACTCATGATGAAATACTTCAATGATAAACCCGGCCGCTAAGAGCCGGGCCACTTCCTCGCCAATGGCCTTCCCCCTCTCCTCATTAAAACGACGGAGAAATTGCTTGACCGGCTTAAACTTCGGATCAATATTAAGAGTGTGCTAGCCGAGTTCCCTCGGTACACCCGGCATGTCTGAAGGCTTCCATGCAAAGATGTCCCGGTTCTCACGGATGAACTCGATGAGCGCGCTTTCCTATTTTGGATCCAGATTAGCACTGACACTGAACTGCTTAGACGAATTGCTAGGGACAAAATCAACCATTTTAGTGTCGTCCGCTGACTTAAACTTGAGCGAAGGATCATGCTCTGTGCTTGGCTTTTTCAAGGATTTCATGTCTGCCGGGTCAACATTTTCCTTGTAATTTTAGCTCCTCTACAGCACAAACTGATTCAGCATAGGCAGCATCACCCTCTTCACATTCCAAGGCCACCTTGCGACTCCCATGTACTGTGATGGTGCCTGTTGGTGTCAAAACTGGCGGATCTCGGGTAGGGGGTCCCGAACTGTGTGTCTAAGGCGGATGGTAACAGGAGGCGGGGACACAATGTTTACCCAGGTTCGGGCCCTCTCAATGGAGATAAAACCCTACTTCTGGCTTGATTGATCTTGATGATATGAGTATTACAAGAGTTGATCTACCACGAGATCGTAGAGGCTAAACCCTAGAAGCTAGCCTATGGTATGATTGTTGTTGTCCTACGGACTAAACCCTCCGGTTTATATAGACACCGGAGGGGGCTAGGGCTACACAGTGTCGGTTACAAGGGAGGAGATCTACATATCTGTATTGCCAAGCTTGCCTTCCACGGCAAGGAGAGTCCCATACGGACACGGGACGAAGTATTCAATCTTGTTTCTTCATAGTCCAACAGTCCGGCCAAAGGATATAGTCCGGCTATCCGGAGACCCCCTAATCCAGGACTCCCTCAGTAGCCCCTGAACCAGGCTTCAATGACGACGAGCCCGGCGCGCAGATTGTCTTCGGCATTGCAAGGCGGGTTCCTCCTCCGAATACTCCATAGAAGATCTTGAACACAAGGATAGTGTTTGGCTCTGCAAAACAAATTCCACATACCACCGTAGAGAGAATAATATTTCCACAAATCTAATATGCTGACGCATTTTGCAGCATGACACCACACAACGGCCCGACCATTATTCGAACCTTTTTCACAACCAGCCATCGCACATATCGTGAGGCGGTTTCCTTGGCATGTCTAGTCGAAGCAAAGATCATGTCCCCTTATCACGGGATTCTCATCAATACGGGTGTGGGTAACCCAATCGCGCCATCAATAATGTCGCTTGGGGAATAAGAGGTTTTACCGGGTGAGTGGGGACGCCCATCGCCTCTTCCGCCCTTATAAAGGTACAAGGATTCACTCTTTTCACCCACGCCTTCTCCCCGATTTATTCCCTTCTTCTCAAGCTCCAGCGCCCAAGCGTTCATCTTCTCTGCCCACTAAAGGTCTTCCGAAGATGTCCAGATCCGGAGCAGGAGGCAAATGGATGGCCTCTACCGTCCGAGAGAAGGATATCAAAAAGCTTTGGGAGGTCGGGTACCTGGCCAAGAAAATCAGCCACCGTCTCCCGACAGTGGGACAGATCGTCCCTACTCCAGAACCCCACGAGAGGGTTGTATTCCTCCCTCACTTTGTCCGCGGGCTAGGGTTTCCCCTCCACCCATTCATTCGCGGCATCATGTATTATTATGGGATCGATCTTCACGATCTGTCCCCTAATTCCTTCCTCAACATCTCGACATTCATCGTCGTGTGCGAGGCTTTTCTCTGCATTTCACCGCACTTCGGTTTATGGCTAAAGATCTTTAATGTGAAGCCCAAGGTGGTGGGCGGCGAGCACGCCGAGTGCGGGGGTGCCATGGTGAGCAAGATGCCCAATGCCATATGGCCAACGGGAGATTCTAATGATTCTGTCAGGGAGTGGCAACAATAGTGGTTTTATATCACTGAGCCGTGCGGCACAGAGTGGGCCGCCTCTCCCGAGTTCCGATCCGGCGCCCCCCTGCGGCTTACATCCTGGGTCAAGAAAGGCCTAGACTGGTCCTCGTCCGATGAACTGTCGGTGCTCCAGATGCGCTTGAAGATATGGGGGACAAGAACATTGAACTTGTCAATGTGGTCCATGTGATGTTAGTTCGTCGGATCTTGCCTTTCCAGCACTGGACTTACAATTTATGGGAATTTGATCCGGCCAGGCACCAAACCTTGCGAGAGCTTTTCGGTTCCTCGTACAAGGACATTTGGAAGGTGCTTTTTAAATCCAGCAAATCGTGATCGGACTCTGCCGAGGACCGTGGGTACCAACTGCCCCGCTCGGCAAGTTCGGTGAGTTATCAAACTCTTCTATCCGCTTAACCCGAAGGAAGCGCTTAACGTGTTTTATACAACTCTCCCAGGGCTGGACGAAGAAGGCGGAGTGGATCCATTGTCCGGCCCCGCTGCCCGAAGAATCGGCCAACCCACTTATGACGAAGATGCTGGTCCCGGCGCCTTACAAGGTGCCGAAGAAGACGACCGAGAAGGAGGTCGAAAAGACCCGGGGCGGCCTTCATCGCCGCGGCAATTCGGACACAATATCCGAAGGCTCCAATGCCCATTCCGCCTCCGAAGAGGACGAGGAGGAGGAGGAAGATGAATCCCCTGCGGGGGGAAGAAAGAAGAGGGCAGCCTCCGTACACTTGGATGTCGAGCTGCCCAAAAGGGGAAAGGCTCCTCTTCCGGAGGAGTCCACTGCCGCCGCCGACAGCGGCCCGGCATGGGATCCCAGGGCCCAGCCCCTGGTGAACTCGTAAGTGTATAAAATCCGAGTATGTTTTAGGCGTCCGGACTCATCGTGGCTTAGTATGTTAACCCAAGCCATATTTTTTGTAGTCCGGCGAGGTCCCGCACCAAACAATCCTCATCAGAGGACTTGCTGAGCTCAAATGCTATGGAGAGCAGGACGCCCCCAAAGGCCCCTTTCTCCAAACAGGTGCATAACACCGAGGCTTCGTCCCAGAAGGACCCCGGCCAGGGAGGAAAGGAAAAAATCATGAAGGCGGCGCCTGGAGGTCAGACCTCAGGGGCCGGACACGTGGGGGAAAAGATTTCCATGGGGGCTGACGGCGGGTACGATCCTGAGTTCGGCTCCCAGCCAGATGCGATCCTAGAGATTTATACGGCTCTAGAATCAAGCAGGCAACCTCCTTCGGCTGGAGGGGGCATGCCTGTTCCATCGGCGACCTCTGTCTATCCAGAAGTGTCAGATGCTTTGTTGGTGGCGTTGAAAGACGCCTCCATCGTTGATGAACACCGTGCCCTTATGGGTGCGGTGATTGAGAAGATTTAGTCAACTGAGAGTGGACTAAACGAAGCCTGTATCAGCCTTATAAGAGGCTTTGAGGTATGTTTTATGGGTTGTCGAAGAGTGTAATAGTATAGATAGTAGCCCCTGATACTCTGTTCGGTGAAAGAAAGAACCGGACAGAGGATCGAATTTTATGTTCGCAGGAAGACTCATTAAATGGCATCTATTTCTCTTCTGTGATAAGCAGGTGTCTGTAACGGCTGCTACTTCTCATACTGCGGAGATCTCTGGGCTGAATCAAAGTCTGGAGCGGGCCACAGAAGGACTTGGCCAAGTAAAATGCAGTTGAGGGATAAATAAGGTATGCACAAGTCTTGTTCGCGTTTATTGCGAATGAATTTTCAGTATAAATTGAGCTTAATGACTTGCGCTAGGGCTTGTGACCGAAGTCGAAGCCCTTAAGAAGGCTGTGGCCGAGGCCGAGAAAAAGGCAGCCATCGAAAGGTGCTCTTCGTGAGAAGCACGATGCCGTGGTTATTAAAGCCGAGCAGAGCTACAAGAGGCCGTGAGGAAATGCGAGACCTTGGAGCAGAGTTTAACGGAGAAGGAAGCCGAACTCACCAAGGCGCATCAGGCCATGAGCGATGCCCGGGAGGAAACCCAAAGCACCCTGCAAGAGATCCAAGAGGCGAGGAAGATCGCGGCTGATAAGGATTTTTCACTGCAAAGTAAGTATTTGAGGGGAAAACTTATGTTTCTGATTTTGAATCCGGATTTATCAGGGGTATTTGCCGAGCTGCCTCGCAGCGTATCAGATGCCGCTCAATTCTACCGAGCCAAAGAAAGGAAAACTGCGGATAAGCTCTTCTGGTCGCAGTATTTGGCATCGAATTATCCGGTACCTTTCATCGATCAGCTGAAACAGCTGGTCGAACTGCATAAGGCGGCCGAACTAGCCATGAAAGATTTGGTTATCCGGCTATGGCATGCCGAGCCGATTCCAAGCAGCTACTTTGGGCTTGTGAAGCGGCTCGTAAGCGCTTGCCCTCGACTTGACGTCATCAAGCGGTCGGTCTGCATAGAAGGTGCGCGAATGGCCTTCGCCCGTGCAAAGGTGCACTGGGGGAAGATGGATGCCGAAAAGCTGGTGACCGAAGGACCGCCAGAGGGAAGGAGCACGCAAGTTCGAATTATATTATGAGAGTGTCTGAAAGGATCCTACCTTGCAGCGGGGCTATGTACCAAGGACATTATATTTCCATGAGTGCCAATCATGTTGTCCTTTGTAGTGTTTGAACAAGGTCGTTTATTTGTCGCCTGTTATATAAAAGTTTACCCTCCTGTGTGGTTATTTTATATGTTAAACCTGAGAGTTGGCCATTCGTCGGCTTCTGCCCCCACGTAAGAAGTACGAGGGTGTTCGGGATAAACCTGAGCACTCTTTATCCCAGTTTTGGGTCCTTCATAGGAGGTGCTCAGCACAACGAACCAGGCAATCGGGCTATAGGGCTTTATGACTCTCACTTAGCCATAGGAGCTTTAGTATGGTAGGCGCGGCCCCTGGTGTTCGGAAGACCGTACTAGGGGCTCTATAAGCACCTGATCGGAGAAGGAACCGATCCATCGCACGCTGCATTGGTTATGGCATTATGCAGGAGAAATCCTTAAAGATTTTGTGACCTCTCGAACAGCTGACCAACTCTTGCCGTATCATGACAGTCAGTTTTCGGCTTTCTCTACTGAGGTGCTCGTCCGGAAGAACCGGGACACAATCGCAGTAGTTCTCCCAGTGCTACCTTAGCTGATATAGCAGAACGTAAGGCACCAAAACATGGGAGCCAGGCAATCCCAACTATTGACCCAAGACATGATTCGAAGCTGATGCATATAATGTTATAGGTTCGGGGTGCCGAGCTTCCGTGAAGGTGTTCGGACTTTACTGCCGTGTTATGGGTAAAACGAAGCCCCTGGCATATTTTAAGGCATATCGCCATGTACGGATGCCACTTGGCAGAATGATTCGATAAGAAATAACAGCAGGTAAATGTCATATAAATCCATATGTTGTATTTGAATAGTACGTCTATGCGTATGGGTACAAGTAATGTGATAAAGAAAAAAGGGATATGATTGCGGAACCTGTTGAGACCAGGGGGAAGAGGCTGAGTGTGGATCCGTAATAGAGCCGGACGTTTACTGCGGGGAATGTCTAAGGATTCCCTTACGCGTTCAAGCCACCTCCTGATACGTCCATTTTGCATCATGCTTTTATATCGATATTTATTGCACTATGGGCTATTATTACACGTTTTGTCACAATACTTATGGCTATTCTCTCTTATTTTACAAGGTTTACATGAGGAGGGAGGATGCGGCAAAATTTGGAATTACAGGGCTGGAAAAGGAGCAAATATTAGAGACCTATTCTGCACAACTCCAAAAGTCCTGAAACTCCACGAAAGTCATTTTGAGAAATAATAAAAAATATCCATCAGAAGAAGTTCACCAGAGGGGCCCCACCTGGCCACGAGGGTGGGGGCGCGCCCTACCCCCCTGGGCACGCCCCTACCTCGTGGTTCCCCTGGTGGCCCTCCGATGCCCATCTTCTGCTATATGAGGTCTTTCGTCGAGAAAAAAATAATAAGCAACCTTTCGGGACGAAACTCCGCCGCCATGAGGCGGAACCTTGGCGGAACCAATCTAGGGCTCCGACAGAGTTGTTCTGCCGGGGACACTTCCCTCCAGGAGGGGGAAATCATCACCATCATCATCACCAATGCTCCTCTCATCGGGAGAGGGCAATCTCCATCAACATCTTCACCAGCACCATCTCCTCTCAAAACCCTAGTTCATCTCTTGTATCCAATTCTTGTCTCCAAGTCCGGGATTGGTACTAGTAGGTTGCTAGTAGTGTTGATTGCTCCTTGTAGTTGATGCTAGTTGGTTTATTTGGTGGAAGATCATATGTTCAGATCCTTTATGCATATTAATACTCGATTATGAACATGAATATGCTTTGTGAGTAGTTACGTTTGTTCCACGAGGACATGGGAGAAGTCTTGCTATTAGTAGTCATGTGAATTTGGTATTCGTTCGATATTTTGATGAGATGTATGTTGTCTAGCCTCTAGTGGTGTAATGTGAATGTCAACTACATAACACTTCACCATTATTTAGGCCTAGAGGAAGGCATCGGGAAGTAATAAGTAGATGATGGGTTGCTAGAGTGACAGAAGCTTAAACCCTAGTTTATGCGTTGCTTCGTAAGGGGCTGATTTGGATCCATATGTTTCATGCTATGGTTAGGTTTACCTTAATACTTTTGTTGTAGTTGCGGATGCTTGCAATAGAGGTTAATCATAAGTGGGATGTTTGTTCAAGTAAGAACAACACCCAAGCACCGTCCACCCACATATCAAATTATCAAAGTACCTAACGCGAATCATATGAACGTGATGAAAACTAGCTTGACGATATTCCCATGTGTACTGGAGCGCTTTTCCTATTATCTGAGTTTGTCCAGGCTTGTCCTTTGCTACAAAAAGGGATTGGGCCACCTTGCTGCACTTTATTTACTTTTGTTACTTGTTGCTCGTTACAAATTATCCTATCACAAAACTATCTGTTACCACTTATTTCAGTAATTGCAGAGAATACCTTGCTGAAAACCACTTATCATTTCCTACTGCTCCTCGCTATGCTCGACATTCTTACTTATCGAAAGGACTACGATAGATCCCCTATACTTGTGGGTCATCAAGACTCTTTTCCGGCGCCGCTGCCGGGAGTGAAGCGCCTTTGGTAGGTGGAATTTGGTAAGGAAAATTTATATAGTGTGCTAAAATTTATCGTCACATGTTATTATGGAAAGTAATCCTCACGAGGGGCTTGTTCGGGGTATCTTCACCCCAACCAAGAGAGCAAAGAGTTGCTCCTCAACCTACTGAACCTACTGAACATGAAAATATTCCCTTTGAAGTTCCTTCGGGTATGATGGAAAAACTGCTAGCTAATCCTTTTGTAGGAGATGGAACAAAGCATCCTAATGAGCACCTAATATATGTGGATGAAGTTTGTGGACTATTTAAGCTTGCAGGTATACCCGATGATGTTGTTAAGAAGAAGGACTTCCCTTTATCTTTGAAGGGAGATGCATTGACATGGTATAGGCTATGTGATAATACGAGATCATGGAACTATAGAAGACTGAAATTGGAATTCCATCAAAAGTATTATCCTATGCATCTTGTTCATCATGATCGCAATTATATATATATAATTTTTGGCCTCGCGAAGGAGAAAGCATCGCTCAAGCTTGGGGGAGGCTTAAATCAATGTTGTATTCATGCCCCAATCATGAGCTCCCAAGAGAACAATTATTAAAAATCTTTATGCTCGGCTTTCTGAAAACAATCGCACCATGCTCGATACTTCTTGTCTTTGGCTCTTTTATGATGAAGACTATTGAATTTAGATGGAATTTATTGGATAGAATTAAACGCAACTCTGAAGATTGGGACCTCGACGAAGGTAAGGAGTCAGGTATGACACCTAAGTTTTATTGTGTTAAATCTTTTATGGATACCGATATTTTCCGTAAGTTTAGCACTAAATATGGACTTGACTCTAAGATAGTAGCTTCTTTATGTGAATCTTTTGCTACTTACGTTGATCTCCCCAAGGAGAAGTGGTTTAAGTATCATCCTCCCATAGAAGTAAAAGTAGCTGCACCTATTAAAGTTGAAGAAAAGACTGTCACTTATAATGATCCTATTGTTCCTACTTCTTATGTTGAGAAACCTCCCTTCCCTGTTAGAATAAAGGATCATGCTAAAGCTTCAACTGTTGTTCGTAAAAATAATATTAGAACTTATACACCTCCTGAGCAAGTCAAAGTAGAACCTAATATTGCTATTGTTAAATATCTCTTGTCTGATAATATTGATGGGCATGTTATTCAATTCTGTGGTGAATCTGCTAGAATTGCTAAACCTGGCGCTAAAGATAAACATAGACCTGTTGTAGGCGTGCCTGTTATTTCAGTTAAAATAGGAGATCATTGTTATCATGGCTTATGTGATATGGGTGCTAGTGCTAGTGTTATACCTATTACCTTGTATGAATAAATTAAGCATGAAATTGCACCACGAGATAGAAGATATTGATGTTACAATTAAACTTGCCAATAGAGATACCATATTGCCAGTGGGAATTGTTAGAGATGTTGAAGTCTTGTGTGGGAAAACTAAATATCTTGCTGATTTTCTTGTTCTTGGTTCCCCACAAGATAGCTTTTGTCCAATTATATTTGGTGGACCCTTCTTCAACACTGTTAATGCTAAGATAGACTGCAAAAAGAATGTTGTTACTATTGGCTTGGATGATATTATTCATGAGTTTAATTTCTCTAAATTCAGTAAACAACACCGTGAAGAAGAATTACCTAGTAAGGATGAAATTAATGGTCTTGCTTCTATTGCCGCACCTCCTAGTGATCCTCTAGAACATTATTTGCTAGACCATGAAAATGATATGTTTATGAATGAAAGAAGGGAAATAGATGAAGTATTCTTTAGACAGGAACCTATTCTGAAACATAATTTGCCTGTTGAAACTTAGGGACCCTCCTCCACCCAAGGGTGATCCCGTGTTTGAGCTTAAACCGCTATGTGATAATCTTAAATATGCTTATCTTGATGAAAAGAAAATATATCATGTTATTATTAGTGCTAACCTTTCAGAGCATGAAGAAGAGAGATTATTGAAAACTACAAGAAGCATCGTCTTTGCTATTGGATATACTCTTGATGATCTTAAGGGCATTAGTCCCACTCTATGTCAACATAAAATAAGTTTTGAAGAAGATGCCAAACCGGTTCGTGATCATCAATGAAGGCTTAATCCTAAGATGAAAGAAGTGGTAAGAAAAGAAATACTAAAGCTTCTGGAGGCAGGTATAATTTATCCGTTCTTTGACAACAAGGTGGGTAAGTCATGTTCATTGTGTCCCTAAGAAGGGAGGTGTTACTGTTGTTCCTAATGATAAAGATGAATTGATCCCACAAAGAATTATTACAGATTATAGGATGGTAATTGATTTCCGCAAATTAAATAAAGCTACTAAGAAAGATCATTACCCCTTACCTTTTATTGATCAAATGCTAGAAAGATTATGCAAACATACACATTATTGCTTCCTAGATGGTTATTCTGGTTTCTCTCAAATACTTGTGTCGGCTAAGGATCAATCAAAGACTACTTTTACATGCCCTTTTGGTACTTTTGCTTACGTACGTATGCCCTTTGGTTTATGTAATGCACCTGCTACCTTTCAAAGATGCATGATGGCTATATTCTCGACTTTTGTGAAAAGATTTGTGAGGTTTTCATGGACGACTTTTCCGCCTATGGATCCTCTTTTGATGATTGCTTGAGCAATCTTGATCGAA
This sequence comes from Aegilops bicornis, assembly GCA_021605145.1. Classification (NCBI taxonomy): domain Eukaryota; kingdom Viridiplantae; phylum Streptophyta; class Magnoliopsida; order Poales; family Poaceae; genus Aegilops; species Aegilops bicornis. The sequence continues at coordinate 187,585,633 of CM038671.1, read as the reverse complement.
GTTTTGCAGAGATGTGAAGAAACTAATCTTGTCTTGAATTGGGAAAAGTGCCACTTTATGGTTAATGAAGGTTTTGTCTTGGGGCAAAAAGTTTCTGAAAGAGGTATTGAAGTTGATAAAGCCAAAGTTGATGCTATTGAAAAGATGCCATGTCCCAAGGACATCAAAGGTATAAGAAGTTTCCTTGGTCACGCCGGATTTTATAGGAGGTTCATTAAGGACTTCCCAAAAAATTCTCGGCCTCTGACTAATTTATTACAAAAAGATATACCATTTGTCTTTGATGATGATTGTGTAGAAGCATTTGAAATATTTAAGAAAGCATTGATCTCTGCACCTATTGTTCAGCCACCTGATTGGAATTTACCCTTCGAAATTATGTGTGATGCTAGTGATTATGCTGTAGGTGATGTTCTTGGGCAAAGAATTGATAAGAAATTAAATGTTATCCATTATGCTAGTAAGACTCTAGACAATGCTCAAAGAAACTATGCTACTACTAAAAAAGAATTCTTAGCAGTTGTATTTGCATGTGATAAGTTCAGACCTTATATTGTTGATTCTAAAGTAACTATTCACACTGATCATGCTGCTATTAAATATTTGATGGAAAAGAAAGATGCTAAACCTAGACTTATTAGATGAGTTCTCTTGCTACAAGAATTTGATTTGCATATTGTTGATAGAAAGGAGCTGAGAACCCTGCTGCGCATAACTTGTCTAGGTTAGAAAATGTTCTTGATGACCCACTACCTATTGATGATAGCTTTCCTGATGAGCAACTAAATGTCATAAATACTTCTCGTAGTACTCCATGGTATGCTGATTATGCTAATTACATTGTTGCTAAATTTATACCCCCTAGTTTCACATACCAGCAAAAGAAAAAGTTTTTCTATGATTTAAGACATTACTTTTGGGATGACCCACATCTTTATAAAGAAGGAGTAGATGGTGTTATTAGACGTTGTGTACCTGAGCATGAACAGGAACAGATCCTACGCAAGTGTCACTCCGAAGCTTATGGAGGACACCACTCTGGAGATAGAACTTCACATAAGGTATTGCAATCTGGTTTTTATTGGCCTACTCTCTTCAAGGATTCCCGTAAGTTTGTCTTGTCTTGTGATGAATGTCAAAGAATTGGTAATATTAGTAGACGTCAAGAAATGCCTATGAATTATTCACTTGTTATTGAACCATTTGATGTTTGGGGCTTTGATTATGTGGGACCTTTTCCTGCCTCTAATGGATATACACATATTTTAGTTGTTGTTGATTACGTTACTAAGTGGGTAGAAGCTATTCCAACTAGTAGTGCTGATCATAACACCTCTATTAAAATGCTTAAAGAAGTTATTTTTCCGATGTTTGGAGTCCCTAGATATTTAATGACTAATGGTGGTTCACATTTTATTCATGGTGCTTTCCGTAAAATGCTTGCTAAATATGATGTTAATCATAGAATTGCATCTTCATATCACCCACAGTCTAGTGGTCAAGTAGAATTGAGTAATAGAGAGCTCAAATTAATTTTGCAAAAGACTGTCAATAGGTCTAGAAAGAATTGGTCCAAGAAACTTGATGATGCATTATGGGCCTATAGAACTGCATATAAAAATCCTATGGGTATGTCTCCGTATAAAATGGTTTATGGAAAAGCATGTCACTTACCTCTCGAACTAGAACATAAGGCATACTGGGCTATTAAAGAGCTCAACTATGATTTCAAACTTGCCGGTGAGAAGAGATTATTTGATATTAGCTCACTTGATGAATGGAGAACCCAAGCCTATGAAAATGCCAAGTTGTTCAAAGAAAAAGTTAAAAGATGGCATGATAAAAGGATACAAAAGCGTGGGTTTAATGTAGGTGATTATGTATTGCTATACAACTCTCGTTTAAGATTTTTTGCAGGAAAACTTCTCTCTAAATGGGAAGGCCCCTACGTTATCGAGGAGGTCTATCGTTCCGGTGCCATAAAAATCAATAATTTTGAAGCCACAAATCCAAAGGTGGTAAATGGTCAAGGAATCAAACACTATATCTCAGGTAATCCTATAAATGTTGAAACCAATGTTATTGAAACCGTAACCCAAGAGGAATACATAAGGGACACTTTCCTAACGCTTTAGGACTCGAAAAGGAGTAGGTATGTGGTACGGTAAGTAAACCGACTCCAAAACAATTTTTAAGGCAATATTTCTCTGTTTGGAATATTTAGAAAAATAGAAAAATAAGTAGCAGTCCGGGAAGGACACGAGGGCTCCACGAGGGTGGAGGGCGCGCCCCCCTACCTCGTGAGCACCTCGTGTGCCTTCCGGACTCCGTTTTCTTGCACGATGTGTATTTTGGTCGGTAAAAATTCATTATATATTCTCCCGGAGGTTTTGACTCCGTATCACGCAAATATCCTCTGTTCTTGTTTCGAGTTGTTCTCTGTCAGGGTTGTCAAGGCCAGGCGTCATGTCGTCCCCCTCCTCCAAAAATGGTGACAAAGATGTTTGGCTAATGAAGATAGAGTTGACGAGGGAAGAACCCATGGAGATCAACAAAGATGAAGGGATCAAGAAGGCCACGAAGAACCAAGCTCCGGCAGCAGAAGACATCCTTCAACTTGATCACAATCTTCTTACCCCAACTGAGATCGAAGCTTTCAAGATGACTGAGTTAGCTCATATCCAAAACAGGTATCTCACAAGTGAAAATATTTTGTTGAAGGAGCATATCGTTGCACTCAAGGGCATTATCCGCAAGTTGGAGGACCTCTTACGCTCGATGTGCGACTATCCATCACCACCATCCTCTCCACCAACAAAGAAGGAGACATAATCACATGGGTATGGGCACTCCCCTTGGCAACTGCCAAGCTTGGGGGAGGTGCCCCGGTATCGTATCACAATCACATCTCCTATCTTTACCGTTTTTCTTAGTTCGATCCTATTAGTGGTATCTTGATGTAGTAGAATAAAGTTTATGGTATGATCTAGTTTTGAGTTTTGCTTTATGATCACTCTATGTAATCGAGTCTGTGAGTTATATAATAAAGATTAGTGTTGATTAAAGGGCTTGATTATTTTGCCATGATCTTGAGTGAGTAAAAGAAAAATAAAAAGAATAAAAAGAAACAAAGAGTTCATATTGATCTTATTGAGAGTAATGACTTCCATAGAGGAGTATGATGATTAAAAGTTGTTGGGAGTTGGCAAACATAACTTTGGTCATTGTTGCAATTAATAGGAAGGAATAAGGAAAGAGAGGTTTCACATATAGATATACTATTATTGACATCTTTTATGATTGAGAGCACTCATTAGAATATGACATGCTAAAGAGTTGATGTTGGACAAGGAAGCCAACGTAATGGGTTATGTTTTCTTATATCTGAGATAAAGTATATTGTCATGGATCTTCCGACATGTTGAGCTTGCCTTTCCTCCTCGTGCTAGCCAAATTCTCAGCACCAAGTAGAGATACTACTTGTGCCTCCAAAAACCCTTAAACCAGTTTTGCCATGAGGGTCCACCATATCTACCTATGGATTGAGTAAGATCCTTCAAGTAAGTTGTCATCGGTGCAAAGCGATAAAAATTGCTCTCTAAATATGTATGATTGATTGGTGTGGGAGAAATAAGCTTTATACGATCTTGTGATGTGGAAGAAATAAAAGCGATGGACTGCATAATAAAGGTTCATATCAAAAGTGGCAATATAAAGTGATGTTCTTTTGCATTAAGATTTTGTGCATCCAACCATAAAAGCGCATGGCAACCTCTGTTTCCCTCTGCGAAGGGCCTATCTTTTATTTATTATCTCCTACCTTATGCAAGAGTCATGGTGATATTCACCTTTCCTTTTTCATTTTATACTTTGGCAAGCACAGTATGTTGGAAAGATCTTGATGGGTATATCTAATTGGATGTAGGGGAGCATGAGTTATTATTGTTGACATTACCCTTGAGGTAAAAGGTTGGGAGGCGAAACTATAAGCCCCTATCTTTCTCTGTGTCCGATTAAAACTCCGTAACCACAAGTATCGCGTGAGTGTTAGCAATTATGAAGGACTAAATGATAGTTGAGTATGTGGACTTGCTATTAAGCTCTGACATACTCTTTCTGAGGTTATGATAAATTGCAATTGCTTCAATGGCTGAGATTATAGTTTGTTGGTTCTCAATAAAGTTTATGATTCGTACACTGCATTGTGAATGGATTATTACTTGAACATAAGAAATCATATGACATTTTTCTATATATGTTGTTGTTATGAGAATAAACATGATGCCTTCATGTCCGTATTTTATTTTTATCGACACCTCTACCTCTAAACATGGGGACATATTTCTCATTATCGGCTTTCGCTTGAGGACAAGCGAGGTCTAAGCTTGGGGGAGTTGATACGTCCATTTTCCATCATGCTTTTATATCGATATTTATTGCACTATGGGCTGTTATTACACGTTTTGTCACAATACTTATGGCTATTATCTCTTATTTTACAAGGTTTACATAAGGAGGGAGGATGCCGGAAGGTGGAATTCTGGGCTGGAAAAGGAGCAAATATTAGAGACCTATTCTGCACAACTCCAAAAGTCCTGAAACTTCACGAAAGTCATTTTGGAAAATAATAAAAAATATCCAGCGGAAGAAGTTCACCAGAGGGGGCCCCACCTGGCCACGAGGGTGGGGGGCGCGCCCTACCCCCTAGGCGCGCCCCCTACCTCGTGGGCCCCCTGGTGGCCCTCCGATGCCCATCTTCTGCTATATGAGGTCTTTCGTCGAGAAAAAAATCATAAGCAACCTTTCGGGACGAAACTCCGCCGCCAGGAGGTGGAACCAATCTAGGGCTCCGGCAGAGCTGTTCTGCCGGGGACACTTCCCTTCGGGAGGGGGAAATCATCACCATCGTCATCACCAACACTCATCTCATTGGGATAGGGCAATCTCCATCAACATCTTCACCAGCACCATCTCCTCTCAAAACCCTAGTTCATCTCTTGTATCCAATTCTTGTCTCCATGTCCGGGATTGGTACTAGTAGGTTGCTACTAATGTTGATTGCTCCTTGTAGTTGATGCTAGTTAGTTTATTCGGTGGAAGATCATATGTTCAGATCCTTTATGCATACTAATACTCCTCTGATTATGAACATGAATATGCTTTGTGAGTAGTTACGTTTGTTCCTGAGGACATGGGAGAAGTCTTGCTATTAGTAGTCATGTGAATTTGGTATTCGTTCGATATTTTGATGAGATGTATGTTGTCTAGCCTCTAGTGGTGTTATGTGAACGTCGACTACATAACACTTCACCATTATTTGGGCCTAGAGGAAGGCATTGGGAAGTAATAAGTAGATGATGGGTTGCTAGAGTGACAGAAGCTTAAACCCTAGTTTAAGCATTGCTTCGTAAGGGGCTGATTTGGATCCATATGTTCCATGTTATGGTTAGGTTTACCTTAATACTTTTGTTGTAGTTGCGGATGCTTGCAATAGATGTTAATCATAAGTGGTATGTTTGTTCAAGTAAGAACAGCACCCAAGCATCGGTCCACCCACATATCAAATTATCAAAGTACCGAACGCGAATCATATGAACGTGATGAAAACTAGCTTGACGATATTCCCATGTGTCCTCGGAAGCACTTTTCCTATTATAAGAGTTTTTCCAGGCTAGTCCTTTGCTACAAAAAGGATTGGGCCACCTTACTGCACTTTATTTACTTTTGTTACTTGTTGCTCGTTACAAATTATCCTATCACAAAACTATCTGTTACCACTTATTTCAGTATTTGCGGAGAATACCTTGATGAAAACCGCTTATCATTTCCTTCTGCTCCTCGTTGGGTTCGACACTCTTACTTATCGAAAGAACTACGATAGATCCCCTATACTTGTGGGTCATCACCTCCATGTAGACCGTCCTGGTCGGTGCAAAGGTGAACCTGCGAAGGAAATGTAAGGAATATTTATGTGCCGGAGGGTGGTTGAGCCGCTGAGTTCGGCCCGTCCTGGCCTTCGCCGGAGTGTTTAGTTGAGCCCTGGACGGGTCGGGCTATCCTTCCTCTAAGTAGTTCGGAGTTCCTTGACGGTGTCCGGAAGCCTCGACGTCAGCTCGATCTTGCATGCAAGGTGATGCTCGTTGTTTCTGCTGCTAAGGCAGTGGCGTATATGTTGGTGTCGAGGGAAGGTTCGGCCTTGCCATTAACCGTGATGACACTGCGTGGACCGGGCATCTTGAGCTTACGATAGGCATAATGTGGCACCGCGTTAAATCGAGCAAATGCGGTTCATCCGAGCAGTGCTTGATAATCACTGCGAAAAGGGACGATTTCGAAGATTAACTCTTCGATACGGTAATTTTCTGGTGATCCAAAGACTACCTCAAGGGTAATGGAGCCTGTACAGTGAGCCTCCTCACCTGGTATAATGCCTCTGAGAGTGGCTTTAGTGGGTTTGATCGTCGAATGATCGATGCCCATCATGCGCACTGTGTCTTGGTAAAGCAGATTTCGACTGCTACCGCCGTCCATAAGGACTCGAGTGAGGTGGAACCCGTCTATTATTGGGTCGAGGACTAGTGCGGCTGGATTGCCCTGATTGGCGTTAACCGGACGATCCGTGCGGTTGAAGGTGACTGGCCCTAGTTTATATTGTGGGACGACTGGTTCCGTTGAGTCGCCATCCCTAAGGATGTATATCTGGTCCGAGTTGGTAATTTGGGTGGTATTTACCACATTCACCGATTGAATATGCGGGGGAAATTTCTTTTGCCCTCCTGTGTTCGGTGGTCAGGGCTCTTCGTTGCTATCGTCACTTTGAGACCCCCCCCCCCTTTTTCTTTGGCGCCTGCCCTGCCGGCTTGGTTGAAGACCCAGCATTCTCTGTTGGTATGGGTGGCTGGCGTTTCTGGGGTGCCATGAATTTGACATTGGCGATCGATTATGCGGTCCAGACTGGATGGACCCGGATTTTTATGTTTGGGTGACCCTTCCCACTGACCGGACTTTGAGCCCCTGAACCCGGCATTAACTGCCGTATTTTCGGCGTTTTCACCATATTTGCGGCGCTTGTGTTTGTTGCGTCTTGGTTTGCCATTGCTATCTCTGGCTTCTGATATGCCAGGTTTGCTTGCTGTATTGGTACTACGAGCCAACTAGCTATCTTCGCCCACACAAAAGCGGGTCATAAGTGTCGTGAGGGCTGCCATGGATTTTGGCTTCTCTTGGCCTAGGTGTCGGGCAGCCATTCGTCACGGATATTATGCTTAAATGCCGCTAAGGCCTCTCCATCCGGACAGTCGACTATTTGGTTCTTCTTGGTTAGGAACCGGGTCCAGAATTTCCTGGCTGATTCCCCTGGCTGTTGAGTTATATGACTTAAATCGTCAGCGTCTGGCGGTCGCACATAAGTGCCACGAAATTGTCCAGAATGCCTCTGCCAGGCTCTCCCAACTTCCGATGGAATTTGCCGGCAAGCTATTGAGCCAATGTCGAGCCGGCCCTTTGAGTTTTAGCGGGAAATACTTGATGGCATGTAGGTCATCCCCGCGGGCCATGTGAATGTGGAGGAAGAAGTCTTATATCCATACCGCGGGGTCTGTAGTACCATCATATGATTCAATGTTTACGGGTTTAAACCCTTCTGGGAATTCATGATCCATTACTTCAACAATGAAGCATAGGGGGTGTGCGGCGCCTCTCTGCCGGGCTATATCACGACGCAGTTCATACGAATCTTGTCTACCGTGTTTGTCTCGGCCGGATTTACTTTTAGTGTATCCGGCGTGGCTATCATCGTCACGTGTTGGTGCGCGCCCCCGTGATCCGTAGATCGATCTTGCATATTTTGCTTTGTTTTCCAATACATCTCGCAGGTCCCGCGTGTTGCCCCGGGCCTTGGTATTTTTGTTTGATTGGCGGCGGGGTGCGGGCTGGACGTCGGGCTGCAACGCCTCTCTGTCTCAGCCACGAGGTGGCCGATCAGCCGCATCATACGCTGGTGATGTAGGTTTCAATGCTTCCTCCTCTAGTTGAGGTAGCAACCTGCGCTTTGGATAACTCTTGGTCGGGCGTTCGAGTTCGTATTCCTCTGCCGCAAGGACTTCGGTCCATCTGTCTACTAGCAAATCTTGATCAGCTCGAAGCTGTTGTTGCTTTTTCTTCAGGCTATTTGCTGTTGCTATAAGCCGGTGCTTGAAACGCTCCTGCTTGATGGGATCCTCAGTCTCGATAAATTCTTCGTCACCGAGGCTCACCTCGTCTTCGGAGAGAGACATGTAATTGTCATACTCCGTTTCTCCATCTGCTGCCTGTTCTGGAGGGCTAGCTTGTTCACCCTCCCGCTCAAAATCGTGCTGGAGGGGATTGTCGTCGTCTTCGGCACTATCCGGAGTGCTATTGTCTCTTGTGCCGGTATCACTGCTTTTGCTATGGCGGGACTTAGAGCGGCACCGCCGACGTTGATGCTTGGGTTGCTTCTTGGAGGGTCATCCTCCATTTGTCTTGTCGCCATTGCCTTCTTTGGGGTTCTCCACCATATATATATATATATATATATATATATATATATATATATATATATATATATCATATGATGAGGTGGCGGTCCAGCGCCCTGTGGGCGGTGGTTCCTGTTCGTCTCCTGCATCGTCGTCCACACCGTCGATGTCTTCGGAGTCGAAGTCGAGCATGTCGCTTAAATCGTCGACAGTGGCTACTAAGTGGGTGGTGGGTGGGCAGCGAATTTCTTCGTCGTCCGCGTCCCATTCTAGCCAGACATAGTTCGGCCAAGGTTCTCCTGACAAGGAGAGAGACCTTGATGAATTTAGCACGTCGCCGAAAGGCGAGTGCTGAAAGATATCCGCGGAGGTAAACTCCATGATCGGCTCCCAATCGGATTCGATAGGAACGGACACAGGCGGCTCGGAGTCCGTGGCCAGAGACATTGGTGCGGCAATGCAGCTCTCGTAAAGGGTGAAGTCAGTATCCGGCTCTATCGCAACTGAGGGTGCGGCCTCCATGGCGGGGTCTATCAACTCGTCCTCGGATGGCGCAATTTGCTTCGGATTGAGGGTCGGAGTAGTTACAGGTGTGATCTCCCGAACACTGTCCGATGGCAGAGCTAAATCATGCTCGTCGTGATCGTGCGGCGCACCTGGCATGGGCTCGAATCCGTCGAAGATCAAATCTCTGCGGATGTCGGCAGTGTAGTTCAAATTTCCGAATCTGACCTGACGGCCAGGGGCGTAGCTTTCGATCTGCTCTAGATGGCCAAGCGAGTTAGCCTGTAGTGCGAAGCCGCCGAATACGAAGATCTGTCCGGGGAGGAAAACCTTACCCTGGACCGCATCATTGCCGATGATTAAAGTATCCATCAAGCCTTATGGTGACGACACAGTGGAACTCTCAATGAAAGCACCAATGTCGGTGTCAAAACCGGCGGATCTCGGGTAGGGGGTCCCGAACTGTGCGTCTAAGGCGGATGGTAACAGGAGGCAGGGGACACAATGTTTACTCAGGTTCGGGCCCTCTCGATGGAGGTAATACCCTACTTCCTGCTTGATTGATCTTGATGATATGAGTATTACAAGAGTTGATCTACCACGAGATCATAGAGGATAAACCCTAGAAGCTAGCCTATGGTATGATTGTTGTTGTCCTACGGACTAAACCCTCCGGTTTATATAGACACCAGACGGGGCTAGGGTTACACAGAGTCGGTTACAAGGGAGGAGATCTACATATCTGTATTGCCAAGCTTGCCTTCCACGCCAAGGAGAGTCCCATCCGGACACGGGACGAAGTCTTCAATCTTGTATCTTCATAGTCCAACAGTCCAGCCAAAGGATATAGTCCGGCTGTCTGAAGACCCCCTAATCCAGGACTCCCTCAGTGCCCTTGTAACCCGGCATCTTAAGCTGTAAGTAAACATAACAAGGCCTCGCCATAAACTTAGCATAAGCCGGCCGCCCAAACAGAGCATGATAAGGGCTCTTGATCTTGACCACTTTGAAGGTTAAAGTCTCAGACTTGGAGTCATGCTCATCTCCAAAAGCAACTTCCAAAGATATCTTACCCACTGGATAGGCTGACTTACCCGACACCACGCCATGGAAAACAGTGTTTGACGGCTTAAGATTTTTATCAGTCAGTCCCATGCGACAGAAGGTCTCATAATAAAGTATGTTAATGCTGCTACCCCATCCATGAGTACCTTAGTAAACTTGTAGCCCCCAACCTGAGGCGCCACCACTAGAGCCAGCTGACCCGGATTATCAACCCGGGGCGGGTGATCCTCACGACTCCACACAATAGGCTGCTCTGACCACCGCAAGTAACGTGGCACTACCGGCTCAACAGCATTGACTGCCCTCTTATGAAGCTTTATATCCTGCTTACATAAGCTAGTGGTGAAGACGTGGTACTGTCCACTATTCAACTTCTTCGGGTTGCTCTGGTAACCAGACTGCTGCTACTGATTTCCCTGATTATTCTGCTGGTTGTAGCCGTCCTGGTTACCGTGGCGTTGAAACCCGGAATTTGAACCGCCGCCTCCTTGACCCGGACCACGAGAGCCGGACCCTGAACTGCCGTTCAGGGCGTGGTTGCGTTGGATGGACTCCCTAAAGCTTCTCATTATACTGCAATCTTTCCACAGATGGGTAGCCGACTTCTGATCCGTTCCATGTTTTGGACATGGCTGGTTTAATAATGCATCAAGGTCAAACCTAGTCCCTTGAAGCGGCGGTCCCTTACGACGCTGGCTATAATTGCGCACCCCGGTGTTAGCCACAAAATCATCAGCCTTGCGTTTACCGTTGCCGCCCTGATTGGCAGGGTTGTACTGCTGTCCCTTCATGCTGCTACTCTTCTTTCCCTTTCTCGATCTTTCATCCTCAGAGTCGGGGTCCTTGGTACCATCAGAGTCGGCATACTTAACAAGAGCCGCCATAAGCTCCCCCATGTCATTGCAATGACGCTTAAGCCGCCCAAGCTTCTGCTTGAGTGGAACAAAACGGCAATTTTTCTCCAACATTACAACCGCTGAGCCGACGTTGATGTTCTCTAAGGAATGTATGATTGTCGAGACCCGGCGCACCCAGCTGGTCATTGACTCGCCCTCAGCTTGAACGCAGGAAACCAAATCCATGATCGACATAGGATGCTTGCATGTATCTTTGAAATTCCGAATAAACCGGGCTTTCAGCCCTGCCCATGATCCGATGGAGTTAGCGGGCAGCCCCTTCAACCATGTACGAGCCGTCCCTTCCAGCATCATGGTGAAGTACTTAGCGTACGCGGCCTCACTAACATCTAGCATCTCCATAGCCATCTCATAACTCTCAACCCAGGCCTCTGGGGGCTGATCTACTGTGTAATTGGGCACCCTGCGAGGGCCTTTGAAGTCCTTGGGCAGACGCTTGTTCCGCAGAGCCGCCGTTAGACACGGCACACCGAAAGCTCTAGAAGTTACACCCGCCTCCACTGAAACCGTCGAGTAAACCGGCACATGCGGGTGAGCCGCCAGCTCGGCCTCCCGACGTGCCCTGCCCTAGTCTACCAAATCCTGTGCATTGGCACCATTGCGTGTCGGGTCATGTCCATGAAGTTGGTTACGACGCCGCTCAGTACTCGAAACCGCTGGCGAGTCGATGTACCGACTGTAGCTCCGGCTCGGACGAAATCCGGTCATGACTATAGGAATAAGCCTATTGTTGTACCAAAGCCGTTTGAAGAAGCTCCCTGGCCCTTCGGGTTTCAATCGCCATCGGTGACTCGCCCTCGACAGGCAGAGCCGCCAACCGTGTTGCTGCCGCAATCATGTTGTCCAGAGGGGTGGAGTAATGACCTGGTGGTGTCATGACATGCTGAGACGGGGGTGTTATTCAGGTGCAGAGACCCTGCTATGCGCGGCTGACCCGTGGCCCCACCCCCTGGCACCTCATGCGTCTGGTTTATCACCGGCGGGTTACTAGCCCCTGCTCTGGGTGTGTTCAAGAGGTTCCTTGACTCTTAAATCGAGGGCAGACGACTCTGACATTTTCTCCTCAAGACTTCATTTGAAGCGTTCTGATCCACCATAAGACGGTACGAATCTACTTGAATCTGCTGTGCCTGGGCATTTAAGACGGCCCGCTCTGTAGCCATCCTAGTGTTTTCCACTGCCAATTCCGCTTTAGCTTGCGCTATCTCATCACGCAACTTAGCCACATCCACCTTATGCTGTTCCAGGTTGTCTGTGGTTACCTCCACTCCCATCAGAGTCGCCAGATGGTCCAACAGATCTGTTAAAACTTGAGCCGGCTGGCGAGCTGACCCGCCAGCACCGGCCGCTGTTACCGCTGCTGCACTAGAAGTCATGGCTACAGTGGTTGTTGAACCAAGAACTGGCTGCGTGCCAGCCATGAAAGTCGCCACTCTGTTCGGCGGCTCGTGGGGGTCCAGAATACTGTCGCCATTGGAACAGCCCCCAAGCCGTCCGTCTTGCAGTTGATACATCGAATCGGTTTCGCCTGTGGATGATTCACCATCGGAGTAGATGGTCGTCTCAACGCCAGACACAGAGCCTTCAAACTCAGCCCCATGGATACATCCAACAAAGGCATGCTTCACGGCGGGTCTAACTCGGGCGGGTCGTGCACGCTGAGCCGTCTCGATGATGTCGGTGCAGATGTCTGGCTCAGGGCCCGGTTCGCCGATCTTGCCAATGAAAACATGGATTCCACCTAAGGGGACCCGGTAACCGTACTCGATTGAGCCGGCCTCGGGGCCCCAGCCTGCATCGTCGGTGTAGAGCTTTCCACGACGACTCTTGGTCATCCGGCCCACAGCGTATCCCTTGATCCCTTTGAAGCTGCCCTTCAAGAACTCAAAACCACCATGCGCTGGCCCCACGGTGGGCACCAACTGTCGTGGAGATGTCACGGCAGATGTCCTCATGGAAGGACTTAGTTGTGAGACCATTGCGACGAGGTTAGCTTAAAGGGGTTAAACGGGACAAAGGACACGAGGAGTTTATACTGGTTCGGCTCCTTGCAGTGAAGGTAAAGGCCTAGTCCAGTTTGAGGTGATATTGCTAGGGTTTTGATTACCAGGGAGCAAACACGCTTTGCCTGGCTCTCGAGTTGTTGTTTCTCGCCTTAAGCCGTTGTCGGGTCGTCCCCTTATATACATGGGTTGACGCCCTGCGGCCTACAGAGTCCCGGTCGGCTTATACAACGTGTCCGGCTCGGTGAATTATCTTACATGCCTTACATTACAAGTCTACGCATACATGGCGGTTTACACTTATGGGCCTTAAGCCGCCTTCAGGTTTGGCCCTTTAACAAGCCTGTCTTATGAACTGCCATCTTTAATATACTCTTGGGATTCATTTAGATGAATCGCCATAAGGATGACCCGGTCCCTCCTGGGTGGGTCATATCTTATAGTCATATCCCCAACAGGCAAGATCTAGCCATTTTATGAGGCTAATTAGACAGTATAATTCTATGTTTTATTTCACATCGTTGGGTGCTCAGATTGACCACAACATTAATATTGGTGGTGTTCCATATGTGTTCAAAATGGTTCACTTTTACCAGCTCAAGGTGCTTCTCCCAAGTTTGCACAGCTATATATGGTAGATTCTGCCGATGAGGTTAAGAGCAGAATTGACGTATTTGATCAAGAGGAAAATGGTACTCTTGATCCAGACCCTGAGATCGTTTCTGCTCTCATTGAAATGTTAAATACGCATCACTGTTTGGTTCACAAATTTAGAATTGCCAGGGATAAGTTATGCAGTCCTGATGTCTCAAAAGTGTCGATACGTTTCCTCGGTGATGATGGTGGTGCTCATGGTACACCTTCTTCTGGTCCTACTGTTTCTGAGGTTGCGGCACTTATAATAGGTGATTTGACACCTCAGTGTAAAAGGTTTGATGTTGTGGCCAAAACACATTCTGGTCGTCTGAAACATATATCCGCTCTTAATTGTAATCTTATGGCCTTGCAGTATCCTATTCTTTTTCCATATGGAGATAAGAGTTACCATTTGGGAATTAAATATGTTGATATTAATGTTCATCATGACACGGGTGATGCAAGTGTTCCAGTTATTGATCAGCAAGATGATGATGATGATGGTGATACTATTGATGATGATGATGATGGTCATGCTATTGTTTCTCAAAATGCCAGAGCACGCAGAGAAGTTACTATGTTGGAGTACTACAATTATTATTTTCATTATCGGGAGGGTGAGGTGAACCCATACACAAGTTGTGGTCATTTGAGTCAACAAGTGGGTGTTAATGCATACTCATGCGTTGAATCTAATCGTTTGGAGTATCATTTTCATAAGCAAGATAAACTTCGTTCAGAGACCAATCAAGGTATATCTGATGCAATGGGTGAAGGTAGCTCTGCAGGAAAGAATATTGGTATTCAATTTATATTACATGGCAGTTTCACTGGCGGTCGGCATTACATGCTGCTAAATTATCATGATGGGATGGCCATATGTCGTGAGTATGGTGCTCCCGATCTATTTTTTACATTTACATGCAATCCCAAGTGGCAGGAGATTGCAGATGCTCTTGCTGCTGAGACTGGACAGTGTGCGGCTGATCGACCAGATATTACTACTCGGGTGTTTAGTATGAAGTTTGATGAATTTTTGGATGGCGTGAAAGATGGTTCCTTTTTGGTCCTATTCAAGCATGTATGTTCTGATGTTCAGTCGTATTGAGTATAAATTATCATTTTTATGATATTTTATTTTATTTATGTTGCTATGTGATAGAGTATTTCTCTTATTTATTTATTTTTGCAGACCTATATGTTGTGGAGTTTCAGAAGAGAGGAGTTCCGCACACACATACATTAGTGTGGTTGAAGGCAGATACTAAAGATCCTTCACCTTCCTTTATAGATGGTCTTATTTCTGCAGAATTGCCAGATCCTTTGGTTGATCCTCTAGGGTATGCACTTGTGGATGAGTTTATGCTACATGGACCATGTGGAGTGTATAATACTAAGTGTGCTTGCATGAGAAATAATTGTTGTTCTAAGCGTTTTCCCAAGGCATTCAGTGATGAAACAATTGTTGACCCCATTGGATTTCCTATTTATCGGAGGCGTGACGATGGCTGTTATGTGCTTAGACAAAAAGATTATCTTCGTTTGGGAAACCAGTCGGTTGTCCCATATAATATGAAATTATTGAAGAAATTTGATGCTCATATAAAAATGTGGAATGGTGCAACAAGACCAATCTTCTGAAATATCTATTTAAATATCTTACAAAGGGCCATGACATAGTTCGAATGCGTGTTGATGTTGATGACATGCCAACTGGTATCTTTACGGTTCCTTCCTACTGGAAAAAACAAAATTAATGATTATATTAAATGCAGGTATGTACGTGCGAGTAGGTAGATTATTTTAAGATATGTGTCTCTGATAATCCCCAAGTGCAGGGAATCATCGTAGCAATTCCCAATGGTGGAAGTGATAAGTATGGAGTGTCGAACCCACAAGGAGCTAAAGGTAAGATCAATATTCTCTCAAGTCCTATCTGCCACAGATAGGACTCTACGTATGCAGAACGTTTGCTTCCAACTAGAAACGAGAAATAAAACTACGTTGTGGGCATGAAGAGGATAACTTTGCATGATATCGAAGAGCTAAAACATAAAAGTAGGTGATGTTATCATAAAGTTAGAATATATTACTAAATATTATAAATAGCGAGTGTGGAATAATGATGGGTCGATTGTGCGGAATTATCCTAGGCAATTGTTAACAAGACCGGTAGTCGTCATTGCAATTTCATATGAGGGAGAGGCATAAGCTAACATACTTTCTCTTCTTGGATCATATGCACTTATGATTGGAAATCTAGCAAGCATCTGCAACTACTAAAGATCATTAAGGTAAAACCCAACCATAGCATTAACATATCAAGTCCCCTTTATCCCATACGCAATAACCCCCTTACTCGGGTTTATGCTTCTGTCTCTCAAGCAACCCACTATAAGAGAATCGTGAACGTATTGCAACACCCTACAGCGGGAATCCCTCACGCTTGCGCGACACGGAGGGAACAATAGGACAGCACCAAAATAAAACATACAACTCATACCTATCTACATCATCAATCAACTCAAAGACAAAGGATATCTACTCAAAACATCATAGGATGGCAACACATCATTGGATCATAATATGTGGCATAAAGCACCATGTTCAAGTAGGGATTACGGTAAGTGCGTGAGAGTGGACCACGTAAAAGAGATGAGGATGGTGATGTTGATGAAGACGATCACCGCGGCGATGATTCCCTCCCGATGGCACTCCGGCGCCACCGAGAGAGAGGAGGAGAGGTTCTCCCCCTTGTGCTTCCTCCTCCATAGCCTCCCCCTGGATGGGGAGAGGTTCTCCCTCTGGATCTTGGCCTTCATGGCGACGATGGCCCCTCCGGGATCCTCCTCCATGGCCTCCGGTGATGATGGTCCCCTCCGGCAGGATGCGAGAGAGGGCCTAGATTGATTTCTCATGGCTACAGAGGCTTGCGGCGGCGTAACTTCCGATCTAGGTTATTTTCTGGAGGTTTGGGTATTTATAGGAGAGGTTGGCGTCGAGAACAAGTCAGGGGGCCCCACGGGAAGTCCACGAGGCACAGGGGCGCGCCCTAGGGGGTGGGCGCGCCCTCCACCCTCGTGGGGCCCATGGGCCTCCCCTACGGTAACTCTTCGTTCCAGTATGTTTATATTTTCTAGAAAAATTCTCCATATATTTTCATCGCATTCCGAGAACTTTTATTTCTGCACAAAAACAACACCACGGTAGTTTTGCTGAAAACAACGTCAGTCCGGGTTAGTTCTAATCAAATCATACCAAAATCATATAAAACTATTGTAAACATGGCATGAATACTTCATAAATTCTAGATACGTTGGAGACGTATCAGTCTCGAATGTACATATTAATATCATGTTAATGATTTTATGTTTGAGAGGTATCTTTCTGCATGTGAAGCTTTTTGGAGAATGTTCGCATACAGTATCGTCGGTCGCCAACCTTCGGTTGAGAGATTAATTGTACATATACCTAATATGAATCGAGTTATATTTGCATAAACGGACGAGTTGGGGAATGTTTTAAATAATCCATCGGCTTTGAAAACAATGTTAACAGAGTGGTTTGTTACCAATCAACAACATAAATCAGCTAGGTCATTGACTTATCTTGATTTCCCAAGTGAGTCGGTCTGGAACAAAAGTGATAAGGTGTGGAAAAAGAGAAAGCATAAGCAACAGCTTGGAAGTAAGATTGGACGTATTTATCATGTGCATCCAGGAACTGGTGAGCTGTTTTTCTGCGGATGCTGCTTATGATTGTTCCTGGTGCAACCCGCTTTGAGGATTTAAGAAGGCACAATGGTTGACTTTATGATACGTTTAAGGAAGCATGTCAGTCAAGGGGTTTAGTAGGAGATGACAATGAATGGTTTAAACTCTTTGATGAAGCTATCGTGTGGGCAAGTCCGTTTCAGCTATGTCATCTTTTCATGACTGTCCTTCTTCACTGCGAAGTTGGCAATGGTCGGGCCCTATTTGAACGATTCTGGCCAAGCATGGCTGAGGATATGACATATAGACTTTCCCTTGCACTTGGCAACTCTAGATATGATGTGTCGTTAGATTACCTTCAAGACCGTCTTCTTTGTGAATTAGCTTCCATGTTTATGATACGTCTCCAACGTATCTATAATTTTTTATTGTTCCATGCTATTATATATTTTTTTGGGATGTTTAATGGGCTTTATTATACACTTTTATATTATTTTCGCGACTAACCTATTAACCGGACGCCCAGCCCGAATTGCTGTTTTTTTTGCCTATTTCAGTGTTTTGAAGGAAAGGAATATCAAAAGGAGTCCAAACGGAAGAAAACCTTCGGGAACGTGATTTTCGGAACAAACGTGATCCAGAGGACTTCGAGTGGACGTCAAGCAATCAACAAGGAGGCCACGAGGCAGGAGGGTGAGGGAGTGCTGGATTAGGGGGTCCTCGGACAACCGGACTGTTGGACTATGAAGATACAAGATTGAAGACTTCGTCCCGTGTCCGGATGGGACTCTCCTTGGCGTGGAAGGCAAGCTTGGCAATACGAATATGTAGATTTCCTCCCTTGTAACCGACTACTGTAACCCTAGCCCCTCCGGTGTCTATATAAACCGGAGGGTTTAGTCTATGGGGCGACAACAATCATACCATAGGCTAGCTTCTAGGGTTTATCCTCTACGATCTCGTGGTAGATCAACTCTTGTAATACTCATATCATCAAGATCAATCAAGCAGGAAGTAGGGTATTACCTCCATCAAGAGGGCCCGAGCCTAGGTAAACATCGTGTCCCCCGCCTCCTGTTACCATCCGCCTTAGACGCACAGTTCAGGACCCCTACCCAAGATCCGCCGGTTTTGACACCGACATTGGTGCTTTCATTGAGAGTTCAACTGTGCCGTCACCACAAGGTTTGATGGCCCCTTCGATCATCGGCAACGATGCGATCTAGGGTGAGGTTTTCCTCCCCGGACAGATCTTTGTGTTCGGCGGCTTTGCACTGTGGGCCAACTCGCTTGGCCATCTGGAGCAGATCGAGAGCTACGCCCCTGGCCATCAGGTCGGGTTTGGAAACTTGAACTATACTGCCGACATTCGCGGAGACATGATCTTCGATCGATTCGAAAGCATTATGTCGTGCGCCAAGACAACACGCATTTAGCACGACTTTGTTTCGCTTAACGGACGGTGTTCGGGAGATCACACCTATGCCTACTCTGACCCTAGATCTGGAGTTGATTACGCCGTCCGAGGATCGATGGATGGACCCCGCCTCGGAGGCCACACACTCAATGGCGATAGAGCCGAATACTAACTTCACCTCCTATGAGACCTGTGTCGCCGGATCCTCGGATTCATCCCCGTCCACAGGCTCCGAACTGCCTGCGTCCATGCCTATCGAATCTGATTGGGCGCCGATCATGGAGTTTACCTCCGCGGATATCTTTCAGCACTCGCCTTTTGGCGATGTGCTAAATTCATTAAGGTCTCTCTCCATGTCAGGAGAACCTTGGCCGAACTATGTCCGGCTAGAACGGGATGCGGACGACGAAGAAATTTGCTCCCCACCCACCACCCATTTAGTAGCCACTGTCGATGATTTAACCGACATGCTCGATTTTGGCTCCGAAGACATCGACGGTATGGACGACGATGCAGGAGACGAACAGGAACCACCGCCCACAGGGCGCTGGACCGCCACCTCATCATATGATATATACATGGTGGACACCTCCAAAGAAGGCGACGGAGATAAGACAATTGAGGATAATCCCTCCAAGAAGCAATCCAAGCACCGACGTCAGCGGCGCCGCTCTAAGTCCCGCCATAGCAGCGATACCGGCCCAAGAGACAATAACACTCCGGAAAGTGCCGAAGACGACGAGAATCCCCTCGGCCGGATCTCGGCGGGAGGATGAACAAGCTAGCCCTCGAGCAGGCAGCAGACGGAGAATCGAGGATGACAATTACATGCCTCTCTCCGAAGGCGAAGTGAGCCTCGCAGCGAAGAATTTATCATGCACGAGGATCCGTCGGCGAGGAGCACTTCAAGCGCCGGCTTATAGCCACAGCAAATAGCCTGAAGAAAAATCAACAATAGCTTCGAGCTGATCAAGATCTGCTAGCGGATAGATGGACTGAAGTCCTGGCGGCCGAGGAATACGAACTCGAGCGCCCAACCAAGAGTTACCCAAAGTGCAGGTCGCTACCCCAACTTGAGGAGGAAGCATTGAAACCTACATCACCAGCGTATGATGCGGCTGATCGGCCACCTCATGGCCGAGACAGAGGGGCATACCAGCCCGATGTACAGCCCGCACCTCGCCGCCATTCAAACAAAAATATCAAGGCCCGGGGCAACACGCGGGACCTGCGAGATGTATTGGAAAACAAAGCAGGACATGCGAGATCGATCTACGTATCACGGGGGTGCGCCCCAGCGCGTGACGATGACCGTCACGCCGGATATACTAAAAGCAAATCCGGTCGGGCCGAATACAGCAGACATGACTCGTATGAACTTCGTCGTGATATAGCCCGGCATAGAGGCGCCGCACACCCCCTATACTTCACTGATGAAGTAATGGATCACGAATTCCGAGAGGGTTTTAAACCCATAAATATTGAATCATATGATGGTACAACAGACCCCGCGGTATGGATCGAGGATTTCCTCCTCCACATCCACATGGCTCGCGGCGATGATCTACATGCCATGAAGTACCTCCCACTAAAACTCAAAAGGACCAGCTCGGCATTGGCTGAATAGCTTGCCAGCAAACTCCATTGGCTGTTGGGAAGATTTGGAAGATGCATTCCTTGACAACTTCCAAGGCACTTATGTGCGGCCACCGGATGCTGATGACATGAGCCATATAACTCAGCAACCAGGGGAATCGGCCAGGAAATTCTGGACCCGATTCCTCACTAAGAAGAACCAAATTGTCGACTGTCCGGATGCAGAGGCCTTAGCGGCATTTAAGCATAATATCCGTGATGAGTGGCTCGCCCGGCACCTTGGCCAGGAGAAGCCCAAGTCTATGGCAGCACTCACGACACTCATGACCCGCTTTTGCGCGAGCGAGGATAGCTGGCTGGCTCGCAGCAACAACACATTAAGAAGTCACAGCAGTTCAGATGCCAAAGATAGTAACGGCAGACCACGTCGCAACAGACACAAGCGCCGCAACAATGGTGACAACACCGAAGACACGGCAGTCAATGCCGGATTTAGTGGCTCTAAATCCGGTCAGCGGAAGAAGCCGTTCAAAAGAAGCAACCCAGGCCCGTCCAGTTTGGCCGCATACTCGATCGCTCGTGTCAAATTCACGGCACCCCCAATAAGCCAGCCAATCACACCAACAGAGAATGCTAGGTGTCCAAGCAGGCCGGCAAATTACCGAAAACAAGGAAAAGGGGCTACATAGCGATGATGAGGAGGAGCCCCGGCCGCCGAACACAGGAGGACAGAAGAAATTTCCTCCCCAAGTAAAAATGGTTAACATGATATACGCAACCCATATTCCCAAGAGGGAACGGAAGTGTGCACTAAGGGACGTCTATGCGATGGAGCCAGTCGCCCCAAAGTTCAACCCATGGTCTTCTTATCCGATCACTTTCAATCGCAGGGATCACCCCACTAGTATCAGTCATGGCGGTTCTACCGCATTGGTCCTTGATCCCATCATTGACGGATTTCACCTCACCCGAGTCCTTATGGACGGTGGCAGCAGCCTGAACTTGCTTTATCAGGATAAAGTGCGCAAAATGGGTATAGACCCCTCGAGGATCAAACCCACTAAAACCACCTTTAAAGGTGTCATCCAGTGTAGAGGCCCGTTACGGGCTCAATCACACTAGAAGTGGTCTTCGGATCTCCGGCAACTTCCGAAGCAAGGAGTTAATCTTCGATATCGTCCCGTTCATGATGGCTATCACGCCCGCTCGGGCGAACCGCATTGCCAGATTCAATGCGGTACCGCATTATGCATGCCTCAAGCTCAAAATGCCAGGACCTCGTGGGGTTATAACAGTCAATGGAAATACAGAACGCTCACTCCGCACGGAGGAGCACACTGCAGCCCTCGCAGCAGAAGCACAAAGCAGCCTTTTAAGGCAAACCGCCCATTCAGCGATAAATCCCCCGGACACCTTCAAGCGAGTCCGGAATAATCTGCAACAGGATCGCCTGGCACGTTCAGAGCTTGCCTAGCAATTCGGCCTCCGTCCTAGTCCCAGTCAAGCGACGAAATTTGTGCCGCGCATACATAATTACGCACTAAAAATACCATGGGCATAGGCGGGGGCACGTCCCACAATGCGGCTCAACCGCCCCAGGGGTTGTATACCTTTATCATTTTCTCTCTTTCAGGACCTTACTCTCTGGAAGCCCTTTTCGGCAATCTGATTGCTGGACGCATTACAGGAAGGAAATACCAAGGAAGCAAGAAGCTATGCGGTACAAGGGAATCCCCAGGTGGTCTCTGATAACGATCGAAATACCTGTTTTAAATACCCATCCACAGCTTGCCCTTGGATAGGACATGTCAAATAGTCCTATTTTTTGCTTATTGCACTACTTGTATCCGTACGCTTCGACGTATTATTTAATAACAATGCATAGCGTTAGTCTATTATTGCATTACCTTTTCTTTTTTTCCTTGTCTGCTTATTTACGACAAATTGCACCCGTACATTCTGGTACGACCAATACGCCAGGGGCTTCAGTATACCCCATAAATACGGCGTGAGAAGTCCGAACACTTTCGACAGTGCGGCACCCCGAACTTATAGCACTATATGCATCAGCTATGAATCATGTCTTGGGTCAATAATTGGGTTTGCCCGGCTCCCATGTTTAGGTACCTTACGTTCCACAATATCGGCTAAGGTAGCACTGGGAGAACTACTGCGATTGTGTCTCGGTTCTTCCGGATGAGCACCTCAGTAGAGAAAGCCGAAAACTGACTGTCATGATAAGGCGAGAGCTGGTCGCTGTTCGAGAGGTCTCAAATCCTTAAAGACTTTTTCCGCTTCGGGCGAGGAGTCGGCCTTGTCCGACTTAGGCGTATATAGCGCCCCAAATTCGGCCTTCCGAATACTAGGGGCTTCGCCAAAATTTAAAATTGTAGACTTATGTGGCTAAGTGAGAGCGATAAAGCCTTATAGTCCGATTGCCTGGTTCGTTGTGCTGAACACCTCCTTCGAAGGACCCAAAATTGGGATAAAGAGTGCCCAGGTTTATCCCGAACACCTCAGTACTAGTTACATGGGGGCAGAAGCCGACGACTGGCCAACTCTCAGATTTTATAAACGGCCGCTCAGAAGGTACTATTTTAAATTCACAAGTGTTGCATAGCGCAAATGAACTCGTTTCATATTACAGGATCCCATGAGTACATTTATTCAAATATTACATCCTTAGCACACTCATCCGCCACAAGGCGAGCACCCTTCAGGACACTTTCATAATACTTTTCGGGGTGGCGACTTGCCCTCCGGTGGTCCCTCCTTCACCAGCTTTTCAGCGTCCAGCTTCGCCCAGTGCACCTTCGCCCGGGCAAAAGCCCTGCATGCACCCTCGATGCAGACGGATCGCTTTATGACTTCAAATCGTGGGCAGGCATTCGCAAGCCGCCTCACCATACCAAAGTAGCTACCAGGAAGGGGCTCGCCAGGCCACATCCGGACTATAAGACCCCTCATGGCCTGTTCGGCCGCCTTGTGAAGCTCGACCAGTTGCTTCAACTGGTCGCTCAAGGGCATTGGGTGTTCGGTCCCAGTATACTGAGACCAGAACAACTTCTCCGTCGAGCTCCCCTCCTCGGCCCGGTAGAACTCCGCGGCATCTGACACACTGCGGGGTAGATCTACGAACGCTCCTGGAGAGCTCCGAACTCGGGTAAGTAAAAAGAAAGTTTCCTTCACATGATTGCTTTGCATAATGAATGCCTTACCCGCTGCTATCTTCTTAACCGCCTCAATCTCCTAGAGGGCCTTTTGGGCTTCGGCCTTGGCATGTTGTGCGCTTTCGAGGGCCTTCGCAAGCTCAGACCCTTCCATCTTAGAGTCCAGCTCCAAGGCCTCGTGTTTCTTGACGAGAGCCTGGAGCTCTTGCTACACCTCGCCTACTCGGGCCTCTTGTTTCTGTCGCTCAATGCGCTCCTTGGCCGCTTTGTCTTTGGCCTCGGATAACGCCTTCTGCAGGGCCGCCACTTTGGTCGTGGCGCCTAGCAAAATCCATGACGATCCTATTATTCTAAAACCAAATTTTTCTTTATCAATATACAGACGAGGTATTACTTACCTTTGTTCTCTTCGAGCTGCCTCTTGGTAAGGTCAGGCTCTTCCTTGGACCACTCAAGGTCCCGCTTCAGTGCGGCGACCTCCGCAGTACGTGTGGCAGCGGCTAGCAGTGAAGCATGCATATGCACATAGACATATTCCGATTAGACTCCTGCAGTTATTATTTGATCCTCTATTCGTCCTTCCTTCGTGAACGCCAAACAGAGCATCAGGGGCTACTGTCTATGTGGTAACATTCTCTTATATTCTGGTTACTTACCTCAAAGCCTGTTAGGAGGCTCGCACAGGCTTCAGTCATTCCGCTCTTGGCGGACTAAACCTTCTTGACCACCGCACTCATAAAAGTACGGTGCTCTTCATCAATGGAAGCGTCGCGAAGCACTTCCAGCAAGTTGTCTGATGCCTCTGGATGAACAGAGGCCATCAGCACAGACGGCTTGCCCCCCTTAGCAAGGGGTCGCCGGACATAATCCGGAACCATTGGAGGTTCCGGCGCCGTATTCGGCTTGGGGCTAGACTTGCTGCCCCCGGCGTTAGGGCCCAGAGGAGTCTTGCCCCTCGTGCGCCCAGCGCCTGGAATGTCGCCTTGAAGCGCCTCCGGAACTGTCTCCCCTTGGTTCAGTCCCCTTTGAGACAACACCTCGGCGTCGTCCGTAGGGCGGGGGGAGGAGGCGGTCGGGAGTGAATCGCTGTTCATATCCGACGGGCCCAGAGAATCATCTGACGAAGATACGTCGATGTGGGCTCGGGATGGGCTGCATAATCATGCGCGACGTGATAAGAAATAGTACAATAAGACGTACCAAGAATTGTTAGGGTATCCGGATACTCACGACTTCGCCAGGGGCTTGTCCCTGGGCAACCACTCCTCGTCGCTGAAAGCGGCCGTCGTGGAGCAGTCCGGGAGGAGGGTCCTTCCCTTCTTGGACCCTTCGGCCTCCCCTGATGGGGCGGCCTTCCTTTTCCTGTCCCCCCCCCCCCCCACTTGGGGGGGAGAACTTTCTTCTTCCTCCTCCTCGTTTTCGTGGGAGGAGTGCGCCTCGGTGTTTTTAGACGATGAGTCCGATGTAACCTTGCGCCGGAGACCCTTCCTGGTCCCCATGGCCTTCTTCTTGGCCTTCTTCTCCGGCACCTCATAAGGCGCCGGAACCAGCATCCCCGTTAGGAGAGCATCTGCTGGATCTTCGGGCAGGGGGGCTGGACAATCGATCAGCTCCATTGTTGCTACCCAGTCCTGTTAGACGGCGTGGAGGCTTAGATCCCGTGCGCGGTTATACTGGGAAAAGAACATCTTATGAGATGTAAAAGGCTTACCGGATTGGCAGGACGCTTTGCGCTGAGTCCGCGATCCTCGTTAAGGGGAGGAGGTACCTCAGCGCCCTTGAACAGCACCCTCCAGACATCCTTGTGCGTCGTGTCGAAGAGCTCTCGTAGTGTCTGGTGCTCGGCCGGGTCGAACTCCCACAAATTGAATGCTCGTCTTTGACACGGGAGGGTCCGGCGGAAGAGCATGACTTGGACCACGTTGACGAGCTTGAGTTTCTTGCTCATCATGTTTTTGACACAGGTCTGGAGTCCGGTCAGCTCTACCGAGGAACCCCAGGATAGGCCCTTCTCTTTCCAGGAGGTGAGCCGCATGCGGATTCCGGATCGAAATCCGAGGGCCGCCACCCAGTTGGTGTCGCGCGGCTCGGTGATGTAGAACCACCCGATTGCCACCCCTTTATGGTCTCCACATAGGAGCCTTGAGCGAGATGGCGAAGGCATTTTGCCCACCATGGCGCCTCGACTCCGCTTTGTCGGCCGACCACCACCTTCGGTTTAACGTTGAAGGTCTTAAGCCACAGGCCGAAGTGGGGCTTGATGTGGAGGAAGGCCTCGCACACGACGATAAACGCCGAGATGTTGAGGATGAAATTGGGGGCCAGATCGTGAAAATCCAGCCTGTAGTAGAACATGAGCCCGCGGACAAATGGGTGGAGGGGAAATCCAGTCCGCGGACGAAGTGGGTAAGGAAAACCACCCTCTCATGGGGTTCTGGAGTAGGGACGATCTGCCCCGCATCTGGCATCCGGTGTGCGATATCCGCAGCCAGATATCCTGCTCCCCGTAGCTTTGTGATGTTCTCCTCCGTAACGGAGGAGACCATCCACTTGCCTCCCGCTCCGGACATGCTTGGAGTGGTTTGAGGAGGAAATGCAAACTTGGGTGCTGGAGCTCGAGTGCGCAAGAATGGATGAGCAAGGAGGAAGAGGGCGTAGGTAAAAAGAGGAATCCTTGTCCCTTTATAAGGGCGGAAGAAACTATATGCCTCCCCACCTGCCTGGTAAAATGCGCTTATTTCCCAAGCGCCGTAAATGATGGCGCGGTTGGGTTACCCACACCCGTATTGACGAGAATCCCGTGATAAGGGGACACGATCTCTGCTTCGACAAGACATGCCAAGAAAACCGCCTCGCAATGTGTGCAGTAGCTGGTTGAGAAAAACGGTTCGAATAATGACCGGGCCATGGTATGATGTCATGCTGCCGAATGTGTCAGCGGATTAGATTTGTGGAAATATTATTCTCTCTACGGTGGTATGTGGAATTTGTTTTGCAGAGCCGGACACTATCCTTGTGTTCAAAATCTTCTATGGAATATTCGGAGGAGAAACCCGCCTTGCAATGCCGAAGACAATCTGCGCACCAGACTCATCGTCATTGACGCCTCGTTCAGGGGCTACTGAGGGAGTCCTGGATTAGGGGGTCCTTGGACAGCCAGACTATATCCCTTAGCCAGACTGTTGGACTATGAAGATACAAGATTGAAGACTTCTTCCCGTGTCCGGATGGGACTCTCCTTGGCGTGGAAGGCAAGCTTGGCAATACGGATATGTAGATCTCCTCCCTTGTAACCGACTATGTGTAACCCTAGCCCCCTCCAGTGTCTATATAAACCGGAGGGTTTAGTCCGTAGGACGACAACAATCATACCATAGGCTAGATTCTAGGGTTTAGCCTCTACGATCTCGTGGTAGATCAACTCTTGTAATACTCATATCATCAAGATCAATCAAGGTGAAGTAGGGTATTACCTCCATCAAGAGGGCCCGAACCTGGGTAAACATCGTGTCCCCCGCCTCCTGTTACCATCCGCCTTAGACGCACAGTTCGGGACCCCCTACCCGAGATCCGCCGGTTTTGACACTGACAGGGGGCGCGCCTGCCCCCCTGGGCGCGTCCTCCACCCTCGTGGGCCCCTCGTAGCTCCACCAACCTACATCTTCCTCCTATATATACCTACGTACCCCCAAAGCATCAGAGACGGAGCCAAAACCCTATTTCCACCACCGCAACCTTCTGTACCCGTGAGATCCCATCTTGGGGCCTTTTTCCGGCGCTCACGAGGGGGCATTGATCATGGAGGGCTTCTACATCAACACCATAGCCTCTCCGATGATGTGTGAGTAGTTTACCTCAGACCTTCGGGTCCATAGTTATTAGCTAGATGGCTTCTTCTCTCTCTTTGGATCTCAATACAAAGTTCTCCTAGATTCTCTTAGAGATCCATTTGATGTAACTCTTCTTTTGCAGTGTGTTTGTCGAGATCCGATGAATTGTGGGTTTATGATCAAGATTATCTATGAACAATATTTGAATCTCCTCTGAATTCTTTTATGTATGATTGGTTATCTTTGCAAGTCTCTTTGAATTATTAGTTTGGTTTGGCCTACTAGATTGATCTTTCTTGCAATGGGAGAAGTGCTTAGCTTTGGGTTCAATCTTGCGGTGCTCGATCCCAGTGACAGTAGGGGAAACGACATGTATTATATTGTTTCCATCGAGGATAAAAAGATGGGTTCTATATCATATTTCATGAGTTTATCCCTCTACATCATGTCATCTTGCTTAAAGCGTTACTCTGTTCTTATGAACTTAATACTCTAGATGCATGTTGGATAGCAGTCGATGTGTGGAGTAATAGTAGTAGATGCGGTGAGTCAGTCTACTTGTCACGGACGTGATGCCTATATACATGATCATACCTAGATATTCTCATAACTATGCTCAATTCTATCAAGTGATCAACAGTAATTTGTTCACCCACCGTAATACTTATGCTATCTTGAGAGAAGCCACTAGTGAAACCTATGCCCCCCGGGTCAATTTTCCATCATATTAATTTCCCGTCAACAAGCTATTTCTGGCGCCGTTTATTTTGCTTTCTTTACTTTTACTCTTTATCATAAAAATACCAAAAATATCATCTTATCATCTCTATCAGATCTCACTCTCGTAAGTGACCGTGAAGGGATTGACAACCCCTTTATCGCGTTGGTTGCGAGGTTGTTATTTGTTTGTGTAGGTGCGTGAGACTTGAGCGTGGTCTCCTACTGGATTGATACCTTGGTTCTAAAAAACTTAGGGAAATACTTACGCTACTTTACTGCATCACCTTTTCCTCTTCAAGGGAAAACCAACGCAGTGCTCAAGAGGTAGCAGTTTACAAAGCATGGGTCGTGTCTAGCCTCATTCAACTTGACCGCCCATACAATTTCGACGGATGACGAATGTTTCAACAAATTGGTAGCTGAGGAATTGAGCTACGGTGCTGCTAAGTTGGCCATTGAAGCCGACACACTATGTTGCAAGTTAAACGACGAACAAACAAGTACACATCATGAAGTAGTATCTGCAGTTTATGGAGATAAGGGTGGTGTTTACTTTGTTTCTAGATGTGCAGGTTCTGGTAAAACATTTTTACGGAATTCTATCATTGCTACACTTAGGTCTCAATGTCGTGTTGTACTTGTTGTGGCTTCATCTGGTGTTGCATCTTTGCTGCTCCCTGGAGGACGAATTGGTCATTCAAGGTTTAAAGTTCCGCTCGATGTTAATGAGTGTTCCCAGTGTTCCATTTCTAGAAGCTCGATGCTCGGTGGTATGTGTCAGCAGGCGTCTCTTATTCTATGGGACGAGACTCCAATGACTAGCCGTCTATGTTTCGAAGCTTTGGATAGAACATTGAGAGATGTTTTATCTATCCGTAATGAAAATAATGGCATGTTGCCGTTTGGAGGGAAGTAATGCTATTAGGCGGTGATTTTAGGCAAATTTTGCCTGTCGTGGAGGCGGTACGAAAGAGGATATGATTGATGTATCATTGATTTCTTCTCCACTTTGGCCATACATTCAAGTTTGTAAACTTCATACAAATATGCGGCTTTGCAATCCTACGCTATCTTGCCAAGCACGTGTAGAGCTGGCAATGTTTTCTGGTTGGGTACAAAGTATTGGTGATGATTTCGTTACAATGCATTCTAAGGGTGATGATTCTTCTCCATCATGGATCCCTGAAGATATGTTGTTGTTTCCCACAATAGATCATATGGAAGCTGTTGTGGACAACGTATACGGTATGTTCTATTTGAAGTATAATTATGCTGATTATTTATCACGCCGTGCTATTGTTTGTCCGACCAATTCAGTTGTGCATAAAATAAATGATGTTGTCTTTAAGCGTGTACCTGGAGTTTCTACGGACTGGTTAAGTTATGATTCTATATCAAAATCTATGGATCCCATCGATGAAGTCGAACTATTCTATCCTCCCGAAGTATTGAACTCTATTACTATAAATAATTTTCCTCATCATTAGATCTCTCTCAAAGTTGGAGTTCCTATTATGCTTCTCAGGAATATTAATCAATCATTGGGTTTGTGTAATGGAACACGACTGATTATTACTCGACTGGGTGACAGGGTTCTAGAAGGAGAAATTTTCACTGGTTCTAACAAAGGGCAACGCGTATGCGTTCCCCGTATAATTTAAACTTGGCGGGATCTAAGTGGCCTTTTACACTTCGACGGTGTCAATTTCCAATAAGGTTGTGCTATGCTATGCCGATCAATAAGAGCCAAGGGCAGACTTTGTCTAAGATATGCGTATATTTACAAGAGCCGGTATTTTCACATGGGCAACTGTATGTTGCAGTATCATGTGTTACTTCACGAAGTGGTCTCAAGTTCTTGATTGAGGATGATCATGGATGTCCATCTTTTGAGACTAGGAATGTAGTTTATAGAGAGATTATCCTAAGACTGTAGATGACAGTTAGTGTGACACGTATTACGTAGTGTAGTGATTTTGGTGGACCAACCTGTAAACAACATGCGTGTACTACCCGAACCAGCATATATATGAAGTTGTGCTCTATGTAATATATGATTGTTGGATCAACCTTATTTTGGTTACAAATAAAACAAGATAACAGGAAATTATAACCGCATAGTATCCACAGGCGCGGCGTGCCGCAGCGCGGGAATGGGCTAGTAAAACCGGTACAAAAACATCACAAATACGTAGCAAAAAAAAGATATGGGAAATATAGTAGTAGCGCTCTTTAGCGGGAATGGGCTACTGCTAAAGCACTTGGCAGTAGCGCTGATATGGAAAGCGCTACTGCTAAGTAGGTATAGCAGTAGCGCGTGTCAAAATGCGCTACTGCTAAACTTTAGCTATAGTGTCGTATCAGTAGCATGGGTACCCGCGCTACTGATACACCAAATACCAGCACTACTGCTAGGCTTTTTTCCTAGTAGTGAATTAGGGTTGGAGGACTCCCGAGGGGCCCACAAGCACTCAGGGCGCCCCCTGGGGCGCGCCTGGCAGGCTTGTGGCCTCCTCGACCATCTTCTGACCCCCTCTCTAAGCTCTGTGGATCTCTTTTGGTCCAATAATCATCGTAAAGTTTTATTCCGTTTGGACTCTGTTTGATATTCTCTTTCTATAAAACTCAAAAACAAGGAAAAACATAAACTGGCACTAGGCTCTAGGTTAATAGGTTAGTCCCAAAAATAATATAAAATATCGTATTAATGCATATAAAACATCCAAAACAGATAATATAATAGCATGAAATAATAAAAAAAATTATAGATACGTTGGAGACGTAATAATGTCACCAAAGATTCCATCTAAAAATAAAATTTAAAATATTTTGTAGCTCAAACCGTCGTTCCATTTGATAAATGTTTTCACATAAAAGATTTGTCATGACGAGACCTTCGAATCTAGATCCCGTGTCGGTATGTTTCGACAGCTTTTTTTGTCAAAAGTTATCAGTTCCAGGCTAAGTAAGTTATCACGTCTATGATACATAAGTTGCCATCATATTTATATAGAAATTATTGAGGCATAAAAGTGGTCCTCCAATTCTCACCACATGGAAATGAATTAGAAGACCAAAAAGTTGATGTCGTCCTTGATTCCCCTTTATTTTGGAACTTCAAAATATTTTGTAGCTTAGACCGTTGGTCTGATCGAAAGATCGTTTTCACATAAAAACGTCTCGAAGAGAGCATCAAAACTAGATCCTATATTGATTTATTCAGACAAATTTTATTTCGGATCCAAAGTTACACTTCTGGGCTAAGTAAGGTATCACGCATGAGCTACATATGTTACCATGTTGTTCACACATGTATGACCGGGGCATAAACCTTCTAACCTTCTTATCAGCTCGGGTTAAAATTACTGCGGTGATTGTGCATGAGTTATCACCTATACGATGCGTATAGTGCCAAACTATTTACACGAAAGTTGTTGGGGGTATGCTTTTAAACAACCCCCTCGCCAAAGTTATCAGGACTGACATAAGTTATCAGGTCTGTGATGTGCAAGTTATCATGATATTCACCCAAAAGTTACCGAGGAGATATTTCATCAACCCCTCCCCCCATGCCAAAGTTATCAGGACCGAGGTAGATAAGTTTTCAGGTCTGTGATATGCGACTTACTATGCTATTCACATAAGGGCAGTGCTATCTTCCGACATAGCTCATACCGTTTCCTTTTTATGTGCATGTCCATTGTCCACTAATAGTTAGTTTAACTTCAAACAAGTCCCTCCCGCCCTTCTGGTAAAAAATTATCACACCTAAACTAAGCAAATTATCAACTCGGTTGTGCATATATTACCATGTTATTTACACATGAGTTACCGGGTCAAAGTTATAATCACCATGTTTGTACATAAGTTATCAGGTCTCCGATGCGTAAGTTACCATGTAATTCACAAAAAAGTTATCGGGGATTGCTACCTCTTGAGCTTGCGTTGGATTTCCCCGAAGATGAGAGGATAATGCAGCAAAGTAGCATAAGTAATTCCCTCGGTTTTTGAGAACCAAGGTATCAACCTAGTAGGAGGCCACGCGCTAGTCCCTCGTACCTACACAAAACAAATAGCTCCACGCAACCAACGCGATTAGGGGTTGTCAATCCCTTCACGGTCACTTACGAGAGTGAGATTTGGTAGAGATGATAGATAATATTTTTGGTATAAATATGCAAGGTAAAATAAAAGGCAAAGTAAAAAAGCAAAGAAATAATAAAGTGATGGAAGATTAATATGATAGAGAATAGACCCGGGGGCCATAGATTTCACTAGTGGCTTCTCTCAAGAGCATAAGTATTTTACGGTGGGTGAACGAATTACTATTGAGTAATTGACAGAATTGAGCATAGTTATGAGAGTATCTAGGTATGATCATGTATATAGGCATCATATCCGAGACAAGTAGACCGACTCACCTTTGCATCTACTACTATTACTCCACTCATCGACCGCTATCCAGCATGCATCTAGAGTAATAAGTTAATGAAAATAGAGTAATGCCTTAAGCAAGATGACATGATGTAGAGGGATAAATTCATGAAATATGATAAAAAAAACCATGTTGTTATCCTCGATGGCAACAATGCAATACGTGCCTTGCTGCCCCTTCTGTCACTGGGAAAGGACACCACAAGATTGAACCCAAAGCTAAGCACTTCTCCCATTGCAAGAACTACCAATCTAGTTGGCCAAACCAAATGGATAATTCGAAGAGACTTGCAAAGATAACCAATCATACATAAAATAATTTAGAAAAGATTCAAATATTGCTCATAGATAATCTTGATCATAAACCCACAATTCATCGGTCTCAACAAACACACCGCAAAAAGAAGATTACATCGAATAGATCTCCACGAGAGAGGGGGAGAACATTGTATTGAGATCCAAAAAGAGAGAAGAAGCCATCTAACTACTAACTATGGACCCGAAGGTCTGAGGTAAACTACTCACGTATCATCAGAGCGGCTATGATGATGTAGAAGCCCTCCATGGTGGATTCCCCTTCCGGCAAAGCTCCAGAACAGGCCCCAAGATGGGATCTCGTGGATACAGAAAGTTGCGGCGGTGGAATTAGGTTTTTGGCTCCGTATCTGATCGTTCGGGGGTACGTAGGTATATATAGGAGGAAGGAGTACGTCGGTGCAGCAACGGGGGGCCCACTAGGCAGGGGGCGCTCCCTGGGGGTAGGGCGCGCACCCTCGTGTCCACCTCCTGGCTTTCTTGACGGGGGGTCCAAGTCTCGTGGATCATGTTCGGTGAGAAAATCGTGTTCCCGAAGGTTTCATTCCGTTTGGACTCTGTTTGATATCCCGTTTCTTCGAAACTCTGAAATAGGCAAAAACAGCAATTCTGGGTTGGGCCTCCGGTTAATAGGTTAGTCCCAAAAGTAATATAAAAGTGAAAAATAAAGCCCAATATGGTCCAAAACAGTAGATAATATAGCATGGAGCAATAAAAAATTATAGATACGTTGGAGAGGTATCGGGCATCCCCAAGCTTAATTCCTGCTCATTCCTCGAGTAGGTAAATGATAAAAAGATAATTTTGATGCGGAGTGCTTCTTGGCATAATTTCAATGTAATTCTTCTTAATTGTGGTATGAATATTCAGATTCGAAAGATTCAAGACAAAAGTTTAATATTGACATAAAAATAATAATACTTCAAGCATACTAGCAAAGCAATCATGTCTTCTCAAAATAACATGGCCAAAGAAAGTTATCCCTACAAAATCATATAGTCTGGCTATGCTCTATCTTCACCACACAAAGTATTTAAATCATGCACAACCCCGATGACAAGCCAAGCAATTGTTTCATACTTTTGACATTCTCAAAACTTTTTCAATCTTCACGCAATACATGAGCGTGAGCCATGGATATAGCACTATATGTGGAGTAGAATGGTGGTTGTGGAGAAGACAAAAAGGGAGAAGATAGTCTCACATCAACTAGGCATATCAACGGGCTATGGAGATGCCCATCAATAGATATCAATGTGAGTGAGTAGGGATTGCCATGCAACGGATGCACTAGAGCTATAAGTATATGAAAGCTCAACAAAAGAAACTAAGTGGGTGTGCATCCAACTCGCTTGCTCAAGAAGACCTAGGGCAATTTGAGGAAGCCCGTCATTGGAATATACAGGCCAAGTTCTATAATGAAAAATTCCCACTAGTATATGAAGGTGACAAAATGAGAGACTCTCTATCATGAAGATCATGGTGCTACTTTGAAGCACAAGTGTGGTAAAAGGATAGTAACATTGTCCCTTCTCTCTTTTTCTCTCATTTTTTTATTTGGGCCTTTTCTCCTTTTTTATGGCCTCTTTTCTTTTCTTTATTTATTTATTTTTCGTCCGGAGTCTCATCCCGACTTGTGGGGGAATCATAGTCTCCATCATCCTTTCCTCACTTGGGACAATGCTCTAAAAATGATGATCATCACACTTTTATTTTTCTTACAACTCAACAATTACAACTCGATACTTAGAACAAAATATGACTCTATGTGTATGCCTCCGTGATGTGCAGGATATGCAATGATTCATAAGTAACATGTATGAAAGAATTATGAACGGTGGCTTTGCCACAAATACGATGTCAACTACATGATCATGCTAAGCAATATGACAATGATGGAGCGTGTCATAATAAACAGAACGGTGGAAAGTTGCATGGCAATATATCTCGGAGTGGCTATGGAAATGCCATAATAGGTAGGTATGGTGGCTGTTTTGAGGAAGGTATATGTTGGGTGTATGATACCGGCGAAAAGTGTGCGGTATTAGAAAGGCTAGCAATGGTGGAAGGGTGAGAGTGTGTATAATCCATGAACTAAACATTAGTCATAAAGAACTCATATAATTATTGCAAAAATCTACAAGTTATCAAAGCAAAGTATTACACGCATGCTCCTAGGGGGATAGATTGGTAGGAAAATACCATCGCTTGTCCCCGACCGCCACTCATAAGGAAGACAATCAATAAATAAATCATGCTCCGACTTCATCACATAACGGTTCACCATACGTGCATGCTACGGGAATCACAAAATTTAACACAAGTATTCCTCAATTTCACAACTACTCAACTAGCATGACTCTAATATTACCACCTCCATATCTCAAAACAATTATCAAGCATCAAACTTTTCTTAGTATTCAACGCACTCAAAAGAAAGTTTTACAAATCTTGAATAGCAAGCATATTATTATTATTAAGCAAATTACCATGCTATTTAAGACTCTCAAAATAATCTAAGTGAAGCATGAGAGATCAATAGTTTCTATAAAACAAATCCACCACCGTGCTCTAAAATATATAAGTGAAGCACTAGAGCAAAACTATATAGCTCAAAAGATATAAGTGAAGCACATAGAGTATTCTAACAAATTCCAAATCATGTATGGCTCTCTCAAAAGGTGTGTACAGCAAGGATGATTGTGGTAAACTAAAAAGCAAAGACGCAAATAATACAAGACGCTCTGTTGGGGATATTACCATTGGGTGTAAACCGGCCAGGACAGGCCGGATTAACTTCATCAGTAGTTGAGTATGTTAAAGCCCAAGTAGGCATATGAGGGCTTAAGGCCCATAGCCAGTTTAAGGCATGTAGCCATAAACCGGCGTCAGTATGTAGCTTGTATTGTAAGTTAGGAATAGCAGAGACCGAGACGGATACATCTATGAACCGGTGTCGGGACTCTATGAACCGACAGGCGCCACCCATGTATATAAGGGGACGACCCGGCGGCGGTTCAAGGACAACAGACAACAACTCGAGACTTAGGCGAAGCTTGTTTGCTCCCTAGTCATCGAACCTCCATCAATTCCATCACAACTAGACGTAGGCTTTTACCTTCACCGAAGGGGCCGAACTAGTATAAACTCTCTTGCGTCCTTGTGTCCGCTTTAACCCCTTCAAGCTAACCCGTAGCGATGGCTCCACGACTAAGTCCTTTCATGAGGACATCTGCCGTGACAAAACCACGACAGTTGGGGCCCACCGTGGGGCTATCGCACGATGGTTTCAAGTTCTTGGAGGGCAACTTCGAAGGGCTCAAGGGTTACGCTGTGGGCCGGATGACCAAGAGTCGTCGCGGCAAGCTCTACATCGACGATGCAGGCTGGGGCCCCGAGGCTGGCTCGATTGAGTACGGGTATCGGGTCCCCTTCGGTGGCATACACGTCTTCATCAGCAAGATCGGTGAACCGGGCCCTAAGCCGGACATCTCCACCGACATCATCGAAACGGCTCAGCGTGCGAGATCTGCCCAGGTTAAACCGGTTGTGAAGCGTGCCATCATGGGAGTCATCCACGGAGGAGAATATGAGGGTGGATCGGAATCTGGTAGTGAGATCGTCGTTTATTCCGGCGAAGAGTCCTCAACCGAAGAAACCGAATCATTGTATCAGTTACAAGACGACCGGATTGGGGGTTGTTCCGATGGTGATGATTGGACCCTTCCGATCCGCCCAACCGGGTTGGGGTATTCATGGCGGGACACGGCGGCGGTTCACTCTTCGACCGCAAAGCAATGTTCTCCCGTCAAGAAGCGGGCGGCGGCGGCCGGGGCAGGAGGCCCTGTGCACCCGCCGGCTCAAGTCTTATCTAATCTGTTTGATGCATTGCTTGTGCTTATGGCGGAGGCTAACCCGGCGGATCAGGACGCCCACAACGCGGAAATTGCAAAGGTGAGGGAACAGATCACCCAGGCCAAGGCTGACCTAGCAGCCGAGAACGACAGGATGGCCGCAGAGTAGGCCGCTTTGGATGCGCAGGCCTATAAGCTTATGTTGGACCAGAATGCGTCGCGTGAAGTCTTGAAAAGGAAGCATCGGTCCCGCCTGCCTACGGTTT
This sequence comes from Aegilops bicornis, assembly GCA_021605145.1. Taxonomy (NCBI): domain Eukaryota; kingdom Viridiplantae; phylum Streptophyta; class Magnoliopsida; order Poales; family Poaceae; genus Aegilops; species Aegilops bicornis. The sequence continues at coordinate 187,548,695 of CM038671.1, read as the reverse complement.
TCGACGCCAAAAACCTCTTTAATACCCCAGGGGCAGGAACTAGTAATTCGCCAGTGATAAACCGGGTGGAGGCGCCCGGGCCGGGTGTGCCGGTTCAGCCTCGACTGATGGAGCCGCCTCGACAGAGCAATGTCATGCCTCAGCCTGTCCAGACACCTCCAGGTCATTATTCCAATCCAATGGACAATCTTATCGCCGCCGCTTCACGGCTGGAGGCCATTCCAATTGAAGGTGATTCTCCGCAAGCGGTGGAGACTCGCCGGGTTAAGGAGCTTCTTCGAACAGCCTTGGTTCAGCAGGAAGCGTATTCATACAGTCGTGACCGATTTCATTCCACCCCTCGTCCGAGCCGGAGTTACAGCAGGCGGATGGATGAACCGTCAGATTCGAAGAATGCACGGAACCGTGAAGCGCCCCGTGGCAATAACCCGGCGGGTGATGCTCAGGAAGTGGTGGACCGGGCCCGAGCACGCAGGGACGCCGAGTTAGCGGCGCAACATGAGGCTCGTCGACCACGCCGTTCGTCCAACCACCTCGATCGAGCCAGGAGTTACTTCTAGTTCTTTGGGAGTGCCTTGTCTTGTCCCCGCTTTACGCAATGTGCGCCTACCCAAGGATTTCAAGGGCCCGCGCAAGGTGTCGAATTACACTGCCGATTTGTCTCCAGAAGCATGGGTGGAGAGCTATGAGATGGCCATGGAGATGCTTGACGTAGATGAAGTGGCGTGTGTAAAGTATTTCACCATGATGCTTGAAGGGACATCCCGTATTTGGTTAAAGAGCTTACCGGCCAATTCTATCAGTTCGGGCCCAGTTGCGAGCCCGATTTATCCAGAATTTGAAGGATACGTGTAAGCAGCCCATGTAGATTGTGGACTTAGCGGCCTGTGTCCAGGAGGAAGGAGAGTCAACAACCCAGTGGGTGCGCCGAGTTTCGGAAATTTTGCACTCATCAGACCGTACAACACCGACTCCACGGTTATAACCTTGGAAAGCAACTGCCGGTTTAAGCCTCTGAAGTTGAAATTGGGACGGATGAAGCGCCATTGTAACGATATGGGGACCCTCATGACTGCATTAGTGAAGTATGCTGATTCTGATAGTACCAAGGATCCCGAGTCTGATGATGACAAGACAGGGAAGGGAAAGAAGAGCAGCAACTCCAAAGGGCAGCAACACAACCCGGCAGGTCATGGTAACGGAGGCAAGCGTAAGGTGGATGGCAGCATGGACTTTGTGGCTAATACTAGCGCGCAGGACAAGGGCCAGCGGCGGAAGGGTAAACCACCGAATCATGGTGGAGCTCCAAATCCCAACCCGGACCGCCTGACCTATTTATTAAACCAGCCTTGTCCAAAGCACGGGACGAAGGAGACGCCAGCCAACCACCTTTGGAAGGATTGCTATATTATGCAGGAGTTCAAAAATTCTAATGCTTTCTGGTATGACCATGGATCAGGTGGTGGCTCAGGATCCGGATTCCATGGGCCGGGTCATGGTGGAGGAAACGCCGGTTCAGGCTTCAATGGTGATCAGGGTGGACATAACAATCAAGGTAATCAAAATAGCCAGGGTGGTTACAACCCGAGCGATGAGTCGGGTTATCGAGCAATCCAAAGCGGTTGAATAGCGGCAATATCATGTATTCACTACTAGCTTGGATAAGCGAGACCGAAGCTTCACAAGCGGCGGTGAATTACATTGAACCGGTCGTGCCCCGTTATTTACGCTGGTCCGAACAGCCAATCATATGGAGCAGAGAGGATCACCCTCCCCGGGTTGATAATCCGGGTCAGCTAGCGTTGGTGGTGGCACCTCAGGTGGGACGTTATAAGTTCACAAAGGTGCTCATGGATGGAGGAAGCAGTACTAATATCTTATACTATGAGACCTTCCGCCGTATGGGGCTAACAGATAAGAATCTTAAACCGTCCAATACGGTATTCCATGGTGTGGTACCTGGTAAGTCAGCATATCCTGTTGGCAAGATAGCTCTGGAAGTAGCCTTTGGAGATGATCATGATTCCGTGTCGAGACATTGACTTTTGAGGTGGTGAAGATCCGAGCCCATATCATGCCTTATTTGGGCGGCCCTCACGCCAAATTTATGGCATGGCCCTGTTATGTTTATTTGCAGCTCAAGATGCCGGGTCACAAGGGGACCATAACCGTTCATGGAAGCCGCAAGATTGCTTTGGAGTGTGAAGAAGGTGATGCGGCCTATGCAGAGTCGGTTTGTGCCACGGAGGAGTTGAAGTATTACAAGGATAATGTTGATCCGGCGGACATGACTCCGTTGAAAAATCCAACCACAGAGCAGGATTCGGCCTTAAAGTTCAAATCGGCGGCTGAGACTAAGCTTGTTGACTTCGTGCCTGGCGATTCGTCCAAACAGTTTAGTATCAGCACCAACTTGGATCCGAAATAGGAAAGCGCGCTCATCGAGTTCATCCATGAGAATCGGGACATTTTTGCATGGAAGCCTTGACATGCTGTGTGTACCGAGGGAACTGTTGAGCACACTCTTAATGTTGATCCTAAGTACAAATTGGTGAAGCGGTTTCTCCGCCGGTTCAACGAAGAAAGGCGCAAAAGCTATTGGAGAGGAGGTGGCGGGCTCTTAGCGGCTGGCTCTATTGTTGAAGTTTTCCATCTGAATGGCTGGCTAATCCGGTCTGGTCCTTAAGAAAAAGCGGCTTTGGCGCATGTGTGTGGATTACACAGATCTTAACAAGGCTTGTCCAGCAGATCCTTTTGCCCTCCCCCGCATTGACCAGATTATTGATGCTACTGCGGGTTGTGAGTGTTTGAGTTTTCTAGATGCATATTCTGGTTATCATCAGATCAAGATGGCAGTTAAGGACCAGGAGAAGACGGCATTCATAACTCCCTTTGGAGCCTTCTGCTATGTATCTATGCCTTTTGGGCTCAAGAGCGCCAGCAACTTATCAAAGGTGTGTCTGAAATTGCCTTCATAAGCAGATCGGTCGTAATGTACATGCCTATGTGGATGATATTATGGTTAAGTCAAGGGAGAAGGAGACTCTGGTTGATGATTTGAAGGAAACCTTTGATAATCTACGGACATACAAGATGATGCTCAACCCGGCCAAATGTGTTTTTGGTGTACCAGCAGGCAAGTTATTGGGTTTTCTGGTGTCCAATAGGGGAATTGAGGCTAATCCGGAGAAGATCACAGCTATCACCTCCCTAGCTAAACCGAAATGTATCAATGACGTCCAGCGCTTGGCAGGCCGGATTGCCGCGTTGAGCCGGTTTATCAGCCGCCTCGGTGAGAAGGCGATCCCTTTGTATCATATGCTGAAGAAAATAGATCACTTTATCTGGAGTCCGGCCGCTGATAAAGCGTTGGAGGACTTAAAGCGGCAGCTAGCCAATCCGCCTGTCCTTGCTGCTCCGATTGACAAAGAACCATTGCTACTATATGTGGCAGCTAATGCTCGTGCAGTCAGCATAGCTATTGTGGTGGAGCACAAGGAGGCAGGCAAGGAATATCCGGTTCAGCGTCCGGTTTACTATATCAGCGAGGTGCTTATTGAGTCCAAGCAAAGATACCCACATTGGCAGAAGATGATGTATGGAGTTTTCATGGCAAGCCGGAAGCTTAAGCAATACTTCCAGGGGCATCCCATCACAGTGGTCAGCTCTGCTCCTTTGGGAGATATAATTCAGAACATGGAGGCAACTGGCCGGATTGCCAAGTGGGCTATAGAGCTTGGGCATACGGTTTGACATACGTGCCTCGGACGGCGATCAAGTCTCAAGCACTTGTGGATTTCATCAATGATTGGACGGAACTACAAGCACCTGAAGAAAAGCCGGATCACACCTATTGGACTATTCATTTTGATGGGTCCAGACAATTGGAGGGCTCGGGGGATGGAGTCGTATTAACTTCCCCGCGAGGTGATAAGTTCTGTTACGTTCTCCGCTTAATGTTCCCTTGTACTAACAATGCAGCTGAGTACGAAGCTTTACTTCATGGTCTCCGGATGGCTAAGGAAATGAATCTCAGCCGAGTTAAGTGCTTCGGTGACTCGGACCTGGTGGCCCAACAAGTGTCTGGTACTTGGGATTCTAAGGACCCGCTCATGACAGCATACCGTCGTGAGGTGGATATTATTGCAGGTCACTTCAAAGGATATCAGGTGGATCACGTGGACCGACAGAAGAACGAAGTGGCGGACGCTTTAAGCCGGCTGGGCTCTCAGCGTAAACCGGTCCCGCCTAATGTTTTTTTGGATATCCTGCACAACCCGTCGGTCAAGCTCCCTAGCGAAGAGGATTTGGCTATTCCTGATCCGGAGGCTCAATTGGTGGCAGCTCTGCATGTCATTCCGGATTGGACGGTTCCTTACCTTGCGTACATGAACCGGGGCGAGTTACCAGAGGATGAGACGCTGGCCAGGCAGATAATCCGGCGATCCAAGTCCATGACTATTGTCAATGGCGAGTTACATCATTGCAGTGTGTCAGGAGCGTTTCAACATTGTGTGTCGCCGGAGGAAGGCTGTGAGATCTTGCGCGAAATCCATGAAGGAGATTGTGGTCACCATGCCGGTTCAAAATCTCACGGTGGCCAAAGGCGTTTAAATCCACGATTTCTATTGGTTGACTGCTCATGCTGATGCGGAGGACCTGGTTAGGCGATGTGATGGCTGTCAGAAGTTTTCAAGACGCACTCATGTGCCGGCTCAAGAATTGCGGATGATTCCAATTACTTTGGCCGTTTGCGACTTGGGGGCTGGATATGGTTGGGCCTTTCAAACGATCCAAGGACAAAAAGACCCACCTTTTGGTGGCGGTTGACAAGTTTACAAAGTGGGTGGAGGCGGAGCCCGTCAGCAAGTGTGATGCAGCCACGGCGGTTCAATTCATTAAAAAGGTGATTTTCCGGTTTGGCTTTCCACACAGCATCATTACTGATAATGGTACCAATCTGTCTAAGGGTGCTATGAAGAAGTTCTGTGAACGTGAGCACATCCAGCTTGACGTTTCATCAGTGGCACACCCACAGTCCAATGGCCAAGCAGAGAGGGCTAACCAAGAGATCTTACGAGGTATCAAACCCCGGCTTATGGTTCCTTTGCAGAGGACGCCGGGTTGTTGGGTTGAGGAGTTACCATCGGTATTATGGAGCATCAATACCACGCCCAACAGATCGACAGGATACACACCGTTCTTCATGGTCTATGGAGCGGAGGCAGTTCTCCCCAGTGATATCCGTCATGATTCGCCTCGTGTAGCAGCTTATGTTGAAGCGGACAACGAGGTAGCACGGCAAGACGCTTTGGACCTGTTGGATGAGGAGCGTGACATCGCAGCTGCCCGTTCGGCGATTTACCAGCAGGATCTTCGTCGCTATCACAGTCGCCGAGTTAGAACCAGAACCGTTCAAGAAGGAGATTTGGTGTCCGGCTCATCCAAGACCAAACTGATATGCACAAGCTATCCCCACCTTGGGAGGGACCTTTTGTGGTCAGCAAGAATCTGCACAACGGGTCGTACTATCTAATCGATATTCGAGAGCATAAAGACTCACGTACATCAGAGGAGGAGACCAACAGGCCATGGAACATAGCTCATCTTCGGCCCTACTATACTTGAGCCATAGGCTCTACTTATGTACATATTATGACAATGTATATATTATGATCAATACAATAAACCGGAGCCCTAGCTAAAGCGGGGACTCCGTTATTTTTACATCATGTGTGGTTACACGGAGTTTTTATCTTAAAGCGGCCTCCGGTTTACCCCTTGAGTTAGCTTTTTAACAAGATTTATATCATATCACTTGGGGGCTTGGTCGTGTCCGAACCAATGCAACACCTTTTGATAGGCAAAAGCCACGGAATCACTTCGGGATTTGGTCACGTCTGAACCAGTCACGCCTCTTGATCGGCCTAAGGCCACAGAATCACTTGGGGGCTTTGGTCGAACCCGAACCATTGCTACACCTCTTGATCGGCGTAATGCCACTGCATCATTTGGGGACCTGGCTGACTTGAACCATAGCTACGCCTATCGGGGGCTTGGTCGTGTCCGACCATGGTAATGCCACTTGATCGGCTCAAACAGCCTCTTTTCGCAAATGATTTTATTTTGATCGTTGCTTGAAATTCGTTTCTCTTTTTGCATATTTCTCTTGTTGTGTTTTAACCCGATAATTCTTAAACCGGCTCGACTGTCAGTTGACGGAACACGGTTTATTTTTCATCCGGAGACGCTTTGCCCGGTTTGGTTTTTAATAACATCCTATTATGGAGTAACACCGGCGTTCATCAGAACCGGAGCAGTTTACTGGTAAACCGCCTTATATTCACAGGAGCTGTTTTTCTCCTCCAGCAGAGTGGGTTTTCTAAAACTCCGTTTCAAGTTTGGCACAGCCAACTTCATGCCCTACGATGGCAGGTATCATATATTCCCATATTTTATCATATGTTTAAATCTAAGGTATTATCTTTGATTTCATAGATATGATGACCCGCCTAGTGATACAACCACAATGGCCTTTTAAGCTTTTTGCTGCAGACAACAGTTTAAGATTGATGATTCAGCAAAAACATAAGTTGCAATAAATATGCACGAAGGCATATCAACACCAAGTGTGGCGACTAGTCTATTACAAGGCAACACGGTGCCCAGATAAGATAATTGTTTTTACGCATCACATAAGGAAGCGATAATGTAAACCGCTTTCGGTTCATGCTTGGTCGCCACTTGGCACGATGGTTGTGGGTCATCTGCGCCGCTTCAACTTCGATTCCCTACCCGGTTTGGAAATCAACAGTTGTCGATCGATTCCATTAATGCTTGGAATACAGCTTCATCATTGATCAGCAACGACGGTTCAATACCAGGAGCGTAAGTGTGCTCGCGGATTGGAGGTATAAGGTTCTCCGCTTCAGGAATTGGTGCAGCCACTCGTTTATTTTCGCTATCATATTAGGCTTGATAGTGAGACAGATTTGCCTCTTCAGCCAATTGACAAGCCAAAGGGCGCACTTCCCGGTTTATAGCTTGGAGATCCTCTTCGCTGAATTCTGTCCTGTCTTCTTTCAGGCTTGGGAAGCCCTGGGCCGCTTCAACAGGATCAAAATCCGGCACCCGTGCTTTGGCCCGGATTAAGGCGTTTATGGCACCAGTTCTAGCAGCAGATTTCTTTAACTCTTCAACCCGGGCAGGAAGCATTGACAACCTTCTAATGGTGTCCTGGATCAAGGTCGGCGCCGGGTTGTTGTGAGAAGCAGTGCGGATGATCCGTTGCGCATCAAGATATCTGATTGTTCTATCAATGTATAAGCGGCTTTCAATTTCTTCCGCACATCTGATCCCAAGTGGCCAATACGTCTCCCTGTATCATTCAAAGGGTTAGTAAACCGGCAATTACCTGAAAAAGGCCTCATTACGTCAGAAATCAAGAAGGCTTACCAAAAACAGCAGCGGTCATGGCATGCACTTGCCGCTTTACACCGGTCAGTTCATCAACCACCGGTTTGAGTGCAGCTTCAACATTCTCTGCCCGTTGAGTCAAAGCGGCCTTTTCAGTGGCCCAATCTGCCCGCTCCTTGTTGAAACCTTCCTTAAGCTTTTCCATGACGTTTAAAGCGCTGGTTAATTCATTCTTTGCTTTGGAGGTTTCAGCTTGCTGGGATTTCAGTTTTTCTTGAAGATCAGTGATTTGACTTTCTTTTTTGCTCAGATCAGCCTACATACAGATAATCATTTGATAAGGGTTAAGGTCCAGAGTTGAAGTACCAACCCCACAACAAGTTATGCCCTTGGTACTTGGGGGCTAATGCATATTTGCTTTCCATCCTACAATTTTTATATAAAGTCCCAAGCTCAATACAAGTATTCAACTTGGCACTTGGGGGCTAATGCCTATTTGCTCTGTCCTTGAGTAATGCTGGAATTCTTATGTTATACAAGTCCCTGTTTAACTACATTAAGTTGAACCGGCCCTTAGGGGCTACTTTCCAAAAGTACAGTTGTGTTCAGGATTATATTGGGAAGTCCCGGTTTAAGTTGACATCTTAAAACCGTCACTTGGGGGCTATTAGAGTTGACAGTTTGCAATGTACAAGCAGAGAGTCATATGGAATTTACCTCATATTTGTCCTTCATCATATTTACTGCATCGGCTTCATAATCACGGCTGGAATATAGCCGTTCAGATAACGGAATGAAGATCTTGGGGATTCAGAGCGGCATAAGTAGCCAAATCGGCATTCCATTTGCCTTTACCAAACGCAGTAAATTCATCTTTTGCAGTGTGCTTAGACAAGGCGACAGGATTGCCTGGCTCGGAATGACCAAAGCCAGTAATGACAACATCATCATCCTTGGCTTCGCCGGTTTGCACTAGGGTCGTCGGTTTACCAGTGTGCTTTGAGGGGCTTGCTGCCTTGTCAGTCTGAACAGGACTGGTGGGTTGATTTAAAGGGCTTGTGGCGTCAACATGTGATTCTTCAACAGTAACATCATGATCTTGCAATGGTGGGTCGTTCAGCATATCATCGTGGATGTCTTCTTCAGGATTTAGTCTTTTGGTCGGTTCATGAGCGTCGTTTTCTTCTGCCGCTTTGTCCAGCCGAGCTTTCTTGCTTGGCCTAGGCTTGGCCCTGAAAGGAAAAAGACGGATCAGTCCAATAAACATTGAAAGTGATATATCAAACAACGTTATCAGGAATATGGCTCACCCAAGCACTGTCTTGAGTGGTGGGAGCTGGGTGGCTGACGACTCACCGGAGGAAGAATGAGAGGTCACCTGATAATCGGAGTCAGATGGATTAAGTGGTTGATGAACACAACCCGCTTTAGGATAAGCATTGACGAAACAGTTAGAGACCTCTGAACGGCGTCTCCGAACCGGATTGTTTGGTAAACCGGCGGAGGTAACTACTGCTCATTGTGCCGGGTTCTTGTGACGAGCTTCATGCTGTTGTGTCTTCATAAGAAAGTTTCGGTCCAAATGAGCAAGAGGATGAGAAAATTTAATTTTCTGGTTTGCCCGAAGGATTTTTACTAAAGGTAAACAGTTTGAATCGGAAGAAAGGGTGATTACCTCTACAACATCCGCGTGACTGACTTCAACATCATCCTGGCAATAATCATTATCAATAAGGCGTGTGAAAAATAAACCAAGTGAGTCAAGCTCTACCTCAAGGTCCGGGTTACCCACATCATCGTAAATTTGGTGGATCGGAGGAGGCGATGGTTCTCTTTCTATGGGCGGTTTCTTCACGACTCTGGTCTTGGGCCGGGTTGTTTTCTACGGTTTATCTTGTGGAGGCTTCTTGCTCCAAAATGGATCATCACCCTGTTTGAAAGATGTTAATATCAACAAAGAGTACTTAAACATAGACAGATTTCATGAGAGCATAAGATATGAGTCTTACGGCTGGCGGTTTGTTAATGGCAGAAAAGGGACGTAGGCCGGTTTGAGCGCAAGCGGTTTCCGGTTCATTTAACATCCTCTTGACAGCCTCAGTAACTTCATCGTCTGTCAGCTGGATCTCAATATGCCGTAGAGGGTCTTTTACATCTTCTGTGTATTTGCACATTAAACCGGAGCGCGGGCTTAAGGGTAGTATACTCCAAGATATCAAGCAGCAAGCAAGGTCAACTCCTGTCAACCCGTTAGCCATGAAGGCCCGGAGCTTGGATAGTTGAGGGCATATTTGCTTCTCTCCTTAGCGATCAGTCTTTGAGGGAAGGGATGTGTGTTGCTTAGCCGCTCTGGACGGTAACCCGGCAAAGGATTTTCTCCATCAGGAGAGGTATCTTTGCAGTAAAACCATGTTGAATTCCACTCTTTGGGATGGCTGTGCAGTTTGGCATGAGGGTAAGTGACCTATTTCCTCTTTTGAATCGCCATACCACCTAACTCGGTGTTGGGACCGTCAAGAATTCGCACGGCGGTTTAGATGGAAGCAATCTCGAATAATTCACTGTGGGCTCCTCTTGAAAGAACACCTCACGAGCACTTGAAAGTGACAGATGTTGGTTACGGAATTGGGGCCAATATCTTGTGGACGCAGTTGGAAGTTGGCCAAGACATCCCGATAAAACTTTGAACCGGGCGGACTGAAGCCCCGGGCTAGATGGTCAGCAAAAACAACAATCTCTCCGTCTTTGGGTTCTGGAGTACATTCTGGGCCAGGGACCCTCCAATGAATGACATCCTTTTTGCGTAAAGCGCCGGTGCTGACTAAGTTATCCAGTTGAGTTTCAGTCACCCGAGAAGGGACCCAGTTGCACTCGTACACTTGCTTGGCCATGGTGCAATCTGCAAAGTAGTAGTATCGATTCAAGAATATGTTGGCAGGGGTATACATTGATGCATTCATTGCTAAATCGGAAGAAGTTGCTTATAAACCGGAGTTCTGCAAGGTGGCAATACATAGCTAGGAAATCCTGGCGGTTCAACAAGGGGACTAATGGTATATGCCGAGTTGTCAATTTTTCTACAAAGTTAAACCGCCTGGTCTAAAAAATTGAAGAATCAAGATTGCAGGTGAGTGGGTGTGCGAAAACAGGTTTCACAAAATTATGTCACAGTTTTGGATCTGGAGCATGTTCAGAAAAGAAATAAATATTCAAGGTCCAAAAGGGAGCGGCACTGAATCAATGAGCAAGGATACATGAAGATCTATGGCCTTGAGATGCACAAGTGACGACGAATGCTAAAAACTACCGCTACGCAGAACAAGGATCTACAGACTTGACTAAGAGTTACCATGTGAATAAGAAACAAGCGATGAACGCTGAAGAACGTGGAAACCCTAGAACAGATCTATGGTGAAAAGATAGAACACGTACCAGAGATGAGGAAGAAACGGAAGACCGCCGCGATGCTCTAGTATACTCAGGGTGATGCAGCGGCCAAGGTTGGTGCAGAAGTCGACGACGGCGGCAGAGCTCCAAAGCTAGGCGGCGCGAGGAAGACGAAGCAGAGGGGCACGAAGGGGAAAAATAAATGACCCTTCGGTCTTATTTATAGAGCAAGGGACCTGTGTCAGGCGCGAAAATCAAGGGGCCGTGAGTTTGGAAACGGAGCTGTCGCCTCGATTGTCGCAGATCTATCAAATAAAAAAAGAGAGCATTGTGGATAGCTTTTATGACAGGTGACGTCACGCCGGTTTACGACGACTAGAGAAGATGACATCATGGCGGTTCACCTAATTACACAAAGATGCTGAAGATGAAGTTTTCACTAAGGATTGACATGAACCTGTTCAAATCAATCTGGGGCCTAATGTTGGGGATATTACCATTGGGTGTAAACCGGCCAGGACAGGCCGGATTAACTTCATCAGTAGTTGTGTATGTTAAATCCCGAGTAGGCATATGAGGGATTAAGGCCCATAGCCAGTTTAAGGCATGTAGCCGTAAACCGGCGTCAGTATGTAGCTTGTATTGTAAGTTAGGAATAGCAGAGACCGAGCCGGATACATCTATGAACCGGCGTCGGGACTCTATGAACCGATGGGCGCCACCCGTGTATATAAGGGGACAACCCGGCGGCGGTTCAAGGACAACAGACAAAAACTCGAGACTTAGGCGAAGCTTGTTTGCTCCCTAGTCATCGAACCCCCATCAATTCCATCACAACTAGACGTAGGTTTTTACCTTCATCGAAGGGGCCGAACTAGTATAAACTCTCTTGCGTCCTTGTGTCCGCTTTAACCCCTTCAAGCTAACCCGTAGCGATGGCTCCACGACTAAGTCCTTTCATGAGGACATCTGCCGTGACAAAACCACGACACGCTCCAAGCAAAACACATATCATGTGGTGAATAAAAATATAGCTCCAAGTAAAGTTACCGATGGAAGTAGACGAAAGAGGTGTCCTTAGATTATCTTGGGGGTGCCATGGGCATCCCCAAGCTTAGGCTCTTGCCAGTCCTTGTTCCATAATCCATCAAAAGATTTCACCCAAAACTTGAGAACTTCACAACACAAAATTCAATAGAAATCTCATGAGCTCCGTTAGCGAAAAAAAACAAAAGACCACTTAAAGGTACTGTAATGTACTTATTATTTATTTATATTGGTGTTAAACCTACTGTATTTTAACTTCTCTATGGATTATAAACTATTTTACTAGCCATAGATTCATCAAAATAAGCAAACAACACACGAAAAACAGAATCTGTCAAAAACAGAACAGTCTGTAGTAATCTGTAACTAACGCAAACTTGTGGAACTCCAAAACTTCAGCCAAAATAGGACGACCTAGGCAATTTGTTTATTGATCAGCATAAATTGGAATCACTATTTTATCACGTTCTGGTGATTTTTAACAATTGTTTTCGTGAACTGAAAGTTTCTGGAAATTACAGCAAGATCAAATAACTATCATCCAAGAAGATCCTATAAGTTTAACTTGGCACAAACACTAATTAAAATATAAAACACATCTAACCAGAGGATAGATCTAATATTTATTACTAAGCAGCAAGGAAAAAAATTGGGTTGTCTCCCAACAAGCGCTTTTCTTTAAAGCCTTTTTAGCTAGGCATTGATAATTTTAATGATGCTCATATGAAAGAAAAGAATTGAAGCACAAAGAGAGCATCATAAAACATGTGACAAACACACTTAAGTCTAACATGCTTCCTATGCATAGGCATATTATAGGCAAACAAATTATCGTAGCAAGCAAAAACTAGCATATGCAAGGAAGCGGAAAGGAACAATAGCAATCTCAACATAACGAGAGGTTATTTAGTAACATGGAAATTTCTGTAACTATATTTTCCTCTCTCATAATAATTACATGTAGGATAATAATAAAATTCAACAATATAGCTACCACATAACATATTCTCAACACGATCCGCATGCATGCGAAGTTGACACTCTCCCAAAATAGTGGGATTATCATTAACTAAAGTCATGATTTCTCCAGGCCCACTTTTATCAAAAATTTCATAAGATTGAATGTTATCCAAATATGTGGGATCTAAAGTTGACACTCTTCCAAACCCACTTTCAATATTATTGCAAACACTATTATCAATCTTATATTCATCATGGGGCTTAAATAAATTTTCAAGATCATAAGAAGAATCTCCCCAATCATGACTATTGGACATAGCAAAACTAGCATCCCCAAGCTTAGGGTTTTGCATATTATTAGCATAATTTACATCAATAGAATTTATAATAAAATCATTGCAATCATGCTTTTTATTCCAGATTTAAGGCAAAACCTTATAAAGATAATCTAGTGCATCCAAATCACTAGGAATTGGTTCATCATAATTGGATCTCTTAAAAAGATTGGCAAGCGGATGAGGATCCATAGATATTAGCTTCTACATTTAGGAATAAATACTCAACTATTTCAACCAAACGGGCAAAAGAGCCCAAGAAGACATCAAGGCAAACGAAAAGACGAACGGAAAAGAGGCGAATAAAGCGGCAAGGGTGAAGTGGGGAGAGGAAAACGAGAGGCAAATGGCAAATAATGTAATGCGAGAGATAAGGGATTGTGATGGGTACTTGGTATGTTGACTTTTATGTAGACTCCCAAGAACGGCGCCAGAAATTCTTCTTGCTACTTCTTGAGCTTGCGTTGGATTTCCCCGAAGAGGAGAGGATGATGCAGCAAAGTAGCGTAAGTATTTCCCTCTGTTTTTGAGAATCAAGGTATCGACCCAGTAGGAGGCCACGCGCGAGTCCCCCGTACCTACACAAAACAAATAGCTCCACGCAACCAACACGACTAGGGGTTGTCAATCCCTTCATGGTCACTTACGAGAGTGAGATCTGATAGAGATGATAGATAATATTTTTGACATTTTAGGTATAAAGATGCAAGGTAAAATAAAAGGCAAAGTAAAAAAGCAAAGCAATAATAAAGTGATGGAAGATTAATATGATAGAGAATAGACCCGGGGCCATAGATTTCACTAGTGGCTTCTCTCAAGAGCATAAGTATTTACGGTGGGTGAATGAATTACTGTTGAGCAATTGACAGAATTGAGCATAGTTATGAGAGTATCTAGGTATGATCATGTATATAGGCATCACGTCCGAGACAAGTAGATCGACTCCTGCCTGCATCTACTACTATTACTCCACTCATCGACCGCTATCCAAAGATGCATCTAGAGTATTAAGTTAATGAAAATAGAGTAACGCCTTAAGCAAGATGACATGATGTAGAGGGATAAATTCATGCAATATGATAAAACCCCATCTTGTTATCCTCGATGGCAACAATACAATACGTGCCTTGCTGCCCTTCACACATCGGGAAAGGACACCGCAAGATTGAACCCAAAGCTAAGCACTTCTCCCATTGCAAGAACTACCAATCTAGTTGGCCAAACCAAATGGATAATTCGAAGAGACTTGCAAAGATAACCAATCATACATAAAAGAATTCAGAAAAGATTCAAATATTGCTCATAGATAATCTTGATCATAAACCCACAATTCATCGGTCTCAACAAACACACCGCAAAAATAAGATTACATCGAATAGATCTCCGTGAGAGAGGGGGAGGACATTGTATTGAGATCCAAAAAGAGAGAAGAAGCCATCTAGCTACTAACTATGGACCCGAAGGTCTGAGGTAAACTACTCACACTTCATCGGAGAGGCTATGATGATGTAGAAGCCCTCCGTGGTGGATTCCCCTTCCGACGGAGCTCCTAACAGGCCCCAAGATGGGATCTCGTGGATCTGAGAAAGTTGCGGCGGTGGAATTAGGTTTTTGGCTCCGTGTCGATCGCTCGGGGTAATGAGGTATATATAGGAGGAAGGAGTACATCGGTGGAGCAACGGGGGCCCACTAGGCGGTGGCGCTACAGGGGTAGGGCGCCTCCCACCCTCGTGGCCACCTCCTGGCTTTCTTGACGGGGGTCCAAGTCTCCTGGATCATGTTCGATGAGAAAATCGTGTTCCCGAAGTTTTCATTCCGTTTGGACTCCGTTTGATATTCCGTTTTTTCGAAACTCTGAAATAGGCAAAAAACAGCAATTCTGGCTGGGCCTCCGGTTAATAGTTTAGTCCCAAAAGTAATATAAAAGTGGAAAATAAAGCCTAATATGGTCCAAAACAGTAGATAATATAGCATGGAGCAATCAAAAATTATAGATACGTTGGAGACATATCAGGGATATGTATCTTCAACTTTATTTCCCCGTGTCAAATGTGATCAATGTGTTGCACATAATTATCAGGTCTACTATGCATAAATTACCATGCTATTCACACAGAAGTTATTGAAGGTGTATTACAAATACCCCCATCCCTGTCAAAGTTACCAAAGTGGTTGTACGTCAGTTATCAGGTGTGAGATGCGTAAATTACCATGCTCTTCACACTAAAATTATCATGGGTATGTTTTCAACACCCCCCCCCCCCCACACACACACACATACACACACACAATCGGGGGTATGTTTCAACCAAATTCCCCTCGTAGTCAAAGTTAGTGTGGCTTTTGTATCTAAGTTATCAGGTCCGTGGTTCATATATACCATCATACTTGCAGAGAAGTTACCAGGTTTCTGTTTTCAACGACCTTTTTTTCTCGGGTCAAAGGTATCTTAGTGTTTGTACAAAAGTATCAGGTCCGCAGAGTGTATATTATCGTGGTGTTTGTACATAAGTTATCATATATGCGCTTCATATATTATCATGTCATTTGCACATAAGCTACCGGGTTTATCTTCTCAATAACTTTTTCACAAAAGCATGGATGAATAATTTAGAGAGGGTAAATTGGGCTAGAAAGCAATCTTGGTAAAAATATTCTTTTGCACTAATAAAAATGGTAAAAAAGGTCAAACAGCTTGGTTTGTATTTGGTTTACAATAAGTACAATGTGTCGATCCTGAGACCATACTTTGAATCTGAACATGGAACAAATATTCAACAACTTGGCATATAGACCTCAACTCGTGGCCCAGACACGGCATCGATGGTAGACAATGGTATTACATACCTGATAATTTATTTAAAAATACCATGGTAAATTTTAACCCGGACAAAAAAATTAGTTGAAACATACCCCTGGTAGCTTTAGTGTAAAGACCATGATAAGTTACATACTATAGGCGTGATAGTTTACGTAGTCTAGATATGGTAACTTTTAACCTAAAAAATTCATCGAAACATACTGATATGGGATCTAGTTTCGAAGATGTCGTCGAGACGATTTTTTTATGTGAAAACAAATTTTGAATCCGGGTGATGGTTTGAGCTACAAAATGTTTTAAAGCTTTGAAGTAGGAATAATCTTTTGCTGATGTCATCTTTTTGTATCCTAGCTTCCATGCATGCATGAAATCCTGATCAATGTGTGCTGCATGCATTTCCTCCATGCATGGATGCTATTAGCTAATAGGAAAACGAGAGTTAGATGAGTGATTATTTTTTGCGAGAGAAATACTTGTATTACTCAAATCACCAAGTTATTACGGTCATGACGAACTATATCTAGCACCTCATCTGGACAGGACCCAATCCAAATCATGGTTCTGCCATGCACCCTACCAAAACTAGCGAAACTATCACTAGCGTTATTTTGGAATCGAGAAACATGAGTAATACAAGTATGTCTAAAAATAAAAAGGTATCTAATCTCCTTTATCAGGGAAGCATAAACAGAACGATCGACCACTCCACTTGAGATCATAGCAACTACTGATAGTGAATCCATCTCAATGGCTATAGGAAGATCAGAACGCTGAAGTGCTGATGAGATCCCCTCCATGCATCCACATAATTCCGCATCCAATGCGTCCCTACAAGCATATAAAGCTTTGCACGCTGAGAAAATTATATCTCCATTGCAGTTTCGCAGTATCATTCCCGCACCTGCTGCATCACTCGAAACGTACGAGCCGTCTGCATTTTGTTTAACCCATCCCTTACTAGGAGGTAGCCACACTGGAATTTCTGCAGGTGCACTTGCAGGCGCATACGGCTGTTCATAAAATATGATGGCCTTCCCCTCCACCGGATCAATATAGCCATTTAACTTAATACCGATCAGGCTGTCTAGATAGTTTTGAAGAAATCAAACAAATACCTCCTGGGCCGGGGCTGGTTTATGGTGAATTACTTCATTACGAATGTGCCAGCTCCTCCACAAAATCATAAGTAACATGATCCGTTCCAAATCACTCAAGGGATCTAGGGCGTGCAGCAGCCACTCTTTACCAATATTAACCAACAACTCGATTCTTGGCACCTTCCATACTTTTCTCATAGCTAAGTACAGGTCTCTACCAAGCTGACAGCGCACATAGGGATGCTAGTTATCCTCTTCCTCAACACCACATACTGGACACACGCTTGTTGGTTCAAGACTGATCTTGTGCTTGTTCTTCCACATCGGAGGTACGAATCCGAAGCTAAGCGCCACGCAAAATCTGAACAAGGGGGGGGGGGGGGGTACCTCGCATTTCCATATAAACTGCCAACATGTACGATGTCCTGACGGTGCCGAGCTTGAAGAGGTAGTATTGCCCGATGTACTTCATCAAAAGCGAACTGATACACGCTTTTAACTGTAAAGATTCCAGATTTCCCTAGGCCCCAAGCAATAACATCCTCCTGACCTCTAGGAGACACCCGGATTTTTAGAATTTTATCAACATCCGCAGGAACAAAGTACTGTGTAAGTAGCCGGGTATTCCATGATCCATTCTCATTTAAGAGGTCTGAAAAAAATGTGTACGGCACCCCTCTTGTGAAATTGGCTTGTGCGAATAGGGTGATGTCTACTAAGCAACTTTATTCTTGTAGACACGTGTTGGGCCTCCAAGCGTAGAGTTTTGTAGGACAGTAGCAATTTTCCTCAAGTGGATGACCTAAGGTCTATCAATCCATGAGAGATGTAGGATGAAGATGGTCTCTCTCAAATGACCCTGCAACCAAATACAAGAAATCTCTTGTGTCCCCAACACACCCAATACAACGGCAAATTGTATAGGTGCACTAGTTCAGCGAAGAGATGATGATAAAAGTGTAATATTGATGGTAGAAATATATTTTTATAATCTGAATAAAAAAACAACAAGGTAGCAAATAGTAAACAGGCACAAAAACGATATTGCAATGCTTAAAAATGAGGCCTGGGGTCCGTACTTTCGCTAGTGCAATCTCTCAACAATGCTAACATAGTTGGATCATATAATTATCCCTCAAAGTGCAATAAAGAATCACTCCCGAGTTCCTATTAGCGGAGAACAAAAGATAGAAATTGTTTGTAGGGTACGAAACCACCTGAAAGCTATTCTTTCCGTTCGACCTATCCTAGAGTTCGTACTAAAATAACGCAAGCTATTCTTTTTGATCAATCTAATCACGAGTTCGTACTAAAATAACACCAAAGCAAATTCATATTCATAATACTCAATCCACACAAAGAACTACAAAGAGACCCCAAAGTTTCTATAGAGAAAAGATAATAAAAACGTGCATCAACCCCTATTCATAGATTACCCCCAATGTCACCTCGAGAATCCGCACGTTGAGTGCCATAGTTTACATCAAGTGGATCAATATGATACCCCATTGTCACCTCAAGTATTCATACCGCAAGACATACATCATGTGTTCTCATATCTGAATATTCAATCTGACAAGACAAAACTTCAAAGTGTAAAGATTCAATTCATCACAACAAGAGTATAGAGGGGAGAAACATCATATGATCCATCTATATTAACAAAGCCCATGATATAGATCATGAGAGAGAGATTAAACACATAGCTACTGGTACAAACCCTCAGCCTCGAGGGTGGACTACTCCCTCCTCATCGTGGTGGCCGCCGGGATGATGAAGATGGCCATCGGTGATGATTACCCCCTCTCGCAGGGTGCCGGAACGGCTCTAGATTGGTTTTCGATGGCTACAGAATCTTGCGGCGGTGGAACTTCTGATCTAGGTTAACCCCGAAGGTTTCGGAATATTTGGGAATTTATAGTGCAAAGAAGGGGTACGGGAGGCCACCGAGGAAACACTGTGATATGTGTGATAGCCAGCTGACACATGAGCCAATCGCAGAATATCACACAATTGGTAGAAGGAGGAAACACTGTTTAAGTCGGGTAACTGCTGAAACTCTTTGACAACTAGTAGAGGGTAAATAGTTGAATTTACTATTTGAATTCTTGATGGGTTACTCTTTAGATATTAATACTGAAGAAAATGTGAGCCATTTTTCAAGTGTAGTTAAAAAATTAGAGCTTTTGATTACATTTCAATGGAAATTAGAGAAATGACTAAGACAACCTTGTCGGTGCAACATGGAAAGTGTGGCTTGATTTATTTGTGCTCCGCCAAGCTGTGACACAACAACAATGTTATCATTTTGTTTGTACCCTTATGGCCTTGACACCGATTAATATTGGCGAATAAGCAAAAACCAGGGGTTAAAGGTATTAAGAAAAAGATAGTCCGACTAAGTCCCATGCGTCTCTCCTCCTAAGAAAAGGCGGTTAGGGTTTCTGCCTCCCGTAGGCGGCACCGCCGCCGATCTGCCACGTCTCCTGTGGCCTTATGGCCTTGGGTGCTTGGTTGATCCCGGCCCTTGCCGGCAGGAGGGCTCCGTTTTTAGGTGCTTCTTTAAGTTTTGTTAGGGTTTTTGTCCTACTTAGGAAGACGAGACGACAATAACTCCCTGAAGATGGAATAAGGTTCTCACTGCCTAGCCCCTGTCTCGGTGGTGCGTCTAGCATCGTCCGAGGGCGTGTGGAAGTGTGTCTTTGGCGGATCTCGCGGGATTCAGTCGGTGGTTGTCTTTGGTGGATCTGGTTTTAGTTCATGTATCTTCAGGTTGGATTCTTCCGATCTAAACTTTTCTTCATCGGCGGCGGTTATTGTTCTGGCGCGTTGGTCTTATGGGGCCTTAGCACGACGGCTTGCCGACCGTCTACTACAACAAGTTATGCCTGGCTTCGGCGAGGAGGGATGATGACGGTGGCGCGACTTTGGCTCGCTTCAGTGCTTGTAGTCGTCGCTAGGTGATCCACGAATATGAATGTAACTTTCTATTATTTCTGTTGTTCGTTGTACTGTCATGATTGAAGATGAATAAATTGAAAGTTTTCCGAAAAAATAGAAAGAGATAGTCCAATTACTTAATGAAAATATAAAGCTTTTGTATAGGCTAAAAATGAAGAAGATAAAGAAAACCCCATCCAAACTTAACCCCAACTTTTTGTAAGAAACACAATAGAAAAGCAGCCGCTTACACACGCGAACACTCATCTTTATGAACGCATACACACATATCCTGCCCTTATGAGCATCCTGAAATCTAAGCCAACGAATTTTAAAATTGACGAAATCATCACAGGCGTGTCGTAGTCGACGAGAAGATCGTCTCCGTTCATGTCAAGTCTATGACTTGAATTCGACTAGACCATGCTTTTTCACCCGCACAAATTTCACGTTATGCAAAGCGTTCTTTGACAGAGCTCAACATAGGCCAAGTTATTTTTACTCGACAGATCGTTATCTCGTTAAAGACAGACATGTACGTGCCAACAACTTACTGAATCCTCCTACGCTCATACACAAACAAGCAATAAAAAGGGGACAAGCCAAGGACCAAAGACACAGTATATAAAAACAATAAAAACCACCCTTCAGCATTACGCTACGCAGATCAAATGCTGCACGGCGATCTCATCTGCAAATCACCAGCGCCACACATCTATTACCCCCCATGGCCCACAAGCAAGAAATGTTTGCACCTACTGCCGCTCCTTCCTTCCTAGTACTACACGAGGTGCCGCCCATCCCAATCCGCGGTCACTGACATCACGATGCACGATTCTTTCTTGATTCTGTGATGTCCCCACCCGGAAAATGATGCGAGGAGAAAAGGTTCGGTCATGATCATGCTATAGGTCTTTTACTATGTGAACCAGCGATTAAAAGGGGGAGCCGCTTGATAAAGCAAAGCTCCAGCTCCTTATATGGCTGTACCACCCAACAACCATATTGAAGTGATGGTCCATAAATCGATTAGTAATGGATAGATGGCCCATTTTGTTTCTAAGATTTTTTTAGTGGTACATGATAACTTCCAAGTTCCACATGATCCCAAATAGCAAGCACGCGGTATGATTCAGGTCAAGCAATGGGGGTATAGTTACAATACCATATACTAGTAAGGAGTATATGCTCCTGCGCCTCCAAAAATAGATTTTGCCAAGGTCAAATTAAAAAATAAAAATAAATGTGTGTATTGTCACACCCAAATAAGATGGACCTCCATAACCAGCGAATGTCAAATTTCTAGACAGGGCAAATCAAACAACTTTTTATGACAAATTATGTTTGTCGACGGTGACAAGTTTAATTGGCGAGCATGGCAAATCCACCTCAGTTCACTTTTTGTCAGAAAATTGCCGTGCTTGCCAATTAAAATTTTCATCCTCGCACCAACATGAATTGGGATTATAAACGTTCGTTTTGAGATGCCTAGAAATTGTATTTCTGAAAAAGATTGATATCACTTGAATTCATGCACATATTTTTTTTAACTGCGGAAATATATTCAAATATAGACCGTCGATGACTTTATTATCAAATGATACATGCTGAATGTTTTTGTAAGGTGTAGAATGTGAATGTCTAGTTTTGATATCATTGTTAAGAATGTATGTATGGAAATTTCATCATAATAATCAGTTGTATATAGCAGCTGGCAGGAGGGAAAATACACAGGAGCTCCTGGGTGCTCCATACCCCTATACGAATATTAAACGTAAAAAATATTTTAAAAATTCAAAAAAAATCTGAAATTTGGGCATATCAAACCTGGGTTCTCAATCTACTCCCGTGTGAAATTTCGTGAAAAAATACCAGAAAACATATACGTGGCGAAGGAAATATTGTTCGAACAAAAAATCATCCAAACTGTTTTTTTTTCACACATAGGAATTTTTTGTCTTTTTCGCCACGAATACGTTTCCTGGTATTTTTTTTACGAAATTCCATACGGGAGAAGATCGGGAACACATGTTTGATACCCCAAAATCTTAGAATTTTTTTTGAAATTTCTCTGTATTTTTATAAATTTAATGTTCGTATAGGGTGTGGAGCACCCGGGTGCTACAAATCCGCTTCCATGGCAGGAGAGCATAGTCATGACGTTTTTATCCATTGCCTAGTCATCCATTTTGTCATGAAATTAAATGCCATTCATGTGCTCCTTGCAAAATTGCAGACACGATCATTGAGCACCACTGCTCCACCATCACCCACTCTACCACCATCATTACTAATGTGAAGACTCAAGTACTTACAAAAGGCTACATTAGACCTTTGGGCATCCATATCTTATAGACAGTTCCGTTAAATAATTAGGCCTACCCTAACTATAACTCAACAACATCCCCAAGCCAGAATAGATCGTCTTGAGTACGTGCTATCTATTCCCTCCGTTCCTAATATAAGTCTTTGTAGAGATTCCACTAGGTGGATTACATACGAAGCAAATGAATGAATATACATTTAAAATATATCTATATACATCTATATGTGTTTCATAGTGAAATATCTATAAAGACTTATATTTAGTAACGGAGGAAGTAATACATATTGTATCTTTTTTTCCTCTAGTGATAAGTTACAGAAAACACCAAATCTACAAGGCTAAATTTTCCTTTTAATCCATTTTCTAAAAAATATAAACAAAGGAAAAACATGCATGTAGATATTGTCCACAAAGTTTTAAAAGACCAACTGTAGTTTTTAGGGTGTAGTGGTAAGTGCAATATAGACCTATAGCAATAGAAATCCTTTTTTATTTTTTATTTTTTTTGAAACGAGGCAAAAGACTTGCCATTTTTATTGATTAAGAAGAAGAGAGTTGCCCGGTTAATTGACGGAAAATCAGGCTAAAACCGATACAACACAACCCACATGACATGGGCACCACCGGCCAACCTGGCCACCGACATGAACAGAAGCCACGACGGCACATGCCAACGGATGGCCACATCGCCGCAAGCTACCGGGCCCGACATTGACGACGAGCAACACAAGGGAAATATGCAGGACTTGCGCCGACCGTACCCAAAAGAGCACCTCGGACACGTCGGGAAGAACCGACTACCGAAGACCACGCCGCAACCCAAGCTCTTCTTGACTCCATCATCGTTGCCAAACAGGAACCAGCGCCCCGCCTCAGCAAACCACGCGGCGAAGATGCCGCCATCGACGGCGAAGATGCCGCCATCCTCCAGTCTCTCAGTCGTTGCCGGCTCCGAGACGATGCACCCAAGGAGGAGAAAGACGCGAACACGCCTCCATCGCCCGATCCAGCGGATCTGAGGTTTTCCTCCGGAGCCCAAGCCGTGGAGAGAGGGAGCACCTCCACGACGACGCTTCCAAGAAAGATCACGGCACCCGCGGGCGCCGCCGTCGCCGGTTCCGGTGAAGACCGGAGCAAAGATTTCTCCCAGAGATGTGCCGAGCACTTGTCACCACCGACCGCCGCCCACTAACCACCACCCCTGCCGAGGCCGACCTCACTCTGGCTATAGGATCCCACGATCCACCGCACCCAGACTCGCACCACCTCCTGGCCGAAGCCGCCACCACCACATCCGG
The DNA here is from genome assembly GCA_021605145.1 of Aegilops bicornis. NCBI lineage: Eukaryota > Viridiplantae > Streptophyta > Magnoliopsida > Poales > Poaceae > Aegilops > Aegilops bicornis. Next base: position 187,525,068 of record CM038671.1, on the reverse strand, counting down.
GGCCGCCGCCCCGGAGCCCAAGAGCCTCCACGTCGGCCGCTGGTCCCTCCTCCACCTTCGCCGAACGCAGACACCGGTGGCCCCTCTTATCGCCAAGGCCACGGACCGCCAGAGCCAGATCCGCGGCAACCACTGCGCCAATGGCTCGGATCCGGCGAGGCCCGCCGTCCCTGCCACACCGCTCCCACCGAGCACCACGCCACCACCACGCCTCTACTCGAAGCGAAATCTGACGCAAGGCGGCCAGCGCGCGGCGAGCCCGAGCCCAGATCCGGGCCACATGGCAGCCACCACCCGCGCCCGTTCGCGTGCGGCGACCACCGGCCCGACGAGACCCGGCCGCCTTGAACCAGCCGCGCGCCCGCGCACTAGGAGGAAGAGTCCCGCCGACGCGGCGAGCCGCCCGTGGCGTCTTTTGGTGACGGCGAGGAGATGAGGGGGAGGAGGATGACCTGGGGACGGGCAGAAGGGGGGGCTCGCCAGCTGCCGCTCGCGGGAGCGACGGGGGCGAGAGCTTATGGTAAGGGGTGTAGAAGTTGGGGAGTAGCTCGGTCCTTTTTTCTTTTGGATACCACTAACCAGCGAATGTCAGATTTGTAAGCAATCCGAGCAAACGCGGTTGAACGCATGGCAATTATTTTGCGTGGCTTGGCAATTTTTCTGTCATTTTTTTATGCTACATGGCAATTTTCCTTCAGATTATGACAAATCTCTTACAAACATCATATCATGCCTATTTTATCTATTTTCGAATGGCAATTCTAGACGTTTGCCGGGAAATCTTAAAAATCAGACGTCGGTTTTAAGGCTGTGTTCGGCAACCCTCTGCTCGTTCGCTACGAAGCGGAGCGCGTGGAGCACCCTGCCAGCCGATCGTCGAAATATAACTACATGCCGACTACATGCCGCTCCGCTCTGCAGCGGAGTTGCAAAGCGGAGGGATTCCGAACGGCTTCTAAATGTTCCTATTTCCATTTTTTTTTGTAAAAATACCATTGAAACCCTTGTGCTAAAGGGAAAGATAGGCTAGAAGCAGGAAGCACATGCATTTTTTACACACAGTTGACGTGACCACACCGCAACGCAAAGCACAGAACGCATGTTCCAAACCCCGGCAACCCGAGGAAGTGAAAACCCAGAAGAGCCAGCCACGGCCGGAAGTGGCAAAGCACCCCCGGCCCCCGCGCGACCCAGCAGCCTCGACTCCACAACATAGCGGCGGCATCGGCATCGGCATCGAGCACCCAAGTCGAGCCTGAGCTGAAGCATAATCACACCAGGCCGCGCCTGCCTACTACCACCGGAACCGGACGCGCCACTTGCCCACCCCCCTCGTGCCCGCAGCGCTGCGTGCGCTTCCCTTTCCCACCGTCCCTTTCGCCCCGCACCCTGTCGGAGACCGACGCTCCTCCCTCTCCCGTCCCTTCCCCCTCCCCGCCACGCCCACGCGCCTCGGCGTCGCCTCCACTCCTCCTCCTCGCCACTCCCCTCGGCCGTCCTCTTCCGTGCGGAGGCGGCAACCTGTGACGCCCCAAAGTCGGCGCACCTGCTCCCACTGGGAAAGTAGCCGTTGCGGCGTCGCATTTATAGCGACCGCCAGGCGTCACGATGGCCGCGCCTCGGCGGTGAGGACGAGGAGGAGCCCGCTCGGTGGAGATGCCGCTGGTCAGGTTCGAGGTGCGGAATGAGGTCGGGCTGGGCGACCCCGGCTGTACGGCGGCGCGGGGGCCGGGAAGAGAGGCGGCGTTGCCGGCGCCGCCGGGGAAGCCGAGCCCAAGGCGCTGCTCGAGGGCGTCGCCGTCGCGGGCCTCGTCGGGATCCTGCGCCAGCTCGGAGATCTCGCGGAGTAAGCCAGCTCCCTCCCCTCGTCTTCGTTGCTCTCTGCCTCGCGGCCCGATTTCAGTTACTATTCGTGCGCGGCTCGATTCCGCGACTGCGTGTTTGGTTCCGGTCTTCCAGGGTGGGATCTGGTGCTCTCCGCGTGTGCTACTTTTGGCGGGCAGCCGCGGTTGGGGAAGTGTTTGGTCGCTGGTTAGTGTAGTTGAGGTGTTTGTGCTTGAGATTGGGGGTGATTGGAAGGTAGTGGGATCTGGTGTTGAGGTGGTTGCATTCGATTACGTGAGATTGAGCGCCGGGTTCAGGAATTATGGCAGGGTTTTCGCTCGCCGGTTATCGATAAACTAGCAGTGCTTCCTGGCTGGAAGTGGATATTTCGTTTTGGGCACTGGTGGCTTTTGAGCTCATTTTCCGAGATAGAATTAGGATTGGGTCGGGTAGAACCAAATTGTGCGTCTTCAGAGCGTTATACGAGCTAACCTCTATAATCAGGTGGTTTTTTACCGCCTTCGCTAGGTTTTTGGAGGCATGCTTTGCTGAATTGGTAGGAAATATTGGTGTAGTCTAGGTATGCCATGTTCTGGGTAATATCCCATGTTAGGATGAATTTATCTTATTAAGATCATATATTTTCTTTGTGATGTAGACTGTCAGTCTGAAAAATTCCTGTTCTAGACGGTCTATTGGGTGGTTGAGTGAATTCGTAGATATCTTGTGAGTGCTTGGGGCTAAAGGAGTCTTTGCTAGTTCTTGTGCAAGTGTTCCCATGGCTGCTGGCAATTTCTACTGGTTTTTGATCGAAAACTGTCATCACGCTTGGGAAGTCTTCTTTACGATTTTACCGTTTTTATTATTTATCATTGCATTGCCTATTTCGCCCCAAATTTTAATGACATATGCTTATGACAATGTCATAATTGATCTGCTAGCTTTTAGTTGGCTTAAGAAATGCTATAAATTCTCTTATATTCATCTTAAATTGTTAACGTTTAGTTTACTACGCCTGAGATATTCTTTGGTCATATCAGATTTGCGGCAGATGTTTTTCATGACCTACATGAGCAAGTTATAACTACATCGGCTAGGGGGCGTAAGGTACTGACTCGAGTACAGAACATTGAAGCAGCACTTCCGTCTCTTGAAAAAGCTGTGAAGAATCAGAAGAGCCATATACATTTTGCTTATGTACCAGGTAGTTACTTCATCAATGACTATACATGTGTTCACAAGTAGAAAAATAGAAAAACGAGCTAAGGATTCTTACGCACATTTTAGTCATCAATAATTATTTTGCCCATATGTAGTTCTCACTAATTTATCGAAGTGTATTGATAGTATTTGAAGTTGGTTGATGTTGACTTCATCATACTGATGTGAGTATTAGCAGTGGCAATCTGAATTCAGGGCAAACTTACAAAACAAAAATGGCAACTGATTGAGGTTGGTGTCACTAAATCACTACAAACCTTTTTGGGTAATAAGTTAATCTGTCCATAATGTTAGAGCAGTCCTGGCTGGCAGTAATAAATAATCTAACTTTTGCTTTACCATTATGGGACCAACATGGTAGAAAACGGCTCATTTGTAACTCTCATAATCAACTGTCTCTTGACCATAACCAACAATTTGGTTTAAGATCATTGTGCAGCTTTACTTAATTTGCTAATTAAATGCAGGCTCTGATTGGCACACACAACTTCAAAATGAGCAAAATCATCTCCTATCCAGTGATTTGCCTCGGTTTATGATGGATTCCTATGAAGAATGTCGAGACCCTCCACGACTTTACCTTCTCGACAAGTAAGTATGCTTGTTTTCTTATTTTTCAAGCGATTTTGTGTATCTAACATGATTTATTTTCAGATTTGATAATGCTGGTGCTGGGGCTTGTTTGAAGAGATATTCTGATCCATCATACTTCAAGAAATCATGGGATGTGATGAGAGCAGACAAGACTGCACATCTCCAAAAAGAAAGGAGATCTCATAATATCAAGGTTCCATTTATCGTTTTCTGCGCCCGAAGATCAATGTCTATGCATAGCTATTTTAGTCAATACACAGACACAACTAACTTCAAATAATCTACTTGTGTTGTTACTGCTCCAGTCTAATCTATGAGCATGCCAACCATTATGTACTAATCTGGAATTAATTATTACGAACACTGTTATTTAATCCACATCAAGTCTTTATTGCTAAATGCATTGCTGAGGTACCGTGCTTCATTATTGGATGGTTGTGGCTTATTGGTGTTAGTTTGGCAGATGCAAGTTTTTTTTCTTGTTGGTAACTCTATGCTGAAAGACTTGATTGAACTTGGACAGAGAAAAGGATCACGCTTAAAAGAACCATATCATGGACAAGCAGCATCCAGGCATAGGAATGGTGAATTGCAGCGAGCACTCACTGCTGTTCAACTTACCAGCAGGTTTTACACACAAATCCCGAACTCGAAGATACAACAACTGCATATATGTTTTCATCGTCCATGACTTTATTTTTCTTGTGTATTTAATAATAAATATAGGACAGTACTCATAATAATTCTTTTGCAGCAGACAGTGTGCATCTCCCAGCATGGATGGCCGGAGTTTTTCAGAGCATAGATCTACATCTGATCCAAGATCCAACCCTGACAATATAAGCAGATCTTCTTCATTTAGTTCAAAGGCACGGCTGAGTTTTGCAGAACAAGCTTCAGATACGAAGCCTTCTGTAGTTCCTCATGAGAATGGTAATGACAAGCTGTCAAATATTGATATGCACAAGCTTAATGATGCCTCTTCCTCCATCTTGCTTAGCGGGACCAGGGCAGATGATCTGGGTGATGATTCGAGGCAAGGTTCCCTGTCAGATGAGATGAATGCTAGGTCACCTTCTGTTGAATGGCATGAAAAGACTGCAATTGTCATGACTACAAGTTCTGTCTACTGTGATGATGTTGTCATGGATAGGGCTGAAAATGCAGAAACTAAACATATTAAGCCCGTGCAGCGAGAATTTGATCATAGTGAGATGGAGACCTTGGAGCAGCAGGGGGGCTTACTTCAGAAGGCAAAGTTGTTACTATCATCAGGCTTAAACCACCGTGATGAAGTCCCCAGTGAAACAGATAACTACATGGATGCACTTAACACACTTGAATCCGAGACAGAGACTGAAGTTGACTTTCAAACTAAAAAACGAGGGAAGCCAGTACATTCCTTCAATGCTCATGCACCTCAAATAGAGTCGGCAGATAATATCGTCTCACTTCCTGATTCTTCTCCCGCTGAATTTCCTGATACAAGTCCAAATTCCAGAATGTTACATACTTTTGAAAGAACTGCTGATTTCCCCAGTTTGTCAAGTGCAGATGCTCCGGATATTTCACAGCATACATTGTCAGGTTATACAGATATACATCCTAATGAATGGTCATCTGTTAGCACCATCCCTGAGAATAATGAAAATGATGCTGCTGGAGACCCCACTGAAATTTCAGAACCGGCACCGCAAGCATATACAGCTACACCACCCAATGAAAGGTCCCCTCATGCAAATGAGATTCCTGAGAGTAAGGCAGAAGTTGCCCCCAGAGATTCTCCTGAGATTTCAAAACCAGAGCTGTCAACCTATGCAGTTTTTCCTCCCAATAAAGAGTCTGTTGTCAATCAGATCCCTGAGAATAATGTAGAAGATGCGTCAGAAGATGGTACTGTTGAAAGCATTAGTTGTCTTGTACAGGAACCTGCCATTTCCTTTGCTCCAACTAGTGAGGTATCTGCTGCAAAAATCTTATCTGGTGATACCACTGCTAACTCTGTAATTTCAGAAAGGAGTCCTCAGGATTATCCTGGAGAAAATCATCAGGAATTTGGTGGCTGTGGCATGGCTGAAGTGTCTAATTCACAGACCATGCCTTTGAACGAGTCATCAGAGAATGGATCTGCAACCCAACACCTTCCCACACATGCTCCTACTAGTTCTGTAGAATTATCTTCTGTTAAGCTCTGGACAAATGCTGGGCTCTTCGGACTTGAACCATCTAAACCTCCAGTTGGCATATGTCCTGGTTCTGCAAGCCAAAGCTACCCAGAGACTAATCAATCAGCCATAAGAACACCTGATGCAGTTTATAGTCAAACAGACCGGACCTCAGATTCTTCCACATATTTCGAGCACAGGGAGCACATAAATTTGAATGGCAAGCAAGCTTCAATAAGTGAGCTTCTAGAATCTGAAGGTAATGCTGAAAATGGTGCTGAAACATACTCTGGCACTGACTTGGCTGGAAGGAATAACTTGCACGTGGTGTCTGCATCAAGCTTCTCGAGCATTGCACAAAGATTCCTTGCCAATACACTTCAGAGAAGAACTTCTCCCAAGTATAATGATCTTCCTATGTCATCTGGGAGAGTGAACACTGATGCAAATGGGTTTGATGAAGCTACTGTAAATTCTACTCTTGCACCAAAGCAAGCAGTATTTGATGCATCTCAGTTTGAGAAGAAAGCAGATAATGGCATGGATGGACTGCCCAAGTCGTCAATCTTCTCTAGTCGCCATTACTCTGAGAAATCATCTCCGCCACTAGAGCATATGAAAATATCCTTTCACCCCATGAGTGCATTTGAAACGTCGAAATTGAACCTAGATTTCTCTGATGGCAACCTTCATGATAATGTTGATGATATGATGTTACCAACATTTCAGTTACTTCCAGGGTCTTCTGTCCCACAGCCTGGTAGTGGTTCTGAATCAGAAGATGACACCTTTGGTAGATCTTACAGTTATTCTTCATATGATGATCTAAGCCCACGTTTATATTCAAACTCTGAGTTGTGGGATCAAGAAGATGGAATTGGATTTGAGGATCATGAGCTGTATAATGATTCAAATCAGATAGGATCCTCCACAACACCTGTCTCTAGCTATATGGGATTCGAGCAGATGAACTTATCTGGCGAGAAGTCCACTATTTCACTTTCAGATATTGGAGATCATAATGGACTCGGCTCGTTAGAATCCCATCCTGCTGGAGAACTTCCGAACTTTGACACTTTGATGTCAACAAGTAATCATCAAAATGGAGATGCGCTCATTCCACATAATCCAGTCAATTTATCACCAGATGAAGATCAGATGCCGCCGCCTCCTCCTCTTCCCCCAATGCAGTGGAGGACAATGAGACAAACAACTTCCCTAGATGAAGAAAGAGACTCTACAGCTAAAGACATGCTTAAGAATGCCTCAAGTCTACCACCTGTACACACTCCTGTGCAGGAACAACATCTTCCGCCGTGTGCACCACCATTTCCACAAGGAAATGTTAAGGAAGTGGTAAGACTTACCTTTTTCGAATACCTTGGTATCAGTTGTCATTGTAATCTCTTGCTAATGACATTATATGAACTCTGTGCATGCAGAACCATCAGAAAGTTGATGTGATCAAAGAAGGGAGTAATCTTCCTAATATATTTGAGATCAAATCAAGCTTGCTTCAGCAAATCAGGGATAAGGTTTGTTTGCATTTTATTTTATTTTATTTTAAGAAAATGTTATTTATTATCTATGTTCTCAGTCTGGCTACTTCCCACCAATGAGTTCGAAAGGAAAAAAGCGCAATTGAAGAACCCACTTCGTCTTCCCCAGTCTGGAAGTTGGTTTTTGGATAATTATTTGGTAATTTTATCGATATAAGTGACGAGCTGGCTAAATTTGTTAAAAGTGGAACTTTCGTATGTGTAGTCAGACCAATAGAATCAAAGTTATGGATTCATCACTGCACGTGAGTTAGCATTTTATGTTCATAGAATGAATGCCATACAAAGTACTCCGTCTGTAACTTAATATAAGACCTCTAAAAACGTCTTATAAAAAGTTACATAGGCAGTAATATTTATAATAACGGTTAGTTGATTCTTGAACTTGAAAGGTCATTACCTAGTTTGTAGCATTTGACTGTTGTATGTGATACTGATATTTCTCCTCACTTTACATAACAAACTATTGCAGCCAGATCTGCACAAGCTGAATGGACATGAAAAGCCCAAAGCAGTATTTAATGATGTTAACAGTTTGGATGAAAGGGGGGAGTTGCTTCAGCAAATCAGGAGCAAGGTATGTCAAATATATGAATACTTGCGTACCACAGCCCTTCATGCCCTTTGAGATTTGTTGATTCTCTGCAGTTGCACCACAGCACACTAAAGGACCGCACTCACTAGTTTGTTAACATGTTTGTACAATGCAGACATTCAACTTAAGACGAACAAATGGATCTAAGACAAACACCTCATCGCAGTCAACCGAGTCCACTGCCAATTCCAGTGTTGTAGCAATTTTGGAGAAGGCGAATGCAATCCGGCAGGTATGCATTGCCTTAATATTTCCCCTCTATCAGATTTTTGGTTATTCTTCGTTTCCCCCTGATTACTTCCATGTTATCAGGCTGTGGCCAGTGATGAGGGAGGTGATGATGATAACTGGAGTGATATCAACTGAGAATGCATATGACAAACCTTTTCTGTATATGCAACTAGTACAAGATGAAGAGTGAAAATGTGAATAACACCTTTTTCTTCATTGTAATTAGATATTGTAGCTCTGTTTTTTTAACCTTATTTTAGTTCATGGTAGTGTATCTTAGATCCCTGTGGTTGTAGAGATGTTAAATCATTTCCACATCCTGTAAATTTATCTTATTATTTATTAATGGTAGTGATATGGACTAATAAAATAAGTATGTTTAGCTATCTTTTGTAGCATTGTACTAAAAATTGTCTCTTTGCATTGTTAATAAGATGGGGGCATACTGATAAAAAAAGTTATCCTGTGATTTGCAAGCATGTTTTTTTTATAAAGGCAAAATAATTCTTAAGAAGTCTCACTGCATTACCTCCATACTTTGTATTTGAGTAGCAAAATCTAAATCAGGAGATGCACTTGAATTTTCTTCATGTTAGTCAATTCATGAATAGAATTTCCTTCATGTTAGAAATCATTTGCAAGCATGTAGTAAGAGTTAGCATAATCTTTTATACTCCCTCCGGTCCGAATTAATTGTGTAGAGGCTGCATCAATTAATTCGGATCGGAGGGAGTATCTACACTATTCTTCTTATGTTGGTTAATTTAAATTTCCGACTAAGTTAATATTTTCTTACAGTAGAATTCTATTCATTTGTAAGAGATGTGCAACTGAATACTCATCCCTACTAGTAGATGTCGTTTCATGTCTCGGATCTTCTTAGTTCGTACTCCCTCCGTCCGAAAATACTTGTCATCAAAATGAATAAAAGGGGATGTACCTAGATATATTTTAGTTCTAGATACATCTCGTTTTGTTCATTTTGATGACAAGTATTTTTGGACGGAGGGAGTAGTATGCAAGAAAGGTTGCCATTGCACTTTCCTTTTCTGGGGGTTTCAGAGATGGTAATGCATATTTTGATGATATATACATGATGGGCCGTTGTTATAAGACTGATCTGTTCCTCAGTTCCTGTGGCCTGTGAAGAACTGGAAGGTGGTCATTTCTACTCTTGCTGCAGCAAGTGGCCTCGCTTTGCGAATATCTGTGCAGATACCAATTGAAGCGGCACAATGTCTCATCGTCTACAGAATATTCCAAAGTCTGGATACTGGGATGCCAATTTATTATGCCATTTTTGTGAATTTCCGACGAAGATGATATTTGGTTGCATCTACTAGTTTTTATCAGATTGTTGCTGTCCAGTGTCAATACTGTCACGGAGGGAGGTTTAGCAGCTTCCCCCATGTCTCTGTTGGTCCAGTGCGCAACATTCCACACCAGAAACCAGTCTGCAGCTCTTCAGCCATTCAAAGCGTCGGTTCACCAGAAAGAACAAAAACGAGGAGCCATATTGGGCGCAGAAATTTCAGAGGCCGACCTCGCATAACCCTCACAGCAGCAAAGGCCTGGAGATTTTGGTGTGCCGACTGCTGCCGTGGACCGGTGACGGGTTTAGTGGTACGGCCCGTGGTACCGGCGGAACGGTCGGCAGAAATCGTATGGCACGCGTGGCAGAAAATCGTTAGCCACAGCGGAGACTGGGGAGATGCCAGTATTAGCAACAGCCACCCAATGACCCAAATCCTCTTCCGCTTCTCCGCGCTGCTTAAAACCCAGAGGACGGCGTGCTCGCCGTACTCTCCCGCCATGTCCTGCTGATACGTGGCGTGTCAAGTTTTTAGACCGCGCGATGATTTCCCTCTACACCTCCCCGTTCACCCTCCTGATAAAGCTCGAGCCCGGCCGGAGGCGGCTCGCGCAGCCGCAGTATGCCGTGCTCCCCCGGCCGGCGCCGAGGAGCAGCGTCCGCGCGGCGGCGGTGGCCGAGTCCGTCGACGCCCAGCTCCGGCAGTTCGCGCGGGGCGGGGCGACGGAGGACGACGACCGGCTGCAGAACTACGAGGCCCTCCTCGTCACCCGGTTCCTCGACATCATCCAGGACCTGCACGGCAGCAACTTCAGACGAGTGGTACGCAAGCAAACACTTGGCACTGACAGAGCAATTCCTTGATTCTCCTGCACCGCACATGCTCTCTCCGATGATCAATCAAACCAAGTAACCAACCAAGGGACTGTTGATTGCTGGTGCAGGTCGAGGAGTGCCTGCGGGTGTCCGCCGAGTACCAGCGCGACGCGGGCGACCGGGCGGCGAAGCTTGGCGAGCTGGGGGCGCTGTTCACGAGCCTGGACGTGGGCGACGCCATCATGGTGTCCAGCTCCCTGTCGCACATGCTCAACCTGGCCAACCTCGCGGAGGAGATCCAGATGGTGTACCAGAAGAAGATGGAGACGAGCCGGCGCGGCGGCTTCGCCGACGAGGCCCTGGCGCCCACCGAGTCCGACATCGACGAGACCTTCCAGCGGATGGTGGGCGGGCTGGGCAAGACGCCCCAGGAGGTGTTCGACGCGCTCAGGTCCCAGACCATCGACCTCGTCTTCACCGCGCACCCCACCCAGTCCATCCGGCGCTCGCTCCTCGAGAAGCACGCCAGGTACGTCCTAAACCAATCGATCGGCACTACTAACTTCACTGCCCTGACTAGTGAGTGCTGACGTGTGTGTTGTTCATGGCGTTGTGTCACTCAGCATCCGGACGTGCCTGACGCAGCTGTGCGTGGATGGCGTCTCGGACAACGAGAAGCAGGAGATCGACGAGGCGCTTCAGAGGGAGATCCTGGCGGCGTTCAGGACGGACGAGATCCGGCGGACGCCGCCGACGCCGCAGGACGAGATGCGGGCGGGGATGAGCTACTTCCACGACACCATCTGGAACGGCGTGCCCAAGTTCCTCCGGCGCGTCGACACGGCGCTCAAGAACATCGGCATCGACGAGCGCCTCCCCTACGACGTCCCGCTCATCCAGTTCTCCTCCTGGATGGGCGGCGACCGCGACGGCAACCCCAGGGTCACCCCCGAGGTCACCCGGGACGTCTGCCTGCTCGCCCGAATGATGGCCGCCAACATGTACTTCTCCAAGATGGGCAGCCTCATGTTCGAGGTGCCATTCCTCAATCTCTATGATGCCAAGTCGATGCCGGTTCTGTACACTGTTCTGGTTCAGTTTCTGACGGCGCCAGCCTCATGTTCGAGGTGCCATTTGCTCGTGTGCAGCTTTCTATGTGGCGTTGTAACGACGAGCTCCGGGCCCGGGCCGACGAGCTGCACCGGCTGTCCTCCCGGAAGTACGCCAAGTACTACATCGGTATGCATGCCCCATCCAATCCAATTTTGCTAACAGCCTCCAGAAAGAAATTCCTTTTAGAGCAAATATAATAAAGATGAGTCAACGGGCTATAAGGAATAAATTAGTATATTTCTGCTTAGTTGGAGGAAAGAGAAGAGGAGACAGAAGGTAAGCGGGCTTTTCGTGAAGAGCCAGCTCTATCACGTGCTCCTAGGCACTTTGTGAAAATAAAAGGTGAACCACATAATAAAAAAGTAGGACATTTTTTTGATTTATTATGTACATGTTGGCTATAAGATGGGCTGTAGATGACATGGTACTGGCTTAGAGCATCTCCAACAGCCGCACAAAAATTCCACGCCCAATAAACATTATAGCGCGCATTGTAGCACTTTTAAAGCGCCGGAACCAACTTTGCTTTAGCAGGTGCTCAAAAACGCGCGTCCAAAAAGCAGACAGTGTAAATTGTGAAGCCTTGCGCATAATCCGGCCTCAAATATGACGGCGATAAGCGTTTTTCAGCCACATAAAAACTTTAATACTACAGCTTCTGCTGGAGCTGTCCGGCGCCCAAAAAAACATACTTTTAGCGCGCGGAGCTCTTTTTGGGCGCCTGTTGGAGATGCTCTTATAGCCAACAGTTGGCTATACTATTAACCATGCTCTTAACTCGCCTGACAACTGAATATAATTGGCAAACATTCATGTGCCGCAGAGTTTTGGAAGCAGATTTCTCCGCGTGAGCCCTACCGCATCATACTCGGCGATGTGAGGGACAAGCTTTACAACACCTGCGAGCGCGCTCGAGAGATCCTGTCGAATGGAGAATCGAGCATCCCAGAAGAAGATACCTACACGAGGGTCGAGGAGGTTGCCGAATTTTTATTTCCCCACTGCAAAGTTTAAGAATCAGAATCAAGTAGTACTACATTTTGATGGAGTCTTGGTCCATGCTGACCTTGGTTTGTTACAGTTCTTGGAGCCTCTGGAGCTGTGCTACCGATCGCTGTGCGACTGCGGGGACAAGCTGATCGCCGACGGCAGCCTGCTGGACTTCATGCGCCAGGTCTCCACCTTCGGTCTCTGCCTCCTCAAGCTGGACATCCGGCAGGAGTCGGACCGCCACATCGACGCCGTCGACGCCATCACCACGCACCTCGGCATCGGCTCCTACCGGGACTGGCCCGAGGAGCAGCGCCAGGAGTGGCTCGTCAATGAGCTCCGTGGCAACCGCCCGCTTTTCGGCCCCGACCTGCCGCAGTCCGACGAGGTCGCGGACGTGCTCGGCACGTTCCGGGTCATCTCCGAGCTCCCCGCCGACAGCTTCGGGGCCTACGTCATCTCCATGGCCACCGCGCCGTCCGACGTGCTCGCCGTCGAGCTGCTGCAGCGGGAGTGCGGCGTCAAGACGCCCATGCGAGTCGTGCCGCTGTTCGAGAAGCTCGCGGACCTTCAGCAGGCGCGCGCCACCATGGAGCTCCTCTTCTCCATCGACTGGTACAAGGAGAGGATCAATGGCAAACAGGAGATCATGATCGGGTACTCGGACTCGGGCAAGGACGCCGGCCGGCTGTCGGCGGCGTGGTATCTCTACAAGGCCCAGGAGGAGATCGTGGACGTGGCCGAGCAGCACGGCGTGAAGCTCACCATCTTCCACGGCCGGGGTGGCACCGTGGGGCGCGGCGGCGGGCCGAGCCACCTCGCCATCCTGTCGCAGCCGCCCAACACCGTCAACGGCTCGCTCCGCGTGACCGTCCAGGGCGAGGTGATCGAGAAGTCGTTCGGGGAGGATAACCTCTGCTTCCGCACGCTGCAGAGGTTCACGGCGGCGACGCTGGAGCACGGCATGAACCCGCCCGTGTCCCCGAAGCCGGAGTGGCGCGCCCTGCTGGACGACATGGCCACGGTGGCCACCGAGGAGTACCGGTCCATCGTGTTCCAGGAGCCGCGCTTCGTGGAGTACTTCCGGTCGGCGACGCCGGAGACGGAGTACGGGCGGATGAACATCGGCAGCCGGCCGTCCAAGCGGAAGCCCGGCGGCGGCATCGAGTCGCTGCGCGCCATCCCGTGGATCTTCGCGTGGACGCAGACGCGGTTCCACCTCCCCGTGTGGCTGGGCTTCGGCGCCGCGTTCCGGCACGCCATGGACAAGCCCGGCGGCCTCGCCACGCTCCGGGAGATGTACGACGAGTGGCCCTTCTTCCGCGTCACCATCGACCTCCTCGAGATGGTCTTCGCCAAGGGCGACCCCGGCATCGCCGCGCTCTACGACAAGCTCCTCGTCCCCCAGGACCTCTGGCCCTTCGGCGAGCAGCTCAGAGCCAACTACGCCGAGACACAGAGCCTCCTCCTAAAGGTGAATGAGCTTTCGATCCCTTCAGCTGCTTGCAATATTGGAGATGAGATCATGTCACCATGGATGTGCATTTCTTGAACTTGCAACTTGCATGGGTAGGTTGCTGGGCACGAAGACCTGCTGGAGAGCGACCCGTACCTGCGGCAGCGGCTGCTGCTGCGGGACTCGTACATCACGGCGCTAAACGTGTGCCAGGCGTACACTCTGAAGAGGATCAGGGACGGCGAGTTCAGGCCGGCGACGCGGCCGCCGCTGTCCAAGGAGTTCATCGACGAGACGGCGGAGAGCCTGATGGAGCTCAACCCCAGCAGCGAGTACGACCCCGGGCTGGAGGACACGCTCATCCTCACCATGAAGGGGATCGCCGCGGGCATGCAGAACACGGGCTGATTCTGGATTTTTGGGTGGACTCTCTCATGTCCTGGTCACGAATTTGTGACCCTCTTTTTTTCTCTGAATAGTAGAAGAGGATCGGTGAAAGTGGAAATGTGCATTGGTTTTCGCGGTTTTTCTTCTTCTAATTAATGAGCCTCAGGCCCGCAATATCACATCACACTTCGGCGGCAACGTGGTTCACAAAGGGAAAAGCCGCAAATCTAACTTATTACTCCCTTTTTTTCGATTTATAAGGCTTATTACTTTTTTGTTTTTCCAATTTAAAGGGCTCATCTCTATCCTACTACTCCCTTCTTTCCGGTTTATAAGGCTTATCTCAAAATTTTAGTTTTTCCATTTTATAAGGCTAAATTTGGTTGTTTCCCATGACATGTTCAGATTTCAAGGTGCATTAAATTATTGCATGCAAGTATTAAGAGAAAATTGACCAATGCATGTAATTTATTCATGCATGCATTGCAATTAATGCATTGGTAAACATACTTTTTTGAGGAAAACAAGAGCGTTAATTGGGTGCTTTTGCAAACTACAAAAAATATTCCACCACTCACCATCTACCTTGGTTGGTGAGATTTTTGAATTGAGCCTTATAAACCGGAAAGGAGGGAGTACTATTTTTAGTTTTTAAGGCGCATTAAATCTTTGCATGCAAGAATTAAAAAGGAACACACCAATGCATGTAATGTTCCTACTCATCTAGTGGCCAAGTATGCATGCACTGCAATTAATCTAAATTAATGCATGAGTTTAATTGGGGGAGTTTTATAAAGTACGAGATACATTCCTCCACTCACAAAATGTCTTGCCTGATGAGATTTCAGATTTGAGCTCTATAAATCGGAAAGGAGGGAGTGCAGCTCTACTAAGTTAGGAGGACCCCTCGTGCCTCCCGAGTCGCCCGTCTTGGCGGGAGGCTGGAGGCCCAGTCTGTCGCCCGACTCACTCTCTCCTCCTCCCTCGCCGCCGCCCGAGGGCGCGACCAGTAAAGCCTTGTCGTCGGCAATGGGGACTAGGTGCCTCCCGCTCGTGAGGAGTTGGCGCCAGCGCCCGAGGCCGGGCGTGGCGTGCGGCCGGACGTCGCGACGGTGGCGGCGCTCGGCGATCCCATTCCCATGGCAAGCTTCAAGATCTGGGCGCCACGGTCGCCGAGGGGCAGCGGCGCCGGATCTGAGCTCAGCGTGAGCTTGGTCTCCGGGTCACGGTCGGTAGCGATGGCGAAGTCGACACATCGGCAATGGACGGATCCGCGGGATTCCATCTGTGTCTGGTCCTGACAACCCGGGCAACTCCGGGGGAAACCCTAGATCTCCATGGGATCGAGCGATGGCGGTGCTCTTGCGCCGTAGTCCCTCTTCAGGGCATCGTTTTGGAGTTTGCTACGGTCGAAGGAACCAACGAGGCCGGCGGCGTACGCCCGGTGGCGCAACTGCCGATGAAAATTGCGCCGACTACGGTCATGGCGGACGATGGCGGCGTCTTTGATGTCATTTCCTTGTCGAGGCATCTTTGTTGCAGTTGGCGTCATCAGGCTCGGGATGCTCCGGGGAAACCCAAGATCTGGGTCTCTCGGATTGGACGATGATGGCGTTCTTAGTAGCGCTTTTCCTCATGGGGGCATCGTTTTGGAGCAAGTGATGGCTGGAGGAAACAAGAGGAGGAGCGGTGCTTCATCACACACATTGATGGTTGTCGGTGTCAAAACCGGCGGATCTCATAGTAGGGGTCCTAAGCTAGGCGTCTTGGAGCGATGGTAACATGGACACGGGGTTTTACCCAGCTTCGGGCTCTCTTGATGAGATAATACCCTACATCTTGCTTTTGATTGTTTTCATATGGGTGTAGTCTGAGTACATGTATCTACCACGAGATTGTAGTAATGAATATGAGATCCTCTATTGACTAGCTTTGGCCTCGGTTTATATAAGACACTGGAGGCCTAGGGTTTAGGAGAGTCCTTGTCTTGGGCGCCAAGTCTTGTGGAGTCTTCCTTGTATGCGGCAGGGGTTGTCCGAACTGGCCCATGGGTATGCGGCCATGGGGTCCTCGGCCCAATCTAACTGACCGGGAGACGGCGTGGTGAGTACCCCCTAGTCCAGGACACCGTCAGTAGCCCCCTGAACCGGTCTTCAAGTCGGGGACGCTCCTCGATTCTTCCGAACTGTTCTTCATCTTCGGTCGTCGGTCTTGAAAACTGGTTCAACAAATCTTCCCATCTTCGATCTCGAGGATCGCCAAAGTGCATCCGAAGAGTTTACACGTCGGGTATCCGAGGAGCCCCTTTAAGTTTCCGGCCTTTATCAATGCCTTGTTATTTTCACGCCCACCTCAGGTTTGAAGTTGTCCCCGTGCGGCGGTGTCCTCTTGCATCAGAGCTCCAATGCTGGACTGCATTTGAGGTTTCTTTTATAGCCGAGCACCAATGCCAGACTGTATCCGAGCTCCAACGCCGGACTGAATCCAAACTCCAACGCCGGAGAGTATCCGAGCACCAACGTCGGACTATATCCGAGGTGTCATAAATCACCTTGGCTCAAAAAAGGTCGAAGGAGTTTAGCCGAGCTTAATTCCAGAAATGTCTTCTACGGAGCCAACCACTGGCGTCCGAGCTTTATGCAGGACTGCTTCCGAGGTGTCTATTGTAGTCGAGCACCAACGCCGGACTGTATCCGAGGTAGCGCACCACCTCGACCATGGGCTGATTTTTATGAATTTAATTTCGAATTGTGCAATGTAATATCTGCTGAAATGTATAGCCAGTAGCCCTCAAGGTGCGTGTTGGCCTAATATTCGGGATGCACCTGAAGGAAAAAAATCAAACCGCTGACCCTAGTAGCCCCTGAGACTCAGGTCGATTCATAAAATCAGCCTGCAGATCAATTCCCAGCTTGGCAGCATATTTAGGAATAGAAACGCGGTGTGCAAAGTCCTCCAGACTCAGGTTGGGTGCAGCCGACCAACCTGAGGATAATAATCTCCTCGAAAACTATATTGCACTTTAAATTTTCTGCATTGGATTGTCAATGCAGTAGCCCCCGAGACACTGGTCGGGTGGCAACACCAGATCAGGAGATCGATGTACCCCTTTAATATTTATAAATAATAAGCACGAATCCCAATAGCCCCCGAGCCTTAATGTGGGCACGGGTGGCCGAATTAAGGATCGATATCCAAAGTAAAATCACAAATTATGTGTAATGATTCTATGTATCCAAATACTTTATATCAACAATGCTCGGATCCGCATTGTACAAAACTTTATTGACCGACCACCGGCTTCCACCTCCTTGGCAAGTAGCCGAGGAGTGTTTGTCCTACTTTATAAAGCTTTTACAAGGGCAAAGATTTACGACAAACAAGGCAATCCGGCCATGCGGTTTTATAAACAAAGGTACGCAGAAAGATATGCTGTATTACTGTTTAATGTAAGAAACATCTTCCAAAGAAATAGTCCCGCTATCGGTTCCTTTCTTTGGGTTGTCATGCCAACCATGATCATGAAACCTCACCTCCGATCAATGCAGGAGAAAAATATTGAGGAGTTAGTTCGGGGAAAGTTCCCCGAATTCTATGTTTATTTTGACTCTGTTGCGACCGTTTATCAGTTGAAAGTGGCCCATCGTCGGCTTCTACCCCTTTATAGATACTACACAGGGTGTTTCCGCAATAACAAGACAACCCTTAGCCGACGTCTCGGTGCCCGAAGGCAGTTGTGTTAGCAGAAACGAGGCAATCATATATGCGAGCTTTATAACTTTCACTTAGTCATAGGAGTTTTAAATTGGGGAAGGTAGCTACGAGCCCCCGGTTATTGTTCGGCGACATCCGAGGTCAAGCCGTAAACACTTCGGCCAATGTTATGAATGTCCCGTCATTTAACATAGTCATCGAATCGCTGACCAGTTTACGCTTATTGTGACAGTCACTTTTCGGCTTTCTCCACTGAGGTGCGTAACCATGCGAGCTGGAAGCACAATCGCAGTGGTTCTCCCGTTGCACACCTAGCCGAACAAAGCGGAACATAGGAGGCAAGCACAGGAGCCGGGCAACCCAACTATTGACCAAAGACACAATTGAAACCGATGCATATATAGCAATATCTCGAGAATGTTTTGCGAATCTCGAAGGTGTTCGGTGTTGCCTTCATGAGACTTATGCTGGAAACATGCAAAATAGTTTAAAAGTGCCATAGGCTTGGAAAATCAAAAACTGCAGTAAAAACTTGATGTCCGAACTAGATCAAGTGTTCGGTGCCAATCCGAAAATTGGTCTTAAAAAGTGCTTATGTCATGCTTTAATATGACACATCCTATCTCAAGACTTCAAGCGGGTCAGCCTACGGCTTGAACCTCCTATCCTGAAGGCGGAGTAATTCTCATTTGGTCAGTTTAGCAAACTAAACTCTAGCAACTTTGAGAGAGAAATTAGGCTCCCCGGCTATTGACCACACACTCGCGTCGAAAATGGAGTGATAGAAAAAAGACTTTGCAACGACTAAGAAGAAGAACACTTATTATAAAACAGTTCATATAAATTTAAGAGCCCCCAAGTGACTTGGGAAACAGAATTTTATGTACCGAAGTACTTATATCATATCTGTGTTCACCCAAACTTTAAACGCGTCTTAACCGACCGTCGGCTTCTCCCTCTTCGGTCAAGGGCCGAAAAGTGTTATGTACTCCACCCGTCGAGAATATCGACGGTGTTTCCGATAACCGTGCAATCAGGTCGTAAGGTTGTAATGCATAAAGCGCTCGGGGAACTTATGCTATATTCTTGTGAAGTGTAAGAAGCATCTTCGAAGAAAATAGTACCCCCACCGATACTTTTCTTCGGTGCTCATTGTTACTATGAGACTTGTGCAATAGATTTTTTGTACTCATGAGTTATGTTGTGTGCTGACCATAATTGAAAACAATAAGAGCGCTAGCTTTCGGCTTCACCCAGTCTGAGGTCTGGCTCGGATGACCCTATCGTGACAATCACAGAGGTGCTCCCTTTACTCCCTAGCCGAACAATCAGGAACGTAGGGGTAAACACAGGAGCGAGGCAACCCAGCTTGCGGAACACTTAAGTCAACATGGTGCATATTGTGGCGTAATACACGAACAAGGAACGGAGTCGTACAAGTATAATCATATGCAAGAGGAAAAGCTTCATAAAGGAAGCCCCCAAATAAACGGGGTATTTGAATTTGTGTGTCACAAACAAAGTTTCGACAAGGAAGTTCTTCACAAGCCACTCTTGCCAAAAAGGTATAATGCTTGGTCAAATCGAACAAAATTTAAAACCGAATTTTTTTGAGCATGAAAGCGACTTAGCTGGTTAATGTGCTCGGTGTTGATGATGATGTCCAGACTTATGGCGGGACAAAGACATAGTCCTCGGCTTGGCCGAGGTCCCAGCCCCCAAGCCGGTTCCGAACTGTCCGAGAAAAGAGCTCAGCTTGACGAAGTGGCGAGATAGCGCGGTTGACGTGTTGAGGAGCAGCCCCCGGTCCAGCCGAGCTAACGAAGCTGGTCGGCTAATGATGCCGGAGTCCCCGGAGTAGGTTTTATGAACAGATGGCAAAGCCCCCCGTCCAGCCGAGGTGACGTGGTAGGTCGGTAAGCTGACGACGGAAACCCCATGTCCGCACGTTGGTATACTGGAGTGACAGCGTTGCCTGATCCGAATCATTTACCTGTGCACAGAAAATAGTGCAAGCCGGAGATAATAATATATATGTTTTTTATATAAAAATATCCTCTACTTAATTAACTTAAGTAAAGTAGATAATTAAAAAATATGGCCTGAACGCCGAGGTCGTCTCGATAGAATGGCCGCGGACATGCTGACACAGGGACGCGCGCTGAGGCGACGCCGCAACTTGATCGATGCAGGCAGGACGACGACGTCGGCCCACAGAGTTGACCGCGTGATGCAGTCGAAGTTGATTACCTGCACACATAGAATAGTGCAAGCAAGTAATAATAATAATTGAGAAAAAATGCATAATTAATTTGTGTGAAGTGAATAAGTTTGATAAATATAGCCTAAGCGCTGAGGCTAGCTTGACGGTGCGATGGCGTCGTGGCACGGCGATGCTGACGAAGGTCGACCTGCCCAATCGACAGCGAGAGGTTGGCCGGACTGACACCAGGTATAGACGTCGGTGGAATTTCTCTCCCTAAATAATGCAGTACACAACAACAGAAAATATTCTGGGTATAATAATGCTAAATGAATAATTTGAAAAAATAAAACCTGTTCACCGGCGGTGATGACCATAGCAGACCGTAGTAAACGGACAACAAACAGACAAACTGATGGCGCTATAAAACTGATGATGGTGTACAGGCCAGTTCGAGGGAGAACGTCCAACAGGGTTGCGACCACGAGGCTGCCTGTAGCGGTCGAGCTGCGGAGTATCCGGACTGGGTGCATGGAGTAGGTCAGCTTGCGACAAAGTAGACCATGTGCATGATACTGATGATCCATCGGCTTCACATCCATAGACGCGTCAGTTTTATGCGAAGTAGTCATAAGCTGATTGCCTGTGCGTGTCAAACATAGCAGTCTGAGGAAGAACAAAAAATCTGCAGTGCAAACGAATCCATGAAAATCAATCTAATCTGAATAGTCGTAGACAACTTTAAAACTTTAATCAAAAAACTGTAGTAGCAAGTACTAGACGTACTAGTCTATGCTTGCCCTTTTGCAAATAATTAACAGGGAGTAGTACTTAGCTCATCTCCTCACGTGGAGGGGGTTCACTTTTAGGTGAGTCATAGTACAGATCGGCCACAAGACTTGTCCTGGGACTTCGAGCTAGTGACCGTGGCGGCGGCTTATCTCCATGGAGCTCGGATGCAAAGCTAGTACGTAACCGTGTTAGTACTTTAATTCAAGCAAACTTTAGCGAAAATAAACTACTAGTGAACGACCGACGGCCGCTTAGTTGCTAAATTTAATAAGGAAAAAAGGAAGAGAATAAGGAAAGCAATCTCCCTCGACAATCATTGTCTGTAGTGGATTTGTCTTCGGCTCTACAATCGAGCACTGTGTGCGAGGTCAGAGACCAATTTGACAATCAATCAAACGCCACCATCTATCGACCAGGAGACTGCAGTAGAGCATCAGATGCCGCGTAGGGGCATATCGTTGGTCGCAGATTTTACAGACCTTGATCTCAACCTAATCTGATCATCCCATTGACCCGTGATGATCACCCAGCAGGCTCTCAATGAAAGCACCAATGTCGATGTCAAAATCGGCGGATCTCGTAGTAGGGGTCCTAAGCTAGGCGTCTTGAAGCGATGGTAACATGGACACGGGGTTTTACCCAGCTTCGGGCTCTCTTGATGAGATAATACCCTACATGCTGCTTTTGATTGTTTTCATATGAGTGTAGTACACAGTACATGTATCTACCACGAGATTGTAGTAATGAATATGAGATCCTCTATTGACTAGCCTGGCCTCGGTTTATATAAGACACCGGAGGCCTAGGGTTTAGGAGAGTCCTTGTCTTGGGCGCCAAATCTTATGGAGTCTTCCTTGTATGCGGCAGGTGTTGTCCGAACTGGCTCATGGGTATGCGGCCATGGGGTCCTCGGCCCAATCTAACTGATCGAGAGACGACGTGGTGAGTACCCCTAGTCCAGGACACCGTCAATGGTGTCGGATCTCGATGGCATGGCGCTCTGGAGATTAGGCGTCTGATGTGCGATGATGGACTTGCGCAGGAGGTCGACGCTGTCTGGCGTCGTGGTGGCGTCGGAGGCAGCTAGACCGGGCAACGTTTGTGTAGTAGTACAACTCTGAGGATGGATTGGTGGCAGGTGGCTGCGGCGGCCTCATACCCGGCAGGCGTCCTGGTTGACTGGTGGGTGCCCATACCCGGCAGGCGTCCTGGTTGGGACCTCAGGTCTTAGATGTTAGGTTTGACTGCGAGGTCTGTTTGGTATTAGGCCCAGATTATCAGCATCCCTTCATCAATTGGATAAGAGCAGCGACACTTTTGTTGCCTAGACGATGGCTTCACTCTTACTGTTGTATCTGTTGTATGACTTTGTAAGGTCTCGTGTGAATAATTAATAGTGGCTGCATGCATCATCCAGTTGCAGAGGCCGGGGGTCCTCCATTTCTAAAAAAATAAAAATAAAACAGCTCTACTAAGTTACAAAAATCATTGTCACAAGCCAAACATCACTAGGCAACACAAAACTGGACGCGCTCGCCAACGATCGAAGCCAGTCAGGAGAAAACACCACTCTATTCTTGTTCAGATGAGAACCAGGGCAAAGAAGAATTGAAGGGGCTTGTGAAATGATCAAAGTTTGTGCTTAGAGAGGCGTATGCTAAAAGTCATGGGTGGAATCTTTGGTTGTATAAGACTGGAGTTGTGAAGAGCGAAGAAGGTTTTGAATCCTGGTGCTGCTTCTCAAAAGCTATGCTTGAGTTAAGTTGTAATATGTGATAACTTTGTATTGATCTGGTTGTTTTGGTCACTCCCTAGCTGCAAGCTGATGAAAACTGTTTGCCATTTCTTTTTCTTCCTTTTCAGGAAGACCTTCCGATTTATTCTTCAACTGTCAAGGTCGTACAAAGACACACCGGAAGTAAAATTTCCACACATGATGTTCCCCTGACAACCATTTGCTTTACGCCACATTTCACAAAGGTTTCCAACATGAAAAGCATGTGTGATGGATAGCCCTATATCGTACATTTTTCTTTAATGCATCGTGCGCTGTAGACCATCTATCGACAACCACATGCACTGGAGCGAGCAGAATGTGCACCATCGTCATCACCCCTTTCTCACCAGAGTCGGGAAAACCTTGTTGTAGTAGATAGTCGAGAAGACGTCGTGCTAAAGCCCTACAGGGACAACACACATAATATCAACTCCTGTCGATGAAGAGAAGCGTTATCAGAAAGATCCAACATGTAGACACAAGAACATAGACGAACGAAGACCGAATCCATTTGGATCCATTGAAGACAAACGTTGACCGAATCCCGTGAGACCCGTTGATAAACCTCCACACGACCTCCTACGTTCTAGAAGCACCGTCGGGACGGGGGCTGCTACTTCTTGAGCTTGCGTTGGTTTTTTTCCTTGAAGAGGAAAGTGTGATGCATCAAAGTAGAGATAAGTATTTCCCTCAGTTAAGAACCAAGTTTTAATCCAGTAGGAGAAACGCGCAAGTCCCCAATAGATGCACATACAAAAACAATCAAACACTTGCACCCAACATGATAAAGGGATTGTCAATCCCTTCACGATCACTTGCAAATGTGAGATCAAATAGAGCTAAATATAAAAGATTACTAAAACTTAAAAGTAAATAAAAATAAATAAATTTCAGCAAGGTATTTTTGGTATATTGATCTGAAAATATATGAAGGAAAATAGACCCGGGGGTCATAGGTTTCACTAGAGGCTTCTCTCATGAAGGCAAATAATACAGTGGGTGAACAAATTACTGTCGAGCAATTGATAGAAAAACGCAAAGTTATGACGATATCCAAGGCAAGGATTATGAATATAGGCATCCCGTCCGTGTCAAGTAGACCGACTCCTGCCTGCATCTACTACTATTACTCCACACCTCGACCGCTATCTAGCATGCATCTAGAGTATTAAGTTCATAAAGAACGGAGTAACGCCTTAAGTAAGATGACATGATGTAGAGGGATAAACTCAAGCAATATGATGAAAACCCCATCTTTTTATTCTCGATGGCAATAATGCAATATGTGTCTCGCTACCCCTACTTTGTCACTGGGTGAAATCACGCAAGATTGAATCCAAAACTAAGCACCTCTCCCATTGCAAGAAAAACCAATCTAGTTGGCCAAACCAAACCGGTAATTCGAAGAGAAATACAAAGATATTAATTCATGCATATAAGAATTCAGAGAAGATTCAAATAATACTCATAGATAAGCTCATCATAAATCCACAATTCATCGAATCTCGACAAACACACCGCAAAAGAAGATTACATCAGATAGATCTCCAATAACATCGAGAATAACATGGTATTGAGAATCAAAGAGAGAGAAGAAGCCATCTAGCTACTAGCTATGGACCCTTAGGTCTGAGGTAAACTACTCACGCTTCATCAGAAGGGCAATAGGGTTGATGTAGATGCCCTCCGTGATCGAATCCCCTCTGACAGGATGCCGGAAAAGGCCCCAAGATGGGATCTCACGGGAACATAAGGTTGCGGCGGTGGAAAAGTATTTTTGTGGATGCCTCCGAGGATTTTGGATTATATGTGAATATATAGGACGAAGAAGTAGGTCAGGGGACTCCCGAGGGGGCCACAAGGCAGGGCGCGCCCTCCACCCTTGCCGCCGCCTCGTGGGTCTTCTGGCTTGGACTCCAAGTCCTTCGGGTGTCTTCTGGCCCAAGAAAAATCATCGTAAAGTTTTATTCCGCTTGGACTCCGTTTGATATTCTTTTTCTGCGAAACTCAAAAACAAGGAAAAAACAGAAACTGGCACAGGGCTCTAGTTAATAAGTTAGTCCCGAAAATAATATAAAATAGCATAATAATGCATATAAACATTGAAAATAGATAATATAATATCATGGACCAATAAAAAGATATAGATATGTTGGAGACGTATCAAGCATCCCCAAGCTTAATTCTTGCTCGTCCTCGAGTAGGTAAATGATAAAAACATAATTTTTGATGTGGAATGCTACCTAACATATTTATCCATGTAATTTTATTCATTGTGGCATGAATGTTCAGATCCATAAGATTCAAAACAAAAGTTTAATATTGACATAAAAACAATAATTCTTCAAGCATACTAATAAAGCAATCATGTCTTCTCAAAATAACATGGCCAAAGAAAGTTATCCCTTACAAAATCATATAGTCTGGCTATGCTCCATCTTCATCACACAAAGTATTAAATCATGCACAACCCCGATGACAAGCCAAGCAATTGTTTCATACTTTTGATGTTCTCAAACTTTTTCACCTTTCAGCAATACATGAGCGTGAGCCATGGATATAGCACTATAGGTGGAATAGAATATGGTGGCTGTGGAGAAGACAAAAATAAGGAGATAGTCTCACATCAACTAGGCGTATCAACGGGCTATGGAGATGCCCATCAATAGATATCAATGTGAGTGAGCAGGGATTGCCATGCAACGGATGCACTAGAGCTATAAGTTTATGAAAGCTCAAAATGAAACTATGTGGGTGTGCATCCAACTCGCTTGCTCACGAAGACCTAGGGAAATTTGAGGAAGCCCATCATTGGAATATACAAGCCAAGTTCTATAATGAAAAATTCCCACCAGTATACGAAAGTGACAACATAGGAGACTCTCTATCATGAAGATCATGGTGCTACTTTGAAGCACAAGTGTGGAAAAAGGATAGTAACATTGTCCCTTATCTCTTTTCTCTCATTGTTTTTCTTTTGGTGGGCTTCTTTGGCCTCTTTTATTCTTTGTAAAGTCTAGAGACTCGTCCCAACTTGTGAGGAAATCATAGCTTCCATTATCCTTTCCTCACATGGGACAATGCTCTAATAATGATGATCATCACACTTTTATTTACTTACAACTCAAGAATTATGACTCGATACTTAGAACAAAACAAAATATAACTCTATTTGAATGCCTCCGGCGGTGTACCGGGATGTGCAATGATCTAGCATAGCAAATGACATAAAAATGGACTAGCCATGTAAACATCATGCTGGCTATCTTACGATCATGCAAAGCAATATGACAATGATGATGCGTGTCATAATAAAATGGAACGGTGGAAGTTGCATGGCAATATAACTCGAAATGGTTATGAAAATGCCATAATAGGTAGGTATGGTGGCTGTTTTGAGGAAGGTATATGGTGGGTGTAAGGCACCGGCGAAAGTTTTGCGGTACTAGAGAGGCTAGCAATGGTGGAAGGGTGAGAGTGCGTATAATCCATGGACTCAACATTAGTCATAAAGAACTCACATACTTATTGCAAAAATCTATTAGTCATTGAAACAAAGTACTATGCGCATGCTCCTAGGGGGATATATTGGTAGGAAGAGACCATCGCTCGTCCCCGACCGCCACTCATAAGGAAGACAATGAATAAATAAATCATGCTCTGACTTCATCACATAACGGTTCATCATACGTGCATGCTACATTGCTACGGGAATCACAAACTTTAACACAAGTATTTCTACAAATCCACAATTACTCACTAGCATGACTCTAATAATACCATCTTTATATCTCAAAACAATCATAAGGAATCAAACTTCACATAGTATTCAATGCACTTTATATGAAAGTTTTTATTATATCCCTCTTGGATGCCCATCATATTAGGACTAAATTCATAACCAAAGCAAATTACCATGATGTTTAGAGAGACTCTTAGAATAATATAAGTGAAGCATGAGAGTTCAACAATTTCTATAAAATAAAGCCACCACCATGCTCTAAAAATATATAAGTGAAGCACTAGAGCAAAATTGCCTTTCTCAAAAGATATAAGTGAAGCACATAGAGTATTCTAATAAATTCATGATTCATGCGTGTCCCTCTCAAAAGGTGTGTACAACAAGGATGATTGTGAAAAACTAAAAAGCAAAGACTCATATCATACAAGACGCTCCAAGCAAAACACATATCATGTGGTGAATAAAAATATAGCCTCAAGTAAATTTACTGACAGACGAAGATGAAAGAGGGGATGCCATCCGGGGCATCCCCAAGCTTAGGCTCTTGGTTTTCCTTGAATATTACCTAGGGGTGCCTTGGGCATCCCCAAGCTTAGGTTCTTGCCACTCCTTATTCCATAGTCCATCAAACCTTTACCCAAAATTTGAAAACTTCACAACACAAAACTCAACAGAAAACTCATGAGATCCGTTAGTATAAGAAAATAAATCACCACTTTTGGTACTGTTGTGAACTCATTCTTTATTTATACTGGTGTAATATCTACTGTATTCGAACTTCTCCATGGTTCATACCCCCCGATACTACCCATAGATTCATCAAAATAAGCAAACAACACATAGAAAACATAATGTGTCAAAAACAAAACAGTCTGTAGAAATCTGTAAACTTCGAATACTTCTGTAACTCCTGAAAATTAGGACAACATAGGCAATTTTGTATATCAATCTTGTGCAAAAAGAATCAGTATTTTATCGTGCTTCTGTAAAAAACTAAAATTATTTTATTGGGCGCAAAAGTTTCTGTTTTTCAGCAAGATCAAATCAACTATCATCGCAAGCCATCCCAACGGTGTTACTTGGCTCAAACACTAATTAAAACATGAAAACACATCTAACTAGAGGCTAGATGAAAAATTTATTGAAAAACAGAACCAAAAAAGCAAGAACAAAAATAAAATTGGGTTGTCTCCCAACAAGCGCTATTGTTTAACTCCCTTAGCTAGGTATAAAAACATAGATTTAGGTATTGTCATCTTTGGTATGCAATCCATAAGTAGCTCTCATAATAGATTCATATGGAAACTTAATTTTA
The DNA here is from genome assembly GCA_021605145.1 of Aegilops bicornis. Lineage (NCBI taxonomy): Eukaryota > Viridiplantae > Streptophyta > Magnoliopsida > Poales > Poaceae > Aegilops > Aegilops bicornis. The sequence continues at coordinate 187,497,262 of CM038671.1, read as the reverse complement.
TTTCTAGGAAAGTGTTCCATGCCCTTCCTTAACGGAAATTGAAATCTAATGTTTCCTTCCTTCATATCAATAATTGCACCAATCGTTCTAAGGAAAGGTCTACCAAGAATAATATGATATGTAGGATTGCAATCTATATCAAGAACAATGAAATCTACGGGCACATAATTCCTATTTGCAACAATAAGAACATAATTAATTCTTCCCATAGGTTTCTTAATAGTGGAATCCGCAAGATGAAAATTTAAAGAATAATCATCAAATTCACGGAAACCTAACACATCACATAAAGTTTTTGGAATCATGGAAACACCAGCACCCAAATCACACAAAGAATGGCACTTATAATCTTTAATCTTAATCTTAATAGTAGGTTCTCACTCATCATAAAGTTTTCTAGGAATAGAAATTTCTAATTCAAGCTTTTCTTCAAAAGATTTCATCATGGCATCAACGATATGTTTAGTAAAAGCTTTGTTTTGATTATAAGCATGAGGATAATTCAACATGGATTGCAACAAGGAAATAAAATCTATCAAAGAACAATTATCATAATTAAAATCCTTGAAATCCAGAAGAGTGGGGTTCGTCGCTACTTAAAGTTTTGACCTCTCCAATCCCATTTTATCAATTTTTGCATCAAGATCTATAAACTCCAAATTATTGGGACGCCTTTTAACTAAAGTTGACTCATATCCAGTCCCATCTTTATCAATATTTGTATTAGAAAACAAAGATTCAATAAGAGTCACATCAATCACTTTAAGATCTTCATCATTATTTTCACAAAAACTAGAAGAACACGCTTTTACAAACCAATCTCGCTTAGCACGCATCTTAGCGGTTCTTTCTTTGCACTCATTAATGGAAATTATTATAGCTTTCAGAGATTCATTAATATCATGCTTGGGTGGAATAGATCTAATTTTCAAGGAATCAATCTCAAGAGAAATTTTATCCACGTTCCTAGCCAAATCATCAATCTTAAGCAATTTTTCTTCAACCAAAGCATTGAAATTCTTTTGAGAACTAATAAATTATTTTATATTGTTCTCAATATGAGAGGTCATATTATTATAGTTTCCATAAGAATTGTTGTAGGAATTACCATAATTATTTGAGGAATTACTAGGAAATGACCTAGGATTAAAATTACCTCTACGCGTTGTTACCAAAATTGTTCCTACCAACAAGATTCATAGCCATAGACTCATTATTGTTCTTAATCAAAGTAGACAAAGGCATATCATTGGGATCAATAGGATCACTTCTACTAGCAAACAATTTCATAAGTTCATCCATCTTTCCACTCAAAACATTAATCTCTTCAATTGCCTGCACTTTTTTACTAGTAGAAGATCTTTCGGTATGCCTTTGAGAAAAATTAACCATAATATTATCTAGGAGTTTAGTAGCTTCTCCTAAATTAATTTCCATAAAAGTACCTCCCGCGGCCGAATCTCAAAGATTTCTAGAAGCAAAATTCAATCCGGCATAAAAAATTTGTATCATCATCCACAAATTTAAACCATGAGTAGGGCAATTTTGTATCATCAATTTCATCCTATCCCAAGATTGTGCAACTTGTTCATGATCAAGTTGCTTAAAATTCATAATATTGTTCCTAAGGGAGATGATCTTAGCGGGAGGAAAATACTTGGAAATAAAAGCATCGTTACACTCCATGAATCAATACTATTTTTAGGCAAAGATGAAAACAAAGTTTTAGCACGGTCTCGTAGTGAGAATGGAAATAGCTGCAATTTAACAATATCATTATCCACATCTTTCTTCTTTTGCATATCACACAACTCAACGAAATTACTCAGATGGGATTCGACATCTTCACTAGGAAGGCCGGAAAATTGATCTTTCATAACAAGATTCAGCAAAGCGGCATTAATTTCATAAGATTCCGCACTAGTGGCGGGAGCAATTGGAGTACTAATAAAATTATTATTATTATTATTGGAAAAGTCACACAACTTGTTATTTTCTTGAGACATCATGACAAAGCAAGCAATCTAACACACAAGCAAAGAAAAAGCGAACGAAAAGACGAACGGAAGAAGGGCGAATAAAAAGGCAAATATTTTGTATTTTTCTGGAAACGTTTTAGAAGTGGGGGGGGGGGGCGAAAACGAGAGGCAAATGGCAAATAATGTAATGCAAGAGATGAGAGTTTATGATGGGTACTTGGTAGGCTTGAAGTAGATCTCCTAGGCAACGACGCCAGAAATTCTTCGTGCTACTTCTTAAGCCTGCGTTGGTTTTTCCCTGATCAGGAAAGGGTGATGCAGCAAAGTAGAGATAAGTATTCCCCTCAGTTAAGAACCAAGGTATCAATCCAGTAGGAGAAACGCGCAAGTCCCCAATAGATGCACATACACAAACAATCAAACTCTTGCACCCAACGCGATAAAGGGGTTGTCAATCCCTTCATGGTCACTTGCAAAGGTGAGATCTGATAGAGATAGATATAAAAGATTACTAAAATGTAAAAGTAAATAAAAATAAATAAATTGCAGCAAGGTATTTTCGATATATAGAATTATGAAGGAAAATAGACCCGGGGGCCATAGGTTTCACTAGAGGCTTCTCTCATGAAGGCAAATAATATGGTGGGTGAACAAATTACTGTCGAGCAATTGATAGAAAAACGCAAACTTATGATGATATCCAAGGCAATGATTATGAATATAGGCATCACGTTCGTGTCAAGTAGACCGACTCCTGCCTGCATCTACTACTATTACTCCACACATCGACCGCTATCCAGTATGCATCTAGAGTATTAAGTTCATAAGAACGGAGTAACGCCTTAAGTAAGATGACATGATGTAGAGGGATAAACTCAAGAAATATGATGAAAACCCCATGTTTTTATCCTCGATGGCAACAATGCAATACGTGTCTCGCTACCCCTACTTTGTCACTGGGTGAAATCACGCAAGATTGAACCCAAAACTAAGCACCTCTCCCATTGCAAGAAAAACCAATCTAGTTTGCCAAACCAATCGATAATTCGAAGAGAAATAGAAAGATATTAAATCATGCATATAAGAATTCAGAGAAGATTCAAATAATATTCATAGATAAGCTGATCATAAATCCACAATTCATCAGATCTCGACAAACACATCGCAAAAGAAGATTACATTAGATAGAGCTCCAAGAACATCGAGGAGAACATGTTATTGAGAATCAAAGAGAGAGAAGAAGCCATCTAGCTACTAGCTATGGACCCGTAGGTCTGAGGTAAACTAGTCACGCTTTATCGGAAGGGCAATAGGGTTGATGTAGATGCCCTCCGTGATCGAATCCCCCTCCGGCAGGATGCCGGGAAAGGCCCCAAGATGGGATCTCACGGGAACAGAAGGTTGCGGCGGCAGAAAATTACTTTTGTGGATGCCTTCGAGGGTTTTGGAATATATGTGAATATATAGGATGAAGAAGTTGGTCAGGGGACTCCTGAGGGGGCCGCAAGGCAAGGGGCGCCCTCCACCCTTGCCACCGCCTCGTGGGTCTTCTGGCTTGGACTCCAAGTCTTTCAGGTATCTTCTGGTCCAAGAAAAATCATCGTAAAGTTTTATTCCGTTTGGACTTCATTTGATATTCCTTTTCTGCGAAACTCAAAAACAAGGAAAAAACAGAAACTGGCACTGGGATCTAGGTTAACAAGTTAGTTCCAAAAATAATATAAAATAGCATAATAATGCATATAAAACATCCAAAATAGATAATATAATAGCATGGAATAATTAAAAATATAGATACGTTGGAGACGTGTCAGGGGCTAGGTGGGGAGAACCTTATTCACTACAAAAAATATACACTTCCGTGATGGTACGTGTTTGTCACAGTAGGTCACGTTTTCTGTCATGCATGTACGTCCATGACGATTTTATGACAGAATCAAGATAGTCATACCTGTGCTGTCGTAGAAGTGTTCCATGACATTACCAAAATTATCATCACGGAAGTGTCCACATCAATGGCGCGTCATTGAAGTGTTTTCGTCAAGGGTAACGGACACGTGGCATCCACCGTAACAGGTCGCCGTTAAGCTATCGGGTCCGGTTTTGGATCTGATAACTCGTTAACAGGCCGGACCAATGGGGATTTTCCACGTGTAAAATTCTCATTGGCCAGAGGAAACATGTGTTGGCTCACCATTGGGACAGATATCATCCACTCATTGGATAGGAGGCGCCAATTGAAAGCACAAGTGCTCCCTGGGTGGTTTTGGTAATTAATGTCAACATGTCTCTTGTTGGACTAATGTTTTCATCTAGAATATTTCAGACAAGTTCAACAGATGGAGTGGCATGGACAAGAGGATGTGGAACCCCTTCAAGATGCTAAGGACTAAGGATTGGCTCAAGCTTAAAAGCTCAAGACTCTACATTTTACTTTTAGTGATCCAAGATCACATTGAGTCCATAGAAAAGGCCAATACTACTAAAAGGGGATGAGGTGTTGCTTAATGGATTTCTTGCTCAAAGTGCTTAGTCATATGCTCCAAACCCCTCAACCACTTTTTCATATCCACATATGTCCCAAGCCAAAAGTCAAACTCGGCCCCACCGATTTGATCTATCCGGCGCCACCGAGTTCACTTGACATAGCCACTGCCAGAAACCCTAGTCAATTCAGTCTCAACGATGGGATCCCGGTCTCATCGAGATGGGCTTGCAAACTCTCTGGTTCCTATTGCAATCAATTCGGTCTTACCGAGTTTTGTAATCGGTCTCACCGAGTTTGCTTGACCAACTCTCTGGTTACCTCATTACCAAAATTGGTCCCACCGAGTTTGTGTAATCGGTCAAACCGAGATGAGGTTTTACCCTAACCCTAGCACATCGGTCCCACCGAGTTGATCATATTGGTCCCACCGAAAAGCCTAACGGTCACATTATGAACTAAATCGATCCGGCCCAGTTTTCTGATTCGGTCCCACCGAGTTTTGTAAATTGTGTGTAACGGTTAGATTTTGTGTGGAGGCTATATATACCCCTCCACCCACTCTTCATTCGTGAGGAGAGACATCGGAACATGCCTACACTTCCAGCATACATTTTCTGAGAGAGAACCACCTACTCATGTGTTGAGGTCAAGATATTCCGTTCCAACCACATAAATCTTGATCTCTAGCCTTCTCCAACTTGCTTTCCACTCAAATCATCTTTCCACCAAATCCAAATCTGTGAGAGAGAGAGTTGCGTGTTGGGGAGACTATTATTTGAAGCACAAGAGCAAGGAGTTCATCATCAACACACCATCAATTACCTTTTGGAGAGTGGTATCTCCTAGATTGGTTAGGTGTTACTTGGGAGCCTCTGTCAAGATTGTGGAGTTCAACCAAGGAGTTTGTACGGGCAAGGAGATTGCCTACTTCGTGAAGATCTACCCTAGTGAGGCAAGTCCTTCGTGGGCGATGGCCATGGTGGGATAGACAAGGTTGCTTCTTCATGGACCCTTCATGGGTGGATCCCTCCGTGGACTCGCGCAACCATTACCCTTCGTGGGTTGAAGTTTCCATCAACGTGTGTCGGTGTCAAAACCGGCGGATCTTGGGTAGGGGGTCCCGAACTGTGCGTCTAGGCGGATGGTAACAGGAGACAAGGGACACGATGTTTTTACCCAGGTTCGGGCCCTCTCGATGGAGGTAATACCCTACTCACCTTGATTAATATTGATGATATGGGTAGTACAAGAGTAGATCTACCACGAGATCAAGGAGGCTAAACCCTAGAAGCTAGCCTATGGTATGATTGTTGTTCGTCCTCTGGGACTAAAACCCTCTGGTTTATATAGACACCGGATAGGTTAGGGTTACCTGAGTCGGTTACAATGGTAGGAGATCTACATATCCGCATCGCCAAGCTTGCCTTCCACGCCAAGGAAAGTCCCATCCGGACACGGGACGAAGTCTTCAATCTTGTATCTTCATAGTCTTGGAGTCCGCCGTGACGATAGTCCGCTGTCCGGACACCCCTAGTCCGGACTCCTCGGTAGCCCCTTAACCAGGCTTCAATGACGCATTTAGTCTGCACGCATATTGTCTTCGACATTGCAAGGCGGGTTCCTCCTCCGAATACTTCATAGAAGGTTTTGAACACAATGATAGTGTCCGCTCTGCAAAACAAGTTCCACATTCCACCGTAGAGAGAATAACTTTTTACAGATCTGGCCGACGATTCGCAGCGCGTGACATCATATCATGGCCAGGCCTTTATATGAATCGTTTTTCACCGTTTCACCTTAGCGCGTTTAGCGAGGCGGTTTCCTTGGCACGTCTTATCAAAGCATAGATCGTGCCCCCTTATTCCGGGATTCTCATCAATACGGACGTGGGTAACCCAACCGTGCCCGTTGGCATGCCTCCTCTATCGAAGGCGAGTCCTAATCGACCACGGGGTGGGCTCTTGGTATTCAACCTCTTTATAATGAGACCAAGGCCCTCTTATTTTTACACCCTCCATCGAGTTCGCCTCGCGCTTCGAGTTCCAACACCCAAAGCTTCAGATTTAGGCGCTTCGGACCTTCGACGATGTCCGGCTCCGACCAGCACGACCGATGGATGTCTTCCTCCGTCACAGAAGAAGATGTGCTAAAGCTGCGAGACGCCAGGTATCTAACCGGCGAGACCTCGCATAGGCTGCCCGCTCCAGGGCAGGTCATTCCCACTCCTGAGCCCGGCGAGAACGTGGTGTTCGTGTCTCACTTCCTTCGGGGTTTAGGCTTCTCGACGGATCCCTTTGTGCGGGGGCTCATGTTTTATTATGGGCTTGATTTCCATGACTTGAATCCGGAGTCCATCCTCCATATCTCGTCATTCATTGTCGTATGTGAGGCCTTCCTCCATATTACCCCCACTTTGGATTGTGGCTCAAGACCTTCAAGGTGGAGCCAAAGATGATCGAGGGGCAACAAGCAGAGTGCGGAGGGGCGGTCATAAGAAAATGTGCTGATGCTCCGTGGTCCGAGGGCTCTTTTCAAGAGGAGCTTGGTTTGTGGCAACGGGAGTGGTTTTATATCACCACTCCCAGGGGCACCAAATGGGTGGCGCTCCCTGCCTTCCGCTCAGGTCCACCACAGCGGCTGGTGTCATGGGTCAACAAGGGGCTCGACTGGGGGCCGTCCAAGGACGTTCCCTTGCTGCAGGGCCGTATTCGAGACCTCCAGGAAAGAGAGATCAATCTGGTTGCAGTGGCGCAGGTTATGGTGATCCGGCGTCTTCTGCCCTGCAAGCGTCGCCCCCTTCGCTGTGGGAATTTAATCCGGAGGGACCACGAGCTCTCCAAAATTTTATGGGCACGACGCCTGTGGAGATGTATAAACTGTTCTTGGATCACAAGAGAAGTGTCCGGACTGGCCGAGGATGCAGGACTAAGCTACAATCGCCCGAGATACTCAAGTAAGTAGTCCCAGAACGGACAAGCTGTTCATTCATTTATCATATATATATATATATATATATATATATATATATATATATATATATATATATATATATGCCCTTTAAAGGAGCCGTTTCTTGAACAGGAGTGGGTAGCCAAGGCAAAGTTGATAAGGTGTCCTGGCTCCCTCCACGAGACCACGCCGGATCCCATCTTGACCAAGATGTTGAAGGTCGCGCCTTTTGAAGAAGGCGAAGGGGAGCGGGAAGCAAGCGCCTCTATGAAGGAGGCTATCAAGGAAGGAGGGATTAAAGGTCCCATCCTTCGAGGAGAGAAGAGGACCGCTTGTAAGATCCGGAGGTCAAGGCCTCAAAGAGGGAAAGGAATCTTCGTCGGAGAGTCCGGCCGGGAAGTAACCCAACCGCACTATTTCCCCAAGGGGATCAGCCCTCCAATGAGCCGTAAGTAAAAAGAAGGGGTCTTGTAAATAAGGAACATCCTGTATTTATTTATGAAGATAACCAAATTGTACCTTGTAGTTCGAACTCAGCCCTTCTCGGGAGAGCTCGTCTTGGGGATCTTCTTAGGAGATGATGGAGAGCGAACGCCTCCACCTGTCGCACCCTCATGTGAAGCGACTGACCGGAGGTGTCGCGCGGAGGGTTCCCAAGTCCGGCGGGCGGAAGGTCCGGCGCCAAGTGGTGTGCGGTCGGAGGCTGAAGGATCTGCTTCGGGCGGCGGTTATTTTCAGAAGATCACCGTGCTCTAATGGGTACGGTGATTGAAAGAATTGCATCCACGGAGAGCGGATTGCATGAAGCCGTCAGAAGCTTACTGACGGGGTTTGAGGTACGCAAAAATGATGTACCTTCTGACAGTTATGCATATAAAATGCGCCCTGTATAGATAGTAGCCCCTGAGACTCGGTATGTTGTCAAAATTGACAACGTGCCGAGGATCAAATTATCAGTTATAACATATCGCCGCTCCCAAACAGGTGGCGGGGCGTCCGGTGGCCAGCCGGACTGATGAATATGCCGAACTAAAGCGGCAACTTGACGAGGCGGATGCGGACATCGCGCTGGTCAATAAACGGTTTGACGAGTCACAAGGTATGTGACTTCTACGCGGACACCTGGTAAGGGAGCTTGACGCTCATGTCTCACTATTTGTATGTTTAATGCAGATGGTGCCGCTGCTGTGGAGGAGCTGCGGGCGGAGCTCGCCCGAGAGAAAGAGCAAGCCAGAAATAGTAATGCGGCCGCTTTAAAGGCGGCCGAAGAGCTAGAAGCTGAACGGGCTGCTCACTGCCGAAGCAAAGAGGAAATGGCCGATATGGCCAAAAAGTTGAGGAATACTACCGAACGCTGCGAGGTTCTTGAAAAAGAACGTCAAGCAAAACAAGAGGGCCTACAAAAGGCCGCCGCCGAATCCAAGAATGCCCAGTCGGCTTTGAGAGATGCCAAGGAGGAGCTGAGTCAGGCCGGGGCAATTGCGGCTGGAAAACCATTTCTGCTGTAGAGGAAGTATACGGATCCAAAGTATGCTCAGTTGGATAAGGGACACGATGTTTTTACCCAGGTTCGGGCCCTCTCGATGGAGGTAATACCCTACTCCTGCTTGACTAATATTGATGATATGGGTAGTACAAGAGTAGATCTACCACGAGATCAAGGAGGCTAAACCCTAGAAGCTAGCCTATGGTATGATTGTTGTTCGTCCTATGGACTAAAACCCTCCGGTTTATATAGACACCAGATAGGTTAGGGTTACACAGTCGGTTACAATGGTAGGAGATCTACATATCCGCATCGCCAAGCTTTCCTTCCACGCCAAGGAAAGTCCCATCCAGGACACGGACGAAGTCTTCAATCTTGTATCTTCATAGTCTTGGAGTCCGGCCGTGGCGATAGTCCGGCTGTCCGGACACCCCTAGTCCGGGACTCCTCGGTAGCCCCTAAACCAGGCTTCAATGACGCATTTAGTCCGCACGCATATTGTCTTCGACATTGCAAGGCGGGTTCCTCCTCCGAATACTTCATAGAAGGTTTTGAACACAATGATAGTGTCCGGCTCTGCAAAACAAGTTCCACATTCCACCGTAGAGAGAATAACTTTTGCACAGATCTGCTGACGTATTCTGCAGCGTGACATCATATCATGGCCAGGCCTTTATATGAATCGTTTTTCACCGTTTCACCTTAGCGCGTTTAGCGAGGCGGTTTCCTTGGCACGTCTTATCAAAGCATAGATCGTGCCCCCCTTATTCCGGGATTCTCATCAATACGGATGTGGGTAACCCAACCGTGCCCGTTGGCACGCCTCCTCTATCGAAGGCGAGTCCTAATCGACCACGGGGTGGGCTCTTGGTATTCAACCTCTTTATAATGAGACCAAGGCCCTCTTATTTTTACACCCTCCATCGAGTTCGCCTCGCGCTTCGAGTTCCAACACCCAAAGCTTCAGATTTAGGCGCTTCGGACCTTCGATGATGTCCGGCTCCGACCAGCACGACCAATGGACGTCTTCCTCCGTCACAGAAGAAGATGTGCTAAAGCTGCGAGACGCCAGGTATCTAACCGGCGAGACCTCGCATAGGCTGCCCGCTCCAGGGCAGGTCATTCCCACTCCTGAGCCCGGCGAGAACGTGGTGTTCGTGTCTCACTTCCTTCGGGTTTAGGCTTCTCGGCGGATCCCTTTGTGCGGGGCTCATGTTTTATTATGGGCTTGATTTCCATGACTTGAATCCGAGTCCATCCTCCATATCTCGTCATTCATTGTCGTATGTGAGGCCTTCCTCCATATTACCCCCACTTTGGATTGTGGCTCAAGACCTTCAAGGTGGAGCCAAAGATGATCGAGGGGCAACAAGCGAGTGCGGAGGGGCGGTCATAAGAAAATGTGCTTGATGCTCTGCTGCCCGAGGGCTCTTTTCAAGAGGAGCTTGGTTTGTGGCAGGGAGTGGTTTTATATCACCACTCCCAGGGGCACCAAATGGGTGGCGCTCCCTGCCTTCCTCTCAGGTCCACCACAGCGGCTGGTGTCATGGGTCAACAAGGGGCTCGACTGGGGGCCGTCCAAGGACGTTCCCTTGCTGCAGGGCCGTATCCGAGTCCTCCAGGAAAGAGAGATCAATCTGGTTGCAGTGGCGCAGGTTATGGTGATCCGGCGTCTTCTGCCCTACAAGCGTCGCCCCCTCTGCCTATGGGAATTTAATCCGGAGGGACCACGAGCTCTCCAAAATTTTATGGGCACGGCGCCCGTGGAGATGTATAAACTGTTCTTCGGATCACAAGAGAAGTGTCTGGACCTGACCGAGGATGCAGGACTAAGCTACAATCGCCAGATACTCAAGTAAGTAGTCCTCAGAACCGGACAAGCTGTTCATTCATTTATCATATATATATATATATATATATATATATATATATATATATATATATATATATATATATGCCCTTTAAAGGAGCCGTTTCTTGAACAGGAGTGGGTAGCCAAGGCAAAGTTGATAAGGTGTCCGCTCCTCCCCGAGACCACGCCGGATCCCATCTTGACCAAGATGTTGAAGGTCGCGCCTTTTGAAGAAGGGGGAGCGGGGAAGCAACTGCCTCTACGAAGGAGGCTATCAAGGAAGGAGGGATTAAAGGTCCCATCCTTCGAGGAGAGAAGAGGACCGCTTCAGAAGATCCGGAGGTCAAGGCCTCAAAGAGGGAAAGGAATCTTCGTCGGAGAGTCCGCTACTGGGAAGTAACCCAACCGCACTATTTCCCCAAGGGATCAGCCCTCCAAATGAGCCATAAGTAAAAAGAAGGGGTCTTGTAAATAAGGAACATCCTCAGATTTATTTATGAAGATAACCGAAATTGTACCTTGTAGTTCGGAACTCAGCCCTTCTCAGTGAGCTCGTCTTGGGGTCTTCTTAGGAGATGATGGAGAGCGAAACGCCTCCACCGTCGCACCCTCATGTGAAGCGGACGACCGGAGGTGTCGCCGCGGAGGGTTCCCAAGTCCCGCGGGCCGGAAGGTCCAGCGCCAAGTGGTGTGCGGTCGGAGGAGTTTGAAGGATCTGCCAGGCGGCGGCTATTCAGAAGATCACCGTGCTCTAATGGGTACGGTGATTGAAAGAATTGCATCCGCGGAGAGCGGATTGCATGAAGCCGTCGAAGCTTCTTGACGGGGTTTGAGGTACGCAAAATGATGTACCTTCAGCGATTATGCATATAGAATGCGCCTGTATAGATAGTAGCCCTCGAGACTCGGTATGTTGTCAAAATTGACAACGTGCGAGGATCAAATTATCGATTATAACATATCGCCGCTCCTAAATAGGTGGCGGGGCGTCCGGTGGCCAGCCGGATGACGAATATGCCGAACTAAAGCGGCAACTTGACGAGGCGGATGCGGACATCGCGCTGGTCAATAAACGGTTTGACGAGTCACAAGGTATGTGACTTCTACGCGGACACCTGGTAAGGGAGCTTGACGCTCATGTCTCACTATTTGTATGTTTAATGCAGATGGTGCCGCTGCTGTGGAGGAGCTGCGGTGAGCTCGCCGAGAGAAAGAGCAAGCCAGAAATAGTAATGGCGGCCGCTTTAAAAGGCGTCAAGAGCTAGAAGCTGAACGGGCTGCTCCTTGCCAAGCAAAGAGGAAATGGCCGATATGGCCAAAAAGTTGAGGAATACTACCGAACGCTGCGAGGTTCTTGAAAAGAACGTCAAGCGTAACAAGAGGGCTGCAAAAGGCCGCGCCGAATCCAAGAATGCCCAGTCGGCTTTGAGAGCTGCCAAGGAGGAGCTGAGTCAGGCCGGGGCAATTGCGGCTGGAAAACCATTTCTGCTGTAGAGGAAGTATACGGATCCAAAGTATGCTCAGTTGGATAAGTTGTGAAGTTCGGAGGATGCTTATCTGGACTTGGCAGCGAGCGCTGCAGACGCGGTTGAGCACTTCCGGGGCCAGAAGGGGCACAGAAGGGAAGAGCTATATTGGTCGCAATTCCATAGTCCGGAAGGCCCATCGCCGCTGACCGATCGGTTGGCGAATGGGCCGAGCTGAATCGGTTGTCCGGATTTGCCATGAATCATGTCTTGACTCACTTATGGCGGGCGGACCCGGTAGAAGAGGTATTTTGGTTTAGTGCAGCAGTTCCTTGGTGCGGTACTGCGTATCAACGTTGAAGCGATCGGCGTGTATTGAGGAGCGCGGATGGCTCGCCCGTGTCAAGACATACTTGGCGTAGATGAAGGCCACCGACGTTGCATCCCAAGATTCGGACAGAAGCCGAGTACCGCCGAGCACTACTTTGAAGAAGTCTGCCGGGCGCTCGTTTAATAGAGACGCAGTGCTCGAAGGATATTATGTTTAAATGACATGCATGATTTGTGAAAACAATGTTTCAATGTAATATAAGAGCTTTTTATACTTGTGCGTTCAAGTAGTAAACTACTCCCTGTGCAGCCGTTTATGTATATGTATATATAACCTGAAAGATGGCAGTCCTTGGCTTCAGCCCCACGCACATAGTGCGGGGTGTTTGCAAAGAAAGCGCTTTTTCACACTTAATCCAACGTCTTGGTCCTGTTAAGGAGGTGATAGCGTAGCAAACCGAACAACCGGACTATAATGCTTTATCACTTTCACTTAGCCATAGGAGTTTGAGGGTGGGGCTACTATATAGTCATGGGGCACCGCACTCTCCGAATTCGGGTGCGTATGTGCCTGACGAAAACCGGTCCTTCGTTAATGCGGAGGAATCCTAAACATTCCAGTGAGTCATCGAGTGGTTGACCAGTCTCTCGCTACATCATGACAGTCAATTTTCGGCTTTCTCTACTGAGGTGCTCGCCCGGCCGAACCGGGGCACAATTGCAGTAGTTCTCCTGGTGCCGCGTTAGCCGTGAAAACAGAACGTAAGGCAGCAAAACACAGGAGCCGGGCAACCCAACATTTGACCAAAGACATGATTCGGAGCTGATGCATATAAGGCCTAACTCGAGACGCCGAATACTCCCTAAGGTATTCGGTCTTTATGAAAATGGGCAGAATAATGCCCTAAACCCCTGGTGTCCAGGTACGCGCAAAAATTGTGGTGCGGCCAATGCAAAAACACCAGCCTCCTACTCGGTTATAGTAAGGAACCGGGGGATGTATATCAACAAGAGACAGTAAAAAAGGTTTACGCAGGGTCTTAATCTGAAAAGAATCCTTGCAACGGGTCCCTCTTGACGCGTGCACCCGTGTCTCCGTTGTGCCGTATCACGGGCCGGGTGTAGCACGTTGTTCATCTGTAAAGAGAGGGACTTAGTTTGAAAGAAAAAGGATCGTCTGAAGATGTACTTAATATTAAATAAACAGAGTACGGTTCGAAGAAGTGAATAAAATTGAGCTTTATTGTCTCTTGTTATACATGCATGCAGCCCCTCGTATGGGGGTATGCCGCTAGTAGGCGCCGGACTCGTCTAGCCGTGTCCGGGGTTTGAATGATCAATTCAGTTTTTTTGACTAGCGGAGCCGGATAGGTGTGGGGCTGTCAAGGCAGTCTCCCGTTCTTCCGTGCTAGAGTAACACTTAATACTTCCTTTTAACGAGATGATGCCGCGTGGACCGGGCATTTTAAGTGTTAGAGATGCATAATGCGGTATTGCGTTAAAGCGGGCGAAAGCTTCGCGTCCCAATAGTGCTTGATGGCTACTTTTAAACGGGCGATATGGAAGATTAACCTTTTCGCGACGGAAGTTGTCGGATGAACCGAACACAACTTCTAGCAGTATGGAGCCCGTACAATGGGCATATGGGCTGGCATTACTCCTTTAAAGGAGGTGTTGCTACGGCGAATTTTGGTTGGGTTTATCCCAATCCTGCGGATTGTGTCACGATATATCAGGTTTATGTCCTTGCCGCCATCCATGAGGACTTGTGTAAATTGGAATCCGTCGATTATAGGATCCAATGTCGAGGCAGTCCACCTGCGTTCGGATATTTTCGGAATAGTCACGATGGTCGAAGGTGATTGGTTTTGACAACCGGTGTCTTGTGGCGCCTTTTAGTGGGCGCCGCTCTGTTTCCCTTTGATCACGTGAAGTGAGTTTACTGTTTTAACCTCTTGTGGGAAATTCTTTTGTTTTCCGGGGCTCGCTTGTGGTGCTCGTCATCGTCTTCACTTGGTGTGTCGAGCCCTTGTGTTCGGGCGTTGAGTCTGCTGGACTGTTTGAAGACCCAACAATTTACGTGGGTATGGTTAGCGTGCCTCCTGTGAGTACTGTGGATTTGACATATCTTGTCCAGGATTTTGTTGAAGTTGGATAGCTCATCGCTATTGTCCTTAAGGGGCAGTTTTTTGTTGTTCTGCCGTGAGCTTTTGAATCCGGCGTTGATCGCCGTGCTCTTTGGACTGTTCCTTTTAATCCGGCGCTGGTCCTTGTTGCGCCGTGGTTTCCCATTTCCATCCCTGATTTCGATGTACTTGGGTCATTGGTGCTGCATCTTGCTAGCCAGCTATCCTCTCCCGCAAAAGCGGGTCATGAGGCTTGTTAATGCGACCATTGTTCTTGGCTTTTCTTGGCGAGGTGTCTGGCGAGCCATTCGTCTCAGACGTTGTGTTTGAAAGCTGCTAAGGCTTGGCGTCCGACGATCGACTATTTGGTTCTTTTTAGTAAGGAACCTGTTCCAGAAATTTTCGGGCTGACTCTCCGGGCTGTTGAGTTATGTGACTTAGATCGTCTCAGATCCGGGAGGGCGGACATAAGTCCCCAAAATTTGCCCAAATGCATCCTCGAGCTCTTCCCAGCTTCCAATGGTATTTTTGGGAGGCTTTTAAGCCAATGCCGAGCTGGCCCTTTGAGTTTAAGGGTAAGTATTTTATGGCGTGGAGATCATCTCCTCTAGCCATGTGTATGTGGAGGATGTAATCCTCAATCCGAGACTCGAGTGCATTGTTCCGTCGTATGCCTCTATGTTTACGGGTTTGAATCATTTGGAAATTCATGATCCAGCACCTCCTCGGTGAAACATAGGGGTTGTGCGGCGCCCCTATATTTGGGTGTGCCGTGATCTTCGGAATTTTGGCGTGTTGCATTGCTTTGACGAGCCTGCTTTCTTGGCCCATAGATGGACCTAACTGGGCCATCCTTTTGGTGTGAACCCTTATGCGGATCGCATATTGGCTTGTGTGCGGCGCCATTCGCCGCTCTCTTTTTGCTGTGGGGTTGTCCATCCGACCGGGTGGCCTTCTTACTTTTTAATTGTGGGGGCTCTAAGGCCTCCTCGTCGAATTCGGGCAGTAGCTTTCTTTTCGGGTAGCTCTTTGTTCGGGCGTTGTCGCCAGACTTGTCTGCGGTCTTTGAATACTTTGCTCCATCTGATCCTGAGTGCATCTTCCGCTGTTTTGAGCTTCCGCTTCTGCTTTTTCAGGCTACGCGCAGTGGCGACGAGCCTTTTATGGAGGTCATTTTGCTCCAATAGTTTGTCCGGCGTGAGATTGTCTGGACTGTTGTCTTCGCCGGGGACAGATTGTTTATCCAAGTTGTTTTGTTCGGACGATTGCTCGACAGCGTGTTTGTCGTCCACCGGTTTGCCCTGCTCTATGGCTGGGTCTCTGTTGAGATGGGACTTGGTTCGGCGTTTACGTTGCCGTTTTGACTGCTTTTCGAGGGATTTATCCTTCGTACCGTCCCGTTGTTCCTCGTCTTCATTTCCTTTAGGTGTATCCACCATGTATACATCATGAGATGAGGTGGTTGTCCAGCATGCTATAGGTGCTGGTTCATTGTTGTCTCCTACATCGTCGTCCATACCGTCGATGTCTTCGGAGTCGAAATCGAGCACGTCGTGTAAGCTTTCGACGGTGGCTACGAAGTGGGTGGTGGGTGGGCGTTGAATTTCTTTGTCGTCCGTATCCCAACCTTCCTGACCGTAGTCCGGCCAGGGCTCTCCGGATAAAGAGAGAGACTTTAGTAAATTCAGGATGTCGCCAAAGGGCGAGCGCTGAAAGATGTCTGCGGCAGTGAACTCCATAACGGGCGCCCAATCGGATTCGATTGGTAGGGGCGCGGAGGGTTCGGAGTCCGGAGAGGAGTCCGACACCCTAGAGTCAATGTCTTCACAAAGGACAGGGATAGAGTTCGGCTCAATCACCGTAGAGATCGTAGCCCCCGAGGCGGTGTCCAACCACTCGTCCTCGATCGGGGAATCCAGCTCCGGATTAAGGGTCGGAGCGGATGTCTTGACCTCGAGGCCTGTTCGGCTGCAGAGCTAGATCATGCCCATCGAGACAAAGGCGGCGGCTTCGGCTGCGGCTCGAACCCGTCGAAGATCAAGTCTCCGCGGATATTGGCCGTATAGTTCAAACTTCCAAATCTGACACGATTGCGGGCGTAGCTTTCGATCTGCTCCAGATGGCTGCGAATTGGCTGCGGTGCAAAAGCCGCCCGAACACGAAGATTTGTCCGGGAGAAAAGTCTCACCCTGGACAGCGTCGTTGTTGATGATCGAAGGAGCCATCGGGCCTATCGGTGACGCATACGAGGAACTCTCAATGAAAGCACCAATGTCGGTGTCAAACCGTCGGATCTCGGGTAGGGGGTCCCGAATCGCAAGGCCTAGGCGGATGGTAATAGGAGACAAGGGACACGATGTTTTTACCCAGGTTCGGACCCTCTCGATGGAGGTAATACCCTACTCCTGCTTGATTAATATTGATGATATGGGTAGTACAAGAGTAGATCTACCATGAGATCAAGGAGGCTAAACCCTAGAAGCTAGCCTATGGTATGATTGTTGTTCGTCCTACAGACTAAAACCCTCCGGTTTATATAGACACCGGATAGGTTAGGGTTACACAGAGTCGGTTACAATGGCAGGAGATCTACATATCCGCATCACCAAGCTTGCCTTCCACGCCAAGGAAAGTCCCATCCGGACACGGGACGAAGTCTTCAATCTTGTATCTTCATAGTCTTGGAGTCCGGCCGTGACGATAGTCCGGCTATCTGGACACCCCCTAGTCCGGGACTCCCTCAACGTGGATGTACGATAGCACCACCTATCGGAACCACGCCAAAAATCTCCGTGTCTCCAATTGCATTTACACACTCCAATCCCATCCCTTTACATTCTCGGAAATTGCATGCTTTACTTTCCGCTGCTCTTATACTCTTGTCATGCATGCTTGATATGTATTGTGAATGTTTAAACATGTGCTAAAACTCCACCTTAACTTGAAGAAATTAAAAACACCTTTGGAGGAAGATGGATGAGTCTACGTTGGGGAGTCTTAGACATAGAGTGCCTATACTTGATGGAGAGTACTTTCATGAGTGGAAAAATGAGATGCTTGTGATTTTCAATGAATATCATTTGAACAAGTACATTACTGGCTGTCATGGTTTTGTCACGGCAGATGTCCTAGTGAAAGGACTTAGTCGTGGAGCCATTGCGATGAGTTAGCTTAAAGGGGTTAAAGCGGACAAAGGATGCAGAGAGTTTTATACTGGTTCGGCCCCTTGCGGTGAAGGTAAAGGCCTAATCCAGTTGTTGTGGAATTGCTAGGGTTTCGATGACCAGGGAGCGGAGTTAGCTCTCGAGTTGTTGTTTGTTGTCCCTAAACCGCCGCCGGGTCGTCCCTTTATATACATAGGTTGACGCCCGCCGGTTTACAGAATCCCGAGGACGGCTCATAAATGTGTCCGGCTTGGCTTCTACTCTTTCTATCTTACAACACAATTTTACATCTCAATGGCGGTTTATGTCTACAGGCTTCAATCTGCCTTTGGGCCCTGGGCCTCCGTAAAGTGCCACATTCCTTGTCTTCATGGGTTCAAATATAAATAACTTGTTATGGGGATAACCCGGCCTCTCCTGGCCGGTTTATACCCAGTAGTAATATCCCCAACATTAGGCCCCAGATTGATTTGAACTGGTTCATGTCAATCTTCAACACTTGAGAAAAATTCCTCCTTCTGCACCTTCGCGTAAATCTTTGTAAACCGCCTTGACATCATCCTCCAGGATCATGATAAACCGCCATGACGTCACCTGTTACAAAAGATTTCATATATCTCACCTTCATTTAATGAGCCTCCGACAATCGAGGCGACAGCTCTGTCACATATCCAATCTTTGGGCTCCTTGATTCTCGCACCTGTCACTTATCCTTTCGCCCTTATAAATAAAGCCCGGGGTCCTTTTCATTTCCCCCCTTGCCTCTTCGTCTTTCTTATTCCTTGCGCCAACCCGACCGCCACACGCAGCCACCGTCATCAAGCTCTGCTCTCGACTTCAACTCCGGCCGCTGCATCAACCTGACCATACCAGAGAAACGCGATGCTCCTCCGCTGTCCCATCAGCTTCAGTAAGTTTCTCCTTTATTTACTCTAGATCCAACATTAGGGTTTCGGTGTTCGTTGGAGTTCATTGAAGCTCTGGCGCTGTTCTTCCCTGTTCTTCTTAGTAGCATAAATGGCTAGTTTGGATCTGATGTTTCTTGTGCGGCCGTAGCCATAATCATTTTTTCCTCATTAGAACACCCCCTTCGTATAGA
This sequence comes from Aegilops bicornis, assembly GCA_021605145.1. NCBI lineage: Eukaryota > Viridiplantae > Streptophyta > Magnoliopsida > Poales > Poaceae > Aegilops > Aegilops bicornis. The sequence goes on along the minus strand of CM038671.1, from coordinate 187,478,323 downwards.
AAAACTCATCTGAATCTGATGATCTATTGAAGCACTTGTATTTTAGGTCTAAATATATTTCGGTTTTCTGATACGCCGCCAGATCTGAATTTATGATACTAGTCTGTGAAATCTGTTTTTCCCTTACTTAGCTATTTTAGATATGTACCTTTCATACCAATGTAGGCGGTTTAGCTTTTTAGAGAAATGATAATTCGGTAGGTACCATTAGTCCCCTCTTAAACCGCCAATGCATTTATCCTTGTAACTCCTCCAATACCAGACCCTGGTTTAACAAATGTCAGACTCCGGTTTAACAATGTGTATATGCCTCTGTTTCTGCTTCTGATCTTGCGTCGCTTTATATTTGTCCGTCATAAATCTTAAACCAGAAATAACCATGTTTCAGCTCTCCATTGAAATGGCCAAACAAGTTTACGAGTGTAACTGGGTTCCTTCCCGGGTTACTGAAGAACAACTAGACAGATGTGTTGCAACTAGCGCTTAATCAAAGAAAGAAGTCATCCACTGGAGGGCCCCTGGTCCGAAAAATCCTCCTAAACCCAAGGACGGAGAAGTAGTCATGTTCACTGACCATCTGGGTCGAGGTTTTAGCCCTCCCGGTTAAAAAAATTTCCGAGATGTGCTTGCCAGCTTCCAACTCCATCCTCAAGATATTGGACCAAACTCTGTGTCCAATATTTGCAATTTCCAAGTATTTTGCGAGGTCTACCTTCAAGAGGAGCCCACATTTGAACTGTTCAGAGATTTCTTCTACTTGAACCGCCATACTGATTTTACAGATGGGCCCAATACTGAACTTGGTGGAATGGCAATTCAGAAGCGGAAAGATGTCAGCTTCCCTCACACCAAGCTTCATAGCCACCCTAAGGACTGGAATCAAACTTGGTTTTATTGCCGAGACACGTCTCCAACTGATGAGAATCCTCTGCCGAGTTACCGTCCTCACCGGCTTAGCAACACTCATCCATTTCCTCAGAGGCTGACTGCCAAGGAATGGTCCAACTATGCACCACAACTGTCAAAGCTTAGAGCCTTTATGGCAAACGGTTTAACATGTGTTGATTTTGTTCGCTGCTGGATATCTTGGAGCGTTCTGCCTTTAAGCCGGCGCCCCGGTTTAATGTGTGAGTACACAGGGGACTTAAAAGACCCTCAATGACATATCGACATTCAACTAACATAAGCTGAAGTTACTGAGGCTGTCAAGAAAATATTGAATGAACCGGAAGCTGTCTGTAGCCAAACCGGGTTAAGTCCTTTCTGCGTCTCCAATAAACCGCCAATTGTAAGAATCACAACCTTTTTGTTTTAGCTTGCTCCCCTTTTAAATACTCTCTCAAAATTTTGTCCACCTTTGACAGGGCGATGATCCGTTCTGGAAGAAGAAACCACAGGATAAACCGGCCAAGACACCTCACCCCAAGACCAAGGTTATTAAAAAACCTGCCAAGAAAAGGACCACTGAGTCTTCCGAACCAAATGCTGATGCTGACTTGGCTAATCCGGACTCTGAGGTAGAACTTGACTCTCTTGGTTTATTTTTCATACACCTCATTGACAATGACTATTATCAGGACGACGCTGAAGGCAGCCAAGCTGATGATGTAGAGGTAATTATTCTTTCTTCCAGTTCAGATCCTCTGCTAACACCGAAAATACGTCGAGCAAACCGGAAAGTAAAATTTTCTCACCCCCTTGCTCACTTGGACCCAAACTTTATTTTGAAGACGCAGCAACACGAAGCTCGCCGCACAACCCGGCATAGCGGCCAGGTAGTTACCTCTACCGGTTTGCCGAACACTCCAGTCCGGAAACACCGATCCGAGGTCTCTTACATTCCTGATACTTCTTGCCCCAAGGCGGGTTGTTTCCGACAACCTCTTAATCCGTCTGATTCAAATTATCAGGGCACACCTCACTCCTCCTCCGGCGAGTCAACGGCCACACAACTTCCACCCCTCAAGACAGTTCCTGGGTGAGTTATGTTTTTAATTCTGTCCTTGATATCTTATATTTCACCTGTCGTATTGACCTTTATGTTTGTCTGCAGCACCAAGCCTAGACCCAGCAAGAAGGCCCGGTTAAATAAACCGGCTGACAAAAACGTAGTTATTGAACCGGAAAAAACTCCAGATCCAGAAGAAACCAATGCTGACATCATGATTGATGATTCGGCACCACAATATTACAACTTTGTTGTCGAACAAGTGGAGATTGACCCAATAGGCGAAGCTGATAAAGCGGCAAGCCCAGTCCGAGCCGCTGATAAACTGTCAAGCCTGTTCTGCACTGCTGATAAACCGTCAAGCCAGTCAAGGCTGCAGATGACAAGGCAGATGATGTTATGATTACTGGCATTGGCCACACCGCTCCTAGTAATCCTGGTGCCTTATCCAAGCATACTGCCAAGGACAAGCTTTCTGCTATGGGCAAAGGCAAGTGGAATGCCGATTTATCAAGCTACACCCACCTCAGCGCTCAAGACATTCATTCTGGCTTATTAAACCGTCTATATACCAGCCGTGATTATGAAGCCGGTTTAGTGAACTTGATGAAGGAACGATATGAGGTAACTACTGCTTAACTGTGCATAACTGTTTCTCTCTTATATCCAATTCCAAATATCAACTCCAGTAGCCCCCAAGTGACGGTTTATGATATCAAGCTATTCCGGGACTTTGTAGTATCTCAACTTTGCATGCTTGGCCTCCAAGGGCTGGGTTATCTTTTAAAGATGAACCGGTACTTTAGGATTATAATACTGTAACTTTCGCTGGTGTAGTCCCCAAGGGCCGGTGTTAACTTATAAAGATGAATCGGGACTTTAGAAGAATCCCCCTAATCTTACTCTGAGCAAGCACCCATTAGCCCCCAAGTGCCAAGAGTAATACTTGTATTGTGCTTGGGACTTGTAGAAACTTCTGATAACAAGAAAATAAGCATTAGCCCCCAAGTACCAGGTGCATAACTTGTTATGTGCTTGGTACTTCAAATATGTACTGTCAACTCATGATATGTCTGTCTCTTATAGGCTGAGCTGAGCAAAAAGGAAACTCAAGCCGCTGATCTGCAAGAAAATATCCAGTCCCAGCAAGCAGAAACTTCCAAAGCCAAAACTGAGCTGACCAGTGCCTTAGCCACCATGGAAAAACTGAAGGAGGGTTTCAACAAGGAGCGAGCGGATTGGGACATAGAAAAATCCGCATTGCAAAAAAAAGCTGATGATGCAGAAGTAGCTCTTAAACCGGTGGTGGACGAGCTGACTGGTGTGAAGCGGCAAATACATGCCATGACTGCTACTGTGTTTGGTAAATATCCTTGCTTTAAATTTTTCATCATATCATCCCATACAGTGCTGATTTACTGATGTTTACAATGATGCAGGAACTCGCATTAGTCATCTGGGCTCTGACATAAAGAAGAAACTGAAGGCTGCCTATACCCTTATAGAGCAGCTATATACCGGCGCGCAACGGGTCGTATGCACTGCTTCCCATAACAAGCTGATATGTCTCCAACGTATCTATAATTTTTGATTGCTCCATGCTATATTATCTTCTGTTTTGGAAATTATTGGGCTTTATTATTCACTTTTATATTATTTTTGGGACTAACCTATTAACCGGAGGCCCAGTCCAGAATTGCTGCTTTTTGCCTATTTCAAAGTTCCGCAGAAAAAGAATATCAAACGGAGTCCAAACGGAATGAAACCTTCGGGAACGTGATTTTCGGAACGAACATGATCCAGGAGACTTGGACCCTACACCAAGGAAGCTTCCAGGAAGCCATGAGGTAGGGGGCGCGCCTACCCCCCAGGCGCGCCCTCCACCCTCATGGGACCCATGTTGCTCCACCGACGTACTCCTTCCTCCGATATATACCTATGTACCCCCAAACGATCAGATACATAGCCAAAAACCTAATTCCACCGCCGCAACCTTCTGTACCCACGAGATCCCATCTTGGGGCCTGTTCCGGAGCTCCATCGGAAGGGGCATCGATCACGGAGGGCTTCTACATCAACACCATAGCCTCTCCGATGAAGTGTGAGTAGTTTACCTCAGACCTTCGGGTCCATAGTTATTAGCTAGATGGCTTCTTCTCTCTTGTTGGATCTCAATACAATGTTCTCGCCCTCTCTTGTGGAGATCTATTCGATGTAATCTTCTTTTGTGGTGTGTTTGTTGAGCCCGATGAATTGTGGGTTTATGATCAAGTTTATCTATGAACAATATTTGAATCTTCTGAATTCTTTTATGTATGATTGGGTATCTTTGCAAGTCTCTCACTTAATTATCAATTTGGTTTGGCCTACTAGATTGATCTTTCTTGCAATGGGAGAAGTGCTTAGCTTTGGGTTCAATCTTGCGGTGTCCTTTCCCAAAGGATGATAGGGGCAGCAAGGCACGTATTGTATTGTTGCCATCGAGGATAACAAGATGTTTTTTTATCATATTGCATGAATTTATCCCTCTACATCATGTCATCTTGCTTAAGGCGTTACTCTGTTCTTATGAACTTAATACTCTAGATGCATGCTGGATAGCGGTCGATGTGTGGAGTAATAGTAGTAGATGCAGGCATGAGTCGGTCTACTTGTCTCAGACGTGATGCCTATATACATGATCATACCTAGATATTCCCATAACTATGCTTAATTCTATCAATTACTCAACAGTAATTTGTTCACCCACCGTAAAATACTTATGCTCTTGAGAGAAGCCACTAGTGAAATCTATGGCCCCCGGGTCTATCTTCATCATATTAATCTTCCAACACTTGTTATTTCTGTTGCTTTTTACTTTGCTTTTATTTTACTTTGCATCTTTATCATAAAAATACCAAAAATATTATCCTATCATATTTATCAGATCTCACTCTCGTAAGTGACCGTGTAGGGATTTACAACCCCTTATCGCGTTCGTTGCGAGGATTTATTTGTTTGTGTAGGTGCGAGGGACTCATGCGTAGCCTCCTCTTGGATTGATACCTTGGTTCTCAAAAACTGAGGGAAATACTTACGCTTACTTTGCTGCATCACCCTTTCCTCTTCAAGGGAAAACCAACGCAGTGCTCAAGAGGTAGCAAGAAGGATTTGGCGCCGATTCTGCCGGGGAGGTCTACGCAAAAGTCAACATACCAAGTACCCATCAGAAACCCTTATCTCCCGCATTACATTATTTGCCATTTGCCTCTCGTTTTCCTCCCCCCCACTTCACCCTCGCCGTTTTATCCGCCCTCTCTTTTTCGTCCGCCTCTTTTTCGCTTGCTTCTTGTTTGCTCGTGTGTTGGATTGCTTGCTTGTCACGATGGCTCAAGATAATACCAAATTATGTGACTTTACCAATACCAACAATATGATTTCCTTAGCACTCCGATTGCTCCTCTTACCGATACTGAATCTTGTGAAATCAATGCTGCTTTGTTGAAACTTGTCATGAAAGATCAATTAAATCGGCCTTCCTAGTGAAGATGCCGCTACTCATCTAAATAGCTTCGTTGATTTGTGTGATATGCAAAAGAAGAAAGATGTTGACAATGATATTGTTAAATTGAAGCTATTTCCTTTTTTGCTTAGAGATCTTGCTAAAGCTTGGTTTTCGTCTTTGCCTAAAAATAGTATTGATTCTTGGAATAAGTGCAAAGATGCTTTTATCTCTAAGTATTTTCCTCCCGCCAAGATTATCTCTCTTAGAAACGATATTATGAATTTTAAGCAACTTGATCATGAACATGTTGCACAAGCTTGGGAGAGAATGAAATTAATGATACGTAATTGCCCTACACATGGTTTGAATTTGTGGATGATTATACAAATTTTTTATGCCGGATTGAATTTTGCTTCTAGAAATCTTTTAGATTCGGCCGCGGGAGGTACTTTTATGGAAATCACTTTAGGAGAAGCTAATAAACTACTAGATAATATTATGGTTAATTATTCTCAATGGCACACTGAAAGATCAACTAATAGAAAAGTCCATGCGATAGAAGAAATTAATGTTTTGAGTGGAAAGATGGATGAACTTATGAAATTATTTGCTAGTAAGAGTGTTTCTTCTGATCCTAATGATATGCCTTTGTCTACTTTGATTGATAATAATAATGAATCTATGGATGTGAATTTCGTTGGTAGGAATAATTTTGGTAACAACGCGTATAGAGGAAACTTTAATCCTAGGCCTTATCCTAGCAATTCCTCTAATAATTATGGTAATTCCTACAACAATTCTTTTGGAAATTTTAATAAGATGCCCTCTGAATTTGAGACTAGTGTTAAAGAGTTTATGAATTCGCAAAAGAATTTCAATGATTTGCTTGAAGAGAACTTGCTTAAAGTTGATGAATTGGCTAGGAACGTTGATATAATTTCTCTTGATGTTGATTCTTTGAAACTTAGATCTATTCCACCTAAGCATGATATCAATGAGTCTCTCAAAGCCATGAGAATTTCCATTTATGAGTGCAAAGAAAGAACCGCTAGGATGCGTGCTAAAAAAGATTGCTTTATGAAAGCGTGTTCTTCAAATTTCTATGAAAATAAAGATGAAGATCTAAAAGTTATCGATGTGTCCCCTATTAAATATTTGTTTTTCAATATGAATCTTGATAATGATGGGACTGAATATGATCCACCTTTACCTAGAAGGCGTTCCAAAAATTCGGAGTTTTTAGATCTTGATGCTAAAATTGATAAAAGTGGGATTGAAGAAATCAAAACATTAGATGTTAATAAACCCACTATCTTGGATTTCAAGGAATTTAATTATGATAATTGCTCTTTGATAGATTGTATTTCTTTGTTGCAATCCGTGCTAAATTCTCCTCATGCTTATAGTCAAAATAAAGCTTTTACCAAACATATCGTAGATGCTTTGATGCAATCTTATGAAGAAAAGCTTGAGTTGGAAGTTTCTATCCCTAGAAAACTTTATGATGAGTAGGAACCTACTATGAAAATTAAGATTAAAGATCATGAATGCTATGCTTTGTGTGATTTGGGTGCTAGTGTTTCCACGATTCCAAAACCTTTGTGTGATTTGCTAGGTTTCCGTGATTTTGATGATTGCTCTTTAAACTTGCACCTTGCGGATTCCACCATTAAGAAACCTATGAGAATAATTAATGATGTTCTTATTGTGGCAAATAGGAACTATGTGCCCGTAGATTTTATTGTTCTTGATATAGATTGCAATCCTTCATGTCCTATTATTGTTGGTAGACCTTTCCTTAGAACGATTGGTGCAATTATTGGTATGAAGGAAGGGAATATTAGATTCCAATTTAAATTAAATAAAGGCATGGAACACTTACCTAGGAAGAAAATAAAATTACCATATGAATCTATCATGAGAGCCACATATGGATTGCCTACCAAAGATGGCAATACCTAGATCTATCATTGCTTTTATGCCTAGCTAGGGGCGTTAAACGATAGCGCTTGTTGGGAGGCAACCCAATTTTATTTTTAGTTCTTGCTTTTTGCTTCTGTTTAGGAATAAATTTTTGATCTATCCTCTGGTTAGATGTGTTTTTAAGTTTTAATTAGTGTTTGTGCCAAGTTAAACCTATAGGATCATCTTGGATGATAGTTATTTGATCTTGCAGAAAATTCCAGAAATTTCTGTTCACGAAAACAATTGTTAAAAATCACCAGAAAGTTATAAAATATTGATTCCAATTGCTTCTGACCAATAAACAAATTGCCTAGGTCTTCCTATTTTGGCTTATTTTTTGGAGTTCCAGAAGTTTGCTTTAGTTGTAGATTACTACAGACTGTTCTGTTTCTGACAGATTCTGTTTTCGTGTGTTGTTTGCTTATTTTGATGAATCTATGGCTAGTAAAATAGTTTATAAACCATAGAGAAGTTGGAATACAGTAGGTTTAACACCAATATAAATAAAGAATGAGTTCATTACAGTACCTTGAAGTGGTCTTTTGTTTTCTTTCACTAACGGAGCTCACGAGATTTTCTGCTAAGTTTTGTGTTGTGAAGTTTCCAAGTTTTGGGTGAAAGATTTGATGGATTATGGAACAAGGAGTGGAAAGAGCCTAAGCTTGGAGATTCCCATGGCACCCCCAAGATAATATAAGGACACCTAAAAGCCATATCTTGGGGATGCCGGAAGGCATCCCTCTTTCGCCTACTTCCATCGGTAACTTTACTTGGAGCTATATTTTTATTCACCACATGATATGTGTTTTGCTTGGAGCGTCTTGTATGATTTGAGTCTTTGCTTGTTAGTTTACCACAATCATCCTTGCTGTACACACCTTTTGAGAGAGACACACATGATTCGGAAATTATTAGAATACTCTATGTGCTTCACTTATATCTTTTGAGTTATATAGTTTTTGCTCTAGTACTTCACTCATATCTTTTAGAGCACAGTGGTGGATTTGTTTTATAGAAACTATTGATCTCTCATGCTTCACTTAGATTATTTTGAGAGTCTTAAATAGCATGGTAATTTGCTTAAATAATCCTAATATGCTAGGTATTCAAGAATAGTAAAAACTTTCTTATGAGTGTGTTGAATACTAAGAGAAGTTTGATGCTTGATGATTGTTTTGAGACATGGAGGTAGTGATATCAAAGTTGTGCTAGTTGAGTAGTTGTGAATTTGAGAAATACTTGTGTTGAAGTTTGCAAGTCCCGTAGCATGCACGTATGGTAAACGTTGTGTAACAAATTTGAAACATGAGGTGTTCTTTGATTGTCCTCCTTATGAGTGGCGGTCGGGGACGGCGATGGTCTTTTCCTACCAATCTATCCCCCTAGGAGCATGCGCGTAGTGCTTGGTTTTGATGACTTGTATATTTTTGCAATAAGTATGTGAGTTCTTTATGACTAATGTTGAGTCCATGGATTATAAGCACTCTCACCTTTCCATCATTGCTAGCCTCTTGATGCAGTGCATTGCCCTTTCTCACATTGAGAGTTGGTGCAAACTTAGCGGTGCATCCAAACCCCGTGATATGATACACTCTTTCACACATAAACCTCCTTATATCTTCCTCAAAACAGCCACCATACCTACCTATTGTGGCATTTCCATAGCCATTCCGAGATATATTGCCATGCAACTTTCCACCATCCCGTTTATCATGACACGTTCATCATTATCATATTGCTTAGCATGATCATGTAGTTGCCATAGTACTTGTGGCAAAGCCACCGTTCATAATTTTTTCATACATGTCACTCTTGGTTTATTTCATATCCCGGTACACCGCCGGAGGCATTCATATAGAGTCATACTTTGTTCTAGTATCGAGTTGTAATCATTGAGTTGTAAATAAATAGAAGTGTGATGATCATAATTTTTCTAGAGCATTGTCCCAAGTGAGGAAAAAAAAGAGAAAGGCCATAAAAAAGAGAAGGCCCAAAAAAATGAGAGAAAAAGAGAGAAGGGACAATGTTACTATCCTTTTACCACACTTGTGCTTCAAAGTAGCACCATAATCTTCATGATAGAGAGTCTCTTGTTTTGTCACTTACAAATACTAGTGGGAATTTTTCATTATAGAACTTGGCTTGTATATTCCAACAATAGGCCTCCTCAAGTGCCCTAGGTCTTCGTGAGCAAGCAAGTTGGATGCACACCCACTTAGTTTCTTTTGTTGAGCTTTCATATATTTATAGCTCTAGTGCATCCGTTGCATGGCAATCCCTACTCCTTGCATTAACATCAATCGATGGGCATCTCCATAGCTCATTGATTAGCCTCGTTGATGTGAGATTTTCTCCTTTTTTGTCTTCTCCACATAACCCCCATCATCATATTCTATTCCACCCATAGTGCTATATCCATGGATCACGCTCATGTATTGGGTGAAGGTTTATAAAGTTTGAGATTACTAAAGTATGAAACAATTGCTTGGCTTGTCATCGGGGTTGTGCAGGATGAGAGCATTCTTGTGTGACGAAAATGGAGCATGACCAAAATATATGATTTTGTAGGGATAAAATTTCTTTGGCCATGTTATTTTGAGAGGACATAATTGCTTAGTTAGTATGCTTGAAGTATTATTATTTTTATGTCAATATTGAACTTTTATCTTGAATCTTTCGTATCTGAATATTCATACCACAATTAAGAAGAATTACATTGAAATTATGCGAAATAGCATTCCACATCAAAAATTCTGTTTTTATCATTTACCTACTCGAGGACGAGCAAGAATTAAGCTTGGGGATGCTTGATACGTCTCCAACGTATCTATAATTTTTTATTGCTTCATGCTATATTATCTTCTCTTTTGGACATTATTGGGCTTTATTATTCACTTTTGTATTATTTTTGGGACTAACCTATTAACCGGAGGCCCAACCCAGAATTGCTATTTTTTCCTATTTCAGAGTTTCGCAGAAAAAGAATATCAAACGGAGTCCCAACGGAATGAAACCTTCGGGAACGTGATTTTCGGAACGAACATGATCCAGGAGACTTGGACCCTACGTCAAGGAAGCTTCCAGGAAGCCACGAGGTAGGGGGGCATGCCTACCCCCCCAGGCGCGCCCTCCACCCTCATGGGCCCCATGTTGCTCCACCGACGCATTCTTCCTCCTATATATACCTACGCACATAAACGATCGACACGGATCCAAAAACCTAATTCCACCGCCGCAACCTTCTGTACCCACGAGATCCCATCTTGGGGCCTGTTCCGGAGCTCCGCCGGAAGGGGCATCGGTCACGGAGGGCTTCTACAACAACATCATAGCCTCTCCGATGAAGTGTGAGTAGTTTACCTCAGACCTTCGGGTCCATAGTTATTAGCTAGATGGCTTCTTCTCTCTTTTTGGATCTCAATACAATGTTCTCCCCTCTCTTGTGGAGATCTATTCGATGTAATCTTCTTTTGCGGTGTGTTTGTTGAGACCTATGAATTGTGGGTTTATGATCAAGTTTATCTATGAACAATATTTGAATCTTCTGAATTCTTTTATGTATGATTGGTTATCTTTGCAAGTCTCTTTGAATTATCAGTTTGGTTTGGCCTACTAGATTGATCTTTCTTGCAATGGGAGAAGTGCTTAGCTTTGGGTTCAATCTTGCGCGTCCTTACCCAGTGTGATGAGGGGCAGCAAGGCACGTATTGTATTGTTGCCATCGAGGATAACAAGATGGGGTTTTTATCATATTTCATGAATTTATCCCTCTACATCATGTCATCTTGCTTAAGGCGTTACTCTGTTCTTATGAACTTAATACTCTAGATGCATGCTGGATAGCGGTCGATGTGTGGAGTAATAGTAGTAGATGCAGGCAGGAGTCGGTCTACTTATCTCGGACGTGATGCCTATATACATGATCATACCTAGATATTCTCATAACTATGCTCAATTCTGTCAATTGCTCAACAGTAATTTGTTCACCCACCATAAAATACTTATGCTCTTGAGAGAAGCCACTAGTGAAACCTATGGCCCCCGGGTCTATCTTCATCATATTAATCTTCCAACACTTGTTATTTCCGTTGCTTTTTACTTTGCTTTTATTTTACTTCGCATCTTTATCATAAAAATACCAAAAATATTAACCTATCATATCTATCAGATCTCACTCTCGTAAGTGACCGTGTAGGGATTGACAACCCCTTATCGTGACCGGGTTGCGAGGATTTATTTGTTTGTGTAGGTGCGAGGGACTGCACGTAGCCTCCTACCGGATTGATACCTTGGTTCTCAAAAGCGAGGGAAATACTTACGCTACTTTTACGCATCACCCTTTCCTCTTCAAGGAAAACCAACGCAGATGATCAAGAGGTAGCAAGAAGGATTTCTCGGCGCCATCACGGGGAGGTCTACGTAAAAGTCAACATACCAAGTACCCATCACAAACCCTTATCTCCCGCATTACATTATTTGCCATTTGCCTCTCGTTTTCCTCTCCCCCACTTCACCCTTGCCGTTTTATTCGCCCTCTCTTTTTCGCTTGCCTCTTTTTCGCTTGCTTCTTGTTTGCTCGTGTGTTGGGTTGCTTGCTTGTCACGATGGCTCAAGATAATACCAAATTATGTGACTTTACCAATACCAACAATAATGATTTCCTTAGCACTCCGATTTCTCCTCTTACCGATACTGAATCTTGTGAAATCAATGCTGCTTTGTTGAAACTTGTCATGAAACCTGTCATACTATAGGCGAGTTATGATATCAACAACAAACGACTTGCTGCACCAACTCCTGAGGCTCAAAACCTCATTCCGCCAATCCGTAAGCACACCTATGCCCCTGACATTGAACCGTCTACCCTTATAAGCGATGAAGCTGTATTCCAAGCCCAAACTGGGATCGACTGGGCAACCATTGACTTCAGCCACTGGGTAGAGATGAGGAGGATGAACCGGTGCAAGATGATCCGCAACCGTCAAGTCAACCTGGTGACGAATCATGAACCGGAGGCCGGTTTAGCGTTCTGCATACCGCAACACTTGCCGAAAAACAATTATCCTTTTGGGCATTAAGACGCCTTGTAATAAGCTAGTTAAAACACTTGGTCTGCTATGCCAGCGCGCATATTTATTTTTCTTGACACCATTAATTCGCCATGCTTAAGACATATGATGCTCATAATCCATAGCGATTTATTCAAGCTGTTCCTGCATACAAGAAGTTGAAAGTGTCCTGGCGGTTTACCATCGGACGGGTCATGATACCCAAATATATATAGCCAGGGTTTATAACCAAGGCTGTAAAAAGATAATCAAATATGAAAATATATGATACCTGTGACATTGAATCACATCATTGGTTGACCAACTTTTGTAGTAAGGGCGATATCCCTAATCATGAGTACCGATAACTCCTTCCATATTGTGCCGGTTTATGATAAAACCGTACCGGGTTGTGATAAACACCGGTTTATCCGTATATAACACTAGCGACTTATAGTCGAAACCAGACCAGGTTAATAAACGCCGGATTATAACTGATCATGTACTGACAACTTGTAGTTGAAAGCCAAGCCGGGTTAATGAACGCCGGTTTATCAAAAACATTATAAATGTCATCAAAAGAGAAACTTGGCAAATAAAAGCATATAAAAACTTGTAGTCGAGGCTTTTCACGGGTTGCCAGGCTCCAAATCGAGGCTTTTCATGGGCTGCCAGGCCACTGAGTTAAACCATTTTGCAAAGCCTTTTAAGATGTACCTCAATCTTTAACCAATCGTCGTTTTAACTTTGACAAGTTCAGGGTCTATGAGATTGACTTGTCAAAAGTTCGGCGGGTCATACCAGGTTTACCTGGACGGAGTGGCTTACTTAAAGAGGAAGGATAACCCGGGGTTTTAGGTGAATACACTTGGCTTCCAAGCTGTGGCTTGATAGCCTATTACAAGTGTAGATTCTTTGTTCATTGCGAAGCAAAGAATCCCCAAGCAATATTTTGAGCTGTGCTCAGTGGGTGCCTATGTTTGAGTTGTTCTTTTGCAACACTCTCTTTGGCTCCTAAGTAATTTGGCCTTGAGCCGATCAAGAGGTGTAGCTATGGTTCGAATACGACCAAGCCCCCAAGTGATTTCCTTGTGGCCTTGCGCCGATCAAAAGGTGTAGCTATGGTTCGAATACGACCAAGCCCCCAAGTGATTTTTATATATGGTTTTATAAGCTGAATCAAGGGGTAAACCGGACGCCGCTTTATAAACAGAAGCCCCCATGTAACCATACATGATGTAAGAAAACAATAGAAACCCCGTTTTAGCTGAGGCTCTGGTTTATTATATTGAACTTAATAGATACATTGTCATAACTATGTACATAAGTAGAGCCTGTGGCTCAAGTATAGTAAGGCCGAAGATGAGCGATATCCACGGCCGGTGAGTCTCCTCCTCTGATTTAAGTGAGTCTTTGTGCTCTCGAACATCAATAAGGTAGTATGACCCGTTATGTAGATTCTTGCTGACTATGAAAGGTCCATCCCAAGGCGGGGATAACTTGTGCATATCGGTCTGATCCTGGATGAGTCGGAGCACCAGATCGCCTTCTTGAAAAGTTCTGGTTCTAACCCGGCAGCTGTGATAACGCCACAGATCTTGCTGATAAATCGCCGAACAGGCTGCTGCAATGTCACACTCCTCATCTAACAGGTCAAGTGTGATGTGTACTACACAACCTTCTTCTTGTAGACGTTGTTGGGCCTCCAAGTGTAGAGGTTTGTAGGACAGTAGCAAATTTCCCTCAAGTGGATGACCTAAGGTTTATCAATCCGTGGGAGGCGTAGGATTAAGATGGTTCTCTCAAGCAACCCTGCAACCAAATAACAAAGAGTCTCTTGTGTCCCCAACACACCCAATACAATGGTAAATTGTATAGGTGCACTATTTCGGCGAAGAGATGGTGATACAAGTGCAATATGGATAGTAGAAATAGGTTTTTGTAATCTGAAAATATAAAAATAGCAAGGTAGCAAGCGATAAAAGTGAGCACAAATGGTATTGCAATGCGTTGAAACAAGGCCTAGGGTTCATACTTTCACTAGTGCAAGTTCTCTCAACAATAATAACATAATTGGATCACATAAATATCCATCAACATGCGAGAGTCACTCCAAAGTCACTAATAGCAGAGAACAAACGAAGAGATTATGGTAGGGTACGAAACCACCTCAAAGTTATTCTTTCCAATCAATCCGTTGGGCTATTCCTATAAGTGTCACAAACAGCCCTAGAGTTTGTACTAGAATAATACCTTAAGACACATCAACCAAAACCCTAATGTCACCTAGATACTCCAATGTCATCTCAAGTATCCGTGGGTATGATTATACGATATGCATCACACAATCTCAGATTGATCTATTCAACCAACACATAGAACCTCAAAGAGTGCCCCAAAGTTTCTACCGGAGAATCAGGACGAAAACGTGTGCCAACCCCCATGCATAAGTTCATGGGCGGAACCCGCAAGTTGATCACCAAAACATACATCAAGTGAGTCACATGATATCCCATTGTGACCACAGATACGCACGGCAAGACATACATCTAGTGTTCTCAAATCATTAAAGACTCAATCCGATAAGATAACTTCAAAGGGGAAACTCAATCCATTACAAGAGAGTAGAGGGGGAGAAGAAACATAAAATCCAACTATAATAGCAAAGCTCGCGATACATCAAGATCGTGCCAAATCAAGAACACGAGAGAGAGAGAGAGAGAGATCAAACACATAGCTCTTGGTACATACCCTCAGCCCGAGGGTGAACTACTCCCTCCTCGTCATGGAGAGCGTCGGGATGATGAAGATGGCCACGGTGAGGATCCCCCCAAGCAGGTGCCTAATAGGGTCCCAATTGGTTTTGGTGGCTACGGAGGCTTGCGGCGGAACTCCCGATCTATTCTGTTCCTCAAGTTTTTAGGGTATATGGGAATATATAGGTGAAAGAAGTACGTCAGGAAGCCACGAGGGCCCACGAGGGTGGAGGGCGCGCCTGCCTCGTGGCTCCTCGCTTTCTTTCCCCGACGTGCACTCCAAGTCTATCGGGTAGCTTTTCTTCCAAAAATAACTTCTCGAGAAGGTTTCATTCCGTTCGACTCCGTTTGATATTCCTTTTCTTCAAACATCAAACAAGGGAAAAACAGAATCGGCACTAAGCTCGGGTCAATAGGTTAGTCCCAAAAATAATATAAAAGTGTTTAATAAAGCCCACAAACATCCAAAACAGATAATATAATAGCATGGAACAATCAAAATTATAGATACGTTGGAGACGTATCAGCATCCCCAAGCTTAATTCCTGCTCGTCCTCGAGTAGGTAAATGATAAAAACAGAATTTTTGATGTGGAATGCTACCTAACATATTTATCAATGTAATCTCCTTTATTGTGGAAAGAATATTCAGATCCATAAGATTCAGGATAAAAGTTTAATATTGACATGAAAACAATAATACTTCAAGCATACTAACTAAGCAATTATGTCTTGTCAAAATAACATGGCCAAAGCAAGCTATCCCTACAAAATCATATAGTCTGGCTATGCTCTATCTTCATCACACAAAATATCTAAATCATGCACAACCCCGATGACAAGCCAATCAATTGTTTCATACTTTTGATGTTCTCAAACCTTTTTCAATCTTCAAGCAATACATGAGCGTGAGCCATGGACATAGCACTATATGTGGAATAGAATGGTGGTTGTGGAGAAGACAAAAACGGAGAAGATAGTCTCACATCAACTAGGCTTATCAACGGGCTATGGAGATGCCCATTAATAGATATCAATGTGAGTGAGTAGGGATTGCCATGCAACGGATGCACTAGAGCTATAAGTATATGAAAGCTCAACAAAAGAAACTAAGTGGGTATGCATCGAACTCGCTTGCTCACGAAGACCTAGGGCATTTTGAGGAAGCCCATCATTGGAATATACAAGCCAAGTTCTATAATGTAAAATTCCCACTAGTATATGAGAGTGACAACATAGGAGACTCTTTATCATGAAGATCATGGTGCTACTTTGAAGCACAAGTGTGGTAAAAGGATAGTAGCATTGCCCCTTCTCTCTTTTTCTCTCATTTTTTTCATTTTTTTATTTGGACCTTTTCTCTTTTTTTACGACCTCTTTTTTTTAGTCCAGAGTCTCATCCCGACTTGTGGGGGAATCATAATCTCCTTCATCCTTTCCTCACTTGGGACAATGCTCTAAAAATGATGATCATCACACTTTTATTTACTTACAACTCAAGAATTACAACTCAATACTTAGAACAAGATATGACTCTATATGAATGCCTCTGGCGGTGTACCGGGATGTGCAATGACTCATGAGTGACATGTATGAAAGAATTATGAACGGTGGCTTTTCCACAAATACAATGTCAACTACATGATCATGCAAATAAATATGACAATGATGGAGCGTGTCATAATAAACGGAACGGTGGTAAGTTGCATGGCAATATATCTCGAAATGGCTATGGAAATGCCATGATAGGTAGGTATGGTGGCTGTTTTGAGGAAGATATATGGTGGGTGTATGATACCGGCTAAAGGTGCGCGATATTAGAGAGGCTAGCAATGGTGGAAGGAAGAAAGTGCGTATGATCCATGGACTCAACATTAGTCATAAAGAACTCATATACTTATTGCAAAAATATACAAGTTATCAAAGCAAAGTATTACGCGCATGCTCCTAGGGGATAGATTGGTAGGAAAAGACCATCGCTCGTCCCCGACCACCACTCATAAGGAAGACAATCAATAAATAAATCATGCTCCGACTTCATCACATAATGGTTCACCATACGTGCATGCTATGGGAATCACAAACTTTAGAACAAGTATCTCTCAAATTCACAACTACTCCAGTAGCATGACTCTAATATTACCATCTTCATATCTCAAAACAATTATAAGGAATCAAACTTCTCATAGTATTCAATGCACTTTATATGAAAGTTTTTATTATATCCCTCTTGGATGCCCATCATATTAGGACTAAATTCATAACCAAAGAAAATTAACATGCTATTTAGGACTCTCAAAATAATATAAGTGAAGCATGCGAGTTCATCTATTTCTTAAAAATAAAACTACCACCATGCTCTAAAAGTTATAAGTGAAGCACTAGAGCAAACGATAAACTACTCCGAAAGATATAAGTGAAGATCAATGAGTAGTCGAATAATGATGCAACTATGTGAAGATTCTCCCATTTTAAGAATTTCAGATCTTGATACTTTATTCAAACAGCAAGCAAAGCTAAAGAAAATAAAATGATGCTCCAAGCAAAACACATATCATGTGGTGAATAAAAATATAGCTCCAAGTAAAGTTACCAATGAACGAAGGCGAAAGAGGGGATGCCTTCCGGGGAATCCCCAAGCTTAGGCTCTTGGTTATCCTTGAATATTACCTTGGGGTGCCTTGGGCATCCCCAAGATTAGGCTCTTGCCGCTCCTTATTCCATAGTCCATCGAATCTTTACCCAAAACTTGAAAACTTCACAACACAAAACTTAACAGAAAAATCGTAAGTCTGCTAGCTTAAAGAAAACAAAACACCACTTCAAGGTACTGTAATGAACTCGTTCTTTATTTATATTTGTGTTAAAACTACTGTATTCCAACTTCTCTATGGTTTATAAACTATTTTACTAGCCATAGATTCATCAAAATAAGCAAACAACACAGTGAAAACAGAATCTGTCAAGAACAGAACAGTCTGTAGTAATATGTATCAAACGTAAACTTCTGTAACTACAAAAATTCTAAAATAAATTGGTGGACCTGAGGAATTTGTCTAGTAATCATCTGCAAAAATAATCAACTAAATAGCACTCTCCAGTAAAAAGTTTTAGCTAATCTCGTGAGCGCTAAAGTTTCTGTTTTTTACAGCAAGATCATAAAGACTTCACCCAAGTCTTCCCCAAGGTTCTACTTGGCACAAACACTAACTAAAACATAAAACCACATCTAAACAGAATCTAGATGGATTATTTATTCCTAAACAGAACCAAAAAGCAAGAAACAAAAATAAAATTGGGTTGCCTCCCAACAAGCGCTAACGTTTAACGCCCCTAGCTAGGCATGATGATTTCAATGATGCTCACATAAAAGATAAAAATTGAAACATAAAGAGAGCATCATGAAGAATATGACTAGCACATTTAAGTCTAACCCACTTCCTATGCATAGGGATTTTGTGATCAAACAACTTATGGGAACAATAATCAACTTGCATAGGAAGGTAAAACAAGCATAACTTCAAAACTTTAAGCACATAGAGAGGAAACTTGATATTATTGCAATTCCTACAAGCATATGTTCCTCCCTCATAATAGTTTTCAGTAGCATCATGAATGAATTCAACAATATAACCAGCACCTAAAGCATTCTTTTCATGATCTACAAGCATAGAAAATTTACTACTCTCCACACAAGCAAAATTCTTCTCATTCGGAATAGTGGGAGTATCATAAGAGACTTGAATACTATAAATTGTTTCCACATTAAAAGAGTAATGTTCAGAAAAATGGTAGTCATAATCATGACAAGTTTTATAAATATAATCATCACTACTTTTTATAGCATAAGTTTCATCACAATAATCATCATAAGTAGCAACTTTGTTCTCATCATAATCAATTGAAACCTCTTTCGAAATAGTGGATACATCACTAAATAAAGTCATGACCTCTCCAAATCCACTTTCATAAATATTATAAGATTCAACATCCTCCAAAATAGTGGGATAATTACTTCCTAAAGTTGACACTCTTCCAAACCCACTTTCATCAATATAATCATCATAAGTAGGAGGCATGCTATCATCATAACAAATTTGCATATCAAAACTTGGGAGACTAAAAATATCATCTTCATTAAGCATAGCATCCCCAAGCTTGGGACAAACATTAATTGCAGAAAATATATTCTCAAAAACATCATCTTCATTAAACATAGCATCCCCAAGCTTGGGCCTTTTCATATCATAGGCATAATCACTCTCATCATTAATAGTATGGATAACACCAATAGTATAGCAATTATCATATTCTTCCAAGAAAGTGCCAAAAAGATTTTCAAGATCATAAGAAGTATCATTATCTTCCCAATCATAATCATCACAACAAGCAATAGGCATAACGAGATCATCATCAAGTGCATCATCTTCCACAATTATTTTTGATTCATTTTCATGAGGCACAACAATGATAGGAGCAACATTATTTGGGAGAGATATCTTTTTACCTCTCTTACTTTTCCTTTTCTTCTTCTTCACCACATCATGTGTGGGTTCAATCCTCTTTTTGGAGCTCCTTATTAATGAGATTGGTTGAATAGAAGGCTCCTCCTCGTTACCTGATTCATCATAAGAAATAATAGGAGGATATTGGGAAGTCTCTTCCCTTTCATTAGTATTCTCTTCATCTTGTATTTGTTTTGTTTTCTTTATGTAATTGGCAATATAAGGATTTTCAATGCAATTCACCGCACAATACATATAAATTTCCTCTAGATCAAAATCAAGAAATCTATCAAGATTAAACTTTGGAATACCCTCAGTTATACGTTTCATTTCCTCATACCCCAAAGGAAGACTAAGCTCTTTATGATGCTCAAGGGTAATCAAATTATCACAATTTTTGGATACGATTCGGTCATGAAACAATTTGCATTGGAGATTTAAATGACCATGTTCATTGCAAAGTTCACAAGGGGCACGAAAAATATTGAATTATTCAGCACAAACATCAAGACTTTCTTGCAATAATTTAGTTTCTAAATACTTATGCCTCTTGCAATATCTATCTTCCCTATTTGGTGTATACTTGCAAACCCAATGCACTCCACAAAAATTGACATGTTTATAGGAGACATTTTCATCGTGACTAGTGCAATCATCATTAGTACTATGGATATTCAAGGAGTTCATACTAACAACATTGCAATCATGCTAATCATTCAAAGATTTAGTGCCAAACATTTTAATACATTCTTCTTCTAACACTTTGGCACAATTTTCCTTTCCATCATACTCACGAAAGATATTAAAAAGATGAAGCGTATGAGATAAACTCAATTCCATTTTTTTGTAGTTTTCTTTTATAAACTAAACTAGTGATAAAACAAGAAACAAAAAGAATCGATTGCAAGATCTGAAGATATACCTTCAAGAACTCACCTCCCTGGCAACAACGCCAGAAAAGAGCTTAGTTGACGGGGTGTGAGTGCCTCTTACCTAGCCTCCCCGGCAACGGTGCCAGAAAAGAGCTTGATGTCTACTACACAACATTCTTCTTGTAGACGTTGTTGGGCCTCCAAGTGTAGAGGTTTGTAGGACAGTAGAAAATTTCCCTCAACTGGATGACCTAAGGTTTATCAATCCGTGGGAGGCGTAGGATGAAGATGGTCTCTCTCAAGCAACCCTGCAACCAAATAACAAAGAGTCTCTTGTGTCCCCAACACACCCAATACAATGGTAAATTGTATAGGTGCACTAGTTCGGCGAAGAGATGGTGATACAAGTGCAATATGGATGGTAGATATAGGTTTTTGTAATCTGAAAATATAAAAACAGCAAGGTAGCAAGCGATAAACGGTATTGCAATGCGTTGAAACAAGGCCTAGGGTTCATACTTTCACTAGTGCAAGTTCTCTCAACAATAATAACATAACTGGATCACAGAACTATCCCTCAACATGAAACAAAGAGTCACTCCAAAGTCACTAATAGCGGAGAACAAACGAAGAGATTATGGTAGGGCGAAACCACCTCAAAGTTATTCTTTCCAATCAATCCGTTGGGTTATTCCTATGAGTGTCACAAACAGCCCTAGAGTTCGTACTAGAATAACACCTTAAGACACAAATCAACCAAAACCCTAATGTCACCTAGATACTGCAATGTCACCTCAAGTATCCGTGGGTATGATTATACGATATGCACCACACAATCTCAGATTCATCTATTCAACCAACACATAGAACCTCAAAGAGTGCCCCAAAGTTTCTACCAGAGAATCATGACGAAAACATGTGCCAACCCCCATGCATAAGTTCATGGGCGGAACCCGCAAGTTGATCACCAAAACATACATCAAGTGAGTCACATGATATCCCATTGTGACCACGTATACGCACGCAAGAAGACATACATCTAGTGTTCTCAAATCATTAAAGACTCAATCCGATAAGATAACTTCAAAGGGGAAACTCAATCCATTACAAGAGAGTAGAGGGGAGAAGAAACATAAGATCCAACTATAATAGCAAAGCTTCGCGATACATCAAGATCGTGCCAAATCAGAACGCATACGAGAGAGAGATCAAACACATAGCTCTCGGTACATACCCTCAGCCCCGAGGGTGAACTACTCCCTCCTCGTCATGGAGAGCGCCGGGATGATGAAGATGGCCACGGTGAGGGATCCCCTCTCGGCAGGTGCCGGAACAGGTCCCGATTGGTTTTGGTGGCTCTGAGAGGCTTGCGGCGGAACTCCCGATCTATTCTGTTCTCCGGAGTTTTTAGGGTATATGGGAATATATAGGTGAAAGAAGTACGTCAGGGGAGCCACGAGGGGCCCACGAGGGTGGAGGGCGCGCCCCCTGCCTCGTGGCTCCCTCGCTTCTTTCCTGACGTGCACTCCAAGTCTATTGGGTAGCTTTTCTTCCAAAATAACTTCTCCAGAAGGTTTCATTCCGTTTCGACTCCGTTTGATATTCCTTTTCTTCAAAACACTAAAACAAGGGGGAAAACAGGAATTGGCACTGGGCTCTGGGTCAATAGGTTAGTCCCAAAAATAATATAAAAGTGTTTAATAAAGCCCACAAACATCCAAAATAGATAATATAATAGCATGGAACATTAAAAAATTATAGATATGTTGGAGACATATCAAAGTGCTTCCTGTCGCGCCTTCTCATTATCAGCTTCGACATAAGCCGCCACACGAGGCGAGTTATGACGGATGTCACTAGGGAGAACCGCCTCTGCTCTGAAACCATGAAAAAGGTGTGTAACCCGTAGATATGTTGGGTGTGGTATTGATGCTCCATAATACAGAAGGTAACTCCTCCACCCAACAACCCGGCGTCCGTTGCAAAGGAACCATAAGCCAGGGCTTGATGCCTCTCAAGATCTCTTGATTAGCTCTCTCCGCTTGACCATTAGACTAGGGGTGAGCCACTGATGATACGTCAAGCCGGATGTGCTCACGTTGACAGAACTCCTTCATAGCACCTTTGGACAGATTGGTACCGTTATCAGTTATAATGCTGTGTGGAAAGCCGAACCGGAAAATCACCTTTTTGATGAATTGAACCGCCGTAGCTGCATCACAGTTACTACTGGCTCTGCCTCCACCCACTTAGTGAACTTATCAACTGCTACCAAAAGGTGGGTCTTCTTTTCCTTGGATCTCTTAAAGGGCCCAACCATATCCAGCCCCCAAGTGGCAAACGGCCAAGTGATTGGAATCATCCTCAATTCCTGGGCCGGAACATGAGCTCGGCGGAAAAAAATCTGACAACCGTCGCACTTTTTCACCAAGTCTTCTGCATCAGCATGAGCCGTCAGCCAATAGAAGCCATGACGAAAGGCTTTAGCTACCAGGGACTTTGAACCGGCGTGGTGACCACAATCTCCTTCGTGGATCTCACGCAAAATGTCACGGCCTTCTTCAAGAGACACGCAACGTTGAAACGCCCCTGTCACACTACAATGAGGTAATTCTCATTTGATAATAGTCATGGACTTGGACCGCCGAATTATCTGCCTGGCCAAGGTTTCATCCTCCGGTAACTCGCCCCGGTTCATATACGCCAAATATGGGACCGTCCAATCTGGAATGAGATGAAGTGCTGCCACCAATTGAGCCTCCGGATCAGGAACAGCCAGATCCTCCTCTGTGGGGAGTTTAACCAACAGATTATGCAGCACATCCAGAAAGACGTTGGGTGGAACCGGTTTACGCTGGGAACCCAAACGGCTTAAAGCATCCGCCGCTTCATTCTTCCGCCGGTCCACATGATCAACCTAATAGCCTTTGAAGTGACCTGCAACAATATCTACTTCTCGACGATATGCTGCCATGAGCGGATCCTTGGAATCCCAAGTACCAGAAACGTGTTGAGCCACTAGATCCGAGTCACCGAAGCACTTAAACCGGCTCAAATTCATCTCCTTAGCCATCCGAAGACCTTGGAGTAAAGCCTCATATTCAGCTGCATTGTTAGTGCAAGGGAACATTAAACAGAGAACATAACAAAACTTATCATATCGTGGGGAAGTTAGCACGACTCCAGCCCCCGAGCCCTCCAATTGCCTGGACCCATCGAAATGAATAGTCCAATAGGTATGATCCGGCTTTTCTTCTGGCGCCTGTAATTTTGTCCAGTCATTGATGAAATCCACAAGCGCCTGAGATTTGATCGCCGTCCGGGGCATATATTTTAACCCGTGAGGCCCAAGCTCAATAGCCCACTTGGCAACCCGACCAGTTGCTTCCCTATTCTGGATTATATCCCCCAAAGGAGCAGAACTGACCACAGTGATGGGATGGCCCTGGAAATATTGCTTAAGCTTCCGGCTCGCCATGAAAACTCCGTACACCAGCTTCTGCCAATGTGGATACCTCTGCTTGGACTCAATAAGTACTTCACTGATATAATAAATCGACCGTTGAACCGGATACTCCTTTCCTGCCTCCTTACACTAAACCACAAGAGCCACGCTAACAGCCCGAGCATTAGCAGCCACATATAACAACAAGGGCTCTTTATCAACAGGAGCAGCAAGGACCGGCGGTTCGGCCAGTTGCCGCTTTAAGTCCTCAAACGCTTCATTGGCGGCGTACCTCCGCATTTAAGTCGTCCGTCTTCTTCAAAGATTCGATATAAAGGGATTGCCTTCTCCCCAAGGCGACTGATAAACCGGCTCAAGGCTGCAATCCGGCATGCCATGCGTTGAACATCATTGATACACTTCGGTTTAGCCAAAGAAATTATAGCCTTGATTTTCTCCGGATTAGCTTCAATGCCCCTGTTAGACACCAGAAAGCCCAAAAGCTTGCCTGCTGGTACACCAAAAACACACTTGGCCGGATTAAGCATCATTTTATAACCCCAGAGGTTATCGAAGGTCTCCTTCAAGTCATCTATCAATGTCTCCTCCTTTCTGGATTTTACCACAATATCATCCACATAAGCATGAACATTGCAGCCAATCTGATTATGAAGACAATTCTACAGATAGCGCTGGTAAGTCGCCTGGGCACTCTTGAGCCCAAAAGGCATAGACACATAGCAGAAGGCTCCAAAGGGAGTTATGAAAGCTGTCTTCTCCTGGTCCTTAACTGCCATTTTGATCTGATGGTAACTAGAATAAGCATCCAGAAAACTCAAACGCTCGTGACCCGCCGTAGCATCAATTATTTGATCAATACGAGGGAGAGCAAAAGGATCCGCTGGACAAGCTTTGTTTAAATCTGTGTAGTCCACACACATACGCCAAGTGCCGTTCTTCTTAAGTACCAGCACCAGATTAGCCAACCACTCAGGATGAAATACTTCAATGATAAATCCAGCTGCCAAAAGCCTGGCTACCTCCTCGCCAATGGCCTTGCGTCTTTCTTCGTTGAACCGGCGAAGAAACTGCTTGAACGGTTTAAACTTGGGATCAACATTAAGAGTGTGCTCAGCGAGTTCTCTAAGTACACCTGACATGTCAGAAGGCTTCCACGCAAAGATGTCCCAATTCTCATGGATGAAATCGATGAGCGCGCTTTCCTATTTCGGATCCAAGTTAGCGCCGATGCTAAACTGCTTGGATGAATCGCCAGGAACAAAATCAACCAGCTTAGTCTCATCAGCCGATTTAAACTTCAAGGCCGGATCATGCTCTGTAGTTGGCTTTTTCAAAGAAGTCATATCCGTCGGATCAACATTGTCCTTGTAGAACTTCAACTCCTCTGTTGCACAAACCGACTCAGCATATGCCGCATCACCTTCTTCACATTCCAAAGCGATCTTACAACTCCCATGAACCGTGATGGTCCCTTTATGACCCGACATCTTAAGCTGCAGATAGACATAACAGGGCCTTGCCATGAACTTAGCATAAGCCGGCCATCCAAACAGGGCATGATATGGGATCTTGATTTTCACCACTTCAAAAGTCAATGTCTCTGATCTTGAATCATGCTCATCTCCAAAAGCAACCTCCAGAGCTATCTTACCAACTGGATACGCCGATTTACCAGGCACCACGCCATGGAAGACCGTGTTGGACGGTTTAAGATTTTTATCTGTTAATCCCATGCGACGGAAGGTTTCATAATAAAGGATATTGATACTATTCTCCCCATCCATGAGTACCTTGGTGAACTTATAACCTGCAACCTGAGGTGCCACCACCAATGCCAGATGACCCGGATTATCGACCCGAGGCGGATGATCCTCTCGACTCCACACAATGGGCTGTTTTAGACCAACAAGAAGTAACGGGCACCGCCGTTCAACGGAGTTCACTGCCCTTTTATGAAGGTTCCGATCGCGCTTGCACAGGCTTATGGTGAAGAGATGGTACTGCCCACTATTCAACTGCTTCGGGTTGCTCTGGTAACCCGGCACGTTGTTGCCGCCGACTTCGATGATTATAACCACCTTGGTTGCCACGATTGCCTTGATTGCCATGTCCGTTTCGATTACCGTGAAAACTCGAACCGAATCGCCTCCACCGTAACCCGGCCCATGAGATCCGGGGCCTGAACCGCCGCCCAGTCCATGATCATACCGAAAAAATCTGAATTTTTGAACTCCCGCATAATATAACAATCCTTCCAGAGGTGCGTGGCCGGTTTATCCTGTGACCCGTGCTTTGGGCAATGCTGGTTTAATAGGTGAGACAAGCGCTCCGGATTGGGACTTGGTCCTCCACCACGCGGGGGCGGTTTACCCTTACGACGCTGGCGTTATCCTGCGCGTTGGTGTTAGCCATAAAATCTAAACTGTTATCCGCTTTACGCTTACCGCTATTTCCATGACCCGCCGGGTTATGCTGCTGCCCCTTGGTGCTGCCGCTCTTCTTTCCCTTGCCTGTCTTGTCATCGTCAGACTCGGGGTCCTTGGTACTATCAGAGTCGGCATACTTCACCAAAGCTGCCATAAGTGTTCCCATGTCATTGCAATGACGTTTGAGCCGTCCCAACTTCAACTTTAGAGGTGCAAACCGGCAATTGCCTTCCAACGTTAAAACCGGCCAGTATCGGCGTTGATGCGATGCGATGAATGCAAAATCTCAAACCCGACGCACCCAATGGGTTGTAGACTCTCCTTCCTCCCGGACACAGCAACTAAGTCCACAATTGACATGCGCCGCTTGCATGTATCCTTGAAATTGGATAAACGGGCCCTTAACTCGGCCCATGACCCAATGGAGTTAGTGGCGATTTTTCAACCATGTGCAAGCTGTTCCTCCAACATCATGGTGAAGTATTTAGCACACGCCACATCGTCCACATCCAAAGATCTCCATTGCCATCTCATAGCTTTCAACCCATGACTCGGGGATAAATCGGCGGTGTAATTCTAAGACTTTACGTGGGCCTTTGAATTCCTTGGCGACCATACGTTCTTGACGGACGAGACACAACACCCCCAACAAACTTGTAACGCCCCGAGACCGACGCTTCAGAAGCCTTCAATGTTCTTCGTTGCCGTCGTGTGTTTTATTTTGTTTGTTGCATCTCATCATGGCATCATCCGCATTGCACGCAGACTCGTTGTCGTCATTGTTTTTAAAACTTGCATCAGCTCATAGTTGCTGCGTTACCCCTTGCTTTTGTTGACCGTTCCAAGACCAACCTTATTCTTTGTTTTTCCCTCTTGCCTAAATCGGAGTCTCCCGGTAAAGTGCACAGACCCCCTTGCTTGCTCGTCCGAAACTTCCCCGAACCCGACCCGGGCAGTCATCACCGTTGGATCCGGATCATCACTAACATCTATAAAATATCTCCGCTTTCTTTATTCGGACTCTACCTATTTATTTCTCAATCATTCAATTACGATCGGAGGAACCAAATCCCCTAACCTAAATCCATCTGCTATAAATGATGACCCAACCCTAAATTTGAGGAGACCTATCCCATCCTCTCAGCCGCCGCCGCCACTCCACGAAATCCCCCTCGGGATCCATCCCCAGCCAGCCAGCCTCTCTCTTCCCCTCATTTTCAGCATCAGACCAACCAGAGCCGCGCCCGATCCAGATCCTCTCCCGCCTCCGACCACCTCCCTGAATTTGCGCCGCCGACCAACCACAACCGCCACCTCCTCTGCTCCCAAGGCCCTGAGCTCCTCCTCTCGATCCAGAGCCCGAGCGCTCGATCCCCTCATCCACGAGCTCGATCAGGAGAGGTGCTCCCGATCATGCAAGCCTCCTCCTCGTCCAGGACCACCTCACCTCGCGGAGTCCAGCCGCCGGACCAGCAGCGCCGCCCCGGCGCACCTTGACGCCGAGCACCAGCAGGAACTGCTCGCCGCCCCTGCTCCTCTTCTTCCCTTCCTTTTCCTCTAGCTCCTCTCTCTTTCTCTTATCTGTCTCACATCTCCCCCGTGCACAGGAACACCATGGCCGCCGCCCGTTCTAGCTTCGTCTCGAGCGCCACCAGCAGCAGCTTCAGGCCGTCGCCCCAGTCGTTCTGCAGGTCGCCGTGCCCTGCCATCTCCGTTTCTCTCTTCTTCCTTTCCCTATTTTTCCCTCTGATTGCTTTGTCTTTTTTCTTCAGACAACACCACCATGGCCGCCCGAACCTGAAGCTTCGTCGCTACCTCGTTCCACGCCCCGCCTCCGGCTAGATTGGACGTCCCCCGCCCGGATCCACCGCATGCATACTGCCGTCGGACCAGATCCTCGCGCCTCTCTTTCTATTTCCTTCTTCCCCCAGTTCTTCTCGCTTCCTTACCTCGCGGCCTCTCTGTTTCTTCAGACGAACAGGAGCTCCAGGAGTCCATGGACGCCCGAACCACCTAGGCCTCGAAGCTCCAGCACCGCATCTCGTCGCGTGGCCGTCCATGCTCGCGCCAGCCAGATCCGGAGGGCCGCCGCCCTCGCCGTTCCCGCCGGTCTCTGCCGCCGATGCCTCTGCTCCCCGCCTCTGCATCGCGCTGCATCGAGCAGTGCTCGACCTGGCAGCACCCGTTGACCGCGCCCCCTCCACCTCGTTCGATCCAGCCTGCCAGCAGCCATCTCCACCGACCGGGCCTAGGCCCATGGTGAGCCTCCAGCGCCCCTGCTCCTGTTGGCCAGCCAGTTTTGGCCCATGTCATGTTTTTTCCCGTTCTGCGAATTTGTCCATGTATCCAGTAACTGCATATTTCCAGATTGCACCCTCATGTTCATGCATTTAATATCTCACAAACCGTGCATCGGGTTAAAATGTTTTAAATAGGTAAAATGCTTAGAATTTCATCTAGTTTCATAATATGCTACTTTCATCTATGTTAAAAATCTTTAAACTTGCTGTTTGCATTAATTTGTATAAATGCCATGTTAAAATGATTTATTTCATAACTAAATAACCGTAGCTCGGATTTAAATAAACTTTATATGTAAATGGGGTAGAAAAATGCATAGATTAACATGCTAGCATTACTTTGCATGTTTACCAACTCTAAAATATGCTTTAGGGCAGAACAGTACCAAATCCAAGATATGCATATGAGGATTTTAGGAATTGTTGTTTGTTGTTTAGGCCTTATTTAAAGTTGCCTAAATAGTTAGTTTAATTATGCTTCACCTCTTGCCATGTTTAACAACATTTAATATTGTTGGGTACATAGCAGAGAGAACTAAATATTTGATGTGGTGTTCGTCGATATGCAACTCGTTGCATATTGAGCTCCACTTAACTTGTAGTATTGTTTGTTGCACTTTGCCATGCCATGCTCTTTAAACGGACATGCATCATACTTGTTTGTGCATCATGCCATGTTTATGCTTGTGCATTTACCATGTTGTTTGTTTCTTTCCGGTGTTGCTTTTTAGTTCCGGTAATGTTGCGATTGTGAGGATTCGTTCGACTACTCCCGTTCGTTCTTCTTCATGGACTCGTTCTTCTTCCTAGCGGGATTTCAGGCAAGATGGCCGTCACCTTGGATCTCACTACTATCATTGCTATGCTAGTTTGCTTCGTTCTATCGCTATGCTGCGTTACCTACCACTTGTTGCTCAAGCCTCCCAAATTGCCATGAAACTCTAACCTTTGTCACCCATCCTAGCAAACCGTTGTTTGGCTATGTTACCGCTTTTGCCCAACCCCTCTTATAGAGTTGCTAGTTGCAAGTGAAGATGAAGATTGCTCCATGTTGGACTATGTTCATGTTGGGATATCACAATATCTCTTATATTATTAATGCATCTATATACTTGGTAAAGGGTGGAAGGCTCGGCCTTATGCACGTGTTTTGTTCCACTCTTGCCGCCTCTAGTTTCCGTCATATCGGTATTATGTTCCGGATTTTGTGTCCCTAAGGCGGTTGGGTGATTTATGGGACCCTCTTGACGATTAGCTTTGAATAAAACTCCTCCAAAGAAGGCCCAACCTTGGTTTTACCATTTGCCTACCTACCACCATATACCTTTCCCTTGGGTTCTGCAGACTCAAGGGTCATCTTTATTTTAGCCCCTCGGGCCAAGGTTCTCCGAGTGCCGGTCAAAAGCAGCAGATCATGAGCCACCTCGTGGGAAACTTGAGGGTTGGTTTTACTTTCGTAGGATGTCTCATCCGGATGTGCTCGAGAACGAGATATGTGCGGCTCTATCGGGATTTGTCGGCACATTCGCGGCTTTCTTCGGTCTTGTTTTACCATTGTCAAAATGTCTTGTAAACGGGATTAGAGACCGATCGGGTCTTCCCGGAGAAGGAATATCCTTCCTTGATCGCGAGAGATTATCATGGGCTAAGTTGGGACACCCCTGCAGGTTTGAACTTTCGAAAGCCGTGCATGATTTATGTGGCGTATGGGAATTTGTTAATGTCCGATTGTAGTAAACTTGAAGTAAACTCTTCTAAAATACAACAACTGCAGCGTGAACCGTGAGTGTCTCTTTTCAGGGTTGTTCGAGAGGAGAACACGGTTTCTGGGTTATGTTTGACGTAAGTAGGAGTTCAGGATCACTTCTTGATCATTACTAGTTGACGACCGATTTCTAAGCTTCTCTCCTCGCTCTTGTTTCGTAAATTAGCCACCATACATTGCTTAGCCGCTACTGCAACCTCACCACTTTACCCCTTCCTTTCCCTTTAAGCTTTGCTAGTCTTGATACCCATGGTAATGGGATTGCTGAGTCCTCGTGGCTCACAGATTACTACACCAACGATTGGCAGTGCGAGTTATGCGATGATCTTGACGCAAGAGCGATGTTACTTGTTCCGGAGTTCTTCTTGCTTCTTCTTCGATCGGGGATAGGTTCGGTCGGCACTGGGCTAGCGTGGTGGATGTCGCTTTGAGTTTACATTTATGTTTCATCCGTAGTCGGATGTTGATCTTGTATACGATGTATTGTTGTATTCATGTGACATTGTATGTCTTGGTTGTATCCCCACTATTATGTAATGTTGATGTAATGATATGCACCTTGCAAAAGCGTCTTCAAGATGCGCTTCTAGCCTTGGTGGGACCTTCGAGTTCCTTTAGGATAGGGCCACATCTTGGGCGTGACTCGGGGGATAAATCGGCGGTGTAATTCGGCACTTTATGTGGGCCTTTGAATTCCTTGGGCAGCCATACGTTGCGCAGCGCCGGGACGAGACACGACACCCCCAACAAACTGGAGGTGACCCCTGGTTCCATCGAAGTTGTTGGACGAACCGGAGTAAGCTGGCGAGCTTCGTGTTGTGCTGCTAACTCGGCCTCTCGACGTGCCCTGGCACGATCCACCACATCCTGAGCATCACCATCGCCGCCTGCCAGGCCCTGACCACGAGGCGGATTACGATACCGCAGCATCACCGGACATGGCTTCATCCATATGTCTGCCAGAATTCCGGCCAGCGAGGTGTAGAATGAATCCTTTCACGACTGTATGAATAAGCCTGCTGCTGAGTCAAGGCTGTCTGAAGGAGCTCTCTGGCCCGCCACGTCTTCACCGCTACAGGGGACTCACCGTCGACTGGGAGGGCCGCTAATCATGAAGCGGCTCCGATTATGTTATCCAAAGGGTTGGAGTAATGACCCGGAGGCGTCGGCACGTGTTGGGGCAGGTTATTCTGAGGTGGCGGATCCATTGCGTGCAGCTGAACCAGCGTCCCCATTCCAGGTGCTTCGACCTGGTTTACCACTGGCTGGTTGCTGGTTCCTGCTCCTGGCGTGTTGAAGAGATTTCTGGCTTCGTAAACCAGAGGCAGGTGAGATCGGTACCTTCTCCTCATTACGTCATTTGACGCGTTCTGATCCAACATAAGCCGATAAGACTATGCATCTAACTCGGCTCGCCTTTGCCGTCATCTGGCGTTTTCGGCCAGTCCACCTTCGCTTGTGCTATCGATCCTTCACCTTCGCCCATACGCATTGTCTTTGGTCCGGTCCCGATTCACGGGCGACTTCACCGCTTCTTGATGCCAAGGTGTCGAATAAATTGGACAAAACTGAACCGTGGCGGCGTAGGGCCTCCTACCCATTTACCGTCACCGGCCAACCGGAGATCATCGGCGGTCGAAGATTGCGGCCCGATCGTACCGCCATGAAGATCGCAACTCGGCTTGGCGGATCAAAGGGGTCCGAAATAGTGTCGCCATCGGAGCATCCCCTGAACCGGCCATCCTGCAACTGATACAATGAATCGGTCTCTCCAGTGGATGACTCGTCACCGGAGTAAATGACGGTTTCACCACCATATTCCGATCTATCCTCAGATTCCACTCCGTGGATGACTCCCACGAAGGCACGCTTCATGGCAGGCTTAACACGTGCAGATCTCGCACGCTGAGCCGTTTCGACGATGTCTGTGCAGATGTCCGGCTCAGGGCCCGGTTCACCAATCTTGCCAATGAACACGTGAATCTTTGCCAAGAAGGGACGGACCAGTCTTGAATTGAGGACCGGCCTCGGGGCTGACTGCGTCGTCGATGTAGAGCTTGCCACGATGACTCTTGGTCATCCGGCCCACAGCATATCCCTTGAGCCCTTTGAAGCTGCCCTCTAAGAACTCGAAACCATCGTGCGAAATCCCCACGGTGGGCGCCAACTGTTGTGGTTTTGTCACGGCAGATGTCCTAGTGAAAGGACTTAGTCGTGGAGCCATCGCGACGGGTTAGCTGAAAGGGGTTAAAGCGGACAAAGGCCACAGAGAGTTTTATACTGGTTCGGCCCCTTGCGGTGAAGGTAAAGGCCTAATCCAGTTGTTGTGGAATTGCTAGGGTTTCGATGACTAGGGAGGGGATTCGCTATGCCTGGCTCTCGAGTTTTTGTTTGTTGTCCCTAAGCCGCCGCCGGGTCGTCCCTTTATATACATAGGTTGACGCCCGTCGGTTTACAAAATCCCGAGG
The DNA here is from genome assembly GCA_021605145.1 of Aegilops bicornis. Taxonomy (NCBI): domain Eukaryota; kingdom Viridiplantae; phylum Streptophyta; class Magnoliopsida; order Poales; family Poaceae; genus Aegilops; species Aegilops bicornis. The sequence continues at coordinate 187,445,321 of CM038671.1, read as the reverse complement.
CCGGCTCATAAACGTGTACGGCTCGGCTTCTACTCTTTCTATCTTACAACACAAGTTTACATCTCAATGGCGGTTTATATCTACAAGCTTCAATCCGCCTTTGGGCCTTGGGCCTCTGTAAAGCGCCACATTCCTTGTCTTCATGGGCTTCAAATGTAAATAACTTGTTATGGGGATAACCCGGCCTCTCCTAGCCGGTTTATACCCAGTAGTAATATCCCCAACACTAGTCCTTGTGCACCTCATGTTGATCCTTTGCATCCTACCCTTGATGAGTCTATCGACATGATTCACAATCTTAGAACTATTAATCTTATCACTAGAGGTTTGCCCAGAAACTTGATTGGTTGCTTGCCTACTCTTGATTGTGCCTACACTATATGGAGATTCGTTGAGGAACGATTCCCAAACTATTCCTTGAAAAACTTAGATGAAATTCTTCAGAAGTCTATTGCTTTGACCAAGATGAGCCCTAATGATCCTATGTATGGTGATTGTTTGTTTGAGCTTCATGATCTTATGCCTGCCAAAGGAGATGTTGGAATCATTAGAAATATCATTTTCGAAGTCATTAGAATCCATAAAGATGCACATTGTTATGGTCATAAATCTAAAGAATCACCCTCTCTAGGAATTGATCCATCACAAGATGATGTTGAACATGGATACTATGATGAGGATGATGATAGTGACTTCGATCTCGATGAGTCTATGAGACACTTTGGTCTTATGGCTAATCTTCACGGCTACATGGCCGGAGGAAAGAAATGGGTCCTTGATAGTGGATGTACCGATCATATGACCGGAGATAAGGATATGTTTCGTGAGCTTGCTGAAAACGACAACCCTCAAAAGTATGTCACTTTTGGTGATAACTCAAAGGGTAAGGTGGTTGGCCTTGGTAAGGTGGCCATCTCACATGATAGCTCCATACAAAATGTTATGCTCGTTGAATCTCTTGGCTATAATCTACTTTCCGTATCTAGACTTGCTGATTTTGGCTTCAATGTACTATTTACTGAAGTAGATTGCCAAGTGTTTCAGAGAGATAACCATAATATGGTCTTTACTAGATAATGAGAGGTGATCTATACATTGTTGATTTCACTAAAAAGGCTCAACCTAGAACTTTCTTTATTGCTAAATCTTCGAAGGGTTGGTTGTCGCATAGAAGGTTAGGTCACGTGGGCATGCGTAATCTTGATAAGCTTATTAAAGGTAATCATATCCTTGGAGTGAAAGATGTTATATTTGACAAGGATAGATTGTGTAGTGCTTGTCAAGCAGGAAAACAAGTTGGAGGAAGTCACCCCATGAAGAACATCATGACCACGAGGAGACCGCTCGAGCTACTTACTATGGATCTCTTTGGTCCTAATGCCTGTGGAAAATCATTTGGTCTAGTTATAGTCGATGATTATTCAAGATTTACATGGGTGTTCTTTCTTGACGATGAATCGCAGGTCCAAAAGATCTTCAAGAACTTCGCTAGGAAGGCCCAAAATCAATTTGAAGTGAAGATCAAGAAGGTTCGGAGCGAACAGAACGGAGTTCAAGAACGCGAATGTGGATACCTTTCTGGATGAAGAAGGGATTTCACATGAGTTCTCGGCTACGTACACACCTCAACAAAATGGAGTTGTTGAGAGGAAGAACCGAACTCTTATTGAGATGGTGAGAACGACGCTTGATGAGTACAAGACTCCAAACCACTTTTGGGCGGAAGCGGTTGAGGCGGCTTGTCATGCAAAAAATCCCTTGTATCTTCACAAGCTACTCGTCAAGACGGCATACGAGCTCCTCATCGGTAAAAACCCCAAGTTGGATACTTTCGAGTATTCGGCTGAAAATGTTACATTCTTGATAAGCATCGTCGTTCTAAATTTGCTCCTAAATCTCATAAGGATTTCCTACTTGGTTATGGCTCAAAATCTCACAACTACCGTGTCTACAATAATTTCACCTGAAAGGTTGAAGAGACGGTAGATGTGAAGTTTGATGAATCTAATGGCTCGCAAGTAGAGCAATTGCCAATTGATGTAGGAGACAAAGACCCTTCGGAAGCAATCCAAGACTTGTCTATTGGCAAGATTCGTCCAACGGAGGTAAAGGAGAGTACCTCGTCCGTCCAAGTGGAAGCTTCTATCTCACGACAAGGTGAACCAAGAGTTGACATGGAAGCATCCACAAGTGGGACACATCAAGATGAAGAAAATGAGGAAATGCATCAAGATGAACCTCATCAACCTCCTTCTCCACCACTACGAGAGAACGACAACGTCAACAATGAAGAAGGCCAAGAAGAAGGACAAGATGATGAATAAGATGTTCCACCTTAACCCAAGCAAAAGCTCTCACGAGTTCGAGCAAGAGTCTCAAGAGACCATCCCGTCGAACAAATCTTCGGTGATATCCAAACCGGGAGAATCACTCGCTCTAAAACTTGTTTGGCTAACTTTTGTGAACATTGTTCATTCATCTCTAGCATTGCACCTATGAAGGTTGAAGAAGCATTGGAAGATCCGGATTGGATAAATGCCATGCATGAAGAGCTACACAACTTTGAGAGAAACCAAGTGTGGACATTGGTTGAGAAGCCCGACAACAACCACAACATCATTGGTATCAAATGGGTGTTTCGCAACAAGCAAGACGAAGATGGTCAAGTCATCCGCAACAAAGCACGTCTCGTCGCCCAAGGCTACACTCAAGTTGAAGGTATGGACTCCGATGAGACATATGCCCCTGTTGCCAGACTTGAGTCCATCCGCATCTTACTTGCCTATGCTAATCACCATGATATCACCTTGTACCAAATGGACATTAAAAGTGCCTTTCTAAATGGAGAAATTGAGGAGGAAGTTTATGTTAAACAACCTCCGGCTTTGTCAATCCTAAGAAACCCGACCATGTTTACCAACTTCACAAAGCTCTTTATGGTCTTAAACAAGCTCCAAGAGCTTGGTACAAATGCTTGACCAAGTTCCTTATTGAAAAAGGCTTTGAGATTGGAAAGATAGATTCTACTCTGTTTACTAAATGGGTTAATGGTGAATTATTTGTGTGCCAAATTTATGTTGATGATATCATATTTGGTTCGACTAACCCTCATTTTAGTGAAAAGTTTGGGAAGCTAATGTCGAAGAAGTTTGAGATGTCTATGATGAGTGAACTCAAGTTCTTTCTTGGTTTGCAAATCAAGCAAACTAAGGAAGGCACCTTTGTTTCTCAAACAAAGTACACCAAGGACTTATTCAAGAAGTTCAACATGCAAGAAAGCAAAGGTATGAAAACACCCATGCTTACTAGTGGACATCTTGACTTGACAAAGGATGGCAAATCGGTTGACCAACAGGTTTACCGATCTATGATTGGTTCATTGTTATATCTATGTGCCTCCCGTCCCAATATTATGCTAAGTGTGTGCATGTGTGCACGATATCAAGCGGCCCCCAAAGAATGTCATCTTAAGGCTGTGAAAAGGATAGTGAGATACTTAATACATACACCAAATTTTGGCATTTGGTATCCTAAGAGGTCTTCTTTTGATCTTGTTGGCTACTTCGACTCGGACTATGCCGGTGACAAGGTTGATAGAAAGTCCACTTCGGGTACTTGTCAATTTCTTGGTAGATCTCTTGTGTCTTGGTCCTCCAAGAAACAAAACTCGGTATCCTTATCCACCGCCGAAGCGGAATACATTGTCGCCGGTTCATGTTGTGCTCAATTACTTTGGATAACCCTAACTCTTAAGGATTATGGGATCTATGTGAAACATGTTCCATTGCTTCGTGACAATGAGAGTGCTATTAAGATTGCTCATAATCCCGTGCAACATTCTCGAACTAAGCATATTGAAGTTCTTCATCATTTCATTCGAGATCATGTTGCTAAAGGGGATATTGATCTTAAGCATGTTCGTACCGATAAGCAATTGGCGGATATATTCACCAAACCGCTCGATGAGAAAGTATTTTGCCATTTGAGAGGTGAATTGAACATCATTGATGCTTCAAACTTGGAGTAGAAACTCCATTTGGATACATGCAAGGCATGAGCCTATTACTAATCCTTGACTCTTCTCTTATGATGATGACCATATGTCTTGGATATATTTGTACCCTTGCATTCTATCTAACCCTTGTAGGTACTTGGATGGATCTAAATCTATGAGATTGCAACCCACTCACATCTTGAGCAATCTCTACATCACCAAGTCTCTACACCATGGTGGTTGAAGACAAGGAAGCATGAAACCTTTCAACATATCCTTTTGACAAATTCTATATCAAATTTCATTTGGTATCGAATTTCATGATTGTCATGTTGGATACACAAGTGCTCTTCCTTGCAAGACTAACCCATGTAGGTAGATGAACTCAAACTACAAGTGGTGCTCCCAACCATTGATGCACTACATCAACCTTGAGCACTCCACGCAAGTTCAACTACATGATCAAGTTCAACACTACCACCCAAGGTATGTTATTCCATCTTAGAGAAGCTTTACTCCAAGTCATGGGTCAAAGCAGCTCAACAAGATGCGAATACATCAAAAGCTTAAACAAAAAATGGTAACCCCATTTTGAGCTTAAATGATGAGTATGACTTATGATCAAGTGTTCTCACTTGACTCCTCAGTCAATATACTCTAACATAGGTGACTTTGTCGCCGCCCAATTCTAGATGAAGTTCTCTAGTGTTTCAGAGTTTTTGCATTTGTCCTTTGCATATTTGTTCTCCTTCCTTTATTAAAAAAACTTCATCTAGATTATCTTTTCTCTGTTTTGTTCTGCATTCCCTGCATCTAATCATTGCAAATCCTTATGTTAATTCCTTGCAAATCTTTGTGAGGTCTTATGTGCCTAAGTGAGCTGAGGTGAAAAATTGCCCTTTCTCTGTGTTGAACTCGGTCACACCGGTCTGTCACTCTCGGTCAAACCGAACTATTTCGATGCAACCGGAAAATACAACTCGGTGTCACCAATTTCACTGCAGAGAAGACAATTGTCACTTGTTCCTCCACTTTTGTTCCAGCTCCACTCGATGATTCTTGTATTCTACCAGCATCACATTCTATATGCTACTTTGCTCTGTGACTCAAGGACCAAACCTATTTTGACTCACAATCCAGAGGATACCTTCTTGGAAATTGATGTCAAAGGGGGAGAGAGAGATCACATCAAAGCTTAATCACTTCAAAAGGGGGAGAGAGTACTTCAACAAGGGGAGAGAGGTAATCACATCAAAGGCCCCAGATGCTTGGTATTCTAGAGGAGAGAAATCACATGTCTTTGAGAGGGAAAAGACATGTTTGTTTCTGTGATCTGATCTGTTTTAGCTCTGATTTTGTTTCCCTATTTTCTCCCATTATTCAATATAAGATTCAGGGGGAGAAAGACTGCTAGGGAAGGAAATCTTTAAATTCATTGCATATTTTTTACCTTTGGGGACATGTCTATATCCAATAGAGTACCTAGTACTCACTCTCTACATGTCATCCCAGTCTTGGTACTCTTGTGGTTCTTTTGTTTGCTCTGTCTAGGACTTGTATCTGTGTTATCTAAGCTTGTTTACTCAGGCTCATCTCTTCCTAAGCCAGCTCAAGACCACAAGGTAAGTATATGCATCACACTCATGTGCATGAAGATCTCTTGCTGATGTACATATTGTTTGCAAGAAGGATTGATGAACATGAAGTTACAACTTCATATATTCATATAATTTGCTCTGATGCATATAGCCAAGATACATGTAACACATTGCTTGCTCTGTCATGTCTATGCATTCACATGCTCTTACATTCCTTATTTACATGACTGCATACATGTAGGGGGAGCCTATGCATGTTACATGTATTTCCAAAGCTTTCCTTGCTATTCTCTATATATTCATCTAAAGCTTTGATGCATGTTGTCATCAATTACCAAAAAGGGGGAGATTGAAAGCACAAGTGCTCCTTGGGTGGTTTTGGTAATTAATGTCAACATGTCTCTTGTTGGACTAATGTTTTCATCTAGAATATTTCAGACAAGTTCAACAGATGGAGTGGCGTGGACAAGAGGATGTGGAACCCCTTCAAGATGCTAAGGACTAAGGATTGGTTCAAGCTCAAAAGCTCAAGACTCTACATTTTACTTTTAGTGACCCAAGATCACATTGAGTCCATAGGAAAAACCAATACTTTTAAAGGGGATGAGGTGTTGCTTAATGGCTTGCTTGCTCAATGTGCTTAGCGATATGCTCCAAAGCCCTCAACCACTTTTTCATATCCACATATGTCCCAAGCCAAAAGTCAAACTCGGCCCCACCGATTTGATATATCCGGCGCCATCGAGTTCACTTCACATAGCCACTGCCAGAAACCCTAGTCAATTCGGTCTCATCGATGGGATCCCGATCTCACCGAGATGGGCTTGCAAACTCTCTGGTTCCTATTGCAATCAATTCGGTCTTACCGAGTTTTGTAATCGGTCTCACCGAGTTTGCTTGACCAACTCTCTGGTTAGCTCATTACCAAAATCGGTCCCACCGAGTTTGTGTAATCGGTCAAACCGAGATGAGGTTTTACCCTAACCGTAGCACATCGGTCCCACCGAGTTGATCATATCGGTACCACTGAAAAGCATAATGGTCACATTATGAACTAAATCGGTCCGACCGAGTTTTCTGATTCGGTCCCATCGAGTTTGGTAAATTGTGTGTAACGGTTAGATTTTGTGTGGAGGCTATATATACCCCTCCACCCACTCTTCATTCGTGAGGAGAGCCATCAGAACATGCCTACACTTCCAAAGATACATTTTCTGATAGAGAACCACCTACTCATGTGTTGAGGTCAAGATATTCCATTCCAACCACATAAATCTTGATCTCTATCCTTCTCCAACTTGCTTTCCACTCAAATCATCTTTCCACCAAATCCAAATCTGTGTGAGAGAGAGAGAGAGTTGAGTATTGGGGAGACAATCATTTGAAGCACAAGAGCAAGGAGTTCATCATCAACACACCATCTATTACCTTTTGTAGAGTGGTGTCTCCTAGATTGGTTAGGTGTTTCTTGGGAGACTCCGTCAAGATTGTGGAGTTAAACCAAGGAGTTTGTATGGGCAAGGAGATCGCCTACTTCATGAAGATCTACCCTAGTGAGGCAAGTCCTTCGTGGGCGGTGGCCATGGTGGGATAAACAATGTTGCTTCTTCGTGGACCCTTCATGGGTGGAGCCCTCCGTGGACTCTCGAAACCGTTACCCTTCGTTGGTTGAAGTCTCCATCAATGTGGATGTACGATAACACGACCTATCGGAACCACGCCAAAAATCTCTGTGTCTCCAATTGCGTTTGCACACTCTAATCCCATCCCTTTACATTCTCGCAAATTGCATTCTTTACTTTCCACTTCTCATATAATCTTGCCATGCATGCTTGATATGTATTGTGAATGTTTAAACATGTGCTAAAACTCCACCTTAACTTGAAGAAATTAGAAATTGCCACCTTTCTTTGCTAAGAGTCTATTCACCCCCTCTAGACACCTCTTCTCGATCCTTTCACCTATGATACGTCGACATGTGGCACGGCCCAACATAGGCCCATTCCGGTGAAAAGTCCGGCCGGTTTGACTTGGTCAAAAGGTAACAGGCCGGCCCACAGAAAGCCTGTTAATGGCTTGTTCGTATATAGCCCATTCACGGCCCGCTAACTCCCGGCCCGTTACGGTCTATCAGAATTAAGCCCAGTAGCTTCATCTGGGCCGTCCAATATGATTCCAGCCCATTGTAACTTCCGGCCCATGTATGGCCCATGATATCTTTCGGCCCGTATGAGGCCCTTTGTAACTCTGGGCCCATTAAAGGCCCGAGATGAAACTGGCCCATAATGAATAGTGTATCACTTTATACCCATTAACGACCCATTATTCCGTCGGCCGTTTCCAACTCGTGTTAACTTTCGGCCTTCTAAGGGCCCAATTATTCTTGGGCTCATTTCTAGAATTCGGTTAGTTACGGTCCGTTACTGGCCTGTTCCGTTTGTGGGCCACATTCAGCCCGTGGTTACATTCGACCCGTTTGTGGCCCGTTAACCCATTGGGCTGTTTTCATAGCGTTATCAAATACGACCTATTAATGGCCCGTTATGGTCCACGAATAGTACAACCCATGTTTGGTGAAATAATTATACACCCTGTAGAAGGCCCATGGATCCTATGGCCCGTAGAAGACCAATGGATCCTACGGCCCGTAGAAGGCCCATGGATCATTGTCGGTGTGCAAAAGTAGGGGCTCTTTTGACCCCTTTACTTGTGCACGGGCAGTCAGAGCCGCGCCCGCGACCATACCAAGCAGGGCAGAAGAGGGAGGCCGGAGCACAAGGCAATTAAAGCAACGCCAAGACCAGAGACACAAAGAGCAAGAGGGTGAGGCGGACTCCCCCGGCAAGACCATTGTCGGGACGGCCTCCGCGGCCCCGGCAAGAGCCTTGCCGAGGCAACTTGCCCGATGCCAACGGAGCGCGCCACCCTTGAGCCCAGGGGTTCCAACGTCATCAACCATATTGGAACCAAGGTTCGGGAGGCACCTCCGTGGTGGCATGCATATCTTTGTGAAGATTATAAATACACAAGATCAGATGAGAACTAGAAGACAATGACCCTCGGCAAGATCCTTGCCAAGGAAATCCACGAGACCCCCGGCAAGACCCTTGCCGACGACCGCAACGCTACGGCAAGACCCTTGCCGAGGGCACCAACAGGGCCGCAGCCAGGCCCACATCTGCCAAGAGTTCACCGCCGTTCCCATGCAGCTGCCAGCTCAACCAGCTGGGAAGGCACCTGCATGGAGACGTGCAGCCTCCACACCGACTCAGCTAGCACCTTCGTGGTAGCATGCAGATCTTCATGAAGACTCCACCACCACGCCAGCCCAGCAGCCAGCCAGCGTGGCGCTGCAACGCCTCATCATGGACGGCTTGAGCTGTGGAGAGGCGGCGACAGCTGGGACGAGCTTCCTTGCCGTCCCCGATAAAGCAAGAGGGGCATGTCGGCAGGACATTAAATGCGTTTGTCCGACGGTGCCAGAGGATAGACTCAGCCACTATACACCTTTCCACCTCCTTTGTGCCATTGTGGCAACCCCTTTTGTCTATAAAAGGAGGCCCAGGGCGTCCAGGAGAGGGATTCGGATCTTTTGGACAAGTTACACCCCGCAGCTAGTTCAAGAACTCAAGAACACTCGAATACACACCAAAGCAGGACTAGGGTATTACGCATCCTCATGGCCCGAAACTGGGTAAACGATCCTTGTGCTGACCGCCAGACCCGCTCTTTGCACAACCTCGCGCCCACAAACCGTAGAAGGGATCCTAGTGATTCCATAGGTGTCAATTTCCCCCAACATCTTTGGCGCGCCAGGTAGGGGGCGCAGTTGTGAAAATCCAGTCTAGCAGTTAGTCTAGTAGTTCTTCATCGCCATGGCTCCCAAGAAGAAGATGATCACGGTGATCAGTTCATCCGCAGTCGGACAGCCCGTACCGGCGCGGGAGAACAGCGGGGCGGTCACGGACGGAAGCCGAGGCACGACCCGCAACCACCCACATCGCTCTGGCAGTTAGAGCCTGGCGAGCGGCTTCGTTCGTGCGCGAGATGACGGGCCACACACCGCCAAATCCAAAGACGGAGCTGGGCCCCCCGCAGGCGGCGCGGGGCCCTCCATGGGCGGCGCCGTGCCACCTACGGGCGGCGCGGCAACCTCCAAGACATCTACACTGGCGCCCACGGTGCACTCTTCCCAGATTGTGCGCGACGAGCAGTGTCGCCATGCTGGTGACCCCGGACACCATCGTGGGAAGAGTCTTGTGCATCATTCGCGGGACGAAGGAGGCCAGCATGCCCGCCGAGACGCTGGCGAGAATGGCGCACAACCGCCAGGCCGTGATAGAGCTCCTTCTAATGTGGTTAGGAGTCGGAGCGCGTCACGGTCCACATAGCTTTCGCCGCCGCCCACACCAGCAGAAGCTTTGGCGCACGTGCAGTTGCTCCTCGACTTTCCTCCCGCTGCGGAAAAACTCAACGAGTGGAGAGCCACCATCCGGAGCCTCGTCGGCGTTGCCAACAAAGATGATCCACGACCAGCGGGGCCCTCAGGTCGGCGCTCCGTCGAACCACCGCATGCCAGCGGTGAAAGGACCGGGGGTGCTGCGGCCATGGTGCACTCTCCTCCTCCACGCCAGCCACCGCAGGTGTCGATCCGTTGTGATGACGCTTGTGATAACATTTCCATAGCGTCGTCTGACCCACAGACCCACCGTGATCAGCGCCAAGTTCTTTGGGAGCGATCCCATGAAGACGCTCGAACCACCATCGAGCGCTGGCGCGATGCACGCCACCAGTAATATAGGCGGGCGGGGCCCACTATGGACCACCCAGCTCTAGGAGGCCCTGGCGGCCTACCTTACGAGGTGGGTTGCCCGGCCTTTACCCGTGAGCTGCGGCAGTTCTAGTTGCCGTCCCACCGCACGTTCGAGCCCAACGTCAGCGAGAAGTACAACGGCAAGACCCATCCGTCGGTGTTCCTCAGCATCTACACCATCGCCATGCAAGCTGCTGGGGCTCGCGATGACAAGGTGCTTGCCAATTATTTCCCGTTTGCACTTAAACCCAACGTCATGTCATGGTTAATGCACTTGCCGGCGGATTCCATTTCTTCTTTGTCAGATTTTTGCCATGAGTTCGTTGGCGCCTTCACCGGAGGCCACCAAGCTCATGGCCAGGCAAGCGATTTGCATATCATCGCCCAGAAAGAAGGTGAGAACCTGCGCAAGTACATACAGAGGTTCAGTCGGGTGCAGTACAACATCCCAGATGTTCATCCCGCCGCCGTAATCATCGCATTCCATCAGAATGTGTGCAACCACAAGATGGGTGAGGAGTTGGCGATGAACAAGGTTAAAGATGTGGCCGAACTTTATGTTCTGGCCGATAGATGCGCTCGAGCTGAAGAGGGGAGGAAGTACCCCGGCGAGGATGTCGGTGCGGAAACTGACTCCACAGACGAAGACACCGCCGCCCCGACGAAGGAGGGCCGACATCGCAACAGGAAGCGCAAGGGCAAGGCCGTGCTTGCCGTCGAGGGATCCGACGACACCAGCGCTGCCAAGAAGGCCAAGGCAGACGACCTCGACAAGGAAATTGCCGGGTGCGCTGCTTGCCGGGCCTTGGCTGCCGACAAGCCGGGAAGCTCTGACAAGCAGTACTGCAAGATCCATCGCACCAAGGGCCACGACCTCCAGAACTGCCGACAAGTTGAGCTGCTTGCTGAGAAGCAAAAAGCTGAGTATGAGATGCGGGACAAGGAGAAGGGTCAGGATGGTGCCAAAGGGTCCGGCAAGAAACATGGCGGCCAAGGAGGCCGCCGCGGCAAGGATAACCAGCAAGAGAGGCCCGCTCGGGGCCACGACAAGAAGTAGGAAGACGATGATCATGACGAGGATGACGAGTCCGGCGAGCATGAGTTCCAGAAAGCTACGGAGGCCATGTGCATCGATAGTGGCACCTCGTTGCATACCACTCACCGCCAGCTCAAGCAATGGGCGCGTGAGATCACAGCAGCGGAACCATCATTCGACGCCCAGAAGCCATTAAAGTGGTCCAGCACGCCTATCATCTTTGACACCGAGGACCACCCCGATTGCACAACTGCGGTTGGGTGCTTGCCGTTGTTGGTTTCACCAACAATATGCAACCTCAAGGTGACGAAGATGCTAGTTGACGGCGGGTCTGGTCTGAACTTGATCTCGCCCGTTGTGATCAAAAGGCTGCCGATTCCTGATGGAGACCTCGAAGAGACGGGCACGTTTCAAGGGGTGAACCCAGGAAGGAGTCAGCCGAAGGGCAAGGACACGCTGCTTGTGACGTTTGGAGGCGAGTTGAACTACAGTACGGAGAGGATTGTCTTTGATGTAACCGAGATCCCCTTGCCCTACAACGGGATCCTCGGCCGCCTAGAACTAGATAAGTTCATGGTGGCCTCACATTATGCCTACAACACGCTGAAGATGCCTGGGACGATGACCATCATCACCGTCCCCTCCGACAAGAAGGATGCGCTGATCTGTGCTGATCAACTCTACCGGGAGGCAGTTGCAGTAGCTGCCGCCAAGGCACTTGCTCCTATCGCTGAAGCCCTGGGAGGGAAGAAGACCGGCAAGACCTCTCGCACCCACTCCGGCAAGCACGCCTCTTTGGAGTGCTATGCTCCCGTCGAGGATGTGCCAGAGAGCTTCACCGGCAAGAGCAAGAAATCCAGAGCTGCACCACCAGAGACCAAGAAGGTGTCCGTCAAGGAGGATGGCACGGGAGGGGCTTTTACCATAAGCTCCACCCTCGACAGCAAATAGGAAGGCGCTGATCACTTTCCTGAGGGCGAATGTCGATGTGTTTGCATGGAAGGCATCCGACATCCCCTGTGTTCCCAGGGAGGTGATTGAGCACCATCTTGCTGTTTGTCCTCATGCGTGACCCGTCAAGCAGAAGGTCAGGAAGCAAGCTTTGGAAAGGCAGGAGTTCATCACAGAGGAGATCAGGAAGTTGGAAGCGGCAGGCTTGGTGAGAGGAGTACTCCATCCGACGTGGTTGGCCAGTCCGGTGGTGGTGCGCAAGGCAAATGGGAAGTGGAGGCTATGTATTGATTACACAGATATCAATAAGGCCTATCCAAAGGACCCTTTCCCATTGCCGCGCATTGACCAGATTGTTGACTCCATGGCCGGGTGTGACTTGCTATCATTCCTTGACGCCTACTCAGGATACCACCAGATCTTCATGACGAGAGAAGATGAAGAGAAGACAACATTCATCACCCTATGTGGTACGTATTGCTTTTTACGGATGCCTTTCAGGTTGAAGAGTGCTGGCTCAACGTTTGCAAGAGCATTCCAGATTGGTTTTGAGCCCCAGCTACATAGAAATATGGAAGCTTATCTGGATGACATAGTGGTCAAAACCAATGACGGTGCAACACTTGTATAAGATTTAGAAGAGACGTTTGCAATCTGCGCAAGATCAACCTCAAGTTGAACCCTGAGAAGTGTGTCTTCGGCGTTCCGTCCGGCAAACTTCTCGGATTCTTGGTGTCACAGCGTGGGATCGAGGCGAACCTAGACAAGATCAAGGCTATTGAGCAGATTGAGGCGCCCAAGCGGATCAAGGGTGTGCGTCGACTCACTGGCTGCGTTGCCGCCATGAGCAAATTCATCTCCAAGTCTGCTGAGCGTGCCCTTCCCTTTTTCAAAATCTTGAAAAAAGCAGGCCCAATGGAATGGACCCCAGAGGCCGAAGCAGCGTTGCAGGATTTGAAGAAATACCTCTCCTCTACACCGATACTAGTTGCGCCTAAGCCACAAGAGCCATTGCTGCTGCATCTAGCGGCAACGAATCAAGTGGTCAGCGCCGTGCTAGTGGCACAGAGGGAGGTCGATGAAGAGGCAGTGGCAGCGGGGGATCGGCAGATGGCGAGCCGAGGCTCCCCGGCAGGGCCTGGTGCCGGCAAGGCAAGGCCCCCGGCAGAGTCTGACGCCATTGGGACGGGGCCCGTGCAACCAAATGAAGTGGTGCAGAAGAAGAAGATGATGCAGCACCCGATTTACTTTGTCAGCTCCCTCTTGCAGGGGGCTAGGTCAAGGTACTCCGGTGTGCAGAAATTGCTCTTCGACCTCCTTATGGCCTCGAGGAAGCTGCTTCATTACTTCCAAGCCCACGAAATCACTGTCGTCACCCGCCTCCCATTGCAACGGATACTGCATAACCCAGACGCGACCGGGAGAATCATGGAGTGGGCCTTGGAACTATCGAGCTTTGGTTTGAAGTTTGAAAGTACTTCGACAATCCAGAGCAGAGTCTTGGCAGAGTTCATTGCGGAATGGACCTCAACGCCCGACGAAGAGATCCAGGAGACCACTCTCCCCGGCAAGGAAGCAAGTCGCAACTGGATTATGTACTTTGACGGGGCTTTCTCGCTACAAGGCGCCGGTGCTGGTGTACTGCTCGTTGCGCCCACCGGAGAGCACCTCAAGTATGTAATCCAGATGCACTTTCCCAGGGAGATGTCCACGAACAACACTGCTGAATACGAGGGGTTGCTTGCCGGTCTCAGGATCGCGGCAGACCTCGGGATCAAGAAGCTCATCGTCAGGGGTGATTCATAGCTTGTTGTCAGGCAAGTCAACACAAATTATCGAAGCCCGTTGATGGAGGCCTACGTACATGAGGTGAGGAGGCTGGAGGAGCGCTTTGATGGTATACAAGCGGATCATGTTTCCCGAGTGGAGAACGACATCGCCAACTACCTGTCGAAGCGCGCTGCCTTCAAACTACCAGTGGAACCAGGTACTTTTCTGCTTCGGTTAACTCAACCATCCGTTGAACCAGCAACATAGCAGAATAAGCGAAGGAAATCAGGCCCCGACAAGTACCTTCCCGCCGAGCCCCTGGGAGCCACCGACAAGGATGTTGCCGTTGACACTGAGCCTGCCAAGGGGCAACCGACTCCAGCAGGGCGTCAAGCCCTGGCTGTAGAGATGGCCGCTCCCATGGCATAGGAAATGCCTTTAGTCCCTGCCGTCGAGCCCCAGGCTCCGGCATGGGCACAACATACCATCCGATTCCTCCAAACAGGGGAACTCCCTGAGGAGCAGGAAGAAGCGAAGAAAGTAGCCCGTTGATCTGCCATGTATCAGTTCGTCGATGACGTCCTGTACAGAAAAAGACCGAACGGTGTGAAATTGAAGTGCATTCCCCGGGAGGAGGGACTGGAGCTGTTGGCGGAGATACACAGAGGCATATGTGGTTCCCACATAGGGTCGAAGGCCCTTGCCGGCAAGGCATTCCGGCAAGGTTTCTTCTGGCCCACTGCCCTCCAGGGTGCAACGGCACTAGTAACCAAGTGTGAAGCGTGTCAGTTCCATTCGAAGAAGCTTCATCAACCAGCTCAAGCCGTTCAAAGAATTCCTCTCTCCTGGCCATTTTCGGTCTGGGGGCTCGACATACTGGGCCCTTTCCCCCGCGCTGTCGGGGGCTTTGAGTACTTGTAGTTGCAATCGACAAGTTCACAAAGTGGCCGGAGGTGGAAGCAGTAAGGAAGGTGATAGCGCAGTAAGCCGTCAAGTTCTTCAAGGGGCTAGTCTGCCGTTTTGGTTTGCCAAACAGAGTCATCACCAACAACGACACGTAGTTCACAAGCCACACCTTCATGCAATACATCCAAGACCTCGGCAACAAGGTCTGTTTCGCTTCCGTGGCACACCCACGGAGCAACGGCCAGGCGGAGAGGGCAAATGCTGAAGTACTGTGAGGCCTAAGGACAAAGACTTTTGACAGGCTGCACAAGAGTGGAAGGCCTTGATTGATGAGTTGCCGGCTGTTCTTTGGTCGATCAGAACGACGCCAAATCGAGCCACCGGCCAGACACCCTTTGCCCTGGTATACGGGGCAGAAGCAGTTCTCCCCATGAAACTCACATACGGGTCACCTCGAGTGCTCGCTTATGACGAGCTTGAGCAAGAGCAATTGCGGCAAGACGATGCAACGCTCCTTGAGGAAGATCGTCGTTGGGCGGCTATGAGAGCAGTGCGCTACCAGCAAGCCTTGTGCCGCTACCATAGCCACAAGGTTCATGCCTGAAGCTTTGAGGAAGGCGACCTTGTTCTTCGGCATGTTCAATCAGCCAAGAATTCCAACAAGTTGACGCCAAAGTGGGAAGGCCCTTATCGGGTGTCTGAGTCACCGGGCCGCACAAATCCGCCAGGAGACCGAAGATGCTATTCCAGTGAGCAACTCCTGGAACATTGAACATCTTCGCAAGTTTTACCCATAGGCCCCCCCGGTAAACCACCTTTTGTACAAGCCTTGCCGGCAAGGCATGTAACCCTTTGTACAAAGCCAGGCACATACCCTGAGCATAAATAAATGAAGCGCTGGCGCCCTAAGTTTTGGCATGCATGCTAGGTTAAGTCTCTCCCTCGGTTAGGGTTGATAGTGCTTAGCAGCGACTAATCCCTAGCATAGAGGTCGAGTGTGCGTCTCTCTGTTCCTTTCCGTCCTCTTTGGTTTGTAGGGTACATGGGCGTTTATGCTGAGCTGTTTGGAAGAAAGAGAACAAGCCGGCACTCCGGCCCCGGCAAGCCAAGGTTGTCGGGGGCTGTGTCGGTGTCAAAACCGGTGGATCTCGGGTAGGGGATCCTGAACTGTGCGTTTAGGATTGATGGTAATAGGAGGCGAGGGGCACGATGTTTACCCAGGTTCTGGCCCTCTCTATGGAGGTAATACCCTACTTCCTGCTTGATTGATCTTGATGAATATGAGTGTTACAAGAGTTGATCTACCACGAGATCGTAATGGCTAAACCCTAGAAGTCTAGCCTATGTGAATGTGGTAATGGGTATCCGCCTATCCGGACTACGCTCTCCTGTTTATATAGACACCAGAGAGATCTAGGGTTACATGGAGTCGGTTACATAAGAAGGAATCTTCATAGTTGGTTTCCTAGCTTGCCTTCCATGCCAAGGAGAGTCCAATCCGGACACGGGTATAGTCTTCGGCCTTCATATCTTCACATCACATCAGTCCGGCCCAATGAATAACAGGCTGGACGCCCGAGGACCCCTTAGTCGAGGACTCCCTCAGTAGCCCCTGAACTTGGCTTGAATGACGAGGAGTTCGGCGCGCAGATTGTCTTCGGCATTGCAAGGCGGGTTCCCCTTTTTCCGAGCTCCAAGATAGTCTTTGGATGCTATGATAGTATCCGGACCTGTCACACACCACACACAACCGCAGAGAGAATATATATATATATATACATATATATATATATATACACACACACACACATATATATATATATATATATATATATATATATATATATATATATATATTTACACGAGTTCCATCCGCCGACATTTTTGTAACACGACATTACATCTGACCGGTCATAATTCCCAATCGTTATTGTGTTCGACGCCCCACGCCTCGAGACGCGGTTACCATTGGCATGTCTTGTCAAAGCAGAGATCATGTCCCCTTATCGCGAGATTCTCATCAATGCGGGCATGGGTAACCCAACCGTGCCGTTTATACAAC
Organism: Aegilops bicornis; assembly: GCA_021605145.1. Classification (NCBI taxonomy): domain Eukaryota; kingdom Viridiplantae; phylum Streptophyta; class Magnoliopsida; order Poales; family Poaceae; genus Aegilops; species Aegilops bicornis. The sequence goes on along the minus strand of CM038671.1, from coordinate 187,428,191 downwards.
CCTTGGGAATAGGTGAATCTTAAGGCGAGTGAGGAGGCGTTTAACATTTGCTTCCTTTATAAGGGGATAAAGATTCCCTCTTCCTCTTCTCACGCTCTCTCTGTGTCTCCGCCTTTCCAATCTCGAGCTCCAGCACCCAAGTTCTTATCTCCTTTCCACTCAAGAAACCATGTCCGGATCTGGTGGTCAGGGCAAGTGGATGGTCTCCTCCGTCAAGGAGGAGGACATTACTGAGCTTCGGGCGGCCGGATATTTGGTGAAGGAGATCGCTCACCGTCTGCCGGCCGAGGGACAAGTCGTCCCCATGCTGAAGCCCACCGAGAGGGTAGTATTCATCCCCCATTTCTTCCGCGGGCTAGGGTTTCCTCTCCACCCTTTCGTCCATGAGCTGATGTATTATTACGGGATATATTTCCATGATCTGTCCCTGAATTCGTTCCTCAACATCTTGGCGTTTATCGTCATGTGTGAGGCCTTCCTCCTCATCCAACCCCACTTCGGGCTGTGGCTCAAGGTCTTCAACGTGAAGCCGAAGGTGGTGGATGGCCAGCACACGGAGTGCGGAGGAGCCATGGTGAGTAAGCTGGCCAATGTCTCCTGGCCCAAGGGCACTTTCGTGGACACAGTAAAGGAGTGGCAGAAGCAATGGTTCTATATCACTAAACCTCGCGACACCACATGGGCCGCAGCTGCCGAATTCCGCTCCGGCGCTCCCATGCGACTCACCTCCTGGGTCGAGAAGAGTTCGGACTGGTGTTCACCTGACGATCTTGTAGCGCTGCAGACGCGCGTTCAAAGCATGGTGACCAAGAATGTCAAGCTCGTCGATGTAATCCAGGTGATGCTAGTTCGCCGGATTCTTCCATGCCAGCGCCGAAGCCGCCCTCTGTGGGAGTTCAATTCGAAGAAGCACCAGACCTTGGTAAGGCTCTTCGAGTCTACTCACGAAGGCGCCTGGAAGTTGCTTTTTAAGGGCAACGAGAAGCCACCGGGCACGGATTCAGACCATGGTCACAATTGTAAACACCTCGCCAGCGAGGTATATTTTTGATGTACCCCCAACTTAATTTTTTTGAGGATGATGTGTGAGCTTTTATTATTGCTTTTTCAGGACTGGATGGAGAGGGCGAAGCGGATCCAGTGTCCGGCTCTGCTGCCTGAAGAACCAGTCATCCCGCGTCTAGCGAATCTTTGGTCTTGGCGCCATATAAGGCGCCGGAGAAGAAGGCCAAGAAGAAGGCAAAGGGGGCCAAGAGTGGCCCCGTCCGCAAGGGCACTTTCGGACGTGACGTCAAGACGATTTAAGCTCATTCCTCTGTCCCTGAGGACAATGACGAGGAAGAGGAGGAGGAGTAAGAAAGCAACCCTCCCCCTGAGGAGAGGAAGAAGAAGAGGCCGGCTTCGGCGCATCTGGAGGCGGAAACACCCAAGAAGGGGAAGGGCGTCCCAACGGTCAACACCGCGTGGGACGTTGACAACAGTCCGGAACGACGCCCCCGCTCTAATCCCCAGGCTGCATCGTAAGTGACATGGCTCGCTCGTGCGTACATCCGGCCCTTTCTCTCCATTATCTTGACATAGTTAACTATACTACTACAGTTCAGCCCCCGACCTAATCCAACGATCCTCGTCTGGAGGTTCGTTGGCTCCGTCAGAGATGGCGAGCATGTCACCACCGCCTGCTTATTCCCCCTGGGCCAGGGATGACACCGAAGTGTTGTCCCGGAGGGCCGCTCGGAACCGGGAAGGAGCCCACGATGCTATCCGGGAGGCGCCACGAGGCGAAGCCTCCACTGCCGGACACATGGGGGAGCCGATCCCCATGGAGACTAGCGAAGAGGGCCGCATCCAGTTCGGCCCTCAGCCGAATATGATTCCGGAGACCCCTATGGCCTCGAGTCCAGGCGAGCAGCCCCCTTTGAAGGAGGTGGGTGCGCCGCTTCCACCGGTGGCCCCTGTCCATCCAGGGGTGCCGGATAACCTGATGGAGGCGCTACGAGGCGCCTCCGTCATGGACGAGCACCGTGTCCTTATGTGTGCGGTGATCGAGAAGGTTCAGTCCGCCAAGAGTGGATCGAACGAAGCTCGCAGCAACCTGCTAATGTGTTTCAAGGTAAGTGACATAGAAAGAGAAAAAACCATGTAGTCGGTAGTCTTCGAGACACCGTCAGATATTCAAGTAGAAGAACCGGACAGAGGATCGATCCTTTTGTTATAGGAGACTAACTTAATATGTACCAATAAGGTAAGGCCATTGTTGGCCGTGAATCGCACATGCAGCCAAGTCTCCGAATCAAGCAGAGGTCGGAGCGGACCGAGAACGAGCTTCGGCGAGAGGTTAAGATTCGCCTCGGGAGGGGCAAGGTGAGTGACGACTCGCTGTGTGTTCGTAAAGAACAAGCGCTGTATGTTGGCCGTAGTGTCGTAATATGTGCAGGAGCCGTGATCGAGGTCGAGGCCCTAAAAAAGGTCCTGGGTGAAACCGAGGAGAAGGCTGTCCAACAGCAAGCCACCCGGAAAAAGCTCAAGGCCCGGGTCAAGGAGGTCCAGCAGGAGCTCCAGGATGCGGTGAAAAAATGCGATGCCTTGGAGAATGATGCGTTGGTTCAAGGGGCCGAACTCGCCAAGGCTCGTCAGAGCATGGAGACCGCACGGAATGAGGCCTAGGCCGCCCTCCGGGAGAACCAGGAGGCCAAGAAGATCACGGCGGGTAAGGCATTTAAGATGCAAAGCAAGTATGTGGAGAAGCATTACCTTTTAATAACCCAGGTTCGGAGTTCCCCAGGGGCTTTTGCGGATCTACCACGCAGCGTATCAGACGCTGCGGAGTTCTACCGAGCCGAAGGAGGGGGTTCTACGGAGAAGCAATTCTTGTCGCAAGATATCACGCCAGAGCATCCCGTGTCCTTCACCGATCGGTGAAGCGGTTGGTGGAGCTGCACAGGTGGCGAACTAGCCATGAAGGATTTGATGATCCGGTGTGGCGGCCAAGCTATTCGGCAGCTACTTCGCCGGACTCGTGAGGCGCCCGGTGGAAGCTTTGTCTCGGTAGCCACCGTCAAGCGATCGACCTGCATCGAAGGTGCCCGCATGGCTTTCGCCCGTTGCAAGATGTGGTGGGCAAAGATGAATGCTGTTGACGTGGCCCGAGGGCAAGGAGCACCGCACACCCGAGCGATATTTCGCGGATGTCGGAGAAGGGTCTCGACTTGCAGCAACGCAATGTGGGCAGGAGATTATTTTCGAATGAGTACGTTCGTGTTTTGTCCATGCCTTGTATGATGAAAACAAAGCCGGTGTGTAATATAATGCTTGTTATGTTTTAATTGTTTCCTCCTGTGCGGCCGTGTTATATGAAATCTGAGGGTTGACCAGTCGTCGGCTTCTGCCCTCACGTAGGTAGTACGAAGGTGTTCGGGATGGTATCTAAACAATCTTTATCCAATTATATGGTCCTTGAAGGAGTTGCTTAGTGCTATGAACCAGGCAATCAGACTATGTGGCTTAAACTCCCTCACTTAGCCATAGGAGTTTTATAATAAAACATGTGCGCAGCCCCTGGTATACGAACCAGAGTGCTGTCGGCGCTTGATCGGGAAGTGCCGATCCTTCGCGGAATGCGGAAAAAATCTCCAACAATTTGTGACCTCCGAACAGCTGATCGGCTCTCGCCGCATCATGACAGTCAATTTTTGGCTTTCTCTACTGAGGTGCTCATCTGCTCAAGGCCAGGGCACAATCATAGTAGTTCTCCCTTTACTACCCTAGCCGATATAGGGAACATAGGGTAGCAAGCACAGGAGCCGGGCAACCCAACTATTGACCAAAGACATGATTCGGAGCCGATGCATATAATGCAAAATTCGGGGTGCCAAACTTATCTATATGTAAAAAGTGTTCGGACTTTGTTGCCATATTATGGGGCGGTGGGGAGCCCCTAGTGAATATGAAACGTACCAAAGTGTACGGATGCAGTCGATAAGCATATCGAAATGAAGTAAGAAGCGAAAACCACAGAAATTGGGCCGAAAACCATTTTCATTATAACTGGATGGATATGTCAAGGCGTATCTTTTACAAATAGTGCGATAAGCATCCGGGCTATTTAACATGCCGAGATCAAGAGGGCGCAGCGTGCAGGTCCTGATAAATAAGTGGAAATACTGTCAAGAAGAACATATAGAGGTTACCCTACACACCTATGCTGCTTGCCTCCTTTGTATGCCGATCCTTTAAAGGGACTGGTGATCAGGCCCGTGGGAAAAGGAACCTGAAACAAAAAGAAAAAGGTGAAAGTATGTGTGTCCGGGATTGGTCTAGCCGAACTGTAGATCCCAGGTTAGCTTGTGCCTCTGTCGATGTCCATGGGATTTTGAGTGCGTAATTATGTACGGGTGGTGCGAATGCCACTACTTCATAGGGACTGGGACGGAGGCCGAATTGCTAATCGAGCTCTTGACGAGCCACACTGTCCTGCTGTAGTGTAGTCCGGAACCTCTTAATGATGTCTGTCAGAGTAAATGACCACGGGTAGCCTAGCCGGCTCCCACGGCTCTTTAGAAAAATTACAGGCCGATTGGGCCTTCAAGCACCCAAGGCGTGGGGCCGCCTTCCCCTGGTCGGCTACCACTCAAGCCGGCTACCGGGAGGCGGCCCGACCCTAAACCCACATGAGCAAATCCACAAGAGGGCCGACTCCAAGAAGCCGGCCACGAGAAAGCCGACTCCAAGAACCCGGCCCCCCAGCAGGCGGCCAAGATCGTATCCTCAAACTCTGCACCCACATAACGGCGATGAGACGGGGCGTGGCTACAGTGAAGCCTGCCACCCCCGAATCCCGGAGCGCGTGTGGTCATAGTGCGCTGTACGGGGCGGCCATCACCCGTCCGGCGCGACACTGTTGCCATGTTGACCATGACGTCACCCACGACGAGTTGTCAGAACGGCCCACAGGCGGCGGGCCCCTTCGGTCAGAGAGACGCCCGAAGGCGGCACAGCCTCCCCCCAGTCGGCCCAAGATAAGGTCGGCTGCCAACAGCCGGCTTGCTCCCTCCCTCGAAGGAGGCGCCTCATTAAGGAGACAAGACGAGGTAAGGCTATAGTGATCGCCGCGGTAACAGGCTAGAGCCATGCTTACCTCGACAAAGCCCTAAATCATCGAGTGAGGCAACAGTAACCAGCCCCCGACAAGGCCCCCGAGCGGTGGGACCAGCTTGTCAACCAGGATGCCGGCAGCCGGCAGGACCCACCAGTCGGCGGGCCCCAGCAGCCGGCGGAGAAGCCGGCAAGCATAGACACTGACGCCTAGGGCCCGTGCCTAGCTGGATTACCATTGTACAACTGGGGGTAGGCCTATATAAACCCCTCGAGGCCCCCATGCAAAGGGTTGATCTCTTGGAGTTTTAGACACTACATAGAGGGAAGAGGAGAGCTAGCCTTGCCCTTCTTCTTCCTCTCGCCAAACAGTTCAAGGAGCTTCTTGTAGCTACTTGTTAACTTAGTGATCATGCGGAGGCCCCGCAGAGAAGCAGTAGGGGTGTTATCGCCCCGGAGAGCCCCGAAGCTGGGTAAGATTCGCCGGCGTGCATGTCTTCGCCTTATCCCGTTTCCAGTCACCGGCGACGTCTTATTGGCTCCCACAATGATAAGCCACCCGTTGGCATATGTCGCACCTACCACCCGACAATGTCCAGGGGCTCGACAGCCGTACTATGGTGCTGCTTGAGAAGGCCGCTCTGTACCTCTGCTGCTAGGGCGGCGGTGCGCTCCTCTGTTCGGAGGGAGCGTTCCGTATTGCCATTGACTGTTATGACGCCGCGTGGACGAGGCATTTTGAGCTTGAGATAAGCATAGTGTGGCTCTGTGTTGAATCTATCAAAGGCGGTTCGTCCGAGCAGTGCATGGTAGCCGCTGCGGAAGGGGACGATATTGAAGATTAACTCTTCGCTTCGGAAATTGTCCGGAGAACCGAAGACCACCACCAGCGTGATTGAGCCCGTACAGCGGGCTTCTACGCTTGGTATGGCTCCTTTGGAGGTAGTCTTTGTTGGTTTGATTCGTGAGGGGTTAATGCCCATCTTCCGCACTGTGTCCTGATAGAGCAGGTTGAGGCTGCTACCACCATCCATCAGGACTCATGTTAGGTGAAACCCGTCAATGATTGGGTCAAGGACTAGTGTGGCTGAACCGCCGTGGCGGATACTAGTTGGGTGATCTCGACGATCGAAGGTGATCGGGAACGACGACCACGGATTGAATTTTGGGGCGACGGGCTCTACCGCGTAGACTTCCCTAAGTGCTCGCTTACGCTCCCTTTTGGGGATGTGTGTAGCATATATCATGTTCACTGTTTTCACTTGAGGGGGAAATTTCTTCTGCCCCCCAGTGTTCGGTTGCCGGGGCTCTTCGTCCTCGTGCTCACTTTGTGATACCTTTTATTTGTTTTCGGCATTTAACTTGCCAGCCTTCTTGAAAACCCAACAATCCCTGTTGGTATGATTGGCTTGCTTATCCGGGGTGCCGTGTATCTGGCACGGATGGTCGAGTATGCGGTCCAGGCTGGAAGGTCCTTCGTTGTTTCTTTTGTAGGGCTTCTTCCCTTGGCCGGACTTGGAGCCACTGAAACCGGCGTTGACTGTGGTGTCATCGGTGTTGTCGCCATTGCTTCGGGGTTTGTGTCTACTGTGCCGGAGCTTGCCGGAGCTTGCCGGTGCTGTTCTTGGCCTCAGTGGGGCCTGCCTCGCTGGCTGTGTTTTTGCTATGAGCCACCCAGCTATCCTCACCCGCGCAAAAGCGGGTCATGAGTGCCGTAAGGGCTGCCATAGACTTCGGCTTTTCTTGGCCGAGGTGGCGTGCTAGCCATTCGTCACAGATGCTGTGTTTGAAGGCTGCTTGGGCCTCGGCATCCGGACAGTCAACAATCTGGTTCTTTTTGGTTAGGAACCTAGTCCAGAATTTTCTGGCTGATTCTCCAGGTTGTTGAACTATGTGGCTTAAGTCATTGGCGTCAGGTGGCCGGACATAAGTTCCTTGGAAGTTGTCCAGGAAGGCTTCTTCCAAGTCCTCCCAACTGCCGTTAGAATTTTCAGGCAGGCTGTTAAGCAAGTGCCGAGCTGGCCCTTTGAGTTTTAGTGGGAGGTATTTAATGGCGTGGAGGTCATCTCCTCGAGCCATATGGATATGGAGAATAAAATCCTCAATCCATACTGCAGGATCGGTTGTGCTGTCGTATGATTCCATATAGACGGGCTTGAACCCCTCGGGGAATTTGTGATCCAATACTTCATCTGTGAAGCAGAGAGGGTGTGCGGCACCTCTGTATCGGGCCGCATCGCGGTGTAGCTCTGATGGAGTCCGTCTGCGGCATTCGGCCCGGGCGTGGTTAGGTTTGTCACGTCCGAATAGGTAGCCGTCGTCGTGCCTCGAGGCACGTCAATGCGATCCGTAGATCGATCTTGTATGTCCTGCTCTACTGTCCAGGGTCTGCTGGAGGTCGTATGTGTGACCCCGAACTCTTCCGTCTCTATTTTTACGGGGCAGTGGGGCAGGCTGCTGTTCGGCCTGAGTTGCCGCTTTATCCCGACCGCGGGGTGGCCGGTCGGCCGCCTTGTTTCGACCACATGGTGGTCGTTCCGCATTATGCGAGGGAGATATGTGCTCCGGTGCCTCCTCATCAAATTGAGGTAGTAGTCCGCGTTTCGGGTAGCCCTTGGCCGGGTGCTTGAGGCCGTATTCTTCGGCGGTCAGGACATCAGTCCATCTGTTGACGAGCAGATCTTGTTCAGCTTCAAGCTGCTGCTGTTTCTTTTTCAGGCTCCTTGCAGTGGCTATGAGCTGAAGCTTAAAACGCTCCTGCTCTAGAGGATCCTCAGGCATGATGAAGTCTTCGTTGCCGAGGCTTGTCTCCTCGTCGGAGGGTGGACGGTAACTATCATCCTCCGAGTCATCTTCTATGGCCTGTTCATCAAGGTTGTCTTGCCTGTTGTCATGTTCCTCCTGTTCGGATGTAGCTCCGACAGGGTCTTCATTGTTTTCGGCGTCGCCCAGAGTACTATTTTCTCTGGTGCCAGTGTTGCCATGTTTTGAGCGACAAGGCTTAGAACGGCGTTTGGGGCGCCGACGCTTGGACTGCGTCTCAGAGGGTTTATTCACGTCTGCTCTTCTTTGTCGTCACCAGATCCTTTAGGTGTATCAACCATGTACACGTCGTACGAAGAGGTAGCCGTCCAACGTCCAGTGAGTGGCGGGTCTTGGCCTTGCTCCTTGTCGGCATCGTCGTCCATACTGTCGATGTGTTCGAAGCCATAGTCAAGCACGTCGGTTAGGTCATCGACAGTGGCTATGGAGTGGGTGGCGGGTGGGAAGCAAAATTCCTCGTCATCCGCCTCCAGCTCAAACCGTACATAGTTCGGCCATGAGTCCTTCTCCAAGGACAAATTCTTTAAAGAGCTTAGCACGTCACCCAGGGGTGAATGCTGGAAGATGTCTGCGGTGCTAAATTCGAAAATCGATAACCGATCCAGCTCGGTGTCCGCAGGTGTACGTGGTCCGGAACTTACAGCCGGAGATGAGTCCGGAGTTCCATTGACGCAAATATTGCGGGATGTAGAGTCCGTGTGTGGCTCCAACACCGCGGACTTTGTGGCCTCGAATGGCACGATCTGCTTCGGTTCTAAGGTTGTTGCAGCAACATGAATCATCTCCTGGATGTAATCCGATGACAGATTTAAGTCATGTTCATCGCGGCGAGGGGGAGCGATCGCTGCGGTCTCAAACCCATTGAAGATCAAGTCTCCATGGGTATCCGCGACATAGTTCAAGCTTCCAAATCTGACCTGATGGCCAGGGCGTAGCTGTCGACCTCCTCCAGATGTCCAAGCGAGTTGGCCCGCAGTACAAAGCCGCCGGACACGAAGATTTGCCCGGGGAGGAAGGTTTCTCCTCGGACGGTGTCACTATCGATGATTGAAGGGGCCATCGAACCTCTAGTCGATGGCACAATGGAACTCTCAATGAAAGCACCAATGTCGGTGTCAAAATCGGCGTATCTCGGGTAGGGGGTCCCGAACTGTGCTTCTAGGGTCGATGGTAACAGGAGACGGGGGACACGATGTTTACCCAGGTTCGGGCCCTCTCTATGGAGGTAATACCCTACTTCCTGCTTGATTGATCTTGATGAATATGAGTGTTACAAGAGTTGATCTACCACGAGATCGTAATGGCTAAACCCTAGAAGTCTAGCCTATGTGAATGTGGTAATGAGTATCCGCCTCTCCGGGCTACGCTCTCCGGTTTATATAGACACTGGAGAGATCTAGGATTACATGGGGTCGGTTACATAAGAAGGAATCTTCATAGTTGGTTGCCTAGCTTGCCTTCCACGCCAAGGAGAGTACAATACGGACACGGGTATAGTCTTCGGCCTTCATATCTTCACAGCACATCAGTCCGGCCCAATGAATAACAGGCCGGATGCCCGAGGACCCCTTTGTCCAGGACTCCCTCAGGCTGCAGACACAAGAATCCAACCACGACAAGCCAAGGCTGCCGGGGGCTGCAGATCCAGATAAGTCTTTTATCCCCTATTGTGCATTTCCGTATGTTGTTGGGACATATGGAACCTCATTTTTATTCCTAGGCCACCGTGCTCCCCCTTTTCTCCTGTACCCAAGAACTATTCCCTAGGTCAGAACTGGGTCGTAGTCGTAGTGACAAGGAAATAAACGAAGGGCCTAACTCTACTTCACCCCTGCCTCCGCCAAGAGCGCGAGAATGGTCGAATGAAGTAAGGGGACGGCAAGGGCTGTTGCTGGGCGACAATGTTTATGTTAAAAATAACAAGGATTCACTCCTTGGCATGGGCCTCGCTCACGTACAAAGAACCGGCAAGCACCCTTTTTCATTAAAAACGTCCCATACAGGTATAGTTCGTACGGAATGAAAAACATGAGCAAGGGATTACAAGTTCTAAATTTAACAAATGCCCGCAGGCTTACAAACTAAAAAGAGACAAGATGCCCGTAATCCATTTCTTGTCCCTCTCCTCAGAAGGTGGAACGGGACAACGGGAGGGCAAAAAGAACACCTAGGCAAGGTACGAGCAGCATAAGACACCAGGAGAACATCCCGGTGCCGGGAGAGGAGCAGAAAGATGAGGCAGCGGGCCAACAATACACAACGAAGGCGTCGGTGCCCGCGTACTCTGACTTGACGGCCCGCCACCCGTCTTCTTCATCTTCTCCGGCCCTCCTACGCCAGCCGCCCAAGGAGGCGACGGGGAACACACCGATGGAGAGCTTGACGAGGAAGGCCCTCGGCAGGGCGCATGGCCAAAGGAGGGGCGACACGGTCAGTCGGAGTCGAGGTCGGCGTCCCCCCACTCAACGCCCTCGTCGTTGCTATCGCTGTCCTCCTCGTCGTCACTCCCGCTTGAGGCATCATCGGAGGAGCTCTCCACGCAACACTTTAGGCGAGTTCCAAGGTCCCCAAAGACCTTGACGGAGAGCAGGCCGTTCTCCATTAATTTGAAGTAGAGAATGAGCCCCGCCGTCAGGCTGTGGACGAGCGAAAGTCTTCCATCCGCGACGAAGGTACATGACGTGAGGAGCGGGAAAGTCGATGTCAACCAGCGTGCTGCCGTTCCCGCAACCCCTCATATGCAACCTGAGGGTCTGTGGCGGGTCGAGCTCCATCTCCTGAGCGAATGGAGTAGGGAGACGAAGATGACAACGCGGTGGACGGCGCAGCCTGATGAAGAACTCATGGGGCTGGTCCCCGACATGGCCCTCCATTGGGGGAGGCATCGCTGGCGGAGGCAAGGCCGGTGCGCCGCCCCGTCCCCCTCTTCCCCGAGCACCACGGCGACCTCGGCCTCGCCCCCTCCCCCTTGCTCTCATGGCCGACTCTGCCGCCGCGAGCTCTTGGGAAGGAGGGATGTGCTATCGAGCAGAGACCCTCGCCGCCACCGTCGAAGGGCCGGCGCCCCCTCCCGCCATGGCCGATGAAAGGAAGGAGCCGAGGTGGAAGGATATGGATGATGAAGGATTGTGGGATGCCATCCCCTCCCCCTTCTTATAAAGGGGCGGGGTCGGGGCTGGGCCGCCCCACTCGACCAATCCGACCATCAGAGGCACAGGGAATCAAGACCGACCCACTGCTCCAATCAGTGACGGCCTGATTTCCTACCTCGTCATTCAAGGCCTGTGCCCCCCCCCCCCCCGCGCGTCCGGCGCGTGCCACCTTACGGGCATGGGGGACACGTGGCGAGCAAGTAGAAATCAAGGGGACAGGTGAGGCGACTGCTCTCCACCCCGTGATCATGGGGCACGGGCGCTTTGAAGACCATGACCCGAGTCCACTCAGTAAATGAGCCACGCCTCTGCATTTTCCCCTTTTTACGGGGAAGGCGCGGGCCGCCTCTTTACCATTCACTGTGACTTGACGCATGCGTGCGGAAACCGCCCCACGCATGACCCCCACGTCACGCATGACCCCCCATGTTGCGCATTCGATGCGGGTCGTGGGGAAGCGCAGCGGACGAAAAAGTTACTGCAGTAAAAATCTGCCCCACCTGCCCGCGCACCTTTCTTGGCCTAGCCCAACAACGCGTCGCGCTTATGTATGGTCCAGGCCTGGGGGCTCCTATCGGTGTGCAAAAGTAGGGGCTCTTTTGACCCCTTTACTTGTGCACGGGCAGTCAGAGCCGCGCCCGCGTCCACATCGAGCAGGGCAGAAGAGGGAAGCCGGAGCACAAGGCAATCAAAGCAACGCCAAGACCAGAGACACAAAGAGCAAGAGGGCGAGGCGGACTCCCCCGACAAGACCCTTGCCGGGACGGCCTCCGCGGCCCCGGCAAGAGCCTTGCCGAGGCAACTTGCTCGATGCCAATGGAGCGCGCCACCCTTGAGCCCAGGGGTTCCAACGTAATCAGCCATATTGGAACCAAGGCTCGGGAGGCAGCTCCGTGGTGGCATGCATATCTTTGTGAAGATCATAAATACACAAGATCATATGAGAACTAGAAGACGATGACCCTCGGCAAGATCCTTGCCTAGGAAATCCACGAGACCACCGGCAAGACCCTTGCCGGGGACGACCGCAACGCTACGGCAAGACCCTTGCCGAGGCCCCGGCAAGACCCTTGCCGTGAGCATCAACAAGGCCGAAGCCAGGCCCACATCTGCCAAGACTCCACCGCCGTTCCCATGCAGTTGCCAGCTCAACCAGCTGGGCAGGCACCTGCGTGGCGATGTTCGGCCTCCACACCAACTCAGCTAGCACCTGCGTGGTGGCATGCAGATCTTCGTGAAGAATCCACCACCACGCCAGCCCAGCAGCCAACCAACGTGGCGCTGCAATGCCTCATCAGCTCGGACGCGCGTCGGAGCCAGGCGAGGCGGTGACAGCTGGGACGAGCTTCCTTGCCGTCCCCGATAAACCAAGAGGGGCACGTCGGCAGCGCATTAAATGCATTTGTCCGACGGTGCCAGAGGATAGACTCAGCCACTATAAACCTTTCCACCTCCTGTGTGCCACTGTGGCAACCCCTTTTGTCTATAAAAGGAGGCGCGAGGCGTCCAGGAGAGGGATTCGGATCTTTTGGACAAGTTACACGGCACATCTAGTTCAAGAACTCAAGAACACTTGAATACACACCAAAGCAGGACTAGGATATTACGCATCCTCGTGGCCCGAACCTGGGTAAACGATCCTTGTGCTGACCGCCAGACCTGCTCTTTGCACAACCTCGCGCCCGCCAGCCGTAGAAGGGATCCCAGTGATTCCAAAGGTGTCGGTTTCCCCCGACAATCATACGGCCCATAGAAAGTCCATGGATCCTACGGCCCGTAGAAGGCCCATGGATCCTACGGCACGCAGGAGGCCCATGGTTACAACAGTCCCTGTGTTGCCATGATTATTGTGGCCTAGTTACCAAAAATAGGTTATTGTGGCCACTAGAAAAACGCGGAAAAAGAACTGTAGTGACTACAAGCAAACAATTAAACAAGACAATAAGGAAATAAATAAGCAAGCAACTAACGCTAGCCTATTACAGCTATTACACATATTAAATCCACTGGGCATCAAAGTTTGCCACCAGTGCAAATATAGGGAACAAAGCAGCATATTACATACACTGGCCGTCAAAATTGGCCACTAGTGCAAATAAATGCGGCAGCAAAACAAGTCCAGAACTGAAACAACTTCAGAAGAGCTGAAGAAATGTTATCCTGGGTATCCACCATGCTGGCAATAAGCTTAGCAAGCTTATTAGCTTTGTCCTATTTGGCGCTAAAATCCTCCAACGCTTGCTGTTGCACTAGAAAGTATGCATCTGAATGCTCCCGGGACTTCCGCAGTCCTTCCTTTTCTTGTCGCAGCACAGCTGATCGATGTCTTTCAGCTTGTAGTTGAGACTCAAGAAACCGAACTGATTCAGACAGTGAGTTTGAATAGCTTGTGTAAGAGGTAGTGGCCAGTAACTCGAACAGTAAACCAAGACAGGACTTTGGGGTTGTCTCACTATCTTCAAGATAGTTTTCCTTAGCCGTTTGATCAGCTTTGTTGGAGACCAACAAGGATGTCTCACTATCCTGAACCTTATCTACATTACTTCCTTTACCATTGCTTAATAAGGCACTCTTCCCCAATATTTTGTCAGCATTCTCAAAGAAGAAACAAGCAGACACATAACTGGTTTAGCATGTACTAGTATATGAAACTCATTTGGTGAACCAGTTCATTAGTAAGGTGGACAATATTAAACTACCAAGTCTTCTATTGCCAAATAGTACATTATAAAAGCATCAAACCAACATATATCTATGTCCTATGGTCACTGCATTGTCTTGCCAAATCAAAATAGAGACACGGTTCAAATCATATCAGTTCAAGAGAAAGCAACACTGAAAGAATACAAAGCGTGGGAAACTACACGACACAACAAGATTTCAGATGGGTACCACAGGTCTACATGTACAACAACACTATTGGCCCTGTTGTGATGCTAGTAATGTGCATGATATGAGAAGTCAACTATATACACAATTGAAATTGAAATCAACAAAGCTATTTATAAGAGCAAACCTGTTAAAGAAACATGCGTAAACATACCTATTGTGCCATTGGAGTTTCCATTGGATCGTTCAATTTAAAAATAAGTTTGTATGAGTAAATACAGTGATACAAGAGCAAAGCAGTATGCCGATAGCAATGGAATCTTAAATGAGAACAGTTGTTCTTCAGGTTTAAGCACTTTTTCTACATGAACAGAGTACAGTAAGACGCAAGCATATAGTACTTAAAATAAAATGAGCTCATAGACCTTACCACATTCTTGGTTCGGGACCAAGTCTGAACAAGGCGTTCCCAATCATCGTCCGATAAATGTGTCTCGGGGAGAACATAAGGGAATTTGATGAGTTTCTTTGCCAAAGGAAGTACGCTTTTCTTGAGTAATTCGACATCGCCACCAAGCATTCTTGAAGATAGCAGAGGTATTAGCATTGGTTACCTCATCCCGAAGTTTCCAACTCGGTCCTTCTCTATAGAGAAAAATGGGAAAATTTGTTGTATTATAACCATCATGGAGGTAGAATGTATGGGACAAAGCAAAGTAATTGCCATGAATAACATTACTTACACATAACTCCTGGACAAACACCTTCAACTGGCATTCTCCTTCATCTTCAGTATAATATTTCCATGATGGGAAGATACACACATAGGATTTAACAACATCAAATGCGATAGATGCTAAACTATAAATGGCTGGTTGTGCTTCCTCCACAGGAATAGGTGTACTAACTGGTGGAGTTGGGGTTCGCCGTGGTAGTACTGGCGCTTTGGGCACTAGAGCTGCCTTACTAACTGCTCTTGTTTGGGAGCTCTGTGGTGGAGATGGTGCTGTGTCAACAGGAACTGGGTTACTATCTGCTAGGGTTGGGGTTAGATTGGGTGAAGCTGGTTCTCTGTCCATCGCAGTAGGGGTAAAATATGTGAGAGTCTGGGTTATGTGTGGTAGTGCTGGTTCTCATGCATGTACAACCGGGCTGCTATCGCCAACAAGAGGTAGAACTGTTTTATTTGAGGACCGTGTTTTTACTCCGCTAGATACTGCCATCACTCGCTCCAATTCAAATGGGTGATATACAGGAATAATAGTTGAATGTACAGACATTGTATGAGAGACAAATGCAATACATAGTGTGGAAAAAAGAGGGCATGAAATAGTTGACATGTATATTGTTTAACTGAAACGGATAGCATGACATAAGTTCACATATATGATGTCTATCCAAAATGGATAGCATAGCATAACATAATTCAAAGATATGATGACTAACTAAACAGGATCGCATGACATAATTCACACACATTTTATCTAAGTAATCAGGATCACATGATTTAATTCACATATGTGATTTATATGCTAAGCAGATGGCATTCACATATATGATGTCTAAACTAAGAACATGGTGTTGAATATTGTGTATATGATGTCTAAACTATGCAATGCAAGACACCATATGCATGATATGAGCAGTATAACCGTGCCAAGTTAGAGCATACACCTCGGTGGGGGAATATGACTGGTCATCTGTCTCTGAATCCATCTCTGAGGAGCTATCGGGACCCAGCAAGAGATCTGCTTTGACAGGTAGCATTGTGTGCTCTGAAGGCCTTGTTTTCACTCCAGATTTTTCCATCACCCACTCAAATGGCTGATTCACAGGAAGAGTAGTTTAATGTACAAACATTGCCGACAAATGGAAATGTAATGAATAAAAGGATGGGAAAGATATCGTTCAAATGTATGATGCCTGGTTAAACATGATGGCATTGCACATTTCACATATATTATAGTTGGCTAAAAGACATGGGACTGCATAATTCCCATATATGATATTGAAACTGAACAGGTGGCATTACAAAACATGTCTGAACTAAGCAGATGACATATATGATGTCGAAAGTAGGAACTGCAAGGCAACATATGCATGGTATGACTAACATCATCATACCAAGTTAGAGCAAACACCTTGGGGGGTAAATAGGAGTGGTCAGCTGCGTGTGAATCCGCCTCAGAACAGATATCTTCCTCTGGATTACAATCTGGAGAGGGGGGAGGGTTTGCCATTGAACCCACCATGGAGTGATGTCTGCATGTCATTGTATTGCTGCACAAAACTCTTCTCTTTTTCCCTACATGTTCAGCATGACTATGTACAATATCTGCCATGCATACAAAAAAAATATAGTGAGATTTTGTAAGGAGAGCATGCAGAAATCTAGAGTAATGGTAACAACCAGCGGATGGATCTAAAAATAATGATAGCAGGCTGATGATTGCTTTAATTTAATAAAAAAACATATGATGATTGCTTTACTATTTGTTTCCCACCCAAGATGAACAACATAGGCATACCCTAGGTGAACCAGATATGAGACAGAGATACTATTCATTGTTGCCTCGATATGTGCCCCACAACTAATTTAGAACTCAAGTTTGAACATCAATTGGACCTGACTTGGAGTCTAAGAGGTGAACATGACAATAAAGTAGCAGGTAATATTAAGCAATGCATAACATAAGCAGAAACAAAAGAATGCGACCTCTCTTGTGGAACCGTGTACTCCTCAGGTTCATCTGCTGAGTCGATGATGGTGATGCCATTGCGGTGGGTGCCGACGGCAGGGAAGGAGATCTGAGGTGGCGAAAGATGGTCAGGAGTCGTGATGTCTGGTTTGGTGGATGCTTCTGTCGATGGAGCAGCTCAGGTGAGGTGGATGACATCGCGGCAGGAGCAGGACAAACCACACAAGGTTTTCTTCGACACCTACCTGTTACTGAAGTAATTCTGTAAGGGCTCATTTGGCTTGCATGATTCTAAAAACGCACGGATAGGAGTAAAAACACCAGAATATGATAGGAATGCACATGGGAAACATAGCATTTGTGAACACTGGTTTTCTGTCAACTTGGGTGTTTGGTTCACAGGAATTGGAGGAGCAGAGGAATGCAAAGAAACATGGCCAAAATAAAGTGAAACCATATGAAAGCGTGTATAGTTAGAATGTTATTTCGCCACTAATGCACTTGGTCTTGTTTTCATGCATAGGATTTTGAAAAGTAGGTCCAGGTGGATGTTTTGCTCCATTCCTTTCAACAAAATGCATGAATAATTGAATAGTAGAGTGCCATAGGAAAACTTCCTATTGCTATGTTTTTCCGTTGAACCAAAATAGCCCTAATGGATCGACCTGAATGTAGAGTAATAAGTGATGCGACAAGTGTACAACCTCTTTGATGTAGCCGTGTCGACCTCATCATCATTGGGTTGGTCGCTGAAGAAGTTGAGGCAGAGGTGGATGTCGGAGGTGTGGAGAAAGATCTGAGGAATCTGTAGACAGCGTCTAGGGAACTGCTCTGTTGTGATGTATCATTCCATCATTGGAGCAGCTCCGGTGAGCCATAAGACGTCGAGGCTAAAGCAGCACAAGACAGACATCGTTAATCTCAAGTGGGATTCTAATAGCATCTCCTATAGATGATGTAAAATACATTACCAAAAAGTGATAGATGTAAAATTTATATCACCAAAAACCACCTGACTACAACAGATGAGGTAAAAACTGTTGACTCTAGAGTTAGTCATTTAAACTGAAATTTCTTGTGGAATCACAGATATTCTTGTCGGAACTGAACACAATGGTAGGAGAGAGGCACTTCACATGTAGTTTAGGGAGGGCCTGCAATTCATCTTCAACTTGCATCCCCCTGAGCCGCCAGCCACCAGTGGCCGAACCGCCGCCCCCGTGCCGCCTAGCCACCTCACCGCCCTGTAACAACTCCCCACCGCCGGTTCACCGCCGCCTCGCCGCCCCGAAACAACTCCCCACCGCTGGTCCGCCGCCACCCCGGCCAACCCTCTAGGCCCCCTCCGCGCCGATCTTTTTCTCTGGCGATCCCCACGTCACCGCCCCACCACCACCGACAACCACCGCCCCCACCCTGAACCCTAAGATAGATAGTGGGGTACCTCTCCGGCGAGCCCCCCTCCCTGCTACGGGTGGTTCTTCATTAACTCCGGTGGGCCCCCCACCCCCTGAAAATTGACTGACCCAAAAGTCGATTCAGTCGACTGAAGTGTAGCTAAATCAAAGCAGAGCAGCTGCACGAGCGAGGGGGAGAGCAGTAGCAGCGCGAGCGAGCGAGAGCCGGAGCAGCAATAGCAGCAGATCCGACTGGTATGGCCGCCGCTGCCGAAGGGGCCTTGCACTGGGGGAGAGCCGCTGTGGAGATGTCGCCCATGGCGCCGGCTTCGAGGTAGCCGCTCCATGGGGGTGCGGGATGGAGCACCGTCGGCACCTGGAGGTCGAGTTAAGGAGAAGGTTTGATGCGATGAGTGTACAACCTCTTATGTGGCACCGAGTAGGCCTCGGCTTCATCCGATGAGTAGGTGAGGATGCTGCGGTTCTGGTGGAGCAGGTTAAGGCGGTGCTGTGGGGATGGAGCAGCCGCGATAGACGAGGCGATCGTCGGAGCAGCTCCTTGGAGGTGGAGGATGGGGTGGCTGAACCGGCGGACGACAAGATGGACAACAGATCCTCATCCGGGGAGGTCGATGAGGGACGTCGAGCTGTTGCAGTGGACGACGTTGTCGGGGAAGAGGCTCCGGCTGGGCAGCGGTGAGGTGGTGGACGGAGGAGGGTGGGGTTTCGCGGCTGGAGCAGAGAGGTTATGGCGGCCTGGGATTTCGAATGGAGAAAAGGAGGTGATGGGAGGGGGGGGGGGGAACCATGACTTAGGGACACGCTTGTCTAAAATGTAGGGTGTGTTACAAAAGTACCCCCACCGATTTGAACTAGCGGCCCTTTCGGCTCAGGGTTAGAAGGTGGATTTCACGTGTCGGGATTTGGCAGCTGGAGGGAGTTTTCGCGCGCGTTGTAACTTCGGGATAGCAAGGCACAGGTTTGAAGGCGCCAGTTTTGGGAGCATGATATCTGAATTTTCAGGATATAACAAGGCGCATGTTGAATATATGGACAAGCCTAACGTATAATATTGTACTTGTACGTACCAAATCAATTCGTACTTCCCTCAACAAAAAAATGAAAAAAAAATAAAACTATTCACACCACACAAAGAGAGAGTCTGGTCCCGTTTTACTATACAAATGCTATTCAAAGCTATGAATCCATGTTATGTCCAATTAAATTTTTTCGCTGGTTGTATAAGGCTACTCCAGTGGGGAGTATCATATACTAGTATATGGATATGATACTAGTGTATGATACTACCTCCATAGTACATAGTATCATAAAGTAGTATCATAGATGATCATATTTATTGCCATGCATGACACAAAGTAGCATAGCATTTAACATGATACGATATCTACCTATGTTACTCTAGTCCTGTCTCTCTTCTTTAATTATGTACCACCTAATCATGTTTGCTAGTCCCAAGTGCATGTTACCGGTTATGTTACTCCCACTATGGCCATCCTAATGCATGTAACCTACTCATACCAACATTTTAGTGCATTCCAAATGTCTATACTACGGCTGCAATTCAAACTAAATTTGAATTTGTTTCTCTATTTCTATAAGAATCTACAATCATGATTGTTGCCAACTTCAACCATCATTCATGTATTACCTTAACAACACACCACATGATTACTATGGAGATATATATGAACTATGTGTACTATATGAACTCGAATTCAATTTTTTGAATACACTTGATGTTGATTCCAAATAATAGTACATTTGATGTACTAACTATATATTCATAATCTAAACCATGTTCCATATGTACACCGTGTTTATCACACAAAGTATAGTTCCCCACCCCCTACATTATGACAAGTATTTAGTCCTAAGCTGCAAAAGCCACACATTAGCCCAAATTATAATCAATGTTCTGTATATTATATGTAGTACTAGCAAGATGCCCATGCGTTCCATGGAACATCAAGATGATCGAGGGGAGGCCTTATTTGCAAATGTGGAGAGGGGTGTGGGTATCTTTTTTCGACATTGCCATAGTTTCCTTCCTACCCGTCAGATATAAATCGGACGGCCTATATTGCAGGATGGCAGGCACACCATCATCAACAACTCTATTTTTTATAAGAGTAGAGATAAAATATATTATATGTAGTATAACATGTTCTTAATCACACCATGTGTATCACCGTTATATATATTCACGCATGCGTCGGTTTAAAACACTGTGATAAATTCTTTAAATATCCGAATTCACTTTTTATAATGAATTATGATCTCTATTCTTCTTTTACACCCACACAATCCTCTTATCTTTGTAGCTAGCGCTAACTTTCTCTCATGCATGCACACACCCACGTCCCTCTCAACCCCCCTCAGCATTCTCTAGTTCCATCGCGCAAATTCGTCTTTTCACTTTAGGTCGTTCACCCATGGTGTGTGTAGGGCCCCCGGCTCCTTCTTTACAGCACAAATCGATTGATATGCCTCTCTAGCCAGGTGTGCCTACCACAAACACAAGCTTTCCCTCTTCTCTTCTCACCGTCCATGCCTCACTCCCAACCCTCTTTTCATCGATCCCGTACTCGCACACTCCTTCCCCCTCGATATAGTATGCCTCTCGCACCACCTCCTAGCTGCATCCCCATCTCTCTATCCTTCTCCCCAGGCCTTATTTGCTTCTAACACATACATGCATGTATACCGATCGATCTCCGAACATATACCTAGGTCGACTTTAACTATTTTCCCCCACCCATCGATCGACGTACCTCACAAGTCATGTCTCTCCTTTCTCTGACAGAGGACGATTGATCTTCCTATGTAGTTACGTCTAATTACCACAGCCCTATCGTCCCCCTCATCATTCGTGCATGCCTCTTGACCCGTCTCTCACACGCACGTATACAGACAGGCAGCCGTCCCCTCTCTTAATGATATTGTAGGTGTGCCCTCCGTTTGTCTAGCAAGCCTCTCCCACCATTTGTTAGAAGCAACTCCACCCCCACCCCTCCAACACTCTAGCTCTGTCTCTCTCCCAACCTTATTCCTCTCCTACACATATGCATGGATGCTGACCGATCTCCCTCAATACATAAGGTAGGTGTCGGATTTCGGGTTCCGGCAGACACTCTAGGTTCGAACACTGGGGTGCGCGCGGAGATCTCGCCCTCTACCTACCCGCACCTCACCGCCACGCTAGGATCTAAAACTATGAAAGGAACAACACAAGAGACACAGGGTTTATACTGGTTCGGGCCACCATTGTGGTGTAACACCCTACTCGTGTGTGTGGTGTGGTGGATTGCCTCTTGGGCTGATGATGAACAATACAAGGAAGAACAGCCTCGCGAGGGTCTGTTCTTGGCTGGTGCGATGAACTGCTAGGGGGAGTTCAGTCGCTCTCTCTCTGCTGATTTAAGATGCCTCTACCCTGTGGGTAGCTAGTCCTATTTATAGGCAAAGGCCCTGGGCCTCTTCCCAAATATTGAGCGGGAAGGGCGCCAACAATTGGCCATTTTGAAGGGGAACATCTAGTACACCTATCCTGACTAAAGTTGGTCCTCGCCTATCAAAGGCTCTGGTGGTGACGCCTTGGCTTGGGCTCCACGATGACTTCCTTCCTGCCGTTCTGACGGTCTTGGTCTTGTTGCACCGAAGCGGATGCCTTTACTTGATGCTCTCGCTGCGCTTGCCCCTTTTGCACCAAAGAGGAAAAGGAGGACACTGCGCTG
The DNA here is from genome assembly GCA_021605145.1 of Aegilops bicornis. Lineage (NCBI taxonomy): Eukaryota > Viridiplantae > Streptophyta > Magnoliopsida > Poales > Poaceae > Aegilops > Aegilops bicornis. Next base: position 187,406,442 of record CM038671.1, on the reverse strand, counting down.
GTCGGCGCTACCTGGGCGCCCTTGGTCATCATGGCTTGCATCATGGGCACCTCGTGAGGTACCCCGCCTTGATCTCTCCACCTCCTCGCGAGCCATCCTGACGAGGCCGCGCCTGAGGAAGCTTCCTGTCGTCCGCCCCGCGAGGGTCTTGAGTTTGTGTTGGTGAAGATGAGCCGTGCTGGGCCTCCCCTTGAGCCACGCTGCAGGCCGCATGAGCGAGCAAGTCTGGGTACCCCCATTCCTAGAACACCGACAGTAGCCCCCGGGCCCAAGGCGCGCCTGGACTTGGCTGAGCAGAGAAGCGAAGGGGCAAGTGCGAAGCGCCGCGGGCCCTAACAGCCTACGGCCTCAGGCGCCGCGTGGCGGTTGATTGGACGTGGGCGGCTCCGCTCCCCCATGACTCCTCGGGAACTGTACAAATTGACAAGTCCCTGCATGCAAAGCGGGTCATGATTACCTGCGATCGTGGAGGCCGGCGGTTGGCCTTCCCCGGCTATAAGTACGGGACGGCGCCTGCCCTTCCGGTCCATCCCCTCTTGCTTCTCCTTCTTCTTCATGGCTCCGCCAAAGAGGTTCTCGGCCGCGGAGAAAGGAAAGGCCCGCCAGGTGGAGCCTGACTCTCCCCCGCCCAAGCGCGGTCGAGGCCGTCCTCGCAAAAACCCTGTGGCTCCCATGGTGGCTCCTCACGGCCGTGGAGGTGATCTCCCGCGTGGTGACGGGCAGCAGGATGTTGCTGGGGGGCGCGCTACGGCCGCGCGACCCCCTAGGCCACGCTTCCACTCGGCAGAGGTGCTGCCGGAGTTCATTGTGTGGTCGGCGGAGCCGACCAGCACCCGGCTCCAGCTTCCTCGCTTCCTCCTAGGTGAGCTTCCGGCCGGTGCCCCGGGCGGCCTCTGGCTTCAGCGGATGGTTTTACGCAGCGGGCCTCCTAGGCCATTTGGAGGTCTCTGCGGCGGGGCGTGTACGACCAGCGGTGGCAAGCGCTTGCTCGCACGCGTGGTCTGAGGCGGCGGTGCACCCTGCACTTCAAGTTCGACGGTGATGCCACCCTCTAAGTGAGGGTGTTCAAGGAAGACGGTCGCCACGCTGGGTGCTGCCCTAAGAACGACAATCGCGGCCGTGGGCCCAGCCCTAGCAATGATGAAGACGACAGCGCGCACGTGGTCGGCTGCGCTCGGGGTTCATCGAGCTTCGATGGCTCTTCTTCGGGCAGCGGCTCCTCCAGCGGTGGCCGCGATCAGCCTCCAGCCACCGTGCCGCTTTGGAGGAGGTAGCGGGTCTGCTACGTCGCACCTCGGTGAAGCGCGAGATGGAGTCCGCCTCGAGCTCCGGGAGGCGCCTCGAGTCTCTCCCGCGAGTTGGTGTCGGGCGAGTCGCGCCTGTTTTGTTCTTTTTTCCTTTTCCTGCGCAAAGAGACAGTATTGTAGGGCCTCGCGGGGGCGTGCTTGGACTATTGCTGTTAATTATCGTACTATTTCCACTATTTCGGTATTATGCCTTTGTGCCACACGCCTGCACGTAGAAATTACTTAGCTCGGGGGGGGGGGCTGTCGTGGCCTTTGCTTCCCGAGGCCGAGGCCTCGTCGAATGCTTCATGTCCTGTGAAGGTTAGTCTGGAGAGGTAGCTCCGGCCTCGGCTGTGGAGGCGACCGACCCAGGTCCTGTGTTCGCGTCGCGGTGCCCGGGGGGCACGGACTGGAGGGGTGCTCCTGTAGTGGACCCGGGTAAGGAAGCCTCAAACGATAAGGGCAGAAAATGCTCGCGAGGGTGCCCGTGCTACTCCCTCGCGAGACTTGCATGAGAGAAATCGAGGCGGGAGAGCGAAAAGGCAAGGAGTCACAAGCCAAAGATGGCAACAACTTCAATAAAACTTCAAATGGGAATGAACAAGCCAACCGCAGAACGCAAATGAGAAAAGCCGCATCCGGCACCTAATCTAGTCTTCGACGTCTTCTCACCAGCGCGGAGCTAAGTGCTGCCACTGGGCGTGGGAGGGAGCCCCAGGCCCGAGGCCGGGCGCCTCGAGACTCCGGGCATGTACAGCCCCAACTCATTATTACGTGAGAGTGTCACAGGCGGCAAGCTTCACAGGCATTGGCCTTCTTCACAGCTCGGGCCTTTTTCAGAAAGATGAACTTCACAGGCGCTTGCCTTCTTCACAGGCACTGGGCCTTTTCCAAAACGCAACAGCTTCACAGGCGCTTGCCTTCTTCACAGGCGCTTGCCTTCTTCACAGGCACCGGGCCTTTTCCAAAACGCAACAGCTTCACATGCATTCGCCTTCTTCACAGGCTCTGGGCCTTTTCCAAAACGCAACAGCTTCACAGGCATTCGCCTTCTTCATAGGCTCTGAGCCTTTTCCAAAACGCAACGCTTCACAGGCATTTGCCTTCTTCACAGGCTCTGGGCCTTTTCCAAAACGAATGCTTCACAGGCATTCGCCTTCTTCACAGGCTCTGGGCCTTTTTTAGGGGTAAAACCTCTGGAGGTGCTGGATGTTCCACGCGTTCTGGACGGGCACCCTCTCCTGAGTCTCCAAGCGCGCGGAGCCGGGCCTGGAAACATGAACAAACTTGAACGGGCCCTCCCACATGGGAGAGAGCTTATGCAGTCCCTCCCTAGAGAGAACCCGCCTGAGCACGAGGTCCCCTAACTCGAGAGTCCTGGGGCGGATGTTGCGGCAGTGGTATCGCCGCAACGCTTGTTGGTATCTTGCCGCTCGGAGCGCGGCTTCCCGACGATGCTCCTCCCCCAGCACGAGGTCCGTCCCCCGCATGGCGTCCTGCTGCGCCTCGTCGAACGCCAGGACCCGTGCGGAACGACGTCTGACCTCGTGAGGGAGGACCGCTTCAGCTCCATAGACCAGGAAGAACGGGGTCTCACCAGTTGGCTTGGTCGCGGTCGTGCGGATGGACCACAACACGGACTGAAGCTCGTCGTACCAACCTCGGCCGCAGGCCTCCAGCTTCTTCTTGAATGTCCTGGTCTTGAGGCCTCTCAAGACCTCCGTGTTGGCCCGCTCGGCCTGACCGTTGCTCCGTGGGTGCACCACTGAAGCATAGCATATCTGTGTCCCAAGGTTAGCACAATATGTTTTGAAGAGGTTACTGGTGAACCGCGAACCATTGTCGGTGATGATGCGGTTCGGCGCCCCGAACCGGCTCACGATGCCCTTGATGAACTTGACCGCAGAACCTGCGGGGATGGTGCGGACGGCTTCCACTTCAGCCCACTTGGTGAACTTGTCCACGGCGACGTAGAGGTAGCCATAGCCCCCTGGCGCCCGAGGAAATGGGCCCAGGATATCCAACCCCCAGACTGCGAATGGCCACGAGAGGGGTATAGTTTGCAGACCTCCCGCCGGCTGATGGATCTGCTTGGCATGGAATTGGCAGGCCTCACAAGCCTTCACCAGTTCGACGGCATCATTGAGCGCAGTGGGCCAATAGAACCCGCTGCGGAACGCCTTGCCAACGAGGGTCCGTGATGATGAATGATTCCCACAGTCTCCACCGTGTATATCTGCCAGCAGTTCCTTCCCTTGCTCCCTGGAGATGCAGCGCAGGGATACATCATTGGGTCGATTCTGGTAGAGCTCTCCATCCCTGATGCAGTATGCTGTGGCTTGCTGCGCCACACGCTCCGCTTCCTCCTCCTTCTCCGGCAAGATCCCTTGCGTCAAGTAGCTCCGGAGCTATGTGATCCAGCACCCCTCCTGAGGATCCAGCGTCAAGAGCAGGCGCGCTCCACGAGGCCGGGCTGCACGGGGCTCCGAGGCCGGTGGTCTGGGGAGCTCCTCCCAGGCTGCACCACGCTGATAAAGTGATGACGGCCGAGGGCTTGAAGAGCCGCCTCGAAGACGCCAGCCCCCCGAGGTAGCCGCCTGGATGCTCGTTTGGCGATGTCGTCGGCCTCCTGATTGGTGCCACGGGGCACATGCTGCAACTCCAGCCCTCGGAACTGCTTCTCCATCCTGCGGACCTCTGCGAGGTAGGCTTCCATGTTCTCATCCCTCGGCTCGTATACCTTGTTGGAGAAGCTGACGAGGAGTTGTGAATCACCCTTGATGGTAAGGCGCTTCACTCCTAGGGCAGCTGCGGCCTTCAGGCCTGCTATTAGGCCTTCATATTCTGCTATGTTGTTGGAAACCTTTTCTCCGTGCTGGAAACAGAGCTGCACGGCGAAGTAGAGCTTGTCTTGAGTAGGAGATATAAGCACCGCACCAGCCCTCGTGCCGTGCCTGGAGAATGCCCCGTCGAAGTACATGACCCAACCATCCGGCGCCTCGCTTCCCGGGGAGAGGGATCGATCCTCATCAGCCTTGAGGCCCGACGCCTCCGTACATTCTGCCACGAAATCCGCCAAGGCGGCCCCGTTGATGACTCTGGTTGTGCTGAATTCAAGCTGAAACGCTTGCAATTCAATGTTCCACTCAGCGACTCTTCCAGCTGAGTTAGGGCTCCTGAGCACCCTTTCCAAAGTGCTGTTGAGACAACCTTGATGGGGTGGCCACGAAAATAATGCCGCAGCTTGCGCGAGGCAACCAATAAGCAGCGAGGAGGAGTTTCGAGGCATGGGGTACCGCGCCCTCGTGTCCCGCAACACTTGTCTTGGCCGAGAAGTACACAGGGTGTTCAACGAGGTTGGGAGTGCTGGTGTCGATGGCGCCCTCCGGAGACCATGGCGCCTCCTGAGACAGTGGAGCCTCCAGCGGCTGGTCGCCAGGGGGAGGGGTCTCTTCTGTCCCGAGTGTGTTTCCCTGCGGCGGCTGATCATTCTCGGCTGTGGTAGTGGTCTTTGTGGGTCTTCCTTGATCCTACTTCGCCTTGACCCGGGCAGCTGCCGCGGCTTTGGTCCGACGCTCCTCCCTAATGGCCACCAGGGCTGCGCTGGCGGAGTAGGGAGTGGCTGCAAGGTAGAGCACCAGGGTTTCCTGAGGACGCGGGGCCACCATTACCGGAGGGCTGGTTAGGTACCTCTTGAGATCTTGGAACGCCTTGTCGACCTCTTCAGTCCATTCAAAGGGTCCCTTTTTCTTCATCAGCTGGAAGAAAGGCAGCGCTCGCTCCCCCAACTTGGAGATGAAGCGTCCTAGTGCTATCACGCGCCCAGTGAGCTTCTGCATTTCTCTGAGGGTCTTTGGCGGGCTCATGTCCTCGACCGCCTTGACCTTTTCTGGGTTAGCTTCGATGCCTCGGTGGGACACGAGGAAGCCCAAGAGCTTGCCCGAGGGGACCCCAAACACACACTTCTCTGGGTTGAGCCGCAGGTTCACTGTGTTGAGGCTCGCGAAGGTTTCCTCCAGGTCTTGTATCAGGGTTTTGGCCTCACGAGACTTCACCACAATGTCATCGACGTAAGCCTCAACATTCTTCCCAAGCTGCGGGCCCAAGGTGATATGCATCGGCCCGGCTGAAAGGTCGCCCTGCGTTCTGCGCAGCCAGGCAGCATGCATGTGTAGCAGTACACCCCACACGGGTCGGAAAGCTGTTTTTTCCACATCTTCTACCGCCATCTTGATCTGGTGATACCCAGAGAAGGCATCCAAGAAACATAACAGGTCGCACTCGGCGGTGGAATCGACGATCTGATTGATGCGAGGGAGCGGAAACGGATCTTGCGGGCAGGCTTTGTTGAGGTTGGTGAAGTCGACACACATGTGTTCCTTCCCCCCTTTCTTTGGCACGACGACCGGGTTGGCCAACCAATCCAGGTATCGGACCTCGCGAATGACCCCTGCAGCTTCCAACTTGTGGGTCTCTTGGATGATGAAAGCCTGCTTTTCAGTGGACTGCCGCCTTGCCTTCTGCTTCACGGGGCGGACATTGGGGCACATGTTGAGGTGGTGCTCGATCACGCCTCTAGGGATCCCCGCCAGCTGATCAGGCTCCCATGCGAATACCTTCTTGTTTTCGCGCAGGAACTTGACCAGGGCCTCCTCCTGCTCGGGCTCGAGGTGGCGCCTATGGTGAAGGTGGCGTTAGTGGATCCGTCCTCGTCGACCAGTATCTGCTTGGTTTCCGCCTTGTCTTGGGTGAACAATTGCTTCTTTTTGGCCGGCGCAGGCCCCTTGGGCTCAGGGGCGTCTGAGTCGGCAGGCTGCGCCGACGCTGCCGTCTTGAAGGCGAGCTTGAGCACTTGCAACGCATCCCCGGTGTCTCCGGACATGGTGAGGACGCCATTGCTCCCGGGCATCTTCATGAGGTTGTACGCTGGGTGAGTCGCGGCCATGAATCGGGCCAGTGCCGGGTAGCCGAGGATGGCGTTGTATGGGAGGCTGATGGGGGCTATGTCGAAGTCGATTAGCTCCGTGCGGAAGTTGTCGTAGGTGCCGAAGGTTACCGGGAGAGGGATCTGCCCCATGGAGCTGGACGACCCACCCCCGACGCCCAAGAAAGGCCGGCTGGGCTGAAGCCGCTCCGGCGGTATGTGGAGGAGGCTGAAGGCTTCAACCGAGAGCACGCTAAGGCCCGCGCCGCCGTCGATGAGAGTCCTGGTGACGGCCACCTAGCAGATGGTGGGGGTGCACAGCATTGGGAGCGCGCCCGAGCAGGTTGAGTTGGAGGGGTGGTCCTCCGAGCTGAAGGCCAGATCGGCCTTGGGCACCGACCGACCTAGGGGAGCCCCTTGCCGCGTGGAGGCAGCGCCGACCTGGCGGATGAATGGCTTGACGTGGCGGCTTTGAAGGTGGTGCTGCGAGCCGCCAGCCAGAAAGGGCCGACGATCGGGGCGCCCGGCGCAGCGTCTTTGGGCGAGGAAGAGGTTGCGCAGCTCTTCCCAAGAGGCCACGGAAGCCGCGGTAGGTGGAGCAGCCACATGCACGGGCGTTGGTGAGGGCCATGGGCAGCGATAAGCCATGACCACTGCCGTGCGCCTCCTGCCGAGGATGGCCTCCTCGACGCCCGCCAGGAAGGCCAGCGGATCGATTGTGCCCGTTATGGCGTGGCGGCTTCTACGGCTTGAACTTGTCCGCCACCGCACTGTCGCAAGGCTGGGGCCAGGCTCGAGCCCCAGCCCCCATCTTGGGTGGCGACGAGTGGGCGGCGCGCTGATCATTGCAGGGCGAGTCGCGGTGTTGGCGGAGAGCGGGTCGGCGGAAGGGAAAGCTCCGGCGCACCTCTACCTGGCGCGCCAAATGTCGGATTTCGGGTTCCGGCAGACCCTCTAGGTTCGAACACTGGAGTGCGTGTGGAGATCTCGCCTGCTACCTACCTGCACCTCACCGCCACGCTAGGATCTAAAACTATGAAAGGAACAACACAAGAGACACAGGGTTTATACTGGTTCTAGCCACCATTGTGGTGTAACACCCTACTCCAGTGTGTGGTGTGGTGGATTGCCTCTTGGGCTGATGATGAACAATACAAGGAAGAACAGCCTCATGAGTGCATTCTTGGCTGGTGCGATGAACTGCTAGGGGAGTTCGATCGCTCTCTCTCGCTGATTTAAGATGCCTCTACCCTGTGGGTGGCTAGTCCTATTTATAGGCAAAGGCCCGGGCCTCTTCCCAAATATTGAGCGGGAAGGCGCCAACAATTAGCCATTTTGAAGGGGAACATCTAGTACACCTATCCTGACTAAAGTTGGTCCTCGCCTGTCAAAGGCTCTGGTGGTGACGCCGGCTTGGGCTCCACGATGATTTCCTTCCTGCCGTTGCGACGGTCTTGGTCTTGTTGCACCGAAACGGATGCCTTTGCTTGATGCTCTCGCCTGCGCTTGCCCACTTTGCACCAAAGAGGAAAGGAGGACACTGCGCGGGCTGGTGCCCGCCTGGCGCCCTTGTTCGTCATGGCTTGCGTCATGGGCACCTCGTGAGGTACCCCGCCTTGATCTCTCCGCCTCCTCGCGAGCCTGCCTGACGAGGCTGCGCCTGAGGAAGCTTCCTGTCGTCCGCCCCGCGAGGCTTGGCCCCTCGCGAGGGTCTTGAGCTTGTGTTGATGAAGATGGGCCGTGCTGGGCCACCCCTTGAGCCACGCCGCAGGCAGGCATGTCTGGGTACCCCCGTTCCCAGAACGCCGACAGTAGGCCTCTCTCCTCCTCCACAAATATACTAGCCATTGTACCTCTATAGTTAATTAGGTCTCCCCCACCCCCCCACCACAAACCGATAGTCGAGCGCTGTAGGTAGGTATCCATGCCACAAAGAGAAACTTCACCTGTCCCCTCTCACATTCCAGTAGGCCAGTCACCCTATATCTTTGACGTGGGCACACACAAATTTGGTGGCACTCTTTATCGACCGCTCGCGCGCACACACACACACACACACATCATCCCTCTCTTCGATTCTATGGATACCTCAACCTGATGATACCTCCACTCTCTTCTCGTGGATGGCCCCCTCTCTATATATGATATATCCAGGACTCTATTTCAATCACATTGCATATGTTACATTTTTGATTGAAATATCATCCACATATATTGCTTGTCTATTTCTCAACCCCCTCCCCCCCAAAAAAACACTCACGAACCCACACACTATATATCTCTATGTTTGTATCTCTCTCACACAACCCCACGTAGGTGGTGTACGTACATGAAGAGAATAGGTGCACGTACTCACGCTTTGTGCCCAGCTAGACCCGCGCGGGTATACGGTGGATCTCATTTCTGTACAAAATGGCAGCTCACGTGCTAATTTGAACGTGTGTAGCGGTTGTTTACCTACGGAGGTCGTGTACCACGCGTGCACAAAACAAAGTTTGACTTGATGCGTTGGCGCATTATTTTTAAATAAAGTTATATCGCTCAATGGCACATACACAGAATATAAAACAATTTTTATGGAGAAAAAGGTAGTCCGCTCCACTATATACGATGGAGCCTGCCTGCCTGGGTTTGTCTCTCTTCAGAGTATCTCACACAAGCCGGTGGTGGCCTCTCTCTCTCTCTCTCACCGTTGGTCACTGATCCGACCGCATCTCGTCCGCCGGCGGAAAGGGAGGATGTGCATCATTTCTCCGTTCAACGGTGCCGAGGCAGCACGTCCCAATCTGTGGTACCCGCCATTCTCTCTGACCAAGCTCCGGCGCGGTAGAGCCTACGCCACCTGTTCGCCACCGCAGTATGGGAAAATCCTGCCCGCCGCTGCTCTCCTAGTTACATCCCGACGACCCCCAGGTATCCCCTCCGGCCTTGATCCACTGCCTGTCTTCCCACGTTGCTGTATGTGGAAAATCTTGCATGTGGATCTTCCATAGTTCTTTGGCCAAAACGTAGCTCGTTCAGCGTACTTTCCATATTGCAATCTTGTCCTCACACCGTTTTAGACAAACACAAACTGTGTTGTTATCTTCCCTTAGGACAAGGAATATGCTTGTTTTTTTGTCGTCGTGTGTGTCATCAACTGTTATTGGCCAGTAATTGTTTCCTTTCTACCTCTTTTTTGCAAACAGGGCTATCCATTTCACCTCGTTTCTATTGCGAGCTTTTGGTGAACTGCACAAATCACTTTTTTCTTAAGAGTGTTTTGTGCAGTTCTACCAAAATGTCACACGGGCAACATCTCTACATTTCAGTGTGACTGCACAAAGGGAGATTGGTTTTGCTCTATCCTCCTCATCCAACTCCGAGCCTAATATTCTCCAACTATTTGCTTAATCTTCTGCAACTAGTTAGTCTTAAGAGAGACTTCAAAGGTGACCGACTTCTATTTGTGTGTTTATTGTTTCATCAACAGTCCTCTATTATTGTAATCACACCTAATATATTTGGAACATGGACACTCATCTCTATTTTAGTGGAACAACACAAAATGATCGAAATGTTGCATGCTCCATACAGCTACTTTTTTCCCAACATGCCTTGTTGATTTAGACAGAGCTGGGGGGACATTGCTGCCAATGAAAGCATAGATCAATTTTAATATAACACCTTCTGACAACTTTGTCTTCAGTTGTGATGTAAATATTAGCTCTGATCTGCTAATCATTGAGATGCATTAGCAAGGAAGTTAGTTTTTATTGTTTCCGAAAGAGCATGGATGGCAAGACACACAAAACAAAAGTTGAAAGCTCAGAGCATTGTACAATTTCGTGTCGCTGGAAAATTCTTTGTATAGTACGTCAATTATGTAAACAAATGCTAGAAGCTTGATAGCATTGCCAGAAGCCTCTTCAGCATCGGGTCCATGTGCCATGCACAAAATTATACTTCCTCACTTCCTAAAAATTTATCATTTTACAAATTTCAAATGGACATACTTTAGAGTGTAGATTCACTTATTTTGCTTCGTATGTAGTCACTCGTTGAAATCTCTAGAAAGACAAATACTCCATAGTATATTTAAGAACGGAGGGAGTAGTGCACAACCGCATGGGGGACTCAGCCCGGTCGTTGCGCCGCACTAATAGTGAGTAATGAGTAGTCAAATCATAAGCCCCGCCTTTCCCACTATAAGTTGCTCGGAAGAAGCAACCATCAACACGCTCTTCTTTGAATCTTCTCATGCTACTCCCTCCATCACTATTTATAGAGCGCACTTAAAAAAACAATCTCTGGGACCAAGGCGACTAGCGATCGGCCTGAAAAATAGCATTGGTAGTTATAGCACGGCGTCTATTACTAGAGGAAATAATGCGTACACACATGCATGCAGTGCTTCCACCCCGGGTACACACATGCATGTACTTACTCCACTCCGTAGTACATCGAGAGAAAATTGTGGACATGATTGCGGTTACCACACCCTAATTAATTGAGCATTAAACCAAACGCGTCTAAAGTCTCTCTGGAGGTGGAAATGCATGGAGAGAAATGCATCAGAATGAAGCGCGCCCTGTAAACTGTGACGGGGGGGGGGGGGAGTAGTATGAAGGTGCAAAACCAAGTACGTGTATGTCCAGTCGGTCAACGCACTTCCTCTTGGCATATCACTGAAGTCGGTGTCAAAACCGGCGGATCTCGGGTAGGGGGTGCCGAACTGTGCGTCTAGGCGGATGGTAACAGGAGACAAGGGACACAATGTTTTTACCCAGGTTCGGGCCCTCTCGATGGAGGTAATACCCTACTCCTGCTTGATTAATATTGACGATATGGGTAGTACAAGAGTGGATCTACCATGAGATCAGATAGGCTAAACCCTAGAATCTAGCCTATGGTATGATTGTTGTTTGTCCTACGGACTAAAACCCTCCGGTTTATATAGACACCGGATAGGGTTAGAGTTACACAGAGTCGGTTACAATGGTAGGAGATCAACATATCCGTATCGCCAAGCTTGCCTTCCACGCGAAGGAAAGCCCCATCCGGACACGGGACGAAGTCTTCAATCTTGTATCTTTATAGTCCAGAGTCCGCCAACGGTGATAGTTCGCTATCCGGACACCCCTAATCCAGGACTCCTTAGTAGCCCCTGAACCAGGCTTCAATGACGCATTTAGTCCGGCGCGCATATTGTCTTCGGCATTGCGAGGCGGGTTCCTCCTCCGAATACTTCATAGAAGATTTTGAGCACAAGGATAGTGTCCGGCTCTGCAAAATAAGTTCCACATACCACCGTAGAGAGAATAACATTTACAGAAGTTCAATCTGCCGACGTATTCCGCGGTGTGACATCACACCATGGCCAAGCCTTTATTCGAATCGTTTTTACTGTCCCACCTCAGCGCGTTTAGCAAGGCGGTTTCCTTGGCACCTCTTGTCAAAGTAGAGATCGTGTCCCCTTATTCCGGGATTCTCATCAATATGGGCGTGGGTAACCCAACCGCGCCATTGATTATGGCGCTTGGGAGATAAGCGAGTTTTATCAGGCCGGTGGGGATGCATAGCTTTGTCCGTCCATATAAGGGGATAAGGATCCACCTTTTCACCTACGCCTTCTTCCTCCTTTGCTCATCCATTTCCGCGCACTCGAGCTCCAGCGCCCAAGTCCGCACATCCCTCCTCAACCTTCTCCAGCCATGTCCGGAGCGGGAGGCAAGTGGATGGCCTCCTCCGTCACGGAGGGGCACATCGAAAAGCTGCGGGAGGTCGGATACTTGTCCAGTGACATCGCGCACTGGCTCCCCGATGAGGGGCAGCTCATTCCCACTCCCAGGCCCCATGAGAGGGTGGTGTTCCTCACCCACTTCCTCCGTGGACTAGGTTTTCCACTTCACCCATTTGTCCGGGGCTCATGTTCTACTACGGCCTGGATTTCCACGATCTGGCCCGAATTTCATCCTCAACATCTCGGCGTTTATCGTGGGTATGCGAGGCCTTTCTCTGCATCCAGCCCCACTTGGCTTATGGCTGAAGACCTTCAATGTCAAGCGAAGAAGGTAGTGGGCGGCCGCCAAGCCGGAGTGCGGAGGTGCCATGGTTGGCAAGATGGCCAAAGTCCTATGGCTCGAGGGCTCCTTTGTGGAGACCATAAAGGGGTGGCAATCGGGGTGGTTCTACATCACCGAGCCGCGCGACTCTCAATGGGCGGCGGCCCCCGAATTCTGATCTGGCTTCCCCACACGGCTCACATCATGGAAAGAGATGGGCTTGACGTGGGGTGATTCGGAAGAGCTGTCCGGACTCCAAACCTGCGTCCGAAACCTGGTGGAGAAGAACCTCAAGCTTGTCAACGTAATCCAGGTGATGCTCATCCGCCGGATTCTCCCATGCCAACAACGGGACTTTAGTTTGTGGGAGTTTGATCCGGCACAACACCGGACCTTGAGCCGGCTCTTCGACACTACGTACGAAGACGCCTGGAAGGTGCTGTTCAAGGGCGCCGAAGCTCCCACATCCGTGACGGAAGATCGCGGATTCAGCTCGCAGCATCAAGCCAGCGAGGTAAGTTATTTTACCCTTTATGGGACTCTTTTTTCATAGTTTGACTCTATGTGGGATCTAAACTCCCTTTCCTTTGACAGGACTGGCTGAAGACGTCCGGACAGATTAACCGTCGGCCCGTTATAAAAGACCCAGCGGACGCCCGGTTGTGAGGGCTCTTGGCTCCGGCACCTCATGTGGTGCCGGAGAAGAAGGCCAAGAAGAAGGCCACGGGAACTCGAAGGAGCTCCCGGCGCCAGGTGCTGTCGGACTCATCATCCGAAGACTCCGAGGCGGAATCCTCCCCTGAGGAGGAGGAGGAGGAAAAAGAAGCCTCTCCACCAGCGGGGGAAGAGAAGAAAAGGAAGGCCGCCCTGACTGGGGAGGCCGGAGGGTCCAAGAAAGGAAGGACCCTTCCTCCGGACTTCTCCACCAACGCCGACAACGATTTAGGAGGAGTGGCCACCAAGGGCCAAGCCCCTGGCGAGATCGTAAGTGTCCGGACTCCGGAATAGCTCATGACTTTTTATTTGTCGCATAGTGTCTTCTAACGCCGAATATAACCATGTAGCCTGCCCAAGGACGAGCTCGCCGCTTCGTCGAGCGGCTCCCTGGATTCGTCGGATGTGAATAGCACTTCACTTCCGACCGCCTCCTCTCCTCGTGACGCAGACGACACTACGGTGGAGTCCCAAAAGGGGCCCCACCAGGAGGAGGTGGTCCCGGAGGCGCCGCAAGGCGACCTCCCGGACTCTGGGTGCAAAGGGGGCGAGACCCCAGAGGGCTCTAAGTCCGGCCCCCGTGTCGGGACTCCGCATCTGGAACCTTCAGTGGTTCCGAAGTCCGGCAAGCGGCCCCTTCGTAAGAAGGGCAAGACTGTGACGCCGGTGACCTCCGTCCATCCGGAGGCACCGGATAGCTTGCTGGAGGCGCTTAACGGCGCCTCCATCAACGAGGAGCACCGCACTGTTATGAGTGTGGTGATCCAGAAAGTTCGATCCACCAAGAGCGAAATGACTGAAGTTCTGCATCAGCCTTCTAACAGGCTTTGAGGTAAGTTTAGAATATGTAAAAATATTACCGCATAGACAGTAGCCCCTGATGCTTAGTTCGGTGTTCGGAAAGAAAAGCCGGACTGAGGATCTAAAAAGATATACGCAGGAGCTAACATAAGTATGTCAATATGGGAATGCAGGCTGCGCTGCTGACCTCTGTCGCACTGACTGCGGAGGTCAATGCATTGAAGCAGAGCCTCGAGCGGCCCGAGAACGAGCTCGGCCTTGCCAAGAAGCAGCTCGAGGACAAGGAAGGTAAGTAATACCTTATAGAAAGGATTTGGTTTCAAAAATGATAGTACTAACGTGGGTATTGTAGGGGCCACGAACGAGGTGGCGACCCTGAAGGAAGCGGTGTCCACGGCCGAAGGCAAAGCAGCCGCCGAGCGCACCGAGCGAGAGAAGCAGGAGGCGCGGGTGGCGGAGGTGCGGCAAGAGCTCCAGGCTCTCGTGGAAAAACACGAGAGTTTGGAGCGTGACTCGAAGACTCGAGAGTCCGAGCTCGCCTCGGCTTTTGAGAGTGCCAAAGCCGCTAAGGCCGAAGCCCAAAAAGCCCTCCAGGAAATTGAATCATTAAAGAAGATAGCGGCGGGTAAGGCGTTCTTTATGCAAAGCAAGCATGTGAAAGTGAATTATCTATTAGTTACCCGAATCCGGAGCTCTCCAGGAGCATTCGCAGATCTGCCCCGTAGTGTTTCTGATGCTGCCGCGTTCTACCCTTGCCAAGGAGGGGAGCTCGACGGAAAAGGTTTTCTGGTCCCAGAATGCTGAGGCCGGACATCTGGTGCCCCTGAGCGACCAGCTGAAGCAGCTAATCGAGCTCCACAAGGTCGCCGAACATGCCATGAAGGGCCTCATAATTCGGCTGTGGCCATTGGAAGCCATGCCTGGGAGCTACTTCGGGCTAGTGCGGCGACTGGTGGACGCCTGTCCATGGATTGAAGTCATCAAGCGCTCCGTCTGCATTGAAGGTGCCGGTCGGGCCCTTGCCCGTGCTAAAGTGCACTAGGGCAAGCTAGATGCTGAGAAGCTTGTGACGGACGGGCCACCGAATGGCAAGGATCATCGCAAGCCCGAAATGTACTATGAGGGCGTCCTGAAGGGTGCCCGCCTTATAGCGGGTGAATGCTCCAAAGATGTAATTTTTGAATAGACTCGCATTTGTTATCCTGCACGCTGAAAACTTGTTCATATGCGCTAAGCAACACTTGTGAATTTAAAATATTACCTTCTTTGCGGCCGTTTATCAAATTTGAGAGATGGCAAGTCGTTGGCTTCAGCCCCCATGCCACGAGTGCTAGGGTGTTCGGGATAAACTTGACGCTCTTGTTCCCATTCTTGGGTCCTTCGAGGGAGGCGCTCAACGCAACGAACAAGGCAACCAAACTTATAGTTCTTGAACACTCTCACTTAGCCATAGAATTCTATAATTTTAAATTTCGGCGAAGCCCCTAGTATTCGGAAGACCGAGTTCGGGGCGCTATCCACGCCTTGGCTGGACAATGCCGACTCCTCGCTCTAAGCGGCATAAGTCTTTAGGGACCCGAAAAAACCTCTCGAACAACGACCGGCTCTCGCCCTATCATGACGGTCTGTTAGCTTTCTCCACTGAGGTGCTCAACCCAGCTCAACCGGGGCACAATCACAGTGGTTCTCCCAGCACTACCTTAGCTGATATAACGGAACGTAAGGTACCAAAACATGGGAGCCGGGCAAACCCAACAATTGACCCAAGACATGATTCGGAGCCGATGCATATAATGCTATAAGTTCGGGGTGCCGCACTTGTGAAAGTGTTCGGACTTATCACACCATATTTTTGGGGTACTTAAGCCCCTGGTGTATTGGCCGTACCAAAGTGTACGGGTGCAACGTGTCATGAATGAACATATATAGATAAAGAAAGGAGTACAATAATATGCAAAAGCTATGTATTGTTTATTCAAAAAGGTACTGCAATGAAAGCAGAACGATACAAATAGTGCGATAAGCAAGGGATGGGACTATTTAACATGTCCCCGTCCAGGGGTAAGCTGCGGGATGGTATGTAAAACATGTATAATGCTCGTAATAGAGACCACCTGTACACTCGACGTAGCTTTCTGCTTCCCTGGTTGTTGCATCGTGAGTTCGGCAATTCTAGTGCCGGACAGGGCTTCTGGAAAACGGAGTCCTGAAAGTAAGAGAAAAGAAGAAAAAGAATGACACAATCAGGAGCCTGGTGAGGTTGAGTCGCGTGCAGGCGTGCCGTGGTCGTGCCCCTCCCCTTATGCCCATGGTATCTCCAGAGCGTAGTTATGTACGCGTAGTACTGGCTTCGCAATTTCGCGAGGGCCGGGGTTGGGGCCGGATTGCTACACGTGCTTGGATCGTGCCATGCGGTCTTGTTGTAGATTACTCCGGGCGCGCTTGACAGTGTCCGGACGTTTAGTGGCCGGACTCGAGAATTGCTGTGAGAGGCTGCTTTGCACCTCCGCCGCGAGGGCCACCGTATGCTCCTCCGTTCGGAGAGAGCGTTTGGTGTTTCCATTGACCGTGATTACTCCTCGAGGGCCTGGCATCTTGAGCTTGAGGTATGCATAGTGCGGCACCACATTGAACTTTGCAAATGCGGTTCGTCCAAGCAAAGGCGTGATAGCCGCATGAACGGGACTATGTCGAAGATTAACTCTTTGCTTCGGAAGTTATCCGGGATACGAAGACCACTTCGAGTGTAATGGCGAGCACATGTACAATTGGCCTCTACACCCGGTATGACGCCTTTAAAGGTCGTCTTTGTGGGTTTAATCCTTCAGGGGTCCATGCCCATTTTGCACACTGTATCCTGATAGAGCAGGTTCAGGCTGCTACCGCCGTCCATCATGACTCTAGTGAGGTGAAATCCGTCAATGATTGGGTCAAGAACCAATGTGGCGAATCCGCCGTGGCGGATGCTAGTGGGGTGGTCCCTTCGATCAAAGGTGATCAGGCAGGAGGACCATGGGTTGAACTTTGGGGCGACTAGCTCCATTGCATATACGTCCCTTAGTGCACGCTTCCGCTTCCTTTTGGGTATGTGGGTGTCGTATATCATGTTCACCGTACGCACTTGTGGGGGGAAGCCCTTCTGTCCTCTATTGTTCGGCGGCCGGGGCTCCTCCTCGTCATCGCTATGCAACCCCTTGTCATTGAGTTCGACATTTAACTTGCCTGCCTGTTTGAAGACCCAACAATCCTTGTTGGTGTGGTTGGCTGGTTTTTTGGGGGTGCCATGTATTTGGCACGAGCGATCGAGTATTCGGTCCAGATTGGACGGGCCCTGAGTATTTCTTTTGAACGGCTTTTTCCGCTGACCAGGTTTAGAGCCTCTGAATCCGGCATTGACTGCCATATCTTCAGCATTATCGCCGTTAATCACGCGGCGCTTGTGCTTGTTATGACGCCGACTGCGGCGCTTTGTGCCTGTAGCGACGCGACCTGCCATTGCGGTCCTTGATCTCCGACCTACCCGCGTTTTTGGTCAAGTTGTTACTACAAGCTAGCCAGCTGGCCTCTCCCATAAAAGCGGGTCATGAGTGTTGTGAGGGCTGCCATGGATTTCGGCTTTTCCTGTCCTAGGTGCCGGGCAAGCCACTCGTCGCGGATGTTATGTTTGAAGGCTGCAAGGGCCTCTGCATCAAGACAGTCAACGATTTGATTTTTCTTGGTTAGGAACCATGTCCAGAATTGTCTGGCCGATTCTTCTGGCTGCTGAATTATGTGGCTAAGGTCATCGGCGTCTGGTGG
Source organism: Aegilops bicornis (assembly GCA_021605145.1). Classification (NCBI taxonomy): domain Eukaryota; kingdom Viridiplantae; phylum Streptophyta; class Magnoliopsida; order Poales; family Poaceae; genus Aegilops; species Aegilops bicornis. The sequence goes on along the minus strand of CM038671.1, from coordinate 187,388,875 downwards.
TCGCACATATGTGCCCTGGAATTTATCAAGGAATGCGGCTTCGTGTCCTCCCAACAACCAATTGATTCTGGCGGCAAGCTGTTAAGCCAATGCCGAGCTGGTCCTTTAAGCTTGAGTGGGAGGTATTTGATGGCGTGTAGATCATCACCGCGGGCCATGTGGATATGGAGGAGGTAGTCCTCGATCCAAACCGCAGGATCTGTTGTGCCATCGTATGATTCGATTTTTACGGGTTTGAAACCCTCGGGGATTTGATGACCCATAACTTCATCTGTGAAGCATAGTGGGTGTGCGGCGCCTCTGTATTGAGCTATATCACGACGCAGCTCAAATGAGCTTTGTCTACTGTGTTCGGCCCGGCCGGAATTCTTATATCCGGCGTGACGATTATCATCACGTGTCGTGGGGCGCCCACGCGATCCGTAGATCGATCTTGTTTGCCTTGCCTTGTCCTCCAATATGTCTCGCAGGTCTGGCGCGTTTCCCCATGCCTTGGTACTTTTCGAGCGACACCGGGGTCGGCTTGAATGGAGGGTCTAGAGGCCTCTTTGTCGCGGCCACGTGGTGGCTGGTTGGTCGCATCATGCGCTGGTGATGTAGGTTTGATTGCTGCTTCCTCTAATTGGGGTAGCAACTGCGTTCAGGTATCTCTTGGAGGGCGTTCGAGTTCGTACTCTTGGCTGCAAGGACTTGATCCATCATCCGACTAGCAAGTCTTGGTCAGCTCTAAGCTGCTTGCTTTCTTGAGGCTGCTTGCCGTGGCCATAAGCCTGTGTTTGAAACGCTCCTATTCGGCGAGATCCTCAGGCACGGCAAATTTGTCGTCGTCGAGGCTTGCCTCATCTTCGGAGGGAGGCATATAATTATCGTCCTCCACCTCCCTGTCTGCCGCTCTATCATGAGGGCTGGCTTCTCCCTCCTCCTATGCTGAATCCTGCTGGAGGGGGTTGTCTTCGGCACTGTCTGGGGTGTTATTATCTCCCATGCCGGAATCACCGTTTTTGCTGTGGCGGGATTTAGAGCGGCGCCGCTGACGCTGGTGCTTGGGCGGTTTCTTGGAGGGGTCATCCTCCATTGTTCCATCGCCGTTCCCATCTTTTGGGATGTCCACCATGTATATGTCGTATGACGAGGTGGCCTTCGGTTGCCAGAGGCGCTGGTTCTTGGTCGTCTCCAGCATCGTCGTCCATACCGTCGATGTCTTCGGAGTTGAAGTCGAGCATGTCGGTTAAATCATCAACAGTGTCTACAAAATGGGTGGTGGGTGGGCGTTGAATTTCTTCGTCGTCCGCATCCGAACCTTCCTGACCGTAGTCCGGCCAGGGCTCTCCTGATAAAGAGAGAGACTTTAGTGAATTCAGGATGTCACCAAAGGGCGAGTGCTAAAAGATGTCTGCTGCGGTGAACTCCGTAACCGGCGCCCTATTGGATTCGATTGGTAGGGGCACGGAGGGTTCGGAGTCTGGCACCTTGGAATCACGGTCTTCGCAAAGGACAGGGATGGAGTTCGGCTCAATCGCCATAGAGATCGTAGCCCACGAGGCGGTATCCAGCCACTCGTCCTCGATCGGCGGAGTCGGCTCCGAGCTAAGGGTCCGAGCGGACGCTGGTGCGGCCTCCAGGGCACTGTTCGGCGGCAGAGCTAGATCGTGCCCATCGAGATAGTGCGGCGCGCTTGGCTGTGGCTCGATTCCTTCGAAGATCAAGTCTCCGCGGATGTCGGCCGTGTAGTTCAAACTCCCAAATCTGATCTGATGGCCAGAGGCGTAGCTTTCGATCTGCTCCAGATGGCCAAGTGAATTGGCCCGTGGTGCAAAGCCGCCGAATACGAAGATCTGTCTGGAGAGAAAAGTCTCACCCTAGACCGCGTCGATGTTGATGATCGAAGGAGCCATCGGGCCTAAGGATGACGACACAGAGGAACTCTCAATGAAAGCACCAATGTCGGTGTCAAAACCGGCACATCTCGGGTAGGGGGTCCCGAACTGTGCGTCTAGGCGGATGGTAACAGGAGACAAGGGACACAATGTTTTTACCCAGGTTCGGGCCCTCTCGATGGAGGTAATACCCTACTCCTGCTTGATTAATATTGATGATATGGGTAGTACAAGAGTGGATCTACCACGAGATCGAGAGGCTAAACCCTAGAATCTAGCCTATGGTATGATTGTTGTTCGTCCCTACGGACTAAAACCCTCCGGTTTATATAGACACCGGATAGGGTTAGGGTTACGAGTAGTCGGTTACAATGGTAGGAGATCTACATATCCGTATCGCCAAGCTTGCCTTCCATGCCAAGGAAAGTCCCATCCGGACACGGGACGAAGTCTTCAATCTTGTATCTTCATAGTCCAGGAGTCCGGCCAACGGTGATAGTTCGGCTATCCGGACACCCACTAATCCAGGACTCCCTCAACTGACATGTGGGACCAGAGTGTGAGCAAACCGATCTCAATTGACGGCAAAATTGCCAACCCGCCGTTCCTTGAGAGAGACGAGGAGCAAGAACACACAGACGGGCTCGCACGGAGGCCAAGATATATTCGAGCATGGTTGATCGATATCATCATTAAATGTTTCATGTTTTTAATACAACTATTGTGTTGCCGTTTTCCTCCCTTCCCCTGAATAAATGTGTACTTTATCAGAGATTAAAATAAAATAAGAGTACATATGCTCCACCATGCGGTTCTAGTAGTAGTAGTACTCGTACTACTAAACCTTGCGCTTGGCTCTTCGCCTCTTCGTGAAGTCGAACAATGATGGTACTCCGCATGTTGGGTACTACAGTGTATGCCTCTGGCAATCTGACACCGAACGAACTGTTGCATGTCCACTGCCTGGGCGAGGGTAGGTTGCATTAGTCAAGAGGCGTCCGTGAGCTTCACCTTGTCCTGCAAGCTTCTCCTTGTTCTGCGAGTTGACGGGACACACCAAAAAGTAGTGCTAGTCCATACTCCTTTCCGGTTAATATGGCCTAATCTTTTTTGCGGGTAAATGAGAGAGCTTTGTTCATATATAAGCATTCTTAGGACGATCAGCCAAGAGAGAGTCTCTTAGAAATGAGGTACCCCGCAAAAAAAGAAGAAGGAAGCGAGGTGTTTGACCAAGCCAGCTCTCGGCCACATTCAAAGTGCAGCAAGCTGATTCGCACAAAAGATGCGCCTGATGTTTTCGACCTGTTTACATGCTGAATAACAAAAAATGAGAAAATATTACCGAGCACTCCTATTTTTAACAGGATATGAGCCAGAATTAAGTGAGAATTGTGGCGAGTGTTCCATGCAATCAACTTCCATTATCACATGCGAGAACCCTCGAAGAGAACCAAATGTGTTGAAGATTGCTTTATCACATTTTAAAAATATAATAAGAGTGCAGATGCTCCTCCATCCGGTTCCTAGTACTAGTATAGTACCTCTATAGACTATAGTACTAGTACTAGTACCAGTAAACTTTGCGCTTGGTTGTTCGCCTCTTCGGGAAGTGCAACAATAATACTACTAGTATAGTGTATGCTTCTGGCAATCTGATACCGAATTAACTGTTGCACGTCCACCGCCTGAGCGAAGGACAGCTTGCACTAGTCAAAAGTTTCTCCTTGTCCTGCGAGCCATCACGCGCAAGCTTCTCCCATCCCGCAAGCTTCTCCTCGTTCGACAAGTTGACGGGACACAGCAAAGTAATGCTAGTCCATACTGCCTCCTCTCCGGTTAATATGGTTTAATTTCAAACGAGATAAATACACTGTCTCTCACTGTATATTTGTAAAAATACGGTCAGTGGACTTCATAATACGCTCATTGCGCTCAATATATACATTTCCGGTGTTTATACGGTCACTAGCTCACCCTGGCTGAGTATGAGTGTGCATGCACGTGTAGGTTGAGCACTTGAGAGTGACCGTGTGTGTTCCGTCATGTGCTCGGACATGCATGCATTAGGGCGCCGCACGCGTTTTTGCGTCCATGTGTACGTCTGACTGTTGCATGCATGCACGAGGTTGTAGTCCCTCACATTCACATGTTCATAAGTCAATGCTTGGTCAAAACATTGCATGCAAGGTTTAATCATTCGTTGTTCACACATGCATTCCTGATATTAATACCTTCGTAAAGACAATTTTGTGAGGAAAACGAGCCCATGAATTGAGTAGAAAGGGGACCAATAAGCCAGGACGGAGGGAGTACCAGTAGTGAACGAGAAGGAGGGAGTAGGTACTAGTAGTACTACATAACAACATGTAGTAACAAAATTCCTCTATACGCATCCTGTCTATGTGTCATGCAAGAAAATAGAGATAAGTACAAGTGAGACTCAGGAACGGTCATACACGTAGGGGGAGTACGTGTAGGGGCCACTAAGGAGCAATCAAATCACACAGTAAGTTAGTCAGAAGAAGCAACCATCATTTCACTCATGAATGATACGTACGCAATATAAAGTGGTTGATATGGAGAGAAAAAGAAAACCACTATATGTACACTAGCAGGAGCCTAAGCTACAAGTCTGCTTGCTTGGGTTGCTCTCTTCACAAGCATAGAACGGCGGTGGCCACACCGCTGGTCTCAGATCCAGCCTGCTCTACATTGGGGAAGGGAACGATGTTACTGCATAGGCAGACTTGGTCGACATCGTGAGGAGAAAACCCACTGTCGGTGCGTCCCAATCGGGGGTCCCCGCGGTATGGGCTGATGCTGCCTCCCAACCGCCCTTCTAGCTACAACCCGACGTCCCAGGTACATCTTCCTTTTGGAGCCGGCTTGCGCCATTGCCGCAGCTCCCCACGTCGCTCCATATCCATGTTGATCTTTCTCTACTTATACCGGCTTCTATTTGTGATGAGTTTATGTCTCATGAACTAGTGCCAATACTATTATTCCAATCACACTTCTTCAATATCTTTGCCATCAGGGATGCTCAGCTCGATTTTAATGGAACTGCACAAAAGCATCGTATGATCCGAGGGTGCTAGCCGTCTTTCCTTCGACAGGTTCTACCTAGCCAGGAAATTAAATCATGTTTAGGGTTTAGGGTTTAAGTTGTAGTGACCCCATCAGTAGTTTTTCTTTTGTACACACTCTCACAACTTTTGTCTTTAGTTGTGAAGTAAATATTGGCTATGATCTGTGAATCATTGAGATGCATCAGCATGCATGTTAGTTTTCCTTTGTATTTAATGGAATGTTGTAATGGGGCAACCTTGGAGTAGGAATGAAAATGAAGTGCAAAGTTTCCATTTTTCCGAAGAAAAAATGGAAACAGAGAGAAACCAAACATTTCGTTTCGTTGGATCACGCCATCTAGCAAAACCAACGTCTAAATCACGTCCGTCGCATTCGTGTCTCACCCTCCTCCACGTATCCACCCCACACGGTCGCTCGGCATGCCACTCACCGCAAACCGAGTATATGATAACTTTCCCGTGTGTTAGTCAACGGATCGTGCCATGGAGTACTACCACTACTGGAAGAGATTGACGAGTTGGGGGAGGATAGATAGCTGTAGCTCGGACTCCCAAGAACTTTTTACATGCATGTTGTGGCCGGCTATTGCGACCTTTCAACGCGGAGAAGTCGCGTGCACCGAGAAGCTGCGCGGACGACGCTCTCTCGACCGGCGCGCCACTTCAATGCCGGCGCCAGTGAGAGGTCGCGTCCGCTCTGGCCGGGCTTGAATGCGGCACTGACCGTTTCGCACGGGAAGCACGCGCAGGTGATGAAGAGAGTTCGGGTTGGTCAGGAGCGGGCCTGGCAGCGGCCCGGACGCCCGCAAACAAGAGATTTTGTATGTTAATATTGTTGGGTATATAATTAACAACGTAAATAATGTGCCAGTTGGAAAAATATGATTGGAGATGGAGATGGAATTTTACGTAAACACGGATATGCATGTCTATGTCTATGTTTGTGTGCGCGACGACTCTCGCGACCTGGAAGCAGGGGCGTGTTTTTTTATCAAGTTTTCTTTCTTGGTACGTTAAAAAATTGTCCGCCAGTTTTTGTTTCTTTTTTCTAGGAACACGCATATTCTATTTAAAACCACTGCTATGGAGAGATTTTTTTACTCCATTGTATATATAGCCTCTTGTTTGATAGGGTTTCTCGCATCTCGCTCTGTCACCCTCTCCATATCAAAACAAGATGACAGTGTCCACTTTATCTCTCTCGTCATCAGTGGTCACAGATCCGGCCGAGTCATGTCCGTTGCGGGAGGTGAGGAGGTGCAGTGTTGACGTTGTTGCCGTCGGTGATGGAGGAAGCCGATCCGCACCATCCTCTCGGAGCCGGCGCTGGCGCGGACGAAGGTCCTCCGCGCCCTTGTTCACTGTCATCGTGTGGGCAAATCCCTCCTGCCCGCCTAAGCGACATCTCACCCACCTGAGGTGTAACTTCTTGTACTGGTCCAGCTCCCCAGGTTACTGCATGCGGGTTATCTTCTATGCGACTACTCCCCAGCTCAACATGTATAGTAGCTAGGGTTCGTCGGTTGGTCCAACATCACCTACTATTATAGAAGAAATGCCACTCGAAAAGTTGTCCTGGTTTATGCCTCAGTGGAGGTATACATGTTGTTTCGACAAAAAGTACAAGGTGGTTGTGTGGTCATTGTCCATATGCTCCTATTGCTGCTGCTAATCTAATACTATCACTGGTTAAATGAAGAAATGCTTTTTTTCTCGGGTATCCTGGTTTAGTTCCCATCAAGATTATCATGATGCTTCTGGTTGTTAGTGTACTTTTCATTAATTCTTATTGTCAATTGAGATGTCGCTGTTAATCTTGTACCACTGCCAAAACAAAGTAACAACACTATATCCCTTTATATATTTTTGCAAACAGCGATGCGTATCTCATGTCTTCCTCAATTTTAGTGGAACTGCACAAAATTGGATGGCCATTGTTGTTTTGCCTCACTGTCCTCTGCCATGTGGTTCTTCCTTCCTCGAGCTTGATTACTGAGAAGAAACAGACCACGGTGAGGATTTTCAAACTTCATAGCTGCCTCACCCAAACTTGATGCCAAATGGATGATGCATCACCACGATGACCTATCGATGTCGGCGTCATGGGAACGGGGGTACCCAGACTTGCCTGCCTGCGGCCCACGGCGTGGCTCTACCAACGGCCTGGTACGGCCCATCTTCATCAGCAACCGCTCAAGACCCTCGCGAGGGGCCAAGCCTCGCGAGGCGGACGACACGAGACCTTCTCAGGGGCAGCCTCGTTAGGCTCGCTCTCGAGGAGCGGAGATATCAAGGCAGGGCGCACCTCGCGAGGTTCGCGTGATGTGAGCCATGACGACCGAAGCCAAGCGGACGCCAGCAAGCGCAGAGTGCCAGTTTCCTCTTTGGTGCTAAAGAGGTAGGCGCAAGCGAGGAGTCCCGAGCCATCAGGAAAAGGTTTCCATATCGATGCAACAAGATCAAGACCAGCAGGACGGTAGGACGGTGGTCACCGCGGAGCCTATAGCTGCATCACCACCAGAGCCTTTGGCAGGCGAAGACCATCTTTTGTCAGGAGAACTTGTACTAGTTGTCTCCCTTCAAAATTGACCGTTGTGGGATCCCTTCCCGCCTAACATTTGGGAAGAGGACCAAGGCCTCTATAAATAGGACTAGCCACCACCGTAGCTAGGGATCAGCGCATCTTGGATCGGATCCACTCCACAAGGCCATCTAACCAGCTCATCAAGCGCAAGAACACCTCTCCTCAGGAGGCAGTTCCCACCTTGTACTTGTTCATCCTCAGCCTACAAGGCAATCCACCACACCACACCGGAGTAGTGTATTACACCACAACGATGGCCCAAACCTGTATAAACTCTCGTGTCTCTTGATTCCTTGGGTTCGACGAGCTAGGCCTTGAGATCGTTGCGAGGGCGAACTAGGGAGAGAGAGATCTTCGTGCGCACCCCAGAGTTGGAACCTCAAGGGTTTGCCGGAACCCCGAATCCGACATTTGGCGCGCCGGGTAGGGGTGCGTCGAAGCTGTTTTCTCCGTCAATCAGCCAGCCACTGCCCCCCAACTCAGATGTCTGATGATCCAAGGACCCAAGACGACCATTGAGCGGCCTGGCCTGCCCGGGCGCCGCCATCTGCTCCAGAAGACCTCAACTCCATGCTACAGGTGGCCCGGGCGCCGCCCAACGCCCCCGAGAGTGGACAGCACGGGCCGACGCCCGCCGCCCTCGCGTCGCGGCGCATGCGCGCGGCCGCGTGATCCTCAGGTTACGCTGCGGCAACGGCACCACACACCCGCCGGGAGCAGGCGAACATGCGAGCCGTGCTCATCGTGGCACGGGAGCTGCTACGATGCAGGCAGGCTGAGAGCAGCCATGATGCACTACTAGAGCGAGTCGCCAAACTACTGGACGCCGCCTGTAGGGGAACGCCGCCCTTCTGCTCCTTCACCACACCCTAGGTTGTGGCGGAAGCGCGCGCGAGGCCCCAACGAGCCCGCGCACCCCCTGGGGCGTCAGGGGGATCGGACGACACCGGCGTGGGTCCTGGCGTGGGCCGCCCTAGCGTGACCATGCCATCGCTAGGAGGAACAAGCGCCAACGGCCTGCCGAGAGGACGCGCCAGGATGCTACACAGCAGCCACCAGGGCCAAGCGCCACGGTGGCGGCTCAAGGCGCGGGGCACCTGGGTGGCGGTTCTGGTGAGGTGGTCACAGACGCCTACGTGGCCCGCATGGTGAACCCGGAATACTTGTCGGGGGAAGGCCCCGATCTGTTCCCCAGGCCGGGATGGGTGGCTAGAGGGCCCGAGGCGCGGGCCTTTCATGAGCCGCCCGGAGGCTTCGCCGATCCCTTCAGCAACGACGACGGCGGGGTACGGTCAATATCTCAGGAGCAAGCTTACGCTAACCCTGAACTGCAGGAGAACCAGGATGCGGTAGCAGTTAGAGACCTCAGGGCAGTGGCCCAGCCGGCTGCAGGGAGTGGTGCTCTGGGGGCTGCGCGGGAGAGGCTCAGAGCCAGGCCCTCCCCCGCGCCGCACGGAGCAAGGTGCTGCACGGAGGTAGGCCCTCTGCCGGGGGAAGCGTCGGCGAGACTTTACCCCCGGTAGAGGACCCGTGGTCGCCGAGGGCGCCGCCAGCGTCCTCTTTGCCCCTTGGTCTCGTCCTGGTTTCGGGACGCCCCAATGGTGGTCGAGGGTGGCGCAGGGCGGGGCCCTCTCCTGGCGATATGAAGTAAGGTTCACGCCTGTGAAGGTCTCCGCTCGTGACACTCTCACGTAATAAGGAGTGGGGCTGTACACGCACAGAGTCTCCGGAGTGCCGCCCTCTGGCCTCGGGGGCTCCCACCCATGTCCTAGTGGAAGCACCATGCTCCGCGCTGGCCATCGACACTGTCCCCCAATGACTATGCTCACAGCCACTAAAAGCACTTAGCTCCGCGCTGGTGGGAAGACAAGAAGACTAGCTAGGTGCCGGACGTGGCCATTTGCTTTCAGCCCCTTTTCTGTAGCTCGATTTGCCACCGTTCGTATTTGAACTTGAAGTCGTATTTCGTTGGCAAGCATGGGGGGCGTCTTTTCCCATTCGTGTTGATTTTTCTGAGTTTTCTGGTTCCGTGCCTTGTTTCGAGGCCCGCGCCTACTACCCCTTCCCTTGCGAGCACCTTGCGAGCAGGGCCTGGGCATGCCATGTGCGCGCTACGCGCACATCCTGCCATGATCTGGCGCTCGCTTCTCGCGAGGCCCTCTCGGGCGGACTAGCAGGTTCCTCAGAAGCCGAAAACCTCACGAGCCCACGAAGGACTCCCCTCGGGAGAAATGCACATCGGCAACTACAAGACCAGTTCGAGGCCTGCCTGGGCTGAGGTAAGTTACAGGAGCAAGCCCGCGGAAGAGCTTGTGGGCTCGCAAAAGCATGTTTCAAGTCTGGCTTATGGAATAAAACAGTATTCTGATTACATGAGGGCCCCCCCTCCCCAAAATGCTCTTACACCTTGAGGTGCCGTGCCAAAGCTTTTGCGTGCATGTTCAAAGCAAAATAGCGCGGGCTCAATCGGACATGTCGCTCGCAGCATCTTCTGAATCGCTCCCGGACACGCTGCTAGCACTGTCGCTGGAGTCATCTTCACCGTCATCAACCGCGCCGCCTTCATCCGCCATGACCACCACCGCATCGTCCTCGGAAGCGAAAGCCCTGACCAGAGCATCCACATTATCGTCCATGCAGGGCGCCAGGTTGTCCCGGATGGCTCCGGGCACTGGAACGATGGCAACGTCGAAGTCGAAGTGGGGATCGATGTTCTGGAGATGACTGAAAACGCGGGAAAATGCGCGCCCGAGGAGGCCTCGGCTCTTTTCTTCAACTAGCTCGTGAGCCCTCTTGGCTCGGTCTTCCAGGCACGTCACGACATCGGTAAAGAAGTGGAGGTGGTTGGCATAGTCTTCAGAATGGGGATGAGGGGTGTGTTCGTCGCAGATGGCGCCCATCGCCTGGTTGGCCCTCACCCTGAGGGCCCGGATCATGGGAGTGTGCTCGCGCTGTAATGTCTGCTGGCGGAGCGCTTCCTCCCTGCTCTGTTGTGCGAGGGACTCGGCATCAGTAACCCGCCGCTGAAGCGGGAGCAGTTCGGCACGGGCGGAGGCCAACTCGGCACAGACAGAGATTAGGGCCGCAGCAGCAGCCTTCTCGCGCTGCTCCGCTTCATCCAGTCTTGACCTGAGGGCGGTGGTTCTACCCTCAACGTTGGCTTCCACGAGCTTCAGCTTCAGGTCGTGCCTGCTGGCAAGATCTACACGAGCCTCTGCCACCCTACGGTCAACTTCGTCCTGGATCCTGGCCTCTCGCGCACTGGCGGCAACCTCCGCCTGGGCGACCTGGCGCTCTCTCGTCTCCAACCGTTCAAGCTCGAGGCTGCGCTCCATGGCTTCCAGCATCAGCGCCTCCTCGCGCTTCAAGATCTCCCCCTCTTCGGAAGGCGCCCCCTTCATCGACGCGAAGGCAGTCCTGCGCGCCTCGACCTGCTGCTCCAGGGAGGCGTCCAGAGCCCGACGCTCCTCTTCGCCCTTCTCTGCGGCCTCGCGGCGGTGGTCAGCCTCCCTGGCCTCCTCCAAGGCTCGGGCACAGGCCTCGCGCAAGGTAGCAAGGGATGCCTCGGCCTTCGCACTGGCGCGTTCATGCTGGAGACGCCCGAAGTCGATGGCCACCTTCAGCTGATGCCATTCATCCGCCAGCCGAAGGCTTTCGGTTTCAAGACAGGCGTCAACATCCACGAGCTCTTCCCCGAGCCGGCTCAGCGCGCCCATCGCCTCCCGAAAGAGTTCATGACGGACGGTGCTACACTTGCACGCAAGCTCGAACGCGCGGCCAGGTCCGTCCTCCGCACCCGGGGTTGTTGGAGAGGTTCGAAGTGGCTCGCCTTCCCCCAGCAGGGGGCTGGAGGCCGGCGCCTTTCCTGCCGCCCTTCGGGCCTCGACGGAGGCCTGGCGGTGCGGGGCCTCGTCGCTCGAGGAGGAGGCCAGGGCCGAGGTCGCTCAGCCGCGGGCAATGACCAGTGGTGGGGCCCTCGGCACACTCCACTACAAAAAATTACACTTCCGTGTTGATACGTGTTTGTCATAGTAGGTCACATTTTCTGTCATGCATGTACATCCATGACAAATTTATGACAGAATCAAGATAGTCATAAATGTGTTGTCGTAGAAGGGTTCCATGACATTACAAAAATTATCATCACGGAAGTGTCCACTTCCATGACGATAAATTACAAGTCACAGAAGTGCTTTCGTCAAGGGTGACCGACACGTGGCATCCACCGTAACGGAACGCCGTTAAGCTATCGGGTCCGGTTTTGGGTCCGATAACCCGTTAACAGCCCCGACCAATGGCGATTTTCCACGTGTAAAATCATCATTGGCTGGAGGAAACACGTGTCGTCTCACCGTTGGGACAGATGTCATCCACTCATTGGACCCAGAGCGCCTATGATACGTCGACACGTGGCACGACCCAACAGAGGCCCATTCCTGTGAAAAGTCCGGCCCGTTTGACTTGGTCAAAAGGTGGCGGGCCGGCCCACGGCAAGCCTGTGAACGGTCTATTCGCATATAGCCCATTTACAGCCCGCTAACCTAGGGCCCGTTTACGGCCTATCCGAATTAGGCCCAGTAGTGTCATCTGGGCCATCCAATATAATTCTAGCCCGTTTTAACTTCCGGCCCATGTATGGCCCATGACTTCTTTTGGCCCATATGAGGCCCTTATTACTCTCGGCCCATTAACGGCCCGTGGTAAAACTGGCCCATAATGAACAGTGTATTTATACCCATTAACGACGCGTGGTGGCGGGCCGTAATGAGCGATGTATCAATTTATACCCATTAATGGCCCATTATTACGTTAGGCGTTTCGGCCCATGTTATCTTTCGGCCTTCTCGGGGCCCATTTATTCTTGGGCTCATTTCCACATTCGTTTACTTACGGCCCGTTACTGTCATTTTCTGCTTGTGGGCCAAATTCAGCCCGTGGTTACAGTCAACCCGTTTGTGGCCAGATAATACGTTGGGTCGTTTTCATGTAAAAAAATGTTGGGCTGTTTTCATAGAGTTATCAAATACGGCCTATTAACGGCCCGTTATTGTCCATGAATAGTACGACCCATGATTGGCGAAATGATGATACGCCCCGTAGAAGGCCCATGGATCCTACGCCACGTAAAAGGCCCATGAATCGTACGACCCGTAGAAGGCCCATGGATCCTACAGCCCGTATAGAAGGCCAATGGATCCTACGGCCCGTAGAATGCCCATGGATCATACGACCCGCAGGAGGCCCATGGTTACAACAGTCCGTGTGTTACCATGATTATTTTGGCCTAGTTTCCAAAGATAGGATATTGTGGCCACTAGAAAAACACAGAAAAAGAACTGGAGTGACTACAAGCACACAACTAAACAAGATAATAAGGAAATAAATAAGCAAGCAATTAACGCTTATAGGGAACAAAGCAGCATATTACATACACTGGCCATCAAAATTGCCCACCAGTGCAAATAAACACGGCAGCAAAACAAGAGCATAACTGAAACAACTTCAGAAGAGCTCAAGAAACGTGGTATCCACCAAGCTGGCAATAAGCTTAGCAAGTTTATTAGCTTTGTCCTGTTTGGCACTAAAATCCTCCAACACTTGCTGTTGCACCAGAAAGTATGCATCTGAATGTTCCAGGGACTTCCGCAGTCCTTCCGCTTCTTGTCGCAGCACAACTGATCAATGTCTTACAGCTTGTAGTTGAGACTCAAGAAACCGAACTGATTCAGACAGTGAGTTTGAATAGCTTGTGCAAGCGGTAGTGGCCAGTAACTCCAACACTAAACCAAGACAAGACTTTGGGGTTGTCTCACTGTCTTCGAGATAGTCTTCCTTAGCTGTATTATCAGCTTTGTTGGAGACCAACAAGGATGTGTCACTATCCTAAACCTTATCTGCATTACTTCCTTTACCATTGCTTAATAAGGCACTCTTCCCCAATATTCTCTCAGCATTCTAAAAGAAGAAACAAGCAGACACATAACATTTTAGCATGTACTAGTATATGAAACTCATTTGATGAACCAGTTCATTAGTAAGGTGGACAGGATTAAACTACCAAGTCTTCTACTGTCAAGTACTAGTACATAATAAAAGCATCAAACAAACATATATCTATGTCCTATGGTCACTGCATTGTCTTGCCAAATCAAAATAGAGACACAGTTCAAATCATATCAGTTCAAGACAAAGCAGCAGTGAAAGAATACAAAGCGTGGGAAACTACATGGCACAACAAGATTTCAGATGGGTACTGTCGGTGTCAAAACCGGCGTATCTCGGGTAGGGGGTCCCTAACTGTGCGTCTAAGGCGGATGGTAACAGGAAGCGGGGGACACGATGTTCACCCAGGTTCGGGCCCTCTTGATGGAGGTAATACCCTACTTCCTGCTTGATTGATCTCGATGATATGAGTATTACAAGAGTTGATCTACCACGAGATCGTAGAGGCTAAACCCTAGAAGCTAGCCTATGGTATGATTGTTGTTGTCATACAGACTAAACCCTCCGGTTTATATAGACGCCGGAGGAGGCTAGGGTTACACAGAGTCGGTTACAAGGGAGGAGATCTACATATCCGTATTGCCAAGCTTGCCTTCCACGCCAAGGAGAGTCCCATCCGGACACGAGATGAAGTCTTCAATCTTGTATCTTCATAGTCCAACAGTCCGGCCAAAGGATATAGTCCGGCTGTCCGGAGACCCCCTAATCCAGGACTCCCTCAGTAGCCCCTGAACCAGGCTTCAATGACGATGAGTCCGGCAAGCAGATTGTCTTCGGCATTGCAAGGTGGGTTCTTCCTCCGAATACTCCATAGAAGATTTTGAACACAAGGATTGTGTCCGGCTCTGCAAAAAAAAATTCCACATACCATCATAGAGAGAATTATATTTCCACAAATCCAATCTGCCGATCGTTTTTCATAATGTGATGTATTGCTGTGGTCTGGCCATGACGGACAGTCTTTCTCAATCAGCCTGCCACTGCATGTTTTGCGAGGCGATTTTATTGGCACGTCTTGTCGAAGCAGAGATCGTGTCCCCCTTATCACGAGATTCTCATCAATACAGATGTGGGTAACGCAATCGTTCCCGTTGGTATGACTCCTCGATTTTAGGCAAGTCCCAAACGGCCATGCGGAGGACGCTTGATATTCATCCCCTTTGTAATGAGGCCAAGGCATGTCCTTTTTTCTTCTTGCACCCAATCGAATCCTTCCCCCACCTCGAGTTCCAACACCCAAGGCTCAGGTCAGGCGCTTCGGACCTTCAACCATGTCCGGATCCAACCTTCAAGGTCGGTGGATGCCTTCCTCTGTCACAGAGGAAGACATCAAGAAGCTAAGAGAGGCCAGGTATTTGACCGGCGAAATATCGCACAGGTTGCCTGCTCGAGGGCAGGTCATTCCCGCTCCCGAACCCGGCGAGAGCGTTGTATTCATTTCTCACTTCCTCCGAGGGCTCGACCTTGCTCTAGATCCCTTCGTTAGGGCTGGATTTCCATGACCTGGCCCCGGATTCCATCCTTCACATCTCGTCGTTCATCATCGTGTGTGAAGCCTTCCTCCGCATTACCCCACACTTCGGCCTGTGGCTCAAAACTTTCAAAGTGACACCGAAGATGATTGACGGGCGACACGCAGAGTGCGGAGGTGCCGTAATAAGCAAAGGCGCCGATGTTCCATGGCCAAATGGTTCCTTCCCGGAGGTGTCCAGTTTATGGCAACGAGAGTGGTTATATATCACAGCTCCCCGGGGTACCAAGTGGGTGGCCACTCCTGCCTTTCGCTCGGGCCCCCCACCACAACTGATGTCATGGATCAACAAGGGGCTGGACTGGGGGCCAGTAAATGATGTGCCGATACTGCAAAGTCGCATCCGAGATCTCTCTCTCGAGATGTCGACCTGGTCGCAATAATGCAAGTCATGCTAGTTAAATCGGGTCCTGCCTTGCAAACGCCGACCCCTACGAATGTGGGAGTTCAACCGGAAGGACCGCGAGCTATTCAGCACTTCTTCGCATGACGTCGAAGAGATGTACAAATGTTCTTGGACCACAAATAAGGTGTCCGGACCTCACCGAGGATGCGGGTCTGAGCTGCAATCGCCAGATACCCAAGTAAGTAATCCCATGGCCGAATACGCTGTCTTTTTATTTATCACAACATGATTTTGAAAAGTCGCTCTTTGATCAGGATTGGGTAACAAAGGCGAAGATGATCAGGTGTTCGGCTCCCCTTCCCGAAGGCTCAGCAGATCCAGTACTGGCCAGAATGCTCGAGCCAGCGCCTTATCAGGCGCCCTCAGGGGAAGATAAAGAGGGGGAATAAAGGGGCTAAAAGCGGGCCTCGCTCATTATTCATCCAAACCGGGGGAATTAGCGCCTCCGGGAAGGAGGATAACCGGGGAGAAGAATCTAAAATTCCCTCTCCCCAAGGAAGGAAGAGGACCACCTCTGAAGACCCGGAAACAAAGGTTTCCAAACAGGGGAAGAAATCTTCGCCAGAGGGTTCTGCCTCGGAGGGTACCCTTGCCGCACAGTGTCCGCAAGGGGATCAGCCCTCCACCGAGCTGTAAGTAAAAAAGGTACGTAATAGTAAAAGTATCCTGCTTTACCTCTGAGGACAATAACCGAAGCAAATGTCTTGTAGTTCAGATCGTAGCCCTTCTCGACAGAGTTCGTCTTCGGGGGATCTTCTTCCGGAGATGATGGAGAGCGAAACACCTCCCAAGCCACCTCGCCTCATGAGGCGGCGGCTGAAAGTGTCGCGAAGGGTTTCTCCTGATCCGCCAAGGCCAGAGGGTAATCCCTCGGCCACCCGAAGTCCTCAGTATTCGGCTCCTGAGGAGAGTAACAGAAAGAGTCCAGAACCGTCCGGTGTGAGATCGAACACACTGAAGGATCTTCGGGAGCAAGCGGCTATCTAAGATGCGCATCGTACGCTAATGGGTATGGTAATTCAGAGGATTTCATCCGCCGAAAGCGGGTTGCATGAAGCTTTTATGAGTATGCTGAAAGGCTTTGAGGTACGTGAAATAGTGTATGTTTTTGACGGTACCGCACACGTTAGGTGTGCACTATGCAGATAGTAGCCTCGAGACTCTGGTTGCCGTCGAACGGCGGCAAACAGAGGATCATAGTCCCAGGTAATAATCAGGCCGCCTTCATGTGCAGGTGGCTGAAGGTCCGGTGGCTAGCCGGACTGGTGAGTTGCCGAGCTGAAGTGGCAACTTGATGTGGCAGATGCCGACATCGTGCTTGTCAACAAGCGGCTCGACGAGGCACATGGTCTGGTGATCAACACATAGTAAGAGGAGCATGATTCTAGTATCTTTAATATATTTGTGACTGCAGATGGAGCTGCCGCCGTGGAGACCCTTCAGGCGGAACTTGCCCGAGCCAAGGAACAAGCCGGTAGTAATGATGCGGCCGCTCTAAAGGCGGTCGAAGAGCTGAAAGCCGAACAGGCTGCGCATTGCAAAAGCAAGAAAAAAATGGCCAAGATGGCCGTTGAGTTGAAAGATGCCGCCGACCGTTACCAGCTTCTTGAAAAAGAAAGCCGAGCGAAGGCGACAGACCTGGAGAAGGCCATGGTAGCAGCCAAGGAAGCCCGC
Organism: Aegilops bicornis; assembly: GCA_021605145.1. Taxonomy (NCBI): domain Eukaryota; kingdom Viridiplantae; phylum Streptophyta; class Magnoliopsida; order Poales; family Poaceae; genus Aegilops; species Aegilops bicornis. The sequence continues at coordinate 187,371,711 of CM038671.1, read as the reverse complement.
TCTAAAATCAGAGCGGCAAAGGAGGAGCTACGTCAAGCTGGAGATACCGCAGCTGGGAAGCCCTTTTTGTTGCGGACGAAGTTCGGAGATCCGAAGTATGCCCCTCTTGATCAACTATGGAGTTCTGCAGACGCATACGTGGATTTGGCAGCCAGTGCTGCTGATGCAGCCGAGTACTTCAAGGATCAAAAAGATCGTGAAGTGGAAAAGCTACTCTGGTCACAGTTCGATGGTCCAGTGTGTGCGCTGCTGTTGAATGAGCGAATGGCCGAGTGGGCCGAGCTCCAAGGTTGTCCGGGCTTGCCATGAGGTCTGTTGTGGACCATCTGTGGCCGGAAGGGCCAAGGCCGAATAGTTATTTTAGTTTAGTGCAACAGTTCCTTGGTGCCGTGCCGCACGTCGACGCTATGAAGAGGTCGGCGTGCATAGAGGGTGCGCGGATGGCACTTGCCCGTGTCAAGACATACTGGGCGGAGATGGAGGCCACCGCTATTGCAACCCAGAGTCCGGCCGTTGGCCGAGTATCTGCCGAGCACTACTTTGAAGAAGTCCTTGAAGGCGCTCGTTCAATAGAGGCTCAGTGCTCGATGAATATTATGTTCTAGTGACATGTATCCCATTGTAAAAACAATGTTTTATTGAATTATAAAGGCTGTGTTTATACTTTTCCCTGAAAGTATTATGATGCCTCCTGTGTGTCCGTTTATGTATATATGTATATAACCTGAAAGTTTGCAGTCGTCGACTTCAGCCCCCACGCATATAATGCGGGGGTGTTCGCAAAAAACGCATATTCACACTTGATCCAACGTCTTGGTCAATGAAGGAGGTGGTAGCGCAGCGAACAAGGCAATCGGACTATATTGCTTTAACAGTTTCACTTAGCCATAGGAGTTTGACGGTGGGACTACTATATAGCCCCTGGTACCTCCGCGCTCGTCCGAATATGGGGCGCGTACATACATGACCGGGAAACGGCCCTTCGTTAATGCGGAGGAGTCCCGAAGATTCCACTAAGTCATCGAGTGGTTGACCAGTCTCGCGCTTTATCATGACAGTCAGTTTTCGGCTTTCTCTACTGAGGTGCTCATCTGGATGAACCAGGCTGTCGCAGTAGTTCTCCCGGTGCCACCTTAGCCGATAGAGCGGAACGTAAGGTAGAAAAACATGGGAGCCGGGAAAACCCAACATTTGACCAAAGACATGATTCGGAGCTGATGCTTATAAGGCCAAACTTGCGACGCCGAACACACCCTAAGGTATTCGGTCTTTATAACATGTGCCGGGCTGAACAGTGCCCTTGATAATGAACCCCGAATGTCTAGGTACGTGCAATGCTCTGACATGGTGAAATGCCAATAACGTAAGCATCCTTCTCGGTTATACTAAGTATCCAGAGGATGTGAACAACAAGAGACAGTAAAAAAGGTTTACGCAGGGTCTTAATCTAAAAAGAAACCTTTGAGCGGGTCCCTGCTGCACGTCTACGCCCGTGTCTCTGTTGTGCCGTATCCTAGACGGGTGTGGCGCGATTGTCATCTGTAAAAGAGAAGAACTTAGGTGAAAGTGTTCGTGCCAAAAAATTGGTTATTCTCTATAAACCATTAAAATTCAAGATAAGTCAAGTTGGGCCGAACTAGCCACGATTACACTGAAAGTCCACAGTGCCGTCTATGGGGTATAACCATCAAACCATTCTCGGCTTTTATCTAAGCTGTTATAGCTAGTAATGCGCCGGACTCGTCTAGCCGTGTCCGCGGTCTTGACGACCTATCCTTTATTCTGGTTGGAGGGGACATTTAGTGTTCTGCTGTTAAAGTCGTCGAACATTCTTCCGCTTGTAAGAAACATTCAACGTTTCCGCTAATGGTGATGATGCACATGGACCTGGCATCTTAAGATTGAAAGAAGCGTAATGCGGTACTGCATTAAAACGAGCGAAAGCCGCTCTTCCGAGTAGTGCTTGATAGCCACTTCGGAATGGAGGGATGTCAAAGGTTAACTTTTTCGCCGGAAGTTATCGGGATAACCGAATACAACCTCTAGTAATAGAGAGCCCGTGCGGTAACCTCTGGGCCTGGTATTACTCCCTTGAAGGTAGTATTACTGTGGCTGATTTTTGTCGGGTCTATCCCCATTTCACGGATTGTGTCCTGATATATCAGATTAAGACTACTGCCGCCGTCCATAAGGACTCGTGTGAGATGGTATCCATTTATTATTGGGTCTAACACATGGCAGCCAATCCTTCGTGTCGGATGCTTGTCAGGTGATCCCTGCGATCAAAAGTGATCGGGCAGGCCAACCAGGGGAGTTTAACTTAGGGTGTGACGGCTCTACGGTGCGTGTGTCTCGAGTGCATGTTTGCTTCTCCTCTTCGTCGCGTGGATCATGTTCTTTGTTTAACCTCTGGTGGGAATTTTTTTCGTCCCCCGGTTGCTTTCTGGCGAGGCTCGCCCTTGTCTTCACTTGGTGTCTCCCTCCTTGTGTTCGGCGTTTAGCTTACCGGCCTGCTTGAAGGCCTAGCATTCTCTGTGGGTGTGATTTGCAGGTTTATCGGGGGTGCCGTGAATCTGACATAGTTTGTCCAGAATTTTGTTTAGGTTGGACGGTCCATCTCTGCTGCCTTTGAAAGGCTTTTTCCGTTGACCTGGTCGAGAGCCCCTGAATCCGGCGTTTACCGCCGTATTATCTGGGTTGTCTTCTGTATTTCGACGCTTGCTTTTACTGCGTCATGGTTTTCCATTGCCATCCCTGACTTCGGATGTGCTTGGGTCGCTGGTGCTACTGCGGGCTAACCAGCTATCTTCGCCCGCGCAAAAGCGGGTCATGAGGCTTGTCAGGGCTGCCATTGTTCTCGGTTTTTCTTGGCCGAGGTGTCTGGTGAGCCATTCGTCTCGGACACTGTGCTTGAAAGCTGCTAAGGCTTCGACGTCCGGGCAGTCGACAATTTGGTTCTTCTTAGTGAGAAACCTTTTCCAAAGCTTTCGGGATGACTCTCCGGGCTGTTGAATTATATGACTTAAATCGTCTACATCTGGAGGTCGGACATAGGTCCCTTGAAAATTAACCCGAAAAGCATCCTCGAGCTCCTCCCAACTTCCAATTGAGTTTTCGGGGAGGCTTTTCAGCCAGTGCCGAGCTGGTCCTTTAAGCTTGAGGGGAAAGTACTTGATGGCGTGGAGATCGTCTCCGCGAGCCATATGGATATGGAGGATAAAGTCCTCAATCCAGACCCCAGGGTCTGTGGTCCGTCGTACGCTTCTATGTTCACTGGTTTGAATCCTTTTGGAAATTCGTGGTCCAGCACCTCATCGGTGAAACATAGGGGGTGTGCGGCACCCCTGTACTTAGATGTATCATGGCGTTCAGACGGTTGTAGTATTCGGTTTTGATTTTGTGCCGTAGCGCGCTTCCTAGATCCATAGATGGATCTGGTCATACTGGATTTTTGGCAATTCCTCACGTAGATCGTGTGTTGACTTATGTGCGGCCTTGTTAGCCGCTCTATCGCGGCCACAAGGTGGTTGATCCGACCGGTTGGCCGTTTTATTTTTCGGCTATGTGGGCTCTAAGGCCTCATCGTCGAATTTGGGCAATAGCTTGCGCTTTGGATAGCTCTTTGTGTGGTAACTACCACCATACTTTTCTTCATTGTCGAGCACTTTGTTCCATCTATTGTGGAGTGTATTCTGCGCGGCCTTAAGCCTTTGCTTCTGCTTCTTCAGACTCCTCGCGGTGGCGGTAAGCCTTCTGCGGAGGTTCTCTTGTTCGAAGTGCCTTTCCGGGATGATGTGTGCATCTTCGTCCAGACTGTTTTCCTCTCCGGAGGGAGGTTGATGAGCTTTATCCTCGGCGTCGCCGTGTTCGGACAGCGGATCCGTACTATGTTCGCCGTTTGCTGGTTCATCCTGCTCTACCGCTGGGTTGATGTGGTCGTCATTTCCTCTGGAATCGAGGGGGTGTTATTTTCTCTTTATTTGTTATCGCTGTTCTTACCAAGGCGGGATTTGGAGCGGCGTCTATGCCGACGCTTTGTTTGCTTCTCGATGGAGCTGTTCTTCACTGCTTCCTTCCATTCCTCGTCATTGTTTTCTTTTGATGTATCCACCATATATATATGTCATGTGATGAAGTGGCTGTCCAGCGCCTTGTGGGTGATGGTTCCTGTTCTCCTGCATCGTCGTCCATGTCGTCGATGTCTTCGGAGTCAAAATCGAGCATGTCGGTTAAATCGTCGACAGTGGCTACTAAGTGGGTGGTGGGTGGGCATCAAATTTCTTAAATCATCTGCATCCCATTCTAGCGGACATAGTTCGGCCAAGGTTCTCCTGACAGGGAGAGAGACCTTAACGAATTTAGCCCGACGCCAAAAGGCGAGTGCTAAAAGATATCCACGGAGGTAAACTCCATGATCGGCGCCCAATCGGATTTGATAGGCACGGACGCAGGCGGCTCGGAGTCCGTGGCCAGAGACCGTGGTTCGGCAACGCGGCTCTCGTAAGGGGTGAAGTTAGTATCCGGCTCTATCGCCACTGAGAGTGCGGCCACCATGGCGAGGTCTATCCACCCGTCCTTGGATGGCGCAATTTTCTCCGGATTGAGGGCCGGAGTAGTTGCAGATGTGATCTCCCGAACACCGTCCGACGGTAGAGCTAGATCACGCTCGTCGTGATCGTGTGGCGCACCTGACATGGGCTCGAATCCATCGAAGATCAAATCTCCGTGGATGTCGGCAGTGTAGTTCAAATTTCTGAACTCGACACGGTGGCGGGCGTAGCTCTCGATCCGCTTTCGGATGGCCAAGGAGTTAGCCCAGCGCGAAAGGCGCCCGAATACGAAGATCTGTCCGGGGAGGAAAACCTCACCCTGGACTGCATCGTTACCGATGATCGAAGGAGCCATCAAGCCTTATAGTGACGACACAGTGGAACTCTCAATGAAAGCACCAACGTCGGTGTCAAAACCGGCGGATCTCGGGTAGGGGGTCCCGAACTGTGCGTCTAAGGCAGATGGTAACAAGAGGCGGGGGACACGATGTTTACCCAGGTTCGGGCCCTCTCGATGGAGGTAATACCCTACTTTCTGCTTGATTGATCTTGATGATATGAGTATTACAAGAGTTGATCTACCACGAGATCATAGAGGCTAAACCTAGAAGCTAGCCTATGGTATGATTGTTGTTGTCATACGGACTAAACCGTCCGATTTATATAGACACGGGGAGGGGCTAGGGTTACACGAGTCGGTTACAAGGGAGGAGATCTACATATCCGTATTGCCAAGCTTGCCTTCCACGCCAAGGAGAGTCCCATCCGGACACGAGATGAAGTCTTCAATCTTGTATCTTCATAGTCCAACAGTCCGGCCAAAGGATATAGTCCGGCTGTCCGGAGACCCCTAATCCGGGACTCCTCGGTAGCCTGAACCAGGCTTCAATGACGGTGAGTCCGCAAGCAGATTGTCTTCGCATTGCAAGGTGGGTTCTTCCTCGAATACTCCATAGAAGATTTTGAACACAAGGATTGTGTCCGCTCGCAAAAAAAATTCCACATACCATCATAGAGAGAATTATATTTCCACAAATCCAATCTGCCGATCGTTTTCATAATGTGATGTATTGTCGTGGTGCAGCCATGACGGACCGTCTTTCTCAATCAGCACCTGCTTTGCATGTTTTGCGGCGATTTTATTGGCACGTCTTGTCGAAGCAGAGATCGTGTCCCCCTTATCACGAGATTCTCATCAATACAGATGTGGGTAACGCAATCGTTCCCGTTGGTATGACTCCTCGATTTTAGGCAAGTCCCAAACGGCCATGCGGAGGACGCTTGATATTCATCCCCTTTGTAATGAGGCCAAGGCATGTCCTTTTTCTTCTTGCACCCAATCGAATCCTTCCCCACCTCGAGTTCCAACACCCAAGGCTCAGGTCAGCGCCTTGGACCTTCAACCATGTCCGGATCCAACCTTCAAGGTCGGTGGATGCCTTCCTCATCACGAGAGGAAGACATCAAGAAAGCTAAGAGAGGCGGAGTATTTGACCGGCGAAATATCGCACAGGTTGCCTGCTCGAGGGCAGGTCATTCCCGCTCCCGAACCCGGCGAGAGCGTTGTATTCATTTCTCACTTCCTCCGAGGGCTCGAACTTGCTCTAGATCCCTTCGTTAGGGCTGGATTTCCATGACCTGGCCCCGGATTCCATCCTTCACATCTCGTCGTTCATCATCGTGTGTGAAGCCTTCCTCCGCATTACCCCACACTTCGGCCTGTGGCTCAAAACTTTCAAAGTGACACCGAAGATGATTGACGGGCGACACGCAGAGTGCGGAGGTGCCGTAATAAGCAAAGGCGCCGATGTTCCATGGCCAAATGGTTCCTTCCCGGAGGTGTCCAGTTTATGTAACGAGTGGTTATATATCACAGCTCCCGGGGTACCAAGTGGGTGGCCACTCCTGCCTTTCGCTCGGGCCCCCCACCACAACTGATGTCATGGATCAACAAGGGGCTGGACTGGGGGCCAGTAAATGATGTGCCGATACTGCAAAGTCGCATCCGAGATCTCTCTCTCGAGATGTCGACCTGGTCACGGTAATGCAAGTCATGCTAGTTCGTCGGGTCCTGCCTTGCAAACGTCGACCCCTACGAATGTGGGAGTTCAACCCGGAAGGACCGCGAGCTATCCAGCACTTCTTCGGCATGACGCTCGAAGAGATGTACAAATGTTCTTCGGACCACAAATAAGGTGTCCGGACCTCACCGAGGATGCGGGTCTGAGCTGCAATCGCCAGATACCCAAGTAAGTAATCCCATGGCCGAATACGCTGTCTTTTTATTTATCACAACATGATTTTGAAAAGTCGCTCTTTGATCAGGATTGGGTAACAAAGGCGAAGATGATCGGTGTTCGGCTCCCCTTCGAAGGCTCAGCAGATCGATCTTGGCGAGAATGCTCGAGCGGCGCCTTTATCAGGCGCCCTCAGGGGAAGATAAAGAGGGGGAATAAAGGGGCTAAAAGCGGGCCTCGCTCATTATTCATCCAAACCGGGGGAATTAGCGCCTCCGGGAAGGAGGATAACCGGGGAGAAGAATCTAAAATTCCCTCTCCCCAAGGAAGGAAGAGGACCACCTCTGAAGACCCGGAAACAAAGGTTTCCAAACAGGGGAAGAAATCTTCGCCAGAGGGTTCTGCCTCGGAGGGTACCCTTGCCGCACAGTGTCCGCAAGGGGATCAGCCCTCCACCGAGCTGTAAGTAAAAAAGGTACGTAATAGTAAAAGTATCCTGCTTTACCTCTGAGGACAATAACCGAAGCAAATGTCTTGTAGTTCAGATCGTAGCCCTTCTCGACAGAGTTCGTCTTCGGGGGATCTTCTTCCGGAGATGATGGAGAGCGAAACACCTCCCCAAGCCACCTCGCCTCATGAGGCGGGCGACGCTGAAGTGTCGTCGCGAAGGGTTTCTCCTGATCCGCCAAGGCGGAGGGTAATCCCTCGGCCACCAGAATCCTCGATATTCGGCTCTGAGGAAATGTGAAAAGAGTCCAGAACCGTCCGGTGTGAGATCGAACACCTTTGAAGGATCTTGAGAACAAGCGGCTATCTAAGATGCGCGTAAATGCGCTAATGGGTATGGTAATTCAGAGGATTTCATCCGCCGGCGGGTTGCATGAAGCTTTTATGAGTATGCTGAAAGGCTTTGAGGTACGTGAAATAGTGTATGTTTTTGACGGTACCGCACACGTTAGGTGTGCCCTATGCAGATAGTAGCCCCTGAGACTCTGGTTGCCGTCGAGAACGGCGGCAAACAGAGGATCATAGTCCCAGGTAATAATCAGGCCGCCTTCATGTGCTGGTGGCTGAAGGTCCGGTGGCTAGCCGGACTGGTGAGTTGCCGAGCTGAAGTGGCAACTTGATGTGGCAGATGCCGACATCGTGCTTGTCAACAAGCGGCTCGACGAGGCACATGGTCTGGTGATCAACACATAGTAAGAGGAGCATGATTCTAGTATCTTTAATATATTTGTGATTGCAGATGGAGCTGCCGCCGTGGAGACCCTTCAGCGGAACTTGCCCGAGCCAAGGAACAAGCCGGTAGTAATGATGCGGCCGCTCTAAAGGCGGTCGAAGAGCTGAAAAGCGAACAGGCTGCGCATTGCAAAAGCTAGGAAAAAATGGCCAAGATGGCCGTTGAGTTGAAAGATGCTGCCGACCGTTACCTGCTTCTTGAAAAAGAAAGCCGAGCGAAGGCGACAGACCTGGAGAAGGCCATGGTAGCAGCCAAGGAAGCCCGCTCTAAAATCGAGCGGCAAAGGAGGAGCTACGTCAAGCTGGAGATACCGCGGTGGGAAGCCCTTTTGTTGCGGACGAAGTTCGGAGATCCAGTATGCCCCTCTTGATCAACTATGGAGTTCTGCAGACGCATACGTGGATTTGGCAGCCATTGCTGCTGATGCAGCCGAGTACTTCAAGGATCAAAAAGATCGTGAAGTGGAAAAGCTACTCTGGTCACAGTTCGATGGTCCAGTGTGTGCGCTGCTGTTGAATGAGCGAATGGCCGAGTGGGCCGAGCTCCAAGGTTGTCCGGGCTTGCCATGAGGTCTGTTGTGGACCATCTGTGGCCGGAAGGGCCAAGGCCGAATAGTTATTTTAGTTTAGTGCAACAGTTCCTTGGTGCCGTGCCGCACATCGACGCTATGAAGAGGTCGGCGTGCATAGAGGGTCTTGCGGATGGCACTTGCCCGTGTCAAGACATCTTTGGGCGGAGATGGAGGCCACCGCTATTGCAACCCAGAGTCCGGCCGTTGGCCGAGTATCTGCCGAGCACTACTTTGAAGAAGTCCTTGAAGGCGCTCGTTCAATAGAGGCTCAGTGCTCGATGAATATTATGTTCTAGTGACATGTATCCCATTGTAAAAACAATGTTTTATTGAATTATAAAGGCTGTGTTTATACTTTTCCCTGAAAGTATTATGATGCCTCCTGTGTCCGTTTATGTATATATGTATATAACACGAAAGTTTGCATGTTTAAATTTCAGCCCCCACGCATATAATGCGGGGGTGTTCGCAAAAAACGCATATTCACACTTGATCCAACGTCTTGGTCAATGAAGGAGGTGGTAGCGCAGCGAACAAGGCAATCGGACTATATTGCTTTAACAGTTTCACTTAGCCATAGGAGTTTGACGGTGGGACTACTATATAGCCCCTGGTACCTCCGCGCTCGTCCGAATATGGGGCGCGTACATACATGACCGAAAGCGGCCCCGCCGTTAATGCGGAGGAGTCCGAAGATTCCACTAAGTCATCGAGTGGTTGACCAGTCTCGCGCTTTATCATGACGGTCGGTTCCGCTTTCTCTCGAGGTGCTCATCCGGATGAACGAGGGCACAATCGCAGTAGTTCTCCGGTGCCACCTTAGCCGATAGAGCGGAACGTAAGGTAGAAAAACATGGGAGCCGGAAAACCCAACATTTGACCAAAGACATGATTCGAGCTGATGCTTATAAGGCCAAACTTGCGGCGCGAACACACCTAAGGTATTCGGTCTTTATAACATGTGCCGGGCTGAGCAGTGCCCTTGATAATGAACCCGAATGTCTAGAAATGCGTGCAATGCTCGACATGGTGAAATGCCAATAACGTAAGCATCCTTCTCGGTTATACTAAGTATCCAGAGGATGTGAACAACAAGAGAGCGATAAAAAAGGTTTACGCAGGTCTTAATCTAAAAAGAAACCTTTGAGCGGGTCCTGCTGCACGCGTCCACGCCTGTCTCTGTTGTGCCTTATCCTTGACGGGTGTGGCGCGATTGTCATCTGTAAAAGAGAAGAACTTAGGTGAAAGTGTTCGTGCCAAAAAATTGGTTATTCTCTATAAACCATTAAAATTCAAGATAAGTCAAGTTGGGCCGAACTAGCCCTGATTACACGCGGAAAGCCCCTGGTGCCGTCTATGGGGGTATAACCATCAAACCATTCTCGGCTTTTATCTAAGCTGTTATAGCTAGTAATGCGCCGGACTCGTCTAGCCGTGTCCGCGGTCTTGACGACCTATCCTTTATTCTGGTTGGAGGGGACATTTAGTGTTCTGCTGTTAAAGTCGTCGAACATTCTTCAGCTTGTAAGAAACGTTCAACGTTTCCGCTAATGGTGATGATGCCACATGGACCTGGCATCTTAAGATTGAAAGAAGCGTAATGCGGTACTGCATTAAAACGAGCGAAAGCCGCTCTTCCGAGTAGTGCTTGATAGCCACTTCGGAATGGAGGGATGTCAAAGGTTAACTTTTCGCTTCGGAAGTTATCGGGATAACCGAATACAACCTCTAGTAATAGAGAGCCCGTGCAGCGGGCCTCTGGGCCTGGTATTACTCCCTTGAAGGTAGTATTACTGTGGCTGATTTTTGTCGGGTCTATCCCCATTTCACGGATTGTGTCCTGATATATCAGATTAAGACTACTGCCGCCGTCCATAAGGACTCGTGTGAGATGGTATCCATTTATTATTGGGTCTAACACATGGCAGCCAATCCTTCGTGTCGGATGCTTGTCAGGTGATCCCTGCGATCAAAAGTGATCGGGCAGGCCAACCAGGGGTTTAACTTAGGGGTGACGGGCTCTACGGTGCGTGTGTCTCAGAGTGCATGTTTGCTTCTCCTCTTCGTCGCGTGGATCATGTTTACTGTTTTAACCTCTGGTGGGAATTTTTTCTGTCCCCCAGTGCTTTGCTGGCGAGGCTCGTCCTTGTCTTCACTTGGTGTCTCCCTCCCCTTGTGTTCGGCGTTTAGCTTACCGGCCTGCTTGAAGGCCTAGCATTCTCTGTGGGTGTGATTTGCAGGTTTATCGGGGGTGCCGTGAATCTGACATAGTTTGTCTAGAATCTTGTTTAGACTGGATGGTCCATCTCTGCTGCCTTTGAAAGGCTTTTTCCATTGACCTGGTCGAGAGCCCCTGAATCCGGCGTTTACCGCCGTATTATCTGGGTTGTCTTCTGTATTTCGACGCTTGCTTTTACTGCATCATGGTTTTCCATTGCCATCCCTGACTTCGGATGTGCTTGGGTCGCTGGTGCTACTGCGGGCTAGCCAGCTATCTTCGCCCGCGCAAAAGCGGGTCATGAGGCTTGTCAGGGCTGCCATTGTTCTCGGTTTTTCTTGGCCGAGGTGTCTGGTGAGCCATTCGTCTCGGACCTTTGTGCTTGAAAGCTGCTAAGGCTTCACGTCCGGCGATCGACAATTTGGTTCTTCTTAGTGAGAAACCTTTTCCAAAGCTTTCGGGATGACTCTCCGGGCTGTTGAATTATATGATTTAAATCGTCTACATCTAGAGGTCGGACATAGGTCCCTTGAAAATTAACCCGAAAAGCATCCTCGAGCTCCTCCCAACTTCCAATTGAGTTTTCGGGGAGGCTTTTCAGCCAGTGCCGAGCTGGTCCTTTAAGCTTGAGGGGAAAGTACTTGATGGCGTGGAGATCGTCTCCATGAGCCATATGGATATGGAGGATAAAGTCCTCAATCCGGACCCGAAGTGCGTGGTCCGTCGTACGCTTCTATGTTCACTGGTTTGAATCCTTTTGGAAATTCGTGGTCCAGCACCTCATCGGTGAAACATAGGGGGTGTGCGGCACCCCTGTACTTAGATGTATCATGGCGTTCAGACGGTTTTAGTATTCGGTTTTGATTTTGTGCCGTAGCGCGCTTCCTAGATCCATAGATGGATCTGGTCATACTGGATTTTTGGCAATTCCTCACGTAGATCGTGTGTTGACTTATGTGCGGCCTTGTTAGCCGCTCTATCGCGGCCACAAGGTGGTTGATCCGACCGGTTGGCCGTTTTATTTTTCGGCTATGTGGGCTCTAAGGCCTCATCGTCGAATTTGGGCAATAGCTTGCGCTTTGGATAGCTCTTTGTGTGGTAACTACCACCATACTTTTCTTCATTGTCGAGCACTTTGTTCCATCTATTGTGGAGTGTATTCTCTGCCTTAAGCCTTTGCTTCGCTTCTTGAGACTCCTCGCGGTGGCGGTAAGCCTTCTGCGGAGGTTCTCTTGTTCAAGTGCCTTTCCGGGATGATGTGTGCATCTTCGTCCCGCATCGCTTTTCCTCTCCGGAGGGAGGTTGATGAGCTTTATCCTCGGCGTCGCCGTGTTCGGACAGCGGATCCGTACTATGTTCGCCGTTTGCTGGTTCATCCTGCTCTACCGCTGGGTTGATGTGGTCGTCATTTCCTCTGGAATCGACTGGGGTGTTATTTTCTCTTTCGCTGTTATCGCTGTTCTTACCAAGGCGGGATTTGGAGCGGCGTCTATGCCGACGCTTTGTTTGCTTCTCGATGGAGCTGTTCTTCACTGCTTCCTTCCATTCCTCGTCATTGTTTTCTTTTGATGTATCCACCATATATATGTCATGTGATGAAGTGGCTGTCCAGCGCCTTGTGGGTGATGGTTCCTGTTCTCCTGCATCGTCGTCCATGTCGTCGATGTCTTCGGAGTCAAAATCGAGCATGTCGGTTAAATCGTCGACAGTGGCTACTAAGTGGGTGGTGGGTGGGCATCAAATTTCTTCGTCATCTGCATCCCATTCTAGCCGGACATAGTTCGGCCAAGGTTCTCCTGACAGGGAGAGAGACCTTAACGAATTTAGCCCGACGCCAAAAGGCGAGTGCTAAAAGATATCCACGGAGGTAAACTCCATGATCGGCGCCCAATCGGATTCGATAGGCACGGACGCAGGCGGCTCGGAGTCCGTGGCCAGAGACCGTGGTTCGGCAACGCGGCTCTCGTAAGGGGTGAAGTTAGTATCCGGCTCTATCGCCACTGAGAGTGCGGCCACCATGGCGAGGTCTATCCACCCGTCCTTGGATGGCGCAATTTTCTCCGGATTGAGGGCCGGAGTAGTTGCAGGTGTGATCTCCCGAACACCGTCCGATGGTAGAGCTAGATCACGCTCGTCGTGATCGTGTGGCGCACCTGACATGGGCTCGAATCCATCGAAGATCAAATCTCCGTGGATGTCGGCAGTGTAGTTCAAATTTCTGAACCTGACCTGGTGGCCAGGGGCGTAGCTCTCGATCTGCTTCAGATGGCCAAGGGAGTTAGCCCGCAGTGCGAAGGCGCCGAATACGAAGATCTGTCCGGGGAGGAAAACCTCACCCTGGACTGCATCGTTACCGATGATCGAAGGAGCCATCAAGCCTTATAGTGACGACACAGTGGAACTCTCAATGAAAGCACCAATGTCGGTGTCAAACCCGGCGGATCTTGGGTAGGGGGTCCCGAACTGTGCGTCTAAGGCAGATGGTAACAAGAGGCGGGGGACACGATGTTTACCTGTGTTCGCCCTCTCGATGGAGGTAATACCCTACTTTCTGCTTGATTGATCTTGATGATATGAGTATTACAAGAGTTGATCTACCACGAGATCATAGAGGCTAAACCCTAGAAGCTAGCGTATGGTATGATTGTTGTTGTCATACGGACTAAACCGTCCAGTTTATATAGACACAGGAGGGGGCTAGGGTTACACAGAGTCGGTTACAAGGGAGGAGATCTACATATCCGTATTGCCAAGCTTGCCTTCCACGCCAAGGAGAGTCCCATCCGAACTCGAGATGAAGTCTTCAATCTTGTATCTTCATAGTCCAACAGTCCGGCTGTCCGGAGACCCCCTAATCCAGGACTCCCTCAGGTAGCACGGGTCTACATGTACAACAACACTATTTGCTTTGTTGTGATGCTAGTAATGTGCATGATATGAGAAGTCAACTATATACACAATTGAGATTGAAATCAACAGAGCTATTGATAAGAGCAAGCCTGTTAAAGAAACATGCTGCACATAACTGTTGTGCAATTGGAGTTTCGATTGGATCCTTTGAAAGTGCAACTATCCCTAGGTGGTTTTGGTAATTCATAACAACATATAGCTCATTGAGCTAATGCTATTCCAAGACAAATATTCCAGGAAAGCTCAATGAATGGCATGGCATGGATGATGAAAGTGGATCCCTCAAAATATTAAGGACAAAGGATTAGCTCAAGCTCAAAAGCTCAAGACTCTACATTTTACATTTTAGTGATCCAAGATCACATTGAATCTATAGGAAAAGCCAATACTATCAAGGAGGGATGAGGTGTTGCTTAATGAGCCTCTTTCTTCATGTGCTTAGTGATATGCTCCAAAACCCTCCACTACTTTCTCACATCCACATATGACCTAAACCTAAAGTCAAACTCGGCCCTACCGATTCTTCCTATCCGGCGCCACCGAGTTCAAATGTCATAGCCACTGCCACAAACCCTAGGCAAATCGGTCTCACCGATAGGGATCTCGGTCTCATCAAGATAGGATTGTAATCTCTCTATATCCCTTCGTAACGTTTCGGTCTAACCGAAGTGAGCGATCGGTCCCACTGAGATTGCAATGTAAACTCTCTGTTTCCCTTCCGTAACTTTTCGGTCTCACCGAAAGAGCGAATCGGACCCACCGAGTTTACCTGACCAACTCTCTGGTTAGCTAATTACCAAAATCGCTCTCACCGAGTTTGTGTAATCGGTCTCACCGAGATTACGTTATGCCCTAACCCTAACCATATCGGTCCTACCAAGTTGCATATCAGTCCCACCGAAAACACTAACGGTCACTAGGTTTACTAAATCGGTCCGACCGAGTTTTATGATTCGGTCCCACCGAATTTGGTAAATTGTGTGTAACGGTTAGATTTTGTGTGGAGGCTATATATACCCCTCCACCTCCTCTTCATTCATGGAGAGAGCCATCAGAACAAACCTATACTTCCAACTGACCAGTTTTGAGAGAGAACCACCTACTCATGTGTTGAGGCCAAGATATTCCATTCCAACCATATGAATCTTGATCTCTAGCCTTCCCCAAGTTGCTTTCCACTCAAATCTTCTTTCCACCAAATCCAAATCCGATGAGAGAGAGTTGAGTGATGGGGAGACTATCATTTGAAGCACAAGAGCAAGGAGTTCATCATCAACACACCATTTGTTACTTCTTGGAGAGTGGTGTCTCCTAGATTGGCTAGGTGTCACTTGGGAGCCTCCGACAAGATTGTGGAGTTGAACCAAGGAGTTTGTAAGGGCAAGGAGATCGCCTACTTCATGAAGATCTACCGCTAGTGAGGCAAGTCCTTCGTGGGCGACGACCATGGTGGGATAGACAAGGTTGCTTCTTCGTGGACCCTTTGTGGGTGGAGCCCTCCATGGACTCAGCAACTGTTACCCTTCGTGGGTTGAAGTCTCCATCAACGTGGATGTACGATAGCACCACCTATCGGAACCATGACAAAAACATCCGTGTCTCCAATTGCGTTTGAATCCTCCAAACCCTTCCCTTTACATTCTTGCAAGTTGCATGCTTTATTTTCCGCTGCCTATATACTCTTTGCATGCTTGCTTGAATTGCGTGAAGATTGCTTGACTTGCTTAAAGATAGCTAAAATCTGCTAAAGTCTAAAATTGGGAAAAGGTTAAGTTTTTAATTGGTCAAGTAGTCTAATCACCCCCCTCTAGACATACTTCAAGGTCCTACAAGTGGTATCAGAGCTTTGGTCTCCATTTGCTTTGATTTCCATAGCTTTTGGTGGTCATAGCCTTGGTTTCACAACCTAGGAGAGTATGGCGTCTAGCGAGGGAAATTATCACCGTAGAGGTCCTTACTTTGATGGCACTAATTTTGCTAGTTAGAAGCATAAGATGAAAATGCATATTCCCAGACATAATCCCGCCGTTTGGGCTATTGTGTGTATTGGTTTGCAAGGTGAATTCTTTGATGGGAGAGAACCGAACCGTGAAGCTAGTGCGGAAGTGTTGAAGATGTTGCAATACAACGCTCAAGCTTGTGATATCCTTTTCAATGGCTTGTGCCCCGAAGAATACAACAAAATCAGCCGTCTTGAGAATGCGAAGGAAATTTGGGATACTTTGATTGATATGCATGAAGGTACCGACTCCGTCAAGGAATCCAAGTTGGATGTGCTCCAAAGTCAGCTTGACAAGTTCAAAATGAAGGATGGTGAAGGTGTCGCTGAAATGTACTCTAGGCTTGCTCTTATCACAAATGAGATTGCCTGCTTAGGAAGTGAAGAAATGACCGACATATTCATCATCAAGATCCTAAGAGCATTGGATGGAAAATATGATACCGTGTGCACATTGATCCAAATGATGCCAAATTACAAAGATCTCAAGCCAACAGAAGTCATTGGAAGAATTGTTGCTCATGAGATGTCACTCAAGGATAAGGAGGAACTTCACAACAAGTCAAGTGGTGCTTACAAAGCCTCATGTGAAGCCCCCACATCATCAAGTGAGAAACAAACCTTCAATGAAGAATTGAGCTTAATGGTGAAGAACTTCAACA
Organism: Aegilops bicornis; assembly: GCA_021605145.1. NCBI lineage: Eukaryota > Viridiplantae > Streptophyta > Magnoliopsida > Poales > Poaceae > Aegilops > Aegilops bicornis. The sequence continues at coordinate 187,355,324 of CM038671.1, read as the reverse complement.
AATTCTACAAGAGTAGAAGCAAAGAAAGAAGCTCCAAGTCAAGGTCCTACAATGACAAAAGATCTTCTAGTCGAGAGCGAAATTGCTACAATTGTGGGAGACCCGGACACTATTCCAATGAGTGTACGGCACCCTACAAAAGAAGAGAAGATTCTCCAAAGAGAAGAAGTAGAAGAGAAGAATCACCACCAAGAGAGAGAAGGAGTAGAGATGATCATTATGAACGAAGACCCTCACGGAGAAGCGGATTCGGAAAGGAAGGACAAGTCATCAAAGAGCTACACAAAACAAAGACATCAAGCTCATGTTGGTGAATGGGTATCCGGCTCTGACTCCGACAATCACTCCGAGAGAAGCTATCCCTCCGACTCCGAATACACTCAAGATGAAGGTGTTGCCGGTTTAGCACTTGTGTCAACCAACTCCTACGACATATTTGATTCACCAAATGAAGGAATTGGAAGATGCTTCATGGCCAAAAGTCCTAAGGTAACACACCCCGAGTATGTTGATTTTAATAGTGATGAAGATGACTTGCTAGGTGATGATGATTTACTTATTGACAACTCTAGTGATGAATACTATGATGAAATGTCAATTAATCATGCTAATCAAGATGAAACGAATGACAATGATAAGGAGAAGATTGAGCGTCTAACTAAAGAACTAAACATTCTTAAGTTAGCTCATGAAACTATCTTCGAAGATCATCGAGAACTTTTAAGGGCTCATGAGAAGTTACACTTTGAAAAGCTCAATCTTGAGCAAGAGCATGAGTTCCTAAAAGCGATCAATGATGATCTCCGTAAGAAAAGTTCTTCTTATATTGCCAAGCGTTTACTCTTATCTACTTACATGCCTCAAGTCAAGTCTAACAACAAGAACAAGAAAGATTCTTCTTCTAGTAGTAACAATAACAATGCTAAATCCAATATTGTTGCTTCTAGTAGCTCTCTTGATTCCACTAATGATTCTCTTAGCCAAGTTACACTTGAGCAAGAAAATAGCTTATTGAAGGGAATTATAGAGAAAGGTGTATACAAGAGGCTTGCCGGGAGTAAGCATTTTGAGGAAATTGTATGCATAAGCAAGGAAGGCACCCGGAAGAATCAAGGCGTTGGTTTTGAACGAAAGTTCAATGCCAATGGAGTTGAATGGGAAGAAGATCAATACCCCAAGACGAAGTTTGTTCCTCAACAAGAGAAGTATGATCCTACTTCCTTCAAGGGAACACATGCACAAGATGATCTTCCACCACAAGACCACAAGAACAAGGGCAAGGACAAGCTTCAATAGGAGATTGATGCATTTGAAGAAGCACCTAAGGCCTTGTTCAAGTGGGTTCCCAAGACTACGTCAAGTTCTACTTCATCAAGCACAACTACTACACCAAGGATTCCCATCAAGATGATGTGGATCCAAAAGAATAAGAACTAGAGAGTTCTTGAGGGTGACTCCGCCAAAATTTTGCACTCATATCTTTATGGCAAGGACAAGTGCAATCAACTTCCATATCTTGCACTAGTTTAAGGAGTCACAAAACCCTCATGTTGGTAAGGCAAGGGACAAGGTAACCTAAAGTTTTCATGGACATCATTTTGTGTGTGCATCACTCTATGTCTATGGATATTCTTGTTTGTTCCTTGTGGGACTAACCCGTGTAGGTATTGAAAGTGCAACTCACTCCAAAGGATTGCTCCAAAAGATCTACATCAACATTGAGCATCCACATCTTCAACACCTACATGAAGTCATCATCGACAAAACCCAAGGTTAGTTTATCCCTCTAAGGGGATCTCACATCTAGGGGAGCTTAACTCTAAGAATTGAGTCAAAGCAACTCTAATGATGTGAACACATAAATGCTTTATGTAAAAGTGGTAAGCCCACTTGAGCTTAAACGATGAGTATGACCTATGATCAAATGTTCTCATTTGACTCCTAAGTCAATATACTCATATATAGATAACCTAGTCATCGCCAATTGTTTGATAGATGCTAGAATTGGTTGTGCATGCTTTGTCACATATTTCATTTGTCATTTTCTTGTGTGAGCATGTTGGTTGCATATTTTACTCATTCGAGGACATCCACTTGTTGTTTTGATTGATTGGCTTCTTTTTCTTTGGCCAAGTGGATGGAGAAGAATACCTAAGAACCTTCTCTAGCTATCTATGCTTTTCTCGTCTCAAACTCTATTCATGCTACATCACAAAATTTGATCAAGTCAGATTCGAACCACTCTGTGTGAGGAGCACTCGGAGTCCCGATTCGTCATAGACTTAAACTTCCAAAACTTCTTTCTGATTTTCGTCCGACCGATTCCTCCATTTCGGTCATACCGAGATCACTAAGTCGATCTAGGTTTTCAATCTTGGTGCAACCGATTTGAACTTTTCGGTCACACCGAGTTCTTTATCATATCAGTTATGCATCTCGGTGCCACCGAGTTGTTCCACTTTCGGTCACACCGATCGTGTCGGGCCATATATTCACACGGGCAAATTTTGGAAAACTTTCTCCGAAACTCCTCGCCTCAGCGCACAGCTTCGCTCTGCCTACTAGGTCTCACGGATCGTCGACTTAAATGCCGGCCGCCTCCGGCTGGTATCCGCCGCCGTCAACGGAATTCTTCTCCGCTGTTGCCGCCGTAGCGATTTCACCGCCGAACTAGGGTATGAACTCGATCACAGTGCTATCCTCGTCTGATTCTTAGCACATTGTGTTCGTAATGCATCTTGCCACGATTGAAACACCTCTATCTAGTCAAAACAATCCTTAGAATAGGTATGATTCGAAAATTTAGGGTTAGGTTTCCGTCGAAACCATCTCGGACCCACCGAGTTGAAAAACCCGGTCCCACCGATTTGGCTAACGCCATTGCACTAGTAAGTCTCGGTATGACCAAGAATTACAAATCGGTGTGACCGATTTTAGAACTTTGTGAAACCCTAGCAGTCTCGGTGCCACCGAACTGTGACTCGGTCTGACCGAGTTCACTAGTTTAGGTTCCAAAACTGCTTCTTTAAAAATCGGTAGATCCGAAATGCTTTCTGTGGAAAACTAAAACTAAGTTTTTTGAATCATTCTTTTGCAAAAATCTCTGTATTTTGTGATGCTCATCCACTCTACCTCATCTATAACTATTCACAGTGGTCAGTGATCGGTGTGTGCAGCATGTCGGACCAAAGTGACAGCCCGAGCAGTCGGAAGAGCAGATTCACATGAGTGAGGGCACTAGTCCCTCTAGCATTTCGAGATGAGGGGAGCGAAGCACTCCCGGCAATTTGGCCAAGGCTGCCACAAGGACAAGAAAGAAGAAGACCTCAGAGTCCGAGGATGAAGATTACGTGGCGCTTGAGGATGAGGCCGATTCAAAGAAGAAAGTGCTCAAGAAGGAGTACAGCTCAATGATTAAGCACGGAATGAAGATCAAAAGGCCAGCAGGTAGACAACCAATGTCCAAAGCCAGAGTCTCCATTCAAGCTTCTTTGGAATCCCAACCCAAAGAACCTGCTGCTGCTGAAGGAAAGAAAAGGAAGGAAAGGGTCAAGGAGACCATGGCCAGAGTGATTGGGAAGCCTTCTATGATGGAGGAAGAAGAAGAAGAAGAAGAAGTTGCTGAACCAGCACCCAAGGCACAAAAGCTGATGGGTGATGCCATAAAATCTGGGGCTGCAACTTCAAAGCCCAAAGCTGCCCCTAAGCCCAAGAGTGCACCAAAGAGGAATACCAGGAGTATACCAGCAGCTGAGAAGAACAAGGCCCCAATGCCTGAAGTTGATGCTGAGGAAGATGAAGAAGGGCAGGTCCTAAGGAAGCTCAAACCCAAGATTCCAGACCACAATGATGCTCATCCTGTGGCTGAGAACATGAAGATCAGGAGAGATCAAGGGTTGAGGCTATGGAGAGAGTCAGATCCATATGCCACCAGGAGAAGGACTGCTGTAGATTACAGGTTCCACACCAAGGAGCAACCGAACTTCTATGAGACCATCTTATTGGATAAGAAGCCCATAGTTTGTGATATGAGGTGGGTTGACTGGACCTACATTCATGAGAATGCGGAACACTATCCTGGAGTGTATGACAGCTTCAGTGCGTGTGGAGTTGCAGATTTTGTCGGGCAAAAGCTCACTAACTGGAATGACGAGCTCATTATGAAATTCTACTCCACAGCATATTTCTATCCAGATGGCAGGATAGTTTGGATGTCCGAAGGAACAAGATACCAGTCAACCATAGAGGAATGGGCAAGTATGATCAATGCCCCCAAGGAAAGTGGAGATGACTTGGACATTTATGCCAAGAAGAAGATGGGACACAACTCAATGTCACAGATGTACAAGGAGATCCCAGATGATGCACTTGAGACTTTCAAGTTTGGATCAGTTCATTTTCTTCTGTCAGGGCTGCCTACGATCAACTGGATCCTAAGGCACACTCTGTTGCCCAAATCAGGTGACCACAACATGATCAGAGGGCATGCAATCAATTTGCTTCACATTTTTGATGTGCCTCGAAATTCAAGATCATGAGCCTCATAGTTGAAACTATCAAGAGGACAAAGCAGACGAGAAGAGGAGCTGTGGATATGCCCCACAGATTCAGGAGTTGATTAACTCAAAGATGGGCACAGGGAAGTATCTGTTGGATAAGGAACACATGGTTCTATATCCTGAATTTGAGGACAATCAAGTTGTCATGACTGAGAATGAACCATCATTAGTACAAGCTCAAGAGAAAAAGGAGAAAGCAAGGAAAGAGAAGGCTGCCAAGATGCCAACTCAAGCAGAGGCATCTGATTACTTTCTGAAGAACAAGCAGGAGCAGCTTGGTTACTTGATAGCATCAACTCTGCGGATTGAGAAGGGGCTGGCCACCCTAACTCAAAACCAGGAGAGCCTGGAAAGAATCATGGAACAAAAATTCTATGATCTTGATGTCAAAGTAACGGAGATTCAGTCACCTGTGGAGAAGCTACATGATGACATGCAAGAGAGGAAGGGCAGAACATCGACTAATGCATTTTCCAGAGTGCCACGAGCTCAGAGATCAGCTGCAGAGCCAGTCACCAGAGTCACTTCATCAGCTCCAGCTCCAGCTATAGCGCAACCAGCTCCAGCACCAACTCCTTCCACATCTACTGATGCCTTCGTCCTTGGAGTTCTATCTACACCACCACTAGAAGACCAAGCCTGAGAGACGATATAATCCTATGCATTTTCTAGGAACTTTTTGGTAACTTGTTGCCAAAGGGGGAGAAAAATGTATAGATCATAGGCTTCGAGAGAGCGAGATTTGCTTTTGTTCTCTCTTGTCTTCTTGGTTGAACTTTGTTTGCTTTGGTTGCTTGAGATACTATGTGTTTACCTGTGAGACATTGATGATCATGTGTTTGATCATAAGCTACACTTATGCTTGTTATATGTTATTATCTTACTTATCCTTATATGATCATTCACTGTGCTTGGTGATGAGTGCATGTATTCAATCTTTATTATTTTGAGCGCTCCACCAAGATGTATGTGACATGGAAGAGTAACCCATGAGCCTAATTCCTTGTGCATTTGTAGTCCAAAGCAAATCTTAAAATATACACAAATTTAGGGGGAGCTCTTGCTTATCACATACTTCTCAAAGCGACGATGTTTTTCAATCTTATTATAATTTGCCTAAGCTTTGATCTATATGTTGTCATCAATTACCAAAAAGGGGGAGATTGAAAGTGCAACTATCCCTAGGTGGATTTGGTAATTCATAACAACATATAGCTCATTGAGCTAATGCTATTCCAAGACAAATATTTCAGGAAAGCTCAATGAATGTCATCGCATGGATGATGAAAGTGGATCCCTCAAAATATTAAGGACAAAGGATTGGCTCAAGCCCAAAAGCTCAAGACTCTACATTTTACATTTTAGTGATCCAAGATCACATTGAGTCTATAGGAAAAGCCCATTCTATCAAGGAGGGATGAGGTGTTGCTTAATGAGCCTCTTGCTTCATGTGCTTAGTGATATGCTCCAAAACCCTCCACTACTTTCTCACATCCACATATGACCTAAACCTAAAGTCAAACTCGGCCCAACCGATTCTTTCTATCTGGCGCCACCGAGTTCAAATGTCATAGCCACTGCCACAAACCCTAGGCAAATCCGTCTCACCGATAGGGATCTCGGTCTCACCGAGATGGGATTGTAATCTCTCTGTTTCCCTTCGTAACGTTTCGGTCTAACCAAAGTGAGTGATCGGTCCCACTGAGATTGCAATGTAAACTCTTTGTTTCCCTTTCGTAACTTTTCGGTCTCACCGAAAGAGCGAATTGGACCCACCGAGTTTACTTGACCAACTCTCTGGTTAGCTAATTACCAAAATCGGTCTCACCGAGTTTGTGTAATTGGTCTCACCGAGATTACGTTATGCCCTAACCCTAACATTATCGGTCCCACCGAGTTGCATGTCAGTCCCACCGAAAACCCTAACAGTCACTAGGTTTACTAAATCGGTCCGACCGAGTTTTATGATTCGGTCCCACCAAGTTTGGTAAATTGTGTGTACCGGTTAGATTTTTTGTGGAGGCTATATATACCCCTCCACCTCCTCTTCATTCATGGAGAGAGCCATCAGAAAAAACCTACACTTCCAACTTACCAGCTCTGAGAGAGAACCACCTACTCATGTGTTGAGGCCAAGATATTCCACTCCAACCATATGAATCTTGATCTCTAGCCTTCCCCAAGTTGCTTTCCACTCAAATCTTCTTTCCACCAAATCCAAATCCTATGAGAGAGAGTTGAGTGTTGGGGGGACTATCATTTGAAGCACAAGAGCAAGGAGTTCATCATCAACACACCATTTGTTACTTCTTGGAGAGTGGTGTCTCCTAGATTGGCTAGGTGTCCCTAGGGAGCCTCCGACAAGATTGTGGAGTTGAACCAAGGAGTTTGCAAGGGCAAGGAGATCGCCTACTTCGTGAAGATCTACCGCTAGTTAGGCAAGTCCTTCGTGGGCGACGGCCATGGTGGGATAGATAAGGTTGCTTCTTCGTGGACCCTTCGTGGGTGGATCCCTCCGTGGACTCGCTGCAACTGCTACCCTTCGTGGGTTGAAGTCTCCATCAACGTGGATGTACGATAGCACCACCTATCGGAACCACGACAAAAACATCCGTGTCTCCAATTGCGTTTGAATCCTACAAACCCTTCCCTTTACATTCTTGCAAGTTGCATGCTTTATTTTCCGCTGCCTATATACTCTTTGCATGCTTGCTTGAATTGCGTGAAGATTGCTTGACTTGCTTAAAGATAGCTAAAATCACAAAAACATCTGTGTCTCCAATTGCGTTTGAATCCTACAAACCCTTCCCTTTACATTCTTGCAAGTTGCATGCTTTATTTTCCGCTGCCTATATACTCTTTGCATGCTTGCTTGAATTGCGTGAAGATTGCTTGACTTGCTTAAAGATAGCTAAAATCTGCCAAAGTCTAAAATTGGGAAAAGGTTAAGTTTTTAATTGGTCAAGTAGTCTAATCACCCCCCTCTAGACATACTTCAAGGTCCCACATCCTTCAATTTAAAAATAAGTTTGTATGAGTAAATACAATGATACAAGAGCAAAGCAGTATGCACGATAGCAATCATAGTTAAAAAAAGGCGCTCCTAAGTGAGCGCTTAAACGCGCCTAGGCTCTAGGCGTTGGCGAAACGCATTGCACATAACTACGCCTAATCTGTGCATAACTGCGCATAAGCATGCACTTTGGTCAGTAAAGCGCAAGGTGGTGGCAAAACGCATAATTAACGCCTAGCGCTTTTTGGAACTATGATAGCAATGGAATCTTAAATTAGAACATTTGTTCTTCAGGTTTAGGCACTTGTTCTACATGAACAGAGTACAGTAAGACGCAATAATATAGTACTTAAAAATTGAAAATGACCTCATAGACCTTATGTAACACCCCGGATGTAACTTTCCATATTTGTAACTCCAACTCTTGCCATTTTCGGCATTGTGATATGATATTCCCTCCGTGGTTGGGTTTTTCTTCTTTTTGTTTTTTGTCCATGTCATGCATTTTATCATGTCATCATGTGCATCGCATTTGCATACGTGTTCGTCTCATGATTCCGAGCATTTTTCCCGTTGTCCGTTTTGCAATCCGGGCTCCTATCTCCCCGGCCCCTTTTACGTTTTTTCCGTGTGCGGTACTAAACCTTCTCGGAATGGACCGAGGTTTGTCTAGTGGCCTTGGTATACCACCCGTAGACCACCGGTCAAGTTTCGGGTCATTTGGAGCTCGTTTGGTACTCCAACGGTTAACCGCACTCTCGCAAAGGCATCTTTTAAGTTGCAGCCCAACACCCTTCAAAACAGCCCAATAACCCATCTAAGTCACTTCCATGCTCTCCGTCGTTCGATCACGATCGTGTGGCGAAAACTACACCTCATTTGGACTCTCCTAGCTCCTCTATGCCTATTTAAGCAAACCCTCCAAATCCGGATCATCCTCCGAAACCCTAGCATTTTTCCTCCGCGCGCGGACAGGTCCGGCGAGCGGACGCGTCCGTCCGCCCGCCCGGCCAACTGGGCTGCCACGTCGGCCGTGGCGCCCACATCGCCGCCCTCACGCGCCCGCGAGGCCAGGAGCCGCGCCGCCGCCCGGCTCCCCGCCTCCCGGGCAGCGCGCCGCCTCCGCCGCCGACCGCGCCTCCCGGCGCCGCGCTCCTCCGCCGCCCGACGCCTTCCCCGCCTCGCCACGCCGCCCGCCGCCGCCGGTCGCCTCCCGTGACCACCCTTGCCGCCTCGGCTCCCTCGCCCGGCCGCCTTCTCCGGCGAGCCCGCGAGCAGTCCCCGATCCGGCCGGCCCGACCCGGCCTCGGGCCGCGCGCGAGCCCGTTGACTTCTCCCCCTCATTTTTTCTTGTCCTTAATCTCATGATATTTTGTGTCATTTTTAAAGGGGTATATCTTTGCATCTGTAGATCCATTTTGCGCGTATAATAGGTCAAAATGTTCGCCTCGAAGAGTAAATCATTTCATTTCATTGCATAATTTTCATTTGAGCTCATCTTGATGCCCGAAATGCTGTTGGAAGAGTGCTATGTGTTGTTAGTTTCTGTTTCTTAACAGAACTTGCACTTTTGTTATTTTTGCCATGATAAATGTGTGCACCCTATGAATTTGAGTCCTACATGTGTTTTGTTATATGCCATGCCATCTTTCCAGGGGTGTATGCCATGTATTTTTGTGATCTATGTGGTGACTAACACAAGCATGCAAAGTAGGTGTCCTGATGTTGCTGATTTCAGCCCTGTTTTGCTGATATTTTGGTGCCATGTTAGCTTGATGCTACCGAGAGATCCATGCATATATTGAGATACTTCAGTAATGATGTTTTGTTAAACATGTCTTGCGCTATCTATCCATGCCTTTGTTTGCAATTATGGAGTGCCATAGCTTGAGTCAATCAAGCTCTACTTTTGCTATAAAATGTTTCCTGGCAGATTGTTTACATGTTATTCAATTTTGCCAAGGTTGTTATGGTTGATCCGTGTATGCTATGTTATTGTTCGTGCCATGTATGTCTTCTATGCCATGTCTTCTTGATGTATGCATGCCTAGTTTATCATATAAGGCTCTGTAGTGAGTGCATCGAGCTCTTAAACATGCCTACTTGTTATCAGTTTTTGACATGCCATGTTGCTGAATCTGTTAACGGAACTTTCAATATTGACATGGGTGTTACTATATTTTCCTATCCTTTTTGGCTTATGGTCAGTAAGATACTTTTGTTCTATGCTTCGAGTAGATTCCTGCCATGCCTTGCTTTGCTATTTTAAGGTCCTGTAGCATGTAGATTTCTTGCTCTGAACATTGCAACCTGATGCTGTTTTTGCCATGTCCAGCCTGATATTTTGTGCACTTTTGCCATGCTTGTTTGAACCTGTTATGATGTGATTTAGCCGAAGCTCAGTGCTCATCTTTTGTCAAGCATCTTGTGTAGATCATTGCCATATACTTTGTTGGTACGTTTGGGTGCAGTAGCTTAATTTCCTGTTGCTTGCTAAGTGGCATCATGCTGTTAATGGCAGATTTGTGCCATTCTTGTTTTGCTTGTCATTTCCAAACCGTGCATCCGATTCCGGTGATCTTTATATCGATTTCAACCGAAATCATCTCATCTTTCCAGTGGCATACTTGGTTTGCCAAGTTGATGCCTGGTTCATCATTTTCCTTTCGGGGCGCACATACGCATTGCATATCACATCCCGCATATCATGCCATGTTTTGCATCATGTTGATTGTGCATTGCACCGGGATTTATTGTGGTTCCTGTGTTTGTGTTGTTGCTTTGGGTAGAGCCGGGAGTCGAGTGCGTGAACGAGGAACCCGTTGAGAACGCTTACGAGGATCAAGCTTTTCGACAACTCGAGAACATTGCGTGCAAGATGACCATACCCTCGAAATCACTTCTATCTTTGCTATGCTAGATGCTCGCTCTTTTGCTATGCCTATGCTGTGATGCCTAACACTTGCTATATCATGCCACCCATATTGCCATGTCAGCCCCTAACCATCCTTTCCTAGCAAACCGTTGATTGGCTATGTTACCGCTTTGCTCAGCCCCTCTTATAGCGTTGCTAGTTGCGGTGAAGTTGAAGTTTGTTCCTTGTTGGAACATGGAGATGTTGTTCCTTGTTGGAACATGTTTACTTGTTGGGGATATCACAATATATATCTGCTATAATTAATACATCTATATACTTGGTAAAGGGTGGAAGGCTCGGCCTTATGCCCAGTGTTTTGTTCCACTCTTGCCACCCTAGTTTTCCGTCATACCGGTGTTATGTTCCTTGATTTCGCGTTCCTTACACGGTTGGGTGATTTATGGGACCCCTTGACAGTTCGCTTTGAATAAGACTCCTCCAAAGAAGGCCCAACTTTGGTTTTACAATTTGCCACCTAAGCCTTTTCCCCCCGGGTTTTCGCGAGCCCGAGGGTCATCTTTATTTTAACCCCCGGACCAGTGCTCCTTCGAGTGCTGGCCCAACTGGCGATGTCCGGCGCCCCTGGGCAATCCAGGGTCTATGCCAACCCGACGTCTTGCCCATCCGGTGTGCCACGAGAACGAGATATGTGCAGCTCCTATCGGGATTTGTCGGCACAATCGGGCGGCTTTGCTGGTCTTGTTTTATTCTTTGTCGAAATGTCTTGTAGTCCGGGATTCCGAGATTGACCGGGTCTTCCGGTAGAAGGAATATCCTTCGTTGACCGTGAGAGCTTATAATGGGCTAAGTTGGGACACCCTGCAGGTAATATCTTTCGAAAGCCGTGCCCGCGGTTATGAGGCGAGATGGGAATTTGTTAATGTCGGTTGTAGAAAACCGAAGTTGACCTCAAATAAACATACACATCAACCGCGTGTGTAACCGTGATGGTCTCTTCTCGGCGGATTCCGGGAAGTGAACACGGTGTTGGAGTTATGTCTGACGTAAGTAGTTCAGGATCACTTCTTGATCGCTACTAGCTTCACGACCGTGCCTTGCTCCTCTTCTCGCTCTCTTTTGCGAAGTAGCAACCATATATGCTAGTAAACTGCTGCAGCTCCACTATACTACTCTGTCCTTCCTATAAGCTTAAATAGTCTTGATCTCGCGGGTGTGAGATTGCTTTGAGTCCCCGTGACTCACGGATACTTCCAAAACAGTTGCGGTGCCGGCGATGCGGTGAAGGTGACTCAACCGAGCTCACGTGGGAGTTCGACGATGAACGTGGACGTTACTATGTGTCTTTTCACGATGATCAGTAGTGGTGCCCAGTTGGGACGATCGGGGATCTGTGTAGCATTTGGGGTATCTTCTTTTATTTTGGTTCCGTAGTCGGACCTTGAGTGTACTCTGTATGATGGATGTTTATTTATGTATTGTGTGAAGTGGCGACTGTAAGCCAACTATGTATCTCTTTCACTTATTTATTACATGGGTTGTGTGAAGATTACCTCACTTGCGACATTGCTTTCAATGCGGTTATGCCTCTAAGTCGTGCCTCGACACGTGGGAGATATAGCCGCATCGGGGGCGTAACACCTTACCACATTCTTGGTTCGGGACCAGTACCGAACAAGGCATTCCCAGTCATCGTCCAGTAAATGTGTCTCATGAGAACGTAAGGGAATTTGATGAGTTTCTTTGCCGGTGAAGTACGTTTTCTTCAGGTAATTCCGATACTGCCACCAAGCATTCTTGAAGATAGCAGAGGTATTAGCACAGGTTACCTCATCCCGAGTTTCCAAATTGGTCCTTCTCTATAGAGAAAAATGGGAAAATTTGCTGTATTATGACCTTCATGGAGGTAGGATGTATGGGACAAAGCAAAGTAATTGCCATGAATAACATTACTTACACATAACTCCTGGACAAACACCTGTAACTCGCATTTTCCTTCATCTTCAGTATAATATTTCCAAGATGGGAAGGTACGCACATACGATTTAACAACATCAAATGCGATAGATGCTAAAGTATGACTAGCTGGTTGTGCTTCCTCCACAGGAATAGGCGTACTAACTGGTGGAATTGGGGTTCACCGTGGTAGTACTGGCCCTTTGGGCACTGGAGCTTCCTTACTAACTGCTCTTGTTTGGGAGCTCTGTGGTGGAGATGGTGTTGTGTCAACAGAGGAACTGGTTACTATCTGCTTTGGGGTTGGGGTTAGATTGGGTGAAGCTAGTTCTTTGTCCATCGCAGTAGGGGTAGAATCTGCGAGAGTTTGGGTTATGTGTGGTAGGGCTGGTTCTCGTGCATGTACAACCGGGGTGCTATCTCCACCAAGAGGTAGCACTGTTTTGAAGACCGTGTTTTTAGTCCGCTAGATATTGGCATCACCCGCTCCAATTCAAATGGCTGATAAACAGGAAACATAGTTGAATGTACAGACATTGTATGAGAGACAGATGCAATAGATAGTGTGGAAAAAAGAGGACCTTAAAAAGTTGACATGTATATTGTTTAACTAAAACGGATAGCATGACATAATTTCACATATATGATGTCTATCTAAACTGGATAGCATAGCATAACATAATTCAAAGATATGAAGAATAACTAAAAGGCCATGCCAAGTTAGAGCATACACCTCGGTGGTGGAATAGGACTGGTCATCTGTCTCTGAATCCATCTCTAAGGAGATATCCGGACCCAACAAGAGATCTGCTTCGATAGGTAGCACTGTCTGCTCTGAAGGCCTTGTTTTCACTCCAGATTTTTCAATCTCCCACCCAAATGGCTGATTCACAGGTAGAGTAGTTTAATGTACAAACATTGTCGACAAATGGAAATGTAATGAAGAAAAGGATGGGCAAGATATCATTCAAATATATGATGCCTGGTTAAACAAGATGGCATTGCACATTTCACATATATTATGGCTGGCTAAAAGACATGAGACTGCATAATTCCCATATATGATATAGAAACTAAACAGGTGACGACAGAACATGTCTAAACTAAGCAGATGACATATATGATGTCAAAATTAGGCACTGCAAGGCAAAATATGCATGATATGACTAACATCATCATGCCAAGGTAGATCAAACACCTTGGGGGTAAATAGGAGTGGGTCAGCGGCGTCTGAATCCGCCTCAGAACAGATATCTTCCTATGGATTACAATCTGGAGAGGGGTGGGGAGGGTTTGCCATTGAGCCCACCATGGAGCGATGTCTGCATGACATTGTATTGGCACGCAAAACTCTTCTCTTTTTCTCTACATGTTCAGCATGATTTGTGTACAATATCGACATGCATACGAAAAAATATGGTGAGATTATGTAAGGAGAGCATGTAGAAATTTAGAGTGATGGTAACAACCAGTGGATGGATCCAAAGATAATGATAGCAGGCTGATGATTGCTTTAATTTAATAAAAAGACAGATGATGATTGCTTTACTATTTGTTTCCCACCCAAGATGAACAACATAGGCATACCCTAGGTAAACCAGATATTAGACAGAGATACTATTCATTGCTTCCTCGATATGTGCCCCACAACTAATTTAGAACTCAAGTTTGAACATTAATTTGGACCTGACTTGGAGTCCAAGAGGTGAACAGGATGATAAAGTAGCAGGTACTTTTAAGCAATGCATAACATAAGCATAATCAAAAGAGTGCGACTTCTCTTGTGGACCCGTGTACTCCTCAGTTTCATCTACTGAGTCAATGATGGTGATGCCGCTGCGGTGGGTAACAGCGGTAGGGAAGGAGATCTGAGGCAGCGAAAGACAGTCAGGAGTCGTGATGTCTGGTTTGGTGGACGTTTCTGTCGATGGAGCACCTCGGGTGAGGTGGACGACGTCGCGGCAGGAGCAGGACAAACCACAAAAAGTTCCCTTCGACACCTACCTGTAAATGAAGTAATTCTGTAAGGGCTCATTTGGCTTGCATGATTCTAAAAACGCAGGGATAGGAAAAACACCGGAATAGGATAGGAATGCACATGGTAAATGAGCATTTGTAAACACATGATTTACATCAACTTGGGTGTTTGGTTTACGAGGAATTGGAAGAGCAGAGGAATGCAAAGAAACATGGCCAAAATAAAGTGAAACCATATGAAAGCGTGTACAGTTAGAATGTTATTCTGCCACTAATGCACTTGGTCTTGTTTTCACGCATAGGATTTTGAAAAGTTGGTCCATGTGGATGTTTTGCTTCATTCCTTTCAACAAAATGCATGAATAACTGAATAGTAGAGTGCCATTGGAAAATTCCCTATTGCTATGTTTTTCCGTTGAACCAAAATAGCCCTAATGGATCGACATGAATGTATAATAATAAGTGATGCAACAAGTGTACAACCTCTTTGCCGTAGCCGTGTTGACCTCAGCATGATTGGGTTGGTCGCTAAAGCAGTTGAGGCAGAGGTGGCTGTCGGAGGTGTGGAGGAAGATCTAAGGAATCTGTAGACGGCGTCCAGGGCACTGCTCTGTTGTGATGGATCGTTCTATCGTTGGAGCAGGCCCCGTGATCCGTAAGACGTGAAGGCTGAAGCAGCCCAAGACAGACATCGTCAATCTCAAGTGGGATTCTAATAGCATCTCCAATAGATGATGTAAAATAGATGTAAAATTTACATCGCCAAAAACCACCTGACTACAACAGATGAGGTAAAAATTGTTGACTCTGAACTTAACTGTCGAAACTGAAATTTACTGTGGAATCTGAATGTTACTGTCGAAATTGAACGCAATGGTAGCAGAGAGGCACTTGACATGTAGTTTAGGGAGGGCCTGCAGTTCATCTTCAACCTGCACCCCCCTGATCCGCCAGCCACCACCGGCCAAACCACCGACCCGAGCGTTGCCTCGCCGCCCCGAAACAACTCCCCACCGCCGGTCCGCCACCGCCTCGGCCAGCCCTATAGGCCCCAGCCCCCACCCTGAACCCTAAGATAGATAGTGGGGTACCTCTCCGGCGAGCCCCCGTCCCTACTGCGGGTGGTTCTTCCTTAACTCCGGCGAGCCCCCCACCCTTTGAAAATCGACTGACCCAAAAGTCGATTCAGTCGACTGAAGTGTAGCTAAATTGGAGCAGAGCAGGAGCACGAGCGAGGGGGAGAGCAGCAGCAGCGCAAGCGAGAGAGCGAGAGCCGGAGCAGCAGCAGCAGCAGCGTGAGCGAGCGAGCGAGAGCTGGAGGAGCAGCAGCAGCGTGAGTGAGTGAGCGAGAGCCAGAGCAGCAGCAGCAGATCCGGCTAATATGGCCGCCGCCGCCGAAGGGGCCTCGCACTGGGGGAGAGCCGTCGTGGAGATGTCGCCCGCGACACCGGCTTCAAGGTAGCTGCTCCATCGGGGTGCGAGATGGAGCACCGTCGGCACCGGGAGGTCGAGTTAAGGAGAAGGTGCGATGCGATGAGTGTACAATCTCTTTGGTGGCGCCGAGTAGGCCTCGGCTTTGTTCGAGGAGTCGGTGAGGATGTTGCGGTTCCGGTGGAGCAGGTTAAGGCGGCACTGTGGGGATGGAGCAGCCGTGATAGATGAGGCGATCATCGAAGCAGCTCCTTGGAGGTGGAGGACGGGGCGGTTGAACCGGCGGGACGATGGATCCTCATCCGGGGAGGTGGACGAGGGACGTTGAGCTGTTGCGGTGGACGACATCGTCGGGGAAGAGGCTCCGGCTGGGCAGCGGTGAGGTGGCGGACGGAGGAGGGTGGGGTTTCGCGGCTGGAGCGGAGAGGTTATGACGGCCTAGGATTTCGAATGGCAAAAAGCAGGCGATGGGAGGGGGTGAACCATGACTTAGGGACGCGCTTGTCCAAAATGTAGGGTGTGTTACAAAAGTACCCCCCACTGATTTGAACTAGCGGCCCTTTCGGCTCAGGGTTATAAGGGGGATTTCATGTGTCGGGATTTGGCAGCTGGAGGGAGTTTTCGCACGCGTTGTAATTTCGGGATAGCAAGGCGCGGGTTGTCAAGGCGCCAGTTTTGAGAGCACGATATCTGAATTTTCGGTATATAACAACGCGCGGGTTGAATTTTAGGGACAAGCCTAACGTGTAATATTGTACTTGTACGTACCAAATCAATTCACACTTTCCTCAACCAAAAATAAAACGAAAAAAATAAAACTACCCACACCACACAAAGAGAGAGTCTTGCCCCGTTTTACTATAAAAATGCTATCCAAAGCTACTCCCTCCTTCCGTCTATATAGGGCCTAATGTGTTTTTTGATGCTAACTTTGACCAAATATTAGAGCAGTAATATATGACATGCAACTTACACAAAGCACACCATTAAATTCGTATGTGAAAGGTTCTTTCAATGATATAATTTTCACATTGTGCATGCCATGTACTATTAATCTTCTCAATAGTCAAAGGCGGTCTTAAATATGCATTACTCCCTATATAGATGGAAGGAGGGAGTATGAATCCATGTTATGTCCAATTAATTTTTTTCGCTTGATGTATAATGCATGTAACCTACTCATACCAACATTTTAGTGCATTCAAATGTCTATAATACCGCTGCAATTCGAACTGAATTTGAATTCGTTTCTCTATTTCAATAAGAATCTATAATCATGATTGTTGCCAACTTCAACCATCATTCGTGTATTACCTTAATAACACACCACATGATTACTATAGAGATAGATATGAACTATGTGTACTACATGAACTCGAATTCTATTTTTTGAATACACTTGATGTTGATTCCAAATAATAGTACATTTGATGTACTAACTATATATTCATAATCTAAACCATGTTCCATACGTGTACACCGTGTTTATCACACATAGTATAGTGCCCCGCCGCCTACATTATGACAAGTATTTAGACCTGAGCTGCAAAAGCCACACATTATCCGAAATTATGATCAATGTTCTATATGTTATAGGTAGAACTAGAAAGATGCCCATGCGTTCCATAGAACATCAACATGATCAAGGGGAGGCCTAATTTGCAAAAATGGAGAGCGGTGTGGGTATCTTTTTGCAAAATTGCCATAGTTTCCTTCCTATCCGTCAGATATAAATCGGCCGGCCTATATTGCAGGATGGCACCATCATCAACAACTCCGTTTTTTATAAGAGTAGAGATAAAATATATTATATGTAGTATAACATGTTCATGACCACACCATGTGTATCACCGTTATATATATATTCACACATGCGTCGGTTTAAAACACTATGATAAATTCTTCAAATATCCGAATACACTTATTATAATGAAGTATGATCTCTATTCGTCATTTACACCCACACAACCCTCTTATATTTGTAGCTTGCTAGCGTTAACTTTGTCTTGTGCATGCAGACGCCCGCATCACTCTCACCCTCCCTCAGCATTCTCTAGCTCCATCGCGCAAATTCGTATTTTCACTTTAGGTACCCATGGTGTGTGTAAGCCCCCCAGCTCCTTCTTTACGGCACTCATCGATCGATATGCCTCTCTAGCCAGGTGTGCCTAGCACAAAACACAAGCTTCCCCTCTTCTCTTATCACCGTCCATGCCTCACTCCCACCACTCTTTTCATCGATCTCGTACTCGCACACTCCTCCCCCTCGATATAGTATGACTCTCGCACCACCTCCTAGATGCATCCCTCTCTCTCTATCCTTCTCCCCGTGCCTCATTTGCTTCTAACACACACATGCATGTATACCGATTGATCTCCCAACATATACCTAGGCCGACTTTAACTATCCCCCCCCATCGATCGACGTACCTCACAAGTTATGTCTCTCCTGTGACGCCCCAAGACCGGAGCTTCAGTTGCCTTCCAGGGTTTCCAAGTTTTGTCGTGTGATTCGTTTTGTTTGTGCATTCATCATGTCATCTCTTGCATTGCATCATGTCATCATGCCATCATATCATTAATTTTTAAAACTCAACTAAATAAATCGTATGGATTTTCGTTCCATTTAAATCGAGGGATATTCACAATGGTGATTTCTCTTTATAACATATCCTCCCAATATTTAGGGAGCTATATTAAACCATTCCATAACACATTTGCGCGGTTCTTCAAATTTCCTTTTATCCAACTCAACTTCTTTTCTTCCTTTGGTGCCTTTTTAGTAAAATTGTGTTGCAATTTTACTTTATCCACAAATGTTCCAAATCAGCCCATAAATCAAATCTACTGTGTAGGGCCATCTCCTATAATTTCAACCCATTTGGAGTTCATTCGAATGGGTTTCGAAATCCAAACTTGTCTGAGTTAAATTCAACATGTGTGGATTTTACATTCTCTAAAAATCCTCGGGCCATTTTTGTTAAATTCCTCATATTTTTGTGAGCTCGGGAAAATTACCCGCATGCCCAAATTCTTCCTCTAAACCTTTTCTTCTCTCTTTTCCTTTCTTCCAGTTCTCTGTTAATTTAAAGAATAGAGAGAGAGCCCAGCCAGGCCTCTTAGGCCCGACCATCCAAACCGGCCTCTAGCCCGCAGCCTAACCAGCAAACCAGGCCGGCCCTTTTGCCCTGGAGGTCCAGCCCACCTAACCCCCCTCCTAACCCTAGCCCGCATCTCTCTCCCTCCTCTCGATCCCCATCTCCACCTCGCGACGCCTCCCTTTCTCGAGCGTCCCCGCGCCCTGCCGTGCCCTGCTGTCGCTGCCTCCTCGCCGTCCAACCGTGCCGCGCCCTCAAGCGCGTCGCCTCCCAGCTGACCGTCGACCGAGCCGACCCTCCTCGTGGCGCTGCCGCCTTCGTCTCCCCATCGCCATGGCCATGTCGCCTCGCGCCTCCGTCTTCGCCTTGGCGTCGGCTCGTCGCCGGGAGCTCGTCCCGAAGCTCGGCCAACTCAGCGGCCCCGAGCCTGCGCCAAGCTGCTGCCGTCGAGCCAGCGTCGCCATCCAAGACCCGAGCCGCTCCTTCCGTCGCCAGGGAGGCCCCTCGTCCAGATCAGGATGGCCTCCGCCGCTTGCTGCCGTTCTCCGTCGTCGCAGGACCCGTGTCATCCTCTGCTTCCTCTGCGGTGACCAGGAGCCACCTCGTCAAGGCGTCTCCTCCACCATCAGCACCTGCGCCCGGCGGAGCAGGCCCCTCCGGTGCCCATGGTGCTGCGACCCCATCTCTATTCCTGCTGGCCATCGCCGAAGTTACCCCAGGACCCGTGGAGTCATGCACGGAAAAACCAAGTCTGAAGACTACCGTGGACGTGTGCCTGGTGTCACCTGGATCGTCAAGTACCCTCTTCGTGGTTTTTGCCAAGTACCTCGACGCCCGGAGCCCTCGGATCCGTCAAGTCCAACAACGTCGCGTGTACCACTACCGTCGACATGAACATCTACGAAAACGTGTACAACTACCGTCGCCACGTGAACAACGACTTCCACTACGCCGTGTACGACTACTTTCCTCGACGATCATCGCGAGAACGTCTACTTCCCTCTATGAAACGCATTCCTCCCCGAACGCACGCTTCAAAGGTACAACCGCCGAGAACGACCGCCGTGGAACGAATGCATATGTCGTATGAGATGCCCGTTTGCACCGTGTCCGAAATTGTCGCTCGCTTGTTCCTCCTCGTTGTCATGCCATCGTCTCGTGGGAACCCGGTAACCGGGAACACCCCACCATCTTGCTCAACTCGCTTCCGTCACACTTTCTTTTGCACCGATATCTCCATGAGCTACCGGAACCGAAATGTTGCCGTGGCATCATTTTCGTTTCGCCGCCGTGGCACCCTTTCGTTCCGCCATGGTGACCAAATGATTCATAATGCTCTTGTCAACGTTTTCATAAAAATTGCATAAAAACCTGCACATGTCATCCGCATCATGATAACAACAATTAAATGTTTATAATTGTTGTTTGCATTAATTTGCTTAAATGCCATGCTAAAATGATTTATTTCATAACTAAATAACCGTAGCTTCGGATTTAAATAAATTATATATGTAAATGGGGTGAAAAATGCATAGATTAACTTGGTGCACTTTATTTTGCTGCTTAATAACATTAAAATTGTGTTTAGGGCAGAACAGTAGCAAATTCGAAATATGCATATGGGGATTTCCGGAATTGTTGTTTGTTATTTCGGCCTCATTTAAATTTGCCTAAATAGTTAGTTTACTTATGCTTCACCTCTTGCCATGTTTAACAACATTTAATATTGTTTGGTAGCCTAACCGAGAGTGAACTAAATAATTGATGTGGTGTTTAGTCAATATGCAACTCGTTGCATATTGAGCTCCACTTAACTTGTAGTGTTGTTTGTGCATATTGCCTTGCCATGAATCATTAAACCGGACATGCATCATACTTGTTTGTGCATCATGCCATGATTATGCTTGTGTGTTTACCATGTTGTTTGCTTCTTTCCGGTTTGCTTCTTCGTTAGCTTCGGTTTCGTTCGGAGTTGTGAGGATTCGATTCGACTACATCCGTTTGTCTTCTTCATGGACTCGTTCTTCTTCCTTGCGGGATTTCAGGCAAGATGACCATACCCTCGAAATCACTTCTATCTTTGCTATGCTAGATGCTCGCTCTTTTGCTATGCCTATGCTGCGATGCCTACCACTTGCTATATCATGCCACCCATATTGCCATGTCAGCCCCTAACCATCCTTTTCTAGCAAACCGTTGATTGGCTATGTTACCGCTTTGCTCAGCCCCTCTTATAGCGTTGCTAGTTGCAGTGAAGATGAAGTTTGTTCCTTTTGGAACATGGAGATGTTGTTCCTTGTTGGAACATGTTTACTTGTTGGGGATATCACAATATATCTGCTATAATTAATGCATCTATATACTTGGTAAAGGGTGGAAGGCTCGGCCTTATGCCTGGTGTTTTGTTCCACTCTTGCCACCCTAGTTTTCCGTCATACCGGTGTTATGTTCCATGATTTCGCGTTCCTTACATGGTTGGGTGATTTATGGGACCCCCTTGACAGTTCGCTTTGAATAAGACTCCTCCAGCAAGGCCCAACATTGGTTTTACCATTTGCCACCTAAACCTTTTTCCCCGGGTTTTCGCGAGCCCGAGGGTCATCTTTATTTTAAACCCCGGACCGGTGCCCCTTCGTGTGCTGGCCCGAACTAGAAACCCTGCAGCGCCCCTCAAGGAAACTTGAGGTCTGGTTTTAGTTGTATGGACTGCTCATCCGGATGTGCCACGAGAACGAGATATGTGCAGCTCCTATCGAATTTTGTCGGCACAATCGGGCGGCTTTGCTGGTCTTGTTTTATTGCTGTCGAAATGTCTTGTAGTCCGGGATTCCGAGATCGATCGGGTCTTCGGTAGAAGGAATATCCTTCGTTGACCGTGAGAGCTTATAATGGGCTAAGTTGGGACACCCTGCAGGGTAATATCTTTCAAAGCCGTGCCCGGTTATGAGGCAGATGGGAATTTGTTAATGTCCGGTTGTAGAAAACCCGAAGTTGACCTCAAATAAAATACACATCCACAGCGTGTGTAACCGTGATGGTCTCTTCTCGGCGGAGTCCGGGAAGTGAACACGGTGTTGGAGTTATGTCTGACGTAAGTAGTTCAGGATCACTTCTTGATCGCTACTAGCTTCACGACCGTGCCTTGCTCCTCTTCTCGCTCTCTTTTGCGAAGTAGCCACCATATATGCTAGTCGCTTGCTGCCGCTCCACTTTACTACTCTGTCCTTCCTATAAGCTTAGATAGTCTTGATCTCACGGGTGTGAGATTGCTGAGTCCCGTGACTCACAGATACTTCCAAAACAGTTGCAGTGCCGGCGATGCGGTGCAGGGTGACTCAACCGAGCTCAAGTGGGAGTTCGACGAGGAACGTGGTCGTTACTATGTGTCTTTTCACGATGATCAGTAGTGGTGCCCACTTGGGACGATCGGGGATCTGTAGCATTTGGGGTATCTTCTTTATTTTGGTTCCGTAGTCGGACCTTGAGTGTACTCTGAATGATGGATGTTTATTTATGTATTGTGTGAAGTGGCATTGTAAGCCAACTATGTATCTCTTTCCCTTATGTATTACATGGGTTGTGTGAAGATTACCTCACTTGCGACATTGCTTTCAATGCGGTTATGCCTCTAAGTCGTGCCTCGACACGTGGGAGATATAGCCGCATCGAGGGCGTTACAAGTTATCCCCATACCCGGTAGAAGGAATATCCTTCGTTGACCGTGAGAGCTTATAATGGGCTAAGTTGGGACACCCCTGCAGGGTAATATCCTTCGAAAGCCGTGCCCGCGGTTATGAGGCAGATGGGAATTTGTTAATGTCCGGTTGTTGAAAACCCGAAGTTGACCTCAATTAAAATACACATCCACCGCGTGTGTAACCGTGATGGTCTCTTCTCGTGAGTCCGGAAGTGAACACGGTGTTGGAGTTATGTCGGCGTAAGTAGTTCAGGATCACTTCTTGATCGCTACTAGCTTCACGACCGTGCTTTGCTCCTCTTCTCGCTCTCTTTTGCAAAGTAGCCACCATATATGCTAGTCGCTTCGCCGCTCCACTTTACTACTCATCCTTCCTATAAGCTTAGGTAGTCTTGATCTCATGGTGTGAGATTGCCGAGTCCCCGTGACTCACAAATACTTCAAAACAGTTGCAGGTGCCGGCGATGCCGGCAGGTGACTCAACCGAGCTCAAGTGGGAGTTCGACGAGGAACGTGGTCGTTACTATGTGTCTTTTCCTGATGATCAGTAGTGGTGCCCACTTGGGACGATCGGGGATCTGTGTAGCATTTGGGGTATCTTCTTTATTTTAGATCCGTAGTCGGACCTAGAGTGTACTCTGAATGATGAAAGTTTATTTATGAATAGTGTGAAGTGGCGTGTAAGCCAACTATGTATCTCTTTCCTTATGTATTACATGGGTTGTGTGAAGATTACCTCACTTGCGACATTGCTTTCAATGCGGTTATGCCTCTAAGTCGTGCCTCGACACGTGGGAGATATAGCCGCATCGAGGGCGTCTAAGTTTGTAATCGAGCCTTCCCGACTTAGGAGCCCCCTACTTGATTGTTTCTTTGGCGTTGTTGAGTCTAGAATGGAAAAATGTTTTGAGTCTTAGGATTATATATATCGGAGAGTAGGATTCTTTTTACTTCCCGGTCCTTGATAAGCTCTGTGAGGTCTCCTGACGTAGAAGTTTTGACTCTTCTCTCCTCAATTTTCACTAATTTTTTTTAGGATCACGTGGGTATCTTGGAATCGTTCCGATGGTTTTGTGACGAGAACATTGTTCTTGGTGCCTCCTGACATTTAGGGGTTGTGGCAGTGTCCGGGAGTTGAGCTCCGAGGTGTTGTCGTCACAATTTTATCGTTGCGATTCTGGAATACACGAGTTTTGCCGACATCGAAATCTCTTTTGTGCAGTTGTTGGTGAGATAACCCCGATAGCCCAAGATCGAGGCGAAAAGGGAGTATTGCCATGACTTGTATAACGGATGTTTTTCAAGGTCGAGGTACCACGATTTCCGAGGATTTCTTGGTTATGTGTTGACGGATGGATACAGTTGGATCTAGGTATTGTTAGTTTGGGTGATATATTTTGTGTCCCCCGTATCCCCAACACCGCATTGCATAACCGGAAAGTTTCGGGAGTTTATAGGTGGGTATTCAAGTAGCTCCTAGAATATCTTTCCGACAGATGCATGATATGGGATTGGGTAAATCTCTATCATATGTATTTGTTCCGGCTTATTCTGCAAGCCAAATCCTTTGTTTTGTTTTATTCGTGGTATTCGAGTTGCTTCGAAGTCAAATGTTGAATCCATACCTTTCCTTAAACGGTGTTCTCATATTTCTATGAGAGTGCTAATCCTTCTTGTTTATCGAGATCGTCATGTTAATTCTTTTCTACCGGCGTGCTTCTCTTCGAGTGGATCCGATCATTTCAACATTCGCAAGATCAATTCTAAGCTTTTTTCTCAACGGTGTTCATTTCATCCGACTCAATTTGCCTTTGTTTTCCCGCCCTCCCACCCCTTTTTCTTCAAGGACTCAGATTTCTTAATGAACTATCCATTTTATTGAGTGAAGCCTCTTCATTCTTTTCCTTTAATGTTTTGTCCGGTGATTTCTCATGAAGACGCTAAGGAAGTTTCAACCTTATCATTGTTCCATTCTAATTTTCTTCTCCGGTGGATTTAGTTCAAGATTTCGTGTTGATCTTATCCCTTTTCCTCTTTTCACAATGTTTTCCCATACCGTGCACCTCATAGTCTTTCACTTCTTGTTATTCAATTGTTACGGAGTGATGAAGATATCTCAGAAGATTCGTGTTTCCATTCTTAATCCGTTCAAGTTATTTCGAGTTTGTTATCCCATTCAAGCCATTTAATTCAACCGGTGCAATCTCTCTTTTCAAGCAATTGTTCAACAGTGGTTCTTTTGAGTGGGCCCTAACCCACGTGTCTTTTCGAGGATCTTACCTAACTCTTCTAATTTTCAGGAGCTATTCCCAAATTCATTGCAAAGTTTGACGTAAGAATGAGTTATCATCAGTCCAAATGTCTTTCTCCAAGATCTTTCAAATTATTTTCATTGTTGGTTCAACCTTTCTAATTTTCATTCCGAGTGCCTCAACAATTCATGGTGGTGTTTCTCGTCGTCATTCTCAAATTTTGAAGATCGAAGAAGAGTTTCTCTTTAATCTTGCTCCATTCTCTTCAAGATTCATGGTTCTAGCTTGATGCCATCCTCTCATAATTATTTTCGATTGTGAGAATTCTTTTAACCCACCGGAGCATTTCAGGAGTCTTTTCGGTTTGATTCTCCTGAGCCCATCATCTCAGAATTATTCATTCTCAACATCTCACTCTCCAAATCTCCGGTGCATCATTCAAGTATTCTCCAATCAGCTCGTCATCTATTCGTTCACTTGTATCTAAATCCCCTCAAATATCTTCATTCGTTTTCCAATTCTTCCCGGTGAATTGTGCCTTTGCTACGTTCATTCTCAATTCTTATGGTGGTTCGTTCAAGATTTCACTTCCTTCTTTATCATATCAATTCATTTGTTGTTTCCAAATCCCACCGGTGGTTCCATCAATACCTTCTCAAGTTTGCGCTATATCTCTATCTGTAATCATTTTTCAATGAGAATAAGTAGTATGCCAAATCCATTGCTTGCCATCAATTTAATTGGTGAAGGATCAGCATAATGTAATTCCTATTCTTGTTTCATCGAGTAAGTTCAATTCCTTATTCCGGAGGTTCATCAAAATTCTTGATTTCATTTGTTCATCTTTCTTTCCGGAGTTCCAAGTTTTCTCGGTTATATCATTTCAAAGCTTCATCTTATCACTGCAAGGCTTCACCTTGTGTTGTAAACTTCTCTTCTTTTTATCATCCTTTTATTTACCGGAGTTCTTCATGGAGGCTCTACATGGTGGTTCGTCAAGGATTCTTTTCATTCGTCATTTGTTCTTCAAGATTTCTCTCGAAGTTATGATCCGTCAAGCCATACTTCAAAATAAACATGGTGCTCAACACATGTTTTGTTTTGAGGAGTTCAAGTATTCTTCATCTTGCATTCCAAAGTGCAATTCTTTCTACCTTATCTCTTGAGATGGTGTTATGTCACTCTTGGCAATTTGTCTTCGTGTTTCATGTTTCACTTGTTGTCAAGAATGAGATATTTAAATCCATCAATCCCTTTGTTGGAGTTATCTTGGGCTATATTTCACCTAAAGTATTCCCTAAGGATTGTTGCTATTTATGGTGCTTATAAATGACCCAAGTTCTTCATTTGTCCTCTCGGTGAAATAAGTTTCTCGTCTCCTTGTTGATATAAATCCAATCATTTGTTTCCGTTGGTGGCAAAACTCACCTCATAATTTTGAGATGTTTGCCATAAGCCCACAACAAGCTTGTTCCTTTCGTTGTTGGTTTTCCAACAACTCCGTTCTATCCTTCTTTGTAAGGATGCTTCATTCAAATTCATTTGTGGTACAAGTTGTCATTTTATTCTCCGTCCCTTTATCCCAACAATCTAGATTCTATTCTTTCGTTTCGAAGGCATTGTGATGTTGCTCTCTTGACCCATCGTCTCGCTTTTGTCAAGATCATGTTCTTTTTCTTGCTTTATCCATTTAACCGAGTGTCGTGTTTTCATTCGAGCTCTCTCATCTTATCAAGTTTTGCCCCTTCTCAACCGGAGTGTTGTCTGAAATCTTTCTTACCCCTGTGCCATTTTTCAATAGTTCCGAGGAAGTGTGTTGTTGATTTCATCAAGTATCATCCCATCTTCTCAAGTTCATGTTCAATTCCTTCCATTTACAAATCAGTGCTGTCCAAATTATATCATTCTTAATCCTACTCTATCTTGTTTCAACCGGAGTGGTTTCGAATTCTATCTTGTCCCTTAAACTCTTGATTCATGTCTTTGCAACTTTCAAGTTCCCGTAATGTTCCGTGTTCCTCTTTTCTAACGGACTGTTCGCAATCTCGTTCATTTCATTGTATTTTTCTTTCAATTTGCTCAACCTCTCAAGGTTCGTGGTTTCACCTGCTCACAAAGAAGCAACTTAGTTTTACCTCTTTCTTCTTCCGTTTTTCTATCCGGTGCCATCCTAGATCTCGGGACGAGATCCTCTCGTAGTGGTGGAGTGTTGTGACGCCTGCCCCGGAGCTTGATTGCCTTCCGGGGTTTCGAGTTTTGTCGTGTGATTCGCTTTTGTTTGTGCATTCATCATGTCATCTCTTGCATTGCATCATGTCATCATGCCATCATATCATTAATTTTAAAACACAACTAAATAAATCGAATGGATTTTCGTTCCATTTAAATCTAGGGATATTCACAATGGTGATTTCTCTATATAACATATCCACACAATATTTAGGGAGCTATATTAAACCAATACAAAACACATTAGCGCGGTTCTTCAAATTTCCTTTTATCCAACTCAACTTCTTTTCTTCCTTTGGTGCCTTTTTAGTAAAATTGTGTTGCAATTTTACTTTATCCACAAATGTTCCAAATCAGCCCATAAATCAAATCTACTGTAGGGCCATCTCCTATAATTTCAACCCATTTGGAGTTCATTGAATGGGTTTCAAATCAAACTTGTCTGAGTTAAATTCAACATGTGTGGATTTTACATTCTCTAAAAATCCTCGGGCCATTTTTGTTAAATTCCTCATATTTTTGTGAGCTCGGAAAATTACCCGCATGCCCAAATTCTTCCTCTAAACCTTTTCTTCTCTCTTTTCCTTTCTTCCAGTTCTCTGTTAATTTAAAGAATAGAGAGAGAGCCCAGCCAGGCCTCTTAGGCCCGACCATCCAAACCGGCCTCTAGCCCGCAGCCTAACCAGCAAACCAGGCGGCCCTTTTGCCTGGAGGTCCAGCCCACCTAACCCCTCCTAACCCTAGCCCGCATCTCTCTCCTCCTCTCGATCCCCATCTCCACCTCGCGACGCCTCCCTTTCTCGGCGTCCCGCGCCCTGCCGTGCCCTGCTGTCGCTGCCTCCTCGCCCGTCCAACCGTGCCGCGCCCTCAAGCGCATCGCTTCCCGCAGCCGTCGGCCGAGCCGACCCTCCTCGTGGCGCTGCGCCTCGTCTCCCCATCGCCATGGCTATGTCGCCTCGCGCCTCCGTCTTCGCCTTGGCGTCGGCGCCTCGTCGCCGGGAGCTCGTCCCGAAGCTCGGCCAACTCCGGCGGCCCCGAGCCTGCGCCAAGCTGTCGTCGAGCCAGCGTCGCCATCCAAGACCCCGAGCCGCTCCTTCCGCCGCCAGGGAGGAGCCTCGTCCAGATCAGGATGGCCTCCGCCGCTTGCCTTTCTCCGTCGTCGCGAGACCCGTGTCGTCCTCTGCTTCCTCTATGGTGACCAGGAGCCACCTCGCCTGCGTCTCCTCCACCATCAGCCTGCAACGCCCGAGCGGAGCCGAGCCCCTCCCAGTGCCCATGGTGCTGCGACCCCATCTCTATTCCTGCTGGCCATCGCCGAGTTACCCCAGGACCCGTGGAGTCATGCACGGAAAAACCAAGTCTGAAGACTACCGTGGGCGTGTGCCTGGTGTCACCTGGATCGTCAAGTACCCTCTTCGTGGTTTTTGCCAAGTACCTCGGCCGGAGCCCTCGGATCCGTCAAGTCCAACAACGTCGCGTGTACCACTACCGTCCGACATGAACATCTACGAAAACGTACAACTACCGTCGCCACGTGAACAACGACTTCCACTACGCCGTGTACGACTACTTCCCTCGACGATCATCGCGAGAACGTCTACTTCCCTCTACGAAACGCATTCCGCCCCGAACGCACGCTTCAAAGGTACAACCGCCGAGAACAACCGCCGTGGAACGAATGCATATGTCGTATGAGATGCCCGCTTGCACCGTGGTCCGAAATTGTCGCCGCTTGTTCCTCCTCGTTGCCATGCCATTGTCTCGTGGGAACCCGGTAACGGGGACACCCCACCATCTTGCTCAACTTCGCTTCCGTCACACTTTCTTTTGCACCGATATCTCCATGAGCTACCGGAACCGAAATGTTGCCGTGGCATCATTTTCGTTTCGCCGCCGTGGCACCCTTTCGTTCCGCCATGGTGACCAAATGCTTCATAATGCTCTTGTCAACGTTTTCATAAAAATTGCATAAAAACCTGCACATGTCATCCGCATCATGATAACAACAATTAAATGTTTATAATTGTTGTTTGCATTAATTTGCTTAAATGCCATGCTAAAATGATTTATTTCATAACTAAATAACCGTAGCTCGGATTTAAATAAATTATATATGTAAATGGGGTGGAAAAATGCATAGATTAACTTGGTGCACTTTATTTTGCTGCTTAATAACATTAAAATTGTGTTTAGGGCAGAACAGTAGCAAATTCGAAATATGCATATGGGGATTTTCGGAATTGTTGTTTGTTATTTCGGCCTCATTTAAATTTGCCTAAATAGTTAGTTTACTTATGCTTCACCTCTTGCCATGTTTAACAACATTTAATATTGTTTGGTAGCCTAATCGAGAGTGAACTAAATAATTGATGTGGTGTTTCGTCAATATGCAACTCGTTGCATATTGAGCTCCACTTAACTTGTAGTGTTGTTTGTGCATATTGCCTTGCCATGAATCATTAAACCGGACATGCATCATACTTGTTTGTGCATCATGCCATGATTATGCTTGTGTGTTTACCATGTTGTTTGCTTCTTTCCGGTTTGCTTCTTCGTTAGCTTCGGTTTCGTTCCGGAGTTGTGAGGATTCGTTCGACTACATCCGTTTGTCTTCTTCATGGACTCGTTCTTCTTCCTTGCGGGATTTCAGGCAAGATGACCATACCCTCGAAATCACTTCTATCTTTGCTATGCTAGATGCTCGCTCTTTTGCTATGCCTATGCTGCGATGCCTACCACTTGCTATATCATGCCACCCATATTGCCATGTCAGCCCCTAACCATCCTTTTCTAGCAAATCGTTGATTGGCTATGTTACCGCTTTGCTCAGCCCCTCTTATAGCGTTGCTAGTTGCAGGTGAAGATGAAATTTGTTCCTTTTGGAACATGGAGATGTTGTTCCTTGTTGGAACATGTTTACTTGTTGGGGATATCACAATATATCTGCTATAATTAATGCATCTATATACTTGGTAAAGGGTGGAAGGCTCGGCCTTATGCAGTGTTTTGTTCCACTCTTGCCACCCTAGTTTTCCGTCATACGGTGTTATGTTCCTTGATTTCGCGTTCCTTACATGGTTGGGTGATTTATGGGACCCCCTTGACAGTTCGCTTTGAATAAGACTCCTCCAAAGAAGGCCCAACATTGGTTTTACCATTTGCCACCTAAACCTTTTTCCCCCGGGTTTTCGCGAGCCCGAGGGTCATCTTTATTTTAAACCCCCCCGGACCAGTGCCCCTTCGTGTGCTGGCCCGAACTAGAGCCCTGTGCAGCGCCCCCTCAAGGAAACTTGAGGTCTGGTTTTAGTTGTATGGACTGCTCATCCGGATGTGCCCTGAGAACGAGATATGTGCAGCTCCTATCGGGATTTGTCGGCACAATCGGGCGGCTTTGCTGGTCTTGTTTTATTCTTTGTCGAAATGTCTTGTAGTCCGGGATTCCGAGATCGATCGGGTCTTCCGGTAGAAGGAATATCCTTCGTTGACCGTGAGAGCTTATAATGGGCTAAGTTGGGACACCCTGCAGGGTAATATCTTTCAAAGCCGTGCCCATGGTTATGAGGCACATGGGAATTTGTTAATGTCCGGTTGTAGAAAACCGAAGTTGACCTCAATTAAAATACACATCCACGGCGTGTGTAACCGTGATGGTCTCTTCTCGGAGTCCGGGAAGTGAACACGGTGTTGGAGTTATGTCCGACGTAAGTAGTTCAGGATCACTTCTTGATCGCTACTAGCTTCACGACCGTGCTTTGCTCCTCTTCTCGCTCTCTTTATGTAAGTAGCCACCATATATGCTAGTCGCTTGCTGCCGCTCCACTTTACTACTCTGTCCTTCCTATAAGCTTAGATAGTCTTGATCTCGCTGGTGTGAGATTGCCGAGTCCCCGTGACTCACATATACTTCAAAAGCGATTTGCAGTGCCGCGATGCCGGTCACGGGTGACTCAACCGAGCTCAAGTGGGAGTTCGACGAGGAACGTGGTCGTTACTATGTGTCTTTTCCTGATGATCAGTAGTGGTGCCCAGTTGGGACGATCGGGGATCTATGTAGCATTTGGGGTATCTTCTTTATTTTGGTTCCGTAGTCGGACCTTGAGTGTACTCTGAATGATGGATGTTTATTTATGTATTGTGTGAAGTGGCATTTGTAAGCCAACTATGTATCTCTTTCCCTTATGTATTACATGGGTTGTGTGAAGATTACCTCACTTGCGACATTGCTTTCAATGCGGTTATGCCTCTAAGTCGTGCCTCGACACGTGGGAGATATAGCCGCATCGAGGGCGTTACATCTCCTTTCTCTGACAAAGGACGATTGATCTTCCTATGTAGTTATGTCTGCTTACCACAGCCATATCGCCCCCCCCCCTCATCATTCGTGCATGCCTCCTAACCCGTCTCTCACACGCAGGTGCACAGACAGGCATCCATCCGCTCTCTTATTGATATTGCACGTGTGCCCTCCGATTGTCTAGCAAGCCTATCCCACCATTTGTTAGAAGCAACTCCACTACCACCCCCCTCCAACACTCTAGCTCTGTCTCTCTCCCAACCTTATTCCTCTCCTACACATATGCATGGATGCCGATCGATCTCCCTTAATACATGAGGTAGATCGATCTACCTTAATACATGAGGTAGGCCTCTCTCCTCCTCGACACATATACCAGCCATTGTACCTCTATAGTTAATTAGGCCTCCCCCCACCACACACCGATAGTCAAGCGCTGTAGGTAGGTATCCATGCCACAGAGACAAACTGCACCTGTCCCCTCTCACGTTCTAGTAGGCCAGCCACTCTATATCTTTGACGTGGGCACACACAAATTCGATGGCACTCTTTATCGATCGCGCGCGCGCACACACACATCATCCCTCTCTTCGATTCTAGGGACACCTCAAGCCGATGATACCTCCACTCTCTTCTCGTGGATCCCCCTTTATATATATGATATATCTAGGACTCTATTTCACACACATTGCATATGTTACATTTTTTGATTGACCCCACCCCTCAAAAAACTCACAGAACGCACACACTATATCTCTCTACGTTTGTATCTCTCTCACACAACCCCACGTAGGTGGTGTACGTATACAAGAAGAGAATAGGTGCACCGTGCACATACTCACACTTTGTGCCCAGCCACACCCGCGCGGGTACACGGTGGAGCTCATTTCTGTACGAAATGGCAGCCCATGTGCTAATTTGAACGCGTGTTGCGGTTGTTTACCTACGGAGGTCGTGTACCACGCGTGCACGAAACAAAGTTCGACTTGATGTGTTGGCGCGTTATTTTTAAGTAAAGTTATATCGCTCAATGGCACGTACACAGAATATAAAACAATTTTTATGGATAAAAGGCAGTCCACTCCACTATATACAATGGAGCCTGCCTGCCTGGTTTGTCTCTCTTCAGAGTATCTCACAGAAGGCTGTGGTGGCCTCTCTCTTTCTCTCACCGTTGGTCACTGATCCGGCCGCATCCCGTCCACCGGCGGAAAGGGAGGACGTGCATCGTTTCTCCGTTCGACGGCGCCGAGGCAGCACGTCCAGATCTGCGGTACACGCCGTTCTCTCTGACCAAGCTCTAGCGTGGTAGGGCCTGTGCCACCTGCCATTTGCCTTGATATGGGCAGATTCCGCCGCCGCTGCTCACCTAGTTACATCCCGGCGACCTCTGTATCCCTCCGGCCTTGCTCCGCTGCCCGTCTTCCCACGTCGCTGCATGTGGATCTTCCATAGTTCTTTGCCCAAAACGTAGCTCGTCCGACATACTTTCCATATTGCAATCTCGTCCTCACACCGTTTTAGACAAACACAACCGTGTTGTTATCTTCCCTTAGGACAAGGAATATCCTTATTTTTTGTTGTCACATGTGTCATCAACTGTTATTGGCCAGTAATTGTTTCCTTTCTACCTCTTTTTTGCAAACAGGCTTATCCATTTCACCTCGTTGCTATTGCGACCTTTTGGTGAACTGCACAAATCACTTTTTTCTTAAGAGTGTTTTGTGCAGTTCTACCAAAATGTCACACGGGCAACGTCTCTACATTTCAAAGGCGATCGCACAAAGGGAGATTGGTTTTGCTCTATCCTCCTCATCCAACTCCGAGCCTAATCTTCTCCAACTAGTTAGTCTTAAGAGAGACTGCAAAGGTGACCGGCTTATATTTGTGTGTTTATTGTTTCACCAGCAGTCCTCTATTATCGTAATCACACTTAATATCTTTGGAACAGCGACACTCAGCTCTATTTTAGTGGAACTTCACAAAATGATCGGAATGTTGCATGCTCTAGACAACTACATTTTTTCCCAACATGCCTTGTTGATTTAGACAGATCTGGGTGACGTTGCTGCCAATGAAAGCATGGATCAATTTTAATTTAACACCTGCTCACAACTTTGTCTTCAGTTGTGATGTAAATATTAGCTCTGATTAGCAAGGAAGTTAGTTTTTTATTGTTTCCGAAAGAGCATCGATGGCAAGACACACGAAACAAAAGCTGAAAGCTCACACCATTGTACAATTTCATGTCGCTGGAGAATTATTTGTATAGTACGTCAATTATGTAAACAAATGCTGGAAGCTTGATAGCATTGCGAGAAGCCTCTTCGGCATCCGGATCTATGTGCCATGCACAAAATTATACTCGTTCATTCCTAAATATTTTTATTTTTACAAATTTCAAATGGGTATATTTTAGAGTGTAGATTCACTCATTTTGCTTCGTATGTGTACTCCCTCCATTCCTAAATATTTGTCTTTCTAGATATTTTTACAAGTGACTACATACAGATCAAAATGAGTGAATCTACACTCTAAAATATGTCTATATACATCTGTATGTAGTAGTCCATTTGAATATCTAAAAAGACAAATATTTGAGTAGTCACTCTTTGAAATCTCTAGAAAGACAAATACTCCGGAGTATATTTAAGAACCGAGGGGGTAGTGCACAGCCGCATGGGAGACTCAGACCGGTCGTTGCGCCGCATTAATAGTGAGTAATGAGCAGTCAAATCATAAGCCCCACCTTTCCCACTGTAAGTTGCTCGGAAGAAGCAACCATCAATATGCTCTTCTTTGAATCCACTCATACTACTCCATCCGTCACTGTTTATAGAGCGCGCTTCATAAAAAGAGAAAATTTCTGGGACCAAGGCGACTAGCGATCGGCCTGAAAAATAGCATTGGTAGTTATAGCATGGCGTCCACCCTGGGTACACACATGCATGCACTTACTCCACTCCGTAGTACTACATCGAGAGTAAATTGCGGTTACCATGCCCTAATTAATTGAGCATTAAATCAAACGCGTCTAAAGTCTCTCTGGTGTTGGAAATGCATTGAGAGAAATGCATCATAATCAAGCATGCCCTGTACACTGGGACGGAGGGAGGAGGAGTATGAAGGTGCAAAACCAAGTACGCGTATGGCCTGTCGGTTAACGCACTTCCTCTTGGCATATCACTGACATGTGGGACAAGAGTGTGAGCAAAGCGATCTCAATTGACGGCAAAATGGCCAACCCTCCATTCCTTGAGAGAGACGAGGAGCAAGAACACACAGACGGGCTCGCACAGAGGCCAAGATCTATTCGAGCATGGTTGATCGATATCATCATTACATGTTGGGCTGCCGTTTCCCGCCCTTCTCCGGAATAAATGTGTACTTTATCAGAGATTAAAAAAATAAGAGTACAAAGGCTCCACCATGCGGTTCTAGTAGTAGTACTAATCGTACTACTAAACCTTGCGCTTGGCTCTTCGCCTCTTCATGAAATCGAACAATGATGGTACTCCGCATGTTCGGTACTACAGTGTATGCCTCTGGCAATCTGACACCGGATGAACTGATGCATGTCCACCGCCTGGGCGAGGGTATGTTGCATTAGTCAAAAGGCGTAATCAAGCTTCACCTTGTCCTGCAGGCTTCTCCTCGTTCTGCGAGTTGACGGGACACACCAACAAGTAGTGCTATTCCATACTCCCTCCTTTTCGGTTAATATGGCTTAATCTTTTTTGCGTGTAAATGAGAGAGCTTTATTCATATATAAGCATTCTTAGGACGATCAGTCAAGACACTGGTCACTAGGAAGCGAGGTACCCCGCAAAAAAATAAGTAGGAAGCGAGGTGTTTCATCAAGCCAGCTCTCGGCCACATTCAAAGTGCAGGAAGCACGGTTCGCACAAAGATGCACCGCAAGGTTTGCTGACCTGTTTACATGCTGAATAACAAAAAAAAGAGGAAATATTACCGAGCGCTCCTATTTGTAACAGGATATGAGCCAGAATTAAGCGAGAATTGTGGCGAGTGTTCCATGCAATCAACTTCCATTATCACATGCGAGAACCCTCAAAGAGAACCAAATGTGTTGAAGATTTTTTTATCACATTTTAAAAATATAATAAGAGTGAAGACGCTCCTCCATCTGGTTCCTAGTACTAGTATAGTACCTCTATAGACTATAGTACTAGTACTAGTACCAGTAAACTTTGCACTTGGTTGTTCGCCCCTTCGGGAAGTGCAACAATAATACTACTAGTATAGTGTATGCTTCTGGCAATCTGACACCGAATTAACTGTTGCACGTCCACCGCCTGAGCGAAGGACAGCTTGAACTAGTCAAAAGTTTCTCCTTGTCCTGTGAGCCACCGCGCGCAAGCTTCTCCCATCCTTCAAGCTTCTCCTTGTTCGGCAAGTTGATGGGACACAGCAAAGTAATGCTAGTCCATACTGCCTCCTCTCCGGTTAATATGGCTTAATTTCAAACGAGATAAATACACTGTCTGTCACTGTATATTTGTAAAAATACGGTCAGTGGACTTCATAATACGCTCATTGCGCTCAATATATACATTTTCCGGTGTTTATACGATCACTAGCTCACCCTGGCTATGTGTGTGCATGCACGTGTAGGTTGAGCACTTGAGCGTGACCGTGCGTGTTCCATCGTGTGCTCGGACATGCATGCATTAGGGCGTCGCGCGCGTTTTTGCGTCCATGTGTACGTTTGACTGTTGCATACACGTAGGGGAGTACGTGTAGGGGCCACTAAAGGAGCAGTCAAATCACACAGTAAGTTAGTCGGAGGAAGCAACCATCATTTCACTCTTCAATGACACGCACGCAATATAAAATGGTTGATATGGAGAGAAAAAGAAAACCACTATATATACACTAGCAGGAGCCTAAGCTACAAGCCTGCTTGCTTGGGTTGCTCTCTTCACAAGCATAGAACGACGGTGGCCACACCGCTGGTCACATATCCGGCCTGATCCCGCAGCTGGGGGGAAGAGAACAATGTTCTGCGTAGACGCGGTCGACATCGGAGAGGGAGAAAATCCACAGTTGGTGCGTCCCAATCGGGGGTCACCGCAGTATGGGCCGATGCCACGTCCCAACCGCCCTTCTAGCTACAGCCTGACGTCCCAGGTAGTCCATCTTCCTTTTGGAGCCGGCTTGCTCCACTGCCGCAGCTCCCCACGTAGCTCCATCTCCATGTCGATCTTTCTTTACTTCCACCGGCTTCTAGTTGTGATGAGTTTATGTCTCATGAACTAGTGCCAGTACTATTATTCTAATCACACTTCTTCAATATCTTTTCCATCAGGGATGCTTAGCTCGATTTTAGTGGAACTGCACAAAAGCATCGTATGATCTGAGGGTGCCAGTCGTCTTTCCTTCGGCAGGTTCTACCTGGCCAGGAAATTAAATCCTGTTTAGGGTTTAGGGTTTAAGTCGTAGTGACCCCATCGGTAGTTTTTCTTTTCAGACACGCTCTCACAACTTTTGTCTTTAGTTGTGAAGTAAATATTGGCTATGATCTGTGAATCATTGAGATGCATCAGCATGCGTGTTAGTTTTCCTTTGTATCTGATGGAATGTTGTAATGGGGCAACCTTGGAGTAGGAATGAAAATAGAGTGGAAAGTTTCCGTTTTTCCGGAGAAAAAATGGAAATGGAGAGAAACCAATGTTTCGTTTCGTTGGATCACGCCATCGAGCAAAACCAACGTTTAAATCACGTCTGTCGCGTTCGTGTATCACCCTCCTCCACGGCTCTACCCCACATGGTCGCTTGGCATGCCACTCACCGCAAACCGAGTACACGATAACTTTCCCGCCTGCTTGTCGATGGATCATGCCATGGAGTACTAGTACTACTGGAAGAGATTGACGAGTTGGGGGAGGACAGCTAGCTGTAGCACGGACTCCCAAGAACTTTTTACATGCATGTTGTGGCCGGCTATTGCGACCTTTGAACGCTGGAGCGATCGTGTGCACCGGGGCGCTTGGCGACGCTCTCTCGGCGGGCGGGCGCTTCAATGCCGGCGCCCGGTGAGGCGCGTCCGCTTCGGCCGGGCATGAATGCGACCTTGACCGTTTGAGCGGGGAAGCACGCGCGGGTGATGAAGAGGGTTTGGGTTGGTCAGGAACGGCCGTGGCAGCGGTCCGGATGCCCGCAAACAAGAGATGTTGTACGTTAATATTGCCGCGTATATAATTAACAACGTAAATAATGTGCCAGTTGGACAAATATGATTGGAGATGGAGATGGAAATGGAATTTTATGTAAACACGTATATGCATGTCTATGTCTATGTGTGTGTGCGCGACGACTCTTGCGACCTGGAAGCGGGGGCGTGTTTTTGATTGAGTTTTCTTTCTTGGTATGTTAAAAAATTGTCCAGTTTTCGTTTCTTTTTTCCGGGAACGCGTGTATTCTATTTAAAACTACTGCTATGGAGAGATTGTTTTACTCCATTATAGCCTCTTGTTTGTTAGAGTTTCTCGCGTCTTGCTCTCTCACCCTCTCCATATCAAAACAAGATGACAGTGTCCACACTATCTCTCTCCTCACCAGTGGTCACCGATCCGGCCGAATCCCGTCCGCTGTGGGAGGTGAGGAGGTGCAGCGTTGACGTTGTCGCCGTCGGTGATGGAGGAAGCCAATGCGCATCGTCCTCTTGGAGCCGGCGCTGGCGTGGAGAAGGTCCTCCGCGCCCTTGTTCGGTGCCGTCGTGTGGGCAGATCCCGCCCACCCGCCTAAGCGACATCTCGCCCAACTGAGGTATAACTTCTTGTACTGGGCCAGCTCCCCAGGTCACTGCATGCAGGTTTTCTTCTATGCGACTACTCCCCAGCTCCCCATGTATAGTAGCTAGGGTTCGTCGGCTGGTCCAACATCACCTACTATTATAGAGGAAATGCCACTCGAAAAGTTGTCCTGATTTATGCCTTGGTGGAGGTATACATGTTGTTTCGACAAAAAGTACATCGTGGTTGTGCGGTCATTGTCCATATGCTCCTATTGCGGCTGCTAATCTAATACTGTCACTGGTTAAATGAAGAAATGCTTTTTTTCTCGGGTATCCTGGTTTAGTTCCCATCAACATAATCATGATGCTTCTATTTGTTGGTGTACTTTACATAATTCTTATTGACAATTGAGATATCGTTGTTAATCTTGTAAAACAAAGTAGCAACACTATATCCCTTTTTTATATTTTTGGAAACAGCGACGCATATCTCCATATCCGGGTATATCTTCCTCAATTTTAGTGGAACTGCACAAAATTGGATGGCCATTGTTGTTCCGCCTCACTGTCCTCTGCCATGTGGTTCTTCCTTCCTCGAGCTTGACTACTGAGAAGAAACATACCACAATGAGGATTTGTCGAACTTCATAGGTGCCTCACCCAAACTTGATGCCAAATGGACGATGCATCACTACGATGACCTATCGATGCTCATGGTTGCGCCTCATGGTTACGTCGGCTGGTGAAGCTGATCGATTTTCAATGAAAAACAAGATGTCTTCCATTAGTGCTCTTTGCTTGTTACCCACAAAGATGATATCCTTCGTTAGTTCACCTTGGTTGCGTTGGAGACACAGTCTTTCACGTTGGTGCAATTTTATCACACAATTGGCTATGAACCAAATGTTTCCTTGAAGAAGGATCGACGTTGGTACTAAGAGCATAAGTTTTGTATTGATTTCTAAGCCTTCTCACAACTTTGTCTCCAGCTCCCCTGTAATTTTATTTTTCCAGCTATTAACTTTGATTAAAAAATGGTGTGGACTAAAAACTCGGATGGACGTAGTAGCCTCCATTTTTATTTAATCCGCATATTAGATTTGACTGAAGTCAAACTTTGTAAAGTTTGACCAAGTTTAGGCCGAACACAACAAACCATAATTATTAGAGAGGGCAAAGTGCACATACTCTCAAACCTTTCCGATAATTGAAATTAAAATTCTTTATTTGTACACACTCTCACACGTTTCCGATAATTTGGCGCATGTGTGGTTGTTCACTTAAGGGAGGGTAGTGTACTGCACGTGATGGACAGGAAGTGCGACCATGACGCGCAGATCGTTAGTTCATCGGAAGTACTCCCTCCGTTCCTAAATATTTGTCTTTCAAGTGTTTTGCAATGGACTACCACATACGGATGTATATAGACATTTTTTATAGTATAGATTCACTCATTTTTCTCCGTATGTAGTCATTTGTTGAAATCTCTAGAAAGACAAATATTTAGGAACAGAGGGAGTAGTAGTTTTCTTTACTGGTACGTTAAATAAAGAGTTTCGTTTCGTACTTACACAATTTAAAACGATTGTTATGGCGAGAATTAGAAAACCACTCCACTATATATTAGTCGTATACACCAGTACTATATGGACGCAGCTTCATTGACTTTAGTGCACCTGCCTTTGGGTTTATCACAGGTTGGCCCAAAATGTGGCTGGCCCACCTATCATACAGCCAAAAGCAGGTGCAGTTAAGGCACCGGAGCTCAGTGCGTACTACAGTATATATATAAGCTGGAGCCTCAGCGCTTGTTCGCTAGGGTTTGCACTCTCCACACTCTCGCCGCACTACATATATATATATACACGCTGGAGGCTCAGCATTCCTTTGCTAGGGTTTGCTATATTCACTGTCTCTCACCCTCTGCACCAGATCTAAACAAGACTGCGTTGTGGCCTCTGTCTCTCTCACCCCCCTCACAGTTGGTGAAGGAGGCATCCGGATCCCGTCGCACCGGGAAGGGGAGGAGGTGCAACGTTCACTCTATCACCTTTGGCGAGGGAGGAAATCCACTTCCGGTTGTGCTTTTCTCTTTCACCCAGCGCCTGTGCAGGAGGGCCACCGAACCCTTCTTCCTCGCTGCCGTACGTAGTGTGGGCAGTTTCGACCTCCCGCCGCACGCCTTGCCACATCCCGATTTTTCTAAGGTATAAGTTTCTTTGAAACTGTCATTGGTCTAGCTGCATGCTGATCTTTTTTGATTCTTTAGTCGAATCTAGGTCTTGGTTCAAAGAGGAAAGAAGGGTGCGGTGGGGTGGAGCATGAATCTAGGACATGGTTCAATGAGGAAAGGAGGGAGGGAAAGTAGTACTCCCTCCGGTCCTTTTTACTCTGCACATTGGATTTGCCGAAAGTCAAACTTAGCTAAGTTTGACCAAATTTATATTAGAAATTATTAGCATCTATAATATCTAATAAATATAATATGAAAATATATTTCGAGATGAATCTAATGATATTGGTGTTGTTATGTAAATGTCAATAATTTTTTATATAAACTTGGTCAAAGTTGGATGAGATTGACTTCAGACAAACCTAATATGCAGAGTAAAAAGGACCGGAGGGAGTATAGACTAGCTATCCAGCTGCTTTGTTGGTCGAAAAGGGAAAAAGGGGGTAACCCAGTACACACATCTGTAAGGAACCGAACTCTTTGTTGAAAAGGGAAAGAAACTGGGGGTTCGGGTAGTTTGTGCAGGACTAGATTTACTGCCTTCACATCGGAAAAAGTTTCAAAGAGATCAAATATGGGACCAACGCAGATATGCTGCTTGGCTACATACTCTGCATCACCCATTTATACGTGTGGACGCACATGGTGCTGGCATGTCCCATGTCCCATCCACATGATCGTGCAGTGTGTTTTGAGATGTTGTGCTACTTGTATTGGTACTGTTTTAAATAAATGTTGAATTGAAGCTATTGTATTTTAAGCAAAGCCACTCTCAGAATTAACTACTGAACTATTTTAAGAGAATTTCTCTTTTAATATGAATCAATGCAACCATTTTAGAAATTCTACTCTCCTATACTTTGTTTTCCATCAAGATAAGGTAGATGCTTCATTTTGTGGCCGCATGTTTCATCCTCCTTTATTGGCAGTAGTTGTTTCCTTTTTTGCCTCCTATAAATCAGGGATATCTATTCAACTTGTTGCTATAGCAAACTTAAATGTCACACTGGTGACTTTACTTGATTTCAGAGTAACTTAACAAAACGAGATTGGATTTCCTATTCGTGTTGGCAGATTCATACGTGATCTTGTGTGCGTCATGACAGGTTGGTACTTGCCTTCATCCACATGATCGTGTAGTGTGTTTTGAGATGATGTGCTACTTGTATTGGTAATGTTTTAAATAAATGTTGAATTGAAGCTATTGTATTGCTGTCTTTTCCCATTAAGTAGTGACCAAAAATGGGACCAACCCAGACATTATGCTTGTTGCTTTGTTACAACAAACTCTGGATCACCCCCTTTATAAGTAGATGGAAGCACATGTTGTTGTTGCACCCACTCTCCCCTGGAACTGTTTATGCTTTTTGTTAATCTAATGCTGCTAGTAAAATTAAGCAATGCCACTCTCAGAATTAACTCTGAATCTTATTTCAAAACTGCAACACTTATTAGGGATTGGCGGGATTACCATTTTTGTGGCCGCATGTTTCAATCTCCTTTATTGGCCAGTAATTGATTCCTTTTTTGCCTTTGTTAAAACAGGGATATCTATTCAACTTGTTGCTATTGCGACATTTTGCTTCGCTTAATTTTGGTGGAACTGCACAAAATGAGACCGGATTTCCATATATGTGTTGAAATCTCTCTGAGGTCTTCCTCACGAGTTATTTCAAATCTTGGTCTTGAAAGGTCAGTACCGACTTTCCTCAGAATTAACTACTGAATCTTAGTTCAAAACTGCAACACTTGTTAGGGATCGGCGGGAGTACCATTTCTGTTAGGGATCGGCCGGAGTACATGTGTAAGAAATGTATTGTTCAGATAATGTTCCTTTTATTATATATCAGTTACAGTGTTCTACAAATGGTACTATCTTGCTTTGTAGTTCTTTTTACATGTTTAACCAAGGTATTGTTAAGATAATGTCTCTATTAAAATGAATCAGTCGCATTGTTTTAGGAATGATACTTTTCTGCTTTGTCGTTCTTTATACATGTTGAAACAAGGCATTGTTAAGATAATGTCTCGGTTAATATGAATGAATCACACCGATTGAGAATTGCTACTCTCCCGCTTTGTTTCCCATTAAGATAAGGTAGATCGGTAGATGTTTTTCTTACGGGAGTACAAGTCATCAACCGTTATTTCTCGATAATTGTTTCCCTTATACCTTTTGTTTCTTATGAGGATATCAAAATTAAAGCTTGGTTTTATTCCGACTTTGATTTTAGTTGAACTGCACAAAAGGAGCCAATGTCTCTAAGGCAAACTGCTGCATTAGTGGGTCCAGTTGGTCTTACCACTTTGCAGAAAGAAGCAGTCACCGTTTGCGCTACATTACACAAGGAATGATCGAGAAGCGTTACAGAGTATTAGTAGACGCTGGTGACATGACTAGTCTATAGAGAGCATAGGAAACTCTACAACACGTGGAGTGCACTGGGCAAAAAAGTGCCCAAACAAGTACAGCAAGCCAGGACAGGACTCCAAATCTGTCAATGTCATTCTAAGCAACTGGGTATGGTAATCTGTTTACCGTACTTTCAGTTTGTTAGTCCACCGATTGGTGGGTTGAGACTGGGGACAATATTCATGTGTGTGTTGTTGTGTATTTGTTTTCTTGCAGCATATAAATACGATATCCACAGGGATGCTCAGCTTGATTTTAGTGGAACTGCATAAAATGTCCAGATGGTTTGTGTCCTCCATAATACTTCAT
The DNA here is from genome assembly GCA_021605145.1 of Aegilops bicornis. Lineage (NCBI taxonomy): Eukaryota > Viridiplantae > Streptophyta > Magnoliopsida > Poales > Poaceae > Aegilops > Aegilops bicornis. The sequence continues at coordinate 187,312,231 of CM038671.1, read as the reverse complement.
CATGCACAATACATCGAATGTTTCTCTAATCATTCGTCGTCACCTTGAGCCACCAGACTATATGTTTAAATGGTGCTGCCATCGTCGTCCATTAAGAAGGGTAAGAAGAAAAACAAAAAGACAGATGGCTGCTTTACTTGTGGTTCGGAGGAACACTGGGCAAACAAGTGCCCAAACAAGTACCAAAGCCAGGACATGACTCCAAGTCTGTCAATATCACTCTAAGCAACAATGATGGGGCATCTGGGTATGGTAATCTGTTTACCGTACTTTCAGTTTGTTAGTCCACCGATTGGTGAGTTGAAACTGGGGCCAATAGGGCCATAGCCGTACGTACGCAAGTGCCTCCTTATTATGTACAACTATATTTTTTTGCTTCCTCCTGGTTTCCTGACATCATGGTCCCACACCATTGTCAACCTATGTACACAATATAAACGAGAGAATTGCACAAGGTGTGGCCGACAGCTGGGACCAAGCAGCTCGAGCAGTATTTGTGTTTTTGAGGCGTGAGCACTGCAGAGTTTCTCTTGGAGATGTTTTCGTTGTTGTTCAGAGGAGAGCAGGGTGTTAATTGGGCGGGCTGTGGCCTGTCTAGCCCAGGACAAATATCCAGCCCAGATATTAATTTTTTTCAAGATGAAAATGGCTAGCCCAGCTATACGTTTTTTTAGGAATACCCAGGCAAGGTCAACTTGTTATTCTCCTTGTTGGCTGCAAATCTTTCCTAGGAGGGATGCATTAGGCTTAACAGGAAAATGGGCTTTAAAAAATAATAAATGGGATGTAATTATAAAACTGGGCAGTAACTATAAAAAATGCACCAAGCACGAAATTAGTTTATAAAAAATTATTATGAATTTTGAAAATCTTATTTTTTAATTGTTGCGCGTGCAATGTTTCGTTAGATTTTTTCGTAATACAAATTTATATTTAATCTGATTAGAAATTTCGGGATAAAAATATTTCAGATCCCATCAAAATGTGGGAAATTTTATTGAATTCTGTCTTGAACGGTTGGTTGAAATTATTAATCGTTGTCCTAGCTAGAAAATGGGTTGTACTTTTAACAAACTGTAAAATGAGCCCAGTTTATTTTTTTCAAGAATACCCAATCCAGGCCTATTTATTTTTCTACATACGATGGGCTGCAACTCTTTCAAGACGCTGCGTGCAAATCTTGAAAGTAATATGAAATTGGTTGTAAATATAAAAACAGATGACAAATTGGCAATTACTTTATAATTTCTGAATTTTTTTCACATTTTCAGATTCCTATTTCACTTGGCATTAACCTAATTTAAATATATCTTCAAAGTACTTTAAATCTGGCTCGACATTTCGGTATTAATAATGGTTTGGAACCCACAGAAATATGTGAAATTGGCCCTGGCCAACAAAAAAAACGGACTACAATAAATTGCATAAGAAGTCGCAGTGAGCTATATATAAATTATTAAAAAAAGATGGAGTGGTCTGACTTATGGGCCTATTAAGTTGACGCGTATGCAAGATTTTTTAGTTATTATATATGTCAACAAAATATTCTAGCAGACGAAACCGTTGGATGTCAATCCAACGGCCGTCGTGTTTCTTCAATCTCTGATCTTCTTGCTCCAGCCGCCAAATCCAGCGCCGGCGGGACCGCCTGCTCCTGCCTCCCATGTAGGCCTCACCGCCCCTACTACTCCCACCGCTGGCCAGGGCATCCCTCTATTCACTCACACCCCCTGTTATTCTGTGGCGACGGCAGCCTCGCACCGCAGCCGAACCAGTGAACCCTCGTACTCCTCTCCGCGTGGGCATCCACTGCCGCGTCTTCCCCGGCTCCGTGTCGTCCCCTTCCAATGCCTCGTCGCCGTCCACTGCCCTGGTGCTCTCGGCACGGCGTGGTCAACATGGTCAAGGAACGATTTCCATCGGAAGAGTACTGTCATGGAGAGGCTGACAGCTGGGTCCAAGGCAGCCGCAAGGAAGTGCCTCCTTATTATGCGGAAAATAATTATTCCTCCACCTGATAGCAAGGACCCACCGGACAGGCCACCATATTTGGCGAAAAAGTGTTTCCCCCTGACTGCTGGACCTACCGGACGGGCCACCGTATTTCGCTAAAAAACATTCCCCCCGCTCTCAGCTCGGACCCATCGCAAGTGCCTCCTTATTACGCACAAAAAAAATGAATACTCCCCCTGCTAGCTGGGACCCAGTATAGTGGGAGGCTGACTTGTGGGCCTACTAAGTTGACGGGGACGGAGGGCTTTTTCAACTTAGTCAATATGCACGATTATAGCTCCATTGACCGTACGATTTCCATCCCACGGCCGTAGTGCCTCTTTAACCTCTGGTCTTCTTGCTCCAGTCGCCCAAACAAGCGCCGGTCGTGCTTCGTCTCCTGCCTCTCGTGGCCGGCTGCGATGCCGCGGAGGCCTCACCGCCCCCTACTACTCCCACCGCTGGCCAGGCCATCCCTCTACTCACCCACACCCCCTATTATTCTGCGGCGACGGCAGCCTCACACCGCAGCCGAACCAGTGAACCCTCGTACTCCTCTCCGCGTGGGCATCCACTGCCGCGTCTTCCCTGGCTCCGCGTCGTCCCCTTCCTAGGCCTCGCCATCGTCCACCGCCTTGGTGCTCTCGGCGCGGTGTGGTCAATGTGGTCAACAACCGACTTCCGTCGAAAGAGTACTGTACGTGGAGAGGCTGACAGCTGGGTCCACGGCCGCAGCAAGGAAGTGCCCCCTTATTACACGCAAAATAATTATTCCTCCACCTGACAGCGGGGACCCACCAGACGGGCCATCGTATTTCGTGAAAAAACGTTTCCCCCTGACTGCTGGGACCCACCAGCTACATCTTCACACACAAGGAAGTGCGCCTGGGCAAAAAAAAACGATTCCCTCCCCTAACTGCTGGGACCCACCAGCTACATCTTCGCACGCAAGGAAGTGCCTGACAGTCGGAACCCACCTGGTCGAAGCGTACGTAGCGTTGTCATTCTGGTCGCGAACGTGTACGTACATACTGGTCGATGTAGAGGCGGCGCCGTGTCGTCGTAGTAGAGGCGCCGCGTAGCATGTACACGCACGCATAAAGGGGCTGTGGTGCAAGAAAGTAAATACGGCCACGTACATACATACGGGCAGGGCCTCGAACGCCTACTCGCGCGTACATACGGCCAGGGTTCGTGTACATGGCCTTGTGTTCGACCGGCCACATTCGAAACGAGATCCTGTTCATCGGGAGGGGTCTGGCGTACCGCAAAACGGAGGAAACGGACCTCCTACGGTCGAAACAGGGGTCCTGTTGATCGGGAGGGGTGTGGCGTACCGCAAAACGGAGGAAACAGACTTGTGTTGGAGCGCTACGGTCGAAATGGGGGTCTTGTTCATCGGGAGGGGTGTGGCGTACCGCAAAACGGGACTCCACGGGATATTGTTCATCTCCGTCGACCCCCTCCAGCCTCCACGGGCTACCGTTCATCCACCGTCGACCTCCTCCAGCCTCCACCTGCGTCTGTTCATCCACGGGCTCCTGTTCATCTAGCCTCCACCGCGCGCTACTCCACCGGCTACTATTCAACCAGCCCTCTCCACGGGCTCCTGTTCAACCACCCCTCAACGGGCTACTGTTCATCCAGCCCTCCACCGTCTACTGTTCATCCTGCCCTCCACAGGGTGGTCCTAATCATCCAGCCCTCCACGGGGTCCTGTTCATCCAGCCCCAACCGGCTCAATCGATCGGGGTCCTGTTCATCCAGAGGCAACCCCACGGTGTCATGTTCATCCACCCCCACCGGGAACTGTTCATCCAAACCCCCCAGCAACGCTCACTGTTCATCCAGAGGAAACACCACGGGGTCCTGTTCATCCACCCCCACCGGGAACTATTCATCCAAACCCCCCCCCCCCCAGCAATGCTCACTATTCATACAGAGGCGACATCGATCGGCTTCAGTTAGAAGCAGTAGCAAAGGAATCGCCGATCGGGTTCGATTAACGACCATCGATCGATCACTCGAGTTCAAGAACGCGTAACTGCGGTGCAATCACTCGAGTTCGATTATAGCCCAACGCCTCGCTCGGGTTCAGTTAGATCCCAACGCCTCGCACCCATGCGCGTGCGTGTACGAGAGAAACGCGCATCGCTCGTCCCCGACCACCCACCGTAACCGGGAACACCTCGATATTTTCCTCGCCCTCGATTCTACCACGGTTTTTTCAATCATGGACGGCCCAAAGAATGTCATGCAGCTGCGTCTTCGGCCCGCTCAGGACGAAAATCCCATTTTCTGTCATGATTTTTTGTCATAGAAGTAGGACCCCACCACATCTATGATGATACCGGGTTTTGTCACAACTATCGTCATAGAAGTGTCATAAGTATGATAGAAAAAATGCGTTTGGCCCAAAATGTCACGGATGTGTCTTTTTTTGTAGTGCTCTCCGCACCCGAGGCAGGACCATGAAGGAGGGACGATAAGATCGCAGGGTCAAGACACCAGGCCAGCGCGTCCGCCTCCCCGGCAGGCCTCACGCCACGCGCGGCAGGCCGGCATGAGGCGCTCAGGGTTAGCGCAGGGCCCGAAGCAGACGGAGGTCGCTTCTCAGGAGACTTCATCGCCCTAGCAAGAGGGACCCTAAGGAACTGCGGTCAGGAGGAGAAGCAGCGCTCAAGAAATTACAAAGATAAGGTACTCACTCGTCTAGGGCAATGTACTTCCTCTGCTTCAATGGCCGGAAGGCGTCACCGCTGCAGCTTGGAGAATCCTTCCTTTTTCAGAGCGCTTCGAAGTTCAGTCGGAGCCGTCCGAAAGCCTGGGTATGGTCACCAATGCTCGGCATGGCTGGTGTGATTCCTGAGGAAGTGACCTCAGGAATGCTGGCCTACGCGTAGTCCTCGGTCTCCGCCTCGTGGCGACTCGCCAGGGCCTTGGGGGCTTCAGCCTCAGGAACATCGGACTGTGTCGGCTCCCCGGCCATCGAGCCCCAGGGGACGACGCTTCAGGAGACCCAAGCGACGCCGGTTCCTCAGCAGCCGCGTCGCTAGTGCTTGACAACAACCATCCCCCTGCGCCCACTTCTGGGGCGAGCACCACGCTGGCGGCGGGCAGGGGGGCCACCAAGACGGGGCGTCTCACGAGGCCCTTCAAGGCCAACCGGGCATAGTCCCATTCGTCAAAGGGGGGCACCTGCCTCGTGAATTCCACCTTGTTCGAGCAGCAGTACAAGAGGCAGCCCTCCTCCAGCATATTGGCTGGCAACTGGTCTCCCGTCAGGAGCTCAAGCACAATTTGTTGCACCTCAAGAGGAAGCCCAAGCTCGTGAAGCCTTATGCGGTCCTTGCTGCCGGAGAAGGTCCACATTGGGTGAGAATGGCGTTGGAGCAGAGCAATGCGTCGCCTGATGAACTCCTTCACCACCATGGTCGCCGTCACGCCGAGATCCTTCAGCCTAGTCAGCCGGCACCAGACATGGGCAAGACGCGGGTCAGCGAGCTTCTCGTGCCCCCAGCTGGAGCTGGGAGCAGCGGGTGCCGTCGGAAGAAAGAGCAGGGGGCTGAGCACGCCGGCATCCACGAACACCCACCGCCTCCGGAACACGCTCACAGATGGCGAAAGCTCGAAGTCGATCCCCGAGCCAGCTGTCGCGGCCACGACCTGGAAGCTCAAGCATACCGAGGCTGCCGAGGGTTAGTCAGATGCAACGAGAAGAACTGGCAGAGTAAGGCCATGGAGGGAGCAATGCCCACCATGGCCTCGCAAACAAAGGAGAAGACGGCAAGAACGATGATGGACTCACGATCCAGGTGCAGCATATTGATCTGGTAGTGAGCAAGCACGACGTTGAAGAAGGAGGAGAAGGGGGGAATCAGGCTAGCCCAGAGGGCGTGAAGATGGATAGGGATCTCAGTATCTGTCCTGTCGACCGCAGCGCGGGATGCGAGCCAAGACACCATCTTCCCCCACTCATTGAATTCAGCAGCGATTGCTGGGCGAACCTTGTCCATCGCCTCCTGGTAGAGCACCACCGACCGCTCGACGGCGGGCTCGAAGGCCGGCGGTGCTTCGGCTGAAGCTTGGGGCTTCTTCTTTCCCATCTTCTTCCGGCTCGGCGCCATGGTGGCGGGGAGGATTGGATCCTTTTTTGATTGGAAAAGGGGACCGTTTCTTTCGGAAGATGGAGGAGTTGGGGAGTGCGCTGCCAACGATGAAGGTGGAGCTATGTAGACCGTGGTGGCCGCCTAGCCAGGCGGATATCAAGGTGGTGTGGGGAAGTGGAGACACCCACGTCCTGTCAATCACCATGCGTCCATCAAGGCCGTGGGCGGTTGGGGCCCGCGGCACTCCGCACTTGCCCTTTGGCTTCGCCTCGAAGCCAAGTCCAAGCGCGCCTTGGGCCCGGGGGTTACTGTCGCCGTCCTGGGAATGGAGGTACCCAGACTTGCCTGCCTGCAGCCCACGACATGGCTCTACCAACGGCCCTGTACGACCCATCTTCATCAGCAACCGCTCAAGACCCTCGCGAGGAGCCAAGCCTCGTGAGGCGGACGGCACGAGACCTCCTCAGGGGCAGCCTCGCTAGGCTGGCTCCCTAGGAGCAGAGATATCAAGGCAAGGGGCACCTCGCGAAGTCCATGTGACGTGAGCCGTGATGACTGAAGCCAGGCGAACGCCAGCAAACGCAAAGTGCCAGTTTCCTCTTTGGTGCTAAAGAGGCAGGCGCATGCGAGGAGTCCTGAGGCATCAGGCAAAGGTTTCCATATCGGTGCAACACGACCAAGACCAGCAGGACAGCAGGACGAAGGTCACCGTGGAGCCCACAGCTGTACTAGTTATCAGGATAACTTGTACTAGTTATCTCCCTTCAAAATTGGCCGTTGTGGGATCCCTTCCCGCCTAACATTTGGGAAGAGGACTAGGGCCTCTATAAATAGGACTAGCCACCACCATAGCTAGGGATCAGCTCATCTTGGATCGGATCTACTCTGAAAGGTCATCTCACCAGCTCATTGAGCGCAAGAACAACTCTCCTCAAGAGGTTGTTCCCACCTTGTACTTGTTCATCCTCAGCCTACAAGGCAATCCACCACACCACACTGGAGTAGGGTATTACACCACAACGGTGGCCCGAACCAGTATAAACTCTCGTGTCTCTTGATTCCTTGGGTTCGGCGAGCTAGGCCTTGAGATCGTTGTGAGGGCGAACTAGGGAGAGAGAGAGAGATCTTCATGTGAACCCCAGAGTTCGAACCTCAAGGGTTTGCCAGAACCCTGAATCCGACAATCGGTGCTCATGGTTGCGCCTCATGGTTGCATCGGCTGGTGAAGCTGATCGATTTTCAATGAAAAACAAGTTGTCTTCCATCAGTTCTCTTTGCTTGTTACCCATAAAGATGATATCCTTCGTCAGTTCACCTTGGTTGCGTTGGAGACGCAGTCGTCTTTCACGTTGGTGCAGTTTTATCACACAATTGGCTATGAACCAAATGTTTCCTTGAAGAAGGATCAACGTTGGTACTAAGAGCATAAGTTTTGAATTGATTTCTAAGCCTTCTCACAACTTTGTCTTCAGCTCCCCTGTAATTTTATTTTTCCAGCTATTAACTTTGATTAAAAAATGGTGTGGACTAAAAACCCAGATGGACGTAGTAGCCCTCCATTTTTATTTACTCTGCATATTAGATTTGACTGAAGTCAAACTTTATAAAGTTTGACCAAGTTTAGGCTGATCACAACAAACCATAATTATTGAGAGAGGGCAAACTGTACATACTCTCAAACCTTTCCGATAAGTGAAATTAAAATTCTTTATTTGTACACACTCTCACACATTTCGGATAATTTGGCGCATGTGTGGTTGTTCACTTAAGGGAGGGTAGTGTACCGCACGTGAATGACAGGAAGTGTGACCAGGACGCGTGGATCATTAGTACATCAGAAGTAGTAGTTTTATTCATTGGTACGTTAAATAAGGAGTTTTGTTTTGTACTTACACAATTTAAAACGATTGTTATGGAGAGAATAAGAAAACCACTCCACTATATATTAGTAGTACACACGAGTACTATATGGACGTAGCTTCATTGACTTAGTGCACCTGCCTTTGGGTGTATGACAGGTGGGCCCAAAATGTGGCTAGCCCACCTGTCATAGAGCCAAAGGCAGGTGCAGTTAAGGCACCGGGGCTCAGTCCGTACTACAGTATATATGTAGTACCATATAAGCTGGAGTCTCAGCGCTTGTTTGCTAGGGTTTGCACTCTCCACACTCTCGCCGCACTACATATATATATATATATACAGGCTGGAGGCTCAACGTTCCTTTCCTAGGGTTTGCTATATTCATAGTCTCTCACCCTCTTCACCAGATCCAAACAAGACTGCGTTGACCTCTATCTCTCTCTCCCCCCTCACAGCTGGTGAAGGAGGCTGAGGGAGTCCTGGATTAGGGGGTCCTCGGACAGCCGGACTATTGGACTATGAAGATACAAGATTGAAGACTTCGTCCCGTGTCCGGATGGGACTCTCCTTGGTGTGGAAGGCAAGCTTGGCAATACAGATATGTAGATCTCCTCCCTTGTAACCGACTCTGTGTAAACCTAGCCCCCTCCGGTGTCTATATAAACCGGAGGGTTTAGTCCGTAGGACAACAACAATCATACCATAGGCTAGCTTCTAGGGTTTAGCCTCTCCAATCATGTGGTAGATCAACTCTTGTAATACTCATATCATCAAGATCAATCAAGCAGGAAGTAGGGTATTACCTCCATCAAGAGGGCCCGAACCTGGGTAAACATCGTGTCCCCCGCCTCCTATTACCATCCGCCTTAGACGCATTCGGGACCCCCTACCCGAGATCCGCCGGTTTTGACACCGACATTGGTGCTTTCATTGAGAGTTCCACTGCGAGTCACCACAAGGCTTGATGGCTCCTTCGATCATCGGCAACGATGCGATCCAGTGAGGTTTTCCTCCCGACCAGATCTTCGTATTCGGGCGGCTTGCATGCGGGGCCAACTCGGCAGCCATCTGGAGCAGATCGAGAGCTACGCCCGGCCGTCGTCAGTCAGGTTTGGAAATTTAAACTACACTGCCGACATCCGCGGAGACTTGATCTTTGACGGATTCGAGCCCATGTCAGGTGCGCCGCATAGTCACGACGAGCATGACATAGCTCTGCCGTCGGACGGTGTTCGGGAGATCACACCTGCGGCTACTCCTGCCCTAGATCTGGAGTCTATTGCACCGTCTGAGGACGGGTGGATGGACCCCGCCTGGGAGGCCACACACCAGTGGCGATAGAGCCGAATACTGACTTCACCTCCTATGAGACCTGTGTCACCGGATCCTCGGATTCGTCCCCAGCCACAGGCCCCGAACCGCCTACGTCCGTGCCTATCGAATCCGATTGGGCGCCGATCATGGAGTTTTCCTCCGCGGATATCTTTCAGCACTCGCCTCTGGGCGATGTGCTAAATTCATTAAGGTCTCTCTCCTTGTCAGGAGACCCTCGGCCGAACTATATACGACTTGAGTGGGAAGCGGACGACGAAGAAATCCGTTCCCCACCCACCACCCACTTAATAGCCACTGTCGATGACTTAACCGACATGCTCGATTTTGACTCCGAAGACATCGACGGTATGGACGACGATGCAGGAGAGGAACAGGAACCACCGCCCACAGGGCGCTGGACAGCCACTTCATCACACGATGTATATATGGTGGATACACCCAAAGAAAACAATGATGAGGAACGGAAGGATGCAGCAAAGGATAGTTCCCTCGAGAAGAAACCAAAGCGACGACATAGACGCTGCTCCAAATCCCGCCTCGGCAAAAACAACGACAACAACGCAGGAAAAAATAATACCCCGTTCGACCCCAAAGGAAACGACGACCACATGGATCCAAATGATGAGTAGGATGAACGGTGGGCCGGCGAACATAATCTGTAGCTGTTGTCCGATCACGGCGACGCCGAGGATAAAACTCATCAGCCTCCCTCCGGAGAGGAAAAGCGATGACGACGATGCACACATCATCCGGAAAAGCACTTGGAACAAGAGAACCTCCATAGAAGGGTTATTTCCACCACGTGGAGTCTGAAGAAGTAGAAGCAAAGGCTTAAGGCCGCGCAGAATACGCTCAACAGTAGATGGAACAAAGTGCTCGACACTGAAGAAAAGTATGGTTGCAGTCGCCACACAAAGAGCTATCCAAAGCGCAAGTTGTTGCCTGAATTCGATGATGAGGCCTTAGAACCTACACAACCAAAAAATAAAATGGCCGACCAGTCGGATCGACCACCTCGTGGCCGTGATAGGGCGGCTAACGAAGCCACACATAAGTCAGGACACGATTCACGCAAGGACTTGCATCAAAAGCCGACGTGACCAGATCCATCTACGGATCTAGGAAGCACGCCCAAGCAGAATCAAAACCGAACACTACAACCGTCCCCCTATGCTTCACCGATGAGGTGCTGGATCATGAATTTCTAGAGGGATTCAAGCCCGTGAACATAGAGGCGTACGATGGAACGACAGACCCTGGGGTCTGGATTGAGGACTTCATCCTCCATATCCATATGGCTCGCGGAGACGATCTCCACGCCATCAAATACTTGCCCCTCAAGCTGAAAGGACCAGCTCACATCGGGTGAAGAGCCTCCCGAATACTCAATTGGAAATTGGGAGGAGCTTGAGGATGCTTTTAGGGCTAACATTGAAGGGACCTATGTCCGACCTCCTGATGCGCATTTATTTAAGTCATATAATTCAACAGCCGGAGAGTCAGCCAAAGCTTTGGAACAGATTTCTCACTAAGAAGAATCAAAGCGTCATTGCCACGGACGCCAAGCCTTAGCAGCTTTCAAACACAGCGTCCGAGATTTAATGGCTCGCCAGACACCTCGGCCAAGAAAAACCGAGGACAATGGCAGCCCTAACAAGCCTTATGACCCGCTTTTGCGTGGGCGAAGATAGCTGGCTGGCCCGTAGTAGCACCAGTGACCCAGGCACATCCAAAGTCAGGGATGGCAATGGAAAACCACGACGTAGTAAAAGCAAGCGTCAAAATAATGAAGACAACCCAGACAACACGGCGGTAAACGCCGGATTTAGGGGCTCTTGACCTGGTCGACGGAAAAGCCTTTTAAAGGCAACAGAGATGGACCGTCCAGCCTAAATGAAAGCGTAAGTGCTCCTCGGTGATTTTGGTAATTAATGTCAACATATCTCTTGTTGGACTAACACTTTTACCTAGTATGTTTCGCATAAGTTCAACAAATTAAGTGGCATAGACTAAAGGATGTGGAACCCTTCAAACTGCTAAGGATAAAAGGATTGGCTCAAGCTTTAAGTACAAGACTCTACATTTTATATTTTAGTGATCCAAGATCACATTGAGTCTATAGGAAAAGCCAATACTATCAAGAGGGGATGAGGTGTTTCTTAATGGCTTGCTTGCTCAAAGTGCTTAGTGATATGCTCCAAAGCCCTCAACTACTTTCTCACTTCCACTTATGTCCTAAACCAAAGGTCTAACTCGCCCCACCGATTCTTTCTATCCGGCGCCACCGAAGTTCAGATGTCATAGCCACTGCCACAAACCCTAGGCAAATCGGTCTCACCGATAGGGATCTCGGTCTCACCGAGATGGGATTGTAATCTCTCTGTTTCCCTTCGTAACGTTTCGTTCCTAGTGAGATGAGCGATCGGTCCCACCGAGATTGCAATGTAAACTCTTTGTTTCCTTTTGTAACGTTTTGGTCCCACGAAATGAGCGAATCGGTCCCACCGAGTTTACGACCAACTCTCCGGTTAGCTTATTACCAAAATCGGTCCCACCGAGTTTGTGTAATCGGTCTCACCGAGATTACGTTATGCCCTAACCGTAACCATATCGGTCCTACCGAGTTGCATGTCGGTCCCACCGAAAATCCTAACGGTCACTAGATTTGCTGAATCGGTCTGACCGAGTTTAAAAATTCGGTCCCACCGAGTTTGGCAAGTTGTGTGTAACGGTTAGATTTTGTGTGGAGGCTATATATACCCCTCCACCTCCTCTTCATTCGTGGAGAGAGCCATCAGAACGAACCTACACTTCCAATACACATTTTCTGAGAGAGAACCTCCTACACTTGTGTTGAGACCAAGATATTCCATTCCTACCATATGAATCTTGATCTCTAGCCTTCCCCAAGTTGCTTTCCACTCAAATCTTCTTTCCACCAAATCCAAATCCTGTGAGAGAGATTTGAGTGTTGGGAGACTATCATTTGAAGCACAAGAGCAAGGAGTGCATCATCAACACACCATTTGTTACTTCTTGGAGAGTGGTGTCTCCTAGATTGGCTAGGTGTCACTTGGGAGCCTCCGACAAGATTGTGGAGTTGAACCAAGGAGTTTGTAAGGGCAAGGAGATCGCCTACTGTGAAGATCTACCGCTAGTGAGGCAAGTCCTTCGTGGGTGACGGCCATGGTGGGATAGACAAGGTTGCTTCTTCGTGGACCCTTCGTGGGTGGAGCCCTCCGTGGACTCACAAGAATCATACCCTTCGTGGGTTGAAGTCTCCATCAACGTGGATGTACGATAGCACCACCTATCGGAACCACGACAAAAACATCGATGTCTCCAATTGCGTCCTAATCCTCCAAAACCCTTCCCTTTACATTCTTGCAAGTTGCATGCTTTACTTTCCGCTGCTCATATACTCTTTGCATGCTTGCTTGTTATGTATTGTGAATGTTAAACTTGTGCCTAAACTCCACTTAAATCTAAAGAAGTTAGAAAACTGCAACTTTGGTACTTAGTGTCTAATCACTCCCCCTCTAGACACCTCTTCTCAAGATCCTACAAGGGGTATCAGAGCTTTGGTCTCCATTGCCTAGGTTTAATCACCATTGGAGGAAGATGGATGAGTCTACTTTGGGGAGTCTTAGACATAGAGTGCCTATTCTTGATGGAGAGTATTTTCATGAGTGAAAAATGAGATGCTTGTAATTTTCAATTAATATCACTTGAACAAGTACATTGCTAGCCCTTGTGCACCTCATGTTGATCCTATGCATCCTACCCTTGATGAATCTATTGACATGATTAGGAACCTTAGAACTATTAATCTTATCACTAGAGGCTTGCCTAGAAACTTAATTAGAAACTTGCCTACTCTTGAGTGTGCCTACACTATATGGAAAGTCCTTGAGGAACGCTTTCCAAATTATTCCTTGAATTTTTTTGATGAGATTCTCCAAAAGTCTATTGCCTTGAGTAAGATAAATATTAGTGATCCTATGTATGGTGATCATCTATTTGAACTTACAGACCTTATGCGTGCCAAAGGAGATGTTGGAATTATTGGTGATATTATTTCCGAAGCTATAAGAATTCATAAGCAAGATCATTGTCAAACTCACTCTAACGAATTACCCTCTCTAGGACTTGATCCACCACATGACGATGTTGAACATGGATACTATGATGAGGATGATGATAGTGACTTTGATCTTGATGATGCAATGAGACATTTCGGTCTTATGGCAAATCTTCGGGGATATGTGTCGAGGACAGAATGGGTTCTTGACAGTGGATGTACCGATCACATGACCGGAGATAAAGACATGTTTCATGAGCTTGCTGAAAATGATAGTCCTCGAAAGTATGTCACTTTCGGTGACAACTCAAAGGGTAAGGTGGTTGGCCTCGGTAAGGTGGCCATCTCACATGATAGCTCCATTCGTAATGTCATGCTCGTTGAATCTCTTGGCTACAACTTACTTTCAGCATCTAGACTTGCTGATTTCGGTTTCAATGTCCTATTTATCAAGTAGATTGCCAAGTGTTTCGTCTGCACAATCATAAAATGGTCTTTACCGGCATACGTAGAGGTGATCTTTACATTGTTGATTTCTCTAAAAAGGCACAACCTAAAACTTGCTTCATTGCTAAATCTTCAAAAGGTTGGTTATGGCATAGACACTAGGTCACATTGGCATGAGAAACCTTGACAAGCTTATTAAAGGAAATCATATCCTTGGAGTTAACGATGTCATATTTGATAAGGATAGACTTTGCAGCGCTTGTCAGGCAGGTAAACAAGTTGGAGGAAGGCATCCCGTGAAGAACATCATGACCACAAGAAGACCACTCGAGCTACTTCATATGGATCTCTTTGGTCCCAACGCTTACAAAAGCCTCGGTGGAAATTCTTTTGGTCTAGTTATAGTTGATGATTTTTCAAGATTTACGTGGGTGTTCTTTCTCGATGATAAATCGCAGGTCCAAAAGATCTTCAAAAACTTCGCTAGGAAGGCCCAAAATCAGTTTGAAGTGAAGATCAAGAAGGTTCGCAGCGACAACGGAACGGAGTTCAAGAACGCAAATGTGGACACCTTTCTTGACGAAGAAGGGATTTCACACGAGTTCTCGGCTACGTACACACCTCAACAAAATGGAGTTGTTGAGAGGAAGAACCAGACGCTCATCAAAATGGCGAGAACGATGCTTGATGAGTAGAAGACGCCGAAGCACTTTTGGACAGAAGCGGTTGAGACAGCTTGTCATGCAACAAATCGTTTGTATCTTCACAAGCTACTCGGCAAGACGGCATACGAGCTCCTCACCGGTAACAAACCCCAAGTTGGATACTTTCGAGTATTCGGCTCAAAGTGCTACATTCTTGATAAGCATCGCCGTTCAAAATTTGCTCCGAAGTCTCATGAAGGTTTCCTACTAGGTTATGGCTCAAACTCTCACACTTACCGTGTCTACAACAATTTCACCCGAAAGGTTGAAGAGACGGTAGATGTGAAGTTTGATGAATCTAACGGCTCGCAAGTAGAGCAATTGCCAATTGATGTAGGAGACAAAGACCCTTCGGAGGCAATCCAAGACTTGTCTATTGGCAAGGTCCGTCCAACGGAGGTGAAGGAGAGTACCTCGTCCGTCCAAGTGGAAGCTTCTACTTCACGACAAGGTGAACCAAGAGTTGATACGGAAGCATCCACAAGTGAAACACACCAAGATGAAGAAAACAAGGAGGAACATCACGAACGTCAACAACCTCCTTCTCCACCACGACAAGAGAACGACAACGCTAACAATGAAGAAGGCCAAGAAGAAGAACAAGATGAAGAAGATGTTCAACCAAAACCCAAGCAAAAGCTTTCACGAGTTCAAGCAAGAATTGCTAAAGACCATCCCATGGAGCAAATCTACAATGATATTCAAACCGGGAGAATCACTCGCTCTAAAACTCGTTTAGCTAACTTTTGTGAAAACTATTCTTTCATCTCTAGCATTGAACCTATGAAGGTCGAAGAAGCATTGGAAGATCCGGATTGGATAAATGCTATGCATGAAGAGCTACACAACTTTGAGAGAAACCAAGTTTGGACATTGGTTGAGAAGCCCGACAACAACCGCAACATCATCGGTACAAAATGGGTGTTTCGCAACAAGCAAGTTGAACATGGACAAGTAGTTCACAACAAAGCACGTCTCGTCGCCCAAGGCTACACACAAGTCAAAGGTATGGACTATGGTGAGACTTATGCTCCCATTGCTAGACTTGAGTCCATTCGCATCTTACTTGCCTATGCTAATCACCAGGATATCACCTTGTACCAAATGGACATTTAAAGTGCTTTTCTAAATGGTGAAATAGAGGAGGAAGTTTATGTTAAACAAACTCCCGGATTTGTCAATCCTAAGAAACCAAATCATGTTTACAAACTTCACAAAGCCCTTTATGGTCTTAAACAAGCTCCTAGAGCTTGGTATAAATGCTTGACCAAGTTCCTTATTGAAAAAGGCTTTGAAATTGGGAAAATTGATTCCACACTTTTTACTAAAAGGGTTAATGGAGAACTATTCGTATGCCAAATTAATGTTGATGATATTATATTTGGTTCAACTAACCCTCATTTTAGTGAAAAGTTTGGAAAGCTAATGTGGGAGAAGTTTGAGATGTCAATGATGAGTGAACTCAAATTCTTTCTTGGGTTGCAAATCAAGCAAACTAAGGAAGGTACATTTGTTTCTCAAACAAAGTACACTAAGGACTTATTCAACAAGTTAAATATGGAAGAGTGCAAAGGTATGTCTACACCCATGCCTACTAGTGGACATCTTGATTTGACCAAAGATGGTAAACCAGTTGACCAAAAGGTTAATCGCTCTATGATTGGTTCACTGTTATACCTATGTGCTTCACGTCCCGATATTGCTAAGTGTGTGCATGTGTCCAAGATATCAAGCTTCTCCTAAAGATTGTCATCTTAAGGCCGTAAAAAGGATAGTGAGATACTTAATTCATACACCAAATTTTGGCATTGGGTATCCTAAGAGGGCCTCTTTCGATCTTGTTGGCTACTCCGACTCGGACTATGCCGGAGACAAGGTTGATAGAAAGTCAACTTGGTGCACTTGTCAATTTATTGGTAGATCTCTTGTGTCTTGGTCCTCCAAGAAACAAAACTCGGTATCCTTATCTACCGCTGAAGCGGAGTACATTGCCGCTGGTTCATGTTGTGCTCAATTACTTTGGATGACCCAAACTCTTAAAGATTATGGGATATATGTGAAACATGTTCCATTGCTTTGTGACAATGAAAGTGCTATCAAAATTGGTCATAATCCCGTACAACATTCTCGAACTAAGCATATTGAAGTTCGTCATCATTTCATTCGAGATCATGTTGCTAAGGGTGACATTAATCTTAAGCATGTTCGCACCGAAAAGCAATTAGCAGATATATTCACTAAACCCCTTGATGAGAAAGTGTTTTGCAGGTTGAGAGGAGAATTGAACATCATTGATGCTTCAAACTTGGAGTAGAAACTCCATTGGATACATGCAAGACATGAGCTTATGACTAATCCATGATTCTTATGATGGAAATATTATATCCTGGATATATTTGCATCTTGCATGTTATCTAACCCATGTAGGTACTTGGTTGAGACAATTTCCATGAGATTGTAATCTACTCACATCTTGAGCAATCTCTACATCACCAAGTCTCTACACTATGGTGGTTGAAGACAAGGAAGCACAGAATCATTCAAACATATCCTTTGACAAACTCTATGTTGAGCTTCATGATTATCATTTTGGATACACAAGTGCTACTCCTTGCAAGAACTAACCCATGTAGGTAGATGGACTCAAATTCCAAGTGGTGCTCCCAACTCTTGATGAGCTACATCAACCTTGAGCAACCCACACAAGTTCAACTACATGGTCAACACCACCAACCAAGGTATGTTATTCCATCTTAGAGAAGCTTTACTCCGAGTCATGAGCTAAAGCAACTCGACAAGATGTGAATACATTAAGATGCTTAAACGAAAAATGGTAACCCCATTTTGAGCTTAAATGATGAGTATGACCTATGATCAAGTGATCTCACTTGACTCCTAAGTCAATATACTCTAACATAGGTGACTATGTCGCCGACCATCTCTAGATGAAGTTCTCTCGTGCTCTTTTCTGAGTTTTTGCATATGTCTCATGCATATTTGTTTCCCCTTTCAAAAAAAACTTCATCTAGATTTCTTTCTTTTCTTTTCTGTTGCTCTGCATTTCCTGCATCCAATTCATTACATATCATTCAGTTAATTCCTTGCAAATCTTTGTGAGATCTTACTAGTCTAGTGAGCTGAGGTGACAAGTGTTTTCTCTGCGATGAACTCGGTTTCACCGATTTGTTGTTTTCGATCCAACCGAATCCTTTCGGTACATAAAAGCATACCACTCGGTGCCACCGATTTCACAACAGGAAAAATAGTTTGCCACTTATTCCGTGTTTCTTATGATCCAGCTCCACTCAATGAATCTTGTCCTCTACAAGCATCACAATTTTATCCAGTGCTTTGTGTTGTGACTCAAGGACCAAACCCATTCACAACAAATTCCAGAAAACCCTTCTTGGAAATTGATGTCAAAGTGGGAGAGAGAGATCACATCAAATCTTATCACTTCCAAAAGGGAGAGAGTATTACTTCCACAGGGGGAGAAAGAGATCTCCAGGGGGAGAGAATACTCAAGTAGAAAGTATTTCTCAAGGATCCCAGATGCTTGATGTTCAAGAGGAGAGATGCCACATGTCTTCTTGGGGGAAAGACATGTTCATATGTGCTTAGTTGCATTTGCTCTATTCTTTATATCTTTCAACCCTGATTTTTTGTTCCCTATCTTCTCCCAGTATCCCATGCTAGATTCAGGGGGAGCAAGACATCTAAGGGAAAGGAATCATTTAAATTCGTTGCATATCTTTACTCTTGGGGACATGTCTAATCCAATGTGGTACTCAGTACTCACTCTCTACATGTCATCCTAGTCTTGATATTCTTGTGGTTTCTTCTGTTTGCTCTGGCTAGTAGATGTACGTGTGTTATCTAACCTTGTTTGTGCGGGTTCATTCCACCCTAAGCCAACTCAAGACTACAAGGTAAGTATATGCATCACACTCATGTGTATGAGGAATTCTTGCTAATGTACATACTGTTTGCAAGAAGGACTCATGAGCATGAAGGTATTTTCTTTAATATTCTTTGCTCTGATGCATATGGCCAAGATACATGTAACACATTGCCTACTCTATCATGGTTATGATCTCACATGTTTCTATATTTCATATTCACATGATTGCATACATATAGGGGGAGCCTATGCTTGTTACATGTCTTTCCGAAGCTTTACTTGCTATTCTTTTTATCTTTATCTAAAGCTTTGATGTATGTTGCCATCAATTACCAAAAAGGGGGAGATTGAAAGCACAAGTGCTCCCTAGGTGGTTTTGGTAATTAATGTCAACATATCTCTTGTTGGACTAACACTTGTATCTAGTATATTTCAGATAAGTTCAACAATGGAGTGGCATGGTGAGGGAGTCATGGATTAGGGGGTGTCTGGATGGCCGTACTATGACCTTTGGCCGGACTCCTAGACTATGAAGATACAAGATTGAAGACTTCGCCCCGTGTCCGGATGGGACTTTCCTTGGCGTGGAAGGCAAGCTTGGCGATACAGATATGTAGATCTCCTCCCATTGTAACCGACTCTATGTAACCCTAGCCCTCTCCGGTGTCTATATAAACCGGAGGGTTTTAGTCCGTAGGGCGAACAACAATCATACCATAGGCTAGCTTCTAGGGTTTAGCCTCTCTGATTTCGTGGTAGATCTACTCTTGTACTACTCATATCATCAATATTAATCAAGCAGGAGTAGGGTTTTACCTCCATCGAGAGGGCCCGAACCTGGGTAAAAACATCGTGTCCCTTGTCTCTTGTTACCATCCGCCTAGAGGCACAGTTCGGGATCCCCTACCCGAGATCCGCCGGTTTTGACACCGACATTGGTGCTTTCATTGAGAGTTCCTCGGTGTCGTCATCTTTTAGGCCCGATTGCTCCTTCGATTGTCAACAATGATGCGGTCCAGGGCGATACTTTTCTCCCCGGACAGATCTTCATATTCGGCAGCTTTGCACTGCGGGGCAATTCGCTTGGCCATCTGGAGTAGATCGAAAGCTACGCCCCTGGCCATCAGGTCAGATTTGGAAGTTTGAACTACACGACCGACGTCCGCGGAGACTTGATCTTCGACGAGTTCGAGCCACAGCCAAGCGCGCCGCACTGTCACGATGGGCATGATCTAGCTCTACCGCCGAACAGTGCCCTGGAGGCCGCACTAGTGTCCGCTCTGACCCCTAGCTCGGAGCCGACTGCGCCAATCGAGGACGGGTGGCTGGACACCGCCTCGGGGGCTGCAATCTCTACGGCGATCGAGCCGAACACCTTACCTGTCCTTTGCGAAGGTCGTGACTCCAAAGTGCCGGACTCCTCTCCGGACTCCGAACCTTCCGCGCCCCTGCCAATCGCATCCGATTGGGCGCCGATCATGGAGTTCACCGCCGCGGACATCTTTCAGCACTCGCCTTTCGGCGACATTCTGAATTCACTAAAATCCCTCTCTTTATCAGGAAAGCCCTGGCCGGACTATGGTCAGCAAGGTTGGGATGCAGACGACGAAGAAATTCAAAGCCTGCCCACCACCCACTTCATAGCCACTGTCGATGATTTAACAGACATGCTCGACTTCGACTCCGAAGAAATCGACGGTAGGGACGCCCGATGCAGAGATTTACCAAGAACCAGCGCCTACAGGGCACTGGAAGGCCACCTCGTCGTATGCCATATACATGGTGGACACCCCAAAAGAAGGGAACGGCGATGGAACAACGGAGGATGACCCCTCCAAGAAACAACCTAAGCGCCGGCGTCAGCGGCGCCGCTCTAAATCCCGCCACAACAAAAACGGCGATTCCGACACGGGAGATAATAACACCCCAGACAGTGCCGAAGGCAATCCCCTCCAGCAGGATTCAACACAGGACGATGGAGAAACCAGCCCTCATGAGAGAGCGGCAGACAGAGAGGTAGAGGACGATAATTACATGCCTCCCTCCGAAGATGAGGCAAGCCTCGACGACCATTTAATTTGTCGTGCTTGAGGATCCCGTCGAACAAGAGCGTTTCAAACAAGGCTTATGGCCATGGCGAGCATCCTCAAGAAAAAACAGCAACATCTCAGAGCTGACCAATACTTGCTAGCCGACAGATGGACTGAAGTCCTTGCAGCCGAAGAGTACGAACTTGAACGCCCCTCCAAGAGCTACCCAAAACGCAGGCTGCTACCCCGATTAGAGGAGGAAGCACCTAGACCTACATCACTAGCGCATGATGCGGACGACCGGCCACCCCATGGCCGCGATAGAGAGGCCTCTTGGCCCTCCGCTCAAGCCGCACCCCGGCGTCGCTCAAAAAATACCAAGGCACGGGGAAATGCGCCAGACCTGTGAGATATATTGGAGGACAAGGCAAGGCAAACAAGGTCGATCTACGGATTGCGTGGGAGCCCCACGACACGTGACAATAACCGTCACGCCGGTTATGGCAAATCGGGCTGGGCCGAACACAGTAGACAAAGCTCATTTGAGCTACGTCGTGATATAGCCCAATCTGAGGCGCGACACCCACTATGCTTCACAGATGAAGTAATGGATCATCAAATCCCCGAGGGTTTCAAACTGGTAAATATCGAATCATACGATGGCACAACAGATCCGGCGGTATGGATCGAGGATTATCTCCTTCATATCCATATGGCCCGCGGCGATGATCTACACGCCATCAAATACCTCCCACTCAAGTTTAAAGGACCAGCTTGGCATTGGCTTAACAGCTTGCCGTGAGAATCAATTGGTTGTTGGGAGGACACGGAAGCCGCATTCCTCGACAACTTCTGTGGCACCTATGTGCGACCACGGACACCGATGACCTAAGCCACATAATTCAGCAGCCAGAGGAATCGGCCAGACAATTCTGGACACGGTTCCTAACCAAGAAAAATCAAATAGTTGACTGTCCGGACGCAGAGGCCCTTGCAGCCTTCAAGCATAACATCCGTGACGAGTGGCTTGCCCGGCACCTAGGACAGGAAAAGCCGAAATCCATGGCAGCCCTCACAACACTCATGACCCGCTTTTGCGCGGGAGAAGACAACTGGCTAGCTCGTAGTAATAACATGACCAAGAGCCCTGGTAATTCAGATACCAAGGACAGCATTGCCAGGTCACCTCGCAACAAGCAAAAGCGCCGCATTAACGGCGACAATGCTGAGGATACGACAGTTAATGCCAGATTTAGAGGATCTAAACCCGGTCAGCGGAAAAAGCCATTCAAAAGAAATACTCCGGGCCCGTCCAATTTGGACCGAATACTCGATCGCTCGTGCCAGATAGACGCCACCCCCGAAAAACCAGCCAACCACACCAACAGGGATTGTTGGGTTTTCAAGCAGGGAGGCAAGTTAAACGCTGAAAACAATGACAAGGGGCTGCATAGCGATGACGAGGAGGAGCCCCGGCCGCCAAACAATATGGGATAGAAGGGCTTCCCCCCACAAGTGCGGACGGTGAACATGATATACGCAACCCACATACCCAAAAGGGAGCGGAAGCGTGCACTCAAGGACGTATATGCGTTGGAGCCAGTCGCCCCAAAGTTCAACCCATGGTCCTCCTGCCCGATCACTTTTGATCGAAGGGACCACCCACTAGCATCCGCCATGGCGGATCCACCGCATTGGTTCTAGACCCAATCATTGACGGATTTCACCTCACTAGAGTCCTTATGGACGGCGGTAGCAGCCTGAACCTGCTTTATCAGGATACAGTGCGAAAAATGGGCATAGATCCCTCAAGGATTAAACCCACAAAGACGACCTTTAAAGGCATCATACCAGGTGTAGAGGCCAATTGTACATGCTCAGTTACACTTGAGGTGGTCTTTGGATCCCCGGATAATTTCCGAAGCGAGGAGTTAATCTTCGACATAGTCCCGTTCCGCAGTGGCTATCACGCACTACACATACCTCAAGCTCAAGATGCCAGGCCCTCGAGGAGTCATTACGGTCAATGGAAACACTGAACGCTCTCTCCGAACGGAGGAGCATCTGGCTGACCCTCGCGGCGGAAGTACAAAGCAGCCTCTCAAGGCAATTCTCTAGTCCGGCCATTAAACGTCCGGACACCGTCAAGCGCGCCCAGAGTAACCTACAACAAGACCGCCTGGCACGTTCCGAAAGCACGCCAGAGTAATGCGGCCCCAACCCCAGCCCTCGCGAAATTGCGAACCAAAGATTACGCGACATAACTACGCCCGGAAATACCATGGGCATAGGGGGAGGGGCATGACCACGGCATGCCCAAAATGCGGCTCAACCGCACCAGGGGCTCCCGATTTTGTCATTCTTTTTTTCTTACTTTCAGGACCACTTTACGGAAGGCCGGTCCGGCAGTATAATCGCCGAACACACGATGCAACAACCAGGGAGGCAGAAAGCTACGTCGAGTGTCCAGGTGGTCTCTATAACGAGCAGTATACTTGTTTCACATATCATCTCGCAGCTCGCCCCTGGAGGGGGACATGTCAAATAGTCCCATCTCTTGCTTATCGCACTATTTGTATCGTTCTGCTTTTACCGCAGACTTTTCGAATAAACAATACATAGCTCTTGTCTATTATTGCATTCCTTTTTTTTAAATATGTTCAGTTATGACATTATGCAACCGTACACTTTGGTACGGCCAATACACCAGGGGCTTACGTACCCCAGAATATGGTGTGAGAAGTCCGAACACTCTCATGAGTGCGGCACCCTAACTTATAGCCTTATATGCATCGGCTCGAATCATGTCTTGGGTCAATAGATGGGTTTGCCCGGCTCCCATGTTTTGGTACCTTACGTTCGTTATATCGGCTAAGGTAGCATTGGGAGAACCACTGTGATTATGCCCCGGTTGAGCTGGGCTAAGTATCTCAGTGGAGAAAGCTAAAACTGACCGTCATGATAGGGCGAGAGCTGGTCGCTGTTCGCTGTTCGAGAGGTTTTTGAGTCCCTAAAGACTTGTGCCGCTTAGAGCGAGGAGTCGGCTTTGTCCGGCCTAGGCGTGGATAGCGCCCCAAACTCGGTCTTCCGAATACTAGGGGCTTCGCCGAAATTTAAAATTATAGAATTCTATGGCTAAGTGAGAGTGTTCAAGCATTATAGTCCGATTGCCTTGTTACGTTGTGTTGAGCGCCTCCCTCGAAGGACCCAATAATGGGAAATAGAGCTCAAGTTTATCCCGAACACCCCAAAGACTTTCATGGCATGGGGGCGGTTTACGACTCGCCATCTCTCAATTTTAATAAACGGCCGCCTGAAGGTAATATTTTAAATTCAAAAGCGTTGCTTAGCGCATATGAACAAGTTTTCAACAGACAGGATCACAAATGCGAGTTTACTCAAAAATTACATCTTTGGAGCACTCATCCGCTATAAGGCGGGCACCCTTCAGGACGCCCTCGTAATACATCTCGGGCTTGCGATGCTCCTTGCTCGGCGGTGGTCCGTCCGTCACAAGCTTCTCAGCGTCCATCTTGCCCCAGTGCACTTTAGCACGGGCGAGGGCCCTATGGGCACCTTCGATGCATACGGAGCGCTTGATGACTTCAAGCCATGGACAGGCATCCACCAGCTGCCCCAACAGCCCGAAATAGCTCCCAGGCATATCTTCCACAGGCCACAGCCGGACTACAGAACCTTCATGGCCTATTCGGACACCTTATGGAGCTCGACCAGCTGCTTCAGCTGGTCGCTTAAGGGCACCGGGTGTCCGGCCTCAGCATACTGAGACCAGAACACCTTCTCCGTCGAGCTCCCCTCCTCGGCTCGGTAGAATGCGGCAGCATCGGACACACTGCGGGGAAGATCTGCGAATACTCCTGGAGAGCTCTGGACTCGGGTAAGTAACAAGTAAGTCACTTTCACATGCTTGCTTTGCATAAAGAATGCCTTACCCGCCGCTATCTTCTTCATCGCCTCAATTTCCTGGAGGGCTTTTTGGGCTTCGGCCTTGGCAGATTTGGCGGTCTCAAGCGCCGAGGCGAGCTCGGACTCTCGAGTCTTTGAGTCAAGCTCCAAACTCTCGTGTTTTTTCACAAGAGCCTGGAGCTCTGGTTACACCTCCGCCACCCGCGCCTCCTGCTTTTCTTGCTGGGTACGCTCCACGGACGCATTTTCTTCGGCCTTGGACAGTGCTTCCTTCAGGGTTGCCACCTTGGTTGTGGCCCCTATAATACTCACGTTGGTCCTGTCATTTTTTAAAACCACACCTTTTTTATGTACTTACATAAGGTATTACTTACCTTCCTTGTCCTCGTCTTGCTTCTTGGCAAGGCCGAGCTCATTCTCGGACCGCCGAGGCTCGCTTCAATGCATCAACCTCTGCAGTCAGTGCGGCAGAGGTCCGCAGCGCAGCATGCATTCCCATATTGACATACTTATGTTAGAC
Source organism: Aegilops bicornis (assembly GCA_021605145.1). Taxonomy (NCBI): domain Eukaryota; kingdom Viridiplantae; phylum Streptophyta; class Magnoliopsida; order Poales; family Poaceae; genus Aegilops; species Aegilops bicornis. The sequence continues at coordinate 187,287,325 of CM038671.1, read as the reverse complement.
TCCTACGTATAACTTTTTTATCCTCAGTTCGGCTTTTCTTTCCGAACACCAAACTGAGCATCAAGGGCTACTGTCTATGCGGTAATATTTTTACATATCTTAAATACATACATCAAAGCCTGTTAGAAGGCTGGCACATACTTCAGTCAGACCGCTCTTGGCGGACTGAACCTTCTGGATCACCACACTCATAATAGTGCGGTGCTCCTCGTCGATGGAGGCGCCGTTAAGCACCTCCAGTAGATTATCCGGTGCCTCAGGTTGGACGGAGGTCACCGGCATCGTAGGCTTGCCCTTCTTACTAGGGGGCCGCCTGCCGGATTCCGGAACCGTTAAAGATTCCGGTGCGGTGTCCGGCCTAGGGCCGGACGTGGAGCACTTGGGGGTTTTATCCCTTTGCGCTGGAGTCCGGAGGTCGTCTTGCGGCGCCTCCAGGACCACCCCATCCTGGCTTGGACCCTTTTGGGACTCCAGCTCGGCATCGTCCGTAGGACGAGGGGAGGTAGCAGTCGGAAGTGAAAGGATATTCACATCCGATGAATCCAGGGATCCGCCGACGCGTTGCCGAGCTGGCCTGGGCGGACTGCGTAATTATATTCGCGTCGAAGATACCGTGCAACAAAGGAACGCCATGAGTTATTCTCGTATCCGGATACTTACGATTTTGCTAGGGCTTAGCCTGGATGGCCACTCCTCTTCGCCGTCGGCGTTGGTGGAGTAGTCCGAAGGAAGGGTCCTCCCCTTCTTGGACCCTCCGCCCCCCCCGGTTGGGGCGGCCTTCCTTTTCATTCCTCCCCCTGCTGGAGGGGGAGAGGCCTTTTCTTCCTCCTCCTCGTCTTTAGAGGAGGAGTGCGCCTCCGAGTCATCGGATGATGAATCCGATACCATCGGGCGCCGGGAACTCTTTTGAGTTCTCGTGGCCTTCTTCTTGGCCTTCTTCTCCGGCACCACGTAAGGTGCCGGAACCAGCAGCCCCGTCAAGAGGGCGTCCGCTGGATCTTCGGGCAAAGGAGCCGGACAGTCGATCTGTCCGGTCTTCTTCTGCCATTCCTGTCAAAGGAACGGGAGCTTAGATCCCACATATAATCAAACTATGAAAAACAAGTATCCTGTAAAGGGTAAAATAAGCTTACTACGCTGGCTTGGCGCTTCGCGCGAAATCCGCGGTCCTCGGTGATGGGAGGGGGAACCTCGGCACCCTTGAATAGCACCTTCCAGGCATCCTCGTGTGTTGTGTCAAAGAGCCTGGTCAGAGTTTGGTGCTGGGCCGGGTTGAACTCCCATAAGTTAAAAGCCCGTCGTTGACACGGGAGGATCCGGCGGATGAGCATGACCTGGACTACGTTGACGAGTTTAACCTTTTTGTCCACCAGGTCTTGGACGCAGGTTTGGAGTCTGGTCCGCTCTTCCGAATTACCCCACGACAGGCCCTTCTCTTTCCAGGAGGTGAGCCGTGTGGGGATGCCAGATCAGAATTTGGGGGCCGCTGCCCATTCAGGGTCACGCGGCTCGGCGATGTAGAACCACCCCGATTGCCACCCATTTATGGTCTCCACGAAGGAGCCCTCGAGCCATGTAACTTTGGGCATCTTTCCCACCATGGCGCCTCCGCACTTCGCTTGCTGGCCGCCCACTACCTTCGGCTTGACATTGAAGGTCTTCAGCCATAAGCCGAAGTGGGTCTTGATGCGGAGGAAGGCCTCGCACACGAAGATAAACGCCGAGATGTAGAGGACGAAGTTCGGGGCCAGATCTTGGAAATCCAGGCCGTAGTAGAACATGAGCCCCTGAACAAACGAGTGAAGTGGGAAACCTAGTCCGCAGAGGAAATGGGTGAGGAACACCACCCTCTCATGGGGCCTGGGGGTGGGGATGAGCTGCCCCTTGTCTAGGAGCCGGTGCACGATGTCGTTAGACAAGTATCCGCCTCCCTCGACTTCTTGATGTGTCCCTCCGTGACGGAGGAGACCATCCACTCTGCCTCCCGCTCCGGACATTGCTGGAAAGGGTTGAGGTGTGATGTGCGGACTTGGGCGCTGGAGCTCGAGTGTGCGAAAATGGATAAGCGAAGGAGGAAGAAGGCGTAGATGGAAAAGGTGGATCCATATCCCCTTATATGGGCGGACGAAACTATGTGCCCCCACCAGCCTGGTAAAACTCGCTTATCTCCCAAGCGCCGTAAATTAATGGCACGGTTGGGTTACCCACACCCGTATTGCTGAGAATCCCGGAATAAGGGGACACGATCTCTGCTTCCACAAGACGTGCCAAGGAAACCGCCTCGCTAAGTGCGCTGAGGTGGGATAGTAAAAACGATTCGACTAAAGGCTTGGCTGTGATATCACGCTGCGAAATACGTCAGCAGATTGGATTTGTGTAAATATTATTCTCTCTACGGTGGTATGTGGAAATTATTTTGCAGAGCCGGACACTATCCTTGTGTTCAAAATCTTCTATGAAGTATTCAGAGGAGGAACCCGACTTGCAATTACGAAGACAATCATGCGTGCGGACTCGTCGTCATTGAAGCCTGGTTCAGGGCTCTTGAGGAGTCATGGATGAGGGGTGTCCGTATGGCGGACTATGACCTTTGGCGGACTCGGACTATGAAGATACAAGATTGAAGACTTCGTCCCGTGTCCGGATGGGACTTTCCTTGGCGTGGAAGGCAAGCTTGGCGATACGGATATGTAGATCTCCTCCCATTGTAACCGACTGTGTAACCCTAGCCCTCTCCGATATCTATATAAACCGGAGGGTTTTAGTCCGTAGGGACGAACAACAATCATACCATAGGCCAGCTTCTAGGGTTTAGCCTCTCGATCTCGTGGTAGATCTACTCTTGTACTACCCATATCATCAATATTAATCAAGCAGGAGTAGGGTTTTACCTCCATCGAGAGGGCCTGAACCTGGGTAAAAACATCGTGTCCCTTGTCTCCTGTTACCATCCGCCTAGACGCTGATTCAGGACCCCCTACCCGATATCCGCGGTTTTGACACCGACACATAGACTAAAGGATGTGGGAACTCCTTCAAGATGCTAAGGACAAAGGATTGGCTGAAGCTTCAAGCTCAAGACTCTTCATTTTACGTTTTAGTGATCCAAGATCACATTGAGTCTATAGGAAAAGCCAATACTATCAAGGAGGGATGAGGTGTTGCTTAATGAGCCTCTTGCTTCATGTGCTTAGTGATATGCTCCAAAACCCTCAACTACTTTCCCACTTCCACACATATGACCTAAACCTAAAGTCAAACTCGGCCCCACCCATTCTTTCTATCCGCGCCACCGAAGTTCAGTTGTCATAGCCACCGCCACAAACCCTAGGCAAATCGGTTTCACCGATAGGGATCTCGGTCTCACCGAGATGGGATTGTAATCTCTCTGTGTATGTCCATTACCAAAATCGGTCTCACCGAGTTTGTGCAATCGGTACTACCGAGATTACAATGCAAACTCTCTAGTTAACTTATTACAAAAATCGGTCTCACCGAGTTTGAGTAATCAGTTCCACCGAGTTTGTCTGACCAACTCTCTGGTTAGCTAATTACCAAAATCGGTCTCACCGAGTTTGTGTAATCGGTCTCGCCGAGATTACGTTATGCTCTAACCCTAACCATATTGGTCCTACCGAGTTGCATGTCAGTCCCCAATCAAAACCCTAACGGTCACTAGGTTTACTAAATCGGTCCGACCGAGTTTGTTGATTCGGTCCCACCGAGTTTGGTAAATTGTGTGTAACGGTTAGATTTTGTGTGGAGGCTATATATACCCCTCCACCTCCTCTTCATTCATGGAGAGAGCCATCAGAATAAGCCTACACTTCCAGCATCCTATTTCTGAGAGAGAACTACCTACTCATGTGTTGAGGCCAAGATATTCCATTCCTACCATATGAATCTTGATCTCTAGCCTTCCCCAAGTTGCTTTCCACTCAAATATTCTTTCCACCAGATACAAATCCTATGAGAGAGAGTTGAGTGTTGGGGAGACTATCATTTGAAGCACAAGAGCAAGGAGTTCATCATCAACACACCATTTGTTACTTCTTGGAGAGTGGTGTCTCCTAGATTGGCTAGGTGTCACTTGGGAGCCTCCGACAAGATTGTGGAGTTGAACCAAGGAGTTTGTAAGGGCAAGGAGATCGCCTACTTTGTGAAGATTTACCGCTAGTGAGGCAAGTCCTTCGTGGGCGACGGCCATGGTGGGATAGACAAGGTTGCTTCTTTGTGGACCCTTCGTGGGTGGAGCCCTCCATGGACTCGCGCAACCGTTACCCTTCGTGGGTTGAAGTCTCCATCAACGTGGATGTACGATAGCACAACCTATCGAAACCACGACAAAAACATCCGTGTCTCCAATTGCGTTTGAATCCTCCAAAACCCTTCCCTTTACATTCTTGCAAGTTGCATGCTTTACTTTCCGCTGCTCATATACTCTTTGCATGCTTGCTTGTTATGTATTGTGAATGTTAAACTTGTGCCTAAACTCCACTTAAACCTAAAGGAGTTAAAAAACTGCAACTTTGGTACTTAGTGTCTAATCACCCCCCCTCTAGACACCTCTTCTCAAGATCCTACAATGCTTTAGCAGCCGAACACTAAATGGCCTCTCCAACCAGAATAAATGGTCGGTTGTCAAGACCGCGGACACGGCTAGACGAGTCCTGCGCACCACTAGCCGTAACAGCTTAGATAAACCTGAGATTGGTTTGATGGATATACTCCCATAGGCGGTACCAGGGGTTCCCGCATGTAAAAGGACTACAGTTCAGCTTTAACTCATTTAAGATTGAATTTTAATGAGAATGATCAGTTTTTCGCACGAAGACTTTCATCTAAGCTCTTCTCTTTTACAGATGACAATCGTGCTACACCCTTCAAGGATACGGCACAACGGAGACACAGGCGCAGACGTGCAGCAGGGCCTCGCTCAAAGGTTTCTTTTTAGATTAAGACCTGTGTAACCCTTTCTTCTGTCTCTTGTTGCTTGACACCCCGGATACCTAACACAACCGTGAGGGATCTTTGGCGTTGTTGGCATTTCGCCACGTCAGACTAATGCACGTACCTGGAAATTTAGGGTCCTTTATCAAGGGCGTTACTCAACCCGGTACATGTTGTAAAGACCGAGCACCTTAGGGATTGTTCGGCGTCGCGAGTTTGGCCTTATATGCACCAACTCCGAATCATGTCTTTGGTCAAATGTTGGGTTGGCCCGCCCCGTGTTTTGCTACCTTACGTTCCGCTCTATCGGCTAAGGTGGCACCGGGAGAACTACTGCGATTGTGCCCTGGTTCATCCGGATGAGCACCTCAGTAGAGAAAGCCGAAAACTGACTGTCATGATAAAGCACGAGACTGGTCAACCACTCGATGACTTAGCGGAATCTTCGGGATTCCTCCGCATTAACGAAGGGCCGGTTTTCCTGGTCATGTACGTACGCGCCCCATACTCGGATGAGCGTGGAAGTACCAGGGGCTATATAGTAGCCCCACTATCAAACTCCTATGGTTAAGTGAAAGTGTTAAAGCAATATAGTCCGATTGCCTCGTCATGATGCTACCACCTCCTTAATGGACCAAGACGTTGGATCAAGTGTGAACACGCGCCTTTGCGAACACCCCCGCATTATATGTGTGGGGGCTAAAGCTGACGACTGCAAACTTCCAGGTTATATATATATACATAAACGACCGCATAGGAGGCATAATAATACTTTCAGGAAAAAGTATAAACACAACCTTTATAATTCAAATAGCATTGTTTTTACAATCGGGATACATGTCACTCGAACATGACACTCTTTTGAGCACTGAGCCTCTATTAAACGAGCACCTTCTAGGACTTCTTCAAAATAGTGCTCGGCAGAAACCTGGCCTACGGCCGGATTCTGGGTTGCAATAGTGGTGGCCTCCATCCCTGCACAGTATGTCTTGACACGGGCAAGAGCCATCTGCGCACCCTCTATGCACGCCGACCTCTTGACAGCGTCGATATGCGGCACAGCACCAAGGAATCGTTGCACTAGACCAAAATAACTATTCGCCTTGGTCCTTCCGCCAAACACGATCCACGGCAGACCTCATGGCAAGTCCGAACAACCTATGGAGCTCGCCCACTCGGCCATTTGCTCATTTAACAAAGAAGGACGCCATTGAGCATTGAATCGCGACCGAACAACTTTTCCACTTCATGATCTTTTGATCTTGAAAAACTTGGTCGCATCAATGGCACTCACTGCCAAATCCAAGTACGCATCCACAGAAATCCATAATTGATCCATAAGGGCATACTTAGGATCTCCGAACTTCGTCCGCAACAAAAAGGGCTTCCCAGCCGTGATATCTCCGGCTTGACATAGCTCCTCCTTCACTGCTCTGATTTTAGAGCGGGTTTCCTTGGCTTCTACCATGGCTTTCTCCAGTCCGCTGCCTTTTTTTGACTTTCCCTTTCAAGAGGCTCATTACGGTCGTGGCGTCTTTCAACTCAACAAAGATCTTGGCCATTTTCTTTTTGCTCTGGCAATGCGTAGCCTGTTCGGCTCTTAACTCTTCAACCGCCTTTAGGGCGGCCGCATCACTCCTCCTGGCTTGTTCCTTGGCTGAGGCAAGTTCCGCCCGAAGGGTCTCCATGGCGGCAACTCCATCTGCAGTCACAACATATTATAGATACTAGCATCATGCTCCTCTTAATATATGTTGACCACCGGATAATACATACCTGGTGCCTCGTCAAGCCGCCTGTTTACAAGCACGATGTCGGCATCTACCACATCAAGTTGCTGCTTCAGTTCGGCAAACTCACCAGTCCGGCTAGCCACCGGACCCTCAGCCGCCTGCACATGAAAGCGGCATGATCATTACCTGGGACTATGATCCTCTGTTTGCCGCCTTTTTCGACGGCAACCAGAGTCTCAGGGGCTACTATCTGCATAGGGCACACCTAGCGTGTGTGGTATCGTAAAAAATATACATATTACTTTATGCCTCAAAACCTCTCAAAGAGCTCATAAAATCTTCATGCAACCCGATTTCGGCGGATGAAATCCTCTCAACCACCGTACCCATTAACGTACGATGCGCTTCCGAGATAGCCGCTTGCTCCAGAAGATTCATCAGTGCATCTGGTCGCGCACCGGACAGTTCCGGACTCTTTCTGTTGCTCCCCTAGGAGCCGAATACTCCGGACTTCGGGAGGCTGAAGGGCTACCTTCTGGCCTTGGTGGATCAGGAGAAATCCTTCGTGACGACACCTCTGGGTCGTCCGCCTCATGAGGCGGGGAGGCGTTTTGCTCTCCATCATCTCCTGAAGAAGATCCCCCGAAGACGAACTCACGAGAAGGGCTGTGATCCGAACTACAAGACATACGTCTCGCTATTGCCCTTTGGAAATAAAGTAAGATATGTTTACTATAAAGTACTTTTGTTTACTTACAGCTCCGTGGAGGGCTGGTCCCCTGCGAACCTTTGTCGATGAAGGATGCCCTCCGGGGTAGGGCCCCCTGAAAAGGTTTCTTCCCTCGCTTGGATACCATTGTTTCCAAGTCTTCAAAGGCGGTCCTCTTCCTTCCCTGGGGAGACAGAATTTTAGATTCTTCTCCTCGGTTATCCTCCTTCACGGAGGCACTAATTCCCCCGGTTTGAATGAATGATGAGTGAGGCCCGCTTTCGGCTTCTTTATTCCTCCCTTTATATTCCCCTGATGGCGCTTGATAAGGCGCGAGCTCAAGAATCCTGGCTAGTACAGGATCCGGTGAGCCTTCGGGAAGGGGGGCCGAACACCTGATCATCTTCGCCTTTTTTATCCAGTCCTGGTCAAAGACCAACTTTTTAGAATGATGTTGTGATAAATAAAGAGACAACATGTTCGGCTGAAGATTTACTTACTTGGGTGTCTGGACGATTGCAGTTTAGGCCCGCATCCTCAGTGGTGTCCGGACACTTTATTCGTGATCCGAAGAACAATCTGTACATCTTTGCCAGCGTCACGCCGAAGAATTGCTGAATGGTTCGCGGTCCTTCCGGATTGAACTCCCACATATGGAGAGATCAACGTTGGCATGGCAGGACCCGACGAACTAGCATGACTTGCATTACCTTGACAAGGTTGACGTCTCTCTTGAGGAGATCCCGAATGCGACTCTGCAATGTCAGCACGTCATTAGCCAGCCCCCAGTCCAGCCCCTTGTTGACCCATGATGCCAGTTGTGGCGGGGGCCGAGCAGGGGCAGCTACCCACTTAGTACTTCGGGGAGCCGTCATATAAAACCACTCCCGCTGCCATAAGTTGGGCATCTCGGGGAAGGATCCCTTTGGCCACGGAGCATCGACGCCTTTGCCTATTATGGCACCTCTGCACCATGTGTGTCGCCCATCGAATAGAAGGACTTGAGCCATAAGCCTAAGTGTGGGGCGATGCAGAGGAAGGCCTCACACACGACGATAAACGACGAGATGTGAAGGATGGAATCCGGAGCGGATCATGGAAATCGAGCCCGTAATAGAACATAATCCCTCTAACAAAGGGGTCAAGACTAAAGCCTAGCCCTCGGAGGAAGTGGGAAACAAATACGACACTCTCGTTAGGTTCGGGAGTGGGGATGACCTGCCCTTGAGCAGGCAGCTTGTTTGAGATTTCAGCGGTCAGATACCTGGCTTCTCTTAGCTACTTGATGTCCTCCTTTGTGATGGAGGAGGCCACCCACCGGCCTTGAAGGTTGGATCCGGACATGATTGATGGTCTGAAGCACTTGGCCTCTGCCATGGGCGCTGGTATTCGAGGTGGGAGAAGGGAAAGATCGAGCACAAAAAGAAAAGGATAGGCCTTGACCCCTTTATAAAAAGGGTGAATATCAAGCGCCCTCCGCACGACCGTCTGGAACTTGCCTAAAATCGAGGAGTCGTGCCAACGGGTACGATTGGGTTACCCACACCCGTATTGATGAGAATCCCGTGATAAGGGGAACACGATCTCTGCTTCGACAAGACGTGCCAATAAAACCGCCTCACAACACATGAAGTGGCAGGCTGGGAAAAACGGTTCGTAATGACCGGACCATGGCGTGATTTCATGTTATGAAAAGTTGTCGGCAGATTAGTTTTGTGGAAATATTATCTCTCTACGGTGGTATGTCAAATTTGTTTTGCACAGCCGGACACTATCCTTGTGTTAAAAATCTTCTATGGAATATTCGGAGGAGGAACCCGCCTTGCAATGCTAAAGACAATCTGCGCGCTGGACTCATCGTCGTTGAAGCCTGGTTCAGGGGCTACTGAGGGAGTCCTGGATTAGGGGGTCCTCAGACAGCCGGACTATATACTTTAGCCGGACTGTTCGACTATGAAGATACAAGATTGAAGACTTCGTCCCGTGTCCGGATGGGAATCTTCTTGGCGTGGAAGGCAAGCTTGGCAATACGGATATGTATATCTCCTCCCTTGTAACCGACTCTGTATAACCCTAGCCCCCTCCGGTGTCTATGTAAACCGGAGGGTTTAGTCCGTAGGACAACAACATCATACCATAGGCTAGCTTCTAGGGTTTAGCCTCTACGATCTCGTGGTAAATCAACTCTTGTAATACTCATATCATCAAGATCAATCAAGCAGGAAGTAGGGTATTACCTCCATCGAGAGGGCCCGAACACAGGTAAACATCACGTCCCCGCCTCATGTTACCATCCGCCTTAGACGACAGTTCGGGACCCCATACCCGAGATCCGCCGGTTTTGACACCAACAGAGGCGTCCGAATCCCGTCGCACCGGGAAGGGGAGGAGGTGCAGCGTTCACTCTATCACCTTCGGCGAGGGAGACAATCCACTGTCGGCTACGCTGTTCTCATTCACCCAGCGCTTGTGCACGAGGGCCATCGACCCCTTCTTCCTCGTTGCTGTACGTAGTGTGGGCAGATCCGGCCTCCATTGACGCCTAGCCACATCCCGATGACCCTAAGGTATAAGTTTCTTTGAAACCATCATTGCTCTAGCTGCATGCAGATCTTTTTCGATTCTGTAGTCGAATCTAGGTCTTGGTTCAAAGAGGAAAGAAGGGTGCGGTGGGGTGGAGCATGAATCTAGGACGTGGTCCAATGAGGAAAGGAGGGAGGGAAAGTACTATAGACTGGCTATCTGATGACCCACAAGTATAGGGGATCTATCATAGTCCTTTCGACAAGTAAGAGTGTCGAACCCAACAAGGAGCAGAAGGAAATGACAAGCAGTTTTCAGTAAGGTATTCTCTACAAGCACTGAAATTATCGGTTACAGATAGTTTTATGGTAAGGTAATTCGTAACATGTAACAAGTAACAAATAACAAAAGTAAACAAGGTGCAGCAAGGTGGCCCAATCCTTTTCGTAGCAAAGTACAAGCCTGGACAAACTTATATATAAAGGAAAGCACTTCCAAGGACACATGGGAATTATCGTCAAGCTAGTTTTCGTCATGCTCATATGATTCGCGTTCGTTACTTTGATAATTTGATATGTGGGTGGATCGGTGCTTGGGTACTGCCCTTCCTTGGACAACCATCCCACTTATGATTAACCCCCCTCGCAAGCATCCGCAACTACGAAAGAAGAATTAAGGTAAACCTAACCATAACTTGAAATATATCAATCCAAATCAGCCCCTTGCGAAGCAATGCATAAACTAGGGTTTAAGCTTCTGTCACTCTAGCAACCCAACATCTACTTATTACTTCCCAATGCCTTCCCCTAGGCCCAAACAATGGTGAAGTGTCATGTAGTCGACGTTCACATAACACCACTAGAGGAAAGACAATATACATCTCATCAAAATATCGAACGAATACCAAATTCACATGACTACTTATAACAAGACTTCCCCCATGTCCTCAAGAACAAATGTAACTACTCACAAATCATATTCATGTTCATAATCAAAGGGGTATTAATGTGCATAAAGGATTTGAACATGTAATCTTCAATCGAATAAACCAACTAGCATCAACTACAAGGAGTAATCAACACTACTAGCAACCCACAAGTACCAATCTGAGGTTTTGAGACAAAGATCGGATACAAGAGATGAACTAGGGTTTGAGAGGAGATGGTGCTGGTGAAGATGTTGATGGAGATTGACCCCTCCCGATGAGAGGATTGATGGTGACTGCTACCTCTTGAGCACTGCGTTCGTTTTTTCCTTGAAGAGGAAAGGGTGATGCAGCAAAGTAGCATAAGTATTTCCCTCAGTTTTTGAGAACCAAGGTATCAATCCAGTAGGAGGCCACACGATAGTCCCTCGTACCTACAAAAACAAATAAGAACCTTGCAACCAACGCGATAAAGGGGTTGTCAATCCCTTCACGGTCACTTGCAAAAGTGAGATCTGATAGATATGATAAGATAATATTTTTGGTATTTTTATGACGAAGACTAAAAGTAAAGAACGCAAAGTAAAATAGATGTAAACTTATATGATGGAGAATAGACCCGGGGGCCATAGGTTTCACTAGTGGATTCTCTCAAGATAGCATAAGTATTACGGTGGGTGAACAAATTACTGTCGAGTAATTGATAGAAAAGTGCATAATTATGAGAATATCTAGGCATGATCATGTATATAGGCATCACGTCCGCGACAAGTAGACCGACTCACCTGCATCTACTACTATTACTCCACACATTGACCACTATCCAGCATGCATCTAGAATATTAAGTTCATAAGAACAGAGTAACGCATTAGGCAAGATGACATGATGTAGAGGGATAAACTCAAGCAATATGATATAAACCCCATCTTTTTATCATCGATGGCAACAATACAATACGTGTCGTTTCCCCTACTGTCAATGGGATCAAGCACCGCATGATTGAACCCAAAGCTAAGCATTTCTCCCATTGCAAGAAAGATCAATCTAGTAGGCCAAACCAAACTGATAATTCGAAGAGACTTGCAAAGATAACCAATCATACATAAAATATTTCAGAGAAGATTCAAATATTGTTCATAGATAATCTTGATCATAAACCCACAATTCATCGAATCTCGACAAACACACCGCAAAAAGAGTTACATCGAATAGATCTCCAAGAAGATCGAGGAGAACTTTGTATTGAGATCCAAAGAGAGAAGAAGCCATCTAGCTAATAGCTATGGACCCGAAGGTCTGTGGTAAACTACTCACACATCATCGGAGAGGCTATGGTGTTGATGTAGAAGACCTCCGTGATCGATGCCCCTTGGTGAAGCAGGAAAAAGGCCCCAAGATGGTATCTCACGGCATGCGAGAAGGTTGCGATGGTGGAATTAGGTTTTCGTGGTGCTCCCGATGGTTTGGGGTGCGAGGTATATATAGGAGGAAGAAGTAGGTCGGTGGATGAGGGAGTCTGGACTAAGGGGTCCTCAGGCGTCCAGCCTGTTAGCCATGGGCCGGACTGGTGGGCCGTGAAGATACAAATACCGAAGACTACACCCATGTCCGGATAGGACTCTCCTTGGCGTGGAAGGAAAGCTTGGCGACCGAATATGTAGATTCCTTTATCTATAACCGACCTTGTGTAACCCTACATCTCCCCGGTGTCTATATAAACCGGAGGACTTAGTCCGGAAAGGGGGATATTCATTACCATAGTCATACAGGCTAGACTTCTAGGGTTTAGCCATTACGATCTCGTGGTAGATCAACTCTTGTAATACTCATATTCATCAAGATCAATCAAGCAGGAAGTAGGGTATTACCTCCATAGGGAGGGCCTGAACCTGGGTAAACATTGTGTCCCCTGTCTCCTATTACCATCAACCTTAGACGCACAGTTCGGGACCCCCTACCCGAGATCCGCCGGTTTTGACACCGACATTAGTGATTTCATTGAGAGTTCCACTATGTCGTCGGTGAAAAGGTTCAATGGCCCCTTCAATCGTTGATAGTGGCGCTGTCCAAGGAGAAACCTTCCTCCCCGGACAGATCTTTGTGTTCGGTGGACCGCTTGAACCAACTCGCTTAGCCACTGGAGCAGATCGATAGCTGCGCCCCTGGCCATCAGGTCAGATTTGGGAGCTTGAACTACGTCGCTGACATCCATGGAGATTTGATCTTCGCCGGATTCGAGACCACGGCGACCGCTCCCGGTCACCTCGACGAACATGACCTAAATCTGTCGTCAGACCACATCCAGGAGATAGCTCATGTGATCACTCCGGCCTTAGATCCAGAGCACACTGCGGCATCCAAGGATGGGAGGCTCGACCTCACCACGGAGGCCACAGATTCCCCGGCGTTGGAGCAGCGCATGGACTTAACCTCACCCAATATCTGTGTCACCAGAACTCTGGACTCTTCTCTGGGTATAAATTCCGAACCATCTGAGTCCGCGGATACTGAGCTTGATCGTTTGTCGATCTTCGAGTTCAGTGCCACAGACATCTTCCAGCACTCACCTTTGGGAGATATGTTGAACTCATTAAAGAACTTGTCCTTGGTGGGGGACTCACAGCCAAACTATGTACGGTTCGAACTAGGGGCTGATGATGGGAAATTTTGCTTCCCACCCGCCACCCACTCCATAGCGACTGTCAAGGACTTAACCGACATGCTTGATTACGCCTCCTAAGACATCGTCAGTACTGATGACGATGCCGACGAGGAGCAGGGCCAAAACCCGCCATTCATTGGGCGATGGACGGCCGCTCCTTCCTTCGACGTATACATGGTGGATTCGCCTAAAGAAACTAACAACGATGACAAAGAGGATCCAGTTGAAGACAAACCTCCTGAGACAAAGCCCAGTCGCCGGTGTCAGCGGCGCCGCTCTAAGTCACGTCGTACAAAAGACAACAACACCGGCACCGGAGAAAACAATACTCCGGACGATGCCGAAGACAATGAAGACCCTGTGGGAGCAACCTCCGAACAGGATGAACAGGCCATACACGAAGACTCGGAGGACAGTAAATGTCTTCCACTTGGCGAGGAGGAGGAAAGGCTTGGCAAGGAGGATTTCATCGTGCTCGCGGAACCTCTCGAGCAGGAGCGCTTCAAACGCCGGCTAATAGCAACTGCAAGAAGCTTGAAAAAGAAGCAGTTGCAGCTTCAAGCGGACCAAGATCTGCTCAATGATAGATGGACCAAAGTCCTAGTCGCCAAAGAATACGGCCTTAGTGGCCCAACCAAAAGCTACTGAGCGTGGGTGCTACCCCAGTTCGATGACGAGGCATGGGAGCCCATACCATCATCGCACAATGCGGCAGCCGACCGCAGCTTGGTGCGGATAAGCGGCAACTCAAGCCGATTACCGATCCGCCCGCCTACCGCCATAAAGGCAAGAATAAAACAGCTCGGGGTTGCACGTACGACCTTCGACATGACTGGGGCAGTAGAGCAGGACACACAAGATCGATTTACGGATCGCGAGGACGTGCCTCGACACGCGATGATGGCTACCTATTCGGACACAACAAACCTAGCCACGCCCGGGCCGAAAACCGCAAATGGACTTCATCGGAGGTACGTCGCAGTGTGGCCCAACATAGAGGCGCCGCACACCCTCTTTGCTTCACAGACGAAGTAATGGAGCATGAATTCCCTGACGGGTTCAAACCCATAAATATCGAATCATCCGACGAAACAACGGATCCCGTGGTATGGATCGAGGACTTCCTCCTCCATATGCACATGGCCCGCGGAGATGACCTTCATGCCATCAAATACCTACCATTAAAACTCAAAGGACCAGCTTGGTACTGGTTAAAGAGTCTGCCGGAAAATTCCATTGGCAGCTGGGAGGATTTGGAAGACGCCTTCCGCGACAACTTCCAAGGAACATATGTCCGGCCACCGGATGCCGATGACTTAAGTCACATTGTCCAGCAGCCCAGAGAGTCAGCCAGGAAGCTCTGGATTGGGTTCTTAGTTTAAAAGAACCAAATCATTGACTGTCCGGGCATGGAAGCCCTCGCGGCCTTCAAACACAGCATCCAGGATGAATGGCTTGCACGCCACCTCGGTCAAGAAGGACCTAAATCCATGACAACCCTTACCGCTCTAATGACCCGCTTTTGCGCAGGAGAAGACAGCTGGCTCGCTCGTAGAAGCAACAACGCCAACGACCCAGGCACTTCCAAAAATCCGGGACGGCAATGGCAGGCCATGATGAAGCAAACACAATAATTGCAATGATAATGAGAGATCACGCGATACAACGGTCAACGCCGGATTTAGCAATCCCAAACCCGGTCAACGGAACAAGCCACTCAAGGCAAACCAAGATGGACCATCCAACCTAGATAGGATATTGGACCGACCTTGCCAGATTCACGGCCACCCCGCTATTATAGCTAATCATACCAATAGAAACTGTTGGGTCTTCAAGCAGGCCGGCAAGCTCAACGCCGAACATAAGGGGAGGAGGCTGCCAGGTGATAGGGACGACGGAGAGGTTCACCAACCAAACACCGGGGGTCAGAAGCAATTTCCCCCCGTGGATCGATCAACCCTGGAGCGGAAGTAGCAGTTCGGCTTCCGCCACCCACCTTATATACACGCAAAATTTGTACCGCGCATACACCACTACGCACTTAAGATACCATGGACATTGGCGGAAGCACAATACGGACAAGCCTGCAAGCATTCTAGTAACATTCCTTATCTACTTTCTTTTTACTTCTTTCTTTGTTCTCTCTTAAAAATAGGTGACGCAAAGGACAAGCATCTAAAGTAAATCTATCAGAGTCCGGATCCGTACACTCACCTAATGGGCTACTTCCGTCGAGGATTCCCTCTCACCGAGGACAGGCGGCGCAGACGTACGACATGAGGTCCAAAATATATTTCTGTAGACCGCACTCTTTATTTCGAGCCTGTAATATGCATTTTTCCTCCGCCTTCGACCTCGGGCATGTCAAATAGCCGGGGTTGTGGTCTTTATATATATAAAGTAATCATTGGCATATCGCTCAGGTCCTAGTAAATACGATCTGCATTAATCATTTCTTTCTTTTTCACAAATGAATTTGGCCCCTATAGCTGTTTTACAGCCATATCTCGGCACAACCTGCCAGGGGCTCGGTATGGGAACAAATGAGTTGCCAACAAAGTCCGAATAGCTTTATAAGTGTACTGCAGCGTCGCGAGTTAGGCCTTATATGCATCAGCTCCAAATCATGTCTTGGGTCAATGGTTGGGTTGCGGCTCTGTGCTTGCTACCTTACATTCCGCTCTATCGGCTAGGGTAGTAAAGGGAGAACTCTGCGATTGTGCTTCCGGTTCATCTGGTCAAGCACCTCAGTAGAGAAAGCCGAAAACTGACTGTCATGATGCTGCGAGAGTTGGTCAACCACTCGACGACTAATCGGAATCTGTTGCGATTCCCTTCGTATCACACGAAGGACCTTTTTTCAAGTCATACATCTAACGCACCATACTGGAATAAGCCGTACACATACCAGGGGCTATGTC
This sequence comes from Aegilops bicornis, assembly GCA_021605145.1. Taxonomy (NCBI): domain Eukaryota; kingdom Viridiplantae; phylum Streptophyta; class Magnoliopsida; order Poales; family Poaceae; genus Aegilops; species Aegilops bicornis. Next base: position 187,270,901 of record CM038671.1, on the reverse strand, counting down.
ATAGCCCCCCCCCCACCTATAAAACTCCTATGGCTAAGTGAAAGTGTTAACGCCCTATAGTCTGATTGCCTGGTTCGCCGCATTATCACCTCCTTCATGGACCAAGACGTTGGATCAAGATTGATTAAATGCTTTTCCGAACACCCCCGTACTTCCTACGAGGGGGCTGAAGCCGATATTTGGAAAACTTCGATTATATTAAAGCGGCTGCTTAGGAGGAACATAAGCTTTCGAGCAAAACATAAAAATAGATTTAACTATAAAATTATCTTTTACAATTCTCATACACCTCACTCGAATATTATGTCTTTCGAGCATTGAACCTCTATTAAGCGGGCGGCCTCTAAGACGTCTTCAAAATAGTACTCTGGTGCATAACGGTCCTTGCCAGTGGGTGGAATCTTTGCTGCAACTTCGATGGCCTTCATCTTCCCCCAGAATGTCTTGACTCGGGCAAAGGCCATCCGTGCACCCTCAATGCACGCCGACCGCTTCACAGCGTTGATACGCGGCACCGCATCAACAAGCCACTGCACCAAGCCGAAGTAGCTATTCGAAACAGGCTCATTCGGCCACAGCCGGATTATGACGTTCTTCATGGCAGCCCCGGATATCCTATGTAGCTCGGCCCATTGAGACATCTGCTCATTCAGCAACAGGGGGCACTTTAACGCACCGAACTGTGACCAGAAAAGCTTCTCTATTGCATATCCCTCTCGCGCTTGGTAAAACTGCACCGCATCGGAAGTACTCTTCGGCGAGTCTAAAAACTCGTCCGGAGAACTCCACACTTGGTTAAGCTGAGCATAGTTCGGATCGCCTAACTTAGTCTGCAGCAAAAAGGGATACCGGTTGCAATCTCCCCAGCTTGCCGGATCTCCTCGCGGGCCGCTCTGGATTCGGACCGCGCTTCTCTCGCCTCTCGTACGGCCTTGTCATGTTCAGCCGCTTTTGGCTTCATTTTCCTTCTCAAGAAGTTCACAGCGGCTAGCAGCATTTTTTAATTCGAGCGCCATCGTGGATATCTTCTCCTCATCTTGGCGTCGAGCAGCTTGTTCTGCTTTTAACTCAGCCGATGCCTTCTCGGCAGCCGCATTACTAAACCGGGCCTGCTCCTTGGCCCGGGCCTGCTCCACCCGAGGAATTTCAATGGCGGCGGCACCATCTGCAGTCATGCATATTCCAGTATATAACCTTCAGCGTCATGCTTATATCACAAAAAGTATGTGAAGGACTGCCCGAATACATACCTTGCGACTAGTCAAGACGCATATTGATTAACACAATGTCATATGTAGATGCAAATAATGCATATGTTGTTGCTAGATCATCTAATGAGCTTAATGTATCGGCTAGCCCTAGTTTTATCAATCATGCATCTAATTATGCGCAAGGGCCGATGCAAAACAATCTTCATGCATCAAATTCTTATGATTTTAGCAATGTACAACATATGTATCCAAACTCTTATGCATCGGCAACCCCACAAATCCATATGCCGACGAACAACATGATGGGTTTGGTTAATCAAATTGAAACACCTCATGTTAAAATTTCCAATAGCATACAAGAAATTTTCACCTTTTTATTCATCGGCAACTAAATCGCAATATGTGAATCAAACCTTGCCGGTGGATGGGAGAATTGGCCATGCTACTACTAGCTATTCGGCCGGTTACTCTCAACCATCATATGCTACACCTCATGTTAGTAATTTTTCAGCATCGTATGCAATCAGTAGATGTTCATAATTCGCCCCGCATCTTCATGGTCATAGCCGAATAAGTGGAAATTTTACAGGAACACATGTGCCGTCATCAAATACTGTAGCATATAATACATACTCTCATAATTCAAGAATTTTGGCAATCCTCGCGAATCATTGCCGAAAGAATATGAAACTATTGCGGAGCAATCCCTTGTAGAAGCGATTGTGACTGCATTAAAAAAGAGCTTGGCACAAAACAAGAGAATTAGTGATCTTTGCCTTGAACAATATGAAAAGGGGTTGTTTCCTAATTATGTTGCAATAAAGGCTAGAGTTTTGCAGGAAGATGAAACTTCATCAATTGATAGTATTTTTGAGAGAGCATATGGTTATCCAGCAGTGCATACACTTCCACCCAGTACTGCAGCATATTATACACCCCCAACACAATTGCAAAATTTCGGCAACACTAACACTTTATTGCCGAAAGATTCTAAAAGCATTGGGGGGCAAAATAATCCAGCGGGCTAAAATTGAGAGGGGAGTTAAAGCTTATGCGCGATAGGGTGCAAGTACTTCGCCAAGAGAGAATTGATAGGGAATTAGCTCAAAGAAAAGAAGCCTTGCCAATTGATATAACTAGTGAAAAGAATGATGATTCGGAAACTAAAAGTGCTTCGATTGAAAAAGCGGAATCAAGTAGTATATATTCTGAATCCATCAAATCCAAAGAGGCAAACGTTGTTGAGAAAGGGCATGGAAAGTATAGCAAGACAGCCACACTTGACTTTTCTGAAGTTAATGGAACCTACTTCCTGCCCTATGAGTTTCGTGCCATAAAAATTGATGATCTTCAAGAACAACAACAAGTGGCCGAAGAAAGCTTGGTGGACGAAGTTCTTCGAACTAATGATGCACGAAATCAAGAGAAAGATGATGACATGGCGTTGGGGAGCTATCCAAAGGCGGAGCAAGATATTCTTCAAGTCACACCACCATCACGCTCTCCCAACATATTTGAAGAGGTATGTCTAGCCATTAATTTACCTGTTTTCAGATTTGGTCATGACTTTGTTGTTGATGCATATATTAGAAAAATCTTCATAATAAATGTTGAGAGACCAATGAAGAAGGGTAATTTATTTGTTAGCAATCAGATTGTCACAAAGCATATCGGTCAACACATTACACCATTTAGAAAGACCGATAGCAAAAAATTATTGCAGCCAAGGCTTTCCCCATTGCTTTATCTAAAGTTCATATCTAATTGGGTAGCTTTGCTTATTTCTTACTTGTCTTACACTTGGTCTCAAATGAGACATGTATGTTCTAACTATTTTCGCTTTGTAAATTTAAAGCCAAGGTTAAAATCTTACGAGCAAACCGATGCAAGTATAGTTTCTTATCCAATGACATCGGTAAGAGAATGCAAAATAAAATTCATAGCGAATGGGGTGATACAAAATCTGAACCATTCATTTGCTTAACTCCAAAGTCGTTCTCATAGCAAGATCGGCTAGAAAATAAAAGTTTGCCTTCAATTCAAGAATGTGTGATCAAATATTTGATTTGTTGCTGAAAAATAATTACATAAGAATTCTTGATCACCATGTCAAGCCATCAATTCAAGGACATTGTATTGTAGGTTGTATCATTCGTTCAAACATAATTTTGAGGATTGGAATATGTTTCGTCAAATAGTTAAATCGGCCATTGATAAAGGACGATTGAAATTTGTTGAGACACCAAGAGATGACCAATCTATTCCGATTGGTCCCGATGGCAGAAAGTTTTTGCATCGGCTGCTTCAAGCCGATCCATTTAAAGAGAAGGTAAAAACTGCAGGTGATGGGATCGATCTTTCAAGTAAAGAATTTGTTCAAGAGCATAATGAACATAATCTTGAGGGCAAAAATTCCATCGAAGCTACAATGGAGACGCTAAGGACTGGGGGGCAGCAAGCAAATCCAATGATCAATGAAAGCAAACCAAAAAGACAATAAAGGCTGAAATAAGCGCAAGTGTAAGACATCAAAAATCACCTCATTTGAACTATTGGATAAATATCAAAAGAAGAGTGAAGAGAAGAATGCTTATTGGCCAAATCATGCAAAGAAACCAAGATCACCCCCAAAGGCGCAAATATGAGGACCGGTATTGGCAAAGTGGTAATTTTAATGCAACATATTCATATCCTTATTTTTGGCCGCCAATGCCAATGCCGTGGATGCCTCCCTATGTTCATGTAGATCCATATTCATCATGGGACAGGTATGATACAAGGGCACATTCTCCATCTTATTTTAGACCATCTCACCAATAATATGCAGCTCCAAGAAGATCAACATTTGAACAATCACGCGTCAAAGACCGTTTCAATCATAAGGAATCGGTCCAGAGCTCAAGGAATAAGAAAGAGGTGGTAAAGCATGTTTACCGCGTGAAAAAAGATAATTAAATAAGTGTGCTAATTCAGATATGATCGCGAATAAAAAAGAGCCAACTAAAGTGTTTACATTGGCTAGAAAAGGCAAAGAAGTGAAGCAATCAGTTGATAAAAATCAGAGTGTCAAATCTGAAGAAAAGAGGTTGAGGGTGCACAAGGCCCAAAATGAGTTGCCATTGGTTGAAACAAAATCACAGCCGACATGCCCACTCAGTTTATCGTATTGGCAAAAGAAGGAATTACAAAATCTTAGTGCACAAGAGCTGAGAAAGATGAACATGGCATGGGTTCCCAAAGGAAGTACTAAAAACAAAAATGATGTACATGCTTCTATTGAAACAAGTACAATAAAAGTGAGGAAAGAGAAGGATGGAAGCAACAAACAATTAAGCCGAAGGTGTGCATCACAACGTCAAAATCTTCGGTTAGCACATCATCCATTTTATTCAACCATGCCATTGATTCCTTTGCCATGGAATCCATCCCTAGGTATGACCAATTACCCTCCATGGATTCGTTTTGATCCATGGATGCAACATAATTTTCTATATCATGAGAGGGTATTACCAAATCACTATACATTTGGTTAGTTACATTTTGTTGCTAATACTAAGGGGCCGGAATATTTTATTGTTATTTCATTTGTTTATTTCGGCTATACATACTTTGGTGGGTGAATTCTACATGGACGTTATGGTAATGGCCGATATTTGTCTATCGTCTTAAGAGTATGTCAATGCATGGCCGGTGTAGTATTCTAACACCGTCCTTAGCTCAATTGGAGAGCGAGACAAGGTTCTATACATATTGAGGCTTTCGGTGATTCGTTATGAGTAGTGCAGCAAATATCGAAGGGTTATCAATGTTTTGACAAATCACTTATAGTTTATCTTGAGGTATGTTTAGATGCAAAATTTACCTTGGGTTGCTTTAAAATTGTTCATATTTCTAGACATGACAATTCGGAAAAGTTGGCACAGCAAGCATCTGGCAATTATGTTAATCATGGTGTGTTGCATTTCTATCAATAGCCGATGCTTAGTCTAAATCAACATAGGTAAGGCCGAACCGAAGTCCACCGCTTCAGCCACTAATATTTTTTTATGCAGGTAAAAGTGAGGATTGGAGAAAGTTTATTGTTGATTATCTGCAAAGTCCTAACAAAAGGGTGAGCAATATGGTTCAGAGGATGGCCTTGAGATACATAACTATGGAACTTTATCATCGAATTGTTAATGAAGTTGAAAAGGTTTCACCCAAGTTTGCATCAAGGATTCAAACAAATAATGGCTGATATATATTTATCGCCCTAAGCACATGCAAAGTGGCCGATGGAGTGTTGACATCGTCCTTAGAACCAACAGGTACAAGTTATTTTTCGGCACGCTACCTTTGCCGAAAAACAGGGGGGCATGTGTTGACGCTCAAAAATGGCATGATCGCAAAGAGTAACTTGAGGCTATAATGAGATGATGTCAAATTCATGATTTCATGTCACCATTGGATGACTCTCTTGAAGCCGATGGGAATAAATATATAGATGGTCCAAAACGGAGCTCGGATGCAAAAGTTATGACAATCTTAGAGATGCTCGTATTGACACCAGATTGGAAAATGGCACGAAACCTAATTAATATGGCCTCTGATGGAAGAAGTTACAACTGCAAAGTTCTTCGCCTCGTCAAAACGGACGATTTTGATATGAAGATCGTCCGCATCCGAGCTCGTATGCAAAAGTTACAAGCAAAACTGTGCGCTGCAACAATGTTGGGCCGGATCATCCGGGTCGGGGTCTGGATCATCCGGGTAACTGGAGCATCAAGACACCAGAAGGTTGGCGCTGAAGCCGGATGATCTGGGTCCAGTCCCGGATGATCCGGATGGAAGTCGGACAGTCCGGATAGAAGTCCGGACGTCCGGACAGTTTTTTCTGCTGTAGATGTTAGAAAACAGCCCGAAACTCCTTCAAGATGACCTCAAATCGAAAAGTAATCGACATGAAAGTTGTGCGCCTCGTCGAAACAGATGATTTTGATATAAAATTCGTCTTAATCCGAGTCCGTATGAAAATGATACAGCCCAATTAGTGGACTGCTTTCAGAAATCTGGGTTTGGCCGGATCATCCGGGCCTAGAGCCGGACGTCCGGGCCGGAGGTCGTGAGAAGTCCGAATTTGGTTAGATTTTTGATGATTTGGATGGCAAGGCAAGTCCTTTTCTTGTACGGGAAGTTCATCCGCCTCGTGTATAGATAAGACGTGAATGCCGATTAAACAACAACACACAATCGAACAAACACATCTACCACTTTTATCTTTTATCTTTTCTCCTTAACCCTAGTTCTTCTTCTTCCTCGTTCTTCATTCGTTCTTGTTCATTGAAGGGCGACAAAACTCGAGGCCCTAGGGGCGATAGGGCTGACCTAGGGCAGCCCATAGCCGCCGCGCGCCCTGACGGGGTCCCTCCCGGGCATGTGGGGTTTCGGGTCTCCAAAAGCGCCCGCCGATTTGTCTTGCGTACCGTGCTTCCGGCGGGTCTCCTTCAACGTGAGCTGCGGTGCATCACCCCCGGTGTCGAGGGTACACATGACGTGTTCGTGTGCGAACACTGGGCTAGCAATTTTCAGTAAGAAAAAAACACAACTGGGCTCATGATGTGGTAAACATAAATAAAACCCTGGCTAGACGGGCCACAGCCCCGTTCTTACCCTGATCCGTCACTAAAACTAGTATAAATAACAACTGCTTGTTCCTCAAAAAAAACTGTGCGACCTGCTGGGTCCCTGGTGTCAGCCGCTCGTAGTGTAATTCTCTCGTTTACTGACTACGTTGACAATGGCGTGAGCCCCAGATGTCCAACCATTAGGAGGAACCATATTTTTGGGCTTGTAATATAGAGACACTTTCTTGCGTACTACCATGACGCTTAGTGGGTCCTCATCCGTCATCTTCTCCACGTACAGTCATCACCTTGTTCCTCTTGGTTGTTGGCGACATTGACAACGCAAGAGGGCGGTGCACCGCTCAACGCGAGTGAACCAAGGCCGCAAGGCGGAGGACGACGGCGAGGCTCGGACGGAACGAACAGGAGCCGTGGAAGATGCGGCAGTCCAGTCGCAGGCGGAGGGGAGTACGAGGGTTGACTGGTTCGGGTGCGGGTGTGTGTTGGGGCTGACGTCGACGGAGAATAACAGGACGTGTGCGGGAATAGAGGGAGGAACTGACCAACGTTGGAGGGTACGTACGGTAGGACGGCGGAGGCGCTGCTAGCCATGGGAGGCGGCAGCAGGTGGAGCCGACGGGGTGGTTTGGTTTGGGTGGTGGAGCAAGAAGAAGACAAGAGATAGATGATACACTGACGGATGTTGGATGTCAATCCGATTGGCTGGTAGGCAGAATCGTTTGTTGGTGGCTAGTAAGTCGACACCACCTTGGATAGGCTATTTCCTCGCGGGTCCCAAATTTCAGAATCCAAATCTGTCACGGTCATGCAGCCCTTCCTATGAAAATTTACAGCCCATTTGATGTGCTAGTTGGAAATAAGTTTGTGGGTGCTGGTGGGGGCTAATAACTTGTCTTCTGTAATGCACAGTGAGCTCAAGCAGCCGGCGAGAGTGATGTTATTTCCCTTGGTTGAGATTTCTAAGTTGTTACAATATTTCACTTTAAATTAAACGACTGGCAAGCCATTTGCCTTGCTTCAAAGGAAGTATGACAGTCAAAACCGAGTTGAAAAGGGCAAGAACATCTAACTCCAGCTTACAAACTGTACAAAAGCACGAGGGTTAATTGTTCATCAGGTTTACAAAAAAACCCAGGTTGAAAAGGGAAACAACATATAACTCCAGCACTGTTTTTGGCAGTCACAGTCAAATGGATCGGTCAGGTCCATAGAATGAACATCCTGGGTTATAAAATTTACTGGATTATGACCACAATATGTTGTAAATAGAAGCCCGGCACGTTCAGAAGCTCTTTTGCCCACCTGAAACTCCTTTTTTTTTCTCTTCCACATACCCATCCGTCAAAACCATGCTACTGATAAACTTAAGCCTGATGGACAATAGTAACCTCGCATTCAGCAAGAAGAATGTTACAAATCTAGTGTTTGCACGGTTGGCTACATATCGTTCTAGCGTTATTGTCTTCAATCGAATCTCATGAGAAGTGAGAAAATCCCGATGCTTACGAATCCACCGATTGGTTATAACTTTCTTACCCCATCCTGTTGCCTAAATAGACATGAAGATTGAAAACAGTTAAGGTTTAAAAAAAGGAGTGTCGAAAGAGCAACAGCTGAACGGTTAATTCTAGTACACTATATGCGGGCTTCCAATGTGCATGAAATTATCACCTTTATATACAACTCTCCGGACATGGAAAGCGTTGCAGCAAGCCAATAATCTTGTTCAGATCAAAACTATTCATTTGGATATATAAGATCTTGACAAAATCCAGCACCATTGATAGGCCATCCATGGAGAAACTCTTCATTGAGCATAGAACATAATATTAGTACAAAATGTGTACTCCAAGATGACATATAACTTATGTGCAGAAATTTAAAATGCAGCTTATGGTTACAAGTGTAGATCATAATGTAAAGTACCTGAAGAACTGTGGAGCCAAACACCATATTGAAATGAGCACAGATCATGTATTACACCCAAGGTCTCCAGTTTAGGCGCAGAGAGGACGGTTATTTGCAACGGTGAATAACTAGAATCAATGATCAACCTTTGAAGTGAAAGGGCATCTTGGACGATGAGCTGCCTTCCATCAAAACAAATTCCAATTCTTACAAGGTTAGGTGACTTTATTTGGAGACAACCGATTCTAACTGTCAAAACAAGCACCAAGCACTCCAGGGCAGGTCAACTAGAGTGGATGATGTTGTGCAATGAGGCCTCCGGTATACGAACCCAGACAAGTGAAAGTTTCTTCAGAAATGGGAGTCGAAGGTTTAGTACCAGATTATGCAGTAGGTCGCATACAGTATCAAAGGTGGCGGTGTGGAGAGAGGAGGAAAACCGCGAGATGGACATCGGTGCTGGGGGCGCAGGTAGATGGCGTTCGGTATCTGGTAGGTGATTTCAAGGGGAATAGTAGAACTCAAGCAGTTGTAATTCTGTGAATTCAGGGGATTTCAGCCAGGCGTCCACCGTGCAGGGCATGGTATGCTTGCTCGGTATCATGATGGGATGCAGAGGCTTTGAACGGAGCCACGGTGGGAGGAGATGATGGCTCGGGGATTTCAAAATCATTGAAGAGAGATAGTCTGACGGTCGAGATTAAAGTGCAATGGCGCCATAGAGGGAGCCACCGAATTGAGAGGACTTGGGTGCGGCAGCAATCCTTGGTGGGGAGAAGCAAGATGATCTCCCCAAGGACGGCGTCGGGGAAATCACTGATGCGGTCCACCCGAGATTCTACGGGTTTGTAACACCCCGGATGTAACTTTCCATATTAGTAACTCCAACTCTTGCCATTTTCGGCATTGTGATATGATATTCCCTCCGTGGTTGGGTTTTCCTCTTTTTTTTGCATTTTGTCCATGTCATGCATTCCATATCATGTCATCATGTGCATCGCATTTGCATACGTGTTCGTCTCATGCATCCGAGCATTTTCCCCGTTGTCCGTTTTGCAATCCCAAGCACTCCTATGTCCCCGGCGTCCCCTTTTACGTTTTTCCGTGAGCGGGTACTAAACTTTCTCGGAATGGACCGAGCCTTGTCAAGTGGCCTTGGTACACCACGGTGAACCACTGTCAAGTTTGGTCATTTGGAGCTCGTTCGATACTCCAACGGTTAACCGCACTCTCGCAAAGGCCTATTTTAAGTTGCAGCCCAACACCCCTCCAAAACAGCCCAATAACCCATCTAAGTCACTTCCATGTCCATCGCCGTTCGATCACGATCGTGTGTGCGAAAACCGCACGTCATTTGGAGCTTCCTAGCTCCTTCTACCTATAAAAACACCCCCTCCCCCGGATTTTCGAATCAATCCTCCTCCAAACCCTAGCCCTGGCCTCCTCTCCCACGGGCGTGTCCGGACTAGGCCGACACGTCCGCTCCGCCGCCTGGCCAACAGGGAGCCGCCACGTGGCCCCTGCGGCCCACATCGCCGCCACCGGCCAGCGGGCCCGTCCGCCCCACCCCCGCAGCCCGCAAGCCCCGCGCTCGGCCCGCACAGCCCGCCGGACGCGCCGCCCAGCCCGATCGCCGCCGCCCGGCCGCCGCCATCCCGCCGCCGCCTCCGCCGCGCCAGCGTCGGCGGCCCGTTCTAAGTCAGCGCCAGCGCCCGCGCCGCCGCCGCCCGCCGGCGCCCTCTCCGGCGCCTCCCGAGGCCTCGCCCGGCCTCTCCTTCTCCCTCTCCGGCCACGAGCGCCGCCGGCCGCCTCGGATCCGATCGGATCTAGATCGAAGGGTTGACTTCTCCCTCTCCCCCGAAACGCCTAAGTCATATTCCTATGATTATTTTATTGCATATTCTTCATGCCATAACTCTGTACCCGTAGCTCCGTTTCGTGCGTGTAATATGTCAAATTGTTCTACTCGAAGAGTAGGTCATTTTCAGTTGAGCTCATCTTGATGCCCTAAATGCTGTTAGAAGAGAGCTATGTGATGTTAGTTTCTGTTTCTTAACAGAACATGCACTTTTGTCATTTTTGCCATGATTGATGTGTGCATCCTATGAATTTGAGTCCTACATGTGTTTTGTAAAATGCCATACCATCTTCCCAAGGGTTTAAGCCATTTATTTTTGTGATCCCTTTGGTGACTAGTACAAGCATGCAAACTAGGCTTCCTGATGTTGCTGATTTCAGCCCCTGTTCTGCTGATATTTTTATGCCATGTTAACTTGATGCTACCGAGAGATCAATGTATATTTTGAGATACTTCAGTAAGTATGTTTTGAACATATGGTTATGCTCTATCCATCCTTGCCTTTTTTTGCAATTATGGAGTGCCATAGCTTGAGTCAATCAAGCTCTACTTTTGCTATAAAATGTTTCCTGGCAGATTGTTTACATGTTATTCAATTTTGCCAAGGTTGTTGTGGTTGATTCGTGTATGCTATGATGTTGTTCTTGCCATTTATATCTTCTATGCCCTGTCATCTTGATGTATGTATGCTTAGTTTATCATGAAATGCTCTGTAGTGAGTGCATCGAGCTCTTAAACATGCCTACTTGTTATCTGTTTTTGTCATGCCCTGTTGCTGAATCTGTTAACGAAACTTGCTATATTGACATGGGTGCTATTGCATTTTATGATCCCTTTTGGCTTATGGTCATTAAGGGACTTTTGTTCTATGCTTTGAGTAGATTCATGCCGTGCCTTGCTTTGCTATTATAAGTTCCTGTAGCATGTCGTTTGCTTGCTCCGAACATTGCTTCCTGATGCTGATTTTGCCATGTTCAGTAATTTCACTAAGTCTGTGAAGCTGATATATTTTGCACTTTTGCCATGCTTGTTTGGACCTGTTATGATGTGATTTAGCTGTATCTCAGTGTTTATATTTTGTCAAGAATCTTGAGTAGATCACTGCCATATACTTTTCTGGTACGTTTGGGTGCAGTAGCTTAATTTCTTGTTGCTTGCTATGTGGTATCATGCTGTTAATGGCAGGTTTGTGCCATTCTTGTTTTGCTTGTCATTTGCAAACCGTGCATCCGATTCGGTGATCTTTATATCGATTTCAACGAAATCATCTCATCTTTCCAGCGGCATACTTGGTTTGCCAAGTTGATGCCTGGTTCATCATTTTCCTTCCGAGCACGCATACGCATTGCATATCACATCTCGCATATCATGCCATGTATTGCATCATGTTGCTTGTGCATTGCACCGTGATTTATTGTGGTTCCTTTGTTTGTGTTCTTGCTTTGGGTAGAGCCAGGAGGCGAGTGCGTGAACGAGGAACCTGTTGAGAACACTTACGAGGATCAAGCTTTCGACAACTCGAGAACTTTGCGAGCAAGATGACCATACCCTCGAAATCACTTCTATCTTTGCTATGCTAGATGCTCGCTCTTTTGCTATGCCTATGCTACGATGCCTATCACTTGCTTAACATGCCTCCCATATTGCCATGTCAGCCCCTAACCATCCTTTCCTAGCAAACCGTTGTTTGGCTATGTTACCGCTTTGCTCAGCCCCTCTTATAGCGTTGCTAGTTGCAGGTGAAGATGAAGTTTGTTCCTTGTTGGGACATGGAGATTTTGTTCCTTATTGGAACATGTTTACTTGTTGGGGATATCACAATATATCTGCTATAATTAATGCATCTATATATTTGGTAAAGGGTGGAAGGCTCGGCCTTATGCACAGTGTTTTGTTCCACTCTTGCCACCCTAGTTTCCGTCATACCGGTGTTATGTTCCATGATTTCGCGTTCCTTACATGGTTGGGTGATTTATGGGACCCCCTTGACGATTCGCTTTGAATAAGACTCCTCCAAAGAAGGCCCAACATTGGTTTTACCATTTGCCACCTAAGCCTTTTCCCCGGGTTTTCGCGAGCCCGAGGGTCATCTTTATTTTAACCCCCGGACCGGTGCTCCTTGAGTGCTGCCCGATCCGAGCAGCCTGCGGTGCCACCACGGGGAAACTCAAGGCTTGGTTTTACTCGTAGCTTGACTTATCCGGATGTGCCCTGATAACGAGTTATGTGCAGCTCCTTTCGGGATTTGTCGGCACAATCGGGCGGCTTCTTTGGTCTTGTTTTATTCTTTGTCGAAATGTCTTGTAGTCCGGGATTCCGAGACTGATCGGGTCTTCCCGGTAGAAGGAATATCCTTCGTTGACCGTGAGAGCTTATAATGGGCAAAGTTGGGACACCCCTGCAGGGTATTATCTTTCGAAAGCCGTCCCCGCGGTTATGAGGCAGATGGGAATTTGTTAATGTCCGGTTGTAGAAAACCCGAAGTTGACCTTAACTAATACACATCAACCGCGTGTGTAACCGTGATGGTCTCTTCTCGGCGGAGTCCGGGAAGTGAACACGGTGTTGGAGTTATGTTTGACGTAAGTAGTTCAGGATCACTTCTTGATCGCTGCTAGCTTCACGACCGTGCTTTGCTTCTCTTCTCGTTCTCTTTTGTGAATGTAGCCACCATATATGCTAGTCGCTTGCTGCAGCTCCACCTGACAACTCTGTCCTTCCTATAAGCTTAAATAGTCTTGATCTCGCGGGTGTGAGATTGCTGAGTCCCCGTGACTCACAGATTCTACCAAAACAGTTGCGGTGCCGGCGATGTCGGTCGAGATGGCATAGCAGAGCTCAAGTGGGAGTTCGACGAGGAACCTGGTCGTTACTATGTGTCTTTTCACGATGATCAGTAGTGGAGCCCAGTTGGGTCGATCGGGGATCTGTGTAGCATTTGGGGTATCTTCTTTATTTTGGTTCCGTAGTCGGACCTTGAGTGTAATCTGAATGATGGATGTTTATTTATGTATTGTGTGAAGTGGCGACTGTAAGCCAACTATGTATCCCTTTCCCTTATGTATTACATGGGTTGTGTGAAGATTACCTCACTTGCGACATTGCTTTCAATGCGGTTATGCCTCTAAGTCGTGCTTCGACACGTGGGAGATATAGCCGCATCGAGGGCGTTACAAGTTGGTAATCAGAGCCATCCCGACTTAGGAGCCCACCTTGATTGTTTCTTTGGCGTTGTTGAGTCTAGAACGGAAAATGTTTTGAGTCTTAGGATTATATATATCGGAGTAGGATTCTTTTACTCCCGGTCCCTTCGTCGCTCTGGTGAGGTCTCCTGACGTAGAAGTTTTGACTCTCCTCTCCTCAAATTTCACTAAAAAATTTTTTGGATCACGCGGGTATCTTGGAATCGTTCCGATGGTTTTGTGACGAGAACATTGTTCTTGGTGCCTCCTGACATTTAGGGGTTGTGGCGGTGTCCGGGGAGTTGAGCTCCGAGGTGTTGTCGTCACAATTTTATCGTTGCAGTTACTGGAATACCTGAGTTTTGCCGACATCGAAAATCTCTTTTGTGCAGTTGTTGGTGAGATAACCCGATAACTTGATCTTGGGCGAGCTCGGGAGTATTGCCATGACTTCGTATAATGTATGCTTTTCAAGGTCGAGGTACACGATTTCGAAGGTTTCTTGGTTATGTGTTGACGGATGGATACAATTTGGATCTAGGTATTGTTAGTTATGGTGATATATTTTGTGTCCCCTGTATCCCCAACACCAGATTGCATAACCATAAAGTTTCGGGAGTTTATAGGTGGGATTCAAGTAGCTCCTAGCATATCTTCCCGCAGATATTTGGTTTGTGATTGGGTAATCCTTACCACTTATTTGTTCGATCTTACCTTGTTATTTTTTCATCAACCCTTTATCAAGTGGCTTCTCACCTTAATGGACGTGTGATGTTAACTTTGGAATTCATTCGTTCATCCTTGTTCGAATGTTTATTGTGAAGACTATATGTTGCAATTTCTATCCGAAGACATTGACGGTATGGACGACGATGCAGGAGAGGAACAGGAACCACCGCCCACAGGGCGCTGGACAGCCACTTCATCACACGATGTATATATGGTGGATACACCCAAAGAAAACAATGATGAGGAACGAAAGGATGCAGCAAAGGATAGTTCCCTCGAGAAGAAACCAAAGCGACGACATAGACGCTGCTCCAAATCCCGCCTCGGCAAAAACAACGACAACAACGCAGGAAAAAATAATACCCCGGTCGACCCCAAAGGAAACGACGACCACATGGATCCAGCGACAGAGTAGGATGAACCAGTGGACGGCGAACATAGTACAGAGCTGCTGTCCGATCACGGCGACGCCGAGGATAAAACTCATCAGCCTCCCTCCGGAGAGGAAAACAGTCGGACGACGATGCACACATCATCCCGGAAAAGCACTTGGAACAAGAGAACCTCCATAGAAGGGTTATTTCCACCACGTGGAGTCTGAAGAAGTAGAAGCAAAGGCTTAAGGCCGCGCAGAATACGCTCAACAGTAGATGGAACAAAGTGCTCGACACTGAAGAAAAGTATGGTTGCAGTCGCCACACAAAGAGCTATCCAAAGCGCAAGTTGTTGCCTGAATTCGATGATGAGGCCTTAGAACCTACACAACCAAAAAATAAAATGGCCGACCAGTCGGATCGACCACCTCGTGGCCGTGATAGGGCGGCTAACGAAGCCACACATAAGTCAGGACACGATTCACGCAAGGACTTGCATCAAAAAGCCGACGTGACCAGATCCATCTACGGATCTAGGAAGCACGCTCCAGCGCAGAATCAAAACCGAACACTACAACCGTCCCCCTATGCTTCACCGATGAGGTGCTGGATCATGAATTTCTAGAGGGATTCAAGCCCGTGAACATAGAGGCGTACGATGGAACGACAGACCACAGGGTCTGGATTGAGGACTTCATCCTCCATATCCATATGGCTCGCGGAGACGATCTCCACGCCATCAAATACTTGCCCCTCAAGCTGAAAGGACCAGCTCGTCACTGGCTGAAGAGCCTCCCCGAATACTCAATTGGAAATTGGGAGGAGCTTGAGGATGCTTTTAGGGCTAACATTGAAGGGACCTATGTCCGACCTCCGGATGCAGACGATTTAAGTCATATAATTCAACAGCCCGGAGAGTCAGCCCGAAAGCTTTGGAACAGATTTCTCACTAAGAAGAATCAAAACGTCGACTGCACGGACGCCGAAGCCTTAGCAGCTTTCAAACACAGCGTCCGAGACGAATGGCTCGCCAGACACCTCGGCCAAGAAAAACCGAGGACAATGGCAGCCCTAACAAGCCTTATGACCCGCTTTTGCGCGGGCGAAGATAGCTGGCTGGCCCGTAGTAGCACCAGTGACCCAGGCACATCCAAAGTCAGGGATGGCAATGGAAAACCACGACGTAGTAAAAGCAAGCGTCAAAATAATGAAGACAACCCAGACAACACGGCGGTAAACGCCGGATTTAGGGGCTCTTGACCTGGTCGACGGAAAAAGCCTTTTAAAGGCAACAGAGATGGACCGTCCAGCCTAAATGAAAGCAGAAGTGCTCCCTGGGTGATTTTGGTAATTAATGTCAACATATCTCTTGTTGGACTAACACTTTTACCTAGTATGTTTCAGACAAGTTCAACAAATTAAGTGGCATAGACTAAAGGATGTGGAACCCCTTCAAACTGCTAAGGATAAAAGGATTGGCTCAAGCTTTAAGTACAAGACTCTACATTTTATATTTTAGTGATCCAAGATCACATTGAGTCTATAGGAAAAGCCAATACTATCAAGAGGGGATGAGGTGTTTCTTAATGGCTTGCTTGCTCAAAGTGCTTAGTGATATGCTCCAAAGCCCTCAACTACTTTCTCACTTCCACTTATGTCCTAAACCAAAGGTCTAACTCGGCCCCACCGATTCTTTCTATCCGGCGCCACCGAGTTCAGATGTCATAGCCACTGCCACAAACCCTAGGCAAATCGGTCTCACCGATAGGGATCTCGGTCTCACCGAGATGGGATTGTAATCTCTCTGTTTCCCTTCGTAACGTTTCGTTCCTAGTGAGATGAGCGATCGGTCCCACCGAGATTGCAATGTAAACTCTTTGTTTCCTTTTGTAACGTTTTGGTCCCACCGAAATGAGCGAATCGGTCCCACCGAGTTTACCTGACCAACTCTCTGGTTAGCTTATTACCAAAATCGGTCCCACCGAGTTTGTGTAATCGGTCTCACCGAGATTACGTTATGCCCTAACCGTAACCTTATCGGTCCTACCGAGTTGCATGTCGGTCCCACCGAAAATCCTAACGGTCACTAGATTTGCTGAATCGGTCTGACCGAGTTTAAAAATTCGGTCCCACCGAGTTTGGCAAGTTGTGTGTAACGGTTAGATTTTGTGTGGAGGCTATATATACCCCTCCACCTCCTCTTCATTCGTGGAGAGAGCCATCAGAACGAACCTACACTTCCAATACACATTTTCTGAGAGAGAACCTCCTACACTTGTGTTGAGACCAAGATATTCCATTCCTACCATGTGAATCTTGATCTCTAGCCTTCCCCAAGTTGCTTTCCACTCAAATCTTCTTTCCACCAAATCCAAATCCTGTGAGAGAGAGTTGAGTGTTGGGGAGACTATCATTTGAAGCACAAGAGCAAGGAGTTCATCATCAACACACCATTTGTTACTTCTTGGAGAGTGGTGTCTCCTAGATTGGCTAGGTGTCACTTGGGAGCCTCAGACAAGATTGTGGAGTTGAACCAAGGAGTTTGTAAGGGCAAGGAGATCGCCTACTTCGTGAAGATCTACCGCTAGTGAGGCAAGTCCTTCGTGGGTGGCGGCCATGGTGGGATAGACAAGGTTGCTTCTTTGTGGACCCTTCGTGGGTGGAGCCCTCCGTGGACTCGCACAACCGTTACCCTTCGTGGGTTGAAGTCTCCATCAACGTGGATGTACGATAGCACCACCTATCGGAACCACGACAAAAACATCAGTGTCTCCAATTGCGTCTGAATCCTCCAAAACCCTTCCCTTTACATTCTTGCAAGTTGCATGCTTTACTTTCCGCTGCTCATATACTCTTTGCATGCTTGCTTGTTATGTATTGTGAATGTTAAACTTGTGCCTAAACTCCACTTAAATCTAAAGAAGTTAAAATACTGCAACTTTGGTACTTAGTGTCTAATCACTCCCCCTCTAGACACCTCTTCTCAAGATCCTACAAGGGGTATCAGAGCTTTGGTCTCCATTGCCTTGGTTTAATCACCATTGGAGGAAGATGGATGAGTCTACTTTGGGGAGTCTTAGACATAGAGTGCCTATTCTTGATGGAGAGTATTTTCATGAGTGAAAAAATGAGATGCTTGTAATTTTCAATTAATATCACTTGAACAAGTACATTGCTAGCCCTTGTGCACCTCATGTTGATCCTATGCATCCTACCCTTGATGAATCTATTGACATGATTAGGAACCTTAGAACTATTAATCTTATCACTAGAGGCTTGCCTAGAAACTTAATTAGAAACTTGCCTACTCTTGAGTGTGCCTACACTATATGGAAAGTCCTTGAGGAACGCTTTCCAAATTATTCCTTGAATTTTTTTGATGAGATTCTCCAAAAGTCTATTGCCTTGAGTAAGATAAATATTAGTGATCCTATGTATGGTGATCATCTATTTGAACTTACAGACCTTATGCGTGCCAAAGGAGATGTTGGAATTATTGGTGATATTATTTCCGAGCTATAAGAATTCATAAGCAAGATCATTGTCAAACTCACTCTAACGAATTACCCTCTCTAGGACTTGATCCACCACATGACGATGTTGAACATGGATACTATGATGAGGATGATGATAGTGACTTCGATCTTGATGATGCAATGAGACATTTCGGTCTTATGGCAAATCTTCGGGGATATGTGCCAGGAGGACAGGAATGGGTTCTTGACAGTGGATGTACCGATCACATGACCGGAGATAAAGACATGTTTCATGAGCTTGCTGAAAATGATAGTCCTCGAAAGTATGTCACTTTCGGTGACAACTCAAAGGGTAAGGTGGTTGGCCTCGGTAAGGTGGCCATCTCACATGATAGCTCCATTCAGAATGTCATGCTCGTTGAATCTCTTGGCTACAACTTACTTTCAGTATCTAGACTTGCTGATTTCGGTTTCAATGTCCTATTTACTGAAGTAGATTGCCAAGTGTTTCGTCCAGACAATCATAAAATGGTCTTTACCGGCATACGTAGAGGTGATCTTTACATTGTTGATTTCTCTAAAAAGGCACAACCTAAAACTTGCTTCATTGCTAAATCTTCAAAAGGTTGGTTATGGCATAGACACTAGGTCACATTGGCATGAGAAACCTTGACAAGCTTATTAAAGGAAATCATATCCTTGGAGTTAACGATGTCATATTTGATAAGGATAGACTTTGCAGCGCTTGTCAGGCAGGTAAACAGGTTGGAGGAAGGCATCCCGTGAAGAACATCATGACCACAAGAAGACCACTCGAGCTACTTCATATGGATCTCTTTGGTCCCAACGCTACAAAAGCCTCGGTGGAAATTCTTTTGGTCTAGTTATAGTTGATGATTTTTCAAGATTTACGTGGTGTTCTTTCTCGATGATAAATCGCAGGTCCAAAAGATCTTCAAAAACTTCGCTAGGAAGGCCCAAAATCAGTTTGAAGTGAAGATCAAGAAGGTTCGCAGAGCGACAACGGAACGGAGTTCAAGAACGCAAATGTGGACACCTTTCTTGACGAAGAAGGGATTTCACACGAGTTCTCGACTACGTACACACCTCAACAAAATGGAGTTGTTGAGAGGAAGAAAGCAGACGCTCATCAAAATGGCGAGAACGATGCTTGATGAGTAGAAGACCAAGCACTTTTGGATGAAGCGGTTGAGACAGCTTGTCATGCAACAAATCGTTTGTATCTTCACAAGCTACTCGGCAAGAAGACGGCATCTGAGCTCCTCACCGGTAACAAACCCCAAGTTGGATACTTTCGAGTATTCGGCTCAAAGTGCTACATTCTTGATAAGCATCGCTGCTCAAAATTTGCTCCTAAGTCTCATGAAGGTTTCCTACTAGGTTATGGCTCAAACTCTCACACTTACCGTGTCTACAACAATTTCACCGAAAGGTTGAAGAGACGGTAGATGTGAAGTTTGATGAATCTAACGGCTCGCAAGTAGAGCAATTGCCAATTGATGTAGGAGACAAAGACCCTTCGGAGGCAATCCAAGACTTGTCTATTGTCAAGGTCCGTCCAACGGAGGTGAAGGAGAGTACCTCGTCCGTCCAAGTGGAAGCTTCTACTTCACGACAAGGTGAACCAAGAGTTGATACGGAAGCATCCACAAGTGGAACACACCAAGATGAAGAAAACGAGGAGGAACATCACGAACGTCAACAACCTCCTTCTCCACCACGACAAGAGAACGACAACGCTAACAATGAAGAAGGCCAAGAAGAAGAACAAGATGAAGAAGATGTTCAACCAAAACCCAAGCAAAAGCTTTCACGAGTTCAAGCAAGAATTGCTAAAGACCATCCCATGGAGCAAATCTACAATGATATTCAAACCGGGAGAATCACTCGCTCTAAAACTCGTTTAGCTAACTTTTGTGAAAACTATTCTTTCATCTCTAGCATTGAACCTATGAAGGTCGAAGAAGCATTGGAAGATCCGGATTGGATAAATGCTATGCATGAAGAGCTACACAACTTTGAGAGAAACCAAGTTTGGACATTGGTTGAGAAGCCCGACAACAACCGCAACATCATCGGTACAAAATGGGTGTTTCGCAACAAGCAAGTTGAACATGGACAAGTAGTTCGCAACAAAGCACGTCTCGTCGCCCAAGGCTACACACAAGTCAAAGGTATGGACTATGGTGAGACTTATGCTCCCGTTGCTAGACTTGAGTCCATTCGCATCTTACTTGCCTATGCTAATCACCAGGATATCACCTTGTACCAAATGGACATTTAAAGTGCTTTTCTAAATGGTGAAATAGAGGAGGAAGTTTATGTTAAACAAACTCCCGGATTTGTCAATCCTAAGAAACCAAATCATGTTTACAAACTTCACAAAGCCCTTTATGGTCTTAAACAAGCTCCTAGAGCTTGGTATAAATCTTGACCAAGTTCCTTATTGAAAAAGGCTTTGAAATTGGGAAAATTGATTCCACACTTTTTACTAAAAGGGTTAATGGAGAACTATTCAGTATGCCAAATTAATGTTGATGATATTATATTTGGTTCAACTAACCCTCATTTTAGTGAAAAGTTTGGAAAGCTAATGTGGGAGAAGTTTGAGATGTCAATGATGAGTGAACTCAAATTCTTTCTTGGGTTGCAAATCAAGCAAACTAAGGAAGGTACATTTGTTTCTCAAACAAAGTACACTAAGGACTTATTCAACAAGTTAAATATGCAAGAGTGCAAAGGTATGTCTACACCCATGCCTACTAGTGGACATCTTGATTTGACCAAAGATGGTAAACCAGTTGACCAAAAGGTTAATCGCTCTATGATTGGTTCACTGTTATACCTATGTGCTTCACGTCCCGATATTATGCTAAGTGTGTGCATGTGTGCAAGATATCAAGCTTCTCCAAAAGAATGTCATCTTAAGGCCGTAAAAAGGATAGTGAGATACTTAATTCATACACCAAATTTTGGCATTGGGTATCCTAAGAGGGCCTCTTTCGATCTTGTTGGCTACTCCGACTCGGACTATGCCGGAGACAAGGTTGATAGAAAGTCAACTTCGGGTACTTGTCAATTTATTGGTAGATCTCTTGTGTCTTGGTCCTCCAAGAAACAAAACTCGGTATCCTTATTCATCAACAAGCGGAGTACATTACATTGGTTCATGTTGTGCTCAATTACTTTGGATGACCCAAACTCTTAAAGATTATGGGATATATGTGAAACATGTTCCATTGCTTTGTGACAATGAAAGTGCTATCAAAATTGGTCATAATCCCGTACAACATTCTCGAACTAAGCATATTGAAGTTCGTCATCATTTCATTCGAGATCATGTTGCTAAGGGTGACATTAATCTTAAGCATGTTCGCACCGAAAAGCAATTAGCAGATATATTCACTAAACCCCTTGATGAGAAAGTGTTTTGCAGGTTGAGAGGAGAATTGAACATCATTGATGCTTCAAACTTGGAGTAGAAACTCCATTGGATACATGCAAGACATGAGCTTATGACTAATCCATGATATCTCTCTTATGATGGAAATATTATATCCTGGATATATTTGCATCTTGCATGTTATCTAACCCATGTAGGTACTTGGTTGAGACAATTTCCATGAGATTGTAATCTACTCACATCTTGAGCAATCTCTACATCACCAAGTCTCTACACTATGGTGGTTGAAGACAAGGAAGCACAGAATCATTCAAACATATCCTTTGACAAACTCTATGTTGAGCTTCATGATTATCATTTTGGATACACAAGTGCTCCTCCTTGCAAGAACTAACCCATGTAGGTAGATGGACTCAAATTCCAAGTGGTGCTCCCAACTCTTGATGAGCTACATCAACCTTGAGCAACCCACACAAGTCCAACTACATGGTCAACACCACCAACCAAGGTATGTTATTCCATCTTAGAGAAGCTTTACTCCGAGTCATGAGCTAAAGCAACTCGACAAGATGTGAATACATTAAGATGCTTAAACGAAAAATGGTAACCCCATTTTGAGCTTAAATGATGAGTATGACCTATGATCAAGTGATCTCACTTGACTCCTAAGTCAATATACTCTAACATAGGTGACTATGTCGCCGACCATCTCTAGATGAAGTTCTCTCGTGTTCTTTTCTGAGTTTTTGCATATGTCTCATGCATATTTGTTTCCCCTTTAAAAAAACTTCATCTAGATTTCTTTCTTTTCTTTTCTGTTGCTGTGCATTTCCTGCATCCAATTCATTACATATCATTCAGTTAATTCCTTGCAAATCTTTGTGAGATCTTACTAGTCTAGTGAGCTGAGGTGACAAGTGTTTTCTCTGCGATGAACTCGGTTTCACCGATTTGTTGTTTTCGATCCAACCGAATCCTTTGTGGTACTCAGTACTCACTCTCTACATGTCATCCTAGTCTTGATATTCTTGTGGTTTCTTCTGTTTGCTCTGGCTAGTAGATGTACGTGTGTTATCTAACCTTGTTTGTGCGGGTTCATTCCACCCTAAGCCAACTCAAGACTACAAGGTAAGTATATGCATCACACTCATGTGTATGAGGAATTCTTGCTAATGTACATACTGTTTGCAAGAAGGACTCATGAGCATGAAGGTATTTTCTTTAATATTCTTTGCTCTGATGCATATGGCCAAGATACATGTAACACATTGCCTACTCTATCATGGTTATGATCTCACATGTTTCTATATTTCATATTCACATGATTGCATACATATAGGGGGAGCCTATGCTTGTTACATGTCTTTCCAAGCTTTACTTGCTATTCTTTTTATCTTTATCTAAAGCTTTGATGTATGTTGCCATCAATTACCAAAAGGGGAGATTGAAAGCACAAGTGCTCCCTAGGTGGTTTTGGTAATTAATGTCAACATATCTCTTGTTGGACTAACACTTGTATCTAGTATATTTCAGATAAGTTCAACAATGGAGTGGCATGGTGAGGGAGTCATGGATTAGGGGTGTCGGATGGCCGTACTATGACCTTTGGCGGACTCCTAGACTATGAAGATACAAGATTGAAGACTTCGCCCGTGTCCGGATGGGACTTTCCTTGGCGTGGAAGGCAAGCTTGGCGATACAGATATGTAGATCTCCTCCCATTGTAACCGACTCTGTAACCCTAGCCCTCTCCGGTGTCTATATAAACCGGAGGGTTTTAGTCCGTGGGGCGAACAACAATCATACCATAGGCTAGCTTCTAGGGTTTAGCCTCTCTGATTTCGTGGTAGATCTACTCTTGTACTACCCATATCATCAATATTAATCAAGAAGGAGTAGGGTTTTACCTCCATCGAGAGGGCCCGAACCTGGGTAAAAACATCGTGTCCCTTGTCTCTTGTTACCATCCGCCTAGAGGCACAGTTCGGGATCCCCTACCCGAGATCCGCCGGTTTTGACACCGACATTGGTGCTTTCATTGAAAGTTCCTTTGTGTCGTCATCTTTTAGGCCCGATTGCTCCTTCGATTGTCAAAAATGATGCGGTCCAGGGCGATACTTTTCTCCCCGGACAGATCTTCATATTCGGCGGCTTTGCCTGCTTGAGGCAATTAAGCAGCCATCTGGAGCAGATCGAAAGCTACGCCCTAGCAATCAGGTCAGATTTTGAAGTTTGAACTACACGACCGACGTCCGCGGAGACTTGATCTTCGACGGGTTCGAGCCACAGCCAAGCGCGCCGCACTGTCACGATGGGCATGATCTAGCTCTACCGTCGAACAGTGCCCTGGAGGCCGCACTAGTGTCCGCTCTGACCCCTAGCTCGGAGCCGACTGCGCCAATCGAGGACGGGTGGCTGGACACCGCCTCGGGCGTTGCAATCTCTACGGTGATCGAGCCAAACACCATACCTGTCCTTTACAAAGCTCGTGACTCCAAAGTGCCGGACTCCTCTCCGGACTCCGAACCTTCCGTGCCCCTGCCAATCGAATGCGATTGGGCGCCGATCATGGAGTTCACCGCCGCGGACATCTTTCAGCACTCGCCTTTCGGCGACATTCTGAATTCACTAAAATCCCTCTCTTTATCAGAAAGCTCGGCGGACTATGGTCAGCAAGGTTGGGATGCAGACGACGAAGAAATTCAAAGCCTGCCCACCACCCACTTCATAGCCACTGTCGATGATTTAACAGACATGCTCGACTTCGACTCCGAAGAAATCGACGGTAGGGACGCCGATGCAGGAGACGACCAAGAACCAGCGCCTACAGGGCACTGGAAGGCCACCTCGTCGTATGCCATATACATGGTGGACACCCCAAAAGAAGGGAACGGCGATGGAACAACGGAGGATGACCCCTCCAAGAAACAACCTAAGCGCCGGCGTCGTGGCGCCGCTCTAAATCCCGCCACAACAAAAGCGGCGATTCCGCACGGGAGATAATAACACCCGGACGGTCAAGGCAATCCCCTCCAGCAGGATTCAACACAGGACGATGGAGAAACCAGCCCTCATGAGAGAGCGGCAGACAGAGAGGTAGAGGACGATAATTACATGCCTCCCTCCGAAGATGAGGCAAGCCTCGACGACGACGAATTTGTCGTGCTTGAGGATCCCGTCGAACAAGAGCGTTTCAAACAAGGCTTATGGCCATGGAGAGCATCCTCAAGAAAAAACAGCAACATCTCAGAGCTGACCAATACTTGCTAGCCGACAGATGGACTGAAGTCCTTGCAGCCGAAGAGTACGAACTTGAACGCCCCTCCAAGAGCTACCCAAAACGCAGGCTGCTACCCCGATTAGAGGAGGAAGCACCTAGACCTACATCACTAGCGCATGATGCGGACGACCGGCCACCCCATGGCCGCGATAGAGAGGCCTCTTGGCCCTCCGCTCAAGCCGCACCCCGGCGTCGCTCAAAAAATACCAAGGCACGGGGAAATGCGCCAGACCTGTGAGATATATTGGAGGACAAGGCAAGGCAAACAAGGTCGATCTACGGATTGCGTGTGAGCCCCACGACACGTGACAATAACCGTCACGCCGGTTATGGCAAATCGGGCTGGGCCGAACACAGTAGACAAAGCTCATTTGAGCTACGTCGTGATATAGCCCAATACAGAGGCGCCGCACACCCACTATGCTTCACAGATGAAGTAATGGATCATCAAATCCCCGAGGGTTTCAAACTGGTAAATATCGAATCATACGATGGCACAACAGATCCGGCGGTATGGATCGAGGATTATCTCCTTCATATCCATATGGCCCGCGGCGATGATCTACACGCCATCAAATACCTCCCACTCAAGTTTAAAGGACCAGCTTGGCATTGGCTTAACAGCTTGCCAGCAGAATCAATTGGTTGTTGGGAGGACCTGGAAGCCGCATTCCTCGACAACTTCCTGTGGCACCTATGTGCGACCACCGTACGCCGATGACCTAAGCCACATAATTCAGCAGCCAGAGGAATCGCCGGACAATTACGACACGGTTCCTAACCAAGAAAAATCAAATAGTTGACTGTCCGGACGCAGAGGCCCTTGCAGCCTTCAAGCATAACATCCGTGACGAGTGGCTTGCCCGCACCTAGGACAGGAAAAGCGAAATCCATGGCAGCCCTCACAACACTCATGACCCGCTTTGCGCGGAGAAGACAATCGCTAGCTCGTAGTAATAACATGACCAAGAGCCACAGTAATTCGGATACCAAGGACAGCATTGCCAGGTCGCCTCGCAACAAGCAAAAGCGCCGCATTAACGGCGACAATGCTGAGGATACGACAGTTAATGCCAGATTTAGAGGATCTAAACCCGGTCAGCGGAAAAAGCCATTCAAAAGAAATACTCCGGGACCGTCCAATTTGGACCGAATACTCGATCGCTCGTGCCAGATAGACGCCACCCCCGAAAAACCAGCCAACCACACCAACATGGATTGTTGGGTTTTCAAGCAGGGAGGCAAGTTAAACGCTGAAAACAATGACAAGGGGCTGCATAGCGATGACGAGGAGGAGCCCCGGCCGCCGAACAATATGGGATAGAAGGGCTTCCCCCGACAAGTGCGGACGGTGAACATGATATACGCAACCCACATACCCAAAAGGGAGCGGAAGCGTGCACTCAGGGACGTATATGCGTTGGAGCCAGTCGCCCCAAAGTTCAACCCATGGTCCTCCTGCCCGATCACTTTTGATCAAAGGGACCACCCCACTAGCATCCGCCATGGCGGATTCACCGCATTGGTTCTAGACCCAATCATTGACGGATATCACCTCACTCGAGTCCTTATGAACGGCGGCAGTAGCCTGAACCTGCTTTATCAGGATACAGTGCGAAAAATGGGCATAGATCCCTCAAGGATTAAACCCACAAAGACGACCTTTAAAGGCATCATACCAGGTGTAGAGGCCAATTGTACATGCTCAGTTACACTTGAGGTGGTCTTTGGATCCCCGGATAATTTCCGAAGCGAGGAGTTAATCTTCGACATAGTCCCGTTCCGCAGTGGCTATCACGCACTGCTCGGACGAACCGCATTTGCAAAGTTCAATGCAGTGCCGCACTACACATACCTCAAGCTCAAGATGCCAGGCCCTCGAGGAGTCATTACGGTCAATGGAAACACCGAACGCTCTCTCCGAACGGAGGAGCATACGGCGGCCCTCGCGGCGGAAGTACAAAGCAGCCTCTCAAGGCAATTCTCTAGTCCGGCCATTAAACGTCCAGAAACCGTCAAGCGCGCCCAAAGTAACCTACAACAAGACCGCCTGGCATGTTCCGAGCACGCGTAGCAATGCGGCCCCAACCCCAGCCCTCGCGAAATTGCGAAACCAGTACTACGCGTACATAACTACGCTCTGGAAATACCATGGGCATAGGGGGAGGGGCACGACCACGGCATGCCCAAAATGCGGCTCAACCGCATTTTTTTCTTCTTACTTTCAGGACTCCACTTTCCGGAAGGCCTGTCCGGCATGATAATCGCCCGAACACACGATGCAACAACCAGGAGGCGTAAAGCTACGCCGAGTGTCCGGTGGTCTCTATAACGAGCGGTATACTTGTTTCACATATCATCTCGCAGCTCGCCTCGAGGGGGACATGTCAAATAGTCCCATCTCTTGCTTATCGCACTATTTGTATCGCTCGCTTTTACCGCAGACTTTTCGAATAAACAATACATAGCTCTTGTCTATTATTGCATTCCTTTTTTTTAAATATGTTCAGTTATGACATTATGCAACCGTACACTTTGGTACGGCCAATACACCAGGGGCTTACGTACCCCAGAATATGGTGTGAGAAGTCCGAACACTCTCATGAGTGCGGCACCCCGAACTTATAGCCTTATATGCATCGGCTCCGAATCATGTCTTGGGTCAATAGATGGGTTTTCCCGGCTCCCATGTTTTGGTACCTTACGTTCGTTATATCGGCTAAGGTAGCATTGGGAGAACCACTGTGATTATGCCCCGGTTGAGCTGGGCTAAGTACCTCAGTGGAGAAAGCTAAAACTGACCGTCATGATAGGGCGAGAGCTGGTCGATGTTCGCTGTTCGAGAGGTTTTTGAGTCCCTAAAGACTTGTGCCGCTTAGAGCGAGGAGTCGGCTTTGTCCGGCCTAGGCGTGGATAGCGCCCCAAACTCGGTCTTCCGAATACTAGGGGCTTCGCCGAAATTTAAAATTATAGAATTCTATGGCTAAGTGAGAGTGGTCAAGCATTATAGTCCGATTGCCTTGTTCGTTGTGTTGAGCGCCTCCCTCGAAGGACCCAATAATGGGAAAAAGAGCGCTCAAGTTTATCCGAACACCCCAAAGCACTTTCATGGCATGGGGGCGAAGCCGACGACTCGCCATCTCTCAATTTTAATAAACGGCCGCCTGAAGGTAATATTTTAAATTCAAAAGCGTTGCTTAGCGCATATGAACAAGTTTTCAGTGACAGGATCACAAATGCGAAGTTTACTCAAAAATTACATCTTTGGAGCATTCATCCGCTATAAGGCGGGCACCCTTCAGACGCCTCGTAATACATCTCGGGCTTGCGATGCTCCTTGCTCGGCGGTGGTCCGTCTGTCACAAGCTTCTCGGCGTCCATCTTGCCCAGTGCACTTTAGCACGGGCGAGGGCCCTATGGGCACCTTCGATGCATCTGAGCGCTTGATGACTTCAAGCCATGGACAGGCATCCACCAGCTGCCCCAACAGCCCGAAATAGCTCCCAGGCATATCTTCCACAGGCCACAGCCGGACTACAGAACCTTCATGGCCTATTCGGACACCTTATGGAGCTCGACCAGCTGCTTCAGCTGGTCGCTTAAGGGCACCGGGTGGCCGGCCTCAGCATACTGAGACCAGAACACCTTCTCCGTCGAGTTGCCCTCTTCGGCTCGGTAGAATGCGGCAGCGTCGGACACACTCTGAGGAAGATCTGCGAATGCTCCTGGAGAGCTCCGGACTCGGGTAAGTAACAAGTAATTCACTTTCACATGCTTGCTTTGCATAAAGAATGCCTTACCCGCCGCTATCTTCTTCATCGCCTCAATTTCCTGGAGGGCTTTTTGGGCTTCGGCCTTGGCAGATTTGGCGGTCTCAAGCGCCGAGGCGAGCTCGGACTCTCGAGTCTTTGAGTCAAGCTCCAAACTCTCGTGTTTTTTCACAAGAGCCTGGAGCTCTGGTTACACCTCCGCCACCCACGCCTCCTGCTTTTCTTGCTGGGTACGCTCCACGGCCGCATTTTCTTCGGCCTTGGACAGTGCTTCCTTCAGGGTTGCCACCTTGGTTGTGGCCCCTATAATACTCACGTTGGTCCTGTCATTTTTTGCAACCACACCTTTTTTATGTACTTACATAAGGTATTACTTACCTTCCTTGTCCTCGAGCTGCTTCTTGGCAAGGCCGAGCTCATTCTCGGACCGCTCGAGGCTCTGCTTCAATGCATCAACCTCTGCAGTCAGTGCGGCAGAGGTCCGCAGCGCAGCATGCATTCCCATATTGACATACTTATGTTAGACTCCTACGTCTAACTTTTTTATCCTCAGTTCGGCTTTTCTTTCCGAACACCAAACTGAGCATCAAGGGCTCTTGTCTGCGGTAATATTTTTACATATCTTAAATACATACATCAAAGCCTTGTTAGAAGGCTGGCACATACTTCAGTCGAGACCGCTCTTGGCGGACTGAACCTTCTGGATCACCACACTCATAATAGTGCGGTGCTCCTCGTCGATGGAGGCGCCGTTAAGCACCTCCAGTAGATTATCCGGTGCCTCAGGTTGGACGGAGGTCACCGGCGTCATAGGCTTGCCCTTCTTACTAGGGGGCCGCCTGCCGGATTCCGGAACCGTTAAAGATTCCGGTGCGGTGTCCGGCCTAGGGCCGGACTTGGAGCACTTGGGGGTTTTATCCCCTTTGCGCCTGGAGTCCGGGAGGTCGTCTTGCGGCGCCTCCAGGACCACCCCATCCTGGCTTGGACCCTTTTGGGACTCCAGCTCGGCATCGTCCGTAGGACGAGGGGAGGTAGCAGTCGGAAGTGAAAGGATATTCACATCCGATGAATCCAGGGATCCGCTCGACGAAGCATCGAGCTGGCCCATGGGCGGACTGCGTAATTATATTCGGCGTCAGAAGATACTATGCAACAAAGGAACGCCATGAGTTATTCTGGTATCCGGATACTTACGATTTTGCTAGGGGCTTAGCCCTGGATGGCCACTCCTCTTCGCCGTCGTCGGCGTTGGTGGAGTAGTCCGAAGGAAGGGTCCTCCCCTTCTTGGACCCTCCGGCCCCCCCGGTTGGGGCGGCCTTCCTTTTCATTCCTCCCCCTGCTGGACGGGGAGAGGCCTTTTCTTCCTCCTCCTCGTCTTTAGAGGAGGAGTGCGCCTCTGAGTCATCGGACGACGAATCCGATACCATCGGGCGCCGGGAACTCTTTTGAGTTCTCGTGGCCTTCTTCTTGGCCTTCTTCTCCGGCACCACGTAAGGTGCCGGAACCAGCAGCCCCGTCAAGCGGTCGTCCGCTGGATCTTCGGGCAAAGGAGCCGGACAGTCGATATGTCCGGTCTTCTTGCCATTCTGTCAAAGGAACGGGAGCTTAGATCCCACATATAATCAAACTATGAAAAACAAGTATCCTGTAAAGGGTAAAATAAGCTTACTACGCTGGCTTGGCGCTTGGCGAAATCCATGGGTCCTCGGTGATGGGAGGGAACCTCGGCACCCTTGAATAGCACCTTCCGGGCATCCTCGTGTGTTGTGTCAAAGAGCACAGTCGAGTTTGGTGCTGGGCCGGGTTGAACTCCCATAAGTTAAAAGCCCGTCGTTGACACGGGAGGATCCGGCGGATGAGCATGACCTGGACTACGTTGACGAGTTTAACCTTTTTGTCTACCAGGTCTTGGACGCAGGATTGGAGTCTGGTCCGCTTTTCCGAATTACCCCACGACAGGCCCTTCTCTTTCCAGGAGGTGAGCCATGTGGGGATGCCAGATCAGAATTTGGGGGCCGCTGCCCATTCAGGGTCACGCGGCTCGGCGATGTAGAACCACCCCGATTGCCACCCATTTATGGTCTCCACGAAGGAGCCCTCGAGCCATGTAACTTTGGGCATCTTTCCCACCATGGCGCCTCCGCACTTCGCTTGCTGGCCGCCCTCTACCTTCGGCTTGACATTGAAGGTCTTCAGCGATAAGCCTAAGTGGGTCTTGATGCGGAGGAAGGCCTCGCATACGCGAAGATAAACGCCGAGATGTAGAGGGCCGAAGTTCGGGGCCGATCTTGGAAATCCAGGCCGTAGTAGACCATGAGCCCCTGAACAAACGAGTGAAGTGGGAAACCTAGTCCGCAGAGGAAATGGGTGAGGAACACCACCCTCTCATGGGGCCTGGGGGTGGGGATGAGCTGCCCCTTGTCTAGGAGCCGGTGCACGATGTCGTTAGACAAGTATCCGGCCTCCCTCAGCTTCTTGATGTGTCCCTCCGTGACGGAGGAGACCATCCACTTGCCTCCCGCTCCGGACATTGCTGGAAAGGGTTGAGGTGTGATGTGCGGACTTGGGCGCTGGAGCTCGAGTGTGCGAAAATGGATAAGCGAAGGAGGAAGAAGGCGTAGATGGAAAAGGTGGATCCATATCCCCTTATATGGGCGGACGAAACTATGTGCCCCCACCAGCCTGGTAAAACTCGCTTATCTCCCAAGCGCCGTAAATTAATGGCACGGTTGGGTTACCCACACCCGTATTGATGAGAATCCCGGAATAGGGGACACGATCTCTGCTTCAACAAGACGTGCCAAGGAAACCGCCTCGCTAAGTCGCGAGGTGGGACAGTAAAACGATTGAATAAAGGCTTGGCCGTGATATCACGCTGCGAAATACGTCGTGATTGGATTTGTGTAAATATTATTCTCTCACGGTGGTATGTGGAAATTATTTTGCGAGCGGACACTATCCTTGTGTTCAAAATCTTCTATGAAGTATTAGGAGGAGGAACCCGCCTTGCAATGCCGAAGACAATCTGCGTGCGGACTAAATGCGTCATTGAAGCCTGGTTCAGGAGACTCTTGAGGAGTCATGGATTAGGGGGTGTCCGTATGGCGGACTATGACCTTTGGCGGACTCTGGACTATGAAGATACAAGATTGAAGACTTCGTCCCGTGTCCGGATGGGACTTTCCTTGGCGTGGAAGGCAAGCTTGGCGTCTGGATATGTAGATCTCCTCCCATTGTAACCGACTCTGTGTAACCCTAGCCCTCTCCGATATCTATATAAACCGGAGGGTTTTAGTCCGTAGGACGAACAACAATCATACCATAGGCCCGCTTCTAGGGTTTAGCCTCTCTGATCTCGTGGTAGATCTACTCTTGTACTACCCATATCATCAATATTAATCAAGCAGGAGTAGGGTTTTACCTCCATCGAGAGGGCCTGAACCTGGGTAAAAACATCGTGTCCCTTGTCTCCTGTTACCATCCGCCTAGACGCACAGTTCAGGACCCCCTACCCGATATCCGCCGGTTTTGACACCGACACATAGACTAAAGGATGTGGGAACTCCTTCAAGATGCTAAGGACAAAGGATTGGCTGAAGCTTCAAGCTCAAGACTCTTCATTTTACGTTTTAGTGATCCAAGATCACATTGAGTCTATAGGAAAAGCCAATACTATCAAGGAGGGATGAGGTGTTGCTTAATGAGCCTCTTGCTTCATGTGCTTAGTGATATGCTCCAAAACCCTCAACTACTTTCCCACTTCCACACATATGACCTAAACCTAAAGTCAAACTCGGCCCCACCCATTCTTTCTATCCGCGCCACCGAGTTCGGTTGTCATAGCCACTGCCACAAACCCTAGGCAAATCGGTTTCACCGATAGGGATCTCGGTCTCACCGAGATGGGATTGTAATCTCTGTGTATGTCCATTACCAAAATCGGTCTCACCGAGTTTGTGCAATCAGTACTACCGAGATTACAATGCAAACTCTCTAGTTAACTTATTACAAAATCGGTCTCACCGAGTTTGAGTAATCAGTTCCACCGAGTTTGTCGACCAACTCTCCGGTTAGCTAATTACCAAAATCGGTCTCACCGAAGTTTGTGTAATCGGTCTCGCCGAGATTACGTTATGCTCTAACCCTAACCATATTGGTCCTACCGAGTTGCATGTCGGTCCACGAAAACCCTAACGGTCACTAGGTTTACTAAATCGGTCCGACCGAGTTTGTTGATTCGGTCCCACCGAGTTTGGTAAATTGTGTGTAGCAGTTAGATTTTGTGTGGAGGCTATATATACCCCTCCACCTCCTCTTCATTCATGGAGAGAGCCATCAGAATAAGCCTACACTTCCAGCATCCTATTTCTGAGAGAGAACTACCTACTCATATGTTGAGGCCAAGATATTCCATTCCTACCATATGAATCTTGATCTCTAGCCTTCCCCAAGTTGCTTTCCACTCAAATATTCTTTCCACCAGATACAAATCCTATGAGAGAGAGTTGAGTGTTGGGGAGACTATCATTTGAAGCACAAGAGCAAGGAGTTCATCATCAACACACCATTTGTTACTTCTTGGAGAGTGGTGTCTCCTAGATTGGCTAGGTGTCACTTGGGAGCCTCCGACAAGATTGTGGAGTTGAACCAAGGAGTTTGTAAGGGCAAGGAGATCGCCTACTTTGTGAAGATTTACCGCTAGTGAGGCAAGTCCTTCGTGGGCGGCGGCCATGGTGGGATAGACAAGGTTGCTTCTTTGTGGACCCTTCGTGGGTGGAGCCCTCCATGGACTCAGCATAGCCGTTACCCTTCGTGGGTTGAAGTCTCCATCAACGTGGATGTACGATAGCACAACCTATCGGAACCACGACAAAAACATCCGTGTCTCCAATTGCGTTTGAATCCTCCAAAACCCTTCCCTTTACATTCTTGCAAGTTGCATGCTTTACTTTCCGCTGCTCATATACTCTTTGCATGCTTGCTTGTTATGTATTGTGAATGTTAAACTTGTGCCTAAACTCCACTTAAACCTAAAGGAGTTAAAAAACTGCAACTTTGGTACTTAGTGTCTAATCACCCCCCCTCTAGACACCTCTTCTCAAGATCCTACAGCGGCTTTAGCAGCCGAACACTAAATGGCCTCTCCAACCAGAATAAATGGTCGGTTGTCAAGACCGCGGACACGGCTAGACGAGTCCTGCGCACCACTAGCCGTAACAGCTTAGATAAACCTGAGATTGGTTTGATGGATATACTCCCATAGGCGGTACCAGGGTTCCCGCATGTAAAAGGACTACAGTTCAGCTTTAACTCATTTAAGATTGAATTTTAATGAGAATGATCAGTTTTTCGCACGAAGACTTTCATCTAAGCTCTTCTCTTTTACAGATGACAATCGTGCTACACCCTTCAAGGATACGGCACAACGGAGACACAGGCGCAGACGTGCAGCAGGGCCTCGCTCAAAGGTTTCTTTTTAGATTAAGACCCTGTGTAACCCTTTCTTACTGTCTCTTGTTGCTTGACACCCCCCGGATACCTAACACAACCGTGAGGGATCTTTGGCGTTGTTGGCATTTCGCCACGTCGAGACTAATGCACGTGCACTCGAAATTTAGGGTCCTTTATCAAGGGCGTTACTCAACCCGGTACATGTTGTAAAGACCGAGCACCTTAGGGATTGTTCGGCGTCGCGAGTTTGGCCTTATATGCACCAACTCCGAATCATGTCTTTGGTCAAATGTTGGGTTGGCCCGGCTCCCGTGTTTTGCTACCTTACGTTCCGCTCTATCGGCTAAGGTGGCACTGGGAGAACTACTGCGATTGTGCCCTGGTTCATCCGGATGAGCACCTCAGTAGAGAAAGCCGAAAACTGACTGTCATGATAAAGCACGAGACTGGTCAACCACTCGATGACTTACCGGAATCTTCGGGATTCCTCCGCATTAACGAAGGGCCGGTTTTCCTGGTCATGTACGTACGCGCCCCGTACTCGGATGAGCGTGGAAGTACCAGGGGCTATATAGTAGCCCCACTATCAAACTCCTATGGTTAAGTGAAAGTGTTAAAGCAATATAGTCCGATTGCCTCGTTCGCGATGCTACCACCTCCTTAATGCACCAAGACGTTGGATCAAGTGTGAACACGCGCCTTTGCGAACACCCCCGCATTATATGTGTGGGGGCTAAAGCTGACGACTGCAAACTTCCAGGTTATATATATATACATAAACGACCGCATAGGAGGCATAATAATACTTTCAGGAAAAAGTATAAACACAACCTTTATAATTCAAATAGCATTGTTTTTACAATCGGGATACATGTCACTCGAACATGACACTCTTTTGAGCACTGAGCCTCTATTAAACGAGCACCTTCTAGGACTTCTTCAAAATAGTGCTCGGCAGAAACCTGGCCTACGGCCGGATTCTGGGTTGCAATAGTGGTGGCCTCCATCCCTGCACAGTATGTCTTGACACGGGCAAGAGCCATCTGCGCACCCTCTATGCACGCCGACCTCTTGACAGCGTCGATATGCGGCACAACACCAAGGAATCGTTGCACTAGACCAAAATAACTATTCGGCCTTGGTCCTTCCGGCCAAACACGATCCACGACAGACCTCATGGCAAGTCCGAACAACCTATGGAGCTCGGCCCACTCGGCCATTTGCTCATTTAACAGCAGCGGACGCGCTGGAGCATTGAACTGCGACCAGAACAACTTTTCCACTTCATGATCTTTTTGATCTTCGAAAGACTTGGTCGCATCAGCAGCACTCACTGCCAAATCCAAGTACGCATCCACAGAAATCCATAATTGATCCATAAGGGCATACTTAGGATCTCCGAACTTCGTCCGCAACAAAAAGGGCTTCCCAGCCGTGATATCTCCGGCTTGACATAGCTCCTCCTTCACTGCTCTGATTTTAGAGCGGGTTTCCTTGGCTTCTACCATGGCTTTCTCCAGGTCCGTCGTCTTTTTTTGACTTTCCCTTTCAAGAGGCTCATTACGGTCGGCGGCGTCTTTCAACTCAACAGCATCTTGGCCATTTTCTTTTTGCTCTGGCAATGCGTAGCCTGTTCGGCTCTTAACTCTTCAACCGCCTTTAGGGCGGCCGCATCACTCCTCCTGGCTTGTTCCTTGGCTGAGGCAAGTTCCGCCCGAAGGGTCTCCATGGCGGCAACTCCATCTGTAGTCACAACATATTATAGATACTAGCATCATGCTCCTCTTAATATATGTTGACCACCGGATAATACATACCTGGTGCCTCGTCAAGCCGCCTGTTTACAAGCACGATGTCGGCATCTACCACATCAAGTTGCTACTTCAGTTTGGCAAACTCACCAGTCCGGCTAGCCACTGGACCCTCAGCCGCCTACACATGAAAGCGGCATGATCATTACCTAGGACTATGATCCTCTGTTTGCCGCCTTTTTCGACGGCAACCAGAGTCTCAGGGGCTACTATCTGCATAGGGCACACCTAGCGTGTGTGGTACCGTCAAAAATATACATATTACTTTGCGTACCTCAAAACCTCTCAGCAGGCTCATAAAATCTTCATGCAACCCGATTTCGGCGGATGAAATCCTCTCAACCACCGTACCCATTAACGTACGATGCGCTTCCGAGATAGCCGCTTGCTCCAGAAGATTCATCGATTGCATCCGGTCGGCGCCGGACAGTTCCGGACTCTTTCTGTTGCTCCCCTAGGAGCCGAATACTCCGGACTTTGGGAGGCTGAAGGGCTACCTTCTGGCCTTGGTGGATCAGGAGAAATCCTTCGTGACGACACCTCTGGGTCGTCCGCCTCATGAGGCGGGGAGGCGTTTTGCTCTCCATCATCTCCTGAAGAAGATCCCCCGAAGACGAACTCTGTCGAGAAGGGCTGTGATCCGAACTACAAGACATACGTCTCGGTTATTGCCCTTGGAAATAAAGTAAGATATGTTTACTATAAAGTACTTTTGTTTACTTACAGCTCCGTGGAGGGCTGGTCCCCTTGCGGGCACTGTGCAGTAAGGATGCCCTCCGGGGTAGGGCCCCCTGAAAAGGTTTCTTCCCTCGCTTGGATACCATTGTTTCCAAGTCTTCAAAGGCGGTCCTCTTCCTTCCCTGGGGAGACAGAATTTTAGATTCTTCTCCCCGGTTATCCTCCTTCACAGAGGCACTAATTCCCCCGGTTTGAATGAATGATGAGTGAGGCCCGCTTTCGGCTTCTTTATTCCTCCCTTTATATTCCCCTGATGGCGCTTGATAAGGCGCGAGCTCAAGAATCCTGGCTAGTACAGGATCCGGTGAGCCGGGAAGGGGGCGAACACTGATCATCTTCGCCTTTTTTATCCAGTCCTGGTCAAAGACCAACTTTTAGAATGATGTTGTGATAAATAAAGAGACAACATGTTCGGCTGAAGATTTACTTACTTGGGTGTCTGGACGATTGCAGTTTAGGCCCGCATCCTCGGTGGTGTCCGGACACTTTATTCGTGATCCGAAGAACAATCATGCATCTTTGCGGCGTCACGCCGAAGAATTGCTGAATGGTTCGCGGTCCTTCGGGTTGAACTCCCACATATGGAGAGATCAACGTTGGCATGGCAGGACCCGACGAACTAGCATGACTTGCATTACCTTGACAAGGTTGACGTCTCTCTTGAGGAGATCCCGAATGCGACTCTGCAATGTCAGCACGTCATTAGCCAGCCCCAGCCCAGCCCTTGTTGACCCATGATGCGGTTGTGGGGGCCCGAGCGGAAGGCAGGCGAGGGCAGCTACCCACTTAGTACTTCGGGAGCCGTCATATAAAACCACTCCCGCTGCCATAAGTTGGGCATCTCGGGAAGGATCCCTTTGGCCACGTAGCATCGACGCCTTTGCCTATTATGGCACCTCTGCACCATGTGTGTCGCCCATCGAATAGAAGGACTTGAGCCATAAGCCTAAGTGTGGGGCGATGCAGAGGAAGGCCTCACACACGACGATAAACGACGAGATGTGAAGGATGGAATCCGGAGCCAGATCATGGAAATCGAGCCCGTAATAGAACATAAGCCCTCTAACAAAGGGGTCAAGACTAAAGCCTAGCCCTCGGAGGAAGTGGGAAACAAATACGACACTCTCGTTAGGTTCGGGAGTGGGGATGACCTGCCCTTGAGCAGGCAGCTTGTGTGAGATTTCAGCGGTCAGATACCTGGCTTCTCTTAGCTTCTTGATGTCCTCCTCTGTGATGGAGGAGGCCACCCACCGGCCTTGAAGGATGGATCCGGACATGATTGAAGGTCCGAAGCACTTGTCATCTGCCTTGGGCGCTGGAATTCGAGGTGGGAGAAGGGAAAGATCGAGCACAAAAAGAAAAGGACAGGCCTTGACCCCTTTATAAAAAAGGGTGAATATCAAGCGCCCTCTGTACGACCGTCTGGAACTTGCCTAAAATCAAGGAGTCGTGCCAGCGGGTACGATTGGGTTACCCACACCCGTATTGATGAGAATCCCATGATAAGGGGAACACGATCTCTGCTTCGACAAGACGTGCCAATAAAACCGCCTCGCAACACATGAAGTGGCGGTGGGAAAAACGGTTCGTAATGACCGGACCATGGCGTGATTTCATGTTATGAAAAGTTGTCGGCAGATTAGTTTTGTGGAAATATTATTCTCTCTACGGTGGTATGTCAAATTTGTTTTGCACAGCCGGACACTATCCTTGTGTTAAAAATCTTCTATGGAATATTCGGAGGAGGAACCCGCCTTGCAATGCTAAAGACAATCTGCGCGCTGGACTCATCGTAGTTGAAGCCTGGTTCAGGGGCTACTGAGGGAGTCCTGGATTAGGGGGTCCTCAGACAGCCGGACTATATACTTTAGCCGGACTGTTCGACTATGAAGATACAAGATTGAAGACTTCGTCCCATGTCCGGATGGGACTCTCCTTGGCGTGGAAGGAAAGCTTGGCAATACGGATATGTATATCTCCTCCCTTGTAACCGACTCTGTATAACCCTAGCCCCCTCTGGTGTCTATGTAAACCGGAGGGTTTAGTCCGTAGGACAACAACATCATACCATAGGCTAGCTTCTAGGGTTTAGCCTCTACGATCTCGTGGTAAATCAACTCTTGTAATACTCATATCATCAAGATCAATCAAGCAGGAAGTAGGGTATTACCTCCATCGAGAGGGCCCGAACCTGGGTAAACATCATGTCCCCCGCCTCATGTTACCATCCGCCTTAGACGCACAGTTCGGGACCCCATACCCGAGATCCGCCGGTTTTGACACCAACAGAGGCGTCCGAATCCCGTCGCACCGGGAAGGGGAGGAGGTGCAGTGTTCACTCTATCACCTTCGGCGAGGGAGACAATCCACTGTCGGCTACGCTGTTCTCATTCACCCAGCGCTTGTGCACGAGGGCCATCGACCCCTTCTTCCTCGTTGCTGTACGTAGTGTGGGCAGATCCGGCCTCCCGCAGCACGCCTAGCCACATCCCGATGACCCTAAGGTATAAGTTTCTTTGAAACCATCATTGCTCTAGCTGCATGCAGATCTTTTTCGATTCTGTAGTCGAATCTAGGTCTTGGTTCAAAGAGGAAAGAAGGGTGCGGTGGGGTGGAGCATGAATCTAGGGCGTGGTCCAATGAGGAAAGGAGGGAGGAAAGTACT
Source organism: Aegilops bicornis (assembly GCA_021605145.1). Taxonomy (NCBI): domain Eukaryota; kingdom Viridiplantae; phylum Streptophyta; class Magnoliopsida; order Poales; family Poaceae; genus Aegilops; species Aegilops bicornis. The sequence continues at coordinate 187,231,400 of CM038671.1, read as the reverse complement.
ATAGGTAGCTATCCGATGACCCACAAGTATAGGGGATCTATCGTAGTCCTTTCGACAAGTAAGAGTGTCGAACCCAACAAGGAGCAGAAGGAAATGACAAGCAGTTTTCAGTAAGGTATTCTCTACAAGCACTGAAATTATCGGTTACAGATAGTTTTATGGTAAGGTAATTCGTAACATGTAACAAGTAACAAAAGTAAACAAGGTGCAGCAAGGTGGCCCAATCCTTTTCGTATCAAAGTACAAGCCTGGACAAACTTATATATAAAGGAAAGCACTTCCAAGGACACATGGGAATTATCGTCAAGCTAGTTTTCGTCATGCTCATATGATTCGCGTTCGTTACTTTGATAATTTGATATGTGGGTGGATCGGTGCTTGGGTACTGCCCTTCCTTGGACAACCATCCCACTTATGATTAACCCCCCTCGCAAGCATCCGCAACTACGAAAGAAGAATTAAGGTAAACCTAACCATAACTTGAAATATATCAATCCAAATCAGCCCCTTGCGAAGCAATGCATAAACTAGGGTTTAAGCTTACATCACTCTAGCAACCCAACATCTACTTATTACTTCCCAATGCCTTCCCTAGGCCCAAACAATGGTGAAGTGTCATGTAGTCGACGTTCACATAACACCACTAGAGGAAAGACAATATACATCTCATCAAAATATCGAACGAATACCAAATTCACATGACTACTTATAACAAGACTTCCCCCATGTCCTCAAGAACAAATGTAACTACTCACAAATCATATTCATGTTCATAATCAAAGGGGTATTAATGTGCATAAAGGATTTGAACATGTAATCTTCAATCGAATAAACCAACTAGCATCAACTACAAGGAGTAATCAACACTACTAGCAACCCACAAGTACCAACTGAGGTTTTGAGACTAAGATCGGATTCAAGAGATGAACTAGGGTTTGAGAGGAGATGGTGCTGGTGAAGATGTTGATGGAGATTGACCCCTCCCGATGAGAGGATTGATGGTGACTGCTACCTCTTGAGCATCTGCGTTCGCTTTTTTCCTTGAAGAGGAAAGGGTGATGCAGCAAAGTAGCATAAGTATTTCCCTCAGTTTTGAGAACCAAGGTATCAATCCAAAGAGGAGGCCACGATAGTCCCTCGTACCTACACAAACAAATAAGAACCTTGCAACCAACGCGATAAAGGGGTTGTCAATCCCTTCACGGTCACTTGCAAAAGTGAGATCTAATAGATATGATAAGATAATATTTTTGGTATTTTTATGACGAAGACTAAAAGTAAAGAACGCAAAGTAAAATAGATGTAAACTTATATGATGGAGAATAGACCCGGGGGCCATAGGTTTCACTAGTGGATTCTCTCAAGATAGCATAAGTATTACGGTGGGTGAACAAATTACTGTCGAGTAATTGATAGAAAAGTGCATAATTATGAGAATATCTAGGCATGATCATGTATATAGGCATCACGTCCGCGACAAGTAGACCGACTCCTGCCTGCATCTACTACTATTACTCCACACATTGACCACTATCCAGCATGCATCTAGAATATTAAGTTCATAAGAACAGAGTAACGCATTAGGCAAGATGACATGATGTAGAGGGATAAACTCAAGCAATATGATATAAACCCCATCTTTTATCATCGATGGCAACAATACAATACGTGTCGTTTCCCCTACTGTCAATGGGATCAAGCACCGCATGATTGAACCCAAAGCTAAGCATTTCTCCCATTGCAAGAAAGATCAATCTAGTAGGCCAAACCAAACTGATAATTCGAAGAGACTTGCAAAGATAACCAATCATACATAAAATATTTCAGAGAAGATTCAAATATTGTTCATAGATAATCTTGATCATAAACCCACAATTCATCGAATCTCGACAAACACACTGCAAAAAGAGTTACATCGAATAGATCTCCAAGAAGATCGAGGAGAACTTTGTATTGAGATCCAAAGAGAGAGAAGAAGCCATCTAGCTAATAGCTATGGACCCGAAGGTCTGTGGTAAACTACTCACACATCATCGGAGAGGCTATGGTGTTGATGTAGAAGACCTCCGTGATCGATGCCCCCTTCGGCGAAGCACCGGAAAAGGCCCCAAGATGGTATCTCACGGGTACAGAAGGTTGCAGTGGTGGAATTAGGTTTTCGTGGTGCTCCCCGATGGTTTGGGGGTACGTAGGTATATATAGGAGGAAGAAGTAGGTCGGTGGATGAGGGAGTCCTGGACTAAGGGGTCCTCAGGCGTCCAGCCTGTTAGCCATGGGCCGGACTGGTGGGCCGTGAAGATACAAATACCGAAGACTACACCCATGTCCGGATAGGACTCTCCTTGGCGTGGAAGGAAAGCTTGGCGACCGAATATGTAGATTCCTTTATCTATAACCGACCTTGTGTAACCCTACATCTCCCCGGTGTCTATATAAACCGGAGGACTTAGTCCGGAAGGAAATATACTCATTACCATAGTCATACAGGCTAGACTTCTAGGGTTTAGCCATTACGATCTCGTGGTAGATCAACTCTTGTAATACTCATATTCATCAAGATCAATCAAGCAGGAAGTAGGGTATTACCTCCATAGGGAGGGCCTGAACCTGGGTAAACATTGTGTCCCCTGTCTCCTATTACCATCAACCTTAGGCCTTGCAGTTCGGGACCCCCTACCCGAGATCCGCCGGTTTTGACACCGACATTAGTGATTTCATTGAGAGTTCCACTATGTCGTCGGTGAAAAGGTTCAATGGCCCCTTCAATCGTTGATAGTGGCGCTGTCCAAGGAGAAACCTTCCTCCCCGGACAGATCTTTGTGTTCGGTGGCTTCGCACTGCGGGCCAACTCGCTTGGCCACCTGGAGCAGATCGATAGCTGCGCCCCTGGCCATCAGGTCAGATTTGGGAGCTTGAACTACGTCGCTGACATCCATGGAGATTTGATCTTCGCCGGATTCGAGACCACGGCGACCGCTCCCGGTCACCTCGACGAACATGACCTAAATCATCGTCGAGACCACATCCGAGAGATAGCTCATGTGACCACTCCGGCCTTAGATCCAGAGCACACTGCGGCATCCAAGGATGGGAGGCTCGACCTCACCACGGAGGCCACAGATTCCCCGGCGTTGGAGCAGCGCATGGACTTAACCTCACCCAATATCTGTGTCACCGGAACTCTGGACTCTTCTCTGGGTATAAATTCCGAACCATCTGAGTCTGCGGATACTGAGCTTGATCGTTTGTCGATCTTCGAGTTCAGTGCCACAGACATCTTCCAGCACTCACCTTTGGGAGATATGTTGAACTCATTAAAGAACTTGTCCTTGGTGGGGGACTCACAGCCAAACTATGTACGGTTCGAACTAGGGGCTGATGATGGGAAATTTTGCTTCCCACCCGCCACCCACTCCATAGCGACTGTCAAGGACTTAACCGACATGCTTGATTACGCCTCCTAAGACATCGTCAGTACTGATGACGATGCCGACGAGGAGCAGGGCCAAAACCCGCCATTCATTGGGCGATGGACGGCCGCTCCTTCCTTCGACGTATACATGGTGGATACGCCTAAAGAAACTAACAACGATGACAAAGAGGATCCAGTTGAAGACAAACCTCCTGAGACAAAGCCCAGTCGCCGGTGTCAGCGGCGCCGCTCTAAGTCACGTCGTACAAAAGACAACAACACCGGCACCGGAGAAAACAATACTCCGGACGATGCCGAAGACAATGAAGACCCTGTGGGAGCAACCTCCGAACAGGATGAACAGGCCATACACGAAGACTCGGAGGACAGTAAATGTCTTCCACTTGGCGAGGAGGAGGAAAGGCTTGGCAAGGAGGATTTCATCGTGCTCGCGGAACCTCTCGGCAGGAGCGCTTCAAACGCCAAGCTAATAGCAACTGCAAGAAGCTTGAAAAAGAAGCAGTTGCAGCTTCAAGCGGACCAAGATCTGCTCAATGATAGATGGACCAAAGTCCTAGTCGCCAAAGAATACGGCCTTAGTGGCCCAACCAAAAGCTACCAGAAGCGTAGATTGCTACCCCAGTTCGATGACGAGGCATGGGAGCCCATACCATCATCGCACAATGCGGCAGGCCGACCGCAGCTTGGTCTGGATAAAGCGGCAACTCAAGCCGATTACCAGTCCGCCCCGCCTCGCCATAAAGGCAAGAATAAAACAGCTCGGGGTTGCACGTACGACCTTCGACATGACTGGGGCAGTAGAGCAGGACACACAAGATTGATTTACGGATCGCGAGGACGTGCCTCGACACGCGATGATGGCTACCTATTCGGACACAACAAACCTAGCCACGCCCGGCGAAAACCGCAAATGGACTTCATCGAGGTACGCCGCAGCGGTGGCCCAACATAGAGGCGCCGCACACCCTCTTTGCTTCACAGGCGAAGTAATGGAGCATGAATTTCGACGGGTTCAAACCCATAAATATCGAATCATCCGACGAAACAACGGATCCCGTGGTATGGATCGAGGACTTCCTCCTCCATATGCACATGGCCCGCGGAGATGACCTTCATGCCATCAAATACCTACCATTAAAACTAAAAGGACCAGCTTGGTACTGGTTAAAGAGTCTGCCGGAAAATTGCATTGGCAGCTGGGAGGATTTGGAAGACGCCTTCCGCGACAACTTCCAAGGAACATATGTCCGGCCACCGGATGCCGATGACTTAAGTCACATTGTCCAAGAGCCGGAGAGTCAGCCAGGAAGCTCTGGATTGGGTTCTTAGTTTAAAAGAACCAAATCATTGACTGTCCGGGCATGGAAGCCCTCGTGGCCTTCAAACACAGCATCCAGGATGAATGGCTTGCACGCCACCTCGGTCAAGAAGGACCTAAATCCATGACAACCCTTACCGCTCTAATGACCCGCTTTTCTGCAGGAGAAGACAGCTGGCTCGCTCATAGAAGCAACAACGCCAACGACCCAGGCACTTCCAAAAATCCGGGACGGCAATGGCAGGCCATGATGAAGCAAACACAATAATTGCAATGATAATGAGAGATCACGCGATACAACGGTCAACGCCGGATTTAGCAATCCCAAACCCGGTCAACGGAACAAGCCACTCAAGGCAAACCAAGATGGACCATCCAACCTAGATAGGATATTGGACCGACCTTGCTGATTCACGGCCACCCGCTATTATAGCTAATCATCCCAATAGAAACTGTTGGGTCTTCAAGCAGGCCGGCAAGCTCAACGCCGAACATAAGGGGAGGAGGCTGCCAGGTGATAGGGACGACGGAGAGGTTCACCAACCAAACACCGGGGGTCAGAAGCAATTTCCCCCCGTGGATCGATCAACCACAGGCGGAAGTAGCAGTTAAACTTCCGCCACCCACCTTATATACACGCAAAATTTGTACCGCGCATACACCACTACGCACTTAAGATACCATGGACATTGGCGGAAGCACAATACGGACAAGCCTGCAAGCATTCCAGTAACATTCCTTATCTACTTTCTTTTTTACTTCTTTCTTTGTTCTCTCTTAAAAATAGGTGACGCAAAGGACAAGCATCTAAAGTAAATCTATCAGAGTCCGGATCCGTACACTCACCTAATGGGCTACTTCCGTCGAGGATTCCCTCTCACCGAGGACAAAGCGGGCGCAGACGCATTTACATGAGGTCCAAAATATATTTCAGAGACCGCACTCTTTATTTCGAGCCTGTAATATGCATTTTTCCTCCGCCTTCGACCTCGGGCATGTCAAATAGCCGGGGTTGTGGTCTTTATATATATAAAGTAATCATTGGCATATCGCTCAGGTCCTAGTAAATACGATCTGCATTAATCATTTCTTTCTTTTTCACAAATGAATTTGGCCCCTATAGCTGTTTTACAGCCATATCTCGGCACAACCTGCCAGGGGCTCGGTATGGGAACAAATGAGTTGCCAACAAAGTCCGAATAGCTTTATAAGTGTACTGCAGCGTCGCGAGTTAGGCCTTATATGCATCAGCTCCAAATCATGTCTTGGGTCAATGGTTGGGTTGCCCGGCTCCTGTGCTTGCTACCTTACATTCCGCTCTATCGGCTAGGGTAGTAAAGGGAGAACTACTGCGATTGTGCTTCCGGTTCATCTGGTCAAGCACCTCAGTAGAGAAAGCCGAAAACTGACTGTCATGATGCTGCGAGAGTTGGTCAACCACTCGACGACTAATCGGAATCTGTTGCGATTCCCTTCGTATCACACGAAGGACCTTTTTTCAAGTCATACATCTAACGCACCATACCGAATAAGCCGTACACATACCGGGGCTATGTCATAGCCCCCCCACCTATAAAACTCCTATGGCTAAGTGAAAGTGTTAACGCCCTATAGTCTGATTGCCTGGTTCGCCGCATTATCACCTCCTTCATGGACCAAGACGTTGGATCAAGATTGATTAAATGCTTTTCCGAACACCCCCGTACTTCCTACGAGGGGGCTGAAGCCGATGACTGGAAAACTTTCAGATTATATTAAAACGGCTGCTTAGGAGGAACATAAGCTTTCGAGCAAAACATAAAAATAGATTTAACTATAAAATTATCTTTTACAATTCTCATACACCTCACTCGAATATTATGTCTTTCGAGCATTGAACCTCTATTAAGCGGGCGGCCTCTAAGACGTCTTCAAAATAGTACTCTTCGGCGAGTCTAAAAACTCGTCCGGAGAACTCCACACTTGGTTAAGCTGAGCATAGTTCGGATCGCCTAACTTAGTCTGCAGCAAAAAGGGATACCGGTTGCAATCTCCCCAGCTTGCCGGATCTCCTCGCGGGCCGCTCTGGATTCGGACCGCGCTTCTCTCGCCTCTCGTAAGGCCTTGTCAAGTTCAGCCGTTTTGGCTTCATTTTCCTTCTCAAGAAGTTCACAGCGGCTAGCAGCATTTTTTAATTCGAGCGCCATCGTGGATATCTTCTCCTCATCTTGGCGTCGAGCAGCTTGTTCTGCTTTTAACTCAGCCGATGCCTTCTCGGCAGCCGCATTACTAAACCGGGCCTGCTCCTTGGCCCGGGCCTGCTCCACCCGAGGAATTTCAATGGCGGCGGCACCATCTGCAGTCATGCATATTCCAGTATATAACCTTCAGCGTCATGCTTATATCACAAAAAGTATGTGAAGGGACTGCCCCGAATACATACCTTGCGACTAGTCAAGACGCATATTGATTAACACAATGTCATATGTAGATGCAAATAATGCATATGTTGTTGCTAGATCATCTAATGAGCTTAATGTATCGGCTAGCCCTAGTTTTATCAATCATGCATCTAATTATGCGCAAGGGCCGATGCAAAACAATCTTCATGCATCAAATTCTTATGATTTTAGCAATGTACAACATATGTATCCAAACTCTTATGCATCGGCAACCCCACAAATCCATATGCCGACGAACAACATGATGGGTTTGGTTAATCAAATTGAAACACCTCATGTTAAAATTTCCAATAGCATACAAGAAATTTTCACCTTTTTATTCATCGGCAACTAAATCGCAATATGTGAATCAAACCTTGCCGGTGGATGGGAGAATTGGCCATGCTACTACTAGCTATTCGGCCGGTTACTCTCAACCATCATATGCTACACCTCATGTTAGTAATTTTTCAGCATCGTATGCAACTGTAGATGTTCATAATTCGGCCCCGCATCTTCATGGTCATAGCCGAATAAGTGGAAATTTTACAGGAACACATGTGCCGTCATCAAATACTGTAGCATATAATACATACTCTACGCAATTCAAGAATTTTGGCAATCCTCGCGAATCATTGCCGAAAGAATATGAAACTATTGCGGAGCAATCCCTTGTAGAAGCGATTGTGACTGCATTAAAAAAGAGCTTGGCACAAAACAAGAGAATTAGTGATCTTTGCCTTGAACAATATGAAAAGGGGTTGTTTCCTAATTATGTTGCAATAAAGGCTAGAGTTTTGCAGGAAGATGAAACTTCATCAATTGATAGTATTTTGAGAGAGCATATGGTTATCCAGCAGTGCATACACTTCCACCCAGTACTGCAGCATATTATACACCCCCAACACAATTGCAAAATTTCGGCAACACTAACACTTCATTGCCGAAAGATTCTAAAAGCATTGGGGGGCAAACTAATCCAGAGCGGGCTAAAATTGAGAGGGGAGTTAAAGCTTTGCGCGATAGGGTGCAAGTACTTCGCCAAGAGAGAATTGATAGGGAATTAGCTCAAAGAAAAGAAGCCTTGCCAATTGATATAACTAGTGAAAAGAATGATGATTCGGAAACTAAAAGTGCTTCGATTGAAAAAGCGGAATCAAGTAGTATATATTCTGAATCCATCAAATCCAAAGAGGCAAACGTTGTTGAGAAAGGGCATGGAAAGTATAGCAAGACAGCCACACTTGACTTTTCTGAAGTTAATGGAACCTACTTCCTGCCCTATGAGTTTCGTGCCATAAAATTGATGATCTTCAAGAACAACAACAAGTGGCCGAAGAAAGCTTGGTGGACGAAGTTCTTCGAACTAATGATGCACGAAATCAAGAGAAAGATGATGACATGGCGTTGGGGAGCTATCCAAAGGCGGAGCAAGATATTCTTCAAGTCACACCACCATCACGCTCTCCCAACATATTTGAAGAGGTATGTCTAGCCATTAATTTACCTGTTTTCAGATTTGGTCATGACTTTGTTGTTGATGCATATATTAGAAAAATCTTCATAATAAATGTTGAGAGACCAATGAAGAAGGGTAATTTATTTGTTAGCAATCAGATTGTCACAAAGCATATCGGTCAACACATTACACCATTTAGAAAGACCGATAGCAAAAAATTATTGCAGCCAAGGCTTTCCCCATTGCTTTATCTAAAGTTCATATCTAATTGGGTAGCTTTGCTTATTTCTTACTTGTCTTACACTTGGTCTCAAATGAGACATGTATGTTCTAACTATTTTCGTTTCAGAAATTTAAAGCCAAGGTTAAAATCTTCTGAGCAAACCGATGCAAGTATAGTTTATTATCCAATGACATCGGTAAGAGAATGCAAAATAAAATTCATAGCCGAATGGGGTGATACAAAATCTGAACCATTCATTTGCTTAACTCCAAAGTCGTTCTCATAGCAAGATCGGCTAGAAAATAAAAAGTTTGCCTTCAATTCAAGAATGTGTGATCAAATATTTGATTTGTTGCTGAAAAATAATTACATAAGAATTCTTGATCACCATGTCAAGCCATCAATTCAAGGACGACTGTATTGTAGGTTGTATCATTCGTTCAAACATAATTTTGAGGATTGGAATATGTTTCGTCAAATAGTTAAATCGGCCATTGATAAAGGACGATTGAAATTTGTTGAGACACCAAGAGATGACCAATCTATTCCGATTGGTCCCGATGGCGAAAGTTTTTGCATCGGCTGCTTCAAGCCGATCCATTTAAAGAGAAGGTAAAAACTGCAGGTGATGGGATCGATCTTTCAAGTAAAGAATTTGTTCAAGAGCATAATGAACATAATCTTGAGGGCAAAAATTCCATCGAAGCTACAATGGAGACGCTAAGGACTGGGGGGCAGCAAGCAAATCCAATGATCAATGAAAGCAAACCAAAAGACAATAAAGGCTGAAATAAGCGCAAGTGTAAGACATCAAAAATCACCTCGCTGAACTATTGGATAAATATCAAAAGAAGAGTGAAGAGAAGAATGCTTATTGGCCAAATCATGCAAAGAAACCAAGATCACCCCCAAGGCGCAAATATGAGGATCGGTATTGGCAAAGTGGTAATTTTAATGCAACATATTCATATCCTTATTTTTGGCCGCCAATGCCAATGCCGTGGATGCCTCCCTATGTTCATGTAGATCCATATTCATCATGGGACAGGTATGATACAAGGGCACATTCTCCATCTTATTTTAGACCATCTCACCAATAATATGCAGCTCCAAGAAGATCAACATTTGAACAATCACGCGTCAAAGACCGTTTCAATCATAAGGAATCGGTCCAGAGCTCAAGGAATAAGAAAGAGGTGGTAAAGCATGTTTACCGCGTGAAAAAAGATGGTCGTAAGTGTGCTAATTCAGATATGATCGCGAATAAAAAAGAGCCAACTAAAGTGTTTACATTGGCTAGAAAAGGCAAAGAAGTGAAGCAATCAGTTGATAAAAATCAGAGTGTCAAATCTAAAGAAAAGAGGTTGAGGGTGCACAAGGCCCAAAATGAGTTGCCATTGGTTGAAACAAAATCACAGCCGACATGCCCACTCGGTTTATCGTATTGGCAAAAGAAGGAATTACAAAATCTTAGTGCACAAGAGCTGAGAAAGATGAACATGGCATGGGTTCCCAAAGGAAGTACTAAAAACAAAAATGATGTACATGCTTCTATTGAAACAAGTACAATAAAAGTGAGGAAAGAGAAGGATGGAAGCAACAAACAATTAAGTCAAGGTGTGCATCACAACGTCAAAATCTTCGGTTAGCACATCATCCATTTTATTCAACCATGCCATTGATTCCTTTGCCATGGAATCCATCCCTAGGTATGACCAATTACCCTCCATGGATTCGTTTTGATCCATGGATGCAACATAATTTTCTATATCATGAGAGGGTATTACCAAATCACTATACATTTGGTTAGTTACATTTTTGTTGCTAATACTAAGGGGCCGGAATATTTTATTGTTATTTCATTTGTTTATTTCGGCTATACATACTTTGGTGGGTGAATTCTACATGGACGTTATGGTAATGGCCGATATTTGTCTATCGTCTTAAGAGTATGTCAATGCATGGCCGGTGTAGTATTCTAACACCGTCCTTAGCTCAATTGGAGAGCGAGACAAGGTTCTATACATATTGAGGCTTTCGGTGATTCGTTATGAGTAGTGCAGCAAATATCGAAGGGTTATCAATGTTTTGACAAATCACTTATAGTTTATCTTGAGGTATGTTTAGATGCAAAATTTACCTTGGGTTGCTTTAAAATTGTTCATATTTCTAGACATGACAATTCGGAAAAGTTGGCACAGCAAGCATCTGGCAATTATGTTAATCATGGTGTGTTGCATTTCTATCAATAGCCGATGCTTAGTCTCGTCAACATAGGTAAGGCCGAACCGAAGTCCACCGCTTCAGCCACTAATATTTTTTTATGCAGGTAAAAGTGAGGATTGGAGAAAGTTTATTGTTGATTATCTGCAAAGTCCTAACAAAAGGGTGAGCAATATGGTTCGGAGGATGGCCTTGAGATACATAACTATGGAACTTTATCATCGAATTGTTAATGAAGTTGAAAAGGTTTCACCCAAGTTTGCATCAAGGATTCAAACAAATAATGGCTGATATATATTTATCGCCCTAAGCACATGCAAAGTGGCCGATGGAGTGTTGACATCGTCCTTAGAACCAACAGGTACAAGATATTTTTCGGCACGCTACCTTTGCCGAAAAACAGGGGCATGTGTTGACGCTCAAAAATGGCATGATCGCAAAGAGTAACTTGAGGCTATAATGAGATGATGTCAAATTCATGATTTCATGTCACCATTGGATGACTCTCTTTAAGCCGATGGGAATAAATATATAGATGGTCCAAAACGGAGCTCGGATGCAAAAGTTATGACAATCTTAGAGATGCTCGTATTGACACCAGATTGGAAAATGGCATGAAAACTAATTAATATGGCCTCTGATGGAAGAAGTTACAACTGCAAAGTTCTTCGCCTCGTCAAAACGGACGATTTTGATATGAAGATCGTCCGCATCCGAGCTCGTATGCAAAAGTTACAAGGAAAACTGTGCGCTGCAACAATGTTGGGCCGGATCATCCGGGTCGGGTGCAGATCATCCGGGTAACTGGAGCATCAAGACACCAGAAGGTTGGCGCTGAAGCCGGATGATCTGGGTCCAGTCCGGATTATCCGGATGGAAGTCGGACAGTCCGGATAGAAGTCCGGACGTCCGGACAGTTTTTTCTGCTGTAGATGTTAGAAAACAGCCCGAAACTCCTTCAAGATGACCTCAAATCGAAAAGTAATCGACATGAAAGTTGTGCGCCTCGTCGAAACAGCTGATTTTGATATAAAACTCGTCTTAATCCGAGTCCGTATGAAAATGATACAGCCCGATTAGTGGACTGCTTTCAGAAATCTGGGTTTGGCCGGATCATCCGGGCCTAGAGCCGGACGTCCGGGCCGGAGGTCGTGAGAAGTCCGAATTTGGTTAGATTTTTGATGATTTGGATGGCAAGGCAAGTCCTTTTCTTATGCGGAAGTTCATCCGCCTCGTGTATAGATAAGACGTGAATGCCGATTGAACAACAACACACAATCGAACAAACACATCTACCACTTTTATCTTTTATCTTTTCTCCTTAACCCTAGTTCTTCTTCTTCCTCGTTCTTCATTCGTTCTTGTTCATTGAAGGGCGACAAAATCGAGGCCCTAGGGGCGATAGGGCTGACCTAGGGCAGCCCATAGCCGCCGCGCGCCGTGACGGGGTCCCTCCCGGGCGTGTGGGGTTTCGGGTCTCCAAAAGCGCCCGCCGGTTTGTCTTGCGTACCGTGCTTCCGGCGGGTCTCCTTCGACGTGAGCTGCGGTGCATCACCCCCGGCGTCGAGGGTACACATGACGTGTTCGTGTGCGAACACTGGGCTAGCAATTTTCAGCAAGAAAAAAACACAACTGGGCTCATGATGTGGTAAACATAAATAAAACCCTGGCTAGACGGGCCACAGCCCCGTTGTTACCCTAATCCATCACTAAAACTAGTATAAATAACAACTGCTTGTTCCTCAAAAAAACTGTGCGACCTGCTGGGTCCCTGGTGTCAGCCGCTCGTAGTGTAATTCTCTCGTTTATTGACTACGTTGACAATGGCGTGAGCCCCAGATGTCCAACCATTAGGAGGAACCATATTTTTGGGCTTGTAATATAGAGACACTTTCTTGCGTACTACCATGACGCTAGTGGGTCCCTACTGTCATCTTCTCCACGTACAGTCATCACCTTGTTCCTCTTGGTTGTTGGCGACATTGACAACGCAAGAGGGCGGTGCACCGCTCAACGCGAGTGAACCAAGGCCGCAAGGCGGAGGACGACGGCGAGGCTCGGACGGAACGAACAGGAGCCGTGGAAGATGCGGCAGTCCAGTCGCAGGCGGAGGGGAGTACGAGGGTTGACTGGTTCGGGTGCGGGTGTGTGTTGGGGCTGACGTCGACGGAGAATAACAGGACGTGTGCGGGAATAGAGGGAGGAACTGACCAACGTTGGAGGGTACGTACGGTAGGACGGCGGAGGCGCTGCTAGCCATGGGAGGCGGCAGCAGGTGGAGCCGACGGGGTGGTTTGGTTTGGGTGGCTGGAGCAAGAAGAAGACAAGAGATAGATGATACACGACAGATGTTGGATGTCAATCCAGTGGCTGGTAGGCAGAATCGTTTGTTGACTGGCTAGTAAGTCGACACCACCTTGGATAGGCTATTTCCTCGCGGGTCCCAAATGTCAGAATCCAAATCTGTCACGGTCATGCAGCCCTTCCTATGAAAATTTACAGCCCATTTGATGTGCTAGTTGGAAATAAGTTTGTGGGTGCTGGTGGGGGCTAATCACTTGGCTTCTGTAATGCACAGTGAGCTCAAGCAGCCGGCGAGAGTGATGTTATTTCCCTTGGTTGAGATTTCTAAGTTGTTACAATATTTCACTTTAAATTAAACGACTGGCAAGCCATTTGCCTTGCTTCAAAGGAAATATGACAGTCACAACCGAGTTGAAAAGGGCAAGAACATCTAACTCCAGCTTACAAACTGTACAAAAGCACGAGGGTTAATTGTTCATCAGGTTTACAAAAAAACCCAGGTTTAAAAGGGAAACAACATCTAACTCAAAGACTTTGTTTTGGCGATCCACAGTCAAATGGATCGGTCAGGTCCATAGAATGAACATCCTGGGTCATAAAATTTATCGGATTATGACCACAATATGTTGTAAATAGAAGCCCGCACGCTCGTAAGCTCTTTTGCCCACCTGAAACTCCTTTTTTTCTCTTCCACATACCCATCCGTCAAAACCATGCTCTTGATAAACTTAAGCACGATGGACAATAGTAACCTCGCATTCAGCAAGAAGAATGTTACAAATCTAGTGTTTGCACGGTTGGCTACATATCGTTCTAGCGTTATTGTCTTCAATCGAATCTCATGAGAAGTGAGAAAATCCCGATGCTTACGAATCCACCGATTGGTTATAACTTTCTTACCCCATCCTGTTGCCTAAATAGACATGAAGATTGAAAACAGTTAAGGTTTAAAAAAAGGAGTGTCGAAAGAGCAACAGCTGAACGGTTAATTCTAGTACACTATATGCGGGCTTCCAATGTGCATGAAATTATCACCTTTATATACAACTCTCCGGACATGGAAAGCGTTGCAGCAAGCCAATAATCTTGTTCAGATCAAAACTATTCATTTGGATATATAAGATCTTGACAAAATCCAGCACCATTGATAGGCCATCCATGGAGAAACTCTTCATTGAGCATAGAACATAATATTAGTACAAAATGTGTACTCCAAGATGACATATAACTTATGTGCAGAAATTTAAAATGCAGCTTATGGTTACAAGTGTAGATCATAATGTAAAGTACCTGAAGAACTGTGGAGCCAAACACCATATTGAAATGAGCACAGAGATCATGTATTACACCCAAGGTCTCCAGTTTAGGCGCAAAGAGGACGGTTATTTGCAACGGTGAATAACTAGAATCAATGATCAACCTTTGAAGTGAAAGGGCATCTTGGACGATGAGCTGCCTTCCATCAAAACAAATTCCAATTCTTACAAGGTTAGGTGACTTTATTTGGAGACAACCGATTCTAACTGTCAAAACAAGCACCAAGCACTCCAGGGCAGGTCAACTAGAGTGGATGATGTTGTGCAATGAGGCCTCCGGTATACGAACCCACACAAGTGAAAGTTTCTTCAGAAATGGGAGTCGAAGGTTTAGTACCAGATTATGCGGTAGGTCGCCTGTATCAAAGGTGGCGGTGTGGAGAGGAGGAAAACCGCGAGATGGACATCGGTCTTTGGGGCGCAGTAGATGGCGTTCGATTATCTGGTAGGTGATTTCAAGGGGAATAGTAGAACTCAAGCAGTCGTAATTCTGTGAATTCAGGGGATTTCAGCCAGGCGTCCACCGTGCAGGGCATGGTATGCTTGCTCAGGTATCATGATGGGATGCAGAGGCTTTGAACGGAGCCCTGGTGGGAGGAGATGATGGCTCTGGGATTACAAAATCATTGAAGAGAGATAGGTTTGACGCCGAGATTAAGGTGCAATGGCGCCATAGAGAGCCACCGAATTGAGAGGACTTGGGTGCGGCAGCAATCCTTGGTGGGGAGAAGCAAGATGATCTCCCCAAGGACGGCGTCGGGGAAATCACTGATGCGGTCCACCCGAGATTCTACGGGTTTGTAACACCCCGGATGTAACTTTCCATATTTGTAACTCCAACTCTTGCCATTTTCGGCATTGTGATATGATATTCCCTCCGTGGTTGGGTTTTCCTCTTTTTTTTGCATTTTGTCCATGTCATGCATTCCATATCATGTCATCATGTGCATCGCATTTGCATACGTGTTCGTCTCATGCATCCGAGCATTTTCCCCGTTGTCCGTTTTGCAATCCGGCACTCCTATGTCCCCCGGCGTCCCCTTTTACGTTTTTCCGTGAGCGGGTACTAAACTTTCTCGGAATGGACCGAGCCTTGTCAAGTGACCTTGGTACACCACCGTAGACCACTGTCAAGTTTCGGGTCATTTGGAGCTCGTTGGGTACTCCAACGGTTAATCGCACTCTCGCAAAGGCCTCTTTTAAGTTGCAGCCCAACACCCCCTCAAAACAGCCCAATAACCCATCTAAGTCACTTCCATGTCCATCGCCGTTCGATCACGATCGTGTGGGCGCAAAAACCGCACCTCATTTGGAGCTTCCTAGCTCCTTCTACCTATAAAACACCCCTCCCCGGATTTTGAATCAATCCTCCTCCAAACCCTAGCCTCGCTCCTCTTGCGCCACGGACGCTGTCCGGACTAGGCCGGACACGTCCCGCCCGCCGCCCGCCAACAGGAGCCGCCACGTGGCCCGTGCCCCACATCGCCGCCACCGGCCCTGGGCCCAGCCCACGCCTGCAAGCCAGCGCTCGGCCCGCACCGGCCCGCCGCCGCGGCCAGCGCCGCCCAGCCCGGTCGCCGCCGGCCGCCATCGGCCGCCGCCACCATCCCGGCCGCCGCCCGCCTCCGCCGCGCCGCGTCGGCGGCCCGTTGCTGCCGCTGCGCCCGCGCCGCCGCCGCCACGGCGCCCTCTCCGGCGCCTCCCGAGGCCTCGCCGGCCTCTCCTTCTCCCTCTCCGGCCCACGAAGCGCCGCCCGCCTCGGATCCGATCGGATCTAGATCGAAGGGTTGACTTCTCCCTCTCCCCCGAAACGCCTAAGTCATATTCCTATGATTATTTTATTGCATATTCTTCATGCCATAACTCTGTACCCGTAGCTCCGTTTCGTGCGTGTAATATGTCAAATTGTTCTACTCGAAGAGTAGGTCATTTCTTCTCATTGCATCATTTTCAGTTGAGCTCATCTTGATGCCCTAAATGCTGTTAGAAGAGAGCTATGTGATGTTAGTTTCTGTTTCTTAACAGAACATGCACTTTTGTCATTTTTGCCATGATTGATGTGTGCATCCTATGAATTTGAGTCCTACATGTGTTTTGTAAAATGCCATGCCATATTTCCAAGGGTCTAAGCCATTTATTTTTGTGATCCCTTTGGTGACTAGTACAAGCATGCAAACTAGGCTTCCTGATGTTGCTGATTTCAGCCCCTGTTCTGCTGATATTTTTATGCCATGTTAACTTGATGCTACCGAGAGATCAATGCATATTTTGAGATACTTCAGTAAGTATGTTTTGAACATATGGTTATGCTCTATCCATCCTTGCATTTTTTTGCAATTATGGAGTGCCATAGCTTGAGTCAATCAAGCTCTACTTTTGCTATAAAATGTTTCCTGGCAGATTGTTTACATGTTATTCAATTTTGCCAAGGTTGTTGTGGTTGATTCGTGTATGCTATGATGTTGTTCTTGCCATTTATATCTTCTATGCCCTGTCTTCTTGATGTATGTATGCTTAGTTTATCATGAAATGCTCTGTAGTGAGTGCATCGAGCTCTTAAAAATGCCTACTTGTTATCTGTTTTTGTCATGCCCTGTTGCTGAATCTGTTAACGAAACTTGCTATATTGACATGGGTGCTATTGCATTTTATGATCCCTTTTGGCTTATGGTCATTAAGGGACTTTTGTTCTATGCTTTGAGTATATTCATGCCGTGCCTTGCTTTGCTATTATAAGTTCCTGTAGCATGTTGTTTGCTTGCTCCGAACATTGCTTCCTGATGCTGATTTTGCCATGTTCAGTAATTTCACTAAGTCTGTGAAGCTGATATATTTTGCACTTTTGCCATGCTTGTTTGGACCTGTTATGATGTGATTTAGCTGTATCTCAGTGTTTATATTTTGTCAAGAATCTTGAGTAGATCACTGCCATATACTTTTCTGGTACGTTTGGGTGCAGTAGCTTAATTTCTTGTTGCTTGCTATGTGGTATCATGCTGTTAATGGCAGGTTTGTGCCATTCTTGTTTTGCTTGTCATTTGCAAACCGTGCATCCAATTCCGGTGATCTTTATATCGATTTCAACCGAAATCATCTCATCTTTCCAGCGGCATACTTGGTTTGCCAAGTTGATGCCTGGTTCATCATTTTCCTTCCGGAGCACGCATACGCATTGCATATCACATCTCGCATATCATGCCATGTATTGCATCATGTTGCTTGTGCATTGCACCGTGATTTATTGTGGTTCCTTTGTTTGTGTTCTTGCTTTGGGTAGAGCCGGGAGACGAGTAACGTGAACGAGGAACCTGTTGAGAACGCTTACGAGGATCAAGCTTTCGACAACTCTGAGAACTTTGCGCAAGATGACCATACCCTCAAATCACTTCTATCTTTGCTATGCTAGATGCTCGCTCTTTTGCTATGCCTATGCTACGATGCCTATCACTTGCTTAACATGCCTCCCATATTGCCATGTCAGCCCCTAACCATCCTTTCCTAGCAAACCGTTGTTTGGCTATGTTACCGCTTTGCTCAGCCCCTCTAATAGCGTTGCTAGTTGCAGGTGAAGATGAAGTTTGTTCCTTGTTGGGACATGGAGATTTTGTTCCTTATTGGAACATGTTTACTTGTTGGGGATATCACAATATATCTGCTATAATTAATGCATCTATATATTTGGTAAAGGGTGGAAGGCTCGGCCTTATGCCTGGTGTTTTGTTCCACTCTTGCCACCCTAGTTTCCGTCATACGGTGTTATGTTCCTTTATTTCGTTCCTTACACGGTTGGGTGATTTATGGGACCCCTTGACAGTTCGCTTTGAATAAGACTCCTCCGGCAAGGCCCAACATTGGTTTTACCATTTGCCACCTAAGCCTTTTTCCCCGGGTTTTCGCGAGCCCGAGGGTCATCTTTATTTTAACCCCGGACGGTGCTCCTTCGAGTGCTGCCCGAACCGAAAGCTTGGGGCCACCACGGGAAACTTCGAGGCTTGGTTTTACTCGTAGCTTGACTTATCCGGATGTGCCACGAGAACGAGATATGTGCAGCTCCTATCGGGATTTGTCGGCACAATCGGGCGGCTTTGCTGGTCTTGTTTTATTGCTGTCGAAATGTCTTGTAGTCCGGGATTCCGAGATCGATCGGGTCTTCCCAGAGAAGGAATATCCTTCGTTGACCGTGAGAGCTTATAATGGGCAAAGTTGGGACACCCTGCAGGTATTATCTTTCAAAGCCGTCCCAGCGGTTATGAGGCAGATGGGAATTTGTTAATGTCCGGTTGTAGAAAACCCGAAGTTGACCTTAACTAATACACATCAATCAAGGTGTAACCGTGATGGTCTCTTCTCGTGAGTCCGGAAGTGAACACGGTGTTGGAGTTATGTTTGGCGTAAGTAGTTCAGGATCACTTCTTGATCGCTGCTAGCTTCACGACCGTGCTTTGCTTCTCTTCTCGTTCTCTTTTGTGAATGTAGCCACCATATATGCTAGTCGCTGCTGCAGCTCCACCTGACAACTCTGTCCTTCCTATAAGCTTAAATAGTCTTGATCTCGCGGGTGTGAGATTGCTGAGTCCCCGTGACTCACAGATTCTACCAAAACAGTTGCAGGTGCCGACGATGTCAGTGCAGATGACGCAACCGAGCTCAAGTGGGAGTTCGACGAGGAACCTGGTCGTTACTATGTGTCTTTTCCTGATGATCAGTAGTGGAGCCCAGTTGGGTCGATCGGGGATCTGTGTAGCATTTGGGGTATCTTCTTTATTTTGGTTCCGTATCGGACCTTGAGTGTAATCTGAATGATGGATGTTTATTTATGTATTGTGTGAAGTGGCATCGTAAGCCAACTATGTATCCCTTTCCCTTATGTATTACATGGGTTGTGTGAAGATTACCTCACTTGCGACATTGCTTTCAATGCGGTTATGCCTCTAAGTCGTGCTTCGACACGTGGGAGATATAGCCGCATCGAGGGCGTTACAAGTTGGTAATCGAGCCATCCCGACTTAGGAGCCTCGCTGATTGTTTCTTTGGCGTTGTTGAGTCTAGAACGGAAAATGTTTTGAGTCTTAGGATTATATATATCGGAGAGTAGGATTCTTTTACTCCCCAGTCCCTTAAATCGCTCTGGTGAGGTCTCCGACGTAGAAGTTTTGACTCTCCTCTCCTCAAATTTCACTAAAAAAATTTTAGGATCACGCTGGTATCTTGGAATCGTTCCGATGGTTTTGTGACGAGAACATTGTTCTTGGTGCCTCCCGACATTTAGGGGTTGTGGCGGTGTCCGGGGAGTTGAGCTCCGAGGTGTTGTCGTCACAATTTTATCGTTGCGATTCTGGAATACGAAGTTTTGCCGACATCGAAAATCTCTTTTGTGCAGTTGTTGGTGAGATAACCCCGATAACCCAAAGATCGGGCGAGCTCGGGAGTATTGCCATGACTCGTATAATGTATGCTTTTCAAGGTCGAGGTACACGATTTCGAAGGTTTCTTGGTTATGTGTTGACGGATGGATACAAATTTGGATCTAGGTATTGTTAGTTTGGGTGATATATTTTGTGTCCCTGTATCCCCAACACCAGATTGCATAACCATAAAGTTTCGGAGTTTATAGGTGGGATTCAAGTAGCTCCTAGCATTTCTTCCCTTGAGATATTTGGTTTGTGATTGGGTAATCCTTACCACTTATTTGTTCCAGTCTTACCTTGTTATTTTTTCATCAACCCTTTATCAAGTGGCTTCTCACCTTAATGGACGTGTGATGTTAACTTTGGAATTCATTCGTTCATCCTTGTTCGAATGTTTATTGTGAAGACTATATGTTGCAATTTCTATCCATTGATTCAACTTGTCTATCTGTCTATCAAAGTGCTAACGGATGGCACCCTCTTCAAGATGGCTCCGCCAACGTCTCGAATCCGGATCGCAATGATGAGAGTCGATCGAACCCTCCACCTCCACCTCCGCCTCCGGAGGCATGGCAAGCTATCATGGCAGCCACCAATGCCAGTGCTCAGATGATTTTGCAACTCTTGCAAGAGCGTACCCAAGGGAAAGGCAATCAAGGAAATCAAGGTCAAGGCAACAACCAGCCGCACTTTGCTACCCTCAATCAGTTCCTCGCTAATCAGCCGAAGTTTTTCAGTTTCCGTGTCGAGGCCACAGACGCCGATGATTGGCTTGTGGACATCTGCAAACATTTTGGATGTAGCAATGTCAGACCTGAGGACTTTGTCAAGTTTGCTTCGTTTCAACTCAAGGACCAAGCTGCTGAGTGGTTCTAGCAATACAAAGATTCCAAAGGAGGTCGTGTCATTACCTGGGATGAGTTCCGCCGAGACTTTAGAGCTCACCACATTCCAAAAAGTGTTGTTGAGAGCAAGCGTGAGGAGTTCCGCAATCTCAAGCAAGGCAACATGTCTGTGTATCAATACAATATCCAGTTCCAGAAACTCGCTCGCTTTGCTAAGCAAGACGTCCACGATGAAAAGAGTATGATCTATCAATTCAGAGGTGGTCTCGGAGAAGATCTGCAATTAGCTCTCGTGCTTTTTGAGCGAGAAAAGTATGATGAATTCTACAACATGGCCTTTGAAGCAAGAAGCTGCCCAGCTCAAATGTGAGGCTTCTAAGAAGAGAATCGGGATGCAGTTCAGTCTTCTTCTTCCTCTCAAGTGGCAGCTAAGCAGCGAAGTTCTATCTTCCTCCTCCTCCGCTCTGTCGGCCTTATCGCCAGAAGAACTTCGGTGGTCGTGGATCTTCCCACCCGCCCAACCCAAGCTATCGAACAAGTCTAATTCTCAAGCTCCAAGGTCAAATGCTCCTTATCACCGTCCGCTCTCAGAGGTGACTTGCAACAAATGTCGTGAGAAAGGTCACTATGCGAACAAGTGCTTCAACCAGAGGCGCCTTCCGCCTCCTCCTCCTGTGAAATCTTCCAGCAATGCAGTGGTCAAGCATAATCCCAAGTCTACAAAGGTGAATATGATGAATGCAGCTCAAGCAGAGGATTCTTCCGATGTGATTATGGGTAATCTCTCAGTTAATGATATTCCTGCAAAAGTCTTATTTGATACTGGTGCATCGCTTTCTTTCATTTCGAGACCTTTTGTTGCCAAGCATGAGTTTGTGACGGAAAAGATTCCTATTCCGTTGAAGATTGTGTCCCCGGGTAAGAAAATGACATCTAATATTTGCGTCCCGGATGTTTCTATCAAGATGGGCAACTATAGATTTCTGGCTAAACCATTTGTTCTTGGTGACTCGGATATTGATCTTATTCTCGGGATGGACTGGCTTTCTCAAAGACAAAGCTCGGCTTGATTGTGCTGCCAGGAAATTCAATTGACTCACTCTTCTAATGATGTGATCATCTATGCCGCTTCGTGATGAAACCATTTGGTTGTTTTCTCTCAATGAGAAGGGCGAGTTGGATGCTATCTCTCGATTCGATCGTTTGTGAGTATCAAGATGTCTTTCGGAAGAGCTTAGGAATGCCTCCTCACCGCCGATTGAGTTCGTTATCGATCTTGAGCCCGCATCGAACCCGTTTGCAAGCGTCCCATACAAGCTTGGACCTAATGAGATGAAGGAACTGAAGAAGCAGCTCGATGAACAAGAGCGTCTGGGTTTGATCGGACCGAGTTCATCTCCTTGGGGTTGTGGTGTTCTTTTGTCCAGAAGAAGGATGGCACGGACCGATTGTCGTCGATTACCGTCCATTGAATAAGAAGACAATCAATAACAAGTATCCACTTCCCAACATCAATGAGCTTTTCGAGCAACTCAAGGGTGCTAAAGTGTTCTCCAAGCTTGACCTTCGTATGGGTTATCATCAGATTCGCATTCGTGAACAAGATATTCCCAAGACAGCATTCAGAACAAGCTTTGGTTCTTATGAATATACTGTCATGTCTTTCGGCCTTGTCAATGCTCCTCCAACTTTTTCTCGCATGATGAACTTAATCTTCAACCCCTACACCAATGAATTCATCTTGGTCTATCTTGATGATATTTTGGTCTTCTCCAAGAATAAGAAGGATCATGCCAAACATTTGCGATTGGTGCTCGACAAGCTCGAGAGTATCAATTCTATCACGAAGTTCTCCAAATGTGAATTTTGGCTTGATGAAGTGCTTTATCTTGGTCACATCATCTCCGCCAAGGGCATCGCTGTTAATCCTGAGAAGGTGTCCGCAGTTGTGAATTGGGAACCTCCTCAGAATGTCAAGCAGCTCCGCAGTTTTCTTGGTCTTGCAAGCTATTTCCGAAGATTCGTTGAGAATTTTTCTAAGATTGCAAAGCCTCTTTCCAACCTCCTCTAGAAGCATGTGAAGTATGTATGGTCTCCTGAGTGTGACGTTGCTTTCAATACTCTCAAAGAGAAACTTCGTCACAGCTCTGTCTTGACTCCTCTGATGAATCCAAGCCATTCAAGTTTTCTCGTGATGCTTCTCTTCAAGGTCTCGGTGCTGTGTTAATGCAAGAGAAGAGAGTTGTGGCTTATACCTCTCGTCATTTGAAGCCCGAAAAGAACTACCCCACTCACGATCTTGAGTTGGCGGCAGTTGTCCATGCATTAATAACTTGGAGACATCTCTTGTTGGGAAGGAAAGTGGACATTTTCACCGATCACAAGAGTCTCAAGTATATCTTCACTCAACCCAACCTCAACCTCGAGCAAACTTCGATGGGTCGAAATGATTCAAGAGTATAACCCAAGTATTGAATATACTCCGGGCAAGGCCAATGTCATTGCAGATGCTTTGAGCAGGAAGGCTTATTGCAACAACTTAATCCTCAAGCCCTTCCAACCGGATCTCTGTGAAGCTTTCCGCAAGCTGAATCTTCAAGTTGTTCCTCAAGGCTTTCTTGCCAACCTCATAGTCTCTCCTACTTTGGAAGATCAAATTCGTGAGGCTCAACTCCTGGATACCATGGTGAAAAAGGTGAAACGTGGTATCGACAAGGGC
Organism: Aegilops bicornis; assembly: GCA_021605145.1. NCBI lineage: Eukaryota > Viridiplantae > Streptophyta > Magnoliopsida > Poales > Poaceae > Aegilops > Aegilops bicornis. Next base: position 187,207,732 of record CM038671.1, on the reverse strand, counting down.
ATTTCCACGTACAAGTGCTTCCACATTGATGACAAAGATACTCTTTTCTTTGAGGACCGGATTGTGGTTCCAAAGGGTGATCTACGTAAAGTCATTATGAACGAGGCGCACAATTCCCTTCTATCCATTCATCCTGGAAGTACGAAGATGTACCATGACCTCAAGCAGTCATATTGGTGGACTCGAATGAAGCGAGAAATTGCTCAATTCGTGAATGAGTGGGATGTCTGCAGAAGAGTGAAAGCAGAACACCAAAGACCAGCTGGTCTCCTCCAACCTCTTGCTATTCTAGAATGGAAGTTTGATCATATTGAAATGGACCTCGTGACTGGATTTCCTAAGTCGAAGCGTGGAAATGATGCTATCTACGTTGTCATTGACAAGCTTACTAAAGTGGCTCATTTTCTTCATATCAAAGAATCCATCACAGCAGCTCAGTTGGTAGAGCTATACACCTCCAGGATTGTCTCCTTGCACGGCATTCCACAAGTGATCTCTTCAGACCGTGGCAGCACCTTTACCTCCAAGTTTTGGGATTCTTTTCAGAAGGCCATGGGCACCAACATTCGCTTTCAAAGACATCTTTCCATCCTCAAACAAGTGGCCAAGTCGAGCGAGTCAATCAAATCCTTGAAGATATGCTCAGGGCTTGTGTCATTTCCTTCGGTATGAAATGGGAAGATTGTCTTCCATATGCCGAGTTCTCCTACAACAACAGCTTCCAAGCGAGTTCGGGCAAGGCCCCATTCGAAATTCTCTATGGCAGAAAGTGCCGTACTCCTCTCAATTGGTCCGAGACAGGTGAACGCCAACTTCTTGGCAACGACTTGATCACAGAAGCCGAAGAAATGGCAAAGTCATTCGTGAGAATCTCAAAGCCGCGCAATCGCGCCAGAAGAGCTATTATGATGACAAGCACCATGATGTGGCTTTTGAAATCAGAGACCATGTCTACCTCCGCGTCTCTCCAATGAAAGGCACTCGTCGCCCGGTATCAAAGGAAGCTTGCCCCTAGATACGTGGGTCCTTTCAAGATCATTGGCAAAAGAGGCGATCTCGCCTATCAACTTGAGCTTCCCTCCAACTTCGCAAATGTGCACGACGTGTTTCACGTGTCACAGCTTCACAAGTGCTTCAAGACTCCTGAATGCACTATTAACTTTGAAGAAATTGACCTTCACGAAGATCTCTCTTATCATGAGCACCCCGTTGCTATTCTTGAAGAAACCGAGCGCAAGACTCGCAACAAGTCAATCAAATTCCTCAAAGTGAAGTGGTCACACCATTCCGACCGAGAAGCCACCTGGGAGCGCGAGGATCACCTCCGTTCCAAATATCCGGAGTTCTTCCAGTCCTAGATCTCGGGACGAGATCCTCTTGTAGTGGTGGAGTGTTGTAACACCCCGGATGTAACTTTCCATATTTGTAACTCCAACTCTTGCCATTTTCGGCATTGTGATATGATATTCCCTCCGTGGTTGGGTTTTCCTCTTTTTTGCATTTTGTCCATGTCATGCATTCCATATCATGTCATCATGTGCATCGCATTTGCATACGTGTTCGTCTCATGCATCCGAGCATTTTCCCGTTGTCCGCTTTTGCAATCCGCACTCCTATGTCCCCGGCGTCCCCTTTTACGCTTTTTCCGTGAGCGGGTACTAAAATTTTCTCGGAATGGACCGAGCCTTGCCAAGTGGCCTTGGTACACCACGGTAGACCACCTGTCAAGTTTCGGGTCATTTGGAGCTCGTTTGGTACTCCAACGGTTAACCGCACTCTCGCAAAGGCCTCTTTTAAGTTGCAGCCCAACACCCCCCTCAAAACAGCCCAATAACCCATCTAAGTCACTTCCATGTCCATCGTCGTACGATCACGATCGTGTGGGCGAAAACCGCACCTCATTTGGAGCTTCCTAGCTCCTTCTACCTATAAAAACACCCCCTCCCCCGAATTTTCGGATCAATCCTCCTCCAAACCCTAGCCCCGCTCCTCTCCGCGCCGCCGGACGCGTCCGGACTAGGCCGGACACGTCCGCCCGCCGCCGCCCGGCCAACAGGGAGCCGCCACGTGGCCCCGTGCCCACATCGCCGCCGCCCGGCCATGGGCCCATCCGGCCCCCGCCCCGCGCCCCAGCGCTTCGGCCCGCACTGCCCGGCCGCCACGCGCGGACCACGCCGCCCAGCCCGGTCGCCGCCGCCACGCCGCCATCTGGCCGGCCGTCGCCGCCTGCCCGCGCCGCGTCCGCCCGGCAAATCGCGCGCCGCCCGCCGGCGCCCTCTCCGGCGCCTCCCGAGGCCTCGCCCGGCCTCTCCTTCTCCCTCTCCGGCCACAAGCGCCGCCGGCCGCCTCGGATCCGATCGGATCTAGATCGAAGGGTTGACTTCTCCCTCTCCCCAAACGCTTTGTCATATTCCTGTGATTATTCCATTGCATTTTCTTCATGCCATAACACTGTACCCGCGGCTCCATTTCGTGCGTGTAATATGTCAAAATGTTCGACTCGAAGAGTAGATCATTCAATCTCATTGCATCATTTTCATTTGAGCTCATCTTGATGCCCGAAATGCTGTTACAAGAGGGCTATGTGATGTTAGTTTCTGTTTCTTAACAGAAAATGCACTTTTGTCATTTTTTCCATGATTGATGTGTGCATCCTATGAATTTGAGTCCTACATGTGTTTTGTAATATGCCATACCATCTTTCCAGGGGTGTATGCCATGTATTTTTGTGATCTCTGTGGTGACTAGCACAAGCATGCAAACTAGGCTTCCTGATGTTGCTGATTTCAGCCTCTGTTCTGCTGATATTTTTATGCCATGTTAACTTGATGCTACCGAGAGATCAATGCATATTTTGAGATACTTTAGTAAGGATGTTTTGAACTTATGGTTATCGTCTATCCATCCATGCCTTTGTTTGAAATTATGGAGTGCCATAGCTTGAGTCAATCGAGCTCTACGTTTGCTATAAAATGTTTCCTGGCAGATTGTTTACATGTTATTCAATTTTGCAAAGGTTGTTGTGGTTGATTCGAGTATGCTATGATGTTGTTCTTGCCATGTATATCTTCTATGCCCTGTCTTCTTTATGTATGTATGCTTAGTTTATCATGAAATGCTCTGTAGTGAGTGCATCGACCTCTTAAATATGCCTACTTGTTATCTGTTTTTGTCATGCCCTGTTGCTGAATCTGTTAACGAAACTTGCTATATTGACATGGGTGCTATTGCATTTTATGATCCCTTTTGGCTTATGGACATTAAGGGAGTTTTGTTCTATGCTTTGATTAGATTCATGCCGTGCCTTGCTTTGCTATTATAAGTTCCTGTAGCATGTCGTTTGCTTGCTCTGAACATTGCTTCCTGATGCTGATTTTGCCATGTTCAGTAATTTCACTAAGTCTGTGAAGCTGATATATTTTGCACTTTTGCCATGCTTGTTTGGACCTGTTATGATGTGATTTAGCTGTATCTCAGTGTTTATATTTTGTCAAGAATCTTTAGTAGATCACTGCCATATACTTTTTTGGTACGTTTGGGTGCAGTAGCTTAATTTCTTGTTGATTGCTATGTGGTATCATGCTGTTAATGGCAGATTTGTGCCATTCTTGTTTTGCTTGTCATTTGCAAACCGTGCATCCGATTCCGGTGATCTTTATATCGATTTCAACCGAAATCATCTCATCTTTCCAGCGGCATACTTGGTTTGCCAAATTGAAGCCTGGTTCATCATTTTCCTTCCGGAGCACGCATACGTATTGCATATCACATCTCGCATATCATGCCATGTATTGCATCATGTTGCTTGTGCATTGCACCGTGATTTATTGTGGTTCCTTTGTTTGTGTTCTTGCTTTGGGTAGAGCCGGGAGACGAGTACGTGAACGAGGAACCGAGTATGTTACCGCTTTGCTCAGCCCCTCTTATAGCGTTGCTAGTTGCAGGTGAAGATGAAGTTTGTTCCTTGTTGGGACATGGAGATTTTGTTCCTTATTGGAACATGTTTACTTGTTGGGGATATCAAAATATATCTGCTATAATTAATGCATCTATATATTTGGTAAAGGGTGGAAGGCTCGGCCTTATGCCTGGTGTTTTGTTCCACTCTTGCCACCCTAGTTTCCGTCATACCGGTGTTATGTTCCTTGATTTCGTGTTCCTTACACGGTTGGGTGATTTATGGGACCCCCTTGACAGTTCGCTTTGAATAAGACTCCTCCAAAGAAGGCCCAACATTGGTTTTACCATTTGCCACCTAAGCCTTTTTCCCCGGGTTTTAGCGAGCCCGAGGGTCATCTTTATTTTAACCCCCCCCCCCCCCGGACCAGTGCTCCTTCGAGTGCTGGCCCGGACCGAGCAGCCTACGGGGAGACCACGGGGAAAATCGAGGCTTGGTTTTACTTGTAGCTTGACTTATCCGGATGTGCCCTGAGAACGAGATATGTGCAGCTCCTATCGGGATTTGTCGGCTGTCAGGCGGCTTTGCTGGTCTTGTTTTATTGCTTTGTCGAAATGTCTTGTAGTCCGGATTCGAGATCGGTCGGGTCTTCGGTAGAAGGAATATCCTTCATTGACCGTGAGAGCTTATAATGGGCTAAGTTGGGACACCCTGCAGGGTATTATCTTCGAAAGCCGTGCCGCGGTTATGAGGCAGATGGGAATTTGTTAATGTCGGTTGTAGAAAACCCGAAGTTGACCTTAATTAATACACATCAACCGCGTGTGTAACCGTGATGGTCTCTTCTCGTGAGTCCGGGAAGTGAACACGGTGTTGGAGTTATGTTTGGCGTAAGTAGTTCAGGATCACTTCTTGATCGCTCATGGCTTCACTACCGTGCTTTGCTTCTCTTCTCGCTCTCTTTTGCGAATGTAGCCACCATATATGCTAGTCGCTTGCTGCAGCTCCACCTCACAACTCTGTCCTTCCTATAAGCTTAAATAGTCTTGATCTCGCGGGTGTGAGATTGCTTTGAGTCCCCGTGACTCACAGATTCTACCAAAACAGATTGCAGTGCCGACGATGTCGGTCTGAGATGACGCAACCGAGCTCATGTGGGTGTTCGACGTGTAACGTGGTTTTTACTTTGTGTCTTTTCCTGATGATCAGTAGTGGAGCCCAGTTGGGTCGATCGGGGATCTGTGTAGCATTTGGGGTATATTCTTTATTTTGGTTCCGTAGTCGGACCTTGAGTGTAATCTGAATGATGGATGTTTATTTATGTATTGTGTGAAGTGGCGACTATAAGCCAACTATGTATCTCTTTCCCTTATGTATTACATGGGTTGTGTGAAGATTACCTCACTTGCAACATTGCTTTCAATGCGGTTATGCCTCTAAGTCGTGCTTCGACACGTGGGAGATATAGCCGCATCGAGAGCGTTACAGGGTTCCTGGGATCCAGTGGGGGCAGGGTCGCCGCTTCTCCCCGCGCTACCGGGTGCGGGATCTACAACAGGCGTCGCCGTTGGCAGGAGCCTCATCTTCTTGGCGTTGGGGTCAGCCGCCTCCATTTTCCTCGAGGGTGTCGCGTCGCGCTCACGGATTTGAGCAGAGTAATGAATGACGAGCCTAGTTGTAGTGCGAGTGAAGAAGAAGGGGAGCTAGGGTTTTTCTGTAGTAGTGAGGAAGAAGGGGAGCTGGGGTTTTCAGAGGGTGAGGTGAGGAATTTGGGGAGTGCAGTGGAGGCGAGTGACGTGAGGTGGGTGGGAGTGAGGAGGAAGAAGAACACCTGTGTTTTTGGGGCGGTGTCTTTGGGTGTGGGTAGCGCCTCTCATTCCGTAAATATATGGACTTTTGACTTGATTTTACTATTTACTAGGGTGGATGGGCTGTTTTGTCTTGGGCCCAGAGAAACAATTACTACTAGTACAATGGAGTCACTCTATAGCTACCCAGAAAAACAATTACTACTAGTACAGTGGATACAATACCGCTTCTCGCTCCTCCTAGGTCATCGAAACGTCTCCCTCTACTGAATGTCGTTATACTTTTGTTCACCGACATGCGGGCCATGCAGCGCGCGGGCCCAAATGCCATCCACCAAATTAGAAGGCAGTATGCAGGCAGAGAGTCACCCCAGTCGTAGCGTGGCAATAACGAGCCGTCGTATCACAAAACCCCACCTCCCCGCGGTCTAACTTTGACGGACGAAGCAACCATCATTTCACTCTTCGCTGAATCCCCTTCTCCCTCACCGTCTTCAAGAAAGGCAACACTTTTCGCATCTGCCTTGTTCTTCTCTCTCCCAACGAAGGGAAGGTAAGCGGATCCGTGATGTTGGTATATTTTCATTTAGAGAAAAAAAGAAATTTTGCAAAGCAGTAACTGATCCTCACTCTCTTTTTTGTTTCATTGTCATTGTCATTGTGTTTTTCTTTCAGTGGTCTCCTAGTATTCGTCAGTTTCATGATGATCCAAGGAGAACCAGGCAAAGATCTGCCGATATTGGAGCAGACGCGGGAGGCTGATCAACACGAGACAGAGAGCTCCAAGAAGATGGAGGCAGCCATCGAGCCGACCCCAGATACGCTCACGGCCACTACTGAGATGGTCAACGCCCCGTTTGAGGTTACAACCACCATGGCATTGCAGGAGCAGTTTTCCCCCTTCGAGGATGTGTCCCCCCCCCCCCCCTGCTGAGTTGCTGAAAGTGCAACTATCCCTAGGTGGTTTTGGTAATTCATAACAACATATAGCTCATTGAATATTTCAGGAAAGCTCAATGAATGGCATGGCATGGATGATGAAAGTGGATCCTTCAAAATATCAAGGACAAAGGATTGGCTCAAGCTCAAAAGCTCAAGACCCTACATTTTACATTTTAGTGATCCAAGATCACATTGAGTCTATAGGAAAAGCCAATACTATCAAGGAGGGATGAGGTGTTGCTTAATGAGCCTTTAGCTTCATGTGCTTAGTGATATTCTCCAGAACCCTCCACTACTTTCTCACATCCACATATGACCTAAACCTAAAGTCAAACTCGGCCCTACCGATTCTTTCTATTCGGCGCCACCGAGTTTAGATGTCTTAGCCACTGCCACAAACCCTAGGCAAATCGGTCTCACCGATAGGGATCTTGGTCTCACCGAGATGAGATTGTAATCTCTCTGTTTCCCTTCGTAACGTTTCGGTCTAACCGAAGTGAGCGATCGGTCCCACCGAGATTGCAATGTAAACTCTCTGTTTCCCTTTCGTAACTTTTCAGTCTCAACAAAAGAGCGAATCGGTCCAACCGAGTTTACCTGGCCAACTCTTTGGTTAGCTAATTACCGAATTAGGTCTCACCGAGTTTGTGTAATCGGTCTCACCGAGATTACGTTATGCCCTAACCCTAACCATATCAGTCCTACCGAGTTGCATGTCAGTCCCACCGAAAACCCTAACGGTCACTAGGTTTAATAAATCGGTTTGACCGAGTTTTATGATTCGCTCCCACCGAGTTTGGTAAATTGTGTGTAACGTTTAGATTTTGTGTGGAGGCTATATATACCCCTCCACCTCCTCTTCATTCGTGGAGAGAGCCATCAGAACAAACCTACACTTCCAACTTACGGTTACGAGAGAGAACCACCTACTCATGTGTTGAGGCCAAGATATTCCATTCCAACCATATGAATCTTGATCTCTAGCCTTCCCCAAGTTGCTTTCCACTCAAATCTTCTTTCCAGCAGATCCAAATCCTATGAGAGAGAGAGAGAGAGTTGAGTGTTGGGGAGACTATCATTTGAAGCACAAGAGCAAGGAGTTCATCATCAACACACCATTTGTTACTTCTTGGAGACTGGTGTCTCCTAGATTGGCTAGGTGTCACTTGGGAGCCTCCGACAGGATTGTGGAGTTGAACCAAGGAGTTTGTAAGGGCAAGGGGATCGCCTACTTCGTGAAGATCTACCGCTAGTGAGGCGAGTCCTTCGTGGGCGACGGCCATGGTGGGATAGACAAGGTTGCTTCTTCGTGGACCCTTCATGGGTGGAGCCCTCCGTGGACTCGCGCAACCATTGCCCTTCATGGGTTGAAGTCTCCATCAACGTGGATGTACGATAGCACCACCTATCGGAACCACGACAAAAACATCTGTGTCTCCAATTGCGTTTGAATCCTCCAAACCCTTCCCTTTACATTCTTGCAAGTTGCATGCTTTATTTTTCGCTGCCTATATAATCTTTGCATGCTTGCTTTAATTACGTGAAGATTGCTTGACTTGCCTAAGGATAGCTAAAATCTGCCAAGTCTAAAATTGGGAAAAGGCATAGCTTTTAATTGGTCAAGTAGTCTAATCACCCCCCTCTAGACATACTTCAAGGTCCTACAAGTGGTATCAGAGCTTTGGTCTCCATTTGCTTTGATTTCCATAGCTTTTGGTGGTCATAGCCTTGGTTTCACAACCTAGGAGAGTATGGCGTCTAGCGAGGGAAATTATCACCGTAGAGGTCCTTACATTGATGGCACTAATTTTGCTAGTTGGAAGCATAAGATGAAAATGCATATTCTCGGACATAACCCCGCCGTTTGGGCTATTGTGTGTATTGGTTTGCAAGGTGAATTCTTTGATGGGAGAGAACCAAACCGTGAAGCTAGTGCGGAAGAGTTGAAGATGTTGCAATACAACGCTCCAGCTTGGGATATCCTCTTCAACGGATTGTGCCCCGAAGAATTCAACAAAATCAGCCGTCTTGAGAATGCAAAGGAAATTTGGGATACTTTGATTGATATGCATGAAGGTACCGACTCCGTCAAGGAATCCAAGTTGGATGTGCTCCAAAGTCAGCTTGACCAGTTCAAAATGAAGGATGGTGAAGGTGTCATTTGAAATGTACTCTAGGCTTGCTCTTATCACAAATGAGATTGCCCGGCTCGAAGTGAAGAAATGACCATGATTCATCATCAAGAAGATCCTAAGAGCATTGGATGAAAAATATGATACCGTGTGCACATTGATCCAAATGATGCCAAATTACAAAGATCTCAAGCCAACGGAAGTCATTGGAAGAATTGTTGCTCATGAGATGTCACTCAAGGATAAGGAGGAACTTCACAACAAGTCAAGTGGTGCTTACAAAGCCTCATGTGAAGCCCCACATCATCAAGTGAGAAACAAACCTTCAATGAAGAATTGAGCTTAATGGTGAAGAACTTCAACAAATTCTACAAGAGTAGAAGCAAAGAAAGAATCTCCAAGTCAAGGTCCTACAATGACAAAAGATCTTCTAGTCGAGGCGCAATTGCTACAATTGTGGGAGACCGGACACTATTCCAATGAGTGTACAGCACCCTACAAAAGAAGAGAAGATTCTCCCAAGAGAAGAAGTAGAAGAGAAGAATCACCACCAAGAGAGAGAAGGAGTAGAGATGATCGTTATGAATGAAGACCCTAACAGAGAAGCAAGGATTCAGAAAGGAAGGTCAAGTCATGAAAGAGCTACACAAAACGAAGACATCAAGCTCATGTTGGTGAATGGGTATCCGGCTCCGACTCCGACAATCACTCCGAGAGAAGCTATCACTCCGACTCCGAACACACTCAAGATGAAGGTGTTGCGGTTTAGCACTTGTGTCAACCAACTCCTACGACATATTTGAATCACCAAATGAAGGAATTGGAAGATGCTTCATGGCCCAAGGTCCTAAGGTAACACACCCCGAGTATGTTGATTTTAATAGTGATGAAGATGACTTGCTAGGTGATGATGATTTACTTGTTGACAACTCTAGTGATGAATACTATGATGAAACGTCAATTAATCATGCTAATCAAGATGAAACGAATGACAATGATAAGGAGAAAATTGAGCGTCTAACTAAAGAACTAAACACTCTTAAGTTAGCTCATGAAACTATCTTCGAAGATCATCGAGAACTTTTAAGGGCTCATGAGAAGTTACGCTTTGAAAAGCTCAATCTTGAGCAAGAGCATGAGTTCCTAAAAGCGATCAATGATGATCTTCGTAAGAAAAGTTCTTCTTAGATTGCCAAGCATTTACTCTTATCTACTTACATGCCTCAAGTCAAGTCAAGTAACAAGAACAAAAAAGATTCTTCTTCTAGTAGTAACAATAACAATGCTAAACCCAATATTGTTGCTTCTAGTAGTTCTCTTGATTCCACTAATGATTCTCTTAGCCAAGTTACACTTGAGCAAGAAAACATCTTATTGAAGGGAATTATAGAGAAAGTTGTATACAAGAGCCTTGCCGGGAGTAAGCAATTTGACGAAATTGTACGCAAGGAAGGAAGGCACTGGAAGAATCAAGGTGTTGGTTTTGAACGAAAGTTCAATGCCAATGGAGTTGAGTGGGAAGAAGATCAATACCCCAAGACAAAGTTTGTTCCTAAACAAGAGAAGTATGATCCTACTTCCTTCAAGGGAACACAAGCACAAGATGATCTTCCACCACAAGACCACAAGAACAAAGGCAAGGACAAACTTCAAGAGGAGATTGATGCATTTCAAGAAGCACCTAAGGCCTTGGTCAAGTGGGTTCCCAAGACTACGTCAAGTTCTACTTCATCAAGCGCAACTACTACACCAAGGATTCCCATCAAGATGATGTGGATCCTGAAGAACAAGAACTAGAGAGTTCTTTTGGGTGACTCCGCCAACATTTTTCACTCATATCATTATGGCAAGGACAAGTGCAATCAACTTCCATATCTTGCACTAGTTCAAGGAGTCACAAACCCTCATGTTGGTAAGGCAAAGGGACAAGGTAACATAATGATTTCATGGACATCATTTTGTGTGTGCATCACTCTATGTCTATGGATATTCTTATTTGTTCCTTGTGGGACTAACCTGTGAAGGTATTGAAAGTGCAACTCACTCCAAAGGAATGCTCCAATAGATCTACATCAACATTGAGCATCCACATCTTCAACACCTACATGAAGTCATCAACGACAACCCAAGGTTAGTTTATCCCTCTAAGGGGGGATCTCACATCTAGGGGGAGCTTAACTCTAAGAATTGAGTCAAAGCAACTCTAATGATGTGAACACATAAATGTATTTATGTAAAAGTGGTAACCCCACTTGAGCTTAAACGATGAGTATGACCTATGATCAAATGTTCTCATTTGACTCCTAAGTCAATATACTCATATATAGATGACCTAGTCATCGCCAATTGTTTGATAGATGCTAGAATTGGTTGTGCATGCTTTGTCACATATTTCATTTGTCATTTTATTGTGTGAGCATGTTGGTTACATATTTTACTCATTCGAGGACATCCACTTGTTGTTTGATTGATTGGTTTCTTTTTCTTTTGCCAAGTGGATGGACAAGAATGCCTAAGAACCTTTTCTAGCTATCTATGCTTTTCTCGTCTCAAACTCTATTCATGCTACATCACAAAATTTGATCAAGTCAGATTCGAACCACTCTGTGTGAAGAGCACTCGGAGTCCCCGATTCGTCATAGACTTAAACTTCCAAAACTTCTTTGTGATTTTCGGTCTGACCGATTCCTCCATTTCGGTCATACCGAGATTACTAAGTCGATCTAGGTTTTCAATCTCGGTGCAACCGACTTTAAATTTTCGGTCACACTGAGTTACATGCTTTATTATCAGTTATGCATCTCGGTGCCACCGAGTTGTTCAACTTCGGTCACACCGGCAAAGATGTCGGGCTATATATACACACGGGCAAATTTTTGGAAAACTTTCTCCAAAACTTCTCGCCCGCGCATAGTTCGCTCTGCCTACCAGGTCTATGGATCGTCGACTTCGTCGCCAGCCTCCTCCTGTCGCTGGTCTCCGCCGCAATCAACGGAATTCTCCTCTGCCGTTGCTGCCGTAGCGAGTTCACCGCCGGGTATGTACTCGATCACTATGCTATCCTCGTCCGATTCTCAGCACATTGTATTCGTAATGCATCTTTCCACGATTGAAACACTTCTATCCAGTCAAAACAATCCTTAGAATAGGTATGATTCGAAAATTTAGGGTTAGGTTTCATGAAACCATCTCGGACCCACCGAGTTGAAAACTTCGGTCCCACCGATTTGGCTAACGCCATTGCACTAGTAAGTCTCGGTGCGACCGAGAATTACAAATCAGTGTGACCGATTTTAGAACTTTGTGAAACCCTAGCAGTCTCGGTGCCACTGAACCGTGACTCGGTCTGACCGAGTTCACTAGTTTAGGTTCCAAAACTGCTTCGGTATCACCGAGTTTAAAAATCGGTAGATCCGAAATGCTTTAAGTGGAAAACTAAAACTAAGTTTTTTTGAATCATTCTTTTGCAAAAATCTCTGCATTTTGTGATGCTCATCCCCTCTACCTCATCTATAACTATTCACAGGGTCAGCAGTTAGTGAGTGCAGCATGTCAGACCAAAGTGACAGCCAGAACAGGTCAGAGGAGCAGATTCACATGAGTGAGGGCACTAGTCCCTCTAGCAGCTCAGATGAGGGGAGCAGAAGCACTCCCAGCAATTTGCCCAAGGCTGCCACAAGGACAAGGAAGAAGAAGACCTCAGAGTTTGAGGATGAGTATTATGTGGCAGTTGAGGATGAGGCCAGTTCCAAGAAGAAAGTGCTCAAGAAAGAGTACAGCTCGGCAATGATTAAGCACTGGAATGAAGATCAAAAGGCCAGCAGGTAGACAACCAATGTCCAAAGCCAGATTCTCCACTCAAGCTTCTTTGGAATCCCAACCCAAAGAACCTGCTGCTACTGAAGGAAAGAAAAGGAAGGAAATGGTCAAGAAGACCATGGCTAGAGTGATTGGGAAACCATCTATGATGGAGGAAGAGGAATAAGAGGAAGTTGCTGAGCCTGCACCCAAGGCACAAAAGCTGATGGGTGATGCCGTAAAGTCAGGGGCTGCAACTTCAAAGCCCAAAGCTGCCCCCAAGCCCAAGAGTGCACCAAAGAGGAATACCAGGAGTATACCAAAGAATCGAGAAGAACAAGGCTCCAATGCCTGAGGTTGATGCTGAGGAAGATGAAGAAGGGCAGGTCCTAAGGAAGCTCAAACCCAAGATCCCAAACCACAGTGATGCTCATCCTGTGGCTGAGAACATGAAGATCAGGAGAGATCAAGGGTTGAGGCTATGGAGAGAGTCAGATCCATATGCCACCAGGAGAAGGACTGCTATGGATTACAAGTTCCACACCAAGGAACAACAGGACTTCTATGAGACCATCTTGTTGGATAAGAAGGCCATAGTTTGTGATATGAGGTGGGTCGACTGGACCTACATTCAGGAGAACGCAGAACACTATCCTGGAGTATTTGACAGCTTCAGTGCGTGTGGAGTTGCAGATTTTGTTGGGCAGAAGCTCACAGATTGGAATGACGAGCTCATTATGCAATTCTACTCCACAACACATTTCTATCCAGATGGCAGGACAGTTTGGATGTCAGAAGGAACGCGATACCAGTCAACCATAGAGGAATGGGCAAGTCTGATCAATGCCCCAAAGGAAGATGAAGATGACTTGGACATTTATGCCAAGAAGAAGATGGGTTACAACTCAATGTCACACATGTAAAAGGAAATCCCAGATGATGCACTTGAGACTTTCAAGTTTGGATCAGTTCATTATCTTCTGTTAGGGCTGCCTACAATCAACTAGATCCTAAGGCACACTCTTTTGCCCAAATCAGGTGACCACAACATGATCAGAGGGCATGCAATCAATTTCCTTCACATTTTTTATGTGCCTCAGAAATTAAAAGTCATGAGCCTCATAGTTGAAACTATCAAGAGGACTGCAGCAGACCAGAAGAGGAGCTGTGGATATGCCCCACGGATTCAGGAGTTGATAAACTCAAAGATGGGCAGAGGGAAGTATCTGTTGGATAAGGAACACATGGTTCTCTATCCTGACTTTGAGGACAATCAAGTTGTCATGACTGAGAATGAACCAACATCAGTACAAGCGTAAGAGAAGAAGGAGAAATCGAGGAAAGAGAAGGCTGCCAAGATGCCAACTCAAGCAGAGGCATCTGAATACTTTCTGAAGAACAAGCAGGAGCAACTTGGTTACTTGATAGCATCAACTCTGCGGATTGAGAAGGGGTTGGCCACCCTAACTCAAAACCAGGAGAGCCTGGAAAGAATCATGGAACAAAAATTCTATGATCTTGATGTCAAAGTAATGCGAGATTGATCCAATGTGGAGCAGCTATAGGATGACATCTTGAGGAGAGGAAGGGCAGGACAACGACTGATGCATTTGCCAGAGTGCCACGAGCTCAGAGATCAGCTGCATATCCAGTTCAAGACACTAGAGTCACTTCATCGGCTCCACTCTGACTCCAAAGACAACCAGCTCCAAAGACCAACTCCTTCAGCTCCTACTACATCGATCAAGCCTTCGTTCTTGGAGTTCTCGGACACCACCACCACCGAAGACCAAGCACGAGAGACGATATAGTCCTATGCATTTTCTAGGAACTTTTTGGTAACTTGTTGCCAAAGGGGGAGAAAAATGTATAGATCATAGGCTTCGAGAGAGAGAGAGATTTGCTTTTGTTCTCTGTTGTCCTTTTGGTTGAACATTATTTGCTTTTGATTATTTGAGATACAATGCAATTACCTGTGAGACATTGATGATCATGTGTTTGATCATAAGCTACACTTATGCTCGTTATGATATTATCTTACTTATCCTTATATGATCATTCACTTTGCTTGGTGATGAGTGCATGTATTCAATCTTTGTTATTTTGAGCGCTCCACCAAGATGTATGTGACATGGAAGAGTAACCCATGAGCCTAATTCCTTGTGCATTTGCAGTCCAAAGCAAATATTACTATGCACAAATTTAGGGGGAGCTTTTGAGACGATGTTTTTCAAATTTTATTATCATTTGTCGAAGCTTTGATCTATATGTTGTCATCAATTACCAAAAAGGGGGAGATTGAAAGTGCAACTATCCCTAGGTGGTTTTGGTAATTCATAACAACATATAGCTCATTGAGCTAATGCTATTCCAAGACAACTATTTCAGGAAAGCTCAATGAATGGCATGGCATGGATGATAAAAGTGGATCCCTCAAAATATCAAGGACAAAGGATTGGCTCAAGCTCCAAAGCTCAAGACTCTACATTTACCATTTTAGTGATCCAGGATCACATTGAGTCTATAGGAAAAGCCAATACTATCAAGGAGGGATGAGGTGTTGCTTAATGAGCCTTTTGCTTCATGTGCTTAGTGATATGCTCCAAAACCCTCCACTACTTTCTCACATCCACATATGACCTAAACCTAAAGTCAAACTCGGCCCTACCGATTCTTTCTATCCGACGCCACCGAGTTTAGATGTTTTAGCCACTGCCACAAACCCTAGGCAAATCGGTCTCACCGATAGGGATCTCGGTCTCACCGAGATGGGATTGTAATCTCTCTGTTTCCCTTCTGAGCGATCGGTCCCACCGAGATTGCAATGTAAACTCTCTGTTTCCCTTTCGTAACTTTTCAGTCTCACCGAAAGAGCGAATCGGTACCACCGAGTTTACCTGACCAACTGTCAGGACCCCGATTCCAAGTCACATCGATCTAGCCGGTAACACCTCATATCACTTTGCGGCCTCACGCACGGTATTCCCACGGGTGTTGCCTTACCATGGCCCGGGACCGTTTGCGCCTTTTGGCTCACGTATATGATAGTGTCGCTAGCATCCATATGACGAAGAACCGGGCCGACATGGCTAGTCGTGAACCCAAAGCGGCACTAACCCATGGGGACAGGCATACATGAATCACATCGAGCATGTCGGTCATCAACGTGTGAATCCGGGTTGTAGCACGGGCTATGAGACTCGGTAACCCGGGCTGTAGCGAGCTAGGCAGGACTCGGATGTCACCGCGTGATATTTCCCGAAGAACGAGACATAGGAATGAAGTGAAACACATGCCCGGCCAGTCAAGTGTCCAAAGCAGTAGTCTTTGGGCTAGCAGTACTCCGGTGAACCGGGCTGTAGCGGACTACTATCGCTCAGGAAGCACTAGACTACATTTCCCCATATGAGAAGCTGCCAAGGATAAACAACTAGATTGTCGGATCCCACACATACCAAGCATTTCAAACATACACACAATATGCTCAATATGTGTAAATATAACATGGCATCACAACATAACTCTACGACTCAAATATTTATTCATTAGGCTCCGAGGAGCGAGATATTACAAACATGGGTCTCATGACCCAACACTCGAAACATACAAGTCAAAGCACAAGCGGAAGCTTAACATGTCTGAGTACAGACATCTACAAATTAAAAAGGCTGAGAAGCCTGACTATCTACCAGATCCCGCCGAGGGCACAAGATCGTAGCTGAGGTAACAAGCTAAACATCAAAGTCCACACGGAACTACTAGCGAGACTGACGTCTCTCTGCAAAACATAAAATAAGCAAACGTGAGTACAAATGAACTCAGCAAGACTTACATCAGCACTAACTACATATGCATCATTATCAACAAAGGGGGTGGTGGAGTTTGACTGCAGCAAGCCAGCTTTGACTCGGTGGCTATCCTGAACTCCGACTGCAGGTAACCCTTTTGAGGTGGCGCACACGAGTCCACATATTCACCATATCAATACACCACTATGGACCCGCTCCCGTCTCCCTACGAGAACGCCATCCATAGCACTCACGCTTATCTTGCGCATTTTAGAGTATCCACTTTCACTTGTCTATGAACTGTTATAGGCAACCCGAAGTCCTTTTCATGGACACGGCTATTCGAATAGATCATATTAACCCTGCGAGGTGTACTTCTTCACACACGCTCTCGCCACTTACCGCCATGTACACGTCATGTATCTCGGCAACCTTCAAGCGGAAGCTTTGGCGAGGGTGTCGGCCACGGCCTACCTAAACACTCAAGTCCCTAGTCCAGGTTTATCGCCTATTCGGGTTCCATCATGATGAGTCCGGCCGAGGTTTCCACTAACGCCCCGAATGATGTGTGCAGAGGTTCCCGAGATACCAAACGGGCATTGATGACGCCAGCCACGGTGTATCTACCGCATCATAGCCCACCCCTAGGGTCAGCGCCATACGGCCTCCAACACATATCCTACAAACACGAAACTAGTTGCAACTCACCGGAGAGAACAAGGGTGGTTAAGAAGCCGAGAGAGTCAATTAAGGATCCCAATGTGTGGTAGTAACTGTTTCATGGATCACAAACACGTAACTCAGTTCTCGAGGACGGCTTCAATGAGACAACCCACCATGTACTCCTACATGGCCTCTCACCGCTACCTTTACCAAATCGTGTTCACACACTTAGCTCACACACACAGTAGGACATGTTCACACACCTCCGATTCATCCCCGATGAATCGGACCGACTCAACTCTAAGCAAGAGTGCATGACAAACAAGCATGAATGAGTAGGCACAACAGGGCTCAAACAACTCCTACTCATGCTAGTGGGTTTCATCTATTTACTGTGGAATGACAGGTCATGTAGAGGATAAAGGGGTTCAACTACCGCAATAAGTAACAGATGAATCGTTGTTGACCTAATGCAGTAAAAGAGAGCAGGAGCGAGAGAGTGGGATTGTATCGGAATGAACAAGGGGGTTTTGCTTGCCTGGCACTCCTGAAGATGTTATAGCTCTTCATCGGTGTCATCGAACTCATCGTCGGTACGTCGTCTACTGAGAGGGGACAAATACCGGCAAACAAGGAAGAACACAATAAATGCAATGCACAATATGATGCATGATCATGACATGTCAGAATGCTGTGATTTGAGCTAATGCAACTAGCAGCAGATTAAATGAAGTTGGTTTGAATCCAGGATTCAAATTCAAACTCCATATATGGATATTAAATTGCCATTTATAAGCTTTGTGCTAAACAGCAGCTATAAGTTGTTCTAACATGCATGAAAATGGTACAAATGGATAGATTGGATTTTTCTGATAATTTTTCATATATAAATTATTTGATTTGGAGCTACGATTGAATTACTATGATTTTTAGAAGTTTAGCTATTTTCTCAAATAAATAAATCGTTTGGATTTATTTAAAATCCAGAAAAGAGTTATTGCATCAGCATGACGTCACTGTGATGTCAGCGGTCAACGGGCGCGGTCTAGGTCAAACTGACCTGTGGGCCCTGCGTGTCAGTGTAATTAGATTAGCTAAAAACAATTAGTACTAATCCTAACTAATTAACAGGGCCGGGCCCCACCTGTCAGTGAGTCAGGGGAAAAGTCAAACTGGGGTCGGTCAAACTCGCCGGAGTTGACCCGAGGCTCGTCGCCGGCAGGGCCAGGGACAGCAGAGAGGTGCGGGTTTCCTCCTCCGGCGACCAAATGGCCGGCGGAGGGCGGCTATGTGGAGCTGGAGCTCGCGCGCGTCGGGTGGTGCCGGTGGGAGGTCTTTGGGGTGGCGGAAGCTTGTCGGCCCGGCGAGGCGGTGGCGGAGCTCGGACAAGCGAGGTTCGGAGTTCTAGTGCACGGCAGGTCCGGTGGTGGTCGGGTCATCTCCTGGGAGCAAACCGAGCACTATGACGCGCCCAGGCACGAGCTACGGCGTCTTCAGCCACGACGGCTACATGGCCGGCGGCGGTGAGCTTCGGCCTCGGTCGAAACGGTGGCTACGGTGATCGAGAGGCATGGGAAGGAGGGGCAAACGACGGAGAGGCTCACAGCGGTTGTAGGGGGCGTCGAAGTGGGCTCGGGGAAGCACGGACGGCGACGAGTCGATGATGGGGATCCGCGGCGGCCGGCGATGAAGAAGAAGTCGGTGACGGTGTTTTGAGGCGTCCGGCATCGAGTGAGTCGACGGGGAGGACGAGGGCGTCGAAGCGGAGTCCATGGACACGTCGGCGAGGCGGGGTAGGGCCTGTGGCCGCGGTGGTTCTAGTCGGCGGCGACGCATGCGCTCGGGTGAGCTAGAGAGAGCCAGGGGAGAGTGTGAGGTGTCGGGTGGACCGGGGCGACACCGGGGAGGCATTCGCGGCGTCGAAGCGGTGACCAGGCGATGCAGACGAGCAGGGTGGTGGCGTGGCGAGCTCGGACGCGTGCACCGTGTCCCTCCTACGCCCTCTTGGCGGTAGGGGATGGCCCAGCGCAGGCCACCTGATCTTTGGGCGGCCCGGTGGGCTACCAGGTGGGCTGCGCTAGGTAAGTGGCTGGATCCTTTCTCTCTCTCCTTTTTCTAATTATTTCAGTTTTCTATTATTCTGTAAATTTTTAGGGCTTTATTAAAAAATACCTATGCACTTTCAAAAATCATGAGACTGCTTGTGGCCACTATTTGGATTATTTCCAATAACCAGAATTTCAGTTCATGAATATTTGGACATTTAATAAAATATATAAAATTTAAATGCCCAAATGCAAATAAGGTATGATTTTAATCCAGAGCCCAATATGTCATGGAAAAATGTGTATCACTTACAGTTATCAAGTTTCGGCATTTTCCAAGAATGATGAACATTTTTGGAAGTCATTTGGATTTACTGGAAATATTTGGTTGAACCTAGTGAATTCCTTTAATGCTAGGGTTTAGGCAATCCCCATTTCAAATTTCTTAGAAATTTAAACATGATGGCATGATGAGCAAGCAAAGTCAAGCAAGGCCGATCTGGGGCTGTGACAGCTCACCCCCACTAAACAAGAATCTCGTCCCGAGATTCAAGACGTGAGGTAAGAAGACAGAGGGAACTCTAACTAACACGAACTTGTCGATCCAATAGCCCTTCCCGAAGATGTTGATTCATTGCTCCAATTGGTCTTGACGTCCTTGCTTTCGAGATCTTCATCCAACACGATGGCGACAGAAAGAAACTCTATAGAAAACGATCTCCTCAGAGATCGAGCACTCAAGATCAACTCATGGAATGAGATGTTGAAACACCTCGAGTTGAGACACAAAACACATCGAGAGGGATGGAGGAACAAGCGACGGGGTTTGATTTGGTGGGCAACAATTCCAAGCTTAGAAAGATGGTGGATGGTGTCAAGGTGGCGAGGAAATAATTGCCATGATCCCAGAACGGGCACCTTGGGAAAAGTGACTGGTGGAATTATTACCTTAAGCAGCAAAAAGAATTACTTTTGATTTAGAAATCATTGAGACTCTTTATACCAGCCTAAGGCAATCACAATCGATCGTGTGAACGAATTCGAAAGAATGGCATGCTCATACCATAATAGATGATGTGGACTACCTTGTTGAAGACAACACAATGGATGATTTTGCTTATCACCGGAAATGGATGGGACCCATGACAAGACCACGTTTGAAGATGATCACGGACAGCAAGCTGCTGGGAAGGACAGCCCATGGAGAATTGGCACGATGGGGTGCAAGCTGCGAACAAAATGCAAATGTTGGAATATTCCAACCATCATATCTGCTGAGATTCAGATCTGGTTGGTGTTAGGATATTCCGGACTCATCGAGTCTAGAAAGAAAATGAAAGTTTGCAACACAAATCGGCGAGAAGATGTTGCGAGATTCTCGGAATGAACTACGATAGCAAGCTCCAAAACATGAGCTGGTTCTGCTACTAACATGTGAACATGTTGTCCAAGACAAGAATGACCACATAGTAGTCTTATCATAAAACACTACCGAGTTCAGGTGGGGAACCATCATCGAGGTTACCGAAGTCTTTACGCAAGGCCATGGATTAGATCCCAAGCATAGACTTCTGTTCCTTGAACAAGTCAATCAGTGGCTTGGTGTGCTAGGAATACATATAGAATGAAGGTTGCAAGTCTCCAGGCTACAGAATACTTCGCACATATGCATGACTGACTTGGGATGATTCCAAGGGAAACAAAACAAACCTTTCTCAAATTCATGGCGGCAACTTGCACCAAATGCACATGAATTTGAGGAAGTCACTTCTTCCATCCAAGCATAAGCTTCATGAACGGAACACGAAGGCATTGCTTACAAAGTTTCCAACACTAGGTTGATGTTCAACATGAATCATGGGGGAGACAAAATGATGCTGATGGGTTCAACAACAACTCATCGGAATTTCCATATCACTGGACTTCCACCATCATGTGAACACGGTGATAGCATTGGTCAGACCAAAGATGTAATGGTGTATGCTCGAGGGATCAACCACGAGTAAGACAACATTACGAACATCATTGGTTCTGATTTGACTTGATGATAGCCCATACTCAAGTCAAAGTTTTGACAAGACAATAGATCCAACAACTGATCACGAGGACCAATCGATGAAGATATCATCTTTCTTCAACACACACTCAAAAGGATATCCCTTAAAATGAACTAAGTCGGACAAGCTTTTATCTTCCAACTCTCCAAGTTGTTGTTTAGCTTAACCAACTAGCTCAGGGTATCTGACACAGATTCTTGGAGAATGGGTGGTTTAGAGGAAAACCAATATGATCACGAACTCAACATAGCGGTCAGGTGACAACCTGGTGATACTTCCGAGAAGATATTCAGAATATCACGAACCACCGATATATTACTAGGCTCGAGAACAATCTTGCTTTTCAGGGCAAGACGATATGATCAAAGAGTAGGGGATTGGCACAGTCCTAACTCATTGATCGAAGAGTACACCGGAAATAAGGACTAGATAGCACGATCAATCTTAGGATGATGATTTAATAACCAACACGCTAAGAATGAGGATATTGTCCATTAGCTGCCAAGCAACGAGTTGCTCGGAGTATTGATTTCACACATCACAATTCACTTGTCGGCATTCCGGTTACAACAACACGAGGACCGAGGAATGAATGATGATGGTGATAAGTATCACTACGTCAAAAATTCATGAGAGTTGGTGCAGTTCTCATGACAATTCTGACATAAAGGGGGTGATACTCCAAGGTAGAACAGAACAAAGCTGAATTGGCATTTTGATCTGCGGGATACAACTACTTTGACCCAATCCTAGAAATGGATGAGGTACTGGAGTTTGTTTCTCCTAGTCATTCCGAAATAGAATGGCTTGACGGACCACAAGGATAATAGGCATCGATAAACACGATCGCATTACATACTCTTGGTTATCAACTGATAGAGGATGGTCGGGATACAACTAAAGAGAGAAACTCAAAGGAACATATAATTTTCTGAGTTGTGGATGCATAGATTAGTATGTCGAGCAAAGCTCAACATTTCTTCCGGATAACCCATGCTGAGAAGGTAGAACTGGCAGAGTCACAATTATGAATGGAGAACTCCTCAAGAGTACTCTGGTTGTGATCTTTTAATTCAAAGAACTCCTGCCAAGGATGGTTCATGGTATGTGGAAGAATGAGATACCACGGACCTCGAGGACTGTCGCAAGGTTACTAATATCCTAGAGGAACTAGCAAATGCTAACAACATGAAGTAGGGTGAATCTCGGGTTCAGAAACCCAGGAGTAGAATGCCTACTACTAAATGGCATCACGGGATGCTTTCGAAAATGATGGCCAGAATCATCACACGGTGAACACAAAACGTTGCTGGATTACTAGGTGACTCCTAAAACACCTAGGGTCATAATAATAGTTCCAACATATATGTCAAGGCAATAAATTACCTCAACGCACTTGGTTAGTGTGCTTATTCGACCAAAGGGATATCAAAATGAGAGGAAGGAATTTTGCAAATGCTTCATGTTGTTTTAGAAACACAGGATGACTCGGACAAAGATAACGGCTGTAAATGCTCAAAAGATTTGAGACATCATGCAAAATGGTGGCATAGCCACTCAACAACATCATATCAAGGTTCCGAAATCAACAGTTAAAATACGGAAGTAGTAGAAACTAAACTAGGGCTTAAAACCAACAATCTTAAAAGTCTATGGATTAGTAACACGTCATCCTGATAGATAGATGAGAAGCCCAGTTCTTAAACCCCATACAAGAGAAGAGGATGACTCAGATCAGAAGGCCATGAGGTATAAGGAGTAAAAAGACCCTTACGTTCCCTTCCACAATCAATTCCCTTACATAACTAAAGCATTTCTAGACACAACTTCGACCAGTTTGGCTTGGTAATCCTACAGTGAGCTCGATACCAACGCTGTCAGGACCCCGATTCCAAGTCACATCGATCTAGCCGGTAACATGTCATATCACTTTGCGGCCTCACGCACGGTATTCCCACGGGTGTTGCCTTACCATGGCCCGGGACCGTTTGCGCCTCTTGGCTCACGTATATGATAGTGTCGCTAGCATCCATATGACAGAGAACCCGGGCCGACATGGCTAGTCGTGAACCCAAAGCGGCACTAAACCATGGGGACAGGCATACATGAATCACATCGAGCATGTCGTTCATCAACGTGTGAATCCGGGCTGTAGCACCGGGCTATGAGACTCCGGTAACCCGAGTACATGGCAGAGCTAAGCAGGACACTGGATGTCACCGCGTGACATTTCCCGAAGGGATGCATATAGGAACGAAGTGAAACACATGCCGGCCAGTCAAGTGTCCAAAGCAGTAGTGCTGGGCTAGCAGGACTCCGGTGAACCGGTCTGAAGCGGACTACTATCGCTCAGGAAGCACTAGACTACATTTCCCCATATGAGAGGCTACCAAGGATAAACAACTAGATTGTCGGATCCCACACATACCAAGCATTTCAAACATACACACAATATGCTCAATATGTGTAAATACAACATGGCATCACAACATAACTCTACGACTCAAATATTTATTCATTAGGCTCCGAGGAGCGAGATACTACAAACATGGGTCTCACGACCCAACACTCGTGAGCATACAAGTCAAAGCACAAGCGGAAGCTTAACATGTCTGAGTACAGACATCTACAAATTAAAAAGGCTGAGAAGCCTGACTATCTACCAGATCCCGCCGAGGGCACAAGATCGTAGCTGAGGTAACAAGCTAAACATCGAAGTCCACGCGGAACTACTAGCGAAACTGACGTCTCTCTGCAAAACATAAAATAAGAAAACGTGAGTACAAATGTACTCAGCAAGACTTACATCAGCACTAACTACATATGCATCATTATCAACAAAGGGGGTGGTAGAGTTTGACTGCAGCAAGCCAGCTTTGACTCGGTGGCTATCCTGAATTACGACTGCAAGTAACCCTTTTGAGGTGGCGCACACGAGTCCACATATTCACCATATCAATACACCACTATGGACCCGCTCCCGTCTCCCTACGAGAACGCCATCCATAGCACTCACGCTTATCTTGCGCATTTTAGAGTATCCACTTTCACTTGTCTATGAACTGTTATAGGTAACCCAAGTCCTTTTCCGCGGACACGGCTATTGAATAGATCATATTAACCCTGCAGGGTGTACTTCTTCACACACGCTCTCGCCACTTACCGCCATGTACACGTCATGTATCTCGGCAACCTTCAAGCGGAAGCTTTGGCGAGGGTGTCGGCCACGCCTACCTAAACACTCAAGTCCCTAGTCCAGGTTTATCGCCTATTCGGGTTCCATCCGCAGGGAGTACGGCCGAGGTTTCCACTAACGGCCCCGAACGATGTGTGCAGGGTTCCCGAGATACCAAACGGGCATTCGGGTACACCAGGCCACGGTGTATCTACCGCATCATAGCCCACCCCTAGGGTCAGCGCTACGCACGGCCTCCAACACATATCCTACAAAGACCAGAAACTAGTTGCAACTCCTGGACAGAGAACAAGGGTGGTTAAGAAGCCGAGAGAGTCAATTAAGGATCCCAATGTGTGGTAGTAACTGTTTCATGGATCACAAACACGTAACTCAGTTCCTGAGGACGGCTTCAATGAGACAACCCACCATGTACTCCTACATGGCCTCTCACCGCTACCTTTACCAAATCGTGTTCACAGACTTAGCTCACACACAGTAGGACATGTTCACACACCTCCGATTCATCCCCGATGTATCAGACCTGACTCAACTCTAAGCAGTAGCAGGCATGAAAAACAAGCATGAATGAGTAGGCACAACAGGGCTCAAACAACTCCTACTCATGCTAGTGGGTTTCATCTATTTACAGTGGAATGACAGGTCATGCAGAGGATAAAGGGGTTCAACTACCGCAACAAGTAACAGATGAATCGTTGTTGACCTAATGCAGTAAAAGAGAGCAGGAGCGAGAGAGTGGGATTGTATCGGAATGAACAAGGGGGTTTTGCTTGCCTGGCACTCCTAAAGATGTTATAGCTCTTCATCGGTGTCATCGAACTCATCATCGGTACATCGTCTACTGAGAGGGGACAAATACCGGCAAACAAGGAAGAACACAATCAATGCAATGCACAATATGATGCATGATCATGACATGTCAGAATGCTGTGATTTGAGCTAACGCAACTAGCAGTAGATTAAATGAAGTTGGTTTGAATCCAGGACTCAAATTCAAACTCCATATATGGATATTAAATTGCCATTTATAAGCTTTGTGCTAAACAGCAGCTATAAGTTGTTCTAACATGCATGAAAATGGTACAGGTGGATAGATTGGATTTTTCTGATAATTTTTCATATATAAATTATTTGATTTGGAGCTACGGTTGAATTACTATGATTTTTAGAAGTTTTAGCTATTTTCTGAAATAAATAAATCGTTTAGATTTATTTAAAATCCAGAAAAGAGTTATTGCATCGATATGACATCACTTGTGATGTCAGCGGTCAAATGGCGCGGTCCAGGTCAAATCGACACATGGCCCCTGCGTGTCAGTGAAATTAGATTAGCTAAAAACAATTAGTACTAATCCTAACTAATTAACAGGGCCGGGCCCCACCTGTCAGTGAGTCAGGGGAAAAGTCAAACTGGGGTCAAACCCGGGTCAAACTCGTCGGAGTTGACCCGAGGCTCGTCGCCGGCAGGGCCAGGGACGGTGGAGAGGTGCGGGTTTCCTCCTCCGGCGACCAAATGGCCGGCGGAGGGCGACTACGTGGAGCTGGAGCTCGCTGTCGGGTGGTGCCGGTGGGAGGTCTTTGGGGTGGCCGGAAGCGGCGTCGGCGGCGAGGCGGTGGCCGGAGCTCGGACAAGCGCGGGTTCGGAGTCCTAGTGCACGGCAGGTCTAGCTGGTGGTCGGGGTCATCTCCTGGGAGCAAACCGAGCACTATGACGCGCCCAGGCACGAGCTACGGCGTCTTCAGCCACGACGGCGACATGGCCGGCGGCGGTGAGCTTCGGCCTCGGTCGAAACGGAGGCTACGGTGATCGAGAGGCATGGGAAGGAGGGGCAAACGACGGAGAGGCTCACAGCGGTTGTAGGGGGCGTCGAAGTGGGCTCGGGGAAGCACGGACGGCGATGAGTCGACGATGGGAATCCGCGGCGGCCGGCGATGAAGAAGAAGACGGTGACGGTGTTTTGAGGCGTCCGGCGTCGAGTGAGTCGACGGGGAGGACGAGGGTGTCGAAGCGGAGGCCATGGACACGTCGGCGAGGCAGGGGAGGGCCTGTGGCCGCGGTGGTTCTAGTCGGCGGCGACGCCTGCGCTCGGGTGAGCTCGGGAGAGAGAGCCAGGGGGAGAGTGTGAGGTGTCGGGTGGACCGGGGCGACACCGGTGAGGCGTTCGCGGCGTCGAAGCGGTGAGCAGGCGATGCAGACGAGCAGGGTGGTGGCGTGGCGAGCTCGGGCGCGTGCGCCGTGTCCCTCCTCTGCCTACTGGCAGAGGTAGGCGATGACTCGCACGGGCCAGCATAGTGCTGGGCCGGCCAGTGGGCTGCCAGGTGGGCTGCGCCAGGTAAGTGGCTGGATCCTTTCTCTCTCTCCTTTTTCTAATTATTTCAGTTTTCTATTATTCTGTAAATTTTTAGGGCTTTATTAAAATACCTATGCACTTTCAAAAATCATGAGACTGCTTGTGGCCACTATTTGGATTATTTCCAATAACCAGAATTTCAGTTCATGAATATTTGGACATTTAATATAATATATAAAATTTAAATGCCCAAATGCAAATAAGGTATGATTTAAATCTAGAGCCCAATATGTCATGGAAAAATGTTTATCACTTCGTTATCAAGCTTTCAAAGATTTTCCAAGAATGATGAACATTTTGGAAGTCATTTGGATTTCTTGGAAATATTTGGTTGAACCTAGTGAATTCCTTTAATGCTAGGGTTTAGGCAATCCCCATTTCAAGTTTCTTAGAAATTTAAACATGATGACATGATGAGCAAGCAAAGTCAAGCAAGGCCGATCTGGGGCTGTGACACCAACACTCTGGTTAGCTAATTACCAAATTCGGTCTCACCGAGTTTGTGTAATCGGTCTCACCGAGATTACGTTATGCCCTAACCCTAACCATATCGGTCCTACCGAGTTGCATGTCGATCCCCACCAAAAACCCTAACGGTCACTAGGTTTACTAAATCGGTCTCGACCGAAGTTTTATGATTCGGTCCCACCGAGTTTGGTAAATTGTGTGTAACAGTTAGATTTTGTGTGGAGGCTATATATACCCCTCCACCTCCTCTTCATTCGTGGAGAGAGCCGTCGAACAAAGCTACTATTCCTACTTAACAGTTCTGAGAGAGAACCTCCTACTCATGTGTTGAGGACAAGATATTCCATTCCAACCTTATGAATCTTGATCTCTAGCATTCCCATTTTTGCTTTCCACTCAAATCTTCTTTCCACCAGATCCAAATCCTATGAGAGAGAGTTGAGTGTTGGGGAGACTATCATTTGAAGCACAAGAGCAAGGAGTTCATCATCAACACACCATTTGTTACTTCTTGGAGAGTGGTGTCTCCTAGATTGGATAGGTGCCACTTGGGAGCCTCCGACAAGATTGGGGAGTTGAACCAAGGAGTTTGTAAGGGCAAGGAGATCGCTAGTGAGGCAAGTCCTTCGTGGGCGACGGCCATGGTGGGATAGACAATGTTGCTTCTTCGTGGACCCTTCGTGGGTGGAGCCCTCCGTGGACTCGCGCAACCATTACCCTTCGTGGGTTGAAGTATCCATCAACGTGGATGTACGATAGCACCACCTATCGGAACCACGACAAAAACATCCGTGTCTCCAATTGCATTTGAATCCTCCAAACCCTTCCCTTTACATTCTTGCAAGTTGCATGCTTTATTTTCCGTTGCCTATATACTCTTTGCATGCTTGCTTGAATTGCGTGAAGATTGCTTGACTTGCCTATGGATAGCTAAAATCTGCCAAAGTCTAAAATTGGGAAAAGGCATAGCTTTTAACTGGTCAAGTAGTCTAATCACCCCCCTCTAGACATACTTCAAGGTCCTACAGTTGCCCAAGGTGATTTTCTTCTTTGCCGATCTCGATTGTGGTTTTTCATCTAACTATGTGCTGATGAATAATGAAAAATTTTATTAGCATCGATGCCATGCTATACATAGTGGTTTAAATAACTTGTGTTTCTTATGCTGGAAAGTAATTCATAACTTGTTTCTGTTTCATTTAGAGCCCTGATGCAGACAAGGATTGTGTGGTTGTACATGTCACTTGCTATGAGGCGGATGACCTGAATATATGCACTGGGAAAACAGAGTTTTTAGGCTGTTGGATCCTGGAAGCCATTTGCGCTTATATCAATGAAGAGTTGTATTCCAGCCTCACTGTTGTCAGGTGTGTTGTCCAGGGTGTACTGAAGCACAAGAAGTTCAAAGCTACTCCTTCATTTGTGAGGCATACCGTTCTTGTCAAGCTTACGCAGGAAGATGACGTGGCATGCCTCCAGAAACAAGTTTATGAGTGGCAAGGCCACAAGGTTTTGTTCATGAAGGTTCACAGGATTGAGCTGCTGCCGGACGTCCTCGATGATGTTCATGGCATGGTCCGTCTTGTGTCCAGCCCAAATTAGATATAGGCATGAAATACTTGCCCCAGCTAGTGTTTAATAGTAGTTTGGATTCTGTCTAATTATCCAAACCTTGCCTGATATCGAGCCCTCTGGGGCTAGTACTCTGTTTGATTCCGTCTATGGGAACTGCTTCTACTTTTGTGTGCCCGTGAATCATCGTAATTGTTGCCAAAACAGATGCATCCTCACTAGTTTTACCATACGAGCAGTGTGTGTTTGGATGTAATAGAGTGCTCGTTCAAGAACTGTGCGCCGACGTATACATAAGTACTTGTAAACACTGTTGGTGCTACCCCACTTGTAAGCAGTTGTGCAAAACACGGCACATTGGCTCATTTCGCTTCAACACTTCGGCTATCGACTAGCTAACAATCAACAATCTGTTGTGCGACATATAAGCAACTATGTATCTTGTTACGATGGTTCATGCGATTAGCGAGGCCACAATGTAAATTCCAAACATTCACACGCTAGTCTAGCGTTCATGTGGAACACTCACGTTAAACTTCGGCTTCATAAAAACTTGAAAAGCATAACTTAAGCAATTTTATACATCTCAATGATTCATAGAACATAACAAACATATACTAGTTAATAGCAAAAGACAAAGTTGTGAGAAGGTTTACAAATCAGAAAAAACAAGCAAGGCTTCTTCGAGCAAAGGGCCTTCCTACAGTTTAAATTTCCTGGAGTTCACTCTGGTTTTTTCTTGTTGCCACCATCCAGGGTTAGGTTCTCTCATTCGAGAATAACCCATTATAATTGTGTTCTCAGCTAGAATGTTGAACTAAACCATGCAATGTACTGACCAGCTGAAAGTCTTGTGCATTCCACTAAATTTAAGCCCCGCTATTTGTAGAAATAAGCAGACCACAATGCCTCTTGTCCGCGCACCTGTCCCAAAAACCTCCGTGCAGCCGTGCCAGCTTGTCCTTGGTCCATGGATGAACTGGAGGAAAGTGCATTCCGAACTAGGATGCAGATGTTTTCACTCGTCCCTGCACTGCAATCAGGAAGTAAAACGTATGAATCAACTTTTTTTAGATTGTGTTGGTCATTCTACCTAGTAACTACCAATGTAGGAATACCTGGAAGACGGGTGGTTAGACGACGGCAACAAGGGATAGCCATCTCATTTTGCACAGTTCTACTAAAACTGAGGTGTGCGCTTTTGATTGTGCGGATAGAAATGATACGGAGACAGACATCCCGAAATGATATGGAGACAGACATCCCTGTTTGCGCAAATACGAAATACAGTTATTTAAACAAAGGATGATATTTGCGGTGGCGTATGATTAACAGCGGCATCTATTGTGTTATAATTGGCACTAGATTGATAGTATGAAAGTGTCCTTAAGTAAGTAGCATCACATCACATCAACACCGCCACTAGATTAACATGCGAACAATAGCATTAGTATTATCTGTCATGAGAGTAGCACATGGTCAAGAATGTGCAATCAAATTTGTGCAGTTCCTTTGGGATGAAGCAATGTTAGCGGTGTGAGATTTAAGTGTAACTGCAAAAAACAATTCATGGGAAATAAAGCAAGACGGAAGCACTTCATAAAATGGTGGTGGCATTGCTTCAATTTATCGACGGCACTAGACCATTACTTATAGTGACATTAGGTGGCATTGCTTAATGCTTCATGTGATTTTACATTAACGGTAGCGATATGGGCGTAGGGACAGCAGAGGCATAAAGTGGTGAGGCAGATGTGGTTGCCGAGAGCGGTAAACACTCAGGCAGCATGTCTGCATTTATCCCATTTTTATCTCCTCGGCGACATTTTCCTATGTGAGCACAGGAAATCTAGACCTGCTCATTCTCATTTGCATTGTCCCCCAACACCCATCACTTTCTTTCCTTTTTCAACCAAGAGATAGGTCCACTTCCCCCCACCCTTCGCCATCCACCATGCTTTCTTTGTCTTTTCAACCAAGAGACCGGTTGGGTAGCCAGTATCTACTACTTTCCCTGTTTCCTCTTAGAACCAAGTCCTAGATTCATGCTACAGCTTTCCCACTTTCTTCCCTATTTGAACCAACTCTTATAGTCGACTGTATGAACTATCTTTACCTCTAATAATAGTAAAAGTGTAGGTGGCTTTGGAACAGCGGACGAAAGTAGAAAAAGATCCACACGAAGCCAAGTGGGGAGCTGGGGCAGTAGAGCAAGGCAGGTTTCAAAGGAATATAAACCTAAGGGTCGTCGGCATGTGGCAAAGACGGCGTCGGGCTGCCGCATCTTGGCCACAATACCGCGGGGAGGAAGAAGGGGTCGGAGGCCCTTCGGAGCCGGCGCTCTCTCGGAGAGAACGGCACGGCCACCGATCAGGACGCACGGCAGCCATTGGTCTCCTCCCTCGCCGCCGACGACAGCGTGAATGATGCACCTACACCCCTGCCCCGGTCGAGGTTGTCCAGCCGGATTTGTGACCAGCCATGAGCTGAGAGAGAGTGTGGCCGCCTATGTCTTGCCTAGATCTGGAGAGCATGAGAGAGTGAACGAGAGGAACCCTAGTAAAGCAAGCGCTAATAAGGCTCCTGCTTATATATGTAGTGGAGTGATTTTGTTGTACCAGCTTCAAAAAAATGCGCTCCTACGTGCACCCGCGAGTGAGTGTGAGAGAACTAGTGCGTGCGTGCACCGCTTCTCTTCGTGAGAGTACAATATACTATGCCCAAAGAACGCTCGCCACAAGAGTAATAGTATAAGTGTGTGACGTGTGAGCTAAAATAAAATGTGTGCGACGTCTTTTGTTTTTTAGAAGTTCTGCGGGTAGGGTGTGAAGAGCACACATGTGTGTGACGTCTACCTACAGATAGACGGTGGGTGCGAGAGGACCCGGGAGGGTGCGTGTGCGTGAGAGAGAGGGGGGCACGTATCAATGCAATGCATGTGTCCGTAAATCATTATCCGATAAACATTCGCCACAAGCCTTTTCCTGACAAATGCCATAACACCGTTAGATCGGCATCCAACAGTGTCAGTTTTGCCATGTCATTTAACAGAACAGCCACTCCTCCTACACACAAATCTTCCACGTGAGTGTTAGCAACTGTCGTATGCTCCCTTCGTTCCAAAATGCAGTGCATATAGCTTTATTGAAAATTCGAACCTCGCAAACTTTTACCGAGTTTTCGTGTACCAAATTGCACATGTAGAATACCCTGTATATATCATTTCATTCATCTTCGAGAGGTAACTATAAAGATGGGGGGGGAGTCTACAAAGAAAGACCATCGTATCACCTGCAGCAATTTGAACCATCTTTTGGTGTGGAGGAATATCATAGGAACTCTATATGATATGATTTTTATAGGATTTTTTTCCTTTAGAGCCAATTGGTTCATAGGAACAGATTCATATACTCCACATTTCAAAGGAAATAAACATGATAGCATTTCTATAGCTTTAGAGCCACTTGGTTCATATGAATGGATTCCTATACTCCCATAATTTCAAAGTAAAATAAACATTAGCGATTCAATAGAAAAGTTCCTATGATATGAACCAAGTTACATCTCTTTTCTAGTCCCTCCTCGTAGGAATTGAGATACATGTCATCTCTAGATTCAATAAAAAAGTTCCTATGATGTCAACCAAATGACATCTCTTTTCCATCTCCCTACTCATAGGAATTGAGATACTCCATGTCATCTCTTTCCCTACAACTTCCATGTATACATCTTATATTCATAAATAGCTAGTACAACCCACTAGTAGCTTTTTTCCAAGACATGCAACTATGGCACAAGAACTATATAGTGTGTGTGAATAACTTGAAAGATGGTCGCTGGATGAAGCTAATCCGACAGTGCAGAGATGGCAAATCTGAGCACTACTGGCCGTTGGATATCATCAACATTCCACCAGATCTGCCACATGTACAATTTAGAAGACTCCATGGTTGAACTTAAGCATAATGCACAAACCTCAAAACACATGCACTTCTCCTTTGTTCTAGAATCTTCCGTATCATAATTGATTTTTTTCTAAATGAAATGCCATTATTTTTTTACTTTATGCTTTACAATGAACAACCCCATGAATCTTAACATTTTTATAAAACTAATTGATTTTGAATGAGATGAACTATAAGAACTAAACGAACATCTACATCATGCATATATGACTCAAAGCTATACATGCTATAGTGTGTATTTATTCATAATTTGGTTTTGAAATCTCATGCGTTCAATGCATGTGTACCTAGTTTTGAGTAGAGTAGCAAATTTCACGCGGCCCCGGGTATATCAAAATGCAGGGCCCATGCATCATTGCCTTTCGGTCGAACCTACGTCCACAATTTTTTTCTACGTACTATATCTCCACTAGTCCCCGAACCCAAAATGCTACCTCGTTCCCCTAAAACAAAGCGGCCCACACATATTTAAGGCGTCGACTCGAACTCAATCCCTCTCCCGTTTACTACGACATGGCCCCGCACGCCCTAGTAGTACTCCTACAAACCCTACCGCCAAGACGCATCATCGGTTTTCTTCAAGAGGACGAGGGAGAAGCCGATTTCTAGTGGAGGCGCTTTCAAAAATAATCAGAGTGGAGACCCCTACCCTAGGGTGCCCTAGGTAGCTGCCGACGCATCATTGGTTTTCTTTTCTTTATGCTCTTGCGCCCTAGAGTGAAATGATGGTTTCTTTGTCCATCCAAATTTTAATGCGGAAAGGTGGGGCTTTGTGATTTGACCCCTCATCGCTCATTTTCTACTATCGCTGGCGCTTCTGACCGGGTTCCTCCAATTCCAAAAGCTGCTCCGAACTGTAATTTGGTGCATCGCACGTGGAACAAGACGGTGGATGAGCCACATGTCGGCCAAAGGGGTCCTGTTAAGTGTGTAACCATTTCGTGTGCGGACTGACCCTGCGTAGTGTTAAGTGTGTCGCCATTTTGTGTGCGGACTGGCCCTGCTTGAGTCGCTACGCCAACACGACAGGTGCAGCCTACCACTTGGTTTTGCTCCTTAGTGAATCCCGACTATATCGATTGAGGGAGTCCAGGATTAGGGGGTGTCCGGATGGCCGGACTATAACCTTTGGCCGGACTCCTGGACTATGAAGATACAAGATTGAAGACTTCGTCCCGTGTCCGGATGGGACTTTCCTTGGCGTGGAAGGCAAGCTTGGCGATACGGATGTAGATCTCCTCCCATTTGTAACCGACTCTATGTAACCCTAACACTCTCCTGTGTCTATATAAACCGGAGGGTTTTAGTCCAGAGGACGAACAACAATCATACCATAGGCTAGCTTCTAGGGTTTAGCCTCTCTGGTCTCGTGGAAGATCTACTCTTGTACTACCCATATCATCAATATTAATCAAGTAGGAGTAGGGTTTTACCTCCATCGAGAGGTCCCGAACATGGGTAAAAACATCGTGTCCCTTGTCTCCTGTTACCATCCGCCTAGACGAACAGTTCGGGACCCCCTACCCGAGATCCGCCGGTTTTGACACCGACATTGGTGCTTTCATTGAGACTTCCTCTGTGTCGTCATCTTTAGGCACGATGGCTCCTCCGATCATCAACAACGATGCGGTCCAGGGTGAGACTTTTCTCCCCGGATAGATCTTCGTATTCGGCGGCTTTGCACTGCGGGCCAATTCGCTTGGCCATCTGGAGCAGATCGAAAGCTATGCCCCTGGCCATCAAGTCAGATTTGGAAGTTTGAACTACACGGCTGACATCCGTGGAGAGTTGATCTTCGACGGATTCGAGAAACAGCCAAGCACGCCGCACTGTCACGATGGGCATGATCTAGCTCTGCCCGAACAAAGGCTCGAGGTCGCAGATGTCGCTCCGACCCT
The DNA here is from genome assembly GCA_021605145.1 of Aegilops bicornis. Taxonomy (NCBI): domain Eukaryota; kingdom Viridiplantae; phylum Streptophyta; class Magnoliopsida; order Poales; family Poaceae; genus Aegilops; species Aegilops bicornis. Next base: position 187,173,151 of record CM038671.1, on the reverse strand, counting down.
CATTTCGGAGCCGATCGCGCTAATCGAGGACGGGTGGCTGGACACCGCCTCGGGGGCTGCAATCTCTACGGCGGTTGAGCCGAACACCAGCCTTGTCCTTTGCGAAGCTTGTGACTCCAAGGTGCAGGACTCCCCTCCGGACTCCGAACCTTCCACGCCCCTGCCAATCGAATCCGATTGGGCGCCGATCATGGAGTTCACCGCCGCAGACATCTTTCAGCACTCACCCTTCGGCGACATTCTGAATTCACTAAAGTCTCTCTTTTTATTAGGAGAGCCCTGACCGGACTATGGTCAGCAAGGTTGGGAAGCGGACGACGAATAAATTCAAAGCCCACCCACCACCCACTTTGTAGCCACTGTCGATGATTTAACCGACATGCTCGACTTCGACTCCGATGACATCAACGGTATGGACGCCGATGCAGGAGACGACCAAGAACCAGCGCCTACAGGCAATCGGAAGGCCACCTCGTCGTATGACATATACATGGTGGACACCCCAAAAGAAGGGAACATCGATGGAACAACGGAGGATGACCCCTCCAAGAAGAAGCCTAAGCACCGGCGTCAGCGGCGTCGCTCTAAATCCCGCCAAAGCAAAAACGACGATTCCGGCACGGGAGATAATAACACCCCAGAAAGTGCCGAAGACAACCCCCTCCAGCAGGATTCAGCGCAGGAGGATGGAGAAACCAGCCCTCATGAGAGAGCGGCGCATGCAGAGAGGTAGAGGACGATAATTACATGCCTCCCTCCGAAGACGAGGCAAGCCTCGACGACGACGAATTTGTCATTCCTGAGGATCCCGTCGAACAAGAGCGTTTCAAACGCATGCTTATGGCCATGGCGAGCAGCCTCAAGAAAAAAACAGCAAATGCTTATAACTGACCAAGACTTGCTAGCCGACAGATGGACTGAAGTCCTTGCGGCCGAAGAGTACGAACTCGAACGCCCCTCCAAGAGCTACCCAAAGCGCAGGCTGCTACCCCGATTAGAGGAGGAAGCACCCAGACCTACATCACCAGCGCATGATGCGGCCGACCGGCCACCACGCGTGGCATGACAGAGGCCTCTCGGCCCTCCATTCAAGCCGCACCCCGGCGTCGCTCAAAGAATACCAAGGCACGGGGAAATTCGCCAGACCTAAGAGATATATTGGAGGACAAGGCAAGGCAAACAAGATCGATCTATGGATCACGTGGGCGCCCCACGACACGTGACGATAACCGTCATAACGGATATGGTAAATCCGGCCGGGCCGAACAAAGTAGACAAAGCTCGTTTGAGCTACGCCGTGATATAGCCCAAAGACAGTAGGCGGCACACCCACTATGCTTCACGAGATGAAGTAATGGATCATCAAATCCCGAGGGTTTCAAACCCGTAAACATCGAATCATACGATGGCACAACAGATCTGCATGCGGATCGAGGATTATCTCCTTCATATCCACATGGCCCACGGTGATGATCTACACGCCATCAAATACCTCCCACTCAAGCTTAAAGGACCAGCTCGGCATTGGCTTAACAACTTGCCAGCAGAATCAATTGGTTGTTGGGAGGACACGGAAGCCGCATTCCTCGACAATTTCAGGGCACCTATGTGCGACCACCGAGACGCCGATGACCTAAGCCACATAAGTTAGCAGCCAGAGGAATCGGCGAGACAATTCTGGACACGGTTCCTAACCAAGAAAAATCAAATAGTCGACTGTCCGGACGCAGAGGCCCTTGCAGCCTTCAAACATAACATCCGTGACGAGTGGCTTGCCCGGCACCTAGGACAGGAAAAGCCGAAATCCATGGCAGCCCTCACAACACTCATGACCCGCTTTTGCATGGGAGAAGACAGCTGGCTAGCTCGTAGTAATAATATGACCAAGAGCCCTGGTAATTCGGATACCAAGGACAACAATGGCAGGTCGCGTCGCAACAAGCAAAAGCGCCGCATTAACAGCGACAATGCTGAGGATACGGCAGTTAATGCCGGATTTAGAGGATCTAAACCCGGTCAGGGGAAAAAGCCATTTAAAAGAAATACTCCGGGTCCGTCCAGTTTGGACCGAATACTCGATCGCTCGTGCCAGATACACGGCACCCTCGAAAAACCAGCCAATCACACCAACATGGATTGTTGGGTGTTCAAGCAAGCAGGCAAGTTAAATGCCAGAAATAGAGACAAGGGGCTGCATAGCAAAGACGAGGAGGAGCCCCGGCTGCCGAACAATAGGGGACAGAAGGGCTTCCCCCCACAAGTGCGGATGGTGAACATGATATACGCAACCCACATCCCCAAAAGGGAGCGGAAGCGTACACTCAGGGATGTATATGCGTTGGAGCCAGTCGCCCCAAAGTTCAACCCATGGTCCTCCTGCCCAATCACTTTTTATCGAAGGGAACACCCCACTAGCATCCGCCATGGCGGATTCGCCGCGTTGGTTCTAGACCCAATCATTGACGGGTTTCACCTCACTCGAGTCCTTATGGACGGCGGCAGCAGCCTCAACCTGCTTTATCAGGATACAGTGCGAAAAATGGGCATAGATCCCTCAAGGATTAAACCCACAAAGACGACCTTTAAAGGCGTCATACCAGGTGTAGAGGCCAACTATGCAGGCTCGGTTACACTTGAGGTGGTCTTCGGATCCCCGGATAATTTCCAAAGCGAGGAGTTAATCTTCGACATAGTCCCGTTCAAGAATGGCTATCACGCGACCGCTTTCGGACGAACCGCATTCGCAAAGTTCAATGCGGTGCCACACTACGCATACCTCAAGCTCAAGATGCCAGGCCCTCGAGGAGTCATTACGGTCAATGGAAACACTGAACGCTCTCTCCAAACGGAGGAGCATACGGCGGCCCTCGCGGCGGAAGTACAAAGCAGCCTCTCAAGGCAATTCTCCAGTCCGGTTGTTAAACGTCCGGACACCGTCAAGCGCGCCCGGAGTAACCTACAACAAGACCGCCTGGCACGTTCCGAGCAAGCGTAGCAATGCGGCCCCAACCCCAGCCCTCGCGAAATTGCGAAACCAATACTACGCATACATAACTACGCTCTGGAAATACCATGGGCATAGGGGGAGGGGCATGACCACGGCATGCCAAAAATGCGGCTCAACCGCACTAGGGGCTCCCGATTTTGTCATTCTTTTTCTTACTTTTAGGACTCCACTCTACGGAAGGCCTGTCCGGCAGTACAATCGTCGAACACAAGATGCAACAGCCAGGGAGGCAGAAAGCTACGTCGAGTGTCCAAGTGGTCTCTATAACGAGCAGTATACTTGTTTCAGATATCATCCCACAGCTCGCCCCTGGAGGGGGACATGTCAAATAGTCCCATCTCTTGCTTATCGCACTATTTGTATCGTCCTGCTTTTACCGCAGCCTTTTCGAATAAACAATACATAGCTTTTGTCTATTATTGCATTCCTTTTTTATAAAAATATGTTCAGTTATGACATTATGCAACCGTACACCTTGGTATGGCCAATACACCAGGGGCTTACGTACCCCATAATATGGTGTGAGAAGTCTGAACACTCTCATGAGTGCGGCACCCCGAACTTATAGCATTGTCAGCATCGGCTCCGAATCATGTGTTGGGTCAATAGTTGGGTTTGCCCGGCTCACATGTTTTGGTACCTTACGTTCCGTTATATCGGCTAAGGTAGCGCTGGGAGAACCACTGCGATTGTGCCCCGGTTGAGCCGGGCTAAGCACCTCAGTGGAGAAAGCTAAAACTGACCGTCATGATAGGGCGAGAGCTGGTCGCTGTTCGAGAGGTTTTTGAGTCCCTAAAGACTTATGCCGCTTATAGCGAGGAGTCGGCTTTGTCCGGCCTAGGCGTGGATAGCGCCCCGAACTCGGTCTTCCGAATACTAGGGGCTTCGCCGAAATTTAAAATTATAGAATTCAATGGCTAAGTGAGAGTGTTCAAGCATTATAGTCCGATTGCCTTGTTCGTTGTGTTGAGCGCCTCCCTCGAAGGACCCAAGAATGGGAAAAAGAGCACTCAAGTTTATCCCGAACACCCCAGCACTCGTGGCATGGGGGCGTGTTTGACGACTCGCCATCTCTCAAATTTAATAAACGGCCGTATAGAAGGTAATATTTTAAATTCCAAAGCGTTGCTTAGAACATATGAACAAGTTTTCAGCGTACAGGATCACAAATGCGAGTTTACTCAAAAACTATATCTTTGGAGCATTCATCCGCTATAAGGTGGGCACCCTTCAGGACGCCCTCATAATACATCTCGGGCTTGCGATGCTCCTTGCCCGACGGTGGTCCATCCATCACAAGCTTCTCAGCTTCCCTCTTGGCCCAGTGCACTTTAGCACGGGCAAGGGCCCTACGGGCACCTTCGATGCATACGGAGCGCTTAATGACTTCAAGCCATGGACAGGCATCCAGCAACCGCCTCACCAGCCCGAAGTAGCTCCCAGGCGTGGCTTCCCCATGCCACAGCCGGACTATGAGACCCTTCATGGCCTGTTCGGCCACCTTATGAAGCTCGACCAGCTGCTTCAGCTGGTCGCTCATAAGCTGCCGGGTGTCTAGCCTCAAAGATATCGAGACCAGAACACCTTCTCCGTCGAGCTCCCCTCTTCGGCTCGGTAAAATGCGGCAGCATCGCACACACTCCGGGGAAGATCCGTGAATGCTCCTGGAGAGCTCCGGACTCGGGTAAGTAACAAGTAATTCAATTTCACGTGCTTGCTTTGCATAAAGAATGCCTTACCCGCCGCTATCTTCTTCATCGCCTCAATTTCCTAGAGGGCTTTTTGGGCTTCAGCCTTGGCAGATTTGGCGCTCTCAAGGGCCGAGGCGAGCTCGGACTCTCGAGTCTTTGAGTCAAGCTCCAAACTCTCATGTTTTTTCACAAGAGCCTGGAGCTCTTGATGCACCTCCGCCACCCGCGCCTCCTGCTTTTCTCGCTGGGTACGCTCCACGGCCGCATTTTCTTCGGCCTTGGATAGCGCTTCCTTCAGGTTTGCCACCTAGGTTGTGGCCCCTATAATACTCACGTTGGTCCTGTCATTTTTCGTAACCACATATTTTTTATATATACTTAAATAAGGTATTACTTACCTTCCTTGTCTTCGAGCTGCTTCTTATCAAGGCCGAGCTCGTTCTCGGACCGCTCGAGGCTCTGCTTCAATGCATCGACCTCCGCAGTCAGTGTGGCAGAGGTCGTGGCAGCCTGCATTCCCATATTGACATACTTATGTTAGACTCCTGCGTATATCTTTTTGATCCTCAGTTCGGCTTTTCTTTCCGAACACCAAATTGAGCATCAGGGGCTACTGTCTATGCGGTAATATTTTTACATATCTTAAATACATACCTCAAAGCCTGTTAGAAGGCTGGCACAGGCTTCAGCCAGCCCGCTCTTGGCGGACTGAACCTTCTGGATCACCACACTCGTAATAGTACGGTGCTCCCCGTCGATGGAGGCGCCGTTAGGCACCTCCAGCAGATTATCCGGTGCCTCCGGATGGACAGAGGTCACCGGCGCCGCAGGCTTGCCCTTCTTACTAGGGGGCCGCCAGCCGGATTCCGGAATCGTTGAAGGTTCCGGTGTGGTGTCCGGCCCAGGGCCGGACTTAGAGCTCTTCGGGGTTTTATCCCCTTTGCGCCTGGAGTCTGGGAGGTCGCCTTGCGGCGCCTCCAGGACCACCCCCTCCTGGCTTGGACCCTTTTGGGACTCCGCCTCGGCATCATTCGTAGGACCAGGGGAGGTAGCAGTCGGAAGTGAAAGGCTATTCACATCCGATGAATCCAGGGATCCGCTCGACAAAGCGTCGAGCTGGGCTGCGGGCGGAATGCATGATTATATTCGGCGTCAGAAGATACTGTTCAATAAAGGAACGCCATGAGTTATTCTGGTATCCGGATACTTACGATTTTGCCAGGGGCTTGGCCCTGGATGGCCACTCCTCTTCGCCGTCGTCGGCGTTGGTGGAGTAGTCCGGAGGAAGGGTCCTTCCCTTCTTGGACCCTCCGGCCCCCCTAGTTGGGGCGGCCTTCCTTTTCTGTCCTCCCCCCGCTGGAGGGGGAGAGGCCTCTTCTTCCTCCTCCTCATGGGAGGAGTGCGCCTCGGAGTCATCGGACGATGAATCCGACACCGCCGAGCGCCGGGAACTCTTTCGAGTTCCCGCGGCCTTTTGCTTGGCCTTCTTCTCCGGCACCACGTAAGGTGCGGAACCAGCAACCCGTCAAGTGGGCGTCCGCTGAATCTTCGGGAAAAGGAGCAGACGGTCGATTCGTCCGGTCTTCTTACGCCATTCTGTCGAAAGGAACGGGAGCTTAGATCCCGCATAGAGTCAAACTATGAAAACAAGTATCCCGTAAAGGGTAAAATAAGCTTACTACGCTGGCTTGGCGCTTCACGCGGAATCCATGATCCTCGGTGATGGGAGGGGGAACCTCGGCGCCCTTGAATAGCACCTTCCAGGCATCCTCGTGCGTTGTGTCAAAGAGCCTGGTCAGAGTTTGGTGCTGGGCCGGGTTGAACTCCCATAAGTTAAAAGCCCGTCGTTGACACGGGAAGATCCAGCGGATGAGCATGACCTGGACTACGTTGGACGAAGTTTAACCTTTTGTCCACCAAGTCTTGGACGCAGGTTTGGAGTCGGTCCGCTCTTCCGAATTACCCACGACAGGCCCTTCTCTTTCCAGAGGTGAGCCGTGTGGGGATGCCAGATCGAATTGGGGCGCTGCCCATTCAGGGTCACGCGGCTCGGTGATGTAGAACCACCCCGATTGCCACCCCTTTATGGTCTCCACGAAGGAGCCCTCGAGCCATGTAACATTGGGCATCTTGCCCACCATGGCGCCTCCACACTCCGCTTGCTGGCCACCCACTACCTTCGGCTTGACATTGAAGGTCTTCAGCCATAACCCGAAGTGGGGCTTGATGCGGAGGAAGGCCTCGCACACGACGATAAACGCCGAGATGTTGAGGACGAAGTTCGGTGCCAGATCGTGGAAATCCAGGCCGTAGTAGAACATGAGCCCCCGGACAAATGAGTGAAGTGGGAAACCTAGTCCGTGGAGGAAATGGGTGAGGAACACCACCCTCTCATGGGGCCTAGGGATGGAGATGAGCTGCCCCTTGTCTGGGAGCCGGTGCGCGATGTCGTTAGACAAGTATCCGGCCTCCCTCAGCTTCTTGATGTGTCCCTCCGTAACGGAGGAGACCATCCACTTGCCTCCCGCTCCGGACATGGCTGGAGAAGGTTGAGGTAAGATGTGCGGACTTGGGCGCTGGAGCTCGAGTGCGTGAAAATAAATAAGCAAAGGAGGAAGAAGGCGTAGATGGAAAAGATGGATCCTTATCCCCTTATATGGGCGAACGAAACTATGTGCCCCCACCAGCCTGGTAAAACTCGCTTATCTCCCAAGCGCCGTAAATTAATGGCACGGTTGGGTTACCCACGCCCGTATTGATGAGAATCCCGGAATAAGGGGACACGATCTCTGCTTCCACAAGACGTGCCAAGGAAACCGCCTCGCTAAGGGCGCTGAGGTGGGACAGTAAAAACGATTCGAATAAAGGCTTGGCCGTGGTGTGATGTCACGCTGCGGAATACGTCAGCAGATTGGATTTGTGTAAATATTATTCTCTCTACGGTGGTATGTGGAGCTTATTTTGCAGAGCCGGACACTATCACGGTGTTCAAAATCTTCTATGAAGTATTCGGAGGAGGAACCCGCCTTGCAATGCCGAAGACAATTATGCTACCGGACTCGTCGTCACCGAAGCCTGGTTCAGGGCTCTTGAGGAGTCCTCGATTAGGGGTGTCCGGATGGCGGACTATAACCTTTGGGCGGACTCTGGACTATGAAGATACAAGATTGAAGACTTCGTCCCGTGTCCGGATGGGACTTTCCTTGGCGTGGAAGGCAAGCTTGGCGTCTGGATGTAGATCTCATCCCATTTTTAACCGACTCTATGTAACCCTAACCCTCTCCGGTGTCTACATAAACCGGAGGGTTTTAGTCCGTAGGACGAACAACAATCATACCATAGGCTAGCTTATAGGGTTTAGCCTCTCTGATCTTGTGGTAGATCTACTCGTGTACTACCCATATCATCAATATTAATCAAGCAGGAGTAGGGTTTTACCTCCATCGAGAGGGCCCGAACCTGGGTAAAAACATCGTGTCCCTTGTCTCCTGTTACCATCTGCCTAGACGCATAGTTCGGGACCCCCTACCCGAGATCCGCCGGTTTTGACGCCGACATCGATCTAAAAAGATATGTACTGAACTACCCTCTCCATCTCGTTTTTTTAGACGTCTCGGTTTATAGGGCATGCACGTAGTTCTATGTCATCCATTTGACTAACTAAATCTGATTTACTATGTCACAAAAAGTATATCATTGGATTATTAAGCAGATGTAGTTTCTAAACATATACTGTTCATCACATATATAGCCAGTTAAATTCTCAACCTAGAGCGACGTGCATGCCGTGTAAACCGATACGGAGGAAGTATAGTAGTAAAAATGAGGTGATTTTACCGAGCGATCGGCGGGGGAGCATGGCCTGTCATGCGGTCCCACGTGTCATGATGTACCAAGGTGATGCGTGTGTCCCTCTTGAGGCAGAAGCAATACTACGTGGTTTGAGATGATGGCGAACCGAAGTGTGAAATAATGGTTGCTTCGTCCGTCTGGGAAGGTGCTGCATTGTGATTTGACGTCTCATTGCTCATTACTACCACTACTAGGGCAGTACGACTGGGGTGCGTCCACCCTGCTATTCTGCACTGTTATTTGGTGCTTGACACGTCGACCTGCTTGCTATATGTCCCACATGTCGGCGATATGAAGTACATAATTCATGAAAGGGAGCGTCGACGGAGGAGTACAAGACACGGCTTGGGTTTTTGCTGCTTCACGTGATCCATCGATACAAACCCAGACTAAAAAAGGCAAGGGCGGGTCTTTTCCCGCACGGCAGGCAGGGGAGTTTGGCATAGTCTTTTCGAGGCAAGGAGGCAGGAAGGGAAATAAGCAAATAAAGGTTGAACGACTTAGTTTTGGGAAAATCTGACTTTACGGAGTACGTACCCACTAGGGTTTATAGGGCTCATCTACAAAACATTCATTTTTCCGTTTTATAAGTCTCAATTCGACTACTAGTAGTAGTACCATCACATGTTAGATTTTGAGGTGCGTTAGATCACCCGATGCAAGCAGTGTCAAGAGAAAACTCACCAATGCATGTAGAATTTCATGGAAATTAAGTGGTCATTCATGCATTCGTTCCAATTAATGCCTCGGTAAACATAACTTCCTGAGAAAAATGAGTGTACTAATTACTTGTGCAAACTAGGAGTACAAAATTAATTCGACCACTCACCGTCTACCTTGGTTTGAGAGATTTTGAAATTGAGCCATAAACTGGAAAGGAGGGAGTAGTATCTTTTGTCTCGATTACTATTTGTGCCCTTGTATAGATGCAAAATGTATTTTTTAGTGGCCTTGTATTAGTAAATGGAGGGAGTACTACAGGACATATATATTCCAAACAATATGATAATCTCTCTAACCAAGGTAGTAGGGACGAGGAGTAAACGGTGGGAGTACTAGTAAAATTTTCTCCTCGTCCAGCGAACCACCGCGCGCGTGGGCGAGGGAGCGGGCGTAAGGCGTAGTAAGCAAGCTTCACCTCATCCTGCGAGCCAACGCGCCCGAGGGCGAGGGAGACGGCGTACTAAGCAAGCTTCTCCTCGTTCTGCGAGTTGACGGGACACATCAAAAGTACTCCAGTGTATAGAGCCTTGCCCCTAAGGTAGGCCCCACATGGTTTGCCTCTTTTTTAACATAACGCGTCAAGTCGCAATTTGTTTGTTCACCTGTGGTAGACGATCCTCCCTCCATCTAGTGGACAACTAGTACACGTGCCAAGTTACCACGTGGGCTGCCTTTTCGTACAGAAATGAGCTCCACCGTGTACCCGCGCGGGTGTGGTTGGGAAACAGACGGGAGTACGTGTGCCGTGCGTGCACCTCTTCTCTACGTGCACATCCCCCACCTACGTGGGTGTGTGTGAGAGGGACTATGGAGATACAAACCTAGACATAAAGACCGCTACAAACATCAATGTTCTGCTTATCACAGATAAGATTGATTAATACCCGTAACAATCCATGTCCTAAACAAAGGGTGCATGCACGTATAGGTTGAGTGTGTGTCTTGCGTCTTGTGTTGTGTGCATGCAGGCATGCGAGTGTTGTGTGCGTGCAAGGGTACGTTTCAGTGTTGCATGCATGTGTGCGTACATGCGTTTGTTCGTGAGTGCATATGTACGCGTCAGTGTTGCACGCCTGCATGCGTGCGAGTGTTCGTTGTGTGTATGTGTCAGTTTGCACGCCTGCATGCGTGCGTGTCTTGCGTGCGTGCATGTGTACGTGCGGGGTGAGGCTACGTCGGTCGGTGACTTTTTCATCTCTGGTCATTAGATTTTCCAGCCGTCGGATACGAAATCAAGGGCCTGCAGTTTATCATCAAACTCCACCTCGAGCCGCCAGCCAGCACCGGCGAACCGCGCCGCCCGCGTCCGGCCAGCCGCCATGCCCGCCCGCCCGAAACCACTCCTCACCGCCGGTCCGCCACCGCACCGACCATCCTCTAGCCCCCCCCACCCGCGCCGAAGCTTTTTTCTCAAGCGATCCCCACCCCACCGCCCAATCAACGCGCTTCACCGCAAGAATCGCCAACCAGAGGTCTCACGACTTCGAATATCCACCGACCACTAATTTATTACCTTTTCTGTCGTTCATATACACGCTGACCGGTGGGCCCTATGGTAATGATCGCTGCTGAATGTAGACCGTTTGACTGGTCAATTGATCGTGTCATCAACAAATTACGAAGCTGTATGGTGAGCCAGTGACCGTATGATCACCCTAAAATGTACTCTGTATTTTATTAACACAGTACACACTCAAACTACCATTTCTTTCTTTCATATACGGGCTGACAGGTAGGCCCCATGGTTACGCGCCCCGATGGTGCTACACTAGTTGCGCCACGTGGAACGTTTGACTGGTCAATCTATTGTGTCATCAAAAAAATACGGAGATCAAAAAAATACGGAGTTGTACGGGTGAGCCAGTGACCGTATAATCATGACATGTATTTTTTTTACACGGTACAGACGCAAGGGCTCATATATACGCGCAAGCACTCACCGCTATAAGCGCACACACGCAAACCCTACCCCTATGAGCACCTTCGAGAGAGTGGGCCAGCATATGATCTTGAGATTTTACGAGGTCACCATAGGTTCCTCGTAGTCGAGTGGAACGTCTCCTCCCACTGAACGCACATCGCCGGAAAATACTGAAATTAACCCAGGATAAATGCGACCACCTGGACTTTAACCCTGGTGGGCTCCAGAAACCACTGTCCTCCTAACCACCCAACCACATGTTGGTTAGCACGACAAAATGTATGTGGTGACCATGATGAGCTTCTTCTGAAGTCCAGTGACCATATCGTGCTTTCTCTTCAAATACAATGATTGTAAGTGTCGTCAACAAGATACGGAGCACGCATCAAATGCAAAGTCCGTCAGTGTCATCAAGAAAATACGGAGACGTATCGTGAGCTAGATACCGTATGATCACCACGAGAATGTACACGGTGACCGTAATGAGCATATTCTAAACTCCAGTGACCGTATAGTGCTTTAGCTTGAAATACAGTGACCGTCATGCATGAATGTGTCATGGGCATGCATACTTTTAGAGGGCCGAGAGATAGTTTGTGTGCGTACGTGAAAGTGGTGTAGAATGAGGGGATGTCCGGTGGAGACAAGGAGAGATATGCCCTTCGTTTCTCTTTCCCGTGACTAATATTTTAGGAGAATATATAAACATTCACAATGCAAAACAAATATTTTTGGATGCACCATGCAATTAACTTTCATGTATAACATTGTACTATTGTATATGCTTATTTTCTTAGAGGCCGATTGCATGTGTGGTGTGGTGGGCACATCATTTCTAGTTGTGGTGGGTCAACATGAGGACTCATGGGTCGGTTCTATCCTACGCCATATTGGTTGGATTGAGACGCGTTATATGAAGACCCATGTGGAGGACTCGGCGTACAACACGGAGCTAGCTACCAGAGTCGTGGAGGACTCTATCCCCACTGGTGATAAGCCAACTATATATGATTTGTAACCCTAGGCCCCCAGTATGTTATAGAAGCTTTGGGGGCTAGTTCATCGATAGTATATACACACACACAATGCCTGGTATTCACGTGTACTTTGTACACACCCCTATCACTAATATCTGATCAGAGTAGGCTTTTTCCTCAACTGCAAGGGTCCGAACTAGGGTAAAACTTTGCCTCGTATTACCATCCAGCCTAACAGTCAGGGATATCCTACCGAATGATATGATGGAATCATATCTGCTAACTACTAAGAGAGAGGTGTGTCTGGGGGGAATGTGTGCGAGAGAGGCCTAAAGATAATGTGCGTGCGGGAGACACGTAGGCACATATATGTGCGTATAGAGGGCTAGTAGAGACCGTGCGTGTGTATATATGCATGTGAGAGAAATAATGTTTTCCAACTGAGATTAGTGAAAAGAGTGGTACATAGTAGTCAGAAAGAGAGAGAGAGAGAGAGAGAGAGAGAGAGAGAGAGCATGTGCGTGAGACTCCCCGACACCCCGAGAGAGATTGTGAGCATGTGTGAAAGAGAAATGCCGATGCATATAAAGTGTGTGCACTTATGCGGTAGATAGAGAGATATATAGCGCGTTTGTGAGAACGGGCCGAGGCATAGTGCATCTACGTGTAAAAGGCGGTTTTACGCATTAAATTAAAATATAAATGACACTATTAGTTTTGGATGAGATCATGAATTTTGCAAATTGCGTATGGACGAAAATCGGTCTATCAGATACCCATACTCTATTGAACTCTAGCATGTGCATGTGTTTATTTCATATTATCGATCCATAGAGTGAGAGCGGTTTGAAATACAGGCAATGGATGCTTTTGCAATTCATATATAAACATTAATTAGTGCACTCCATGTTGTTAGTGTGAAGCACTTTATACATTTGTCACCTACATGGATACATTCCAAATTGCTAGCTACGAAATAGAATACATGTCGAATTCAACATAAAGGGGGTTTCGAAGATTCGAATTCATAGGAAGTGCATTCATATATTTGAACCCGAGATACTGGCATTTGTAAATCAGATGTAAAATGGGGCATCAATCTTTGTTGTGCGTTTGAACATGCTATATATATTCATACGCATGTCTAACTTTTTTTGCAACCAAGGAGATTATATCTGGAACCATGCATGAACTGAGGTAAGTTGCATATTTTTTAATATATACTCGTGTACAATGTATATTCAAATGTACCACCTCCATTCCAAAATAATCGTAGCTTTAGGATTTTCAAGAGTAAAGATTTGTGAAGTTTGACAAATCCTGAATGTTCAATTCAAGAGAACCGAAAAGCGTTAATGCTTCGCTCCCAAATATTGAACGAAGCGCTAAATAGGCCTCTGGTCACCAAACCGCTGAGACTAATGTTTGGTGGTAGGAAATTACTGTCTGACTACGGCCCGTGTAGCCTATCGGCCCGATGTCCAAAGGTCTAAACCGGGTAGGTTTGTAACTTCACCAAGACGCCAGTCTCAAGCGCCTCCGAGAAGCATTCATACGACGTGGGCGCCTAAACACCCATGCGCCGGCCGAAATCTATCTCGCCCACATTTGGGACACACGAGATTCTTGTCCTACCCCCAACCCGCAATATGTCTGAAATTTTAGATGGGGGAAAAGTTTGTAACTTTCCCCAAATTTCAAACAAGCGCGTCCCAAACCGAAACATTGTTCCCCCTTAGTTCCCCGCCTCCCTCCGTTTCCCCATTCGTACTCCGTAGGCGCCAAAACGCCCTCTCCATCAGCCACGGAACCCCAGCCTCTCTCGTCCTCCACCCCATAGTGCCCAATCCACCGCCACCCTCCTCCATCACGCCGGAGCCGGTACCGCGACGTCATCGACCAACACAACCGCAACCGCAACGCCCACAAGGACTTAGCAGCTGAAGCTGATGTAGAGCTGCCTCCACGATGCCGACGCCGACGTGCGCCGTACCAGAACTACTCCGACCACGCCATCCTGCGCCTCACTGCTGCTGCTCCACTATCGCAACCGTCCACCGCACCGGAGCTGTTCCCGCTACGCCGTCGTTCGCTGCCTCGGATCTGCTTCCCCGCTGCCGACAGACGGCCACCGCACCACTCAACAACTTGTCCACGGGTTCGTCCAAGGCTGCACCGTCGTCCACAACTTCTCGTTTCTAGCGAACCACAAGAAGATCGTTGGAGAACAGAAGGAGGACACAGCACTTCCAGCAGAAAGAGGTACTCCTCTTCCCTTATTCGTGCAACCTTATGTTGGGGATATTACCACTGGGCATAAACCGGACGGGACAGGCCGGGTTAACTTCATCAGTAGTCAAGTATACTAGAAGCCCATGGAGATATTCTATAAAGGGCCCAAGGCCCAGAACCGGTTTAAGGCTTGTAGCCATGGACCGGCATTAGTATGTAACTTGTGTTGTAAGTTAGAAATACTAGAGACCGAACCGGACACGTCTATGAGCCGGTCTCAGGACTCTGCAAACCGGCCAGGCATCACCCATGTATATAAGGGGACGACCCGGCGGCGATTCAGGACAACAAACAACAACTCGAGACTTAGGCGAAGCTTGTTTGCTCCCTAGTCATCGAAACCCCCATCAATTCCATCACAACTAGACGTAGGCTTTTACCTTCATCGAAGGGGCCGAACTAGTATAAATTCTATTGTGTCCCTGTGTCCGCTTTAACCCCTTTAAGCTAACCCGTATCGATGGCTCCACGACTAAGTCCTTTCATGAGGACATCTGCCGTGACAAAACCACGACAGTTGGCGCCCACCGTGGGGCTATGGATGGTTTAAAGTTCTTGGAGGGCAACTTCAAAGGACTCAAGGGTTACGCTGTGGGCCGGATGACCAAGAGTCATCGCGGCAAGCTCTACATCAACGATTCAGGCTAGGGCCCCGAGGCTGGCTCGATTGAGTATGGGTACCGGGTCCCCTTTGGTGGCATACACGTCTTCATTGGCAAGATCGGTGAACCGGGCCCTGAGCCGGACATCTGCACCGACCTCGTTGAAACGACTCAGCGTGCGAGATCTGCCCAGGTTAAACCGGCCGTGAAGCGTGCCTTCGTGGGAGTCATCCACAACGGAGGGTATGAAGGTGGATCAGCATCTGGTGGCGAGACCATCGTCTATTCCGGCAACGAGTCCTCGACTGGAGAAACCGAATCACTGTATCAGCTACAGGTCGGCCAGATTGGGGGCTGTTCCGATGGTGATAGTATTCCGGACCCCTCTGATCTGCCCAACCGGGTTGGGATATTCATGGCCGGTACACAGGCGGCGATCCACTCTTCGACCGCAGCAGCAATGTTCTCCGGATCAGCAGCGGTGGCGGCGGCAGGCGAGGCTCTGTGCGCCCGCCGGCTCAAGTTTTAACTGATCTGTTTGATGCGTTGGCTGTGCTTATGGCAGAAGCTAACCCGGCGGATCAGGACGCCCACAATGCGGAGATTGCAAAAGTGAGGGAACAGATCACTCAGGCCATGGCCGATTTAGCAGCCGAGAACAACAGGATGGCCGGAGAGTGGGCCGCTTTGGACGCGCAGGCCTATAGGCTTATGCTGGACCAGAACGCGTTGCATGAAGTCCTGAAAAGGAAGCATTGGTCTCGCTTGCCGACGGTCTTCGATGGCAGAAACCTCTTTAACACCCCAGGAGCAGGGACTAGCAACCCGCCGTGGCTAAACTGGGCGGAGGCACCTGGGACGGGTGCGCCGGTTCAGCCTACTTTGATGGAGCCGCCTCGACAGAATAACATCGCATTACCTCAGCCTGTCCAGATGCCTCCGGTCACTAGTCCAATCCTATGGACAATCTTATCGCCGCCGCTTCACGGCTGGAGGCCATCCCAATTGAAGGTGATTCTCCGCAAGCGGTGGATACGCGCCGGGTTAAGGAACTTCTTCGAACAACCTTGGTTCAGCAGGAAGCATATTCATATAGCCGTGACCGAATTCATTCCACCCCCCATCCAAGCCGGAGTTGCAGTAGGCTGTCGGGGAGGCTGATCGTACCCGCGAACACCTATGGGGCCGGCGGAGCAGGCCCCTTGTGGTTCTGAGGGGGGCGGAGATCGCACGAAGAGCGGATCGAGGCGAGGCACACGAGCGGTTTACCCAGCTTCGGAGCTCTCCGGAGAGATAAAACTCCTACTGCTGCTTGTTTGATCTATTGTGTTCTTGCTAGGGAGCAATGCAGGCTACAAAACCTAGCGTGAGTGTATCTAGTCTATGACCAGTGAAATGAACCGAACCAGCCGAACCTCGCGAACCTAGTCTCGCGAATCTGGCGAACCGAACCCTTTCTACGTTGCACTCGGGCCTCCTTTTATATGCTCAAGGGGTCTCCGACAGGTGGCAACATAGACGGGGGTACAAATGTAAAAATAGGAGTTGGTACACCTACTTGAGCGATTATGCAGTGCAGAATACCTAACTCGGCGGCAAGGGACAAAAGCAATAAATGCCCGTCGTTGTCGCCCAAACAGTGTAACAGAGGCCGTCAGGTGCGCCTCCGCTCGCCACGATGGCGAGCCTGTCAGCGCCGCTTATCGCTGCTCTCCGCTGGCTGCACAGCCTCTCGACACGCGCCCATGGAACGGTCCCGTGGCGACACGTCGCTGGGTGAGCTGGAGCGGAGACGGAGAGAAGTTGCATGCCGCGGCAAGCGCCTTGCCGCGGCCGAATCCTTGTCGCGCCCGGAGACTTGTTGCGCCCCGAGCCTTCCCGACAAGCTCCTCTTGCCGGGGCCTTGTCTTTCGTATGCCTGGAGTGGCCTTCCCGACAAGCTCCTCTTGTCGGGGCCTTGTCTTCTCAATCAAATACTTTGTTCTTGAATGGCTCACCGGCAAGATCCTCTTGCCGGGGTCTTGTTTTCTGAAAGGCTGCGGAGGGTCTTGGCGGACGCCCGGCGAGGCTGGCCACGGGACGCCTGCGATCGCCTGCAGACGAGTTTGGGGTACTAGGGTACCCTACTTTAGTACACCGACAGGAGCCCCGGTGCAGGCCATACACGGTGCCGAAGCGCTGTTGGGCCAGGCCCAAAACAGGCACGGGCACGCGGCCTGGGTCCAAACCAAATCCATTCCGTACTGCCGCGTTCCCCGTAGCACGCGCGTCAATTGCGGCGTCGTGGGGAAGTGGGCGGCGGCGGGATCGCTTCACCCGTCGCCTCGATTCTGCATCCCCGCCACGTGGTTCCCATGCTCTTGGGGTCGCGGACGGTGGAAGTGGAAAAGCTGGGCCGTTCTGACGAGGCGGCAGGTCGGCCCCGATTCCCTGCTCTTCCTATGCCCTGATTTGTCGAAGGGCGGTCGAGCCCCACCTTGCTTCTTTAAAAAGAGCGGAAGGGGAGCGCAGGCCCGCACTCTCCCATCTCCTCCTTTCCTCGGTTTACGCTCCCTTTCTCTCATTCGTCATGGAGAAAAGGAACCTTGGTTCTTCATCGGTAGCGGCGAGGGTCGCCGCTAGACAGCGCCTCCCCTCCCAACCCCACGCCCGGGGTGGCAGAGCCAGCCACAAGAGGAAGAGGGAGGGGGCGAGGTCGTGGACGAGGTCGAGGCGCTCGGGGAAGAGGCGGACGGGGCGGCGCGCCGTCTCCGCTTCCGCCGGCGGTTCCCCTCCCTGCGGCGGTCCATACAGGGGACGACCCTTGCGAGTTCTTCGTTCGCGAGCGCGATGGAGTCGGATCCGCCCGAGACACTGAGACTGCACATGAGGGGCTGTGGAATCAGCGGCATGCGAGTCCGTGTTGTATTCCCAGCCCCTAATGTGATGTATCTTGATCGTGGGTGGAGGACGTTCACTGCATCCACAGCACGAGGCGGGGTTTACCCTCCATTTTAAGTTAATGGAGGGTGATCTCCTCTCCGTCAAGGTCTTCGGGGATCTCGGTACCGGGCGAAGTGCTGCGTGGATAGCTCCTCCGACAACAAAGATTCCCCTCGAGCGAGAGTGACGAGGAGGAGAGCGGCGGACGACGAGGGTAGTGGGCCTGATTAGTTGTCGGGCGCTGCCCGTGCGTCACGGCGACCCCATCATCCGCGTCGCCCGGCTCCTTGAACTCCCGGGGTCGTCTCCTTGGGCGGCGGCGTAGGGAGGAGGCTGCGGAAGGGGAAGAGGGATGGCGACAAGGCCGTCAAGTCGGAGTACGAGGGCGTAGTGCCCTCGACAGCGTGCTGACATCCTGCCGCCCCATCTTCGAGCCCCGCTTCCGGCGCCGCCATCTCCGTCAAGCCCCCGGGATGTTCTCTTGGTGCCTTCTGGCACCTGTAGCTCGCCTAGGCGTTTCTTTTGCCCTTCTCGCCTCCTTGACCTACCTCCTGAAAAGAGGGACAGGAAAAGGATTACGGGCATCTTATCTTTTTAATTTGTAAGCCTTCGGGCCTTATCCGCATTTAAAACTTGTAATCCTCTCTTTCATGTTTTTCATTCTCCACGGATTGTATCCGAGTAGAATGTTTTTAATGAAAAAGGGATGCTTGAAAAGGGACAAAGGCTTATCTCGATACCGCAGCCCGGCAACTCTGGCTTGCCGCAGCCCGGCAACTACGCTTGCCGCGGTCCGGCAACTACGGCTTGCCGCAGCCCCCGGCAACTCTGGCTTGTCGGGGCTTGGGTGCCGGCACGACCTTCTTCTCCTCTTCGCTGTTATTTCAGTTCTGAGAACGATTTAGCCAGTGCTTCTATAAGTTATTTTTGTAATATAACTTTATTCTGGGCAACATTTGCTACGTTACTTCCTTTACTCGACTCTTGGCTTTGTATGTTATTGCCCTACGCTTTTCAGGGAAACTTGCCGGTGCATGCACCCTTGCATGAAGTGCCGAAAGTGCGGAACTTCAGCAGCTTCTTTGGCGGGGTCGCTACCGACAAGCAACCTTGTCGCGGACTAGCCGCAGCTCACTTAAGTTGTTGAGCGGACTCGAAACAAAGTAAGGGCGCGACCAGTCACGATTTGGTTCCTCCGCGCACAGGTTCTCCATACAAAGTACTATCGTTCGAGGAAGATAACTTAAAAATTTAAAAATTGATTGCTCAAACTTTGGCAACTTAGCTTTTCGGTCTCTTGCTTCCCGATGAGGTGAATCTTCCTCGAGCGGTGTCTGGTCCATAGTATTATCTCCTCCTTCCCCCCTGGTTAACTTGTGTGCGAGGGGGCCTTCCTTTCTTTGAGAAAAGAAAAAGAAGAGGAAATAACGTTATGGAGCCCAGCGGCTCGATTCTGCTTACCGGCCAGTTCCCAAGCTTCGTGACCATTTATCCGTAAGTAATGTTATTCATCCCAATTAGTAATATTGTCTTTCTCTGTCCCATACTTTCTAGCTTCCTTCTAATAAGAGTCAAATTCTTTTTTCAACAGATAATGCTCAAGTTGCATCCGAAAGATGATGCAACAAAACAAACATGCACTCATGTTTTTTAGTCTGCTCTGCGACAGTATCGGTACCACCTTAGAAAATCTCACTTTGAAGGCAAGGCTAACAATCAAATCGCCCAAAAATCTCCAGTGGAATATATTACAGATGAAGACTGGACAGCCCTCGTGAAACACTGGTCTGATCCAAAGTATCATGTAGGCTATATATATTTGATCAGACCACATATTGAACTTGTATTTATGTATGTGCCTTAAAAGTGTATCTTCTTCTAGGCTAACTGTTTGAAGAACAAGACCAACCGTTCTAAAGTGAAATTCCAACAGACAACAGGATCTTGTAGCTATATTGCACACTGCGAGGCTCTTGTAAATAGCTGCTACTTCCTTCTTTTTTTTGTGCCATATTATCGTATCTATATTGACTTGTTCCAAATATAGAGTAAAGCCTGTGCGGACCAAAAAGAACCTGAATCGAATGAAGTGCAAATCTTCAAGGATTGCCACACCAGCAAGATGAAGGGCATGAGCACACCAGTTCAAGCCGCTGTTGTAAGTCCTTACTCCTCCTGCCTTTGAACTAATTGGTACTGTGATGTGTTCATTTAACTACTTGGTTTGCAGCCAATGTCGAGTTACTCATTCACTTTTATACACCGTTGTCTTAACGTATCATTTCACCTTACATGGTTTAAAAGAGATGAAGGATATTCTTTTGGTCTTGATCTGTATTCTAGTTGTTATGTTCACGCATACACAATGATAAAATAGCCTGTTTGTTTTATATCTGTTTGCCCATGATATGAATGATGTCATACTATGTTCATCCTACTTTAAACCATGTCTATTTATCCTTATATGTCAACGAATGTGAGGAAATATATACAAAGAGGGCATGCTACATGGACATATGTTCCGAAAGTGATTTTATTATGTAGTTGGCACTACAATACATGCTAATGTATTACAGTAGTTCACCAAAATAAGTTATGTATAAAAGTGTAACCTACTTTGTTTGTTTTTGTCTCATTAGTAACTTATCCGGTACACTAATCTACAAGTCCAAACTTTCTGGAAGTTATGGAAAAATGATTGAACAACCACAACCACACGAAGGTGATGAGGCTACCACAGGCACAATGTCACCTCTTGCTACGGGCGTCAAGATCTCTCCACTAACAGTGCAAAAAGCACCTTCCTGCGTAATTCTGGGTTGGTTGTCAAGGTAACCTCGTCCAAATCGCCTACTAAACAAAATCTTCCAGCTAGACAGAGTGATATATTTGTGCTCCAGACACAATTCCAATCCCTAATGGACATCGTTTTAGAAACAAGAATAGTGGTTGAAAAATGTCGTCAAGATATGAATGGTTTTCAAACCAGACTATCAGATATTCGCTTCGTTGTTCAAGAGCAATGGCGGAAAAAAGGTGAAGATCGTCTTTGCTCCATCAGATTCTACGACTGAAACATTAGCACTCGTGTCAAATGATCGTGCTTCTATACATCTGATGGTGCTTTTTATCCGCAAGGACCGTAAAATTTATGCCAACAGGCCTTTTGTTGTGATACATCATTTATGCTGCTGCCAAAGGCTGCAATAATTACGACGCTATTTTTGTATAGTGTAGGTTTATCTTAGTAATGTATATACGGCCGAAAGCTTCGTAGGAGCCCAACATGCCAACATTCGTCGAGCCCATTCCAATTGGGATAAAAATGATTATGGGCCGAAATTTGCATGTAGCCCATTAAAAATATCTGGGCCTAAATCAGCATAAGATTTCATATTTTTCTGGTAGGCCTGTGCCCATAGTGGGCCTTTAACAGGCCTAAACATAATTTGGGCCCTCAGTAACAATAGGCCGTTTACAGGTGTAAATATCTCGAGCCCATAAAAACATGGGCCTTTAAAAGACCGAAAGTGAGATTGGGCCCATTTATGATGTGGACCTTTCACAGGCCGAAATTCGGACGGGCCGTAGATGCGCCGACCTAATACACGGGCCTTTAACGGGTCGGAAGTTTGGTCAGGCTAGATTATCGTCATTTTTATATGGGCCGTTAATGGGCCCAATGTGATGTTGGGCCACATATGACCCAAGGATTTCGTCCGACGTTAACAGGCCAAAAATCACAACAGGCCGAAAGTGGCCCAAATCCATGGTGGGCCGCTAACATGCTGAATGTCAGACATGGCCGAATATGACCCAAATCCTTCACGGTCGTTTATAGGCCAAAAGTTTCAATGGCCTGTAAATGGGCCCAAATGAACCAGGACCTTTAACAGGCCGGAAATACACCGGGCCGTTATTCGGCCCATATACTTAGCGGACTGTTAACAGGCCAGAAGTGATCATGGGCCGCGATGATGCCAAGTTTAGGACAGGTCGTTGACGGGCCGATTTGACACTAGCCGTACGGGCCTTAACTGAGAATGTTGGGCCTTTATCTGGGCCAGCCCATTATGGTCCGCAAAATCTCGCGGGCCTTTAGCTGGGCCGGCCCATTATGGCCCGCAAAATCTCGTGGGCCTTTAGCTGGGCCGGCCCATTATGATACGAAAAATCTCATGGCCTTTTGCTGGGCTGGCCCATAATGGACCACAAAATCTTGTGGGCCTTTATTTGGGCCGGCCCATTTAAACTTTATGGGCCACTTTTGGGCCGGTCCACGTGCCAGCATATCATAGGCCCATCTCGCCCATTGGATGAGTGACACCTGTGCCAACACGGAGCCGACACGTGTTCCGTCAGCCAATCAGAATTTTACACATGGAAAATCCCCATTGGTCCCGCTGCTAACGGGTTATCGGATCCAAAACCGGACCCGATAGCTTAACGGCGTTCCGTTACAGTGGATGCCACGTGTCGGTCACCATTGACGAAAGCACTTCTGCGACGCGCGATTTATCGTCATGGAAGTGGACACTTCCGTGATGATAATTTTGGTAATGTCATGGAACACTTCTCACGACAAAGATAGGTATGACTATCTTGATTCTGTCATAAAATTGTCATGGATGTACATGCATGACAAAAAATGCGACCTACTGTGACAAACACGTATCATCACGGAAGTGTATTTTTTTGTAGTGCTCCTTGGCGTGGAAGGCAAGCTTGGCGACCGAATATGTAGATTCCTTTCTCTATTACCGACCTTGTGTAACCCTAGATCTCCCCGGTGTCTATATAAACCGGAGGACTTAGTCCGGAAAGCGGGATATTCATTACCATAGTCATACAGGCTAGACTTCTAGGGTTTAGCCATTACGATCTCGTGGTAGATCAACTCTTGTAATACTCATATTCATCAATATCAATCAAGCACGAAGTAGGGTATTACCTCCATAGAGAGGGCCCGAACCTGGGTAAACATTGTGTCCCCTGTCTCCTGTTACCATCGTCCTTAGACGCACAGTTCAGGACCCCCTACCCGAGATCCGCCGGTTTTGGCACCGACAGTGGAGCCACGAGGGGTTGGGCGTGCCCAGGGGGGATAGGCAGACCCCCCCCCCTGCATCGTGGCCTCCTTGGTGATTTCTTGATGTCCACTCCAAGTCCTCTGGATCACGTTTGTTCCAAAAATAATTCTCTCGAAGGTTTCATTTCGTTTGGACTCCGTTTGATATTCCTTTTCTGCGAAACACTGAAATAGGCAAAAAAACAATTTGCACTGGGCCTTGGGTTAATAGGTTAGTCCCAAAAATAATATAAAAGTGTATAAATAATCCCATTAAACATCCAAAACAGAATATATAATAGCATGGAACAATCAAAAATTATAGATACGTTGGAGACGTATCAGTGACGATTTCCCCCTCCCGGAGGGATGTTTCCCTGGCAAAACAGCTCCGCCGGAGCCCTAGATTGGTTCCGCCAAGGTTCCGCCTCGAGATGGCAGCGCTTCATCCCGAAAGCTTCCTTATGATTTTTTCCAGGGAAAAATACACCATATACCAGAAGATGGGCATCGGGGGGCTGCCAGGTGGCCCACGAGGTAGGGGGCATGCCCTCCACCCTCATGGACAGTGGGTGGCCCCCCTCTGGTGCTTTCTTCGCCCAATATTTTTAATATATTCCAAAACTAACTTTCGTGGAGTTTCAGGACTTTTGGAGTTGTGCAGAATGGTCTCTAATATTTGCTCCTTTTCCAGCCCAAAATTCCAGCTGACGGCATTCTCCCTCTTCATGTAAACCTTGTAAAATAAGAGAGGAAAGGCATAAGTATTGTGACATAATGTGTAATAATAGCCCATAATGCAATAACTATCAATATAAAAGCATGATGCAAAATGTACGTATCACTATCCAGCCGCTTTGTTGGTCGAAAAGGGAAAAAGTGGGTAAGCCAGTACACACATCTGTAAGGAACCGATCTCTTTGTTGAAAAAGGAAAGAAACTGGGGGGGTCGGGTAGTTTGTGCAGGACTAGATTTGCTTCCCTCACATAGGAAAAAGGTTCAAAGAGAACAAATATGGGACCAACACAGATATGCTGCTTGGCAACATACTCTGCATCACCCATTTATACGTGTGGACGCACATGGTGCTAGCATGTCCTATGTCCCATACAACTATTTTGTTGTTGTTAATCTAAGAATGCCACCGGAAAATTGAAGCAATGCCGCTATTAAAAGTAAATTACATTTCTAACGAATGTTGTTTTAAGAGAATGTCTCTTTTAATATGAATCAATGCAACTGTTTTATGAATGCTATTGTCCTACTTTGTTTTCCATCAAGATAAGTTAGATGCTTCTTTTTGTCGCCGTTTGTTTCATCCTCCTTTATTGGCCAGTAATTGTTTCCTTTTTTGCCTTTGTTAAAGCAGGGATATCTATTCAACTTGTTGCTATAACAAACTTAAATGTCACACCGGCAACTTTGCTTGATTTCAATGCAACTGCACAAAACGAGATTGGATTTCCTATTCGTGTTGGTAGATTCGTATTTTATCTTGTCTATCTCATGAAAGGTCAGTACAGGCCTTCATCCACATGATTGTGCAGTGTGCTTTGTGATGTTTTGCTACTTGTATTGGTATTGTTTTAAATAAATGTTGAATTGAAGCTATTGAATTGCTCTCTTTTCACATTAAGTAGTGAACAAAAATGGGACCAACCCAGACATGATGCTTGTTGCTTTGTTACAACAAACTATGCATCACCCCTTTTTAAGTAGATGGAAGCACTTGGTGTTGTTGTGCCCACTCTCCCCTGGAACTGTTTATGCTTTTTGTTAATCTAATGCTGCTGGTAAAATTAAGCAATGCCACTCTCAGAATTAACTACTGAATCTTAGTTCAAAACTGCAACACATGTTAGGGATTGGCGGGATTACCATTTTTGTGGCCGCATGTTTCATCCTCCTTTATTGGCCAGTAATTGATTCCTTTTTTGCCTCTGTTAAAACAGGGATATCTATTCAACTTGTTGCTATTGCGACATTTTGCTTCGCTATGTGAAACACTTTTGTTAAGAGAGTGTTTTGTGCAGTTCAACTTGAATGTCACACCGGCGACTTTGCTTAATTTTGGTGGAACTGCACAAAAGGAGATCGGATCTTCATATATGTGTTGGGATTTCTTTCAAGTCCTCGCGAGTTGTTTCAAATCTTGGTCAAGAAAAGTCAGTACCGAATTTCATCCACATGATGCTGCAGTGTGCTTTGAGATGTTGTGCTACTTGTATTGGTACTGTTTTGGACAAATGTTGAATTGAAGCTATTGAACTGCTGTCTTTTACCATTAAGTGGGCAAAAATTGTTCCAACCCAGACATGATGCTTGTTTCTTTGTTACAACAAAACTCTGCATCACCCCCTTTATAAGTAGATGGAAGCACATGATGTTGTTGCGCCACTCTCCCCTGGAACTGTTTATGTTTTTTGTTAATCTAATGCCGCTAGTAAAATTAAACAATGCCACTCTCAGAATTAACTACTGAATCTTAGTTCAAAACTGCAACACTTGTTAGGGATTGGGGGGATTACCATTTTTGTGGCCGTATGTTTCATCCTCCTTTATTGGCCAGTAATTGATTCCTTTTTGCCTCTGTTAAAACAGGGATATCTATTCAACTTGTTGCTATTGCGATATTTTGCTTTGCTTAATTTTGGTGGAACTACACAAAAGGAGACCGAATTTCCATATATGTGTTGAGATCTCTTCCAGGTCTTCCTCACGAGTTGTTTCAAATCTTGGTCTTGAAAGGTCAGTACCGACTTTCCTCAGAATTAACTACTGAATCTTAGTTCAAAACTGCAACACTTGTCAGGGATCGGCGGGAGTACCATTTCTATTAGGGATCGGCCGGAGTACATGTTTAAGAAATGTATTGTTCAGATAATGTCTTTGTTATTATATATCAGTTATAGTGTTTTACAAATGGTAATATCCTGCTTTGTAGTTCTTTCTACATGTTTGACCAAGGTATTGTTAAGATAATGTCTCTGTTAAAATGAATCAGTCGCATTATTTTAGGAATGATACTTTTCTGCTTTGTCGTTCTTTATATATGTTGAAACAAGGCATTGTTAAGATAATGTCTCAGTTAATATGAATGAATCACACTGATTGACAATTGCTACTCTCCTGCTTTGTTTCCCATTAAGATAAGGTAGATCAGTAGATGTTTTTCTTCTGGGAGTACAAGTCATCAACAGTTATTTCTCAGTAATTGTTTCCCTTATACCTGTTGTTGCTTACAGGGATATCAAAATTAAAGCTCAATTTTATTCCGACTTTGATTTTAGTTGAACTGCACAAAAGAAGCCAATGTGTCTAAGGCAAACTGCTGCATTAGTGGGTCCAGTTGGTCTTACCACTTTGCAGAAAGAAGAAGTCACTGTTTACGCTACATTATAGAAGGAATGATTGAGAAGCTTTATAGAGTATTAGTAGACGCTGGTGACATGACTAGTCTGCAGAGAGCATAGGAAACTCTACAACACATGGAGTGCACTGGGCAAAAAGTGCCCAAACAAGTACAAGAAGCCGTGACAGGACTCCAAGTCTCACAATGTCATTCTAAGCAACAATGATGGGGCATCTGGGTATGGTAATCTGTTACCGTACTTTCAGTTTGTTAGTCCACCGATTGGTGGGTTGACACTAGGGCCAATATTCATGTGTGTGCTGATGTGCTTTGTTTTCTTGCAGCATATAAATATACGAAATCCACAGGGATGCTCAGCTTGATTTTAGTGGAACTACACAAAATGTTTAGATGGTTCCTGTCCTCCATAATACTTCATCATGCACAGTACATTGAATGGTTGTTTAATCATTCGTTGTCACCTTGAGCCACCGGACTATCAGATGACAAACTGATGACAAACCCTGTCTGTTCCACAATCATAGGCATTACATATTTTGAATGGGAAAAGCTTGTCAAATTTTAATCATTGATGTCAGCAAGAAGACATTAGTTTAATATATTGGAATTGGAAAACATTGCCAAATTTTGCTCATTGATGTTAGCCATAAGACATGCATTTGATATTTTTGAGTGCGACGCCCTTTGATGTGAGCAACGTCGATCATTTTTTCCTATTCCTGTCTTTAGTTCAGAAGTAAATATTTACTCTGTTGAGATGCATAGTCACATGAATGTTGACTTATGTAAGGTATTTTAAGAGTTTGTTCTGAATATTGTCTATGTAATGCCAGGCCTTGTGAGTTTGATTGCAAAGTTGAGCTTGGAATGCTGTGGCATGCGACATCACGAGCTGTTCACCGTGCCTCCTAAGAATAATGCTTCATATTGTTTTGCATGTTGAGCTAATGCATGTGATTTGCATGTTAAGAAGATCATCCTCTTCTGTTGTTTTTGTGCTTAAGAAGTTCATTGTCTTATGTTTCATTCATAGCTTATACGACAACTCGGGTAGGTTAGAGGTGAAACCATATGATTTCGACTAACTCATCATCTTAGGCCGTGATTGGATCGTCGTTTTCCAACCAAAATCGCTTGTAAAACTGATGCTTGTAAATAAAAGCAGATGGTCTTGGGCGAAGCACTTGCTTGATCAATTTCGACTAGTAAAATATACACTAGTCTCTGAAATTACACGTGTAACACGCCGGTTTTCGTTACAGACCTCGGGCCCTCGGTTTCATTACGCCTGTATTTTACGCGTTGTTTTCGATGATGAGTAAATTACACTTGTATCTTAATACAGGTGCGAAATAAAACAGAGCTCCCAAGCGCGGCCTTACCATTTCATGCCGTCTCAGTCTCTTGAAGGTGCTCATAGGTGTCCGATGATCTTGGCTTCCTAAATGAGCAGAGGCGTTGTATCAGACCATCCGTAGGGCCTGTGAGGCCCTCTCCGTCGTCCTTCGAGTTGTTGCGCTCGCCGTGGCGCCGAGCATTGTCAACATGGTCAACGAACATGAGGATTCAGGAGATGACTTTATTTTGACTGGATGACAGTAGGGACCCACTAGGGCCATAGCCGTACGTACACAAGTTCCTCCTTATTATATACAACTATAATTTTTTTTGCTTCCTCCTAGTTTCATGACATCACGGTCCCACACCATCGTCAACCTATATAGTCAATAAACGAGAGAATTGCACAAGGAGTGGCCGATAGTTGGGACCCAGCAGCTCGAGCAGTATTTTTTTCTAGGTGTAACCGTAGTTTTTCTTGAGCGATGTTTTTGTTGTTGTTCAGAGGAGCAGGGTATCAACTGGGAGGGCTGTGGCCCGTCTATCCAGGCTATTACTTTATGTCGACCAAATATCCAGCCCAAATATTATTTTTTCAAGGTGAAAATGGCTAGCCCAGCTATACTTTTTATGCGGAATACCCAACCCAGGTCTACTTGTTCTTCTCCGCCCCGCTGGGCTGTAAATCTTTCCTATTAGGCCTAACAAGAAAATAGGCTTTAAGAAATAATAAATGAGATGTAACTATAAAAACTGGGTTGTAAATATACAAAAACGCACCAAGCAGGTAATTAGTTTCAAAAATATTATTGTTTGAATTCGGAAATTTTCATTTCATTACTTATTGCGCGCGCAGTATTTTTTTAGATTTTTACCTAATGCAAATTCATTTTGAAATTATATTTAATCTGACTCGAAATTTCGGGATAACTTTTTTCGGATCCCATCAAAATGTGGGATTTTTGGTTGAATTCTGTTTTGAGAGGTTGGTTTAAGTTATTAATCATTGTCCTGGCTAGAAAATGGGCTGTAATTTTAACAGATTGTAAATGGGTTGTGGTAAATTCCATTAGAATTTAGAAATGGGTTGTACACTATTACAAATCGCAAATGGGTTATATGTTCTCTGTCACAGATGTGATGCTCAGTTGTGGGTCTACTATTTTTTTTCACAATTATAGTCAGTGACGCGTACGGAAGCCTTGTGGGCCTACTAAGGCGTACGGAAGTCTTTGTAAACTTATAGTCAAGACACGATTCTAGCGGCAGTGGCCGTTGGATGTCCATCCAACGGTTGTAGTGCTTGTTCAATCTCGGATATTCTTGCTTCAGCCGCCCAAACCATCGCCAGCAGTACCGCCTACTACCGCCTCCCGTGGCCGGCTGTGCTGCCGCGCAGGCTTCACCGGCCCACTCTAGTCCCAAACACCGTCCAGGACATTCCTCTACTCACCAACACCTCTTATTCTTCACCGGCGATGGCAGCCTCACACCGCAGCCGAACCAGTGAACCCTCGTACTCCCCTCTGCATGGGCACCCACTGTTGTGTCTTCGCCAGCTCCGGGTCGTTCCCTTCGTAATACTCGCCATCATTCACTGTGTTGGTTCTCTCGGCGTGGCGTGGTCAACTTTATCAACAAACGACAGCCATCGGGGACAAAGATCCAGTGCCTTGCCCACAGCAAGGCACGGCATAACTAGTGGCCAACCAGCCATTGGATTAGGGGGGCGGCTCAGATGAGGCATGTACGTGGATTGGCTAATAGTAGGGACGCACATGGCCCAAGGCCGCACGCAGAAAGTGCCCCCATATTATGCGAAAACAAATAATTTCTCCCCCTGACAGGTTTGATACACCAGCTACATCTTCGCATGCAAGGAAGTGCTTCCTTTATTACGCGGAAATAAAAAGTTTCCTCTCCATGACAGCTGGGGCCCACCAACTTTATTATGATCCTTTTTGTGAAAATTTAGATTGTACAACTCAAAAAGAAGAAATAAAAAAACCCAAAAAACATCTTCGCATGCAAGGAAGTGCCACCTTATTACGTGAACAAAAATTGATTCCCCCTGCTAGCTGGGACCCACCAGATTTGTAGGCTGACTTGTGGGCCTACTAAGTTAACGTGTACGCATGGGGTTTGTCAACTTAGTCAATAAACGATTCTAGCTGCACTGACCGTTCGATGTTAATCCAACGGCCAAGCTACGGCTTCAACCTCTGGTCTTGTTGCTCGAGCCGCCCAAACCTGCACCCGCCGTACCGCTTGCTCCAGCCTCCCGTGGACGGTTGTGCTGCCGTGCAGGCCTCATCGCCCGACCATATTACTACTGGCCAGGCCTTCCTTCTACTCACCCACACCCCCAGTTATTCTCCGGAGATGGCAGCCTCAAACCGCAGCCAAAGCAGTCAACCCTCGTACTCCCCTCCGCGTGGGCATCCACTGCTGCGTATTCCCCGGCTCCGGTTCGTTCCCTTCCTAGGTTGCACCGTCGTCCACCACCTTGGTGCTCTCAGGCAGTACGACGTCGTCAACGCGGTCAAAAAACATCAGCCATCAAGGACTGTAAGTGGAGAGGCTAACAGCTGGGTCCATGGCCGCACGCAAGGAAGTGCCTCCTTATTACGCACAAAATAATGATTCCTCCACCTGACACCTCGGACCTACCAGAAGGGCCTCTGTATTTCGCAAAAAAAACGTTTCCCCCTGACAGCTGGGACCCACCGGCTTTGTCTTCGCACGGAAGGAACTGCCTTCTTACCCCCTGACAGCTGGGACCTACCAGGTTGAAGCGAAGGTAGTGTTATCTGTCCGGCCGTGAACGTGAACGTACATAGCGGTTGATCGGTGTCTCTGCAGTGACGTACCGTGGCTGAGTGAGGAGTGGCACATGTTGAAGTAGAGGCGCCGCGTAGCATGTCACGCAGTCCCGTCTATATCGTGTACACCTACGTACGACCACGCTGCAACATAGTAAATACGGCTACGTACGTACATACGGGCGGGGTTTCTAACGCGTACAGCGACTAATCCTATTCATCAGAAGCCAACCGGCTGGGTCGGAACGGAGAAACTACGGCGTGTTCATGGGGAGGCAATGGAATGCGCCGTGTTCATTGGGAGGCAACGGAATACTTCGTGTTCATCGGGAGCCAACCAGCTTGGACGGAACAGCTGATCGAAATGAGGCCTGGCGTACCGTAAAACGGAGGAAACGACCTTGTGTTCGACCGGCCATGGTCGAAACGGGATCCTGTTCATCAGGAGGGGTCTGGTGTACCGCAAAACGGAGGAAACAGACTTTTCTTGGACCTCCTACGGTCGAAACGGCATCATGTTGATCGGGAGGGGTGTGGCGTACCGCAAAACGGAGGAAACGGACAAGTGTTGTAGCGCTACGGTCGAAAGGGGGGTCCTATTCATCGGGAGGGGTTTGGCATACCGCAAAATGGGACTCCACAGGATACTGTTAATCTCCACCATCGACTGCCTCCACGGGCTACTGTTCATCGACCGTCGACCTCCTCTAGCCTCCACCTGCACTATTCATCCACGGGCTCCTGTTCATCCAGCCTCCACCGCTCCTCCACCGGCTACTGTTCAACCAACCCTCTCCACGGGGTCCTGTTCAACCACCCTCCACAGACTCTTGTTCATCCAGCCCTCCACCGGCTACTATTCAACCAGCCCTCCACGGGTCCTGTTCATCCAGCCCTACACGGGTCCTGTTCATCCACCCCAACCGCTTGATCGGGTCCTGTTCAACTCAAGGCAACAGCCTCTACTACCACGGGTCGTGTTCATCCAACCCCCACCGAACTGTTCATCCAACCCCCCCCGCAACAACACTCACTTGTTCATCAAGGGAAGGAGGCAGCGAGGTTCGATCGGCTTCGATTAGCAGCAGAGCGGCGAATCGCTCGATCGGGTTCAGTTAACAGCCATCGATCGATCGCTCAGGTTCAGTAATGCGTAGCCTGTAGTGCAATCGCTCGGGTTCAGTTAGAGCCCAACGCCTCACACCCACGCGCATACGTGTACGAGAGAAAAGCGCATCGCTCGGCCCCCGACCACCCACTGTAACCGAGAACTCCCCCATATTTTCCTCGCCCTTGCTTCTACCATGGTTTTTTCCGTCATGGACGGCCCAAAGAATGTCTTGCAGCTGCGTCTTCGGCCCGCCTAGGATGAAAATCCCATTTTCTGTCATGATTTTTTGTCATAGAAGTAGGATCCCACCACATCTATGATGATACCGGGTTTTGTCACAATTATCGTCATAGAAGTGTCATAAGCATGACAGTAAAAATCGTTCGCCAAAAATGTCAGGATGTGTCTTTTTTTGTAGTGATTCCATCTTCAGATAGCCACCACGGACTCGCTTCTCAAAGCAGGACACAAAACCTAACAAAACTCAAAAATATAAAAAAAGGAACCCTCTTGCAGGCAAGGGTCGGGATCCACAACTCCTCCATGGCCCTAAGGCCACAAAAGACGTGGCAAAACCTGTGGTGGCTGATATGTCTCCAATGTATCTATAGTTTTTTATTGTTCCATGCTATTACAGTGTCAATCTTGGATGTTTTATATGCAATTTTACATCATTTTTGGGGACTAACCTATTAACTTAGTGCCTAGTGCCAGTTCCTAATTTTTGCTTGTTTTTGTCTATAAAAAATCAAATATCAAACAAAGTCCAAACAGAAAAAAATATTTGGATTAATTTTTTTCTAGAGCAGAAGGGTCCCTAGAAGGTTTGGGAGAAGACCAGAGGAGCCAAGAGGGAGCGACAAGCTCGTAGGGCGCACCCCTTGAGCTTGTGGGCCCCCCGTGAACCTCTCGACCTAATATTCCACCTCTATAAATTCATAACTATTCCCAAACCAACAGAGAGCCACCTGAAACACTTTTTCCGCCACCGCAAGCTTCTGTTCTTTTGTGATCCCATGTGGAGGCCTTTTCCAATACTCTGCTAGAAGGGAATTGATCACGGAGGGCTTCTACATCAACCTTGATTCCCTACTAATGATGCGTGGGTAGTTTTCCACAGTCCTACTGGTCCATAGCTAGTTGCTAAATGTCTTCTTCTCTCTCTTTGATCTTCAATACCATGTTCTCGTCAATGTTCTTGGAGTTCTATCCGATGTAATTTTCTTTTGCGGTGTGTTGGTTGGGATTCGATGAATTCTGTGTTTATGATCTCAATATTCATGAGAAGTAATTGAGTCTTTTCTGAACTTTACTATGCATGATTGTTATAGCTTTGTATTTCTCTTCGATCTATCTGTTTGGTTTGGCCAACTAGATTGATTTATCTTCAATGGGAGAGGTGCTTTGGGATGGGTTCAATCTTGCGGTGCTCTATCCTAGTGATAGAAAGCGACAAGACATGTATTTGTATTGTTGTCATTAAGGATAAAACAATGTGGTTTATTCATATTAGTTGAGTTTAATTTGTCTACATCATGTCATCTTTCTTACGGCGTTACTCTGTTTTTATTAACTGAATACCCTAGATGCATGCTGGATAGCGGTCGATAGGTGGAGTAATAGTAATAGATGCAGAGGAGTCGGTCTACTTGTCTCGAATGTGATGCCTATATACATGATCATTGCCTTGAATATCGTCATAACTATGCACTTTTCTATCAATTGCCCAACAGTAATTTGTTTAGAAGCCTCTAGTGAAAACTATGGCCCCAGGGTCTACCTTTATCATATATAAAAACACAAAAATACTTTGCTGAAATTTTTATTTTCTTTTATTTTATGTTTGCAATTTATCTATCTACCACTACAAGATTTAATCATTTCAAGTAACGGCCAAGGAGATTGACAACCCTCTTGTTCGTGTTGGGTGCAACTATTTGCTTTTGTGTGTGCAGGTGTTGTTCACGAGGTTTTGCATGATTCTCCTTTTGGTTCAATAAACCTTGGTTCTCACTGAGGGAAATACATATCTCTACTGTACCGCATCTCCTCTCCTCTTCGGGGAAAATCCCAACGCAGCTCACAAGTAGCAGCAAGAATTTCTGGTGCCGTTGTCGGGGAGACATCATCAAAACCTATCAAGTACCTTCACATAAACTATCATCTACTTGCTCTTATTTTTATTTGCCTTTTCCTCCCACTTTCATCGCCCCCACTTCTAATTTGTTTTACAAAAGCACAAAAAAATTGCTCACTTGCTTGCTTTGTCGCTATGTCTTAAGAAAATACCAAGTTGTGTGAATTTTCCAATACTAATAACAATGCACAGTCATGTGATATTAATGCTGCTTTGCTAAATCTAGTTATAAAAAAATAATTTTCTGCTAGTCCTAATGAAGATGTTTCATCCCATCTTAATAGTTTTGTTGAATTATGTGATATGCAAAATAAAAAAGATGTGGATAATGATATTGTTAACTTGAAATTATTTCCCTTCTCGCTAAGAGATCGTTCTAAAACTTGATTTTCATCCTTGCCTCGAAATAGTATTGATTCATGGAATAAATGTAAGGATGCTTTTATTACCAAGTATTTTCCTCCCGCTAAGATTTTTTCTCTTAAAAATCAAATTATGAATTTTAAGCAACTTGAGCATAAACATGTTGCACAATCTTGGGAGAGAATGAAATTAATGATTAGAAATTGTCCCACTCATGGTTTAAGCTTATGGATGAATATACAAAAGAAATATGCGAGAGTAAACTTCGTTTCTAGAAATCTTCTAAACTCTTCTGCAGGTGGTACCTTTATGGAAATTACATTGGGAGAAGCTACAAAACTCCTTGATAATATTATGACAAATTATTCTCAATGGCATACCGAAAGAACTCCAACTCGTAATAAGGTAAATTATGTCGAAGAAATTAATTCTTTGAGTGATAAAATGGATACTCTTCTGAAAATGATTGCTAGTAAAATGCTCATGTTGATCCTAATGATCTGCCACTATGTACTTTGGTTGAGAAAAATAATGATGCTATTGACGTGAATTCTGTCTAGAAATAATTTCAACAGCAGTGCTTATAGAGGTAATTTTAATGCTAGACTGTTTTCTAGAAATTCCTCTAATAAGTATGGTAATTCATACAATAATAATAGGATATCTATTGATCTTGAGAACAATATTAAAGAGTTCATTAGTTCTCAGAAATTTTTTAGTGCCATGGTAGAAGAAAAATTGAATAAAGTTGATGATATGGCTAGAAACATGGATAGAATTGCTCGTGATGTGGATACTCTTAGAATTAAAATTTTGCCACCCAAGAATGATATTAATGAGTCTATTAAATCTACCTAGATCTCTATTAATGAAAGTAAAGAGAGAACCGCTAGGATGAGAGCTAAGCGAGAGTTCCTAGAAAAGGCTATTCCACTTATCATAATCATGATGAAGATACTAAAATGATCGGTGTCTCACCTATTGAATCTTTGTTTAGTAATATAAAACTTGGTGAAAGGGGGATTGGAGATGAGTCAACTTTAGCTAGAAGGTGTCCCAATTGTTCGGAGGGTGATGATCTTAATGATAAAAATGATAAAAGTGGGTTCGGAGAGGTCAAGACTTTAAATAGTGATGTTGCCACTACTTTGGATTATAAGAACTTTAAGTATGATAGTTTCTCTTTAGTTTAATGTATTTCCTTGTTGTAATCCATGATAAATTCACCCAATGCTTATGAAAAAAATAAAGCTTTCACTAAACATATTGTAGCAACTATGATAAAAGCTCATGAAGGAAAGCTAGAGTTGGAGGTTTCAATACCTAGAAAATTGCATGATGAATGGGAACCTACTATTAAAGTAAAGGTTAAAGATTATCGATGTAATGCTCTATGTGATTTGGGTGCTAGCATTTCTACTATACCAAAATCTTTACGTGATGTGCTAGGCCTTACTGATATGGATGAATGTTCCCTTAATTTGCAGTTAGAGAATTAAACTATTAGGAAACCTTTGGGTACAATAAATGATGTGCTTATTCTTGCTAATATAAATTATCCATTGATTTCATTGTGATTGATATTAATTGCAATCCGTCTTGTCCTATAATACTTGGTAGGCCTTTCCTATGAACCATAGGTGCTATTATTGATATGAAAGAAGGAAATATAAGGTTCGAATTTCCATTAAAGAAAGGGTGGGAACATTTCCCTAGAAAGTGAATTAATCCACCATATGAATCTATTATGAGGGCCACCTATGGAATTAATTTGAAGGATGACAACACTTGAAAAAATGCCTTGCGCCTAGCTAGGGGCGTAAAACAATAGCGCTTGTTGGGAGGCAACCCAATAGTTATCTTATTTTTCCTTTTTTATATTTTGGGTGTGTTGACACAATTATGCTACTGTTATGATAGTGTTTTTATGTTTTAATTAATGTTTATGCCAAGTAAAGCCTTTGGGATGATTTGATTGATAGTTGATTTGATTCTGTGAAAAAACAAAAACTTTTGCGCTCACTCTACGAATTATTAAAAATCACTGAGCGTGATTTTGATCTAATTTTTTTACAGATGATTCATATACAAATTTTCCATTTTTCCTAGTTTTTTAGAATTTTTAGAGTTACATAAGGATGGCATATGTTCAGATCATTACGGACAGTTATGGTTTAGATAGATTCTGTTTTTGTTGCATAGTTTGCTTGTTTTGATGATTTTATGGATTATATCGGGAGGTATAAGTCATGGAGAAGTTGGAATACAATAGGTATTATGAAATAATAAAATATGAATGGGTTCAAAACAGTACCTAAAGTTTATGATTTCTTGTTATACTAATGGATCTCACGAGGTTTCTGTTGAGTTTTGTGTGCTGAAGTTTTCAAGTTTTGGGTGCGATCACGATGGAATAAGGAATAAGGAGATGCAAGACCCTAATCTTGGGGATGCCCAAGGCACCCGAAGGTAATATTAAAGGAATACCCTAGCGTCTAAGCTTGGAGATGCCTCGGATGGCATCTCCTCTTTTGTCTACAAACCATCGGTATATTACTTGGAGCTATATTTTTATTCATCACATGATATGAATTTTACTTGGAGAGTCTTGTGCCATAGTAGTTTTTGCTTTGTTTGCTTTTTAGTTTGCCACAACAATATTTGGCTGTACACACCTTTTGAGAGGGACACACATTTATTCGTGATTTGTTAGAATACTCTATGTGCTTCGCTTATATCTTTTGAGCTACGTAGTTTCTCTAGTGCTTAACTTATATCTTTTAGAGCACAGTGGTGGTTATATTTTAAGGGAAAAGTTGCACTGTCATGATTCACTTATATCTTTTTTAGAGTCTAATAAATAGTAATGGCAATATGGCATGATTTATGAAATTGGTCCTAATATGATAGGTATTCAAGAGGGATATAATAAAAACTTCCATGTAGATCACTGAATATGATATGTTTGATTCCTTGCAATAGTTTTGCGATATTAAGGCGGTGATATGTGGGATGTACTAGTGAACGATTGTGGTTTAGTAAGAATATTGGTGTTAAGGTTTGTGATTCCCGAAGCATGCACGTGTAGTTTCTAGTTATGCGATGAAGTTGGTGTATGATTTATTATTGATTGTCTTCCTTATGAGTGGCAGTCTGGGACGAGCGATGGTGTTTTTCTACCAATCTATCCCCTCAGGGGCATGCGTAGTAGTACTTTGGTCCGAGGGCTAATAGGATTTCGCAATAAGTATGTGAGTTCTTTATGACTAATGTGAGTCCATGGATTATACGCACTCTTACCTTTTCGCAGTTTGCTAGCCTCTTCGGTATCATGCATTTCCCTTTCTCACCTCGAAAGTTGGCGCAAACTTCACCGATGCATCCAAACCCCGTGATATGATACGCTCTGTCACACATAAGCCTCCTTATATCTTCCTCAAAACAGCACCATACCTACCTATTATGGCATTTCCATAGCCATTCCGAGATAATATTGGCATGCAACTTCCACCATTCCGTTTATATGCCGCACATCTTCATTAGCATATTGCTTTGCATGATCATATAGCTGACATAGCATTTGTGGCTCAGCCACCGTTCATCATTTTTTATCGATATTACGCTAGATCATTGCACATCCTGGTACACTGCCAGAGGCATTCATATAAAGTCATATTGTTCTAGTTATTGAGTTGTACGTAAATAAAAGTGTGATGATCATCATTATTAGAGCATTGTCCAAGTGAGGAAAGGATGATGGATACTATGATTCCCCCACAAGTTGGGATGAGGAACCAGGCGAAAAAAAGAGTCCAAAGAGCCCACAAAAATGAGAGAAAGAGAGAAGGGGCAATGCTACCATCCTTTTCCACACTTGTGCTTCAAAGTAGCGCCATGTTTTTCATATAGAGAGTCTCCTGAGTTATTACTTTCATACTAGTGGGAAATTTTCACTATAGAACTTGGCTTTGTATATTACGATGATTAATACTTTGTGTTAGGACGACCGAGCATGACAAGGCTATATGATTTTGTAGGGATAGCATTCTTTAGCATTTATATTTTGAAAGGCATGATTATTTATTGTTATGCCTTGATGCTTGTAATCTGCGTTGGTATTTCCCCGAAGAGGAGGGGATCATGCAACACAACAGAGGTAAGTATTTCCCTCAGTTATGAAACCAAGGTTATCAATCCAGTAGGACAACCAAGAAACACTATGTAAACAGCACCTGCACACAAACAACAAATACTTGCAACCCAACGCATAAAGGGGTTGTCAATCCTTCAATGGTATTAAGATAGATTAAACTGTATGAGATTTGATAAATAGATCTAACTAAAACAGAAAATGAAATAAAAAAAATAAATTGCAGCAATGTATTTTGGGTTTTAATATATGATAGTAAAGAGACCCGAGGGTCATAGTTTTCACTAGAGGCTTCTCTCGAGAAAATAGCATATGGTGGGTGATGTCTACTACACAACTTTATTCTTGTAGACACGTGTTGGGCCTCCAAGCGCAGAGTTTTGTAGGACAGTAGCAATTTTCCCTCAAGTGGATGACCTAAGGTTTATCAATCCGTGAGAGCTGTAGGATGAACATGGTCTCTCTCAAACGACCCTGCAACCAAATACAAGAAATCTCTTGTGTCCCCAACACACCCAATAAAATGGCAAATTGTATAGGTGCACTAGCTCGGTGAAGAGATGGTGATAAAAGGGTAATATGGTGGTAGAAATATATTTTTATAATCTAAATAAATAAAAACAGCAAGGTAGCAAATAGTAAACGGGCACAAAAATGGTATTGCAATGCTTAAAAATGAGGCATAGGGTCCGTACTTTCGCTAGTGCAATCTCTCAACAGTGCTAACATAGTTGGATCATATGATTATCCCTCAAAGTGTAGCAAAGAATCACTCCCGAGTTCCTATTAGCGGAGAACAAAAGATAGGAATTGTTTGTAGGGTACGAAACCATCTCAAAGCTATTCTTTCCGTTTGATCTATCCTAGAGTTCGTACTAGAATAACACAAGCTATTCTTTTCGATCGATCTAATCAAGAGTTTGTAATAATATAACACCAAAGCAAATTCATATTCATAATACTCAATCCACACAAAGAACTATAAAGAGACCCCGAAGTTTCCATCGGAGAAAAACGTGCATCAACCCCTATGCATAGATTACCACAATATCACCGCGGGAATCCGCAAGTTGAATGCCATAACATATGTCAAGTGAATCAATAAGATACCCCAATTGTCACCTTAAGTATTCATATTGCAAGATATATCATGTGTTCTCATCTCTGAATATTCGATCCGACAAGACAAAACTTCTAAGGGTAAACATTCAATTCATCATAACAAGAGTATAGAGGGTAGAAACATCATATGATCTGACTATATTAACAAATCCCATGATAGAGATCACGAGAGAGAGAGAGATTAAACACATAGCTACTGGTACAAACCCTGAGCCCCGAGGGTGGACTACTCCCTCCTCATCTTGGTGGCCGCCGGGATGATGAAGATGGCCACCTGAGATGATTCCCCCCTCCGGCAGGGTGCCGGAACGGGTTCTAGATTGGTTTTTGCCGATACAGAGAACTTGCGGTGGCGGAACTTCTGATATAGGGTAACCCTGATGGGTTTCGGAATATTTGGGAATTTATAGTGCAAAGAGGGGGTGCAGGAGGCCACCGAGGTGGGCACAACCCACCTGGGCGCGCCAGGGGGGCCTGGCGCGCCCTATTGGGTTGTGCCCCCCTCAGGGCACCCCCCACGTGCTGCTCTAGCCCAATGGATGTCTTCTGGCCCATAAAAAATCCCCGTGGAGTTTTGTTGCGTTTGGACTCCGTATGATATTGATTTCATGCGATGTAAAAAACAAGCAAAAAACAACAACTGGCACTGGGCACTGGGTCAATAGGTTAGTCCCAAAAATTGATATAAAGTTGCGATAAAATGATTGTAAAACACCCAAGAATGATAAAATACAGCATGAATACTTCATAAATTATAGATACGTTGGAGACGTATCAGCATCCCCAAGCTTAATTCCTACTCGTCCTCTAGTAGGTAAATGATAAAAGAAACAATTTATGAAGTTTGAATGCTAACAAAGTGCATAAGCTTGATCAATGATAATTTCAATCACTTTTCCTAGCATTATAACAACAATACTCTCTTATAAAACTTCTCATGTTATAGTGGCAACCAATTCACATGTTAAGGTTCAAACAATGAACTCTCTTGAAACTCAACAACCTATGTTCTTAGTCACCAAGCAATTGCAATTCAACTTATTCAACAAAGTTTAAGTAAGAGCTCCACATACTCAACCATCATATAGTCTTCTATGATTGCTAACACTCACCGCATACACATGAGCAAAACGTTTCAACCGGACACATAGAAAGATAGGGGCTTATTGTTTTGCCTCCCAACGTATTCACCTCAAGGGTGATGTCAACAATAATAACTCATGCTACCCATATTCAACTGGACATATGTTCCTATATTTTTCCTCACCACATGATGCTTGCCAAAAGAGAAAAATAAAAAGGAATAGAGAGAATAACTTTGACTCTTTGCATAAAAGTAAATACTGAAAAGTAAAAGATAGGCCCTTCGCAGAGGGAAGCACAGAGGTTGCCATGCGCTTATTTGTTTGTATGCTCAATCCCTTTGTGCAAAAGAACTTCACGTTATATTGCCCTTATGATAGCAACCTTTATTATGCAGTCCGTCGCTTTTATTGCTTTTCCATCATAAGTTCATATAACGCTCAATTTTCTCTTACACTAAAGGATCTAACACTTTTAGAAGCAATTTTTATTGCCTTATTGCATCGATGACAACTTACTTGAAGGATCTTGCTCAATACTTAGGTAGGTATGGTAGAATCTTGAAAATAATATTTGGGTTTAAGGGTTTTTGGATGCACAAGTAGTATCTCTACTTGGTGCAAAAATTTTGGCTAGCAAAGATGGGGGCCAAGCACCACATGTTAAAGGATCTATGACAATATGACTTCTATGTGAATATGAGCAAACATAAATCATTACGTTGTCTTCCTTGTCCAACGTCAACAATTTTGGCATATAATATTTTGATGGGGCTCACAATCACAAAAGATTTCCATGATAGTGTATTTGCATGTGAAAGTTCTCTTCCTTATACTAATTATTCGTGAATTGCTTGTATGACCAATATTGCGATTGTCAAGCCTCAAAAGATTTCACTTTCTAAACCCAATGTGAAGCTACCGATAGGCATGATATGATTTCAACTTCATAATATTCAATTCATTCAACAATCTTACTCATAGGATATAAGTGAAGCACACGACTAAATGACAAACTACTCCAAAAAGATATAAGTGAAGATCATGCGAGTAGTTAAATAAGTAGGTAGCTATTTGAGGACTCTCTCTTATTAAAAACTTTCAGATATAAGTAATTTATTAAAACAGCAAGCAAAACAAAAATAAAATGACATTCTAAGAATAGCACAACTCATGTGAAGAAGCAAAAACTTAGGCTCAACCGATACTAACCGATAATTGTTGAAGAAGAAAGGTGGGATGCCTACCAGGGCATCCCCAAGCTTAGATGCTTGAGAATTCTTGAAATATTATATTGGGATGCCTTGGGAATCCCCAAGCTTGAGCTTTTGTGTCTCCTTAATTCCTCTCATATCACGGCTTTCCTAAATCTCAAAAGCTTCATCCACACAAAACTCAACAAGAACTCGTGAGATAAGTTAGTATAAACCAATGCAAAAAACTTATCATTCTCTACTAAAGCAAATCACTAAAATTATTATTCAACATTGCATACTAAATTCCTCTGCATATTTAATACTCATATCCTCAAATAGAATAATTAAATAAGCAAACATATGCAAACAATGCAAACATAACAGCAATCTGACAAAACAGTATAGTCTGTAAAGAATGCAAGAGTATCAATACTTATTCAACTCCAAAAATTATGAATCTACCACACTGTAGAAAATTTATGAGAGCTTATTATGCAAAAAGTTTCAGCATTTTATCACATTTTGACTTTCCTCGAGAATTTTTGCAACATCAATAAACTTTTTGTTTTCAAACAGCAACATGTATACTTGCAAGATAAGCATGGCAAAGGCTATCAATGCCACTTTTATTGAAATAAAGGATGCAAAAAATTATTCTAAATAACAGCAAGCAAATTCTAAGAAAATAAATTGACGCTCCAAGAAAAGCACATATGATGTGACGAATGAAAAAAATAGCTCCAGGTGAGGTTACTGATAATGTTGGAGACGAAAGAGGGGATGCCTTCCGGGGCATCCCCAAGATTAGTTGCTTGGATATTCCTTGGATATTAACTTGGGGTGCCTTGGGTATCCCCAAGTTTAGGGTCTTGTCAATCCTTATTCTCCTCATATCATCATCTCACCCAAAACTTGAAAACTTCAATCACACAAAACTTAACGGAACTTTGTGAGATATGTTAGTATGATAAAGAGAAAACCATTTCACTTTGGTACTGTCAAAGACAAGATTCATAATTGTTATCACACAATGCCTACTGTATCATATCATTTCCACAACTTATATTGAGCAATATAAGCCATAGAAAGTAGAAAGCAAGCAAACTATGCATTGAAAACAGAATCTGTCAAAAACAGAACAGTCTGTAATGATATGGATAACTACCATACTTCTGCTACTCCAAAAATTATGAAACAAATTGCACCACGTGATAAAATTGTATATTAAACTTCTGAAAAAAGAATCAAATCAAAAGCACTCTTCTATTAAAAATGGGACTTATTTTTGTGAGCGCAAAAGTTTCTGTTTTCAGCAGGGTCAAATCAACTATCACCCAACATGATCCCAAAGGCTTTACTTGGCACTTTATTGAAACAAAAGCAATAAAACATGATCAATACAGTAGCATAATCATGTGAACAAACAAAAAAAGTAGGTAAAAGTGTTGGGTTGTCTCCCGACAAGCACTTTTCTTTAATGCCTTTCTAGCTAGGCATGATGATTTCAATGATGCTCGCATAAAAGATAAGAATTGAAACACAAAGAGAGCATCATGAAGCATATGACTAGCACATTTAAGCCCAACCCACTTCCTATGCATAGGTATTTTGTGATCAAACAACTTATGGGAACAAGAATCAACTAGCATAGGAAGGCGAAACATGCATAACTTCAAAATTTTCAACACATAGAGAGGAAACTTGATATTATTGCAATTCCTACAAGCATATGTTCCTCCCTCATAATAATTTTCAGTGGCATCATGAATGAATTCAACAATATAACTATCACATAAAAGCATTCTTTTCATGATACATAAGCATAGGAATTTTGTTACTCTCCGCACAAGCAAATTTATTCTCATCATTAGTAGTGGGAGAAAACTCAACAAAATAACTATCATGTGACTGAAAATTAAAATCATGATGACAATTTTCATGGTTATCATTATTCTTTATAGCATACATGTCATCACCATAATCATCATAGATAGCAACTTTGTTGTCATAATCAATTGCAACCTCCTCCAAAATAGTGGATTCATCATTAAATAAAGTCACGACCTCTCCAAATCCACTTTCATCAATATAATCATCATAAATAGGAGGCATGCAATCATCATAATAAATTTTCTCATGAAAACTTGGGGGACTAAAAATATCATCTTCATCAAATGTAATATCCCCAAGCTTATGCCTTTGCATATCATTAGCATCATGGATATTCAAAGAGTTCATACTAACAACATTGCAATCATGCTCATCATTCAAATAATTTGTGCCAAAAAATTTATTGACTTATTCTAACAATTGAGCACAATCTTCCGATCCATCATTTTCAAGAAAGATATTATAAAGATGATCAATAATATGATGCAACATCAATTCCATTTTTTATGTAGTTTTGTTTTATAAACCAAACTAGTGATAAAACAAGAAACTAAAAGATTCAATTGCAAGATCTAAAGATATACCTTCAAGCACTCACCTCCCGACAGCGGCAGAAAAAGAGCTTGATGTCTACTACGCAACTTTATTCTTGTAGACACGTGTTGGGCCTCCAAGCGTAGAGTTTTGTACGAGAGCAGCAATTTTCCCTCAAGT
Organism: Aegilops bicornis; assembly: GCA_021605145.1. Classification (NCBI taxonomy): domain Eukaryota; kingdom Viridiplantae; phylum Streptophyta; class Magnoliopsida; order Poales; family Poaceae; genus Aegilops; species Aegilops bicornis. The sequence continues at coordinate 187,128,797 of CM038671.1, read as the reverse complement.
GGATGACCTAAGGTTTATCAACCCGTGAGAGGTGTAGGATGAAGATGCTATCTCTCAAACGACCCTGTAACCAAATACAAGAAATATCTTGTGTCCCCAACACACCCAATACAATGGCAAACTGTATAGGTGCACTAGTTCGGCAAAGAGATGGTGATAAAAGTGTAATATTGGTGGTATAAATAGTTTTATAATCTGAATAAATAAAAACAGCAAGGTAGCAAATAGTAAACGGGCACAAAAATGGTATTGCAATGCTTAAAAATGAGGCCTAGGGTCCGTACTTTCGCTAGTGCAATCTCTCAACAGTGCTAACATAGTTGGATCATATAATTATCCCTCAAAGTGTAATTAAGAATCACTCCCGAGTTCCTATTAGCGGAGAACAAAAGATAGGAATTGTTTGTAGGGTACGAAACCATCTCAAAGCTATTCTTCCCGTTCGATCTATCCTAGAGTTCATACTAGAATAACGCAAGCTATTCTTTCCGATCGATCTAATCAAGAGTTTGTACTAAGATAACACCAAAGCAAATTCATATTCATAATACTCAATCCACACAAAGAACTATAAAGAGACCCTAAAGTTTTCATCGGAGAAAAATGTGCATCAACCCCTATGCATAGAGTACCCCAATATTGCCGGCTGAATCCGTGAGTTGAATGCCATAACATATGTCAAGTGAATCAATAAGATACCCAATTTTCACATCAAGTATTCATATTGCAAGATATATTTCATGTGTTCTCATCTCTGAATATTCGATACGACCAGACAAAACTTCTAAGAGTAAAGATTAAATTCATAATAACAAGAGTATAGAGGGTAGAAACATCATATGATCCGACTATATTAACAAAACTCATGATAGAGATCATGAGAGAGAGAGAGAGAGAGAGAGAGACTAAACACATAGCTACTGGTACAAACCCTCAGCCCCGAGGGTGGACTACTCCCTCCTCCTCGTGGTGGCCGCCGGGATGATGAAGATGGCCACGGAGATGATTCCTCCGGCGTGGGTGCGGAGCAGGGGTCTAGATTGGTTTTCATGGATACAGAGCCTTGCGGCGGCAGAACTTCTGATCTAGGGTAACCCCGATGGGTTTCAGAATATTTGGGAATTTATAGTGCAAAGAGGGGGTGTGGGACGCCACCAAGGTGGGCACAACCCCACTTGGGCACGCCAGGGGGACCTGGCGCGCCCTGGTGGGTTGTGCCCCCCTCGGGGCACCCCCCAGGTGTTGCTCTGGCCCAATGGATGTCTTCTGGCCCATAAAAAATCCCCGTGGAGTTTTGTTGTGTTTGGACTCCATTTGATATTGATTTCCTGTGATGTAAAAAGCAAGCAAAAAACGACAACTGGAGCTGGGCACTGGGTCAATAGGTTAGTCCCAAAGAATGATATAAAGTTGCTATAAAATGATTGTAAAACACCCAAGAATGATAAAATAACTTCATGAATACTTCATAAATTGTAGATACATTGGAGACGTATCAGTTGGTAAACAAATTACTGTTGGGCAATTGAAAGAAAAGCAAATATTTATGACGATATCAAAGGCAATGATCATGTATATAGGCATCACGTCCAAGATTATTAGACCCAAACAATTCTGTATCTACTACTATTACTCCACACATCGACCGCTATCCAGCATGCATCTAGTGTATTAAGTTCATGGAAAAACGGAGTAATGCATTACGCAAGATGACATGATGTAGAGAGAATAAACTCACGTATGAATAAACCCATCTTGTTACCCTTAATAGCAATGATACATGCATGTCATGTCTCTTTCTATCACTAAGATTGAGCACCGCAAGATCGAACCCATCACAAAGCACCTCTTTGAAGGAAATATGACCTAGAGGCAATAATAAAGTTGTTATTTATATTTACTTATATCATGATCAATGTTTATTATTCATGCTAGAATTATTAACCGAAAACTAGATACATGTGTGGATACATAGACGAAACACAGTATCCATAGTAAGCCTCTACTAGACTAAATCATTAATCAAAGATGGTTAAGTTTCTTAACCATAGACATGTGTTGTCATTTTCTGAACGGGGTCACATCATTAGGATAATGATGTGATGGAAAAGACCCATCCGTTAGCTTAGCATAATGATCATTAAGTTTGATTGCTATTGCTTTCTTCATGACTTATACATATTCCTCTGACTATGAGATTATGCAACTCCCGAATACCGTAGGAACACATTGTGTGCTATCAAACGTCACAATAACTGGGTGATTATAAATATGCTCTACAGGTGTTTCCGAAGGCGTTTGTTGGGTTGGCATAGATCAAGATTAGGATTTGTCACTCCGAGTGTCGGAGAGGTATCTCTGGGCCCTCTCGGTAATGCACATCACTATAAGCCTTGCAAGCAATGTGACTAATAAGTTAGTTGCGGGATGATGCATTACAGAATGAGTAAAGAGAATTTCCAGTAACAAGATTAAACTAGGTATGATGATACCAACGATCGAATCTCGGGCAAGTAACATACCGATGACAAAGGGAATAACGTATGTTGTTATTGCGGTTTGACTGATAAAGATCTTCATAGAATATGTAGGAACCAATTTGAGCATCCAGGTTCGCTATTGGTTATTGATCGGAGAAGTGTCTCGGTCATGTCTACATAGTTCTCGAACCCGTAGGGTACGCACGCTTAACGTTCGATGACGATTTGTATTATGAGTTATGTGTTTTGGTGACCGAAATTTGTTCGGAGTTCCGGATGAGATCACGGATAAGACGAGGTGTCTCTAAATAGTCGAGAGGTAAAGATTGATATATTGGAAGGTGGTATTCGGACATCGGAATGGTTTCGAGTGGTTCGAGTATTTTACCGGAGTACCGAGGGGTTACCGGAACCCCCCGGGGAAGTCATGGGCCTCATGGGCCACGGGAGAGAGAGGGGGGAGCCCACAAGGGGCGCCCCCCCATGGGAGTCCGAATAGGACTAGGGGAGGGGCGGCGCCCCCCTTTCCCTCTTTCCCTCTCCCTCTCCCTCTCCCACTCCTCCTTCCTTTTCCCCTCCGATGAAGAAAGGAAAAGGGGGGGGAGGGGGCGAATCCTACTAGGAGTGGAGTCCTAGTAGGACTCCCCCCATGGCGCGCCCCTCTTGGCCGGCCGCCTCCTCCTCCCCTCCTTTATATACGGGGGCAGGGGGCACCCCATAGGACATCAATTGTTCTCTTAGCTGTGTGCGGTGCCCCCCTCCATAGTTTACTCCTCCGGTCATAGTGTCGCAGTGCTTAGGTGAAGCCCTGCGTGGATCACATCACCATCACTGTCACCATGCCGTCGTGCTAACAGAACTCTCCTTCGACCCTCTGGTGGATCAAGAGTTCGAGGGACGTCATCGAGCTGAACTTGTGCTGAACTCGAAGGTGTCGTACGTTTGGTACTAGATCGGTTGGATCATGAAGATGTTCGACTACATCAACTGTGTTAACCTAACGCTTCCACTCTCGGTCTACGAGGGTACGTGGACAAACTCTCCCCCTCTTGTTGCTATGCATCTCCTAGATAGATCTTGCGTGATCATAGGAATTTTTTTTGAAATTGCATGCTACGTTCCCCAACAGTGGCATCCGAGCCAGGTCTATGCGTAGATGATATGCACGAGTAGAACACAATGAGTAGTGGGCGATAATAGTCATACTGGTTACCACCAACGTCTTCTTTTTATTCAGCGGTATTGTTGGATGAAGCGTCCCGGACCAACATTACATGACCATGTTCATGAGACTGGTTCTACCGACTTGCTTTTGCACACAGGTGGCCGGCGGGTGTTTGTTTCTCCAACTTTAGTTGAATCGAATTTGACTACGACCGGTCCTTGTGAAGGTTAAAACAACACACTTGACGAAAAATCACTGTGGTTTTGATGCGTAGGTAAGAACGGTTCTTGCTAGTAGCCCGTAGCAGCCACGTAAAACTTGCAAAAACAAAGTAGAGGACGTCTAACTTATTTTTGCAGGGCATGTTGTGATGTGATATGGTCAAGACATGATGTGATATAAGTTATTGTATGAGATGATCATGTTTTGCAAAAGTTCTAGGCAACTGGCAGGAGCCTTATGGTTGTCGCTTTATTTTATGAAATGCAATCACCATGTAATTGCTTTACTCTATCACTATGCGGTAGCGATAGTTGTAGAAGCAATAGTTGGTGAGACGACAACGACGCAACGATGGAGATCAAGGTGTCAAGCCGGTGACGATGGAGATCATGACGGTGCTTTGGAGATGGAGATCAAAGGCACAAGATGATGATGGCCATATCATGTCACATATTTTGATTGCATGTGATGTTTATCTTTTATGCATCTTATTTTTCTTAGTACGGTGGTAGCATTATAAGATGACCCTCACTAAATTTCAAGGTATATGTGTTCTCCCTGAGTATGCACCGTTGCTACAGTTCATCGTGCCGAGACACCACATGATGATCGGGTGTGATAAGCTCTACGTTCACATACAACGGGTGCAAGATAGTTTTGCACGTGCAGAATACTCAGGTTAAACTTGATGAGCCTAGCATGTACAGACATGGCCTCGGAACACTGGAGACCGAAAGGTCGAACGTGAATCACATAGTAGATATGATCAACATAGAGATGTTCACCATTGATGTAACATCCCAAAATTCTAAATTTTGGAATGTTATAAACAAATAGATAGATTTGATTGATTGCTTGATTGATTGACTGAAAGTGAGTGAATTCGAAACTTTTTGAAAGTTAGATGAGAGGGAATAAAAGGACTTTCCCAAACTTTCATTTTTGCTTTTATGATCTTCGGAATTCAAATTCTTTTCATCACAAAACCACGGAGAGAAGATGACATGACTTCTTCCATTTATTTAAATGACAAGGGTGTTGAAAATATTTGAATTTCATTTGGAAAATATTTCCAATTACTGAAACTTTATGCAACTCAAAGATTTTCACGGCGAAGATAAAATGACTTCTTCAAATTATATGAAATATGAGTTGGGAGTTTCAAAGAATTAAATTCAAAGTTCTTTTGAATTTATTTTCAATTTGGAAGTATTTGAGTTTTATTCAAATTATTTTTCTCCAAAAATAAAATATATGGAAAATAGGGTAACATGATTCCCTACATCAGAAAATTGGAGAGAAATTAATTTGAAGTCATTTTGGTATTTTTAAAATGATTTTTGTTGGATCTTATTGGACCAGAATCACTCTTTGCTTTATTTGAATTTTTGTGTATTTTATTTGAACCTAGAATAATGTTCAGGTTGTAGGAAATCTTTTTCTGAAAATTTTGATATATTATATGCCTATATAATTTTTTTTCATTTTATTTTGTTTTATTATTATTTTTCTCTCTGTTTTTTTTAAATGGTTCCCGGGCCAATCGGGCGGTTCGCCACCGGCCCAAGTCGCCGCCTTTCCTCCTCCGTGCTCAACTTGGGACTCACGAGTCCGAGCGGGCCACGCCGCCGCGCCGCCACCTTCCCCACGCCAGCGCCTCCCCTCCTCCTATAAATCCGCCGCTCGGCACCCCCTCTCTCTTCTCTCTCTTCGCCGCCGCCCTTGCGCCGCATCTCACCGCCGCCGGCGAGATCCAACCGCCGCTGCCCCGCCCGTTCCGTCGCCAGGAAACCGCCGCCGACGCCGCCAACCTCTCGCCTCGCGCCGCCTCCCGACCACTTCACGCCGCCCTCGGCGATCGAGCCGCCCGGCGGACCGAGCCGCCGCCGCCGCGTCGCTCCGCCCGACGCCGCGGGAAGCCGCCTGAGTTCCACCGCCGGTTTTCCGACGGAAAACTGCCCCAACCGGTAAAACCTTAGATCGATTGTATTTGGTTTTGTTAAAAAGCGAGCGTTCACCTGTTAGATCTCCTTAGCGAACGGTTTCGTCGGTTTAGGTTCTGTAGCGAGCGTTTGCTCGATAGATTTTTCTTTTTATTTTTAATTTCGGCCAGGGACCTATTCATGATAACTTTTCTTCACAGATTAGTCCCTGTATTTCAATCGACTATAACTTTTTACTCGTTAGTCCAAATTCAACGAAACCAACGCCCACTTCTTCGTTATGATCCCCTCGATCCAGTAATCCAACTCAAACATGTTTTTGAAAGTTTAAAATTTGAATTAGACCAGATTTGAATTTGAACTTCGTTTGATCATAACTTGAGTTTCGTAACTCCGATTTAGTTGATTCTTTTTGCAAATCAAAGCTCTTGACCTAAATTTTTTGATAAGGACGAATTCACATAATTTTGGTACTGTTAGAAATTGTTTTATGTTGCAAGAGTTATTTGCTTTGTTTTGATGTTTTCCGAATTGTTTTCTTCGATCTTTCCGATCTTTTGAGTGATTGCTTATGTGTGGTTACTATTGATTGCTTACGATAGATTGACCGGAGTGTGACGAGTAGATTTATCAAGAGTTTTGAGTGCGAATCATCTTCGCAACTTTGCGGGCAAGTAACACTTGATCATACTTTTTCTACTACCCAGTTTATGCATTAGATCTATCCTCAAACACTTGCATGATTTCTAATTAAATTGGGGGTTATGGGAAGTAGTTGAGGTAGTACCTATTACCTGTTTTATTACAAAACCCTTGGGAGTTACTTCTACGTTTGCTTATTATGCTATGCTATGCTAGTAGACGTGGATTGGGTGAGTGAATATCCATGATGATGTGAGATTGTTATTAATGGTTTATTTAAGGTGGCAACTTAAACACACATCCGGGTGGATTGAGGCACCTGGTTTCTATCAGGACTTGCTGTATTTCTTGGACCGCCACCCAGGCTCAAAGGGATCATAAGATTATTCAAACTAGAAACTTCCGTGTGCAGCCACAAGCCATTATGGGCTCTGGCATAGTTGACTAAGTTGTGCGAACTCTTACGGGTAGACTAGCAGATGTAGGGGAAAGTAGGTGTACGGTCTACCCACAAGTAAGGTGCTAGTGCTTCCGAAGACTATGTCTCGGTCATCCGTCTCTCAAACACCATGTAGTGCGAGAAACCAAACGGAGGCGATCGAGTCTTGTGGGGAAAAGTGCTGAAACCTCTGCAGAGTGTACAAACTAATCATGATTAGCCGTGTCCCCGGTTATGGACATCTTGAGTATCTAGGACTTGAATATCATGTGAATCTCAACATGTTACTCTAATTAATATTGTTGGGTTTTTAATGAGTATTTTTAATTGGGATTGAGGATGTCAACCATTCTCAATGTTTAACAACCACTACGATAGTTAAATAAAATTTATTCCTTTGAAGTAGGGAAAAATTGGCTTTCCGCAAAAACCTTTTAACCATAGAGCTTTTCCACCAGCCATATATGCATGTAGTATAGGCTTATTCTTTCATTACTCTCTATATGTTACATTGCCAGCATATTCCATGTGCTGACCCGTTTCGGGCTGCAACTTTTCATGTTGCAGACTTCTCAGACGACGAGTAAGTGATACGTTAGGGTTACGATTTCCTATACTCAACTTTGCCGTTGGTGTTGATGGGAATCCACAACCTTGTTGCTTCCGCTATGTTTTGGATTGAGGTAACAGTTTTTACGTTACTTTATACATGTGATTTACCTCTGTTATAAATCCTTCGAGTACTGTGTGTGTCAGCATACCGATCCAGGGATGACACGAAAGCACAGAGACTTGATCCATTCGGGTCGGGTCGCTAAAAGATGGTATCAGAGCACATGTTGACTGTAGGACGTGACCCTAGAAAATGGCAAGCCCATAGGAAATATTTTTTCTCTACAACTTCATTTTCAAAAAGATCTTTTACCTATCTTCTCTTCTGAGCTTATTCAAATATTCCCTTTTAGTGAGACCATACCCCTTTTCCCTTTTGACCACTCGAAGATTCGACCGATGAGACCACTCCAAGGAGATAAGATATCAGACAACTAAGATCATTTGGAATGAAGAGGATTTTACCGTGTAAATGGAAACTACAACGGTTGAAGACTCCGAAGACTAGGAGAATTTGAAGGCTTTGAAGAATTCCCAGATTTTATGACCTAGGAAGGTTACGCTTATGGAATTGAGAGATTATGGAAGAAATCAATACCCGAGATTAAGGTGTATTGGAGTAAGACCAGGATCTGGAGCATTACATCAAGGATTTTAAGATGGACTTGCAGGAAGCCGTATTTGACAAGGAAACAGTTCGTGAAGAACTCAGGACCCAGAAGCTGCAAGTAGTCAAGCTGGAGAAGCAAAACCCCGAGGTACCAGAGATTCGTCATGAACTGAAGGACGGTAGGATCATGGTTCATGCCAAGGATGTTGAAATTGGAATGTAACTCCAGAAATATTAAAGGACGTCGCGAGAGACTACGCGTCAACAGAGATGATTTGGCAAAAGAACTTGAGAAGGACAAGCATGATCAGAAGAAGCCATCGGAGACATGAACAATACTTGAAGAGTTTGAGGACTTTGACCTTTAGAAGCCCAAACCCCTATACCTACGTTAGATGCGACGATTGTGAGCTGTCATTTGTTTGATGTTTTTCTGACAGCCACAATAAAATCTGTTTTTCAAAAACTTTTGTTTGTATTGTGTGCATCCCTCTCGATCTCTCTTATCCCACCCCAAACCCATGGACCCAATAGAGGATGAATGGAGATGAGTTTATATTTTCTGGACCAATGACTCAATTTGAGACGAGCCGATGGATTCAGAACATGGAGGATCAAATGGAGAATAACCCTATAGCCGGAAAGGATATGACCCAGCATGCTCTTGAGTGCTTTGAAAGAGGTGCCACTACTTGGTGGAGGATGTACCAAACCATCAATGGATGTCAAGGAGTAACCACTTGAGAAGAATTAAGTTGACTCTGCAAAGGTCTCGTCTTGTGTCCCAGAAGTTGAGGCCTTATGGAAAGGATATGAAGAAACCTTGTGCATGCAAGTTTTGTGGAGAAATAGGATACAACCATAAAGAAAACAAGGACGAATACCCTCATAAGCAGAGGATTACCAAAGGAGTTAGCCGAGGAACTAAGGGAACTTTGATTGGAGATTGTTCCCAAAGGTTTTGTTGCAGCAATGGAAGTTCAGTCTACATTGTTGGGAATGATTCGTGAAGCTCAGAAGAATGAGCAAAGGAAAGGCCAAAGGTTTTCGTAAGGATGAGCACGACACCTTATGGTTCGAGGACCATGTATATGTTCCCAATAATGCAAAGATCAGGAAGTTAATACTTCAGGAGGCTCATGACTCACCATACTCGATTCGCCCTGGAAACACCAAGATGTATTTGGATTTGAAGGAGTGTTTCTGGTGGACTGGTATGAAGAAGGATATTGCGGAGTATGTAGTCGTAAGTGATGTATGCCAGAGAGAGTAAAAGAAGAGCATCAGAAGCCAACAGGATTACTACAGCCTATGCCGATACCCAAATGGAAGTGGGATAAGCTTGGCATGGATTTCATTACCGGATTTCCCAGAACCCAAACGAGACATGATTCTATCTGGGTAGTAGTTGATTCGCTTGACCAAAGTGGCTCACTTTATCCCAGTGAAACCACCTATACAAGTGCGAAGTTGGCCAAGATATATTTGACAAGGATCGTATGTCTGCATGGAGTTCTGAGGACCATCATAGAGGAACACAGTTTACCTCAAAGTTTTGGAATCAGCTGCACCATACTTTGGGTACTAGGCTAGAGTTCAAGATCTGACATTTCATCCGCAGACAGATGGATAAAGCGAGAGAGTCAATCAGATTTTGGAGGACATGTTGAGAGCTTGTGCGCTAGATTATGGATCTAGTGGGGATGATAATCTACTTACCCGGAGTTCTCATACAACAACAATTACCCAAGCTAGTTTGAAGATGGCCCCTTTTGAAGCTTGGTATGGAAGGAGCCAGACACCATTAATGTGGGATGAAGTTGGAGACCGTCAGTTGGTTGGACCAAATGTGATCAAGGAGTCAGAAGAGAATGTTAAGTTGCTTCGAGATAGACTAAAGGTAGCTCAATCCAGGTAGAAGAGTTATGCATACTCAAAAACGCAAGGAGGTAGTCTATGAAATCAGATATAGAGCATATCTTTGTGTGCCACCTCTGCGAGGAGTTAAACGATTTGGAGTTAAGGGAAAGTTAGCACCGAGATTTGTAGGACCATACCGAGTTTTGGAGCGTATGGGAGAATTTGGCTAATAAATTGGAGTCACCCGAAAGACTGTTAGGAGTTCATAATGTGTTTCACGTTTCCCAGTTGAAGAAGTGCCATGCAGAGATGGCCAATATTTCCTTGTAAGGACGCTTGACCCTGGAAAGGATAACGATGTTCCATGAAGGGGAGTATGGACTTCATAAGTATAAGTTTTATCTCGTTATGTGGGACATCCCACGAGGATGAAGAGATGAATTACTATTGGATATAAAGGAGGTATGATGTTGGAAATTCCATGATGAGTCTGAGTAATCATGTCTTAGTTTGGTGCCAATATAAGGAAAAGAGACAGTACAATTGGATGGATTTTAAGTATGCCAGGAAGTTGGATGTTGGGATAATGATCAGTTGCCCCGAGGATGTGTTCAAGGATTGCAAGTGATGAGATGGGCCATAACCCACAGGCCCCAGGACCTGCCAAGAAGCAAGCACACTCTTGCTGAAGGAAAAACCCTGGAAGAAGTTATGATTTTTATCGACCGTCGATTCTATAGGAGTTTACGCAAAACCTGAGAGTTGTTAAGGAACGATAGATGTTTTATTTGGCTTGCAGAAATCAATGGATTTTCGAGAAATTCTGCAATGCTTGCGAGGATGACCGAGTGTTAGAATGCGAGATTCGCTAAACCATGTACAAAGTAATGATTTGGAGTGCGGGATGGATTGATCACCATACCGACTTACTCTTATTATTCGCTTTGCTATATGGGATGGTAAATCTGAGTGACTTACCTATAGTAGAGAGACGACGATCAAAACCCTGTTTAAACCTTAGAATGGTATAAGATTTTTTTTTCCTTGTACACGGCAGTTGTTGCCAACCGTAGGTTATACGGTGAGGTTCAACCCAAACCCGTTTTCTGCAGGACAAACCATAAATTGTTGACCACCATGAGATATCGATAGTTGTTTAGAATTGGCGCCAGACCCGTCAGCTAAGAAGACCCAGTCTCGGAATAACCTTACCCAGAGTAAAGGACAAAAGAATTGAGGAAAAGGTTATCCCACTACCGGAAGAGCCCAGAGAAGGAATTATCCTTACGATCTGAGAAGACCGACACTGTCAAACAATAAGGATGGAGTATATGAGTTTTGATGGAACCGTAACAATGCTTTTAAGGGTGGTAGCACCCGAGACCCCGGAGACGATCGATGGATTTTGAGAAGACCCCCAAACCCTAACCTATTTCTTGCTAAACTCTCCGAATCTCGAGGACGAGATTCATTTTAAGGGTGGTAGGTTTGTAACATCCCAAAATTCTAAATTTTGGAATGTTATAAACAAATAGATAGATTTGATTGATTGCTTGATTGATTGGTGAAAGTGAGTGAATTGAAACTTTTGAAAGTTAGATGAGAGGGAATAAAAGGACTTTCCCAAACTTTCATTTTGTTTTTATGATCTTGAGAATTCAAATTCTTTTCATCACAAAACCCTGGAGAGAAGATGACATGACTTCTTCCATTTATTTAAATGACAAGGGGTGTTGAAAATATTTGAATTTCATTTGGAAAATTTCCAATTCTGAAACTTTATGCAACTCAAAGATTTTCACGAGCGAAGATAAAATGACTTCTTCAAATTATATGAAATATGAGTTGGGAGTTTCAAAGAATTAAATTCAAAGTTCTTTTGAATTTATTTTCAATTTGGAAGTATTTGAGTTTTATTCAAATTATTTTCTCCAAAAATAAAATATATGGAAAATAGGGTAACATGATTCCCTACATCAGAAAATTGGAGAGAAATTAATTTGAAGTCATTTTGGTATTTTTAAAATGATTTTTGTTGGATTTTATTGGACCAGAATCACTCTTTGCTTTATTTGAATTTTTGTGTATTTTATTTGAAGCTAGAATAATGTTCAGGTTGTAGGAAATCTTTTTCTGAAAATTTTGATATATTATATGCCTATATAATTTTTTCATTTTATTTTGTTTTATTATTACTTTTCTCTATGTTTAAAAAAAATGGTTCCCCGGGCCAATCGGGTCAAGCCAGCCAATGGGACCAAGTCGCGCCGCTTCCTCCTCAGTGCTCAACCCGGACTCACGGAGTCCGAAGCGAGCCACGCCATTGCCGCCCCCTTCCCCACACCAGCGCCTCCCCTCCTCCTATAAATCCGCCGCTCGGCACCCCCTCTCTCTTCTCTCTCTTCGCCGCCGCCCTTGCGCCGCATCTCACCGCTTGGCGAGATCCAACCCTTGTTGCCCTTGCCCGATTCGTCGCCGAGAAACCGCCGCCAGCGCCAACCTCGCCTCGCGCCGCCCTCCCAAACCACTTCACGCCGCCCTCGGCGAGGGAGCCGCTGCCCAGCGGACCGAGCCGCCGCTGGTCGCTCCGCCCGACGCATGGAAGCCGCTGAGTTCCACCGCGGTTTCAAAGCGCTAACCGGTAAAACCTTAGATCGATTGTATTTGGTTTTGTTAAAAAGCGAGCGTTCACCTGTTAGATCTCCTTAGCGAATGGTTTCGTCGGTTTAGGTTCTGTAGCGAGCGTTCGCTCGATAGATTTTTCTTTTTATTTTTAATTTCGGCCAGGGACCTATTCGTGATAACTTTTCTTCACAGATTAGTCCTTGTATTTCAATCGACTATAACTTTTTACTCGTTAGTCCAAATTCAACGAAACCAACGCCCACTTCTTCGTTATGATCCCCTCTATCCAGTAATCCAACTCAAACATGTTTTTGAAAGTTTAAAATTTGAATTAGACCAGATTTGAATTTGAACTTCGTTTGATCATAACTTGAGTTTCGTAACTCCGATTTAGTTGATTCTTTTTGCAAATCAAAGCTCTTGACCTAAACTTTCTGATAAGGACAAATTCACATAATTTTGGTACTGTTAGAAATTGTTTTATGTTGCAAGAGTTATTTGCTTTGTTTTGATGTTTTCCGAATTGTTTTCTTCGATCTTTCCGATCTTTTGAGTGATTGCTTATGTGTGGTTACTATTGATTGCTTACGATAGATTGACCGGAGTGTGACGAGTAGATCTATCAAGAGTTTTGAGTGCGAATCATCTTCAGCAACTTTGCAGGCAAGTAACACTTGATCATACTTTTTCTACTACCCAGTTTTATGCATTAGATCTATCCTCAAACACTTGCATGATTTCTAATTAAATTGGGGGTTATGGGAAGTAGTTGAGGTAGTACCTATTACCTGTTTTATTACAAAACCCTTGGGAGTTACTTCTACGTTTGCTTATTATGCTATGCTATGCTAGTAGACGTGGATTGGGTGAGTGAATATCCATGACAGATGTGAGATTGTTATTAATGGTTTATTTAAGGTGGCAACTTAAACACACATCTGGGTGGATTGAGGCACCTGGTTTCTATCAGGACTTGCTCAGTATTTCTTGGACCGCCACCTGTGCTCAAAGGGATCATGAGATTATTCAAACTAGAAACTTCCGTGTGCAGCCACAAGCCATTATGGGCTCTGGCATAGTTGACTAAGTTGTGCGAACTCTTACGGGTAGACTAGCAGATGTAGGGGAAAGTAGGTTTATCGGTCTACCCACAAGTAAGGTGCTAGTGCTTCTGAAAGACTATGTCTCGGTCATCCGTTTCTCAAACACCATGTAGTGCGAGAAATCAAACGGAGGCGATCGAGTCTTGTGGGGAAAAGTGCAAACCTCTGCAGAGTGTACAAACTAATCATGATTAGCCGTGTCCCCGGTTATGGACATCTTGAGTATCTAGTACTTGAATATCATGTGAATCTCAACATGTTACTCTAATTAATATTGTTGGGTTTTTAATGAGTATTTTTAATTGGGATTGAGGATGCTGTCAACCATTCTCAATGTTTAACAACCACCCTGATAGTTAAATAAAATTTATTCCTTTGAAGTAGGGAAAAATTGGCTTTTCGCAAAACCTTATAACCATAGAGCTTTTCCACCAGCCATATATGCATGTAGTATAGGCTTATTCTTTCATTACTCTCTATATGTTACATTGCCAGCATATTCCATGTGCTGACCCGTTTTCGGGCTGCAACTTTTCATGTTGCAGACTTCTCGAACAACAGTAAGTGATACGTTAGGGTTACGATTTCCTATACTCAACTTTGCCGTTGGTGTTGATGGGAATCCACAACCTTGTTGCTTCCGCTATGTTTTAGATTGAGGTAATAGTTTTTACGTTACTTTATACATGTGATTTACCTCTGTTATAAATCCTTCGAGTACTGTGTGTGTCAGCATACCGATCCAGGGATGACACGAAAGCACAGAGACTTGATCCATTTGGGTCGGGTCGCTACAATTGATGACTACTCCATCTCACGTGATGATTGGACATGGTTTAGTTGATTTGGATCACGTATCATTTAGATGACTTGAGGGATGTCTATCTAAGTGGGAGTTCTTAAGTAATATGATTAATTGAACTTAATTTATCATGAACTTAGTCCTGATAGTATTTGCATATCTATGTTGTAGATCAATAGCTTGCGATGTAGCTCCCCGTTTATTTTTTATATGTTCCTAGAGAAATATGAGTTGAAAGATGATAGTAGCAATGATGCAGACTGGGTCCATGATCTGAGGATTATCCTCATTGCTGCACAGAAGAATAATGTCCTTGATGCACCGCTATGTGATAGACCTATTACAGGAGCTGATGCAGACGTTATGAACATTTGACAAGCTTGGTATGATGACTACTTGATAGTTTAGTGCACTATGCTTTACGGCTTAGAACCGGGACTTCAAAAACGTTTTGAACGCCACGGAGCATATGAGATGTTCCCAGAGTTGAAATTGGTATTTCAGACTCATGCCCATGTCGAGAGGTATGAGACCTCTTACGAGTACTTTGCCTACAAGATGGAGGAGAATGACTCGGCCAGTGAGCATGTACTCAGAATGTCTGGGTAGTACAATCGCTTGAATCAAGTGGGAGTTAATCTTCTAGATAAGATAATGTTTGACAGATTTCTCTAGTCACCATCACCAAGCTACTAGAACTTTGTGATGAACTATAATATGCAAGGGGATGAAGAAAACGATTCCCGAGCTCTTTGCGATGCTGAAATCGGCGAAGGTAGAAATCAAGAAAGAGCATCAAGTGTTGATGGTTGACAAGACCACTAGTTTCAAGTAAAAGGGCAAGGGAAAGAAAAAGGGAACTTCAAATAATAATGGCAAGCAAGTTGCCACTCCCGTGAGGAAGCCCAAAGCCGGATCCAAGCCTGAAACTGATTGCTTATACTGCAAAGGAAATGGTCACTAGAAGTGGAAATGCCCCCAAACATTTGGCGAATAAGAAGGATGGAGAACTGAACAAAGGTATATTTGATATACAGATTATTGTGTACCTTACTAGTGTTCGTAGTAGCCCTGGGTATTTGATACTAGTTCAGTTGCTAAAATTAGTAACTCAAAACAGGAGTTACAGAATGAACAAAGACTAGTTAAGGGCGAGGTGACGATGTGTGTTGGAAGTGATTCCAAGGTTGATAAGATCACCATCGCACACTCTCTCTACCTTCGGGATTAGTGTTGAACCTAAATAAATGTTATTTGGTGTTTGCGTTGAGCATCAATATGATTGGATCAAGTTTATTGCAATACGGTTATTCATTTAAGTCAGAGAGTAATTGTTGTTCTGTTTACATGAATAAAACCTTCTATGGTCATACACCCAATGCAAATGGTTTATTGGATCTCGATCGTAGTGATACACACATTCATAATATTGATGCCAAAAGATGCAAAGTTGATAATGATAGTGCAACATATTTGTGGCACTACCATTTAGGTCATATTGGTGTAAAGTGCATGAAGAAACTCCATACGGATGGACTTTTCGAATCACTTGATTATGAATCATTTGATGCTTGCGAACCATGCCTCATGGGCTAGATGACTACGACTCCGTTCTCCGGAACAATGGAGCGAGCCACTGGCTTATTGGAAATTATACATACAGATGTATGCGGTCCGAGGAGTGTTGAGGCTCGTGGCAGGTATCCTTATTTTCTGACCTTCAAAGATGATTTGAGCAGATATGGTTATATCTACATAATGAAACACAAGTCTGAAACATTTGAAAAGTTCAAAGAATTTCAGAGTGAAGTGGAGAATCATCGTAACAAGAAAATAAAAGTTTCTATGATCTGATCACGGAGGCGAATATTTGAGTGTAATGGTGTGTCTGAACATTGTAACCGTACTTTATTAGATATGGTGCGATCTATGATGTCTCTTACCGATTTACCACTATCGTTTTGGGGTTATGCATAAGAGACAGCTGCATTCACTTTAAATAGGGACCGTCTAAATCCGTTGACACGACACCCTATGAACTGTGGTTTGACAAGAAACCTAAGCTGTCATTTCTTGAAGTTTTTGGGGTTGCGATGCTTATGTGAAAAAGCTTCCGCCTGATAAGCTCGAACCCAAATAGGAGAAGTGTGTCTTCATAGGATACCCAAAAGAGACTGTTGGGTACACCTTCTATCACAGATCCGAAGGCAAGATATTTGTTGCTAAGAATGGATCCTTTCTAGAGAAGGAGTTTCTCTCGAAAGAAGTGAGTGGGAGGAAAGTAGAACTTGATGAGGTAATTGTACCTTCCCTCGAATTGGAAAGTAGCTCATCACAGAAAATCGTTCCCGTGATGCCTACACTAACTAGTGAGGAAGCTAATGATAATGATCATGAAATTTCGGATCAAGTTACTACCGAACTTCGTAGGTCAAACAGAGCACGTTCCGCACCAGAGTGGTACGGTAATCCCATTCTGGAAGTCATGTTACTAGACCATGACAAGCCTACGAACTATGAGGAAGCAATGATGAGCCCAGATTCCGCAAAATGGCTTGAGGCCGTGAAATCTGAGATAGGATCTATATATAGAAGAACAAAGTGTGGACTTTGGTGGACTTGCCCGATGATCGGCAAGCCATTGAGAATAGATGGATCTTCAAGAGGAAGACGGACGTTGATGGTAATGTTACTATCTACAAAGCTCGAATTGTCGCAAAAGTTTTTTGGACAAGTTCAAGGTGTTGACTACGATGAGTTTTTCTCACTCGTATCGATGCTTAAGTCTGAATCATGTTAGCAATTGCTGCATTTTATGAAATCTGGCAAATGGATATCAAAACTACATTCCATAATGGATTTATCAAAGTAAAGTTGTATATGATGCAACCAGAAGGTTTTGTCAATCCTAAAGGTGCTAACAAAATGAGCAAGCTCCAACGATCCATCTATGGACTGGTGCAAGCATCTTGGAGTTGGAATATACGCTTTGATGAGTTGATCAAAGCATATAGTTTTATAGAGACTTGCGGTGACCTGTATTTACAAGAAAGTGGGTGGGAGCACTACAACCTTTCTGATGAGTATATGTGAATGACATATTGTTGATCGGAATGATGTAGAATTTTCTGGAAAGCATAAAGGAGTGTTTGAAAGGAGTTCTTCAAAGAAAGACCTCAGTGAAGCTGCTTACATATTGGGCATCAAGATCTATAGAGATAGATAAAGACGCTTGATAATATTTTTCAATGAGTACATACTTTGACAAGATTTTGAAGTAGTTCAAAATGGAACAGTCAAAGAAGGGGTTTTTGTCTGTATTGCAAGGTGTAAAGTTGAGTAAGACTCAAAACCCGACCACACCAGAAAATAGAAAGAGAATGAAAGCCATTCCCTATGCCTCAGCCATAGGTTCTATAAAGTATGCTATGCTATGTACCAGACCTATTGTGTACCTTGCCATGAGTTTGGCAAGGGGGTACGATAGTGATCCAGGAGTGGATCACTGGACAACGGTCAAAGTTATCCTTTGTTACCTAAGAGGACTAAGAAATATTTCTTGGTTATGGAGGTGATAAAGAGTTCGTCGTAACGAGTTACGTCGATGCAAGCTTTTACACCGATCCGGATGACTCTGAGTTTCAATCTAGATACATATTGAAAGTGGGAGCAATTAGCTAGAGTAGCTCCATGCAGAGCAGTGTAGACGTAGAAAATTTGCAAAATACATACGGCTCTGAATGTGGCAGACCCGTTGACTAAACTTCTCTCACAAGCAAAACATGATCACACCTTAATACTCTTTGGGTGTTAATCACATAGCAATGTGAACTAGATTATTGACTCTAGTAAACCCTTTGGATGTTAGTCACATGGCGATGTGAACTAATCACATAAATATGTGAACTATTGGTGTTAAATCACATGACGATGTGAACTAGATTATTGACTCTAGTTCAAGTGGGAGACTGAAGGAAATAAGCCCTAGAGGCAATAATAAAGTTGTTATTTATATTTCCTTATATCATGATAAATGTTTATTATTCATGCTAGAATTGTATTAACTGGAAACATGATACATGTGTGGATACATAGACAAAACACAGTGTCCCTAGTAAGCCTCTACTAGACTAGCTCGTTAATCAAAGATGGTTAAGTTTCCTAACCATAGACATGTGTTGGCATTTGATGAATGGGACCACATCATTAGGAGAATGATGTGATGGACGAGACCCATATGTTAGCTTAGCATAATGATCTTAAGTCTTACTGATATTGCTTTCTTCATGACTTATACATATTCCTCTGGCTATGAGATTATGCAACTCCCTAATACCGGAGGAACACCTTGTGTGCTATCAAATGTCACAACGTAACTAGGTGATTATAAATATGCTCTATAGGTGTTTCCGAAGGTGTTTGTTGGGTTGGCATAGATCAAGATTAGGATTTGTCACTCCGAGTATCGGAGAGGTATCTCTGGGCCCTCTTGATAATGCACATCACTATAAGCCTTGCAAGCAATGTGAGTAATGAGTTAGTTGCGAGATGATGCATTACAGAACGAGTAAAGAGACTTGCCAGTAACAAGATTTAACTAGGTATGATGATACCGACGATCGAATCTCGGACAAGTAACATATCGACGAAAAGGGAATAATCTATGTTGTTATTGCGGTTTGACTGATAAAGATCTTCGTAGAATATGTAGGAACCAATATGAGCATCCAGCTTCCGCTATTGGTTATTTATCGGAGAAGTGTCTCGGTCATGTCTACACAGTTCTCGAACTCGTAGGGTCCGCACGCTTAACGTTCCATGACGATTTGTATTATGAGTTATGTGTTTCGGTGACCGAAGTTTGTTCGGAGTCCCGGATGAGATCACGGACATGACGAGGAGTCTCGAAATAGTTGAGAGGTAAATATTGATATATTGGAAGGTGGTATTCGGACATCGGAATGATTTCGAGTTGTTCGGGTATTTCACCAGAGTACCGAGGGGTTACTGGAACCCCTCGGGGAAAGTCATGGGCCTCATGGCCACGGGAGAGAGAGGGGACAGCCCACAAGGGGTGCCCCCCCCATGGGAGTCCGAATAGGACTAGGGGAGGGGCGGCACCCCCCTTTCCCTCTTCCCCTCTCCCTCTCCCACTCCTTCCTTTTCCCTCCAATGAAGAAAGGAAAAGGGGGGATCCTAATAGGAGTGGAGTCCTAGTAGGACTCCCCCCCATGGCATGCCCCTCTTGGCCGGCTGCCTCCTCCTCCCCTCCTTTGTATACGAGGGCAGGGGGCACCCCATAGGACATCAATTGTTCTCTTAGCCATGTGCGGTGCCCCCCTCCATAGTTTACTCCTCCGGTCATATTGTCATAGTGCTTAGGTGAAGCCCTGCATGGATCACATCACCATCACCGTCACCATGCCGTCGTGCTGACGAAACTCTCCCTCGACCCTCTGCTGGATCAAGAGTTCGAGGGACGTCATCAAGTTGAACGTGTACTAAACTCGGAGGTGTCGTACGTTCGGTACTAGATCGGTTGGATCGTGAAGACGTTCGACTACATCAACCGCATTAACCTAATGCTTCCGCTTTCAGTCTACAAGGGTACGTGGACACACTCTCCCCCTCTCGTTTTTATGCATCTCCTAGATAGATCTTACGTGATCGTAGGAAATTTTATGAAATTGCATGCTACGCTCCCCAACACTCTTCCCATGGCAAGATAAATAAATCTAGTTGGCCAAACCAGACCAATAAATCAGAGAAGAAATGCGAAGCTATAACAATCATACATAAAAGAGTTCAGAGAAGACTCAAATAATATTCATGGATAGATCTGATCATAAACTCACAATTTATGGGATCCCAACAAACACACCACAACAATAGTTACATCAAATAGATCTCCAAGAACATCAAGGAGAACATTGTATTGAAGATCAAAAATAGAGAAGAAGCCATCTAGCTACTAACTACGGACCCGTAGGTCTATTGTAAACAACTCACGCATCATTGGTGTTGGGGAACGTGGTATTTCAAAAAAAATCCTACGATCACGCAAAATCTATCTAGGAGAACCATAGCAACAAGCGGGGAGAGTGCGCCCAGGTACCCTTGTAGACCAAAAGCGGAAGCGTTTAGTAACGCGGTTGATGTAGTCGAACGTGTTCGCGATCCAACCGATCCAAGAACCAAACGTATGGCACCTCCGCGATCTGCACACGTTTAGCTCGGTGACGTCCCTCGAACTCTTGATCCAGTAGAGGCCGAGGGAGAGTTTCGTCAGCACGATCGCATGGTGACGGTGATGATGAAGTTACCGGCGCAGGGCTTCGCCTAAGCACTACGACGATATGACTGAGGTGTGTTTTTGTGAAGGGGGACACCGCACATGGCTAAAAGATCAACTTGTGTGTTCTAGGGTGCCCCCCTCCCCACGTATATAAAGGAGGGAGGAGGAGGAGGATGGCCAAGGATGGCGTGCCCAAGGGTGGGAGTCCTACTCCAAGTAGGATTCGCCCCCCCCCCCCTTCCTATTCCCACCAGGCGAAGGGGGAAGGAGGAGGATGAGAAAAGGAAAGGGGGGCGCCCCCCCCCCCAACCCTAGTCCAATTCGGTTTGGGCTAGGGGGGCGCGCGCCACTCCTTGGCGTGCCTCCTCTCTTCCAACACTAGGACCATGAGGCCCAATAACTTCCCGGGGGGTTCTGGTAACCCCCAGTATTCCGAAACTTATCCTAAACGGCCCAAACCATTCTGGTGTCCGAATATAACCTTCCAATATATGAATCTTTATGCCTCGACCATTTCGAGACTCCTCGTCACGTTACATAAACTCATAATACAGATCGTCATCGAATGTTAAGCGTGCGGACCCTACGGGTTCGAGAACTATGTAGACATGACCGAGACACATCTCCGGTCTATAACCAATAGCGAAACCTGGATGCTCATATTGGCTCCTACATATTCTACGAAGATCTTTATCGGTCAAACCGCATAACAACATAAGTTGTTCCCTTTGTCATCGGTGTGTTACTTGCCCGAGATTCGACCGTCGGTATCACCATACCTAGTTCAATCTCGTTACCGGCAAGTCTCTTTACTCGTTCTGTAATGCATCATCCCGCAACTAACTTATTAGTCACATTGCTTGCAAGGCTTATAGTTATGTGCGTTACCAAGAGGGCCTAGAGATACCTCTCCGATATATGGAGTGAAATATCCTAATCTCGATCTATGCCAACTCAACAAACACCATCAGAGACACATGTAGAGCATCTTTATGATCACCCAGTTACGTTGTGACTTTTGATAGCACACTAAGTGTTCCTCCGGTATTCGGGAGTTGCATAATCTCATAGTCATAGGAACATGTATAAGTCATGATGAAAGCAATAGCAATAAACTAAACTATCATAGTGCTAAGCTAACGGATGGGTCTTGTCCATCACATCATTCTCTAATGATGTGACCTCGTTCATCAAATGACAACACATGTCCATGGCTAGGAAACTTAACCATCTTTGATTAACGAGCTAGTCAAGTAGAGGCATACTAGGGACACTCTGTTTGTCTATGTATTCACACATGTACTAAGTTTCCAGTTAATAAAATTTTAGCATGAATAATTAACATTTATCATGATATATGGAAATATAAATAACAACTTTATTATTGCCTCCAGGGCATATTTCCTTCAGTATCCCACTTGCACTAGAGTCAATAATCTAGATTACATAGTAACGATTCTAACACCCATGGAGTCTTGGTGCTAATCATGTTTTGCTCGTGAGAGAGGCTTAGTCAATGGGTCTGCAACATTCAGATCCGTATGTATCTTGCAAATCTCTATGTCCCCTTCCGACACTTGATGACGGATGGAATTGAAGCGTCTCTTGATGTGCTTGTTTTCTTGTGAAATCTGGATTCCTTTGCCAAGGCAATTGCACGAGTATTATCACCAAAGATTTTCATTGGATCCGATGCACTAGGTATGACACCTAGATCGGATATGAACTCCTTCATCCAGACTCCTTCATTTGAGGCTTCCCAAGCAGCTATGTACACCGCTTCACACGTAGATCCCGCCACGACGCTCTGTTTGGAACTGCACCAACTTACAGCTCCACCATTCAATAAAATACGTATCCGGTTTGTGACTTAGAGTCATCTGGATCAGTGTCAAAGCTTGCATCGATGTAACCATTTACAACGAGCTCTCTATCACCTCCATACACGAGAAACATATTCGTAGTCCTTTTCGGGTATTTCAGGATGTTCTTGACCGCCGTCCAGTGATCCACTCTTGGATTACTTTGGTACCTCCCTTCTATACTTATAGCAAGGCACACATCAGGTCTAGTACACAACATTGCATACATGATATAACCTATGGCTGAGGCATAGGGAATGACTTTCATTTTCTCTCTATCTTCTGAAGTGGTCGGGCATGTAGTCTCACTCAACTTCACACCTTGTAACATAGGCAAGAACCCTTTCTTTGACTGATCCATTTTGAACTTCTTCAAAATCTTATCAAGGTATGTGCTTTGTGAAAGTCCAATTAAGCGTCTTGATCTATCTCTATAGATCTAGATACCTAATATGTAAGCAGCTTCACCAAGGTCTTTCATAGAAAAACTCTTATTCAAGTATCCTTTTATACTATCCAGAAATTATATATCATTTCCAATCAGCAATATGTCATCCACATATAATACTAGAAATGCTACAGAGCTCCCACTCACTTTCTTGTAAATACAGGCTTCTCCTAAAGTCTGTATAAAACCATATGATATGATCACACTATCAAAATGTTTATTCCAATTCCAAGAGGCTTGCACCAGTCCATAAATGGATCGCTGGAGCTTGCACACTTTGTTAGCACCCATTGGATCGACAAAACCTTCTGCTTGCATCATATACAACTCTTCTTCTAGAAATTCATTCAGGAATGCAGTTTTGACGTCCATTTGCCAAATTTCATAATCATAAAATGCGGCAATTGCTAACATGATTCGGACAGACTTAAGCATCGCTATGGGTGAGAAATCCTTTTGCAACAAGTCGAGCTTTGTAGACAGTAACATTACCGCCAGCGTCGGTCTTCTTCTTGAAGATCCATTTATTTTCTATGGTTTGCCGATCATTGGGCAAGTCAACCAATGTCCACACTTTGTTCTCATACATGGATCCCATCTCAGATTTCATGGCCTCAAGCCATTTCGCGGAATATGGGCTCATCATCGCTTCCTCATAGTTCGTAGGTTCGTCATGGTCAAGTAACATGATGTCTAGAACAGGATTACTGTACCACTCTGCTGCGAATCTTACTCTGGTTGACCTATGACATTCGGTAGTAACTTGATCAGAAGCTTCATGATCATCATCATTAGCTTGCACACTAATTGGTGTAGGAATCATTGGAACTGATTTCTCTGATGAACTACTTTCCAATGAGGGAGCAGGTACAATTACCTCATCAATTTCTACTTTCCTCCCACTCACTTCTTTCGAGAGAAACTCCTTCTCTAGAAAGGAGCCATTCTTAGCAACGAATATTTTGCCTTCGGATCTATGATAGAAGGTGTACCCAACAGTCTCCTTTGGGTATCCTATGAAGACGCATTTCTCCGGTTTGGGTTCGAGCTTATCAGGTTGAAGCTTTTTCACATAAGCATCGCAGCCCCAAACTTTAAGAAATGACAACTTCGGTTTCTTGCCGAACCACAGTTCATATGGTGTCGTCTCAATGGATTTAGATGGTGCCCTATTTAACTTGAATGCAGCTGTCTCTAAAGCATAACCCCAAAACGATAGCGGTAAATCAGTAAGAAACATCATATATCGCACCATATCTAATAAAGTGCGGTAACGACGTTCAGACACACCATTACGCTGTGGTGTTCCGGATGGCGCGAGTTGCGAAACTATTCCGCATCGTTTCAAATGAAGACCAAACTCGTAACTCAAATATTCACCTCCACGATCAGATCGTAGAAACTTTATTTTCTTGTTACAATGATTTTCCACTTCACTCTAAAATTCTTTGAACTTTTCAAATGTTTCAGACTTATGTTTCATCAAGTAGATATACCCATATCTGCTCAAATCATCTGTGAAGGTCAGAAAATAGCGATACTCGCCACGAGCCTCAACACTCATCGGACCGCATACATCATTATGTATTATTTCCAACAAGTCTGTTGCTCGCTCCATTATTCCAGAGAACGGAGTTTAGTCATCTTGCCCATGAGGCATGGTTCGCGAGTATCAAGTGATTCCAAAAGCCCATCAGCATTGAATTTCTTCATGCGCTTTACACCAATATGACCTAAACGGCAGTGCCACAAATAAGTTCCACTATCATTATTAAATTTATATCTTTTGGCTTCAATACTATGAATATGCGTATCACTACTATCGAGATTTAATAAAAATAGACCACTCATCAAGGTTGCATGACCATAAAAGATATTACTCATATAAATAGAACAACCATTATTCTCAGATTTAAATGAATAACTGTCTCACATCAAACAAGATCCAGATATAATGTTCATGCTAAACCTGGCAAATAACAATTATTCACCTCTAAAACTAATCCCGAAGGTAGATGTAGAGGTAGCGTACCGACGACGATCACATCGACTTTGGAACCATTTCTCACACACATCATCACCTCGTTCTTAGATAATCTTCGCTTAATCCGTAGCCCCTGTTTTGAGTTGCAAATATGAGAAACATAACCAGTATCAAATACCCAGGCGCTACTATGAGCATTAGTAAGGTACACATCAATAACATGTATATCAAATATACCTTTCACTTTCCATCCTTCTTATCCGCCAAATATTTTGGGCAGTTCCCCTTCCAGTGACTGGTCCCTTTGCAGTAGAAGCACTCAGTCTTAGGCTTAGGTCTACACTTGGGCTTCTTCACTTGAGCAACAACTTGCTTGTCGTTCGTCTTGAAGTTCCCCTTCTTCCCTTTGCCCTTCTTCTTGAAACTAGTGGTCTTATTAACCATCAACACTTGATGCTCCTTGTTTATTTCTACCTACGCAGCCTTTAGCATCGCGAAGAGCTTGGGAATTGTCTTATCCATCCCTTGCATATTATAGTTCATCATGAAGCTTTTGTAGCTTGGTGGCAGTGATTAAAGAACTCTATCAATGACACTATCAACCGGAAGATTAACTCCCAGTTGAGTCAAGTGATTGTGGTACCCAGACATTTTGAGTATATGTTCACCCTTGTAACTATTCTCCTCCATTTTGCAGCTGTAGAACTTATTGGAGACTTCATATCTCTCAATCCAGGCATTTGCTTGAAATATTAACTTCAACTCATGGAACATCTCATATGCTCCATGACTTTCAAAATGTCGTTGAAGTCCCCGTTCTAAGCCGTAAAGCATGGCACACTAAACTATCGAGTAGTCATCAGCTTTGCTCTGCTAGGTGTTCATAATGTCCGGCGTTGCTCCTGTAGAGGGTCTTGCACTTAGCAGTGCTTCCAGGACGTAATTCTTCTGTGCAGCAATGAGGATATCCTCAAGTTATGGACCCAATCCGTGTAGTTGCTACCATCATCTTTCAACTTAGCTTTCTCTAGGAACACATTAGATTCAACGGAACAGTAGCACGGGCCATTTATCTACAACAACTTAGACATGCAAAATACTATCAAGTACTAAGTACATGATAAATTAAAGTTCAATTATGTGACGCCCCTGATTCAACCGTACATTAATCATGCATGCAAACGTGTACGATCAAAATCAGGGACCCACGGGAAGATATCACAACACAACTCTAAAACATAAATAAGTCATACAAGCATCATAATACAAGTCAGGGGCCTCGAGGGCTCGAATACAAGTGCTCGATCATAGACGAGTTAGCGGAAGCAACAACATCTGAGTACAGACCTAAGTCAAACAAGTTTACCATAAGATGGCTAGCACAAACCGGAATACAATCGAAAGAGGCGCAGGCCTCATGCCTGGGATCCTCCTAAACTACTCCTGGTCGTGGTCAGCAGGCTGCACGTAATAGTAGGCACCTCCAGCATAGTAGGAGTCGTCGTCGACGGTGGCGTCTGGCTCCTGGACTCCAGCATCTGGTTGCGACAACCAGAAAGAAAGGAAAGGGGGAAAAGGGGGGAGAAAGCAACCGTGAGTACTCATCCAAAGTACTGCAAGCAAGGAGCTACACTACATATGCATGGGTATATGTGTAAAGGGCCATATCAAGGACCGAACTGCAGAATGCCAGAATAAGAGGGGGATAACAAATCATGTCAAAGACTACGCTTCTGGCAGCCTCCGTCTTGCAGCATGTAGAAGAGAGTAGACTGAAGTCCTCCGAGTAGCATCGCATAGCATAATCCTACCCGGCAATCCCCTCCTCGTCTCCCTGTTAGAGAGTGATCGCCGGGTTGTATCTGGCATTTGGAAGGGTGTGTTTTATTAAGTATCCGGTTCTAGTTGTCATAAGGTCAAGGTACAAGTCCAAGTCGTTCTGTTACCGAAGATCACGGCTATTCGAATAGATAAACTTCCCTGCACGGGTGCACCACATAACCCAACACGCTTGATCCCATTTGGCCGGACACACTTTTCTGGGTCATGCCCGGCCTCGGAAGATCAACACGTCGCAGCCCCACCTAGGCCAACAGAGAGGTCAGCACGCCCGTCTAAACCTAAGCGCATAGGGGTCTGGGCCCATCGCCCTTAGCACACCTGCACGTTGCGAGGGCGGCCGAAAGCAGAACTAGCAACCTCCATTACAAAGGAAGTCACATTACGCGGTCCAATCTGGCGCACGCCGCTCAGCCGCTGACGTCACGAAGGCTTCGGCTGATACCATGACGTCGAGTGCCCATAACTGTTCCCGCGTAGTTGGTTAGTGCGTATAGACCAAATGGCCAGACTCAGATCAAATACCAAGATCTTGTTAAGCGTGTTAATAGATGTAACCGCGAACACCGACCAGGGCCAGGCCTACCTCTCACCTAGGCGGTCTCAACCTGCCCTGTCGCTCCGCCACAAAGATCCACCCAGAGGGCGGTCGGGACAAAGGTCCTTTCAGCCCCAATCAAGTGAATCACTCGCGGGTACTCCTCGAGCCGACCCGACTTTAGTCACCACATGTATCATGTATAAAGTATATAGTATATACCCGTGATCACCTCCCGAAGTGATCACGGCCCAGTAGTATAGCATAGTAGACGGACAAGAAGGTGGGGCCACAGATGGGATACTAGCATCCTATACTAAGCATGTAGGATTGCAGGTAAGGTAACAACAGTAGTAGCAAAGACAGGCTATGCATCATAATAGGATTAATCGGAAAGCAGTAACATGCTACACTACTCTAATGCAAGCAGTATAGAGAAGAATAGCCGATATCTAGTGATCAAGGGGGGGGGGCTTGCCTGGTTGCTCAGACAAGAAGGAGCGGTCGTCGGTGACGTAGTCGACCACAGGGGCATCAGCATCGTCACGGGGTCTACCGAAGAGAAGAGGTGGAGAAACAGTAAATACATAGCAAGCAACTGCATAACAGGACAACATGCAGAGCTAGACGTGTTCTAACACGGTATGAGGTGATACCGGTGAAGGGGGGAAACATCCGGGAAAATATCCCCGGTGTTTCGCGTTTTCAGGCAGATGAATCGGAGGGGAAAAGTTGCATGTTCGCTATGCTAGGGATGCGTGGCGGACGAACGGGCTGCGTAACCGGATTCGTCTCGTCGTTTTGAGCAACTTTCATGTACAAAAATTTTCCATCCGAGCTACGGTTTATTTTATATTGATTTTAAAAGATTTAAAAATCATTTTCTAGAAATTAGCATAACTAAATTAATTTAGAAATTACAATTATGATGTCAGTGTGACATCAGCATGATGTCAGCAGGACCAAAGGTTGACTAGGTCAACCCTGCAGGTGGGTCCCGTTCGCCATAGACTGAGATTAACTAAAACAGATTAATTAGTTTAATTAGTAATTAGGTAAAACTAATTAGGATTAGTTAAGTTAATTAATTTAATTAACTAATTAATTAATTAATTAATATTTTTATCATTTTCTTTTAATCTTTTTTTATAAACGTTCCAGGGGCTAGGCCCCACATGTAATTGGGTCAGGGGGGGCATAGCGGGTTCGGGCGTTCTGGCGCCGCCGAACAGGCGTGGTGCGAGACCCGTCGAGGCGGGTAGTAGGCCGAGGGGGCGAGCAGGCGGCTGCGCACGACAGCGCTGACACGGCAGGCGTGTGCCAGGAGGGTCAGCGAACCACAGGCGAACCTGGCAGGGACCGCTGGCGAGAGCAGCGGTAGGCGGGCGAAGTGAGAGCCATGGCGGCAGCAAGGCTGGGAGGACGGCGGAGGGGACTGGCCGTGGCGCGGTCGTGGGCGAGGTCTAGTCTTGGTAAAGCAAATGTGGCGCGAGAGGCGGCGACCAGCAAAACGTCGGTCATGGGGCAAGGGCTTTGGTTGCATCGAGGGAGGTGGCGTGGCACGGGCGGCCGGCGTGGGCGCTAAGTGAGGTCGGAGGGACGCGGCGGGGAAGCGGGGGCAGGCGGGCAGCGACGGGCCGCTCTTGAGCAGCAGCAGAGGCCGGGCATGGCGGAGCTTTGCGAGAGCGGCATGGGGGTGCGCATCGGGGCGAGGGAGAGAGAGGAGGGGCGCGAGCTCACGGTGGGCATAGGGATCGTGGCAGCGGTACGCGAGGAGGGTGACGGGGACGCCACGTCGGAGAGGGAGCAGACCGGCAAGGGAGCGCCCGGGCGGCGGCCAACGGCGACGGGCGGCGCGGTCGTCGCGGCGAGGGCGAGGCGGCGACCTCCTCCTCTCGATCCTGATCCAATCGGGGGAGAGGGGTGAGATATTTTTCAGGGGGGAGGAAATGGGGTGTCGGTGGGCGAGTGGGAGGAGTGGGGAAGGTTATGGGGGTGCGGGGGTGGTTGGGCTGACCTGGTGGGGTGGCCGACTGGGCTGGCTGGGTCGAGGCCCAGTGGGGGGTTTCCTTTTATTTATTTATTTTGGTTGTTTGTTTGCTTCTATTTCGTAATTACTTTTATTTTTATTTATTTTCTTTTCTATTTTAAATCATTTTAAATTATCTAGGCATTTTATAAAAATGTGCTTATTACACCATATTTACTTATGCAAAATATGGCACCTCCCGAACATTTTAGTTTTAAAGTTTGAATTTTTTTTCCTTCTAATTCAATTTTGAATTTGAATCGGTTTTGAACTAAAGCGAAATTAGCAACAGTGATCGAAGTGATGTGGCATCATTAGCAGAGGTTACTGTAGCTTGATTATCCCGGCATCACAATTCTCCTCTACTACAAGAAATCTCGTCCCGAGATTTAATAGGGGAAGTAAGGGGGAAGGGATTTGGTTACAAAATTCTAACGGGTCTTCTCGGTGTTGGTTGCTCTTCTCGAAGAGGTCACCATGATGTCTTTATTTCTCTGCTCCAGGTCATCATGATGAAGTCGGCATCCTTTCTTCGGGAACTCTACTTACGATAGAATAAAGGGTGGGTATATTCCGGGAGAACTGACCTCTGCAAGGTTGACTATCTGGTAGCTAACATCGGGGAAGGTGGCGGAAAGTAACTCTCGAACTAAAACTTAAGAAAATATCGAGAGTAAAGTAAGGAGGTACCATGAGAAGTTTCAAGCGAGTAGGCAATTGTTCGTTGCCTGAAACAGAGTGTGAAAGGGGTTCAAAGCAATGGAAACAAGTATTGTGTTTAATACCAGAATTGAGGATCACTCGGAAGGTGGCTCGTGAACTACGTACGAGGCCACGCACGAGGAACAACCTTGGAAATAGGGCGTGTATAGGAGAGTCAGGTTTTGATCCTGTGGAACTGTGGGTTATGTGAAGGAAATATGCCCTAGAGGCAATAATAAAGTTATTATTTATTTCCTTATATCATGATAAATGTTTATTATTCATGCTAGAATTGTATTAACCGGAAACATAATACATGTGTGAATACATAGACAAACAGAGTCACTAGTATGCCTCTACTTGACTAGCTCGTTAATGAAAGATGGTTATGTTTCCTAACCATAGACATGAGTTGTCATTTGATTAACGGGATCACATCATTAGGAGAATGATCTGATTGACATGACCCATTCCGTTAGCCTAGCACTTGATCGCTTAGTATGTTGCTACTGCTTTCTTCATGACTTATACATGTTCCTATAACTATGAGATTATGCAACTCCCGTTTACGGAGGAACACTTTGGGTACTACCAAGCGTCCACAACGAATCGGGTGATTATAAAGGAGTATTACAGGTGTCTCCAAAGGTACTTGTTGGGTTGGCGTATTTCGAGATTAGGTTTTGTCACTCCGATTGTCGGAGAGGTATCTCTGGGCCTTCTCGGTAATACACATCACATAAGCCTTGCAAGCATTGCAACTAATGAGTTAGTTGTGAGATGATGTATTACGGAACGAGTAAAGAGACTTGCCGCAACGAGATTGAACTAGGTATTGGATACCGACGATCGAATCTCGGGCAAGTAACATACCGATGACAAAGGGAACAACGTATGTTGTTATGCGGTCCGACCGATAAAGATCTTCGTAGAATATGTAGGAACCAATATGGGCATCCAGGTCCCGCTTATTGGTTATTGACCAGAGATGTGTCGGTCATGTCTACATTGTTCTCGAACCGTAGGGTCCGCACGCTTAAGGTTTCGATGGCGGTTATATTATGAGTTTGTGTATTTTGATGTACGAAGGTTGTTGAGTCCGGATATGATCACGGACATGACGAGGAGTCTCGAAATGGTCGAGACATAAAGATTAATATATTGGACGGATATATTTGGACACCGGAAAGGTTAGGAGAAGTTTGGAGCTCGGGAGGTTACTGGAACCCCGGGAGGTATATGGGCCTTATTGGGCCCATGTAGGAGGAAGAGAGAAGGAGCAAGGGAGGGGGCGCGCCTCAAGCCCAATCCGACTGGGGAGGGGGGCCGCCCCTTTCCTTTCTCCTTCCCCTCTTCCTATTTCTACTACTAGTACTATTTCCTAAATACTAGTACTCCTTCCTTCCCTCCAAGTAAGATAAGGAAGAGAGGAAACCTACTTGGAGTAGGTTTCCCCTCCCTTGGTGCGCCTCCCCTTGGGCCGGCCACCTCCTCCCTCCCTCCTTTATATACGGGGAGGGGCACCCTAGAACACACAAGTTGATCCTTGAGATCGTTCCTTAGCCATGTGCGGTGCCCCCCTCCACCATATTCCACCTCAGGCATATCGTAGCGGTGCTTAGGTGAAGCCCTGCGACGGTGAAACATCGAGATCGTCACCACGCCCGTCGTCTTGACGGAACTCCCCCTCCCGGAGCTTTGCTTGGATCGGAGCCCGTGGAGCGCCATCGAGCTGAGCGTGTGCCAAGAACTCGGAGGCGCCGGAGTAACGGCTGGGATCGGCTGGATCGTGAGGAGAACGTCGACTACTTCCTCACGTCATCATCAACTCGGAGGTGCCGGAGTAACGGCGCCGGATCGGCAGGATCGCGAGGAGAACGTCGACTACTTCCTCTACGTTGTGATCGCTTCCGCCACGGTCTCACGAGGGTACGTAGACAACACTCTCCCCTCTCGTTGCTATGCCATCACCATGGTCCCGTGTGCGTAGGAAATTTTTGAAATTACTGCGTTCCCCAACGGTGGCATCCGAGCACAGTTTTATGCGTTGATGTCATATGCACGAGTAGAACACAAGTGAGTTGTGGGCGATACAAGTCATACTACCTACCGCATGTCATACTTTGGTTCAGCGGCATTGTGAGATGAAGCGGCCGGACCGACATTACGCCAGACGCTTCTGCGAGACTGGTTTCACCGTTCTGAGCATTCGGTGCTTAAAGGTGGCTGGCGGGTGTCTGTCTCTCTCACTTTAGTTGAACTGAGTGTGGCTACGCCGGTCCTTGAGAAGGTTAAAACGGAGTCTATTTGTGAAGTATCGTTGTGGTTTTGATGCGTAGGTAAGAACGGTTCTTGCTCAGCCCGTAGCAGCCACGTAAAACTTGCAACAACAGCAAAGTAGAGGACGTCTAACTTGTTTTTGCAGGGCATGTTGTGATGTGATATGGTCAAGACGTGATGCTATATTTTATTGTATGAGATGATCATGTTTTGTAACCGAGTTATCGGCAATGGCGAGAGCCATATGGTTGTCGCTTTATTGTATGAAATGCAACGCATACATAATTGCTTTACTTTATCACTAAGCGGTAGCGATAGTCGAGAAGCAATAGATGGGCGTGGCGACAACGATGCTACGATGGAGATCAAGGTGTCACGCCGGTGGCGATGGTGATCATGACGGTGCTTGAGATGGAGATCACAAGCACAAGATGATGATGGCCATATCATATCACTTATATTGATTGCATGTGATGTTTATCCTTTATGCATCTTATTTTGCTTTGATTGACGGTAGCATTTTAAGATGATCTCTCACTAAAATTATCAAGTAGTGTTCTCCTGAGTATGCACCGTTGCCAAAGTTAAATCGTGCGAGACACCACGTGATGATCGGGTGTGATAAGCTCTCGTCCATCTACAACGGGTGCAAGCCAGTTTTGCACACGCAGAATACTCGAGTTATACTTGACGAGCCTAGCATATGCAGATATGGCCTCGGAACACGGAGACCGAAAGGTCGAGCGTGAATCATATAGTAGATATGATCAACATAAGATGTTCACCATTGAAAACTACTCCATCTCTTGTGATGATTGGTTATGGTTTAGTTGATTTGGATCATGTGATCACTTAGATAACTAGAGAGATGTCTGTCTAAGTGGGAGTTCTTAAGTAATATGATTAATTCAACTTAAATTTATCATGAACTTAGTACCTGATAGTATCTTGCTTGTCTATATGCATTTGTAGATAGATGGCTCGTGCTGTTGTTCCGTTGAATTTTAATGCGTTCCTTGAGAAAGCAAAGTTGAAAGATGATGGTAGCAATTACACGGAATTTGGGTCCGTAACTTTGAGGATTATCCTCATTGCTGCACGGAAAGGATTACGTCTGGATGCACCGCTAGGTGCCAACTCTTCTTGATACTGGCCAGCGGCGTTAAGAACGTCTGGCGAGCAAAGTTGATGACTACTCTATAGTTCAGTGTGCCATGCTACGGCTTAGAACCGGGCCTTCAACGACGTTTTGAAAGTCGTGGAGCATATGAGATGTTCCAAGAGTTGAAGTTGATATTTCAACAAAATGCCCGGATTGAGAGATATGAAGTCTCCAATAAGTTCTATAGCTGCAAAATGGAGGAGAATGGGTCTGTCAGTGAGCACATACTCAGAATGTGCAGGTATTACAATCACTTGACTCAACCGGGAGTTGATCTTCCGGATGATTGTGTCATTGACAGAATTCTTCAATCAACGCCACCAAGCTACAAAGGCTTCGTGATGAACTATAATATGCAAGGGTTAGTAAAGACTATGCCTGAGCTCTTCGCAATGCTGAAAGCTGTGGAGGTAGAAATCAAGAAGGAGCATCAAGTGTTGATGGTCAATAAGACCACTAGTTTCAAGAAGAAAGGCAAAGGGAAGAAGAAGGGGAACTTCAAGAAGAACAGCAAACAAGTTGCTGCTCAAGGGAAGAAACCCAAGTCTGGACCTAAACCTGAAACTGAGTGCTTCTACCGCAAAGCGGAGTCGCGTAAGCGGAACTGCCCCAAGTATTTGGCGGATAAGAAGGATGGCAAGGTGAATAAAGGTATATGTGATATACATGTTATTGATGTGTACCTTACTAGAGCTCGCAGTAGCACACAGGTATTTGATCTTGGTTCTGTTGCTAATATTTGCAACTCGAAGCAGGGGACTACAGATTAGCGAACAACGGCTAAGGACGAGGTGACGATGCGGCGTGGGAAATGGTTCCAAAGTCGATGTGATCGCAATGGCACGCTACCTCTACATATACCTTCGGGATTAGTTTTAGACCTAAATAATTGTTATTTGGTGCGGCGTTAAGCATGAACATTATATCTGGATCTTGTTTGATGCGAGACGGTTATTCATTTAAATCAGAGAATAAAGGTTGTTCTATTTATATGAATAATATCTTTTATGGTCATGCACCCTTGAAGAGTGGTCTATTTTAATGAATCTCGATAGTAGTGATACACATATTCATAATGTTGAAACCAAAAGATGCAGAGTTGATAATGATAGTGCGACTTATTTGTGGCATTGCCGTTTAGGTCATATCGGTATAAAGCGCATGAAGAAACTCCATCTTGATGGACTTTTGGAGTCACTTGATTATGAATCACTTGGCACTTCATGTAACCGTGCCTCATGGGCAAGATGACTAAAACCCCGTTCTCGGTACTATGGAGAGAGCAACAGATTTGTTGGAAATCATACATACTGATGTATGTGGTCCAATGAATGTTGAGGCTCGTGGCGGATATCGTTATTTTCTCACCTTCACAGATGATTTAAGCAGATATGGGTATATCTTCTTAATAAAACATAAGTCTGAAACATTTGAAAAGTTCAAAGAATTTCAGAGTGAAGTTGAAAATCATCGTAATAAGAAAATAAAGTTTCTATGATCTGATCGTGGAGGCGAATATTTGAGTTACGAGTTTGGTCTACATTTGAAACAATGCAGAATAGTTTCGCAACTCACGCCACCGGAACACCACGGCGCAATGGTGTGTCCGAGCGTCGTGTCGCACTTTACTAGATATGGTGCGATCTATGATGTCTCTTACAGATTTACCGCTATCGTTTTGGGGTTATGCTCTTGAGACGGCCGCATTCACGCTGAATAGAACACCGTCAAAATCCGTTGAGGCGACACCTTATGAACTGTGGTTTAGCAAGAAACCAAAGTTGTCGCTTTCTTAAAGTTTGGGGATGCGATGCTTATGTGAAAAAGCTTCAACTTGATAAGCTCGAACCTAAATCGGAGAAATGTGTCTTCATAGGATACCCAAAGGAGGCGATTGGGTACACCTTCTATCACAGATCCGAAGGCAAGACATTTGTTGCTAAGAATGGATCCTTTCTAGAGAAGGAGTTTCTCTCGAAAGAAGTGAGTGGGAGGAAAGTAGAACTTGATGAGGTAATGGTATGCCTTCTCCCTTATTTGAAAGTAGTTTATCACGAAACCAGTTTCTGCGACATCTACACCAAATAGTGAGGAAGTTGATGATGTTGATCATGAAACTTCAGATCAAGTTACTCTGAGAACCTCGTAGATCAACCAGAATAAAATCCGCACTGTGAGTGGTACGGCAATCCTGTTCGGAAGTCATGCTACTAGATCATGATGAACCTACGAACTATGAAGAAGCGATGGTGAGCCCAGATTCCATAAAATGGCTTGAGGCCATGAAATCCGAGATGGGATCCATGTATGAAAACAAAGTGTGGACTTTGGTTGACTTGCCCGAGGGTCGGCAAGCAATAGAAAACAAGTGGATCTTCAAGAAGAAGACCGACGCTGACGGTAATATTATCGTCTACAAAGCTCGACTTGTCGCAAAGGGTTTTCGACAAGTTCAAGGGGTTGACTACGATGAGACCTTCTCACCCGTAGCGATGCTTAAGTCTGTCCGAATCATGTTAGCAATTGCCGCATTTTATGATTATGAAATTTGGCAAATGGATGTAAAGACCGCATTCTGAATGGATTTACGGAAGAAGAGTTGTATATGATGCAACCAGAAGGTTTTATCGATCCAAAGGGAGCTAACAAAGTGTGCAAGCTCCAGCGATCCATTTATGGACTGGTGCAAGCATCTCGGAGTTGGAATAAACGCTTTGATAGTGTGATCAAAGCATTTGGGTTTATCTGAGACTTATGGAGAAGCCTGTATTTACAAGAAAGTGAGTGGGAGCTCTGTAGAGCATTTACGATATTATATGTAGATGACATATTACTCATCGGAAATGATATAGAATTCTGGATAGCATAAAGGGATACTTGAACAAGAGTTTTTCGATGAAAGACCTTGGTGAAGCTGCTTACATATTGGGCATCAAGATCTATAGAGATAGATCAAGACGGCTTAATTGGACTTTCACAAAGCACATACCTTGATAAAGTTTTGAAGAAGTTCAAAATGGATTAGGCAAAGAAAGGTTTTTTACTGTATTACAAGGTGTGAAATTGAGTCCGACTCAATGCCCGACCACAATGAAGATAGAGAGAAAATGAAAGATGTTCCTATGCTTCAGCCATAGGCTCTATCATGTATGCAATGCTGTGTACCGACACTGACGTATGCTTAGCTGTAAGCTTGGCAGGAAGGTACCAAAGTAATCCAGGAATGGATCCTTTGGACAGCGGTCAAGAACATCTGAAATACTGAAAAGGACTAAGGATATGTTTCTCGTATATGGAGGTGACAAAGAGCTAGTCGTAAATGGTTACGTCGATGCAAGCTTTGACACTGATCCGGACGATTCTAAATCGCAAACCGGATACGTGTTTTTATTAAACGGTGGAGCTGTCCGTTGGTGCAGTTCTAAACAAAGCGTCGTGGCGGGATCTACATGTGAAGCGGAGTCCATAGCTGCTTGGAAGCAGCAAATGAAGGAGTCTGGATGAAAGAGTTCATTTCCGATCTAGGTGTTATACCTAGCGCATCGGAACCAATGAAGATCTTCTGTGACAATACTGGTGCAATTGCCTTGGCAAAGGAATCCAGATTTCACAAGAGGACCAAGCATATCAAGAGAAGCTTCAATTCCATTCGGGACCAAGTCCAAGTGGGAGACATAGAGATTTGCAAAGTACATACGGATCTGAACATTGCAGACCGTTGACTAAGCCTCTTCCACGAGCAAAACATGATCAGCACCAAGACTCCATGGGTGTTAGAATCATTCTTGAGTGAACTAGATTATTGACTCTAGTGCAAGTGGGAGATCGAAGGAAATATGCCCTAGAGGCAATAATAAAGTTATTATTTATTTCCTTATATCATGATAAATGTTTATTATTCATGCTAGAATTGTATTAACCGGAAACATAATACATGTGTGAATACATAGACAAACAGAGTGTCACTAGTATGCCTCTACTTGACTAGCTCGTTAATCAAAGATGGTTATGTTTCCTAACCATAGACATGAGTTGTCATTTGATT
The DNA here is from genome assembly GCA_021605145.1 of Aegilops bicornis. Classification (NCBI taxonomy): domain Eukaryota; kingdom Viridiplantae; phylum Streptophyta; class Magnoliopsida; order Poales; family Poaceae; genus Aegilops; species Aegilops bicornis. Next base: position 187,091,110 of record CM038671.1, on the reverse strand, counting down.
AATGGGATCACATCATTAGGAGAATGATCTGATTGACATGACCCATTCCGTTAGCCTAGCACTTGATCGTTTAGTATGTTGCTACTGCTTTCTTCATGACTTATACATGTTCCTATAACTATGAGATTATGCAACTCCCGTTTACGGAGGAACACTTTGGGTACTACCAAACGTCACAACATAACTGGGTGATTATAAAGGAGTATTACAGGTGTCTCCAAAGGTACTTGTTGGGTTGGCGCATTTCGAGATTAGGTTTTGTCACTCCGATTGTCGGAGAGGTATCTCTGGGCCTTCTCGGTAATACACATCACATAAGCCTTGCAAGCATTGCAACTAATGAGTTAGTTGTGAGATGATGTATTACGGAACGAGTAAAGAGACTTGCCGGTAACGAGATTGAACTAGGTATTGGATACCGACGATCGAATCTCGGGCAAGTAACATACCGATGACAAAGGGAACAACGTATGTTGTTATGCGGTCCGACCGATAAAGATCTTCGTAGAATATGTAGGAACCAATATGGGCATCCAGGTCCCGCTTATTGGTTATTGACAGAGATGTGTCTCGGTCATGTCTACATTGTTCTCGAACCGTAGGGTCCATGCACGCTTAAGGTTTCGATGGCGGTTATATTATGAGTTTGTGTATTTTGATGTACGAAGGTTGTTCGGAGTCCCGGATATGATCACGGACATGACGAGGAGTCTCGAAATGGTCGAGACATAAAGATTAATATATTGGACGGATATATTTGGACACGGAAAGGTTAGGAGAAGTTGGGAGCTCAGGGAGTTACTGGAACCCCGGGAGGTATATGGGCCTTATTGGGCCCATGTAGGAGGAAGAGAGAAGGAGCAAGGGAGGCGCGCCCCAAGCCCAATCCGAATTGGGGAGGGGGCGGCCCCCTTTCCTTTCTCCTTCCCCTCTTCCTATTTCTACTACTAGTACTATTTCCTAAATACTAGTACTCCTTCCTTCCCTCCAAGTAAGATAAGGAAAAGAGAGGGAAACCTACTTGGAGTAGGTTTCCCCCTCCCTTGGTGCGCCCCCCCCCTTGGGCGGCCACCTCCTCCCTCCCTCCTTTATATACGGGGAGGGGCACCTAGAACACACAAGTTGATCCTTGAGATCGTTCCTTAGCCGTGTGCGGTGCCCCCTCCACCATATTCCACCTCGGTCATATCGTAGCGGTGCTTAGGCGAAGCCTGCGACGGTGAAACATCGAGATCGTCACCACGCCCGTCGTCTTGTGGAACTCCCCTCCCGAGCTTTCCGGATCGGAGCCCGTGGAGCGTCATCGAGCTGAGCGTGTGCCAAGAACTCGGAGGCGCCGAGTAACGGGCGCTGGGATCGGCTGGATCGTGAGGAGAACGTCGACTACTTCCTCTACGTTATCATCGACTCGGAGGTCTTGAATGCTTGGTATTTGGGATCGGCAGGATCGCGAGGAGAACGTCGACTACTTCCTCTACTTTGTGATCGCTTCCGCTTATGGTCTACGAGGGTACGTAGACAACACTCTCCCCTCTCGTTGCTATGCCATCACCATGGTCCTGTGTGTGCGTAGGAAAATTTTTGAAATTACTGCGTTCCCCAACATTATGGGCCCACCATGTGGGTTAAAAGTAGGAAGGGCGGTGACATCTTGCATGGTTATGATAGCAAGGCATGCCGGAGAATAGCCTGTCAGTTATGTCGGCAACACTGTCGGTATCAAGGGCGAGGGACAAAGAGAACCATCTTCCTGCTTGTTAAACGAGGCGGACCAATAGGCAAATTTCTCATCCATCGGTGGTTACCGAAATGTCATCAACAATAGTAACAGGGTCTTACTGACAGAGTGGTACAACAAGGTGCTTAGCTTAGCAGGGAAATGCCACTGCTCAGTTAAGTCAGATTACTGGAAAGGTTTGACAATACAATGGAAAGTATAGTATGATTATCAGATTAAATAGAACAATGGAAAAGAAAATGTGTTTAAACACATATTTCAGGGGTATATCCTTCCCAAGGACAATTAGAGCATGATAACCATGATAGGATATTATGTAGAAAACCCTCTAGGTGAGGGGAGAGAAATTTCATGACGTTACCCATACAATGGTGTTTGGATAATTGAGCAGGAAACATTTAGCATTGGGCTTCAAATGTTCTTGTTGAAAATCAGAGTACAACCGACATGCTTCGAGATAGCATTGACATGGTCATCAGGTGAAGATCAGACTTTTGAAACACAAAGGATCCATCAGGAACAACTTATAGAATAAGTCTTACAATTTCCTCATGGAAGAATGACTAACCTTGCCAAAAGGAAATTATAACAATAGGTCCTCCGACCAGGTGTGCTAGGCATGATATCACCTTACTGGATTATATAAAGATCAATGCTATGGCTCTTGGAAAATGTTCCAACCATCATATCTGACAAGTTTCAAATCCGATTGTTGTCAGGACACCTCAGGCTCAGGATGCCTGAGAAGAAGAGGTGCAACACAATTGACGAGACGACATTATAAGATTCTTGGGAAATGAACTATGGAAGCGAGTTCCGATTAAGGGTTCACCATTAAGTCAAGGAGAGGTGAGGAGGTGACTGATTGACTCAGCGACAATCCATTGAGGTTTCCAAAAAGATGGATTTTCACAACTATGTGAACAAGGAGATAACATTAACTAGATCAAATGACTTAATGATGTATGCTCGAGGAAAACATACACAATTAAACATTGGTTGAAATGTGCACCCGAAATATGGGCTAGGTAGCATGATCATTGTTTGAATGAGGATTCAATAAGCCATAGACGTAGAATGAAACTATATACCAATAACTTCAAAGCAATAGGGTTGCTAGAAGTTTAGAATTTACACATCATAGACCATTTGTCGGTCTTCCGGTTAGAAACAACACGAGGACCAAGAAAAGAATGGTGATGTTATTAAGTATCACTTGTATCAAGAATTCTTAAGGGTGGTGCATTTCCCATGACATTCTTGACATAAAAGATAGCAATACTCCAAGGTAGAACATAACATAAGTTGGATAGCAAGGATCTCAAGGTACGACACAAAACATGAACAAGTTTCTGTTGGAGGGAAAGCAATAATGTTGTCGATGATAACACAACTCATCGAGGGGCAAGGATGGTACTTGTAATCATGAATTTCATTGATATTCTGGAAGGAGTCAAAATGTGATGATCACGACAAATTTTGTCGAGAGGCTCCACGAAGAAGCAATCGAACAGCGACTGCATCAAGCAAAAGGAGTGTTCTAGCGAAAGATTTTTGGAACCACGGATACGTCTCCAACTCGGAATCGAGCTTGTTGTTCGAGGTGAAACGATAAGACAAGGAAGATCGACGTAGCTTAGCCCATCACCAAAAGTGGTGCTCCGGAAATAAGGACCAGGTAGCCCAGTTAAGATCAGCACGATACTGATATAGCCAATCAGGCTAGAAATGACGTGATCGAATACAAACTCGTAAGTAAAGAAGATTACTAATAGTTGTTTAATCACGATGCGGAATCGATTCAGTTATCAGTGTCCTTGAGTGTTTAATGACCCAGAGCCCGTGAAAAATTGAAATCAGTGAGAATGTAGTACTTGATGGAGAACTCATAAGATGTTATGTAGTTCCGTGATATTCTCGGGATACCAGGGGGGTAATACTCGACGAAAGACCAATGTAAAGGTTGGAATGGTGTATTGATCCACAGAAGACAAGTGCTTACACTTGCATAGGAAATGTTACTTAAGGGAGAACATGGTCGGGACCAAGATTGCAAAAGGTCAGATCCCAGATATAAGATGAACTTATACCAAGGGAATAATTAATTTTAAAATAAGCTTTGATGAGGAGATCTACATCGTGTCCATGGGCATGAACACAAAGTTCAAGGTTGACTCCCACTTCTCCAATGCATAACCTTTCATTCACTTCTCGCGTTTGATGAAGTTGCAGTGTTGAAATTTTATCTGGCAAAATAACAGAAGAGTATGACTAGTAAAAACTTTCGCGTTCACACATATTAAAGAAGGCATAGGTCAACCCATCGGGGCATCGTGGAAACATGTACCACAAGATTCAATAGTAAACCTCACCAGCTTAAAAGTAGAGCATGGTTGGCCAAGCAGAGGATACAATTTACCAAAGACATTATGTATCAGGGGAAGAACTCACAAGGTGATCAAATATGAAGGATACTGTCGGATAACAATCCAACAATGGATCGGGCGATCCACAACGGGGCTGGTGTGAGTATCGGTACTCACTCAGAGGAAGAAAGAATGTAGAGGCATCAAATCCAAGAATCACCTTATTAGTCTGATGCTTAAATAGATAAAAATTATGGTTTCCAAAATAAGGGATCAGAAGTAGACGCTCTGATCAAGGATGGACAAGTTGAAAACACTTAGTTGGACAATCAATAAAGGTTTGAATTGCCGAGAACCAACTCATGCCCGGAATGCCGTCTGAGCCGGAAAGATAATTTTAAAAAGGATAACCTGATGACTGCGTGCATACGCACACATTGAATAAATAGGCTCAAAATGGCTAAGACAAGGGATATTAACGAAGATTACTAGTCATATGGAATTAACCATAATGAAAGCAGGCAAGAATTTCAAGAGCAATAAGCTGTTGAGGATTTTCGGAAGATCGAATAGTATTTTGAAGACCTTTGTGAATTACTTGAATCAATTGGGGATGAGCAGATACTCGATAAGTGCGAGAAACTATTTGTAGGCGTATTCAGGGGGCAAAGAACTGCAAGGCAGTAGGCACAAGTATTCTCGAGGTATCTTGTAATAACCAGACCAATTGTGAATAAAAGTAAGAACGACAGGTGTAAGTACTTATCCATAGGGATATTTCGGTGGTAGGGAATTGCAAAAGCAACAGGGACAAGTCTCGAGAAAACATGGAGATTATCTTCGAGATCTTCTGATGCAGCAAGCGACCATCAGTAATAAGGGGCTCTCCGGATGGAAGTGACCACGAGATCCTAATGTTAGAGTTAGTAAAATTCGTTTAACCCGAGTAGAAAAGAGTTCAGAGTCCCGGAGTAAAGGTCGAGGAGTAAAAGATCCTAATACCACCCAAATGGCGACGTGGGCCCATAAGACACACAACCATGTTAGTAAAAGTTTTTGCAATGTCTAGACTCGACTTTGGCCAAGGAGTGTGGAAGGGGGATTCCCTACAGGCAGTCGGCTCTGATACCAACTTGTGACGCCCCTGATTCAATCGTACACTAATCATGCACGCAAACATGTACGATCAAAATCAGGGCCTCACGGGAAGATATCACAACACAACTCTAAAACATAAATAAGTCATACAAGCATCATAATACAAGCCAGGGGCCTCGAGGGCTCGAATACAAGTGCTCGATCATAGACGAGTTAGCGGAAGCAACAACATCTGAGTACAGGCCTAAGTCAAACAAGTTTGCCATAAGATGGCTAGCACAAACTGGGATACAATCGAAAGAGGCACAGGCCTCCTGCCTGGGATCCTGCTAAACTACTCCTGGTCGTCGTCAGCGGGCTGCACGTAGTAGTAGGCACCTCCAGCATAGTAGGAGTCGTCATCGACGGTGGCGTCTGGCTCCTGGACTCCAACATCTGGTTGCGACAACCGGAAAGAAAGGAAAGGGGGAAAAGGGGGGAGAAAGCAACCGTGAGTACTCATCCAAAGTACTCGCAAGCAAGGAGCTACACTACATATGCATGGGTATATGTGTAAAGGGCCATATCAGTGGGTGAACTGCAGAATGCCGAGAATAAGAGGGGTAGCTAATCCTATCGAAGACTACGCTCGGCAGCCTCCGTCTTGCAAAGCATGTAGAAGAGAGTAGACTGAAGTCCTCCAAGTAGCATCGCATAGCATAATCCTACTCGGCAATCCCTCCTCGTCGCCTTTGTTAGAGAGCAATCGCCGGGTTGTATCCGCACTTGGAAGGGTGTGTTTTATTAAGTATCCGGTTCTAGTTGTCATAAGGTCAAGGTACAACTCCAAGTTGTTACATTATCAAGATCACGGCTATTCGAATAGATAAACTTCCTGCAGGGGTGCACCACATAACCCAACACGCTTGATCCCATTTGGCCGGACACACTTTTCTGGGTCATGCCCGGCCTCGGAAGATCAACACGTCGCAGCCCCACCTAGGCCAACAGAGAGGTCAGCACGCCGGTCTAAACCTAAGGGCATAGGGGTCTGGGCCCATCGCCCTTATCACACATGCATGTTGCGAGGGGGGCCGAAAGCAGAACTAGCAACCTCCATTACAAAGGAAGTCACGTTACGCGGTCCAATCTGGCGCGCGCCGCTCAGTCGCTGACGTCATGAAGGCTTCGGCTGATACCACGACGTCGAGTGCCCATAACTGTTCCCGCGTAGTTGGTTAGTGTGTATAGACCAAATGGCCAGACTCAGATCAAATACCAAGATCTCGTTAAGCGTGTTAATTGATGTAACCGCGAACACCGACCAGGGCCAGGCCCACCTCTCACCTCGGCGGTCTCAACCTGCCTTGTCGCTCCGCCACAAAGATCCACCCAGAGGGCCGTCGGGACAAAGGTCCTTTCAGCCCCCAATCCGTGAATCACTCGCGGGTACTCCTCGAGCCGACCCGACTTTAGTCACCACATGTATCATGTATAAAGTATATAGTATATACCCGTGATCACCTCCCGAAGTGATCACGGCCCAGTAGTATAGCATAGCAGACGGACAAGAAGGTAGGGCCACAGATGGAATACTAGCATCCTATAGTAAGCATGTAGGATTACAGGTAAAGGTAACAACAGTAGTAGCAAAGACAGGCTATGCATCAGAATAGGATTAATCGAAAAGCAATAACATGCTACACTACTCTAATGCAAGCAGTATAGAGAAGAATAGGCGATATCTAGTGATCAAGCGGGGGGGCTTGCCTGGTTGCTCAGACAAGAAGGAGGGGTCGTGGGTGACGTAGTCGACCACAGGGGCATCAGCATCGTCACGGGGTCTACCGAAGAGAAGAGGGGGGAGAAACAGTAAATACATAGCAAGCAAGTGCATAACAGGACAACAGGCAGAGCTAGACGTGTTCTAACACGGTATGAGGTGATCGATACCGGTGAAGGGGGGAAACATCCGGGAAAATATCCCCGGTGTTTCACGTTTTCAAGCAGATGAATCGGAGGGGAAAAGTTGCATGTTCGCTATGCTATGGACGCGTGGCGGACGAACGGGCTGTGTAACCGGATTCGTCTCGTCGTTTTGAGCAACTTTCATGTACAAAATTTTTCCATCCGAGCTACGGTTTATTTTATATTGATTTTAAAAGATTTAAAAATCATTTTCTAGAAATGTCAGGACCCCGATTCCAAATCACATCGACCTAGCCGGTAACACCTCATATCACTTTGTGGCCTCACGCACGGTATTCCCACGGGTGTCGCCTTACCATGGCCCGGGACCGTTTGCGTCTTTTGGCTCACGTATATGATAGTGTCGCTAGCATCCACATGACGAAGAACCGGGCCGACATGGCTAGTCGTGAACCCAAAGCGGCACTAACCTATGGGGACAGGCATACATGAATCACTTGAGCATGTCGGTCATCAACGTATGAATTCGGGCTGTAGCACTTTGGGCTAACAGGACTCCGGTATCCCGGTATGTAGCAGCTAGGCAGGACTCGAATATCACAGCGTGACATTTCCCGAAGGGACAGACATAGGAACGAAATGAATCACATGCCGGCCAGTCAAGTGTCCAAGCAGTAGTCTTTGGGCTAGCAGGATTCCGGTGAACCGGGCTGTAGCGGACTACTATCGCTCAGAAGCACGAGACTTACATTTCCCCATATGAGAGGCTGCCAAGGATAAACAACTAGTTTGTCGGATCCTACCCATACCAAGCATTTCAATCATACACGCATAATATGCACGATATGAGTAAATACAACAAGGCATCACAACAAAACTCTACAACTCAAGTACTTTATTTAAAAGGCTCCGAGGAGCCATACATAACATAGTCATACAGGTAGGGGTCACATGACCCAACACTCAAATCATACAATCATACAAGCACATGCGGAAGCAAACTAGTCTGAGTACAGACTCTAGAAAGAAAGAAAGGTTGTTGGAGCCTTGCCTATCTACAATGGCCCTTCACAAGTCTTAGATCGCCACCTGGTGGCTAATTCACCGTCGATGTCAACATCTACATAGAATCCGTCGGAGGGTAGTATTGTCCTCTGGAAAACATTGATTAAACAAACATGAGTACAAAAGTACTCGGCCAAGTCTTACCACAGAATCCTATCATACATGCACATTCTCAAGAAGGAGGTGGAGTTATTTGCGACAAGCCAGCTTTGACTCTTGGCTAAGCTATCCTCGTGACACACTTTGTAAAGCATTTGTCGCTTTGCAGTCCACTACTCACCATCACAATACTCCACCGTGGATCCTCTCTCGTCATCCCGAGAGGGCCATCCACGATACTCACACTTATCTTGAGGCTTTTAGTAGTATCCATTTACTTGTCTATGAACTGATATAGGTAACCTGAAGTCCTTCTCCGTGGACACGGCTATTGAATAGATCATAATTAACCTGCGAGGGTGTACTTCTTCACACACGCTCTCACCACTTACCGTCGTTTACACGACATGTACTCGGCAACCTTCAAGCGGAAGCCCAACGTGGGTGTCGGCCACAGCCTACCTAAACACTCAAGTCCCTAGTCCAGGTTTATCGCCTATTCGGGTTCCATCCGCAAGGAGTCCGGCCGAGGTTTCCCATACGGCCCCGAACGATGTGTACAGGGTTCCCGAGACACCAAGCAGGCGAATCGGTACATCAGACCCACGGTGCCTACCGCAACACAACCCACCCCTAAGGTCAGCGTTGCGTGCGGCTGACATACTACAAACACCGAAACTACTTGCAACTCCGGACTAAGAACAAGGGTGGTTAAGAAGCCGAGAGGGTCAATTAAGGATCCCAATGTGTGGTAGTAACTATCTCATGGATCACAAACACAGATCTCAGTTCTTAGGTTCGGCTTCAATGAAACAACCCACCATGTACTCCTACATGGCCTCTCATCGATACCTTTACCAAATCGTGTTCAACACTTTCACTCTCGAACCAACACAACCTTTCACTCCAGTTCATCATCCCGATGAGCCGGACACGACACAACTCTAAGCATAGCAAGCATAGCATGGTAGGAACAACACAAACATGGCTCAACCAACTCCTACACATACTAGTGGGTTTCATCTAGTTCTTGTGGCAATGACAGGTCATGCAAAGGAAGTGGGTTCAACTACCGCATGACACAACAGTTTGAATCGCGTTGTCTTAATGCGATGAAACGAGAGCGAAGCGAGAACATGGGTTTGTATCGGAATGATCAATGAATTGCTTGCTGATGGGCTGGGGTAGAGAACTGCCCTTCAGATGGGTAGTCGAGGTTATCTTGAAGCAGAACCTATCATGAAAACACACGAAATAAACATACAAACAATATGCAACAATATTATGCATGCTATGACATGGCAATATGGATGTGTGTTGGCCTAATGCAAGTTGAAGGAGCAGGGGATGAACTCATTTGAATCAAGATTCAAATGATAGCTCATTTGAGTTAGTCCTAATGGTGCAATATCTTATTCTGGTTATTCAGCATAGTTAACTTGTTTTAACATGCATGAAACCTGTACCAATGGATAGAGTGTATTTTTCTGATAATTTTTCATATATAAATCTTTGTATTTGGAGTTATAGAATAAAAGTTATAAGCATTTGAAATTTGATTTATATTCTGGAATTTATTATATAAAAATAAATCCAGAATTTGAGTTAATGCGTCAGCATGAGGTCAGCGTGACGTCAGGGGTCAACGGGGTCATCCAGGTCAAACTGACCAGTGGGACCCGCATGTCAGGGTTAGTTTAACTAATTAAATTAATTAGAACTAATCCTAATTAGTTAACCGGGGGGGGTCCACCTGTCATTGACTCAGAGCAGTCAACAGGGCCCACGGTCAGGGGTCAGTGGTCAACTCGCCGGCGTCTAGCCTTGGCGAGGCAGAACTGTGGCGAGCAGAGTGCGTTGCACTTTCCGGCCACCAAATGGGGCGCGGGGAGCATCTATGTGAAGCTGGAGGTGAGCCGCGGTGTTTGGTGGGGTTAGTCGGAGTCGGGGTGGCCGGAGTGGGCGCCGGCGACGAGTCGGGCGGCGGCCGGGCTCGGGTGATGTCGGGTTAGTTGCTAGGGGGCTCGGCGAGGCGCGGGAAGTGCATAGTTAGGCCCAGCGCAACTCGGTGAGTGCGATGGATGAGTGGCGTGGCGTTGGGTGGCCGGAGCCTCGTCGGCGACGAGCTCCAAGGCATGCGTTCGGGTGATCGCGGTTGGGTCGTTGTGGTGCCGCGAAGAAGAGCGTGGAGAGGATGGAGAGGTAGCCAGGCTCACGGTGATCTCGTAGAGAGCCTTGGCGGGGTCGGGATGCTACGATGCGGCGGCGACGGGCGATGGGGATCTCCGGCGCCCGAGCTCGGTCGAGGTCGGTGTAGTGGCCTCGGGGTGCTTAGAGCGAGTGGGACTCGGCTAGCTAGGGGTAGTGGGGTGCGGCGGAGCTGCTGGACATGGTGGGGAGGGCATGGACGGCGGGAGCACGGCGTCGACGGTGGCGGCGTCGGCGATGGCGTCGGCCGGGTTGGGGAGAGAGCGAGAGAGAAGGCAGGGGAGAATGGGGTGTCCAGGGGGTTCGGTGGCGACGTGGAGGTCGCCCAGGCGGGCGAGGCGGCGAAGGGTGAAGCAGGGCGGCGGCTGCGTGGCGCTGGCCTAAGCTCGCCGGCAAGACAGTTGCTCGTCAAGCCGAGCCAAGCAGCCGGGCTGCCGGGCTGGGCCGGCAGTGGGCGGTGACAGGTGTAGGGTTTTTCCTTTTTAAGCCTTTTCTATTTTCCAACTTTCTGTTGGGGTTTTTAAAATACCAAAACACTTTTAAAAATCATCAAAATGCTCATGGTCACTTGTTGGAATATTCCCAACATGAAACATTTTGGTTTGGCAATTTTGAACATTTAAAATAATTTTCATAATTTAAAATGCTCATTTCAAAAACTTGTGAATTAATCTTAGAACCCTTAGATGACCTAGAAAATGGTACACCTCCTTTGACATGGGTTACGAACCAAAACAAAGAGGATGAACATTTTGAAGGGCATTTCGGGTTCATTGAAATAATTTTAGTAAACCCTAGTTGTTTTAAGGGGGGATGTTCTGGGGTTTCCTGCCTTCCCCATTTCAATTTCAAATGAAATTTAAACATGATGCACACCCTAATGCATGGTCTATCTGGGATGTGACAACTCACCCCCACTCAAAAGAATCTCGTCGAGATTTAGAATCATTCTTGAAAAAAGGTGGGATACTCAAGTCGAAGACGATCCTCCCTTTCCCAAGTTGCTTCTTGCTCGGAATGGTTTGACCATTGAACCTTTAGAAACTTGATATTCCGACGCCGAGTGGTACGCTCGGCTTGATCGAGAATCTGAACGGGATATTCTCGATAGGTGAGGTTATCTTGGAGATCAAGCGTTTCGTGGTCTACTCCACGGATAGGATCCGAGAAGCAACGCTGAGTTGGGAAGCGTGGAAGACATCGTGGACTCTGGAAAGATGCGGAGGTAGTTCCAATTGGTAGGCAACTTCTCCTCATTTAGCAAGAATGCGAAAGGGTCCAATGTAACGAGGAGCCAACTTGCCTTTGATACCAAACGATGAGTTCCCTTTAAAGGAGTGACCAAGATAAGCCTTCTTCGCCAATTTCATAAGCCATAGGCTTATGCTTGCGATCATATTGGCTCTTTTGACGAGATTGGGCTGTTTTCAATTTCTCACGAATAACGCGAACTTGCTCTTCGCTTCCTGAATCATGTCTGGGCCAAAGAGTTGTCTCTCCCGGTTTACGACCAGTTAAGAGGCGTTCGACATTTCCGTCCATAAAGAACTTGAAAGGGCTTTGCCCGGCTGGCTTGATAACTATTGTTATAAGCGAACTTCGGCGAATGGAAGGCATTTCTCCCAATTCATGCCGAAAGAGATGATGAAGCTTCGAAGCATATCCTCTAGGATTTGATTGACTCGTTCTACTTGACCACTTGATTGAGGATGGAAAGCGGTGCTAAAGGAGAGACGAAGTTCCCATAGCGTTTGGAAACTTTCCCAAAATCGAGAGGTGAAGAGACTTCCACGGTCTGAGTTAATCTCTAATGGAATACCATGAAGAGACACTATTCGAGAGATATACAACTCAGCTAGCTGGCTAGCGGTTATACTCTCACGAACGGGTAGGAAGTGGGCTACTTTGGAAAGATGATCAACGACGACGAAGATAGCATTATTCCCTCTCTTGGTCCTGGGAAACCCGGTAATGAAATCCATACCGATTTTATCCCATTTCCATTCAGGAATTTCCAAAGGTTGAAGGGTACCAGCAGGCCGTTGATGCTCGCTTTAACTTCGACGACATCGTCAGCTTAGCAATGTATTGAGCAATTTCTCTCTTCATCCTAGTCCACCAAAACCTCTGGCGTAGATCTTGATACATTTTAGTACTACCGGGATGAATGGTGAGAGGAGAGTCATGAGCTTCCTTAAGGATCAATTGCCGTAGCTGTTGTTTCTTGGGAACCACTAAGCGGTTCTCAAAGAAGACAACACCTCGTTCATCTATGGAGAAACACTTAGCAGCTCCGCTAGCAATGTTCTCCTTGATCCGAGATATTCCCCTATCATCTTTGAGCAGCTATGATTCGATCCGTAAGGTTGGGTTTCGCCACCGGTGGAAAGGAATCCTCGAGGAACAATGTGAAGATTAAGCTACGAAATTCCTCGTGGAGAAATGGTTGACTTTGTTGTAACATCAGATTGTTACAATAAGATTTGCGACTTAGGGCGTCGACCATGACATTAGCTTTGCTCGGGTGTAAGATATTCCTAAGTCGAAATCTGTAATCAGCTCGACCCAACGTCTTTGCCCGAGATTCAAATCCGGTTGGGTAAAGATATATTTCAGACTTTGGTGATCGGTGTAGATTTATAGCGATTACCCGTAAGGTAATGTCGCCAGGTTTTGAGTGCATGAACCACTGCTGCAAGCTCTAGATCGTGTGTGGGATAGTTATCCTCATGTGGACGCAACTGCCGAGAAGCGTAGGCAATCACATGACGATCTTGCATGAGTATGCAACCTAGTCCTTGTCGCGAGGCGTCGCAATAGATAACAAAGTCCTTAGAAATCTGGTGGGACAAATGCGGGAGCGAGATGTCAGCGTCTTTTCAGTTCTGAAAGCTGAACTCGCCTTTGTGGCGTCCATTCGAACTTCTTATCTTTCTTGAGGAGTTCGGTTAGATGTTTAGCAACTTTAGAGAAATTCTCGACGAAGCGGGCGGCAATAGCTCGCTAAACCGAGGAAACTCCGAACTTGCTTGACCGATTCGGTGGAGTCCAATCAAGGGCGGCTTGAACTCGCTTCGGGATTGACAGCAATGCCCTTACCAGAGATTACATGGCCTAGATAGGTCACTTACGGTAACCAGAATTCACACTTAGAGAATTTGGCATAAAGGCGGTGCTCTCAAGTTTCATCAATACTAGCCTTAGATGTTCGCATGTTCTTCCTCATTCTTGGAGTAGATGAGTATATCATCGAGGTATACCACTGACGAATTTATCCAAGTACTCCATAAAGATTGAGTTCATTAACCGAGAGAAGGTGGCTGGAGCATTGGTTAAACCGAAAGACATGACGGTGTACTCGTATTGGCCATAACGAGTAACAAAAGCCGCTTTTAGGTATGTCCTCGTTCTTGATTTTGATTTGATGGTAGCCCAACCTCAAATCCATTTTGGAAAAGATCGAGGATCCAAATGAGCTGATCATACAGTCGTTGATCCCGGGAGCGGATACTTGTTCTTGATCGTGACCAAATTGACAGTCGGTAATCTACAACCATCCGATCCGTACCATCCTTCTTCTTGACGAAGAGGACGGGCAAGCCCATGGAGATGAACTAGGACGGATGAAACCTTTTGCAAGGACTCATCGAGTTGTTTCTTGAGTTCAGCTAGTTCTAGGGGTGCCATCTTATAAGGTCTTCTAGAGATTGGGACGGTTCCGGAATAAGATCTATCACGAACTCGACATCCCCGAGGTGGAACACTGGCAGTTCCTCTGAAAGACATCCGGGAAATCACGGACTACCGGAATATCTTCGAGGTGCGGAAGGGGTTGGCATTTAAGGAGTAAAGTGGGCGCTTAGACACTCGGGTTAAAACATCCACCGTCTTGCCCAAGGATGGGTAAGTTGAACGGTTCTAGTAGAGCAATCAATCTTGGCATAATGGGCTGACATCCAGTCCATACCCAAGATGATGTTTATGTCCGAGGTCTTGAGAGCTATTAAGGAAGCAAGAAAGACTAATCTGTCGACGAGAATTTCATTCCCATGACTTATTCTAGAGGTTTGCCATCTAGAACTGTGGAGTTTGAATTTCCATGGAGGTAGGCATGTCACGAGAATGTGGTGTTGTGCAATCGAGCATAGCTCTCGAAATAAATGAATGAGATGCTCGATTATCAAAGAACGGTTGCGGATGGCAATTAACAAGAAGCGCATCGAGGACGACGTTGGGATCCTCATAGGTTTCTTCAGCAGAAACATAGTTGACATGGCCACGAGCGGTGTGGCAACTGGTTTAGCATAGGGCACCTTCCTCACCGGGCTTGCCACGGCCAACAGACTTTCCAACTTGACTGGGGTGGTTCTGGGGACACTCGCGGATGTAGTGGCCCGTCTCTCCACATTTGAAACAAGTTATCATATTGGGGCGTGGAGCAGCACTAGCAGCAGGGCCTCCATAAGTCTTGGGCGGAACATACTGCTGGTTGGGGCGAGGCGCCTCAAAAGATGGCCTCGGGGTGAACCTGGGTGGTAGAGCAGTATTTGGAATCCAAACCCGGCGCTTCGGGATCCAGCGCGGATGAAGATCGAGTCACGGATGTGCTTGCGAGAAGCCTCAAAATCAGTCTGCCCAGTTTCGGCGCTGA
The DNA here is from genome assembly GCA_021605145.1 of Aegilops bicornis. NCBI lineage: Eukaryota > Viridiplantae > Streptophyta > Magnoliopsida > Poales > Poaceae > Aegilops > Aegilops bicornis. The sequence continues at coordinate 187,075,977 of CM038671.1, read as the reverse complement.
TAGCCTTATTGACTAGCTTCGGGAAAGAGGTACACTCATGCAGACGGAGATCTCGACGTAGCTCAGGGCTAAGTCCCTTGCGGAACCTTGCCTGCTTCTTAGCATCGGTAGAAACTTCTTCGGGGGCATAACGTGCTAACCTCCCAAATTCACGGCTGTAGGCATCCACTGATAGCCTACCTTGGGTGAAACTGCAGAATTCCTCACGTTATGCGGTCCATAAGACCTTACGAATATGATGCTCGCGAAGGCGGCCTTTGAACTCATCCCAAGTTGTAACTTGTCCAACCGGACGCAGAGCCTCATAATTTTCCCACCAGAGACTACCAGGGCCTTCCAGAAGAAAAGCGGCAAAGGTAACCTTGTCAGCCTCAGCCACGTTGGCGGAACGCAGCTTGAGGTGGATGGCGGAGCCAATCATCTGCGTCGAGTGGCTCGACGGAATATTTGAACTTTGGCGGATATAGCTTGACGAAATCGTTGAGTGAAACCACATCGCTTTCTCGGGCGTGGCCGTGTGTTTTGTTCAATCCGCTCCAATAAGCGGTTGGTCTCACGCTTATTGCGTTCTGCTTCCAGCATCACCTCAGCCAAGGATGGCGGTTGCGGCAGATTCACATTTCGGGCTGCACTACCCTCCCCCTGTTCTGGAACAGCAGGAGTGTTGCGAGTGTTGACCATCCTGGGAGACAAAGCAAAGGTTTAAACCAGGATGGCAGAATTAAGCAAGGAAGTGCGGAAGGTAATGGATAGCATGGAATACAAAGATGTTCATTCGTATGACATGGTAATATAAAACGTATATATATACCAACGGTCATACACACCATTCATAGTTTAGTACAAGCCTGACGGAGTACAACTATAAGGAAAGGCGTTACATCTCATCGGAAGCATCCCAACTTCTATACATTATTTTTCTACACTTAGGAATGATACACACTAAGTCGTATTCCACAAGTCACGCAGACGGCGGAGATACAACTATTACAATACTAGGGATACTACTACTACTCGACAGCTCCGTAGTAGTCCTCATAGAAGTCACCTCCCAATCTCGAAGTGGAACATGATCATCCGGAAACAGACAATCCTGTGGAGCTTGTGGACCATAGGGACTCGGATGTGGCCGTGGACCCACAAACGGTGGCAGACGAGGCCCACGAGGAGGAGTGATGCCTCCAACCTCACGCCACTCCATGAAGTCCGGCAGACTCGCCCGCACGGGGTACAAGTCTCTCATGTCCATGTATCCGGCTTGCACGGCAGGTGCAAACCTAGTCAGAGTAGCCCAGTGATCAGCACGGGCATTAAAGAGCTCCATACGCAAGGCCCGGTTTTCACGGTCCTTGTCTTCTAGCATCTCCGTGGTGGTGCGAAGAAGTGAGTCCTCATGGGATGCATCATTGTACAAACCACGAAGGTAGCCATGCGCAGGGGAGGGATGCCGGCATGTAGCGGAAATCACCGTTGACCAGCAAGGCAGTTGCTCGGATGATAGTCATCATGGAATAGGCTGCATCTTGCGAGACATTCCAATAGTGATCCCAAGTCCATAAGAACGGTGGAGCGGTTCGGTAGCTCGGATAGGATGGATAAATCCTGACCGTGCATAGATATTGGCTTTGATTGAAATCCCTAAACTGCTCCTCGACGGTATATTCAGGATACCATCGGTAACCTGTCTCGACCATCACCTGAACCAACATTGCCGTGTGACCACACACACCAATGCAACGGGTCAGACGAACCACTTGGTTCTGGGGACGGGTGGCCATCTGAAAGCACAACCACAATGCAAAGACATTAGAATTTCTAGGGAAAATCGGGCAGCATAACATCTGTAAATGCTCAAAATCAGATTTGAGACATTCAAAATCAGATTTGCAAAACCACTCAACAACATCATATCAAGGTTCGGTTCAAATGATAGCATACTAAAATTTAGTAGCACCGAATCGAGGATGTAACCAACAATCCTATAAGTTACTACGGATTAGTAACACGTGAACCCGATAGAGAGAAGAGAGCCTAGTCCTATACCCACGTCGAATGAGAAGAGGATGACTCAGATCAGAGGGCATAAGGTAAAGGAGTAAAAAGAGCCTTACGTTCCCTCCCACAATCAATTCCCCTACGTATAACTAAAGCATTTCTAGACTCAACATCGACCAGTTTGGCTTAGCGAACCTACAGGCAGCCCTGCTCTGATGCCAACGCAGTCAGGACCCCGATTCCAAATCACATCGACCTAGCCGGTAACACCTCATATCACTTTGTGGCCTCACGCACGGTATTCCCACGGGTGTCGCCTTACCATGGCCCGGGACCGTTTGGCGCTTTTTGGCTCACGTATATGATAGTGTCGCTAGCATCCACATGACGAAGAACCCGGGCCGACATGGCTAGTCGTGAACCCAAAGCGGCACTAACCTATGGGGACAGGCATACATGAATCACTTGAGCATGTCGGTCATCAACGTATGAATTCGGGCTGTAGCACTGGCTAACAGGACTCGGTATCCCGGCATGTAGCAGCTAGGCAGGACTCCGAATATCACCGCGTGACATTTCCCGAAGGACAGACATAGGAACGAAATGAAACACATGCCGGCCAGTCAAGTGTCCAAGCGGTAGTCTTTGGGCTAGCAGGACTCCGGTGAACCGGGTCTGTAGCGGACTACTATCGCTCAGAAGCACGAGACTTACATTTCCCCATATGAGAGGCTGCCAAGGATAAACAACTAGTTTGTCGGATCCCACCCATACCAAGCATTTCAATCATACACGCAATATGCCTGATATGAGTAAATACAACAAGGCATCACAACAAAACTCTACAACTCAAGTACTTTATTTAAAAGGCTCAGGAGCCATACATAACATAGTCATACAGGTAGGGGTCACATGACCCAACACTCAAATCATACAATCATACACGCACATGCGGAAGCAAACTAGTCTCGAGTCTGGGACTCTAGAAAGAAAAGAAAGGTTGTTGGAGCCTTCCTATCTACAATGGCCCTTCACAAGTCTTAGATCGCCACCGGTGGCTAATTCACTCGTCTATGTCAACATCTACATAGAATCCGTCGGAGTGGGTAGTATTGTCCTCTCGAAAACATTGATTAAACAAACATGAGTACAAAAGTACTCAGCAAGTCTTACCTCAGATTCCTATCATACATGCACATTCTCAAGAAGGAGGTGGAGTTATTTGCAGCAAGCCAGCTTTGACTCTTGGCTAAGCTATCCCACGTGACACACTTTGTAAAGCATTTGTCGCTTTGCAGTCCACTACTCACCATCACAATACTCCACCGTGGATCCTCTCTCGTCATCCCGAGAGGGCCATCCACGATACTCACACTTATCTTGAGGCTTTTAGTAGTATCCATTTACTTGTCTATGAACTGATATAGGTAACCTGAAGTCCTTCTCCGTGGACACGGCTATTGAATAGATCATAATTAACCCCGCAGGGTGTACTTCTTCACACACGCTCTCACCACTTACCGTCGTTTACACGACATGTACTGCAACCTTCAAGCGGAAGCCCAACGTGGGTGTCGGCCATGACCTACCTAAACACTCAAGTCCCTAGTCCAGGTTTATCGCCTATTCGGGTTCCATCCGCAGGAGTCCGCCGAGGTTTCCCATACGGCCCCAAACGATGTGTACAGGGTTCCCGAGACACCAAGCAGGCGAATCGGTACATCAGACGGTGCCTACCGCAACACAACCCACCCCTAAGGTCAGCGTTATGCGGCCCCCAAAGATACTACAAACACGAAACTACTTGCAACTCCGGACTAAGAACAAGGGTGGTTAAGAAGCCGAGAGGGTCAATTAAGGATCCCAATGTGTGGTAGTAATCGCCTCATGGATCACAAACACAGATCTCGGTTCTTAGGTTCGGCTTCAATGAAACAACCCACCATGTACTCCTACATGGCCTCTCATCGATACCTTTACCAAATCGTGTTCAACACTTTCACTCTCGAACCAACACAACCTTTCACTCCGGTTCATCATCCCGATGAGCGGACTGACACAACTCTAAGCATAGCAAGCATAGCATGGTAGGAACAACACAAACATGGCTCAACCAACTCCTACACATACTAGTGGGTTTCATCTAGTTCTTGTGGCAATGACAGGTCATGCAAAGGAAGTGGGTTCAACTACCGCACACAACAGCTTTGAATCGCGTTGTCTTAATGCAGTAAACGAGAGCGAGAACATGGGTTTGTATCGGAATGATCAATGAATTGCTTGCTGATGGAACTGGGGTAGAGAACTGCCCTTCAGATGGGTAGTCGAGGTTATCTTGAAGGCGTAACCTATCATGAAAACACACGAAATAAACATACAAAAAATATGCAACAATATGATGCATGCTATGACATGGCAATATGGATGTGTGTTGGCCTAATGCAAGTTGAAGGAACAGGATGAACTCATTTGAATCAAGATTCAAATGATAGCTCATTTGAGTTAGTCCTAATGGTGCAATATCTTATTCTGGTTATTCAGCATAGTTAACTTGTTTTAACATGCATGAAACCTGTACCAATGGATAGAGTGTATTTTTCTGATAATTTTTCATATATAAATCTTTGTATTTGGAGTTATAGAATAAAAGTTATAAGCATTTGAAATTTGATTTATATTCTGGAATTTATTATATAAAAATAAATCCAGAATTTGAGTTAATCGTCGACATGAGGTCAGCGTGACGTCAGGGTCAACAGGGGTCATCCAGTCAAACTGACCAGTGGGACCCGCATGTCGAGGTTAGTTTAACTAATTAAATTAATTAGAACTAATCCTAATTAGTTAACCGGGGGTCCACTGTCATTGACTCAGAGCGGTCAACAGGGGCCCACGGTGGGTCGATGGTCAACTCGCTGGCGTCTAGCCGGGCGAGGCCGTGACTGGGCGGAGCAGAGTGCGTTGCACTTTCCGCCACCAAATGGGGCGCGGGAGCATCTATGTGAAGCTGGAGGTGAGCCGCGGTGTTTGGTGGGGTTAGTCGAGTCGGGTGGCGGAGTGGGGCGCCGTGGCGAAGTCGGGCGTGGCCGGGCTCGGGTGATGTCGGGTTAGTTGCTAGGGGGCTCGGCGAGGCGGGAAGTGCATAGTTAGGCCCAGCGCAACTCGGTGAGTGCGATGGACAGTGGCGTGGCGTTGGGTGGCCGAGCCTCGTCGTGACGAGCTCCATGGCGGTGCTCGGGTGATCGCGGTTGGGTCGTTGTGGTGCACGAAGAAGAGCGTGGAGAGGATGGAGAGGTAGCAGGGCTCACGGTGATCTCGTAGAGAGCCTTGGCGGGTCGGGATGCTCGATCGGGCGGCGACGGCGATGGGGATCTCCGGCGCCTTCGAGCTCGGTCGAGGTCGGTGTAGTGGCCTCGGGGTGCTTAGAGCGAGTGGGACTCGGCTAGCTAGGGGTAGTGGGGTGCGGGGAGGAGCTGGACATGGTGGGGAGGGGCATGGACGGCGGGGAGCACCTGGCGTCGGCAATGGCGCGTCGGCGATGGCGTCGGCCGGGTTGGGGAGAGCGAGAGAGAAGCGGGGAGAATGGGGTGTCCAGGGGGTTCGGGTGGCGACGTGGAGGTCGTCCAGGGCGGCGAGGCGGCGAAGGGGTGAAACAGTGGCGTGGCGTGGCTGCGCCAAGGCTCGCCGGGCACTAAAGTTGCTTGTTCGAGCCAAGCAGCCACTCATTGGCTGGCGGCCAGTGGGCCGGCCATGATGTAGGGTTTTTCCTTTTAAGCCTTTTCTATTTTCTCAGAACTCTGTTGGGGTTTTTTTTAAAATACCAAAACACTTTTAAAAATCATCAAAATGCTCCTAGTCACTTGTTGGAATATTCCCAACATGAAACATTTTGGTTTGGCAATTTTGAACATTTAAAATAATTTTCATAATTTAAAATGCTCATTTCAAAAACTTGTGAATTAATCTTAGAACCCTTAGATGACCTAGAAAATGGTACACCTCCTTTGACATGGGTTACGAACCAAAACAAAGAGGATGAACATTTTGAAGGGCATTTCAGGTTCATTGAAATAATTTTTAGTAAACCCTAGTTGTTTTAAGGGGGTGTTCAGGGGTTTCTGCCTTCCCATTTCAATTTCAAATGAAATTTAAACATGATGCACACCCTAATGCATGGTCTATCTGGGATGTGACAAGAAATTAGCATAACTAAATTAATTTAGAAATTACAATTATGATGTCAGTCTGACATCAGCATGATGTCAGCAGGACCAAAGGTTGACTAGGTCAACCCTGCAGGTGGGTCCCTGATACGTCTCCAACGTATCTATAATTTTTTATTGCTCCATGCTATATTATCTATTGTTTTGGACTATATTGGGCTTTATTTTCCACTTTATATTACTTTTGGGACTAACCTATTAACCGGAGGCCCAGCCCAGAATTGCTGTTTTTTTTTACTATTTCTGTATTTCGAAGAAACGGAATATCAAACGGAGTCCAAACGGAATGAAATCTTCGGGAACGTGATTTTCTCATCAGATAAGATCCAGGAGACTTGGACCCTCGGTTAAGAAAGGAGGGAGGCGGCCACGAGGGTGGATGGCGCCCCCCTAGGGCACGCCTCCCTGCCTCGTGGGCCCCCTGAAGCTCCACCGACGTACTCCTTCCTTCTATATATACCTACGTACCCCCAACAGATCAGATACGGATCCAAAAACCTAATTCCACCGCCTCAACTTTCTGTATCCACGAGATCCGATCTTGGGTCCTGTTAGGAGCTCATGGGAAGGGATTCCACCATGAAGGGCTTCTACATCATCATCATAGCCTCTCCGATGAAGTGTGAGTAGTTCACTTCAGACCTTCGGGTCCATAGTTAGTATCTAGATGGCTTCTAGCCTCTTTTTGGATCTCAATACAATGTTCTCCCCCTCTCTCGTGGAGATCTATTCAATGTAATCTTCTTTTTGCAGTGTGTTTGTTGAGATCGATGAATTGTGGGTTTATGATCAAGATTATCCATGAGCAATATTTGAATCTTCTCTGAATTCTTTTATGTATGGTTGAGTTATCTTTGCAAGTCTCTTTGAATTATCCGTTTGGTTTGGCCAACTAGATTGGTAGTTCTTGCAATAGGAGAAGTGCTTAGCTTTGGGTTCAACCCTGCGGTGTCCTTACCCAGTGACAGAAAGGGTTGCAAGGCACGTATTGTATTGTTGCCATCGAGGATAACAAGATGGGGTATTTATCATATTGCCTGAATTTATTCCTCTACATCATGTCATCTTGCTTAAGGCATTACTCTGTTTTCATTAACTTAATACTCTAGATGCATGCTGGATATCGGTCGATGAGTGGAGTAATAGTAGTAGATGCAAGGTGAGTCGGTCTACTTGTCTCGGACGTGATGCCTATATACATGATCATACCTAGATACTCTCATAACTATGCTCAATTCATCATCAATTGCTCAACAGTAATTCGTTCACCCACCATAAAATACTTATGCTCTTGAGAGAAGCCACTAGTGAAATCTATGGCCCCCGGTTCTATTTTCATCATATTAATCTTCCTACGCTTTATTATTGCTTTGCTCTTTACTTTGCCTTTTTATTTTACTTTGCATCTTTATACCAAAAATACCAAAAATATTATCTATCATCTCTATCAGATCTCACTCTCGTAAGTGACCGTGAAGGGATTGACAACCCCTATTCACGTCGATTGCGAGGAGTTATTTGCTTTGTGTAGGTACGAGGGACTTGCGCGTGGCCTCCTACTGTATTGATACCTTGGTTCTCAAAAACTGAGGAAAATACTTATGCTACTCTGTTGCATCATCGTCTCCTCTTCGGGGAAAACCAACGCAAGCTCAAGACGTAGCAAGAAGGATTTCTGGCGCTGTCGGGAGTCTACATAAAAGTCAACATACCAAGTACCCATCACAATCCCTTATCTCTCGCATTACATTATTTGCCATTTGCCTCTCGTTTTCCTCTCCCCCACTTCACCCTTGCCGTTTATTCGCCCTCTCTTTTCCGTTCGTCATCTTCCCGTATGTATCTTTGTTTATGTTTCCTTGTGCCTTCTATATGCTTGCATCTTCGCTTGCTGAAAATCTATTGACATGGATCCACTTAAAGTGTTCTACTTGGATCATCTTCCATCCTTATGCGCTCGTGCTGAAATCCCAACTAGCCTAGTTGATGGGAAATCTTTAGATGAGCATGCAGATTTTGTGCGTCATCGTTTGTCTGAAAAAGGGAAGCTCTTATGGTATCATATAAATAGTTTGCTATGCTATGCTTGGAATCTTTGTGAAATGTGTGATTTTACTTGTTGCTCTAAGAACCCTAAAAACACCTTCCCTACCTATGTGAGTTCAATGATAATGAAATCTTATCTTCTTATGCAAGGGGTGTTTATAGTTACTATGATATCGAACAAATTGAAGAATTTGTCGTTTTAAGGGTGCTCATGAAGTTGCTTCTTTGATTGAAAAGTATGATTTTACTCTCAACAAATCTGAAAATTCCGTCATACTTAAATATTGCAATGAAAACCTTGCTCATAAGGTCTATGTCCAAGAATTTATTGAAAGAATGGCCGTTGCTTTGGAAGAAAATAATGATATGCATGAATCTATAGATAATGATGATTCCGATGATTTGGTTGAAATATCCCTTGATGAACATGATGCTTGCTATTCTTGTCGCCATGATGCCAATATTTATGAAGACGAATTTGCTATAGTTCCTTATGTTAAAAATGAGATCGTTGTTATTGCACCCATGCTTGATAGCTCCCTCAATGAAAAGCATGATTTCAATGATTTTACTATAAATTCTCCTGATGTCAATTGTGCTAATAATATGCAAAACCCTAAGCTTGGGGATGGTAGTTTTGCTATGTCTACTACTTGTTGCAATGATCATGATTGGGGTGATTCTTCTTATGATCTTGAAAATTTATTTAATCCCCATGATGAATATGAGATTGATAATATTGTTTGCAATAATATTGAAAGTGGGTTTGGAAGAGTGTCAACTTTAGATCCCACATATTTGGAGAATATTCAATCTTAGGAAATTTTCGATGAAAGTGGGTTTGGAGAGGTCATGACTTTAGTTAATGTTAATCCCACTATTTTGGAAGAGTGTCAACTTCGCATGCATGTGGATCGTGTTAAGAATATGTTTTCTGATAGCTATATTGTTGAATTTTCTTATGATCCCACTTGTAATTATTATGAGAGAGGAAAATATGGTTGTAGAAATTTTCATGTTACTAAATTACCTCTCGTTATGTTGAGATTGCTATTGTTCTTTTCCGCCTCCTTGCATATGCTAGTTTTTGCTTGCTACGATAATTTGTTTGCCTATAATATGCCTATGCATTGGAAGTATGTTAGACTTAAGTGTGTTTGTCACATGTTTTATGATGCTCTCTTTGTGCCCCAATTCTTGCCTTTCTTGTGAGCATCATTGAAATCTCAATGCCTAGCTAAAAAGGCTTTAAAAAAAGCGCTTTTTGGGAGACAACCCAATATTTTTCCTTGCTGCTTAGTAATAAATAATCCATCTGACTTCTGTTTAGATGTGGTTTTATGTTTTAATTAGTGTTTGTGCCAAGTTAAACCTATAGGATCTTCTTGGATAATAGTTATTTGATCTTGCTGTAATTTCCAGAAACTTTCGGTTCACGAAAACAATTGTTAAAAATCACCAGAACGTGATAAAATAGTGATTCCAATTGCTGCTGATCAATAAAAAATTTCCTAGGTCGTCCTATTTTGGCTGAATTTTTTGAGTTCCAGAAGTTTGCGTTAATTACAGATTACTACAGACTGTTCTGTTTTTGACTGATTCTGTTTTTCGTGTGTTGTTTGCTTATTTTGATGAATCTATGGCTAGTAAAATAGTTTATAATCCATAGAGAAGTTGGAATACAGTAGGTTTAACACCAAAACAAATAAAGAATGAGTTCATTATAGTACCTTGAAGTGGTCTTTTGTTTTATTTCGCTAACGGAGCTCACGAGATTTCTATTGAGTTTTTGTGTTGTGAAGTTTTCAAGTTTTGGGTGAAATTTTTTTGATGGATTATGGAACAAGGAGTGGAAAGAGCCTAAGCTTGGGGATGCCCATGGCACCCCCAAGATAATCCAAGGACACCAAAAAGTCAAAGCTTGGGGATGCCCCCGGAAGGCATCCCCTCTTTAATCCACTTCCATCGGTAACTTTACTTGGAGCTATATTTTTATTCACTACATGATATGTGTTTTGCTTGGAGCGTCATGTATTATTTGTGTCTTTGCTTGTTAGTTTACCACAATCATCCTTGTTGTACACTCCTTTTGAGAGAGCCATACATGAATTGGAATTTTTTAGAATACTCTATGTGCTTCACTTATATCTTTTGAGCTTTATAGTTTTGCTCTATGTGCTTCACTTATATCTTTTGAGCTTTATAGTCTTGCTCTAGTACTTCACTTATATCTTTTAGAGCATGGTGGTGGATTTGTTTTAAAGAAACTATTGATCTCTCATTCTTCACTTAGATTATTTTGAGAGTCTTAAATAGCATGGTAATTTGCTTAAAATAATAATATGCTTGGTATTGAAGATTTGTAAAACTTTCTTTTGACTGCGTTGAATACTAAGAGAAGTTTGATGCTTGATAATTGTTTTGAGATATGGAGGTGATAATATTAGAGTCATGCTAGTTGAGTAATTGTGAATTTGAGGAATACTTGTGTTAAAGTTTGTGATTCCCGTAGCATGCATGTATGGTGAACCGTTGTGAGATGAAGTCGGAGCATGATTTATTTATTGATTTTCTTCCTTATGAGTGGCGGTCGGGGACGAGAGATGGTCTTTTCCTACCAATCTATCCTCCTAGGAGCATGCGCGTAATACTTTGCTTTGATAACTCGGAGATTTTTGCAATAAGTATATGAGTTCTTTATGAATAATGTTGAGTCCATGGATTATACGCACTTTTCTCACCCTTCCACCATTGCTAGCCTTTCTAATACCACGCACTTTTCGCCGGTATCATACACCCACCATATACCTTCCTCAAAACAGCCACCATACCTACCTATCATGGCATTTCCATATCCATTCCGAGATATATTGCCATGCAACTTTCCACCGTTCCGTTTATTATGACACGCTCCATCATTGTCATATTGCTTAGCCTGATCATTTAGTTGACATCGCATTTGTGGCAAAGCCACCGTTCATAATTCTTTCATACATGTCACTTATGAATCGTTGCATATCCCAGTACACCGCTGGAGGCATTCATATAGAGTCATATTTTGTTCTAAGTATCGAGTTGTAATTGTTGAGTTGTAAGAAAAATAAAAGTGTGATGATCACCATTTTTTAGAGCATTGTCCCAAGTGAGGAAAGGATGATGGAGACTAGAGAGACTATGATTCCCCCATATGTCGGGATGAGACTCCGGACGAAAAATAAAAAAAGGAAAAGAGGCCATAAAAAAAGAGAAAAGGCCCAATAAAAAACGAGAGAAAAAGAGAGACGGGACAATGTTACTATCCTTTTACCACACTTGTGCTTCAAAGTAGCACCATGATCTTCATAATAGAGAGTCTCTCTTTTTGTCACTTTCATACACTAGTGGGAATTTTTCATTATAGAACTTGGCTTGTATATTCCAACGATGGGCTTCCTCAAATTGCCCTAGGTCTTCATGAGCAAGCGAGTTGGATGCACGCCAACTTAGTTTCTTTTGTTGAGCTTTCATATGCTTATAGCTCTAGTGCATCCGTTACATGGCAATCCCTGCTCACTCACATTGATATCTATTGATGGGCATCTCCATAGCCCGTTGATACGCCTAGTTGATGTGAGACTATCTTCCCTCTTTTGTCTTCTCCACAACCACCATTCTATTCCACATATAGTGCTATATCCATGGCTCACGCTCATGTATTGCGTGAAGATTGAAAAAGTTTTGAAAATGTCAAAAGTATGAAACAATTGCTTGGCTTGTCATCGGGGTTGTGCATGATTTAAATACTTTGTGTGGTGAAGATAGAGCATAGCCAGACTATATGATTTTGTAGGGATAACTTTCTTTGGCCATGTTATTTTGAGAAGACATGATTGCTTTGTTAGTAGCTCGAAGTATTATTATTTTTATGTCAAAATGAACTTTCGTCTTGAATCTTTCGGATCAGAATATTCATACCACAATTAAGAAGAGTTACATTGAAATTATGCCAAGTAGCACTCCGCATCAAAATTCTCTTTTTATCATTTACCTACTCGAGGACGAGCAGGAATTAAGCTTGGGGATGCCTGATACGTCTCCAACGTATCTATAATTTTTTATTGCTCCATGTTATATTATCTATTGTTTTGGACTATATTGGTCTTTATTTTACACTTTTATATTACTTTTGGGACTAACCTATTAACCGGAGGCCCAGCCCAGAATTGTTGTTTTTTTGCCTATTTCAGTATTTCGAAGAAACGGAATATCAAATGGAGTCCAAACGGAATGAAATCTTCGGGAACGTGATTTTCTCATCAGATAAGATCCAGGATACTTGGACCCTCGGTCAAGAAAGGTGGGAGGCGGCCACGAGGGTGGAGGGCGCCCCCCCCTAGGGCGCGCCCCCTGCCTCGTGGGCCCCCCGAAGCTCCACCGACGTACTCCTTCCTCCTATATATACCTACGTACCCCCAACAGATCATATACGGAGCCAAAAACCTAATTCCACCGCCGCAACTTTCTGTATCCACGAGATCCCATCTTGGGGCCTGTTCCGGAGCTCCACCGGAAGGAGATTCCACCACGGAGGGCTTCTACATCATCATCGTAGCCTCTCCGGTGAAGTGTGAGTAGTTTACTTCAGACCTCCGGGTCCATAGTTAGTAGCTAGATGGCTTCTTCTCTCTTTTTGGATCTCAATACAATGTTCTCCCCCTCTCTCATGGAGATCTATTCGATGTAATCTTCTTTTTGCGGTGTGCTTGTTATGACCGATGAATTGTGGGTTTATGATCAAGATTATCTATGAGCAATATTTGAATCTTCTCTGAATTATTTTATGTATGATTGAGTTATCTTTGCAAGTCTCCTCGAATTATCCGTTTGGTTTGGCCAACTAGATTGGTAGTTCGTGCAATGGGAGAAGTGCTTAGCTTTGTGTTCAATCTTGTGGTGTCCTTACCTAGAGACAGAAAGGGTTGCAAGGCACGTATTGTATTGTTGCCATCGAGGATAACAAGATGGGGTATTTATCATATTGCATGAATTTATTCCTCTACATCATGTCATCTTGCTTAAGGCGTTACTCTGTTTTCATTAACTTAATACTCTAGATGCATCTTTGGATAGCGGTCGATGAGTGGAGTAATAGTAGTAGATGCAGCAGAGTCCGTCTACTTGTCTCGGACGTGATGCCTATATACATGATCATACCTAGATACTCCCATAACTATGCTCAATTACACAATTGCTCAACGATGAATTCGTTCACCCCGTAAAATACGTATGCTCTTGAGAGAAGCCACTAGTGAAATCTATGGCCCCCGGGTCTATTTTCATCATATTAATCTTCCTACGCTTTATTATTGCTTTGCTCTTTACTTTGCCTTTTTATTTTACTTTGCATCTTTATACCAAAAATACCAAAAATATTGTCTATCATCTCTATCAGATATCACTCTCGTAAGTGACCGTGAAGGGATTGACAACCCCTATTCGCGTTGGTTGCGAGGAGTTATTTGCTTTGTGTAGGTACGAGGGACTTGCGCATGGCCTCCTACTGGATTGATACCTTGGTTCTCAAAAACTGAGGGAAATACTTACGCTACTCTGCTGCATCATCCTCTCCTCTTTGGGGAAAACCAACGCAAGGTCAAGACGTAGCAGTCCCGTTCGCCATAGACTGAGATTAACTAAAACAGATTAATTAGTTTAATTAGTAATGAGGTTAATATAATCAGGATTAGTTAAGTTAATTAATTTAATTAACTAATTAATTAATTAATTAATTAATATTTTTATTATTTTCTTTTAATCTTTTTTACAAACGTTCCAGTGTCTAGGCCCCACATGTCATTGGGTCAGGGGGGCCATAGCGGGTTCGGGCGTTGCAGGCGCTGCCCGAATAGGCGCAGTGCAGAGACCCGTCGAGCGGGGAGGCCGCTCGAGGCGAGCAGGGCGGTCTTGGCGACGAGGAGGCACGACGAGGCAATGGCGTGGGCGCCAAGGCAGGAGGGTCAGCGAACCACTGACGGAGCGTTAGCTTGGACATGGGAGGAGCAGCGGTAGGCGTCGGGCGGGCGGAGACGGCCATGGCGGCAGCGCGCGTGGGAGGACGGCGGGAGGGGACTGTCCATGTGGGGCCGTGGCGAGGTCTAGTGCTGGCGCGCGCGAGCGAGTAGCGGCGAGGACGCGGGTGCGCGAGAGGCGGCGGTCGCGCGCGAAAACATCGGTCGCGGGGCAGGGGCTCACACGCGGGTTGCGTCGAGGGGGGTGGCGAGGGAACGGGGCGGCCGGCGTGGTGCGGCGCCGTGAGGCCAGGCGGGGACGCGGCCGAGCGAGGGGGAAGCGGGGGCCAGAGTGGGCAGCGACGACCGCCGCCAGACCAGAGAGCAGCAGCAGAGGCCGGGCATGGCGGAGCTTTGCGAGAGCGGCGCGGGGGTGCGCGTCGGGGCGAGGGAGATAGAGGAGGGGCGCGAGCTCGGTAGGCGTAGGGATCATGGCAGCGGTGCGCGAGGAGGGTAATGGGGACGACGATGTCGGAGAGGGAGCAGACCGGCGAGGGAGCGCTCTGGGCGGCGGCGGCCAGCGGCGACGGGCGGCGCGGTCGACCTCCTCCTCTCGATCCCGATCCAATCGGGGGAGAGGGGGAGATATTTTTCGGGAGGGGGGGGAAGTGGGGTGTCGGTGGGCGAGTGGGAGGAGTGGGACATGTTATGGGGGTGCGGGGGTGGTTGGGCCGACCTGGTGGGGTGGCCGACTGGGCTGGCTGGGTTGATGCCCAGTGGGGGGTTTCCTTTTATTTATTTATTTTGGTTGTTTGTTTCTTTCTATTTTGTAATTACTGTTCTTTTTATTTATTTTCTTTTCTGTTTTAAATCATTTTAAATTATCTACGCATTTTATAAAAATGTGCTTATTACACCATATTTACTTATGCAAAATATGGCACCTCCCGAACATTTTAGTTTTAAAGTTTGAATTTTTTTTATGTTTGCTTCTAATTCAATTTTGAATTTGAATCGGTTTGAACTAACGCGAGATTAGCAACAGTAATTGAAGTGATGTGGCATCATTAGCAGAGGTTATTGTAGCTTGATTATTCGGGCGTCACAAATTAATCATATTACTTAAGAACTCCCACTTAGATAGACATCCCTCTAATCATCTAAGTGATCACGTGATCCATATCAACTAAACCATGTCCGATCATCACGTGAGATGGAGTAGTTTTCAATGGTGAACATCACTATGTTGATCATATCTACTATATGATTCATGCTCGACCTTTCGGTCTCAGCGTTCCGAGGCCATAGCTGCATCTGCTAGGCTCGTCAAGTTTAACCCAAGTATTCTGCGTGTGCAAAACTGGCTTGCACCCGTTGTATGTGAACGTAGAGCTTATCACACCCGATCATCATGTGGTGTCTCGGTACGATGAACTGTCGCACCGGTGGATACTCAAGGAGAACACTTGTTCCTTGAAATTTAGTGAGAGATCATCTTATAATGCTACCGCCATACTAAGCAAAATAAGATGCATAAAAGATAAACATCACATGCAATCAAAATAAGTGATATGATATGGCCATCATCATTTTGTGCCTTTGATCTCCATCTCCAAAGCACCGTCATGATCACCATCATCACCGGCTTGACACCTTGATCTCCATCGAAGCATCATTGTCGTCTCACCAACTATTGCTTCTACGACTATCGCTACCGCTTAGTGATAAAGTAAAGAAGTTACATAGCGATTGCATTTCATACAATAAAGTGACAACCATATGGCTCCTGCTAGTTGCCGATAACTGTTACAAAACATGATCATCTCATACAACAATTTATATATCATCACGTCTTGACCATATCACATCACAGCAAGCCCTGCAAAAACAAGTTAGACGTCCTCTACTTTGTGTTTGCAAGTTTTACGTGGCTGCTATGGGCTTAGCAAGAACCATTCTTACCTACGCATCAAAACCACAACAATTTTTCATCAAGTGTGTTGTTTTAACCTTCAACAAGGATCGGGCGTAGTCACACTCGATTCAACTAAAGTTGGAGAAACAGACACCCACTAGCCAACTGTGTGCGAAGCACGGCGGTAGAACTAGTCTCATGAACGCGGTCATGTAATGTCGGTCTGGGCTGCTTCATCCAACAATACCGCCGAATAAAAGTATGACATGATGGTAAGCAGTATGACTATTATCGCCCACAACTCTTTGTGTTCTACTCGTGCATATAACATTTACGCATAGACTTGGCTCTGATGCCACTATTGGGGAACGTAGTATTAAAAAAAATTCCTACGATCACACAAGATCTATCTAGGAGAAGCATAGCAATGAGTGGGGAGAGTGTGTCCACGTACCCTCGTAGACCGAAAGCGGAAGCATTTAGTAACGTGGTTGATGTAGTCGAACGTCTTCGTGTCCCAACCGATCCAAGTACCGAACATACGGCACCTCTGCGATCTGCACACGTTCAGCTCGGTGATGTCCCTCGAATTCTTGATCCAGTTGAGAACGAGGGAGAGTTTCGTCAACACGACGGCATGGTGACGGTGATGATGAAGTTACCGGTGCAGGGCTTCGCCTAAGCACTATGATGATATGACCGAGGTGTGTTTCTGTGGAGGGGGGCACCGCACACGGCTAAAAGATCAACTTGTGTGTTCTAGGGTTCCCCCCTCCCCACGTATATAAAGGAGGGAGGGAGGAGGAGGCCGGCCAAGGGTGGCGTGCCCAAGGGGGGTAGTCCTACTCCAAGTAGGATTCACCCCCCCCCCCAAAGGGGGCCGCCCCCCAACCCTAGTCCAATTAGGTTTGGGCTAGGGGGCGCGCACCACTACTTGGCATGCCTCCTCTCTTCCACCACTAGGCCCATGAGGCCCAATAACTTCCCGGGGTTCCGGTAACCCCCGGTACTCTGAAACTTATCCGAAACGACCCGAACCATTCCGATGTATGAATATAACCTTCCAATATATGAATCTTTATGTCTCGACCATTTCGAGACTCCACGTCACGTCCGTGATCTCATCCGGGACTCTGAACAACCTTCGGTCAACAAATCACATAAACTCATAATACAAATTATCATCGAACGTTAAGCGTGCGGACGCTATGGGTTCGAGAACTATGTAGACATGATCGAGACACATCTCCGGTCAATAACCAATAGCGGAACTTGGATGCTCATATTGGCTCCTACATATTCTACGAAGATCTTTATCGGTCAAACCACATAACAACATACATTGTTCCCTTTGTCGTCGGTATGTTACTTGCCCGAGATTCGATCGTTGGTATCACCAAACCTAGTTCAATCTCGTTACTGGCAAGTCTCTTTACTCATTCTGTAATGCATCATCCCGCAACTAACTTATTAGTCACATTGCTTAAAAGCTTATAGTGATGTGCATTACCAAGAGGGCCCAGAGATACCTCTCCGATATACAGAGTGACAAATCCTAATCTTGATCTATGCCAACTCAACAAACACCATCGGAGACTCATGTAGAGCTTCTTTATAATCACCCAGCTACGTTGTGACATTTGATAGCACACTAAGTGCTCCTCCGATATTCGGGAGTTGCATAATCTCATAGTCATAGGAACATGTATAAGTCATGATGAAAGCAATAGCAACAAACTAAACGATCATAGTGCTAAGCTAATGGATGGGTCTTGTCCATCACATCATTCTCTAATGATGTGACCCCGTTCATCAAATGACAACACATGTCTATGGCTAGGAAACTTAACCATCCTTGATTAACGAGCTAGTCAAGTAGAGGCATACTATGGACTCTGTTTGTCTATGTATCCACACATGTATCTAGTTTTCGGTTAATACAATCTTAGCATGAATAATAAACATTTATCATGATATAAGGAAATATGAATAACAACTTTATTATTGCCTCTAGGGCATATTTCCTTCAATTGGAGGGGCAACAAGGATGGTGAAGAACTCCTCAATGATCGTTGCCCCCTCCGGCAGAGTGCCGGAAAAGGCCTCTAGATTGGATCTCGTTGTTTTGGAACTTGCAGCGGTGAAAAAAGTATTTCGTCGACTCCTCTAGGGTTCCTGGGGGTTTAGAGTATATATAGAGTCGGAGGTAGGTAAAGGCGGTGCCTATGGGCCACACTACTCGTCGGGGCACGCTAGAGGCCCTTGGCGCTCTCTGGTGTCTAGTGGGCCCCACATGCCTCCTCTCGTGTACTCCAGAGCTTCCAGGGTCTCTTACCAGAAAAAATTCTCCAAAAAATTTCATGCCAATTGGACTTCGTTTGGTATTGATATTCTGCAAAGTAAAAAATAAGCAAAAACAGCAACTGGCAGTGGGCACTAGGTTAATTGGTTAGTCCCGGAAAATGGTATAAAGTTGCTAGTAAATTTATATAAAACATCCAAGATTGATACTTTAATAACATGGAACAATAAAAAATTATAGATACGTTGAAGGTGTATCAAGCATCCCCAAGCTTAATTCCTGCTCGTCCTCGAGTAGGTAAATGATAAATACAAAAAAAATTATGTGGAGTGCTACCTATCATATTCATCACATATTATTTCTTCCGTAGCATGGACATTTGGACTTTAAGTGATTCAAAGCAATAGTCTATAATTTGATATGAAGACATCAATACTCAAGCATATCAACAAGCAACCATGTCTTTCAAAATACCCATTATGCTCAATCATTGATCCATTCATGAAACACACTCAAATATTAGCTACATCCAATGCACAAGTATGATAATAGTTTTCCCTAGTTGGTGCTTCATAAGAGAAGATGGAGACTCAATAAAAATAAAAATTGCATAAAAGTAAATAGATAGGCCCTTCCCAGAGGGAAGCAGAGATTTGTCGAGGTGCTAGAGCTCATAGCTTAAACTGAGAGATAAAATTGTTTTGGGAGGCATGCTTTTCCCGTCAATGAAAATGACCGGATTTCCCAATATCTTTCATGCTAGATAAATCTTAGGCGGTTCCCAAACATATAATAAAGTTTATTTCCTTTTCCACCATTCTTTCACAATCCATGGCTAGCCGTATCCACGGGGGCCTTCCATAACAACACTTTCCAAGGAATTTATTGTTGAACAACATATTATTATTTTTATTTCAGGACTGGGCATCCCTATTACCTGCCACACTCTTGTGCAATGACAAGCGAATAAACACTCATCTTGAGAATAACCTACCTAGCATGGAAAATATTGGCCACCCCCTGTCGCTTCATGAGCGATACGGGCACAAAAAAAGGAAATTCATTTTGAAAATTAGAGCTGGCACATACAAATTTACTTGGAACGACATGGAAATACCACATATAGGTAGGTATGGTGGACCCATTTGGCACAACTTTGGGTTTAAGGAGTTGGATGCACAAGCAGTATTCCCGCTTAGTACAAATCAAGGCTAGCAAATAGATTGAGAAGCGACCAACCCAAAAACGAAAACGAGCATTGACCATAATTAACTAACACTGAATAATGCACCACAAGTAGGATGTAACTTTGTTTCATAACTATTGACCTTCATGCTTGCATAGGGAATCACAAACCTTAACGCCAATATTCTTATTAAAGCACAATTACTCACCAACATGACTCACATATTACTATCTCCATATCGCAAAATTATTGCAAGGAATCAAGTTTATAATATCTAATGATCTTCATGAAAGTTTTTATTATATCCTAATGACCCACAAATATAGGGGATCAATCGTAGTCCTTTCAATAAATAAGAGTGTCAAACCCAACAAGGAGCAGAAGGAAATGACAAGCGGTTTTCAGCAAGGTATTTTCTGCAGGCACTGAAATTGTTAGTAACAGGTAGTTTTATAGCAAGATAATTTGTAATGAGCAAGTAATGATAATGGTAAAAAGTGCAGGAAGGTAGCCCAATCCTTTTTGTAGCAAAGGACAGGTCGAAACAATCTCTGATAATAGGTAAAACGTTCTTGAGGACACATGGGAATTTCATCTAGTCACTTTCATCATGTTGGTTTGATTCGCATTCGCTACTTTGATAATTTGATATGTGGGTGGACCGGTGCTTGGGTCTTGTTCTTAATTGAACAAGCTCCTCACTTATGATTAACCCCTCTCCCAAGCATCCTCAACTATGAATTTTAAGCAACTTGGTAATGAACATGTTGCACAGTCTTGGGAGAGTATGAAGTTAATGATAAGAAATTGCCCTACTCATGGTTTAAGTTTATGGATGATCATACAAAAATTTATGCTGGATCGAATTTTGCATCTAGAAATCTTTTAGATTCCGTCGTGGGTGGTACTTTTATGGAAATCACATTAGGAGAACTAGTCATCAACCCATGCACCTGCACGGGCTAGGGGTATTGTATTGTTTTGAAATTTATGGTATTGTTACACAACATGCATATATACTTTGTGGACACTCATATAACTTTAACTTTATGTGAAGGATGTCCCTGAATTATTATTATTTTAACTGGATACATATGTTGACATATTAAGAAATATAGATGGTACGGTATAATTAGGAAATTATATAAAATGTCTTAATTAATTTATTGTGTTTTCTAGAATGGCAGATCTAAAATCTAAATAATGGAACTACAAAGAGAAAATACATATGGCGTTAGAAACAAACCTTTAGAATATGTATTCCTTATGCATTGCTAAAATTGTAGGAGTATCCATATGAATGTTTCATTTTAGATTTGAACATCATCAAGACAGGGCCTTTTAAAACATATCTAATTAATCACAATTGATATTAAATTTAACTAAGGAAATGCAGAAGTAGCAATATTTGCTTCATTTCTTTTGTGATACAAATCTCACCACTTTCAAGTTTGCCATGCATGTTTCTACGCCAAACAATGACTTAATATGTAAGTAATCACACTATTCTAAAAACTGAGAAAGCAGGAAATAATTTGTTTTAAATTAAGAAAAAATGCACCTTATTTCTATAGTAGTACTTTCTCGGAATTCAAAGGTTTGCTGGAGGATCAATAAGTTTGGCTGAACCCACAAAATCTAGCATAGAGGATAAAGCTAGTTCAAACATTCGTATTATTAAATATAAAAAAATATCGATGTATCTAAGATTAGTGTGTTTGGTGAACCAAAAAACTCTATTATGCAGCCAACAGGTCTTTTTAAAGTTTTTACCGCCAAATTTGATGTTTGATACCAATGAACTAACACTTTACGATCTTGGAAAATAAAGTCACAATAGACAATAGATATACCAGATTAAGGAGTATACCTACTCAAGAAAATAGCTCAGAGATCTAAATAACTACATACCATACAGTAAATAAGCAAAGTGCTTTATTGCTTCGCCATCAAGATAATGGCCATGCACCTACATTATCTTCATCTTGTAGGCACTACATATTTCGAGGTTTGAATTAATGGACCAATGTTTTTCGTCCTGCAAAAAAAATCGAACAAAAATACATTATCAGTTTTACCCGGTCATTCACTATTTAGAACCTAATATGTGGCACAGTATCACGACATCATTATCAGTGGAGCAACACTTGTGAACCTGTAGAGGGAGACACACTAAATAATATCATTTGCATTCAAGGCATATACCAGAGGAGATGCCATATGTGTGCCGTGAAGATGTCATAGTACCATCTGAGAAGACAACCGACAATAATATATTTTAGAAACCAACAACATGCCATAGAACTAATGTAAGGCCATTTTCTGCAAGCCTGCAACCACTATGAAACACATAAAAAATACTAATGAAGTAACTGGATTAAGTTTACACATGTTTACAACCTTTTTTGCGAAAACTTTACTGTTTAGTGCTTCACTCAGTAGTACGATTACACAAAAACTAACTTGCGACCATCTAAAAGTTCCTAATTTAATAGTATAAAGCTTTGACATGTCGACATTATTACCTTCTTGAATTAATTTTTGGTTAGGCAATGGACAAATCTTTGTTGTCGCCTTATTTGCCATATGCCTTCAAGAAATATCTGAGGAAATTGTATAGCATGGAGATCAGTAAATATGTGAGAAAAATAATACTTAAGTACAACGTAATATTAAAAATAATTATATACTTTTCAACATATAAAAAAAAGAAAAACTTACACTGATATATTGTAGAAACCAACAACCTGGGAGCACAGCATGCATTACATAAAATTATGTACACCAAGAGGACTTCGCTCGATCTGTTAATAAGAAATTTTTGGAACACAAATTAATATATAATTCCATCTGTATGTCGTTACGTTGATAACAGTACACACAATTTTGGTGAAAGTTAAAGTATGTTTTATTAAAATAATTATGATAGAAAATACAAAGCGACTATTGCTTCTCGGACACACATTATGTTATTTCTAATATTCTCCCGAATATCATCGCACACACAGACCAGACACAAAACGCTTGAAGCTTACTCCAAAACATAGTTGGTAATTTAGTAGATTTCGAAAACCATGTGTTCATAGGCCATGTGTGTGCAGAATTTTAGAAAGGAAAATTTGAATTTAATGTTCATAAGAGAAGAGAATGAGTGCAGCACCATATATAAAAAGTATCAACTCAGTTTGATCTATCAGAGTTTAGCATCATATATCTCAGATATATTAGTTCAGTTTGAGCAACCTAATATTTAGCGCCAACAAACTAATAGTATCATGTTTTGCAGCTGTAGCTTTTAGTGATTTTTGTCATGTATGTACGTGATACAACCACGAAAATACTTCCACTTCCGCATCCGGCCTATATATCTCATACTTTTACAAAAATAAAAATAAATACAGAACTCTATACCTCATAGAATGCTGGTGTTGTCCTTCCTGAACTTTTTCCCGGTCCACGACTGCTCACTTAATGCTATATTGTCCGCCTTAAACAGCCATACATGGTGGTCGCAACACTTCTCGTTCTACGGCTTATACAACAGAGAAACATTTACGTGTGTAAATGCAACTTCCTCCGGAACAAACTCCACCCGGCTGTATATTGTATGTTGCAAATGCTCCATGATGCAGACCCCGCTGTATCTGAGCTCTAGCAGACATTCTCTATCACGATCTCTGGCCCTCAGCCCCAACGCCCATGGTTATTACAACGTCACCAGACCGCTGTTTATCTTCAGTCCAGTCTGATATGGAAGCAAAATAAAAATACCAAGGAGCGAATATTTTATAGTCTCATATAAAATTATACTAACATTAATTTGTTCAGTACTTTATTCCATTGACATTGGAATAAAACTGGCTGTATATAGTAAAAATCAGATTGAATAAAAACCTAATTAATTCCACTGTGATCTAATCTTAGTAAATTGCATACTTTAGCGGTCAGACTGGTATCAATTTTTTGTTCCACTCAAATCTAAGGATGGCCAACAGCATGGATAGTATTTGAATTGGTAAAAATTATAGGATTTAACGCTACTTTGCTGCTAGTGTCCCTTGTTATATAGATACAAAATAGTTGATCAGATAGAAAACGTATACCTACCTCTGTAGCAAAAAGGGGTAGGGAGCTCGATTCTCCTCATGCATCTCCAATGCAATGCATGCTGATGAATTCCGCTGTACGCGTGGCCAATCTGCCCGACCTACTTAAGTACATGGCGAGCATGGAGGGGAGCTGACACCTCAATAAATTGAGGAGGGGCAATCTCCAAGGTTGCCCGAGTAAGGAGACACATGGTGTCGGAGCGTCCTCCATGAACAGATGAGGGAGATCGGAGGTCAGCAGATCGAGGGGATGTTCTTGTGGAGAAGAAACGATGGTGGGAGGCAGGAGGGTTGGAGGCCAGGATTACCCGGTCATGTTTTTTTTTGGTTGGTTTCTATTGTTTTTTTATCATGTATAAGAGATGGAAAGAGAGGAGTCTGTCTCCTGCACGTGCAGAGGTGCATCCTCGTTGGTTTCTATTTTTTTATCATATGACGTAAGGAGGTGCAAATACAGGAGTTTGTCTCCCTTACGTGAAGAGGCCCATCGGGGCATTATCTGACGGCGTTCTGTGTATCATTAGTATATCTAATGGTCAAAAATTTCTAACCAACAAGATTAACGTGGAACCTCGTTTGGTGCCTCTAATTAGTAAATATAAGATCTACCAAACTCCTAAATAATATTAATTACTCTCAATGGCGTACCGAAAGATCTTCTACTAGTAAAAAAATGCATGTGATTGAGGAGATTAATACCTTGAGTGGAAAGATGGATGGACTTATGAAATTGCTAGCAAGAGTGCCACTATTGATCCTAATGAAATGCCTTTATCTACCTTGCTTGAGAAAAATAATGAGTCTATGGATAAATTTTGTTGGTAGGAAATTTTTTGGTAATAACGCATATAGAGGCAATTTTAATCCTAGGTCGTTTCCTAGTAATTCCTCTAATAACTATGGTAATTCCTACAACAATTCTTATGTAAATTATAATAATATACCCTCTGATCTTGAGAATAATATTAAAGATTTCATTAATTCTTTCAATGCAATGGTAGAAAAAAAATTGCTTAAGATTGATGATTGGGCTAGAAACATTGATAGAATTTCTCATGCGATTGATTCCTTTAAGATTAGATCTATGCCACCCAAGCTTGATATGGATGATTCTCTGACATCTATTCAAATTTCTATTAGTTAAATTAGGGAGAGAATTGCTAGAATGCGAGTTAAGAGAAATTGGCTAGAAAACGCATGTTCTTCTAGTTTTCGTGATAATCATGATGAAGATCTTAAAGTGATTGGTGTGACTCCTATTGAATCTTTTTTTTATAATATAAAACTTGATGAAGCGGGGACTGGAGAAGATTCAACTTTAGCTAGAAGGCGTCCCAATAATTTGGAGGGTGATGATCTTAATGAACAATTTGATAAAAGTGGGATTGGTGAGGTCAAAACTTTAAGTAGTGATAATCCCACTCTTTTGGATTTCAAGGACTTTAATTATGATAATTGTTCTTTGATTGAGTGTATTTCCTTTTTACAATTTATGCTTAATTCACCTCATGACTATAATCAAAATAAGGCTTTTACTAAACATATCATTGATGCTATGATGAAATCTTGTGAATAAAAATTTGAGTTGGAAGTTTCAATCCCTAGAAATCTTTGTGATGAATGGGAACCTACTATTAATATTAAAATAAAAGATTATGAGTGCTATGCTTTATGTGATTTGGGTGCTAGCGTTTCCACTATTCCAAAAACTTTATGAGATGTGCTAGGTTTCCACAAACTTGATGATTGTTCCTTAAATTTGCACTTAGTGGATTCTACTATTAAAAACCTATGGGAAGAATTAGTGATGTTATTATTGTTTCAAATAGGAATTATTTGCCCATAGATTTTATTGTGCTTGATATAGATTGCAATCCTACATGCCCTATAATTCTTGGTAGACCTTTCCTTAGAACAATTGGTGCAATTATCAATATGGAAGAAGGGAATATTAGATTTCAATTTCCATTAAGGAAGGGCATGGAACACTTCTCAAGAAAGAAAATTAAGTTGCCAGATGAATCTATTATGAGGGCTACTTATGGATTGAATATCAAAGATGACAATACCTAGATCTATGCAATATGCCTAGCTACGGGCATAAAACAATAGCGCTTGTTAGGAGGCAACCCAATTTTATTTTTATGTTGTTTCCTTCCGTTTTTCAATAAATATGCAATTATACTTATGTTATTATTATGTTTAAGAGTTTAGTTTAGTGTTTGTGCCAAGTAGAGCCTTTGGAATGATCTATGGTGATAGTTGATTTGATTTTGCTGAAAACAGAAACTTTTGCGCCCAGTTCTGCAATTTTTTAAACTCACATAAAATGTGTTCTGGTTCTTATTTTTTACACAAGATTAATATACAAATTTCCTACGTTTTCCTTATTTCTAAGAATGTTTAGAGTTACTGAAGTATGAGCAATATTCAGGTCTTCACAGACTGTTCTGTTTTTCACAGATTCTGTTTTCTATGCATTGTTCTCTTGTTTTGATGAATCTATGGGTAGTATCGGGGGGTATGAGTCATGGTGAAGTTGGAATACAGTAGATATAATGCTAATATGAAATTGGAATGAGTTTACAACAGTACATAAAGTGGTTATTTGCTTTCATTATACTAACGGGTCTCATGAGTTTTCTATTGAGTCTTGTGTTGTGAAGTTTTCAAGTTTTGGGTGAAGGTTTGATGGACTAAGGAATAAGGAGTAGCAAGAGCCTAAGATTGGGGATGCCCAAGGCACCGCAAAGTAATATTCAAGGACAAACAAGCATCTAAGCTTGGGGATGCCTCGGATGGCATCCCCTCTTTTGTCTACAATACATCGGTAAATTATTGAGGCTATATTTTATTCACTACATGATATGTGTTTTGCTTGGACTGTCTTGTATTATATGAGTATTTGCTTTAATTTCTTTTTCGTTTGCCACAATAATCCTTGATGTACACACCTTTGGATAGGGACACACATTAGTCGTGAATTTATTAGATTACTCTATGTGCTTCACTTATATCTTTTGAGCTAGGCAGTTGCTCTAGTGCTTCGCTTATATCTTTTAGAGCATGGCGGTGGTTATATTTTTAAGAAATTGATGAAATCTCATGCTTCACTTATATATTTTAAGAGTCTTATAAATAGTATGTCAATTTGCTTAGGTTATGAATTTGGTCCTAATATGATGGGCATTCAAGAGGGATATAATAAAAAAATTCATGAAGATCATTGAATATATGAGAAGTTTGATTCCTTGCATTTGTTTTGAGATATAAAGATGGTGATATTAGAGTCATGCTAGCTAGTAACTTTGGTTTAGTAAGAATACTTGTGTTAAGGTTTGTGATTCCCAAAGCATGCACGCATGGTCTCTCGTTATGCAATGAAATTGGAGCATGATTTATTATTGATTGTCTTGTGAGTGGCGCTCGGGGACGAGCGATGGTCTTTTACTACCAATCTACCCCCTAGGAGCATGTGTAGTAGTACTTTGCTTCGAGGGCTAATAAACTTTTGCAATAAGTATGTGAGTTTTGTATGACTAATGTTGAGTCCATGGATTATACGCACTCTCACCCTTCCACCTTTGCTAGCCACTCTAGTACCGCACAAATTTTGCCAGTGCATTAAACCCACCTTATATCTTTCCACAAAACAGCCACCATACCTACCTATTATGGCATTTCCATAGCCATTCCGAGATATATTGCCACGCAACTTCCACTGTTCCGTTTTATTATGAAACATACCATCATTGTCATATTGCTTTGCATGATCATGTAGTTGGCATAGTATTTGTGGCTTGGCCACCGTTTATAATTTTTATACATGTCATGCTAGATCATTGCACATCCCGGTACACCACCGGAGGCATTCATATAGAGTCATATCTTTGTTCTAGTATCGAGTTGTAATTCTTGAGTTGTAAGTAAATAAAAGTGTGATGATCATCATTATTAGAGCATTGTCCCATGTGAGAAATATTTAAAAAAAATAAAAAAATAAAAAAGGCCAAATGAGACCAAGAAAAAAGAGAGGCCAAAGTGCCCAACAAAAAAAGAAAAAAAGAGAAAAAAAGAAAAAATGAGATAAAAAGAGAGAAGGGACAATCTTACTATCCTTTTACACACTTGTGCTTCAAACTAGCACCATGTTCTTCATGATAGGGAGTCTCCTATTTTGTCACTTTCATATATTATTAGTGGGAACTTTTCAATATAGAACTTGGCTTGTATATTCTAATGATGGGCTTCCTCAAATGCCCGAAGTCTTCATGAGCAAGCAAGTTGGATGCACACCCACTTAGTTTTCTTTTGAGCTTTCATACACTTATAGCTCTAGTGCATCCGTTGCATGGCAATCCCTACTCACTCACATCGATAACAATTGGTGGGAATCTCCATAGCCTATTAATTTGCCTAGTTGGTGTGAGAATTTCTTTCTTCCATTTTGTCTACTACCACCTTCTATTCCACCCATAGTGTTATATCCATGGCTCACACTCATGTATTGCGTGAGAGTTGAAAAAGCTGAAGCACGTTAAAAAGTATGAACCAATTGCTTGGCTTGTCACTGGGGTTGTGCATGATAAATACTTTGTGTTAAGAAGATGGAGCATGAAAAGATTATATGATTTTGTAGGGATAACTTTCTTTAGCCATGATATTTTGAAAAGACATGATTGCTTTTTAGTATGCTTGAAATATTATTATTTTTATGTCAATATTAATATTTTGTTTTGAATCTTATGGATCTAAATATTCATGCCACATAAAAGAAATATTACTTGATAACATGTTAGGTAGCATTCCACATAAAAAATTATGTTTTTATCATTTACCTACTCGAGGACGAGCAGGAATTAAGCTTGGGGATGCTTGATACGTCTTCAATGTATTTAATTTTTTTTATTGTTCCATGCTATCATATTATCCATATTGGATGTTTTATATGCATTATTATGATATTTTATATCATTTTTTGGTACTAACCTATTAACCTAGTGCCAAGTGTCAGTTGTTGTTTTTTCCTTGTTTTTGTCCTTTTAGAAAATCAATATCAAAGGGGGTCTAAATGGAACGAAACTTTTTGAGGATTTTTTGGACCAGAAGACACCCAGGAACCTTCGGGAGGGGGTCAGAGGGGCCACCAGTTAGCGATAAGCTCGGAGGGTGCGCCCCAGGGAGGGGCGCCCCCAGGCTTGTGGGGCCCCTAATGCTCCTATAATCCTAATGTTTGCTCTATAAATACCCAAATATTACCCATATACCAGAGGTCACACCAAAAGTACTTTTCCGCCACCGCAAGCTTCTGTTCTCATGAGATCCCATTTAGGGGACTTTTCCGGCACTTCGCCGGAGGGGGATTCGATCACGGAGGGCTTCTACATCAACCTTGCTACTCGTCCGATGATGTGTGAGTAGTTTACCACAGACCTAGGGGTCCATAGCTAGTAGCTAGATGGCTTCTTCTCTCTCTTTGATCTTCAATACAATGTTCTCCTCAATGTTCTTGGAGATCTATTCGTTGTAATCTTCTTTTGCGGTGCATTTGTTGAGATCCGATGTATAGTGGATTTATGATCAGATTATCTATGAATATTATTTGAGTCTTCTCTGAACTCTTTTATGCATGATTAAGATAGCTTTGTATTTCTCTCTGGTCTATTTATTTGGTTTGGCCAACTAGATTGATTTTTCTTGCAATGAGAGAGGTGCTTTGTAGTGGGTTCAATCTTGCGGTGCTCATACCAAGTGACAGAAGGGGACATGACACATATTTTATTGTTGCCACTAAGGATAAAAAGGTGGGGTTTATTCATATTGATTGGATCTATCCCTCTACATCATGTCATCTTGCTTAAGGCGTTACTCCGTTCTTGTTACCTTAATACACTAGATGTATGCTGGATAGCGGTCGATGTGTGGAGTAATAATAGTAGATGCAGGCAGGAGTCGGTCTACTTGTGACGGAAGTGATGCCTATATTCATGATCATTGCCTTAGATATTGTCATAACTTTGCGTTTTTCTATTAATTGCTCAACAGTAATTTGTTTACCCACCGCATGCTTTTTTTCAAGAGATAAGCCTCTAGTGAAAACCTATGGCCCCTGGGTATGTTTTTATCATATTATTATTTTCAGATCTATAAAATAAAGAACACAAAAATACCTTGCTGTAATTTATTTACCTTTACTTTATTTTGAACTTTTACTTATCTTTTATACCTATCTCTATCAGATCTCATCCTTGCAAGTAACCGTGAAGGGATTGACAACCCCTTTTCGCGTTGGGTGCAAGTATTTGTTTGTTTGTATAGATGCAATCATTGGGGACTTGTGTGTTCCTCCTACTGGATTGATACATTGGTTCTTAACTGAGGGAAATACTTATCTCTACTTTGTTGCATCACCATTTCCTCTTTCAAGGGAAAAACCAAAGCAATCTCAAGAAGTAGCACTAAACCTACGCGAAAACACGAATAAGAGTGGAAAGCTGGATATGAACAATGGCATCATTTTTTGTATATAGATAAGACCTCACTACGAGAAGACATGAAATAGATCCAAGTGTACCGAGAAAAGTCGTCTATAAAGATAATATAGTAGTGATGACCCCCTTTCGAAACGAAGGGAGCTAGCTGGACCCCAAACATCAGAGTGAATGAGACCAAAAGGGCACTCGAACACTGACTCACTATGAGGATAGGGTAGCTGAATCTGCTTACCAGGCCTACAACCCAGACAAACCAATGAAGCGTCACCGGAGACATTCGCCGAAACACCATGATGAACCAAAGACAGGACACAAGAACCACATAAATGCGCAAGATGATGATGTCACTGCTGAAAATAGTTGGTAGATGCAGCAACAGGGGCTGCGAGACTGGTGGCGGTGGCAGCGGAGGGAAAACGAAGCTAGTAAAGCTCCCAGAGACCATCAGAGTGTCGAGGGCTAGCACCAAGCAGAGCGCCCATGTGATGATAATGAACAGAACATGAATCAAAGTCGAGCATGACCCTACAAGGCTACAACTAGACTCAACAATCTGACCACCAGATATGAGCTGCATGGTAAGTTGAGGAACATGAGTGATAGAGGAAACATGAAATGAAGAAGCGCTAAGAGTGCCCCAACTAGCTACAGGGAGGGGAGTGCCATTATACATAAGAACACGAACATGAGGCTCAACAGGTCGAGCGGAGGTCAAAGTGGAAGAATCATAAGTCATAAGACACTAGTATCAAGAATCCACGGGGATGTACCTCAATGAGTAGAAGTTGGTATTAGTGCCATAAGATTCAGTCACGGGACCTGCGGAACCTGTCAATGAAGAATCCCAAGCAGCAAGAAAGCATCGCAGCTGCGCAATCTCATGCATAAACAGGGTCATGGCGGAAGAGGTCGAGGTAGAAACACTTGCCGATGATGAGTGGTCACCACCATCCATGGAACCCGCATGTAGAGTCGACCGAGAGTAGCGAGTCGACGTAGAGCATGATCTGGAAGCCAATGGGGGAGTCGCTGTAGAGCGGTTACCACCATGCACAGAAGCCACGAGAGGAGTCGATGTAGAATAGTCACCACCACGTGCAGAAGGTGTGAGAGGAGTCGACGTAGGGCGATAATCACTGGGTGCGAAAGTCATGGGAAGAGTCGCTAAAGAACGACCAACACCATGTAGAGAAGCGGCTAGAGGAGGTGGTGTAGCTATACAAGGGGTTGATATAGAGCGGCAACCAACACCTCCAAGCGGGCGAGCACCAAGCAGCGAAGACAGACGCATGTGTGAGGCGGAATCAATGTATGGAACATCATCAAAAACATCAAGCAGTGAGGGAGATGCGTACCCGATGGAAGCATTGTACCTATTTTGTTTTCCTTTTTCTTCTTCTTTTTTGTACTCCTTTTAGGAGCTCAATCGGCCAGTCCAATAGAACACGCCCGAAACAGGGCCCAATCGACAACAACCGAGGCCCAAAGCATGGCTCAAGCTGGGATGCTAAAGAGTCAGGACAATGCACGAAGTGGCCTTGACACAGATCGAGGCGGCGACTGACTCGTGTGCACGTACGGACGGGCGAAAGATGCAGACGCGGGCCTACAGGGGCCGCCGGCTGCACTGGAGAACCACCACATGAAAATCAGGCGTGTTCGACGGGCGAGATGGAGGGGAGTCTCCATTGGCCCTCGAACTTCTGCTTCATCCGATCCCATCTCGCGTCCGCCGGTACTCTCGGTTGTCGTTGTCTTCTTCCTTGCCAGCAGCCAGTATTCCTTCCCCGTGGTTGCCTGCTGTTTCTTCACCACACCTGCTCGCCCGATCCAATGCCATGTACAAATTTTGGCAACCCCTCCCCCACCCCTCAAATATTTAAAAACAACCTCTACCACACTCCAAATCTTCTATATCTAAATAGCTAGCCCCCACTAATCTATTTCTCTCAACATGCAAATATGTCACCTCATCATTCAACATGCATGGGAAAGGCCCACTAGAACATGCAACCATGCATAATAAAAAGCCACGTCAACATACAACCATGCATGAGAAGAGATTTACATTTTTATGACATTTATATTATACATAATCAAACACCACAAATCATATTCATTTCTAGTTTCAGATCTCATATTATTACTGTAAATATTCATGTTCCATACAACCAATTCTCACTGAATATATTGCAAAACATTTCTGCAACAACGTGTGGGGTGTCATCTAATACATATCTAGCTACATGACAGTGAAAGTAGATATGTTCTATTGTCTCCTCCTCACAAATATGATAGCTACCTTCGCAAGCTCATTTCTTAAGGTCATTACTGCCTTGTCACCTCCTCACAAACATGATAGCTATCTTCGCAAGCTCATTTCTTAAGATTATTACTGCCCAATATTTTTTCAAAGAGTGTGGATCGATATGGATGAACTAGAGATGCGTGTGTTGGCGGGGTGAATAGTCCTGCCAGAAACTTATATATCGAGTTTTAGGATTCACAAGTTTTAAATTTATTTGGTTGGTCGTTGGGAGATCCCGCACATGCAAAGTGAAAGGATCGATATAGTTGACTAGAGGGGGGTGAATAGGCAACTAACAATTTTTAGCTTTTCTTTACCAATTTAAACTTTGAATCAAAGTAGGTTGTCTAGATATGCAACTAGGTGAGGAACATATATGATGCAACAACAACAACAAGCACACAAGCAAGCAAGGGATGTAACAAAAATAAGCTTGCAAAAGTAAAGGCACGAGATAACCAAGAGTGGATCCGGTGAAGACGAGGATGTGTTACCGAAGTTCCTTCCTTTTGAAGGGAAGTACGTCTCTGTTGGAGCGCTGTGGAGGCACAATGCTCCCCAAGAAGCCACTAGGGCCACCGTAATCTCCTCACGCCCTCACACAATGCGAGATGTCGTGATTCCATTATTGGTGCCCTTGGAGGCAGCGACCGGACCTTTACAAACAAGGTTGGGGCAATCTTCACAACTTAATTGGAGGCTCCCAACGACACCATGACGCTTTACCACAATGGAATATGGCTCCGCGGTGACCTCAACCGTCTAGGGTGCTCAAACACCCAACAGTAACAAGATTCGTAAGGGATTAGTGGGGGAATCAAATTTCTCTTGGTGGAAGTGTAGATCGGGGCCTTCTCAACCAATCCCTAGAAAATCAACAAGTTTGATTCGCTAGGGAGAGAGATCGGGCGAAAATGGAGCTTGGAGCAACAATGGAGCTTAGGGATGGAGGAGGTAGTCAACTCGACACCCCTTATATAGTGTGAGAACAAATCCAACCGTTATCCACTTAACCAGCCCGTGACCTGCGGTACTATCGCACCAAACGAGCGGTACTATCAAGACGGGTTTCACAGTACTACATGGCGAATCAGCGGTACTACGCTACTGCAGCAGAGCCTAAGTCATGTCCTAACGTGCTAAGGCAGGGAGCGGTAGAACCGCTGGCATGGTACTACCGCGCCCCCTTGCGATACTACCACAAGGCAGGAATGGACTAGGCAGGGAAGGCACGGACATATAAAAATACAACCATGGCAACTTTCGTTGAGTTTTGATCCATGCAAAAATCCAACACGGTACTACCGCAAGCCTCGAGCAGTACTACCGCGTGGGGCGTGGATGTAAAAATTACACCCCCTACTGTCGCTCATGCTGCTGAGCCTGGTCAGAGTGCACGGTACTGCAGCGCCCATGGCATGGTACTACTGCGTAGGGCGCGGATGTAAAAAATTACATCCGCCCCTACTACTGCACTAGCAGCAGCGCCTGGCCAGAGGCCACGGTACTACCGCTCCCTGCTGGGTGCGGTACTACCGTGGGCACTTGCGGTACTACCGCGCCAGAGGTCGGTAGTATCGCAAGGGCCTGCGGTACTACCGCTCTGAGGAGCAGTACTACCGCATGCCCCAGTTCAGCAACACGACATTTTTCATAGACAAGGAAAGACGGAGGATGCTCCAAAGGGCCAAAGGAAAGGTGGTTCAAAAGGAGTAGACGTGTATGTGATGATTCCACCCAAACCTTTCCAAAGCGGACCCCCTCTTAATAGTACGGCTTTCCTACGACTCAAATCCACCGAAAAGAAACGTAGAGAAACACCATCTTCAATAGTCCTAGAGGGGCACCAAATCGTCTTGTGCCTAGTCATGATATGTCTGAAATACTCCATGCACACGATTAGTCTGCAAAAGCATTGTCATCAATCACCAAAACAACTAAGGGATAAATATGCCCTTACAATCTACCCCTTTTTGGTGGATTGATGACAATACGGGATTTGCACAAAGGGAGATAAAAAGAACATGGGCAAACCCCACATCTATAAAATATAGACGGGCTCCCCCTAGATGTGTGCTATCAAGAGAAGTGCTTTGGACTGCACGGCACACATACTAGGATCAACACTCCCCCTATATTTTACAGACAAGGCATATCTTGCAACAATAAAGCTAACACTAAGCAAGATAATAACTATGAGCATAAAGTAAAGTGCACAAGATAGCATAGGCTCAATAAGGTACGGTAGAGTGCATATGTCTTACACCATATGAAAGGAAGATCTCACAAGCACAAACCAAACCAAAGAAAACGAGGTACAAAGGAACGAAAGCAAAGCGACAAGATGAAACAAACACGACACACGACTCGCAAATCCTACACTCTCTCCCCCTTTGGCATCGAGACACCAAAATGGCAGAGAGGACACCTACGACACAAGTGGTGGCTCAAGCGAAGTGATCACTCGTCACGCTCCTCGTCTGACTCAGCAGTGGGGATGGGCTCCTCCTCAGAATCAGTCCACTTGTAGCCCTGTTTCGCCATCCATTCAGCCTCTGGAGTGATGTGCTGCTCGCATCCGCTGGTAACGTCCTCGCCAAATTTCCTCAAGATCCTCTTGTTGTGGCGGCGACTCTCCTTGGAAGCAACGTGAGTCCGGTACTGCCCCTTTGCTTGCATGCAGAACAAGGCCTTCATCTTGGCCTTCAGCTTCTTAGTCCATGAAGGCTCAGTAGAGGGAGGAGCATACCCTGAAGAGCTGTCCTCATCCGCTTCCTCCTCCTCAAACTCATCCTCATCAACATCCATTCTAGCAGCCTCTGCCTCAGCACG
Organism: Aegilops bicornis; assembly: GCA_021605145.1. Classification (NCBI taxonomy): domain Eukaryota; kingdom Viridiplantae; phylum Streptophyta; class Magnoliopsida; order Poales; family Poaceae; genus Aegilops; species Aegilops bicornis. The sequence goes on along the minus strand of CM038671.1, from coordinate 187,040,580 downwards.
AGTAGTGGTGTTAGCCCACTGGGGCTTGACATGGAGCTTGATGAGCTCATGACGAGTCCAATCAGGGGCAAGAAACTCATCATCGGGATAGAGCTTCTCCCAAGTCTTCGAGATCAACAGAAACAGGTAAGGTCCATAGATGGGTACCTTATGGTTGAACACCGCAAACGGAAGCTCGCACCACATGATATGAGATACGTCAAGAGGTTGAGTCTGAGAGAGATGCGCCTCCTCACAGATGAGCATCATATCCACAAGATAGGCATGTACCTTGTCCTTGTCCCCAATGCGTGGAAAGAGGGAGTTGTGGAAGATCCGGTGCATAATGTCAAGGAATGGGTTCAACACCCACGTCTTCTTGTCATTGGCAAGCTTCCTCTCAACAAGGTACTGCTGGAGCTTGTTCTTGCTAGCTGACTCGGGGTTGGCATGAGGGTGAACACCAACGGGTGTGTTGAGCCCCTCATGAGGTACGTGGAGCAAATCCATGAAGTCCTTCCACTTAGCAGTCATCAATTGTCCATTGGTCATCCAGGTCATCTTCTGTTCCTCATCAGTATGAAAGTGGACCGAGGCAAAGAACTGGGCCACAATCTCAGGATCAAAGTCCAGGTGGAAAGAGATCACGTCCTCAATGCCAAACTGCTCTACCAGGTCCAAAGCCTCACCAAAGTAGGCACGGTGCTTATCCTCCCTCATGTGATTCATGTCAATCCAGTGCACGTCCACATAGATGTTCTGCTTGGCCTTGATCACATCCAGATAAATGAGATTCTACTGCTTGGTCCAGAATAGATCATTCCATCTGAAGTTGGCATGAGGATTCACATAGGGGTTGATCCTCCTTCGAGTGACAAACTCAGCAAGTGGTATCTCATCCATGCCCTTGGAGGGCTCCTTGGTCTTGGTGGTGGTGGTCTTGGTCCTTCATTGGGGGGCATTGGAGCCCTCTGGAACTTCATCTTGGTTGCGCAAACGCTTGGAGCCCGTGTCACGGCTTGGGTTGGAACGGCGTGCAGGGGCACCGGAGCCACCACCTATGACACACAACACAAGAACACGCAAGAAAACGAGAAGGATCAATGCAAAGAACACAGCAAAACAGGTGAAACAAGTAGAATTCGCACTTGGTAATTGCCACATGGGAGATTTGACAACAACGATAGTACCGCATGAATGCGCAGTACTAAAATGTTAGTGCGGCTCCTAGCCACGGTAGTACCGCGCCTCGAAGCGGAAGTAGAATTTTAGTGCCGCGCCTCGCGCGGTAGTACCGCTCCTGAGGAGCGGTAGTACCGTATGAGCGGTAGTACCGCACTGGAGATGCAGTAGTACCGCACGGTGTCAGATCCGAACCTCAAATGGATCTGAGCACAACCGTGACAACGAAGCAGGTACTACGGTTGATCAAATCTACCCCGGGGCAACTTACCAAGTACCATCTCTATGCATTACTACTCTCCTACGTCCTACTCTTGCAAAGATTTGGCCTAAAATCTCAAGAACAACATGCATCTCCCCAGAAACCTAGAAACAAAAGAATGAACCAAAGAGAGAGGGATTTGGGGAGAAACCTTGTTCCATGGCAAGAGGAAGTGGTGAGGAACGATCCCACCGAACGGAATGCGAGGAGAGCGGCCGGAGACGGAGATCCGGCGAGGGTCTCCGGCGCCGTTCTTGGGCAGGAGAGAGAGACGGCATGGGGAAAAAGAGTTGAAAGGGTATGGGGGAGTTGGAACTCCCCCTGCCCGCTCTTAACCCCCACATGCTCTCGACTGCGCGGTAGTACTGCGTGTCATCGCGGTAGTACCGCCTGGGCGGAAAATACCACTGCATATGGTAGTACCGCTCCCAATGACGATAAAAAATTACTGCCGTCTTTGAGTCTTGATAGTACCGTCTTGCAGCTCCCGCAGTAGTACCGTGGTAAGCCACGGTAGTACCGTAGAACCAAGAAAATGCACGTTTCAAAAACAGAGAAGAAAAAATCCTTTGCAAAGCAACCTTCCAGCGGACGGACACACCAAAGAGCTAACCCACGAGACAACACACTCAAGCTAGGCACGGAGAAAGGGAAGCAAGAGGCAACAAGGACTAAACACGCAATGCAACCTCTCCAAAGAGAGGGCGGCGGCCGGAGCCACCTATGTTTGAGTCAATTGGTATGGCATCACGAAGAATTATCCTTGGGCCCATGACCAAAACTCGTCTTTGAAGCACAAGTACCATCAACAATTGCTAATGCAAAAGATTTGATCAATTTATGCATAATGGGGGGAGGGGGAGTTCATTGAGAGAACAACACTCCCCCTATGTCCATGCCTACACCTAAACAGGATAACAAGTTGAGTATGGTAGGGTGTGCAAGGGTTCAAGCAACATTGCTCGAATCAATGATATTTAGCTCATGCCTTAACTCGCGAAATCTTGCTTCATCCAAGGGCTTTGTGAAAATATCTGCAAGGTTATCATGAGTGTTGACATAGTTGAGCTCGATCTCCCTTGCCTAATGTGATCCCGGATGAAGTGATGCCGAATCTCAATATGCTTCATCTTGAAGTGTTGAACCGGGTTGAGAGAAATCTTGATGGCACTTTCATTGCCACACCAAAGAGGCACTTTGTCACAAATGACACCGTAATCCTTTAAAGTTTGCCTCATCCATAGGAGTTGTGCACAACAACTACCAGCCACCACATACTCCACTTCGGTGGACGAGAGAGACACACAACTTTGCTTCTTAGAAGACCCACTTACAAAAGAGCAACCAAGGAATTGGCACCCTCCAGAGGTGGAGTTCCTATCCACTTTGTCTCCCACCCAATCCGAGTCTGAATATCCTGCAAGCTTGAAATTTGCTCCTCTTGGGTACCACAAGCCAAAGTTTGGGGTATGAGCCAAATATCGAAAGATTCGTTTGACTGCCACAAAGTGGATTTCCTTAGGTGCAGCTTGAAACCATGCACAAATTCCCACACTCAACATGATATCCGGTCTAGATGCACAAAGGTAAAGCAAGGAGTCAATCATGGAGCGATATACCTTTTGATCCACCACTTTACCATTGGGATCAATGTCAAGTTGGCATTTGACAGGCATTGGAGTGGAAGCCGGCTTGACATCACTTAGCTTGAATCTCTTGAGCATGTCTTGAGTGTATTTGGCTTGGTTGACGAAGGTTCCTTCTCTTCTTTGTTTGACTTCGAATCCGAGGAAGAACTTCAACTCTCCCATCGAAGACATCTTGAACTTTGAGGTCATGAGAGCGGCAAATTCCTCATTGAAAGCTTTGTTAGGGGAACCAAAGATAATATCATCAACATATAGTTGGCACACAAACAACTCCCCTTTGACCATCTTAGTAAAAAGAGTGGGGTCGATTATCCCAACTTCAAATCCACGATCTTGCAACAACTCGGTAAGGTGGTCATACCACGCACGTGGGCCTTGTTTAAGGCCATAGAGTTCCTTATCGAGTTGATACACATGATCGGGGAAGTAGGGATCCTCGAACCCGGGGGGGTTGTTTGACATACACCAACTCATTAATAGGACCATTAATAAAAGCACTCTTCACATCCATTTGTTGCAACTTAAAGTTATGATGAGAAGCATAAGCAATCAACAAACGAATGGATTCAAGGCGAGCAACGGGAGCAAAGGTTTCACCGTAGTCGATACCCTCGACTTGGGAGTAGCCTTGTGCTACCAATCTTGCCTTGTTGCGAACGATGGTCCCATGAGCATCTTGCTTGTTCTTGAATATCCACTTGGTTCCAATGACATTGTGGTTCCCCGTTGTCCTTGGGACCAATCTCCACACCTTGTTGTACTCGAAGTTGTTGAGTTCTTCATTCATGGCATTGAGCCAATCCGGATCTTCAAGCGCCTCATAGACCTTTTGGGGTTCAACACAAGAGACAAACGCGTGATTTTCACAATAGTTTGCCAATTGTCTACGAGTGCTTACCCCCTTTTGAATGCTTCCAAGCACATTCTTCATGAGATGACCCTTGGTAGAGAGCTTGGATGCAATCTTGGCGGCACGACGCTCCAATTCCTCCTGGGGGTGAGTTGAGGAGCGGTCACTTGATCATCTTGAGCGCCATCTTGAGCTTGTTCTTGATCTTGAGCTTGTTCTTGATCTTGAACTTGCTCGGAGGAGAGAACTTGACCTTGGGCATCGCTTGGTGATTCAACACCATCTTGAGATTGATCTTGCCCTTGGTCTTGTTCATGATGTTGAGGGCCTTCACTTTGTTCTTCGGAAGCGTGTGGGTCTTGGGTTGGTGATGGTTCCACTTGAGTGGAACATTGTCCTTCTCCTTTGACCACAAGGGGTTCCTCAATGGGTAGGATATGACCAACACCCATTATTCTTATGGCTTGGAGAGGAATTTCATCACCTACATCACAAGTACCACTTTGCTCCAAGAGCTGTTATTCTCATCAAACTCCATGTTACACGTTTCCTCAATAAGTCTCGTGGACTTATTGATAACACGGTAAGCATGGGAGTTTGTAGCATAACCAACCAATATGCCCTCATGAGCTCTAGCCTCAAATTTAGACAAACGAACACCTTTCTTGAGAATGAGACACTTACACCCGAACACCCGGAAGTACTTGAGGTTGGGCTTGTTACCGGTGAGAATCTCATAGGAGTTTTGTTCAAGCCCTTGTGGAGGTAGAGCCGATTAGATGCATGACAAGTGGTGTTGATGGCTCCGGCCCAAAGTTGTATGGAGACTTGAACTCCGCCATCATGGTCCTTGCCGCATCCATCAACGTCCGGTTCTTCCTCTCTGCTACACCATTTTGTTGACGGGTGTACGGTGCGGAATATTGATGCTTGATCCCCTCATCACTAAGAAACTCATCCAAGGTGTAGTTCTTGAACTCGGTGCCGTTTTCACTTCTTATAGCCAAGATCTTTGCATTGTGTTAATGTTGGGCTTCATTTGCAAAGTCAATGACGGTTTGTTGGGTCTCACTCTTCCTCCTGAAGAAATATACCCAAGTGTATCTTGAATAGTCATCCACAATCACCAAGCAATACTTTCTACCCCCAAGACTATCAAAGGATGGAGGCCCAAAGAGGTCCAAGTGAAGGATCTCCAAAGGCCTCTTCGAGTAAATGATAGTCGTGGGAGGGTGAGCCTTTTCATGTAGCTTTCCTTCGATACAAGCACTGCAAGCACGATCTTTAGCAAAACTAACATTTGTTAGTCCACGGACATGGTCCCCCTTGAGAAGACTTTGCAAAGATCTCATATTGACATGGGCTAAAGGGCGATGCCAAAGCCATCCCTCGTCAACTTTAGCCATTAGGCATGTCGCGGTCTTAGTGGGTCGCTCCGAAAAGTTAATCACATAGAGACCGTTCTCGACATGCCCAACAAAGGCTACTTTAAGAGTCTTGCTCCACAAGAGGGCCATGGTATCAATATCAAAGAAAGTGGCAAAGCCCATGAGTGCAAGTTGACGAACTGAAAGTAAATTGTATGCAAGGGACTCAACAAGCATGACCTTCTCGTTCATGAGATCATGAGAAATGACAACCTTGCCGAGTCCCAATACCTTAGGAGACGAGGCATCACCCCACTCGACATTGGTGGGCATAGATGGAATCTTGTGTACGTCCACCACCATGTCCTTGCTTCTGGTCATATGATTTTTAGCTCCACTATCGAGCAACCATGATCCCCCACTGGAAGCAAACACCTACAAGAGATCAATGCTTGGTTTTAGGTACCCATTTTGTAATGGGTCCTTTTATGTTAGTGACAAGGGTCTTAGGAACCTAAATAGACCATTCAATGTACACATAAGGAGAACCAACAAATTTGGCATAAACATGCCCATCACTAGCACGGCACAGCACATAAGAAGGGTTAAAGTCACCGGCTTTGTTGGAAGGGGTGGCTTTGCCCTTCTTGACACCACCACCCTTCACATTGTTCTTCTTCTCCTTGGAAGCACCCTCTCCCTCCTTCACAAAAGTTTGCTTGAGAGGAGGAGGTCGTTTGGTCTTGTCATTCTTCTTCTTGTTCTTGGACACGGGTGCGAACCCAATCCCTTCCTTGGCCACAACTTCCTTTTGATTGCTCAAAAGGTTGTTGAGGTTCTTCTCACCTTGTATGCACGACACAAGGCCTTTCTCAAGTTGCTTATTCAACTTTGCATTCTCCTCAACAAGATGCACATGCTCACAACATGGGTTAGTAGCATTTGCATTATCAATTAAAACTATGTGAGGAAAAGTGGCTTTCTCCTTGGTTAGCTTCACTTGGAGTCGATCATGAGACTACTTGAGGCTAGCATGAACACCTTTCAAGGCCTTGTGAGCCTTTTCAAGTATATCAAACTCCTCCTTGAGTCTAGCAAGATCAACCCCAAGCTTTGCCTTCTCGGAGTTTAGCACACTAGATACAACAAGTGCATGATCAAGATCTTTCTTTAATTTAGCATGGTCATCGTTGTATGACTCCTCAAGAGCCAAACGAAGACCTCGCTCTTCCTCAAGAGCATTGGAAAGATCCAAAATCTCATCAGCATAGTCACGACTATGCCCCTCCATCTTAGAGATGGTATCTTCGTGAGCCTCGATCATGTCATTGGCTTCACCAAGTTGTTCCAAGAGAGCAACGAAGTGCTTCTTGGATTTACCCTTGAGTTTGTTGAGGAACGTAGTAATTTCAAAAAAAATCCTACGCACACGCAAGATAATGGTGATGCATAACAACAAGAGGGGAGAGTGCCGTCTACGTACCCTTGTAGACCGTAAGCGGAAGGGTTATATCAACGCGGTTGATGTAGTCGTACGTCTTCACGATCGACCAATCCTCAGCACCGAACGGACGACACCTCCTCGTTCAGCACACGTTCAGCTCGGTGACGTCCTGCAAACTCACGATCCAGTAGAGCTTCCGGGAAGAGCTTCGCCAGCACGACGGCATGGTGACGGTGATGATGATGCTACCGACGCAGGGCTTCGCCTAAGCACCGCTACGATATGGCCGAGGTGGATTATGGTGGAGGGGGGCATCGCACACTGAAAGTGCAACTATCCCTAGGTGGTTTTGGTAATTCATAACAACATATAGCTCATTGAGCTAATGCTATTCCAAGATAAATATTTCAGGAAAGCTCAATGAATGGCATGGCATGGATGATGAAAGTGGATCCTCAAAATATTAAGGACAAAGGATTGGCTCAAGCTCAAAAGCTCAAGACTCTACATTTTACATTTTAGTGATCCAAGATCACATTGAGTCTATAGGAAAAGCCAATACTATCAAGAAGGGATGAGGTGTTGCTTAATGAGCCTTTTGCTCCATGTGCTTAGTGATATGCTTCAAAACCCTCCACTACTTTCTCACATCCACATATGACCTAAACCCAAAGTCAAACTCAGCCCTACCGATTCTTTCTATCCGGCGCCACCGAGTTCAGATGTCATAGCCACTGCCACAAACCCTAGGCAAATCGGTTTCACCGATAGGGATCTCGGTCTCACCGAGATGGGATTGTAATCTCTCTGTTTCCACTTCGTAACTTTTCGGTCTCACCGAAAGAGTGAATCGGTCCCACCGAGATTACAATGTAAACTCTCTGTTTCCCTTTTGTAACTTTTCGGTCTCACCGAAAGAGCAAATCGGTCCCACCGAGTTTACCTGACCAACTCTCTGGTTAGCCAAATACCAAAATCGGTCTCACCAAGTTTGTGTAATCGGTCTCACCAAGATTACGTTATGCCCTAACCCTAACCAAATCGGTCCTACCGAAATGCATGTCAGTCCCACCAAAAATCCTAACGGTCACTAGGTTTACTAAATCGGTCTGACCGAGTTTGGTGATTCGGTCCCACCGAGTTTGGTAAATTGTGTGTAACGATTAGATTTTGTGTGGAGGCTATATATACCCCTCCACCTCCTCTTCATTCATGGAGAGAGCCATCAGAACAAACCTACACTTCCAACTTACCAGCCTGAGAGAGAGAACCACCTACTCATGTGTTGAGGCCAAGATATTCCATTCCAACCATATGAATCTTGATCTCTAGCCTTCCCCAAGTTGCTTTCCACTCAAATCTTCTTTCCACCAAATCCAATCCTGTGAGAGAGAGTTGAGTGTTGGGGAGACTATCATTTGAAGCACAAGAGCAAGGAGTTCATCATCAACACACCATTTGTTACTTCTTGGAGAGTGGTGTCTCCTAGATTGGCTAGGTGTCACTTGGGAGCCTCAGAGCAAGATTGTGGAGTTGAACCAAGGAGTTTGTAAGGGCAAGGAGATCGCCTACTTCGTGAAGATCTACCGCTAGTGAGGCAAGTCCTTCGTGGGCGACGGCCATGGTGGGATAGACAAGGTTGCTACTTCGTGGACCCTTCGTGGGTGGAGCACTCCGTGGACTCACAAGAACTGCTACCCTACTTGGGTTGAAGTCTAAACCAACGTGGAATTACGATAGCACCACCTAACGGAACCACTACAAAAACATCCGAGTCTCCAATTGGCGCTTGATTCCTCCAAACCCTTCCCTTTATATTCTTGCAAGTTGCATGCTTTATTTTCCGCTGCCTATATACTCTTTGCATGCTTGCTTGAATTATGTGAAGATTGCTTGACTTGTTCTAAATTAGCTAAAATCTACCAAGTCTAAAATTGGGAAAAGGTTAAGTTTTTATTGGTCAAGTAGTCTAATCACCCCCCCCCTCTAGACATACTTCAAGGTCCTACAAGTGGTATCAGAGCTTTGGTCTCCATTTGCTTTGATTTCCATAGCTTTTGGTGGTCATAGCCTTGGTTTCACAACCTAGGAGAGTATAGCGTCTAGCGAGGGAAATTATCACCGTATATGTCCTTACTTTGATGGCACTAATTTTGCTAGTTGGAAGCATAAGATGAAAATGCATATTCTTGGACATAACCCCGCCGTTTGGGCTATTGTGTGTATTGGCTTGCAAGGTGAATTCTTTGATGGGAGAGAACCGAATCGTGAAGCTAGTGCGGATGAGTTGAAGATGTTGCAATACAACGCTCAAGCTTGTGATATCCTCTTCAATGGATTGTGCCCCGAAGAGTTCAACAAAATTAGCCGTCTTGAGAATGCAAAGGAAATTTGGGATACTTTGATTGATATGCACGAAGGTACCGACTCCGTCAAGGAATCCAAGTTGGATGTGCTCCAAAGTCAGCTTGACAAGTTCAAAATGAAGGATGGTGAAGGTGTCTCTGAAATGTACTCTAGGCTTGCTCTCATCACAAATGAGATTGCCGACTTAGGAAGCGAAGAGATGACCGATGATTCATCATCAAGAAGATCCTAAGAGCATTGGATGGAAAATATGATACCGTGTGCACATTGATCCAAATGATGCCCAATTACAAAGATCTCAAGCCTAAGGAAGTCATTGGAAGAATTGTTGCTCATGAGATGTCACTCAAGGATAAGGAGGAACTTCACAACAAGTCGAGTGGTGCTTACAAAGCCTCATGTGAAGCCCCCACATCATCAAGTGAGAAACAAACCTTCAATGAGGAATTGAGCTTAATGGTGAAGAACTTCAACAAATTCTACAAGAGTAGAAGCAAAGAAAGAAGCTCTAAGTCAAGGTCCTACAATGACAAAATATCTTCTAGTCGAGAGTGCAATTGCTACCATTGTGGGAGACCTGGACACTACTCCAATGAGTGTACGGCACCCTACAAAAGAAGAGAAGATTCTCCCAAGAGAAGAAGTAGAAGAGAAGAATCACCACCAAGAGAGAGAAGGATTAGAGATGATCGTTATGAATGAAGACCCTCACGGAGAAGCAAAGATTCGGAAAGGAAGGACAAGTCATCAAAGAGCTACAGAAAACAAAGACATCAAGCTCATGGTGGTGAATGGGTATCCGGCTCCCCGACCATCACTCCGAGAGAAGCTATCACTCCGACTCCGAATACACTCAAGATGAAGGTGTTGCCGGTCTAGCACTTGTGTCAACCAACTCCTATGACATATTTGAATCACCAAATGAAGGAATTGGTATATGCTTCATGGCCAAAGGTCCTAAGGTAACACACCCCGAGTATGTTGATTTTGATGTTGATGAAGATGACTTGCTAGGTGATGATGATTTACTTGTTGACAACTCTAGTGATGAATACTATGATGAAACGTCAATTAATCATGCTAATCAAGTTGAAACGAATGACAATGATAAGTAGAAAGTTGAGCGTCTAACTAAAGAACTAAACACTCTTAAGTTAGCTCATGAAACTATCTTTGAAGATCATCGAGAACTTTTAAGGGCTCATGAGAAGTTACGCTTTGAAAAGCTCAATCTTGAGCAAGACCATGAGTTCTTAAAGGCAATCAATGATGATCTTCGTAAGAAAAGTTCTTCTTACATTGCCAAGCGTTTACTCTTATCTACTTACATGCCTCAAGTCAAGTCTAGTAACAAGAACAAGAAAGATTCTTCTTCTAGTAGTAACAATAATAATGCTAAATCCAATATTGTTGCTTCTAGTAGTTCTCTTGATTCCACTAATGATCCTCTTAGCCAAGTTATACTTGAGCAAGAAAACAGCTTACTGAAGGGAATTATAGAGAAAGGTGTATACAAGAGTCTTGCCGGGAGTAAGCAATTTGAGGAAATTGTACGCAAGCAAGGAAGGCACCGGAAGAATCAAGTGTTGGTTTTGAGCGAAAGTTCAATGCCAATGGAGTTGAGTGGGAAGAAGATCAATACCCCAAGACGAAGTTTGTTCCTCAACAAGAGAAGTATGATCCTACTTCCTTCAAGGGAACACACGCTCAAGATGATCTTCCACCACAAGACCACAAGAACAAAGGCAAGGACAAGCTTCAAGAGGATATTGATGCATTTGAAGAAGCACCTAAGGCCTTGGTCAAGTGGATTCCCAAGACTACGTCAAGTTCTACTTCATCAAGTACAACTACTACACCAAGGATTCCCATCAAGTTGATGTGGATCGAAGAAGAAGAACTAGAGAGTTCTTGAGGGTGACTCCGCCAACATTTTTCACTCATATCATTATGGCAAGGACAAGTGCAATCAACTTCCATATCTTGCACTAGTTCAAGGAGTCACAAACCCTCATGTTGGTAAGGCAAGGGACAAGGTAACCTAATGTTTTCATGGACATCATTTTGTGTGTGCGTCACTCTATGTCTATGGATATCCTTGTTTGTTCCTTGTGGGACTAACCCATGTAGGTATTGAAAGTGCAACTCACTCCAAAGGATTGCTCCAAACGATCTACATCAACATTGAGCATCCACATCTTCAACACCTACATGAAGTCATCATCGACAAAACCCACGGTTAGTTTATCCCTCTAAGGGGGATCTCACATCTAGGGGAGCTTAACTCTAAGAATTGAGTCAAAGCAACTCTAATGATGTGAACACATAAATGCTTTATGTAAAAGTGGTAACCCCGCTTGAGCTTAAACGATGAGTATGACCTATGATCAAATGTTCTCATTTGACTCCTAAGTCAATATACTCATATATAGATGACCTAGTCATCGCCAATTGTTTGATAGATGCTAGAATTGGTTGTGCATGCTTTGTCACATATTTCATTTGTCATCTTATTGAGTGAGCATGTTGGTTGCGTATTTACTCATTCGAGAACATCCACTTGTTGTTTTGATTGTTTGGCTTTTCTTTATTTGGCCAAGTGTCGGTGTACTAGAGTAGGGGTACCCTAGTATCCCGAACTTGTGCACGGGCAGTTGCAGCCCTCCGCGGCAAGGCTTACCGGGTGACCGCCAAGGTCCTCCGTGGTTCCTTTGGAGCCATTCAAGAACAAAGTATTCAAGCCAAGGAGACAAGGCCCCGGCAAGAGGAGCTTGCCGGGAAGGCCACCCAAGGCACCTAGGAGACAAGGCCCCGGCAAGAGGAGCTTGCCGGGAAGGCCCGGTGAGCGACAAGCTTCCGGACGCGACAAGACAACAACCGCGGCAAGGCGCTTGCCACGGCAGACCACCACTCTGTACCTGCGCTCCAGCACATCCACTAACGTGTCGCCCTGGGACCTTTCCAGGCGCGCGTGGCAAGAGGCCGTGCGGCCAGCGGAGCGCGGTGGCAAGAGGCGCTGACAAGATTGCCATCGTGGCAAGCGGTGGCGCCCCTGACGGTCCCTTGCTGCACTGTTAGGGCGACATAGACGGGCATTTAATGCCTTTGTCCCCTGCCGTCAGGGTTAGGTATGATACACTGTACAAGTAGCTGTACCAACCACTCCTTTTCCATTTTTACCCTTGTCTACGTTGCCACCTGTCGGAGACCCCTTTAGCATATAAAAGGAGGCCCATGCGCAATGTAGGGGAGGGGTTCGAGAGGTTCGAAGCCAGAGAACACTCACGCTCGGTCTCGTTAGCAGCTTGTGTGTACTGTAGCACTCAGCGCTCCTGAGCAAGAACTCAATACACTCAGACATGCAGCAGTAGGAGTGTTATCTCTCGGAGAGCTCAAGCTGGGTAAACCGCTTCGTGTGCCGCCTCGATCTGCTCTTCATGCGACCTCCGCCCCCACTTGAACGAAAGGGGCTCGGTCCGCCGGTCCCATAGGTGTTCGTGGGCCAGATCAGCCTCCCCGACATCTTTGGCGCGCCAGGTAGGGGAGGCGTCGAGATTGTGTGAATCTGATCCGGCGTCCACACGAGCTAGATCTTCATCATCTTCATCGACATGCCGCCGAAGAAGAAGGCTTCGGCGGCAGATGTTCCGTCCGCGTCGAACCCACCACCACCGGAGCAAACGGGTGGTGGGGGAGACGCCGGCGGAAGAATGGACGTCGACGGGGGAGTCCACGGTGCCGCCAAGTCCAAGGACAAGGCTGCGCAGACCTCGGCGTCCGTACATGCACCGCACCCATCACAGGAGGCGCGGGACCGACAGCGTCATGGTATTCACAACGCCATATGCTCGTTGGACCAAGATCGAGCTGGAGGATCTCGGGACGCTCAAGACCAGCATGCACGCCAACATGCTGGCACGAGCGAGGCGATCGTCGCTGGGCGGGATGCTGCTCCTTCTAACATAGTTAGAAGTCCGGCGTATCCGCTCCTCGCGCCGCTCGCCACTGCCGCCCACCACTCCAGCAGAAGCTTTGGCGAGAGCTCAACTGCTCCTGGATTACCCTCCAACAGCCGACAAGGTCGATGAATGGAGGGCCACCATTCAGAGTCTCATCGTCTTTGCCAACAGCGACGCTCCGCGGCAGCCGAGTGCATCGCTGCCGCAGCAGGACTGCCAAGCACGAGCCGGTGGCGACGAAACCGGTGGGGGTGCAACCACCATGCACTCTCCACCCCGAAGGCCAAGATCGCCGACTCGCCGGATCCACCTCGACAGCGACTCCACCGCGTCATCAGATCCACGAGCTCGTCGCGATCAGCGCCAAGTTCTTCACGAACGACAACAAGAAGACGCTCGAACTCGCATCGAGCGCCGAAGAGAAGCGCGGCGTCAATCCGACCAGCGCGATGGGCCCTCTGTCGACATGCATGCGCCCGAGAACCAGGCGACTTGTCAGACGCGGTAGGTTGCCCTGCGTTCACTCGTGAGCTGCGGCAAGTCGATGGCCCTGAAGAAGAATTTCAAGCCGGGCGTGCGAGAAGTACGACGGCAAGACGCATCCGTCGGAGTTCCTCGGCATCTACACCATCGCGGTGCAAGCTGCCGGGGCGAGACGACAAGATCCTCGCCAACTATTTCACCGGTGCTCAAGCCCAATGTCGATCCTGGCTCATGCACTTGCCGGACAACTCCATATCCTCTTGGCAGATCTATGCCATCGGTTTGTCGGCGCCTTTACAGCGGCCACAAGCCCCATGGCCAAGAAAGCGACCTTCATCTCGCCGCCCGAAGGAAGGAGAACCCTGCGCAAGTACATTCGAGAGATTCAGCCAGACAAAGACACAACATCCCAGATGTCCACCTGCCCTTGATAATCAGCGCGTTCCATCGAGCGTCGCGAAACCGCAGAGATGCGGAGGAGATGGCGATGTGCAAGATCGAGACGTCGGTGAGCTATATGCCCTGGCCGACAAGTGTGCACGTGATGAGGAAGGAGGAGACTCCCGGAGAGAATATCAAGCGGGAGGATCTGATAGTGAGGAGACCGCCCCGGCAAAGAAAAACCGGCGGCGGAACAACAGGAAGAAGAAAGGCAAAGATGTGCTAGTTGTTGAGCAGTCCGGCAACGGAGGTGGGGATTTTTGTGCTCAAGCTGACTCAACCGTATGTAACGCCATCAACCGGACAGAGCAAGAAGAGGAAGTTGATCTCTGGTGACTATTTTCCGGCAGAGCTTCCTGAAGTCGCCGTCAAGAAGGTCCTCAAGATCAACACCAAGGGTGCTGAGGAGCAGTCTGCTCCGGCAAGCCCTAGGGTTTGTTCCGTTGAAGCAGACGCTCCCGACAAGTTTTGCTCCGGCAAACTTGCCGGGGAACGTCAAGCTCCGGCTGAGCCCCAGTTTCTCGCCGTAGAAGCGGATGTTCCTGCAGCAACAGATGTGCCTTTAGTCCTTGTTGTCAAGCCGCAAGCTCCAGCATGGGCACAAAGATTGTCTGCTTCCTTGAGATGGAGAACTTCGAAGAGCAAGAAGAAGCGGAAATAGTAGCCCGGCAGTCAAGTATGTACCAGTTTGTCGACAACACAATGCATGTAAGAAGACTCAACGGTGTGAAATTGAAGTGTATTCACCGGAAGACGGACAAAAGCTGTTGGCGAGATACATGGAGGCATATGTGGTCACCACATTGGCGTTGAAAGCACTTGCCGCAAAGCGTTAAGCAAGGTTTCTTTGGCCGACAGCCCTCCGTGATGCAAATCGCACAAGTAACCAAGTGTGAAGCGTGCAGTTCCATTCCAAGCAGATACACCAGCCAGCTCAAGCTCTCCAGATGATCCCTTTATCCTGGCCATTTTCGTCCGGGGCTCGACATCCTCGGCCCCTTTCCCCGAAGTGTCGGGGCTTTGAGTACTTGTACGTTGTAATCGACAAGTTCACAAAGTGGCCGGAAGTGGAAGCGATGAGGAAGGTGATAGCACGATCACCAGTCAAGTTCTTTAGGTCGATTGTTTTCCGCTTTGGAATCCCTAACAGGATCATCACCGACAACGGCACGCAATTCACGAGCCGCACCTTCATGCAAAGACGTCCAAGATCTTGGCGCCAAGGTTCCGCTTCGCTTGTTGCTCATCCGAGAAGTAACGGTCAAGCGGAGAGGGCGAATCTTTGAAGTGCTCTGGCTCAAGACCAGAACTTTTGACAGGCTGCACAAGTGCGGAAAGAACTGGATTGAGGATCTGCCGGTGGTTCTTTGGTCGATCAGGACGACCCCAAATCGAGCCACTGGCCACACCTTTCTCTCTAGTCTATGGAGCAAAGGCAGTTCTCCCCACGGAACTCGTATACGGATCACCTCGAGTGCTCGCTTATGATGAGCTTGAGCAAGAGCAGTTGCGACAAGATGACGCGCTCCTTGAGGAGGATCTCCTTCAGTTGTCAGACGAGCTGCTCGATACCAGCAAGCTTCGCCGCTACCATAGCCGCAAAGTTAATGCGAAGTCTCGAGGAAGGCGACCTTGTTCTTCGGGCGCTGCTCAGTCCGCCAAGAATTCCAACAAGTTGGCTTGAAGTGGGAAGGCCCTTACAGTGAAACAAGTCACTAGGCCTGGCGTTGTCCGCCTTGAGACCGAAGATGGCATTCGGTGAGCAACTCTTTGGAACATTGAGCATCTTCGTAAGTTTTACTCAGAAGCGTTGCTGTTTAACCTGTTAAGCAACCACCTTTTGTACAAGTCTTGCCGATGTTGCAAGTAATCCTTTGTACAAAGCCGGGCGCAGACCCCGTGCATAAGTGAAGCTCATGTGCTTCGCACATCTTGTCAATTTCATGCTTTCTACTTCTATTTTGCATGCGTTATCTAACACTTTGTGCAGCACCTGCCCCCGGTAAGCAATAACGAGCCATAAGGCTCCATATCTTTATTTTCTCTTCTTTCTCTTTCTCAAAGAAAGGAAGGTTCCCTCGCCCACAAGTTTGCCGGGGGGAAAGGAGAAGATAATGGTGTGGACCAAGCGACGCTCAAGGAAGTCTAGTCTTACCGGGAAGCAAACGACAGAAAAGCTAAGTTGCTAAAGTTTGAGCAATCAGTTTTAAAAATTTTAAGTTATCTTCCTCGAACGACTGTACTTTGTATGGAAAACCTGTGCGCGGAGGAACCAACTCGTAGCTAGTTGCGCCCTTACTTTGTTTCGAGTCCGCTCAACAACTTAAGTGAGCTGCGACTAGTTGCGACAAGGTTACTTGTCGGAACGGCACCGCCAAAGAGGCCGCCGACGTACTCAGCACTTTCAAGACTCAGTGCCTGTGTGCTCACTGACAAGTTCCCTAAAAGCATAGGGCAAAAACATACAAAGGAAGGAATCAAGTAAAGGAAATAACATAGCAATCCCTACCCGAAGTAGAGTTATATTACAAGATAGCTTGTCGCAGCTCTAATAGATTGTTCTCATAACATGACCAGCAGCGGCAAGAAAAAGAGAAAGCGGGCGGCCTAATCTACGCGATCGCCCTCAACCCTCTTGATCCCGCTCACCCTGTCCACGATGGGTGCGACAAAGGTCTTGAGCGCCTCCACATCAGCATCCGGCGGCAAGGACTTGAGGACGTTGGTGAGGTTGAGGCCTGGATTGCGGAAGGCCACCTTCATCAGCACCTTTTGAAGAGCTCCCGCGCAGATCTGGCGCGACTCCTCGGCCAGCTGCTTTGGGATTTCTTCCAGGAGTCGCTGGAGGGCCGTCACCACGCCCTTGAAGAACAAGCTGAGCTTGGCGCTGGGTTGGAGGTGCTCATCGGAGGAATATCCAAGATCCACCATCCCAGTGCGCCGACTCCCCGCCGATGGCTGCAACAACATCCACGAGACCCAGGCCGCGTGCCCATGCCTGCTTTTGGGCTGGCCCAACAGCGCTTCGGCAGTGTGTGGCCCAGGCCGGGGCTCTGCCGGTGTACTAGAGTAGGGGTACCCTAGTATCCCGAACTTGTGCACGGGCAGTTGCAGCCCTCCGCGGCAAGGCTTACCGGGTGACCGCCAAGGTCCTCCGTGGTTCCTTTGGAGCCATTCAAGAACAAAGTATTCAAGCCAAGGAGACAAGGCCCGGCAAGAGGAGCTTGCCGGGAAGGCCACCCAAGGCACCTAGGAGACAAGGCCCCGGCAAGAGGAGCTTGCCGGGAAGGCCCGGTGAGCGACAAGCTTCCGGACGCGACAAGACAACAACCGCGGCAAGGCGCTTGCCGCTGCAGACCACCACTCTGTACCTGCGCTCCAGCACATCCACTAACGTGTCGCCCTGGGACCTTTCCAGGCGCGCGTGGCAAGAGGTCAGGCGGCCGCCGGAGCGTGATGGCAAGCGGCATCGACAAGATTGCCATCGTGGCAAGCGGTGGCGCCCGACGGTCCCTTTCATCTTTGTTAGGGCGGCGTGAAGACGGGCATTTAATGCCTTTGTCCCCTGCCGTCAGGGTTAGGTATGATACACTGTACAAGTAGATGTACCAACCACTCCTTTTCCATTTTTACCCTTGTCTACGTTGCCACCTGTCGGAGACCCCTTTAGCATATAAAAGGAGGCCCATGCGCAACGTAGGGGGCGGGGTTTGAGAGGTTCGAAGCCAGAGAACAATCACGCTCGGTCTCGTTAGCAGCTTGTGTGTACTGTAGCACTCAGCGCTCCTGAGCAAGAACTCAATACACTCAGACATGCAGCAGTAGGAGTGTTATCTCTCCGGAGAGCTCCGAAGCTGGGTAAACTGCTCGTGTGCTTCGCCTCGATCTGCTCTTCATGCGACCTCCGCCCCCTGCCGAACCGAAAGGGGCTCGGTCCGCCGGTCCCATAAGTGTTCGTGGGCCAGATCAGCTTCCCCGACACCAAGTGGATGGACAAGAATGCCTAAGAACCCTCTCTAGCTATCTATGCTTTTCTTGTCTCAAACTCTATTCATGCTACATCAGAAAATTTGATCAAGTCAGATTCGAACCACTCTGTGTGAGGAGCACTCGGAGTCCCCGATTCGTCATAGACTTAAACTTCCAAAACTTCTTTGTGATTTTCGGTCTGACCGATTCCTCCATTTCGGTCATACCGATATTACTAAGTCGATCTAGGTTTTCATCTCGGTGGAACCGATTTGTACTTTTCGGTCACACCGAGTTGCAATAACTGTTCACGCTTTTGCATCTCGGTGCCACCGAGTTGTACCACTCGGTCACACCGGCTGTGGTCGGGCTATATATATCGCACGGGCAAAATTTGGAAAACTTTCTCCGAATCCTCGCTACCACAAGATAGCTCGCTCTGCCAACCTAGTTCACGGATCGTCGACTTCGCCGCCACCGCCTCCGATCGCTGGTCTCCGCCCGTCAACGGAATTCTCCTCCGCCGTTGGCCAGAAGCGAGTTCTCGCCGAACTAGGGTATGGACTCGATCACAGTGCTTTCCTCGTCCGATTCTCAGCACATTGTGAACATTTTGCATCTTGCCACGATTGAATCACTCCTATCCAGTCAAATCAATCCTTAGTATATTTGCGATTCAAAAATTTAGGGTTAGGTTTCCGCGAACCATCTCGGACCCACCGAGTTGAAAAACTCGGTCCCACCGATTTGGCTGATGCCATTGCACTTGTAAGTCTCGGTCTGACCGAGAATTACAAATCGGTGTGACCGATTTCTGAACTTTGTGAAACCCTAGCAGTCTCGGTGCCGAATCGTGACTCGGTCGACCGAGTTCACTAGTTTAGGTTCCAAAACTGCTTCGGTATCACCGAGTTTGAAAATCGGTAGATCTAAAATGTTTTCGATGGGAAACTAAAACTAAGTTTTTGAATCATTTTTTGCAAAAATCTACGCATTTTGTGATGCTCATCCACTCTACCTCATCTATAACTATTCTGTGGTGATCAGTTGGATGACAGCATGTCGCACTGAGTGACAGCCAGAACAAATCAGAAGAGCAGGTTCAATTGAGCGAGGGCACTAGTCCCTCAAGCAGCTCAGATGAGGGGAGCAGGAGCACTTCGAGCAATTTTCCCAAGGCTGCCACAAGGTCAAGAAAGAAGAAGACCTCAGAGTCTGAGGATGAGAATTATGTGGCAGTTGAGGATGAGGCAAGCTCCAAGAAGAAAGTGCTCAAGAGGGAATTAAGCATATCTGTAGTGAAGCCTGGATTGAAAATCAAAAGGCCAAAGAAAGTGACAGCCCATGTCCAAAGCTAGAGTGTCTACTCAAGCTCCTTTGGAATCACAACCCAAAGAGCCTGATGCTGCAGAGGGAAAGAAAAGGAAAGAAAGGGCCAAGAAGACCATGGCAAGAGTGATTGCGAAGCCTTCCATGATGGAAGAGGAAGAAGAAGAAGAGACTGCAGAGCCAGCACCCAAGGCACAAAATCTGATGGGTGATGCAATCAAGTCAGGGGCTGCAACTTCCAAGCCCAAAGCTGCCTCCAAGCCCAATAATGCACCCAAGAGGAATACAAGGAGCATTCCAGCAGCTGAAAAGAACAAGGCTCCATTGCCTGAGGTTGAAGCTGAAGAAGAAGAAGAAGAAGGGCAGGTCCTAAGGAAACTCAAACCCAAGATCCCAGACCACAACGATGCTCATCCTGTGGCTGAAAACATGAAGATCAGGAGAGATAATGGGTTGAGGCTATGGAGAGAGACAGATCCATATGCCACGAGGAGAAGGACTGCTGTGGATTATAGGTTCCACACCAAGGAGCAGCAGGACTTTTATGAGACTGTCTTGCTGGATAAGAAGCCCATAGTTTGCGATATGAGATGGGTCAACTGGACCTACATGAAGGAGAATGCAGAACACTACCCTGGAGTTTATGACAGCTTGGTGCTTGTGGAGTTGCTGATTTTGTTGGGCGAAGCTCACCAACTGGAACGATGAACTTATCATGCAATTCTACTCCACAAAGACATTTCTATCCAGATGGCGAGGATAGTGTGGATGTCGGAAGGAACCAAATATCGGTCTACCATAGAGGAATGGGCCAAATTGATCAATGCCCCAAAGGAAAGTGAGGATGACCTGGACATTTATGGTAAGAAGAAAATGGATCATAACTCAATGGCACACATGTACAAGGAGATCCCAGATGATGCAATTGAGACCTTCAAGTTTGGATCAGTCCATTTTCTGCTGTCAGGGCTGCCTACAACCAACTGGATCTTAAGGCATACTCTATTGCCCAAATCAGGTGACCATAACATGATTAGAGGGCATGCAATCAATTTGCTTCATGTCTTTGATGTGCCTCGAAAATTCAAGGTCATGAGCCTCATAGTCGAGACGATCAAGAGGACAATGGCAGATCGTAAGAGAAGTCGTGGATATGCCCCTGATTCGTGGAGTTGATAAACTCGAAGATGGGCATAGGCAAGTATCTCTTGGATAAGGAACACATGGTTCTCTATCCTGATTTTGAGGACAACCGAGTTGTCATGACCGAGAATGAACCAACATCAGTGCAAGCTCAGGAGCGAAAGGAGAAGGCAAGACAAGAGAAAGCTGCAAAGATGCCAACTCAAGCAGAGGCATCTGACTACTTTCTGAAGAGAAAGCATGAGCAGCTTGGTTACTTAATAGAATCATCTCTGCGGATTGAGAAGGGGTTGGCCACCTAACTCAAAACCAGGAGAGCTTGGAGAGAATCATGGAACAAAAATTCTATGATCTTGATGTCAAAGTGACTGAGATTCACCACCGTGGAGCAATTACAAGATGATATGCAGGAGAGGAAGGGCAAGACGACAACTGATGCATTTGCCAGAGTGCTAAGAGCTCAGAGGTCAGCTACAGTACCAACTCCAGACACCAGAGCCACTACTTCAGCTCCAGCTACAGCTCCAGCTCAACCAGCTCCCACTTCTTCAGCTCCTACCACGTCTACTGATGCGTTCATCCTTGGAGTCCTGTCTACACCACCACCGAAGACCAAGCACGAGAGGCGACATAGTACTATGCATTTTCTAGGAACTTTTTGGTAACTTGTTGCCAAAGGGGGAGAAAAATGTATAGATCATAGGCTTTGAGAGAGAGAGAGATTTGCTTTTGTTCTCTCTTGTCTTCTTGGTTGAACTTTTTTTTGCGTTTGATTGTTTAAGATACTATGCATTACCCGTGAGACATTGATGATCATGTGTTTGATCATAAGCTACACTTATGCCTTTTATGATATTATCTAATTTATCCTTATATGATCATTCATTGTGGCTTGGTGATGAGTGCATGCATTCAATCGTTATTATTTTGAGCGCTCCACCAAGATGTATGTGACATGGAAGAGTAACCCATGAGCCTTATTTCTTGTGCATTTGCAGTCCAAAGCAAATCCTAAGATATGCACAAATTTAGGGGGAGCTCTTGCTTATCACATACTTCTCAAAGCGACGAGGTTTTTTCAATTTTATTATCATTTGTCGAAGCTTTGATCTATATGTTGTCATCAATTACCAAAAAGGGGGAGATTGAAAGTGCAACTATCCCTAGGTGGTTTTGGTAATTCATAACAACATATAACTCATTGAGCTAATGCTATTCCAAGATAAATATTTCAGGAAAGCTCAATGAATGGCATGGCATGGATGATGAAAGTGGATCCCTCAAAATATTAAGGACAAAGGATTGGCTCAAGCTCAAAAGCTCAAGACTCTACATTTTACATTTTAGTGATCCAAGATCACATTGAGTCTATAGGAAAAGCCAATACTATCAAGAAGGGATGAGGTGTTGCTTAATGAGCCTTTTGCTCCATGTGCTTAGTGATATGCTCCAAAACCGTCCACTACTTTCTCACATCCACATATGACCTAAACCCAAAGTCAAACTCAGCCCTACCGATTCTTTATATCCGGCGCCACCGAGTTCAGATGTCATAGCCACTGCCACAAACCCTAGGCAAATCGGTTTCACCGATAGGGATCTCGGTCTCACCGAGATGGGATTATAATCTCTCTGTTTCCACTTCGTAACTTTTCGGTCTCACCGAAAGAGCGAATTAGTCCCACCGAGATTACAATGTAAACTCTCTGTTTCCCTTTTGTAACTTTTCGGTCTCACCGAAAGAGCAAATCGGTCCCACCGAGTTTACCTCACCAACTCTCTGGTTAGCCAATTACCAAAATTGGTCTCACCGAGTTTGTGTAATCGGTCTCACCGAGATTACGTTATGCCCTAACCCTAAACAAATCGCTCCTACCGAAATGAATGTCAGTCCCACCGAAAATCCTAACGGTCACTAGGTTTACTAAATCGGTCTGACCGAGTTTGATGATTCGGTCCCACCGAGTTTGGTAAATTGTGTGTAACGGTTAATTTTGTGTGGAGGCTATATATACCCCTCCACCTCCTCTTCATTCGTGGAGAGAGCCATCAGAACAAACCTGCACTTCCAACTTACCAGTTCTGAGAAGAACCACCTACTCATGTGTTGAGGCCAAGATATTCCATTCTAACCATATGAATCTTTATCTCTAGCCTTCCCCAAGTTGCTTTCCACTCAAATCTTCTTTCCACCAAATCCAATCCTGTGAGAGAGAGTTGAGTGTTGGGGAGACTATCATTTGAAGCACAAGAGCAAGGAGTTCATCATCAACACACCATTTGTTACTTCTTGGAGAGTGGTGTCTCCTAGATTGGCTAGGTGTCACTTGGGAGCCTCCGACAAGATTGTGGAGTTGAACCAAGCAGTTTGTAAGGGCAAGGAGATCGCCTACTTCGTGAAGATCTACCGCTAGTGAGGCAAGTCCTTCGTGGGCGACGGCCATGGTGGGATAGACAAGGTTGCTACTTTGTGGACCCTTTGTGGGTGGAGCCCTCCGTGGACTCGCGCAACCGTTACCCTACGTGGGTTGAAGTCTCCACCAACGTGGAAGTACGATAGCACCACCTATCGGAACCACGACAAAAACATCCGTGTCTCCAATTGCGTTTGATTCCTCCAAACCCTTCCCTTTATATTATTGCAAGTTGCATGCTTTATTTTCCGCTGCCTATATACTCTTTGCATGCTTGCTTGAATTATGTGAAGATTGCTTCACTTGTTCTAAATTAGCTAAAATCTGCCAAAGTCTAAAATTGGGAAAAGTTTATTGGTCAAGTAGTCTAATCACCACCCCTCTAGACATACTTCAAGGTCCTACACACACGGCTAAAAGATCAATGATCAATTTTTGTGTCTATGGGGTGCCCCCCTGCCCCCATATATAAAGTAGCTAGGGGGAGGTGGCTGGCCAAGGAGGAGGGCGCGCCAAGGGGGGAGTCCTACTCCCACCGGGAGTAGGACTCCTTTCCTAGTAGGAGTAGGAGAAGGGGAAGGGAAGGAGAGAGGAGGAAGGAAAGGGGGGCGCCCCCCCCCCCTCATTGTCCAATTCAGACTAAAGGGGGAGGGGGCGCGTGGACTACCCTGGCCGCCCCTCCTCTTCTCCACTAAGGCCCAATAGGCCCATTACATCCCCCGGGGGGTTCCAGTAACCCCCCGATACTCTGGTATATGTCCAAAACCTTCCGAAACACTTCCGGTGTATGATATTTACGTCTCGACCATTTCGAGACTCCTCGTCATGTCCGTGATCATATCCGGGACTACGAACTACCTTCGGTACATCAAAACACAAAAACTCATAATACCGATCGTCACAGAACTTTAAGCGTGCGGACCCTACGGGTTCGAGAACTATGTAGACATGACCGAGACATGTCTCCGGTCAATAACCAATAGCGGAACCTAGATGCTCATATTGGTTCCTACATATTCTACGAAGATCTTTATCGGTCAAACCGCATAACAACATGCGTTGTCCCCTTTGTCATCGGTATGTTACTTGCCCGAGATCCGATCGTCGGTATCTTAATACCTAGCTCAATCTCGTTACCGGCAAGTCTCTTTACTCATTCCGTAATGCATCATCCCGCAACTAACTCTTTAGTCACATTACTTGCAAGGCTTATTGTGATGTGCATTACCAAGAGGGCCTAGAGATACCTCTCCGACAATCGTGGTGACAAATCCTAATCTCGATCTATGCCAACTCAACAAACACCATCGGAGACACTTTAGAGCACCTTTATAATCACCCAGTTACGTTGTGATGTTTGGTAGCACACAAAGTGTTCTTCCGGTATTTGGGAGTTGCATAATCTCATAGTCACAGGAACATGTATAAGTCATGGAGAAAGCAATAGCAGTAAACTAAACGATCGAGTGCTAAGCTAACGGAATGGGTCAAGTCAATCACATCATTCTCCTATGATGTGATCCTGTTAATCAAATGACAACTCATGTCCATGGCTAGGAAACCCAACCATCTTTGATTAACGAGCTAGTCAAGTAGAGGCATACTAGTGACACTATGTTTGTCTATGTATTCACACATGTATTACGTTTCCGGTTAATTCAATTCTAGCATGAATAATAAACATTTATCATGATATGAGGAAATAAATAATAACTATATTATTGCCTCTAGGGCATATTTCCTTCAGTCTCCCACTTCCACTAGAGTCAATAATCTGGATTACACAGTAATCATTCTAACACCCATGGAGTCTTGGTGTTGATCACGTTTTGCTCGTGGAAGAGGCTTAGTCAACGGGTCTGCAACATTCAGATCCGTATGTATCTTGCAAATCTCTATGTCTCCCTCCTGGACTTGATCCCAGATGGAATTGAAGCATCTCTTGATGTGCTTGTTCTCTTATGAAATCTGGATTCCTTTGCCAAGGCAATTGCACCAGTATTGTCACAAAAGATTTTCATTGGACCCGATGCACTAGGTATGACACCTAGATCGGAAATGAACTCCTTCATCCAGACTCCTTCATTTGCTGCTTTCGAAGCAGCTATGTACTCCGCTTTACACGTAGATTCCGCCACGATGCTTTGTTTAGAACTGCACCAACTGACAGCTCCACCGTTCAATATGAACATGTATCCGATTTGCGATTTAGAATCGTCCGGATCAGTGAAAAGCTTGCATCGACGTAACCATTTACGACGAGCTCTTTGTCACCTCCATAAACAAGAAACATATCATTCGTCCTCTTTAGGTACTTCAGGATGTTCTTGGCCGCTGTCGAGTGATCCACTTCTGGATTACTTTGGTACCTCCCTGCTAAACTAATAGCAAGGCACACATCAGGTGTGGTACACAGCATTGCATACATGATAGAGCCTATGGCAGAAGCATAGGGAACACTTTCCATTTTCTCTCTATCTTTTGCAGTGGTCGGGCATTGAGTCTGACTCAACTTCACACCTTGTAACACAGGCAAGAACCCTTTCTTTGCTTGATCCATTTTGAAATTTTTCAAAACTTTGTCAAGGTATGTGCTTTGTGAAAGTCCAATTAAGCGTCTTGATCTATCTCTATAGATCATGATGCCCAATATGTAAGCAGCTTCACCGAGGTCTTTCATTGAAAAACTCTTATTCAAGTATCCTTTTATGCTATCCAGAAATTCTATATCATTTCCAATCAACAATATGTCATCCACATATAATATTAGAAATGCTACAGAGCTCCCACTCACTTTCTTGTAAATACAGGCTTCACCAAAAGTCTGTATAAAACCATATGCTTTGATCACACTATCAAAACGTTTATTCCAACCCCGAGAAGCTTGCACCAGTCCATAAATGGATCACTGGAGCTTGCACACTTTGTTAGCTCCCTTTGGATCAAAAAAACCTTATGGTTGCATCATATACAACTCTTCTTCCAGAAATCCATTCAGGAATGCAGTTTTGACATCCATTTGCCAATTTTCATAATCATAAAACGCGGCAATTGCTAACATGATTCCGATAGACTTAAGCATCGCTATGGGTGAGAAAGTCTCATCATAGTCAACCCCTTGAACTTGTCAAAAACCTTTTGCAACAAGTCGAGCTTTGTAGACAGTAACATTACCGTCAGCGTCAGTCTTCTTCTTGAAGATCCATTTATTCTCTATGGCTTGCCGATCATCGGGCAAGTCAACCAAAGTCCACACTTTGTTCTCATACATGGATCCCATCTCAGATTTCATGGCCCCAAGCCATTTTGCGGAATCTGGGCTCACCATCGCTTCTTCATAGTTCGTAGGTTCGCCTTGGTCAAGTAACATGACCTCCAGAATAGGATTACCATACCACTCTGGTGCGGATCTTAATCTGGTTGACCTACGAGGTTCAGTAGTAACTTGATCTGAAGTTTCATGATCAACATCATTAGCTTCCTCACTAATTGGTGTAGGTGTCACAGGAACCGGTTTCTGTGATGAACTACTTTCCAATAAAGGAGTAGGTACAGTTACCTCATCAAGTTCTACTTTCCTTCCACTCACTTCTTTCGAGAGAAACTCCTTCTCTAGAAAAGATCCATTTTTAGCAACAAATGTCTTGCCTTCGGATCAGTGATAGAAGGTGTACCCAACAGTTTCCTTTGGGTATCCTATGAAGACACATTTCTCTGATTTGGTTTCGAGCTTATCAGGTTGAAGCTTTTTCACATAAGCATCGCAGCCCCAAACTTTAAGAAATGAAAACTTTGGTTTCTTGCCAAACCACAGTTCATAAGGAGTCGTCTCAACGGATTTCGATGGTGCCATATTTAATGTGAATGCAGCCTGTCGGCGTTCTGGGAACGGGGGTACCCAGACTTGCCTGCCTGCGGTGTGGCTCGAGGGGTGGCCCAGCACGGCCCATCTTCATCAGCACGAGCTCAAGACCCTCGTGAGGGGCCAAGCCTCGCGTGGCGGACGACAAGAAGCTTCCTTAGGCACGGCCTCGTCAGCTTGGCTCGCGAGGAGGCGGAGAGATCAAGGCGGGGTACCTCACGAGGTGCCCATGACGCAAGCCATGACGACCAAGGGCGCCAGTGGCGCCAGCCCATGATGTCCTCATTTCCTCTTTGGTGCAAAGGGGCAAGCGCGGCGAGAGCATCAAGCAAAGGCATCCGTTTGGTGCAACAAGACCAAGACCGTCATAGCGGCAGGAAGGAAGTCATCGTGGAGCCCAAGCCGGCGTCACCACCAGAGCCTTTGACAGGCGAGGACCAACTTTAGTCAGGATAAGTGTACTAGATGTTCCCCTTCAAAATGGCCAATTGTTGGCGCCCTTTCCGCTCAGTATTTGGGAAGAGGCCCAGGGCCTTTGCCTATAAATAGGACTAGCCACCCACAGGATCCAGGATCCGGCATAGAGAGATCAGTCACACACACACAGAGAGAGAGAGAGAGAGAGAGAGAAGCGACCGAACTCGCCCTAGCAGTTCATCGCACCAGCCAAGAATAGACCCTCGCGAGGCTGTTCTTCCTTGTACTGTTCATCATCAGCCCAAGAGGCAATCCCCCACACCACACACTGGAGTAGGGTGTTACACCACCATGGTGGCCCGAACCAGTATAAACCTTGTGTCTCTTGTGTTGTTCCTTTCGTAGTTTAGATCCTAGCGAGGCGGCGAGGTGCAAGTAGGTAGAGGGCGAGATCTCCGCGCGCACCCTAGAGTTCGAACGTAGAGGGTCTGCCGGAACCCGAAATCCGACATTTGGCGCGCCCGGTAGGTGCGCGGAATTAAATCTTCGCCGCCCTGTTCTTCGCCGACCATCGCATCCATGTCGACGCTGTCGGGCCAGCGCCAGTCAGCCTCGCTACCCACGCCGCCAGACGGCCCCGTCGGCCGGCCCCACCGTTCCCCGTCGCCTGCCATCAACGCCGCCACCGGCCCGGCGGGGAACGAGCAGCAAGCATCGTCCCAGCATCCTCCGTGAGGCGAGACGGCCGTACTGCCACTCCCTCACTCACCCCAGCTGGTTCTTCGCCTCGCGCGCTCCGCGCGCCCATGGAGGCTCGAGCTGCGCTCATCGCGGCAAACGAGCTCCTGCGCTACCGCCTCTGTCGGCAGCGTCTACGAAGAGTGGCTCGACCGCGTCGCCGAACTCGTCCGTGCCGCAGGGGGCTCCCCCGCGCCGTCCTTCTCGCTGCACCGCGCCCCGCCCTGCGCGGGCGATGAAGCTCTAGGGTCGCCTCAGCCGCCTCCCCCTCAAGAAGGCGCCCTGGCCCCAAGGCGCGTGGCCCCTAGGCGGAACCCACTCCGTCCAGCGCCAGCGCAGCAAGAGCAGAGCTGCCAAGAGGTCCCTCGCCCCCGAGAGGCTGCCCGAGTGCTCCCTGCACCGGCTCATGACGACCACGCTCCTGCTCCAGCACGCCAAGACCCCGCGCTGCTCCGGCAAGCGCATGGGGGACCCGCAAGACCAGGCTCTTCATCACCAAAGGCCTCCCGTGGCCACAGCAGGCTGTCGCGCCTTCACCACCGAGCTGCGCAGCGTCGCGTGGCCCAGCAAGTTCAAGCCAGACCTGCCTCCTTGCTACGATGGCACGGCCGACCCTGCGGAGTTCCTCCAGCTCTACGAGCTGGACACCGAAGCCGCCAACGGGGACGAGAAGGTCATGGCGAACTGGTTTCCCATGGCACTCAAGGGCCAGTGCCACTTTTGGCTCTGAACACAGCTCCCAAGACGACCTCCTCCACAGGACAAGATGCGCACCGCTTCATCGCCAACTTCCAGGTACTCATGACCGGCCTCCTGCCGTGGCGACATGCGCCGCATCAAGCAGCAGGGGGAGACCTGCAGAAGTACATCCGGCTTCAACAACGCACGCCTCAAGATTCCCAAGGTGACCGAGGAGGCCATCATCTCAGCCTTCTCCGGCGGTGTGCGTGTCGTCAAGACGAAGGAGGAGCTGGCGATGCATGAAGATCTGTGCACTTCCTTGGAGCTGTTCAACTTGGCGACCAAGTGCGCCAGGGCTGAGGAAGGACGCCTTTCCCTCCTCGAGCTGCCAGCCGTAGACCCAAAAGAGAAGAAGTCCAAGGCCAAGGACGTGAAGCGCAGAAATGGCGTGCTCATGGCCGAGAACCAGACACCAAGCGAGGCAGAGATCAGCCCGAGTCTTCCAAGGGCAGCCAGTACTGTGTGTACCATGACCTCCACACCCACAACACCAACAAATGTCAAGAGCTCCGAGCTGTGCGAGAAGGGAGGATCGGTCGATGCCCCGACCGCAACGATCGAGGCTATGGCCGAGGAGGAGGAAGTAACGTAGGACGCTGGGAAGACCATGGCCCTCGCCAAGGGTGGCGTGACCGACCTCGCGAGGATCGCTGGCAGGATCAGCCTCGCGAGGGAGGCTGGAGGGATCAGCCTCGCGAGGATCGTCCGCAAGGAAACGCAGGCCTCCCTCCTCTGCCGCCGCAGCCAAGGAGAAACGAGGACCATCATCAGGACGAGGGGGATGGGGGCTTCCAGGAGCCGCGCACGATCGCTTGCATCCTGGGCGGAGCTCAGGCCCCAGCCTCTCAATGCATCTTCAAGCAGTTCGCCCGCGAAGTGAATGCAGTCATCCCCAATCTCGAGGCCATGCGCCCTCTCAGGTGGTCAGCGTGCGCCATCACGTTCAGCTCAGCAGATCAGCTCAAGTGCGCGGCCACAGCCGGAGTCCTCCCGATGCTTTGCTCACCGATCATCAGCAACGTGCAAGTCACCAGGACCCTCATCGATGGCAGAGCAGGGCTCAATGTCCTGTCCGTAGAGACATTCAACAATCTCCAAGTGCCTTACAATCAGCTTCAGCCAACCAAGCCTTTCTCGAGTCACCGATGGCTCCACGGTTCAATTGGGCAGGTCCGCCTCCTGTAACCTTCGGGCACGCGACAACTACCGCACCGAGCTCATCGACTTCGATGTCGCCCACATTCGCCTGCCATACAACGCCATCCTCGGGTACCCAGCTCTGGCCAAGTTCATGGTCGTGACTCATCACGGCTACAACGTCCTCAAGATGACAGGAAGTGGCGGAGTCATCACGGTGCCTTGTGAAGAAAGAGACGCAGTGTGCTCCCTGGAGCGAGCTTTTCAAGCCGCGTCGCTTGAAGACCCAGATCGCAGGAGCAGGAGGCTCCCCGAGACCGCTCCCAAGAAGAAGAAGACATCGCCAGGCCCGACCCCTCGGGAGGCAGGCCCCTCAGGGTCCATGCCTGTTCAGGGGGCACCTCCTTCTGTCGCTTAGGAAGGCGCGCCCGGCGCGCTCCTCAAGCAAGGCTCGGGGGCTCTCTCCTGGAGGGCCACCGACCTTGCTAAGCTCACGAGGGAGACGCTTGGGCTCCACTTGGAGGCGTGTTTTAGAACACGTTTCCCTCAGGAAGGAGCGAGGCAAGGAGGGCCAAACCCTCAGGAGTTCGTCAGCCAGATCATTCAGGAGCTGCAGGAGTCAAGAGTCATGAGTGGCAGCCGCCCGCACTCCGCCCGTAGCTCCCCATCCAGCGAGGATGGTGGGCTGCGCGTCTGCATCGACATACCGGGGCTCAACCGAGCCGCCTCAGAGGCGCTTGGCCCTCACGCGCGGTGCGCTGCGAAGGTCCACCCCACAGCTACGTTCGCATGCCCTACAGCGTGCCGAACACGGCCGCCACGCGCCAGCGCCTCGTGAGGAGCATCCTGGAGGCTCAAGAGGCCAGGCGTTCCGCAGTCCTGGCGGAGATGGAGATGGTCCGCGAGGAGCCACCAGCGCCTCTGGAGCCTCCCGAGGTTCCTGGGCACAGGGGCTCGTGGAAGATCGGCTTCCACAGCCCACGACGTCCGCTTACTTCAAAGATCCCTTCATCTTCAACGTTATCAGGTGACATCCTTCAAGTTTCATTTCCAGCTGGGAGCGCCCCCCCAGGGCTGCATCATTCCCAGGCCGTGTGGGTCCGTCCCTGTGGCGTGTATCCCTTTTACTTCATGTTCCTAGTTTACTTTGTTGGGGGCGCCCCTCGGGCTGCATCATCCCCAAGTCGCTCGGGCCAGACCCAGCGACGTCTGCCTTCCCTGCACCTATCTAAATGAACTTGCTTCTTTGTGATTAACGTGTTTGACCTAGTTACCTGCTCAATTGACACCACTGATGGAGCTGCTCCCCAACTGCACAACGCTTGCGCATGGGTCCGTCCCTGCAACGCGGACAAACCTTAATGGCTGAGCTCTGGCCACGGCAGCCCCGCACAGTGCCACCTCGTCAGGCCTTCAGTGCCTCGTCACCCCTCCAAAGCAACCAACGGCTGACTGTCGCTTGTCATAGCGGACTCTTGTTTTTCTTGTGGTGAGCCAGCAGGATCCCTTCGAGAAGAAGCGCCAGGCGAGGCCCTCACGGCGTCTTCTTCACTCTCGCCCGCGCGAACCGCTTGCACGTTAAAGGGGGGGTACCTGAGCGTCGCGACTCACGGGCTCCTACTGGCTCTCCAGCCCTCACCCTCTGGCCTTGACCACGGCATCGCGACCTGGCATACCAGCGACGGCTGAGACCCGCTCGAGGGCCGGGACCCGAGGATGTAGAGCAGAAAGGGGAGCAAAGGCGAGAGGGAAGAGGTACGCGGGGACCTCGCCAGGCAACCCCTCGCCTGCCGATGCCCGGACCTAACGTCGCACCAGGAAGCGGTTCCTGGCTCCCAAGATAAGTCACCCTCCGGAAACACTGGCTGTCGCAGCGCCAACCTCGTGCAATCCCGTGTTAGAAACGTCGCGCTCCTTTCTTGCCGAACGATGGCTGCTTGAGCGCTAAAGGGGACCTCCTGAGCATCGCGACTCAGGGGCTCTTACTGGACCCCGGGCCGCTCACCTCCTGGCCTTGACCACGGCATCGCGACCTGGCATACTAGCGACGGCTGAAGCCTGCCTTGGGACCGGGACCTGTCGGTGCAGAGCACCAAGCCCTCGTGAGGTTCGAAAGGAAGAACTAAGCTAAGATGGAATGAGCATCTCGCACTACTTCACAACAAGGATCATATTAACAAACAGAACCACAGGCACCTTACAAGCCCCCACGGGGCGCGCTTTTTGATTCCTCACAGGGAATAGAGGGAGCAGATCCTAAAAGAATGCTAACTACACGCGCCTCCGCGAGAGACGCCATCATCAATAGTGGGCCGTCAGGCATCGGCGCCAACCTCATCCAGATCAGAGGCGGCTACGGCCTGACGAGCCCGCCCTGCTCCGAGAGCGGCGCAAGCTCGGAGGCTCGTAGCTGTCGTCACTCGTCTCCGGAGTCGCAAAGAGCTCGACGGAGTCGCTGGATCCTCCGACGCCTCCGCCGCCTGAGGAGCTGCTGAGGGAGCGACCGGCGAGCCTGGTCCTCGCCACGGCAGGGCCCCGACCACCTCTCTCAGGACAGCACTCCAGCCGGCGTCCGTCCGTGTCGAAGACCTTGAAGAGCATCATGGAAGTGTCGTTGTACTCCAGGTGGATTGCAAGGGCGCCCCTCGTCCTGCAGACCCGGGCAATCTCGCCCCAGCCTCGAGTCATGAAGACCTTGCCCGGAGTGACGACCGCGACCTCCGCTTCGGTCGCGAGGGTGTTGCAGCCGGCGTCGCAACCGAGCTCCAAATATCCCCTGCGGCATCACGAAGGCGAAGGAGGGAGGAAGGCGGATCCAAGACTGAGGAGGCATGGCGCCGTGGAGCACAAACTCTCGGGAGGAGCCCTCGGCATGGACTCCAGGAGGGACAACGCGCACCGCCGTGACCCGCCGACACCGACAGCGGCGGTGTCCATGGCGCTCGGCGTCAACTCCTTCAGGGCCCTCAAGGTGGGCGTACAAGGGCAGCGGGAACCCTGGCGGCGGCCGCTCGCACCAGGGCCTCGACGCCTCCTGCCGGGCGCCCTCATCTCGACGGCATAGGGCTAGCCGTTTCTTGGTGAGCGGGTCGGGACCCTCTCGGGGAGCCTTTCCCTTCTCTTCCGCGGAGAACCGGCGGATCGGAGCCATTGCCGCAAAGTGGAGCAAGGATGGGGAAGAAGGAGAAGCAAGAAGAGATGGACTAGAAGTGCACGCACCGTTCCGTACTTATGGTCGGGAAGGCCAACCGTCGACCTCCACGATCGCAGGTAATCATGATCCGCTTTGCATGCAAGGACTTGTCAATTCGTGCAGTTGCCGAGGCATCGTGGGGAAGCAGGGGCACCCACGTCCAATCAACCGCCACGCGGCACCCTAGGCCGCAGGCTGTTAGGGCCCGCGGCGCTTCGCACTTGCCCCTTCGCTTCTCTGCTCGGCCAAGTCCAGGCGCGCCTTGGGCCCGGGGGCTACTGTCGGCGTTCTGGGGGCGGCGATACCCAGACTTGCCTGCCTGCGGCCTGTGGCGTGGCTCAAGGGGTGGCCCAGCATGGCCCATCTTCGTCAGCACGAGCTCAAGACCCTTGCGAGGGGCCAAGCCTCGCGAGGCGGACGACAAGAAGCTTCCTCAGGCACGGCCTCGTCAGGCTGGCTCGTGAGGAGGCGGAGAGATCAAGGCGGGGTACCTCACGAGGTGCCCATGACGCAAGCCATGACGACCAAGGCGCCCGAGGCGGGCGCCAGCCAGCAGTGTCATCATTTCCTCTTTGGTGCAAAGGGGCAAGCGCGGCGAGAGCATCAAGCAAAGGCATCCGTTTGATTGCAACAAGACCAAGACCGTCATAACGGCAGGAAGGAAGTCATCGTGGAGCCCAAGCCGGCGTCACCACCAGAGCCTTTGACAGGCGAGGACCAACTTTAGTCAAGATAAGTGTACTAGATGTTCCCCTTCAAAATGGCCAATTGTTGGCGCCCTTCCCGCTCAATATTTGGAAAGAGGCCCAGGGCCTTTGCCTATAAATAGGACTAGCTACCCACAGGATCCAGGATCCGGCATCGAGAGATCAATCACACACACACACACACAGAGAGAGAGAGAGAGAGAGAGAGAGAGAGAGAAGCGACCGAACTCCCCCTGGCAGTTCATCGCACCAGCCAAGAACAGACCCTCGCGAGGCTGTTCTTCCTTGTATTGTTCATCATCAGCCCAAGAGGCAATCCACCACACCACACACTGGAGTATGGTGTTACACCACCATGGTGGCCAGAACCAGTATAAACATTGTGTCTCTTGTGTTGTTCCTTTCATAGTTTAGATCCTAGCGAGACGGCGAGGTGCAGGTAGGTAGAGGGCGAGATCTCCGCGCGCACCCCAGAGTTCGAACCTAGAGGGTCTGCCGGAACCCGAAATCTGACACAGCCGTCTCTAAAGCATAACCCCAAAACAATAGCGGTAAATCAGTAAGAGACATCATAGATCGCACCATATCTAGTAAAGTACGATTACGACGTTTGGACACAGCATTATGTTGTGGTGTTTCGGGTGGTGTGAGTTGCGAAACTATTCCGCATTGTTTCAAATGTAGACCAAAGTCGTAACTCAAATATTCTCCTCCACGATCAGATCGTAGAAATTTTATTTTCTTGTTACGATGATTTTCCACTTCACTCTGAAATTCTTTGAAATTTTCAAATGGTTCAGACTTATTTTTCATTAAGTAGATATACCCATATCTGCTCAAATCGTCTGTGAAGGTGAGAAAATAACGATACCCGCCGCAACCCTCAATATTCATCGGACCACATAAATAAGTATGTATGATTTCCAATAAATCTGTTGCTCGCTCCATTGTTCCGGAGAACGGCGTTTTAGTCATCTTGCCCATGAGGCATGGTTCACAAGTACCAAGTGATTCATAATCAAGTGATTCCAGAAGTCCATCAGTATGGAGTTTCTTCATGCGCTTTACACCAATATGACCCAAACGGCAGTGCCACAAATAAGTTGCACTATCATTATCAACTCTGCATATTTTGGCTTCAACATTATGAATATGTATATCACTACTATCGAGATTCAACACAAATAGACCACTCTTCAAGGGTGCATGACCATAAAAGATATTACTCATATAAATAGAACAACCATCATTCTCAGATTTAAATGAATAACCGTCTCGCATCAAACAAGATCTAGATATAATGTTCAAGCTTAACGATGGCACCAAATAACAATTATTCAGGTCTAAAACTAATCCCGAAGGTAGATGTAGAGATAGCATGCCCACGGCAATCACATCGACTTTGGAACCATTTCCGACGCGCATCGTCACCTCGTCCTTTGGCCAGTCTTCGCTTAATCTGTAGTCCCTGTTTTGAGTTGCAAATATTAGCAACAGAACCAGTATCAAATACCCAGGTGCTACTGCGAGCTCTAGTAAGGTACACATCAATAACATGTATATCACATATACCTTTGTTCACCTTGCCATCCTTCTTATCCGCCAAATACTTGGGGCAGTTCCGCTTCGATTGACTAGTGCATTTTGCGGAGAAGCACTCAATCTCAGTCTTAGGTCCAGACTTAGGTTTCTTCTCTTGAGCAGCAACTTGTTCGCCATTCTTCTTGAAGTTCCCCTTCTTCTTCCCTTTACCCGTTTTCTTGAAACGGGTGGTCTTGTTGACCATCAACACTTGATGCTCCTTTTTAATTTCTACCTCCGCAGCCTTTACCATTGCGAAGAGTTCGGGAATTGTCTTATCCATCCCTTGCATATTATAGTTCATCACGAAGCTCTTGTAGCTTGGTGGCAGTGATTGAAGAATTCGGTCAATGACACTATCATCCGGAAGATTAACTCCCAGTTGAATCAAGTGATTGTTATACCCAGACATTTTGAGTATATGTTCACCGTGAACTATTCTCCTCCATCTTCGGTGTAGAACTTATTGGAGACTTCATATCTCTCAATCCGGGTATTTGCTTGAAATATTAACTTCAACTCCTGGAACATCTCATATGCTCCGTGACGTTCAAAACATCGTTGAAGTCCCGGTTCTAAGCCGTAAAGCATGGCACACTGAACTATCGAGTATTCATCAGCTTTGCTCTGCCAGACGTTCTTAACGTCGTGAGTTGCATCTGCAGTAGGCCTGGTGTTGGGGAACGTAGCAATTTCAAAAATTTCCTACGCACACACAAGATCATGGTGATGCATAGCAACGAGAGGGGAGAGTGTGTCCACATACCCTCGTAGACCGAAAGCGGGAGCGTTAGCACAACACGGTTGATGTAGTCGTACGTCTTCATGATCCGACCGATCCGAGTACCGAACGTACGGCACCTCCGAGTTCAGCACACGTTTAGCTCCATGATGTCCCTCGAACTCCGATCTAACCGAGCTTTGTGGGAGAGTTTCGTCAGCACGACGGCGTGGTGACGGTGATGATGATGCTACCGACGCAGGGCTTCGCCTAAGCACCTCTACGATATTATCGAGGTGGAATATGGTGGAGGGGGGCACCGCACACGGGTAAGACGTCAAGAGATCAATTGTTGTGTCTCAAGGGGTTGCCTCCCTCCCCGTATATAAAGGAGTGGAGGAGGGGGCGGGCCGGCCACCCTTGGCGCGCCCCATGAGGAGTCCTACTCCCACCGGGAGTAGGACTACCCCCTTCCATGTTGGAGTAGGAGAGGAGAGGGGGAAAGGAAAGGGGGCGCATCCCCCCTCCTTGTCCAATTCGGACTTGGGAGGGAGGGGCGCGCGGCTGCCCCTTGCCGCCTCTCCTCTTCCACCACTTGGGCCCGTGAGGCCCAATAACCTCCAGGGGGTTCCGGTAACCCCCCGGTACTCCGGTATATATCCGATAACCCCCGGAACCATTCCGGTGTCCGAATATAGTCGTCCAATATATGAATCTTCATGTCTCAATCATTTTGAGAATCCTCCTCATATCCGGGATCATATCCGGGACTCAGAACTACCTTCGGTACATCAAAACACATAAACTCATAATAGAACCGTCATCAAACTTTAAGCGTGCGGACCCTACGGGTTCGAGAACTATGTAGACATGACCGAGACACGTCTCCGGTCAATAACCAATAGCGGAACCTGGATGCTCATATTGGCTCCACATATTCTACGAAGATCTTTATCAGTCAAACCGCA
This sequence comes from Aegilops bicornis, assembly GCA_021605145.1. NCBI lineage: Eukaryota > Viridiplantae > Streptophyta > Magnoliopsida > Poales > Poaceae > Aegilops > Aegilops bicornis. Next base: position 187,003,677 of record CM038671.1, on the reverse strand, counting down.
TAACAACATACGTTGTTCCCTTTGTCATCGATATGTTACTTGCCCGAGATTTGATTGTCGGTATCTCAATACCTAGTTCAATCTCGTTGCCGGCAAGTCTCTTTACTCGTTCCGTAATACATCATCCCACAACTAACTCATTAGTTGCAATGCTTGCAAGGCTTAAGTGATGTGCATTGCCGAGTGGGCCCAGAGATACCTCTCCGACAATCTGAGTGACAAATCCTAATCTCGAAATACGCCAACCCAACAAGTACCTTCGGAGACACCTGTAGAGCACCTTTATAATCACCCAGTTATGATGTGACGTTTGCTAGAACACAAAGTGTTCCTCCGGTAAACGGGAGTTGCATAATCGCATAGTCATAGGAACATGTATAAGTCATGAAGAAAGCAATAGCAACATACTAAACGATCACGTGCTAAGCTAACGGAATGGGTCAAGTCAATCACATCATTCTCCTAATGATGTGATCCCGTTAATCAAATGACAACTCATGTCTATGGTTGGGAAACTTAACCATCTTTGATTAACGAGCTAGTCAAGTAGAGGCATACTAGTGACACTATGTTTGTCTATGTATTCACACATGTATTATGTTTCCGGCTAATACAATTCTAGCATGATAATAAACATTTATCATGAAATAAGGAAATAAATAATAACTTTATTATTGCCTCTAGGGCATATTTCCTTCAGTCTCCCACTTGCACTAGAGTCAATAATCTAGTTCACATCGCCATGTGATTTAACACCAACAGTTCACATCACCATGTGATTAACACCCATAGTTTACATGTCATGTGACCAACACCCAAAGGGTTTACTAGAGTCAATAATCTAGTTCACATCGCTATGTGATTAACACCCAAAGAGTACTAAGGTGTGATCATGTTTTGCTTGTGAAAGAAGTTTAGTCTACGGGTCTGCCACATTCAGATCTGTATGTATTTTGCAAATTTCTATGTCAACAATGCTTTGCACTAAGCTACTTTAGCTAATTGCTCCCACTTTCAATATGTATCCAGATTGAGACTTAGAGTCATCTGGATCAGTGTCAAAACTTGCATCGGCGTAACCCATTACGATGAACCTTTTTGTCACCTTCATAATCGAGAAACATATCCTTATTCCACTAAGGATAATTTTGCCCGCTGTCCAGTGATCTACTCCTAGATTACTATTGTACTCCCTTGCTAAACTCAGTGTAGGGTATACAATATATTTGGTACACAACATGGCATACTTTATAGAACCTATGGCTGAGGCAAACGGAATGACTTTCATTCTCTTTCTATTTTCTGTCGTGGTCGGGTTTTGAGTCTTACTCAATTTCACACCTTGTAACACAGGCAAGAACTCTTTCTTTGATTGTTCCATTTTTAACTACTTCAAAATCTTGTCAAGGATGTACTCATTGAAAAAACTTATCAAGCATCTTGATCTATCTCTATAGATCTTGATGCTCAATATATCTTGATTTCACCGAGGTCTTTATTTGAAAAACTCCTTTCAAATACTCCTTTATGCTTTCCAGAAAATTCTACATTATTTTCGACCAACAATATGTCATTCACATATATTTATCTGAAATGTTGTAGTGCTCCCACTCACTTTCTTGTAAATACAGGCTTCACCGAAAGTCTGTATAAAACTATATGCTTTGATCAACTCATCAAAGCGTATATTCCAACTCCAAGATGCTTGCACCAGTCCATAGATGGATCGTTGGAGCTTGCACACTTTGTTAGCATCCTTTGGATCGATAAAACCATCAGGTTGCATCATATACAACTCTTCTTCCAGAAATCCATTCAGGAATGAAGTCTTTACATCCATTTGCCAGATTTCATAAAATGTGGCAATTTGCTAACATGATTCAGACAGACTTAAGCATCGCCACGAGTGAGAAGGTCTCATCGTAGTCAACTCCTTGAACTTTGTTAAAACCTTTTTCGACACGTCTAGCTTTTGTAGATAGTAACACTACTATCAGCGTCCGTCTTCCTCTTGAAGATCCATTTATTTTCTATTCCTTGCCGATCATCGGGCAAGTCAACCAAAGTCCACACTTTGTTCTCATACATGGATCCCATCTCAGATTTCATGGCCTCAAGCCATTTTGCGGAATCTGGGCTCATCATTGCTTCCTCATAGTTCGTAGGTTCGTCATGGTCAAGTAGCATGACCTCCAGAACAGGATTATCGTACCACTCTGGTGCGGATCTCACTCTGGTTTACCTACGAGGTTCGGTAGTAACTTGATCTCAAGTTACATGATCATCATCATTAGCTTCCACACTAATTGATGTAGGAGTCACATAAACAAATTTCTGTGATGAACTACTTTCCAATAAGGGAGCAGGTACAGTTACCTCATCAAGTTCTACTTTCCTCCCACTCACTTCTTTCAAGATAAACTCCTTCTCTAGAAAGGATCCATTCTTAGCAACGAATGTCTTGCCTTTGGATCTGTGATGGAAGGTGTACCCAACTGTCTCCTTTGCGTATCCTATGAAGACACATTTCTCCGGTTTGGGTTTGAGCTTATCAGGATGAAAAATTTTCACATAAGCATCACAACCCCAAACTTTAAGAAACGACAACTTTGGTTTCTCGCCAAACCACAGTTCATATCATCTCAACGGATTTAGATGGTGCCCTATTTATCGTGAATGCACCTGTCTCTAATGCATAACCCGAAAACAATAGTGGAAAATCGGTTAGAGACATAATATATTGCACCATATCTAATAAAGTACGGTTATGATGTTCAGACACACCATTACGTTCTGGTGTTCCAGGTGGCGTGAGTTGCGAAACTATTCCGCATTGTTTTAAATTAAGACCAAACTCGTAACTGAAATATTCTCCTCCACGATCAGATCGTAGAAACTTTATTTTCTTGTTACGATGATTTTCCACTTCACTCGGAAATTATATGAACTTTTCAAATGTTTCAGACTTATGTTTCATCAAGAAGATATACCCATATCTGCTCAAATCATCTGTGAAGGTTAGAAAATAACGATACCCGCCGCGAGCCTCAACACTCATCGGATTGCATACATCAGTATGTATTATTTCCAATAAGTCAGTTGCTCGCTCCATTGTTCCAGAGAACGGAGTCTTAGTCATCTTGCCCATAAGGCATGGTTCACAAGCATCAAGTGATTCATAATCAAGTGATTCCAAAATCCCATCAGCATGGAGTTTCTTCATGCCCTTTACACCAATATGACCTAAACGGCAGTGCCACAAATAAGTTGCACTATCATTATTAGCTTTGTATCTTTTGGCTTCAATATTATGAATATGTGTATCACTACGATCGAGATCCAACAAACCATTTTCATTGGGTGTATAACCATAGAAGGTTTTATTCGTGTAAATAGAATAACAATTATTCTCTATCTTAAATGAATAACCGTATTGCAATAAACATGATCAAATCATATTCTTGCTCAACGCAAACACCAAATAACATTTTATTTAGGTTCAACACTAATCCCGAAAGTATAGGGAGTGTGTGATGATGATCATATCATTCTTGTAACTACTTCCAACACACATCGTCACTTCACCCTTAACTAGTTTCTGTTTATTCTGCAACTTCCGTTTTGAGTTACTACTTTTAGAAACTGAACCAGTATCAAATACCGAGGGGTTGCTATAAACACTAGTAAAGTACACATCAATAACATGCATATCAAATATACCTTTGTTTTCTTATACGCCAATTACTTGGGGTAGTTTCCGCTTCCAGTGAACAGTCCCTGTCACGACCGATTTTTCAATAAAATGATTATTGAGAACCGATCTTTTGAGTCCAGTATGAGGAAAATCCTCCTTACTGGTAGACAAAATCTTGATACAGAAAGCCAGTAGCATTAAAACATATTACAGGTCGAAATTGAGGGTGCTCAACATTTTATTACAAGCACGCCAATAATTATACATAAAGGCGGATATGACACAATGGTGTGGGGGTGGCATACTACTAACTCGAGAATAAAGTGGTAGTGGAATAACACAATGGAATGGGTAATATGACTTCTAAACTGGTAGCTCATCGACCGTCGAGGTGAGGCTCGATGAATTTATTTGGGTAGCGGAAGCGGATATAATACAGTGACCAATCCAGGGTTGCACGAGACTGTCTAGGACTCCTCTAGGTGTCGGACTCACTATCGAATTCTTCATCCATGAGATCGCCTTCGTCAACATCTGGCCAAATCAACAAGCCAGGTGAGTACTTTGAAAGTACTCGCAAGACAGTTCGAACGTAAGATATAACAAATGCATGCATGAATGCGTCATGAGCAATTAGCAATGCACATTCAATTTAGTAAAACATGGTAAGTAAAAAGGGAGTCGGGCGGTAGTCTTCCCGAAATCCCAAAAAATAACTAAAAACCGATCGGGTGTCTGGAGCGACGCCTCGAAGGGTGAACAAATAAATAATCATGCCGCAGTCGGGCGTCTAAGCGACACCTTGTAAAGGGCTTATATTGAAAAGTAAAAGACATACGTGCCACAGTCGGACGTCTGAGCGACATCGCGGAAAGGGCTTATATCAAAAGTAAATAACAATTGTGCCACAGTCGAACGTCTGAGCGACATCGCAGAAAGGGCTTATATCCAAAAGTAAATAACAATTGTGCCACAGTCGGACGTTTGAGCGACATCGCAGAAAGGGCTTATATTCAAAAGTAAATAACAATTATGCCACCGTCGGACGTCTGAGCGACATCGCAGAAAGGGCTTATATTCAAAAGTAAATAACAATTGTGCCACAGTCGGAAGTCTGAGCGACATCGCAGAAAGGGCTTATATTCAAAAGTAAATAACAATTGTGCCACAGTCGGACGTCTGAGCGACATCGCAGAAAGGGCTTATATTTCATCATTCATGTCTGATAAATTCACAAGGATATAATACTCATAAGAAATATTCAACACACAATAATAAATGGGTTAGTCTATCCACAGGAATAAACATTTAACCGGACTTAACACTCATGTGGTTGACCGAAGTTTTTGTCACTGAGACTGACACTTGACGGAATAAGTTGAACACAGTACTTGGACATGGATAAGATGATTCAAAGGATTTTTGACTCTGCAGAGTTTGTACTAAAATACCCACAGCCAACGAATTTCCGTAGTCACGAGGGACTAGTTCCGTTTACGGTATTTCGAAAGAAACACATCTAACCAATACACACCCATCCCACCTCACGATGCCAGGAATCACCCTAGACAGCGTTCAAGAAAAACTTTCATACGGGGAGATCACAATCTCGAATAGCATGGGATCAAATTTATATCTGGCAGCTCTAAGGGGTGCCCCCCTCTCGGTCCCAACCGGAAACACCCATGCCCCCTGACCGGATGACTGGCTTTAATCCAGGGCCATGGAACCCTCATCATGGCCTCTCGATTTGGTGTGTACCAGGAAAGCGGTTTGCAACTTACTAAGCCGTACCCCTTGCGGAAAACATGTGGTAGTACAGGTAGGGAATACGGACGGAAACTGGACTGATTCATGTTGACACCGAGTCAAATAGTCTGGCATAAGACTAGCATGCTACAACACCGCCATCTTACCCATCCTCATGCCATCACATGCCCATGCCAACTCACATCCAACAACTTATGGATTATCGAAACTCACTTGCCTCAACTTTGCATGAAATATGACATTCATCGAGATGCTCATAAACATGCGATGAACTACTTAATGCAAACATGCCAAAGACACTCATCATATCAAAATTTCAAACATGCTTGCCTGGTTCGGAGTAGTCGGAGCCTAGCTTGGTGAAGTTCGCGGTTCCGTCACCTCCATCGGTATCTATGGTATACAGAAACACACGTACTATCGTAAATACCGTGGGGTGCACAAAAGTATTCCCAATATTTTTCAAATAAATCTGGTAAAAAACTAGAGAAAATTTTAAAGAGGACAGAAAAAGAATCAATCAAAAATCCTTTTCTGTTTAAAAGTTATAAGGGTTTTAATCCAGGGACCTTTCTGTAATGAAACAGAAACTTCTTGGGGGCTGAATGAAAAGACCAGAAAATGCTTCAGACCGAAAGCGTATTTTCCGAATACGTTTTCAGAAAATGGTTCGTTTAAAAGAAAGAGAGGCTGACAGTGGGTCCCACCCGTCAGGTTTGAAATTTCAAACGGGAAGAACAGAGCCACGGCGCTCGAGAGCTACGGTGGTGGGCGGCGATCCACGGCGGCGGGGGGATCGGGCGGTACTCTACGTGTTCAGCGTGTCCTTCCGCGTTGGTGGGTGGTGGTGGTGGTCGGCGAGCACTACATCGACAGTGGCCCTTGCTCCGTGGACGGCGGCTCGGGTGGAGTTGGATCTCGTCGGGAGGGCTGCGAAGGTCAAATTGAAGCTTGGGTCAGCTCACTGGGTGCTCGAGGAGGCTACTGACGAGGTTTGGGCGTCAGGGATGGCCTCACCGGAGTGGATCGAGCTGGTGGCCGAGGCGGATCGCGGCGGCCGGAGTTGGGGGAGGAGACCTCCTCGAGGTCCTCCTAGTGGCTTGGCGGGGTGTTGGTGGGGTGCAGTTGTGGTGCGTGCTCGAGAGCCAGCTCGGGGCCCCTTTATAAGCGATCCGAGGCGGTGGCCGTGAACGGGATCTCCGGCGATGGTTACGGCGCGCAGTTGCTTGGTCGGGGATTTAGGGAGTTGGGCGTCAACGTGGAGGTTCACCGGTTCCATTTAGGTGCTAACCAAGTTTGGATTAGGCTCTCTGGGTGGCTTCAACGGAACGGGGCGGCGCGGGCCCGTCGGCGGCAGAGGGCGCGCCCTGTGCTTGCCGGGCCACGGCGACGGTGCTGCGGGGTGCGCTGGCATGCATGAGGCCACGCGGAGGGCTAGGGGGCGTTGGGCGGCGCCGGACGGCGTGGCGAGCTGGCTCTGGCTCCCGTTGGCCGCCACGGGTGGCTCTGCCACCACAGAAGCTGCCGGCATCAGTGATGCTCGCCGCCACCGACACCTGCGCCCGTCCAAGAGAGCGTGCGGTGCTCTGGTCAAGGAGGAGAGGTTGTGCGCAACACGCCAGAGCGCTTAGGTGATCGATGACAACTCTCTGACGAAAAACGACATTGCAAATCTCTGAAACTCTGAACTTTTTGAAAGTGTACAGGAACAGTGCCGGCCAAGTGTTTAACGAAATGATTTTGGCATGTGGGGAATTTTCCTTGAGCTGATTTTTGGTGGGGTGGCCTCTCATTGCATCTGGGGGCTGCCTGAATTTTGGTAGAATTTTTGGGGAAGAGGAAATATGAATTTCACCAAATTTGACAAATCTGGTCCAAACTTGCGAGAGGTTGAAACTTGAAAATTTTGAAAAGAGGAAGAGTGGATCTTGATGGATCTAGGTTGGGGGTGCTAAAGACTATCCAGAGGAGTTGGTTTGAGATCAAAACTCAAAGGGAATTAGGTACTTGCTTTGTAAATCACCTAGGCTTAAAATTAATGACAGAATTGTTTTGGGAAATGAAATAAATGAAATAAAAACCAAAAATGGGTTGGACTTGTTGGAACAGAAAGTTTAGATTGCTCCAAAGAGGAAGGATGGGTTTTGGGAGGTTTTACCACATGAGGCATGGTAAAACCATCGGTGGTTTCAAAATGAAAGAAGCCCCAAAACTCATAGGGTTTCTTTTTTAAAAGAAAATAATTTCCAAGAAAATATATTTGAGGAGGAACAATCGAAGGAAGGTTCTCATTAACCAAACACCAGGGTTGAAGAAGATACAACAATAAAATCCTTGCCAAGGGAAAAAGTTTTGAGAGAGAAGTTTTTGGAAGAATTTAAATGACCTTCTTCAAATCCAACAAAGTTTTTGTTGAAAACCAAATAAAAAAATTTGAGTGTCACAACACCTACCCCCTTAGGAAAAATCTCGTCCCCGAGATTTCAGCTGATCCTCAAATAAGTGTGGGTGCTCTGTCCGAAGAAAATATACTCTTTCCCAAGTTGCTTCACTCTCGGTGTGATTGCTCCACTGAACTCTGAAAAACTTGATGGTTTTCTGTTGGGTCCTCCTTTCAGACTCCTCCAAGATTTTTATTGGATGCTCCCGATAGGTGAGGTCTGGCTGCACGTCAACGTTTTCATGGGATACCTGCTTCTCTGGGTTGCTTACGCACTTCCTCAACAGCGAGACGTGGAACACGTCGTGGACATCGGATAATTCTTCGGGTAAGTCTAGCTGGTAGGCTACCATGCCTCTATCCGATATTATAGTCTTTGGAACTCCATGTAAGCAGACGATACGAGAGAGATAAAGCCTGGCAAGCTTCTGAGCGGTGTGGGTTGTCTTCACGGGGATGAAGTGTGCCACCTTAGTCAGTCTATCTGTGATAACCCATATGGCATCATTTCCGTGCCGTGACCGAGGTAGCCCAACAATAAAATCCATCCCAATCTCGTCCCATTTCCACTCGGGTATCTTATTTGGTTGTAATAGTCCAGCCGGTTTCTGGTGCTCGGCCTTGATGCGTTGACATGAGTCACAACACGCAATGAACGTGGCTATGTCCCTTTTTATACCGTGCCACCAAAAAAATTCCTGAATATCCTTGTACATTTTTGTTCCTCCAGGATGGATTGAATACGGAGTGGTGTGGCTGTCGGTGTACTAGAGTAGGGGTACCCTAGTATCCCGTGCTAGATGCCTGCAGACGATTGTAGCACCTCAGCGGCAGGGTTTGCCTCGTCACCGCCAAGATCCTCCGTGGCTCCTTTGGAGCCATTCAAGAACAAAGTATTTGATTAAGAAGACAAGGCCCGGCAAGAGGAGCTTGCCGGAAGGCCACTCAAGGCATGCAGAAGACAAGGCCCGGCAAGAGGAGCTTGCCGGGAAGGCTCGAGCGCGACAAGCCTCCGGACGCGACAAGGATTCGACGCGGAAAGGCGCTTGCAGCGGCAAGCAACCTCTCTCCATCTCCGCTCCGGCTCATCCAGCAACGTGTCGCCATGGGACCATTCCATGCGCGGCGTGTCGAGAGGCTGTGCAGCCAGCGGAGAGCAGCGATAAGCGGCGCCGACAAGCTTGCCATCGTGGCGGCGGTGGCGCACTGACGGTCTCTGTTGCACTATTCGGGCGACAATCGGCGGGCATTTATTGCTTTGTCCCTTGCCGTCGAGTTAGGTATTTTGCCTTGTACCTTTGTTTGAGTAGGTGTACCAACTCTTGTTTTACATTTGTACCCTCGCCTATGTTGCCACTGTCGGAGACCCTTGAGCATATAAAAGGAGGCCCATGCATAGCGTAGAAGGGGTTCGAGGTTGGTTCATTCGACTCACTAGAGACCAGATACGCTCACGCTAGGTTTTGTAGCTCGTGATCGCTCCCTAGCAAGAACACAATACATCAAGCAAGCAGCGGTAGGAGTTTTATCTCTCCGGAGAGCTCCGAGCTGGGTAAACTGCTCGTGTGCCTCGCCTCGATCCGCTCTTCATGCGATCTCCGCCCTCCGAACCACAAAGGGGCCTGGTCCGCCCGGCCCCATAGGTGTTCGTGGGTACGATCAGCCTCCCCGACATCTTTGGCGCGCCAGGTAGGGGGCGTCGAGGCCGTGTGAATCTGATCCGACGTTCACACGAGCAGCGTCCTCAACATCTTCCTCAACATGCCACCAAAGAAGAAGGCTTTGGCGGCAGCAGAGCCATCCGCGTCATACCCACCCTCACCGCAGCAAACGGGTGGTGGGGCAGACGCCGGCGGAGGAACGGGCGCCGACGAAGGTGTTCGCGACGTTGCCAAGTCCAAGGACAAGGCCCCGCAAACCTCAGCGTCCGCGCATCCCCCGCGCCCATCTCGTGACAGACGGGACCAACAACGTCATGGCGTTCACAATGCCATACGTTCGTTGGATCGAGACCCTCAAGACCAGCATGCGGCGCCAACATGCTTGCACGAGTGAGATACGGTCGCTGGGCGGGGTGCTGCTCCTTCTAACGTAGTTAGAAGTCCGAGCATATCCGCTCCTCGCACCGCTTCGCCAATGCCACCCACTACTCCAGCGAAGCTTCTGGCGAGAGCTCAGCTGCTCCTCGACTACCCTCCAACGGCCAACAAGGTCGACGAGTGGAGGGCCACTATCCAGAGCCTCATCGGCTTTGCCAACGGCGACTCTCCGCGGCAACCAACGCCATCATTGCCGCGGCAAGACGACAAGGCACGAGCCGGGGGCGACAAGACTGTCGGAGGTGCAACCACCATGCACTCTCCGCCACGAAGGCCAAGATCGCCGACTCACCGGATCCACCTCGACAGCGACTCCACCGCGTCATCGGATCCACGAGCTCACCGCGATCAGCGCCAAGTTCTTCATGAGCGACAACAAGAGGACGCTCGGACTCGCATCGAGCGACGGAGAGAAGCGCGACGTCAGTCCGACAAGCACGCTGGGCCTTCTGTTGACATGCGCGCGCCGGAGGAGCCAGGCGACTTGCCATACGCGGTAGGTTGCCCTGCATTCACTCGTGAGCTGCGGCAAGTCCAGTGGCCCAGCCAGACAAATTTCAAACTAGACGTGCCGGAGAAGTATGATGGCAGGACGCATCCGTAGGAGTTCCTCGGCATCTACACCATCGCGGTGCAGGCTGCGGGGGGACGGGACGACAAGATCCTCGCCAACTACTTCCCGCTCGTGCTCAAGCCCAACGTCAGGTCTTGGCTCATGCACTTGCCGGACAGCTCCATATCCTCTTGGCGGATCTGTGCCATCGGTTTGTTAGGCGCCTTCACGGTGGCCACAAACCTCATGGCCAAGAGAGTGACCTTCATCTGCCGCCCGGAAGGAAGGAGAGTCCTGCGCAAGTTCATTCAGAGATTCAGCCGTGTGCACTACAACATCGCAGATGTCCACCCTGCCTTGATGATCAGCGTTTCATCGAGAATGTGCGGAACCGCAGGATGAGGGAGGAGATGGCGATGTGCAAAGTCAAGGACGCGTCGATGAGCTGTACGCCTTGGCCGACAAGTGTGCACGCGCTGAGGAAGGGAGGAGACTCCCAGGAGAGAATGCGGAAGTAGGATCTGATAGTGAGGAGGCCACCCCGGCAAAGAAGGGCCGGTGGCGAGGCAACAGGAAGAAGAAAGGTAGAGAAGTGCTAGCTGTTGAGCAGTCCGGCAACGGAGGTGGCGAAAAGAACGCCAAGGCTGGTGGCTCCGGCAAGGAGGTTGCCGCTGACGCCCACCACCAGTCGGTGGCGGACGCCGACAAGCAGGACGGCTCCGGCAAGCAGTACTGCAAGATCCACCGCACCAAGGGCCACGACCTCCAGAGCTGCAAGAAGGTCGAGCAGCTTGTCGAACAGCAGAGAGCTGAGTACGAGCGGCGCGACAAAGAGAAGGCCAGTGAAGGTCTTTGGGGAGCAAGCAAGAAACGTCCCGGCCGGGGAGGGCGCGGCAAGGCCAAGCAACGGCAAGGAGACAGACCTCCCAGCGGCGCGACAAGGATGAAGATGATGACGACGACGAAGATATGGAAGGCAGCGATGCCGATGAGCAGGAGTTTGAAAGCCACAGAGGTCCTCTGCGTTGATGGAGGTGCTTCGCATACCTCCCACCGCCAACTCAAGCAATGGAGTGCGGGAGGTCAATGCAGCGGAACCATCCGTAGAATCACGCAAGCCTCTCAAGTGGTCCAAAGACGCCTATCATTTTTTATATTGAGGACCACCATGAAAGCATAACTGCGGTCGGGTGCTTGCCGATGTTGGTCTCACCAACCATCCGCAACCTCAAGGTCACCAAAATGCTAGTTGACGGCGGGGCCGGCTTGAATCTGATCTCCTCCGCGGTGCTCCAGAAGCTTCAAATCCCTGACGGCGAGCTCGAAGAGACGGCACCTTCCAAGGAATCAATCCGGGAAGGAGCAAGCGAAGGGAAGATTACGTTGTCGGTAACATTTGGCAGCGAGCTGAACTTTAGGATCGAGAGGGTTACATTCGACGTTGCCGATTTCCCATTGCCTTACAATGGGATACTTGGTCGTCCAGCACTCGCCAAGTTCATGGCAGCCTCTCACTACGCCTACAACTTACTCAAGATGCCAGGCCCGATAAGCGTCATCTCTGTCCATGGCGACAAGAAGGATGCCCTTATAGGTGCCGACAAGATTTACCGGGATGCAGCAGTCGCGACAGATTGCCAAACACTTGCGGCTGAAGCTCCGGGGAAGAAGACAAAGTCCAAGTCCAGCAAAGAGCTCGATGCTCACTCCGGCATGCGCACCTCTTCGGTGGGCTGCGCTACCGTCGAGGACGCACCATCGAGCTCCACCGGCAAGTGCAAGAAGATGGTAGCTCCGCCAAAGACCAAGAAGGTGCCCGCGAAGGAGGACGGCACTGGTGGTACCTTTACCATCAGTGCCTCTCTCGACCCTAAATAGGAAGGCGCGCTCGTTGCTTTCCTGCGGGCGAATGTCGGCGTGTTTGCATGGCAACCGTCTGACATCCCGGTGTTCCTGTGAAAGTGATTGAGCACCGCCTGGCCGTTTGTCCTCATGCACGGCCCGTCAAGCAAAAAGTCAGGAAGCAAGCTGTGGAACGCCAAGAATTCATAGCAGAAGAGATCAAGAAACTGGAAGCAGCAGGCCTTGTCAGAGGAGTGCTCCATCCTACGTGGTTGGCCAATCCTGTAGTCGTGCGCAAGGCGAATGGAAAATGGAGACTTTGTATTGACTTCACGGATGTTAATAAAGCTTGTCCCAAAGATCCATTTCCCTTGCCGTGCATTGACCAGATTGTTGACTCCATGGCTGGATGTGATTTGCTTTCGTTTCTTGATGCATACTCAGGATACCATCAGATCTTCATGGCTGAAGAAGATGAGGAGAAGACCGCATTCATTACACCATGTGGCACATCTTTGTTTCATACAGATGCCTTTCGGTTTGAAGAATGCTGGTTCAACATTTGCAAGGGTAGTCCATGACGCTTTTGAGCCGCATAAATGCACGTAAATGTAGAAGCCTACATGGATGACATAGTGGTCAAAAGCAAGGACAAAGCAACTTCTGGTTCAAGATTTGGGCCGAGACCTTTGCAAATCTGCGCAGATCAACCTCAAGCTCAACCCCGAGAAGTGCGTGTTTGGAGTTCCTTTCGGCAAGCTTCTCGGGTTCTTCGTGTCTCAACGAGGGATTGAAGCTAATCCCGACAAGATCAAGGCCATTGAGCAGATTGAAGCACCAAAGCGCGTCAAGGATGTACGAAGACTTGCCGGTTGCGTAGCTGCTCTCAAAGAGTTTATTTCTAGGTCTGCTGAACGCATACTGCCGTTTTTCAAGATTTTGAGAAAGGCGGGTCCAATGAAATGGACTCTGAAGCGGAGGCTGCGCTGCAGAGACTTAAAGAGATACTGTCCTCCACTCCAACACTTGTCGCACCTAAACCACAAGAAAAGTTGCTTGCTATATATAGCGACAACCAATCAAGTGGTTAGTGCTGCGTTAGTAGCGGAGAGGGAGGCGGATGACGAGCCAGCAACCACGGCAAGCACATCCAGCGACAAGCAGGGGGCTTCGTCGACAAGCTCTGGTCCCGACAAGGACGAATCCGCGCAGACACATAACCAGATGCAGAAAAGGATGGTGCAGCGCCCAGTCTACTGTCGGTTCCCTCTGCAGGGGCTAGGTCAAGGTACTCGGTGTGCGTAAATTGCTTTTCGGCCTCCTCATGGCCTCGAGAAAGCTGCGCAATTACTTCGAAGCACATGAGATCACAGATGTCACTCCCATACCGCTGAAGAGGATACAGCAGAATCCGAAGCAGCAGGCAGGATTGTTGAGTGGGCATTGAACTGTCAAGCTTTGGTCTCAAGTTTGAGAGCACATCAACTATCCAAAGCAGAGCGTTGGCGAAATTCATAGCAGAATGGGCGCCAACGCGGATGAAGAGATTCCGAGACGAGCATTCCCGTCAAGGAAGCAAGCAAAGAGTGGTTGATGTACTTTGATGGTGCCTTCTCGCTGCAAAGGCGCCCGGTCTTACGGCGTCTTGCTTATCGCACCACCGGAGAGCACCTCAAGCACGTAGTCGGATGCACTTTCCCAAGGAGCAAGCAACAAACAATACTGCAGAGTATGAAGGTTTGCTTGCCGGTCTCGAGATCGCAGTGGACCTTGGGATCAAAAAGCTTATTGTCGGGGTGACTCGCAACTCGTCGTCCGCCAAGTGAACAAAGATTACAGAGTCCGTTGATGGAAGCCCTCGTTAATGAAGTGAGGAAGCTAGAAGAGCACTTTGACGGCCCGCAAATGGAACATGTTCCAAGAGCTCGTAATGATATTCTTGACGGCTTTGTCAAAGTGCGCGGCACTTAAGTTGCACAATGGAACCAGGGATTTTCGTGCTCAAGCCGACTCAACAACCGTAACACCATCAATCGGACAAAACAAGAAGAGGAAGTTGATCTCTGGTGACTACTTCCGGCAGAGCTTCGAAGCCGTCGTTGTGGAAGCAACGGTCTTTGAGAAGCGATCTGCTCCGACAAGCCCTGTGGTTTGTTTCGTTGAAGCGAGCGCCCGAGCAAGTTTTGCTCGGCAAGCTTGCGGGGAGCGTCAAGCTCGGCAGAGCCGCAGGTTCTTGCCGAGAAGCCGATGTTCCCGCAGCAGCGAGATGTGCCTTTGGTCCTTGTTGTCGAGTCGCAAGCTCCGGCATGGGCGCAGCAGATTGTCCATTTCCTTGAGACGGAGAACTTCCGAAGAGCAAGAAGAAGCGGAAAGAGTAGCCCGGCGGTCAAGTATGTACCAGTTTGTCGACAAAGATACCGCATGTAAGAAGACTCAACGATGTGAAATTGAAGTGTATTCTGTGGAAGACGGACAAAGCTGTTGGCAGAGATACATGGAGGCATATGTGGTCACCACATTGGCGCCAGAGCACTTGCCGGCAAAGCGTTTCGGCAAGGTTTCTTTTGGCCGACAGCCCTCCAGGATGCAACTGCACAAGTAACCAAGTGTGAAGCGTGCCAGTTCCATTCAAAGCAGATACACCAGCTAGCTCAAGCTCTCGGGCGATCCCTTTATCACGGCCATTTTCGATCCGGGGCTCGACATCCTCGGCCCCTTCCCCGAAGCTGTCGGGGCTTTGAATACTTATGCGTCGCCATTGACAAGTTCACAAAGTGGCCGGAAGTGGAAGCAGTGAGGAAGGTGACGGCACAGTCAGCAGTCAAGTTCTTCAGGTTGATTGTTTGTCGTTTCGGAATCCCTAACAGGATTATCACCGACAACGGCACACAATTTACGAGTCGCACCTTCATGCAGTACGTCCAAGATCTTGGCGCCAAGGTCTGCTTTGCTTCCATTGCTCACCCGAGAAGCAACGGTCAAGCGAGAGGGCAATCTTTGAAGTCAGCGCGGGCTCAAGACCGAGAACTTTCGACAGGCTGCACAAGTGCGGAAGAAAGCTGGATCGAGGAGCTGCGGTGGTTCTTTGGTCGATCAAGACGACGCCAAATCGAGCCACCGGCCAGACACCTTTTGCTCTAGTCTATGGAGCAGAGGCAGTTCTCCCCACGGAACTCGTATACGGATCGCCTCGAGTGCTCGCTTATGATGAGATTGAGCAAGAGCAGCTACGACAAGATGACGCGCTGCTCCTTGAGGGAGGATCGTCTTCAGGGCATTTGGCGAGCTGCTCGCTTCTGACAAGCTTTGCGTCGCTACCATAGCCGCAGAGTTAGTGCGAAGTCTCGAGGAAGGCGACCTTGTTCTTCGGCGCGTTCAGTCCGCCAAGAATTCAAACAAGTTGACGCCTTGAAGTGGGAAGGCCCTTATCGGGTGAAACGAGTCACTAGGCATGGCGCTGTCCGCTTTGAGACCGAAGATGGCATCCCGGTGAGCAACTCCTGGAACATTGAGCATCTTCGTAAGTTTTACCCATAGGGCGCGGTTGCCGGAACCCGTTCCGGCAGCCACCTTTTGTACAAGTCTTGCCACTGTTGCATGTAATCCTTTGTACAAAGTCGGGCGCAGACCCCGTGCATTAGTAAAGCTCATGTGTTGCGCACAACTTGTCAAATTCATGCTTTCATCATTTTATTGCATGTTTTGACTAACACTTTGTGCAGCAACCACACCCGGTAAGCAAAATCGAGCCGCTTAGGCTCCATAACTTTATTTCCTCTTCTTTCTCTTTTCTCAAAGAAAGGAAGGCTCTCGCGCACAAGTTAACCAGGGAGGAAGGAGAAGATAATACTATGGACCGTGCACCGCCGAGGAAGTTTCGCCTCATCGGAAGCAAGAGATGTAAAAGCTAAGTTGCCAAAGTTTGAGCAATCAATTTTAAATTTTTAAGTTATCTTCCTCGAACGATAGTACTTTGTATGGAAAACCTGTGGCGCAGAGGAACCAACTTCGCGGCTAGTCGCGCCCTTACTTTGTTTCGAGTCCGCTCAACAACTTAAGTGAGCTGCGGTTAGTCGCGACAAGGTTGCTTGTCGGAGGCGTATATGCCCGGCCAAGGCTGATGTTCCGCACTCAGCGCTCGTGGCAAAGGTGCACGCGCCGACAAGTCCCCCAATTGCGTAGGGCAGAAACGTGCAAAGGAAGGAATCAAGTAGAGGAAATAATGTTGCATTGATCGCCTAAGATAGAGTATATTACAAAATAACTTGTCGCTGATCTAACAAAGTGTTCTAAACATGATCAGCAGCGACAGAGGAAAGATAAAATTGGCGGCCTAGTCTACGCGGTCGCCATCAATCCGCTTGATCTTGTTCACCTTGTCCACAATGGGTGCGACAAGGGCTTTGAGCTCCTCCACGTTGGCATCTGGCGGCAAGGATCTGAGGACGCCGTTAAGGTTGAGGCCCGGATTACGGAAGGCCACCTTTATCAACACCTTCTCGAGGGCTCCTGCACAGATCCGGGCGTGATTCCTCGGCCAGCTGCTTTGGGACCTCTTCCAGAGTCGCTGGAGACCCGTCACCATGCCTTTGAAGAATAAACCGAGTTTGGCGCTGGGTTGGAGATGCTCGTCGGAGGAGTATGCAAGGTCCGCCATCCCCAGCTCCATCATTTCGTTGTGGATGTCGGGCGGCGGTGTCCACAAGACCTTGATCCAGTGCTCCACGCTCTCCCTCAAGGTGCTCTGGATGGAGGCAGCATTCGCTAGCAGCTCCTCCTTGGCCTTGATCGCCTCCAACAAACCCACCTCCCGCTCTGGCGCCGTCCCAACGTCTGCGTCGGGGTGGTCGGCTTCAGCTCAAGATCCGCCTTGGAATCCTTGGCGGCGTCGAGGCTCCTTGCCTCTATCGGTGAGACGACTGCAGCTCACCAAGAGTGTAGGCGTCCTTCTCACGCTCATGCTTGAGCGCTGCAAGCTCTTCGCCGCTCTTCTTGAGGCTGGCCTCCGTGTGCCACCTTCGCCTTCAACTCTTCCTTGGCGGCCTCGGCGGCTGCGGCAGCATCCTTCGCTTCCTTAAGCGCCCGCCAAGTGACTCCTCCAGGTGGCAAGGTCTTCTTCGTGGCTGTCCAGGTTGACCTTCCGCTGCACCAGCTTCGCTTTCTGGCGGAGAGCTTCTCGGCAGCCAGCCGATGCTCCTCCTCATTGCGGCCTTCTCAAGGATGAAGGCCGTGCGCTCTTCAAAGTTGCCCCAGCGCTTCGCTACGTCGCGGAGAGCTTCTTGGTTGGCGCCCGGAGCTCTTACGCACGCTTCTCCATGTCCGCTCCTGCCCTCGCGACAAGTGCTTCCCGGGTCTCCAACTTGGCTTGCCGGGCGGTAGAGCGACAGCAGCTTCTTCAGCTGCTCCTCCTCAAACTCGCCGCTGCTGCTGCTTGGCGCGTCCACCAGCGTCAGCCCAGCAGAGGCGAGTAGCTCGCCGTCGAAGGTCTCTCCTTCGACCGGGCGCCTGAGCTCGGTTCCTGTGGAGTTTGATGAAGACACCCTCGCCCGGCCTTGGTGGGGCCATGAGGCTCCTCGGAGCTGGCAGCTGCGGTGGCGGGGAGTAAATTTGTCGGTGAAGCGCTTGGCGCTCCTGCGACCCTCGGGCCGTCGGTGCGTCGCCCGACCCTCGCCCGGCTTACGTGCCGGCAGCCTCGGTAGCCTTCTCGCATTGAGGCTCGTCGGCGGCGACCTCTTCTTCCACAAAGAACGACCTCTTCTTCCACGACGGCGGCCTCGTCGGTGTTGCTGCGCTTCCTCCTCGCCCGGCAGCCTCGACCTCCATCGGCTCAAGGCCGACGAAGAAAGAGCGATCAAGCAAATGTTCAAAAGAGAAACAAAAGAAAGCAAGCCCAAGGGAAATTTTCGTAAGGAAATTACCTGCAACGGGATCCGCAGCCATGGCCTCGACCACCGGAGGGTCCTTGGCGCTGTCCCTTGCCGGGTAGCCTCCCTTGCCGGAGTGGCCTCCCTTGCCTGAGGGCGCCCCTTGCCGGAGATTCCTCCCTTGGCGGCATAGTGGCAGCAGACAGGATTTGAGGCGGCTTCGAGCCCTCCTGATGAGGCTGCTCTGCTCCTACACAAGCAAACAATCAGGTATCAACGAAGAAGGAGCACCCCTGCACACCTAACAGTAAGGAGAAAACCGCACACTTACTTTGGGGGCTGTGCTGGGGGCTGCTCTGAGGAAGGGTTGCCGGGTCCGGCAAGGGGGTCTCAGATGCGTCCCCTGTTGCCGCGGGTGGATCGTCCTCAACCACGACTGCCGGGATCTTGGCCCTCTTCGACGCCTTCTGGGCCAGCGTCACGAAAAGGAAAGAGTCCGTAACGGTTAATCAGATTCAAGATGAAGCAATAAAATTGAAGAAATACAAGCACAATCTCAAGAGCTTACTCTTCGCTTTCCTCCTCGAGCTGAGCGTGGAGAAGTCAAACTCGCTCGCCTCCTGTGCGACGAGGCGGGGAGTGGTTTCTTGGCCGCTTGAGGCGTCGGCGGTGGCTCGAGAAGATCCCGCCCGCTTGTCGCAGCGGTGTGAGGCGCTCGCGGCAACCTCGCTTGCCTTGATGAAAGGCGTCGTCATGGCAGCTTCTTGTGGGCGATCTGCCGCCCGACTTCGTCTCGGCCTTGGAAACGCCTCTTCAGCGGAACCGGGGGCTCCGCTGGCGGCAAGTCGCTGGGTGGTGGAGAAGAAGCGCCCTCGGCGGGTCCACACGACCCGGCCGCGGGCTCGACAAGCTCGTCCTCGCCGGCGATCTCCCTTCGCTCGGCAAGGCTTGCCGCCATCGCAGCGTCCGCCACCTCCACCGTATACCCGAAGGCTCCGGGCAGCGGCCGCCGCCGCCTCCACCCTGGTGGCAATACGCGCCATCTCCTCGCCGGTGGTGTCGCGAGTGAGTTTTTTCGCCGTCGAGCGGATCGGCACTTCTTCCAAGTCGTCGAAGAACCGCTGCACGACCTCGTCGGGGCTCTCGCCAGTTGGAATGATCCCATGGAATCGCGACAACGGCATCATGGCGCTGGATGCGGTCAAGCGCCGAAGTTGTTGCACAATGGGGCGACCCCTCGGCAACCTGAACCACTCAGGTGATCGGGTCGTTCTTGAACAGCTCTAGCAAGATCGCATCCAACTCCAAGACAGTGAAATTCCAGTTCAGGCCCGGGCGCAGCCTCATGATGTCCGCCGATTTTGGAACTCCCAAGCAGGCCTCCTCCTCTCCCGCAAGGGAGCGCGGCGGCGAAGGAAGTCTGCGCCAACCGCGCTTACGGTTAATCCGGCTAGCCTGAGGCGCAAAATCCGGGTCACGGCTATCTTCAACCTCACATCCTCCGGCGCCAAGTTACTCCAATCTCTGCCGCGCAATATTGGGGTTTGGCGCATGGCAGTGAAGGGCTGCGGTTCTCCTTCACGACCCAACACCAATTGGCTCTCCACTCCTCCCACTTGTTGCGGAACTCTCCTTCCAGATAGGATTCTTTCTTGCCGATCCACGAGACCCAAGCTATCCCTCCGCAAGCGGCTCTCCTCTCTCGACGCTGGGCACGAAGAAGTGGCGGAAGAGTGCCACATTTGGGTGGATTCCGACAAAGTTTTCGCAAAGATGCGCGAAACTGCCATGGTCAAGTCGGTGTTGGGGGTGAAATCAAGGAGGCGGAGGCCAAATGTGTTCATGATATCGCAGAAGAACTCGGAAAAGGGCGGGCAAAGCCTGCAATAGAAGAAAAGGGCAAAAAAGGGGTGCCCAGTTGGGGCCAAATCAGAAGCGGAGGCGGGGAGTACCTTCGTGCGCGGATGCGCACGCGTCTCCGTCGACCAAAAGAGATAGAAGACATCCCGCAGCTTCCTTGCGCCGAGCTGGGGGGGGAAGATGGCCCGCTCCTTGCGCAGCGCCATGAAGCCGCTCGGCCGACTTGACGCCCTTCTCCTTGTCGGCTGGAGCCATGGCGAGGGCGGCGGAGGAGGCCGACGGCGGTGAGCGCGCTTTGTGGCGAAAGGGGCGGGCGCTGCTCTTCGTGACCGGAGAAGAAGGGGGAGCGGCGGTGGTTTTCTTGACAAGACAGCAATGGCGGAGTGGACGGCCTGCCCTGCTTCCTCCGCTTATAAAGAGGGGAGGGGCGGACGCCCGCTTTTCTAATAAAGATACCCCCACGACCACGCCCACGATCTTCGTGACGACGCCACGTCCGGTGCGTGCCGTTAGTGGGGGTCGTGGTGGGTCCGGGCGAAGTTGCGGCGTGGTCGAGGCCGCGTGTGACCGTGCTGCTTGTTTTGGGCCTGGCCCGGCGCTTCGGCACTGCGTGCAGCCCGGGCAGGGGGCTCTGCCGGTGTACTAGAGTAGGGTACCCTAGTATCCCGCACTCGTGCACGCAGACAGATTGTAGCACCAGCGGCGAGGTTTGCCTCGTCACCGCCAAGATCCTCCGTGGCTCCTTTGGAGTCATTCAAGAACAAAGTATTTGATTAAGAAGACAAGGCCCCGGCAAGAGGAGCTTGCCGGAAGGCCACTCAAGGCATGCAGAAGACAAGGCCCGGCAAGAGGAGCTCGCCGGGAAGGCTCGGAGCGACAAGCCTCCGGACGCGACAAGGGTTCGGCAGCGGCAAGGCGCTTGCCGCGACAAGCAACCTCTCTCCATCTCTGCTCCAGCTCATCCAAAGAACGTGTCACCATGGGACCATTCCATGCGTGTCGAGAGGTGTGCAGCCAGCGGAGAGCAGCGATAAGCGGCGCCGACAAGCTTCCCATCGTGGCGAAGCGGTGGCGCACTGACGGTCTCTTGTAATCGTTTCGGGCGACAATCGACGGGCATTTATTGCTTTTGTCCCTTGCCGCCGAGTTAGGTATTTTGCCTTTATAATCGCTCGGTAGGTGTACCAACTCCTGTTTTACATTTGTACCCTCGCCTATGTTGCCACCTGCCGGAGACCCCTTGAGCATATAAAAGGAGGCCCATGCGCATAGCGTAGAAGGGGTTCGAGGTTCGGTTCATTCGACTCACTAGAGACCAGATACGCTCACGCTTAGGTTTTGTAGCTCGCATCGCTCCCTAGCAAGAACACAATACATCAAACAAGCAGCAGTGGGAGTTTTATCTCTCCGGAGAGCTCCGGCCGGGTAACCGCTCGTGTGCCTCGCCTCGATCCGCTCTTCGTGCGATCTTTGCCCCCCTCCGAACCACAAAGGGGCCTGGTCCGCCGGCCCCATAGGTGTTCGTGGGTACGATCAGCCTCCCCGATAGTGGCCTTCAGCTAAGATTTGCTGTTTAAGTTCCTCGATATTTGGTACGCAAAGTCTATCTCCGTACCACAATATTCCCTGCTCATCGATAACGAATTCTGAGGCCTTGCCCAAACTCACTTTTCGTTTTATGCCTTCAATGCTGGGTTGCCCATGCTGAGCCTCTTTAATCTTTTCTATCAGGGTAGGCTGCATTTCTAAATTCGACACACTGCCTTCGGTGACCACCAGCAAGTTGAGTTTAGCAAACTCCTGCCGAAATTCAGGTCTCAGGTTTGGTAGGTTGTCGTTGTTCGGGCTAGGGTTCCAGCTTAGAGCATCTTCCACTACATTTGCTTTTCCTGGATGGTAGTGTATTCCAACATCATAATCCTTCACTAATTCCAACCAGCGTCGTTGTCGTAAATTGAGTTCCGGTTGTGTGAAAATATACTTGAGGCTTTTATGGTCCGTGTATATTTCACAATGATTTCCAAGTAAAAAGTGGCTCCATTCCTTGAGTGCATGAATGACTGCTGCCAACTCTAGGTCATGAGTAGGATAATTTTCTTCATGCTTGTGAAGTTGTCTGGAAACATACGCGACTACCTTGCCTTCTTGCATCAATACGCATCTGAGGCCTTTCCGGGATGCGTCACAATACACCTCAAAATTCTTGTGTATGTCTGGCACAATTAATACTGGTCTTGTCGTTAATTTCTTTTTAGTTCTTGGAAACTTTTTCGCAAGCTTCCGTCCATTCAAACTTCTTGTCTTTCTTGAGTAAGCTGCGTCATTGGCTTTGCTATGGTGGAGAATCCTTCAATAAATCTTCGGTAGTATCCTGCCATTCCCAAGAAGCTTCAGACGTCCGTTCTGTTGGCTGGTGGTTTCCAGCCTGGCACGGCCTTGACTTTTTCCGGTTCACGGCAATACCTTGTTGGGTCAAGATGCGTGGCCCGTAAAACCTACCTGTCTTAGCCAAAATTCACACTTGCTGAACTTGGCGTACAATTGATGTTTCCTGAGTTCTCCTAGTACAATTCTGAGATGTTCAGCGTGCTCTTCTGGTGTCTTGGAGTATATCAGAATATCGTCGATGAATACCACCACAAACTTCTCCATAAACTTCATAAATACTTTGTTCATGAGATGAACAAAATATGCGGAGGCGTTCGTTAGTCCAAATGGCATTACTGTGAACTCATACAGTCCGTATCTGGAGGTGAAGGTTGTCTTGGGGATATCTTCCGTTCGTACCTTTAATTGATGGTATCCCGACCTTAAGTCAATTTTTGAGAATACTTTGGCCTGAGCGAGCTGATCAAATAAATCATTTATCCGTGGCATCGGGTATTTGTTCTTGATTGTGACCATGTTAAGTGCTCGATAGTCTATACACAATCTCAGTGTCCCATCCTTCTTCTTGGCAAATAAAATTGGTGAACCCCAAGGTGAGGAGCTGGCTCGAATATATCCTTTGTCCAGTAATTCTTTTATTTGCTTCTTCAATTCTACCAATTTGGATGGTGCCATTCTGTATGGTTTCTTGTATATGGGGGCAGTTTCGGGTGCTAGCCCAATGCTGAATTCTGTCTCTCGGTCTGGTGGCATGCCTGGTAGTTCTTCGGGAAATACGCCTGGAAATTCACACACCATCGAACCTTGCTTAATTGAACGTCCACCTTGTTCAATCTCGGTTGCCGGGATATTTTTCTCTCTTTGGTTGAAACTCTTATTGTCTTCCCGTGGTGGTGGGTGAGAATTACGGTCCGGTTGAAGAAGTCAATAAAACCTTTGTTGGTGGTTAACCAATCCATCCCTAAGATGACATCCAGTCCTTTATTTTCCAACACAATAAGGTTGGCGTGGAACTTCAATCCTTTAAACTCAATAACCACACCTTGGTAGTAATTCTGAGTAACTTGCTTAATCCCAGGGGACTTGATGATCATGGATTTTTTCCAAGGGAAGCATCGAAAAATTATTTTGCAAAGCAAAACTCTTCGAAATGAATGAGTGAGAAGCTCCAGAATCAAACAAAACCGTGGTAGGTATTGTGTTGACAGGGAACGTACCGAGTACGATATCTGGGGCATTCTGTGCTTCCTCTTTGGTCACGTGGTTCAGATGACCCTTCCTGTGGTTGTTATTGGGGTTGAAATTGTTTCGCTTGGGTGCTGAATTATTGCCACCGTTGTTCGGCTTTGGGGTCGAAGTTCCTTGGCTTGGGGCACTGCTTGGCATAGTGCCCTTCCTCTCCACAAGCGTAGCAAGTAACGCCTGGGCGATATGTGAACTCCTTGTCCCTTGCATGGAAATTCTTGATTGGGCGTGAGACGTTTGTCGTGGGTTTGTGTGTCCCATCTTTCTGAAAATCCGTCTTGCTTCGGTGGTTGCGAGCAAGAGTAGTCTGGTCCCTTTTTCGCTTGCGGAAATCCTCCAAGCTGTGTCTCTCATTTTCCAAGGTAATGGCCTTATCCACCCGCGTCTTGAAATCTGGAAAGGTGTGCACAACCAGCTGGCATTTAAGTGCGGGTGCCAGACCGTCTAAGAATTTTTCCATCTTCTTGCTTTCAGTCATACGCTCCTCACATGAGCGAGACAATAGAGTAAACTGACTGTTGTATTCTGACACCATCATGGTCCTTTGTTTGAGGTCATCAAACTCTCTCTTCTTGATTTTCATAACACTTTTAGGAATGTGCGCCCCACGAAAACCTTCTTTGAACTCCTCCCAGGTTATATCATTTTCGTTGGGGTGCATGTGTAGAAAATTTTCCCACCATGATGCAGCTGCTCCAGTGAGATAGTGCGGTGCATATAGTACTTTCTCAGGGTCTGAACATTGTGCAATAATTAATTTTCATTCCAAGTCTCGAAGCCAGTCCTCGGACTCAAGAGGTTTGTCAGTATGAGAAAATGTTTGGGGACGCGTCTTCTGTAGCTCAGATAACTTGGATTGCTGATGATACTGTCCACGGTGATTTCCCATATTGATGACTTGGTTCATCATTTCCTGATGTTGTTGCTGACTTTTCTCATAAAGGCGGCACATTTGGGAAAATGTTGTTTCACTGCCCTGTTGACTCGACTGTCCCTGTGTGAAATTGTTGCTTGGTTGAGTGCCATAATTTTCCTCTGGCAGAGTTGGCATGGAGCGCGTCCAACGACGAGACATTTTTCACTCTGGGGATATATTTTGTAAAACTCATAAGAAAGGGAAAAGAGTCACAAAAAAACAATAAATGCATAAATACGGGAAATTTTAAATGCTCCAGGATTTTTAAAATAAAAAATCGAGTGCGCACGGAGAAGGACTGCTCATTACATATCTTACACGCAGGCGGTAATCATACAATACATCACTCAGGATATGCGTACATATTCCTGACATGTTATTTAGGCTAGTGCACTTCTCCCAGTTCCTACATGATGCGCAAACAAGCTACTTCTCACAACTTATGTACATATGAACATATCATACAAGTCGGTACATCGCATGGCGGCTAAGCGTACTCAGTCGTAGATGGTGAGGATCTCCCTTGCCGTGCCGAGGGTGAGGCGCAGTGAGGCTGGGGACTCAACCTCCTCATCGCTAATAGGCTCCAGACGTGAAGTGCTGCGCTGAGCTGATGGAGCGGGCACCATAGGCGGAGCAACACGAACAGGAGTGGGCGCAATGACTTGGTTGAACTCCTTGGTGGTAGGCAGGCGACGAGAAGTGGCGAGAGTGGTAGGTGCATAAGATGCCGAGGATGAGACGAAAGTCAGTGGCGGTGCGGTGTGCAGGAGCTCCCTCCTGTTGGCGGCACAGCCATGGACTGAGTCCATGCGGGCAGCCACAAGGTCGTCCACCGTGTTATCAAGGCTGCCTCCAGAGCACGGAGGTACTCGATAAGCATCTCAAAAGCCTCGCCTCGTTCTCCTCTCGGGGCAAGAGAACGCGTAGTGACAGGTGTATGGCACGTGGCATGGAAGGTAGCGGTAACGACGAGTCTTCATCGAAGGAAGGACATCCCTGAGACGAGCTATCGCCTCATGGGCTGCCATCTGCATAGCATGCTTCTCCGTAGGCATGGCTCTTACCGGAAGCGGTGTAACTCAACACGCTCTCCCTTGAATTGCACCGCGGCCTGGTGCATGGGCAGACTGTCGTTGACCTTGTGCTGATAGAGTGTGAAGACTGGGCGCATAGATGGCCCCATCGCGACCTGGACGATGAAGGAGAGGAGCTTGACGAACCCATCAGGCACGTTGGCGAACATCTGTGACTCGCAGTTGTTGTCAGCCATCTACAAAAGTAGGCAAAAATTCTGAGTGGTCAGGTCACAAAACTATGTTGACTGTCAGAAAATGACTACATTTGCAAAAATATGAAATAGCTCTATTGTGCTAATAACCGATTAGTGATCGCACCTAGTGGCTTCCTACAGTCAGCCTGGCTCTGGTACCAAGCTTGTCACGACCGATTTTTCAATGAAATGATTATTGAGAACCGATCTTTTGAGTCCAGTATGAGGAAAATCCTCCTTACTGGTAGACAAAATCTTGATACAGAAAGCCAGTAGCATTATAACATATTACAGGTCGAGCCGAGGGTGCTCAACATTTTATTACAAGCACGCCAATAATTATACATAAAGGCGGATATGACACAATGGTGTGGGGTGGCATACTCTTGACTCGAGAATAAAGTGGTAGTGGAATAACACGTTGGAGTGGGTAATATGACTTCTAACCGGCAGCTCATCGGGCCGAGGTGAGGCTCGATGAATTTATTTGGGTAGCGTAGCGAGATATAATATGATGACCAATCCAGGTCGCACGAGATCGACCGGGACTCCTCTAGGTGTCGGACTCGCTTATCGAATTCTTCATCCATGAGATCGCCTTCGTCAACATCTGGCCAAATCAACAAGCCAGGTGAGTACTTTGAAAGTACTCGCAAGACAGTTCGGACGTAAGATATAACAAATGCATGCATGAATGCGTCATGAGCAATTAGCAATGCACATTCAATTTAGTAAAACATGGTAAGTAAAAAGGGAGTCGGGCGGTAGTCTTCCCGAAATCCCAAAAAAAATAACTGAAAACCGATCGGGTGTCTGGAGCGACGCCTCGAAGGGTGAACAAATAAATAATCATGCCGCAGTCGGGCGTCTAAGCGACACCTCGTGAAGGGATTATATTGAAAAGTAAAAGACATACGTGCCACAGTCGGACGTCTGAGCGACATCGCGGAAAGGGTTATATCAAAAGTAAATAACAATTGTGCCACAGTCGGACGTCTGAGCGACATCGCAGAAAGGGCTTATATACAAAAGTAAATAACAATTGTGCCTGCCCGATCGGACGTCTGAGCGACATCGCAGAAAGGGCTTATATTCAAAAGTAAATAACAATTGTACCCACGATCGGACGTCTGAGCGACATCGCAGAAAAGGGCTTATATTCAAAAATTAAATAACAATTCTGCCACAGTCGGACTTCTGAGCGACATTGCACAAAGGGCTTATATTCAAAAGTAAATAACAATTGTGTTACGATCGGATGTCCGAGCGACATCACGTAGAAAGGGCTTATATTTCATCATTCATGTCCGATAAATTCACAAGGATATAATACTCATAAGAAATATTCAACACACAATAATAAACGGGTTAGTCTATCCACAGAATAAACATTTAACCGGACTTAACACTCATGTGGTTGACCAAGTTTTTGTCATCGAGACCGACACTTGATGTAATAAGTTGAACACAAGACTTGGACATGGATAAGATGATTCAAAGGATTTTTGACTCGCAGAGTTTGTACTAAAATATCCACAGCCAACGGATTTCGTAGTCACGAAAGCCACTAGTTCCGTTTACGGTATTTCGGAAGAAACACATCTAACCAAGACACCCATCCCACCTCACGATGCCAGAATCACCCTAGACAGCTGCTCAAGAAAAACTTTCGAGACGGGAGATCACAATCTCGAATAGCATGGGATCAAATTTATATATCGCCAAGACTCTAAGGGTGCCCCTCTCGGTCCCAACCGGAAACACCCATGCCCCCTGACCGAATGAATGTCTTTAATCCAGGGCCATGGAACCCTCATCACGGCCTCTCAATTTGGTGTGTACCAGGAAAGCGGTTTGCAACTTACTAAGCCGTACCCCTTGCGGAAAACATGTGGTAGTACAGGTAGGGAATACGGACGGAAACTGGACTGATTCATGTTGACAGTAGAGTCAAATAGTCTGGTATAAGACTAGCATGCTACAACACTGCCATCTTACCCATCCTCATGCCATCACATGGCCATGCCAACTCACATCCAACAACTTATGGATTATCGAAAATCACTTGCCTCAACTTTGCATGAAATATGACATTCATCGAGATGCTCATAAACATGCCATGAACTACTTAATGCAAACATGCCAAAGACACTCATCATATCAAAAATTCAAACATGCTTGCCTGGTTCGGAGTAGTCGGAGCCTAGCTCGGTGAAGTTCGCGGTTCCGTCACCTCCTTCGGTATCTATGGTATACAGAAACACACGTACTATCGTAAATACTGTGGGGTGCACAAAAATATTCCAAATATTTTTCAAATAAACTGATAAAAAACTAGACAAAATTTTAAAGAGGACAGAAAAAGAATCAATCAAAAATCCTTTTCTGTTTAAAAGTTATAAGGGTTTTAATCCAGGACCTTTTGTAATGAAACGTAAACTTCGGGGCTGAACAGAAAAGACCAGAAAACGCTTGGTGAAAGCGTATTTGCCCGAATACGTTTTCATAAAACGGTTCGTTTAAAAGAAAAGAGAGGCTGATAGGCGGGTCCCACCCGTCAGGTTTGAAATTTCAAACGGGGAAGAACAGAGCCCGCCGGCGGCCGAGAGCTGTGGTGGTCGCCGGCGGCGATCCACGGCGAGGCAGGGGGATCGGGCGGTACCTACGTGTTCAGCGTGTCCTTCCGCGTCGGTGGGTGGTGGTGGTGGTCGTCGGCGAGCACTACATCAACGGCGGCCCTTGCTCCGGCGGACGACGGCTCGGGTGGAGTTGGATCTCGTCGGGGAGGGCTGCGAAGGTCAAATTGAAGCTTGGGTCAGCTCACTGGGTGCTCGAGGAGGCTACTGACGAGGTTTGGGCGTCGGGGATGGCCTCACCGGAGTGGATCGAGCTGGTGGCCAAGGCGGATCGGGGCGGCCGGAGTTGGGGGAGGAGACCTCCTCGAGGTCCTCCTAGTGGCTTGGCGGGGTGTTGGTGGGGTGCAGTTGTGGTGCGTGCTCGAGAGCGAGCTTGGGGCCCCTTTTTATAGGCGATCCGAGGCGGTGGCCGTGAACGGGGATCTCCGGCGATGGTTACGGGCGCGCAGTTGCTTGGTCGGGGGTTAGGGAGTTGGGCGCCAACATGGAGGTTCACCGGTTCCATTTAGGTGCTAACCAAGTTTGGATTAGGCTCTGGGTGGCTTCGACGAACGGGCGCGGCAAGGCCCGTCGGCGGCAGAGGGCGCGCCCTGTGCTTGCCGGGCCACGGCGACTGTGTTGCGGGGGTGCGCTAGCATGCATGAGGCCACGCGGAGGGCTAGGGGGCGTTGGGCGGCTCCGGACAGCGTGGCGAGCTGGCTCTGGCTCCCGTTGGCCGCCACGGGTGGCTCTGCCACCGTAGAAGCTGCCGGCGTCGGTGATGCTCGCCGCCACCGATACCTGCGCCCGTCCAAGAGAGCGTGTGGTGCTCTGGTCAAGGAGGAGAGAGGTGAACGCGCAGCAGCGCCAGTGATCGATGACAACTCTCGACGAAAAACGACATCGCAAATCTCTGAAACTCAACTTTACGAAAGTGTACAGAGGCAGTGCGGCCAAGTATTCGATGAAATGATTTTGGCATGTGGGGAATTTTCCTTGAGCTGATTTTTTGGTGGGGTGGCATCTCATTGCATCTGGGGGCTGCCTGAATTTTGGTAGAATTTTTGGGGAAGAGGAAATATGAATTTCACCAAATTTTACAAATCTGGTCCAAACTTGCGAGAGGTTGAAACTTGAAAATTTTGAAAAGAGGAAGAGTGGATCTTGATGGATCTAGGTTGGGGGTGCTAAAGACTATCCAGAGGAGTTGGTTTGAGATCAAAACTCAAAGGGAATTAGGTACTTGCTTTGTAAATCACCTAGGCTTAAAATAAATGACAGAATTGTTTTGGGAAATAAAATAAATGAAATAAAATCCAAAAATGGGTTGGACTTGTTGGAACAGAAAGTTTAGATTGCTCCAAAGAGGAAGGATGGGTTTTGGGAGGTTTTACCACATGAGGCATGGTAAAACCATGGGTGGTTTCAAAATGAAAGAAGCCCCAAAACTCATAGGGTTTCTTTTTAAAAGAAAATAATTTCCAAGAAAATATATTTGAGGAGGGAACAATCAGAAGGAAGGTTCTCATTAACCAAACACCAGGGTTGAAGAAGATACAACAATAAAATCCTTGCCA
Organism: Aegilops bicornis; assembly: GCA_021605145.1. NCBI lineage: Eukaryota > Viridiplantae > Streptophyta > Magnoliopsida > Poales > Poaceae > Aegilops > Aegilops bicornis. Next base: position 186,973,541 of record CM038671.1, on the reverse strand, counting down.
AGGGAAAAAGTTTTGAGAGAGAAGTTATTGGAAGAATTTAAATGACCTTCTTCAAATCCAACAAAGTTTTCGTTGAAAACCAAATAAAAAAATTTGAGTGTCACAGTCCCTTTGCAGTAGAAACACTTAGTCTCAGACTTAGGTCCAGACTTGGGCTTCTTCACTTGAGTAGAAACTTGCTTGCCGTTCTTCTTGAAGTTTCCCTTCTTCCCTTTGCCCTTTTTCTTGAAACTAGTGGTCTTGTCAATCATCAACACTTGGTGTTTTTCTTGATTTCTACCTTCGCTGATTTTAGCATCGCGAAGAGCTTGGGAATTGTTTTCATCATCCCTTGCATATTATAGTTCATCATGAAGTTCTAGTAACTTGGTGATAGTGACTAGAGAACTTTGTCAATTACTATCTTATCTGGAAGATTAACTCCCACTTAAGTCAAGCAATTGTATTACCCAGACAACCTGAGCACATGCTCATTGGTTGAGCTATTCTCCTCCATCTTGTAGGCAAAGTACTGTCAGAGGTCTCATACCTCTCGACATGGGCATGAGTATGAAATACCAATTTCAACTCTTGGAACATCTTATATGCTCCGTGACGTTCAAAACATTTTTGGAGTCCCGGTTCTAAGTCGTAAAGCATGGTGCACTAAACTATCAAGTAGTCATCATACCGAGCTTTTGTCAAAACGTTCATAACGTCTGCATCTGCTCCTGCAATAGTTCTATCACCTAGCGGTGCATCAAGGACATAATTCTTCTGTGCAGGAATGAGGATAATCCTCAGATCACGGTGCTAGTCCGCATCTTTGCTAATAACATCTTTCAACTTATTTTTCTCTAGGAACATATCAAAAATAAATGGGGAACAACATTGCAAGCTATTGAATTACAACATAGATATGCAAATACTACCAATACTAAGTTCATGATAAATTTAAGTTCAATTAATCATATTACTTAAGAACTCCCACTTATATAGACATCCCTCTAATCATCTAAGTGGTCACGTGATCCAAATCAACTAAACCATAACCGATCATCACGTGAAATGGAGTAGTTTTCAATGGTGAACATCACTATGTTGATCGTATCTACTATATGATTCACGCACGACCTTTCGGTCTCAGTGTTCCGAGGCCATATCTGCATATGCTAGGCTCGTCAAGTTTAACCTGAGTATTCTGCGTGTGCAAAACTGGCTTGCACCCGTTGTAGATGGACGTAGAGCTTATCACACCCGATCATCATGTGGTGTCTGGGCACAACGAACTTTGGCAATGGTGCATACTCAGGGAGAACACTTTTATCTTGAAATTTAGTGAGAGATCATCTTATAATCCTACCGTCAATCAAAGCAATATAAGATGCATAAAAGATAAAACATCACATGCAATCAATATAAGTGATATGATATGGCCATCATCATCTTGTGCTTCTGATCTCCATATCCGAAGCATCGTCATGATCACCATCGCCACCGGCGCGACACCTTGATCTCCATCGTAGCATCATTGTCGTCTCGCCAACTATTGCTTCTACGACTATCGTTATCGCTTGGTGATAAAGTAAAGCAATTACAGGGCGATTGCATTGCATACAATAAAGCGACGACCATATGGCTCCTGCCAGTTGCCGATAACTCGGTTACAAAACATGATCATCTCATACAATAAAATATAACATCATGCCTTGACCATATCACATCACAACATGCCCTGCAAAAACAAGTTAGACGTCCTCTACTTTGTTGTTGCAAGTTTTACGTGGTTGCTACGGGCTGAGCAAGAACCGTTCTTACCTACTCATCAAAACCACAACAATAGTTCATCAAGTTAGTGTTGTTTTAATCTTCTCAAGGACCAGGCATAGACACACTCGGTTCAACTAAAGTTGGAGAAACTGACACCCGCTAGCCACCTGTGTGCAAAGCACGTCGGTAGAACTAGTCTCGCGTAAGCGTACGTGTAATGTCGGTCCGGGCGCTTCATCCAACAATACCGCCGAACCAAAGTGTGACGTGATGTTAAGCAGTATGACTTGTATCGCCTACAACTCACTTGTGTTCTACTCGTGCATATAACATCAACGCATAAAACCAGGCTCGGATGCCACTGTTGGGGAACGTAGTAATTTCAAAAATTTCGTACGCACACACAGGATCATGGTGATGCATAGCAATGAGAGGGGAGAGTGTGTCCATGTACCCTCGTAGACCGAAAGCGGAAGCGTTAGCACAACGCGGTTGATGTAGTCATACGTCTTCACGATCCGACCAATCCGAGTACCAAACGAACGGCACCTCCGAGTTCAGCACACGTTCAGCTCGATGACGTCCCTCGAACTCCGATCCAGCCGAGCTTTGAGGGAGAGTTCCGTCAGCACGACGGCGTGGTGACGGTTATGATGATGCTACCGACGCAGGGCTTCGCCTAAGCACCGCTACGATATTATCAAGGTGGAATATGGTGGAGGGGGGCACCGCACACGGCTAAGAGATCAAGACATCAATTGTTGTGTCTCAAGGGGGTGCCTCCCTCCCCGTATATAAAGGAGTGGAGGAGGGGGAGGGGGTCGGCCACCCTTGGCGCGCCCCATGAGGAGTCCTACTCCCACCGGGAGTAGGACTCCCCCCTTCCATGTTGGAGTAGGAGAGGAGAGGGAAGGAGAGAGAGGGGGAAGGAGGGGTCGCCCCCCTCCTTGTCCACCCGGACTTGGGGGAGGCGCTGCCCCTTGGTCGCCTCTCCTCTTCCACCACTTGGGCCCATGAGGCCCAATAACCTCCGGCGGGTTCCGGTAACCCCCGGTACTCCGGTATATATCCGATAACCCCCGGAACCATTCCGGTGTCCGAATATAGTCGTCCAATATATCAATCTTCATGTCTCGGTCATTTCGAGACTCCTCGTCATATCCGTTATCATATCCGGGACTCCGAACTACCTTCGGTACATCAAAACACATAAACTCATAATATAACTGTCATCGAACTTTAAGCGTGCGGGCCCTACGGGTTCGAGAACTATGTAGACATGAGCGAGACACGTCTCCGGTCAATAACCAATAGAGGAACCTGGATGCTCATATTGGCTCCCACATATTCTACGAAGATCTTTATCGGTCAAACCGCATAACAACATACGTTGTTCCCTTTGTCATCGGTATGTTACTTGCCCGAGATTCGATCGTCGGTATCTCAATACCTAGTTCAATCTCGTTTCTGCAAGTCTCTTTACTCGTTCCGTAATACATCAACCCACAACTAACTCATTAGTTGCAATGCTTGCAAGGCTTAAGTGATGTGCATTGCCGAGTGGGCCCGTAGATACCTCTCCGACAATCGAGTGACAAATCCTAATCTCGAAATACGCCAACCCAACAAGTACCTTCAGAGACACCAGTAGAGCACCTTTATAATCACCCGATTCGTTGTGACGTTTGGTAGCATACAAAGTGTTCCTCCGTAAACGGAGTTGCATAATCTCATAGTCATAGGAACATGTATAAGTCATGAAGAAAGCAATAGCAACATACTAAACGATCAAGTGCTAGGCTAACGGAATGGGTCAAGTCAATCACATCATTCTCCTAATGATGTGATCCCGTTAATCAAATGACAACTCATGTCTATGGTTAGGAAACTTAATCATCTTTGATTAACGAGCTAGTCAAGTAGAGGCATACTAGTGACACTATGTTTGTCTATGTATTTACACATGTATTATGTTTCCGGTTAATACAATTCTAGCATGATAATAAACATTTATCATGAAATAAGGAAATAAATAATCACTTTATTATTGCCTCTAGGGCATATTTCCTTCACCTGGCACCCAGCGGTGCTTCCAGGACGTAATTCTTCTGTGCAGCAATGAGGACAATCCTCAAGTTACGGACTCAGTCCGTGTAATTGCTACCATCGTCTTTCAACTTTGCCTTCTCAAGGGACGCATTAAAATTCAACGGAACAATAGCACGAGCCATCTATCTACAACAACATGGACAAGCAAAATACTATAAGGTACTAAGTTCATGATAAATTTAAGTTCCATTAATCATTTTACTTAAGAACTCCCACTTAGATAGACATCCCTCTAATCATCTAAGTGATCACGTGATCCATATCAAATAAACCATAACCGATCATCACGTGAGATGGAGTAGTTTTCAATGGTGAACGTCAATATGTTGATCATATCTACTATATGATTCACTCTTGACCTTTCGGTCTCAGTGTTCCGAGGCCATATCTCCATATGCTAGGCTCGTCAAGTTTAACCCGAGTATTCTGCGTGTGCAAAACTGTCTTACACCCATTGTAGATGAACGTTGAGCTTATCACACCCGATCATCACGTGGTGTCTCAAGACGCATTTAACTTTGGCAACGGTGCATACTCGGGAGAACACTTTTACCTTGAAATTTAGTGAGAGATCATCTTATAATGTTACCGTCAAACAAAGCAGAATAAGATGCATAAAGGATAAACATCACATGCAATCAATATAAGTGATATGATATGGCCATCATCATCTTGTGCCTTTGATCTCCATCTCCAAAGTACCGTCATGATCACCATCGTCACCGGCGCGACACCTTGATGTCCATCGTAGCATCGTTGTCATCTCGCCAACTATTGCTTCTACGACTATCGCTACCGCTTAGTGATAAAGTAAAGCAATTACAGGGCAATTGCATTGCATACAATAAAGCGACAACCATATGGCTCCTGCCAGTTGCCGATAACTCCGTTACAAAACATGATCATCTCATACAATAAATATAGCATCGTGCCTTGACCATATCACATCACAACATGCCCTGCAAAAACAAGTTAGACGTCCTCTACTTTGTTGTTGCAAGTTTTACGTGGTTGCTACGGGCTGAGCAAGAACCGTTCTTACCTACGCATCAAAACCACAACGATATTTCGTCAAATTAGTGTTGTTTTAACCTTCACAAGGACCGGGCGTAGCCACACTCAGTTCAACTAAAGTTGGAGAAACTGACACCCGCCAGCCATCTGTGTGCAAAGCACGTCGGTAGAACCAGTATATCATAAGCGTACGCGTAATGTCTGTCCGGGCCGCTTCATCCAACAATACCACCGAACCAAAGTATGACATGTTGGTAAGCAGTATGACTTGTATCGCCCACAACTCACGTGTGTTGTACTCGTGCATATAACATCTACGCATAAACCTGGCTCGAATGCCACTGTTGAGGAACGTAGTAATTTCAAAAAAAAAAATCCTACGCACACGCAAGATCATGGTGATGCATAGCAACTAGAGGGGAGAGTGTCGTCTACATACCCTCGTAGACCGTAAGCAGAAGCGTTATATCAACGCTGTAGATGTAGTCGTACGTCTTCACGATCGACCGATCCTCAGCACCGAACGTATGACACCTCCGCTGCTCAAAGACACGCTCAGCTCGGTGACGCCCCGCGAACTCATGATCCAAAGAGAGCTTCCGGAAGAGCTTCGTCGGACGACGGCGTGGTGACGGTGATGATGATGCTACCGACGCAGCGCCGCCTAAGCACCGCCACGATCTGGCCGAGGTGGATTATGGTGGAGGGGCACCGACACGGCTAAAAGATCAATGATCAATTGTTGTGTCTATGGGGTGCCTCGTGCCCCCGTATATAAAGGAGCTAGGGGGGAGGCGGCCGGCCAAGGAGGAGGGCGCGCCAAGGGGGAGTCCTACTCCCACCGGGAGTAGGACTCCTTCTTTCCTAGTAGGAGCAGGAGAAGGGGGAAGGGAAGGAGAGAGGAGGAAGGAAAGGGGGGCGCCGCCCCCCCCCCCCCTCCTTGTCCAATTCAGACTAGAGGGGGAGGGGGCGCGCGGCCTGCCCTGGCCGCCCCTCCTCTTCTCCACTAAGGCCCAATAGGCCCATTACATCCCCCGGGGGGTTCCAGTAACCCCCCGGTACTCCAGTATATGTCTGAAACCTTCCGAAACACTTCCGGTGTCCGAACATAGTCGTCCAATATATCGATCTTTACGTCTCGACCATTTCGAGACTCCTCGTCACGTCCGTGATCATAGCCGGGACTCCGAACTACCTTCGGTACATCAAAACACAAAAACTCATAATACCCATCATCACAGAACTTTAAGCGTGCGGACCCTACGGGTTCGAGAATTATGTAGACATGACCGAGACATATCTCCGATCAATAACTAATAGCAGAACCTGGATGCTCATATTGGTTCCTACATATTCTACAAAGATCTTTATCGGTCAAACCGCATACCAACATACGTTGTTCCCTTTGTCATCGGTATGTTACTTGCCCAAGATTCGATCGTCGGTATCTTAATACCTAGCTCAATCTCGTTACCGGCAAGTCTCTTTACTCGTTCCGTAATGCATCATCCGGCAACTAACTCATTAGTCACATTGCTTGCAAGGCTTATTGTGATGTGCGTTACCGAGAGGGCCTAGAGATACCTCTTCGACAATCGGGGTGACAAATCCTAATCTCGATCTATGCCAACTCAACAAAGACCATCAGAGACACCTGTAGAGCACCTTTATAATCACCCAGTTACGTTGTGATGTTTGGTAGCACACAAAGTGTTCTTCCGGTATTTGGGAGTTGCATAATCTCATAGTCACAAGAACATGTATAAGTAGTGGAGAAAGCAATAGCAGTAAACTAAACGATCAAGTGCTAAGCTAACGGAATGGGTCAAGTCAATCACATCATTCTCCTATGATGTGATCCCGTTAATCAAATGACAACTCATGTCCATGGCTAGGAAACTCAACAATCTTTGATTAACGGGCTAGTCAAGTAGAGGCATACTAGTGACACTATGTTTGTCTATGTATTCACACATGTATTACGTTTCCGGTTAATACAATTCTAGCATGAATAATAAACATTTATCATGATATGAGGAAATAAATAATAACTTTATTATTGCCTCTAGGGCATATTTCCTTCAGTCTCCCACTTGCACTAGAGCCAATAATCTGGATTACACAGTAATGATACTAACACCCATGGAGTCTTGGTGTTGATCATGTTTTGCTCGTGGAAGAGGCTTAGTCAACGGGTCTGCAACATTCAGATCCGTATGTATCTTGCAAATCTCTATGTCTCCCTCCTGGACTTGATCCCAGATGGAATTGAAGCGTCTCTTAATGTGCTTGGTTCTCTTGTGAAATCTGGATTCCTTTGCCATGGCAATTGCACCAGTATTGTCACAAAAGATTTTCATTGGACCCGATGCACTAGGTATGACACCTAGATCGGATATGAACTCCTTCATCCAGACTCCTTCATTTGCTGCTTTCAAGCAGCTATGTACTCCGCTTCACACGTAGATTCCGCCATACGACGCTTTGTTTAGAACTGCACCAACCGACAGCTCCACCGTTCAATATAAACACGTATCCGGGTTTGCGATTTAGAATCGTCCGGATCGGTGTAAAAGCTTGCATCGACGTAACCATTTACGACGAGGCTCTTTGTCACCTCCATAAACGAGAAACATATCCTTAGTCCTCTTTAGGTACTTCAGGATGTTCTTGGTCATTGTCGGAAAGTGATCCACTTCTGGATTACTTTGGTACCTCCCTGCTAAACTAATAGCAAGGCACACATCAGGTGTGGTACACAGCATTGCATACATGATAGAGCCTATGGCAGAAACATAGGGAACACTTTTCATTTTCTCTCTATCTTCTGCAGTGGTCGGGCATTGAGTCTGACTCAACTTCACACCTTGTAACACAGGCAAGAACCTTTCTTTGCTTGATCCATTTTGAAATTTTTCAAAACTTTGTCAAGGTATGTGCTTTGTGAAAGTCCAATTAAGCGTCTTGATCTATCTCTATAGATCTTGATGCCCAATATGTAACCAGCTTCACCGAGGTCTTTCATTGAAAAACTCTTATTCAAGTATCCTTTTATGCTATCCAGAAATTCTATATCATTTCCAATCAACAGTATGTCATCCACATATAATATTAGAAATGCTACAGAGCTCCCACTCACTTTCTTGTATATACAGGCTTCACCAAAAGTTTGTATAAAACCATATACTTTGATCACACTATCAAAACGTTTATTCCAACTCTGAGAAGCTTGCACCAGTCCATAAATGGATCACTGGAGCTTGCACACTTTGTTAGCTCCCTTTGGATCGAAAAACCTTACGTTGCATCATATACAACTCTTCTTCCGTAAATCCATTCAGGAATTCAGTTTTGACATTCATTTGCCAATTTTCATAATCATAAAATGCGTCAATTGCTAACATGATTCTGACAGACTTAAGCATCTCTACTGGTGAGAAAGTCTCATCGTAGTCAACCCCTTGAACTTGTCAAAAACCTTTTGCAACAAGTCGAGCTTTGTAGACAGTAACATTACCGTCAGCATCAGTCTTCTTCTTGAGGATCCATTTATTCTCTATGGCTTGCCGATCATCGGGCAAGTCAACCAAAGTCCACACTTTGTTCTCATACATGGATCCCATCTCATATTTCATGGCCTCAAGCCATTTTGCGGAACTTGGGCTCACCATTGCTTCTTCATAGTTCGTAGGTTCGCCTTGGTCAAGTAACATGACCTCCAGAATAGGATTACCATACCACTCTGGTGCGGATCTTACTCTGGTTGACCTACGAGGTTCGGTAGTAACTTGATCTGAAGTTTCATGATCAACATCATTAGCTTCCTCACTAATTGGCGTAGGTGTCACAGGAACCGCTTTCTGTGATGAACTACTTTCCAATAAGGGAGTAGGTACAGTTACCTCATCAAGTTCTACTTTCCTCCCACTCACTTCTTTCGAGAGAAACTCCTTCTCTAGAAAAGATAAATTTTAGCAACAAATGTCTTGCCTTCGGATCTGTGATAGAAGGTGTACCCAACAGATTTCCTTTGGGTATCCTATGAAGACACATTTCTCCGATTTGGGTTCGAGCTTATCAGGTTGAAGCTTTTTCACATAAGCATCGCAGCCCCAAACTTTAAGAAACGACAACTTTGGTTTCTTGCCAAACCACGATTCATAAGGAGTCGCCTCAACGAATTTCGATGGTGCCCTATTTAAGCGTGAATGCAGCCGTCTCTAAAGCATAACCCCAAAACGATAGCAAGAAATCAAGAAGAGACATCATAGATCGCACCATATCTAGTAAAGTACGATTACGACGTTCGGACACACCATTACGTTGTGGTGTTCCGGGTGGCGTGAGTTGTGAAACTATTCCGCATTGTTTCAAATGTAGACCAAAGTCGTAACTCAAATATTCTCCTACACGATCAGATCGTAGAAACTTTATTTTCTTGTTACGATGATTTTCCACTTCACTCTGAAATTATTTTTCATTAAGTAGATATACCCATATCTGCTCAAATCGTCTGTGAAGGTGAGAAAATAACGATACCCCCCGCGAGCCTCAATATTCATCGGACCACATACATCAGTATGTATGATTTCCAATAAATCTGTTGCTCGCTCCATTGTTCCGGAGAACGGCGTTTTAGTCATCTTGCCCATGAGGCATGGTTCGCAAGTACCAAGTGATTCATAATCAAGTGATTCCAAAAGTCCATCAGTATGGAGTTTCTTCATGCGCTTTACACCAATATGACCCAAACGGCAGTGCCACAATTTGCACTATCATTATCAACTCTGCATATTTTGGCTTCAACATTATGAATATGTGTATCACTACTATCGAGATTCAACACAAATAGACCACTCTTCAAGGGTGCATGACCATAAAAGATATTACTCATATAAATAGAACAACCATCATTCTCAGATTTAAATGAATAATCGTCTCGCATCAAACAAGATCTAGATATAATGTTCAAGCTTAACGATGGCACCAAATAACAATTATTCAGGTCTAAAACTAATCCCGAAGGTAGATCTAGAGGTAGCATGCCCACGGCAATCACATCGACTTTGGAACCATTTCCGACGCGCATCGTCACCTCGTCCTTTGGCCAGTCTTCGCTTAATCTGTAGTCCCTGTTTTGAGTTGCAAATATTAGCAATGTAACCGATTATCAAATACCTGTGCTACTGCGAGCTCTAGTAAGGTACACATCAATAACATGTATATCACATATACCTTTGTTCACCTTGCCATCCTTCTTATCCGCCAAATACTTGGGGCAGTTCCGCTTCCAGTGACTAGTCTGTTTGCAGTAGAAGCACTCAATCTCAGTCTTAGGTCCAGACTTAGGTTTCTTCTCTTGAGCAGCAACTTGTTCGCCATTCTTCTTGAAGTTCCCCTTCTTCTTCCCTTTACCCGTTTTCTTGAAACGGGTGGTCTTGTTGACCATCAACACTTGATGCTCCTTTTTGATTTCTACCTCCGCAGCCTTTAGCATCATGTAAGAGTTCGGGAATTGTCTTATCCATCCCTTGCATATTATAGTTCATCATGAAGCTCTTGTAGCTTGGTGGCAGTGATTGAAGAATTCTGTCAATGACACTATCATCTGGAAGATTAACTCCCAGTTGAATCAAGTGATTGTTATACCCAGACATTTTGAGTATATGTTCACTGACAGAACTATTCTTGTCCATATTGCAGCTGTAGAACTTATTGGAGACTTCATATCTCCCAATCCGGGCATTTGCTTGAAATATTAACTTCAACTCCTGGAATATCTCATATGCTCCATGACGTTCAAAACGTCGTTGAAGTCCCGGTTCTAAGCCGTAAAGCATGGCACACTGAACTATCGAGTAGTCATCAGCTTTGCTCTGCCAGATGTTCTTAACGTCGTCAGTTGCATCTGCAGTAGGCCTGGTGTTGGGGAACGTAGCAATTTCAAAAATTTCCTATGCACACACAGGATCATGGTGATGCATAGCAACGAGGGGGGAGAGTGTGTCCACGTACCCTCGTAGACCGAAAGCGGAAGCGTTAGCACAATGCGGTTGATGTAGTCGTACGTCTTCACGATCCGATCGATCCGAGTACCGAACGTACGGCACCTCCGAGTTCAGCACACGTTCAGCTCGATGATGTCCCTCGAACTCCGATCCAGCCGAGCTTTGTGGGAGAGTTCCGTCAGTGATACGTCTCCAACGTATCTATAATTTTTGATTGCTCCATGCTATATTATCTATTGTTTTAGACTATATTGGGCTTTATTTTCCACTTTTATATTACTTTTGGGACAAACCTATTAACCAGAGGCCCAGGCCAGAATTGTTGTTTTTTGCCTATTTCAGTATTTCGAAGAAACGGAATATCAAACGGAGTCCAAACGGAATAAAATCTTCGGGAACGTGATTTTCTCATCGGATAAGATCCAGGAGACTTGGACCCTCGGTCAAGAAATGAGGAGGCGGCCACGAGGTGGAGGGCGCCCCTAGGGCGCGCCCGCCTCGTGGGCCCTCAAGCTCCACCGACGCATTCCTTCCTCCTATATATACCTCACGCACTTCAACAGATCGACACGGAGCCAAAACCTAATTCCACCGCCACAACTTTCAGTATCCACGAGATCCCATCTTGGGGCCTGTTCGAGTTCACGGAAGGGGATTCCACCACGGAGGGCTTCTACATCATCACCATAGCCTCTCCGATGAAGTGTGAGTAGTTTACTTGGACCTTCGGGTCCATAGTTAGTAGCTAGATGGCTTCTTCTCTCTTTTTGGATCTCAATACCATGTTCTCCCCCTCTCTCATGGAGATCTATTCGATGTAATCTTCTTTTTGCGGTGTGTTTGTTGAGACCGATAAATTGTGGGTTTATGATCAAGATTATCTATGAGCAATATTTGAATCTTCTCTGAATTCTTTTATGTATGGTTGAGTTATCTTTGCAAGTCTCTTCGAATTATCCGTTTTGTTTGGCCAACTAGATTGGTAGTTCTTGCAATGGGAGAAGTGCTTAGCTTTGGGTTCAATCTTGCGGTGTCCTTACCCAGTGATAGAAAGGGTTGCCAGGCACGTATTGTATTGTTTCCATCGAGGATAACAAGATGGGGTATTTATCATATTGCATGAATTTATTCCTCTACATCATGTCATCTTGCTTAAGGTGTTACTCTGTTTTCATTAACTTAATACTCTAGATGCATGCTGGATACCGGTCGATGAGTGGAGTAATAGTAGTGGATGCAGGTGAGTCGGTCTACTTGTCTCAGACGTGATGCCTATATACATGATCATACCTAGATACTCTCATAACTATGCTCAATTATGTCAATTGCTCAACAGTAATTTGTTCACCCACCGTAAAATACCTATGCTCTTGAGAGAAGCCACTAGTGAAATTTATGGCCCCCGGGTCTATTTTCATCATATTAATCTTCCTACGCTTTATTATTGCTTTGCTTTTTTTACTTTGCCTTTTATTTTACTTTGCATCTTTATACCAGAAATACCAAAAATAGTATCTATCATCTCTATCAGATCTCACTCTCGTAAGTGACCGTGAAGGGATTGACAACCCCTATTCGCGTTGGTTGCGAGGAGTTATTTGCTTGTGTAGGTACGAGGGACTTGCGCGTGGCCTCCTCGGATTGATACCTTGGTTCTCAAAACGGTGGGAAATACTTACGCTACTCTGCTGCATCATCCTCTCCTCTTCGGAGAAAACCAACGCAAGCTCAAGACGTAGCAAGAAGGATTTCTGGCGCCGTTGCCGGGGAGTCTACGCAAAAGTCAACATACCAAGTACCCATCACAATCCCTTATCTCTTGCATTACATTATTTGCCATTTGCCTCTCGTTTTCCTCTCCCCCACTTCACCCTTGCCGTTTTATTCACCCTCTCTTTTCCGCTTGCTTCTTGTTTGCTTGTGTTACCATGTGCCTTATATTTGCTTGCATCTTTGCTTGCTAAAAGTCTATTGATATGGATCCACTTAAAGTGTTCTACTTGGATCATCTTCGATCCTTATGCACTCGTGCTGAAACCCTAACTAGCCTAGTTGATGGGAAATCTTTAGATGAGCATGCTCACCTTGTGCGTCACCGTTTGTCTGAAAAAGGGAGACTCTTATGGTAGCATATAAATAGTTTGCTATGCTATGCTTGGAATCTTTGTAAAATGTGTGATTTTACTTGTTGCTCTAAGAACCCTAAAAAACACCTTCCCTACCTATGTGAGTTCAATGATAATGAAATCTTATCTTCTTATGCAAGGGGTGTTTATAGTTACTATGATATCGAACAAATTGAAGAATTTGTCGTTTTTAAGGGTGCTCATGAAGTTGGTTCTTGATTGAAAAGTATGATTTTACTCTCAACAAACCTGAAAATTCCGTCATACTTAAATATTGCAATGAAAACCTTGCTCATAATGTCTATGTCCAAGAATTTATTGAAAGAATGACCATTGCTTTGGAAGAAAATAATGATATGCATGAATCTATAGATAATGATGATTCCGATGATTTGGTTGAAATATCCCTTGATGAACATGATGCTTGCTATTCTTGTGGCCATAATGCCAATATTTATGAAGATGAATTTGCTATAGTTCCGTATGTTAAACATGAGATCGTTGCTATTACACCCATACTTTATAGTTCCTTCGATGAAAAGCATGATCGCAATGATTTTACTATAAATTCTCTTGATGCCAATTGTGCTAATAATATGCAAAACCCTAAGCTTGGGGATGCTAGTTTTGCTATGTCTACTACTTGTTGCAATGATAATGATTGGGGTGATTCTTCTTATGATCCTGAAAATTTATTTAATTCCCATGATGAATATGAGATTGATAATATTGTTTGCAATAATATTGAAAGTGGGTTTGGAGAGGTCATGACTTTAGTTAATGTTAATCCCACTATTTTGGAAGAGTGTCAACTTTGCATGCATGTGGATCGTGTTGAAAATATTTTATTGGATAGCTATTTTGTTGAATTTGCTTAAGATCCCACATGTAATTATTATGAGAGAGGAAAATATAGTTGTCGAAATTTTCATAATAATAAATTACCTCTCGTCATGTTGAGATTGCTATTGTTTCTTTCCGCTTCCTTGCATATGCTAGTTTTTGCTTGCTATGATAATTTATTTGCCTATAAGATGCCTATGCATAGGAAGTATGCTAGACTTAGATGTGTTTGTCACGTGTTTCATGATGCTCTCTTTGTGCTTCAATTCTTGTCTCTCTTGTGAGCATCATTAAAATTATCAACGCCTAGCTAGGGGTGTTAAACGCTTGTTGGGAGGCAACCCAATTTTATTTTTAGTTTTTTGCTTTTTGTTTCTGTTTAGGAATAAATAATCCATCTACCTTCTGTTTAGATGTGGTTTTATGTTTTAATTAGTGTTTGTGCCAAGTTAAACCTATAGGATCTTCTTGGATAATAGTTATTTGATCTTGCTGTAATTTCCAGAAACTTTAGGTTAACGAAAACAATTGTTGAAAATCACCAGAACGTGATAAAATAGTGATTCAAATTGCTGCTGATCAATAAACAAATTTCCTAGGTCGTCCTATTTGTGATGAATTTTTTGAGTTCCAGAAGTTTGCGTTAGTTACAGATTACTACAGACTGTTCTGTTTTTGACAGATTCTGTTTTTCATGTGTTGTTTGCTTATTTTGATGAATCTATGGCTAGTAAAATAGTTTATAATCCATAGATAAGTTGTAATACAGTAGGTTTAACACCAATATAAATAAAGAATGAGTTCATTACAGTACCTTGAAGTGGTCTTTTGTTTTCTTTCGCTAACGGAGCTCACGAGATTTCTGTTGAGTTTTGTGTTGTGAAGTTTTCAAGTTTTGGGTGAAATTTTTGATGGATTATGGAACAAGGAGTGGAAAGAGCCTAAGCTTGGGGATGACCATGCCACCCCATGATAATCCAAGGACACCAAAAGTCAAAGCTTGGGGATGCCTGGAAGGCATCCCTGTTTAAATCCACTTCCATCGGTAACTTTACTTGGAGCTATATTTTTATTCACCACATGATATGTGTTTTGCTTGGAGCGTCTTGTATTATTTGTGTATTTGCTTGTTAGTTTACCACAATCATCCTTGCTGTACACACCTTTTGAGAGAGCCATACATGAATTGGAATTTGTTAGAATACTCTATGTGCTTCACTTATATCTTTTGAGCTTTATAGTTTTGCTCTATGTGCTTCACTTATATCTTTTGAGCTTTATAGTTTTGCTCTAGTGCTTCACTTATACCTTTTAGAGCACGGTGGTGGATTTGTTTTAAAGAAACTATTGATCTCTCATGCTTCACTTATATTGTTTTGAGAGTCTTAAATAGCATGGTAATTTTCTTAAAATAATAATATGCTTGGTATTCAAGATTTGTAAAACTTTCTTTTGAGTGCGTTGAATACTAAGAAAAGTTTGATGCTTGATAATTGTTTTGAGATATGGAGGTGATAATATCAAAGTCGTGGTAGTTTAGTAGTTGTGAATTTGAGAAATGCTTGTGTTGAAGTTTGCAAGTCCCGTAGCATGCACGTATGGTAAACATCATGTAACAAATTTGAAACTGTAACATCCCAAAATTCTAAATTTTGGAATGTTATAAACACATAGATAGTTTTGAATGATTGTTTGATTGATTGACTGAAAGTGAGTGAATTCGAAATCTTTTTGAAAGTTAAATGAGAGGGAATAAAAGGACTTTCCCAAACTTTCATTTTTGCTTTTATGATCTTCAGGAATTCAAATTCTTTTCATCACAAAACCCTGGAGAGAAGATGACATGACTTCTTCCATTTACTTAAATGACAAGGGGTGTTGAAAATATTTGAATTTCATTTGGAAAATATTTCCAATTCTGAAACTTTATGCAACTCAATGATTTTCACGAGCGAAGATAAAATGACTTCTTCAAAACATATGAAATATGAGCTGGGAGTTTCAAAGAATTAAATTCAAAGTTCTTTTGAATTTATTTTCAATTGGAGTTAATTGAGTTTTATTCAAATTATTTTCTCCAAAAATAAAATATATGGAAAATAGGGTAACATGATTCCCTACCTCAGAAAAATGGAGAGAAATAAATTTGAATTCATTTTTAAATGATTTTTGTTGGATTTTATTGGACCAGAAGCATTCTTTGCTTTATTTGAATTTGTGGAGATTTTATTTGACATTAGAATAATGTTCATATTGTAGGAAATATTTTTCTGAAAATTTTGATATATAATATGCCTATATAAAATTCTCTTTTGGTTTTATTTATTCAGATTTCCTTTTCTGTTTCTAAAAAAAAACCGCATGTGCGCCTGGGACTAACTGTCGCCCACGTGCGTAGCATAGTAGCATGGGCGCTCCTTTGTTTTTTCCCTCCTCCTAAATGGGCCAGGCCCAGCCAGCTTTTCCCTTCCAGTTTTTTTTCTTCCTTCATTGAAAAAAAAAAAGAAAACAACACGTACACGCGCGCGGCCTGGCCGAAGTCTTAGCCCAATACGCATGACTTCTTTTGAAATTTATCAGCGTATGTATATGTTTAGTCCCACATTGCCTAGCCTTTGATCCCTAAGCCTCTTTTCCACCAATAAATATAGACCCATAGAGCCTCCAAAAATCATCCGATTCGGGTTAAATTAATATTTTGGTTTGACTAGATTCCTTAAAGAAAAATATGTTTCTCCTCTCCGGCGCGACTTCTTCCCTCTCCGAAGTTGTCTTTTCTCTACCTTATAAAGGTATATTTCTTTGTATTTTTTCCATAGCTTATTTTTCTTAGTAAATGACTTGGCCTCGATTTTTCAAATAGCCATAACTTTTTACTCGTTCATCCAAATTAGATAAAACCAGCGCCTATAGTTTCGTCTTGTTTTCACCTATCCAGTTAACCTGTCACGTCAACTTTTTGAAATTTTCAAATTTCGAAATTTGTTCAGATTCATATTCAAACTTCTTTTGTTCATAACTTGAGTTCCATAAATCCGTTTGAGTTGATTCTTTTTGCAAAGCGAAGCTCTTGACCTAAACTTTCTGATAAGGCCAAATTCACATAATTTTGGTACTGTTAGAAATTGTTTTATGTTGCAAGAGTTATTTGCTTGTTTTTGATGTTTTCGATTTGTTTTCTTCGTTCTCTCCGATCTTTTGAGTGATTGCTTATGTGTGGTTACTATTGTTTGCTTACGATAGATTGACCGGAGTGTGACGAGTAGACCTATCAAGAGTTTTGAGTGCGAATCATCTTCACAACATTGTAGGCAAGTAACACTTTGATCATACTTTCTCATACCCAGTTTTTATGCATTAGATCTATCCTCAAACACTTGCATGAATATGATCTAATTAAATTGAGGGTTATGGGAAGTAGATGAGGTAGTACCTATTACCTGTTTTATTATCAAACCCTTGGGAGTTACTTATACGTTTGCTTATTATGCCATGCTATGCTAGTAGACGTGGATTGGGTGAGTGAATTCCATGACAGATGTGAGATTGTTATTTAATGGTTTATTTAAGGTGGCAACTTAAACACACATCTGGGTGGATTGAGGCACCTGGGGTATCCAGTGATTGCTTGTTTTTTTGGGACCGCCACCCAGGCTCAAAGGGATCATGAGATTATTCAAACTAGAAACTTCCGTGTGCAGCCACAAGCCATTATGGGCTCTGGCATAGTTGAGTAAGTCGTGCGAACTCTTATAGTGGTGGACTAGCGGATGTAGGGGATGTAGGTGTACCGCGGTCTACCCGTCGTAAGGTGCGGTAACCACGAAAGACTATGTCTCGATCATCCGCTTTCTCAAACACCTGCAAAGACGAGAAACCAAACGGAGGCGATCGAGTCTTGTGGGGAAAAGTGCGCAAACCTCTGCAGAGTGTATAAACTAATCATGATTAGCCGTGTCCCCGGTTATGGACATCTTGAGTATCTAGTTCTTGGATTATCCTGTTGATCTCATCACGTTACTTAATATAATTTGTTTGGGTTTTAATGAGTACTTTTAATTGGGATTGAGAATCTGTCAACCATTCTCAATATTTAACAACCACCATGATAGTTAAATAAATTTATTCCTTTGCGATGAGGGAAAATTGGCTTTGCAAAAACTGTAAACATAGAGCTTTCCACCAGCCATATATGCATTTTGTATAGTCTTATTCCTTGATTATTCTCTATGTGTTACTTTGCCAAAGATATTCCATGTCTTTGGCCCGTTTTTGGCTGCAACTTTTCATGTTGCGGACTTTTGAACAACGAGTAAGTGATACGTTAGGGTTACGATTTCCTATACTCAACTTTGCGTTGGTTTTGATGGGAATCCACAACCTTGTTGCTTCCGCTAAATTTTGGATTGAGGTAATAGTATTTACGTTACTTTATACATGTGTTTTACCTCTGTTATAAATCCTTCGAGTACTGTGTGTGTCAGCATACCGATCCAGGGATGACACTAAGCACAGAGACTTGATCCATTCGGGTCGGGTCGCTACAGAAACATGAGGTGTTATTTGATTGTCCTCCTTATGAGTGGCGGTCGGGGACGAGCGATGGTCTTTTCCTACCAATCTATCCCCCTAGGAGCATGCGCGTAGTGCTTTGGTTTTTGATGGCTTGTAGATTTTTGCAATAAGTATGTGAGTTCTTTATGACTAATGTTGAGTCCATGGATTATCGCCTCTCACCTTCCATCATTGCTAGCCTCTTGATACTGCATTGCCCTTTCTCACATTGAGAATTGGTGCAAACTTCACCGGTGCATCCAAACCCCGTGATATGATACGCTCTTTCACACATAAACCTCCTTATATCTTCCTCAAAACAGCCACCATACCTACCTATTATGGCATCTCCATAGCCATTCTGAGATATATTGCCATGCAACTTTCCACCATACCGTTCTTCATGACACATTCCTCATTGTCATATTGCTTAGCATGATCATGTAGTTGACATAGTATTTGTGGCAAAGCCACCATTCATAATTCTTTCATACATGTCACTCTCGATTCATTGCATATCCCGGTACATCACGGAGGCATTCATATAGAGTCATACTTTGTTCTAGTATCGAGTTGTAATCATTGAGTTGTAAATAAATAGAAGTGTGATGATCATCATTATTAGAGCATTGTCCCAAAAAAAGAAGAAAGACCAAAAGAAAAAAAAGAAGGCCCAAAAAAAATGAATAAAAAGGGGCAATGTTACTATCTCTTTTTACCACACTTGTGCTTCAAAGTAGCACCCAGGAGTTAATAGTATTTACGTTACTTTATACATGTGATTTACCTCTGTTATAAATCCTTCGAGTACTGTGTGTGTCAGCATACCGATCCAGGGATGACACTAAGCACAGAGACTTGATCCATTCGGGTCGGTCGCTACAAGATGGTATCGAGCACATGTTGTTGTAGGACGTGACCCTAAAACTGGCAAGCCCATAGGAAAGATTTTTCTCTACAACTTTCTTTTTCGAAAAAATCTTTTACCTCTCTTCTCTTCTGAGCTTATTCAAATATTCCCTTTTAGTGAGACCATACCCCTTTTCCCTCTTGACCACTTAAAGATTCGACTGATGAGACCACTACAAGGAGACAAGATATCGGACAACTAAGACCATTTGGAATGAAGAGGATTTTACCATGTAAATGGAAACTACAACTATTGAAGACTCCTAAGACTATGAGATTTTGAAGGCTTTGAAGAATTCCCAGATTTGTATGACCTAGGAAGGCTACCTTTATGGAACCTGGAAGACTATGGAAGTTGTCAATACCCGAGATCAAGGTGTATTGGAGTAAGACCGGAACATGGAGCATTAGAACTCAAAGTTTTTGTCAAGAAAACCCTAAGACAGGAGATATCAACTATGAAATGATAGCTCATGGAAATGACAAGAGCAGAAACACGGCTATCCATGATGTTATCGCCCGCTTATGCTATTGTCACTGTGCTGAGTTAAGCATGCATTTCCTCAGAAGGATTGGATGGTAGGAGGCTGAAGGAGCATCTGTCGTGAAGGATGCGCTTTTAACATTACTCGTGTAGCACCGAGGATCCGAGTGTTACATCAAGAAGTTAAGATGGACCTACAAGAAGCTGATTTGATAAGGAAGCGTTTCTTGAAGAACTTCGGGACCCGTGGCTGAAAGTAGCCAAGCTAGAGGAGCCAAACCTTGATACATCAAAGATTCGGCCAAGAACTGAAGGATGAGGATCATGGTTCATGCCAAGGATGTTGAAACCCAGAAGTTTGGAATGCAACCCCAGAAATATTAAAGGATGTCATGAGAGATTTCACGTCAACAAAGATGATCTGGCAAAAAGGACAAGCATGATCAGAAGAAGCCATCGGAGACATGACCAAGACTTGAAGAGTTTGATGGCATTGAAGATTCATTTGACCTTTAGAAGACCAAACCCTTGTTATACCCTTACGTTAGATGCGACGATTATGAGCTGTCATTTGTTTGTTGTTTTTCCGACAGCCACAATAAAATCTGTCTTTTCAAAACTTTTGTTTGTATTGTGTGCATCCCTCTCGATCTCTCTTATCACACCCCAAACCCATGGACCCAATAGAGGATGAATGGAGATGAGCTTGTATTTTCTTTAGACCGATGAGTCAATTGGAGACAGACCGATGGATTCAGAACATGGAGGATCATATGGAGAACAACCCTATAGTCAGAAAGGATATGGCCCAGCATGCTCTTCCGTTCTTTGAAAGAGGTGCTGCTATCTGGTGGAGGATGTACCAAACCATCAATGTGGCCAGGAGTAACCACTTGGGAGGAATTTAAGTTGACTTTGTCAAAGTCTAGGTTTGTGTCCCAGAAATTGGAGCCTTATGGAAAGGATGTGAAGAAACCTTGTGCATACAAGCTTTGTGGAGAAATAGGACACAACCATAAAGAAAATAAGGACGAATACCCTCATAAGCAGAGGATTACCAAAGGAGTTAGCCGAGGATTTTCAGGGAACTTCAATTGGAGATTGTTCCCAAAAGGTTTTGTTGCAGTAATGGAAGTTCAGTCTACATTGTTGGAAGAGATCGGTTGAAGCTCGGAAAGGATGACAAAGAGATTGCTGAGGTAAAATAGAGAATGAGCCAAGGAAAGGCCAAAGGTTTCGTAAGGATGAGCACGACACCTTATGGTTCGAGGATCGTGTATATGTGCCTAATAATGCAGAGATCAGGAAGTTAATACTTCAGGAGGCTCATGACTCACCATACTCGATTCGCCCTGGAAACACCAAGATGTATTTGGATTTGAAGAAACGTTTCTGGTGGACTAGTATGAAGAAGGATATTGCGGAGTATGTAGTCATAGGTGATGTATGCCAGAGAGTAAAGGCAGATCATCAGAAGCCAGTCGGATTACTACAGCCTATGCCGATAACCGAATGGAAGCAGGATAAGTTTGGCATGGATTTCATTACCGGATTTCCCAGAACCTGATCGGGATATGATTCTATCTGGGTATTAGTTGATTCGCTTGACCAAAGTGGCTCACTTTATCCCAGTGAAACCACCTATACAAGTGCAAAGTTGGCCAAGATATTTTTTGACAAGGATCGTATGTCTGCATGGAGTTCCGAGGACCATCGTAGAGGAACACAGATTACCTCAAAGTTTTGGGATCATTGCACGGACTTTGGGTACTAGGCTAGAGTTCAAGATGACCTTTCATCTGCAGACATATGGATAGACCGAGAGAGTCAATCAGATTCTGGAGGACATGTTGAGAGCGTGTGCGCTAGATTATGGATCTAGTAGGGATGATAAATCTACCTTACGCGGAGTTTCTCATTCAACAACAGCTACCAAGTCAGTTTGAAGATGGCCCCTTTTGAAGCTTTGTATGGGAGAAGGAGCGGACACCGTTGATGTGGGATGAAGTTGGAGACCGTCAGTTGTTTGGACCAAATGTGATCAAGGAGTCAGAAGAGAATGTTAAGTTGATTCGAGATAGACTGAATGTAGCTCAGTCCAGGCAGAAGAGTTATGCAGACTCAAAAACGCAAGGGGGAAGTCTATGAAATTGGAGACATAGTATATCTTCGTGTGCCACCTCTGCAAGGAGTTAAACGATTTGGAGTTAAGGAAAAGTTAGCCCTGAGATTTGTAAGACCATACCGAAGTTTTGGAGCGTATGGGAGAAGTGGCCAACAAGTTGGAGTCACCCGAAGGACTGTCAGGAGTTCATGAGGTGTTTCACGTTTCCCAGTTGAAGAAGTGCCATGCAGAGATGGCCAATATTCCCCTGTAAGGACGCTTGACCCTGGAAAGGATAATGATGTTCCACAAAGTGGAGTATGGATTTCACAAGTATAAGTTTTATCACGGTATGTGGGACATCCCACGAGGATGAAGAGATGAAGTTTTATTGGATATAAAGGAGGTATGATGTTGGAAATATGGACCAATGGAAATTCCATGATGAGTGCGAGTAATTATGTCCTAGTTTGGTGCCAATAGAAGGAAGGAAGACAGTACTATTGGATGGATTTAAGAATGACGGGAAGCTGGATGTTGGAATAAGGATCAGTTGCCCTGATGATGAATTCAAGGTTCGCAAGTGATGAGATGGGCCATAACCCATAGGCCCCAGGACCTGCCAAGAGGCAAGCACAATCTTGATGAAGGAAAAACCCTGGAAGAAGTTACGATTTTTATCAACAGACGATCTTATAGGAGTTTACGTAAAACCTGAGAGTTGTTAAGGAACGATAGATGTTTGTTTGGCTTGCAGAAATCAATGGATTTTCCGAACATGGTTCGTCGACAAGAGAAATTCTGCAATGCTTGTGAGGATGACCGAGTGTTAGAATACGAGATTCGCTAAACCATGTACAAGGTAATGATTTGGGTGCGGGATGGATTGATCACCATACCGACTTACTCTTATTATTTGCTTTGCTATATGGGATGGTAAATCTGAGTGACTTACCTATAGTAGAGTGACGACGATATTAACCCTTGTTTAAACCTTAGAATGGTATAAGTTTTTTTTCCTTGTACACGGCAGTTATTGCCAACCGTAGGTTATACGGTGAGGTTCAACCCAGACCCATTTCCTGCAGGACAAACCATAAATTGTTGAGCACCATGAGATATCGATAGTTGATTAGTATTGGCGCCAGACCTATCAGCTATGAAGACCCAATCTCGGAATAACCTTACCAAGAGTAAAGGACAAAAGAATTGAAGAAAAGGTTATGCCACTACCAGAAGAGCCCAGAGAAGGAATTATCCTTACGATCTGAGAAGACCAACACCACAAGAATAAGGATGGAGTATATGAGTTTTGATGGAACCGTAACCATGCTTCTAAGGGTGGTAGCACCGAGACCCGGAGATGATCGATGGATTTTGAGAAGACCCCCAAACCCTAACCTATTTCTTTCTAGCCTCTCAGAATCTCGAGGACGAGATTCATTTTGTGGGTGGTAGGTTTGTAACATCCCAAAATTCTAAATTTTGGAATGTTATAAACACATAGATAGTTTTGAATGATTGTTTGATTGATTGACTGAAAGTGAGTGAATTCGAAACTTTTGAAAGTTAAATCAGAGGGAATAAAAGGACTTTCCCAAACTTTCATTTTTGCTTTTATGATCTTCAGGAATTCAAATTCTTTTCATCACAAAACCCTGGAGAGAAGATGACATGACTTCTTCCATTTATTTAAATGACAAGGGTGTTGAAAATATTTGAATTTCATTTGGAAAATATTTCCAATTCTGAAACTTTATGCAACTCAATGATTTTCACGAGCGAAGATAAAATGACTTCTTCAAAACATATGAAATATGAGCTGGGAGTTTCAAAGAATTAAATTCAAAGTTCTTTTGAATTTATTTTCAATTTGGAGTTAATTGAGTTTTATTCAAATTATTTTTCTCCAAAAATAAAATATATGGAAAATAGGGTAACATGATTCCCTACCTCAGAAAAATGGAGAGAAATAAATTTGAATTCATTTTTTAAATGATTTTTGTTGGATTTTATTGGACCAGAAGCATTCTTTGCTTTATTTGAATTTGTGGAGATTTTATTTGACATTAGAATAATGTTCATATTGTAGGAAATATTTTTCTGAAAATTTTGATATATAATATGCCTATATAAAATTCTCTTTTGGTTTTATTTATTCAGATTTCCTTTTCTGTTTCTAAAAAAAAACTGCACGTGCGCCTGGGACTAACTGTCGCCCACGTGCGCAGCATAGTAGCATGGGCGCTCCTTTGTTTTTTTCCCTCCTCCTAAATGGGCCAGGCCCAGCCAGCTTTTCCCTTCCAGTTTTTTTTTCTTTCTTCCTTCATTGAAAATAAAAAAGAAAACAACACGTACACGCGCGCGGCCTGGCCGAAGTCTTAGCCCAATACGCATGACTTCTTTTGAAATTTATCAGCGTATGTATATGTTTAGTCCCACATTGCCTAGCCTTTGATCCCTAAGCCTCTTTTCCACCAATAAATATAGACCCATAGAGCCTCCAAAAATCATCCGATTCGGGTTAAATCAATATTTTGGTTTGACTAGATTCCTTAAAGAAAAATATGTTTCTCCTCTCCGGCGCGACTTCTTCCCTCTCAAAAGTTGTCTTTTCTCTACCTTATAAAGGTATATTTCTTTGTATTTTTTCCATAGCTTATTTTTCTTCCGTAAAACAGCTTGACCCCGATTTTTCAAATAGCCATAACTTTTTACTCGTTCATCCAAATTAGATAAAACCAGCGCCTATAGTTTCGTCTTGTTTTCACCTATCCAGTTAACCTGTCACGTCAACTTTTTGAAATTTTCAAATTTCGAAATTTGTTCAGATTCATATTCAAACTTCTTTTGTTCATAACTTGAGTTCCGTAAATCCGTTTGAGTTGATTCTTTTTGCAAAGCGAAGCTCTTGACCTAAACTTTCTGATAAGGCCAAATTCACATAATTTTGGTACTGTTAGAAATTGTTTTATGTTGCAAGAGTTATTTGCTTGTTTTTGATGTTTTCGATTTGTTTTCTTCGTTCTCTCCGATCTTTTGAGTGATTGCTTATGTGTGGTTACTATTGTTTGCTTACGATAGATTGACCGGAGTGTGACGAGTAGACCTATCAAGAGTTTTGAGTGCGAATCATCTTCGTCAACATTGCAGGCAAGTAACACTTTGATCATACTTTCTCATACCCAGTTTTTATGCATTAGATCTATCCTCAAACACTTGCATGAATAGGATCTAATTAAATTGAGGGTTATGGGAAGTAGATGAGGTAGTACCTATTACCTGTTTTATTATCAAACCCTTGGGAGTTACTTATACGTTTGCTTATTATGCCATGCTATGCTAGTAGACGTGGATTGGGTGAGTGAATTCCATGATGATGTGAGATTGTTATTTAATGGTTTATTTAAGGTGGCAACTTAAACACACATCTGGGTGGATTGAGGCACTGGGGTATCCATGATTGCTTGTTTTTTGGGACCGCCACCGGGCTCAAAGGGATCATGAGATTATTCAAACTAGAAACTTCCGTGTGCAGCCACAAGCCATTATGGGCTCTGGCATAGTTGAGTAAGTCGTGCGAACTCTTATAGTGGTGGACTAGCGAGATGTAGGGGATGTAGGTGTACCGGTCTACCCGTCGTAAGGTGCTAAGCGCCACGAAAGACTATGTCTCGATCATCCGCTTTCTCAAACACCTGCAAAGACGAGAAACCAAGCGGAGGCGATCGAGTCTTGTGGGGAAAAGTGCATAAACCTCTGCAGAGTGTATAAACTAATCATGATTAGCCGTCCCCGGTTATGGACATCTTGAGTATCTAGTTCTTGGATTATCCTGTTGATCTCATCACGTTACTTAATATAATTTGTTTGGGTTTTAATGAGTACTTTTAATTGGGATTGAGAATGTCATCAACCATTCTCAATATTTAACAACCACCATGATAGTTAAATAAATTTATTCCTTTGCAGTAGGGAAAAATTGGCTTTTCGCAAAACTGTAAACTTAGAGCTTTCCACCAGCCATATATGCATGTAGTATAGGCTTATTCCGTGATTATTCTCTATGTGTTACTTTGCGGATATTCCATGTCTTGACCCGTTTCGGGCTGCAACTTTTCATGTTGCGAGACTTTTCGCATAACGAGTAAGTGATACGTTAGGGTTACGATTTCCTATACTCAACTTTGCCGTTGGTGTTGATGGGAATCCACAACCTTGTTGCGTCCGCTAAATTTTGGATTGAGGTAATAGTATTTACGTTACTTTATACATGTGTTTTACATCTGTTATAAATCCTTGAGTCTTGTGTGTGTCAAAGATACCGATCCGGGGATGACACTAAGCACGAGACTTGATCCATTCGGGTCGGGTCGCTTCTGAAACATGAGGTGTTATTTGATTGTCCTCCTTATGAGTGGCGGTCGGGGACGACGATGGTCTTTTCCTACCAATCTATCCCCTAGGAGCATGCGCGTAGTGCTTTGGTTTTGATGGCTTGTAGATTTTTGCAATAAGTATGTGAGTTCTTTATGACTAATGTTGAGTCCATGGATTATCGCACTCTCACCTTCCATCATTGCTAGCCTCTTGGTACCGTGCATTGCCCTTTCTCACATTGAGAATTGGTGCAAACTTCACGGTGCATCCAAACCCCGTGATATGATACGCTCTTTCACACATAAACCTCCGTATATCTTCCTCAAAACAGCCACCATACCTACCTATTATGGCATTTCCATAGCCATTACGAGATATATTGCCATGCAACTTTCCACCATACCGTTCTTCATGACACATTCCTCATTGTCATATTGCTTAGCATGATCATGTAGTTGACATAGTATTTGTGGCAAAGCCACCATTCATAATTCTTTCATACATGTCACTCTTGATTCATTGCATATCCTAATTACATCACGGAGGCATTCATATAGAGTCATACTTTGTTCTAGTATCGAGTTGTAATCATTGAGTTGTAAATAAATAGAAGTGTGATGATCATCATTATTAGAGCATTGTCCCAAAAAAGAAGAAAGGCCAAAAGAAAAAAAAGAAGGCCCAAAAAAAATGAATAAAAAGGGGCAATGTTACTATCTCTTTTTACCACACTTGTGCTTCAAAGTAGCACCATGTTCTTCATATAGCGAGTCTCATATATTGTGCTTCAAAGTAGCACCATGTTCTTCATATAGCGAGTCTCATATATTGTGCTTCAAAGTAGCACCATGTTTTTCATATAGAGAGTTTCTATGTTGTCACTTTCATATACTAGTGGGAATTTTTCATTATAGAACTTGGCTTGTATATTCCAACGATGGGCTTCCTCAAATGCCCTAGGTATTCGTGAGCAAGCAAGTTGGATGCACACCCACTTAGTTTCTTTTATTGAGCTTTCATACATTTATAGCTCTAGTGTATCCGTTTCATGGCAATCCCTACTCCTTGCATTAACATCAATTGATGGGCATCTCCATAGCCCGTTGATTAGCCTCGTTGATGTGAGACCTTCTCCTTTTTTGTCTTCTCCACATAACCCCCATCATTATATTCTATTCCACCCATAGTGCTATGTCCATGGCTCGCGCTCATATATTGCGTGAAAGTTTATAGGTTTGAGATTACTAAAGTATGAAACAATTGCTTGGCTTGTCATCGGGGTTGGGCATGATGAGAGCATTCTTGTGTGACGAAAATGGAGCATGACTAAACTATATGATTTTGTAGGGATGAACTTTCTTTGGCCATGTTATTTTAAGAAGACATAATTGCTTAGTTAGTATGCTTGAAGTATTATTATTTTTATGTCAATATGAACTTTTGTCTTGAATCTGTCGGATCTGAATATTCATACCACAATTAAGAAGAATTACATTGAAATTATGCCAAGTAGCACTCCGCATCAAAAATTCTCTTTTTATCATGTACCTACTCGAGGACGACGGTGAATTAAGCTTGGGGATGCCTGATACGTCTCCGACGTATCTATAATTTTTTATTGCTCCATGCTATATTATCTATTGTTTTGGACTATATTAGGCTTTATTTTCCACTTTTATATTACTTTTGGGACCAACCTATTAACCGGAGGCCCAGCCCAGAATTGCTGTTTTTTTGCCTATTTCAGTATTTCGAAGAAACGGAATATCAAACGGAATAAAATCTTCGGGAACGTGATTTTCTCATCGGATAAGATCCAAGAGACTTGGACCCTCGGTCAAGAAAGGAGGGAGGCAGCCACGAGGGTGGAGGGCGCCCCCCCCCTAGGGCGTGCCCCCCTGCCTCGTGGGCCCCCAGAATCTCCACCGACATACTCCTTCCTCCTATATATACCTACATACCCCCAACAGATCAGATACGGAGCCAAAAACCTAATTCCACCGCCGCAACTTTCTGTATCCACGAGATCCCATCTTGGGGCCTGTTAGGAGCTCATGGAAGGGATTCCACCACGGAGGGCTTCTACATCATCACCATAGCCTCTCCGATGAAGTGTGAGTAGTTTACTTCAGACCTTCGGGTTCATAGTTAGTAGCTAGATGGCTTCTTCTCTCTTTTTGGATCTCAATACAATGTTCTCCCCCTCTCGTGGAGATCTATTCGATGTAATCTTCTTTTTGCGGTGTGTTTGTTGAGACCGATGAATTGTGGGTTTATGATCAAGATTATCTATGAGCAATATTTGAATCTTCTCTGAATTCTTTTATGTATGATTGAGTTATCTTTGCAAGTCTCTTCGAATTATCCGTTTGGTTTGGCCAACTAGATTGGTAGTTCTTGCAATGGGAGAACTGCTTAGCTTTGGGTTCAATCTTGCGGTGTCCTTACCTAGTGACAGAAAGGGTTGCAAGGCACGTATTGTATTGTTGCCATCGAGGATAACAAGATGGGGTATTTATCATATTGCATGAATTTATTCCTCTACATCATGTCATCTTGCTTAAGGCGTTACTCTGTTTTCATTAACTTAATACTCTAGATGCATGCTTTGGATAGCGGTCGATGAGTGGAGTAATAGTAGTAGATGCAGGTGAGTCGGTCTACTTGTCTCGGACGTGATGCCTATATACATGATCATACCTAGATACTCTCATAACTATGCTCAATTCATCAATTGCTCAACAGTAATTCGTTCACCCACCGTAAAATACCTATGCTCTTGAGAGAAGCCACTAGTGAAATCTATGGCCCTGGGTCTATTTTCATCATATTAATCTTCCTACGCTTTATTATTGTTTTGCTTTTTTACTTTGCCTTTTATTTTACTTTGCATCTTTATACCAAAAATACCAAAAATATTATCTATCATCTCTATCAGATCTCACTCTCGTAAGTGACCGTGAAGGGATTGACAACCCCTATTCGCGTTGGTTGCAAGGAGTTATTTGCTTGTGTAGGTACGAGGGACTTGCGCGTGGCCTCCTACTGGATTGATACCTTGGTTCTCAAAAACTGAGGGAAATACTTACGCTACTCTCCTGCATCATCCTCTCCTCTTCGGGGAAAACCAACGCAAGCTCAAGACGTAGCAGTCAACACGACGGCGTGGTGACGGTGATGATGATGCTACCGACGCAGGGCTTCGCCTAAGCACCGCTACGATATTATCGAGGTGGAATATGGTGGGGGGGCACCGCACACGGCTAAGAGATCAACAGATCAATTGTTGTGTCTCAAGGGGGTGCCTCCCTCCCCCTATATAAAGGAGTGGAGGAGGGGAAGGGGGCCGGCCACCCTTGGCGCGCCCCATGAGGAGTCCCTACTCCCACGGGAGTAGGACTACCCCTTCCATGTTGGAGTAGGAGAGGAGAGGGAAGGAGAGAGGGAAAGGAGGGGCGCCTCCCCTCCTTGTCAGTCGGACTTGGGGGAGGCGGCGCGGCTGCCCCTTGGCCGCCTCTCCTCTTCCACCACTTGGGCCCATGAGGCCCAATAACCTCCGGGAGGTTCCGGTAACCCCCCGGTACTCCAGTATATATCCGATAACCCCCGGAACCATTCCGGTGTCCGAATATAGTCGTCCAATATATCAATCTTCATGTCTCAGTCATTTTAAGACTCCTCCTCATGTCTGTGATCATATCCGGGACTCCGAACTACCTTCGGTACATCAAAACACATAAACTCATAATATAACCGTCATCAAACTTTAAGCGTGCGGACCCTACGGGTTCGAGAACTATGTAGACATGACCGCGACACGTCTCCGGTCAATAACCAATAGCGGAACTTGGATGCTCATATTGGCTCCTACATATTCTACGAAGATCTTTATCGGTCAAACCGCATAACAACATACGTTGTTCCCTTTGTCATCGGTATGTTACTTGCCCGAGATTCAATCGTCGGTATCTCAATACCTAGTTCAATCTCGTTGCCGGCAAGTCTCTTTACTCGTTCCGTAATACATCATCCCGCAACCAACTCATTAGTTGCAATGCTTGCAAGGCTGAAGTGATATGCATTACTGAGTGGGCCCAGAGATACCTCTCCGACAATCGGAGTAACAAATCCTAATCTCGAAATACGCCAACCCAACAAGTACCTTCGGAGACACCTGTAGAGCACCTTTATAATCACACAGTTACGTTGTGACGTTTGGTAGCACCCAAAGTGTTCCTCCGGTAAACGGGAGTTGCAGAATCTCATAGTCATAGGAACATGTATAAGTCATGAAGAAAGCAATAACAACATACGAAACGGTCAAGTGCTAAGCTAACGGAATGGGTCAAGTCAATCACATCATTCTCCTAATGATGTGATCCCATTAATCATATGACAACTCATGTCTATGGTTAGGAAACTTAACAATCTTGGATTAACGAGCTAGTCAAGTAGAGGCATACTAGTGACACTATGTTTGTCTATGTATTCACGCATGTATTATGTTTCCGGTTAATACAATTCTAGCATGATAATAAACATTTATCATGAAATAAGGAAATAAATAATAACTTTATTATTGCCTCTAGGGCATATTTCCTTCAGTCTCCCACTTGCACTAGAGTCAATAATCTAGTTCACATCGCCATGTGATTTAACACCAATAGTTCACATCACCATGTGATTAACGCCCATAGTTTACATCGTCATGTGACCAACACCCAAAGGGTTTACTAGAGTCAAAAATCTAGTTCACATCGCTATGTGATTAACACCCAAAGAGTACTAAGGTGTGATCATGTTTTGCTTGTGAGAGAAGTTTAGTGTCTGCCACATTCAGATCTGTATGTATTTTGCAAATTTCTATGTCAACAATGCTCTTGTGACACTCCAATTTTTTTTTATTTTTTCGGTTTTCAGCAAATTCTTTGTTTGATTTGAAGGAGGCTATTCAAAATCTTTTAAAAAGACTCTCCTTCTCAAAAAGATTCTCCTATGACAAATATTTTATTTTGTGTCTTCTTCAACCTTGGTGTTTGATATTGAAGACTTTTCTTTTAATGATAGCCCATCACAATAAATTTTTGGAAATTCTTTTGTTAAAAAAAATCCTTAGGGTTTTGGATTTATCCCTTTTTATTCCAACCATCCTCGTTCACCATGCCTCATGTTAAAACTTTCCTCCAAAATACCTCCCTCCACTTTGGATCAAGTAAAGTAGCCAATCCTAGCAAGTTCAACCCATTTTTGAATTTTATTTCATTTATTTTATCCCCAAAAATAATTCTGTCTTTTATTTTGGGCCTAGGTGATTTACAAGGGAAGTATCTGATTTCCTTTGAGTTTTGATCCCAAACCAACTCCTCCGACTAGTCCTTCGCACTTTTAACCTAGATCCATCAAGATCCACTCTTCCACAATTCAAAATTTTCAAGTTTTGCTCACTGCAAGTTTGGACCAGATTCATCATTTTGGTGAAATTCATATTTTCTCTTCTCCAAAAATTCTGGGATAAATCAAGCAGCCCCCAAGTGCATTGAGAGGCCACCTCACCAAAGATCAGCTCAAGATAAATTTCCCACATGCCAAAAACATTTCAGCGAACACCTGGCATGCATTGTTGCTGTTCATGTTCAGAGTTTAGTGTTTCAGTTCGACCATCAGTGTCGTTTTCTTCAGAGACACGGCGTCAATCTCACCAGTGCCCACTCTGGAGCCATGCACACTGCTCCCCCTCCTTATCCAGAGCGCCGCAAGGTCGCTTGGCCGGGCGCGAGCGTCGGTGGCGACGTGGCTCGCCAGCTCCGGCATCTTCTGCGGTGGTCGAGCCACCCGTGGCGACCAACAGCGGCCGACTCGGCTTTCGGCGCCGACCAGCGCCGCCCGAACCACCCGAGGCCTCCACGTGGCCTTCTCCTCCTCTGTGCACGCTGCGGCACCGTCGCCGTGCCCTGAGCAGCGCAGAGCGGGCTCCCTGCCGCCGACGAGCTCCGTGTGTCGTTCCGTTCAGAACTTGGAGTTTCAACCAAGCCAGGCCAAGCTTAGCACCTAAATCGAACCAGTAGGCCCCCACGGTGATGCCTAGCCCCCTAAACCACCTGACTAGCCACTGCACCGCCGTAATCGCCGCCGGAGTTATTCCCTTCACGGCCACCGCCTCGGATCAGCTATAAAAGGAGCCCCCGAGCTCGTTCTCGACCCCGCACCACAACTCCACCTCACCAGAGCCCCGCCAAGCCACCAGGAGGACCCCGAGGAGGTCTCCTTCCCCGACTCCGGCTGCCCCGATCCGCCTCGGGCTCCGGCTTGATTCACTCAGGTGAGGCCACCCCCGCCTCCCAAACCGCGTCGGAAGCCCTCTGGTGCACCCAGTATTCTAACTTGAGCCTCAATTCAACCTTTGTAGCCCTCCCCAACAAGATCCACCAACGCCCGAACCACCGCCCGCCGGAGTTGAGGCCGCCGTCGACGTGGTGCTCGCCGTCAACCAACTCCACCGCCCACAGGTGCGGAAGGACCCAAGGAACTCAGAGGGTACCACCCACTCCTCCTAACTCGTCGTGGATCGCATGGCGGCTCCATGACCTTTCAGGCGCCCGGTGACTTCGAAAATTCAAACCTGACGGGTGGGACCCCTCGTCATCTTTTTCCCCTTTACCGAACCGTTTTCTGAAAACGCCTTCGGGCAGGATACGTTTTCCTTTGGAGTTGGCGGGTTTTTTATTGAATCGTTTTCCGTTTTTATAAGCTAGCCCTTGGAAACTTTCTGTTTCATTACAGACAAGTCCCTGGACTAAAACTCTAATAACTCTTAAACAGAAAATGATTTTTGATTGATTCTTTTTCTGTCCTCTTTATTTTTCTATCTAGTTTTTATCACATTTATTTGAAAAATATTTGGAACACTTTTTGTGCACACATGGTATTTACGATAGTACGTATTTTTCTTTATACCGTAGAATCTGGGAGGAGGTGGCCGGAACCGCGAATTTCACCGAGCTGGACTCCGACTACTCCGAACCAGGCAAGCATGTTTGAACCTTTGATATGATGAGTGTTTTGCATGTTTGCTTTGAGTAGTCAGTTCATGGCATGATTATATGCATAGCAGTAAGGGTTATATTACATGCAAAGCTATTGCAAGTGAGCCTCGAAACTTCGATGTGTTATTCGATGAGAGTTTACATGATCATGTGGTGACATGATAGGTGGTAAGATGGTATTGTTGTAGCATGCGGTCTTATGCCAAACCATTTAACTCCGGTGTCAACGTGAGTCAAGTCACGTTACCATCCGTTCCTTTCCTCAAATGCGACCACATGTTTTCTCGCAAAGAATATGGTTTAGTAAGTTGCAAACCTCTTTCTGGTACACACCAAACAGAGGGGCCGGATGAGGGTTCCATGGCCTGGATTAAAGCCATAATCCGATTAGGGGAGCATGGGTGTTTCAGTTGGGACGAAAGGGGGCACCTTAGAGCGCTTGAGATAAATTTGATCCCATGCTATTCGAGGTTGTGACCTCCCGTCTTAGAGTTTTTCTTGAGCGTTGCCTAGGGTGATTCCTAGCGAGGAATGTGGAATTGGGTGTGTCTTGGTTAGATGAGTTTCTTCTAAAATACCGTAAACGGAACTAGTCCCTTGCGACTACTGAAATCCGTTGGCTGTGGTTTAATAGTACAAACTCTGCAGAGTCAGACTCATTCAAGTAACCGTATCTATGGTCAATGTCTGTGTTCAACTTGTCCTGTCAGTCTTAGTGTCAGTCTCCTTGACAAATCTCCGGTGAACAGACATGAGTGGTAAACTCAGTTACATGATTAATCTTGTGGATGGACTAACCCGTTTATTATTATGTGGGGAGTATCTTTCCTTGGAATGGTCTATACTGCTTGAATGCGACAATGCAATATAAGCACTTTATGTGATGTCGCTCAGACGTCCGACTGTGGCACACTTGTTATTTATTTTCAATATAAGCCCTTTATGTTATGTCGCTCAGACGTCCGACTGTGGCACTCTTGTTATTTATTTTCAATATAAGCCCTTTATGTGATGTCGCTCAGACGTCCGACTGTGGCACTCTTGTTATTTACTTTCAATATAAGCCCTATATGTGATGTCGCTCAGACGTCCGACTGTGGCACTCTTGTTATTTACTTTCGATATAAGCCCTTTATGTGATGTCGCTTTGATGTTCGACTGTGGCACGCACTATCATTTATTTTTCCAACATAAGCCCTTTAAGTGGTGTCGCTTAGACGCCCGACTGCGGCATGTTAATTTATTTGTTCACCATTCGAGGCGTCACTTCAGACACTCGATCGGTTTTCAGTTATTTTGTTGGGATTTCGGGAGGATTACCGCCTGACTTCCTTTTATTTAACATGTCGTGCAAGTTATTCACTTGAGTGTGCATTGCCAATTGCTCATGATGCAGCATGCTTACATTTGTTATATCTTATGTCCGAACTGTTTTGCGAGTACATTCAAAGTACTCACCTGGCTTGTTGATTTGGCCAGATGTTGTGAAAGCGATCTTATGGATGAAGAGTTCGATAGCGAGTCCGACGCCTAGAGGAGTCGGTCGATCCGTGCGATCCTGGAATTTATCACTTGTACCATATCCGCTTCCGCTACCCGAATAAACCATCGAGCCTCACTCCGACGCTCGATGAGCTGCAAGAGTAGGAGTTAGTGTCACCCACTTCACTGTGACATATCCACCACCACTTTTAAATACGAGTCAGTAGTATGCCACCACACCCTTGTGCCATATCCGCCTTTATGTATATTATTGGCGTGCTTGTAATAAATTGTTGAGCAACCTCGGCTCAACCACAGTAGTATATTTAGTATACGGATTTACGTATCAAGAATTTGTCTACCAGTAAGGAGGACTCTCCTATACTGGAAATAAGAGGATCGGTTTCTCAATAAGCATTTTATTGAAAAACCGGTCGTGACAAACTTGGTATCAGAGTCAGGCTGACTATAGGAAGCCGCTAGGTGCGATCGCTAATCGGTTATTAGCGTCTTAGCGCAATTTTAGCATTTTTGCAAAATGTAGCAATTTTCTGTTAGTCATCATAAATTTATGATCTGACTATTCGGAATATTTGTCTACTTTTGTAGATGGCTAGCAGCATTTGTGAGTCACAGTGTGTTCGCCAATGTACTGAGGGTTTATCAAGCTCCTCACCTACATCGTCAAGATCGCGATTGGGCCATCGGTTACGCCTAGTGTTCACACTCTACCAAAGAAAAGATCAGCGACAGTCTGTCTATGCACCAAAGCATGGTGCAGTTCAAGGGAGGGCGTTCAGAGCCACGGCAATTCCGATTTGTTGGCAGGGCCATGCCTACGGAGAGGCATGCCATGCAGATGGCTGCCTGTGAGGCGATAGCTCGTCTCCGGGATGTTCTTTCGTCGATGAAGACTCGTCACTACCGCTACCTTCCATGCCACGTGCCATACACTTGTTGTCGGTGTCAAAACCGGCGGATCTCGGGTAGGGGGTCCCGAACTGTGCGTCTAAGCGGATGGTAACAGGAGACAAGGGACACGATGTTTTTACCCAGGTTCGGGCCCTCTCGATGGAGGTAAAACCCTACTCTGCTTGATTAATATTGATGATATGGGTAGTACAAGAGTGGATCTACCACGAGATCGGAGAGGCTAAACCCTAGAAGCTAGCCTATGGTATGATTGTTATTAGATCCTACGGACTAAAACCCTCCGGTTTATATAGACACCGGATAGGGTTAGGGTTACCTGAGTCGGTTAAAATGGTAGGAGATCTACATATCTGTATCGCCAAGCTTGCGTTCCACGCCAAGGAAAGTCCCATCCGGACACGTGGCGAAGTCTTCAATCTTGTATCTTCATAGTCGAGTCCGGCCAGCGGTGATAGTTCGGCTATCCGGACACCCCTAATCCAGACTCCTCAAGAGTCTCCCTAACCAGGCTTCAATGACGCATTTAGTCCGCACGCATATTGTCTTCGGCATTGCAAGGCGGGTTCCTCCTCGAATACTTCATAGAAGATTTTGAACACAAGGATAGTGTCCGGCTCTGCAAAACAAGTTCCACATACTACCGTAGAGAGAATAACCTTTGCACAGATCTGCTGACGTATTCCGCGGCGTGACATCACACCACGGCCAGGCCTTTATATGAATCGTTTTTACTGTTCCACCTCAATGCGTTTAGCGAGGCGGTTTCCTTGGCACGTCTTATCAGAGCGGAGATCGTGCCCCCTTATTCCGGGATCCTCATCAATACGGGCGTGGGTAACCCTGTCGTGCCCGTTGGCACGCCTCCTCCATCGAAGGCGAGTCCCGAACGGTCACGGGGAGGGCTCTTGGTATTCAACCTCTTTATAACGAGACCAAGGCCCGCTCCTTTCTTTCAATCTCAATCGAATCTGCCCCTCGCCTCGAGTTCTAACACCCAAAGCTCCAGATTTAGGCGCTTTGGACCTTCAACGATGTCCGGCTCCGACCTGCACGGCCGGTGGATATCTTCCTCCGTCACGAAAGAAGACGTGCTAAAGCTGAGAGACGCCAGGTATCTAACCGGCGAAATTTCGCATAGGCTGTCTGCCCAAGGGCTGGTTATTCCCACTCCCGAGCCTGGTGAGAGCGTGGTATTCGTGTCTCACTTCCTTCGGGGTTTAGGCTTCCCGACAGACTCCTTTGTGAGGGGGCTCATGTTTTATTATGGGTTGGAATTCCATGACTTGGATCCGGAGTCCATCCTCCACATCTCGTTGTTCATTGTCGTATGTGAAGCCTTCCTCCGCATTACCCCTCACTTCGGATTGTGGCTCAAGACCTTCAAAGTGGAGCCGAAGATGATCAAGGGGCATCAGGAAGAGTGCGGAGGGGCTGTTATTTGCAAGAATGCTGACGCTCCATGGCCCGAGGGCTCTTTTCAAGAGGAGCTTAATTTATGGCAGCAGGAGTGGTTTTATATCACCGCTCCCAGGGGCTCCAAATGGGCGGCGCCACCTGCCTTCCGCTCGGGTCCTCCAACTGCGGTAGGCGTCATGGGTTAATAAAGGGCTCGACTGGGGACCGTCCAAGGACGTACCTTTGTTGCAGGGCCGTATTCGAGACCTCCTAGAGAGAGAGATCAATCTGGTCGTAGTAGCGCAGGTCATGTTGATTCGTCATCCTTGCCCTACAAACGTCGCCCCCTCCGCCTGTGGGAGTTTAATCCGGAGGGACCACGAGCTCTTCAACATTTTATGGGCGTAACGCCCGTGGAGATGTACCAACTGTTCTTCGGATCACAAGCAATGTGTCCGGACTTAACCGAGGATGCAGGTCTGAGCTGCAATCGCCGGATACTCAAGTAAGTAGTCCTGTGCCGGACATGCTATCCGTATATTTATCATAAACTTGCCCTTAAAGAGCTATCCTTTAAACAGGTGGATAGCAAAAGCAAAACTGATCGGTGTCGGCCCCCTCCACGAGACCACGCCGGATCTGTATTAACTAAGATGCTAGAGGCTGCGCCTTTTGAAGAAGGCGAAGGGGGAACAAAGGGAACCACTACCTCCGTGAAGGAGGCTATCAAGAAAGGGGGATCGAGAATCCCTCCTCCAAGGGAGAAGAGGACCGCTTCGAAGATCAGGAGACCAAAGCCTCAAGCGGGGAAGAAATCTTCACCGGAGGGTCTGCGGCGGGAGATGCCCGGCCGCACTATTTCCCCAAGGATATCAGCCCTCCAGCGAGCCGTAAGTAAAAGGGGGGTATTTTTTTTTAAAGAGAGACATCCCCATTTTATTTTTGAAGGTAACCGAAAGTTTACCTTGTAGTTTGGATCTCAGCCCTTCATAGCAGAGCCCGTCTTCAGGGGATCTTGATCCAAAGATGATGGAGAGCGAAACTCCTCCGCCTGCCGTACCGTTATCTGGCGGGACGACCACGAGGTGTCGTCGCGGAGGGCTTCTCCGAATCCGGCGGTGCCGGAAGGCAGCCGTATGTCCCCTCAAAGATCTCCGTGTCCGGCCTTTGAAAAAGGCCACCGGACGAGTCCGGCACCAAAGGGTGTACGGTTGGAAGAGCTGAAGGATCTGCTCGGGCGAGCGTCTATCTCGAAAGATCACCGTACGTTAATGGGTACGGTGATTGAAAGGATTTCATCCGCTGAGAGCGGATTGCATGAAGCCGTCGCAAGTTCTTCGACGGGTTTTGAGGTACGCAAAATGATGTACCTTACGGCGATTCTGCATATAAAATCGCCATGTATAGATAGTAGCCCACGAGACTTGGTGCGGTGTCAAAAATGACGGCGCCGAGGATCATAACCCAGTATAATATGCGCTCTTCCTATGTAGGTGGCGAAGCGTCCGGTGGCTAAGCGGGCTGATGAATTTGCCGAACTGAAGTGGCAACAGCGTGGCGGATCACGGACATCACGCTTGTTAATAAGCGGCTTGACGAGTCACAAGGTATGCAACTTCTCCGCGGACACTGGTAAGGGAGCTTGGCGCCCATGCCTTACAACATGTATGATTAATGCAGATGGTGCCGCTGCTATGGAGAACCTTCGGTGAGCTCGCCCGAGCCAATGGAGCAAGCGGAAAAAAGTGATGCGGCTGACCTTGAAGGCGGCCGCAGAGCTAAAAGCGAACAGGCTGCTCCTTGCAAGCAAGAAAGAAATGGCCGAGATGGCCATGAAATTGAAGAATGCTACTGACCGTTGCGAGCTTCTTGGAAAAGAAGATCAAGCGAAACAAGAGGACCTGAAAAAGGCCGCCACCGAGGCCAAGGAGACTCGCTTTGTGATGAGAGCTATGAAGGAGGAGCTACGTCAGGCCGGAGATATTGCGGCTGGAAAGCCCTTTCTGATGCGGAGAAAATTCACTGATCCTAAGTATGCTCAATTGGACCGGCTGTGGAGTGGGAAGGATGCTTATCTGGACTTGGCGGCGAGTGTCGCGGACGCGGCCGAACACTTCCGAGGTCAAAAGGATCACGGAATGGAAGAGCTTTTTTGGTCGTAGTTCCATAGTTCGGAGCGTCCACTTTCGTTAACCGATCTTTTGGCCGAATGGGCTGAGCTGAATAGGTTGTCCGGACTTGCCATGAAGGCTGTCGTGACTCATTTGTGGCCGAAAAGGCCCGAGCCGAAGAGTTATTTTGGCTTGTTGCAGCAGTTCCTTGGTGCGGTGCCGCATATCGATGCAATGAAGCGGTCAGCATGCATAGAGGGTGCGCGGATGGCTCTTGCCCGTGTCAAGACATACTGGGCGGAGATAAAGGCCACCGACGTTGCATCCCAAGATTCGGACAGAAGCCGAGTACCTGCTGAGCACTATTTTGAGGAAGTCCTGCAGGGCGCTCGTTTAATAGAGACGCGGTGCTCGAAGGATATTATGCTTTAATGACATGTATGATTTGTGAAAACAATGTTTCAATATAATATAAGAGCTTTTTATACGTGTGCGTTCAAGTATTAAAACACCTCCTGTGCGGTCGTTGATGTATATGTGTATATAACCTGAAAGATGGCAGTCCTTGGCTTCAGCCCCCACGCACATAGTGCGGGGGTGTTTGCAAAAAGGCGCATTTTCACACTTAATCCAACATCTTGGTCCTGTAAAGGAGGTGATAGTGTAGCAAACTAGGCAACCGAACTATAATGCTTTATCACGTTCACTTAGCCATAGGAGTTCGATGGTGGGGCTACTATATAGCCCCTAGGGGCACCGCGCTCTCCCAAATTGAAGGTGCGTATGTGCACGACCAGAAAGCAGTCCTTTGTTAATCTTGAAATTCTAAACATTCCGGTGGGTCATCGAGTGGTTGACCAATCTCACGCTATATCATGACGATCGATTTCGGCTTTCTCTCTTGAGGTGCTCACGGCCAAACCGGGCACAATCGCGGTAGTTCTCCACAGGCAGCGTTAGCCGATAGAGCGGAACGTAAGGCAGCAAAACATAGGAGCCGGGCAAACCCAACATTTGACCAAAGACATGATTCGGAGCTGATGCATATAAGGCCTAACTCGAGACGCCGAACACTCCCTAAGGTATTCGGTCTTTATGAAAACAGGCAGAATAATGCCCTAAGCCCACAGTGTCGAGCACGCAGCGCAAAAAATTCTGCAGTGCGGCCGATGCCAAATGCCGACCTCCTCCTCGGTTATAGCAAGAAACCGGAGGATGTGTATCAACAAGAGACAGTAAAAAAAGGTTTATCACGAGGTCTTAATCTGAAAAGAATCCTTTTAGCGGGTCCCTCTTGCCGCGTCTGCGCTTTGTGTCTCCGTTGTGCGTATCACGGGCGGGTGTAGCACGGTGTTCATCTGTAAAGAGAATAACTTAGTTGAAAAGAAAAAAGATCATGCAAAAATGTACTTTATATTAAATAAGCAGATGCGGTTCGAAAAGTGAATACGATTGAGCTTTATTGTCTCTTGTTGTACATGCGTGCGACCCCTTATGCGGGGTATGCCGCTAGTAGGCGCGGACTCGTCTAGCCATGTCAGGGGTTTGAATGACCTATTCAGTGCTTTGATTAGTGGAGCGGATTGGTGTGGGGCTGTCAAGGCGGTCTCACGTTCTTCCGTGCTCGAGTAACATAATACTCCCTTTTAATGAGATGATGCCGCGTGGACCGGGCATTTTAAGTGTAAGAGATGCATATCACGGTATTGTGTTAAAGCGGTAGCTTCACGCCCGATGAGTGCTTGATAGCTACTTTCGAATGGGGCAATGTGGAAGGTTATCTTTTCGGCGGAAGTTGTCGGATGAGCGAACACAACTTCTAGCGATGAGGAGCCCGTACAATGGGCATGTAGGCCTGGCATTACCCCTTTGAAGGAGGTGTTGCTATGGCGAATTTTGGTTGGGTCTATCCCCATTTTGCGGATTGTGTCCTGATATAGCAGGTTTAGATCGCTACCTCCGTCCATTAGGACTTGGGGTAAATTGGAGTCCGTCGATTATAGGATCTAATATCAAGGCAGTCCATCCTGCGTTCCGGATACTTCCGGAATAGTCCTGATGATCGAAGGTGATTGGTTTTGACAACCATCGTTGGGACTCTACTTTGATAGACCGTGCGGCGCGTGTTTCTATGGGCGCCGCTCTGTTTTTCCCTTTTGTCACTTGAAGTGAGTTCACTGTTTTGACTTTTTGTGGGAAATTATTTTGTTTTCCGGTGCTCTGCTTGTGGGGTTCTTCATCGTCCTCGCTTGGTGTGTCGAGGCCCCTTGTGTTGACATTGAGTTTGCGGACTGCTTGAAGACCCAACAATCTCTGTGGGTATGGTTTGCGGGCCTCCAAGAATCTTGTGGATTTGGCATATTTTGTCCAAGATTTTGTTTAGGTTGGATAGCTCGTCGCTGTTTTCCTTGAGGGGTAGCTTTTTATGATTCTGCCGGGAGCTTCTGAATCCGGCGTTGACTGTCGTGCTCTTCGGGCCGTTTCCCTTTGTCCGGCGCTGGTCCTTGCTGCGTCGTGGTTTTCCATTTCCATCCCTGACTTCAGATGTACTTGGGTCATTTGATGCGCATCTTGCCAGCCAACTATCCTCTCCAGCATAAAAAGCGGGTCATGAGGCTTGTTAATGCAGCCATTGTTCTCGGCTTCTCTGGCGAGGTGTCAGCAAACCATTCGTCTCGGGACGTTGTGTTTGAAAGCTGCTAAGGCTTGGCGTCCGGCGATCGACTATTTGGTTCTTTTGGTGAGGAACCTGTTCGAATTCTTGCGGGCTGACTCTCCGGGTTGTTGAGTTATGTGACTTAAATCGTGCGCATCCGGAGGCGGACATAAGTACCTTGAAAATTTGCGAAAAGGCATCCTCGAGCTCTTCCCAACTTCCAATGGTATTTTCGGGGAGACCTTTGAGC
Source organism: Aegilops bicornis (assembly GCA_021605145.1). Taxonomy (NCBI): domain Eukaryota; kingdom Viridiplantae; phylum Streptophyta; class Magnoliopsida; order Poales; family Poaceae; genus Aegilops; species Aegilops bicornis. The sequence continues at coordinate 186,931,391 of CM038671.1, read as the reverse complement.
CAATGCCGGGCTGGCCCTTTGAGCTTGAGGGTAAGTATTTTATGGCGTGGAGATCATCTCCTCTAGCCATGTGTATGTGGAGGATGTAATCCTCAATCCAGAACTCGAGTGCATTGTTCCGTCGTATGCCTCTATGTTTATGGGTTTGAATCCCGCTGGGAATACGTGATCCAGCACCTCATCGGTGAAACACAGGGGGTGTGCGGCACCCCTATATTTGGGTGTGCCGTGATGTTCGGATATTTGGCGTGTTGCATTGCTTGGAAGAGCTTGCTCTCTCGGCCCATAGATGGACCTAACTTGGCCATCCTTTTGACGTGAATCCTTATGCGGATCGGCGTGCGGCTTGTGTCTTGGCGCCGCTTGCCGCTCCATGTTTGCCATGTGTCGTCTATCCGGCCGGGCGGCCTCTTTGTTCTTTGATTGCGGGGCTCTCGGCCTCCTCATCGAATTCGGGCAGTAATTTGCGCTTGGGTAGCTCTTTGTTTGGCGATCGCCGCCATATTTCTCGCGGTGTTGAGTACTTTGCTCCATCTGATTACTGAGTGCATCTTCCGATGTTTTGAGCTTCCGCTTACGCTTTTTCAGGCTACAGCAGCGATGGCGACGAGCCTTTTGTGGAGGTTCTTCTGCTCCAACAATTTGTCCGGCATGAGATCGTCCAGACTGTTATCTTCGACGGGGATGGGTTGTTTATCCAAGTTGTCCTGTTCAGACGGTTGCTCGATAGCATGTTAAATGCGTCCACCGGTTCGCCTGCTCTATGGCTGGAGTGCGTGGCTATCGTCTTTGTCGAGGCGGGACTTGGTGCGGCGTTTACGTTGCCTTTTTTACTGCTTTTCGAGGGATTTATCCTTCGTAGTGTCCCGTTGTTCCTCGTCGTCACTTCCTTTAGGTGTATCCACCATGTATACATCGTGGGATGAGGTGGCTGTCCAGTATCCTATAGGTGCTGGTTCATGGTTGTCTCCTACATCGTCGTCCATATCGTCGATGTCTTCAGAGTCGAAATCGAGCACGTCGTTTAAGCTTTTGACAGTGGCTACAAAGTGGGTGGTGGGTGGGCGTTGAATTTCTTTGTCGTCCGCATCCCAACCTTCCTGGCCGTAGTCCGGCCAGGGCTCTCCTGATAAAGAGAGAGACTTTAGTGAATTAAGGATGTCAACAAAGGGCGAGTGTTGAAAGATGTCCGCGACAGTGAACTCCATAACCAGCGCCCAATCGGATTCGATTGGTAGGGGCGCGGAGGGTTCGGAGTCCGGAGGGGAGTCCGGCACCTTGGAGTCACGGTCTTCGCAAAGGATAGGGATGGAGTTCGGTTCAATGTTGTAGAGATCGTAGCCCAGGCGGTGTCCAACCACACGTCCTCGATCGTGAAAGTCGGCTCCGAGCTAAGGGTCGGGCGGGCGCTGATGCGACCTCGAGGCGCTGTTCGGCGAGCTAGATCGTGCCCATCGAGGCGGTGCGGCACGCTTTACGTGGCTCGAATCCGTCGAAGATCAAGTCTCCGCGGATGTCGGCCGTGTAGTTCAAACTCCCAAATCGACCTAATGGCGGGGCCTAGCTTCGATCGATCCGGATGGCCAAGTGAATTGGCCGCGGTGCAAAAGCCGCGAATCTGAAGATCTGTCCGGGAGAAAAGTCTCATCTGGATCGCGTCGTTGTTGATGATCGAAGGAGCCATCGGGCCTAAGGATGGCGACGGAGGAACTCTCAATGAAAGCACCAATGTCGGTGTCAAAACCGGCGGATCTTTGGTAGGGGGTCCCGAACTGTGCGTCTAGGCGGATGGTAACAGGAGACAAGGGACACGATGTTTTTACCCAGGTTCGGGCCCTCTCGATGGAGGTAAAACCCTACTCCTGCTTGATTAATATTGATGATATGGGTAGTACAAGAGTGGATCTACCACGAGATCGAGAGGCTAAACCCTAGAAGCTAGCCTATGATATGATTGTTGTTAGTCCTACGGACTAAAACCCTCCGGTTTATATAGACACCGGATAGGGTTAGGGTTACACAGTCGGTTACAATGGTAGGAGATCTACATATCCGTATCGCCAAGCTTGTCTTCCACGCCAAGGAAAGTCCCATCCGGACACGGGACGAAGTCTTCAATCTTGTATCTTCATAGTCCAGGAGTCCGGCCAACGGTGATAGTTCGGCTATCCGGACACCCCCTAATCCAGGACTCCCTCACTTGTCACTATGCATTCGCTTGCCCCAGGGGAGAGCGAGATGAGGCTATTGAGATTCTTGTTGAATACCTCCAGGCACTTGAGGCAGCTTTCGATAACCTTGTGGACGACCTTGTGGCTGCTCGTATGGACTCAGTCCATGGTTGTGCCGCCAACAGGAGCTAGCTCCTCCACACAGCACCACCACTGACCTTCGTCTCATTCTCAGCATCTTATTCACCTGCCATCCTCGCCACCGCTCATCGCCTGCCTACCACTGAGGAGTTCGACCAAGTCATCACGCCCACTCCAGTCTGTGTTGCACCACTTATTGCGCCCACTCCGGTCCGTGCGGCACCACCTATTGCGCCCGCCCCGGTCCGTGTTGCACCGCCTCTCGCGCCCGCTCCAGCTTCTCAGCGCAGCACTTCACGCCTGGAGCCTATTAGTGAGGAGGAGGTTGAGTCACCGGCATCACTGGGCCTCACCCTCGGTAGGCCAAGGGAAATCCTTACCATCTCCGACTGAGTGTGCCTAGCAGCCCTGCGTTGTGCCAGCTTGTATGATATGTTTATATGTATATAGGTTGTGAGAAGTAGTTTGCATGCGCATCATGTAGGAACTGGAAGAAGTGCACTAGCCTAAATAACATGTCAGGAATGTGTACGCACATCCTGAGTGAAGTATTGTATAATTACGCTGCGTGTAAGATATGTCTTGGCGGTCCTTCTCCATGTAATCAAAAAATTCTTGAAAAATCTTGGAGTGGTTAAATTTTTCGCCTTTGAGTATTTATTTATTTTTGCGGCTCAATTTCTTTTTATTATGAATTTTTCCAAAATATATCCCCAGAGTGGAAAATGTCTCGTCCTTGGACTCGTTCCATGCCAAATCCATGAGAAGAGAATTATGGCACCCAAACAAGCAACAATTTCACACAAGGACAGTCAAGTCAACAGGGCAGTGAGACGGCTTTTTCTCAAGTGTGCCGCCTTTATGAGCAAAGCCAGCAACAGCACCAAGAAATGATGAACCATGTCATCAATATGGGAAATCATTGTGGACCGTATCAGCAGCAATCCAAATTATCAGAACTACAAAAGACGCGTCCCCCAACTTTCTCGCACACTGACAAACCTCTTGAGGCCGATGACTGGCTTCGAGACATTGAAAGGAAATTGATTATTGCATAATGTTCAGACCATGAGAAGGTACTATATGCACCTCACTACCTCACAGGAGCAGCTGCATCATGGTGGGAAAATTTCCTACACATGCACCCCAATGAGAATAACATCACCTGGGAAGAATTTAAAGAAGGTTTTCGTGGGGCGCATATCCCCAAAAGCGTTATGAAGATCAAGAAGAGGGAGTTTGATGACCTCAAGTAGAGAGGCATGACGGTGACCGAGTACAACAGTTTGTTTACTCAGTTATCTCGTTATGCCAATGAATAGCACATGACGGAAAGTAAAAAGATGGAAAAATTCCTGGACGGTCTTACACCCGCACTTAAATGCCAGCTGGTTGTACACACCTTTCCAGACTTCAAAACACTTGTGGACAAGGCCATTACCCTGGAAAATGAGCGCTGCAGTTTGGAAGATTTTCGCAAGCGCAAGAGGGACCAAACTACTCAAGCTCGCCACAACCGAAGCAATCCGACTTTCGGAAGAGTGGAGCAAACAAGTCCACAACCAATATCCCGCGCTCGATCAAGAATTTTCATGCAAGGGACAAGGATTTTACATACCGCCCAGGTGTTACTTGCTACGCTTGTGGAGAAGAAGGGCACTATGCCAAGCAGTGCCCAAAGCCAAGAAACTCGGCTCCCACGCCGAACCACGGGGGAAATAATTCAGCACCCAAGCGTAACGACTTCAACCCCAATAATAATCACAAGAAGGGTCACTTGAACCATGTGACCAAGGAGGAAGCACAGAATGTCCCGGATATCGTACTCGGTAAGTTCCCTGTCAACACAATACCTGCCACGGTTTTGTTTGATTCTGGAGCTTCTCACTCGTTCATTTCAAAGAAATTTGCTTTGCAAAATGATTTTTCAATGCTTCCTTTGGAAAAATCCATGGTCATCAAGTCCCCTGGGATTAAGCAAGTAACTCAGAGTTACTGCCAAGGTGTGGTTATTGAGTTTGAGGGATTAAAGTTTCATGCAAACCTCATTGTATTCGAAAATAAGGGACTGGATGTCATCCTAGGAATGGACTGATTAACCACCAACAAAGGATTTATTGACTGCTTCAACCGGACGGTAATTCTTACCCATCATCACGGGAAGAAAATAAAAGTTTCAGCTCAAGAAAGACAAATATCACGGCAACCAAGGTTGAACAAGGTGGACGTTTCTGAGTTAAGCAAAGTTCTAGTAGTGTGTGAGTTCCCAGATGTATTTCCCGAAGAACTACGGGCATGCCACCGCAAGGAGATAGAATTCAGCATTGAGCTAACACCTGGAACCACCCCCATTTACAAGAAACCATACAGAATGGCACCCTCCGAGTTGGTGGAATTAAAGAAGCAAATAAAAGAATTACTGGACAAGGGATTTATACGAGCCAGTTCCTCAGCTTGGGGTTCACCAGTATTATTTGCCAAGAAAAAGGATGGGACACTGAGATTGTGTATAGACTATTGAGCACTCAACATGGTCACAATCAAGAACAAATATGCGATGCCATGAATAAATGATTTATTTGACCAGCTCGCTCAAGCCAAGGTTTTCTCAAAAATTGACTTAAGGTCGGGGTACCATCAATTAAAAGAAATGCAGACAGAAGATATCCCCAAGACAGCCTTCACCTCCGGATACGGGCTGTATGAGTCCTGATGATGCCGTTTGGTGCGACTAACGCCCCGCATATTTTGTCCACCTCATGAACAAAGTGTTTATGAAATTTATGGACAAATTTGTTGTGGTGTTCATCGATGATATTTTGGTATACTCAAGACACCGGAAGAGCATCTTTGAACATCTCGAGAATTATCTTGGGAGAATTAAGGAAACATCAATTATACGCCAAGTTCAGCAAATGTGAATTTGGTTAAGACAAGTTGGTTTCCTAGGCCATGTGTTAACACAAGAAGGTGTTGCCGTAGACCCGGAAAAAGTCAAGGCCGTGCTTGGTTGGAAACCACCATCCAGCGTAACGGATGTAAGAAGTTTCTTGGGAATGGCAGGGTATTACCAAAGGTTCATTGAAGGGTTCTCCGCCATAGCCAAGCCAATGACGCAGTTGCTCAAGAAAGACAAGAAATTTGTTTGGACGGAAGCTTGCGAGAAAAGTTTCCAAGAACTCAAAAGAAAATTAACAACGACACCGGTATTGGTTGTGCGGACATACACAAAAGTTTTGAGGTGTATTGTGGCGCATCCGGGAAGGGCCTCGGATGCGTATTAATGCAAGAAGGCAAGGTAGTCGCCTATGCCTCCGTGCAACTACATAAGCATGAAGAAAATTACCCTACTCATGACACAGGAACTGGCGGCGAGTCATTCATGCACTCAAAGAGTGGAGGCACTTTTTACTCGGAAACCGTTGTGAAATATACACGGACCATAAAAGCCTCAAGTATATTTTCACACAACCAGAACTCAACTTAAGACAACGACGCTGGTTGGAATTAGTAAAAGATTATGATGTCGGTATTCACTACCATCCAGGAAAGGCGAATGTAGTGGCAGATGCTCTTAGTCGAAACCCCGGTTCGGGCAACGACAGTCTGCCAAACTTGAGACCTGAATTTCAGCAAGAATTCGCCAGACTCAACATGATGATGGTCGCCGAGGATGATGTGTCAAATTTGGATATACAGCCTACCTTAATGGAGAAAATTAAGGAGGCTCAGCATGGACACCCCAGCATCGAAGGCATAAAAAGAAAAGTGAGTTTGGGCAAGGCCTCAGAATTTATCATAGACCATAAGGGAATACTATGGTACGGAGACAGACTTTGCATACCTAATATAGAAGACCTCAAACAGCGAATCCTAGCCGAAGGCCACACCGCTCCGTATTCAATCCATCCGGGAGGGACCAAAATGTACAAAGGCATTCAGGAAATTTTTTGGTGGCACGGTATGAAGAGGGATATAGCCACCTTCATTGCATGTTGAGATTCGTGTCAACGCATTAAGGCCGAGCATCAAAAACTGGCAGGGTTATTACAGCCAAACAGGATACCTGAGTGGAAATGGGATGAGATCGGGATGGACTTTATTGTTGGACTACCTCGATCACAACACGGAAATGATGCCATATGGGTCATCACAGACAGATTAACCAAGGTGGCACATTTCATTCCCGTGAAGACAACCTACACCACTCAGAAGCTTGCTAAGCTTTATCACTCTCGCATAGTTTGCCTGCATGGAGTCCCAAAGACTATAATATCTGACCGAGGCACTCAATTCGTCTATAGATTTTGGGATCCATTACAGCAAGCTCACGGGAACTCAAGCGGCATTGATCTGAAGCATACCACCCCGGCATCGATGGACAAACCGAACGCGTAAACCAAATACTAGAGGACATCTTTGAGGCGTGTGTCCTCACCTATGGGACCAGTTGGGAAGAAAGCTTGCCATATGCCGAGTTTGCATACAACAACAGTTACCAAGCCAGACTGCAAATGGCACCCTTGAAGCCTTGTATGGGCCGGAGATGTCGTACTCCATTGAATTGGTCGAGAGACAGAGAGCGATCGTATCTTGGCCCAGATATGCTCAAGGAAGCTGAGGAGAAAGTTAAGCTAATCGAGGACCGACTCAAGACAGCTCAAAGCCCGACAGAAGAGTTATTATGATCGAAAACATCGGAGTCGGTTTTGAACCGGTGAGTATGTGTACCTCGAGTATCTCCTATGAGGGGCCTACAACGATTCAAAGTTAAAGGAAAGCTAGCACCAAGATTTATCGGACCCATACGTGTAGTTGCGAAGAGGCACGGTAGCCTACCAGCTAGACCTACTCGAAGAGCTGTCAAGCGTCCTAGCGTGTTCCACGTCTCACAGTTGAGGAAATGTGTGAGCAACCCGTAAAAGCAGGTATCTCATGAGGATATTGACGTACAGCCGGACCTCACCTGCGAGGAACGCCCAATAAAAATATTAGAGGAGTGCGAAAGGAGAACCCGTCGAGAAGGCAATTAAGTTTTTCAAAATGCAATTGGAGCAATCACACCGAAGATGAGGCAACATGCGAAAGAGAAGATTTCCTTCGGGCAGAACACCCACACCTATTTGAGGATCAGCTGAAATCTCGGGGACGAGATTTTTCCTAAGGGGGTAGGTATTGTGACACTCCAATTTTTTTTATTTTTTTTGGTTTTCCGCAAATTCTTTGTTTGATTTGAAGGAGGCTATTCAAAATCTTTTAAAAAGACTCTCCTTCTCAAAAAAATTCTCCTATGACAAATATTTTATTTTGTGTCTTCTTCAACCTTGGTGTTTGATATTGAAGACTTTTCTTTTAATGATAGCCCATCACAATAATTTTTTGGAAATTATTTTGTTAAAAAAAGAAATCCTTAGGGTTTTGGATTTATCCCTTTTTATTCCAACCATCCTCGTTCACCATGCCTCATGTTAAAACTTTCCTCCAAAACACCTCCCTCCACTTTGGGTCAAGTCAAGTAGCCAATCCTAGCAAGTTCAACCCATTTTTGAATTTTATTTCATTTATTTTATCCCCAAAAATAATTCTCTCTTTTATTTTGGGCCTAGGTGATTTACAAGGGAAGTATCTGATTTCCTTTGAGTTTTGATCCCAAACCAACTCCTCTGACTAGTCCTTAGCACCCCCAACCTAGATCCATCAAGATCCACTCTTCCACAATTCAAGATTTTCAAGTTTTGCTGACTGCAAGTTTGGACCAGATTCATCATTTTGGTGAAATTCATATTTTCTCTTCTCCAAAAATTCTGGGATAAATCAAGCAGCCCCCAGGTGCATTAAGAGGCAACTTCACCAAAGATCAGCTCCAGATAAATTTCCCACATGCCAAAAAAATTTCATCGAACACCTGGCATGCACTGTTGTTGTTCATGTTCGGAGTTCAGTGTTTCAGTTCGACCGTCAGTGTCGTTTTCTTCAGAGACACGACGTCGATCTCACCAGTGCCCACTCTGGAGCCATGCGCACTGCTCCCCCTCCTTATCCAAAGCGCCGCAAGGTCGCTTGGCCGGTCGCGGGCGTCGGTGGCAACGTGGCTCGCCAGCTCTGGCATCTTCTGCGGCGGCCGAGCCACCCGTGGCGACCAACAGCGGCCGACTCGGCTTTCAGCGCCGACCAGCGCCGCCCAAACCACCTGAGGCCTCCGCGTGGCCTTCTCCTCCTCTGTGCACGTTGCGGCACCGTCGCCGTGGCCTGAGCAACGCAGAGCGTGCTCCCTGCCGCCGACGAGCTCCGTGCGTCGTTCCGTTCGGAACTTGGAGTTTCAACCAAGGTAGGCCAAGCTTAGCACCTAAACCGAACCAGTAGGCCCCCACGGTGATGCCTAGCCCCCTAAACCACCTGACTAACCACTGCACCGCCGTAATTGCCGCCGGAGTTATTCCGTTCACGGCCACCGCCTCGGATCAGCTATAAAAGGAGCCCCCGAGCTTGTTCTCGACCCCGAACCACAACTCCACCTCACGAGCCCGCCAAGCCACGGGGAGGACCCCGAGGAGGTCTCCTTCCCGACTCTGGCGCCCGATCCGCCTCGGGCTCGACTTGATTCACTCGGGTGAGGCCACCCCGCCTCCCAAACCGCGTCGGCCAAGACCCTCCAGTGCACCCAGTATTCTAACCCGAGCCTCAATTCAACCTTTGTAGCCCTCCCCGACGAGATCCACCAACGCCTGAACCATCGCCCGCCGGAGTTGAGGCCGCCGTTGACATGGTGCTCGCCGTCGACCAACTCCACCACCCACAGGTGTGGAAGGACCCAAGGAACCCGTAGGTACCACCCACTCCTCCTAACTCGCCGTGGATCGCCATGGCGGCTGACCGCAACCTTCGGCCGGTGACTGTTTCGAAAATTCAAACTGACGGGTGGGACCCTCGTCAGCTTTTCCCCTTTACCGAACCGTTTTCTGAAAACGCCTTCGGGCAGGATACGTTTTCCTTTGGAGTTGGCGGGTTTTTAATCGAATCGTTTTCTGTTTTTATAAGCTAGCCCCTGGAAACTTTCTGTTTCATTACAGACAAGTCCCTGGACTAAAACTCTAATAACTCTTAAACAGAAAATGATTTTTGATTGATTCTTTTTCTATCCTCTTTATTTTTATGTCTAGTTTTTTATAATATTTATTTGAAAAATATTTGGAACACTTTTTGTGCACACATGGTATTTACGATAGTACGTATTTTTCTTTATACCGTAGATACCGGAGGAGGTGACGGAACCGCGAACTTCACCGAGCTAGACTCCGACTACTCCGAACCAGGCAAGCATGTTTGAACCTTTCATATGATGAGTGTTTTGCATGTTTGCATCGAGTAGTCGATTCATGGCATGATTATATGCATAGCAGTAAGGGTTATATTACATGCAAAGCTATTGCAAGTGAGCCTCGAAACTCGATGTGTTATTCGATGAGAGTTTACATGATCATGTGGTGACATGATAGGTGGTAAGATGGTATTGTTGTAGCATGCGGTCTTATGCCAAACCATTTAACTCCGGTGTCAACGTGAGTCAAGTCACGTTACCATCCGTTCCTTTCCTCGTACTACCACATGTTTTACGCAAAGAATATGGTTTAGTAAGTTGCAAACCTCTTTCTGGTACACACCAAACAGAGGGGACGGGATGAGGGTTCCATGGCCCTGGATTAAAGCCCGTCATCCGGTCGGGAGCATGGGTGTTTCCGGTTGGGACGAGAGGGGGCACCCTTAGAGCGTCTTGAGATAAATTTGATCCCATGCTATTCGAGGTTGTGACCTCCCGTCTTAGAGTTTTTCTTGAGCGTTGCCTAGGGTGATTCCTAGCAGCGGAATGTGGAATTGGGTGTGTCTTGGTTAGATGAGTTTCTTCTAAAATACCGTAAGCGGAACTAGTCCCTTGCGACTCTGAAATTCGTTGGCTGTGGTTTAATAGTACAAACTCTGCAGAGTCAAACTCATTCAAGTAACCGTATCTATGGTCAATATGCGTGTTCAACTTGTCTGTCGGTCTCGATGTCGGTCTCCTTGACAAATCTCCGGTGAGCAGACATGAGTGGTAAACTCGGCTACATGATTAATCCCGTGGATGGACTAACCCGTTTATTATTATGTCTGAGTATCTTTGCTTGGAATGGTCTATCTTGCTTGAATACGACAATGCAATATAAGCCCTTTATGTGATGTCGCTCGGGGCCTTGCGTAGCACACTTGTTATTTATTTTCAATATAAGCCCTTTATGTGATGTCGCTCGACGTCCGATTGTGGCACTCTTGTTATTTATTTTCAATATAAGCCCTTTATGTTATGTCGCTCAGACGTCCGACTGTGGCACTCTTGTTATTTACTTTCAATAAAAGCCTGTATGTGATGTCGCTCAGACGTCCGACTGTGGCACTCTTGTTATTTACTTTCGATATAAGCCCTTTATGTGATGTCGCTTTGACGTCCGATTGTGGCACGCACTGTCATTTATTTTTCCAACATAAGCCCTTTACGTGGTGTCGCTTAGACGCCTGACAGCGGCATGTTAATTTATTTGTTCACCATTCGAGGCGTCACTTTAGACACTCGATCAGTTTTCAGTTATTTTGTTGGGATTTCGGGAGGATTACCGCCTGACTTCCTTTTATTTAACATGTCGTGCAAGTTATTCACTTGAGTGTGCATTGCCAATTGCTCATGATGCATCATGCTTACATTTGTTATATCTTATGTCCGAACTGTCTTGCGAGTACATTCAAAGTACTCACCGGCTTGTTGATTTGGCGGATGTTGTGAAAGGCGATCTTATGGATGAAGAGTTCGATAGCGAGTCCGACGCCTAGAGGAGTCCCAGTCAAACCCGTGCAATCCTGTAATTTATCACTTGTACCATATCCGCTTCCGCTACCCGAATAAACCATCGAGCCTCACTCCGACGCTCGATGAGCTGCAAGAGTAGGAGTCAATATCACCCACTTCACTGTGACATATCCACCACCACTTTTAAATACGAGTCAGTAGTATGCCACCACACCCTTGTGTCATATCCGCCTTTATGTATATTATTGGCGTGCTTGTAATAAATTGTTGAGCAACCTCAGCTCAACCCTGTAGTATATTTAGTACTTCTGGATTTCTGTATCAAGAATTTGTCAACTAGTAAGGGGGACTCTCCTATACTGGAAATAAGAGGATCGGTTTCTCAATAAGCATTTTATTGAAAAACCGGTCGTGACAGCTCTACACGGAGCTACTCTAGCTAATTGCTCCCACTTTCAATATGTATCCAGATTGAGACTTAGAGTCATCTGGATCAGTGTCAAAACTTGCATCGGTGTAACCCTTTACGACGAATCTTTTTGTCACCTCCAAAATCGAGAAACATATCCTTATTCCACTAAGGATAATTTTGACCACTGTCCAGTGATCTACTCCTAGATCACTATTGTACTCCTTGCTAAACTTCGATTGTAGGGTATACAATAGATTTGGTACACGACATGGCATACTTTATAGAACCTATGGCTGAGGCATAGGGAATGACTTTCATTCTCTTTCTATCTTCTGCCGTGGTCGGGCTTTGAGTCTTACTCAATTTCACACCTTGTAACACAGGCAAGAACTCTTTCTTTGATTGTTCCATTTTGAACTACTTCAAAATCTTGTCAAGGTATGTACTCATTTTAAAAACTTATCAAGCGTCTTGATCTATCTCTATAGATCTTGATGCTCAATATGTAAGCAGTTTCACCGAGGTCTTTATTTGAAAAACTCCTTTCAAATACTCCTTTATGCTTTCCAGAAAATTCTACATTATTTTCGACCAACAATATGTCATTCACATATATTTATCTGAAATGTTGTAGTGCTCCCACTCACTTTCTTGTAAATCTGAGCTTCACCGAAAGTCTGTATAAAACTATATGCTTTGATCAACTCATCAAAGCGTATATTCCAACTCCGAGATGCTTGCACCAGTCCATAGATGGATCGCTGGAGCTTGCACACTTTGTTAGCATCCTTTGGATCGATAAAACCTCTAGGTTGCATCATATACAACTCTTCTTCCAGAAATCCATTCAGGAATGCAGTCTTTACATCCATTTGCCATATTTCATAAAATGTGGCAATTTGCTAACATGATTCGGATAGACTTAAGCATCTCTACGAGTGAGAAGGTCTCATCATAGTCAACTCCTTGAACTTGTTCAAAACCTTTTTCGTCAAGTCTAGCTTTTGTAGATAGTAACACTACTATTAGCATCCGTCTTCCTCTTGAAGATCCATTTATTTTCTATTCCTTGCCGATCATCGGGCAAGTCAACCAAAGTCCACACTTTGTTCTCATACATGGATCCCATCTCAGATTTCATGGCCTCAAGCCATCTTGCAGAATCTGGGCTCATCATCGCTTCATCATAGTTCGTAGGTTCATCATGGTCAAGTAACATGACCTCCAGAACAGGATTGTCGTACCACTCTAGTGCGGATCTCACTCTGGTTTACCTACGAGGTTCGGTAGTAACTTGATCTGAAGTTACATGATCATCATCATTAGCTTCCTCACTAATTGATGTAAGAGTCACATAAACAAATTTCTGTGATGAACTACTTTCCAATAAGGGAGCAGGTACAGTTACCTCATCAAGTTCTACTTTCCTCCCACTCACTTCTTTCAAGATAAACTCCTTCTCTAGAAAGGATCCATTCTTAGCAACGAATGTCTTGCCTTTGGATCTGTGATAGAAGGTGTACCCAACTATCTCCTTTGGGTATCCTATGAAGACACATTTCTCCGGTTTGGGTTTGAGCTTATCAGGATGAAGCTTTTTCACATAAGCATCGCAACCCCAAACTTTAAGAAGCGACAACTTTGGTTTCTCGCCAAACCACAGTTCATATCATCTCAACGGATTTAGATGGTGCCCTATTTATCGTGAATGCAGTTGTTTCTAATGCATAACCCCAGAACGATAGTGGTAAATCGGTTAGAGACATCATGTATTGCACCATATCTAATAAAGTACGGTTATGATGTTCGGACACACCATTACGCTGTGGTGTTCCAGGTGGCGTGAGTTGCGAAACTATTCCGCATTGTTTTAAATTAAGACCAAACTCGTAACTCAAATATTCTCCTCCACGATAAGATTGTAGAAACTTTATTTTCTTGTTATGATGATTTTCCACTTCACTCTAAAATTATATGAACTTTTCAAATGTTTCAGACTTATGTTTCATCAAGAAGATATACCCATATCTGCTCAAATCATCTATGAAGCTTAGAAAATAATGATACGGCATGCCCTCAACACTCATCGGACCGCATACATCGGTATGTATTATTTCCAATAAGTCGGTTGCTTTCGCTCCATTGTTCCGCAGAGAGCGGAGTCTTAGTCATCTTGCCCATAAGGCATGGTTCACAAGCATCAAGTGATTCATAATCAAGTGATTCCAAAATCCCATCAACATGGAGTTTCTTCATGCCCTTTACACCAATATGACCTAAACGGCAGTGCCACAAATAAGTTGCACTATCATTATTAACTTTGCATCTTTTGGCTTCAATATTATGAAGTGTATCACTACGATCGAGATCCAACAAACCATTTTCATTGGGTGTATAACCATAGAAGGTTTATTCATGTAAATATAATAACAATTATTCTCTATTGAGGGAGTCCTGGATTAGGGGGTGTCCGGATAGCCGAACTATCACCGTTGGCCGGACTCCTGGACTATGAAGATGCAAGATTGAAGACTTCGTCCCGTGTCCGGATGGGACTTTCCTTGGCGTGGAAGGCAAGCTTAGCGATACGGATATGTAGATCTCCTACCATTGTAACCGACTCTGTGTAACCCTAACCCTACCCGGTGTCTATATAAACTGGAGGGTTTTAGTCCGTAGGACAAACAACAATCATACCATAGGCTAGCTTCTAGGGTTTATCCTCTTTGATCTCGTGGTAGATCCACTCTTGTACTACCCATATCATCAATATTAATCAAGCGAGAGTAGGGTTTTACCTCCATCGAGAGGGCCCGAACACAGGTAAAAACATCGTGTCCCTTGTCTCCTGTTACCATCCGCCTAGACGCACGATTCGGGACCCCCTACCGAGATCTGCCGGTTTTGACACCGACATTGGTGCTTTCATTGAGAGTTCCTCTGTGTCATCATCTTTAGGCCCGATGGCTCCTTGATCATCAACAACGACGCGCTCCAGGGTGAGACTTTTCTCCCCGGACAGATCTTCGTATTCGGCGGCTTTGCACTGCGGGCCAATTCACTTGGCCATCTGGAGCAGATCGAAAGCTACGCCACTGGCCATCAGGTCAGATTTGGGAGTTTGAACTACACGGCCGACATCCGCGGAGACTTGATCTTCGACGGATTCGAGCCACAGCGAAGCGCGCCGCCTTGTCTCGATGGGCACGATCTAGCTACGCCCGAGCGATTGCCACGGAGGCCGCACCAGCGTCCGCTCCGACCCTTAGCTCGGAGCCGACTCCGCCGATCGAGGACGAGTGGTTGGACACCGCCTCGGGGGCTACGATCTCTATGGTGATTGATTCGAACTCCATCCCTGTCCTTTGCGAAGACCGTGACTCTGAGGTGCCGGACTCCTCTCCGGACTCCGAACCCTCCGCACCCCTGCCAATCGAATCCAATTGGGCGCCGGTTATGGAGTTCACTGCCGCGGACATCTTCGGCCTTTTCGCCCTTTGGCGACATCCTGAATTCACTAAAGTCTCTCTCTTTATCCGGAGAGCCTGGCGGACTACGGTCGGGAAGGTTGGGATGCGGACGACGAAGAAATTCGCGCCCACCCACCACCCACTTGGTAGCCACTGGCCGATGATTTAACCGACATGCTCGACTTCGACTCCGTGAACATCGACGGTATGGGCGGCGATCTTGAGGCGACCAAGAACCAGCGCCTACGAGGGCCTTTGGAAGGCCACCTCGTCATCGACATATACATGGTGGACATCCCAAAAGATGGGAGCAGCGATGGAACAATGGAGGATGACCCCTCAAGAAACAGCCCAAGCTGGCGTCGTGGCGCCGCTCTAAATCCGCCACAGCAAAAGCGGTGATTCCGGCACGGAGATAATAACACCGGGACAAGGTGCGAAGACAACCCCTCCAGCAGGATTCAGCACGGGGAGGAGGGAGAAGCCAGCCCTCATGATAGAGTGGCGAGCGGGGAGGTGGAGGGCGATAATTATATGCCTCCCTCCGAAGATGAGGCAAGCCTCGACAACGGCAATTTGTCGTGCACGAGGATCCCGCCAAAGCAGGAGGCGTTTCAAGCGGCTGGCTTATAGCCACGGCAAGCAGCCTCAAGAAAAGCGGCAACATCTTAGAGCTGACCAAGACTTGCTAGTGACGGATGGATGAAGTCCTTGCGGTAGAAGAGTATGAACTCGAACGCCCCTCAAGAGATACCCAAAGCGCAGGCTGCTACCCCAATTAGAGGAAGCAACACCCAAACCTACATCACCCGGCACATGATGCGGCCGCCGGCAACCCGTGGTCAGCATGAGAGAAAACCTCTAGACCCTCCATTCAAGCCGCACCCCGGCGCCGCTCGAAAAGTACCAAGGCACGGGGAAACGCGCCAGACCAGCGAGACATATTGGAGGACAAGACAAGGCAAACAAGATCGATCTACGGATCGCGTGGGCGCCCCACGCCACGTGATGATAATCGTCACGCCGCATACAGCAATTCCGGCCGGGACGAACACAGTAGACAAAGCTCATTTGAGCTGCGTCGTGATATAGCTCAATACAGAGGCGTCGCACACACACTATGCTTCACAGACGAAGTGATGGATCATCAAATCCCCGAGGGTTTCAAACCCGTAAACATCGAATCATACGATGGCACAACAGATCCAGCGGTTTGGATTGAGGACTACCTCCTCCATATCCACATGGCCCGCGGTGATGATCTACGCCATCAAATACCTCCCACTCAAGCTTAAAGGACCAGCTTCGGCATTGGCTTAACAGCTTGCCCGGCATAATCAATTGGTTGTTGGGAGGACACGGAAGCCGCATTCCTTGATAACTTCCGGGGCACATATGTGCGACCACCAGACGCCGATGACCTCAGCCACATAATTCAGCAGCCGAAGAATCGGCCGGACAATTACGGACACGGTTCCTAACCAAGAAAAATCAAATCGTTATTTGTCCGGATCAGAGGCCCTTGCAGCCTTCAAACATAACATCCGCGAAGAGTGGCTTGCGGCACCTAGGAATGGAAAAGCCGAAATCCATGGCAGCCCTCACAACACTCATGACCCGCTTTTGCGCGGAGAGGACAGCTGGCTAGCTTCGTAGTAACAACTTGACCAAAAACCCTGGTAGTTCGGATACCAAGGACAGCAATGGCAGGTCGCGTCGCAACAAGCACAAGCGCCGCATTAACGGCGATAATGCTAAAGATATGGCAATCAATGCCGGATTCAGAGGCTCTAAACCCGGTCGGCGGAAAAAGCCGTTCAAAAGAAATACTCAGGGCCCGTCCAATCTGGACCCAATACTCGATCGCTCGTGCCAAATACATGGCACCCCCAAAAAACCAGCCAACCACACCAGCGAGTTGTTGGGTCTTCAAACAGCGAGCAAGTTAAATGCGAACTCAATGACAAGGGGCTGCATAGCGATGACGAGGAGGAGCCCGGCCGCCCGAACAATAGAGGACGAAGGGCTTCCCCACAAGTGCGGACGGTGAACATGATATACACAATCCACATACCCAAAAGGGAGCGGAAGCGTGCACTAAAGGGCGTATATGCGATGGAGCGGTCGCCCCAAAGTTCAACCCATGCTCCTCTGCCCGATCACCTTCGATCGAAGGACCACCCCACTAGCATCCGCCACGGCGGATTCGCGCATTGGTTTTTGATCTAATCATTGTGGATTTCACCTCACTAGAGTCTGATGGGCCAGTAGCAGCCTGAACCTGCTCTATCGAGGATAAGGTCATAAAATGGGCATAGACCCCTCAAGGATTAAACCCACAAAGACAACCTTTAAAGGCATCATCTGGGTGTAGAGGCCAATTGTACAGCCCGATTACACTCGAAGTGGTCTTCGGATCCCGGATAACTTCGAAGCAAAGAGTTAATCTTCGACATAGTCCCGTTCATGGCGGCTATCACGCCTTGCTTGGACGAACCGCATTTGCAAAGTTCAATGCGGTGCCGACCACGCACACCTCAAGCTCAAGATGCGGGCCCTCGAGGAGTAATCACGGTCAATGGAAACACCGAACGCTCTCTCCGAACGGAGGAGCATACGGCGGCCCTCGCGGCGGAGGTGCAAAGCAGCCTCTCACAGCAATTCTCGAGTCCGGCCACTAAACGTCCGGACACTATCAAGCGCGCCTGGAGTAACCTACAACAAGACCGCCTGGCACGATCCAAGCACGCGTAGCAATCCGGCCCCAACCCCAGCCCTCGCGAAATTGCGAAGCCAGTACTACACGTACATAACTACGCTCTGGAGATACCATGGGCATAAGGGGAGGGGCACGACCACGGCACGCCCAGAATGCGGCTCAACCGCACGGGGGCTCCCGATTGTGTCATTCTTTTCTTTACGCTTTTCTCTTAATTTCAGGACTCCGTTTTCCGAAGCCTGTCCGGCACTATAATTGCCGAACTCACGATGCAACAGCCAGGGAAGCGTAAAGCTTACGTCGAGTGTCGGTGGTCTCTACTACGAGCATTATACCTGTTTTACATACCATCCCGCAGCTTACCCACGGAGGGGGACATGTCAAATAGTCCCATCCCTTGCTTATCGCACTATTTGTATCGCTCGCTTTCATTGCGATTACCTTTTTAAACAATACATAGCTTTTGCCTATTATTGCACTCCTTTCTTTATCTATATATATGTTCATTCATGACATGTTGCACCGTACACTTTGGTACGACCAATACACCGAGGGGCTTAAGTACCCCAAAAATATGGTGTGATAAGTCCGAACACTTTCACAAGTGCGGCACCCGAACTTATAGCATTATATGCATCGGCTCGAATCATGTCTTGGGTCAATAGTTGGGTTTGCCCGGCTCCCATGTTTTGGTACCTTACGTTCCGTTATATCGGCTAAGGTAGCTGGGAGAACCACTGCGATTGTGCCCCAGTTGAGCTGGGTTGAGCACCTCAGTGGAGAAAGCTAAAACTGACCGTCATGATAGGGCGAGAGCCGGTCGCTGTTGGAGAGGTTTTTTCGGGTCCCTAAAGACTTATGCCGCTTAGAGCGATGAGTCGGCATTGTCCGGCCAAAGGCGTGGATAGCGCCCCGAACTCGGTCTTCCAAATACTAGGGGCTTCGCCAAAATTTAAAATTATAGAATTCTATGGCTAAGTGAGAGTGTTCAAGCACTATAAGTCCGGTTGCCTTGTTACGTTGCGTTGAGCGCCTCCTCGAAGGACCCAAGAATGGGAACAAGAGCGCTCAATTTTATCCCGAACACCCCAAAGACTCGTGGCATGGGGGCTGAAGCCAACGACTTGCCATCTCTCAAATTTGATAAGCGGCCGCCTGAAGGTAAGATTTTAAATTCACAAGCGTTGCTTAGCGCATATGAACAAGTTTTTAGCGTACAGGATAACAAATGCGAGTCTATTCAAAAATTACATCCTTGGAGCATTCACCCGCTATAAGGCGGGCACCCTTCATGACGCCCTCATAGTACATTTCGGGCTTGCAATGCTCCTTGCCCTTCGGTGGCCCGTCTGTCACAAGCTTCTCAGCATCCAGCTTGCCCCAGTGCACCTTAGCATGGGCAAGGGCCCGACGGGCACCTTCAATGCAAACGGAGCGCTTGATGA
The DNA here is from genome assembly GCA_021605145.1 of Aegilops bicornis. Lineage (NCBI taxonomy): Eukaryota > Viridiplantae > Streptophyta > Magnoliopsida > Poales > Poaceae > Aegilops > Aegilops bicornis. The sequence continues at coordinate 186,912,197 of CM038671.1, read as the reverse complement.
CTTCAATCCATGGACAGGCGTCCACCAGCCGCCGCACTAGCCCGAAGTAGCTCCTGTGCATGGCTTCCAATGGCCTGACCAATTATGAGGCCCTTCATGGCCTGTTCGGCGACCTTGTGGAGCTCGACCAGCTGCTTCAGCTGGTCGCTCAGGGGCACCGGATGTCCGGCCTCAGCATACTGAGACCAGAACACCTTTTCCGTCGAGCTCCCCTCCTTGGCGCGGTAGAACGCTGCAAAGATCGCATTACACTACGGGCAGATCTGCGAATGCTCTGGAGAGCTCGGATTCGGGTAAGTAATAGGTAATTCACTTTCACATGCCTGCTTTGCATAAAGAATGCCTTACCCGCGCTATCTTCTTTAATGCTTCAATTTCTTGGAGGGCTTTTTGGGCTTCGGCCTTAGCGGCTTTGGTACTCTCAAGAGCCGAGGCGAGCTCGGACTCTCGAGTCTTCGAGTCACGCTCCAAACTCTCGTGTTTTTCCACGAGAGCCTGGAGCTCTTGCCGCACCTCCGCCACCCGCGCCTCTTGCTTCTCTCGCTCGGTGCGCTCCGCGACCGTTTGCTTTTGGCCGTGGACACCGCTTCCTTCAGGGTCGCCACCTCGTTCGTGGCCCCTACAATACCCATGTTAGTCCTGTCATTTTTGCAACCAAATCCTTTCTATAAGGTATTACTTTAAGAAGGTATTACTTACCTTCCTTGTCCTCGAGCTACTTCTTGGCAAGGCTGAGCTCGTTCTCGGACCGCTCGAGGCTCTGCTTCAATGCATTGACTTCCGCAGTCAGTGCGGCAGAGGTCAGCAGCGTAGCCTGCATTCCCATATTGACATACTTATGTTAGACTCCTGCGTATATCTTTTTAGATCCTCAGTCCGGCTTTTCTTTCCGAACACTGAACTAAGCATCGAGGGCTCTTGTCTATGCGGTAGTATTTTTACATATTCTAAACTTACCTCAAAGCATGTTAGAAGGCTGAGCACAGGCTTGAGCCAGCCCACTCTTGGCGGACTAAACTTTCTGGATCACCACACTCATAACAGTGCGGTGCTCCTCGTCGATGGAGGCGCCGTTAAGCGCCTCCAGCAAGCTATCCGGTGCCTCCGGATGGACGGAGGTCACCGGCGTCGTAGTCTTACCCTTCTTACGAAGGGGCCGCTTGCCGGACTTTGGAACCACTGAAGGTTCCGGTACGGAATCCGGCACAGGGAAAGACTTAGAGCCCTCTGGGGTTTCGCCCCCTTTGCGCCCGGAGTCTGGGAGGTCGCCTTGCGGCGCCTCCAGGACCACCTCCTCCTGGCTGGGCCCCTTTTGGGACTCCACCGCGGTGTCCTCTGCATCACGAGGAGAGGAGGCGGTCGGAAGTGAAGTGTTGTTCACATCCGACGAATCCAGGGAGCCGCTCGACGAAGCGGCGAGCTCGTCCTTGGGCGGGCTACATGGTTATATTCGGCGTTAGAAGACACTATGCGACAAATAAAAAGTCATGAGCTATTCTGGAGTCCGGACACTTACGATCTTGCCAGGGGCTTTGCCCTTGGTGGCCACTCCTCCTCGTCGTTGTCGGCGTTGGTGGAGAAGTCCGGAGGAAGGGTCCCTCCTTTCTTGGACCCTCCGGCCTCCCCAGTCGGGGCTGCCTTCCTTTTCTTCTCTCCCCCCGCTGGGGGAGAGGCTTCTTTTTCCTCCTCCTCGTCCTCAGGGGAGGATTCCGCCTCAGAGTCGTTGGACGATGAGTCCGATAGCACCTGACACCGGGAGCTCCTTCGAGTTCCCGTGGCCTTCTTCTTGGCCTTCTTCTCCGGCACCACGTGAGGTGCCGGAGCTGGCAACCGCGTCAATCGGGCGTCCACTGGGTCTTACGGCAAGGGCAGACGGTTAATCTGTCCGGGCGTCTTCAACCCGATCTGTCAAAGGTTAGGGAGTTTTAGATCCTGCATAGAGTCACTATGAAAAAAGAGTCCCATAAACGGTAAAATAACTTACCTCGTTGGCTTGACGCTGCGAGCTGAATCCGCGATCTTCGGTAGCGGATGTAGGGGCTTCGGCGCCCTTGAACATCACTTTCCAAGCATCTTCGTACGTAGTGTCGAAGAGCCTTTTCAGAGTTTGGTGTTGTGCCGGATCGAACTCCCACAATTTGAAGGCCCGTTGTTGGCATGGGAGAATCCGGCGGATGAGCATCACCTGGATTACGTTGACAAGCACGAGATTCTTATCCACCAGGTTTTGACGCAGGTTTGGAGTCCGGACAGCTCTTCCGAATCACCCCACGTCAGGCCCGTCTCTTTCCATGATGTGAGCCGTGTGGGGAAGCCAGATCGAAATTCGGGGGCCGCCGCCCATTGAGAGTCGTGCGGCTCGGTGATGTAGAACCACCCCGATTGCCACCCCTTTATGGTCTCCACAAAGGAGCCCTCGACCCATAGGACTTTGGCCATCTTGCCAACCATGGCACCTCCTCACTGGCTTGGCGGCCGCCCACTACCTTCGGCTTGACATTGAAGATCTTGACCATAAGCGAAGTGGGGCTGGATCTGAAGGAAGGCCTCGCACCTGACGATGAACGCCGAGATGTTGAGGATGAAATTCGGGGCCAGATCGTGGAAGTCCAGGCCATAGTAGAACATGAGCCCCCGGACAAATGGGCGAAGTGGAAAACCTAGTCCATGGAGGAAGTGGGTGAGGACCACCACCCTCTCATGGGGCCTGGGGGTGGGAATGAGCTGCCCCTCGTCGGGGAGCCGGTGCGCGATGTCATTTGGACAAGTATCCGCCTTCCGCAGCTTTTGATGTGCCCCTCCATGACGGAGGAGGCCATCCACTTGCCTCTGCTCGGACATAGTTGGAGAAGGTTGAGGTGGGATGTGCGGACTTGGTATTTGGAGCTCGAGTCTTGTGAAATGGATGAGCAAAGGAGGAAGAAGGCGTAGGTGAAAAGGTGGATCCTTATCCCCTTATATGGACAGACGAAGCTATGCGTCCCCCACCAGCCTGGTAAAACTCACTTATCTCCCAAGCACCGTAATCAATGGCGCGGTTGGGTTACCCACGTCCGTATTGATGGGAATCCTAGAATAAGGGGGCACGGTCTCCGCTTTGATAAGACGTGCCAAGGAAACCGCCTCGCTAAACGCACTGAGGTGGAACAGTAAAAACGATTCGTATAAAGGCACGGCGTGGTGTGATGTCACGCCGCGGAATACGTCAGCAGATCTGTGCAAAGGTTATTCTCTCTACGGTAGTATGTGGAACTTGTTTTGCAGAGTCGGACACTATCCTTGTGTTCAAAATCTTCTATGAAGTATTCGGAGGAGGAACCAGCCTTGCAATGTCGAAGACAATGTGCGCGCCGGACTCGTCGTCATTGAAGCCTGGTTTAGGGGCTACTGAGGGAGTCCTGGATTAGGGGGTGTCCGGATAGCTGAACTATCACTGTTGGCCGGACTCCTGGACTATGAAGATGCAAGATTGAAGACTTCGTCCCGTGTCCGGATGGGACTTTCCTTGGCGTGGAAGGCAAGCTTGGCGATACGGATATGTAGATCTCCTACCATTGTAACCGACTACTGTAACCCTAACCCTACCCGGTGTCTATATAAACCGGAGGGTTTTAGTCCGTAGGAAAAACAACAATCATACCATAGGCTAGCTTCTAGGGTTTAGCCTCTTTGATCTCGTGGTAGATCCACTCTTGTACTACCCATATCATCAATATTAATCAAGCAGGAGTAGGGTTTTACCTCCATCGAGAGGGCCCGAACCTGGGTAAAAACATCGTGTCCCTTGTCTCCTGTTACCATCCGCCTAGACGCACAGTTCGGGACCCCCTACCCGAGATCCACAGGTTTTGACACCGACATCTATCTTAAATGAATAACCATATTGCAATAAACATGATCGAATCATATTCTTGCTCAACGCAAACACCAAATAACATTTTATTTAGGTTCAACACTAATCCCGAAAGTATAGGAAGTGTGCGATGATGATCATATCATTCTTGGAACTACTTCCAACACACATTGTCACTTCACCCTTAACTAGTTTATGTTTATTCTGCAACTTCCGTTTCGAGTTACTACTTTTAGCAACTGAACCAGTATCAAATACCGAGGGGTTGCTATAAACACTAGTAAAGTACACATCAATAACATGCATATCAAATATACCTTTGTTTTCTTATCCGCCAATTACTTGGGGTAGTTTCCGCTTCGAGTGACCAGTCCCTTTGCAGTAGAAACACTTAGTCTCAGGCTTAGGTCCAGACTTGGGCTTCTTCACTTGAGTAGCAACTTGCTTGCCGTTCTTCTTGAAGTTTCCCTTCTCCCCTTTGCCCTTTTTCCTGAAACTAGTGGTCTTGTCAATCATCAACACTTGGTGTTTTTCTTGATTTCTACCTTCGCTGATTTTAGCATCACGAAGAGCTTGGGAATTGTTTTCGTCATCCCTTGCATATTATAGTTCATCACGAAGTTCTAGTAACTTGGTGATAGTGACTAGAGAACTTTGTCAATTACTATCTTATCTGGAAGATTAACTTCCACTTAAGTCAAGCAATTGTAGTACCCAGACAATCTGAGCACATGCTCACTAGTTGAGCTATTCTCCTCCATCTTGTAGGCAAAGAAATCTTGTCGGTCTCATACCTCTCGACACGGGCATGAGTATGAAATACCAATTTCAACTCTTGGAACATCTTATATGCTCCGTGGCATTCAAAACCTTTTTGGAGTCCCGGTTCTAAGCCGTAAAGCATGGTGCACTAAACTATCAAGTAGTCATCATACCGAGCTTTTGTCAAAACGTTCATAACATCTGCATCTGCTCCTGCAATAGTTCTGTCACCTAGCGGTGCATCAAGGACATAATTCTTTTGTGCAGCAATGAGGATAATCCTTAGATCACGGAGCTAGTCCGCATCTTTGCTAATAACATCTTTCAACTTATTTTTCTCTAGGAACATATCAAAAATAAATGGGGAACAACATCGTGAGCTATTGATCTACAACATAGATATGAAAATACTACCAGGACTAAGTTCATGATAAATTTAAGTTCAATTAATCATATTACTTAAGAACTCCCACTTATATAGACATCCCTCTAATCATCTAAGTGATCACGTGATCCAAATCAACTAAACCATAACCGATCATCACGTGAAATGGAGTAGTTTTCAATAGTGAACATCACTATGTTGATCATATCTACTATATGATTCACGCTCGACCTTTCGGTCTCAGTGTTCCGAGGCCATATCTGCATATGCTAGGCTCGTCAAGTTTAACCCGAGTATTCTACGTGTGCAAAACTGGCTTGCACCCGTTGTAGATGGACGTAGAGCTTATCACACCCTATCATCACGTGGTGTATGCAGGCACGACGAACTTTGGCAACGGTGCATACTCAGGGAGAACACTTTTATCTTGAAATTTAGTGAGAGATCATCTTATAATGCTACCTTCAATCAAAGCAAGATAAGATGCATAAAAGATAAACATCACATGCAATCAATATAAGTGATATGATATGGCCATCATCATCTTGTGCTTCTGACCTCCATCTCTGAAGCACCGTCATGATCACCATCGCCACCGGCGCGACACCTTGATCTCCATCGTAGCATCGTTGTCGTCTCGCCAACTATTGCTTCTACGACTATCGCTACCGCTTAGTGATAAAGTAAAGCAATTCTGAGGCGATTGCATTGCATACAATAAAGCGACTACCATATGGCTCCTGCCAGTTGCCGATAACTCGGTTACAAAACATGATCATCTCATACAATAAAATATAATATCATGCCTTGACCATATCACATCACAACATGCCCTGCAAAAACAAGTTAGACGTCCTCTACCTTATTGTTGCAAGTTTTACGTGGCTGCTATGGGCTGAGCAAGAACCGTTCTTACCTACGCATCAAAACCACAACAATAGTTCATCAAGTTAGTGTTGTTTTAATCTTCTAAAGGACCAGGCGTAGCCACACTCGGTTCAACTAAAGTTGGAGAAACTGACACCCGCTAGCCACCCGTGTGCAAAGCACGTCGGTAGAACCAGTCTCGCGTAAGCGTACGCGTAATGTCAGTCCGGGCCGCTTCATCCAACAATACCGCCGAACAAAAGGGTGACATGCTGGTAAGCAGTATGACTTGTATCGCCCACAACTCACTTGTGTTCTACTCGTGCATATAACATCAACGCATAAAACCAGGCTCGGATGCCACTGTTGGGGAACGTAGTAATTTCAAAAATTTAAATGCGCACACGGGATCATGGTGATGCATAGCAACGAGAGGGAGAGTGTGTCCATGTACCCTCGTAGACCGAAAGCGGAAGCGTTAGCACAACGGTTGATGTAGTCATCGTCTTCACGATCCGACCGATCCGAGTACCGAGCGACGGCACCTCCGAGTTCAGCACGTTCAGCTCGATGACGTCCCTCGAACTCCGATCCAGCCGAGCTTTGAGGGAGAGTTCCGTCAGCACGACGGCGTGGTGACGTTGATGATGATGCTACCGACGCAGGGCTTCGCCTAAGCACCGCTACGATATTATCAAGGTGGAATATGGTGGAGGGGGCACCGCACACGGCTAAGAGATCAAGAGATCAATTGTTGTGTCTCAAGGGGGTGCCTCCCTCCCCGTGTATAAAGGAGTGGAGGAGGGGGAGGGGACCGGCCACCCTTGGCGCGCCCCATGAGGAGTCCTACTCCCACCGGGAGTAGGACTCCCCCCTTCCATGTTGGAGTAGGAGAGGAGAGGGAAGGAGAGAGAGGGGGAAAGGAAGGGGGGCGCCCCCCCCTCCTTGTCCAATTCGGACTTGGGGGGAGGGGGGCGCGGCTGCCCCTTGGCCGCCTCTCCTCTTCCACCACTTGGGCCCATGAGGCCCAATAACCTCCGGGGGGTTCCGGTAACCCCCGGTACTCCGGTATATATCCGATAACCCCCGGAACCATTCCGGTGTCCAAATATAGTCGTCCAATATATCAATATTCATGTCTCGATCATTTCGAGACTCCTCGTCATGTCCGTGATCACATCCGGGACTCTGAACTACCATCGGTACATCAAAACACATAAAATCATAATATAATTGTCATCGAACTTTAAGCGTGCGGACCCTACGGGTTCGAGAACTATGTAGACATGACCGAGACACGTCTCCGGTCAATAACCAATAGCGGAACCTGGATGCTCATATTGGCTCCCACATATTCTACGAAGATCTTTATCGGTCAAACCGCATAACAACATATGTTGTTCCCTTTGTCATCGGTATGTTACTTGCCCGAGATTCGATCGTCGGTATCTCAATACCTAGTTCAATCTCGTTACTGGCAAGTCTCTTTACTCGTTCCATAATACATCATCCCGCAACTAACTCATTAGTTGCAATGCTTGCAAGGCTTAAGTGATGTGCATTACCGAGTGGGCCCAGAGATACCTCTCCGACAATCGGAGTGACAAATCCTAATCTCGAAATACGCCAACCCAACAAGTACCTTCGGAGACACCTGTAGAGCACCTTTATAATCACCCGATTCACGTTGTGATGTTTGGTAGCACACAAAGTGTTCCTCCGTAAACGGGAGTTACATAATCTTATAGTCATAGGAACATGTATAAGTCATGAAGAAAGCAATAGCAACATACTAAATGATCAAGTGCTAAGCTAACGGAATGGGTCAAGTCAATCACATCATTCTCCTAATGATGTGATCCAGTTAATCAAATGACAACTCATGTCTATGGTTAGGAAACTTAATCATCTTTGATTAACGAGCTATTCAAGTAGAGGCATACTAGTGACACTATGTTTGTCTATGTATTTACACATGTATTATGTTTCCGGTTAATATAATTCTAGCATGATAATAAACATTTATCATGAAATAAGGAAATAAATAATAACTTTATTATTGCCTCTAGGGCATATTTCCTTCACCTGGCACCCAGCTGTGCTTCCAGGACGTAATTCTTCTGTGCAGCAATGAGGACAATCCTCAAGTTACGGACTCAGTCCGTGTAATTGCTACATTCGTCTTTAAAATTTGCTTTCTCAAGGGACGCATTAAAATTCAATGGAACAACAACACGGGCCATCTATCTACAACAACATAGACAAGCAAAATACTATCAGGTACTAAGTTCATGAAAAATTTAAGTTCAATTAATCATTTTACTTAAGAACTCCCACTTAGATAGACATCCCTCTAATCATCTAAGTGATCACGTGATCCATATCGACTAAACCATAACCGATCATCATGTGAGATGGAGTAGTTTTCAATGGTGAACGTCACTATGTTGATCATATCTACTATATGATTCACGCTTGACCTTTCGGTCTCAGTGTTCCGAGGCCATATCTCCATATGCTAGGCTCTTCAAGTTTAACCCAAGTATTCTGCGTGTGCAAAACTGTCTTACACCCGTTGTAGATAAACGTTGAGCTTATCACACCCGATCATCACGTGGTGTCTCGGCACGATGAACTTTGGCAACGGTGCATACTCAGGGAGAACACTTTTACCTTGAAATTTAGTGAGAAATCATCTTATAATGCTATCGTCAAACAAAGCAGAATAAGATGCATAAAGGATAAACATCACATGCAATCAATATAAGTGATATGATATGTCCATCATCATCTTGTGCCTTTGATCTCCATCTCCAAAGCACCGTCATGATCACCATCGTCGCCGGCGTGACACTTTGATGTCCATCGTAGCATCGTTCTCGTCTCGCCAACTATTGCTTCTACGACTATTGCTACCGCTTAGTGATAAAGTAAAGCAATTACAGGTCAATTGCATTGCATACAATAAAGCGACAACCATATGGCTCCTGCCAGTTGCCGATAACTCCGTTACAAAACATGATCATCTCATACAATAAATATAGCATCGTGCCTTGACCACATCACATCACAACATGCCCTGCAAAAACAAGTTAGACGTCCTCTACTTTGTTGTTGCAAGTTTTACGTGGTTATTACGGGCCGAGCAAGAACCGTTCTTACCTACGCATCAAAACCACAACGATAGTTCGTCAAGTTAGTGTTGTTTTAACCTTCATAAGGACCGGGCATAGCCACACTCGGTTCAACTAAAGTTGGAGAAACTGACACCGCCAGCCACACTGTGCAAAAGCACGTCGGTAGAACCGAAGATCGCGTAAGCGTAAGCGTAATGTCGGTCCGGGCCGCTTCATCCAACAAAACCGCCGAACCAAAGTATGACATGTTGGTAAGCAGTATGACTTGTATCGCCCACAACTCACCTGTGTTCTACTCGTGCATATAACATCTACGCATAAACCTGGCTCGAATGCCACGGTTGAGGAACGTAGTAATTTCAAAAAAATTCCTACGCACACGCAAGATCATGGTGATGCATAGCAACTAGAGGGGAGAGTGTCGTCTACCTACCCTCGTAGACCGTAAGCAGAAGCGTTATATCAACGTTGTTGATGTAGTCGTACGTCTTCACGATCGACCGATCCTCAGCACCGAACGTACGGCACCTCCGTGTTCAGCACACGTTCAGCTCGGTGACATCCCGCGAACTCATGATCCAGTAGAGCTTCCGGGAAGAGCTTCGTCAGCACGACGGCGTGGTGACGGTGATGATGATGCTACCGACGCAGGGCTTCACCTAAGCACCGCTACGATATGACCGAGGTGGATTATGGTGGAGGAGGGCACCGCACACGGCTAAAAGATCAATGATCAATTGCTGTGTCTATGGGGTGCCCCCTGCCCCCGTATATAAAGGAGCTAGGGGGGAGGTCTTTTCTAGCGCCGTTGCCGGGGAGGCTAGGTAAGTGAAGGTATATCTTTAGATCTTGCAATTGAATCTTTTTGTTTCTTGTTTTAGCACTAGTCTAGTTTAGAAAAGAAAACTACAAAAAAAATGGAATTGAGTTTGTCTCATACGCTTCACCTTTTTAATATCTTTCCTGAGTATGATGGAAAGGATATTGTGCTCAAGTGCTAGAAGAAGAGATCTCTAAAATGTTTGGCACTAAATATTTGAATGATGAGCATGATTGCAATGTTGTTAGTACGAATTCTTTGAATATACATGATGCTAATGATGATTGCACTAGTTATGATGAAAATGTCTCCTATAAACATGCCAATTTTTGTGGAGTAGATTGGGTTTGCAAGTACACACCAAATAGGGAAGATAGATATTGCAAGAGGCATAAGTACTTAGAAACCAAATTGTTGCAAGAAGAGCTAGATGAATGTGTTGAAAGATTCAATATTTTTGGTGCCCCTGTGAACTTTGCAATGAACATGGTCATTTAAAGCTCCAATGCTATTTGTTTCATGATCAAGTCATGTCCAAATATTGTGATAATTTGATTACCCTTGAGCATATTAAAGAGCTTAGCCTTCTTTTGGGTTATGAAGAAATGAAACGTATAACTGAGGGTATTCCAAAATTTAATCTCGATAAATTTCTTGATTTTGATCTAGAGAAGATTTATATGTATTGTGCGGTGAATTGCATTGAAAATCCTTATATTGCCAACTACATAAAGAAAAGAAAACAAATAGAGGATGAAGAGAATACTAACGAAAGGGAAGAGACTTCCCAATATCCTCCTATTATTTATTATGATGAATCAGGTAACGAAGAGGAGCCCTCTATTCAACCAATCTCATTAATAAGGAGCTCCAAAAAGAGGATTGAACCCACACTGATGTGGTGAAGAAGAAGAAAAGAAAAAGGAAGAGAGGTAAAAAGGTATCTCTCCCAAATAAAGTTGCTGCTATTATTGTTGTGCCTCATGAAAATGAAGATGATACACTTGTTGATGATCTCGTTATGCCTATTGCTTGTTGTGATGATTATGATTGGGAAGATAATGATACTTCTTATTATCTTGAAAATATTTTTGGCACTTGCTTGGAAGAATATGATAATAATGTTTGCTATACCATTGGTGCTATCCATACTATTAATAATGAGAGCGATTATGCTTATGATATGAAAAGGCCAAAGCTTGGGGAAGCTATGTTTGATGAGGATGACATATTTGAGAATATATTTGCTGCAATTAATGTGTGTCCCAAGCTTGGGGATGCTATATTTAATAATGATGATATTTTTAGCCTCTCAAGTTTTGATATGCAAAGAAGTTATGATGATATCATGCCTTCTACTTATGATGATTATATTGATGAATGTGGGTTTGGAATAGTGTCAACTTTAGGAAGTAGTGATCCCACTATTTTGGAGGATGTTTAATCTTATAATATTTATGAAAGTGGATTTGGAGAGGTCATGGCTTTATTCAGTGATGTATCCACTATTTCGGAAGAGGTTTCAATCGATTATGATGAGAACAAAGTTGCTACTTATGATGATTATTGTGATAAAACTTATGCTATAAAGAGTAGTGATGATTATATTTATAAAACATGTCATGATTATGAGTACCCTTTCTCTGAACATTACTCTTTTAATGTGGAAACAATTTATAGTATTCAAGTCTTTTATGATACTCCCACTATTCCGTATGAGAAGAATTTTGCTTGTGTGGAGAGTAGTAAATCTTCTATGCTTGTAGATCATGAAAAGAATGCTTTAGGTGCTGGTTATATTGTTGAATTCATTCATTATGCTACTGAAAATTATTATGAGGGAGGAACATATGCTTGTAGGAATTGCAATAATATCAAGTTTCCTCTCTATGTGCTTAAAATCTTGAAGTTATGCTTGTTTTACCTTCCTATGCAAGTTGATTATTGTTCCCATAAGTTATTTGCTCAAAAAATCCCTATGCATAGGAAGTGGGTTAGACTTAAATGTGCTAGTCATATTCTTCATGATGCTCTCTATATGTTTCAATTCTTATCTTTTATGTGAGCATCATTGAAATCATAATGCCTAGCTAGGGGCGTTAAACAATAGCGCTTGTTGGGAGGCAACCCAATTTTATTTTAGTTTCTTACTTTTTGGTTCTGTTTAGGAATAAATAATCCATCTAGCCTCGGGTTAGATGTGTTTTCATGTTTTAATTAGTGTTTGTGCCAAGTAGAACCTTTGGGAAGACTTGGGTGAAGTCTTTATGATCATGCTATAAAAAACAGAAAATTTAGCGCTCACGAGATTAGCTAGAACTTTTTACTGGAGAGTGATATTTAGTTGATTCTTTTTGAAGATGATTACTCTACAAATTCCTCAGGTCCACCAATTTATTTTAGAATTTTTGGAGTTCCAGGAGTTTGCGTTAGTTGCAGATTACTACAGACTGTTCTGTTTTTGACAGATTCTGTTTTCATTGTGTTGTTTGCTTATTTTGATGACTCTATGGCTAGTAAAATAGTTTATAAACCATAGAGAAGTTGGAATACAGTAGGTTTAACACCAATATAAATAAAGAATGAGTTCATTATAGTACCTTTAAGTGGTGTTTTGTTTTCTTTCGCTAACGGAGCTTACGAGTTTTCTGTTAAGTTTTGTGTTGTGAAGTTTTCAAGTTTTGGGTAAAGATTCGTTGGACTATGGAATAAGGAGTGGCAAGAGCCTAAGCTTGGGGATGCCCAAGGCACCCCAAGGTAATATTCAAGGACAACAAAGAGCCTAAGCTTGGGGATGCCCCGGAAGGCATCCCCTCTTTCGTCTTCGTTCATCTGTAACTTTACTTGGAGCTATATTTCTATTCACCACATGATATGTGTTTTGCTTGGAGCGTCATTTTATTTTCTTTAGCTTTGCTTGCTGTTTGAATAAAGTATCAAGATCTGAAATTATTAAATGTTAGAGAGTCTTCACATAGTTGCGTAATTATCCTTCTACTCATTGATCTTCACTTATATCTTTCGGAGTAGTTTGTCATTTGCTCTAGTGCTTCACTTATATCTTTTAGAGCATGGTCGTAGTCTTATTTTGAAGAAATAGATGAACTCTCATGCTTCACTTATATTATTTTGAGAGTCTTAAATAGCATGGTAATTTGCTTAAATAATCCTAATATGCTAAGCATACAAGATTTGTAAGAATTTTTATGAGTGTGCTGAATACTAAGATAAGTTTGATGCTTGATAATTGTTTTGAGATATGGAGGTGATAATATTAGAGTCATGTTAGTTGAGTAGTTGTGAATTTGAGAGATGCTTGTGTTGAAGTTAGCAAGTCCCGTAGCATGCACGTATGGTTAAAGTTGTGTAAAAAATTTGAAACATGAAGTGTACCGGCTTGTGCATCCTTATGAGTGGCGGTCGGGGACGAGCGATGGTCTTTCCTACCAATCTATCCCCTAGGAGCATGCGCGTAGTACTTGATTTTTTATGACTTCTAAATTTTTGCAATAAGTATATGAGTTCTTTTGACTAATGTTGAGTCCATGGATTATACGCACTTTTACTTTTCCGCCTTTGCTAGCCTCTTGATTGCAGTGCATTGCCCTTTCTCACCTCGAGATTTGGTGCAAACTTCACGGTGCATCCAAACCCCGTGATACGATACGCTCTATCACACATAAACCTCCCTATATCTTCCTCAAAACAGCCACCATACCTACCTATTATGGCATTTCCATAGCCATTCCGAGATATATTGTCATGCAACTTTCCACCGTTCCATTCATCATCATCATGACATACTTTATTTTTGTCATATTGCCATTGCATGATCATGTAGTTGACATCGTATTTGTGGCAAAGCCACCATGCATTATTTTTCATACATGTCACTCTTGATTCATTGCACCATCCTGATTACACCATGAAGGCATTCATATAGAGTCATATCTTGTTCTAGTTTCGAGTTGTAATCCTTATGTTGTAATCAAAAGAAGTGTGATGATCATCATTATTAGAGCATTGCCCAAAAAAAGGAGAAAGGCCCAAAAAAGAGAAAGGCAAAAAAAGGCCCAAAAAAAGAAAATAAATAAAAAGGGCAATGCTACTATCTCTTTTTCCACACTTGTGCTTCAAAGTAGCACCTTGTTCTTCATGTAGTGAGTCTCATATATTATGCTTCAAAGTAGCACTAAGATCTTCATGATAGAGAGTCTCTCATTTTGTCACTTTCATATACTAGTGGGAATTTTTCATTATAGAACTTGGCTTGTATATTCCAATGATGGGCTTCCTCAAAGTGCCCTAGGTCTTCTTGAGCAAGCAAGTTGGATGCACACCCACTTAGTTTCTTTTGTAGAGCTTTCATATACTTATAGCTCTAGTGCATCCGTTGCATGGAAATCCCTACTCCTCATGTTGACATCAATTGATGGGCATCTCCATAGCCCGTTGATTAGCCTCGTCGATGTGAGACTTTCTCCTTTTTTGTCTTCTCTACACAATCCCATCATCATATTCTATTCCACCCATAGTGCTATATCCATGGCTCGCGCTCATGTATTGCGTGAAGGTTGAAATTTTTTGAGATTATTTAAGTATGAAACAATTGCTTGGCTTGTCATCATGGGTATAGAAGTTGGGAACATCTTTGTGTGACGAAAATGAAGCATAGCCTAACTATATGATTTTGTAGGGATGAACGTTCTTTTGCCATGCTATTTTGAGAAGACATGATAGCTTCGATTAGTATGCTTGAAGTATTATTATTTTTATGTCAATATGAACTTTTGTCTTGAATCTTTCGGATCTGAATATTCATATCACAAGTAATAAGAATTACATTGAAATTATGCCAAAGTATCACTCCGCATCAAAAATTCTTTTTTATCATTTACCTACTCGAGGACGAGCAGGAATTAAGCTTGGGGATGCTTGATACGTCTCCAACGTATCTATAATTTTTTATTGCTCCATGCTACTTTATCTACTGTTTTAGGCAATATTGGGCTTTATTATCCACTTTTATATTATTTTTGGGACTAACCTATTAACCGGAGGCCCAGCCCAGATTTGTTGTTTTATACCTATTTCAGTGTTTCGAGGAAAAGGAATATCAGACGGAGTCAAAACGGAACGAAATCAACTGGAGAAGTTATTTTTGGAAGGAAACCCACCTGATGGACTTGGACCCCATGTCAGAAGATACGGGAGGTGCTCATGAGGGTGGGGGCATGCCCCCCTGCCTCGTGGGGCCCCCGTAGCTCCACTGACGTACTCCTTTCACCCATATATACCTACGTACCCTAAAACTTCCAGAACAGAAGATAGATCGTGAGTTCCGCCACCGCAAGCCTCCAGAACCACCAAAAACCAATCGGGGCCCCTTTCCCACAGCCGGAGGGGGATCCATCTCCGGTGGCCATCTTCATCATCCCGGCGCTTTCCATGACGAGGAGGGAGTAGTTCACCCTCGGGGCTGAGGGTATGTACCAGTAGCTATGTGTTTGATCTCTCTCTCTCTCATGTTCTCTCTCGTGTTCGTCTATGGCACGATCTTGATGTATCCCGAGCTTTGCTATTGTAGTTGGATCTTATGATGTTTCTCCCCCTCTACTCTCTTGTGATGAATTGAGTTTCCCCTTTGAAGTTATCTTATCGGATTGAGTATTTTATGAGAACACTTGTTGTATGTCTTGGTGATCAACTTGCGGGTTTCATGGCATTGGGAACCTATGCATAGGGGTTGGCACACGTTCTTGACTCTCCGGTAGAGACTTTGGGGCACTCTTTAAAGTACTTTTATGTTGGTTAGATGAATCTGAGATTGTGTGATGCATATCGTATAATCATGCCCACGAATACTTGAGGTGACAATGGAGTATCTAGGTGACATTAGGGTTTTGGTTGATTTGTATATTAAGGTGTTATTCTAGTACGAACTCTTTTATAGATTGATCCGAAAGAATAACTTTGTGGTGGTTTCGTGCAGACCATAATCTCTACGTTTGTTCTCCGCTATTAGTGGCTTTGGAGTGACTCTTTGTTGCATGTTGAGGGATTGTTATATGATCTATCTATGTTATTATTGTTGAGAGAACTTGCACTAGTGAAAGTATGAACCCTAGGCCTTGTTTCCTATCATTGCAATACCATTTACGCTCACTTTTACCACTTGTTACCTTGCTGTTTTTATTATTTAAGATTACAATTACCCATATCTACCATCTATTTTGCACTTGTATCACCATCTCTTCGCCGAACTAGTGCACCTATACAATTTACCATTGTATTGGGTGTGTTGGGGACACAAGAGACTTTTTGTTATTTGGTTGCAGGGTTGTTTGAGAGAGACCATCTTCATCCTACGCCTCTCGCGGACTGATAAACCTTAGGTCATCCACTTGAGGGAAATTTGCTACTGTCCTACAAACCTATGCACTTACAGGCCCAACAACGTCTACAAGAAGAAGGTTGTGTAGTAGACATCAGGAGGCGGCCGGCCAAGGAGGAGAGCGCGCCAAGGGGGGAGTCCTACTCCCACCGGGAGTAAGACTCCTTCTTTCCTAGTAGGAGCAGGAGAAGGGGGAAGGGAAGGAGAGAGGAGGAAGGAAAGGGGGGCGCCGCCCCCCTTGTCTAATTCGGACTAGAGGGGGAGGGGGCGCGCGGCCTGCCCTGGCCGCCCCTCCTCCTCCTCCCCAATAGGCCCATTACATCCCCCGGGGGGTTCCAGTAACCCCCCGGTACTGCGGTATATGTCCGAAACCTTCCGAAACACTTTCGGTGTCTGAACATAGTCGTCCAATATATTGATCTTTACATCTCGACCATTTCGAGACTCCTCGTCACGTCCGTGATCATATCCGGGACTCCGAACTACCTTTGGTGCATCAAAACACAAAAACTCATCATACCGATCATCACAGAACTTTAAGCGTGCGGACCCTACAGGTTCGAGAACTATGTAGACATGACCGAGACATGTCTCCGGTCAATAACCAATAGAAGAACCTGGATGCTCATATTGGTTCCTACATATTCTACGAAGATCTTTATCGGTCAAACCGCATAACAACATACGTTGTTCCCTTTGTCATCGGTATGTTACTTGCCCGAGATTCGATCGTCGGTATCTTAATACCTAGCTCAATCTCGTTACCGGCAAGTCTCTTTACTCATTCCGTAATGCATCATCCCGCAACTAACTCATTAGTCACATTGCTTGCAAGGCTTATTGTGATGTGCATTACCGAGAGGGCCTAGAGATACCTCTCCGACAATCGGGGTGACAAATCCTAATCTCGATCTATGCCAACTCAACAAACACCATCGGAGACACCTGTAGAGCACCTTTATAATCACTCAGTTACGTTGTGATGTTTGGTAGCACACAAAGTGTTCTTCCGGTATTTGGGAGTTGCATAATCTCATAGTCACAGGAACATGTATAAGTCATGGAGAAAGCAATAGAAGTAAACTAAACGATCAAGTGCTAAGCTAACGGAATGGGTCAAGTCAATCACATCATTATCCTATGATGTGATCCCGTTAATCAAATGACAACTCATGTCCATGGCTAGGAAACTCAACCATATTTGATTAACGAGCTAGTCAAGTAGAGGCATACTAGTGACACTATGTTTGTCTATGTATTCACACATGTATTACGTTTCCTGTTAATACAATTCTAGCATGAATAATAAACATTTATCATAATATGAGGAAATAAATATTAACTTTATTATTGCCTCTAGGGCATATTTCCTTCAGTCTCCCACTTGCACTAGAGTCAATAATCTGGATTACGCAGTAATGATTCTAACACCCATGGAGTCTTGGTGTTGATCACGTTTTGCTTGTGGAAGAGGCTTAGTCAACGGGTCTGCAACATTCAGATCCGTATGTATCTTGCAAATCTCTATGTCTCCCTCCTGGACTTGATCCCAGATGGAATTGAAGCGTCTCTTGATGTGCTTGGTTCTCTTGTGAAATCTGGATTCCTTTGCCAAGGCAATTGCACCAGTATTGTCACAAAAGATTTTCATTGGACCCGATGCACTAGGTATGACACCTAGATCGGATATGAACTCCTTCATCCAGACTCCTTCATTTGCTGCTTTCGAAGCAGCTAAGTACTCCTCTTCACACGTAGATTCCGCCACGACGCTTTGTTTAGAACTGCACTAACCCGGCTCCAATTGCTCAATATAAACACGTATCCGGTTTGCGATTTAGAATCGTCCGGATCAGTGTAAAAGCTTGCATCGACGTAACCATTTACGACGAGCTCTTTGTCACCTCCATAAACGAGAAACATATCCTTAGTCCTCTTTAGGTACTTCAGGATGTTCTTGGCCGCTGTCCAGTGATCCACTTCTGGATTACTTTGGTACCTCCCTGCTAAACTAATAGCAAGGCACACATCAGGTGTGGTACACAGCATTGCATACATGATAGAGCCTATGGCAGAAGCATAGGGAACACTTTTCATTTTCTCTCTATCTTCTGCAGTGGTCGGGCATTGAGTCGACTCAACTTCACACCTTGTAACACGTGCAAGAACCTTTCTTTGCTTGATCCATTTTGAAATTTTTCAAAACTTTGTCAAGGTATGTGCTTTGTGAAAGTCCAATTAAGCGTCTTGATCTATCTCTATAGATCTTGATGCCCAATATGTAAGCAGCTTCACAGAGGTCTTTCATTGAAAAACTCTTATTCAAGTATCCTTTTATGCTATCCAGAAATTCTATATCATTTACAATCAACAATATGTCATCCACATATAATATTAGAAACGCCTTCTGAGCTCCCACTCACTTTCTTGTAAATACAGGCTTCACCAAAAGTCTCAGATAAAACCATATGCTTTGATCACACTATCAAAACGTTTATTCCAACTCCGAGAAGCTTGCACCAGTCCATAAATGGATCACTGGAGCTTGCACACTTTGTTAGCTCCCTTTGGATCGACAAAACCGTCTGGTTGCATCATATACAACTCTTCTTCTAGAAATCCATTCAGGAATGCAGTTTTGACATCCATTTGCCAATTTTCATAATCATAAAATGCGGCAATTGCTAACATGATTCAGATAGACTTAAGCATCGCTACGGGTGAGAAAGTCTCATCGTAGTCAACCCCTTGAACTTGTCGAAAACCTTTTGCAACAAGTCGAGCTTTGTAGAAAGTAACATTACCGTCAGCGTCAGTCTTCTTCTTGAAGATCCATTTATTCTCTATGGCTTGCCGATCATCAGGCAAGTCAACCAAAGTCCACACTTTGTTCTCATACATGGATCCCATCTCAGATTTTATGGCCTCAAGCCATTTTGCGGAATCTGGGCTCACCATCGCTTCTTCATAGTTCGTAGGTTCGCCTTGGTCAAGTAACATGACCTCTAGAATAGGATTACCCTACCACTCTAGTGTGGATCTTACTCTGGTTGAACTACGAGGTTCGGTAGTAACTTGATCTGAAGTTTCATGATCAACATCATTAGCTTCCTCACTAATTGGTGTAGGTGTCACAGGAACCGGTTTCTGTGATGAACTACTTTCCAATAAGGGAGTAGGTATAGTTACCTCATCAAGTTCTACTTTCCTCCCACTCACTTCTTTCGAGAGAAACTCCTTCTCTAGAAAAGATCCATTTTTAGCAACAAATGCCTTGCCTTCGGATCTATGATAGAAGGTGTACCCAACAGTTTTCCTTTGGGTATCCTATGAAGACACATTTCTCCGATTTGGGTTCGAGCTTATCAGGTTGAAGCTTTTTCACATAAGGATCGCAGCCCCAAACTTTAAGAAACGACAACTTTGGTTTCTTGCCAAACCACAGTTCATAAGGAGTCGTCTCAACGGATTTCGATGGTGCCCTATTTAACATGAAGGGCCCCCTCCTCATTGTCCAATTCAGACTAGAGGGGGAGGGGGCGCACGACCTACCCTAGCCGCCCCTCCTCTTCTCCACTAAGGCCCAATAGGCCCATTACATCCCCTGGGGGGTTCCAGTAACCCCCCGGTACTCCGGTATATGTCTGAAACCTTCCGAAACACTTCCGGTGTCCGAACATAGTCGTCCAATATATCGATATTTACGTCTCGACCATTTCGAGACTCCTCGTCATGTCCGTGATCATATCCGGGACTCCGAACTACCTTCGGTACATCAAAACACAAAAACTCATAATACCGATCGTCATAGAACTTTAAGCGTGCAGACCCTACGGGTTCGAGAACTATGTAGACATGACCGAGACATGTCTCCGGTCAATAACCAATATCGGAACTTGGATGCTCATATTGGTTCCTACATATTCTACGAAGATCTTTATCGGTCAAACCGCATAACAACATACGTTGTTCCCTTTGTCATCGGTATGTTATTTGCCCGAGATTCGATCGTCGGTATCTTAATACCTAGCTCAGTCTCGTTACCGGCAAGTCTCTTTACTCGTTCCGTAATGCATCATCCCACAACTAACTCATTAGTCACATTGCTTGCAAGGCTTATTGTGATGTGCATTACCGAGAGGGCCCAGAGATACCTCTCCGACAATCGGAGTGACAAATCCTAATCCCGATCTATGCCAACTCAACAAACACCGTCAGAGACACCTGTAGAGCACCTTTATAATCTCCCAGTTACGTTGTGATGTTTTATAGCACACAAAGTGTTCTTCCGGTATTCGGGAGTTGCATAATCTCATAGTCACAGGAACATGTATAAGTCATGGAGAAAGCAATAGAAGTAAACTAAACGATCAAGTGCTAAGCTAACGGAATGGGTCAAGTCAATCACATCATTCTCCTAATGATGTGATCCCGTTAATCAAATGACAACTCATGTCCATGGCTAGGAAACTCAACCATCTTTGATTAACGAGCTAGTCAAGTAGAGGCATACTAGTGACACTATGTTTGTCTATGTATTCACACATGTATTATGTTTCCGGTTAATGCAATTCTAGCATGAATAATAAACATTTATCATGATATGAGGAAATAAATAATAACTTTATTGTTGCCTCTAGGGAATATTTCCTTCAGAGTTTACTCATAAAAGACTCAAATCCATTCTCCTCCACATTAGACCCCTCATGTCCATCAATGCAATCCGTCAAAGAAGGATTATTAATGATGGTAGTTTTGATGTTGGGTGTTACCTTGTTGGTGGCTTTAGCCATGAGGCACTTGGCAGTGATGTTCTCATTGGGTGAGTCGAAGAGAGACACCCGTGGAGTTGTCGCAATGGCAACGGAGGCCATGGCAACCGACTCACCGTCTTCATCATCATCATCATCCTCATGGTACTCTTCTTGTTCCACCAACCCCTTGGGAGGAGTCTTCTTAGTGAAGTTGCTCTTGTTGGGGAAAGACTTGGCCTTGTCCTTTCGGATGAGCTTGCCACCATTGTCTTCCCTCTTCTCATAAGGACATTCTGCAACAAAGTGGCTCACATTGCCAAATTATAGCAAGTCCTCGCTCGTTGCTTGACCTTTGCGCCACTTGAGTTGTTCTTGTTGAAGTTGGGCCTTGTGTTCTTCTTGCTCCAAAATTGCCTTGAAGCAAGAGCCATGTGTTCATGATAAGCATACTTTGTATCTTCGGGGTTGATCTCCTCTTCTTCCTCTTCGACCTCTGCTTCCACACTAACCTTGGCCTTCAAGGCAAGGTTGGGCTTCTTTGCTCTTTGAGAACGTAACACCGCATTGTCGGCGGTCTTGTCCAAGATGCTCATAGCCACAAACTCATCCAACACTTCACTTGAGGACAAGGTGTGGAAGTCCGGCCTTTGACGAATGACGGAGGACATGGCCTTGTGGTAAGGCATCATGGCCTTGAGGAATTTGCGCTTGATCCAATTGTCATCCGTATCCTTGCTCCCATGATCTCGGAGTGATACCGCGAGAGTAGTTAATCTCTGATAAAGCTCACGAGGTTCTTCATCTTCTTTCTCATGGGCTTCGTCTTGCACCACTTCATAGATGGAGCGTTGAATGCCTGTGCTTCCCCTGTAGAGGGAAACAACATGGCGCCAAGCATCCTTGGCCACGATGAAGGGCCGGAGATGAGCAAGATCTTCGGGTGGAATTGCATCTTGGATGATGAAGAGAGCATTCTCATTGAATTGATTGTCCGCGGCTTCTCTAGGGGTGAAGTTGCTTCGGTCATGCGGATAAAAACCTTCCTCAATGATTCTCCAAAGATTAGTATTAACATGGTTTAAATGACGCTTAAAGCGATAAACCCAAGAATCAAAATCCTCATTTTTCACAATCTTAGGGGGAGGATCGGCATGATTCAAATGAGTGGAAGGAATCGGTCCACCATAAGTAAGCGGAGGTTCCACATGGGCAAAGATGTCGTTGCCATTTTTACCACTAGAAGAAGGAGCCTTTTCACTAGTAGTTTCCCCCTTGTCGGAGTTAGCATCCGTCACCTTGTTAGTGGGATCACCCACTTTCATCGCTACGGTGGATAATTTAAGCCCTTCTAAGAATTTGTTAAACATGCTTTCAACCTCGGCCGTCATGGAGGTTTTCAATGTGTCCAAAGCCACATTGAATTCCTCACGAGAGACCGCGGTTCCCCCATCGGCCGTAGACGAGATTGGATTCACACCGGAGTGCTCCTCACCACCGTCTACGGTGTCAACCATACTCTTCGGACGGCAAAGTCCTTAAAAAAGAGCCGAGGCTCTGATACCAATTGAAAGAATCGATATAGTTGACTAGAGGGGGGGGGGGTGAATAGGCAACTAAATTTTAGCTTTTCTTTACCAATTTAAACTTTGCATCAAAGTAGGTTGTCTAGATATGCAACTAGGTGAGCAACCTATATGATGCAACAACAACAAGCACACAAGCAAGCAAGGGATGTAACACAAATAAGCTTGCACGACACGAGATAACCAAGAGTGGAGCCGGTGAAGACGAGGATGTGTTACCGAAGTTCCTTCCTTTTGAAGAGAAGTACGTCTCCTTTGGAGCGGTGTGGAGGCACAATGCTCCCCAAGAAGCCACTAGGGCCACCGTAATCTCCTCACGCCCTCACACAATGCGAGATGCCGTGATTCCACTATTGGTGCCCTTGGAGGCGGCGACCGGACCTTTACAAACAAGGTTGGGGCAATCTCCACAACTTAATTGGAGGCTCCCAACGACACCACGAAGCTTCACCACAATGGAATATGGCTCTGCGGTGACCTCAACCGTCTAGGGTGCTCAAACACCCAAGAGCAACAAGATCCGCAAGGGATTAGTGGGGGGAATCAAATTTCTCTTGATGGAAGTGTAGACCGGGGCCTTCTCAACCAATCCCTAGAAATTCAACAAGTTTGATTGGCTAGGGAGAGAGATCAGGCGAAAATGGAGCTTGGAGCAACAATGGAGCTTAGGGATGGAGGAGGTAGTCAACTCGGAGAATAAGACACCCCTTATATAGTGTGAGAACAAATCCAACCGTTATCCACTTAACCAACCCGCGACCTGCGGTACTACCGCATCAAACAAGCGGTACTATCAAGACGGGCTCACGGCAGTACTATCATGGTGAATCAGCAGTACTACCGCTGCCACTGCAGAGCCTAAGTCCCGCCCGACGCTTAAGGCGGAGCGGTAGAACGGGCGCAGATTATCAAGCACACCCTTGCGATTATCAAGACACCCTTGCGGTACTACCGCAAGGCAGGAATGGACTAGGCAGAGAAGGCACAGACATATAAAAATACATCCGTCGCAACTTCCGCTGAGTTTTGATCCATGCAAAAATCCAACACGGTACTACCGCAAGCCTGGAGCGGTATTGCCGCGTGGGGCGCGGATGTAAAAAATTACACAAAGCTAACAAGAAATGGCACAAAAACAAAACTTGCAAGGCAGTAGGGAATTGGAGTTCAGCAAGATGCAAATAAGGGTTTGGCTCGACTATGTATCTCAAAGTTTGGATAGTTGGCCAAAAAGAAAATGATCTCTGGACCTGGTACAAACTTTTGATTCTCCCACAAAGCTTGAAGACTAACAAGAGGTTCTTAACCATCTAGGGGTGCACACCCTCCCACGGTAACAAACAAAGCAAATTCAATTTGCAGAACTCCTCTGAAAAATCTTCAATTAAATCACTCTGAAGAACCCATATAATCTTTCTCACAAAGATAGCCTTGAATGAAAGTGGGACGAGGAGTACAAAATGGGGGAGCTTGGCCTTTAAGGGTTCAACAACCACCCAAAACAACTTCAATGTCGGCGCTTGCTATGTATTCAATTATTGAAGAATTTTGGCAAGTCTTTGTGCAATGCGAACCAAGTTGTTGACTGTTTAGCAAAATTTGCTTGGGCTCTGTTTTTCAGACTTTATCTCACCAAAAATTGAAAATGGCATTGTTATTACATGATGAATAAAACCATATTTCATGTAAAAGAAAGATAAATATACTTATGTGGCGTACTAGTGGATGTCAAGACGTGACTTCGTCAATCCATCGGTCATGTGTTGAAGTGTACTACTCCCTCTGAATGAGAATATAAGTCCAGGCCTCCCTGCCCACCCATGTCTTTGCAGCAATCAAGACTGAGGTGCCGTTATGGGTGATGGCAGGGGCTAAGTATCTGGGCAATTTTATAGCGGGAGAGTGATTCCCTTGAGCTTTTTTTGACCTTTGTGGTCATGTAATCTACAAACTATGTTCTTCTTCTCTTAATTAATGAGATAAAATAAATTTTTTGCCTCCGTTTTAAAAAAGTATATTATAAGTTAAGACTGGTTTTAGGTCCTCGATTTGACTAGCGACTCATGTTGTATATAAAAATTACTCCCTCTGACCGGTGAATTAGGTCCTTAATTTAAAATCGTTTAGATCATGACTTTAATAATCTAAATGCTCTTATATTTTTTTACGAAGAGAGTATATCTGTAGATTTACTGTCAAGAGAATTTTGGGGCTCCCAGTAGTTAAATCAAGGACCCTTTTGCCGACTTAAATTTTCATCCAGACTCGGAGGGGGTAGTGGGAATCGTTCTTGCTTATGGTTTAAGTTTCAACCCCTCCTGATCCCGTTTTCGGTAAAGAAAAAGCCTAAAAAGAAGGGCCGAAAGCGAAAATGGAAGAGAAGGAATCATTTCAAAAAGCTACCCAGTCAGGGACCCATTTGTAATTTTTCGTTCTTCACTAGATGAAAGAGGAGCAAAAAGATCCAGAAGCTTCTAGTCCCGCTCACCCTTTGCCTCCGCCCCTGAAGCGAACGCCACACAAACCAAGTGAGCCTACCCTCGCCTCCGTGCTCCGGCCATGTCGATCTCGTCGGCGCGCCAGCGCCGGTCCACGGCTGCGTCGCCGCTAACCGACGACGGGTACTCCAAGGAGGCCAAGGAGAGGAGGCGGCGAACCGACGGCGAGGAGGTGGAGGAGGGCATCCGGTGGTTCCTCCCGTTCCTGGCCCTCGGGCTCCTCCGGCACATGAGCGCGTCCTCCAACCTGATCCACGACTGCGACGAGGTGTTCAACTACTGGGAGCCCCTCCACTTCCTCCTCTACCGCTCCGGCTTCCAGACCTGGGAGTACAGGTGCGCTCTCCGACCTCACAGCCACTAGTCTAAACCCTAGCTGTACCGGCCGTTTTGTTGCTTGATTCGTGGTAGTGGATTGGCAGGGTTTAGGAGTGTATGGGTTTGTGCTCTGATTTGGGTTAGGAGAGAGCTATGATGGGAGGTTTGCCTAGTGATCACTAGTAGTTTTTGGTGGGGATGCACAGATCCGCTTCACTGTACGGCATAATTTACTCTGATTTCTTCACTGTGTTGGGGCAGCTGCAGGTTACCATGCTCGCGTGTAGTGGGGATGGTTAGGAGGATTTGAGGGAATCGTTTGATTGAACTATTGAAGGGATTTGGGGGTGTATGCATTTGCTCATTCAGTTATTTTGAAGGTTTACTGTTCCGAAAGGGGTAGTCTAGCGCCTATGCTTCTTAGTAAGCTAGAACACTTGTGAAATATGGTTCTCTAGGTTTGGTGGAAGTAGTGAAGTTTGCAAGTTTGCAGCTCGAGCATCTAAATGTGGATTCAAGTGGACAAACAAATTAGTGTTTACACTTTCCTTACCCGGGCTGCATATGCCTTGCTTAGTGCCCGGGTAAGGAAAGTGTAAACACTAATTTGTTTGTCCACTTTTTATCTGGTGATTTGAAGGGTCGAAGATGCAAAATTTTAGGTTTTGTTCCAGTGATAATGTGGCCGGGGTTTGTTGAATTGTTTCCATGGTTTCAGTGTTACGGAAAAAAAAATCGTCGCTTCCTCCTTAATATCTGTGGAATGTTGATTCGAAGTAATAGAGATTTTTAGTTGGGTAGAAGTTATGATGGAGAAGTCATAATACCGTGGTAGAAACAGCATTAGTTTATCTGTATTTGATGACTTTAGTTCAAGGTTCATTTATAGTAATGTAGAAATCATGATGCTGTTTGATGTAGAAATCACGGCACAGAAGATATCTGTTTAGTGACAGAAATGGTCCATTGTTTGTTTCAGAAATTAAGAAATGATGGTTAATTTAACTGTATTTTGATGACATCATTTATTGACTTACCAATCCTTGCCATATACTCTCTCCGTCCCAAAATAAGTGTCGTTGATTTAGTACAACTCTCTACTAAAGTTGTACTAAATCAACGGCGCTTATATTGGGACGGAGGCAGTATTATGCATCTCTTAAGCTTAAAATTAAGTTTTGATAATTCACTAAAATGTACTGCCAACGCTATTCTAAAATGCCAATATGCCATTTGGAAGGTGCATTTGTGTTTGAGACAAAGGTTCCAATGCTCTGCATTCATTGGGGTTGGAACCTCAGTTTGATGGGCATTAGGTTGCTGATATTCTTGTCTTATACACACGGAAGATTGTATTATGGTGATTTCAAATTAGGAAAGGCATCTGCAATTGTGTCTGAAATATTTCTTCCATGGATATATGATATGTAATGGCATATCTAGTGCATGAAGCTTAACACCTGTGACCTGCAATATTATCTGATTTTTCCTTGAGTACACCTACATACATAGAGGACTGCATGTGTATTGGTACAGAAACTAGAGATTATTAGACAATAAATCTAACTGCAAGTTTTTTTGTATTTTTTTGCGATTAAGTTTTTTTTTGTATTATTGACATCAGTAGGAGGACTTTGATTTTGATTCTCCATAATTGTATATTTTGCAGTTCCGACCATGCTCTTAGGTCATATTTGTACCTTTTCATTCATGGTCTTGTAGCTGGTCCTGCTTCATCAATCTTTGGCGGTGAACACAAGGTTTGCAGCGTTTTACTCTGTATTTTGTTCTTGTTTGTTAGACCTGCTAATTATTCCCTTATAGTTGCACTATCTTTGTCTAGTGCTAATCACATTTGACCTATTCTGCTGTGCTTGTAAAGGTTCGTGTGTTCTACGCTGTGAGAATCTTTCTTGGACTTCTATCGACTATAACAGAAACTGTTCTGGTAGTTGCTCTTTCAAGAAGATATGGAAAGAGACTTGCTTGCTATGTCCTTGCAATGCTATGCTTAACCAGTGGCTGCTTCTTTGCTAGTACCAGTATGTTTCTCATCTTACAATTTCTATTACCATGTCCATATGGAAGCTCTATTGCAGATGTTTATTCAAACTAGAACATTGACTTTATCTTATTTAATTTGTATTGCAGGTTTCTTGCCAAGTTCGTTCTCCATGTATGCTGTAACACTTTCATCGGCACTCTTCCTTCTAGAGAAATATGCTTGTGCAGTCTCTGTTGCAGCTGCTGGAGTAATTCTTGGCTGGCCTTTCTCGATTTTGGTGTTTCTCCCTGTCACTGTTTACTCATTACTCAGGGGACATTTTAAAAGGGTGTTTCTGTCTGGACTTTTGACTTCACTATGCCTTCTTGTAAGTAACGCCATTACAGTATCAGTATTTTACGATGTGAAAAAGTCCATTTTTATCTGATTATCACAAATTTGTGCTAGGTCCTTTCGGTTGTTGCTGATTATTACAGCTATGGTAGATGGACATCATCTGTGTTCAATCTTCTAAAATATAATGTGCTTGGTGGTGGTGAAAGTCACTTGTACGGAACAGAGGGGGCTTCATTTTACTTCAGGAATGCATTCAATAACTTCAATTTCGCATTTGTTTTGGCTCTGCTATTCGTGGGGGTTGCACTATCTGCAAGGAAGAAATATGCCCCAGATCTGTTGATAGTTGTCTCTCCTGTCTACATTTGGCTGGCTTTCATGTCTTTGCAGGCGCATAAAGAAGAAAGGTAAGCATCAAAGCGTAAAACAATCTTATCAATCAGTTTAACATGTAATATAAGGAAATCAACTTTAAGTGACAACTAGAAATACTCGTTTATGTTAGCCTATATTGGTGAGCCTAAAAAGAAGCTGCATCAATGTAGTGTATACTCCTGTATCACTTGCATGGTTAGATAGCTTTATTTGATTCGTCAAGGGGTGCCTTTTCTTCCAGTTTATTTATGTTATCTGCATCCCTTCAGTTCAATTGTTTGCTTGTTGACTGTTGCAGTAACAAC
This sequence comes from Aegilops bicornis, assembly GCA_021605145.1. Classification (NCBI taxonomy): domain Eukaryota; kingdom Viridiplantae; phylum Streptophyta; class Magnoliopsida; order Poales; family Poaceae; genus Aegilops; species Aegilops bicornis. The sequence goes on along the minus strand of CM038671.1, from coordinate 186,883,805 downwards.
TATAGCAGTCAACTAGTGTGATCTTCCTGAGTTCAGATGCAATAGTGAGGTGTTCCCAAACTGTGTGTTAACCTATGAGCTTCCAAATTTGTCAATTTGTTTGGTTTTCTTATGCGTACTCCATTAACACAGTTGAGTTGTACTCTTACATTTGAACTCCCTTAATATAACTTAACATTCAATAAATCTAATTTTAAGCAGCTTATGTGAAACCAATTTTATGTATTCCATGGTCAGCCAAACCAACCAATCTAGTCCTATGTGATGCAAACCATGCTGACTATTTGCTAGTTGCTACTGGTAACCTATTGGATTAGAGTTTTCTGGTATGTATATAATTGTTTAGAAGAACCACTGGTTTTCTGTATATTCTTGTCGTCATTGTTTTTGATCTACAGGAATGACACCCTGTTTGCGCTGTCTAAAAGTAACTATATGAACGATGTTTTTTTTATATATTCTTCTAATCCTGCTGGTGAACGCTACTCCATGCATGAAAGCTATAGAAACTAAAACCATACCCTTTCCTCAATCTGTTTATGCAGGTTTCTCTATCCAATTTATCCATTGATATGTGTAGCAGCAGCTTCTGTTATTGACAGCTTTCCTTACTTTTTCCACGACAAATATGCAAATGAGCAGTCAATTTTTGAGAAGGTTAGCTTACGCCCTTTATCGCACTTGTGTGTTTTAGGGACTGGTGATGGTTTTATATTTTCTGATATATTTGACAGATAGCAAAGGGTCTGCGGCCTTTGATCCTAGGCTTTATTTTGTGCACCTCACACAGTCGAACATTCTCTATGTTGAATGGATACGGTGCTCCTCTGCAGATCTATCAGCATCTAGAATATCATGAAGATACTGGGCCTGGTAAGGACCTAACTATATGCTCATTGAACAGGTTTCTCTTGTATAAACATTTATAGTATTGGCTTTTGCCTGCCTATTATACACAGCTATTAGGCATGTCAGCTGTAGCATTAGACACTACAGAGAAATAAATGGCTTTCATCATTACATCTATTACCACGATTTGCTGTAACCTCATTCTATAGGGCTGCCTTATTGTAGAGGTAGTTCCACAAATGCAGCCGTTACGTTAATTTAAGGGAAATTTTTGTTTTTGCCACTCTTCAGTGAAAATCTATTATCCTTGATATGTTGACAGCATAAAGCTCTTTGAACTAACTAGCTAACCTGTTTCTGCACAGGAACTATTCTGTGTGTTGGAAGTGAGTGGCACCGCTATCCTTCATCATTCTTTGTACCCTCCTATATCAGCGAAGTTCGCTGGATAGATGACGGTTTCAGAGGCCTTCTCCCATTTCCCTTCAACGAAACCCTGGGAGGCACCACTGCTGCTCCATCTTATTTCAATACCAAGAACAAGGCCTCCGACAAGCAATATGTACTCCCCTTTCCTAGAAGTTCTCGACATACCTTTTCCTCTGATGATACTCTGTAACGCTTGCACTTTTTTGGTCGCAGTTGAAGGACATTGGAGCATGCAACTTACTGATGGAGCTTGATCTGAGGCGACCCTACCCCTCTCGTGGAAACGACCTGTCAACATGGGAGGTAAATCAATACTCTAAATGATCTCAATGCGTTAAATGCGAGTTCTGCATCTGATAATTATTTTGCAAACTCTTCCAGACATTGGCATCGCTACCATTTCTAGACAGAGAGCTTTCGCCGGCACTATACCGGTCGTTCTTCATACCATACCAGTGGGAGCACAAGAATGTTTTCGGCCTGTACAAGTTGCTGAGGAGGCTTCCTACTGACCAAGGGCAACTCAAAGCTAACTTATCGGGAGGACATGCCGCATTTGCTTCTGTGAGCTGAATCTTAGGTTTAGCCGGATCGAACTGATTAGCGAATTTTGTTTCCTAGATTTCATTCTGATGGGCGTTCCCCCGGTTTGAGAAATGGGGGCTATGTTATGTGTAGGCTTTATAGACTGGTTCGTTCCAATCCAACACCCGGATTTGTCCAACTGAATTCCTTTTCCAGCCCACCTGACTGATGATGCTGTGAGACTATTAATGATAAGAAAAATCTGTATGCAGAACATTCCTCTAAGAACAGGGAATGAAGAACATGTACGTAAGAGAAATTTCCGAATCAGTACGGGAACATGAGAGGGAGTGGGAAATGATTGAAGCGTGTCTGTAGCACGCGCACGCCATAGATATCAACGGCAACATAAGAATCTAGTACAGAGGATGTCCCCCTCTCCCTCCCCTCCCCCCTCGGGCGAAGCGTACGAGGTGCCATTAAAGCGAGCTAATCCCTGACCTCCCACCCGCCCCCGCACCTTATCGAGCTCTCCCCGCGCCAAATTTCCATCTGAGATTTCGCATGGCTGGAGCGCGTCGCCGTGGTGTTCGGGTTCGCCGGCTTGTGCCGCTGTCGCGGGTAGCGGAATCGCGGGCACTCCCACCTCCTGCAACGGTGCTGCTGCCCGAGATCGACCCGAACTCGCTGGAGGCTCGCAACGAGATGCGTCGGGTGGTGCTGGAACACTTCCCTGACCGGGACGAGTGGGGTAAGATCCATCTCCACATCCTACGCCACGCGAACTTCGTCGAGCGTGCGTGCTTCATCGGAGACGACGGCTGCGAGGATCTGGAGCTCCTCTTCTGGGCGATCCAGGAGGCCGAGTCGACGGATCCGCGTCAAGCTGCGGGGTGGGAGAACTTCAGGACGGCGAGCCCATCCAGGCTCAACATCCGACCGCCTTCGTGGGAGGGCATCGCCAACATCCCGCCAGAGTTCCTTCCGTCGGGGATCGTTTGGCTAACGCCAAGAGATCGATCATCTCCGACCGGGTTCGAGCTCAGCGACGACCCATCGAACCCCCGCCTTGGCCTGGTGAGATAGCTATGCACTACAGTCATGCAGATTTATCATTGAAAGCTTGGTTGCAGGATTTTCGATTGCGCCGGAGAAGGATTGCAAACCAAATTGATTCGAGTGTTCATACTCGGGGTGAGGAATTGGTAGCGAAATTGGGGGTTCTCCCTCACAAATCTGTGCGTGTTGAGGAGCGTGGTGATGTTTCTACAGCCGGTGAGACCTCATGGAGTTGGGTTCCGGCGAGGGTCTCGATCGAGACCCAGGCATGAATGCCAATTTGGGGACGACGACACTTTGCCGTTCCTCCCCTTCAAACCCAGCGTTGACTGGTCCCACCTTCAAAATACGTGTCCTGGGTGAGAAAGCGGGTAGAGCGAGTCGTTTACGTAAAGTGGAAACCCTAGAAAGTGTGGAGGAGCATTTTGGCCAGCTCTGGCTTATCCCTTTCCCTCCGCGCCACCGCAATCATAAAGCTCACTACCCGCAGGCTCAGACCAACCCAAAATCCGGATTCCTCCGCTGGATTCGGAAAGACCTAGTTGAGAGCAATTCTTTTGCGGCCGCTGATTGTTTCCCTGCCTTAATTCGGCCTTTCGATCCACCACCGAAAAACATCAAAGTCTCGCGAGAGGGAATTGGCCCCGGCTCGCTTTCCTTTGCGCAGGTAGTGGAGCGTGGGTCGGAGATGGCCGATCGTCGTGCAGGAGGGAGCGGCAATCTTGCTGCTGGTTAATCCAAGGTGGCGGGGCAGAAGACCACCTCGTTCGCTGGGCGCAAGCAGCCATCTGCTCCGCCTGCGAAGGAGCAAGCCCCTGCCCCCAAACCAACCAGATCCACGGCCTCGACTGCGGGCTCGGCCCAGGTACAATCATCTCAATCTGGCGAGGTTGAAGTGGAACAAGTCCTTGATTCTAGGTATAAAGACATGATCCGCTTCAATTGTGGGGGCCCTGGTCATTATGTGGGAAATTGCATGAAGCCGAAAGCATGCTTTATTTGCCAGCAAAATCACAACGTCAACAATTGTGCAGCGTGGTCAAAGGTGCAACCTACTGTTGCTTTCTTTGGCAGTGGAGCTCGAGGGCTTGGTTTCTACCATGTTGATGTTCCTGTAGCTAATGAGTCAAAATGGCTAAACTTCCAGAACTGTGCTGTGGTGAACATTTTAAAAGGAGAGGTAGACCGCACTAAGCTGATGGAACTTCTGACTGCAACTTTTTGCAAGACTAGGCAATGGCCGTGGCAGATTAGAGGGCTATCCAGCAAGACCTTGGTCAGATTTCCCCCTTGGAAGAAAGTAGAGGACCTCATTGAGCTGCCTGGGTTTTCTCTTCCACGGGATGTGAATGTCACTTTGACTGAATGGAAGGGAGGTTGCGACCCTTTTGGGGAGTTGATTGAAGCCTGGGTTCTGATTGAAGGTATTCCTCCAAAATGGTGTACATGGAAAGTATTTGCTCAAATTGCTTCACTCTTTGGGGTGCTTACTGATGTAGATTGAAATGGCATGTTCAGGACCTTCTTTGAGAATGTTAGGATAAAAATTGCCTGTAGAGATCCTGCTAAGATACCTTTTGAGAGGCTGATTGAGGTGAAGAAGAAACTCTTCCTACTAGGTTTTACTGTTGAGGGCTTTGAACAGGTGGGTGGAGTAGACTCTGTCATTGATGTGGATGATGATGAGGATGGTGATGAGGAAGAAGAAAGAGCTGAGGAAGATCAAGTAGAAGAAGGCACAGGGACTCATGGAGAACATACATCTGATGGATCAGGAGATGTTGGTCTGGCTATTGAAGAGCTAGATAAAGCCAACTTCTCAACCAAACATGGGTCTACCAGCAAGCATCTGGCTCAGAGTTTGGTGATTTCACCTATGGAGCTATACCCTGATTCTGATCAAGAGAATTTTATCATGAGATGTGCAATGATTGAGGTTGATCATGATGCCCCATCTTCTGATGGACTGGAGGTAAGGATTGAACACAAAGACAATCTCCTGGAACAATGCAAAAATGATGATGTAAATGAGGGAGAGGGTGATATAGTGATTGGAGAGAGTCTGATTCAAAAAAACCCTGCTCCTTCTGGAAAAAATGACAATATGATTATATCTGGGGAGATATCTGGTAGTATGGAATACTTTGAGGACCTGCTTAGGTCTGTGGACTTGTCTGACTCTGAAAATGAGGAACCTAAAGAAGAGGAGCTGGGGGTTCTCCCCCCTGAGGCCATCCATATCTTACAAAGTGAGACCTTGAAGAGATCATTACTGGAATCACTCAACCAAGCCCAGAAAGATGGAACCATTCCTAAGAAGAAATCTAAATGGGGACATGTACTAACTCAGAAGCCTACTACTAGAGGCCAGGGAAATGTCAACATCATGGAGAAAGTTGCTGCATACAAGAGGAAGAAAAATCTGGAGATCCCAAAAACATTTAAAGGTAAATCTTTTTCTACTATTGATAAACCTATTGTTGTTGATCAAATGGGACAAATGAACTTAACAATTGGAGGGGATGAAACTCAAAAGATTACACCATTGATGAGATGGTAGCTAAGGAGAAAGAGAGATGCCTGGTTTTTGCCAGCAATAATCCTGAAATAGTTCTCCCTGACAACTTAGATATTGAAATTAATGAAGTAGTTAGTACACCTATGAGTGACCTTTCCTTTGAGCCAGTTGGCACTGCTGTTGCTGTTAGGAAAACACCCACTGTCCTAACTAAGGCCAAGCCTTGTGGTTTATCTCATCCTTTTAAAATTGCTTAATCCATGATAGGTCTTATTTGGAATATTAGGGGTCTTGGATAACCTGGAAAAATTCAGTGCCTTTGTGATACTATTGCTAAAACTAATCCTGATTTTAATTTGTTTTCAAGAGACTAAGAGAGAAATCATTTCTGAGGGTTCCCTCAAAGCTATTGATAGATTTGATAATTTTGTTTGGCACTTCCTGCCTACTGATAATACAGCTGGAGGGATCCTCTTGGGGTTTAAGAAAAATATCTTTGAGGTTGTTGGTTTTATTAACCAAAGATTTTCTATTGTTGCTACTATTAAAAATAAGAATGATGGTTTTGTTTGGCAGATGGTGCTGGTTTATGGTTCTGCATATCTTGAGTTTAAAATGGATTTTGTTGCTGAACTGCATGATACTTTGACAAATGCATCTTATCCTATCATGATTTGTTGGGACTTTAACTTGGTTAGGAATGAAGCTGAAAAAAGTAGTGGCCTGATTAACCAACATACTGCATTTCTTTTCAATGACTGGATCAACAGATGGGCCCTGATGGAGATTTCTATCTCTAATAGAGTTTTTACCTGGTCTAACAACCAGATTTCTCCTATCTTTGCTGTTCTTGATATAGTGTTCACTTCTGTGGACGAGGATGCCCATTTCCCTTTCTCAACTTTGTCAGCGCTCCCCAGAGTGGGGAGTGATCACACCCCTTTAGTTCTTGACACTGGAGCTAGAGCCCCAGCTAATCCCAAACCTTTTAGGTTTGAAAAATGGTGGCTCTCTCAGCCAGGGTTCCATCAAATGGTCATAGAAGCTTGGAATTCTGTGTCCTCATCTAACTCTTTAGCTGATAACTAGATGACTAAGACTAGGGTTCTTAGGAAGAAAACAAAAGGGTGGAGTATTAACAGAGAAGCGGCTTTGAAAAAGAAGAAGAAGACACTCCTTATGGAGTTTGATGCCCTTGATGTCCTGTCTGAATCTCAGCAACTCTCTTTTACTGATTTTGATAGGATGAAAGATATTAAGAAGGAACTTGATGTGATTTGGAAAAAAGAGGAAACTGCCTTATGGTAGAGATCTAGGGACATGAAGATTTTAGAGGGAGATAGGAACAATGCTTAACAATGCTTACTTCCAGGCCCTTGCTAATCATAGGCATAGGAAGAATCATCTTACTGAGTTGAATGGCACTAATGGTGTGGTTACTTCTACCAATGATATGCTTTAGGTGGCTACCTCCTTTTATAAAGATCTGTTTGCTTTTGAACCTAAACCTGACATCCATTTGGATGCTGATTTTTGGTCCATTGATGAAAAGGTTAGTGATGAGGAGAGAGAACTTCTAGAGAGACCTTTTTCTGAAGAGGAAATTAAACAAGCTATTATGAGCTCTTATGCTAGTGGTGCTCCTGGCCCTGATGGCCTTTCCTTTTTATTTTACCAAACCTTCTGGGAGCTGATCAAAAAAGATTTTATGTGGATGGTTAGAGACTTTGAGAATGGTGCTTTAGATATGTATAAACTGAACTATGCCATTATTACCCTCATACCTGAAGTGCCTATGGCTAGAGACATGAATTTTTTTAGACCTATCAGTCTGAGTAATTGTGCTGTCAAGATTTTCTCTAAATCTATGACCACTAGGATTTCCCCTTTGTGTGACAAGATTATTTCTCCCAATTAGACTGCCTTTATTAAAGGCAAATTTATTTTAGGAAGTGTGGTTATGGCCCATGAGGTTATTCATGAGATAGACAGGTCTGGATCTAGTGGTTTGATTCTTAAACTTGATTATGAGAAAGCCTATGATAGAGTTAGTTGGGATTTTCTGAAGGAAATGCTTCTTTCTAGAGGCTTTGGCAATAAATGGTTAGGTTGGGTTCTGTCTACTATTCACCAAGGGACCTTTCAAGTCAGAATTAATGACACCAATGGCCCCCATTTTGCTGGGGGGAAAGGCTTGAAGTAAGGTGATCCTCATTCACCCTTGCTGTTCAACCTGGTGGCTGATGTCTTTTCTAAGATGCTTCATAAAGCTGTCAATAGAAACTTGATTTGTGGGCTCTTGCCCCATGCCATGGGAGGGGGGGGGGGGTCAGTCTGCAATATGCTGATGATACTATTCTCTTCCTTGACAATTCTTTAGAATGTGCCAAAAAATTGTAATGGATTCTAACTTGCTTTGAGAAACTTTCTGGTTTGAAGATTAATTTTCACAAGAGTGATTTGCATACTATTAATGTCTCTGATCAATTGTATAAAGATTTTGCTCAAGTTTTCTGTTGTCAAGTTGGGGATTTCCCCTTTAAATACCTAGGAGTTCCTTTGCATTTTAAAAATCTTAGAAGGGAAGATCTTCAACCCATTATAGACATGATTATTAAGAACATAACTGGTTGGCTGGGGAGATTTCTCTCCTACAGTGGAAAATTGATCCTTCTTACTACTTGCATTGCCAGTATTCCTGCCTACTTAATGTCTATTGTTAAATTTCCCAAATGGGCTATTGATATGATTACATCTCAAATGTCCCATTTTTTGGGGGGTAATGTGGGTGAAAACCATAAATATCATCTTGCTAACTGGGGGTTGATCTCCAGGAAGAAAGAATTTGGTGGTATGGGGGTTCCCAACCTTAGAGATTTCAACATGGCCTTTTTGGCTTCTTGGGGAAAAAGATTTTATGATGATAGAGATAGTGATTGGAAAATATTTTGGCCTACAAATATAATATTAATAGCCCCAATTTCTTCAGTGTTAGGGCAACCTTGGGTTCCCCTTTCATGAAAATCTTATCCTGGGCACTTGCAGCAGCTAAAAACTTCTATAGGTGGGTCCCTAGAGATGGCAAAAGTATTGCCTTCTGGCATGATATATGGATTGAGGATTGTTCTCTAAAAACTGCATTTTGTGACCTGTTTGATATATGTCAACAGCAAGAGGCCACTCTTGCACAGGTCTGGGTGGGAGGTGAACTCCAACTCACTTTTAGGAGATGTGTTGATGAGGGGGCTATGGTTAGATGGGATGATCTCATCAATATAGTTAAGCAGGTTGTGTTGTATGACTTTCCAGACCAACCTGTGTGGATGCTGGATTCTTCGAGCAAATATTATCTCAAGTCCTTTTACAAATTAATAAACTTTGGAGGAATACCTGCTGAGATTAAAGATGATATCTGGAAAATTAAAATCCCTCCCAATATCCATGTTTCCCCGTGGTTGATATATTATAATAAGAGCTTGACCAGAGATAATCTGGCCAAGCGCAGACATGTAGAGGACAAGCCAGTGTCTTTTCTGATGAACTAGAGACAATTCAACATCTCTTTTTTGAGTGTATTGTTGCTAGACAAGTGTGGGAGCTGGTGGCTGAAAGCTTTAACATTATTACACTGATTCTTTTGTTCTGCTTTCTTCCTTCTGGAAGAGAAGAAAACATTGTGAAGCTTTGAACATAACTACTGCCGCTGCCTTGTGGAGCTTATGGCGTTTGCGAAATGACTTTGTTTTCGAGGGGGCAAAGATGGCGAAGTATACGCTGTGCTTTGGATCTGTTGGGAGCAATGATCAGGCAATGGAAATTCCTATGTTCAGAGGCTCAGGGTGCGCTTCTTCTCCGGTGCTTAAGGCTGTTGAACCACCAAAGAGGGGAGTTGCTTAGGATCGCTTGGAACCAATGAACACCAGAGCGTCGCTGGGTTTGCATATGCTAGTTTACCATCTTCTCTGTGATCTATTTGTGAGCTGGCATGTATGTTTACCTGGCTATGTATCCCCCCCTGGAACTTCTTAAAACTGCTGTAATAGGGGTAGTCTTTAAACCTGGATGTTCCTTCTGTGACAGCTACTCTCCGGTTGCCGCTGAGTGCTGTTAACAGTCTATTGTTGTGGTTTGCCTTGACTTTAATAAAAGTTGGGGCGGGGGGAAACCCCTTTCAGTTCAAAAAAGAATCTAGTACAACCGACCAAATCCTAAAATAGGTTAGTACAGTATATAATTCACTCATTTTAGTATGTATGTAGTCAATATTCTGAAATAGCTAAAAGTACTTATATTAGGGAACTGAGGGAGTACAACCGACCAAATCCTAAAATAGGTTAGTATAGTATATACCCAGAGGAATATATTTTCCAAATGATCGAAGAAACTATGAGGGGAATGTTTGTTCCTTGGAAATCTAAACAAGTCTAAAAATATTTATTTGTCCTACTCCTACATTACATCGTTGCTCAAAATGCCTACATGCCAATCAGGATCAGAACAACTAAGAACATGCTTTAATTATGGTTACGATGGCTAATCAGGATCAGAACAACAAAATAAGGACCCGATAAGTGCCAAACAGATGGCAACTCTGAACGTTTCCTAATGGCAAGTTTAGTAACACGAGTATGACAACTTTCTTTTTGGATGGAAAATTTTGAAATTTTGGTTTTTTTGGATGATAGCTTTAGTTGTAAAAACTTGTAAGGGCATATTTCTCCCTAAGTGGTTTTGGTGATTGATGAAAGTGCATTTGAGGACAAATCGTGTGCTTTGAGCATTTCAGATATCTCATGTCTAGGCACAAGACGATTCGGTGCCCCTCGGAGCCTATCGAAGACGGCGGTTCTCTATGTTTCTTTTCGGTGGATTTGAGTCGTAGGAAAGCTGTACTCTTAAGAGGGGGTCCGCTTCGGAAAGGTTAGGGTGGAATCAACACGTACACATCTGTTCCTTTGCACTGCCTTTCCTTTGCTTCAATGGAGCACCATCCGGTTATGCATGTCTCTGCGATATGAAGGCTTCCAAATGCTAAAGCATTTGTGGCGTCTTGATATCGCTCAAGGGAGCAAGAGTACCGCAGGGCGCAAAGAAGATCGCACCCAGGCCGTAGTACCGCTCCTGGTGAGTGGTAGTATTGCTGCCTCTAGCCCTGACGCTGGCGCATGCAGAAGTAGGCGCGGAAGTAATTTTTTACATCTGCTCCTACGCGGTAGTACCGCTCCCTGTGAGCGGTAGTACCATGCCGGAATTTTGCATAGCTCTAAACTCAGCGGAAGTAGTTATGGAAGTAATTTATTAATTTCGTGCATTTTCCAGCGCCAGTTGAGCCCTGCCTTGCGGTAGTGCCGTAGGGGCGCGCGGTAGTACCGCTCCAGCGGTTCTACCGCTCGTTGCCCTGTGCAATAGGGCTCGTCTGGTCACTACCGCGCAAGCAGTAGTACCGCACTATCCAGCGGTAGTACCGCGACCCATTGCGGTAGTACCGTGGCTATGTGTAGTAGTACCGCACCGCGTGGGCTGAGTGAAGGGATACCGGTTGGATTTATCCCCCACAATTGATGGGGAACGCAATATTTCAAAATTTTCCGACGATCATGCAAGATCTATCTAGGAGATGCATAGCAATGAGCGGGAGAGTGTGTCCACGTACCCTCGTAGACCGAAAGCGAAAGCATTTAGTAACGCGGTTGATGTAGTCGAACGTCTTCGCGATCCAACCGATCCAAGCACCGAACGTACGGCACTTCCGCGTTCAACACACGTTCAGCTCGATGACGTCCCTCAAGCTCTTGATCCAGTTGAGGACGAGGGAGAGTTCTGTCAGCACGACGGCGTGGCGACGGTGATGATGAAGTTACCGGCGCAGGGCTTCGCGTAAGCACTACGACGATGTGACCGAGGTGTGTAACTGTGGAGGGGGGCACTGCACACGGCTAAGAGAAGACTTGGTGTCCCTTTGGGATGCCCCCTCCCATGTATATAAAGGAGGGGGGGGGGAGGGGAGGCCGGCCCTAGAGGGGCGTGCCAAGGGGGGAGTCCTACTTGGACTCCCGGTCCAAGTAGGATTCGCCCCCCCTTTCCTATTCCAACTAGGAGAAGGAGGGAAGAGGGAAGAGGGGAGAAGGAAGGAGGGGGGCACCGCCCCCTCCTAGTCCAATTCGGACCAGCCCATGTGGGGGCGCGCGGCCACCCCTTGAGGCCCCTCTCTCCTTTCCCCTAAAGCCCATTAAGGCTCATTACTCTCCAGGGGAGTTCCAGTAACCTCCGGTACTCCGAAACTTATCCGAAACAACCCGAACCATTCTGGTGTCCGAATGCAACCTTCCAATATATGAATCTTTACCTCTCGACCATTTTGAGACTCCTTGTCATGTCCGTGATCTCATCTAGGACTCCGAACAAACTTCGGTCATCAAATCACATAACTCATAATACAAATCGTCATCGAACGTTAAGCGTGCGAACCCTACGGGTTCGAGAACTATGTAGACATGACGGGGACACATCTCGGGTCAATAACCAATAGCGTAACCTGGATGCTCATATTGGCTCCTACATATTCTACGAAGATCTTTATCGGTCAAACCGCATAACAACATACGTTGTTCCCTTTGTCATTGGTATGTTACTTGCCCGAGATTCGATCGTCGGTATCATCATACCTAGTTCAATCTCGTTACCGGCAAGTCTCTTTACTCATTCCGTAATGCATCATCCCGCAACTAACTCATTAGTCACATTGCTTGCAAGGCTTATAGTGATGTGCATTACCGAGAGGGCCCAGAGATACCTCTCCGATACACGGAGTGATAAATCCTAATCTCGATATATGCCAACTCAACAAACACCAAAGGAGACACCTGTAGAGCATCTCTATAATCACCCAGTTACGTTGTGATGTTTGATAGCATAGAAGGTGTTCCTCCGGTATTCGAGAGTTGCATAATCTCATAGTCAGAGGAACATGTATAAGTCATGATGAAAGCAATAGCAATAAAACTAAACAATCATTAATGCTAAGCTAACGGATGGGTCTTGTCCATCACATCATTCTCTAATGATGTGATCCCATTCATCAAATGACAGCACATGTCTATGGTAAGGAAACTTAACCATCTTTGATTAACGAGCTAGTCAAGTAGAGGCATACTAGGGACACTTTGTATGTCTATGTATTCACACATGTACTAAGTTTCCGGTTAATACAATTCTGGCATGAATAATAAACATTTATCATGATATAAGGAAATATAAATAACAACTTTATTATTGCCTCTAGGGCATATTTCCTTCAGTCTCCCACTTGCACTAGAGTCAATAATCTAGTTCACATTGCCATGTGATTTAACACTAATAGTTCACATCTTTATGTGATTAACACCCATAGTTCACATCGCCATGTGACCAACACTCAAAAGGTTTACTAGAGTCAATAATCTAGTTCACATCGCTATGTGATTAACACCCAAGAGTAATAAGGTATGATCATGTTTTGCTTGTGAGAGAAACTTTAGTCTATGGGTCTGCAACATTCAGATCCGTATGTATTTTGCAAATTTCTATGTCTACAATACTCTGCACGGAGCTACTCTAGTTAATTGCTCCCACTTTCAATATGTATCTAGATCGAGACTTAGAGTCATCCATATCGGTTTCAAAGCTTGCATTGAGTAACTCTTTACGACGAACCCTTTGTCACCTCCATAACCGAGAAACATTTCCTTATTCCACTAAGGATAATTTTGACCGCTGTCCAGTGATCCACTCCTGGATCACCATTGTACCCTCTTGCCAAACTCATCGTGAGGTACACAATAGGCCTCGTACACAACATAGCATACTTTATAGAACCTATGACTGAGGCATAGGGAATGACTTTTCATTCTCTTTCTATTTTCTGTCGTGGTCGGGTTTTGAGTCTTTACTCAACTTCACACCTTGCAACACATGCAAGAACTCCTTTTTGACTTCCATTTTGAACTACTTCAAAAATTTGTCAAGGTATGCACTCATTGAAAAAATTTATCAAGCGTCTTGATCTATCTCTATAGATCTTGATGCTCAATATGTAAGCAGCTTCACAGAGGTCTTTCTTTGGAAAACTCCTTTCAAACACTCCTTTATGCTTTCCAGAAAATTCTACATTATTTCTGATCAACAATATGTCATTCACATATACTTATCAGAGATGCTGTAGTGCTCCCACTCACTTTCTTGTAAATACAGGCTTCATCGCAAGTCTGTATAAAACTATATGCTTTGATCAACCCATCAAAGCGTATATTCCAACTCTGAGATGCTTGCACCAGTCCATAGATGGATTGCTGGAGCTTGCACACTTTGTTAGCACCTTTAGGATTGACAAAACCTTCTTGTTGTATCATATACAACACTTCTTTAAGAAATCCATTAAGGAATGCCGTTTTGACATCCATTTGCTAGATTTCATAAAATGTGGCAATTGCTAACATGATTCAGACAGACTTAAGCGTCGCTACGAGTGAGAAAATCTCATCGTAGTCAACACCTTGAACTTTCGAAAACTTTTTGCGACAATTCAAGCTTTGTAGATAGTAACACTACTATCAGCGTTCGTCTTCCTCTTGAAGATCCATTTATTCTGAATGGCTTGCCGATCATCGGCAAGTCAACCAAAGTGCATACTATATTCTCATACATGGATCCCATCTCAGATTTCATGGCCTCAAGCCATTTCACGAAATCTGGGCTCATCATCGCTTCCTCATAGTTCGTAGGTTCATCATGGTCAAGTAACATGACTTCCAGAACTACCACTCTGGTGCGGACCATATTCTGGTTGACCTACAAGGTTCCGTAGTAACTTGATCTGAAGTTTCATGATCATCATCATTAGCTTCCTCACTAATTGGTGTAGGAATCATTGGAAATGATTTCTGTGATGAACTACTTTCCAATTCAGGAGCAGGTACAATTACCTCATCAAGTTCTATTTTCCTCCCACTCACTTCTTTTGAGAGAAACTCCTTCTCTAGAAAGGATCCATTCTTAGCAACGAATATCTTGCCTTCGGATCTATGATAGAAGGTGTACCCAATGATCTCCTTTGGGTATCCTATGAAGACACATTTCTCCGATTTGGGTTTGAGCTTATCAGGTTGAAGCTTTTTCACATAAGCATCGCAGCCCCAAACTTTAAGAAACGACAGCTTATGTTTCTTGCCAAACCACAGTTCATACGGTGTCGCCTAAATGGATTTAGATGGTGCCCTATTTAATGTGAATGCAGCTGTCTCTAATGCATAACCCCATAACAATAGTGGTAAATCGATAAGAGACATCATAGGTCGCACCATATCCAATAAAGTACAGTTACGACGTTCAGACACACCATTACTGTTTGTGGTGTTCCGGTGGCGTGAGTTGCGAAACTATTCCACATTGTTTCAAATGAATACCAAACTCATAACTCAAATATTCACCTCCACGATTAGATCATAGAAACTTTATTTTCTTGTTACGATGATTTTCCACTTCACTCTGAAATTCTTTGAACTTATTCAAATGTTTCAGACTTTATGTTTCATTAAGTAGATATACCCATATCCGCTCAAATCATCTGTGAAGGTCACAAAATAACGATACCTGCCGCGAGTCTCAACACTCATCGGACCGCATACATCAGTATGTATTTCCAATAAGTTAGTTGATCGCTCCATTGTTCTGGAGAACGGAGTCTTAGTCATCTTGCCCATGAGGCATTGTTCACAAGTATCAAGTGATTCATAATCAAATGATTCCAAAAGCCCATCAGCATGGAGTTTCTTCATGCGCTTTACACCAATATGACCTAAACGGCAGTGCCACAAATAAGTTGCACTATCATTATTAACTTTGCATCTTTTGGCATCAATATTATGAATATGTGTATCACACAATCAAGATTCAATAAACCATTCACATTGGGTGTATGATCATTGAAGGTTTTATTCATGTAAATAGAATAATAATTATTCTTTGACTTAAATGAATAACCGTATTGCAATAAACATGATCTAATCATATTCATACTCAACGCAAACACCAAATAACATTTATTTAGGTTCAACACTAATCCCGAAGGTAGAGGGAGTGCGTGATGGTGATCGTATCAACCTTGGAACCACTTCCAACACACATCGTCACTTCGCCCATAACTAGTCTTTGTTCATCTTGTAACTCCTATTTTTAGTTACTAATCTTAGCAACTGAACCGGTATCAAATAACCAGGGGTTACTATGAACACTAGTAAAATACACATCAATAACATGTATATCATATGTACCTTTGTTCACTTTGCCATCTTTCTTATCTGCCAAGTTTTAGGGATAGTTCCGCTTCCAGTGACCATTTCCTTTGCAGTAGAAGCACTCAGTTTCAGGGTTGGGTTTAGCTTTTGGGTTTCTTCACGGGAGTGAAAACCTGCTTGTCATTCTTCTTGAAGTTCCATTTCTTTTTGCTTTGCCCTTTTCTTGAAACTAGTCATTTTGTTAACCATCAACAATTGATGCTCTTTCTTGATTTCTACCTTTATCGATTTCAGCATCATGAAGAGCTCGAGAATTATTTTCGTCATCGCTTGCATATTATAGTTCATCACGAAGTTTGAGTAACTTGGTGATAGTGACTAGAGAATTTTTCAATCACTATCTTATCCGGAAGATTAACTCCCACTTGATTTAAGCGATTGCAGTACTCAGATATTCTGAGCACATGCTCACTAGTTGAGCTATTCGCCTCCATCTTGTAGGCTAAGTATTTTGTCGGAGGTCTCATACCTCTCGACTCGGGCATGAGTCTGAAATACCAATTCCAGCTCTTGGAACATCTCATATGATCTGTGGCATTCAGAATGTTTTTGAAGTCCCGGTTCTAAGCCGTAAAGCATGGTGCACTAAACTATCAAGTAGTCATCATACCGAGCTTTGTCAAACGTTCATAATGTCTGCATACGCTCCTCGTATTAGGTGCATCACCTATCGGTGCATCAAGGACATAATTCTTCTGTGCAGCAATGAGGATAATCCTCAGATCACGGACCAAGTCCGCATCATTGCTACTATCATCTTTCAACTTATTTTTCTCTAGGAACATATCATAAATAAAACGGGGAAGCTATACGCGAGCTATTGATCTACAACATAGATATGCAAATACTATCAGGACTAAGTTCATGATAAATTTAAGTTCAATTAATTACTTAAGAACTCCCACTTAGATAGACATCCCTCTAGTCATCTAAATGATCACGTGATCCAAATCAACTAAACCATGTCCGATCATCACGTGAGATGGAGTAGTTTTCAATGGTGAACATCACTATGTTGATCATATATACTATATGATTCACGCTCGACCTTTCGGTCTCAGTGTTATGATGCCATATCTGCATATGTTAGGCTCGTCAAGTTTAACCCGAGTATTCTGCGTGTGCAAAACTGGCTTGCACCCATTGTATGTGAATGTAGAGCTTATTACACCCGATCATGACGTGGTGTCTCGGCACAACAAACTGTAGCAACAGTGCATACTCAGGGAGAACACTTATACCTTGAAATTTAGTAAGGGATCATCTTATAATGCTACCCTCGTACTAAGCAAAATAAGATGCATAAAAGATAAACATCACATGCAATCAAAAATATGTGACATGATATGGCCATCATCATCTTGTGCTTTTGATCTCCATCTCCAAAGCACCGGCATGATCTCCGTCGTCACCAGCTTGACACCTTGATCTCCATCGTAGCATCGTTGTCATCTCACCAACTATTGCTTCTACGACTATCGCTACCGCTTAGTGATAAAGTAAAGCAATTACATGGCGGTTGCATTTCATACAATAAAGCGGCAACCATAAGGCTCCTGCCAGTTGCCGGTAACGGTTACAAAACATGATCATCTAATACAACAATTTATATATCATCACGTCTTGACCATATCACATCACAACATGCCCTGCAAAAACAAGTTAGACGTCCCCTACTTTGTTGTTGCAAGTTTTACGTGGCTGCTACGGGCTTCTAGCAAGAACCGTTCTTACCTACGCATCAAAACCACAACGATTTTTCATCAAGTGTGTTGTTTTAACCTTCAACAAGGACCGAGCGTAGTCAAACTCGATTCAACTAAAGTTGGAGAAACAGACACCCGCCAGCCACATGTGTGCAAAGCACGTCGGTAGAACCAGTCTCATGAACGCAGTCATGTAATGTCGGTCCGGGCCGCTTCATCCAACAATACCGCATAATCAAAGTAAGACGTTGTTGGTTAGCAGTATGACTGTTATCGCCCACATCTCTTTGTGTTCTACTCGTGCATATAACATCTACGCATAGACCTGGCTCGAATGCCACTAATGGGCAACACATTATTTCAAAATTCTCCTACGATCGCACAAGATCTATCTAGGAGATGCATAGCAACGAGCGGGGAGAGTGTGTCCACGTACCCTCATAGACCGAAAGCGGAAGCGTTTAGTAACGCGGTTGATGTAGTCGAACGTCTTCCCGATCCAACCGATCCAAGCACCGAATGTACGGCACCTCCACGCTCAGCACACGTTCAGCTCGATGACGTCCCTCGAGCTCTTGATCCAGTTGAGGACAAGGGAGAGTTCCGTCAGCATGATGGCGTGGTGAAAGATCATGGATGTCGCCTAGAGGGGGGGGGGTGAATAGGCGCTTTAAAATAATTACGGTTTAGGCTTGAACAAATGTGGAATAAACCTGGCGGTTAATTTGTCAAACAAAAAACCTACAACAACTAGGCTCACCTATGTGCACCAGCAACTTATACTAAGCAAGATAAACAACTATGTGATAGCAAGATATATGAAAAGAAACAATATGGCTATCACAAAGTAAAGTGCATAAGTAAAGGGCTCGGGTAAGAGATAACCGAGGTACGCGGAGACGACGATGTATCCCGAAGTTCACATCCTTGCGGAAGCTAATCTCCGTTTGGAGCGGTGTGGAGGCACAATGCTCCCAAGAAACCACTAGGGCCATCGTAATCTCCTCACACCCTCGCACAATGCAAGATGCCGTGATTCCACTAAGGGACCCTTGAGGGCGGTCACCGAACCCGTACAAATGGCAACCCTTGGGGGCGGTCACCGAACCCGTACACTTTGGCAACCCTTGGGGCGGTCACGGTACTCCGTCAAATTGCTCAGGCGATCTCCACAACCTAATTGGAGACCCCGACGCTTGCCCGGAGCTTTGCACCACAATGATTGAGCTCCGAACACCACCAACCGTCTAGGGCACCCAAGCACCCAAGAGGAACAAGCTCAAGGGTACCAAGCACCCAAGAGTAATAAGCTTCTGAACTTGTAACTTCCACGTATCACCGTGGAGAACTGAAACCGATGCACCAAATGCAATGGCAAGGGCACACGGAGTGCCCAAATCCTTCTCTCTCAAATCCCACCGAAGCAACTAATGCTAGGGAGGAAAATGAGAGGAAGAACAAGAAGGAGAACACCAAGAACTCCAAGATCTAGATCCAAGGAGTTCCCCTCACATAGAGGAGAAAGTGATTGGTGGAAATGTGGATCTAGATCTCCTCTCTCTTTTCCCTCAAAAACTAGCAAGAATCCATGGAGGGATTGAGAGTTAGCAAGATCGAAGAAGGTCAACAATGGGGGAAGAACACGAGCTCAAAGGATAAGGTTCAATGGGGAAGAAGACCCCCTTATATAAGAGGGGGAAAATCCAACCGTTATGTGCTCAGCCCGCAGACGAGCGGTACTACCGCTCCACGAGCGGTACTACCGCTCGGGCGGAAGAAGCAGGGAAAATGAGCAACAAAACATGAACCTTGGGGCGGTAGTACTGCATATAAGCGGTACTACCGCACACCCCAGCGGTACTACCGCTTGAGGAGCAGAACACGGGATCAAAAGAGGCAAGACAGAGCGATCTGGCGGCGATGTCTGATGGCGGTACTAGAGCCTGACCGGAGCGGTACTACGCTTAGGCGGTACTACCGTGCCTTACTGCCGTGCAACTACTGCTAAACCCGACATGAAAAGTGCAGGACCCAAAATCGAGGCGGTAGTAGAGCGGTACTGGAGCGGTACTACCGCTTGACGCTATAAGTGGTACTACCGCTGCCGACCGTGGTACTATCGCAGGGAGAAAACCAGAACTGCCATAACTTCTTCATAAGAGCTCCAAATTGAGAAAACTCAAGCCTGTTGAATACAAGACGACGAGTAGCTTGTTGGATAATAAGAAGAAGCAGGGGAGGTATGCCTAACAAATAGGGGAGTGAAACCTCCAACAGAGAAGAACGGGCATAACCTCCAACATTGAAAACATCATAGAAGATGCAAGTGAACTCCGTTTTCGATGAACTCGAGCTTGTCATCAAGATGACCATAAGCTCTAAGACACACCAAGAGAACCAAACAAGAACCAAGAAAGATGATGCAAGGATGCAATGGTTTGAGCTCTCAACGAATGATACGATCAAGCTACTTATCGAGAGCCCCCCTTGATAGTACGACAATCGATCCTATAACCCGGTCTCCCAACCACCACTATGAGACCGGTAAAATGGAAAACCTATCAAGGGAAAACCTTTGTCTTGCACATAGTCCACTTGAGCTAGATGATGACGATCTTGACTTCCTCAAGTTGGACCACCTTTCTTGATTGTGTTGGCTCGATGAAGACTAGTTGATTGCTCCCCCATACTCCACTATGGGTGAGCCACTCTTCCGCACATCTTCACAGGTCCATTGTCACCACAATGGACGGCAAGCTTCAAGCATTTGATATATTCATGATGCTCCACTTGAACTTGCACACCGCAACCTAACCCCACAAAGAACTCTCACGAAGACCATGGGTTAGTACACAAAGCGAAATTGACAATGCTTACCATACCATGGGATCACTTGATCCCTCTCAGTACATCTTCTGCGCTTTGTGAGTTGATAAACTTGATTCATTCTTGATTTAATCTTGATCAACCTTGAATCTTTCCAATTCTCTTCATTTGGATGATTTCTTGAAGGACTTGATTCATTCTTGATTTAATCTTGATCAACCTTGAATCTTTCCAATTCTCTTCATTTGGATGATGTCTTGAAGGTAGACATGAATGATCACACAATCTTCTTCTTCAAGACATGCTTGCAATAAGCACAACACTCACATGACTAATCTTTGGATAATTCCTTGAATAGCACCTTGGTCGACACAAACTCTCCTTGAAACCAACACTTGTACTCCAAGAAAAGCCTATGGACAAAACCTTCAAATATAACTCAAGGTAACCATTAGTCCATAGAGATTGTCATCAATTACCAAAACCAAACATGGGGGCACCGCATGTTCTTTCACGTGGTGATGGTGATGATGAAGTTACCAGCACAGGGCTTCGCCTAAGCACTACGATGATATGCCCGAGGTGTGTCACTGTGGAGGGGGGGGGGGCACCGTACACGGCTAAGAGAAGACTTGGTGTCCCTTTCGGGTGCCCCCCTCCCACGTATATAAAGAAGGGGGGAAGAGGAGGCCGGCCCTAGAGGGGCGCGCCAAGGGGGGGACTCCTACTTGGACTCCCGGTCCAAGTAGGATTCGGCCCCCTTTCCTATTCCAACTAGGAGAAGGAGGGAAGGGGGACGATGGAGAAGGAAGGAGGGGGGTGCCGTCACCTCCTAGTCCAATTCGGATCAGCCCATGGGGGGCGCGTGGCCACCCCTTGAGGCCCCTCTCTCCTTTCCCCTAAAGCCCATTAAGGCCCATTACTCTCCCGGGGGGTTCCGGTAACCTCCGGTACTCCGAAACTTATCCGAAACAACCCGAACCAATCCGGTGTCCGAATGTAACCTTCCAATATATGAATCTTTACCTCTCGACCATTTCGAGACTCCTCGTCATGTCTGTGATCTCATCCGGGACTCCGAACAAACTTCGGTCATCAAATCACATAACTCATAATACAAATCATCATCGAACGTTAAGCGTCTGGACCCTACGGGTTCGAGAACTATGTAGACATGACCGAGACACATCTCCGGTCAATAACCAATAGCGGAACCTGGATGCTCATATTGGCTCCTACATATTCTACAGAGATCTTTATCGGTCAAACCGCATAACAACATACGTTGTTCCATTTGTCATCGGTATGTTACTTGCCCGATATTCGATCGTTGATATCATCATACCTAGTTCAATCTCGTTACCGGCAAGTCTCTTTACTCGTTCCGTAATGCATCATCCCGCAACTAACTCATTAGTCACATTGCTTGCAAGGCTTATAGTGATGTGCATTACCGAGAGGGCCCAGAGATACATCTCCGATACACAAAGTGACAAATCCTAATCTCGATCTATGCCAACTCAACAAACACCAACGGAGACACGTGTGGAGCATCTTTATAATCACCCAGTTATCTTGTGACGTTTGATAGCACATAAGGTGTTCCTCCGGTATTCGGGAGTTGCATCATCTCATAGTCAGAGGAACATGTATAAGTCATGATGAAAGCAATAGCAATAAAACTAAACCATCATTAATGCTAAGCTAACGGATGGGTCTTGTCCATCACATCATGCTCTAATGACGTGATCCCGTTCATCAAATGAGAACACATGTCTATGGTCAGGAAACTTAACCATCTTTGATTAACGAGCTAGTCAAGTAGAGGCATACTAGGGACACTCTGTATGTCTATGTATTCACACATGTACTAAGTTTCCGATTAATACAATTCTAGCATGAATAATAAACATTTATCATGATATAAGGAAATATAAATAACAACTTTATTATTGCCTCTAAGGCATATCTCCTTCAACTACAAGAAGACCGCCTCTCCCCTCTGTCGGGGAGGCTGATCGGACCCACGAACACCTATGGGGCCGGCGGACCGAGCCCCTTTTGGTTCGGACGGGGGCGGAGATCGCACGAAGAGCGGATCGAGGCGAAGCACACGAGCAGTTTTACCCAGCTTCGGAGCTCTCTGGAGAGATAACACTCCTACTGCTGCTTGTCTAATTGTATTGTCTTCTTGCTAGGGAGCGATGAGAGCTACAAGACCTAGCGTGAGTGTTCTCTGGTTACGTTGGAATCGAACCGAACCCAACCTCTATGTTGCGCATGGGCCTCCTTTTATATGCTCAAGGGGTCTCCGACAGGTGGCAACGTAGGTGGGGGTACAAATGGAAAAACAGTAGTTGGTACACCTACTTGTACAGTGTACAGTGTACTCTACCTAACCCTGACGGCAAGGGACAAAAGCATTAAATGCCCGTCCATGTCGCCTAAACAGTGCAACAGGGACCGTCAGGAGCGCCACCGTCCGCCACGATGGCAAGCTTGTCAGCACCGCTTATCGCTGCTCCTCACCGCCGCTGCACAGCCTCTTGACACGCGCGCATGGAATGGTCCCATGGCGACACGTTGGTGAATGAGCTGGAGCGGAGATGAAGAGAGGTTGCCTGCCGCGACAAGTGCCTTGCCGCGGCTGAATCCTTGTCGCATCCAGAGGCTTGTCGCTCTCCGAGCCTTCCCGGCAAGCTCCTTTTGCCGGGGTCTCGTCTTCTGCGTGCCTTGAGTGGCCTTCCCGGCAAGCTCCTCTTGCCGGGGCCTTGTCTTCTTGGTTAAATACTTTGTTCTTGAATGGCTCCTAAGGAACCAAGGAGGATCTTGGCGGTGACCAGGCAAACCTTGCCGCGGGGTGCTGCAACTACCCGTGCACGAGTTCGGGATACTAGGGTACCCCTACTCTAGTACACCGATAGGAGCCCCCGGGCCTGGGCCACCACGGTGCCGAGCGCTGTTGGCCCAGGCCCAAAATAGTGCAGGGTCACACGCGGCCTTGATCACGCCGTAACTTGCTCCGGACCCACCACGCCCCCCACGAACAGCACGCCATTTAACGTGGCATCGTGGGAGAGATCGTGGGGGGTTTCTTTATTAGGAAAAGCGGAACGTCCGCCCCCTCTCCCTCCTTATAAACAGGGGAAACAGGGGCAGGTCGCCCACCTCGCCATTGCCGTCTCGTCTCGAAAACCATCGCCGCTCCCCCTTCTTCTCTAGTGCGAAGAGAGCAGCGCTCTGCCCCCTTTCGCCACAACGCCATCAACGCCGTCGGGCTCCTCCACCGCCTCCGCCATGGCTCCGAAAGCCGACAAGGGGAAGGGCGTGAAATCGGCCGAGGCGCAGCGGCTCGCCGCGCTGCGAAAGGAGCGGGCCATCTTCTCCCCCCAGCTCGACGCAAAGGAGCTGAGGGAGGGCTACTACCTCTTTTGGTCGATGGAGACGCGTGCGCATCCGCGCACGAAGGTACTCCCCGCCATCGCTTCGGAACTAGCCCCAACTGGGTACCCTTTCTTTGCGCTTTTCTTCTATTGCGGGCTCTGCCCGCCCTTCTCTGAATTCTTCTGCGACATTATGAACACCTACGGGTTCCGCCTCCTTGATTTCACCCCCAACGCCGTTCTGACCATGGCAATTTTCACACATCTTTGCGAAAACTTTGTCGGGATCCACCCAAACGTTGCCCTCTTCCGCCACTTCTTCATGCCCCGCGTTGAGAGAGGGGAGCCGCTTGCCGGAGGGATTGCTTGGGTCTCTGTGGTCGGCAAGAAGGAGGCCTATCTGGAGGGAGAGTTCCGCAGCAAATGGGAGGAGTAGAGAGCCAATTGGTGTTGGATCGTTGAGGAGAACCCGCAGCCCTTCACTGCCCTGCGCCAAGCCCCAATAGTGCGCCGCAACGATTGGAGAAACTTGGCGCGGAAGATGCTAGGTTGAAGATTGCTGTGACCGGATCTTGCGCCTCGTGCTTGCCGGACTCATCAGAGGCGCAGCTTGGCGCAGATTTCCTTCGCCACAGACGCTTCCCTTGCAGGAGAGGAGGAGACCTGCTTGGGAGTTCCAAAACGCAGCGGAAATCATGAGGCTGCGCCCGGGCTCAACTGGAATTTCACTGTCTTGGAGTTGGATGCGATGTTGCTAGAGCTGTTCAAGAATGACCCCGATCACCCCGAGTGGTTTAGGTTGCCGAGGGGGGTCGTCCCATTGTGCAACAACTCTGCGCTCGACCGCATCCGTGCCATGATGCAGTTGTGCGATTCTCATGGGATCGTTCCAACCTAGCAAGAGCCTTCCGACGACATCGTGCGGCAGTTCTTCGACAGCTTGGAAGAAATGCCGATCCGCCCGACGAAAGCGTAAGAAGCTCACCCGCGACACCACCGACGAAGAGATGGTGCACATTGCCACCAGTGGAGGAGGCGGCAGGCTGCCGCTACCGGGCGTCTTCGGGTACACCGTGGAGGAGGCAGATGCAGCAGAGGCGGCAAGCCTTGCCGAAGGGGAGTTCGCCGGTGAGGAAGAGCTTGCCGAACCCGAGGCCGAGTCGAGCGAACCAGCCGAGGGTGCTTCTTCCCCACCATCCAGCGGCTTGCCGCAAATGGAGCCCCCGGCTCCGCCAAAGAGGCGTCTCCGCAAGGTCGGAGACGAGACGGGGTGGCGGACGGGCCCACAGCCGTAGCGCCATGCGACGCGCTCTACCGCGGCAAGCGATGTTACCGCGGGAGCACCCCACACCGCTATGAGAACTGGGCGGGATCCTCCTGTGCCACCGCCGACACCTCCGCCAAGCGGCCAAGAGAGCCCACTCCTCCGCCACGTCGCGCCGGAGGCGAGCCGGAGTTTGATTTCTCCGCGCTCAGCTCCAAGGAGGAAGAAGAAGAGTAAGCTTCAATATTGTGCTTGTATTTCTTCAATTTTGTTGCTTCATCTTGAATCTGATTTGCTTCGTTCTGAACTCTTTCCTTTTCGTGACGCTGGCCCAGAGAGCGTCGAAGAGAGCCAAGACCCGGTGGTCGTCGTTGAGGACGATCCACCCGTGGCAACAGGAGGCGCGTCGAGACCCCTTGCGGACCCGCAACCTTCCTCAGAGCAGCCCCCAAAGACAGCCCCGAGTAAGTATGCGGTTTTCTCCTCATCGTTAGGTGTGCATGGGTGCTCCTTCTTCATTGATATCATTGTTGGTGCGTGTAGGAGCAGAGCAGCCTCGTCAGGAAGGCCCGGGAGCCGCCCCCGAAATTCTATCTGCTTCGACTACGCCGCCAAGGGAGGATTCTCCGGCAAGGGAGCGCCCCCCGGCAAGGGAGACTACTCCGGCAAGGGACAGCACTAGTGATCCTCCAGTGGTCGAGACCATGGCTGCAGATCCCATTGCAGGTAATCCTCTTGCGCAAAAATTTCCCTTGGGCTCGTTTTCTTCTGTTTTTCTTTTTGAACATTTGCTTGACTGTTCTCTCTTTGTCTGACGCAGAGCCGATGGAGATCGAGGTCGCCGGTGAAGAGGACGCGCGCGACAACACTGACGAAGCCGCCATCGTGGGAGAAGAAGCCGGCGCTGACGAGCCTGCCGGCGAAGAGGCCACCGAGGCTGCCGCCGCAGAAGCTGGCGAGGGGTCTGGCGATTGCACTGACGGCCCTGGGGCCGCAGGAGCGCCAGGCGCTACACCGACCGCCGATTCCCCGCTGGCTTGCCGCAGCTGCCAGTTCGAAGAGCCCCAGCCCGGCGCCTACTTGAAGGCCGGCGACGGCGTCTTCATCAAGCTCCCATGGGAGTCGAGCTCCAGGGCGCCGGTCGAAGGAGAGACCTTTGACGGAGAGCTGCTCGCCTCCGCTGGGCTGACGCTGGTGGACGCGCCAAGCAGCAGCAGCGGCGAAGTTCGAGGAGGAGCAGCAGAAGAAGCCGCTGTCGCTCTACCGCGCCTCGACAAGCCAAGTTGGAGTCCCGGAAGCACTTGTCGCGAGGGCGGAGCAGACATGGAGAAGCGCCATGGAGGAGCTCGGGCCGCAACCAGGAGGCTCTCCGGTCCTTGGCGGAGGAGCGGGAGCAACTTCGCCGAGGAGCGCACGGCCTTCATCCTCGAGAAGGCCGCGGTGAGGAGGAGCAGCGGCTTGTCAGCCGAGAAGCTGTCCGCAGAAAGCGAAGCCGGGCGCAGCGGAAGGTCAACTGGACAGCCACGAGGAAGAGCTTGTCACGCGAGGAGTCACTTGGCGGGGCTCTTAAGGAAGCGAAGGATCTTTGCCGCAGCCGAGGCCGCCAAGAAAGAGTTGGAGGCGAAGGTGACGCAGATGGAGGCCGATCTCGGAAAGAGCGGCGAAGAGCTTGCTGCGCTCAAGCACGAGCGCGAGAAGGACGCCTACACTCTTGGCGAGCTGCAGGGCCGTCTCGCCGATAGGAGCAAGGAGCTCGACGCCGCCAAGGATTCCAAGGCAGACCTTGAGCTGAAGCTGACCACTCTGATGCAGACGCTGGACGGCGCCAAGGAGCGGGAGACGGGCCTGTTGGAGAAGATCAAGGCCAACGAGGAGCTGTTGGCGAATGCTGTTGCCACCCAGAGCGCCTTGAGGGAGAGTGTGGAGCACTGGACCGAAGGTCTTGTGGATACTGCTGCCGCCATCCACAACGAGCTGATGGAGCTGGGGATGGTGGACCTCGGATACTCCTCCGACGAGCACCTCCAACCTTGCGCCAAGCTTAGCTTATTCTTCAAGGGCGTGGTGACGGGTCTCCAAATGACTCGGAAGAGATCCCAAAGCAGCTGGCCGAGGAATCGCGCCAGATCTGCAGGCAGAGCCCTCCGAAGGTGTTGATGAAGGTGGCCTTCCGCAATCCAGGCCTCAACCTCAACGGCGTCCTCGAGATCCTTGCCGCCAGATGCCGATGTGGAGGCGCTCAAAGCCCTTGTCGCACCCATTGTGGACAAGGTGGGCAAGATCAAGCGGGTTGATGGCGACCCCGTAGACTAGGCCGCCAATTTTATCTTTCCCTTGTCGCTGCTGATCATGTTTAGAACAATTTATTAGATCTGCGACAAGCTATTTTGTAATATAACTCTATCTTAGGCGATGATTGCTATGTTATTTCCTTTACTTGATTCCTTCCCTTGTATGTTTTTGCCCTACGCTTTTAGGGAACTTGTCGGTGCAGGCACCTTTACATCATGAAGCTGAGTGCGGAACGTCAAGAGCCTGTCGGCGGTGCCGCCTCGACAAGCAACCTTGTCGCGACTAGCTGCAGCTCACTTAAGTTGTTGAGCGGACTCGAAACAAAGTAAGGGCGCGACTAGTCATGAGTTGGTTCCTCTCTGCGCATGTGTTTTCCATACAAAGTACTATCGTTCGAGGAAGATAACTTAAAAATTTAAGAACTGATTACTCAAACTTGGGCAACTTAGCTTTTGTGTCGTTTGCTTCCCGATAAGGCGAAACTTCCTCGAGCAACTCTTGGTCCATAGTATTATCTTCTCCTTCCCCCCTGGTTAACTTGTGCGCGAGGGAACCTTCCTTTCTTTGAGAAAAGAGAAAGAAGAGAAAATAAAGTTATGGAGCCCAGCTGACTCGATATTGCTTACTGGTGTGGGTGCTGCACAAAGTGTTAGCCAAAACATGCAATAAAATGATGAAAGCATGAATTTGACAAGTTGTGCGCAACACATGAGCTTTACTTATGCACGGGATCTGCGCTACCGCTTTGTACAAAGGATTACATGCAACAGCGGCAAGACTTGTACAAAGGTGGTTGCCGGAACAGGTTCCGCAATACCTCTATGGGTAAAACTTACGAAGATGCTCTATGTTCCAGGAGTTGCTCACCGGAACGCCATCTTCGGTCTCTAGGCGGACAGCACCAGGCCTAGTGACTCGTTTCACCCGATAACGGCCTTCCCACTTCGGCGTCAACTTATTGGAATTCTTGGCGGACTGAACGCGCCGAAGAACAAAGTCGCCTTCCTCGAGACTTCTGGCATTAACTTTGCGGCTATGGTAGCGACGCAAAGCTTGCTGGTAACGAGCAGCTTGTACAACGGCAAGAAGGCGATCTTCCTCAAGGAGCAGCGTCATCTTGTCGCAGCTGCTCTTGCTCAAGCTCATCATAAGCGAGCACTCGAGGCGATCCGCATACGAGTTCCGTGGGGAGAACTGCCCTGCTCCATAGACTAGAGCGAAAGGTGTCCGCCGATGGCTCGATTTGGCGTCGTCTGATCGACCAAAGAACCACCGACAGCTCCTCAATCCGATTTCTTCCGCACTTGTGCAGCCTGTCGAAAGTTACGGTCTTGAGCCCGCGAAAGCACTTCAAAGATTTGCCCTCTCGATTGACCGTTGCTTCTCGGATGAGCAATGTATAAAGCAGACCTTGGCGCCAAGATCTTGGACGTCTTGCATGAAGGTGCGACTTGTAGAATTGTGTGCCGTTGTCGGTGATGATCCTGTTAGGGATTCAAAGCGGCAAACAATCGACCTGAAGAACTTGATCACGATCGTCTGTCACCTTCCTCATCGCTTCCACTTCCGGCCACTTTGTGAACTTGTCGATTGCAACGCATAAGTACTCAAAGCCCCGACAGCTCGGGGAAGGGGCCGAGGATGTCGAGCCCCTGCATCAAAAATGGCCAGGATAAAGGGATCGTCTGGAGAGCTTGAGCTGGCTGGTGTATCTGTTTGGAATGGAATCGCACGCTTCACACTTGGTTACTTGTGCGATTGCATCCTGGAGGGCTGTCGGCGGAAGAAACCTTGCTTTAAAGCTTTGCGGCAAGTGCTTCCGCGCCAATGTGGTGACCACATATGCCTCCATGTATCTCTCGCCAACAGCTTTTGTCCGTCTTCGGTGAATACACTTCAATTTCACACCGTTGAGTCTCATACATGCAGGTGTCGTCGACAAACCGGTACATACTTGACCGCCGGGCTACTCTTTCAGCTTCTTCTTGCTCTTCGGGAAGTTCTCCGTCTCGAAGGAAATGGACAATCTGCTGCGCCCACGCTGGAGCTTGCGGCTCGACAACAAGGACTAAAGGCACATTCGCTGCTGCGGGAACATCGCCTTCCACGGCAAGAACTCGCGGCTCAGCCGGAGCTTGACGTTCCCGGCAAGCTTGCCGGAGCAAAACTTGTCGGGAGCGTCTGCTTCAACGAAACAAACCACAGGGCTTGTCGAGCAGATCGCCTCAAAGACCGCTGGTGTCGATCTTGGGGACCTTTTGGTGGCGACTTGGAAGCTCTGCCGGAAAATAGTCACCGTAAATCAACTTCCTCTTCTTGTTACATCCGATTGATGGTGCTACGGTTGGTTGAGTTAGCTTGAGCACAAAAATCCCTGGTTCCACAGTGCAACTTAAGTGCAGCGCACTTTGGCAGCCATCGGCAATATCATTACGAGCTCTTGGAACATGTTCCATTTGTAGGCCGTCAAAGTGTTCTTCTAGCTTTCTCACTTCATCAACGTAGGCTTCCATCAACGGACTCTGATAATCTTTGTTCACTTGGCGGACGACAAGCTGCGAATCACCCCTGATAATAAGTTTCTTAATCCCAAGGTCCACTGCGATCCTGAGACCGGCAAGCAAACCTTCATACTCTGCTGTATTGTTTGTTGCTTGCTCCTTGGGAAAATGCATCTGGACTACGTACTTGAGGTGCTCTCCGGTGGGTGCGACAAGCAGCACGCCGGCACCGGCGCCTTGCAGCGAGAAGGCACCATCAAAGTACATCAGCCACTCTTTGCTCGCTTCCTTGACGGGGATGCTCGTTTCTGGAGTTTCTTCATCTGGTGTTGGCGTCCATTCTGCTATGAACTCTGCCAATGCTCTGCTTTGGATATTTGATGTGCTTTCAAACTTGAGGCCAAAGCTTGACAGTTCCAGTGCCCACTCAACAATCCTGCCTGTCGCTTCTGGATTTTGCAGTATCCTCTTCAGCGGAAAGCGAGTGACAACTGTTATCTCATGTGCACGAAAGTAATGGCGCAACTTTCTCGAGGCCATGAGGAGGCCGAAAAGCAATTTACGCACACCGTAGTACCTTGACCTAGCCCCCTGCAGAAGGGAACCGACAAAGTAAATCCGGGCGCTGCACCATCCTTTTACGCATTCGCTCATGCGCCACAGATCCGTCCTTGTCGGGACCAGAGCTTGCCGGCAAAGCCCCTCGCTTGTCGCCGGATGTGTCTGCCGTGGTTGCTAGCTCATCATCCGCCTCCCTCTCCGCTACTAACGCAGCACTAACCACTTTGATTGGTTGCCGCTATATATAGCAAAGAACTTCTCTTGTGGCTTAGGTGCGACAAGTATTGGAGTGGAGGATAGGTACCTTTTTAAGTCCTGCAGCGCAGCCTCCGCTTCGGGAGTCCATTGCATCGGACCTGCCTTTTTCAAGATTTTGAAAAATGGCAGGGCACGCTCAGCAGACCTAGAGATAAACCTGCTGAGAGCAGCTACGCAACCGGCAAGTCTTCGTACATCCTTGACGCGCTTTGGTGCTTCAATCTGCTCAATGGCCTTGATCTTGTCGGGATTGGCTTCAATTCCCTGTTGAGACCACGAAGAACCCGAGAAGCTTGCGGAAGGGACTCAACACGCACTTCTCGGGTTTGAGCTTGAGGTTGATCTTGCGCAGATTTGCAAAGGTCTCATCCAAATCTTGAACCAGAGTTGCTTTGTCCTTGCTCTTGACCACTATGTCATCCATGTAGGCTTCTACATTTCTGTGCATCTGCGGCTCAAAAGCGTCATGAACTACCCTTGCAAACGTTGAACCCGCATTCTTTAAACCGAAAGGCATCCGTATGAAACAGTATGTGCCACATGGAGTAATGAATGCGGTCTTCTCCTCATCTTCTTCTGCCATGAAGATCTGATGATATCCTGAGTATGCATCAAGAAATGAAAGCAAATCACATCCACCGTGGAGTCAACAATCTGTCGATGCGCGGCAAGGGAAATGGATCTTTGGGACAAGCTTTATTGACATCTGTAAAGTCGATACAAAGCCTCCATTTCCCGTTAGCCTTGGCGCACAACCACCGGATTGGCCAACCACGAGGATGGAGCACTCCTCCGATAAGGCCCGCTGCTTCCGGTTTCTTGATCTCTTCTGCGATGAACTCTTGACGCTCTGATCGCTTCGACTTTCTCGCTGACGGGCCGTGCATGAGGACAAACGGCAAGACGGTGCTCAATTACTTTCCTGGGAACACCGGGGATGTCAGACGGTTGCCATGCAAACACGTCGACGTTCGCCCGCAGGAAAGTAACGAGCGCGCCTTCCTATTTGGGGTCAAGAGAGGCACTAATGGTGAAGGTACCACCAGTGCCGTCCTCCTTGGCGGACACCTTCTTGGTCTTTGGCGGAGCTGCCATCGTCTTCTTGCACTTGCCGGTGGAGCTCGATGGTGCGTCCTCGACGGTAGCGCAGCACTCAAGAGGTGCGCTTGCCGGATCGGGCATCGAGCTCTTGCCGGACTTGGTATTCTTCCCCGGAGCTTCAGCGGCAAGTGTTTTGTTTTCTGCTGCAGCTCTTTGCTTCCCGGTAGATCTTGTCGGCAGATAAGAGCATCCTTCTTGTCGCCGTGGACGGAGATGATGCTTATCGGCCCGGCATCTTGAGTAAGTTGTATGCATAATGAGAGGCTGCCATGAACTTAGCGAGTCTTTGGGCGGCCAAGTATCCCATTGTAAGGCAATGGGAAATCGCAACGTCGTATGTGACCCTCTCTTTCCTAAAGTTCAGCTCGCTGCCAAATGTTGCCGGCAACGTGATCTTCCCCTTCGGCTTGCTCCTTCCGGGATTGATTCCATGGAATGTGCAAGTCTCTTCGAGCTTCATTGTCGTGGATCCAAGCTTACGGAGCACCGCGGAGGAGATCAGGTTTAAGCCGCCCCGCCGTCAACTAGCATCTTGGTGACCTTGAGGTTGCGGATAGTTGGTGAGACCAACATCGGCAAGCACCCGACCGCAGATTATGCGATCGGGTGGTCCTCAATATCAAAGATGATAGGCGTCTTTGGACCACTTGAGGAGGCTTGCGTGACTCTACGGATGGTTCACCTGCATTAACTTCCCGCATCCACCGCTTGAGTTGGCGGTGGGAAGTATGCAGGAAGCACCTCCGTCAACGCAGAGGACCTCTGTAGCTTCAAACTCCTGCTCATCGGCGTCGTCATCATCCATGTCTTCATCGTCGTCTTCGTCTTCATCCTTGTCGCGCCGCGGGAGGCTGTCTCCTTGCCGCTGCTTGGCCTTGCGCGGCGCCCTCCCTGGCCGGGGCGTTTCTTCTTGGCTCCTCCGGCACCTTCCTGAGCCTTCTCCTTGTCGCGTCGCGTATTCAGCTTTACATTTGCTCGACAAGCTGCTCGACCTTCTTGCAGCTCGGAGGTCATGGCCCTTAGTGCGGTGGATCTTGCAAGATCGCTTGCCGGAGCCGTCACGCTTGTCGGCCGCCACAGACTGGTGGTTGGCGCCAGCGGCGACCTCCTTGCCGGAGCCACCAGCCTTGGCGTTCTTGTCGCCACCTCCGTTGCCGGACTGCTCGACAACTAGCACATCTCCACCTTTCTTCTTCCTGTTGCCCCGCCGCCGGCTCTTCTTTGCCGGGGCGGTCTCCTCCTTGCCGATCCTCCTCGCTTCGGTATTCTCTCCGGGAGTCTCCTCCTCCTCAAAGACGCGGCGCACTTGTCGGGCGTAGGCGTATAGCTCATCGACGTCCCTGATCTTGCACATCGCCATCTCCTCCCGCATCCTGCGGTTTCGCGACGCTCGATGGAACGCTACCGATCACCGCGGCAGGGGTGGACATCTGGGATGTTGTGCTGCACACGGCTGAATCTTTGAATATACTTGCTAGGGGCTCTCCTTCCTTCCGGGCGGCGGATGAAGGTCGCTTTCTTGGCCATGGGGTTTGTGGCCGCCTGTAAAGGCGCCGACAAACTGATGGCATAGATCTGCCCAAGAAGATATGGAGTTGTCCGACAAGTGCATGAGCCAGGACCTGACGTTGGGCTTGAGCACCAGCGGGAAGTAGTTGGCAAGGATCTTGTCGTCTCGCCCCCCGGCAGCCTGCACCGCGATGGTGTAGATGCTGAGGAACTCCGACGGATGCGTCTTGCCGTCATACTTCTCGATGCGTCTGGTTTGAAGTTTTTCTTGCCGGGCCTTTGGACTTGCCGCAGCTCACGCAGTGAACGCAGGGCAACCTACCGCGTCACGGCAAGTCGCTGGTTCCTCTGGCGTGTGCATGTCAACAGAGGGCCCAGCCGCTTGTCGGATTGACGTCGCGCTTCTCTTGGCGCTCGATGCGAGTTCGAGCGTCCTCTTGCTGTCGGTCGTGTAGCACTTGGCGCTGATCGCGATGGGCTCGTGGATCCGATGATGCAGTGGAGTCGCTGTCGAGATGGATCCGGCAAGTCGGTGATCTTGGCCTTCGGGGTGGAGAGTGCATGGTGGTTGCACCCCCACCGGTCTCGTCGCCACCGGCTCGCGTTTGGCATTCCTGCCGCGGCAGCGACGCACTCGGTTGCCGCGGAGCGTCGCCGTTGGCGAAGCCGATGAGACTCTGTATGGTGGCCCTCCACTCGTCGACCTTGTCGGCTGTTGGAGGGTAGTCGAGGAGCAGTTGAGCTCTCGCCAAGGCTTCCGCTGGAGTGGTGGGTGGCAATGGTGAACGGTGCGAGGAGCGGGATATGCTCGGACTTCTAACTATGTTAGAAGGAGCAGCATCCCGCCCAGCGACCGTATCTCGCTCGATGCCAAGATGTTGGCGTGCACGCTGGTCTTGAGGGTCTCGAGATCCTCCAGCTCGGTCTTGATCTAGTGAGCGTATGGTATTGTGAATACCATGACGCTGTTGGTCCCGCTGCTCCTGAGATGGGCGCGGGACATGTACGGACGCCGAGGTTTGCGCGGCCCTGTCCTTGGACTTGGCAGCGTCACGAACTCCTTCGCCGGCGCCCGTTCTTCCGCCAGCGTCTACTCCTCCACCCGTTTGCTCCGGTGATGGTGGGTTCGACGCGGATGGCTCCACTGCCGCCGAAGCCTTCTTCTTCGGTGGCATGTTGATGAAGATGTTGAAGATGATGAAGATGTTGCTCGTGTGAACGCCGGATCAGGTTCACACAGCCTCGACGCCCCCTACCTGGCGCGCCAAAGATGTCGGGGAGGCTGATCGGACCCACGGACACCTATGGGGCCGGCGGACCAAGCCCCTTTTGGTTCGGAGGGGGGCGGAGATCGCACGAAGAGCGGATCGAGGCGAAGCACACGAGCAGTTTTACCCAGCTTCGGAGCTCTCCGGAGAGATAACACTCCTACTGCTGCTTGTCTAATTGTATTGTCTTCTTGCCAGGGAGCGATGAGAGCTACAAGACCTAGCGTGAGTGTTCTCTGGTTACGTTGGAATCGAACCGAACCCAACCTCTACGTTGCGCATGGGCCTCCTTTTATATGCTCAAGGGGTCTCCGACAGGTGGCAACGTAGGTGGGGGTACAAATGGAAAAAAAGTAGTTGGTACACCTACTTGTACAGTGTACAGTGTACTCTACCTAACCCTGATGGCAAGGGACAAAAGCATTAAATGCCCGTCCCTGTCGCCTAAACAAAGCAAATGTGGAACGCGTCGGAGCGCCACCGTCCGCCATGATGGCAAGCTTGTCGGCCGCTTATCGCTGCTCCCGTTGGCTGCCTGACCTCTTGACACGTGGCGCATGGAATGGTCCCATGGCGACACGTTGGTGAATGAGCTGGAGCGGAGATGAAGAGAGTTGCTGCCGCGGCAAGTGCCTTGCCGCTGAATCCTTGTCGCATCCGGAGGCTTGTCGCTCTCCGAGCCTTCCCGGCAAGCTCCTCTTGCCGGGGTCTCGTCTTCTGCGTGCCTTGAGTGGCCTTCCCGGCAAGCTCCTCTTGCCGGGGCCTTGTCTTCTTGGTTAAATACTTTGTTCTTGAATGGCTCCAAAGGAACCAAGGAGGATCTTGGCGGTGACCAGGCAAACCTTGCCGCGGGGTGCTGCAACTGCCCGTGCACGAGTTCGGGATACTAGGGTACCCCTACTCTAGTACACCGACACCCTCCCAAGCTCCATTGTTGCTCAGACCTCCATTTTCGCCCGATCTCTCTTCCTAGCCAATCAAACTTGTTGATTTTCTAGGGATTGGTTGAGAAGGCTCCGATCTACACTTCCACCAAGAGAAATTTGATTCCCCCCACTAATCCATTGCGGATCTTGTTACTCTTGGGTGTTTGAGCACCCTAGACTATTGAGGTCACCACGGAGCCATATTCCATTGTTGCGAACCTTCGTGGTGTCGTTGGGAGCCTCCAATTAAGTTGTGGAAATAGCCCCAACCTTGTTTGTAAAGTTGCGGTCGCTGCGTTCAAGGGCACAAATAGTGGAATCATGGCTTCTCGCATTGTGTGAGGGCGTGAGGATAATACGGTGGCCCTAGTGCCTTCTTAGGGAGCATTGTGCCTCCACACCGCTCCAAGGGAGACGTACTTCCTCTCAAAGGGAAGGAACTTCGGTAACACATCCTCGTCTCCACCAGCTCTCTACTCTTAGTTATCTCTTACCTTTACTTGTGCAAGCTTATATTGTGTTGTATCCCTTTCTTGCTTGTGTGCTTTTTGTTGTTGCATCATATAGGTTGCTCACCTAGTTGCATATCTAGACAACCTATTTTGATGCTAAGTTTAATTTGGTAAAGAAAAGATAAAAATTGTTAGTTGCCTATTCACCCCCCCTAGTCAACCATATTGATCCTTTGAATTGGTATCAGAGCCTAGTCTCTTTATTAAGGACTTTGCCATCCGAAGAGTATGGTTGGCACCACAGATGGGGTGGAGGAGCACTCCGGTGCGAGTCCTACCTTGTCTGCGGCCGATGGAGGATCCTCGGTCTCTCGTGAGGAGTTCAATGTGGCTTTGGACACATTTAAAACCTCCATGAGGACCGAGGTTAAAGGCATGTTTAAGGAGTTTCTTGAAGGCCTTAAATTATCCACCGCACCGTTGGAAGTAGTTGACCCCGCTAACAAGGTGAGGGATGCTAACTCCAATAAGGGGAAGCTACTAGTGATCAAGTTCCTTTGCCTAGTGGTAGAAGTGGGAGTGGCATCTTTGCCCATGTTGAACCTCCACTTACTTATGGAGGACCGGTTCCCTCCACGCATATGAGTCATGTTGGTCCTCCTCCTAAGGTTGTGAAAAATGAGGATTTTGCCTCTTGGGTGTATCGCTTTAAACGTCATTTAAATCATAGTTCCACTAATCTTTGGAGAATTATTGAGCAAGGTTTCTACCCGCATGACCTAAGCAACGTCACTCCTAGAGAAGCCGCGGACAGGGCCGACAAAATCTGGGGCCTTGTGCGAAACTAAAAAATGGGGCCCTATCTCACTAAAAAATAAACTAACGAGCAATTATTATGTATACGAAGGCAACTGACAGCGGCTTGAATATGATTGCTCTTATGAGGCGAAGGCGACGACCGACGAGATGACCTCGTTTCATGTTGCAACGCGGGTGGGTCTGTTGTCGCGGTTTCAGATTGAGGCGATCCCGATCGACTGCTGGAGCGATCCCTTGTTTTTAGACCGAGTAGTTTCCTTCTTCTGAGAAGATCGAGCGATTGAGGCACCCGCGCTTGACGGCCTCGACTCAGCCCAACTCCAGCGCTGAGCGGGCCAATGCGGTAGAGCCTTGGCATTTGTTTTAGAAATACTATGCCTATATAAAAAATTTGGGGCCCCTCAAAATTATGGGCCCTGTGCAGGCCGCACATTTGGCACCGCTATGGGCCCGGCCTTGGCTGCGGATCATCAATTTAACAAGTCTGCTCTCTTCATTCTCCAAGAAGCCATTCTTCTCAAAGATATTGCGCATCTTTGACCCTTCACCGCGGCCAAGGAAGCACGACAACATGTTGTTTCCATTTACAAGGGAAGCGCAATCATTCAACACTCAAACTTTGAAATGGTGCAAGATGAAGCCGATGAGTTTGCAATGATAGAGGATGAAGAACCTCGAGAGCTTTACCGAAGGTTAACCACTCTCGCAGTCTCACTCCGAGATCATGGGAGCAAGGATACGGATGACAATTGCATCAAGCGCAAGTTTCTCAAGGCCATGATGCCCTACCATAAGGCCATTTCCTCCGTCATCCATCACAGGGCCGACTTTCACGCCTTGTCTTCAAGTGAAGTGTTGGATGAATTTGTTGCAATGAGGATCATGGACAAGACCACCGACAATGCAGTGTTGCATTCTCAACGATCAAAGAAGCCCAACCGTGCTTTGAAGGCCAAGGCTAGTGTGGAAGAATATGGTGAAGAGGAAGAAGAGGAGAGTTGCCCCGAAGATACCAAATATCACTACAAAAAATACACTTCTGTGATGATACGTGTTTGTCATAGTAGGTCACGTTTTCTGTCATGCATGTACATCCATGACGATTTTATGACAGAATCAAGATAGTCATACATGTGTTGTCGTAGGAGTGTTCCATGACATTACCAGAATTATCATCACGGAAGTGTCCACTTCCATGATGATAAATCACGCGTCATAGAAGTGCTTTCGTCAAGGGTGACCAACATGTGGCATCCACCGTAACGGGTCGCCATTAAGCTATCGGGTTCCGGTTTGGATCCAATAACCCGTTAACAGCATGAACCAATGGGGATTTTCCATGTGTAAAATTCTCATTGGCTGGCAGATCCACGTGTCGGCCAGGCATTCAGACAGTTGTCATCCAGCGAATGGACGGAACGCACCTATGATACGTCGACATGTTTCTCGGCCCAACAGTGGCCCATTCAGGTTAAAAGGCTGGGCCTGTCAAAATAAGCGGGCCAACCCATTAGCGGTCTACTTGAGTCAGGCCCATTTACAAGCACGACCCATACAAGTTACACATAATCGGCCCATTCTAGATTTGACAATTTCCAGCCCATCGTCAGTTTAAGCCCGTTAACGGCCCGCTACGTCTTTCGGCCCAATTACGGCCCGAGCTTCTTTCGGCCTGTTAGCAGCCCATCGTCAGTTCCAGCCCGTTAATGGCCGGGAACGTCTTTCGGCCTTTTCTCGGCCCATTCTGCAGTTGGGCCAATTCTAGCCCGCTGTGACTTTAGGCCTATCCTCGGCCCATTTGGTAAATGGGCCAACTCCTAGACCATTTTGTTTCTCGGCCTGTTAACGGCCTGCGCAATAGTTGGGCCTTTGACTTTAGGTATATTAGGGGGCCACGCTCCATAGGGCATCATTTCAGCCCAACGCGACTTTCGGCCTGTTAACAGCCTAGTTTGCAAATTGGGCCTCCTCTGGCCCATAACACTTTGGGCCTCTTACTGGCCCGTAAAGTAAAAGGGTCGAGACAAAATTGACATGTATTTCGGCCTGCTGGAGACCCGCGGGCCATTTCCATTTATACGGCCCTATCGAGCTTTTGGCCTCGTAACGGCATGCTAAGAGCCGTTGTTACGGTGGGCCACATCATTTGGGATCCAATTAATATTATTTTGACCAGCCCAATTAAGGCCCGCTTTGACTACACATGTTTGTTCGTTTGTATGGCGTCCTGGAAATGTTTGGGCGTGTTGGCCCCCGTTTCAACGATATAGCATATTCAAGAATTATCCTACTCTATATTATCGCCTCTAAAAACATACACTATACAATAAAAAGACTAAGGCATAGAAACGTAGAATAATCCTACACTATACAATAAAGAAATTATAGCCGAATATACCCACTGGGCATTATAGTTCGGCACCAGTGATAATAAAGCGTACACAAACAACAAATTACATACACTGGACAAATAAAGCTCATACATCATGGACACGCATCAAGAGAACTTACCATTTGAACTATAATCTCTTCAGAAAATAGGATTGGCCGGATTCAGATAGCACAAATTCTAGTCTGCAAAATATCCAATTTGTTCTTGGTTACCTCAGTGTCTTGTTTCATTTTTTTGACTCCTGTATCTAATACCTGCAAGTCCAGTCTCAACTTGTTGATTGTACGTTGAGAATCATGTACAGGTTGTCTTGCCACCTCTAGTTGATGCTCGGAAGACCTTAGCACATCCCAATTCCAATCCATAATTGTTCGGTAACGGCCATGTCGCACTGCTCGCAGATCTTTGTGTTGATGTCACTTCATCCTGAAATGTTTCTGTAAGTACACATGACTAGGGCAAAAATATAGTTACAATAGTGAAGCGAGCAAGACAGAATATTTTGTACATGGAAAAACAGGAGTAACAATAATGTTACACGTCATGAAGCATAAGCAGGTGATATTTTAAAAATTATAAAAATGGTAGTCTGTGCAGCCCGCATACAGAAATCTCTCTTAGCTCACCAGAGGAGCATGATGTTGGGGCCAAATCCAAAACACAGACAAGTTACAAATTTAGATGAGGCTTTACCGTTAAAATGAGATGCCCAAACATCAGGCATCATTGTTTGGGCACACTTCACCATTTTAATTTAGATGAGGCTTTAAACGGTAAGGCCAGATGCCCAAACAATGATGCCTGATGTTGGGCCATTTCAGTTAATGAGATGCCCAAACAATGATGCCCAAATTCTACAATGGAATGCACATGTATTAGGTTAGGCCATGTATGATGATGCCTAAATGTACACTATAGCAGGCAGGAGTGATCCATCATTGCACGCACAATTGAATTGCAGGTTAAGGGCCAGTTCTATTTCGCCTTTTTAGAGCTTATTGTCAAAATAGGCCATAAAAGATGTAAAGAAGTCATTTTTGAGTTACGGGCTTGGGCTTAACTTATTTCACTTTGGAGGGGGTGTTTCGGGTAGAAGCTCACTGAAAATTGAAGGGAAGGGGAATAGTGAAATGACTCTGTTGTCTGCCTATATTACACTCAAAATGCAACTGCTCACGCCCGCGTCACACCTGACCCTCAAGTAAAAACAAACACGCAAGCGTTCATTGCCCTGCCTGCTTGCATCTCCTCTCCCCTTTCCCTCTACGTCGATCCCCTGCCTGCAGCGCTAGGATTCCTCAACGAGCCGTCGCCACTGGTCCCATTTGGCCTGGTCTTCGAAGATGCTCTGTCCAGCTAGGCTACATGGCCGGCGGGTAGGGCCAAATCTCCCCGGCTGCTCCTCCCTCTGGCGTCGCCCCTCATTCTCATGGTCTCTAGCAGCTGCTCCATTGTGGTCCGTCCAATGCACTACTCCGGCGGGTGCCGCACAACTACGGCCGATGCCACATCATGCGTGAAGGCACCTTATTCCCCCTCCCTCCTCCCGTGTCGTGGCCTTGAGGTCTTTGTTGAAGGATAAGCTCATCCAACAAGGTGAGGATCTCCTCTGATTTTTTGCCAAATTTTCATTCTGATCCACTATACGATGAATTGCTATGAGCTGCTTCTGCTGCTGATATATGATGCATTGCTATGAGCTGCTCCTGTTGTTGCTATATGATGAATTGCTATGAGCTGCTGCTGCTGCTATATGATGAATTGCTATGAGCTGCTGCTTCTGCTATATGATGAATTGCTATGAGTTGTTGCTGCTGCTATATGATGAGTTGCTATAAGCTGCTCCTGCTGCTGCTATATGATGAATAGCTATGAGCTGCTCCTGCTGCTGCTATATGATGAATTGCTATGAGCTGCTCCTGCTACTGCTATATGATGAATTGCTATGAGCTGCTCCTGCTGCTGCTATATGATGAACTGCTATGAGCTGCTGTTGGTATATGATGAATTGCACACTGCTGTTGTTGTATGATGAGTTGCTATGAGCTGCTGCTGCTA
Organism: Aegilops bicornis; assembly: GCA_021605145.1. Taxonomy (NCBI): domain Eukaryota; kingdom Viridiplantae; phylum Streptophyta; class Magnoliopsida; order Poales; family Poaceae; genus Aegilops; species Aegilops bicornis. Next base: position 186,842,778 of record CM038671.1, on the reverse strand, counting down.
TATGATGCTTTCAGGTGGTGCTACTATATGATAATAACCAGCCACTTGGACCATCGAATTTCAATAAATAATTGTTCTCCATTTAAATGTGGGACATGTGTTCTTCATTCAAATTAGGCAATGGGATCTCTATGGAAGACATTGACCAAAGTAGATTGTGCCAAGTAGATGGTATCTTTGTATTTGCATTTTGAACAAATAGTGATGGTCTGTTTTCCTATCATATTAATTACCGCACTGGTTCAATTTGTGATGTTTGCAGGTCAAATTAATTTTCATATGGGCAGAAAAATGACAAAATATAATGCAATCTAGACTTTTCACTGATCATACCAAAAATAAGCTGAAAAGGAAGGCAATGAAAAGAACTGGTTGGCTTATTACCCGGAGCTTATATTCACAGGTGCTTATTTTCTTAGGATAACTCGTAATAATTGTCCCTAAGAAACTTGGCAAATAGAACTGACATACAAATAACATGTCACGATGATTGCAATGGAGGAGTGACCTACCATAGCACACTGTATAGGCTCACCGTTGCCTCTCCTTTTTTTTGCGATGTTCCATGAAATTGCCACATACATCTTGTACTTTTTTATTGTGTAACCATATCTGCAAGTTGACACGGCTAATTTCAGACATCTCTACATGATAATACATTGCATATCCCTTGCGCATATTCAAACCACCAATTAACGATTGCGTGCGTAGCATAAACTAGCCATGACTACGTGTCTTTGGACTAGCGTGCACTCTAAGGGAGCCTAATGTAGTGCACTGGAATTCCTACATGCCACCTACGATTTTGTGTAATGTCTTGCCTCTGTTCCTAAATATATGTCTTTGTAGAGATTCCTGTATGGACCACATCTGAGATGTATATAGATGCATTTTTGAGTGTAGATTCACTCATTTTGCTCTGTATGTAGCCTATAGTGGAATCTCTAGAAAGACTTATATTTAGGAACGGAGGTACGAGGTAGGATCATGTATGACATCTACATATCTAATTTAGCAGCCAGCAGTAGAAATCATTGTCTGCACAAAGGGATTACTGGTCGAAAATCCTAGCAAAGCATGCTGGCAGGCACACAACAATAGAAGAGAGAGAGAGACACACTTACAAGATCATAGCAATGCCTCAGTCCAGGATCTTGGTTGGCCAAGCTGTTAGATCCAGAAGAAACATCGTCCTTGTAGTTTTTGCCAGCTGCATAACATGTAACAGCGGCCTATTAGTATATTTGAAGTACATCTGGCAGGTGATGCTGGACGGGTTTAAAGGTGAGAAGTACCTAGGCCGTGGCGGGTGCTTGGCATTTTGCCAGACGGTGGGAATCTGGTTAGAAACGTCAAGGGTGATGACGCTGCACTGGCTGTCGGGGTCTAATAAGGAGATCTAGAACCATTGAGTAGGGTGTTTGTGGAGCAGCTCCGGTAGGGTGGACTACGGTGTGGGCGAAGCGAATCTATGGCCGTGGACGAGGGCATCGGTGAAGCTGCTCCGATGGTTCAGGATGGTGTCGACGATGCGGATCTGCGGCCGTGGACGGGGCGTCAGAAGCTGCTCCGGAAGGTTGGATGAGGGTGCGACGAAGCAGATCTGAGGCCATGGACTTGTGAGTTGGCAAAGCAGCCCCGGTAGGGTTGAGAATGGTATATGCGAAGCTACTCCGGTAGGGTTGACGATGGTGTCGGCAAAGCGGCTCCGGTAGGGTTGAGGAAGGTGTCGGCGAAGAGGATCAGAGGCTGTCAACAGGGGTATCGGTGGGGCGGCTCCGGGGAGGTGTGGACGAAGCGTCTCCGGTGGGGAGTGCGAAGGAGCCGCTGCAGATGCGCTGCGGTTGACAAGAGTACCGGTGAAGCAGATCCGGCGTCATGGACAAGGCTGGCACTAAATGGCTGTGGTACGGTGGTGGATGAGCAGTCTACTTGTTTCTAGGGGAGGTGGGAGGGGTAGATGTGGCCTTAGAAACAGATCAGGAGGTGGACGCCGCTCGCAATGAATGGGCTCTGGTATGCCGGTGGATTAGCAGCCTAGGGTTTCGAGAGGGGAGGGGTAGAAAGGCCAATGAAGTACGGACGATGTGATGTAAGATGCTCTGGTGCTGTGGAGTTAGTCATTTTTGCAGGAGGGGAGAGGAAATGGGGGTGCCGTGTGGTGGGGGGGGGACCGGAAGTTGCCAAAGCAGCCCCAACCTATTATGTAGATGAGGGCGGTATTGTAACTGTTGTTCTCCATGCACCAAGGACAAAAGGGGAATTTCGCATGCTAAATACTAGGTGGCGGAAATTTTAGAAGGAGGCGGGAGATTTTGCCGCCCGCGGGATCGTTCGTATCTAGTTTGAACTAATTTTGGGCCGTGCTAGTTGGAAGGTCATGTGAGACTGTCTACACGGGGCACGCGTCAGTAGTTAATAACTGGTGTGAAGTCCACCCCAGAAAAAAGACAATAACTCGGGATGATGCACCGATAACTTGGATGTTCACATGGGCGCGACCAATCGTACGGGTGTAGAGGCGAGTTCAAAAAAAAGGGATCAAACACTCAGCCTATGTATTTCTCGTGTGAATAGATAATTTTGTGCCATTGGTTATTTACTTTAAACATAATGCATTGACGTGTTAGTGTAGAGGCGCACAAAAAGAAATGGATATTGTAGTCCCACAAAAGAAATGGATATTGTAGTCCGCTACTTAAAAGTGTTCCATTTCATAAATTGCGTACCCGTTGAATTCATATACGAATATTACATATATTACTTCATAATAGAACCTTAAATCATCCAATACTAATGAATTTGAATGCAAGACTAACAGTGGTGCATGTACATGATAGCTACATTGGTTGTTTGAAGAAACATCACTGTAACTTTGGCATGCACAATTGAAAAGGTTTATTTAGATAGAAAAAATGTGATATGTGAGTGTCCAATCTTTATAGCATTGAATCGATATTGTACCTTTGGCCATGTGTGACAGCCTGGTTTTTGCCCTCTCTTATTGGCTTGATTTTCATTTGAATTTTTTTGAAAACTTGGAGTTCTTGAATCTTTTCATATGGACTTAACACTTGGGCATCCTTGGCTTTCACCCAAGTGCTTCACTTCCCTCCTAAATCATCATTTCACTTCTGATCCACCCCAATATAATCTTTGGAATATTTTTCTTAAATGAAAAATATTCATTTTCTCTTAGAAACCCTAGCCAAATCTGTTTGTTCCAAAGCAAACCTGATTTTTATGGCTCAGAAAATTCTGAGATAATTCACAAATATTCTGTGAACCCTAGGGCACCTTCCTGAGCAAAAATATTTCATCACTTTTTGGAATATTTTGCTATAGAAAATATTTTCTGTTCTGGACAGAAATGGTGATTTCTACATCAACTACCATTTTACTTGCTCCATTTGACCTGAACTTTCTTGTGCATATTTACCTTAGTAACTCTAAGCTAGCCCCCAAAGAACAGCTTCAAACTCCCAGCCATTTGACCACAGTAACATCACAAATTTACTGACCAGAAACTTACTTGGTGTGTGAAAACTTCTCTACTGCACCTGGATCCAAACCAAATCGTGGTAACACTCAAAACTACCACGAACAACATGCCAGACATCGAGTTTATGCTTAGATCGACCTGATGTCATAGTTCACGCGGTGATCGCGTTCGTCCAGGGGTGTTGGCATGCGTGTCGGCGCCCTCTGAATGTCGCCGAGCGCTCTGTTCGCGCGTGCTCGCTTCCCTCGCCTGCCCGAGCGTGCCAAACTGCGCCACCATCTCCGTCTCAACATTCTTAACTCCTCCCTGGCACTCGCCGACGCCGGAGCTCACCGCAGCAAGCACAGGCAAGGTCCGGCCAGCCCAACAGTGCGGAGCGCACTGTGCTCGTCGCCATCCTCTTGATCCCGTGCTCGTCCCCGTCCGCCCATAGTGCCCGCATGACCTCCGTCGCCTTCTCCCCCTGTCACTGACGCCGCTCGTGGCCGGGCACCGTGGACAGGTGTCCACCAGCGGAGCCCCAAGCACCCTCGTCGCACGCCTATAAATAGAGCCACCCCCAGCCTCCTCGAGCACCATCCAGCACTCACACACACCCCACGATCGAGTAGGAAGCCGTAGCCCGGCCGGGCAGGCCTCGGGCCGCCGTCCCCGAGCTCGAGCTCGCCGGCGATCCCTCCGGTCGCTGAAGCTCTAGCCCCTCCCAGCCTGGACAACCCCTCCAGGCTTCCGCCTCTCCGGTGAGGCCGTCTCGAGCGATTGGAGCCCCTGGAGTGGCCTCCGTTCGCCGTCTTCCTCGACTCCAGCGACCTCCGCGTTCTGCCTCCGCTTGCGAGCTTGTTTCTGACGCCGTCCGACCACCCCTAGCCACGCTAAGGGTACGGGCAGGTGCGCCATCGTCCCCTCTCTCAATCCCTCCCTCTTGTTTGAGCCAAGAAGCCCTCGTCACCGGCGAGAGCTCCGGCGAAGCCGCGGCCTTCTCTGTTTCCCTCTCCCCCTCCCCCACCTGACTAGCGGGGCCTGCTAGTCAGCCATTCTGTTCAAGGCGTGCGGCAGTGCAGTGGTGGCGCCTGGGCTTTACGCCTTCGACGTCACTCCCCCCCCTCAGCTGTTTATTTTTATTCAAATTCATTTGAATTTACAGAACACTTCAAACAGTTATAACTTTTTAACCATAAGTCCAAATGAATTGATTCTTTTTGCATTATGTTCTTTGAAAAGAAATCTGGAAGCTCACCAAAGATGAGATTTTTCTGGGCTGTTTAGAATTTCTGGTGATTTTTAGAAGTGTTCTTGATATTTGCCTTTTGTGTTTAAATTTATTTTCAGAAGGTGAGGCTTGTCTTGAGGATCACCAGAGGGCTTGTGAACCTCATCTGCACTAAGGCAAGCCACAACAACATTTTCCTGGTGTCATTTCAATATTTGTGATTTTTCTTATTTGAATGAAATGATTAATCCATGCATTTAAATAGTTATTTTGTTATTTATATTCTGTCAAGTGTTTGCTAGTTAATACGCTTGATTTAGAGATTGTGGAAACTAGTTTAGTTGGTGAAGCAAAGCTAGGATTTATTCATGGTGATGATAGAAATAATTTTTGCTATGCACGATAGTAAATATTTAAAGTTATGTTCTTGCATAAATAAATTGATAAAAATTTGCTAGAAAATATTCTGTTAAATACTTGTTAGACCATTTTACTTGACTTACAGAATATTTGAACCTCACTTAGTTGATAAAGAGATTAAGAGTTGTTGATAGTGAAATCTTTTGTTAAGCATATGAGAAATTTATCAGAGTTACGTTCTTGTGTGAGAAATTAATAAAACTTGTTGCAAAATATTTTGGTTAAGCTATGAGCCATTTTGAGCAGCAAAGTAACATGAGTGGTTGATGTTTATGCTTGGTGTGTATATGGATGACATCGGTCATTTTTATTATTATGTGATGCATGTGTTGTTTCGCATTTCATGGCATGCTATGACACTGGTCATTTTTATTTTTAAGTTGAACCTGAAAATAACTTAACTTGAATATACCGTTGACTGGGTCATGGTGCCGCTGAATCGAGTTTCTTTCCAGTGCAACCACATTTTCCTTTGTGGGAAGGCCTTGATTCGGTCCATTGACATGGCCTCTGGTCGGAGCCTCCAACTAGGGAAGGTTATGCCGTGCTTACCCTGGCCCGGTAAGCAGGCATAATCTTGTGTGCCGAGTCCCTGAGTGGGAGTGTTTGACCACGACGGTGGTCGGGGTGTCTTTGGTAGACACGGGGCCACCCAGGACTAGCCCGTTGGGGATTTGGTCGGAGTGGCCGGGAGAGTGCCGTGGCAATGGAAGGGTTTTGTCGGAATGCCGTTGGTCCACCCGAATGGGAGTGCAAGGCCATGGGTTCCGTGGTGTGGGTACAGTGTGCTACCTCTGCAGAGTGTATAATCTATTGATAGCCGAGTCCACAGTCATGGACACCTCGTAGTAGGTCCCAGCATGAGTCAACGATTAATAAAAATTGCACACTAAGCTGTAAACTTTGCATTTTTGAGGATGGCAGAAAGGCCATCGAGGAAATTGGGACCAGATATCGGTCGTGGTTGTGATCGCCGTAAGGATCACGAGTCATTTTGTTAAAGACCATGTTGGTGGTGTGTTTGTGATCTGAGGATGATCACGGTTGGTAAGTTGTCCTGAGGGACGCTCGAGCATGATCACAACATGTTTGACATATAGTGTTGCATTCTTAATAATTGGTTAAGTATCATGATATTGTTTGACATTATGATTATGCCTGTTGTGAGCTTGCAAGTACATTCAATGTACTGACCTGGCGTATCATGCCAGATTTCAGGAAAATCTCGTTGGAAAGGAGCGCTGTTCAAGTCTAGATCGTGTCCACATCGGTGTCCCTATGATATGGAGCTTCCGCTACGACGTTATTCCGCTGCCACGTAGTTGTTCAGATCGAGGCCCCTTTATGTTCACTAAATAATGTACATATTATTCAGTCAAGACCGGCGTGCCGCTTGGCCTCGACAACTGTTGTAATATAAACCCTGTTCCGCTAGCATCAATAAAGCGGTTGTTTTCTGTACCAAGATGTTGGGTGTTGCCAGAAGACATGGTCTCTGGGATGGAAATGCATGGTAAACCGGTTGCTCTGAGCCGGGGTGCCACAACGATTGGTATCAGATCCGCGCTAACTGAGGCCACGCTAGACTACGACGTGTTAACTGGATGCTAGACCCGAGTAAATTTGAGTGCCGGTAGCAGTTATAGCTGGTTGTTGCATTGTAGTCATTCGATTATTATTTTATGCTAACCTGCTGATGGTTGTGAGTGTAGATGGCTCCGGTGCCGTATCCGTTCTAGTTGCAGCTGATGCCGTACACATCACCGCACCTTCTCCGCAACGTTTGGCATCGGCTGCACCCTCACGGGGACGACCCAGTCTATCGTGTGTACCAGGAGCATCTAGCAGACTCAGTGTATGAGTATCACGCAGTGGTTACTCTGCGCACCAGTTCCGATTCCGGCTCTTACACTCGTACTTCTTGCAGCGGTTACGCCTCCACCGTTTCTCAGACTGTCCAGTTTGCCGCATTTGAGGTCCTTGTCGAGCTTCGCTATACCGAGGTCCAAATGCAGCACCACCCAGTTTTCTATTACTACCCATCTCTGCACGACAATGGTCGTATCCGTTTCCCTCTCATTGATCCGGAGTCTGATAGTATTACTAGCCACCTTGCTCGCTATATCACTGCTAGCTATCTGATGATCCACGAGCTGGCTCGAGAGCTGACTCGTGCCCGTACTGCTTTAGCCGCTACTTTGGTCACTTCTAGACCCGCCACTACTCCGTCTTCACTGGGATTTACCCCTTATGTCCCAGTTAGCTCTACCTCCCTATTTAGCGGTTACTCCCCGAGTAGCACGGGCGTCTCGGCCGTGAACCCTCTCGGTGCTCTGCCGAGTGGGTCTCACTTCTCGCTACTCATGTAGCCACGATGCTTCATCCTACCACTGCCCCAGAGGGAGAGCCCAAGAGGCAGCGCCGTCGTGATACCTTTAACCCGGAGGTTTTCGTTAACCACGTCGATTCGGGATCCGAGACCGCTTGTGGGAGGACACCGCAGCACCGGCAGAGCAAAGAGTGTCTTTGAGTATTCGCAGTCGTCTGGATGATGTATGGATGTAGTCGTACGAGTCATGATGCTTCATTGCATGTATGAGAGTAGTGGAACCAGTCATGTTGCTTATCTTTCATGTATGAGTCTATGTATAATTATGTTGGGACTTTAATCACCGTATTTTCTTCGCTCTTTTGTCTTTTTCGAGATTTGTTGCTAGCTTTTCCCTAATTTTATTCTTGGATGTCTCTCATCTCGATTGTGTTGTCTTGGGAAAAATACTCAATAGGATGACGCGGGGAGGCAGCAGTAGCAACGTTCGTGAGGGAACTCCTGTTCGCCGTTCTGCACGACAGGCAGGATATTCTCCCAAGCCGTACGTTCCGCCACCACCTCCACCGCCTAATCCTCCCTCCATCGAGCAAATTCTGCGTATGTTTGAAGAGAAAAGGAACAATGATCTGATTGAAATATTGAGAAGTGTGCAAGCTATGGTTGGACCGAATGGAAATCAGAATGGTCATCACTCAAAGCTGTCAGATTTTCAGAGGACCAATCCACCCAGTCTTAGTCAGATTGTTGACCCATTGGATGCAGATGATTGGTTGCGCACCATGGAGAAAAAGCTCGAGATTGCCCGTACTGAAGGAAATGATAAAGTTTCATTTGCAACTCATTACCTTGAAGGTGCAACTGCCATATGGTGGGAAAATACAAAGGCCATGTGGCCGATTGATGAGGAAATCACCTGGGAAAAACTTAAGGATAAGTTCCGAAAATATCATATCCCTACTGGAGTTATGAAGGCCAAGCAACGTGAATTTCTCGTGCTCGTCCAAGGAAATCAGTCTGTGGCTGAATATCTGCAAAAATTCAATCATTTGGCCCGTTACTCTCTGTATGACGTGGCCACCGAAGAAAGGAAGATTGACATATTTCTTGGAGGTTTAAATCCGCAACTTCGGTGTGCTCTCAGTATGTTTGATTTCTTAGATTTCCAAACTCTGGTGGACAAGGCGTTCATTGCTGAACGGGAGCACAAGCTTATATCAGATAATAGGCCCGCTAACAATGACAACAAGCGCAAGTTTGAGCCAAGGAAGGATGGGCAACCTGTGCAAAAGGCTCATACCTAGCAGCAGACTCAGGTGGAATACAGGCCAAATTGGCAGCGAAATGTTAACAGGACCACCACTCAAGTCAAGAATATTGTGACCAATCCAACACATGAGGAGCGTCAGCGCAATAATTCTTGTTTCATTTGCGGGCAGCACGGACATTATGCCAAACAGTGCCCCAAGAACAACAAGATGAATGCCCTAAGCAGGCCACAAGTCAACTTTATGGAGTCATGGCCAACCCAGCAAAACTTCACTGGGCACGTGCATCAAATCTCCATGATGAAGCCCAAGATAAGTCAAGTCGTCATTGGTATGTTTACATTAATGACATACCTGCAGTAATTTTATTTGACTACGGGCTTCCCATTATTTTATTTCTCGGAGTTTTGCTGCCCAAAACAATTTTCCTTGCATGATTTTGGGAAAAAATATGCTTTGGTACAAACCCCGGATCTATAATCAAGAGCAATCTGGTCCGCCGTGATCTCGAGATCAATATCAACGGAATCTACTTTCCAACATCTCCGATAATCATTGAGTCACGAACAGTTGGATATTATATTGGGTATGAATTGGTTGACCAAATATCAAGTTTGCATAAACTGCGCAACCCGAGAAGTCAATTTGACCAGTCTGAATGGGCAACTCACCAAATTCTATGCTCGCAAGAATATACCCAAGCCAGAATTAGTTTGCACCGCTGTGGTTGAATTGGAATTTATTCATGTGCTCAGTGATAACCCTGATGTGTTTCCAGAAGAACTGCCAGGCATGCCACCAGATCGGGAACTGGAGTTTGCAATAGATCTTTTGCCCGGAACCGCACCGCTATACAAGAAGTATTACCGGATGCCCTCATCAGAATTAGTGGAGCTAAAGAAACAGCTTGATGAATTACTCCAGAAAGGTTATATTCGTCCCAGCTCTTCACCATGGGGATCACCTGCTATTTTCGTGGGCAAAAAGGATGGTAGTCTTCGTATGTGCATAGATTACCACCAGCTGAATGAGGTCACCATCAAAAATAAATATCCGCTGCCAAGGATTGATGATCTGTTTGATCAGCTCAGTGGGGCTAAAGTATTCTCAAAAATAGATTTACGGACCGGATATCATCAACTCAAGATTAAAAAGGAGGATATTCTTAAGACCGCATTCACTACATGGTACGGTCTTTACGAATATACCGTGATGTCCTTTGGTCTCACCAATGCCCCTGCTTTCTTTTTGCATATGATGAACAAAGTGTTCATGGACTTCCGCAACAAATTCGTGGTAGTCCTCATCGACGACATCCTCATTTACTACAAGGGTGAAGAAGAGCACCAGGATCACCTCCGAGTAGTGCTACAACGACTCCGCGACCATCAGTTATACACCAAGTTCAGTAAGTGCGAATTTTGGCTCAAGCAAGTTGGGTTTCTCGGACATGTACTATCCGCCGCAGGTATAGCCGTGGACCCAAGCAAAGTATAGGATGTGCTCGATTGGGTACCGCCCACGACTGTAACACAGATCCGGAGTTTCCTCGGATTAGCTGGATACTATCGTTGTTTTATTGAAGGTTTTTCCAAAATCGCTAAACCCATGACGGAACTTCTCAAAAAGGATACGAAGTTTAAGTGGACAGAGGATTGTGAGAAGAGTTCTAATGAGCTGAAGATACATCTGACAACCGCACCTGTATTGACTCTTCCAGACATTTATCGCAGCTTTGATGTGTACTGCGATGCCTCCAGACAAGGTATTGGTTGCGTGCTTATGCAAGACAGCAAGGTAGTAGCATATGCATCACGACAGCTACGAACCCATGAAGGAAATTATCCTACTCATGATTTGGAATTGGCTGCGGTGGTTCATGCATTAAAAATTGGGAGACACTACCTCATTGGAAAAAGGTGCCAAATTTTTACCGACCACAAATTCACAAGTACATTTTCACTCAGCCAGATTTAAATCTATGTCAGCGAAGATGGCTAGAGTTGTTCAAGGATTATGACCTTGGAATAAATTACCATCCAGGCAAGGCCAACGTCGTTGCCGATGCCCTCAGTCAAAAGCCTGTCAGCTTAAATGCCATATTGGAATCATTGCCCACCAAACTCCAAGAGGAGATCGCTCAGCTCAACCTGGTCATCGTGGATGCTGGTCTCGCTAATATTTTGGAAGTTACCCCCACACTTGAGATGTAAATCCGCAAGGCCTAGCCAGATGACGCCAAGCTACAAAAACGTGCCAAGGGCCAGATGGCAAGGCAGACCCCAGATTTCTTCAAGGATAAATTCGGTACCCTCCGATTTCGTGGACGAATTTGTGTACCCGATCAACCGGACTTGAAGAAGAAAATCTTGTCAGAAGCACACGAATCCTCGTATTCCATTCACCCGGGAGGAACGAAAATGTATGAGGACCTTAGACAAATATTCTGGTGGGATGGAATGAAGAAAGACATAGCCTATTTTGTAGCCTGCTATGCGACATATGCAACAAGGTGAAGGCAGAGCATCAGAAGCCAGCTGGACTCCTCCAACCACTGCCCGTTTCACAGTGGAAGTGGGATGACGTTTGTATGGATTTCATTACAGGATTGCCTAAGACTCAGCGAGGCAAGGATGCAATCTGGGTCATAGTAGACACCCTCACCAAGGTTGCTCACTTCATCCCGATCAGCACCAGATACAGAGCAGATGAACCACAACTGTATGTATCCAGAATCGTCAGTCTGCATGGAGTACCCCGAACTATCACTTCTAACCGAGGTTCTTTGTTTACCTCCGCTTTCTGGTCCCGTCTCCATCAAGCCTTGGGGACAACACTGAAATATAGTACTGCTTATCACCCTCAGACAGATGGACAGACAGAGCGGGTAAATCAAATACTCGAAGATATGTTGCGAGCCTGTGTGCTAGCCAATGGAGCTAAATGGGAAGATTGCTTGCCATATGCCGAGTTCTCTTATAACAACAGTTTTCAGACCAGTCTAAAGATGTCACCATATGAAGCTCTGTATGGCCGTAAGTGCAGCACTCCTTTAAACTGGTCTCAAATTGGAGATAGCCGTATCTTCGGAACGGATCTCATGATGGAAGCTGAGAAACAAGTTAGGGAAATCAGAGACATACTGCAATTGGCCAAATCTCGACAGAAGAGTTATTATGATGCAAAGCATAGGCATGTCAGTTTTGAACCCGGAGAACATGTATACCTCCGAGTCACTCCTATGAAAGGACTTAAGAGATTTCAGACTCGTGGGAAGCTAGCACCCAGATTTATTGGTCCATTCCCGATTATGTCTCGAGTAGGTACTGTTGCATATCAACTGGAACTACCCTCGAATTGGCAGACGTGCACAACGTGTTCCATGTTTCGCAATTGAGACGATGCATATCCCCGCCTGAGAAAAGGACTGCAATGACTGAAATAGAGTTGGCAACAAATTTAACTTATGAGGAGGGACCGTTTAAAATTTTGGATCAGATGGAAAGGGTCACCCGCAGTAAAGTTAGAAGATTTTACAAGGTTCAGTGGGAGCATCACACAGAATCGGAATCAACTTGGGAGCAGGAGGAATTCCTTCAGGATCAGTATCCAAAGTGGTTTTCCCAAGCAACCGAATCTCGAGGACGAGATTCATTCTAAGTGGTGGAGGTTTGTGACAGCCTGGTTTTTGCCCTCTGTTATAGGCTTGATTTTCATTTGATTTTTTTTGAAAACTTGGAGTTCTTGAATCTTTTCATATGGACTTAACACTTGGACATCCTTGGCTTTCACCCAAGTGCTTCACTTCCCTCCTAAATCATCATTTTACTTCTGATCCACCCCAATATAATCTTTGGAATATTTTTCTTAAATGAAAAATATTCATTTTCTCTCAGAAACCCTAGCCAAATCTGTTTGTTCCAAAGCAACCCTGATTTTTATGGCTCAGAAAATTCTGAGATAATTCATAAATATTCTGTGAACCCTAGGGCACCTTCCTGAGCAAAAATATTTCATCACTTTTTGGAATATTTTACTACAGAAAATATTTTCTGTTCTGGACAGAAATGGTGAATTCTACAGCAACTACCATTTTACTTGCTCCAATTGACCGGAACTTTCTTGTGCATATTTACCTTAGTAACTCTAAGCTAGCCTCTAAAGCACAACTTCAAACTCCCACCCATTTGACCATAGTAACATCACAAAGTTACTTACCGGAAACTTACTTGGTGTGTGAAAACTTCTCTACTGCACCTGGATCCAAACCAAATCGTGGTAACACTCAAAACTACCACGAACAACATGCCATACATCGAGTTTATGCTTAGATCGACCTGATGTCATAGTTCAAGCGGTGACCACGTTCGTCCAGGGGTGTTGGCATGCGTGTCAGCGCGCTCTGAACATCGCCGAGCGCTCTGTTCGCGCGTGTGATACGTATCCAACGTATCTATAATTTTTGATTGCTCCATGCTATATTATCTACTATTTTGGACAATATTGGGCTTTATTTTCCAGTTTTATGTTATTTTTGGGACTAAACTATTAACCGGATGTCCAACCCAGAATTGCTGTTTTTTTTGCCTATTTCAGTGTTTCGAAGAAAAGGAATATCAAACAGAGTCCAATTGACCTGAAACTCCACAGAACTTATTTTTGGACCAGAAGAAGCCCACGGAGTACCGGAGTGCACTGGGGAGTCGGGCTGCCCATGAGGGTGGGTGGTGCGCCCACCCCCCTAGGGCGCGCCCCTGCCTCGTGGACAGCCCGGAGGTCCACCGATGTACTTCTTTCACCCATATATACCCACGTACCCTAAAAACATCGAAGAGGAGAATAGATCGGGAGTTCCGCCGCCGCAAGCCTCTGTAGCCACCAAAAACCAATCGGGACCTGTTCAAGACCTCACGGAGGGGGGAAGGCTCTCCGGTGGCCATCTTCATCATCCCGGCGCTCTCCATGACGAGGAGGGAGTAGTTCACCCTCTGGGCTGAGGGTATGTACCAGTAGCTATGTGTTTGATCTCTCTCTCTCGTGTTCTTGATTTGGCACGATCTTGATGTATCGTGAGCTTTGCTATTATAGTTGGATCTTATGTTTCTTCTCCCCCTCTACTCTCTTGTAATGGATTGAGTTTCCCCTTTGAAGTTATCTTATCGGATTGAGTCTTTAATGATTTGAGAACACTTGATGTATGTCTTGCCGTGCGTATCTGTGGTGACAATGGGATATCACTTGATTCACTTGATGTATGTTTTGGTGACCAACTTGCGGGTTCCGCCCATGAACCTATGCATAGGGGTTGGCACACGTTTTCGTCGTGATTCTCCGGTAGAAACTTTGGGGCACTCTTTGAGGTTCTATGTGTTGGTTGAATAGATGAATCTGAGATTGTGTGATGCATATCGTATAATCATACCCACGGATACTTGAGGTGACAATGGAGTATCTAGGTGACATTAGGGTTTTGGTTGATTTGTGTCTTAAGGTGTTATTCTAGTATGAACTTTAGGGCTGTTTGTGACACTTATAGGAATAGCCCAACGGATTGATTCGAAAGAATAACTTTGAGGTGGTTTCGTACCCTACCATAATCTCTTCGTTTGTTCTCCGCTATTAGTGACTTTGGAGTGACTCTTTGTTGCATGTTGAGGGATAGTTATGAGATCCAATTATGTTATTATTGTTGAGAGAACTTGCACTAGTGAAAGTATGAACCCTAGGCCTTGTTTCCTAGCATTGCAATACCGTTTACGCTCACTTTTATCGCTTGTTACCTTGCTGTTTTTATATTTTCAGATTACAAAAACCTATATCTACCATCCATATTGCACTTGTATCACCATCTCTTCGCCGAACTAGTGCACCTATACAATTTACCATTGTATTGGGTGTGTTGGGTACAAGAGACTCTTTGTTATTTGGTTGCAGGGTTGTTTGAGAGAGACCATCTTCATCCTACGCCTCCCACGGATTGATAAACCTTAGGTCATCCACTTGAGGGAAATTTGCTACTGTCTTACAAACCTCTGCACCTGGAGACCCAACAACGTCTACAAGAAGAAGGTTGCGTAGTAGAAATCAAGCTCTTTTCTGGCGCCGTTGCTGGGGAGGTGAGTGCTTGAAGGTATATATTTAGATCTTGCAATCGAATCTTTTTGTTTCTTGTTTTATCACTAGTTAGTCAATAAAAGAAAACTACCAAAAAATGTAATTGAGTTTGTCTCATATGCTTCATCTTTTTAATATCTTTCGTGAATATGATGGAAAGGAAAATTGTGCCAAAGTACTAGAAGAAGAATTACATAGAATGCTTGGCATAAAATATGTGAATGATGAGCATGATTGCAATGTTGTTAGTATGAATTCCTTGAATATCCATGATGCTAATGATATGCAAAGCCACAAGCTTGGGGAAGCTATGTTTGATGACGATGATATTTTTGTCCCCAAGCTTTGATGAGCAAATTTACTATGATGAAAGCATGCCTCCTATCTATGATGATTATTGTGATGACACGTATGCTTTAAAGAATAATGATAACCATGAAACTTGTCATCTTGATCTTAATTTTCAATCACATGATAGTTATTTTGTTGAGTTTGCTCCCACTATTGTTGATGAGAAGAATTTTGCTTGTGTGGAGAGTAGTAAAATTTCTATGCAAGTAGATCATGAAAAGAATGATTTAGGTGCTGGTTATATTGTTGAATTCATTCATGATGCTACTGAAAATTATTATGAGGGAGGAACATATTCTTGTAGGAATTGCAATAATATCAAGTTTCCTCTCTATGTGCTTAAAATCTTGAAGTTATGCTTGTTTTACCTTCCTATGCTAGATGATTCTTGCTCCAATAAGTTGTTTGTTCACAAAATCCCTATGCATAGGAAGTGGGTTAGACTTAAATGTTCTAGTCATATTCTTCATGATGCTCCCTTTATGTTTCAATTCTTATCTTTTATGTGAGCATCAGTGAAATCATCATGCCTAGCTAGGGGCATTAAACGATAGCGTTTGTTGGGAGGAAACCCAATTTTATTTTAGTTTCTTGCTTTTTGGTTCTGTTTAGGAATAAATAATCCATCTAGCTTCTGTTTAGATGTGGTTTTATGTTTTAATTAGTGTTTGTGCCAAGTAGAACCTTTGGGAAGACTTGAGTGAAGTCTTTATGATCATACTGTAAAAAACAGAAACTTTAGCGCTCACGGGCTTAGCTAGAAATTTTTACTGGAGAGTGCTATTTTTTTCATTCTTTTTGCAGATGATTGCTAGAAAAATTACTCATGTCCACCAATTTATTTTAGAATTTTTGGAGTTTCATAAGTTTGCGTTTGATATAGATTACTACAGACTGTTCTGTTTTTGACAGATTCTGTTTTCTATGTGTTGTTTGCTTATTCTGATGAATCTATGGCTAGTAAAATGATTTATAAAACATAGAGAAGTTGTAATACAGTAGGTTTAACATCAATATAAATAAAGAATTAGTTCATTACAGTACCATGAAGTGGTGCTTTGTTTTCTTTCGCTAATGGAGCTCATGAGTTTTCTGTTAAGTTTTGTGTTGTGAAGTTTTCAAGTTTTGGGTAAAGATTCGATGGACTATGGAATAAGGAGTGGCAAGAGCCTAAGATTGGGGATTCCCAAGGCACCCCAAGGTAATATTCAAGGATAACCAAGCGTCTAAGCTTGGGGATGCCCCGGAAGGCATCCCCTCTTTCGTCTTCGTTCATCGGTAACTTTACTTGGAGCTATATTTTTATTCACCACATGATATGTGTTTTGCTTGGAGCGTCATTTTGTTTTGTTAGTATTTGCTTGCTGTTATTTAGATTAATGTGTTGCATCTTTATTTTCAATAAAATTGTCAAGGATAGCCTTTACTATGCTTATTTTGCAAGTATACATGTTGCTGTTTGAAAACAGAAAGTTTACCGCTGTTGCAAAAATTCCCTAGAAAAGTAAGAATGTGATAAAACGTTGAAACCTTTTGCATAATAAGATATTATAAATTTATTACAGTGGGAATTTTATTTCAGAATTTTTGGAGCTAGGGAAGTATGGATCTTGCTGCACTCTTTACAGACTCACCTGTTTAGGCAGATTGCTGTTATGTTTGCATTGTTTGGATATGTTTGCTTGTTTAATGATTCTATTTGAGGATAGGACTATTAAATATGCCGAGGCATTTAGTATGCAATGTTGAATAATAATTTTAGTGATTTGCTACAGTATAGTATGATAAGGTTTTTGCATTGGTTTATACTAACCTATCTCACGAGTTCTTGTTGAGTTTTGTGTGGAGGAAGCTTTCGAGATTTAGGAAACAATGATATGAGAGGAATTAAGGAGACGCAAAAGCTCAAGCTTGGGGATGCCCAAGGCACCCCAAGATAATATTTCAAGAATTCTCAAGCATCTAAGCTTGGGGATGCCCCGGTAGGCATCCCATCTTTCTTCTTCAACAATTATCGGTTAGTATCGGTTGAACCTAAGTTTTTGCTTCTTCACATGAGGTGTGCTATCCTTGAAAAGTCATTTTATTTAGCTTTGCTTTCTGTTTGAATAAAATACCAAGATCTGAAATTCTTAAATGGGAGAGTCTTCACATAGTTGTATAATTATTCGACTACTCATTGATCTTCACTTATATCTTTCGGAGTAGTTTGTCGTTTGCTCTAGTGCTTCACTTATATATTTTAGAGCACGGTGGTGGATTTGTTTTATAGAAACTATTGATCTCTCATGCTTCACTTAGATTATTTTGAGAGTCTTAAATAGCATGGTAATTTTCTTAAATAATCCTAATCACTACAAGAAATATGTCAACTAGTGACCTTCTGTCAGTGACCCTGGAAGAATTGGTCATAGATCTATGACCATTTCAGACCAATTGGTCAAAAACTGTTCGGGGGGCTCCAAACCGTAAACTATAACGACCATTTTGGTCAGAAAGGTTGTAATTTCCATACACGAAATGGTCATAAAGCAGATAGCACTGGTCCGCTGCCTTATTTCTAGCTGATCATGACCAATATAGATGGTCATAACCTTGTAAATTGTGGTGGGTTGCTATGACTAGGCGCCACCTCATCGGGCTTTTGCCTATGTGTCATGTCCATGTGGCGTTTTGCCCTAGGTTGTGAAGCAACCTATATTTCCGTCATTCCCAAAATTCCCAAAAAAATCTCATAAATTATTTGGGTCATATCTTCGTCAAATATGTAAAAAACCTTCCTTTCCTAGTTCAAAAATAATTCAAAAATATTCATTTTCCTATTCTGTTCAAAAAAACACTTTGTGAAGGAAGTACCAGTTTGGCATGTCCAAATAGTATCCATTTTCTACAGTGCTTTCCTATGCCCAAATAACCATCCTCCACCAAATGCCAGCTCAATCCATTCATTATTTTGAGCCCAGCTTTAACATTCGTATTTATGTCCAGTGTGGTACTTTGCAAAGCAAGTGCCACCTAGGCTCCTCCTTTTGAGCTGAAAATTTGTGAAGACGGTCTTCTTAGTAACTGATCATCCTCAGCCAAAACTCACGCCCATTAGCCATGTGCATTTCCCGTACCACTAATCAAACACTTGGCTGCTTATTCATGTTTGAGCATCGATCGGTCTCCTCGTGAGAATCTTATGTTGTGATTTTCTTCCTAGCACCTACCTGGGGAGTGCCCAACCCACTAGACATGCCTAGGCCGCCAAGAACACATGGCAACGCCACGGTCACGTGGTGACCTCGCGGCGGGCATGCGAGTTTACGCGCTCTAGAGTTGGGGCCCTCGGCCACCGTTCAAACCTCAACGTATCCCCACCAAACCATGTATTTTTGATTAAATAGGTACTTATGTAACTAGAAATGATTTTTTGGAAAAAATAAATAGCAAACTATGAGGCAGCTGCAGTTCAAATTTGACACGCTTCCTACTGAATCGGCGAGAATTTGTCTTTTTCACCAGAGGTGGATCAAAACTTTTGACAAACAACCATTTTGTCAATTGTGCATTAAATATGTCCTAGTATTTCAGAAAATTGATTTGGTCCTATTTTGCAACAAATATATGGTAGGTCCTTCACCAAAAAAAACTCATTTCAGGCACTCGGAAAATGGAAAATGAATTTTCCGTGCAAAGAAAATGAAAACTCACTTAGTCAAAATTGTTTGGAATCCCAAGATGCACCCTTGTGCACAATATGAGATCATTTGAACAAACTATGCCATGAATGTGGCCATAAGATTGATCATTGGCTTGAAAGTCATGAATCTTCACGCATGATAGCTCATTTCTGAGAACATTTTTTTAAAATAATTTCCGTATTACAAGTTTATTATTTTTCCTGGAAACTTGGTCACATATAATGACACAATGCGAAGGTTTCCCAATTTTTTGAATTTTTTGAATTTTTTATGCCCGTTTCAAAATGCGGTCAAAACGACGGGAATGACCGTTCCTAGCTAGTGGTTGAATCTTGAATTTTTTTGGTGTTTCTCTGATTAAATAGATACTTGTGTACCTAGAAATGATTTTTGGAAAAAATAAGGAGCCAACTACGAGGCAGCTACAGTTCAAATTTGACCCGCTTCCTACTGAATCGACGGGAATTTGTCTTTTTCACCAGAGGTGGATCAAAACTTTTGACACCCAACCATTTGGTCAATTGTGCATTAAATATGTCCTCGTATTTTAGAAAATTGATATGGTCCAATTTTGCAACAAATATATGGTAGGTCCTTCACAAAAAAAAACCTCATTTCGGGCACTCGGAAAATGGAAAATGTATTTTCCGTGAAAATAAAATGAAAACTCCCTTAGGAAACATTGTTTGGAATTCCAAGATGCACCCTTGTGCACAATATGAGATCATTTGAACAAACTATGCCATGAATGTGGCCATAAGATTGATCATTTGGCTTGAAAGCCATGAATCTTCATGCATGATAGCTCGTTTCTGAGAACACTTTTTAAAAATAATTTCCGTATTACACGTTTATTATTTTTCCTGGAAACTTGGCCACATATAATGACACAATGCGAAGGTTTTCCAATTTTTTGATTTTTTTTGAATTTTTTATGCCCGTTTCAAAATGCGGTCAAAACGACGGGAATGACCGTTCCTAGCTAGTGGTTGAATCTTGAATTTTTTTTGGTATTTCCATAATTAAATAGATACTTATGTACCTACAAATGATTTTTGGAAAAAATAAAGAGCAAACTACGAGGCAGCTACAGTTCAAATTTGACCCGCTTCCAGCTGAATCGGCGGGAATTTGTCTTTTTCACGAGAGGTGGATAAAAACTTTTTACACCCAACCATTTGGTCATTAAATATGTCCTAGTATTTTATAAAATTGATTTGGTCCAATTTTGCAACAAATATATGGTAGGTCCTTCACAAAAAACCTCATTTCGGGCACTCAAAAAATGGAAAATGAATTTTTCGTCCAAAGAAAATGAAAACTCCCTTAGGCAACATTGTTTTTCATTCCAATAAGCACCCTTGTGCACAATATGAGATCATTTGAACAAACTATGCCATGAATGTGGCCATAAGATTGAGCATTTGGGTTGAAAGCCATGCATCTTCACACTTGATAGCTCGTTTCTGAGAACACTTTTTAAAAATAATCACCATATTACAAGTTTATAATTTTTGCTGGTAACTTAATCACATATAATGACACAATGCGAAGGTTTTCCAATTTTTTGATTTTTTTAATTTTTTATGCCCGTTTCAAAATGCGGTCAAAACGGCGGGTATGACCGTTCCTAGCTAGTGGTTGAATCTTGGAAAACCTTTTGTGTTTCTATGATTAAATAGATACTTATGTACCTAGAAGTGATTTTTGTGAAAAATAAAGAGCAAACTATGAGGCAGCTGCAGTTCAAATTTGACCCGCTTCCAGCTGAATCGACCGAAATTTGTCTTTTTCACCAGAGGTGTATAAAAACTTTTTACACCCAACCATTTGGTCAATTGTGCATTAAATATGTCCTAGTATTTTAGAAAATTGATTTGGTACAATTTTGAAATAAATATATGGTAGATCCTTTACAAAAAACTCATTTTGGGCACTCGAAAAATGGAAAATGAATTTTTAATCAACCATGACCAATTTTTCAGTTAACTATGACCAATTTAGATGGTCATGACATCGTACGCGTGTCCTGCATTTTGATTGGTCCGTGGATGTTTCACGCAGATCGTGTATGGATCACCGTCGGATGCTCCCGGATCCAACGGATGTCCTCACCCGAAGCCCACCTAAGCCGAAACCCTAGCTCTCATGAGTCCTCGTGCCCCTCTCTCCCCGCACACCACTCCTCCCTTCTAGATTGCGGCCGCCACCTCCCTCTGGTGGAGCGCACCACCGTCCATGCCCCTCCCCACGCACTCCTCTCTCCCATCCCCCTCCCAAATCACCGCATGACCCCTTCTCCCCATCACCGCCGTCGCTCCCTTTTCCCCATCACAGTCCTTCCCCATGCCTCGCGCTGCCCAGATCCACGCCGCACCTCGCCGTCCACGCACGCTCACCGTCCCTCTCGCTTTGCCTCGCCCTGTCTCCCACCACGCCACACGCCACCTCCGGCCTCCCCTCGCCCCCGCGTTGATCCCCCGTCGAGCCTAGTTCCCCCCCTCCCACGCTGGACGAGCGCCGCCAGTGGTGGCAGGTCACCATGGCCGCCGCCGACCTCCGTTGTCTCCGCCAACCCCGGCCTCCACTCCACCGTCGTTGGCCCCTCCCCGTCTTGACGTGGACGCAGATCCGCTGGAGCTGCTCAGCCCGCGGTCAGACGAATTCCATACCCGATTCCTCTGATCACGATCCCGTCCATCGGCTGTGTTCTGTTCAGGCAAAGGGCAGCGATGACGTTTGACAAGGTGGAGGAGCTCCGTTCGGGCACCTACGGCCACAACCTCCAGCTCCGGGTGCTCAGCGCCAAGCCCGTCGTCCTCCACAGGCCACAGGGCGGCAGGGCCGGCGGCAACATGCGCATCGCCGAGTGCATCGTCGTATTCACCGCTCGCAACAAGCAAGGTAGTCTCCCAGATTCATTCATTCGCCTCTGTTTCCTTCTTTATCTTCTCTCGCATGATTGATTCACTTGAACAAATTTACTACGGCATGCTTCTTCTTTCTTTTGCATCTTATCTGTAAGAAATTCTACTAGTTCAGGCAGAGCATTTAAACAAGCCCACGGCACAACATCGGCGCTCATAGGTGCTATAATGACACACTGGCTAGTGTTGAAATCGTGATGCTCTGCTGCTACTGCATACATGTTTTAGCCAAATAACCTGCTGCTCATGTTCACTCATTGCTAGCTTAACTTGATTACCCTGTTCCTTCTTTTGCCTACATAGTTGCACAGTCAACAAGCATTTGACCCCTTGTAATCAGGGTTTAGCTTACTCAGGCTTTGCAGAATTAGGCCACTTCTGATCATAACTGCCATCCCTGTATTAATATATCGTGCATTCATCGCTTGGCTTGATGATGTAATCATGATTTTACTTTCTGGGTTTGCAAAACTTAGTAGACCCGGGCCGGTTTCCGGTGACCTGCCTCTCTGGTTTGCAATAAATTTATTTTCTATTCTTAATATAGATCTGTGCTGGTTTCCATCTAAATCATGTTAAGAAATTATACTAGTTCCGGCAGGCCCAACACTTACACTAACTCGCAGTATGAGATCGACATTCATGGGTTTGTGCTATAATCACCGCCTGGCACTTGTGGCATGATCTTAATTTGAAATCATGATACTCTCTGGTGCATGTATGATTCAGTCCAAACACCCTACCTATGTTTGCTCATTTCTTGCTGGCTTGACTTGGTTGCTCTCTTGGTTAATTTGCCTGACTGGAATTTATCTTGGTTGTAGGCAGGCGCCATGGAGTGGAGCTTCCTCTGCTCGAGACGCCATGGATCTTGTACTCGTCAAGGTCCTTCTTCCTCCAGCACGAGGAAAAGCAGAAGCAGCCGCCGCATCAAGGTCCACCCCCTCTCTCTATTTCTTCTTCATCTATCCCCTTCCCTTCCATTCCCTGATGAATGCTTCTCTTATCTTTTGGTTTGGGTTGGTTGCAGGAAACTTCGACAGGGAGATCCAGCACGAGGAAAACTTCTTGGGTTTACTAGTAATTTGGGAAAGTGTGGTATTAGCAGTATTATGTTAGTTGCTTCATGATTCTTGCTGGTGTCTACTGGCTAGTTCATGCATGTGAACTACTGTCGGTGGATTTGTTTGTACATGTGTAGGTGAGATCCTGGCAGGATTCTCTGGTTTGGAATTGATTCGTGGGGATTGAGGGAGCGCCTTGTGTTTCTTGATGTGGTGGATTATGGCTAGGTATAGATTAGTTCTCTCTCAGGTGCTCATCATTTGGACTACAAACAAGCCTTGCTTGCATGGTCCAGTGTTGGGTAGGTAGGAGTTATGAGCGTCTCTTTGCCATGTCAAAGTGGAACTCTGATGCAGACAGTCGCATTATCTTGTTCCTTTCTTGGTTGGTCAGCTTAAGATTGAGTTACAGGGATCAATTGTGCTTGTTTATGATGGCAGATTGGCAGGATCTTCCCCTTTTCTTTTGCCAATTATGCATGTTCTTTGCAGTGTTGAGTTCCAGTGTAAGGGATGCTCATTACTTATAACCCCATTATATATATACAGTCCATGCTTCGGTTCTGAACTAGAATAAAAGTAGTACATGGCAGCAGCCCAGATTGGGTGTAGCCTCAATTTCAAAAGTTCTGTTGTTTGGTGACTCTACTTGCTCACTTAGTTCTGCTGCAACAGGTTTTCGTAGCTTGTTCATGCCTGCTCAATGTTGTTCATGCTGAATGTTGTTGTTCTCTGTGTAGATAATATGTTGAATGTTGAATGTTGTTCATGCTCTGTTTGATTGGTCTGAATGTTGTTCATGCTGAATGTTGTTGTTCTCTGTGTAGATAACATGCTGAATGTTAAATGTTGTTCATGCTCTGAATACGACAAAATGATTGAGCTCTGTTTGATTTATCTCTTCTCTGTGTATATAACAATCTTTGAATGTTGTTCATGCGACTGTGTGTATGCAGAAACTGTGAGGATGACAAGGAGAAGACCTCCAAGCTTCGTTTTGTTCTTCTTCTTCATGTGCTACTTGCAGCATCAAGGGGATTTTCGACCGCTACCAGCAGGCCACCGGGACCAGCCTGTGGACCGAGCAGTATGAGGTTGGCTGCTGCTTCTCTATCTTGTGTCCATCCATCTTTTTCTTTAGTTGTATCACTTTCTCGTTTCTTTGATGTGGCTGATTTGCTTCCGTTTGATATCATGGCAGAATATGCAGCGCACCCTGAGCCGGCTCAAGAGCATCAACCGGAACCTGCAAGATCGAGATCAGGTCAATGCCTTTCCTCTTTATGATCATCTAAAGAGATCTTCTACTAGCATTGATAGATCTGAAGCTAATTTGCTATAATTGGCATCAAAATTGTGAGTGTCACTAGTGATGCACTGCTCTTTTTCCTTGTGATGTCTGAGTACTGAAGAAACTATTTTGGTTAATATGCAGTGGTCTTTTGCTTATGCTCTTTTGAGTTTGGCAAGTGACTGTTTGGGGAGTAGATGTAGTGTGTGCTTATGCTCTTCTGAGATTTGCA
Organism: Aegilops bicornis; assembly: GCA_021605145.1. NCBI lineage: Eukaryota > Viridiplantae > Streptophyta > Magnoliopsida > Poales > Poaceae > Aegilops > Aegilops bicornis. The sequence goes on along the minus strand of CM038671.1, from coordinate 186,818,384 downwards.
GGAGTAGTTCATTTTTGGGACATGTGTTAAATAAATAATGTGTGTTAAATCAAGCCTAGCAGAGTACAATATACACACTAGATTGTTTTTGAACGTGTTAAATCAAAAATGTGTATGTGTTACTGTATCCTAGTAATTCTGATGTGTCACTTAATCCCAGTAAAGCAAGATGCTTGTTATACTCATGTTCCTGATGATATTGGTGTACACTCAATCTGGTTATTTCTTCTAGTTCTGCTACTAGTTGTTGTGTACTCCTAGTGTTGTAGTTGCTGTGTAGTAATACAAAAATATTAATGATCAAATATGATGATGTGGCCTGCAGCGCACTTGCTTCAACGTCGACCTGTCCGTCGTCATCGCCTTCGAGGACAACGAGGACACGGTAGGCGCCGTCGGCCTCAACGACGGCTTCCACCACTACCACATCATCGTCACGTACCAGTTCCACGATGGCATCTGGGCCGTCGAGTCCTTCCGCAGCTGCTGCCGCTGTTCCGTCCACAGTTTGGGTGGGACTCGTCGGATCGGCCTCCTCATTTCCTATTTCAGGTAGTACATCCTTCTTCCTCGAATCTACTATTTGATCTGCCTGCACATCTCCCGCTCCAGCGCAGAATTGATGGGTTCTTCCTGGATTCTTGTGTAATGAGCTCTTGTTTTTTTAGTACTTCTGTAATGGTATTCAGAAATAAAATTCATATATTTCTATATATGTTCTTTTAGATAAGTATGTCAATACATAACTAGTAATGTAAATGGTGTGACGCAGTTCTAAATATAAATGCAAATAGGTTGTGAATGTCAATCTCATGTATTAGGGTCCTTGAATTGTTTTGTATTAGTCATGCTCCATTATCATCTGATTTGTGGAATGTTATCTAACTGGTTGTGTTTATACCAGTCAATGTGCAGGGATAGTCGGATTATTCCTGGAGCTGCCGCAACAGAAGTAGAACTGGCAAAGAGATTGAAGGAGTTTTCTCTGAAGGAAACAGGGTAACTACATTTGATTGTGAGAAAAATAAATTTCATATATACATGTAAAAGGGCACATCTGAAACATGAGGGTACAAATGATAGTTCTGTTTATTAACCACCTTCAAGTGCACAAATTTTATCGTTGCATGCATTCCAGTACAGTGGCAACAAATACAATATACAAGTCATATTGTGCATGTTCTCCTGGTGTTTATTGAGTGGTTGCATCTGAAGTCCACATTGGGGTTTTAGTTTGTAACGTCATGTTTGTATTCTTTGTTAGAGTTCCATAATTCTATAGGACTCGAGACATATTTGATATGTGAACAATGTTCTTGCCATAGTATTTTTTTGTAGTTGGTTTATTAAACAGAATGTTACTTATTAATCCTGTGCTAATTTGCGTCATCTGTTGTTGGTCAATTATGCAGGTTGGATCAGTATGCCATTTCAAAATTTGGTGAAAGTTTTGAAATGGTTCCAAGAACACTGTCTGAAAATGCGGGACTTAGTGCAGTGGAGATAATATCTTCCCTCTATGCTGAGCATTCTGCTGGCAATATGAAAGTTGGCAAACCTTATGTAAAGCTAAAATTCTTGCTGTGTGTAGGGTGACTAGTGATGCAGTACACCAAGCAGTAGCAGGCATACCAAGCAGCAGCAGGGGAGGGGCTCTCTCGAACGTCGCCGCTGCCAGTCATTGCTACTGTCACTGATTGATGATGGATGACCGCTGTTAGTTTAGCTCGGTTGCTGTTCGTTTAGTCCCTACCTCTCTGGCAAGTGTCTACTTCTGCTGGTAGCTGTAGTCCCACGTAGTTGTACTACCATGTAGTTGCTCTACTCGGCATGTAGTTCCAAAACTGATTCTGGATGTTATGTGAAGTACTATTTGTGTTCTCTATCTGTTCCCATTTGAATGTTGGTGAATTATTTACTAGAAAATTGAAATTTAAAGAAAATGACCTTGACAACTAGGACCCACTTACTAGAAGAACCTGACAATTGGGACCATCTGAATAGTGGACCCATCTTAAAAAAAAAGAAATACTTGAACTGCTTAGCCAAAATGGCCATGGCCCAAAAATAAAAAGGCTGCGATGTTGGGCTTGGCCCATGAAGCTAACAAAAATTGACAGAAAAAATACACTAAATCGGCTGAATTAATGGGCTCGGCCCATATAAACACCCAATTGGACCGAGCCGATTCTAATATTGACCTTTTCAATTGGTTGTAATATTGCCATGTCAGCTTGCCACGTCGGATCCGACGTGGCCTGGGCAGACAGCTAGTGACCAAAACAAAACATTAGGCATATTTTGGTCATAAACATCTACGACCTTCTCACAAAGAAGGTCGTTAATTTCAGTTTACGACCGCCAGCTTTTGACCTTCTGTTTTTGGTCACAAAAAGGTCGCAAATGAAAAATAATGACCTTTCAGTGACCAATAGTCAAGGTCACAAGTTGACATATTTCTTGTAGTGAATATGCTAAGCATACAAGATTTGTAAGAATTCCTATGAGTGTGTTGAATACTATGAGAAGTTTGATGCTTGATAATTGTTTTGAGATATGAAGATGGTGATATTAGAGTCATGCTAGTTGAGTAGTTGTGAATTTGAGAAGTACTTGTGTTAAAGTTTGTGATTCCCGTAGCATGCACGTATGGTGAACCGTTATTTGATGAAGTCGAGCATAATTTATTTATTGATTGTCTTCCTTATGAGTGGCGGTCGGGGACGAGCGATGGTCTTTTCCTACCAATCTATCCCCCTAGGAGCATGCGCGTAATACTTTGCTTTGATAACTTGTAGATTTTTGCAATAAGTATATGAGTTCTTTATGACTAATATTGAGTCCATGGATTATACACACTTTTCTCATCCTTCCACCATTGCTAACCTCTCTAATACCGCGCACTTTTTGCCGGTATCATACACCCACCATATATCTTCCTCAAAACAGCCACCATACCTACCTATCATGGCATTTCCATAGCCATTCCGAGATATATTGCCATGCAACTTACCACCGTTCCGTATATTATGACACGCTCCATCATTGTGATATTGCTTAGCATGATCATGTAGTTGACATAGTATTTGTGGCAAAGCCACCGTTCATAATTCTTTCATACATGTCACTCTTGATTCATTGCACATCCTGGTACACCGCTGGAGGCATTCATATAGAGTCATATTTTGTTCTAAGTATCGAGTTGTAATTGTTGAGTTGTAAGAAAATAAAAGTGTGATGATCATCATTATTAGAGCATTGTCCCAGTGAGGAAAGGATGATGGAGACTATGATTCCCCCACAAGTCGGGATGAGACTCCAGACGAAAAATAAAAAAAGAAAAGAAAAGAGGCCATAAAAAAAGAGAAAGGCCCAAACATAAAAAATATAAAAATATATAAAAATGATAGAAAAATAGAGAAGGGACAATGCTACTCTCCTTTTACCACACTTGTGCTTCAAAGTAGCACCATGATCTTCATGATAGAGAGTCCCTCATTTTGTCACTTTCATATACTAGTGGGAATTTTTCATTATAGAACTTGGCTTGTATATTCCAATTATGGGCTTCCTCAAATTGCCCTAGGTCTTCGTGAGCAAGCGAGTTGGATGCACACCCACTTAGTTTCTTTTGTTGAGCTTTCATATACTTATAGCTCTAGCGCATCCGTTGCATGGCAATCCCTACTCACTCACATTGATATCTATTGATGGGCATCTCCATAGCCCGTTGATACGCCTAGTTGATGTGAGACTATCTTCCCCTTTTTGTCTTCTCCACAACCACCATTCTATTCCACATATAGTGCTATATCCATGGCTCACGCTCATGCATTGTGTGAAGATTGAAAAAGTTTGAGAATGTCAAAAGTATGAAACAATTGCTTGGCTTGTCATCAGGGTTGTGCGTGATTTAAATACTTTGTGTGGTGAAGATAGAGCATAGCCAGACTATATGATTTTGTAGGGATAACTTTCTTTGGCCATGTTATTTTGAGAAGACATGATTGCTCTGTTAGTATGCTTGAAGTATTATTATTTTATGTCAATATTAAACTTTTGTCTTGAATCTTTCGAATCTGAATATTCATACCACAATTAAGAAGAATTACATTGAAATTATGCCAAGTAGCATTCCACATCAAAAATTATCTTCTTTTATCATTTACCTACTCGAGGACGAGCAGGAATTAAGCTTGGGGATGCTTGATACGTCTCCAATGTATCTATAATTTTTGATTGCTCCATGCTATATTATCTACTGTTTTGGACAATATTGGGCTTTATTTTCCGCTTTTATATTATTTTTGGGACTAACCTATTAACCGGAGGCCCAACCCAGAATTGTTGTTTTTTTGCCTATTTCAGTGTTTCGAAGAAAAGGAATATCAAACGGAGTCCAATTGACCTGAAACTCCACATAACTTATTTTTGGACCAGAAGAAGCCCACGGAGTACCGGGAGTGCACCATGGGAGTCCCGGGCTGCCCACGAGGGTGGGGGGCGCGCCCAACCCCCTAGGGCGCGCCCCCTGCCTCGTGGACAACCCGGAGGTCCACCGACGTACTTCTTTCACCCATATATACCCATGTACCCTAAAAACTTTGAAGAGGAGAATAGATCGGGAGTTCCGCCGCTGCAAGCCTCTGTAGCCACCAAAAACCAATCGGGACCCTGTTCCGGCACCCTGCCGGAGGGGGGATCCCTCACCGGTGGCCATCTTCATCATCCCGACGCTCTCCATGACGAGGAGGGAGTAGTTCACCCTCGGGGCCGAGGGTATGTACCAGTAGCTATGTGTTTGATCTCTCTCTCTCTCGTGTTCTTAATTTGGCACGATCTTGATGTATCGCGAGCTTTGCTATTATAGTTGGATCTTATGTTTCTTCTCCCCCTCTACTCTCTTGTAATGGATTGAGTTTCCCCTTTGAAGTTATCTTATCGGATAGAGTCTTTAATGATTTGAGAACACTTGATGTATGTCTTGCCGTGTGTATCTATGGTGGCAATGGGATATCACTTGATTCACTTGATGTATGTTTTGGTGACCAACTTGCGGGTTCCGCCCATGAACCTATGCATAGGGTTTGGCACACGTTTTCGTCATGATTCTCCGGTAGAAACTTTGGGGCACTCTTGAGGTTCTATGTGTTGGTTGAATAGATGAATCTGAGATTGTGTGATGCATATCGTATAATCATAGCCATGGATACTTGAGGTGACAATGGAGTATCTAGGTGACATTAGGGTCTTGGTTGATTTGTGTCTTAAGGTGTTATTCTAGTACGAACTCTAGGGCTGTTTGTGACACTTATAGGAATAGCCCAATGTATTGATTGGAAAGAATAACTTTGAGGTGGTTTTGTACCCTACCATAATCTCTTCGTTTGTTCTCCGCTATTAGTGACTTTGGAGTGACTCTTTCTTGCATGTTGAGGGATAGTTATGAGATCCAATTATGTTATTATTGTTGAGATAACTTGCACTAGTGAAAGTATGAACCCTAGGCCTTGTTTCCTAGCATTGCAATACCGTTTACGCTCACTTTTATCGCTTGTTACCTTGCTGTTTTTATATTTTCAGATTACAAAAACCTATATCTACCATCCATATTGCACTTGTATCACCATCTCTTCGTCAAACTAGTGCACCTATACAATTTACCATTGTATTGGGTGTGTTGGGGACACAAGAGACTCTTTGTTATTTGGTTGCAGGGTTGTTTGAGAGAGACCATCTTCATCCTACGCCTCCCACGGATTGATAAACCTTAGGTCATCCACTTGAGGGAAATTTGCTACTGTCCTACAAACCTCTGCACTTGGAGGCCCAACAACGTCTACAAGAAGAAGGTTGCGTAGTAGACATCAGCATGCTCGCTTCCCTCGCCTGCCCGAGTGTGCCAAACCGCGCCACCATCTCCGTCTCAACGTTATTAACTCCTCCCTGGCACTCGCCGACGCCGAGCTTCGCCAGAATGAAAGCACGGGCAAGGTCTGGCCAGCCCAATAGTGCGGAGCGCACTGTGCTCGTCGCCATCCTCTTGATCCTGTGCTCGTCCCCGTCCGCCCACAGTGGTCGCGTGACCTCCGTCACCTTCTCCCCCTCTCACTGACGCCGCTCGTCGCCAGGCGCCGTGGACAGGTGTCCACCGGCGGAGCCCGAAGCACCCTCGCCGCTCTCCTATAAATAGAGCCACCCCCAGCCTCCTCGAGCACCATCCAGCACTCACGCACACCCCACGATCGAGTAGGAAGCAGTAGCCCGGCCGGGCAGGCCTCGGGCAGCCATCCCCGAGCTCGAGCTTGCCGGCGATCCCCTCTTGTCTCTGCGGAAGCTCTAGCCCCTCCCAGTCCTGGGCAACCCCTCCAGGTCTTCTGCCTCTCTCCGGTGAGGTCGTCTCGAGCCATTGGAGCCCCTGGAGTGGCCTCCGTTCGCCGTCTTCCTCGACTCCGCCGACCTCCGCGTTCTGCCTCCGCTTGCGAGCTTGTTTCCGACGCCGTCCGACCACCCCTAGCCACGCTACGGGTACGGGCAGGTGCGCCATCGTCCCCTCTCTCAATCCCTCCCTCTCGCTTTGAGCCAAGAAGCCCCGTTGTCGACGAGAGCTCGGCTGGCCGCCTTCTCTCGCTTTCTCCTCCCCACCCGACTAGCGGGCCCGCTAGTTAGCCACTCAGACGCTGCCAAGCGGCACGAGTGGTGACGCCTGGCTTTACGCCTTCGACGTCACCCCCTCATTTGTTTATTTTATTCAAATTCATTTGAATTTGTAACACTTCAAACAGTTATAACTTTTAACCATAAGTCCAAATGAATTGATTATTTTTGCATTGTGTTCTTTGAAAAGAAATCTAGCAGCTCACCAAAGATGAGATTTTTCTGAGCTGTTTAGAATTTCTGGTGATTTTTAGAAGTGTTCTCGATATTTTCCTTTTGTGTTTAAATTTATTTTCGTATATGAGGCTTGTCTTGAGGATCACGGAGGGCTTGTGAACCTCATCTGCACTAAGGCAAGCCACATCAACATTTTCATGGTGTCATTTCAATATTTGTGATTTTTCTTACTTGAATGAAATGATTAATCCATGCATTTAAATAATTATTTTGTTATTTATATTTTGTCAAGTGTTTGCTAGTTAATATGCTTGATTTAGAGATTGTGGAAACTAGTTTAGTTGGTGAAGCAAAGCTAGGATTTATTCATGGTGATGATAGAAATAATGTTTGCTATGCATGATGCTAAATATTTAAAGTTATGTTCTTGCATAAATAAATTGATAAAAAATTGCTAGAAAATATTCTGTTAAATACTTGTTAGATCATTTTACATGACTTACAGAATGTTTGAACCTCACATAGTTGATAAAGAGATTAAGAGTTGTTGATAGTGAAATCTTTTGTTAAGCATATGAGAAATTTATCGGAGTTACGTTCTTGTGTGAGAAATTAATAAAACTTGTTGCAAATTTTTTTGGTTAAGCTATGAGCCATTTTGAGCAGCAAAGTAACATGAGTGGTTGATGTTTATGCTTGGTGTGTATATGGATGACATCGTTCATTTTTATTATTATGTGATGCATGTGTAGTTTCGCATTTCATGGCATGCTATGACACCGGTCATTTTTATTTTTAAGTTGAACCTGAAAATAACTCAACTTGAATATACCATTGACTGGGTCATGGTGCCGCTGAATCAAGTTTCTTACCAGTGCAACCACATTTGCCTTTGTGGGAAGGCCTTGATTCGGTCCATTGACATGGCCTCTGGTCGGTGCCTCCAACTAGGGAAGGTTATGTCGTGATTGCCCTGGCCCGGTAAGCAGGCATAATCTTGTGTCCTCGTTGATGAGATTATGGTACCGAGTCCCTGAGTGGGAGTGTTTGACCACGACGGTGGTCGGGGTGTCTTTGGTAGACACGGGGCCACCCAGGACTTGCCCGTTGGGGATTTGGTCGGAGTGGCCGGGAGAGTGCTCTGGCAATGGAAGGGTTTTGTCGGAATGTCGTTGGTCCACCCGAATGGGAGTGCGAGGCCATGGGTTCCGTGGTGTGGGTACAGTGTGCTACCTCTGCAGAGTGTATAATCTATCGATAGCCGAGTCCACGGTCACGGACACCTCGTAGTAGGTCCCACCATGAGTCAACGATTAATAAAAATTGCACACTAAGTTGTAAACTTTGCATTGTTGAGGATGGCAGAAAGGCCATCAAGGAAATTGGGACCAGATATCGGTCGTGGTTGTGATCGCCGTAAGGATCAGGAGTCATTTTGGTAAAGACCATGTTGGTGGTGTGTTTGTGATCTGAGGATGATCACGGTTGGTAAGTTGTCCCGAGGGACGCTCGAGCATGATCACAGCATGTTTGACATATAGTGTTGTATTCTTAATAATTGGTTAAGTATCATGATATTGTTTGCCATTATGATTATGCTCATAGAGCTTGCAAGTACATTCAATGTACTGACCTAGCGTGTCATGCCAGATTTCAGGAAAATCTCGTTGGAAAGGAGTGTTGTTCGAGTCTAGATCGTGTTCACGTCGGTGTCCCTGTGATATGGAGCTTCCGCTATGACGTTATTCCGCTGCTACGTAGTTGTTCAGATCGAGGCCCCTTTATGTTCACTAAATAATGTACATATTGTTCACCAAGACCGGGCGTGTCGCTTGGCCTCGACAAGCTGTTGTAATCTACACCCTGTTCCGCTAGCATCAATAAAGCGGTTGTTTTCTGTACCAAGATGTTGTGTGTTGCCAGAAGACATGGTCTCTGGGCTGGCAATGCATGGTAAACCGGTCGCTCTGAGCCGGGGTGCCACACCATGATACGAAGTGGATTTTGATTTATGTTCAAGCGATGCACGTCCATGATCGCTAGATAGTGATACGTGAATGAACTGTGCAATCTCTCTCACACGCATACATATCTCCCGTGGGCATCAGAATCACACACGCGCACTTCATGTATTTCTCTCCCTCCGTCAAGGTTAGAATTAGTCTTTCTACCCCGTCCTACAAGTCTCTCGCATAGAAACACACACGCTCTCCGCTTAACATGCCCACCCCTTTAATTCCGCCCACCCACAGCCACTAATGTCTCAAAGTATAATTATGTCTCTCACACATATGCCTAAGGTTAACTCGAGTTCCGGAACCATATGAATACATACAATGGGATTCCAGCAGAGCACCTTTTGTTTTGAGATTTTGCTCTCACGCACACAATGCGTGTGCGCGCGCGCGTAGACATTGTTTCTTGCTTCATTTTTGTCGGCACTTGCATGCACACCGTTTGTTTATCTCCGTGATGCTTTAAGTATGCCTAGCACACATGCTATCTACCTATCCCTTAATATAGATATGTGTCACACAAACTCCTTCTCCCTACTAGCAAGATGCCCATGCGTTGCACGGAACATCAAGATGCATTTGTATGAGTAGTTTATCTTGTGGGAGAAAAGGATGAACGAGGGAAGGCCTTATTTGCAAATGTGGAGAGGGGTGTGGGTATATTTTTTCAAAATTACCATAGTTTCCTTCCTATCCGTCGGATATAAAATTGGATGGCCTATATTGCAGGATGGCAGGCACACCATCATCACCAACTCTGTTTTTATAAGAGTAGAGATATGTAAGTGTCACTGCCCCCCGCCCCCACACCCACACACACACACACACTTCCCGACACCGAAGGAGTAGGGTGACACCTCGATCTTGATACTAATCTACCGACTGGCTTCTCTCTCAAACACACACACACACTACCCGACACTGAAGGAGTAAGGTGGCACCTCGATCTTAATAGTAATCTATCTACTCCTTCTCTCTCAAACACACACACATACACACACACTCGCTAGTTGTGCCTCCGTGCCTACCGCGGACACTCTCGATACGTCTTTCTCTCCCGCCCCCCTCCCCACCCCTCCCCCCCACCCCAACAATGACAGCAGAAGGGTGATAACTCGATATGATCTTAATCTATCAATTGGTTTCTCTCTCAAACATTGTGTCTCTGTGCCTCGCTTAGACACACTCGATACGTCTTTCTCTTCGTAGCCCCCTCGACATGTAGACTTCTCGTGCGCGCACAGCTGTAGTGACGATGACAGTGAACCCAGTGTGCCTTGTTTTTACCGGCCTCATGTGATAGTTTTCACCCTGTTTTCTGTTAATTAACAAGGCAACCTTTTCTTTGTTACTACTAGTGAATCTGAAATCATTCGGGGCAGACATAAAATATATCACTTCAACCCAATTATCGCAGTAAATATTTTAAAAGAAACTAGCTAGATGCATGTGCATTGCACATAACATCAAGATGCATTTGTATGAGTAGTTTATCTTGCGAGAGAAAAGGATGAACGAGGGAAGGCCTTATTTGCAAACATGGAGAGGGGTGTGGGTATTTTTTTTGCAAAATTGCCATAGTTTCCTTCCTATCCGTTAGATATAAATCCGACGGCCTATATTGCAGGATGGCACGCACACCATCATCACCAACTCTGTTTTCAAATCCCTCCGTTCCTAAATATTTATCTTTTTAGAGATTTCAACAAGTGATTACATACGGAGCAAAATGAGTGAATCTACACTCTAAAATATGTCTACATACACATCCATATGTGGTAGTCCATTTGAAATCTGAAAAAGACAAATATTTATGAACGGAGGGAGTATAAGAGTAGACATGGAGATATATCTCCAGCATGGTCCACAACCAAAATGTGTTGGACTGGTTAGCATCGGATGCTCGCAACGTGATGACCTGAGTTCGAATTTTGTCTTTAACTTTAGATTTTTATATTATATATTACTAATTTAATATATACTTCTTTCGCTACTGTACTGACAGTGGAACCCACGGAGTACTTAGAATACAAGATTAAGGATGGACTTGTTTCTTTTTAACTTTCTGCATTTAAGTCAGTAGCCACCACGCAAGTCATGTGTACCTTTGTACATGCAATTAACTTTTTATAGAGGGAGAATCATACACGCAATTAAATCAAATGGATTGGATGTGACTCTATTATTTCCAGCATAAGAGCATCTCCAACGGTAGCCGACAAATATCCTCCCGCTTCCTTCCACGGAGGACGACGTCAAACGCCAGCTGCACACATTTTCACACCACTAACCAACCAGATGAAATTCATGCAAACACAGACTGATTTCATATAAGCAAGAAGGATTTCATATAAAAAAGCCGGATCTTCATATAAACATGATGGATTTCATTACATTTACATGAACTAAGCGGTGCTAATCTGGCTCTCTTGGTATAATTAATACACCCTCCGTCCAGAAATACTTGTCCTAGAAATGGATGTATTTAGACTTATTTTAGTTATAGATACCTCCAATTTATCCATTCTTAGAAAAAATATTTCCCGCCAGCCGGAGAGGGAGTACCTAATCTAAATGGTCATCATGGATCCCTTTGTCTTCCTCATGTCCGGCAGACACTTGCGGGGTCGACACAGGTCCTCGGAAGAGAAGAAGCAGTAAAGAAACCACCTAAATGCACCGTCGTTGCCTTGACGGTGGCCTTCATGGGACCCAAGTGGCGGAGGCCTCCCGTGTTCTACTTCTCCTCGATGATGGCGGCAGGCACAGAGAAGCTGGCCACCGACTCGTCGCTCTCCATGCACCCGGCTCGCCTTCGCCTGCATGGCGCCACACAGCACGGGAGGCGCGTCACAGGCACGGGAGGCGCGCCCACAGACATGGGAGGCGCGGCCACTATAGACACTGGTGGCATGGTACGACGCGGCAGCGATGATGGCCGTACCGGCGTGCTCGCCGGTGTGGAGCAACTCGCCACTCCTCATTAAGCTGAACTGGAGCGGCGAGTTGCTGAACCACGCGCCGGCTTGGGGCTGCAACTAGATCCGTCGGGCCAAGCGAGGTTGGTGAAGCACCGAGCGGCCTCACCCGTATCCGGAGGGCTCGTCGGGCCACCCAGCCAGGTAGTATGCCGGAGAACGGATCCTCGGAAGCCATCGGAAGAGTGGAGAAAATGGTGAAGGAGGAGGTGGGGGAGCGGCGGAGGGGTGCGATTCTTGCCCGTTGTCTGTCTACTCCACAATGCATTCCCTTAGGCCCAAATATGGTGAAGTGTCATGTAGTCGATGTTCACATGACACCACTAAGGGAATCACAACATACATACTATCAAATATCGAACACATATCAAGTTCACATGATTTCTTGCAATATGATTTCTCCCATGACCTCAAGAACAAAAGTAACTACTCACAAATGATAAACATGCTCGTGATCAGAGGAGTATTAAATAGCATAATGGATATGAACATATAATCTTCCACCAAATAAACCATATAGTAATCAACTACAAGATGTAATCAACACTACTAGTCACCCACAAGCACCAATCTATAGTTCCGGTAACAAGATTGAATACAAGAGATGAACTAGGGTTTGAGATGAGATGGTGTTGTTGAAGATGTTGATGGAGATTGCCCTCCCCAAGATGGGAGAGTTGTTGGCGATGATGATGATGATGATTTCACCCTCAGGGAGGGAAGTTCCCCCGGCAGAATCGCTCCACCGGAGGGCAAAAGTGCTCCTGCCCAAGTTCCGCCTCGAGACGGCGGCGCTCCGTCCCGAAATCCTTCCCCTTATTTGTTTCTAGGTCAAAATGACCTATATACCAGAAGATTGGCACCGGAGGTGGGCCGAGGAGGCCACAACCCACCAGGGCGCGCCAGGGGGCCCTGTCTAGTAGTTATTGGCTCCAATATGTCTTAAATATTCCATAAAAAATCCCCGTCAAGTTTCAGCTCATTTGGAGTTGTGCAGGATAGGTAGCCTGACGTAGCTTTTTCAGGTCCAAATTTCTAGCTGCCGGAATTCTCCCTCTTTGTGTGTACCTTGTAAATTATGAGAGAAAAGGCATTAGAATTACTCCAAAAAGCATTATTATGGATAAAAAATTATAAATAACAGTAAGAAAACATGATGCAAAATGGATGTATCACTCATGAACGGACGTGTGGCCGGAGTAGGTTTCTTGGTTTGCATGCGGGTTTAACGGAGGGGTTTGATGGAGGCGAGGAGGCGCGTTTAGCCGGGCGTGCAGCGGGCGATGCAGTACTATTTGATTTGACAATGGGCAGTGCAGTTCACGATGCGGCTTTAATGCAGACGAAGGAGGGGGTAGCGGTTCCCGAAATGTTGAACGGACAATGATGCATCCTCCGTCAATTAGCATCGTGAATGCATGAGGGAAGTAATGGGAGGAGGACCGGGAAAAGAGGCTGCACGATGTGAATGCAATGCAGTTTGCACTCATATAAAGGCGCCCCTCCATTCCAATGCATCTACCACATCGTACGCACCTAAGCATTTGCCTAAGCACTTCACTCCAGACCCATGGCGGCGATGCGCGCGAGCGGCCAGCGGCTGTGCCAGATGGTCCATGATGCCGGCCTGCGACATGGCGCCGAGGATCGTCTCTAGACGGTGTTGGTGACTGGCTGGTGGATGGCCGCCGTCGACGCCAACTATGACTCTCAGTTGGACCAGATGATCGTTGCCACCACCAACAAGTTCACCGTCCTCACGAAGCTCACGCACAACATCACCTTACTCCTCTAGCCTGCGCACCCGGGCCTCTTCATTGCCTGCCACCCTAATCGGCCTCCATGGCCAGAACCTCTTTCAAGCACTAGTGGCCCTACGACTACCCACCGACGCCACTAAGAATGTCCACAGGTCACGCTCGCCGCGAGTCGCCTCGCCCTGCAAGAATTCGTCGACCTACACATCCACGTGTACGAGCAAATTGTGTACATAGGTATCTACAAGGCCAGAGAGGACGCTACGACATTGGCCTTCCTCAACCGGTTGGAAGCCTTGGATGCCTTTGCTGAGAAGCACCTTGACCTCGCCACAAAAGCCGCCTCTCCTTAGCCACCGGTCGGTGGCCCGACGCACTAAGTTGAGGAGGAGGAGGTCGTACACATTGATGGATGCATCTTTCTTCTTGCCTCCTGTAACCACAACTGCGATCGCATCATCGTGGCCTTAATTCTTATTGTGCTATTGCATTCTCATTCCAGTCAATACCGACATGTGCGGTCCCTTTGCTTAATTATATGCATCACTGTAACTAGTACTCCATCCGTCAATTTATAAGTTGTGCTTACCTTTTCCATCAACTTCGTGCAACGCACGGGCATCTTGCTAGAAACACTAGAACACATCGGACCTCATGTGACCAAACCGACAATGCACCAACCTAGCTACTACTTACCCTGCTTATCTGGTGGAAATAGCCCCAACCTATCATTTCCAATCATTATTTCTATCTATCGATCATGCCAAGGAGCAGAACCAAATGTTACAATTTATACATGTTTCTCTAGTTGGTGATGGTGGTGTGTCTACCATCCGTCGTTTCTGACCATTAGATCTGCATCTAACGGCTGCGAGGTAAGTTGTGGAATTTTTGCAACAATAGCCCACTTCACTGCTCCAATTTGCAGAAAACCCCTTATTATCTTGAAAGCAACCACATCCCTCCCTCACCTCATCAAAACAGCCTGAGAATATTTTGAGTGAAAAGTAATATATTTTTAGTGGTATATATGTATATCAAAACAAGAGTGATTTCTTTCAAGTTTGTGAACACGTACTACTATTCTACTACTTTGGATTTGTCACAACGCACAGGCACATTGCTAGGAAAAGGAAAAGGCCTGCCGTGTTCACGTCGCACCCCCACACTGTAACGCCCCGGATTCGATGCGCCGGGTGTCCGCCAGTTATTTGCCGTCATTGCCATGTCATGTGCTTGCGTGTTGCACTTTGCCATGTCATCATCTGCATTTTATATCATGTCGTCATGTGCATCGCATTGGCATACGTGTTCGTCTCATGCATCCGAGCATTTTCCCGTTGTCCGCTTTGCAATCCGCACTCCTATGTCTCCGGCGCCCCTTTTACCTCTTTTCGTGTGCGGGTGTTAAACGTTCTCGGAATGGACCGAGGTTTTCCAAGCGGCCTTGGTATAGCACCGGTAGACCGCCTGTCAAGTTTCGTGCCATTTGGAGGTCGTTTGGTACTCCAACGGTTAACCGGGTAACCGCAAAAGCCTCCTTCTCTTTGCAGCCCAACACCCCTTCCAAAGTGGCCCAAAACCCACCTAACTCCCATCCATGCTCGTGGTCGTTCGATCACGATCGCGTGGCCGAAAACCGCTCCTCATTTGGACTCTTCTAGCTCCCTCTATCTATAAATAAGCCTCCCCTCCGAAATCCCGGGTCCAAACACTAGCCATTTTCCTCCCCGCGCCGCCGGACGCTTTCTCCTCCCACCGGACATGTCCGCCCCGCCCCCGCGGCGAATCCGGGCGTGACACGTGTCCCCGCCGGCCTCCTCTCTTTCCCCGTGCATGCTCGCCCGGCCAAGGAGGCCCGCCCGGGCGCTCAAGGCCAGCCTTGTCGCCTCCCGTTGCCGTCGCGTCGTGCCTCCCGGCCCGCGTGCCCGCAGCCCGATCGCGCGCCTCCGGCGACCTCCGCCACACCGCCGCCCAGTACCGTGCCCGCCGCCGCGCCCGGCGACACCGCCGCACGCTGCTTGCCGTCGCCGACCTCCGGCCCGCCGCCGCTGAGCCCAGCGTCTCCCGAGTCTCGCCGCCGCCGCCCGGGCCTCGCGTCGCTGCCTCGCCTCCATGGCCGCCGCCGCGCGGAGATAGATCCGGCCCGGCCGCGCCCGATGCCGCCCCGGCCCCTCTCCGGCCAGATCCGGTGACCCCGCGCCCTTATCCGGCGTTTCCCCCTCCTCCAGCGAGCTCTTCCCCCCCCCCGCTCCGGCCACCACCACGTCCAGCTCCGGCGAGATCCCCGTCCGACCTCGTCATCCGCGCCCGGGTCAACCCTCAGATCCGGAGGTAAAATTTGGCCAAGTCCCGAGTGTTTTCAACATAATCATGCCATGTTTGACCTGCTATATCTCCGCATCCGTAACTCCGTTTTGTGCGTGTAATATGTCAATTTGTTCGCCTCGATGAGTAGATCATTTCATCTCATTGCATCATTTTCATGTGAGCTCATCTTGATGCCCGAAATGCTGTTAGAAGAGGGCTCCCCTTCATGTGAGCTCATCAAAACGCCTCGATGAGTAATATGTAATATGTCAATTTGTCCCTAATGCGGTCGGGTGATTTATGGGACCCCCTTGACAGTTCGCTTTGAATAAGACTCCTCCAGCAAGGCCCAACATTGGTTTTACCATTTGCCTCACCACCACCTACATTTCCCTTGGGAGTAATTAACCCAAGGGTCATCTTTATTCAGCCCCCCCCGGGCCAATGCTTGTCTAAGTGTTGGTCCAAACTAGAGTGCTTTGCAGCGCCCCCTCAAGGAAACTTGAGATTTGGTTTTAGTTGTACGGACTGCTCATCCGGTCATGGCCTGAGACGAGATCTGTGCGGCTACTATCGTGGTGTCGGCACGCCGGAGGTCTTGCTGGTCTAGTTTTATTCTTTGTCGAAATGTCTTGTAGCCGGGATTCCGAGACCGATCGGGTCTTCCGGGAGAAGGAATATCCTTCGTTGATCGCGAGAGCTTATCATGGGCTAAGTTGGGACACCCTGCAGGGTTTGAACTTTCAAAGCCGTGCATGCGGTTATGTGGCAGATGGGAATTTGTTAATATCCGGTTGTAGTAAACTTGAAGTAAACCCTTCTAAAATACACCAACTGTGTGCGTAACCGTGAGTGTCTCTTTTCGGGGTTGATCGAGAGGAGAACACGGTTTCTGGGTTATGTCTGACGTAAGTAGGAGCTCAGGATCTACTAGTTGACGACCGTTCCTTTGTTTCTCTTCTCGCTCTCATTTGCGTATGTTAGCCACCATATATTGCTTAGCCGCTGCTGCAACCTCACCACTTTATCCCTTCCTTTCCCATTAAGCTTTGCTAGTCTTGATACCCATGGTAATGGGATTGCCGAGTCCTCGTGGCTCTGATTACTACAACAACACCAGTTGCAGGTGTACAGGTTTATGGCGACCATGACGTGAGAGCGATGTTTGCTTCGTTGGAGTTCTTACGCTTCTTCTTCGATCAGGGGATAGGTTCCGTGTCGGCACTGGGCTAAAGGTGGTGGATATTGTTTGAGTTTCTGTTTATGTTTCTTTCGTAGTTGGATGTTGATCTTGTATATGATGTTGATGTATTCTTGTGGCATTTGTGCCTTATGTATGTATCCCCATCTATTATGTAATGTTGATGTAATGATATCCACCTTGCAAAAGCGTTTCAATATGCGGTTCTATCCTTGGTGGGACCTTCGAGTTCCTTTTGGATAGGGTCGCATATTGGGCGTGATAAGTTGGTATCAGAGCCTCGACCGACCTTAGGAGCCCCCTTGATTGATCGTGTAGTTTGGCCGTTGTTGAGTCTAGAAGAAAACTGATTTCTGAGTCTAGTTATATCGGAGAGTAGGAATGCTTTTTACTCCTCAGCCCCTTCGTCGCTCTGGTGAGGAATCTTGACATAGGTGTTTTGAACTACTCCTCTTCCCCTTCAAATTTTTCTTTAGGATCACGTGGTTAGTTTTTCGTTCGTTGGGCCTCAGCTCTTTTTGTCCGGTGCATTTCTCGTCAAGCTAATTCGACCCTCTTTGGCTTTGGGAGATCAATCCTTAGTTCTTTTTAATCGATGTTGTTTTCCTGTCCGAAGTTGTCCTTGTTTTTTTTCCCACCCGCCCACCCCTTCTTCTTCTCGAACCCGGAGTCTGTAATCGAGTATCCATCCAACTCGTGCGAAGTCTTTGCTTTATTTCCTCAATGATTTCAACCGGTGTTTCCTCTTGAACTCATTCGTCAGTTTCCCCTTCCAAGTTGCCTTTGTTTTCCCGCCCTCCCACCCTTTTCTTCCCGGAGCTTGAATCTCTTTCGAGCATCAATTTCATTCAGACGGAGCCTCTTCAGTCTTCCTCAATCATTTCAACCGTGAATTCTCTTTTGTTTGAGATTCTTCATCCCTTTCTTTTCCGGTGGTTTCAATTCAAGTTTTTCGATAGTGATTATATTCTTTCCCTCGGATCAAGCATTGTACTTGCTCGCTCGCCTCTCGCCAATTTATCCTTCCGGAGTGTTCAACACATATCAGGAGATTCGTCTGTGTTCCAATTAATTCGAGGTTGTCACCTCATTCAAATATTTCAGTTCTTCCGGTGCATCATCTATCTGTTCAACATCCCTTTCCAACGGTGTTTTCTTTTAGTGGGCCCTAACCCACAGGTCCTCCTAGGATCTTACCTGACTCTTAATTTCCCCGAAGCTATTCCCAATTCTTATCAAGTGTGACGTAAGAATCGATTTCATCAGTCACAGGCCTTCTCCAAGATCTCGTTCAAACTCTTTTCATTGTTGGCTCAACCTCTCTGTTTTTTATTCTACCGGAGTATCTCAGTAATTTTGCGGGTGTTTATCGTCGTCCTTGAAGACCGAAGTAGAGTTTCTCTTAAATTTTGTCCGTTCTCCCGGAGATTCATGGTGCTAGCTCAATGTTATCCTATCTAATTGTTTCGAGTCATGCAAATTCTTTTCATCCATCCGGAGTATTTCAGGAGTTACTTTCCGTCTCAATCATCCGGAGGCCATCTTTTCGGAAGATTTCTTCGCTCCAAGTTTTCAAAGTCGTTCTCCAATTATTCTATGTCCGTGCCCTTCGCTTCGCTCGTCTCAATATTCTTCCGGTGCTTCGTTCAAGTATTCTTCTATCAGTTCGCGATCTCTTTGTTCTCTTGCATTTTAATTCCCTCAAGTATCTCCGTGCTTCTCTAATTCTTCCCGGTGATTCATTCTCTTTCATCAGTCATTTCCAAATTCTTACGGTGGTTCGTTCAAGATTCTTTTTCCTTTATTATCATTTTAATTCATTCGTTCTTTTCAATCCTACCGGTGGTTCATGAAGTCCTTCTCAAGTTTGCGATATGTCACTTCTCAATTCTTTTTCAAGAAGAATAAGTTGCATGCCAAATCCATTGTTTGTCATCAATTTAATTTGATGAAGGATAAGCATACAATAAATCTTATTCTTATTTCATCCAAGTGATTAATCTTTTCCTTCGAGTTTATTCTTGATGAATAAATTCTAGATCCAAGTGTTTTCATCTTTTCTTTTCCGGAGTTCAATTATTTCCTCGCCCATCTCGTCGGAACCTCCATCTTAATCATCGCAAGGCTCATCTTATTCTTTTGCTACCGGAGTTCCTTCATGGTGGTTCTTCATGATTTACTCTTTCCTTCAAGATTTCATCAAGATTTTGTTGGTGGAGTTCAAGTATCTTTTCTTCTCGCGTCTCGAAGCGCAAGTAATTCTTCATTTTCTTCTGAAGTGGAGTTTTGCATTTTTTCGCTCTTCTAAGCTATCCAATCATTTCCGCTTATGGCTGGTTACCACCTCATAATTTACGAGATGTTATCCATAAGTCCACGACAATCTTATTCTTTCGTTGTTGATTTTCTCAACAACTCCGCTCAATCCTTCTTCTAAGGTTGCTTTCAATTTCATTCGTGGCACAAGTTGTCATTTTCCGCTCCGTCCTTTTCATTCAACTCTTTAAATTCCTTCCGGAGGTTTTGTGTCTTGTCTTCATCAAGTAGCATTCCATCCCTCTAGTTCATGTTCTTTCCCTTCCATTTTCAACCGGAGTGCTGCCTGAATCCTTTCAATCTTATTCGTTTCTTATCTTTTTCTAACCAGAGTGCTTTCATAGTCTATCTAATTTCCGTGAGCTTTCGATTCTCGTCATTCTCGTCGTTCCTCTCTTCTTCTCGAGTGCTCTCGATTCTTTGCTTCTTATCTTCAGTTCTTGTTTCACCTCATCCCTTTTCCCTTCCGTCTCGGTCCTAAGATCTCGGGACGAGATCTCTTGTTAGTGGAGGAGTGTTGTAACGCCCCGGATTCGGCGCGCCAGTGTGTCCGCGATTATTTCTTGTCATTGCCATTGTCTGCTTTGCAATCCGCACTCCTATGTCTCCGGCGCCCCTTTTACCTCTTTTCGTATGCGGGTGTTAAACGCGTTCTCGGAATGGACCGAGGTTTGCCAAGCGGCCTTGGTATAGCACCGGTAGACCGCCTGTCAAGTTTCGTGCCATTTGGAGGTCGTTTGGTACTCCAACGGTTAACCGGGTAACCGCAGAAGCCTCCTTCTCTTTGCAGCCCAACACCCCTTCCAAAGTGGACCAAAACCCATCTAACTCCCCTCCATGCTCTCGGACGTTCGATCACGATAGCGTGGCCGAAAACCGCTCCTCATTTGGACTCTCCTAGCTCCCTCTATCTATAAATAAGCCTCTCCCTTCGAAATCCCGGGTCCAAACCCTAGCCATTTTCATTCTGCGCCACGGACGCTTTCTCCTCCCACTGACATGTCCGCCCGCCCCTGGCGAATCCAGCGTGACACGTGTCCCCGGCCTCCTATCTTTCCCAGCGCCGCGCCCTTGCCGCCCGACCACGGGAGGCCCGCCCGAACGCGGGCCCAGCGTCGCCTCCAGCCGTCGCGTCGTGCCTCCGGCCGCGTGCCCGCCGCCCGATCGCGCCTCGGCGACCTCCGCCAGCCGCCACCCCGCCGCCGCGCGCCTCCGGCGACCGCCGCCCTTGCCATCGCCGACCTCCGGCGGCCATGAGCCCGCGTCTCCCAGTCTCGCCGCGCCGCCCCGGCCTCCTCGTCGCCGGCCCGCCTCCATGCCGCCCGCGGAGATAACTCCGGCCCGGCCGAATCCGCCCGGCCGCGTGCCCGTCTTGCCGGCCCTCTCGGCGAGATCCGGTGACGCGCGCCGGATCCGGCGATTCCCCCTCCTCCAGTGAGCTCTTCCCCCCCCTCTCCGGCCACCACCACGTCCAGCTCGGCGAGATCCCGTCCGACCTCGTCATCCGCGCCCGGGTCAACCCTCAGATCCGGAGGTAAAATTTGGCCAAGTCCCGAGTGTTTTTAACATAATCATGCCATGTTTGACCTGCTATATCTCCGCATCTGTAACTCTGTTTCGTGTGTGTAATATGTCAATTTGTTCTCCCCGATGAGTAGATCATTTCATCTCATTGAATCATTTTCATGTGAGCTCATCTTGATGCCCGAAATGCTGTTAGAAGAGGGCTATGTGATGTTAGTTTCAGATTCTTATCAGAACATGCACTTTTGTCATTTTTGCCATGATTGATGTGTGCATCCTATGAACTTGAGTCCTACATGTGTTCTGTAATATGCCATGTCATATTTACGGAGGTGTATGCCATGTATTTTTGTGATCTCTGTGGTGACTAGCACAAGCATGCAAACTAGGCTTCATGATGTTGCTGATTTCAGCCACTGTGCTGCTGATATTTTTATGCCATGTAAACTTGATGCTACCGAGAAATCCATGCTTATTTTGAGATACTTCAGTAAGGATGTTTTGAACATATGGTTATTCTCTATTCATCAATGCCCTTATTTGTAATTATGGAGTGCCATAGCTTGAGTCAATCGAGCTCTACTTTTGCTATAAAATGTTTCCTGACAGGTTGTTTACATGTTATTCAATTTTGCCAAGGTTGTTGTAGTTGATCCATGCACTCTATGAACTTGTTCTTGCCATGCTTAGCTTAATAAACATGTCTTATTACTGTTGGTTGCCTTTCCATGCCATGTATTGCTCTGTGGTGAGTGGTTCAAGCTCACCAATATGCCTACTTGTTATCTGTTTATGCCATGCTCCAGTTTTGCACTAAGTCTGAATCTGTTTATGTTTTTGCTATATTCACATGCTTGCAACTGTATTTTCTGATCCCTTTTGGCTTATGGTCACTAAGGGACTTTTGTTATATGCTTTGAGTAGATTCATGCCATGCTCTGGTTTGACTTGATAGCTTGCTGTAACATGTTGTTTGATAGCTCTAAACATTGCAACCTGATGTTATTTCCTGATAAGTCAAACTGTTATTATTTGCAATCTTGCCATGTCATTTTGAGCATGTTCTAATGATTTCCGGAGATAGCTCAGTGTTCATGTTTTGTAATGCTTTACCTGTACTTCATGTCCATGCCTTTTGTTTTCACGTTGAGATGCTGTAGCATGTTGTTTTGGTGCTTGCAATATGCCTACTTGCTGTTTTGGACAGATTGTTGCTATAACTTGTTTCATGTGTATGTGTTGAACCGTTGCTCGCTTTTGAGTGTGCTCTATATGAAACTTGCTTGTTTTTACATGTAGTTTTATATTATCATGTTGCATCCTTGTTTTGAGGTGTTTCCTTGATGTTTGAATGCATTTTGTATCAATGCCATGCTTATCTTGTTTTGCTCATATCTTCTAGGCCGTAGCTCCGAATCTAATGAACTTTATATGTAACTTGACTAAAATTTCGTGTAGATCATCGTGGTGCATCTTAATTGCTGTTTAACAACTTTAACATAAAGTTATTCAGATCTGGAACAATTTCGAAATTTGCATATGAGGACTTACCGAAATTGTTATATGTTGTTCCCGGCCTCATTTAAACTTGCCTTGATGTGTTGTTCTTGTTTGCATCATCTCTTGCCATGAGTAGCCTCATCTAGCTTTGTCATGCATCATGCTTGTTGTGCATCATGTCTTGTCTATGTGTGGTGTGTTTACTATGTTGTGTTCTTCTTCTTGTTAGTTCCTGTTTCGTTGCGATCGTGACGATCCGTTCGTCTACGCTTGGTTCGGCTTCATCCGTTCGTCTTCTTCATGGACTCGTTCTTCTTCCTAGCGGGATTTCAGGCAAGATGACCGCTACCCTGGATCTCACTACTATCATTGCTATGCTAGTTGCTTCGTTCTATCGCTATTCTGCGCTACCTATTACCTGTTTATCAAGCCATCCCAAATTGCCATGTCAGCCTCTAACCTTTTGCACCCTTCCTAGCAAACCGTTGTTTGGCTATGTTACCGCTTTGCTCAGCCCCTCTTATAGCGTTGTTAGTTGCAGGTGAAGATGAAGTTTGTTCCTTGTTGGAACATGGAGATTTTGTTCCTTGTTGGAACATGTTTACTTGTTGGGATATCACAATATTCCTTATATTATTAATGCATCTATATACTTGGTAAAGGGTGGAAGGCTCGGCCTTATGCACAGTGTTTTGTTCCACTCTTGCCGCCTAGTTTCCGTCATATCGGTATTATGTTCCCGGATTTTGCGTCCCTAACGCGGTCGGGTGATTTATGGGACC
Source organism: Aegilops bicornis (assembly GCA_021605145.1). NCBI lineage: Eukaryota > Viridiplantae > Streptophyta > Magnoliopsida > Poales > Poaceae > Aegilops > Aegilops bicornis. The sequence continues at coordinate 186,795,167 of CM038671.1, read as the reverse complement.
CCTTGACAGTTCGCTTTGAATAAGACTCCTCCAAAGAAGGCCCAACATTGGTTTTACCATTTGCCTCACCACCACCTACATTTCCCTTGGGAGTAATTAACCCAAGGGTCATCTTTATTCAGCCCCCCCGGGCCAATGCTTGTCTAAGTGTTGGTCCAAACTAGAGTGCTTTGCAGCGCCCACTCAAGGAAACTTGAGGTTTGGTTTTAGTTGTACGGACTGCTCATCCGGTCGTGGCCTGAGACGAGATACGCGCGGCTACTATCAGGGTGTCGGCACGCCGGGAGGTCTTGCTGGTCTAGTTTTATTGCTGTCGAAATGTCTTGTAGCCGGGATTCCAGACTGATCGGGTCTTCCCGGGGAGAAGGAATATCCTTCGTTGATCGTGAGAGCTTATCATGGGCTGTTGGGACACCCTGCAGGGTTTGAACTTTCGAAAGCCGTGCGGTTATGTGGCAGATGGGAATTTGTTAATATCCGGTTGTAGTAAACTTGAAGTAAACCCTTCTAAAATACACCAACCGTGTGCGAATAGTGAGTGTCTCTTTTCTGGGTTGATCAAGAGGAGAACACGGTTTCTGGGTTATGTCTGACGTAAGTAGGAGTTCAGGATCACTTCTTGATCATTACTAGTTGACGACCGTTCCTTTGTTTCTCTTCTCGCTCTCATTTGCGTATGTTAGCCACCATATATTGCTTAGCCGCTGCCGCAACCTCACCACTTTATCCCTTCCTTTCCCATTAAGCTTTGCTAGTCTTGATACCCATGGTAATGGGATTCTTTGAGTCCTCGTGGCTCTGATTACTACAACACCAGCCAGGTGTACAGGTTTGCGATGACCATGACGTGAGAGCGATGTTTGCTTCTGTTGGAGTTCTTCTGCTTCTTCTTCGATCAAGGGATAGGTTCCAGGTCGGCAGCCTGGGCTAGCAGGGTGGATATTGTTTGAGTTTCTGTTTATGTTTCTTTCTTTCGTAGTTGGATGTTGATCTTGTATATGATGTTGATGTATTCTTGTGGCATTTGTGCCTTATGTATGTATCCCCATCTATTATGTAATGTTGATGTAATGATATCCACCTTGCAAAAGCGTTTCAATATGCGGTTCTATCCTTGGTGGGACCTTCGAGTTCCTTTTGGATAGGGTCGCATATTGGGCGTGACACACACGTCCGGGAATCAGGAGTACTCCACGGCCCGTCCGGCACGCCACATACCTAGGGAAGGCGTGTTGCCGAGCATTTTCACTTTCATGTGGGACCGCCGTTGAGCAAACCGACTATTGGCAAACCGCACCCCGCCCGCCGCCGGGTTTAAAACTGAAACGAGGGGAAGATCTAGCTGTAGCACGGAATCCAAGAAATTTGGCGTCAGATGGGGCTCGTTGATAGAGTAGGAGCATTCCGTACTACTACTCCTACTAGTACAAAGTTTGTACTACAACTAGTACTACCGCTATACAACTAGGTACGTGCATGACACATCATCGTAGGAACAAAAAATGGGAAGATCTTGTTTTGGGTGATTTATCTTTTTTCAGTCAATGTAGTATGATTAATAATGTGATGTGGGGGCACCCATGAAGCTTATGTGACTTGGTTGCATGGCTACGAAGAGGTTAGAGAAAAATAAATAGATAATGTGTTTAGAGTGCATTCCACTGAATAGATATACTTTGGATCCATTGCAACACACTGGGCCGGAACATTGGTAGTAGTAAGAAACAAATTCCGGGTTTGGCATGAGCTCGTACTGCGGGAGCACCACAAGGCCTGTCGCAAGAGTTACATTTTCCTCTCGGGGTCCACAGGACCGAGCTTCAGTGGCTTAGTGCACCGGCCTATGAGTCAATGACATGTGGACCTTAAATGCGGCTGGCCCACATGTCATTCTCATGGTGGTGGCGTGGTTCGCGACTCACTCATTCGAGATGAACCGGCCGGTGGTGGCATGGCCATGGCGAGGGTGCCACAGCTGGGCGTCGGGGCGTTACGAGGCGTAGATGGCCACACCGGCGGGTACTACATGTAGAACACAAATACTCCAGCTGAGGATTGATGCCCGGAAAGAAATGTGTCACAGCCGCTGGATGAAAATTCGATGGTGCGGGAGTACGGATCAGAGCACAGGAGCGGAGCAGGCAAACCGCGTCCAATCGGGTGTGACTGTGGTAGAAAGTTGATGGTCGCCGTAGTTCAGCTGGCCCGCATGTCATGCACACAAAGGCAGAGGAGCGGTGGGGCCGAGAGGGATGAGGCGCACGTCGGGGGACGTCGTGCCGTGGGTTGGAGCGGCGTCGTGGGAATCGCGTGTGGGTGTGGCAGTGGTAGAAACAAGAAACGTGATGGTCGCCGTGGTTCAACTTCCATGGACAAGCTGTCATGTCTGCTGACACATGCATTGCATACCGCTCACTGCAAGGAGCAGTAGTAGAGAAAACTTGTTCCAAAGATACCATTTTTCCGATAAAATTCTCGAGATATCATTAGTTTTTACACATGGGATTACTCCTGCAAGGGTCAATCACAACATGTGTTTTGTAAAAAAAATGCATCTTGATGTTCCCTGCAATGCACGGGCATCTTGCTAGTTATAGAAGAAGCCCACACGGGCATCTTGCCACAGGGTGTGCCGCTGACCCAAACTCATTTTTTTCCAGACGCTTAGGTGCACCGGATGCTCTGCCACGCTACAAAATGTAAAAAAATAGCTCCAGTTTTTTTAAAACCTGTTATCTTCAAACCAGCCACACTCGTCCCTCACCTCATCAAAATAGCCCAAGGAATATATCTTGAGTGAAACATGATTTATTTTTACAGATATATGTATATCAAAACTAGAGTGTTTATATTTCATGCATGTGAACAAGTATTATTCTACTACTTTGGATCCATTGCAATGCACGGGCCAGCACATTGGTAGTAGTATTCTCAATCTCTATCTCTACTCTACTCTTATAAAAAATAGAGTTGTTGATGATGGCGTGCCTGCCATACTGCAGTATAGGCCATCCGGTTTATATCTGACGGATAGGAAGGAAACTATGGCAATTTTGCAAAAAGATACCCACACCCCTCTCCACATTTGCAGATAATGCCTTCCCTCGTTCATCCGTTTCTCCCACAAGATAAAATACTCATACAAATGCATCTTGATGTTCCGTGCAACGCACGGGCATCTTGCTAGTCTACTACTCTCTTATATCTTATAAAACTAGTAAGATGCCCGTGCATTGCACGGAACACCAAGATTGGGGTTGGACGGCGCCTGCAGCAGCCATCACACCAGATTGTTCCATGGCCTTCTGGATGTGGTGGGGAAAAGATAAGGCTGATTGTGAGATACAAGGAGTTGTTTGTAAATATGGAAACACGTGCGAGCATCTTTTTGCAAAACTGTAGCAGTTTGCTTTGTATGCATCAGATCTAGATCCGACGGCTATTGGTGAAAGATGGCAGGCACACCATCATCGCTAACTCGGGTTTTATAGGAGTAGAGAAAAACAGAGTTGGTGATGATGGTGTGCTTGCCATCCTACAATATAGGTTGTCCGATTTATATCTGACGGATAGGAAGAAAACTATGGCAATTTTGCATAAAGATACCTACACCCCTCTCCACATTTGCAAATAAGTCCTTCCCTCATTCATCCTTTTCTCTCACAAGATAAACTACTCATACAAATGCATCTTCATGTTCCGTGCAATGCACAAGGATGTTTCCTTGGGGGTCTCTCCAACGAGGCATGGCCGTAGTTGCAAGTTGACGCCCCTTGAGATGATGACGTTGAGGGGCCCTCCGATTTTGTCTGTTAAGCAGGTAAGATGAGTTTGATCATGTAGTAAATGCATTCTAAAGCCTACTTCCATGTCCATTTCCTAATTCTCCTCCCGCCCACTGTTTCACAGGTTAGGCTCGATGCGAGTGGAGATTGGCTTGCATATGTACAGGAGGGTACCAACATCAATTTGACAACATTTACAACGGTGACACCGTTCTTGTAGAACCTTTTTCCAACATTGGGATCAGCCATGCAATGGGCCACCGCCTGAATTGGTATGATGGAACCACAGTGAGATTGAAGAAGATAGCACGAACCTTGCACATGGCGGTCAAAGGTGGACCATGCTGTCTGCGGCCGATTTGTTGACGTACGCGTACGAAGACGATGTGCTCATTTCTAACCGCATCTTCGCGGTAACAAACCAGGGGACTTATTTTGTATGGGACACATCCTACAGTATACTCCCTCTCTCCCAGTTTATTTGTTTTGAATTTTTTTCGTTTTATAATTTTCAAATTCAAATTTGGAGCTCCCCATCACATGTTGAGATTACAATGTCCATTAAATCATTGCTTGCATGTATAGTAAAGAAACAAATGTCGAGTTTGGCACGAGTTCGTGCAGCGGTAGCACCACAAGGCCTGGCGCAGGAGTTACATTTCCCTCTCGAGGCCCTCGGGACTGAGCCTCAGCGCCTTACTACACCTGCCTTTGAGTCAATAACATGTGGAGCCGATAGGTGGCTGGTCCACATGTAATGCTCCCGAAGGCAGAGGGGCAGTGGGCTGAGAGGGGTGAGCCGTAGGTCGGAGGACGTGTGGTGTCATGGGTTCGAGCGGTGTCGTGGGAATCACGTGTGGCTGTGGTAGAAACTTGATGCTCGCCGCATTTCAGGTGGCCCAAATGTCATCCACACAAAGGCAGAGGGGAGGTGCGGCCGAGAGGGGTGAGGCGCACGTCGGGGGACGTGGTGCCGTGGGTTGGAGCGGCGTCGTGGGAATCACGAGTGGTAGTGGATGAAACGTGATTGTCGTTGTAGTTGAACTTCCATGGACAAGTTTTCGTGTCTACGGACACATGCATTGCATACCGATCACTGGAAGGAGTAGTAGAGAAAGCTAGGCGGATAAATAGTTCCTTATAGTCAAGCGGACCCACGCTACTACTTGTTCCAAAGACATGCACACCATCGAAATAGTCCATCTATATCAATATACACAGAGATGGGATAATTTTTTTTACAAGAGAGGAAATAGTTCATCCATCCATAATGCCCTGTGCTGGTGCAGCTTCTTCTTCTTCTACTACTTCTTATTGTTCTCATTACTGTGGGAGACGGCTTCGCAACAAGCTCTCTGGACCTTGCAGCTATCTCGAAACTCACACGGGCATCGAGGGCAGCATATTTTATCCGCTCATACGTCAAGGGATAATTCTCCCATCCAGACGACCTTAATGCCAGCGTATCATCATCCTTCTGAAGATTTGTTCCGAGCACAAAATTTGCTACGTCGAATAGGGATGGTGTCGGTTTATCACAATCTTCTATAGGAATTTTTATTTTGGTTTGTACGTCAGCGATGCTTTTCAAATCAAGGTTGTACGGCTCCAACTTCTGTTTGTCCCCTGCGATGGCTGCCCCACAGAAGTATATGTCCACCCGAGACAAGAAATCGTGAAGCTCACCTGGTATGGTTGTGTAGCGACCTGACCTCAGATGGTCAAGTCTCTGTGCTTCAGTGTCATCCCTGGATTGGTAATGCCGACACACACAGTACTCGAAGGATTTATAGCAGAGTAGCAATCACACACTTATTACATCGAATGTCTCAAAAGAGAAGTTATTACAATAAATATGGCTTAAGGCCATCTAATACGATAACAACGGAAGACTTGGAAGATAAAGTGAGTCCATCAACTCCAACGGCATAGCTGAGTGCATGACAATGACCTATCGCACCTTTACTCGTCGTCTCAAAAGTCTACAACATAATACGTTGTAGCCCGAAAACGGGTCAGCACATGGAATATGCTGGCAATGTAACACAGTAGAGCAATGAACAGATAAAAGCTATCACTACATGCATATATGGCTGGTGGAGGCTCTATGGTTATATGTTTTTGCGAAAAGCCAATGTTTTCCTACAACAAAGGAATATATTTTATTTAACTATCATGGTAGTTGAAACATCATTGAGAAGGTACCTCCAATTCAATCCCAATTAAAAGTAATTATCAACCCAACATATTAAATTAGAGTGATGAGATACATTTGATAATCCAAGTACTAGATACTCAAGATTGTCCATAACTGGGGACACGGCTAACCATGATTAGATTATACACTCTGCAGAGGTTTGCGCACTTTTCCCCACAAGACTCGATCTCCTCCGTTGGATTTCTCGTACTACATGGTGTTTGAGAAACGGATGACCGAGACACGATCTTTCGAAGCATTAACTCTAACCCCGGGTAGACAGTACCAACCTACATCCCTCTACATCTGCTAGCCTACCACTGGAAGAGTTCATGCAACATATCAACTATGCTAGATCCCATAATAGCTTGTGGCTGCACACGGAAGTTTCTAGCATGAAATATCTCACGATGAGGACCGTAGGATGAACACACGGATACCCCGGGATCTCCTAGGACAACACTGGATTCCCCAGGTGCCCAAACAAGCAATCCACCCAGATTTGTATTAAAGTAGCCACCTTAAGTTGAATCATTAATTAACAATCTCACATCTGTCATGGATTCACTCACCCAAACCACGTCTACGAGCATAGCATGGCAATAAGCATAACGTAAAAGTAACTCCCAATGGTTTGATAATAAACAGGGCAATAGGTTCTACCTCATCAACTACTTCCCAATACCCACAAGTTAATCACATCCTAATCATGCAGTGTTTGAGGATTGGAAATAATGCATAAAAACTGGGTATGAAAAGAGTATGATCAATGTGTTACTTGCCTTGTTGACAATCCGCAAATCCTAGTGACTCGTAGTAGCACGCTTCGCACTACGGGAATTCTGTCGCAAACAAAAAGTAACATACATAAGCAATCAAGAAAAGATGCAAGGGTAAAACTCAAATCACAAGATCTAACCAGAAAGTTCAACTTAAGAACTCCGGTTTGCAAAAATAATCAAATCAAACGGAGCAACGAAACACAAAGAAACAAGATCCATTTACTAATCTGGACTAAAGTCAAATTTTACAGTACCAAAATCTTGTTCAAGTTGGTTAAAAAGAAAGAGGGCTTCGATACGAAGATCTAGGCGCTTGAATCGCCTGATTTCGATAAACGAGCAAAAACATACGCTAAAATGAAAATCGCGATCGGAAATAATCGTGAAAAATCCGAGAAAAAGAAGGACTGACGAACAGGCTAACAAACGAACGTTCACTATTTGTGACTAATGAGTGAAAATCGTTCGTTAAAATGAACGTACGGATGAAAGTCCGCTATTTAACCAAACTGAGAAAAACCGAACTGATATAATAATAAAAATGAATCTAGGGTTCTAAAAAAATCGATCGAACCGAAAAAAACGGCGGTTAACCCGCGAAAAGCGGCGGCGGCGGCGGCTACCTCGGCGGTGGCTCGCATGGGCGACACACAAAGGGCGGGCGGCAGGCGGGCGGCGGCGCGGTGAAACGCGGGCGGCGGCTCGGGCTCGGATGGCGCTAGGGTTCGAGCGGGCGGCGCGGCTGGTGGGCTCGGGGTCCGGGCCCCGGCTTATAAGGCCGGCCTGGCGGAGTCCCGGTCGGACACGGCCCGTTAGGCGGTTTCCCTTTTTTCTTAAAATAATTTCGGCATGCAGAAAAAGAGTACTAAACGGACTCCAAAATTTCCGAAATAAATTTTCCCCGTCCTCTAAAAATAAGACGGACAAGGTGAACATTTATTTGGGCCTATAATGCAATTTTCAAAAACGCATATTTTTCCTATGCAAATAAAATAGCAATAAAATCCGAATAAAATCAAATATTTGATTTTAATATTTTTCCTCCAATATTTCATTTATTTTGGAGAAGTCATATTATCTCCTCTCATATATTTTAATATGAAATATTTTCGGAGAGAAAAATAATTAAAACAAATGATTCTCGTTTCGATATTTGATAAAATTCAAATATGAAAACGGTGAAATCCCCAACTCTCTCCATGGGTCCTTGAGTTGCTTAGAATTTCGAGGATCGCAAATCGAAATCTAATAAAATATGATATGCATGAACGATCTATTTATAACATTCCAAATTGAAAATTTGGGATGTTACAAACCTACCCCGCTTAAGATGAATCTCGCCCTCGAGATTCGGGTTGGCTAGAAAATAGGTGTGGGTGGTCTTGGCGAAGATCATCCTCTCGTTCCCAGCTAGCTTCATCCTCGGTATGGTGGCTCCACTGAAATTTACAAAACTTGATAACCTTGCTGCGAGTAACTCGGCTGGCAAACTCAAGAATCTTGACAGGTTTCTCCTCATATGTCAAATCAACATCCAACCGAATCGCTTGTGGGCCTTTGTATCTCTCAGAGGTATATCGGCCATCTCTGCATGGCACTTCTTCAACTGGGAAATGTGAAACACATCATGTACTCCTGACAGTCCTTTAGGTAACTCCAACTTGTAGGAAACTTCTCCCATGCGTTCCAAGACACGGTAGGGTCCTACAAACCTCGGGGCTAACTTTCCCTTAACCCCAAAACGCTTAACTCCTCAAAGAGGTGATACTCGCAGATACGCTCTATCTCCGATTTCATAGACTACCTCCTTGCATTTTGAATCTGCATAACTCTTCTGTTGGGACTGGGCTACTTTCAGTCTATCTCGAATTAGCTTGACCTTCTCTTCAGATTCCTTAATCAAATCCAGTCCAAACAACTGGCGGTCTCCAACTTCATCCCACATCAACGGTGTTCGACATCTCCTTCCATACAGGGCTTCAAACGGTGCCATCTTCAAACTGGCCTGGTAGCTATTGTTGTATGAGAACTCCGCGTAGGGTAAATTGTCATCCCAAGTAGATCCATAATCCAACGCACAAGCTCTCAACATGTCCTCCAGAATCCGATTGACTCTCTCGGTCTGTCCATCTGTCTGCGGGTGAAAAGCTGTACTGAACTCTAGTCTGGTACCCAAGGTCTGGTGCAGCTGGTGCCAAAACTTTGAAGTAAAATGTGTTCCTCTATCTGATATGATGGTCCTCGGAACTCCGTGCAGACATACGATCCTGGTCATGTATATCTTGGCCAACTTCGCACTTGTATAAGTGGTTTTCACTCGGATAAAGTGGGCTACTTTGGCCAAGCGATCCACTACTACCCAGATAGAATCATATCCTGATTTAGTCCTGGACAATCCGGTGATGAAATCCATGCCAAGTTTATCCCACTTCCATTCGGGTATCGGCATAGGCTGTAATAATCCTGCTGGCTTCTGATGTTCTGCCTTTACTTTCTGACATACATCACATACGGCTACATACTCGGCAATATCCTTCTTCATACCAGTCCACCAGAAACGCTCCTTCAAATCCAAATACATCTTGGTGTTTCCGGGGTGTATCGAGTATGGCTAGTCGTGAGCCTCTGAAGTATCAACTTCCAGATCTCCGCATTATTGGGCACATAAATGCGGTCCTCAAACCATAGGGTGTCGTGCTCATCCTCACAAAAACCTTTGGCCTTTCCTTTGCTCGTTCTCTCTTTATCTCGGCGATCTCCTTATCATCCTTCTGAGCTTCTCGAATCTTCCCCAACAATGTAGACTGAACTTCCATTGCTGCAACAAAACCTCTAGGGACTATCTCCAAATGTAGTTCCCTGAGATCCTCGGCTAACTCTTTTGGCATCCCTCCGCTTATGAGGGTGTTTACATAACTCTTTCGGCTCAAAGCATCTGCTACAACATTGGCCTTTCCTGGATGATAATGCAGCTTCATGTCATAATCCTTTATAAGCTCCAACCATCTCCTCTACCTGAGGTTCAGCTCCTCCTGTGTGAAAATGTACTTAAAACTCTTATGATCTGTGTACACATCACAACGGTTTCCAATAAGGTAATGTCTCCAAGTCTCGAGCACATGCACTACGGCTGCTAACTCCAAATCATGAGTGGCATAATTCAATTCGTGCAGTTTAAGTTGGCGTGAGGCATACGAAACAACTCTTCCGTCCTGCATAAGCACACTTCCAAGCCCTGAGCGTGAGGCATCGCAATATACTTGGAAATCCTTGCGTATATCCGGCAGAATCAGCACTGGCTGTAGTCAAACGTTTCTCCAACTCCTGAAAACTTGCCTCACATTCTTCCGTCCATTGGAACTTGGTATCCTTCTTCAATAACTCCGTCATTGGCTTCGTAATCTTGGAAAAATTCTCAATGAATCTCTGATAGTATCCTGCGAGTCCAAGGAAACTGCGGGTCTTGCTAACTAAGGTGGGTGCCAACCACTCAGTGACTGACTTGACCTTGGTGGGGTCTACTGCCATACCTTCTCCTGATATAACATATCCAAGGAACCCAACTTCCTTCAACCTCACATTTGCTGAACTTGGCATACAACTGATGTTCCCTGAGTTTCTCGAGAACTAAACGCAAATGCTCCTTGTGCTCCTCCTCATTCTTCGAGTATACCATTATATCATCAATGAACACCACAACGAACTTATCCAAAAATTCCATGAACACCTTATTCATCATACTCATGAAATAGGCAGGGGTGTTAGTCAGTCCAAATGACATGACCTTGTACTCATATAGCCCGTATGTTTTGGTATATCCTTCTCTCGAATCTTCAGCTGGTGATATCCTGATCGCAGATCGATCTTCGAAAACACCTTAGCTCCTTGCAGCTGGTCAAACAAATCATTGATCATCGACAATGGGTACTTGTTCTTGATCGTCACTTCATTCAACACACGGTAATCAACAACCATCCTTAAGGATCCATCCTTCTTCTCAACCAAGAGCACTGGGGCTCCCCATGGTGATGAACTTCTTCGAATGTAACCTTTCTCCAATAAATCCTTAATCTGCTTCTTGATCTCTTCTAGATCATTTGCGGGCATCCGGTATGGTCTCTTCGATATCGGTCCGGTGCCTGGCAACAGCTCTATCAAAAATTCAATATGTCGATCTGGTGGCATGCCTGGCAACTCCTCCGGAAATACATCCGGGTAATCCTTCACTACCGGCACTTCCTCCTGAACAACTCCCGTGAGAGAATTTACTTGGGTCCTCCTTGACGCATGCCTAGACACATACTTGATCCTTTTTCCCTCTGGGGCAGTGAGCAGAATTGACTTACTAGCACAATCAATGCTTCCTCCATACTTTGACATCCAGTCCATGCCTAATATCACATCCAATCCTTGTGACTCCAAAATTATTAGGTCTGACGGAAAAACATGGCTACCAATGGTTAAGGGTATCCGGTCGCACCATCGGCTGGCCATATACTCTGCTCCAGGTGAACTTACTAACATGGGTGTCCTAAGGGCTAGGGTTGGCAACTTAAACTTTTCCACTAATCCCCTTGATATGTATGAATGCGATGCACCGGTATCGAAAAGAATAAGAGCGGTAAAAGACTTAACCAAAAACTTACCGATAACTGCATCGGGCTGCTCCTCAACCTCCTCCACGTTCATGTGCTTCACTTGTCCCTTATTGAAAGGGTTGGGCTTCTTCCCAGCGCTTCCATTGCCGTTCTTTAATTCCGGACAATCGTTGGCGTAGTGTCCAGTCTTCCCGCACTTGAAACAAGTAATGTGACTTTGATCCTTCTTGGCGGGTGTGGATGGGTTAGAACGGTTCTGATTGCTGCCTGTTCCATTCCCGTTTCCATTCTTGGGGCCATTGTGGTTGTGATAACTTACTCCGTTGTGGTTGTGGCCTCCATGATTATGGACAAGTCCTCCCGAATTCAGGGTGAAACGAGGCTTCTGTTGAGATCCAGAATTGTACTTTCCTTGTCCATACTTCCTCTTGCGGCTCTCAATCTGCTGCTTCTTCCCTTCAATCATAAGAGCCTTGTCTACCAACTCCTGGTAATTGTTGAATGTTGCCACCATCAACTCCATGCTCATCTCATCATTCAGCCCTTCTATAAACTTCTCCTGCTTCGCGGCATCTGTGGCCACATCATCAGGGGCATAACAAGATAGCTTACTAAACTCATCCACGTACTGAGCTACAGTACGGTTCCCCTGGCGTAAGTTGTGAAACTCACGCTTCTTCATGCTCATAGCTCCAGTTGAGACATGGGTTGTGCGGAATGCTTGCTGAAACTGGTCCCATGTAACGTTGGCTATGGGAAAAGTGGTTGTGTAATTCTCTCACCATGAGGTTGTTGGTCCATCCAACTGATGTGCGGCAAAACACACCTTCTCTGCATCTGTGCAACCTGCGGTGGTCAACTCCCTCCCAATCCTGCGTAGCCAGCCATCCGCAACTATCAGCTCAGTGCTACTGGAAAACACTGGCGGCTGTAACCTCAGAAAACGAGCTAAGTTGTCAACGGGAGGCGGGTTGTGGTTGTGGTTGTTGTTGTTGCCTTGGTTCTAGACTAATATCTGCATCAAGGCATTCTGCTGCTGGATCAACTGGTTGATCTCCGGTGGGAAGACAAATCCGGTGTCACGTCTCGGAGGCATCTGATGGGTTTAGAGGGGAGAGATTAGAATAGAAATGAGGTCGAATGAGAAGGCACTACCCATATGGTGGTCTACTAGAAATTTTGATTGGTGGAAGACTCCATGATGTCTGCTCCAGCTTCGTCTTCAAAGTCATCATCACTGTCGTCGGGGTCGGAGTCGGTGTCATCGATGATGATGTAGTTCTCAGGGCAAGTAGAATCATCATCGTCTCCTCCTGGCGCGGGGTCTCCCATGAATACTCTGATCTTATTTATCAGGTCGTCGTTCTTCTCCAATAGTGTCGCGATTTCCTCCTCGCATCCATCGCATGTAGACTTGAGTTCATCATCCAACTCGGTGATCCTTGTCATCGCCTTCTTCAAATCCATCATGCCTGCACACATCTGGTTCTCCTGGCGTCGAATGTGCTGGTTTAACTCCTGGATGAAAGCTGCAATGGATCTGTCCTTCCTGGTGCTGATCATCTCCTATTGCTCATCTCGGCGCCCACATATCTGATAGATGGTATCCTTGAGATCCTTGTGGTAAACTTCGCCGACGCGTCCCATGGCGATGTGGGCTGCCATGCTCTTGCCTAGAATCCAGGTTGGGGCATCAAAGGAAACTCTATGGGCTCACTGACTAGCGTGAAAGTCCTTCCTGGAATTTGAACTTGAATCATCCAGCGCTCCTCTTCTGGTAAGGTGGCGTTGAAGCTCCCGGTGAAGCTTGGTATTCCTATGTTCTAGTATCTAGTAACTTCCTTCAAGTGTCGTCCAAAAGGTATATCTTCATCCGGTTGAGCAAACTTGTTCCTTGAGTCCGCCATCCTAAAGAGTAGAAAACGGAGAGGAGTCAGAAATGAGTAGAGAAGAGTGACCTATGGCTTTTCTTAGTGGTCGTGTCCTACATTCAGCGTGTGCTCTGATACCATCTTGTAGCGACCCGACCTCAGATGGTCTAGTCTACGTGCTTGATGTCATCTCCGGATCGGTAATCTTTGACACACGATTACTCAAGGATTTATAGCAGAGTAGCAATCACACACTTATTACATTGAATGTCTCAAAAGAGAACTTATTACAATAAATATGGCTTAAGGCCATCTAATACGATAACAACGGAAGGCTTGGAAGATAAAGTGAGTCCATCAACTCCAACGGCATAGCTGAGTGCATGACAACGACCTATCGCACCTTTATCGGTCGTTCAAAAGTCTGCAACATAATATGTTGCAGCTCGAAACGGGTCAAGACATGGAATATCTTTGGCAATGTAACACAAGAGAGCAATGAACAGATAAAAGCTATCACTACATGCATATATGGCTGGTGGAGGCTCTATGGTTATATGTTTTTGCGAAAAGCCAATTTTTTCCTACAACAAAGGAATAGATTTTATTTAACTATCATGGTAGTTGAAACATCATTGAGAAGGTACCTCCAACTCAATCCCAATTAAAAGTAATTATCAACCCAACATATTAAATTAGAGTGATGAGATACATTTGATAATCCAAGTACTAGATACTCAAGATTGTCCAAAACCGGGACACAGCTAACCATGATTAGATTGTACATTCTGCAGAGGTTTGCACACTTTTCCCCACAAGACTCGATCTCCTCCGTTGGATTTCTCGCACTGCATGGTGTTTGAGAAACGGATGTCTGAGACAGTCTTTCAGAAGCATTAACTCTAACCCCGGGTAGACAGTACCAACCTACATCCCTCTACATCTGCTAGCCTACCACTGGAAGAGGTCATGCAACATACTCAACTATGCTAGAGCCCATAATAGCTTGTGGCTGCACACGGAAGTTTCTAGCATGAAATATCTCATGATCCCTTTGAGCCTGGGTGGCGGACCGTAGGATGATCACACGGATACCCCGGGATCTCCTAGGACAACACTGGATTCCCCAGGTGCCCAAACAAGCAATCCACCCAGATGTGTATTAAAGTAGCCACCTTAAGTTGAACCATTAATTAACAATCTCACATCTGTCATGGATTCACTCACTCAAACAACGTCTACGAGCATAGCATGGCGATAAGCATAACGTAAAAGTAACTCCCAAGGGTTTGATAATAAACAGGGCAATAGGTTCTACCTCATCAACTACTTCCCAATACCCACAAGTTAATCACATCCTAATCATGCAGTGTTTGAGGATTGGAACTAATGCATAAAAACTGGGTATGAAAAGAGTATGATCAATGTGTTACTTGCCTTGCTGGCGATCCGCAAAACCAAGTGACTCGTAGTAGCACGCTTCGCACTCCGGGAATTCTATTGCGAACAAACAGTAACATACATAAGCAATCAAGCAAATATGCTAGGGTAAAACTCAAATAACAATATCTAACCAGAAAGTTCAACTTAAGAACTCCGGTTTGCAAAAAGAATCAAATCAAACGGAGCAACGACACAAACTGCGAAAGAAACAAGATCAGTTACTAATCCGGATTAAAGTCAAATTTTACAGTACCAAAATCTTGTTCAAGTTGGTTAAACAGAAAGAGGGCTCTGATACGAAGATCTAGGCGCTTGAATCGCCTGATTTCGCTAAACGAGCGAAAAGATACGCTAAAACGAAAATCGGATCAAAAATCGTGATCGAAAATAATCGCGAAAAATCCAAGAAAAAGAAAAACTAACGAATAGGCTAAAGAACAAACGTTTGCTATCTGTGACTAATGAGTGAAAATCGTTTGTTAAAACTAACGTATGGACGAACGTCCGCTATTTAACAGAACCAAGAAAAACCGAAGCGATCTAATAAAAAATGAATCTAGGGTTCTAAAAAAACCGATCGAACCGGAAAAAAACGGCGGTTAACCCGCGAAAAGGGGCGGCGGCAGCTACCTCGGCGGCTTGTGGTCGGGCAACATCGGGCGGCGGGCGGCATCGGTGGTAAGGCGGTGTAAGATGTATCAAGGCGGGCGGCGGCAGGCTGAGGCTCGAGGCGGTGCTAGGGTTCGGGCGGGCGACACGGCTAGCGGGCTCGGGGTCCGGGCCCCGGCTTATAAGGCCGGCCGGGCGGAGTCCCGGTCGGACACGGCCCGTTAGGCGGTTTCCCTGTTTTCTAAATAATTCCTACGTGCAGAAAAAGAAATAAAAAGAGTACTAAACGGACTCCAAAAATTCCGAAATAAATTTTCCCCGTCCTCTAAAAATAAGCCGGACAAGGTGAACATTTATTTGGGCCTATAAGGCAATTTTGGAAAACGCATATTTTTCCTATGCAAATAAAATAGCAATAAAATCTGAATAAAACCAAATATTTGATTTTAATATTTTCCTCCAATATTTCATTTATTTTGGAGAAGTCATATTATCTCCTCTCATATATTTTGATATGAAATGTTTTCAGAGAGAAAAATAATTAAAACAAATGATCCTCGTTTCGATATTTGATAAAATTCAAATATGAAAACGGTGAAATCCCCAACTCTCTCCGTGGGTCCTTGAGTTGCTTAGAATTTCGAGGATCACAAATCGAAATGCAATAAAATATGATATGCATGAATGATCTATGTATAACATTCCAAATTGAAAATTTGGGATGTTACAAGTTGTATGGAGGGCGCGTGTATCATGTGGTACACCAAAACATCATCTTCGAGGCAAAATTGAAGGACGGCGACGTGTTGGATCTTCCCAGTGGCACGCTCCTTGTACTCTGCGTCGAGACCTATGACCTTCATCTCCACCTTTTGGAGGGAGTTGGATACATTGTTGATCCACTTCCGAACAACCCTTAGGTGGTCGGTAACTGTGGCAACTATTCTCAACGAGCCTTCGACAAGGACATGTTGGACGCTAAAAACCTGCATCTCGATCTCTTTCGCCATTTGGAACCGTTGGACCGGAGGGCTATGGTTTGGAGAATTAGGATTGGATGGCTAGTCTAACTGAAGATGATGATTATTTAAAGGGGCTTCGGAATTACTCCAGGAGGATGTGAAGAGGTTAAAACAATGTGAATGCAGTGTGGTTTGGATGCAAATGAAGATGAAGGAGAGGTGAAGAAGCCGAGGAAAATCGGTTCTCGATGGAGAAGTAAATGGGAGAAGTGGCCTGCAGGCAGTTGATTAGATGGCTAGGTAGACTAAACGAAAAAGGCTATGCGGGTAGATTGAGGAGTGGTACCTGTTCGTGTACGTGCCCATCCTTCTAGCGCTACATGTGCCACTAGCTAGTTGAGGTCACTCTTTCGAATCACCGTGGCGAGACATTTTAAGATTAATTTTTATTTCTGCACCCCTCCTGACAGGTGGGACCTATACAAACATAAAAAATGTGTCGTAGCTGGTTCGGATGGATATTGGCGCGTGCGTGGGAGACACAACATTCTTTAGTGAAGGAATAAGTATGTGGTTATCCTCAAAAAATAAAAGGCCTTCTTCGCACTTTCGCATGCACGAAAATTTGGTTCTGCTCGCAATATGGATGATACCTGGAGGATGAAGTGAACTCAGAGGAATGCTAGCACGGGAGTACTACTCATGTTCCTACTACTGCTATTGTAGTACACTTGATGGTCAAAATATTATTCATCCAGTCCTCACAGTGAAGTGACAAGCCCCTACGCCCGAGGTGACACCAGTCCAGGCGGCGTGTCCGGGTTACCAAAGTCAGCCTCACCTTGTGCACTGTGTAGTCACTGTCACCGCCGCTGTTTAGCATGCCTCGCCCCGTCTCCCTCTCCCCTAGCACCACTCCATCTCCATCTCCGTCTCGCCGGAGATCCTGAGGTCACTCTTAAGCATCTCACTATGCCCCCGCGTACCCTCGCCTTGCTCGCCTCCCCTAGTACCACTATTCCCTCGCTAGCCGCTCCAACACCGAGAGCCTTCTCCCCCGTAAATCAAGCCCCCCAAAACCCCACCTTCCAAACTCCACCATGGCCGAACACGAACTACGTAGCATCCATATGAGTCGCGATTGGATCAATCTCCCCAGTGACATCCTCGACCTCTATTGTTCGTGTATGGATATGTTGAGCGCCCTGCGGCTGGCTGCATGCTCGAAGGACATGCACACGACCATCATCAAAGCGAGGCCTAAGCTTTTCAAGACACCCTACTTGTTGCTATCTGGTCTTGCAAGATTTGCTCACCATGATACGGAGGCGTACATGATGCCCCTTGACTTCAATCCGACCTCCATTAGCCGAAACTTCTTTGCGGGTATGTAGTGGGTCGCCATACACTATTTCCCTCGACTTCAATCCAATCACCATCGCCCGAAACTTCTTGGCAGGTATGTACTGGGTCGGCATGAGCTCCCACTGGATGGCTGTCGTCAGACAAGACCGGGAAAAGTTGGTGCTCGTGAACTTCCACACCTCCCATGAGATTATCCTTCCTACGTTGGATTATATAGGGTTTTACCATCACGGTCCAAGTCATCTAGATTACAAAGTCAGTTGGACGCACCTTGTTTTGCAGAAGATTGTAATCTGCCAAGTGCCCACACGAGATGCGAATTACGCAGACTTCAAGCTAATTGCCTTGCTCGATCGCGGACTCGCCTATCTTTCCGCTGGTGCCTTCTTTAGCTGGAGACAGCTCACCTTGCAATGGATCATCAAAGTTGATACACACTTCTGTGATGCTATTAAACACAATGGCATCATCTACGCGATCGACAAAGCATATGGCACCACGTATTGTTGGGACGGCGTGTGTCAGTTGTTTCCGTCTGATGTTAATGATGATGCCATGACACTGTTTGAACTTTTTGTGATGATTGGCATATCCCTGTTTGAGCAGAACTTGAGTAGAACTATGGCAATGTATTAGAGACGCCGTAAATCAGCTATATTTGGAATGAGTTAATTCATGCGATTGTGACCATGTCATTACGGCCAATTTGTACCCCTGAATAATCAAACAGTTAGGAAGATATGGATATTCTCCTTATTTTATAGTAATCTATATACTACTAAATATGAGTTTGTATCAATGGCCATGTTAGTTTCCTCATTTTCATGATGTAGAAACATGCATCACCTTTATTGGTTTCATCTAACCATACATTAGGGAAGTAAATGTGCATATGGAGAACTCTATATTTGGAAGTAGTGAAATCCTGTAATGCTTACCATGTGTACATACCTATATTCTCCCTTCAGCAATCAATGGCTAGAATAATATCCTCGCAAAAAATTTGCCCACAGAACATGAGTATATAACAATGCATGGTTTGTTAGTTTCCTTGAAGAATTTGTTTGTCAGGACAGAACATGATTACATAACATGCATGACATGGTAGTTTCCTGTGAAGAATCGATTGTGAGATAACATGAGTATAACCATGCATGGCACATCTATATTTTCAAACCCAGTATACATTTCCCTGTATTTTCCTGTGAGTTCCAACAGGGACATATCAATGTTGTTTCTTGCATTATCCTACTCATACTCTGTACAATGCTGATCTTACATTAACAGTGCCTGTCCTTTTTGATATGATGCAGTCTCCCTACAGTTACTGCCCTTTGTAATCACACCACCTTTGCCAATAACAGGGTAGCACATCTGGTTCCTCGCTCGATCAGACGACGGCAAAAGACTGATGATCATTCGGACACATGAGCCTGAAAAGTTATATTGCAAAAACCCCACTGTATACAAGCACCGTGAAATACGTTAGTATCTGGATAGTGGCCGTTACGTCTATGAGCAGGATACCAGCTTGTTGGGGCCTTCAGGATTTTTGAGTTGGAGGCGGGTAAACAGCCTTGGTTCACACTCTATGTTTCTCGGACTCAATTATCCGGTTAACCAGGAGATCACCATTGGCAAGGACCTTGATGGCAGAGAGGCTCTGTTTGCTATGGAAAACTGTGTCTACATGGCGAGCCCTAGGAGTTCGGGAGCAAACTCCCCTGATTATCAACGATACAGCCTGCAGCCAAAAGAAGGTGAGAATGACAAAGGCATCTGGATTAACTTTGATCCTTGGATGTGTTGAGTCCGAGAGGCAGTGATGTGGTTCAAGCCTTCAGGTTGATAGGTAATTGGGTTGTTGCATCGAAAGGGTGGAGTACTGGTGTCTCCGGATCACTGGTGGCTGAAGCGGGGCTGCAAATTATGATGGTGTTGGATCATCCTTCTTCGAATGACTTGTTGTCTTTGCTACTTGTTCTGGATGGGTAGTTCTATCTTTTGTTATGCATATTCCTTGCCATTTGGCCATCCTCGTCTATGTCACTCTTACTATGTAATAGTTGCCTCTACTTAGAATGTCATTCTCATATGGATCACGAGAGTCTGAGCGCTGTAGATGGGTGCGTTTTGGTGGTGTAGCAAGACTTCTTATGAACTATCGTGTCTTACTGTTTATGTCAGTAGTAGTCACTAGTCAGTGTTTGAATGTTGTATATATCGTTGTTTCGAATTGTTTATTGTCTCGAACTGCTAGTGGGCTAAATGAGGGCATCACCATTCTCCAGTGTTCAGAGTATATCTCCTTTTTTCAAGTTATAATTTGATCTCAGTGTCTTTTCAATGATGTACACTTGTTTGGGCCAGTGAGGTGTCATTGAATATGGGCCGAGTAGTAACGCAATGCCAAATAGGTCAATTATGACTCTCAGGTCGAGCTCTCAAAAGATCCTAAAAAATAGGCTGGGCTCTCAAAAAAGGAAAGAATTGGGAGGCCGACATGTGGGTGCCATCTGTGTTTTCGTGCGCTTGTGCACCGAGAGCATATTGGCGCGTGTTCAAAATTCATGCTACCTTTTCATCCCCAATCTCCCCCCCCCTCCACCTCTGGAATCTCGATTCCTACTCCAGTTCCCCCAAATCCCCCTCCTGTACTCCCTGTACTCAAGCGCACTATCATGTCGCCGGTCAACGCGGATCTCCGAGCCGGAGATCCTGAGGTCCGTCCTGCCTTCGGGCGTTGCGTGCTGTCGCTCAACAGTGGCATGGCGGCGCTTGACGACCAGTTTGCCGGCAAAGTGCTGATGGTAACCATCAACGGCGACCGGCCTCCCATCTCGCCGGACGACCTTGTCAAAGCTCCTGGCATTTCGCACGGCATCCAAATAAGTGACTTGCTCGTCGAAGTCTGTCCGCCACCGGCTGATTCTTCGTCAGGTTCCAGACAACTTTCGACTGCAGTCGTGTGTTCGAATCATCCCGGTGTTTGTTCTGCGATGGCGCACTAGTGAGCTTTGATCGGTGGCACCAAGGATGGGGCTCGGTGCCCTCTGAGCTTGAGTTTTTAACAAATCTTACCTTCCACGGCATGCCTCGACGTGCTTGGAACAGCGAGTCCATGAATGATCTTATCAACGACCTTGGAGGTGAGCTCGTAAGTATGTTTGTTCCTCCAGACAGCTGGGCTCTTACGGTTATGGCATGGATGAAGAAGCCGTCCACCATACCGAGGGTGATTGGTGTTGAGATACCGGTGCAGGAACCGGGGTTGTACTATTTTTCGCCACCAAGGCCGTCATGGACCACGTTAGGGATGTACCTGTATCGAGTGTTCGTGCATGTCGAAGAAGTGGTCAATCCATCAATCGAAGTCCTGCCGCCGACGCTGGTGCCTGGGTCCATCGACGACGTCCATTACAGGAGTCAACGTCATACTTTCCCCGTGTTGCTCGGAACGATGGATGGCATAGGGCCTACTCCATTGTGTGGTGGAGGCCACTGCTTCTTTGGGAGAAGAGGCAGGGCTGGCTGCCTAGATGTGCTCTAATTTGAGGTAACAACTGAATCTTGTCAGATACTAGTTAAATCCGAGCTATGGGTGTGAAGTACTGATGTGCCAGTACATTTGATTGTGACCTATTCTATTTTTTTACCTGAACTTTTTTTAGAAAGGGTTGTACATCAATTTAATGTTCTAGCAGAACTTATATATTGTGTTGTTTGTCTGTTTTCTTTGCACAACATTCAAGATATTTCCCCGTCATTGATAAAGACGATGAACCATTATGTACGAGTTCGTTGGTTTCAAAATAGCCCTACCCGTAGCGATTCACTACTTCCACCCTGATTGTGCCGCCTACGTGAAATTTTTGTATGCAAGTTCAATGCGCTATGATGTTGTATATGATTGTGTCAACTATATAAGTTTTTACTGAGCATCAGCAATGGATATGGCTGAAATATGTATTTACGAGCATCGAACGATGGGTCTCTCTCTCTCTCTCTCTCTCTCTCTCTCTCTCTCTCTCACACACACACACACACACACACACACACACATAAACAAACACACACACGCACACACGCACAAGTGGGACCCGTTGAATAATTTCTTCGCTCGTGATAGCTTTTAATTAGGTTTCACTGTACTCTTACTTTTTTCTTAAGTTATTAATTGAGCTTAGTGACTTCAATAAGTTGTACAGAAACCTTGTTTGGGCCTTTCCGGCGTCGCTGAATGTGGGCTGAGTAGCCATGTAAGGTTGTACTATACTACACAGGCCTTTTTTTAACATCAGCAATTCAACTGGGCCGACAGTTGGCCCCCCTGGGTTGCAAATCTTTCCTAGGAGGGATGCATTAGGCTTAATAAGAAAATGGGCTTTAAGAAATAATAAATGGGATGTAATTATAAAACTGGGCAGTAACTATAAAAAATGCACCAAACACGTAATTAGTTTAAAAATATTGGTTTTGGAATTTGAAAATTTTAATTTCATTACTTGTTGCGCGCGCAATATTTTGTTGGATTTTTACCTAATACAAATTTATTTTGAAATTATATTTAATCTGACTAGAAATTTCAGGAAAAAAATATTTCAGATCCCGTCAAAATGTGGGAAATTTTATTGAATTCTGTTTTGAGCGGTTGGTTGAAATTATTAATCGTTGTCCTAGCTAGAAAATGGGATGTACTTTTAACAAACAATAAATGGGTTGTAGTAAATTCCATTAGAATTCAAAAATGGGTCGTACGTTCTTACAAATTGCAAATGTGCTATATATTCTTTGCCACACACTTGTGGGACTACTAAGTTGACGCGTCCCCTAAAAAAACAAAAACTAAGTTGACGCGTATGCAAGGCTTTCTCAACTTATAGTCAACTCACGGTTCTAGCAGTAGTGGCTGTTGGATGTCCATCCAACGGATGTCGTGCTTCTTCTTCAATCTCGGATATTCTTGCTTCAGTTGCCCCAAAAATGATTCCTCCCCCGACATCTCGGGCTCACCGTTTCGGAGGCTGACCTGTGGGCCTACTAAGTTGACGCGTGCCAAGGGCTTTGTCAACTTAGTCAATATAAATGATTCTAGTTGCAGTGATCGTACGATGTCCATCCAACGGCCGTCGTGCTTCTTCAACCTCTGGTCTTCTTGCTCCTGTCGGTGTCAAAACCGGCGGATCTCGGGTAGGGGGTCCCGAACTGTGCGTCTAAGGCGAATGGTAACAGGAGGCGGGGGACACGATGTTTACCCAGGTTCGGGCCCTCTCGATGGAGGTAATACCCTACTTCCTGCTTGATTGATCTTGATGATTTGAGTATTACAAGAGTTGATCTACCACGAGATCGTAGAGGCTAAACCCTAAAAGCTAGCCTATGGTATGATTGTTGTTGTCCTATGGACTAAACCCTCCGGTTTATATAGACACCGGAGGGGGCTAGGGTTACACAGAGTCGGTTAAAAGGGAGGAGATCTACATATATGTATTGCCAAGCTTGCCTTCCACGCCAAGGAGAGTCCCATCCGGACACGGGACGAAGTCTTCAATCTTGTATCTTCATAGTCCAATAGTCCGGCCAAAGGATATAGTCAGGCTGTCCGAGGACCCCTAATCCAGGACTCCCTCGGTAGCCCCTCGAACCAGGCTTCAATGATGATGAGTCCGGTAGCAGATTGTCTTGACATTGCAAGGCGGGTTCCTCCTCTGAATACTCCATAGAAGATTTTGAACACAAGGATAGTGTCCGGCTCTGCAAAACAAATTCCACATACCACCGTAGAGAGAATAATATTTCCACAAATCTAATCTGCTGACAGCTTTTCATAACATGACGTTTTGCCGTGGTCTGGTCATGACGAACTGTTTTTCTCAACCAGCTACTGCACACATTGCGAGGTGGTTTTCTTGGCACGTCTTGTCGAAGCAGAGATCGTGTCCCCTTATCACGGGATTCTCATCAATACGGGTGTGGATAACCCAACCGTGCCATCAATTACGGCGCTTGGGGAATAAACGGTTTCACCGGGCAAGTGGGGAGGCGCAGAATACCTGCTGCCTTTATAAGGGGATAAGAACACCCATTCACACCCACGCCTTCTTATTCCCGATCCACTCCCCTTCGCCTGAGCTCCAGCGCCCAAGCGTTCATCTCTTCTGCCCACAAAGGCCTTTCGAAAATGTCCGGATCCGGAGTAGGAGGCAAATGGATGGCCTCTACCGTCCGGGAGAAGGATATCAAAAAGCTTCAGGAGGCCGGGTATCTGGCCAAGAAAATCAGCCACCGTCTCCCGACGGCGGGACAGATCGTCCCTACTCCGGAACCCCACGAGAGGGTTGTATTCCTCCCTCACTTTGTCCGCGGGCTAGGGTTTCCCCTCCACCCGTTCGTTCGCGGCATCATGTATTACTATGGGATCAATCTTCACGATCTGTCCCCTAATTCCTTCCTCAACATCTCAACATTCATTGTCGTGTGCGAGGCTTTTCTCCGCATCTCGCCACACTTCGGCTTATGGCTGAAGATCTTTAATGTGAAGCCCAAGGTAGTGGGCGGCGAGCACACCGAGTGCGGGGGCGCTATGGTGAGCAAGATGCCCAATGTCATATGGCCAACAGGAACCTTTAACGATTTTGTCAAGGAGTGGCAACAGCAGTGGTTTTACATCACTGAGCCGCGCGGCACGGAATGGGCCGCTACCCCCGAGTTTCGATCCGATGCCCCCCTGCGGCTTACATCCTGGGTCAAGAAGGGCATGAATTGGTCCTCGTCCGACAAACTGTCGATGCTCCAGACCCGCATTAAAGATATGGGAGACAAGAACATTGAACTTGTCAATGTAGTCCAGGTGATGTTAGTTCGCCGGATCCTGCCTTGTCAACACCAAACTTGCAATCTATGGGAATTTGATCCGGCCAGGCACCAAACCTTACAAGAGCTTTTTGGCTCCTCGCACAAGGACATCTGGAAGGTGCTTTTCAAGTCCAGCAAATCATGGACGGACTCCGCCGAGGACCGTGGGTACCAACTGTCCCGCCCTGCAAGTTCGGTAAGCCATCATACTTTTTCGCATAACCCAAAGGAAGCGCTTAACGTGTTTTCTACAACTCTCCTAGGGCTGGACGAAGAAGGCGGATCGGATCCATTGTCCGGCCCTGCTGCCCGAAGAACCGGCCGTCCCACTTCTGACGAAGATGCTGGTCCCGGCGCCTTACAAGGTGCCGAAGAAGACGGCCGAGAAGGAGGCCAAAAAGACCCGGGGAGGTCTTCGTCGCCGCGGTACTTCGGACACAATATCCGAAGGCTCTGATGACCGTTCCGCCTCCGAAGAGGACGAGGAGGAGGAGGAAGATGAATCCCCTACGGGATGAAGAAAGAAGAGGACGGCCTCTGTACACTTGGAGGCCGAGCCGCCCAAAAGGGGAAAGGCTCCTCTTCCGGAGGAGTCCACTGCCGCCGCCGACAATGACCCGGCCTTGAGATCCGAGGGCCCAGCCCCTGGTGAACTCGTGAGTATATACAATCTGAGTACGTTTATGCGTCCAGACTCGTCATGGCATAGTATTTTAACCTGAGCCATATTTTTTGTAGTCTGGCGAGGTCCCGTACTAAACAATCCTCATCAGAGGATTCGCTGAGCTCGGATGCTATGGAGAGCGGGATGCCCCCAAGGGCCCCTTCCCCCAAACAGGTGAATAGCAACGAGGCTTCGTCCCAGAAGGACCCCTGCCAAGGAGGCGAGGAAAAGATCGTGAAGGCGGTGCCTGGAGGTCGAACCTCAGGGGCCGGATACATGGGGGAGAAAATTCCCATGGGAGCTGACGGCGGGGGCCATCTGGAATTCGGCTCCCAATGGGATATGATTCTGGAGACCAAGATCTGGCTCGTAATCAGCAGCGATCTCTCTCGGCTGGAGGGGACGTGCCTGTTCCATCGGCAACCTCTGTCCAACCAAAGGTGTCGGATGCTTTTTTGGTGGCACTGAAGAGCGCATCCATCATCAATGAACACCGTGCCCTTATGGGTGTGGTGATTGAGAAGATTCAGTCTGCTGAGAGTGGACTGAATGGAGTCTGTATCAGCCTTATAAAAGGTTTTGAGGTATGTTTTATGAGGTTTCAAAGAGTGTCATGGTATGGATAGTAGCCCCTGATACACTGTTCGGTGAAAGAAAGAACCGGACAGAGGATCAAATTAATGTTTGCAGGAAGACTCATTGAATGACATATTTTCCTCTTTTGTTATAAGCGGTGATACTGGCGGCATTTGCCCTCTCATATCTGGAGATCTCCGGACTGAATCAAAGTCTGGAGCGGGCCAAAGAAGAACTTGGCCAATTGAAAATGCAGTTGGGATATAAACAAGGTATGCACAAGTCTTGTTCGCGTTTATTGCAAATGGATTTTGATGAAATAAGCTTCATGATTTGTGCTAGGGATGGTGACCGAAGTCGAGGCTCTTAAAAAGGCTGTGGCCGAGGCCGAGAAAAAGGCAGCCACAGAGCACTCTTCGCGAGAAGCACGAGGCCAGGGTTTATTAAAGCTGAGCAGGAGCTGCAAGAGGCCGTGAGGAAATGCGAGACCTTGGAGTAGAGTTTAACAGAAAAAGAATCCGAACTCGCCAAGGCGCATCAGGCCACGAGCGATACCCGGGGGGAAACCCAAAGTGCCCTGCAGGGGATCCAAGAGGCGAGAAAGATCGCGGCTGGTAAAGCTTTTTCCATGTAAAGCAAGTATTTGAGGGGAAAATTATGCTTCTAATTTTGAATTCAGATTTCTCAGGGGTATTTGCCGAGCTGCCCCACAACATATCAGATGCCGCCCAATTCTACCGAGCCGAAGAAAGGAACACTGTAGATAAGCTCTTCTGGTCGCAGTATTTGGCACCGAATTATCCGGTGCCCTTTGTCGATTATGATTATCCGGCTATGGCCCGCCGAGCCGATTCCAAGCAGCTACTTCGGGCTCGTGAAGCGGCTTGTGAGTGCCTGCCCTCGACTTGATGTCATCAAGCGGTCGGTCTGCATAGAAGGTGCACGAATGGCCTTTGCCCGCGCAAAGGTGCAGTGGGGGAAGATGGATCCTGAAAAGCTGATGACCGAAGGACCGCCAGAGGGGAAGGAGCACCGAAAGCCCGAATTATATTATGAGAGTGTCCGGAAAGGATCCTACCTGGCAGCGGAGCTATGTACCAAGGACATTATATTTCCATGAATGCAAATCATGTTGTCCTTTGTAATGTTTAAACAAGATCATTTATGCTTGTTATATAAAAGTTTATCCTCCTGCGCGGTCGCTTTATATATTAATCATGAGAGTTGGCCAGTCGTCGGCTTCTGCCCCCACGTAAGAAGTACGGGGATGTTCGGGATAAACCTGGTCACTCTTTATCCCAGTTTTGGGTCCTTTGAAGGAGGTGTTCAGCACAGCGAACCAGGCAATCAGACTATAAGACTTTATCACTCTCACTTAGCCATATGAGCTTTAGGAAGGTAGGCGCAGCCCCTGGTGTTCGGAAGACCGCACGGGGGGCTCTATAAGCACCTAATAGGAAGAAAGACCGATCCATCACACGCTGCATTGGTTATGGCATTATGCGGAAGAAATCCTTAAAGATTTTGTAACCTCTTGAACAGCTGACCAACTCTCGCCGTATCATGACCGTCAGTTTTCGGCTTTCTCTACTGAGGTGCTCGTCCGGAAGAACCGGGACACAATCGCAGTAGTTCTCCCAGTGCTACGTTAGCCGATATAGCAGAACGTAAGGTACCAAAACATGGGAGCCGGGAAAACCCAACTATTGACCCAAGACATGATTCGGAGCTGATGCATATAATGCTATAGGTTCGGCGTGCCGAACTTCCGCAAAGGTGTTCGGACTTTATTGTCGTGTTATGGGTAATACGAAGCCCCTGGCATATTTTAAGGCATATCGTTGTATACGGATGCCACTTGACAAAATAATTCAATAAGAAATAACAGCAGGTAAGCGTCATGTAAATCCACATGTTGTATTTGAATAGTACGTCTATGCATATGAGTACAGGTAATGTGATAAAAAAAGGAATATGACCGCGGAACCTGCTTAGACCGGGGGGGGGGGGAAGAAGCTAAGTGTGGATCCGGAGTATAGCCGGATGGTCAATGCGGGGAATGTCTAAGGATTCCCTTGCGCGTTCAAGCTGCCTCCATATCGCCCGTCCTGGTCTGCGCAAAGGTGAACCTGCGAAGGAAATGTAAGAAATGTTTGCGTGCCGGAGAGCGGTTGAGCTGCCAGGTGCGGCCTATCCTGGCCTTCGCCGGAGCGTTTAATCGAGCTCTGGACGAGTTGGGTTATCCTTCCGCGAAGTAGTTTAGAGTCCCTTGATGGTGTCCGGGGGCCGGGACATCGACTCAAGGTTCAGCTGCCAGGTGCTGCTCGTTGCTTCTGCTGTTAAGGCGGTGGTGTACTTGTTGGTGCCGAGGGAAATTCGGCCTTGCCATTAACCGTGATGACGCCGCGTGGACCGGGCATCTTGAGCTTACGGTAGGCATAATGTGGCACCGCGTTGAATCGAGCGAACGCGGTTCATCCGAGAAGTGCCTGATAATCACTGCGGAAAGGGATGATTTCAAAGATTAACTCTTCGGTACGGTAATTTTCTGGTGATCCGAAGACTACCTCAAGGGCAATGGAGCCTGTATAGCTGGCTTCCACACCTGGTATAATGCCTCTGAAAGTGGCTTTAGTGGGTTTGATCACCGAATGATCGATGCCCATCTTACGCACTGTGTCCTGGTAAAGCAGATTTAGACAGCTGCCTCCGTCCATAAGGACTCGTGTGAGGTGAAACCCGTCAATTATTGGGTCGAGGACTAGTGCGGCTGGATTGCCCTGATTGGCGTTAACCGGATGATCCGTGCGGTTGAAGGTGACCAGCCCTAGTTTATATTGTGGGACGACTAGTTCCGTTAAGTCGGCATCCCTAAAGGTGTGTATCCGGTCCGAGTTGGGAAGTTGGGTGGTGTTTACCACATTCACCGATTGAATATGCGGGGGAAATTTCTTTTGCCCTCCTGTGTTCGGTGATCTGGATTCTTCGCCGCCATCATGGCTTTGAGACCCTCCTTCTCTGTTTTTGGCGCCTGCCCTGCCGGCTTCTTTGAAGACCCAGCATTCTCTGTTGGTATGGGTGGCTGGCGTTCCTGGGGTGCCATGAATTTGGCATTGGCGATTTAGTATGCGGTCCAGGCTGGATGGACCCGACTTGTTATTTTTGAGTGGCCCTTTCCACTGACCGGTCTTTGAGCCCCTAAATCCGGCATTAACTGTCGTCTCTTCGGCATTTTCATCATATTTGCGGCGCTTGTGTTTGTTGCGTCGTGGTTTTCTGTTGCTATCCCTGGCTTTTGATGTGCCAGGTTTGCTTGTTGTATTGTTACTACGAGCCAACCAGCTATCTTCGCCCGTGCAAAAGCGGGTCATAAGTGTTGTGAGGGCAGCCATGGATTTTGGCTTCTCTTGGCCGAGGTGCCGGGCGAGCCATTCATCACGGATGTTATGCTTAAATGCCGCTAAGGCCTCTGCATCCAGACAGTCGATAATTTGGTTCTTCTTAGTTAGGAACCGGGTCCAGAATTTCTGGCGATTCCACAGCTGCTGAGTTATATGACTTAAATCGTCAGCATCCGGCGGTCGCACATAAGTGCCCTGGAAATTGTCCAGGAATGCATCTGCCACGCTCTCCCAACTTCCGCTGGAGTTTGTCGGCAAGCTGTTGAGCCAATACCGAGCCGACCCTTTGAGTTTTAGTGGGAGATACTTGATGGCATGAAAATCATCCCCGCGGGCCATGTGAATGTGGAGGAAGAAGTCTTCTATCCATACCGCGGGGTCTGTGGTACCATCATATGTGACAATGTTTACGGGTTTAAACCCTTCTGGGAATTCGTGATCCATTACTTCATCGGTGAAGCATAGGGGTGTCTGGCGCCTGCATGCGGGCTATATCACGACGCAGTTCATATGAGTCTTGTCTGCTGTATTCGGCCCAGCCGGATTTGCTTTTAGTATATCCGGCGTGACGGTCATCATCCCGCGTTGGGGCGCGCCCCCGTGATCCGTAGATCGATCTTGCATGTCCTGCTTTGTTTTCCAATGCGTCTTGCAGGTCCCGCGTGTTGCCCCGGGCCTTGGTATTTTTGTTTGAATGGCGGCGGGGTGCGGGCTAGACTTCGGGCTGGTATGCCCCTCTGTCTCGGCCACGAGGTGGCCGATCAGCCGCATCATACGCTGGTGATGTAGGTTTCAATGCTTCCTCCTCGAGTTGGGGTAGCAACCTGTGCTTTGGGTAACTCTTGGTTGGGCGCTCAAGTTCATATTCCTCGGCCGCCAGGACTTCAGTCCATCTATCCGCTAGCAGATCTTGATCAGCTCGAAGCTGTTGTTTCTTTTTCTTCAGGCTGTTTGTTGTGGCTATAAGCCGGCGCTTGAAGCGCTCCTGCTCGACGGGATCCTCAGGCACGATAAATTCTTCGTCGCCAAGGCTCACTTCATCTTCGGAGAGAGGCATGTAATTGTCATCCTCTGATTCTCCGTCTGCCTGCTCTACGGAGGCTAGCTTGTTCATCCTCCCGCTCGAGGTCTGGCTGGAGGGGATTGTCATTGTCTTCGGCACTATCCGGAGCGTTATTGTCTCTTGTGCCGGTATCGCTGCTTTTGCTATGGCGGGACTTAGAGCGGCGCCGCTGACGTTGGTGCTTGGATTGCTCCTTGGAGGGATTATCCTCCGTTGTCTTATCGCCATCGCCTTCTTTGGGGGTGTCCACCATGTATATATCATATGATGATGTGGCCGTCCAGTGCCCTGTGGGCGGTGGTTCCTGTTCGTCTCCTGCATCGTTGTCCATACCGTCGATGTCTTCGGAGCCGAAATCGAGCATGTCGGTTAAATCGTCGACAGTGGCTACTAAGTGGGTGGTGGGTTGGGAGCGAATTTATTCGTCGTCCACATCCCGTTCTAGCCGGACATAGTTCGGCCAAGGTTCTCCTGACAAGGAGAGAGACTTTAACAAATTTAGCACATCGTCAAAAGGCGAGTGCTGAAAGATATCTGCGGAGGTAAAGTCCATGATCGGCGCCCAATCAGATTTGATAGGCATGGACGCAGGCGGTTCGGGGTGTGTGGCCGGGGATGAATCCGAGGATCCGGCGACACAGGTCTCATAGGAGGTGAAGTTAATATTCGGCTCTATCGCCACTGAGTGTGTGGCCTCCGAGGCGGGGTCCATCCAGCCGTCCTCGGACGGCGTGGTCGACTCCGGAGCTAGGGCCAGAGTAGGCACAGGTGTGATCTCCCGAACATCGTCCGGCGGCAGAGCTAAGTCGTGCTCGTCGTGACTGTGCAGCGCACCTGACATGTGCTCGAATCCGCCAAAGATCAAGTCTCTATGGATATCGGCAGTATAGTTCAAGTTTCCAAACCTGACCTGACGACCAGGGGCGTAGCTCTCGATCTGCTCCAGATGGCCAAACGAGTTGGCCCGGAGTGCGAAGCCGCCAAACACAAAGATCTGTCCGGGGAGGAAAACCTCACCCTGGATCGCATCGTTGCCGATGATCGAAGGGGCCATCAAACCTTGTGGTGACGGCACAGTGGAACTCTCAATGAAAGCACCAATGTCGGTGTCAAAACCGGCGGTGTAGGACCTTGAAGTATGTCTAGAGGGGGGGTGATTAGACTACTTGACCAATAAAAACTTAACCTTTTCCCAATTTTAGACTTTGGCAGATTTTAGCTAATTTAGAACAAGTCAAGCAATCTTCACATAATTCAAGCAAGCATGCAAAGAGTATATAGGCAGCAGAAAATAAAGCATGCAACTTGCAAGAATATAAAGGGAAGGGTTTGGAGGAATCAAACGCAATTGGAGACACGGATGTTTTTGTCGTGGTTCCGATAGGTGGTGCTATCGTACTTCCACATTGGTGGAGACTTCAACCCACGTAGGGTAACAATTGCGCGAGCCCACGGAGGGCTCCACCCACGAAGGGTCCACGAAGTAGCAACCTTGTATATCCCACCATGGTCGTCGCCCACGAAGGACTTGCCTCACTAGCGGTAGATCTTCATGAAGTAGGCGATCTCCTTGCCCTTACAAACTCCTTGGTTCAACTCCACAATCTTGTCGGAGGCTCCCAAGTGACACCTAGCCAATCTAGGAGACACCACTCTCCAAGAAGTAACAAATGGTGTGTTGATGATGAACTCCTTGCTCTTGTGCTTCAAATGATAGTCTCCCCAACACTCAACTCTCTCTCACAGGAGTTGGATTTGGTGGAAAGAAGATTTGAGTGGAAAGCAACTTGGGGAAGGCTAGAGATCAAGATTCATATGGTTGGAATGGAATATCTTGGCCTCAACACATGAGTAGGTGGTTCTCTTTCAGAACTGGTAAGTTGGAAGTGTAGGTTTGTTCTGATGGCTCTCTCCACGAATGAAGAGGAGGTGGAGGGGTATATATAGCCTCCACGCAAAATCTAACCGTTACACACAATTTACCAAACTCGGTGGGACCGAATCATCAAACTCGGTCAGACTGATTTAGTAAACATAGTGACCGTTAGGATTTTCGGTGGGACTGACATGCATTTCGGTAGGACCGATTTGGTTAGGGTTAGGGCATAACGTAATCTCAGTGAGACCGATTACACAAACTTGGTGAGACCGATTTTGGTAATTGGCTAACTAGAGAGTTGGTCAGGTAATCTAGGTGGGACCGATTTGCTCTTTTGGTGAGACCAAAAAGTTACAAAAGGGAAACAGAGAGTTTACATTGTAATCTCGGTGGGACCGATTCGCTCTTTCGGTGAGACCGAAAAGTTCTGAAGGGAAACAGAGATTACAATCCCATCTCGGTGAGACCGAGATCCCTATCGGTGAAACCGATTTGCCTAGGGTTTGTGGCAGTGGCTATGACATCTGGACTCGGTGGCGCCGGATAGAAAGAATCAGTAGGGCCGAGTTTGACTTTGGGTTTAGGTCATATGTGGATGTGAGAAAGTAGTGGAGGGTTTTGGAGCATATCACTAAGCACATGGAGCAAAAGGCTCATTAAGCAACACCTCATCCCTTCTTGATAGTATTGGCTTTTCCTATAGACTCAATGTGATCTTGGATCACTAAAATGTAAAATGAAGAGTCTTGAGCTTTTGAGCTTGAGCCAATCCTTTGTCCTTAATATTTTGAGGGATCCACTTTCATCATCCATGCCATGCCATTCATTGAGCTTTCCTGAAATATTTATCTTGGAATAGTATTAGCTCAATGAGCTATATGTTGTTATGAATTACCAAAACCACCTAGGGATAGTTGCACTTTCAATCTCCCCCTTTTTGGTAATTGATGACAACATATAGATCAAAGCTTCGACAAATGATAATAAAATTGAAAAACATCGTCGCGTTGAGAAGTATGTGATAAGCCAAATCTCCCCCTAAATTTGTGCATATCTTAGGATTTGCTTTGGACTGCAAATGCACAAGAAATAAGGCTCATGGGTTACTCTTCCATGTCACATACATCTTGGTGGAGCGCTCAAAACAATAATGATTGAATACATGCACTCATCACCAAGCACAGTGAATGATCATATAAGGATAAATAAGATAATATCATAAAAGGCATAAATGTAGCTTATGATCAAACACATGATCATCAATGTCTCACAGGTAATGCATAGTATCTCAAGCAATCAAACGCAAAAAAAAGTTCAACCAAGAAGACAAGAGAGAACAAAAGCAAATCTCTCTCTCTCGAAGCCTATGATTTATACATTTTTCTCCCCCTTTGGCAACAAGTTACCAAAAAGTTCCTAGAAAATGCATAGTACTATGTCGTCTCTCAGGCTTGGTCTTCTGGTGGTGGTGTAGACAGGACTCCAAGGATGAACGCATCTGTAGACGTGGTAGGAGCTGAAGAAGTTGGAGCAGGAGCTGGTTGAGCTGGAGTTGTAGCTGGAGCTGAAGAGGTGGCTCACGGTGTGCAGGTTAGTACTGCGGTGACCTCTGAGCTCTTGGCACTCTGGCAAATGCATCGGTTGTCGTCTTGCCCTTCCTCTCCTACATATCATCTTGTAATTGCTCCACAAATGGTGAATCTCAGTCACTTTGACATCAAGATCATAGAATTTTTGTTCCATGATTCTCTCCTGTGCTCTCCTCGGTTACGAGTTAGGGTGGCCAAGCCCTTCTCATTCCACGATGATGATGCTATTAAGTAACCAAGCTGCTCCTGCTTGCTCTTGAGAGAAAGTAGTCGATGCCTCCGCTTGAGTTGGCATCTTTGCAGCTTTCTCTTGTCTTGCCTTCTCCTTTCGCTCTGAGCTTGTAATCGATGATGGTTCATTCTCGGTCATGACAACTCGATTGTCCTCAAAATCAGGATAGAGAACCATGTGTACCTTATCCAAGAGATACTTGCCTTTGCCCATCTTCGAGTTTATCAACTCCTGAATCTATGGGGCATATCCACAGCTTCTCTTCTGATCTGCTGCTGTCCTCTTGATCGTCTCGACTATGAGGCTCATGACCTTCAATTTCTTAGGCACATCAAGGACATGAAGAAAATTGATTGCATGCCCTATAATCATGTTATGGTCACCTGATTTGGGCAATAGAGTATGCCTTAAGATCCAGTTGATCGTAGGAAGCCCTGACAGCAGAAAATGGACTGATCCAAACTTGAAGGTCTCAATTACATCATCTGGGATCTCCTTGTACATGTGTGCCATTGAGTTATGATCCATTTTCTTCTTACCATAAATGTCCAGGTCATCCTCACTTTCCTTTGGGGCATTGATCAATTTGGCCCATTCCTCTATGGTAGACTGATATTTGGTTCCTTCGACATCCACACTATCACGCCATCCGGATAGAAATGTCTGTGGAGTAGAATTGCATGATAAGTTCATCGTTCCAGTTGGTGAGCTTCTGCCCAACAAAACCAGCAACTCCACAAGCACTGAAGCTGTCATAAACTCCAGGGTAGTGTTCTGCATTCTCCTTCATGTAGGTCCAGTTGATCCATCTCATATCGCAAACTATGGGCTTCTTATCCAGCAAGACAGTCTCATAAAAGTCCTGCTGCTCCTTGGTGTGGAACCTATAATCCACAGCAGTCCTTCTCCTCGTGGCATATGGATCTGTCTCTCTCCATAGCCTCAACCCATTATCTCTCTGATCTTCATGTTTTCAGCCACAGGATGAGCATCGTTGTGGTCCTGGGATCTTGGGTTTGAGTTTCCTTAGGACCTGCCCTTCTTCTTCTTCTTGACTTCAACCTCGTGCAATGGAGCCTTGTTCTTTTCAAATTTCTTTGAAATGCTCCTTGTATTCCTCTTGGGTGCATTCTTGGGCTTGGAGGCAGCTTTGGGCTTGGAAGTTGCAGCCCCTGACTTGATTGCATCACCCATCGCTTTTGTGCCTTGGGTGCCGGCTCTGCCTCTCTTCTTCTTCCTCCTCTTCCATCATGGAAGGCTTCCCAATCACTCTTGCCATGGTCTTCTTGACCCTTTCTTTTCATTTTCTTTCCCTCTGCAACAGAATGGGCTCTTTGGGTTGTGATTCCAAAGGAGCTTGAGTAGACACTCTAGCTTTGGACATGGGCTGTTCGCATCTTTGGCCTTTTGATTTTCAATCCAGGCTTCACTTGGATATGCTTAATTCCCTCTTGAGCACTTTCTTCTTGGAGCTTGCCTCATCCTCAATCGCCACATAATCCTCATCCTCGGACTCTGAGGTCTTCTTCTTTCTTGACCTTGTGGCAGCCTTTGGGCAAATTGCTCGGAGTGCTCCTGCTCCCCTCA
The DNA here is from genome assembly GCA_021605145.1 of Aegilops bicornis. Lineage (NCBI taxonomy): Eukaryota > Viridiplantae > Streptophyta > Magnoliopsida > Poales > Poaceae > Aegilops > Aegilops bicornis. Next base: position 186,759,709 of record CM038671.1, on the reverse strand, counting down.
TCTGAGCTGCTTGAGGGACTAGTGCCTCGCTCAATTGAACTCGCTCTTGATTTGTTCATTTGTCACTCTGATGCGACATCTTTGTCCAACCGATCGTTGTCCTGTGAATAGTTATAGATGAGGTAGAGTGGATGAGCATCACAAAATGCAGAGATTTTGTCAAAGAATGATTAAAAAACTTAGTTTTAGTTTCCCACTGAAAACATTTCGGATCTACCGATTTTCAAACTCGGTGATACCGAAGCAGTTTTGGAACCTAAACTAGTGAACTCGGTCAGACCGAGTCACAGTTCGGTGGCACCGAGACTGCTAGGGTTTCACAAAGTTCGGAAATCGGTCACACCGATTTGTAATTCTCGGTCAGACCGAGACTTACAAGTGCAATGGCATCGGCCAAATCGATGGGACCGAGTTCTTCAACTCGGTGGATCCGAGATGGTTTTGGCAGAAATCTAACCCTAAATTTTCGAATCGCAACTATTCTAAGGATTGATTTGACTGGATAGGAGTGATTCAATCGTGGCAAGATGCAAAATGTTCACAAGGTGCTGAGAATCGGACGAGGAAAGCACTGTGATCGAGTCCATACCCTAGTTCGGCGGGAACTCGCTACGGCGGCAACGGCGGAGGAGAATTCTGTTGACGGCGGCGGAGACTGGCGACGAAGTCGACGATCCGTAGACCATGTTGGTAGAGCGAGCTATGCGCGGGCGCGAGGATTCGGAGAAAGTTTTCCAAATTTTTCCCGTGCGATATATATAGCCTGACCCTGTCGGTGTGACCGAGTGGTACAACTCGGTGGCACCGAGATGCAAGACTGTGAACAGTTATTGCAACTCGGTGTGACCAAAAAGTACAAATCGGTTGCACCGAGATGAAAACCTAGATCGACTTAGTAATCTCGGTATGACCGAAATGGAGGAATCGGTCAGATCGAAAATCACAAAGAAGTTTTGGAAGTTTAAGTCTATGACGAATCGGGGACTCGAGTGCTCCTCACACGAGTGGTTCGAATCGACTTGATCAAATTTTGTGATGTAGCATGAATAGAGTTTGAGACGAGAAAAGCATAGATAGCTAGAGAAGGTTCTTAGGCATTCTTGTCCATCCACTTGGCCAAATAAAGAAAAGCCAAACAATCAAAACAACAAGTGGATGTCCTCGAATGAGTAAATATGCAACCAACATGCTCACTCAATAAGATGACAAATGAAATATGTGACAAAGCATGAACAACCAATTCTAGCATCTATCAAACAATTGGCGATGACTAGGTCATCTATATATGAGTATATTGACTTAGGAGTCAAATGAGAACATTTGATCATAGGTCATACTCATCGCTTAAGCTCAAGTGGGGTTACCACTTTTACATAAAGCATTTATGTGTTCACATCATTAGAGTTGGTTTGACTCAATTCTTAGAGTTAAGCTCCCCTAGATGTGAGATCCCCCTTAGAGGGATAAACTAACCTTGGGTTTTGTCGATGATGACTTCATGTAGGTGTTGAAGATGTGGATGCTCAATGTTGATGTAGATCGTTTGGAGCAATCCTTTGGAGTGATTTGCACTTTCAATACCTACATGGGTTAGTCCCACAAGGAACAAACAAGGATATCCATAGACATAGAGTGACGAACACACAAAATGATGTCCATGAAAACATTAGGTTACCTTGTCCCTTGCCTTACCAACATGAGGGTTTGTGACTCCTTGAACTAGTGCAAGATATGGAAGTTTATTGCACTTGTCCTTGCCATAATGATATGAGTGAAAAATGTTGGCGGAGTCACCCTCAAGAACTCTCTAGTTCTTCTTCTTCGGGATCCACATCAACTTGATGGGAATCCATGGTGTAGTAGTTGTACTTGATGAAGTAGAACTTGACGTAGTCTTGGGAATCCACTTGACCAAGGCCTTAGGTGCTTCTTCAAATGCATCAATCTCCTCTTGAAGCTTGTCCTTGCCTTTGTTCTTGTGGTCTTGTGGTGGAAGATCATCTTGAGCGTGTGTTCCCTTGAAGGAAGTAGGATCATACTTCTCTTGTTGAGGAACAAACTTCGTCTTGGGGTATTGATCTTCTTCCCACTCAACTCCATTGGCATTGAACTTTCGCTCAAAACCAACACCTTGATTCTTCCGGTGCCTTCCTTGCTTGCGTACAATTTCCTCAAATTGCTTACTCCCGGCAAGACTCTTGTATACACCTTTCTCTATAATTCCCTTCAATAAGTTGTTTTCTTGCTCAAGTGTAACTTGGCTAAGAGGATCATTAGTGGAATCAAGAGAACTACCAGAAGCAACAATATTGGATTTAGCATTATTATTGTTACTACTCGAAGAAGAATCTTTCTTGTTCTTGTTACTAGACTTGACTTGAGGCATGTAAGTAGATAAGAGTAAACGCTTGGCAATGTAAGAAGAACTTTTCTTACGAAGATCATCATTGATTGCCTTTATGAACTCATGCTCTTGCTCAAGATTGAGCTTTTCAAAGCATAACTTCTCATGAGCCCTTAAAAGTTCTCGATGATCTTCAAAGATAGTTTCATGAGCTAACTTAAGAGTGTTTAGTTCTTTAGTTAGACGCTCAATTTTCTCCTTATCATTGTCATTCGTTTCAACTTGATTAGCATGATTAATTGATGTTTCATCATAGTATTCATCACTAGAGTTGTCAACAAGTAAATCATCATCACCTAGCAAGTCATCTTCATCAACATCAAAATCAACATACTCGGGGTGTGTTACCTTAGGACCTTTGGCCATGAAGAATCTACCAATTCCTTCATTTGGTGATTCAAATATGTCGTAGGAGTTGGTTGACACAAGCGCTAGACCGGCAACACCTTCATCTTGAGTGTATTCGGAGTCGGAGTGATAGCTTCTCTCGGAGTGATGGTCGGAGTCGGAGCCGGATACCCATTCACCAACATGAGCTTGATGTCTTCATTTTGTGTAGCTCTTTGATGACTTGTCCTTCCTTTCCGAATCTTTGCTTCTCTATGAGGGTCTTCGTTCACAACGATCATCTCTACTCCTTCTCTCTCTTGGTGGTGATTCTTCTCTTCTACTTCTTCTCTTGGGAGAATCTTCTCTTCTTTTGTAGGGTGCCGTACACTCATTGGAGTAGTGTCCGGGTCTCCCACAATTGTAGCAATTGCGCTCTCGACTAGAAGATATTTTGTCATTGTAGGACATTGACTTAGAGCTTGTTTCTTTGCTTCTACTCTTGTAGAATTTGTTGAAGTTCTTCACCATTAAGCTCAATTCCTCATTGAAGGTTTGTTTCTCACTTGATGATGTGGGGGCTTCACATGAGGATTTGTAAGCACCACTCGACTTGTTGTGAAGTTCCTCCTTATCCTTGAGTGACATCTCATGAGCAACAATTCTTCCAATGACTTCCGTAGGGCTTGAGATCTTTGTAATTGGGCATCATTTGGATCAATGTGCACACGGTATCATATTTTCCATCCAATGCTCTTAGGATCTTCCTGATGATGAATACTCGGTCATCTCTTCACTTCCTAAGCCGGCAATCTCATTTGTGATAAGAGCAAGCCTAGAGTACATTTCAAATGACAGCTTCACCATCCTTCATTTTAAACTTGTCAAGTTGACTTTGGAGCACATCCAACTTGGATTCATTGGCGAGTCGGTACCTTCATGCATATCAATCAAAGTATCCCAAATTTCCTTTGCATTCTCAAGACGGCTGATTTTGTTGAACTCTTCGGGGCACAATCCATTGAAGAGGATATCACAAGCTTGAGCGTTGTATTGCAACATCATCAACTCATCTGCACTAGCTTCACGATTCGGTTCTCTCCCATCAAAGAATTCACCTTGCAATCCAATACACACGATAGCCAAAACGGCGGGGTTATGTCCAAGAATATGCATTTTCATCTTATGCTCCAACTAGCAAAATTAGTGCCATCAAAGTAAGGACCTCTACGGTGATAATTTCCCTCGCTAGACGCCATACTCTCCTAGGTAGTGAAACCAAGGCTATGACCACCAAAAGCTATGGAAATCAAAGCAAATGGAGACCAAAGCTCTGATACCACTTGTAGGACCTTGAAGTATGTCTAGAGGGGGGTGATTAGACTACTTGACCAATAAAAACTTAACCTTTTCCCAATTTTAGACTTTGGCAGATTTTAGCTAATTTAGAACAAGTCAAGCAATCTTCACATGATTCAAGCAAGAATGCAAAGAGTATATAGGCAGCGGAAAATAAAGCATGCAACTTGCAAGAATATAAAGGGAAGGGTTTGGAGGAATCAAACGCAATTGGAGACACGGATGTTTTTGTCGTGGTTCCGATAGGTGGTGCTATCGTACTTCCACGTTGGTGGAGACTTCAACCCACGTAGGGTAGCAGTTGCTTGAGTCCACCGAGGGCTCCACCCACGAAGGGTCCACAAAGTAGCAACCTTGTCTATCCCACCATGGCCGTCGCCCACGAAGGACTTGCCTCACTAGCGGTAGATCTTCACGAAGTAGGCGATCTCCTTGCCCTTACAAACTCCTTGGTTCAACTCCACAATCTTGTCGGAGGCTCCCAAGTGACACCTAGCCAATCTAGGAGACACCACTCTCCAAGAAGTAACAAATGGTGTGTTGATGATGAACTCCTTGCTCTTGTGCTTCAAATGATAGTCTCCCCAACACTCAACTCTCTCTCATAGGATTGGATTTGGTGGAAAGAATATTTGAGTGGAAAGCAACTTGGGGAAGGCTAGAGATCAAGATTCATATGGTGGGAATGGAATATCTTGGCCTCAACACATGAGTAGCTGGTTCTCTTTCAGAACTAGTATGTTGGAAGTGTAGGTTTGTTCTGATGGCTCTCTCCACGAATGAAGAGGAGGTGGAGGGGTATATATAGCCTCCACACAAAATCTAACCGTTACACACAATTTACCAAACTCGGTGGGACCGAATCATCAAACTCGGTCTCACCGATTTAGTAAACCTAATGACCGTTAGGATTTTCGGTGGGACTGACATGCATTTCGGTAGGACCGATTTGGTTAGGGTTAGGGCATAATGTAATCTCGATGAGACCGATTACGCAAACTCGGTGAGACCGATTTTGGTAATTGGCTAACTAGAGAGTTGGTCAGGTAAACTCGGTGGGATCGATTTGCTCTTTCGGTGAGACCGAAAAGTTACAAAAGGGAAACAGAGAGTTTACGTTATAATCTCAGTGGGACCGATTCGCTCTTTCGGAGAGACCGAAAAGTTACGAAGGGTAAATAGAGAGATTACAATCCCATCTCGGTGAGACCGAGATCCCTATCGGTGAAACCGATTTGCCTAGGGTTTGTGGCAGTGGCTATGACATCTGACCTCGGTGGCGCCGGATAGAAAGAATCGGTAGGGCCGAGTTTGACTTTGGGTTTAGGTCATATGTGGATGTGAGAAAGTAGTGGAGGGTTTTGGAGCATATCACTAAGCACATGGAGCAAAAGGCTCATTAAGCAACACCTCATCCCTTCTTGATAGTATTGGCTTTTCCTATAGACTCAATGTGATCTTGGATCACTAAAATGTAAAATGAAGAGTCTTGAGCTTTTGAGCTTGAGCCAATCCTTTGTCCTTACTATTTTGAGGGATCCACTTTATCATCCATGCCATGCCATTCATTGAGCTTCCCTGAAATATTTATCTTGGAATAGTATTATCTCAATGAGCTATATGTTGTTATGAATTACCAAAACCACCTAGGGATAGTTGCACTTTCAGGCGGATCTCGGGTAGGGGGTCCCAAACTGTGCGTCTAAGGCGGATGGTAACAAGAGGCGGGAGACACGATGTTTACCCAGGTTCAGGCCCTCTCGGTGGAGGTAATACCCTACTTCCTGCTTGATTGATCTTGATGATATGAGTATTACAAGTGTTGATCTACCAAGAGATCGTAGAGGCTAAACCCTGGAAGCTATCCTATGGTATGATTTTTGTTGTCCTACAAACTAAACCCTCCGGTTTATATAGACACCGGAGGGGGGCTAGGGTTACGTAGAGTCGGTTACAAGGGAGGAGATCTACATATCCGTATTGCCAACCTTGCCTTCCACGCCAAGGAGAGTCCCATCCGGACACGGGACGAAGTCTTCAATCTTGTATCTTCATAGTCCAATAGTCCGGCCAAAGGATATAGTCCGGTTGTCAGAGGACCCCCTAATCCAGGACTCCCTCAGCTCCAGCCGCCCAAACCAGCACCGGCCGTGCCGCCTGCTCCTGCCTCTCGTGTCCGGCTGTGCTGCCACCGCTGGCCATGCCATCCCTCTACACTCAGCCACATCTCCTGTTATTCTCCGGCAACGGCCGCCTCACACCATGACCAAGCAGTCAACCCACGTACTCCTCCGTGTGGGCATCCTTGCCGCCTTCCACAGCTCCGCGTTGTTCCCTTCCTAGGCCTCGCCGTCGTCCACCGCCTTGGTGCTCTCGGCACGGCGTGGTTAACGAAGGACAGCCATCGGAAGAGGACTTTACGTGGTGAGGCTGACAGCTAGACCCACCAGCTACATCTTCGAACACAAGGAAGTGCCTCCTTATTACTCGCAAAATAAAAACGATTCCTCCCCCTGAGAGATGGGACCAAGCAGGTATATCTTCGCATGCAAGGAAGTGCGTCCTTATCCTCCCTGACTGTTGGGACCCACCCGGTCAAAGCGTACGTAGCATTGTCTGTCTAGTCGCGAACGTGTACGTACATACTGGTCGATCGGTCTCGTTGCAAGTATGAACCCTGGCCGAGTAAGTAGCAACACGTGTCGTTCTAGAGCACCCAATATAGCACTTCACGTTGTCCTGTCTAAGTCATGTACACGTACGTACAGCCACAGGGCAAAAAATACGGCCACGTACATACATACGGGCGGGGTCTCTAGCGCATACTCACGCATATATATATGGACGGCCAGGGCTTGTGTACATGGAGAGGCAACGGACGGCAGCAACAGCGTCCTATTCATCGGGCAGCGAATCAGCTGGGTTGGAACGGAGAAACAATGTCATGTTCATCTGGAGGCAACCGACTGGGTCGGAATGCATCGTGGTCATTGGGAGCCAACCGGCTTGGATGGAACAGCCGATCGAAACGAGGCCTGGCGTACCACAGAATGGACGAAACGGCCTTGTGTTCGACCGGCCACGGTCGAAACGGGATCCTGTTCATTGATACGTCTCCAACGTATCTATAATTTTTGATTGTTCCATGCTATTATATTATGTGTTTTGGATGTTTATGGGCTTTATTGAACACTTTTATATTATTTTTGGGACTAACCTATTGACCCGAGCCCAAAGTGCCTCTGTTTTTTCCCTTGTTTCAAAGAGTTTTGAAGAAAAGGAATATCAAACGGAGTCAAAACGGAATGAAACCTTCTGGAGAAGTTATTTTTGGAAGGAAAGCTACCCGATAGACTTGGAGTGCACGTCAGGAAAGAAACGAGGGAGCCACGAGGTAGGGGGGCGCCCAACCCCTAGGACGCGCCCTCCACCCTCGTGGGCCCCTCGTGGCTCCCCTGACGTACTTCTTCCTCCTATATATACCCATAGATCCTAAAAACTTCGGGGAACAGAATAGATCGGGAGTTCCGCCGCCGCAAGCCTCTCAGCCTCTGTAGCCACAAAAGTCAATCGGGACCTGTTTGGCACCTCACGGAGGGGAACCCTCACCGGTGGCCATCTTCATCATCCCGGCGCTCTCCATGACGAGGAGGGAGTAGTTCACCGTCGGGGCTGACGGTATGTACCAGTAGCTATGTGTTTGATCTCTCTCTCTCTCTCGTGTTCTTGATTTGGCACGATCTTGATGTACCGCGAGCTTTGCTATTATAGTTGGATCTTATGTTGCTTCTCCCCCTCTACTCTCTTGTAATCAATTGAGTTTTCCCTTTGAAGTAATCTTATCGGATTGAGTCTTTAATGATTTGAGAACACTTGATGTATGTCTTGCCGTGCATATCTATGGTGACAATGGGATATCACGTGATTCACTTGATGTATGTTTTGGTGATCAACTTATGGGTTCCGCCATGAACCTATGCATAGGGGTTGGCACACGTTTTTTTCTTGATTCTCCGGTAGAAACTTTGGGGCACTCTTTGAGGTTCTATGTGTTGATTGAATAGATGAATCTGAGATTGTGTGATGCATATCGTATAATCATACCCACAGATACTTGAGGTGATATTGGAGTATCTAGGTGACATTAGAGTTTTGGTTGATTAGTGTCTTAAGGTGTTATTCTAGTACGAACTCTAGGGCTGTTTGTGGCACTTATAGGAATAGCCCAACGGATTGATTGGAAAGAATAACTTTGAGGTGGTTTCGTACCCTACCATAATCTCTTCGTTTGTTCTCCGCTATTAGTGACTTTGGAGTGATTCTTTGTTGCATGTTGAGGGATAGTTATTTGATCCAATTATGTTATTATTGTTGAGAGAACTTGCACTAGTGAAAGTATGAACCCTAGGCCTTGTTTCCTAGCATTGCAATACCATTTGTGCTCACTTTTATCATTAGTTACCTTGCTGTTTTTATACTTTCAGATTACAAAAACCTATATCTACCATCCATATTGCACTTGTATCACCATCTCTTCATTTGAACTAGTGCACCTATACAATTTACCATTGTATTGGGTGTGTTGGGGACACAAGAGACTCTTTGTTATTTGGTTGCAGGGTTGCTTGAGAGAGACCATATTCATCCTACGCCTCCCACGGATTGATAAACCTTAGGTCATCCACTTGCGGGAAATTTGCTACTGTCCTACAAACCTCTGCACTTGGAGGCCCAACAACGTCTACAAGAAGAAGGTTGCGTAGTAGACATCAAGCAGTTTATGGCGCCGTTGCCGGGGAGGTGAGTGCTTGAAGGTATATTTTTAGATCTTGCAATCGAATCTTTTTGTTTCTTGTTTTAGCACTAGTTTAGTTTATAAAATAAAAACTACAAAAAATGGAATTGAGTTTGTCTCATACGCTTCACATTTTTAATATCTTTCGTGAGTATGATGGAAAAGAAAATTGTGCCAAAGTGTTAGAAGAAGAATGCATTAAAATGTTTGGCACTAAATCTTTGAATGATGAGCATGATTGCAATGTTGTTAGTATGAACTCCTTGAATATCCATGGTACTAATGATGATTGCACTAGTCATGATGAAAATATCTCTTATAAGCATGTCGATTTTTGTGGAGTATATTGGGTTTTCAAGTACACACCAAATAGGGAAGATAGATATTGCAAGAGGCATAAGTACTTGGAAACTAAATGGTTGCAAGAAAGGCTAGATGCTTGTGCTGAAAATTTAAATCTTCTTAGCCATACTTGTGAACTTTGCAATGAACATGATCATTTCAGTACCCAATGCAAATTGTTTCATGATCGTATCATGTTCAAAAATTGTGATGACTTGATTTCCCTTGCACATTATAATGAACTTAGTTTGCTCTTGGGTTATGAAGAAATGAGACGTATAACTAAGGATATTCCAGGATTTGCCCTTGATAGAGTTCTTCATTTTGATCTAGAGGAAATTTATATGTATTGTGCGGTGAATTGCATTGAAAACCTTTATATTGCCAATTACATAAAGAAAAGAAAACAAATAGAAGATGAAAGGAATACTAATGAAAGGGAAGAGACTTCCTGATATCCTCCTATTATTTCTTATGATGAATCAGGTAACGAGGAGGAGCCTTCTATTCAACCAATCTCATTAATAAGGAGCTCCAAAAAGAGGATTGAACCCACACCCGATGTGGTGAAGAAGAAGAAAAGAAAAAGGAAGAGAGGTAAAAAGATATCTCTCCCAAATAAAGTTGTTCCTATTATTGTTGTGCCTCATGAAAATGAATCAAAAATAATTGTGGAAGATGATGCACTTGATGATGATCTCGTTATGCCTATTGCTTGTTGTGATGATTATGATTGGGAAGATAATGATAATTCTTATGATCTTGAAAATCTTTTTGGCACTTGCTTGGAAGAATATGATAATTGCTATACTATTGGTGCTATCCATACTATTAATGATGAGAGTGATTATGCTTACAATATGAAAAGGCCCAAGCTTGGGGAAGCTATGTTAGATGAGAATGATGTTTTTGAGAATATATTTGCTACAATTAATGTTTGTCCCAAGCTTGGGGATGCTATGTTTAATGAAGATGATATTTTTAGCCTCCCAAGTTTTGATATGCAAAGTTGTTATGATGATAGCATGCCTTCTACCTATGATGATTATATTGATGAAAGTGGGTTTGGAAGAATGTCAACTTTAGGAAGTAGTGATCCCACTATTTTGGAGGATGTTGAATCTTATAATATTTATGAAAGTGGATTTGGAGAGGTCATGACTTTATTTAGTGATGAGTCCACTATCTTGGAAGAGGTTTCAATCGATTATGATGAGAACAAAGTTGCTACTTATGATGATTATTGTGATGAAACTTATGCTATAAAAATTAGTGATGATTATATTTATAAAACTTGTCATGATTATTATTACCCTTTTTCCGAACTTTACTCTTTTAATGTGGAAACAATTTATAGTATTCAAGTCTCTTATGATACTCCCACTATTCCGAATGAGAAGAATTTTGCAGTAGTAAAATTTATATGCAAGTAGATCATGAAAGAATGCTTTAGGTGCTGGTTATATTGTTGAATTCATTCATGATGCTACTGAAAATTATTATGAGGGAGGAATATATGCTTGTAGGAATTGCAATAATATCAAGTTTCCTCTCTATGTGCTTAAAGTTTTGAAGTTTTACCTTCCTATGCAAGTTGATTCTTGTTCCCATAAGTTGTTTGCTCACAAAATACCTATGCATAGGAAGTGGGTTAGACTTAAAATTGCTAGTCATATTCTTCATGATGCTCTCTTTATGTTTCAATTCTTATGTCTTATGTGAGCATCATTGAAATCATCGTGCCTAGCTAGGGGCGTTAAACATTAGCGCTTGTTGGGAGGCAAACCAATTTTATTTTAGTTTCTTGCTTTTTGGTTATGTTTAGGAATAAATAATCCATCTAGCTTCTGTTTATATGTGGTTTTGTGTTTTAATTAGTGTTTGTGCCAAGTAGAACCTTTGGGAAGACTTGGGTGAAGTCTTTATGATCACGCTGTAAAAAACAGAAACTTTAGCGCTCACGAGATTAGCTTCAAATTTTTACTGGAGAGTGCTATTTAGTTGATTCTTTTTTAAGATGATTACTAGACAAATTCCTCAGGTCCAACCATTTATTTTAGAATTTTTGGAGTTCCAAAAGTTTGCGTTAGTTACAGATTACTACAGGCTGTTCTGTTTTTGACAGATTCTGATTTTCGTGTGTTGTTTGCTTATTTTGATGACTCTATGGCTAGTAAAATAGTTTATAAACCATAGAGAAGTTGGAATACAGTAGTTTTAACACCAATCTATATAAATAATGAGTTCATTACAGTACCTTGAAGTAGTTTTTTGTTTTCTTTCGCTAACGGAGCTTACGAGTTTTCTGTTAAGTTTTGTGTTGTGAAGTTTTCAAGTTTTGGGTAAAGATTCGATGGACTATGGAATAAGGAGTGGCAAGAGCCTAAGCTTGGGGATGCCCAAGGCGCCCCAAGGTAATATTCAAAGATAACCAAGAGCCTAAGCTTGGGGATGCCCCGGATGGCATCCCCTCTTTCGTCTTCGTTCATCGGTAACTTTACTTAGAGCTATATTTTTATTCACCACATGATATGTGTTTTGCTTGGAGCGTCATTTTATTTTATTTTGCTTTGCTTGATGTTCAAATAAAGTACTAAGATCTGAAATTATTAAATGGGAGAGTCTTCACATAGTTGTATAATTATACGACTACTCATTGATCTTCACTTATATCTTTTGGGGTAGTTTGTTGTTTGCTCTAGTGCTTCACTTATATCTTTTAGAGCACAATGGTGGTTTTATTTGGAAGAAATAGATGAACTCTCATGCTTCACTTATATTAGTTTGAGAGTCTTAAATAGCATGGTAATGTGCTTAATCCTAATATGTTAGGTATTCAAGACTAGTAAAAACTTTCTTATGAGTGTGTTGAATACTAAGAGAAGTTTGATGCTTGATGATTGTTTTGAGATATGGAGGTAGTGATATCAAAGTTGTGCTAGTTGAGTAGTTGTGAATTTGAGAAATACTTGTGTTGAATTTTGCAAGTCTCGTAGCATGCACGTATGGTAAATGTTATGTAACAAATTTGAAACATGAGGTGTTGTTTGATTGTCCTCCTTATGAGTGGCGGTCGGGGACGAGCGATGGTCTTTTCCTACCAATCTATCCCCCTAGGAGCATGCACGTAGTGCTTGGTTTTTGATGACCTGTAGATTTTTACAATAAGTATGTGAGTTCTTTATGACTAATGTTGAGTCCATGGATTATACGCACTCTCACCCTTCCATCATTGCTAGCCTCTTCGGTACTGCATTGCCCTTTCTCACATTGAGAGTTGGTGCAAACTTCACGGTGCATCCAAACCCGTGATATGATACGCTCTTTCACACATAAACCTCCTTATATCTTCCTCAAAACATCCACCATACCTACCTATTATGGCATTTCCATAGCCATTCGAGATATATTGCCATGCAACTTTCCACCATTCCGTTTATCATGACACGTTCATCATTGTCATATTGCTAGCATGATCATGTAGTTGACATAGTATTTGTGGCAAAGCCACCATTCATAATTCTTTCATACATGTCACTCTTGGTTCATTGCATATCTCGCACATCACGGAGGCATTCAAATAGAGTCATACTTTGTTCTAGTATCGAGTTGTAATCATTGAGTTGTAAATAAATAGAAGTGTGATGATCATCATTTTCTAGAGCATTGTCCCAAGTGAGGAATAAAAAAAGGAGAGAAAGGCCATAAAAAAGAGAAGGCCCAAAAAAATTGAGAGAAAAAGAAAGAAGGGACAATGCTACTATCCTTTGCCACACGTGTGCTTCAAAGTAGCACCATAATCTTCATGATAGAGAGTCTCTTGTTTTGTCACTTTCATATACTAGTGGGAATTTCTCATTATAGAACTTGGCTTGTATATTCCAACAATGGGTCTTTGTGAGCAAGCAAGTTGGATGCACACCCACTTAGTTTCTTTTGTTGAGCTTCCATACATTTATAGCTCTAGTGTATCCGTAGCATGGCAATCCCTACTCCTTGCATTAACATCAATCGATGGGCATCTCCATAGCTCATTGATTAGCCTCGTTGATGTGAGACTTTCTCCTTTTTTGTCTTCTCCACATAACCCCCATCATCATATTCTATTCCACCCATAGTGCTATGTCCATCGCTCGCGCTCATATATTGCGTGAAAGTTTATAGGTTTCAGATTACTAAAGTATGAAACAATTGCTTGGCTTGTCATCGGGGTTGTGCATGATGAGAGCATTCTTGTGTGACGAAAATGGAGCATGAATAAACTATATGATTTTGTAGGGATGAACTTTCTTTGGCCATGTTATTTTGAGAAGACATAATTGCTTAGTTAGTATGCTTGAAGTATTATCATTTTCATGTCAATATGAAATTTTATCTTGAATCTTTCGGATCTGAATATTCATACCACAATTAAGAAGAATTACATTGAAATTATGCCAAATAGCATTCCACATCAAAAATTCTATTTCTATCATTTACCTACTCGAGGACGAGCAGGAATTAAGCTTGGGGATGCTGATACGTCTCCAACGTATCTATAATTTTTTATTGTTCCATTCTATTATACTATGTGTTTTGGATGTTTATGGGCTTTATTAAACACTTTTATATTATTTTTGGGACTAACCTATTGACCCGAGCCCAAAGTGCGATTCTGTTTTTTTTCCCTTGTTTGGTGTTTGAAGAAAAGGAATATCAAACGGAGTCAAACAGAATGAAACCTTACGGAGAAGTTATTTTTGGAAGGAAAGCTACCCGATAGACTTGGAGTGCACGTCGGGGAAAGAAACAAGGAGCCACGAGGTAGGGGCGCGCCCACCCCTCGTGGGCCCCTCGAGGCTCCCCCGACGCATTCTTCCTCCTATATATACCCATATACCCTAAAAACTTTGGGAACATAATAGATCGGGAGTTCCGCGCCGCAAGCCTCTGTAGCCACCAAAACTCAATCGGGACCCTATTACGGCACCACGAGGGGGATCCATCACGGGTGGCCATCTTCATCATCCTGGCGCTCTCCATGACGAGGAGGGAGTAGTTCACTCTCGGGGCTGAGGGTATGTACCGGTAGCTATGTGTTTGATTTCTCTCTCTCTCTCTCTCTCTCTCTCTCTCTCTCTCTCGTGTTCTTGATTTCGCACAATCTTGATGTACCGCGAGCTTTGCATTATAGTTGGATCTTATGATGTTTTCCCCCCTCTACTCTCTTGTAATGGATTGAGTTTTCCCTTTGAAGTTATCTTATCAGATTGAGTCTTTAAGGATTTGAGAACACTCGATGTATGTCTTGCCGATGCGTATCTGTGGTGACAATGGGATATCACGTGATTCACTTGATGTATGTTTTGGTGATCAACTTGCGGGTTCCGCCCATGAACCTATGCATAGGGGTTGGCACGTTTCGTCTTGATTCTCCGGTAGAAACTTTGGGGCACTCTTTGAGGTTCTATGTGTTGGTTGAATAGATGAATCTGAGATTGTGCGATGCATATCGTATAATCATACCCACGGATACTTGAGGTGACATTGGAGTATCTAGGTGACATTAGGGTTTTGGTTGATTTGTGTCTTAAGGTGTTATTCTAGTACGAACTCTAGGGCTGTTTGTGGCACTTATAGGAATAGCCCAACGGATTGATTGGAAAGAATAACTTTGAGGTGGTTTCGTACCCTACCATAATCTCTTCGTTTGTTCTCCGCTATTAGTGACTTTGGAGTGATTCTTTGTTGCATGTTGAGGGATAGTTATTTGATCCAATTATGTTATTATTGTTGAGAGAACTTGCACTAGTGAAAGTATGAACCCTAGGCCTTGTTTACTAGCATTGCAATACCATTTGTGCTCACTTTTATCATTAGTTACCTTGCAGTTTGTATACTTTCAGATTACAAAAACCTATATCTATCATCCATATTGCACTTGTATCACCATCTCTTCGCCGAACTAGTGCACCTATACAATTTACCATTGTATTGGGTGTGTTGAGGACACAAGAGATTCTTTGTTATTTGGTTGCAGGGTTGCTTGAGAGAGACCATCTTCATCCTAAGCCTCCCACGGATTGATAATCCTTAGGTCATCCACTTGAGGGAAATTTGCTATTGTCCTACAAAGCTCTGCACTTGGAGGCCCAACAACATCTAAAAGAAGAAGGTTGCGTAGTAGACATCATTCATCGGGAGGGGTCTGGTGTACCGCAAAACGGAGGAACGGACTTCTCTTGGACCTCCTATGGTCAAAACGGGGTCCTGTTGATCGGGAGGGGTGTGGCATACCGCAAAACAGAGGAAACAGACTTGTGTTGGAGCGTTGCGGTCGAAATGGGGGTCCTGTTCATCGGGAGGGGTGTGGCGTACCGCAAAACGGGACTCCACGGGATACTATTCATCTCCACCATCGACTGCCTCCACGGGCTACTGTTCATCCATCATCGACCTCCTCCAGCCTCCACCTGCGACTGTTCATCCAGCCTCCACCGCTCCTCCATCAGCTACTATTCAACCAGCCCTCTCCACGGGGTCCTGTTCATCCAGCCCTCCACGGGGTCCTGTTCATCCAGCCCTCCACAGGGTCCTGTTCATCCACCCCCAACCGGCTCGACCGAGGTCCTGTTCATCTAGCGGCAACGGCCTCTACTACCATGGGGTCATGTTCATCCACCCCCCCCCAACGGGAACTGTTCATCCAACCCCCCCCCCCCCAAACAATGCTCATTGTTCATCAAGAGGAAGCATCGATCGGCTTCAGTTAGCAACAGTAGCGAAGGAATCACTTGATCGCTCGGGTTTAGTAATGTGTAGCCTGCAGTGCAATCGCTTGGGTTCAGTAGGCGAACGCCTCGCTCGGGTTCAGTTAGAGCCCAACGCCTCGCACCCACGTGCGTACGTGTATGAGAGAAACGTGCATCACTCGGCCCCCGACCACCCACCGTGACCGGGAACTCCCCGATATTTTCCTCCCCTCGCTTCTACCATTCTTTTTCCCGTCATGGACGGCCCAAAGAATGTCATGCAGCTGCGTCTCCGGCCCGCCCAGGACGAGAAGCTCATTTTTTGTCATGACTTTTTGTCATAGAACTAGGAGCCCACCACATCTATGATGATACCGGGTGTTGTCACAATAATCGTCATAGAAGTGTCATAAGCATGACAGAAAAAAATTCCTTCGGCCCAAAATGTCACGGATGTGTCTTTTTTGTAGTGTATGCCTATCATGAGCACATGGCTCTTGCTTCACGGTAATTTTGGAGCAAGAAGAACTCAAGGCCCAATTTCAACAAGAACAACTCAAGTGGCGCCAAGGGCAAGCAACGCGTCAGGACATGCTATAATTGTGGCAACGTGAGTCACTTTGTTGCGGATTTCCCGTACGAGGAGACGGAACACAATGGTGGCAAGCTTATCCGAAAAGACAAGGCCAAGTCCTTCCCCAACAAGAACAACTTCACCAAGAAGACTCCTCCCAAGGGGTTGGTGGCACAAGAAGAGTACAATGAGGATGATGATCATGATGGGGAGACAGTTGCCATGGCCTCCGTTGCCATTGCAATAACTCCACGGGTGTCCCTCTTCGATTCACCCAACGAGAACATCACCGCCAAGTGCCTCATGGCGAAAGCCACCAACAAGGTAACCCCCAACATCAAAACTACCATCACTACTAATCTTTCCTTGACGGATTGCGTTGATGAAAGTGAGGGGACGAAGGAGGAGGAAAATGAGTTTGAGTCTTTTATGAGTAAGCTCAAGGGCAATTCCAAGAAGCACTTCGTTGCTCTCTTGGAACAACTTGGTGGAGCCAATGACACAATCAAGGCTTGAGGGAATCCTGGATTAGGGGGTGTCCGGATAGCCGAACTATCACCGTTGGCCGGACTCCTGGACTATGAAGATACAAGATTGAAGACTTCGTCCCGTGTCCGGATGGGACTTTCCTTGGCGTGGAAGGCAAGCTTGGCGTCACGGATATGTAGATCTCCTACCATTGTAACCGACTACGTGTAACCCTAACCCTATCCGTGTCTATATAAACCGGAGGGTTTTAGTCCGTGGGACGAACAACAATCATACCATAGGCTAGCTTCTAGGGTTTAGCCTCTACGATCTCGTGGTAGATCCACTCTTGTACTACCCATATCATCAATATTAATCAAGCAGAGTAGGGTTTTACCTCCGTCGAGAGGGCCCGAACACAGGTAAAAACATCGTGTCCCTCGTCTCCTGTTACCATCCGCCTAGACGCGATTCGGGACCCCCTACCCGAGATCCCCGGTTTTGACACCGACATTGGTGCTTTCATTGAGAGTTCCTCTGTGTCATCATCTTTAGGCCCGATGGCTCCTTCGATCATCAACAACGACGCGGTCCAGGGTGAGACTTTTCTCCCCGGACAGATCTTCGTATTCGGCGGCTTTGCTGCGGGCCAATTCACTTGGGCATCCGGAGCGGATCGAAAGCTACGCCCGCCATCGTGTCAGATTTGGGAGTTTGAACTACACGGCCGACATCCGCGGAGACTTGATCTTCGACGGATTCGAGCCACCGCCAAGCCGCCGCCAAGCCTGTCTCGATGGGCACGATCTAGCTCTGCCGCGAGCAAAGGCCACTGGAGGCCGCACCGGCGTCGCTCCGACCCTTAGCTTCAGAGCCGACTCCGCCAATCGAGGACGAGTGGTTGGACACCGCCTCGGGGCTCACGATCTCTGGTGATTGAGCGAACTCCATCCTGTCGCTGCGAAGGCCGTGACTCAAGTGCGGACTCCTCTTCGGACTCGAACCTCCAGCGCCCGCCAATCGAATCCGATTGGGCGCCGGTCATGGAGTTCACCGCTGCGGACATCTTTCCACTTTCGCCCTTGGCGACATCCTGAATTCACTAAAGTCTCTCTCTTTATCGGAGAGCCTGGCGGACTACGGTCGGGGAAGGTTGGGATGCAGACGACGAAGAAATTCAACGCCCACCCACCACCCACTTTGTAGCCACTATCGATGATTTAACCAACATGCTCGACTTGACTCAAGACATCGACGGTATGGACGGCGATCTTGGAGACGACCAAGAACCAGCGCCTACAGGGCCTTTGGAAGGCCACCTCGTCATCGACATATACATGGTGGACATCCCAAAAGATGGGAACGGCGATGGAACAGCGGAGGATGACCCTCCAAGAAACAGCCCAAGCGTCGGCGTCGTGGCGGGCTCTAAGTCCCGCCACAACAAAAATGGTGATTCCGCACGGAGATAATAACACCGGACGGTGCGGAAGACAACCTCCTCGGCATGATTCAAAGACAGAGGAGGGAGAAGCCAGCCCTCATGATAGAGCGGCAGACGGGGAGGTGGAGGGCGATAATTATATGCCTCCCTCCGAAGATGAGGCAAGCCTCGTGACAGCGAATTTGTCGTGCACGAGGATCCCGCCCGAGCAGGAGGCGTTTCAAATGCAGGCTTATGGCCACGGCAAGCAGCCTCAAGAAAAAGCAGCAGCTTAGAGCTGACCAAGACTTGCTAGCTGACAGATGGACTGAAGTCCTCACAGCCGAAGAGTACGAACTCGAACACCCCTCCAAGAGATACCCAAAACGCAGGCTGCTACCCCAATTAGAGGAAGCAGCACCCAAACCTACATCACCAGCGCATGATGCGGCCGACCGGCCACCCCGTGGCCGCAACAGAGAGGCCTCTAGACCCTCCATTCAAGCCGCACCCCGGCGCCGCTCGAAAAGTACCAAGGCATAGGGAAACGCGCCAGACCTGCGAGACATATTGGAGGACAAGGCAAGGCAAACAAGATCGATCTACGGATCGCGTGGGCGCCCCACGACACGTGGTGATAACCGTCACGCCGGATACAGCAACTCCGGCCGGGCCGAACACAGTAGACAAAGCTCATTTAAGCTGCATCGTGATATAGCCCAATACAGAGGCGCCGCACACCCACTATGCTTCACAGACGAAGTGATGGATCATCAAATCCCGAGGGTTTCAAACCCGTAAACATCGAATCATATGATGGCACAACAGATCCTGCGGTTTGGATCAAGGACTACCTCCTCCATATCCACATGGCCCGCATCGATGATCTACACGCCATCAAATACCTCCCACTCAAGCTTAAAGGACCAGCTCGGCATTGGCTTAACAGCTTGCCAGCAGAATCAATTGGTTGTCGGGAGGACCTGGAAGCCTCATTCCTTGATAACTTCCAGGGCACATATGTGCGACCACCAGACGCCGATGACCTCAGCCACATAATTCAAAGAGCTGGAAGAATCGGCGGACAATTACGGACACGGTTCCTAACCAAGAAAAATCAAATCGTTGACTGTCCGGATGCAGAGCCCTTGCAGCCTTCAAACATAACATCCGCGACGAGTGGCTTGCCCGGCACCTAGGACGGGAAAAGCCAAAATCCATGGCAGCCCTCACAACGCTCATGACCCACTTTTGCGGCGGAGAGGACAGCTAGCTAGCTCATAGTAACAACTTGACCAAAAACCACGGTAGTTCGGATACCAAGGACAGCAATGGCGGTGTCGCGTTGCAACAAGCACAAGCACCACATTAACGGCGATAATGCTGAAGATCACGACGATCAATGACGGATTCAGAGGCTCTAAACCCGGTCAGCGGAAAAAGCCGTTCAAAAGAAATACTCAGGGCCCGTCCAATCTGGACCGAATACTCGATCGCTCGTGCCAAATACATGGCACCCCCGAAAAACCAGCCAACCACACCAACAGGGATCGTTGGGTCTTCAAACAGGTAGGCAAGTTAAATGCCGAACTCAATGACAAGGGGATGCATAGCGATGACGAGGAGGAGCCCCGGCCGCCGAACAATAGAGGACAGAAGGGTTTTCCCCCACAAGTGCGGACAGTGAACATGATATACGCAACCCACATACCCAAAAGGGAGCGGGAGCGTGCACTAAGGGACGTATATGCGATGGAGCGATCGCGAAGTTCAACCCA
Organism: Aegilops bicornis; assembly: GCA_021605145.1. Lineage (NCBI taxonomy): Eukaryota > Viridiplantae > Streptophyta > Magnoliopsida > Poales > Poaceae > Aegilops > Aegilops bicornis. The sequence continues at coordinate 186,739,508 of CM038671.1, read as the reverse complement.
TGGTCCTCTGCCCGATCACCTTTGATCGAAGGACCACCCACTAGCATCTGCCACGGCGGATTCGCCGCATTGGTTCTTGGCCCAATCATCGACGGATTTCACCTCACTAGAGTCCCGATGGACGGCGGTAGCAGCCTGAACCTGCTCTATCGAGGATCTGATCGCCAAAATGGGCATAGACCCCTCAAGGATCAAACCCACAAAGACGACCTTTAAAGGCGTCATACCAGGTGTAGAGGCCAATTGTACAGGCTCAGTTACACTCGAAGTGGTCTTCGGATCCCCGGAGAACTTCCAAAGCAAAGAGTTAATCTTCGACATAGTCCCGTTCCGCAGCGGCTATCACGCACTGCTTGGACGAACCGCATTTGCAAAGTTCAATGCGGTGCCGCACTACGCATACCTCATGCTCAAGAAGCTAGGCCCTCGAGGAGTAATCACGGTCAATGAAAACACTGAACGCTCTCTCCGAACGGAGGAGCATACGGCAGCCCTCGCGGTGGAGGTGCAAAGCAGCCTCTCACAGCAATTCTCGAGTCCGACTATTAAACGTCCGGACACCGTCAAGCGCGCCCGGAGTAACCTACAACAAGACCGCATGGCATGATTCGAGCATGCGTAGCAATCCGGCCCCAACCCCTGCCCTCGCGAAATTGCAAAGCCAGTACTACACGTACATAACTATGCTCTCGAGATACCATGGGCATAAGGGGAGGGGCACGACCACGGCACGCCCAGAATGCGGCTCAACCGCACAAGGGGCTCCCGATTGTGTCATTCTTTTTTCTTTCTTCTTTTCTCTTACTTTCGGGACTCCGTTTTCCAGAAGCCCTGTCCGGCACTATAATTGCCAAACTCACGATGCAACAGCCAGGGAAGCAGAAAGCTGCGTCGAGTGTCCAGGTGGTCTCTACTACGAGCATTATACCTGTTTTACATACCATCCCGCAGCTTACCCCTGGAGTGGGACATGTTAAATAGTCCCATCCCTTGCTTATCGCACTATTTTGTATCGTTCTGCTTTCATTGCAGTACCTTTTTGAATAAACAATACATAGCTTTTGCCTATTATTGCACTCCTTTCTTTATCTATATATATGTTCATTCATGACATGTTGCACCCGTACACTTTGGTACGGCCAATACACCAGGGGCTTAAGTACCCCAAAAATATGGTGTGATAAGTCTGAACACTTTCACAAGTGCGGCACCCCAAACTTATAGCATTATATGCATCGGCTCGAATCATGTCTTGGGTCAATAGTTGGGTTTGCCCGGCTCCCATGTTTTGGTACCTTACATTCCGTTACATCGGCTAAGGTAGCGCTGGGAGAACCACTGCGATTTTGCCCTGGTTGAGCTGGGTTGAGCACCTCAATGGAGAAAGCTAAAACTAACCGTCATGATAGGGCGAGAGCCGGTCGCTGTTCGAGAGGTTTTTCGGGTCCCTAAAGACTCATGCCGCTTAGAGCGAGGAGTCGGCATTGTCCGGCCAAAGGCGTGGATAGCGCCCCGAACTCGATCTTCCGAATACTAGGGGCTTCGCCAAAATTTAAAATTATAGAATTCTATGGCTAAGTGAGAGTGTTCAAGCACTATAGTTCGGTTGCCTTGTTCGTTGCGTTGAGCGCCTCCCTTGAAGGACCTAAGAATGGGAACAAGAGCGCTCAAGTTTATCCGAACACCCCAAAGACTCGTGGCATGGGGGCTGAAGCCAACGACTTGCCATCTCTCAAATTTGATAAACGGCCGCACAGTAGGTAATATTTTAAATTCACAAGTGTTGCTTAGCGCATATGAACAAGTTTTTAGCGTACAGGATAACAAATGCGAGTCTATTCAAAAATTACATCTTTGGAGCATTCACCCGCTATAAGGCGGGCACCCTTCATGACGCCCTCATAGTACATTTCGGGCTTGCGATGCTCCTTACCCTTCGGTGGCCCGTACGTCACAAGCTTCTCGAAGATCCAGCTTGCCCGGTGCACTTTAGCACGGGCAAGGCCCGATGGGCACCTTCAATGCAGAGCGGAGCGCTTGATGACTTCAATCCATGGACAGGTGTCCACCAGCCGCCGCACTAGCCCGAAGTAGCTCCTGTGCATGGCTTCCAATGGCCTGACCCGAATTATGAGGCCCTTCATGGCCTGTTCGGCGACCTTGTGGAGCTCGACCAGCCGCTTCATTTGGTCTTCGTGGGCACCGGATGTCCGGCCTCGACATCTTGAGACCAGAACACCTTTCCGTCAAGCTCCCTCCTTGGCGCGGTAGAACGCGGCGACATCGCATTACACCACGGGCAGATCTGCGAATGCTCCTGGAGAGCTCCAGATTCGGGTAAGTAATAGGTAATTCACTTTCACATGCCTGCTTTGCATAAAGAATGCCTTACCCGCCGCTATCTTCTTTAATGCTTCAATTTCTTGGAGGGCTTTTTGGGCTTCGGCCTTAGCGGCTTTGGCACTCTCAAGAGCCGAGGCGAGCTTGGACTCTCGAGTCTTTGAGTCACGCTCCAAACTCTCGTGTTTTTCCACGAGAGCCTGGAGCTCTTGCCACACCTCCGCCACCCGCGCCTCCTGCTTCTCTCGCTCGGTGCGCTCCGCGGCCGCTTTGCTTTCGGCCGTGGACACCGCTTCCTTCAGGGTCGCCACCTCGTTCGTGGCCCCTACAATACCCACGTTAGTCCTGTCATTTTTGCAACCAAATCCTTTCTATAAGGTATTAATTTAAGAAGGTATTACTTACCTTCCTTGTCCTCGAGCTGCTTCTTGGCAAGGCCGAGCTCGTTCTCTGACCGCTCGAGGCTCTGCTTCAATGCATTGACTTCTGCAGTCAGTGCGGCAGAGGTCAGCAGCGCAGCCTGCATTCCCATATTGACATACTTATGTTAGACTCCTGCGTATATCTTTTTAGATCCTCAGTCCGGCTTTTCTTTCCGAACACCGAACTAAGCATCGTGGGCTACTGTCTATGCGGTAGTATTTTACATATTCTAAACTTACCTCAAAGCCTGTTAGAAGGCTGGTATAGGCTTGATCGGCCTGCTCTTGGCGGACTGAACTTTCTGGATCACCACACTCATAACAGTGCGGTGCTCCTCGTCGATGGAGGCGCCTTTAAGCGCCTCCAGCAAGCTATCCGGTGCCTCCGGATGGACGGAGGTCACCGGCGTCGTAGTCTTACCCTTCTTACGAAGGGGCCGCTTGCCGGACTTCGGAACCACTGAAGGTTCCGGTACGGAATCCGGCACAGGGCCAGACTTAGAGCCCTCTGGGGTTTCACCCCCTTTGCACCCGGAGTCTGGGAGGTCGCCCTGCGGCGCCTCCAGGACCACCTCCTCCTGGCTGGGCTCCTTTTGGGACTCCACCGCGGTGTCGTCTGCGTCACGAGGAGAGGAGGCGGTCAGAAGTGAAGTGTTGTTCACGTCCGATTTAATCGAGGAGCCGCTCGGCAAGCGGCGAGCTTGTCCTTGGGCGGGCTACATGGTTATATTCGGCGTTAGAAGACACTATGCGACAAATAAAAAGTCATGAGCTATTCCGGAGTCCGGACACTTACGATCTCGCCAGGGGCTTTGCCCTTGGTGGCCACTCCTCCTCGTCGTTGTCGGCGTTGGTGGAGAAGTCTGGAGGAAGGGTCCCTCCTTTCTTGGACCCTCCGGCCTCCCGGTCAGGGCGGCCTTCCTTTTCTCTCTCACCGGGGGAGAGGCTTTTTCCTCCTCCTCGCCCCTCGGGAGGATTCCTCCTCGAGTCGCTTGACGATGAGTCCGACAAGACTGACGCCGGGAGCTCCTTGAGTTCCCGTGGCCTTCTTCTTGGCCTTCTTCTCCGGCACCACGTGAGGTGCCGGAGCCAACTTCCGTCCAATCCAAGGCGTCCGGCTGAGTCTTCGGCAAGGGGCGGACAGTTAATCTGTCGGACGTCTTGACCCGATCTGTAAAAGGTTAGGGAGTTTTTGATCCCGCATAGAGTCAAACTATGAAAAAAGAGTCCCATAAAGGGTAAAATAACTTACCTCGCTGGCTTGACGCTACGAGCTGAATCCGCGATCTTCGGTAGCGGATGTGGGGGCTTCGGCGCCCTTGAACAGCACTTTCCAGGCATCTTCGTACGTAGTGTCGAAGAGCCTTTTCAGAGTTTGGTGTTGTGCCGGATCGAACTCCCACAATTATAAGGCCCGTTGTTGGCATGGGAGAATCAAAGTGATGAGCATCACACGGATTACGTTGACAAGCACGAGATTCTTGTCCACCGTGTTTTGGACGCAGTTTGGAGTCCGGACAGCTCTACGAATCACCCACGCCAGCCCGTCTCTTTCCATGATGTGAGCCGTGTGGGGAAGCCAGATCGAAATTCGGGGGCCGCCGCCCATTGAGAGTCGCGCGGCTCGGTGATGTAGAACCACCCCTTTATGGTCTCCACAAAGGAGCCCTCGAGCCATAGGACTTTGGCCATCTTGCCAACCATGGCACCTCCGCACTCCGCTTGGCGGCCGCCACTACCTTCGCTTGACATTGAAGATATTCAGCCATAAGCGAAGTGGGGCTGGATGCGAAGGAAGGCCTCGCACACGACGATGAACGCCGAGATGTTGAGGATGAAATTCGGGGCGGATCGTGGAAGTCCAGGCCGTAGTAGAACATGAGCCCCGGAAAAATGGAATGAAGTGGACAACCTAGTCCATGGAGGAAGTGGGTGAGGAACACCACCCTCTCATGGGGCCTGGGTGGGAATGAGCTGCCCCTCGTCGGGAGCCGGTCTTGGCGATGTTCTTTGGACAAGTATTCGGCCTCACGCATCCTTTTGATGTGCCACTCCGTGACGGAGGAGGCCATACGCTTGCCTCCCGCTCATGACATAATTGGAGAAGGTTGAAGTGTAATGTGCGGACTTGGGCGGCTGGAGCTCGAAGTCTTGGCCAAAATGGATGAGCAAAGGAGGAAGAAGGCGTGGGTGAAAAGGTGGATCCTTATCCCTTATATGGATGGACGAAGCTATCGTCCCCGCCACTGGTAAAACTTGCTTATCTCCCAAGCGCCGTAATCAATGGTGTGGTTGGGTTACCCACGTCCGTATTGATGGGAATCCCGGAATAAGGGGCACGATCTCCGCTTTGATAAGGCGTGCCAAGGAAACCGCCTCGCTAAACGCTACCGAGGTGGAACAAAGAAAAACGATTCGTATAAAGGCTCGGCCGTGGTGTGATGTCACGCCGAATACGTCGGCAGTGCGTGCAAAGGTTATTCTCTACGGTAGTATGTGGAACTTGTTTTGCAGAGCGGACAATATCCTTGTGTTCAAAATCTTCTATGAAGTATTCGGAGGTGGAACCCGCCTTGCAATGCCGAAGACAATATGCTATTTGGACTCGTCGTCATTGAAGCCTGGTTCAGGGACTACCGAGGGAGTCTGGATTAGGGGTGTCCGGATAGCGAACTATCACCGTTGGCGGACTCTGGACTATGAAGATACAAGATTGAAGACTTCGTCCCGTGTCCGGATGGGACTTTCCTTGGCGTGGAAGGCAAGCTTGCGATACGGATATGTAGATCTCCTACCATTGTAACCGACTATGTGTAACCCTAACCCTATCCGGTGTCTATATAAACCGGAGGGTTTTAGTCCATAGGACGAACAACAATCATACCATAGGCTAGCTTCTAGGGTTTAGCCTCTACGATCTCGTGGTAGATCCACTCTTGTACTACCCATATCATCAATATTAATCAAGCAGGAGTAGGGTTTTACCTCCATCGAGAGGGCCCGAACCTGGGTAAAAACATCGTGCCCCTCGTCTCCTGTTACCATCTGCCTAGACGCACAATTCGGGACCCCCTACCCGAGATCCGCCGGTTTTGACACCGACAAGGCTCATGAAGAAACCATATCTAAGATGGAAGGGCATAGTCGTGACTATGCCGATTAGATATCGGATCTCTCTAATGTGCTTGAGGAAGAGTGTGGCCATCGTTTGGCTCTTGAGGAGTCACACAATGATGATCATGCTAAATTAAAGGAAGATCTTGATCATGCTCTTGTTGTCTCTCGTGTGCTCAATTCCGAGAAGGCCAAACTTGGGGTTGACCATGCTAGACTCAAGAAGGAGTTTGATCTACTTGACAAGGCTCACAAGGCCTTGAAGAGTGCTCATGCTAGCCTCAAAGAGTCTCATGATCAACTCCAAGTGAAGTTAATCAAGGAGAAAGCCACATTTCCTCATATGGTTTTAATTGATAATGCAAATGCTACTAACCCATGTTGTGAGCATGTACATCTTGTGGAGGAGAATGCCAAGTTGAAGGAGCAACTTGAGAAAGGCCTTGTGTCTTGCATACAAGGTGAGAAGAACCTCAACGACCTTTTGAGTAATCAAAAGGAAGTTGTGGGCAAGGAGGGGATTGGGTTTGCACCCAAGTCCAAGAATAAGAAGAAGAATGACAAGACCAAACAACCTCCCCCTCTCAAGTAAACATTTATGAAGGAGGGAGAGTGTCGGTGTCAAAACCGGTGGATCTCGGGTAGGGGGTCTCGAACTGTGCGTCTAGGCGGATGGTAACATGAGACAAGGGACACAATGTTTTTACCCAGGTTCGGGCCCTCTCGATGGAGGTAAAACCCTACTCCTGCTTGATTAATATTGATGATATGGGTAGTACAAGAGTGGATCTACCACGAGATCGGAGAGGCTAAACCTAGAAGCTAGCCTATGGTATGATTGTTGTTAGTCCTATGGACTAAAACCCTCCGGTTTATATAGACACGGATAGGGTTAGGGTTACAGTCGGTTACAATGGTAGGAGATCTACATATCTGTATCGTAAGCTTGCCTTCCACGCCAAGGAAAGTCCCATCGGACAGGGGACGAAGTCTTCAATCTTGTATCTTCATAGTCGAGTCATAGCGGTGATAGTTGGATATCCGGACACCCCTAATCCAGGACTCCCTCGGTAGCCCCGAACCAGGCTTCAATGGCGATGAGTCTGGCGAGATTGTCTTCGCATTGCAAGGCGGGTGAGGAGTCCTGATTAGGGGATGTCCTGATAGCGAACTATCACTGTTGGCGGACTCCTGGACTATGAAGATACAAGATTGAAGACTTCGTCCCGTGTCCGGATGGGACTTTCCTTGGCGTGGAAGGCAAGCTTGGCGATACGGATATGTAGATCTCCTACCATTTTAACCGACTCTATGTAACCCTAACCTATCCGGTGTCTATATAAACCGGAGGGTTTTAGTCCAGAGGATCTAACAACAATCATACCATAGGCTAGCTTCTAGGGTTTAGCCTCCTTGATCTCGTGGTAGATCTACTCTTGTACTACCCATATCATCAATATTAATCAAGCAGGAGTAGGGTATTACCACCATCGAGAGGGCCCGAACCTGGGTAAAAACATCTTGTCCCTTGTCTCCTGTTACCATCTACCTAGACGCACAGTTCGGGACCCCCTACCCGAGATCCACCGGTTTTGACACCGACATTGGTGCTTTCATTGAGAGTTCCTCTGTGACGTCGCCGTCAGGAAGGATGCCTTATCTCGTCTTTAAAGACGATACTATCGCCAAAGAAGCCTTGGCCACCGGGTCGAGCTCTTCGCTAGGTGGTTTTCTCATGACCGCCAGTTCGGCCGCCCTGGCGATGATGACCGCTGAGTCATCGAAACCAATCTTCATGTTAACTTGGAACTTGCCGAGCAGTTAGATCCGATCGAGCTCTCCTCCGTAAATGAGCTCTTGGATCGCATCGCCGCCCTGGGAGTCGGCACAGACTACGACCGGATCGGGCCTAAAAACGATCTGAGGGAGATCAACTCTCCCCAGGCTACCCATCATGTTGCTGTGATAGAGGAGCAATGCGGCGATTCTTCTTCTATCTTAAGGACTAGCTACGTACGGATTCCCGATCCCTCCATGCCGGATTCCCGCAGAGGGACGGATGTCGATCAAGCCCTGAACTTAAAGTCAGGCGGCGGGTTGGATTCATTGGATATCATTCAAAAATCCAAACTTCCGAGTTCGGAAACTTCTCGGCACATGAGTCTTAAATTGGACGGGGTTCCGGATCTAGTTCCACCCGCCCACCCAAACATTAGCGATCTATCCCGAATTCGGCAAGAGCCAGCTGAAACAGTACATCATTACTGGGCCAGATTCCTCCTGGTTATGAACAGGATAAAGGACTGCCGTGAGGAGGACGCAATCCCACTTTTTTGCAACAATTGCACGGACAAGGGAATCCTAAACGCCATAAGTCGCCGCGAAATTACACGCTTTGTTGACTTGGTGACCATAGTACAAAAGTATTGTGCGATGGAGAGTGCTTGGAAAACCAAAAGTAAATTTTGGGATAATCCGGCCCCGAATACATCCCTAGTCCGAAATAAAAGGGTGCATCATCACCAAGCACAGGGTTAAACACCAAAAACCAAAACCCCTAAAGCGTGCGGAACCGTCTTTGGAGGGTTAGCTAAACGGACCTGCAAAATTCATAGCAGAGGGCACCACTCCAACTCATAGCCTTGAGCATGTTGGATACTACGGCGGTGGCCAAAGTGGCGAAGAGATTATAGCTTCAAAGATCCCAGCCCAACAATACCAAGACGGTGTTAACAGTCTTGAGACTTTCGCATCAAATAATATGCGGAAGCGAACACTCCATAACCTTGCGAAGTCTACCAAGTAGCAACAATAAATCCATGGGTAACACGGCTATTACCTTTAATGCCGGTGATGTGAACCTAAATTCGAACAGCCCGAGCACCGGCCGCATTGGTCCTCGGTCCAATAGTGGACGGACTTCGCCTTACTAAGGTACACATGGATGGTGGCAGCGGACTAAACCTCATCTATGAGGAAACCCTCCGAAAAAATGGAAATAGATTTGGAACCGCATTGAGCGAAGCAGCACAACCTCTAGAGGAATAATCTCAGCCGGGAAGCATGCTGCACAGGAAAAATCACCTTTGGGCGTAGTGTTATTTCGCCCGGAGACAATTACAGGTCCGAGGAGGTCACATTTCAAGTGGCCCCATTCAGCGGCGGATATCATGCTCTATTAGGGCGGCGGCATTCACAATTTTTCAAGCCATACCCCATTATGGGTACATGAAGCTTAAAATGCCGGACCCAGCGGAATCATCACTCTCGCTAGTGATCCGAACATAGCACTCCAGCGAGAAAACAAGACAGCCGCACTAGCCCTCGAGGCACTATCAAAGCCCTAGCGGCCGAGGAACTCATGCGATGCGCTCCACGGTGAAGCGAGGGGACGATGTGATACTTGATAAAAGATCCAAGTCCACCTCTTTTAAACCAATGGACCGAAATAGTCAAATTTCAAGTCCACCCAACGGACCTTGCAAAGGCGGCCTCCATTGGGGCACAATTAAACCCTGATGTAGACGCCGCGACTACGAGAATTTCTCACGAAAATCGGGACATTTTTGCACGCCACCCTTCAGATATGCCGGGAATCCCACGTCGACCGGGCCGAGCGAAGCTAAATATCGAAAAGGATTCAAGCCGATCAAACAGGCTCTTGGCGCTTTTCCGAACCCAAGAGACAGGCCATGGGAGAGGAGCTAGCCAAACTTCTGGAAGCCGGATTCATCAGAGATATTAAACATCCAGACTGGCTAGCAAACCTGGTGATGGTACCAAAGAAGGATAAATCCTGGCGCCTATGTGTTGATTTTAAAGACCTTAATAAGGCTTGCCCAAAGGATCCCTCCCCCTCCCTCGCATTGATCAAATTATCGACGCTACAGCAGGACACGACTCATTGTGCTTCCTCGACGTAGCATTACTCGGCTACCACCAAATCAAGATGGCGGAGCCGACCAAGCTGCAACAGCATTCATCACTCCATACGCCCATTACGCTTCAACACAATGCCCTTGGGGCTCAAAAACGCCGGCGCAACATATCAGCGCATGATTCAGACATGTCTGGCAAACCAGATCGGTAAAACAGTGGAAGCATATGTAGATGACGTGGTCGTCAAAACCAAGCATGTCGAAACTCTAGTAGACGATTTGAGGCTCACATTCGACAATCTTCAAAAATATGGCATCAAGCTCAATCCGGAAAAATGCATCTTCGGCGTTCCAGCCGGAAAGCTCTTGGGCTTCATTGTGTCCGGTAGAGGAAATGAAGCAAACCCAGCCAAGATCCGAGCTCTGTCACAATTGGATATTCCAAAAGACCTCAAACAAATACAAAAATTGGCTGACGCGTAAGCGCTCTAAGCCGCTTTATTTCCGTTTGGGAGAAAAGGCGTTACCCTTTACCGCCTCCTCCGCGCCGAACACTTCGAGTGGGCCGGATTTGATAGCAACGGCCGGACTCGAAGAGATAAAAGCCATATTGGCAACAAATCTGGTCCTAGCCGCGCCCAACATGGGCGAACCAATGCTATTATATATCGCCGCAACACATCAAGTTGTCAGCGCGGTGCTCGTTGTCGAACGAGAAACGGACGGACACCGGTTCCCTCTTCAAAGACCGGTTTATTACGTGTCCACTGTCCTCCTCCATGCAAGTCGGTACCCACATTATCAAAAGATAGCATATGCGGTGTTCATGGCATCCCGGAAGCTGCGACACTACTTTCAAGAGTGTTCGATAACGGTAGCCTCCGAAGTACCTCTTAACGACGTTATAAACAACCGCGACGCGACGGGCCGGATTGCTAAATGGGCCATAAAGCTCCTTCCATTCGACATAACCTATAAGCCACGGCGAGCTATCAAGTCGCAGGTTTTGGCCGACTTCGTGGGCGAATGGATCGAAGCCGAACTCCCTAAAGAGTACGGCGCATACTCCAATTGGATCATGCACTTTGACGGCTCCAAAATGTTGGCCGGCTGGGTCAATTGGCGTCGTCTGACGTCCCCAACCGGGACACAGTCCAATCGTCCTTCAGATAATGTATACAGACTCCAACAATGCGGCGAATACGAGGCCCATACGCATGGCCTCCGGATGGCAATCTCCATGGGCATTAAGCGCCTAGAGGTGCGGCGGGGATTCAAACCTCGCGATATCTCAAATAAGCGGAGACTTTGATGCCAAAGATCCAAAAATGGCAGCATACCGCAATGCGGTCCTAAAATGTCGGCCGCAGTTGAAGGGCTCGAATTTCATCATATAGCCGGGATGACAACCAGGTAGCGGACATATTGGCACGCATCGGTGCAAAACGCGATGCCGTCCGCCCAACATATTTCTGGAACGGCTGTTCAAGCCATCCGTACTATGGGAAGGGAGTCCGCACAATAATCCGGACCCAACCGCACCGCTGACGTCGAACACTCGACACAATCGGAGGCTCGCCATCGAGATAACACCCTCCGCCCACGAAATCATGGCGGTTATCGCCCGTGGGCCGGAACCATTCCTAGCCTACCTAACTAGGCGGGAACTCCCGAAGACCAAAATGAGGCTCGCTGCATAGTACGGCGATCGAAAGCCTATAAAGCCCATGAGGGAGAGCTTTATAAGAAAAGCACTACGGAGTCCTTCAAGGTGTATCTCCGAAGAGGAAGGCGAAACCTCTGGCTGAAATTCATGCCGGACTGGGTGGGCACCACACCGCAGCCCGGCCCTTGTAGGCAAGGCCTTCCGTACAGGATTTTATTGGCCGACGCCCGGGCAGAATCTTGCGAGGATTTAGTCCAACGATGCGTCGGTTGCCAGCTTTTTGCTAACCAAAGCCACATGCCACCCACCGCCCTCAAAACTATACCCATCACCTGGCCGTCATGGTGCAGGGGCTTGACATGGTTGGACCCCTTAAGGGAGGAACCCACAAGCAAAAATACCTATTGTTCATGGTGGATAAATTCACCAAATGGATAGAGGCCAAGCCTGTTAAAACGGCCGAATCCGGACCGGTGATAGACTTCATATCAGGGGTAGTGCACCGTTATGGTGTCCCCCCATAGTATCATCACTGATAACAGCACCAACTTCACGGCCGACGAGGTCAAATTATGGTGCAAAAACATGGGAATCAAGCTCGATTACGCCTCAGTCTATCACCCTCAAACCAACGGTCAAGTCGAGGTCTAATCATGAGCGGCATTAAACCCAGAATAGTGCTGTCCCTCAAGGAATCTAACACGCACTGGGTTGAGGAGCTCGACTCCGTACTCTGGGGGCTGCGGACCACGCCAAATCGTACTACCGGATTCACACCATTTTTTATGGTGTAAGGCGTAGAGGCAGTCTTGCCCTGCGACGTAATACATGACTCGCCTCGCGTGCGCATGTATGAAGAAAGAGAAGCCGAGCTCGATCGGCAGGACAGTTTGGATGCATTGGAGGAGGAGCGCGACGTGGCAAAAGCTCGTTCCGCATTCTATCGACAGCAGGCTCGAAGATATCAAAGCAGGGAAGTACGGGCCAAAGCTTATAACATTGGCGAACTAGTTTTACGCCTGCCGGACAAGAAAAAGGACAAACACAAGCCCAAATGGGAAGGTCCCTTCATCATCGACCAGGTCCTGACCGGCGGAGCATACCGTCTGCGAAGCGCATCGGATAACCGACTCGAGCCGAACCCATGGAACGCAGCCCGTCTATGAAGATTCTCGCCTAAGCGCGGACTCCAAGTTCGTCTCCTTCCTCCGTCCACATTTTTTATTTTGCTGTCTTTTATTTCTCTCCTTCCTCCTCCTTCTTCATGAAGCCTTTAGAGGCTCGTTTGCGCTTTGTTAGCACATACTTGACGCTATGCAGACGCTCATTATACCTGGGGGCTTCTTTACCAGAAGCTTATTTATACGGGCTTTATGCCCAACACATGCGTCAAACTTCCACATGTACCTTTTATTCACCATTATATGCATCGATATGACTTAAGTTTTGGCCAAGCTGGGTTGCACGGCTCTGTGCTTACCCCTCGTTCCCGATTGTTTGGCTAGGTGGTAAAGGGAGCACCTCTGCGATTATTGCTGCCGGGTCAGCGGGATGTGTACCTCAGACTGGGTGAAGCCGAAAGCTAGCGTTCTTAAGGGAATATTCGGTCGGTGAACTGAAAGATGATTTTTAACTATTTACCCATCTGCCCCCAGATGATTTTCTGCTTTCCTAAGCAGTTTTGACATGCACTTTAGGGCATGCATCCCAGCGAAAAGGAACACTTAGCGGAACTATTCTCCTGGAAGATGTTTCTTACTATCCATGTAATATAACATAACTAGTTGGGCACTTATACGACAGCAATAATGACCCCTACGCCTTGTCTCCATGCATACCCCGGTTCTTATATAACCACAAAGGTATTCGGACACACTCCGGACTATTGGGTCCACGAGGTCGGGCGAAAAAGGTCCGCTATGACAAACGATCTACAATCCGCTAGAAGACATTTTCATGTCATATTTAATTACATAGTCAACTCGACTCATTGTATTCCTCCTCAATGCCATCTAATAGGCTATCTAATTTACAATCTTGTTGGGAATACTTGGCGGCCAATTCTACTTGGTCGTACACTAAGCTTTCTGAGGATCTCCTTCCCATCAGGCCCCACAGTCCGACCTCGGCCATGTGGTTTGGGTCGACCTTCGTGTACAGCGTCTTTACCATGGCCCGAGCCTCCACTGGCGCCTTTGACGGCAGGCGATATCTTCCTGATCGGAAGCGCCGCCCGTGCTCCTTGAAGCCGCTTCTGCCAGCTCCCCAATGCCTTCGGGCAGGGAGATAGATGGCCACAAGGCTGGCCGACGCCTTTCATCACCTGCCGAACTTCGTTATGCGGTAGGCACGTGGTTCGGGAAGAAGATCACCCGAAGAACAGGGCATCTCCTCTTGAGGGCGACTGTGAGCAAACCTATATACATGTTTATGTTAGTCGCCTTCCTCGCCGAACTCTTTCAAAGTTCGCTCAAGCACTTACTGAATATGCCGCAACGAAGCCGTCGATTCTCCTTTACGGAGTCAGACAACTGGGCACGAACATCTTTTAGTTCCTCACCCAGTCTTGTGTTGGCATCTTGGATGTTATTTTTCTCCTGCCGCACCCTCGTAAGCACGCTCTCGCCGGCCTTTAGCTGGCGCAAGAGCTGTTGCTTGTCCGGATCTAGTCCGGCGCCATCTCGCAATATTTTGTCGATTTACACACCCGCCGCACTTCATAAACTATTTATCTTTTGAAGCATATATTACCGAGGGGGTCTCTGTGGCTCCCCTCATGGCGGCTAATGCGGCCTCAAGTTGGGCCTTGCATTCTTCAAGCTCTGGAGACGGTCGGGTATTCTTTTTTGTAAGATGCTTCATATCAAATGATCCTTAAATCAGTTATTCTAAATATTTTAAGTCTAGGGGTCTACTGTCATATATAACTGTCAAATTTCCTTACATGTATGTCCTTTACATACTGCTACGTGGCTCTGGCTAGACCATCTTGAGCGGCACGGAGGTGCGCATCTCCCGAATTGAAGGCATTCAAGGCCTCTTGGGAGAAACATGCGTCACGAAGAACTATCCGGCGGCGCCTGTGATTCATGGCGCTCTCCACCTCGGAGTTGGTGGCGGACAATTTGTCGGCTTCCTCTGTCGGAGGAGCATCCGACGCACGCCTCGTGCTCGCCTCCGCTTTCGGACCCGACCTTGGAGCCTGGCCGGCGGAGGCTCGATGGGCAACCTCTTTGGACTCAGTCCGGCGAGCGCTCTTTTTCCTGAAAAAAGCACCAGCGTTAGTACACCTTCCAGGAGTCAATCCTGGGAATATGGTGACGCGCCATACCATTGCGGCGGAGTTTCGATCCGGACCGCACTTCTTTTCTTTCTTGAGGCGTCTTGCCCTTGTTGGCCAGCCGCCGCGGGCTCGGCTTCCTGCCTCGAAGGTACCCCCTGCGAAACACCATTGGTATACGTGATCAAGAAATTAGCACGGATGGGTCGTTATCAGAGTATTGGGACCTCGGTCTCAGTTACCTATGACGCTGGAAGTATTCCGGGGTAATCGGCCATAATGGCAACCAAAGCATTGTCGATGCTAAGTTGGTGGAACACCCCATCGATCAACTCCACCTTTATATCCGGATCCTCTTCAGAAGTCGGATCGAGGGACCGTTCCGGATCCTCGGGTTGTGGGGGCGGGCTGTGTATCTTCTCCACAGTCCGTGCAGTTCCTGTGAAAACCAAGAAATGAGATATTTAATCACGGGAACATGGATCGGACAGGCCACAAAGATGTTTGCTTACCCAACTTCGAGGATTATTCGAAGAAAACTCGCTCAGTGGGTTGACGCGGAGAAAATCCTCCTCCTCCCCTTTATACATGGCAGATAAATCTTCACCAGTTCGGTGACCGATCCCGGCCCTTTGCGGCCATGGCGGGTGGCATCGTCCTCCCCGTTGAAATCCCACATGGGGTGGCCCCTATATTGGAGCGGTTGCACTCCCCTCATAATGCAGATTGCCATGACTCCAATCATGGTCAATCCGGCATGAGCCATTAACCTTATTCGGCTCATCAAGTAAAGGACATCCCGGTCATTTTCCCTCTGGGGGCTCCGCGGGCGCCAGCTTAGGCGCTTCTTCAGAGGAGTGTTGCTAAACTCCGGAAGGCTGATCCGAACAGGATCCGGCAGTGGGACGTCCTCCATGTAAAACCATTCCGAAGGCCAGTCTTCGGACGCCTTCTTCGGGGTTCCGGATAGATATCCGGTCCCGGCGATGCGCCATAGTTCGGCTCCGCCCACTTGATATATTGACCCCTCGTGAGAACGTGGTACTAGGCAGAATAATCTCTTCCACAGCGCAAAATGAGCCTCGATGCCCAAGAACAGTTCGCAAAGGGCCACGAAGCCCGCGATGTGCAAAATGGAGGCAGGCGTAAGGTGGTGCAGTTGGAGGCCGTAGAACTCCAAGAGCCCCCGGAGAAACAGATGGATTGGAAATCCGAGTCCTCTTACTAGATAAGAGATAAAGCACACCCGCTCTCCTTTAGAGGGATCGGGGGCACTCTCCGCTTGCTTTCCGCCCTTGAAGGTGGCAAGTCCGGCTCGAACCGGAACCATAAAGGCCGGGGGAAGAAATCCCTTGGTTTGGAGTATAACTAGCTCACTATGCGGGACTGAGCATCTCTCCCAATTTCCAGGCTGAGGGCTAGGAGCGCGAGAGGAGGAGCCGCGTCGACTGTCCATGATGGAATGGGCTTTGGTCAGAGGCGCTCCGATGACAGCTTCATTGAAGGGGGATAGTGTGACTCAGATCTAGATCCTCGCCCTTTTATAGGCAGCTCATTTGCTTGGCGGCTAGGGGGTAAGTGTAAAATACCCTGGCTTTTCGCATTCATTCAAACATGTGGAAGATGGCCATTATTGGGCGTAGAAGCCAAGGAGCGCAGCATTTACGAAGCCGGGACACTATTCGACAAGTATATGGAATTTGGAGAAGAACCCGCCTCGCAATGCGAAGACAATCAACGCGTCGGACTCATCGTCATTGAAGCCTGGTTCGGGAGACTCTTGAGGAGTCCTGGATTAGGGGTGTCCGGATAGCGAACTATCACCGTTGGCGGACTCTGGACTATGAAGATACAAGATTGAAGACTTCGTCCCGTGTAGGATGGGACTTTCCTTGGCGTGGAAGGCAAGCTTGGCGATACGGATATGTAGATCTCCTACCGTTGTAACCGACACTGTGTAACCCTAACCTATCCGATGTCTATATAAACCAGAGGGTTTTAGTCCGTAGGACAGAACATTCATTCCATAGGCTAGCTTCTAGGGTTTAGCCTCCTTGATCTCGTGGTAGATCAACTCTTGTACTACCCATATCATCAATATTAATCAAGCAGGAGTAGGGTATTACCTCCATCGAGAGGGCCCGAACCTGGGTAAAAACATCGTGTCCCTTGTCTCCTGTTACCATCCGCCTAGATGCACAGTTCGGGACCCCCTACCCGAGATCCGTCGGTTTTGACACCGACAGCGGGTTCTTCTCCAAATTCCATATACTTGTCGAATAGTGTCCGGCTTCTGATAAATGCCGCGCTCCTTGGCTTCCACTCCCAATAATGGCCATCTTCCACGTGTTTGAATTAATGCAAAAAGCCAGGGTATTTTTACACTTATCCCCCTAGCTGCGCAGATGAGCCGCCTATAAAAGGCACGAGGATCTAGCTCCGAGTCACACCATTCCCCCTCCGCGAGCTTTCACCGGAGCGCCTCCGACAAAAATCCATTCCATCATGGACAGTCGACGCGGCTCCTCCTCTCGCGCTCCTAGCCCTCGGCCTGGAAATTGGGAGAGATGCTCAGTCCCGCATAGCGAGCTAGTGACACTCCAAACCAAGGGATTTCTTCCCCCGGCCTTCATGGTTCTGGTTCGAGCCGGACTCGCCACCTATAAGGGCGGAAAGCAAGCGGAGAGTGTTCCCGATCCCTCCAAAGGAGAGCGGGTATGATTTATCTCTTATCTAGTAAGAGGACTCGGATTTCCAATTCATCCGTTTCTTCGGGGCTCTTAGAGTTCTACGGCCTCAAGTTGCACCACCTTACGCCTGCCTCCACTTTGCACATCGCGGGCTTCGTGGCCCTTTGCGAACTGTTCTTGGGCATCGAGGCTCATTTTGCGCTGTGGAAGAGATTATTCTGCCTTGTACCCCGTTCTCATGAGGGGTCAATATATCAAGTGGGCGGAGCCGAGCTGCGGCGCATCGCCGGGACCGGATATCTATCCGGAACCTCGAAGAAGGCGTCCGAAGACTGGCCTTCGGAATGGTTTTATATAGACGACATCCCGCTGCCGGATCCTGTTCGGATCGGTCTCCCGGAGTTCAGCAATGCTCCTTTGAAGAAACGCCGAGTTGGCGCCATGAGCTCCCGGAGGGAAGGCGATAGGGACGTCCTTTACGATGAGCGAATAAGATTGTTAGCTCATTCCGGACTGACCGTGATTGGTGTCATGGCCACATGCATTATGCGGGGGGTGCAGCCGCTCCAGTATAGGGGCCACCCCATGTGGGATTTCAATGGGGAGGACGATGCCACCCGTCATGGCCGTAAGGGGCCGGGATCGGTTGCCGATCTGGTGAAGACCTTGTCCGCGTTGTACAAGGGAGAAGAGGAAGATTTTCTCCGCTTCAGTCCATTGAACGGATTTTCTATGAACAACCCTCGAAGCTGGGTAAGCGGACATTTCTTTTGTGCACATCCGATCCGTATTCCCATGGTTAGGTATCTCATTTTGTGATTTTGACGCAGGAACTGCGCCAGGCTATAGAAGACATAAACAGCCCGCCTCCACAACCCGAGGATCCGGAAAGGCTCCTCGATCCGGCCTCCCAAGAGGATCCGGATATATTGGTGGAGCTGATTGATGGGGTATTTCACTAACTGAGCATCGATAATGCCTTGGTTGCCATTACGGCCGATTACCCCGGAATACTTCCAGCCTCGCAGGTAACTGAGACCGAGGTCCCAACACTCTGATAATGACCCATCCGTCCTCATTTTTTATCACCGTATACCAATGGTGTCTCGCAGGGGGTGCCGTCCGAGGCGGAGGCCGAGCTCAGCGCTAGCCAACAAGGCAGCACGCCCCGCAAGAGCTAAAAAGAAGTGCGGTCCAGATCGAAACGCCGCCAAGAACGGTATGGCGTCACCATATTCGAGTGATAAATTCCTAGAAGGCATACTAACGCCGGTACTCTTTTCAGGAAAGAGCGCTCGGATCGTGTCCGGAGAGGTTGCCAATCAAGCCTCCGCCACCCGAGGCTCCAAAGCCGGGTCCAAGCGGAGGCGAGTGCAGGCGTCGTCGGATGCTCCTCCAACAGAGGATGCCGACAGATTGTCCGCCACCAACTACGAGGTGGAGAGCGCCATGAATCACAGGCGCCACGACAGTTCTTCGTGGACGACATGTTTCTCCCAAGAGGCATTGAATGTCTTCAATTGGAGATGCGCACCTCCGTGCCGCTCAAGATTGTCTAGCCAGAGCCACGGAGCAGTATGTAAAGGACATACGGGTGAGGAAATTTGACAGTTATATATGCCAGTAGCCCCCGAGACTTAAAATAGTTAGAATAATTGATTTAAGGATCATTTGTTATGCAGGATCTTACAAAAAAGAATACCCGACTGTCCCAGGAGCTTGAAGAATGCAAGGCCCAACTTGAGGCCGCACTAGCCGCTATAGGAGGAGCCACGGAGACCCCCTCTGGTAATATATGCTTCAAAAGATAAATAGTTTGTGAAGTGCGGCGTGTGTGTAAATCTGACAATAATATTGCAGATGGCGCCGGACTAGATCCGGATAGGCAACAGCTCTTGCGCCGGTTGAAGGCCGGCGAGAATGTGCTTAGAAGGTTGAGGCAAGAGAAATATAATCTCAAGATGCAACACCCAGCTGGGTGAGGAACTAAAGGATGTTCGTGCTCAGTATGTCGACTCCGTGAAGGAGAATCGGCGACTTCGTCGCGGCATCTATAGTAAGTGCTTGAGCGAACTTTTAAAAAGAGTTCGGTGAGGAAGTCAATTAACAGAGTTATGTCTGTAGGTATGCTCACAGGTCGTCTTGAAGAGGAAATGCCCGGTTCTACGGGTGACCTTCTTCCCGAGCTATTGCAAATCGCATTTAACGAAGTTCGGCAGGTGATGAAAGGCGTCGCCCAGGCCTTGTGGCCATCTATCTCCCTGCCTGAAGGCCTTGGAGAGCTTGCAGAGAAGCTTCAGGGAGCACGGAGGCGTCTCCGACTATGGAAGATATCGGCCTGTCGTCAAGGCGCCAGGGAGGCCTGGGCCATGGTGAAGACGCGGTACACGAAGGTGGACCCAAACCACATGGCCGAGGTCGGATCTGTGGGGCCCGACGGGAAGGAGATCCCTGTGAGCTTAGTGTACGGCCAAGTAGAGTTGGCAGCAAAGTATTCTGCAGGAATTTGTAAACTAGACAGCCTATTAGACGGCATTGAAGAGGAATACAATCAGTCAATTTGACTATGTAATTTAAAATGACATGTAAAATGCCTTCTAGCCGGATTGTAGATCGTTTGTCGTAGCGGACCTTTTCGCTTCAACCTCGGGACCCAATAGTCCGGAGTGTGTCCGAATACCATCGCGGTTATGTAAAACCGGGGCATGCGTGGAGACCAGGCGTAGGGGTCATGATTGCTTTATCAGACAAGTGCCCAACTAGTTATCTTATATTACATGGTTAGTAAGAAACATCTTCCAGGGAGAATAGTTCCGTTAGGTGTTCCTTTCCCTGGGAGGCATGCCCTAAAGTGCATGTCCGGACTGCGAAAAAATTAGAAAAGCATCTGGGGGCAGATAAATGAAAAATAAAAATCGTCTTTTAGTTCACCGACCGAATATTCCCTTAAGAACGCTAGCTTTCGGCTTCACCCAGTCTGAGGTACACGTCCGGCTGACCCGGCGGTAACAATCGCAAAGGTGCTCCCTTACCACCTAGCCGAACAATCGGGAACGTAGGGGTAAGCACGAGAGCCAGCAACCCAGCTTGGCCAAAACTTAAGTCATATCGATGCATATAATGGTGAATGAAAGGTACATGCGGAAGTGTGACACATGTGTTGGGCACAAAGCCCGTATAAATAAGCTTCATTAAAGAAGCCCTCAGTATAATGAGCGCGGATAGCGCGTCAAGTGTCTTGAACAATGCATAAACGAGCCTTTAGCGGCTTCGGAAAAAGGAGGGAGAAGGAGAGAAATAAAAGACAGATTAAAGTATAAAATGTAGACGGAGGAAGGAGACGAACTCAGAATCCGGCGCTAGGCGTAGAATCTTCGGAGATGGGCTGCGTTCCATGGGTTCGGCTTGAGTCGGTTATCCGATGCGTTTCGCAGATGGTACGCTCCGCCGGTCAGGACTTGGTCGATGATGAAGGGACCCTCCCATTTGGGCTTGAGTTTGTCCTTTTTCTTGTCCGGCAGCGTAGAACTAGTTCGCCAACATTGTAAGCTTTGGCCCGTGCATTCCCTCGCTTTGATATCTTCGAGTCTGCTGTTGATAGAATGCGGAACGAGCTTTTGCCACGCCACGCTCCTCCTCCAAGGCGTCCAAGCTGTCCTGCCGATCGAGCTCGGCTTCTCTTTCTTCGTACATGCGCACGCGAGGTGAGTCATGAATTAGGTCGCAGGTCAAAACTGCCTCTGCGCCGTATACCATAAAAATGGTGTGAATCCGGTAGTGCGATTCGGCGTGGTCCGCAGCCCCCAGAGTACGGAGTCGAGCTCCTCTACCCAGTGTGTGTTAGATTCCTTGAGGGACCGCACTAGCCTGGGTTTAATGCCGCTCATGATTAGACTGTTTGCTCACTTGACTTGACCGTTAGTTTGGGGGTGATAGACTGAAGCGTAGTCGAGCTTGATGCCCATGTTTTTGCACCAGAGTTTGACCTCGTCGGCCGTGAAGTTCATGTCGTTATTAGTGATGATGCTATGGGGGACGCTGTAACGGTGTACTACCCCTGATATGAAGTCTATCACCGGTCCGGATTCGCCGTCTTCTGTGCTTGGCCTCTATCCATTTGGTGAATTTATCCACCATGACCAATAGGTATTTTTGCTTGTGGGTTCCTCCTTTAAGGGGTCCAACCATGTCAAGCCCTGCACGGCAAAGGGCCAGGTGATGGGTATAGTTTTGAGGGCGGTGGGTGGCATGTGGCTTTGATTAGCAAAGAGGCGGCAACCGACGCATCGTTGGACTAAGTCCCGAGCATCTGCCGGGCCGTCGGCCAATAAAATCCTGACGGAAGGCCTTGCCTACAAGGGCCCGGGCTGCGGCATGGTGCCCACCGAGTCCGGCATGAATTTCAGCCGGGAGATTCCGCCCTTCCTCTTCGGGAGATACACCTTTGAAGGACTCCGGTTGTGCTTTTCTTATAAAGCTCTCCCTCATGGACCTTATAGGCTTTAGACCGCCCGCACTATGCAGCGGGCCTCGTTTTGGTCCTCGGGAAGTTCCTGCCTAGTTAGGTAGGCTAGGAATGGTTCTGTCCACGGGCAATGACTGCCATTATTGCGTAATGACGGTGTTATTTAGTTGGCGGTACCACCAACTATGTCGGAATGTTCGGTGTGGGGCGGTGTGGTTGGGTCCAGGTTGTTATTTCCGGACTCTCCCTCCCATAATACGGATGGCTTGCAGAGCCTCTCTAGGAAGATGTTGGGGGGGGCATCGCGCTTTGCGCCAATGCGTGCCAACACGTCTGCTGCCTGGTTGTTATCCCGGGCTATATGGTGAAATTCGAGCCCCTCAAACCGAGCTGACATTTTTAAGACGGCATTGCGATAAGCTGCCATTTTCGGATCCTTGGCATCAAAGTCCCCATTTATTTGGGATATCACGAGGTTCGAATCCCCGCGCACCTCTAGGCGTTGAATGCCCATGGAGACTGCCATCCGGAGACCATGTAGAAGGGCCTCATGTTCGGCTGCATTTTTGGAGTCCGTGTACATTATTTGGAGTACGTATTGGACTGTATCTCCGGTTGGGGACGTCAGAACAACGCCAGCCCCCAGGCCGGCCAACATTTTGGAGCCGTCGAAGTGCATGATCCAGTTGGAATATGCGACGTACTCTTTAGGGAGTTCAGCTTCAGTCCATTCGGCGATGAATTCAGCCAAAACTTGCGACTTAATAGCTCGTCGTGGCTTGTGTTTATGTCAAACGGGAGGAGCTCAATGGCCCATTTAGCAATCCGGCCCGTTGCGTCGCGGTTGTTTATAATGTCATTAAGAGGAACTTCGGAGGCTACTGTTATCGAACACTCTTGGAAGTAGTGTCGCAGCTTCCAGGATGCCATGAACACCGCATATGCTATCTTTTGATAATGTGGGTACCGTGACTTGCATGGAGTTAGGACAGTGGGCACGTAGTAAACTGGTTTTTGGAGAGGGAACATGTGTCCGTCCGTTTCTCGTTCAACAACGAGCACCGCGCTTACAACTTGATGGGTTGCTGCGATGTATAATAGCATTGGTTCGCCCGTGTTGGGTGCGGCCAGGACCGGATTTGTTGCCAATATGGCTTTGATTTCTTCGAGTCCGGCCGTGGCAGCATCCGTCCACTCGAAGTGTTCGGTGCACCGGAGGAGGCGATAAAGGGGTAATGCCTTTTCTCCTAAGCGGGAGATAAAGCGGCTTAGAGCCGCCACACATCCAGTCAATTTTTGTATTTGTTTGAGGTCTTTGGGTATATCCAATTGTGACAGAGCTCGGATCTTGGCTGGGTTTGCTTCAATTCCTCTACCGGATACAATGAAGCCCAAGATCTTTCCTACGGTACGCCGAAAACGCATTTTTCCGGGTTGAGCTTGATGTCATATGTTTGGAGATTATCGAATGTGAGCCTCAAGTCGTCGACTAGGGTTTCGACATGCTTGGATTTGACGACCACATCATCTACGTATGCCTCCACTATTTTGCCGATCTGGTTTGCCGGACATGTCTGAATCATGGCCGATATGTTGCGCGGCATTTTTGAGCCCAAAGGGCATTGTGTTGAAGCGAGAATGGGCGTATGGAGTGATGAATGCCGTTGCTATGGCTTGGTCAGCTCTGCCATCTTAATTTGGTGGTAGCCGGAGTATGCGTCGAGGAAACACAATGAATCGTGTCCTGCGGTAGCATCGATAATTTGATCGATGCGGGGAGAGGAGGGGATCCTTTAGGCGAGCCTTGTTAAGGTCCTTAAAATCGACACATAGGCGCCAGGATTTGTCCTTCTTTGGTACCATTACCAGGTTTGCTAGCCGGTCCGGATGTTTAATATCTCTGATGAATCCGGCCTCCAATAGTTTAGCTAGCTCCTCTCCCATGGCATGTCTCTTGGATTCGGAGAAACGCAGAAGAGCTTGTTTGACTGGCTTGAATCCTTTTAGGATATTTAGGCTGTGCTCTGCCAGCCGGCATGGGATTCCTGGCATGTCCGAAGGGTGCCAGGCAAAAATGTCCCAATTTTCACGTAGGAATTCTCGTAGTGCGGCGTCCACATCAGGGTTTAATTGTGCCTTGATGGAGGCCGTTTTTGTAGGGTCCGTTGGATGGACTTGGAATTTGACTATTTCATCTGCCGGTTTAAAAGAGGTGGACTTGGATCTCTTATCGAGTATCACATCGTCCCTGTTCACCGTGGAGCGCAGCGCGGTGAGTTCTTCTGCCTCTAGGGCTTTGGATAGTGCCTCAAGGGCAAGTGCGGCTGTTTTATTTTCGGTAGCGGGCTATGTCCAGTCACTAGCGAGAGTGATAATTCCGTTGGGTCCGGGCATTTTGAGCTTCATGTACCCGTAATGGGTTATAGCTTGAAAAATTGTGAATGTCTCTCGCCCTAATAGGCGTGGTATCCGGCTGAGCAGGGCCACTTGGAATGTGACCTCCTCGGACCTATAATTGCCCGGCGTGCGAACACCACATCTAGTGTGATCTTTCTGACAAACATGCTTCGAATGGGGATTATTCCTCTAAAGGTTGTCTTGCTTCGCTCAATGCGGCTCCAGTCTATTTCCATTTTTGAAGGGTTTCCTCGTAGATGAGGTTTAATCCATTGCCGACGTCCATGAGTACCTTGGTAGCGGCGAAAGCCGTCCACTATTGGACTGGGGACCAATGCGGTGGTGCTCGGGCTGTTCGAATTTAGGTTAAATCCTTTGGCGTTAAAGGTAATAGCCGTGTCCTCCACGGATTTATTGTTGCTATCTGGTAGACTTGGCAAGGCTGCGGAGTGTTCGTTTCCGCATATTATTTGATGCGAAAGTCTCAAGACTATTAATACCGTCTTGGTATTCTTTGGGCTAGTGCTCTAGAGCTAAGAGCTCTTCGCCACTTTTGGCCACCTGTCGTAGTATCCAACATGCTCTAAGGCTATGAGTTAGAGTGGCGCCCTCTGTGCTATGAATTTTGCAGGGTCCATTGAGCCATCCCTCCAGTACGGTTCCATGCCCTTTGGGGGGTTTTTGCTTTTGGTATGTAACCCGGTGCCTGGTGATGATGCACCCTTTTATTTCGGACTAGGGTCGTATTCGGGGCCGGATTATCCCAAAATTTGATTTCGGTTTTCCAGGCGCTCTCCATCGCGCAGTACTTTCGTACTATGGACGCCAAGTCAGCAAAGCGTGTAATTTCACGGCGACTTATGGCGTTTAGGATTCCCTTGTCCGTGCAATTATTGCAGAAGAATGAGATTGCGTCCTCCTCGTGGCAGTCCTTTATCCTGTCCATAACCAGGAGGAATCTGGCCCAGTAATGATGTACTGTTTCACTGGGCTCTTGCCGGATTTGGGATAGATCGCTTATGTTTGGGTGGGCGGGTGGACTTAAATTCGAACCTGTCCAATCTAAGATTCGAGGCCAAGAAGTTTCCGAACTTGGAAGCTTGGGTTCTTGGAGGTTGTCCAATGAATCTAGCCCGCTGCACGACTTTAAGTTCGGGGCTTGAGTCGTGTCCTCCCTCTGCGGGAATCCGGCATGGAGGGTCAGGAATCGGACATAGCTAGTCCTTAAGGTAGGAGAAGAGTCGTCGTATTGTTCCTCTACCACGACAACGTGGTGGGTAGCCCGTGGAGAGTTGATTTCTCTCATATCGGTTTTAGGCCCGATCGATCGTAGTGCATGGCGACTCCCAGGGCGGCGATGCGATCCAAGAGCTCGTTCAAGGAAGAGAGCTCCATCTGATCTAACTGCCCGGCGAGTTCTGAGTTAACGTGAAGATTGCTTTCGATGACCCGAGGAGTCATCGTCGGCGCGGCGGCCGAACAGGTGGTCATAAGAAAACCGCCTAGCCGGAGAGTTTGGCCGGTGGCCAAAGCTCCTCTAGCAACGGTGTCGTCTTTAAAGACGGGATGAGGCATCCTTCCTGATAGCGACGGCACAGAGGGACTCTCAATGAAAGCACCAATGTCGGTGTCAAAACCGGCGGATCTCGGGTAGGGGGTCCCGAACTGTGCATCTAGGCGGATGGTAACAGGAGACAAGGGACACAATGTTTTTACCCAGGTTCGGGCCCTCTCGATGTAGGTAAAACCCTACTCCTGCTTGATTGATATTGATGATATGGGTAGTACAAGAGTGGATCTACCCCGAGATCAGAGAGGCTAAACCCTAGACGCTAGCCTATGGTATGATCATTGTTCGTCCTATGGACTAAAACCCTCCGGTTTATATAGACACCGGATAGGGTTAGGGTTACATGTAGTCGGTTACAATGGTAGGAGATCTACATATCCGTATCGCCAAGATTGCCTTCCACGCCAAGGAAAGTCCCATCCGGACATGGGACGAAGTCTTCAATATTGTATCTTCATAGTCCAGGAGTCCGGCCAACGGTGATAGTTCGGCTATCCGGACACCCCCTAATCCAGGACTCCCTCAGAGAGGGTACTTCTAAGGAGAAGAAGAACAATGCGAAGGGTGGTGGTGTCAAGAAGGGAAATGCCACTCCTTCCAACAAAGCTGGCGACTTTAACCCTTCCTATGTGTTATGCCATGCTAGTGATGGGCATGTTTATGCCAAATTTGTTGGTTCTTCTTATGAGTACATTGAATGGTCTATTTGGGTTCCTAAGACCCTTGTTGCTAACATCAAAGGACCCATTACAAAATGGGTACCTAAAACCAAGAATTGTTCTCTTGTAGGTGTTTGCTTCCGGTGGGGGGTCATGGTTGCTCGATAGTGGAGCCACGAATCATATGACCGGAATCAAGGACTTGGTGGTGGACGTGCACAAAGTTTCATCTATGCCCACAAATGTCGAATGGGGTGATGCTTCATCTTCTAAGGTATTATGTCTTGGCAAGGTTGTCATTTCTCATGATCTCATGGTCGAGAAAGTCATGCTTGTTGAGTCCCTTGCATACAACTTACTTTTCGTTCATCAACTTGCACTCATGGGCTTTGCCTCTTTCTTTGATATTGATACCGTGGCCCTCTTGTGGAGCAAGATTCTTAAAGTAGCCTTTGTTGGGCATGTCGAGAATGGTCTTTATGTGATTAACTTTTCAGAGCGACCCACTAAGACCGCGACATGCCTAATGGCTAAAGTTGACGTGGGATGGCTTTGGCATCGCCGTTTAGCCCAAGTCAATATGAGATCTTTGCAAAGTCTTCTCAAGGGGGGCCATGTTCGTGGACTAACAAATGTTAGTTTTTCCAAAGATCATGCTTGCAGTGCTTGTATCGAAGGAAAGCTACATGAGAAGGCTAACCCTCCCACGACTATCATCTACTCGAAGAGGCTCTTGGAGCTCCTTCACATGGATCTCTTTGGGCCTCCATCCTTTGATAGTCTTGGGGGTAGAAAGCATTGCTTGGTGATTGTGGATGATTATTCAAGATACACTTGGGTATATTTCTTCAATAGGAAGAGTGAGACCCAACAAACCATCATCGACTTTTCAAATGAAGCTCAACGTCAACACAATGCAAAGATTTTGATGATAAGAAGTGACAACGGCACTGAATTCAAGAACTACACCTTGGATGAGTTTCTTGGTGACGAGGGGATCAAGCATCAATATTCCGCACCTTACACCCCTCGACAAAATGGTGTAGCAGAGAGGAAGAACCGGACGTTGATGGACGCGGCAAGGACCATGATGGCAGAGTTCAAGTCTCCGTACAACTTTTGGGCTGAAGCCATCAACACCGCTTGCCATGCATCCAATCGGCTTTATCTCCACAAAGGCTTGAACAAGACTCCATATGAGATACTTACCGGCAACAAGCCCAACCTCAAGTACTTCCAGGTGTTCGGTTGTAAGTGTTTCATTCTCAAGAAAGGTGTTCGTTTGTCTGAATTTGAGGCTAGAGCTCATGAGGGCATATTTGTTGGTTATGCTACAAACTCTCATGCTTACTGTGTCCTCAACAAGTCCACAGGACTCATTGAGGAGATGTGTAACGTATATTTTGATGAGAATAATGACTCCCAAGTGGAGCAAAGTGGTACTTGTGATGTAGGTGATGAAATTCCTCCCCAAGCCATAAGAAGAATTGGTGTTGGCTATATCCTACCAATTGAGGAACCCCTTGTGGCCGAACGAGAAGGACAATGTTCCACTCAAGTGGAACCATCACCAACCCAAGACCCACACGCCACCGAGCAAAGTGAAGGCCCTCAACCAAATGAACAAGATCAAGGGCAAGATACCTCAAGATGGTGGTGATCCACCAAGTGATGCCCAAGGTCAAGTTCTCGCCACCGAGCATGTTCAAGATCAAGAACAAGCTCATGACCATGCTCAAGATGATCAAGTTACCGCTCCTCAACTCTCTCTTGAGGAGGAACTGGAGTGTCGTGCCGCCAAGAATGCATCCAAGCTCACTACCAAAGATCATCTCATGAATAATGTGCCTGGAAGCTTAAGAAAGGGGGTAAGAACTCGTAGACAATTAGCAAACTATTGTGAACATCATGTGTTTGTCTCGTATGTTGAACCCCAAAAGGTCTATGAGGCGCTCGAGGATCCAGATTGGCTTAATGCCATGCATGAAGAACTCAACAACTTCGAGCACAACAAGGTGTGGAGATTGGTGCAAAGGCCAAAGTAGAACCATAATGCTATTGGAACCAAATGGATATTCAAGAACAAGCAAGATGCTCACGGGATTATTGTTCACAACAAGGCTCGTTTGGTGGCACAAGGCTACTCCTAAGTCGATGGTATCGACTACGGTGAAACCTTTGCTCCCGTTGCTCGCCTTGAATCTATTCATTTGTTGATTTCTTATGCTTCTCATCATAACTTCAAGTTGCAACAAATGGATGTGAAGAGTGATTTTCTTAACGGTCCTATTAATGAGTTGGTGTATGTCAAACAACCCCCGGGGTTTGAGGATTCCGAGTTCCCCAATCATGTGTACCAACTCGATAAGGCACTCTATGGCCTTAAACAAGCCCCACGTGCGTGGTATGAGCACCTTACCGAGTTGTTGCAAGATCGTGGGTTTGAAATTGGGAAAATCGACCCCACTCTTTTTACTAACCAGGTCAAAGGGGAGTTGTTTGTATGCCAACTATATGTTGATGATATTATCTTTGGTTCTCCTAACAAAGCTTTCAATGAGGAGTTTGCCGCACTCATGACCTTGAAGTTCAAGATGTCCATGATGGGAGAGTTGAAGTTCTTTCTCGGGTTCGAAATCAAACAAACAAGAGAAGGAACCTTCATCAACCAAGCCAAATACACTAAAGACATGCTCAAGAGATTCAAGCTAAGTGATGTCAAGCCGGCTTCTACACCAATGCTCGTCAATGCCAACTTGACATTGATCCCAATGGTAAAGCGGTGGATCAAAAGGTATATCATTCTATGATTGGCTCCTTGCTTTACCTTTGTGCATCTAGACCAGATATCATGTTGAGTGTGGGAATTTGTGCATGGTTTCAAGCCTCACCTAAGGAAAGCCACTTTCTGGTGGTCAAGCGAATCTTTTGATATTTGGCTCATACCCCAAACTTTGGCTTATGGTACCCTAGAGGAGCAAACTTCAACCCCGTGGGCTTTTCGGATTCGGATTGGGCGGGAGACAAAGTGGATAGGAAGTCAACTTCCGGAGGGTGCCAATTTCTTGGTTGCTCTTCGGTGAGTTGGTCTTCTAAGAAGCAAAGTTGTGTGTATCTCTCCTCCACCGAAGCCGAGTATGTGGTCGCTAGTAGTTGTTGTTCTCAACTTCTATGGATGAGGCAAACTTTAAAGGATTACGGTGTCATTTGTGACAAAGTGCCTCTTTGGTGTGACAATGAAAGTGCCATCAAGATTTCTCTCAACCCGGTGCAACACTTCAAGACGAAGCATATTGAAATTCAGTATCACTTCATCCGGGATCACATTAGGCGAGGGAAGATTGTGCTCAACTATGTCAACACTCATGATAACCTTGCAGATATTTTCACGAAGCCTTTGGATGAAGTAAGATTTCGTGAGTTAAGGCATGAGCTAAATATCATTGATTTGAGCAATGTGGCTTGAACCTTTGCACACCCCACCATGCTCATCTTGATGTCTTGTGTAGGTATAGGCATGGACATAGGGGGAGTGTTATTCTCTCAATTAATTCTCCCTCCCCCCATTATGCATAAATTGATCAACTCTTTCACATTAGCCATTGTTGATGGTACGTGTGCTTCAAAGACGAGTTTTGGTCATGGGCCCAAGGATAATTCTTCGTGGTGCCATACCAATTGACTCGAACGTAGATGGCTCTAGCCACCGCCCTCTCTTCCTGAGAGGTTTTGGTTCATTGTTTGGTCCTCTCTTCCTCCGTACTTATCTTTTGGACCTTGTGTCGTGGTTTAGTTGTTTCTTTTTGTGCTCTTTTGTGTGTCCTTTTGCTTGGAGTGTGTGTTGCAAAGGCCTTTTTGTTTCTCTCGTGTAGAAACTTGCACTTTCTTGGGCATGAGGTACTACCGTGGGGTGCCACGGTACTACCGCTGGAGGTGGTGGTTGTTGTGCTTGCACAGCTGCGACCACGGCATGGTACTACCGCTTCCATCGTGGCAGTAATTTTTTACTGCCGCTGGAAGAGCAGTACTACCGCCCAGTGTGCCGTACTACTGCGCTATCGAGACCATGTGGGGGGTTGAGAGCAGGCAGGGGGAGTTCCAACTCCCCCACACCCATTCATCTCTTCCCCTCACCTCGTCTCTCTCTCTCTCCTGCTCAAGAACGGCGCTGGAGGACCTCACCGGATCTCCGTCTCCGGCCACTCTCCTCTCTTTTCAACTGGTGGGATCGATCCCTACCTCGCCCTCTTGCCATGGACCCCGGTATCTCCCCTTGCCCCTATCTCTTTGCCTCTTTTTGTTGCTTCTAGTTTTTGGGAGATGCATGAGTAGGTCTTGTGATTTTTGGCTAAATCTTTGCAAGAGGAGATTGTTGGAGAGTGCTTGTGCAGTAGATATGCTATTTGGTGTGATACAACTATGTAGTTTTAATCAACGGTAGTACCAATTCATCTTCATGGATGTTCTCAGATGCGTATTGCCAGATCCGCCCCGTGTGGTACTACCGCTTGAGGGAGTCCTGGACTAAGGGGTCCTCGGGCGTCCGGCCTGTTAGCCATGGGCCGGACTGATGGGCTGTGAAGATACGAAGACCAAAGACTGCACCCATGTCCGGATGGGACTCTCCTTGGCATGGAAGGCAAGTTTGGCGACCGAATGTGTAGATTCTTCTCCTTTGTAACCGACCTTGTGTAACCCTAGATCCTCCCGGTGCCTATATAAACCGGAGGACTTAGTCCGGAAAGGATAGATACTCATTACCATAGTCATACAGGCTAGACTTCTAGGGTTTAGCCATTACGATCTCGTGGTAGATCAACTCTTGTAATACTCATATTCATCAAGATCAATCAAGCAGGAAGTAGGTATCACCTCCATAGAGAGGGCCCGAACCTGGGTAAACATCGTGTCCCATGTCTCCTATTACCATCGACCTTAGACGCACAGTTCGGGACCCCCTACCCGAGATCCGTCGGTTTTGACACCGACATTGGTGCTTTCATTGAGAGTTCCACTGTGCCGTACCCAAAAAGTTTGATGACCCCTTCAATCGTCAACAACAATGATGTCCAAGGGGAAACCTTCCTCCCCGGACAGATCTTCGTGTTCGGTGGCCGCCTGCTGAACCAACTCGCAGCCACCGAGCAGATCGGCGATTCGCCCACAGCCATCGAGGTCAGATTTGGGAGCTTGAATTACGTCACGGACATCCGTGGAGATTTGGTCTTCGCTGGATTCGAGACCGTGGCGACCGCTCATAGTCACCCCGATGAACATGACCTAAATCTGTCATCGGGCCACATCAAGGAGATTGCTCTTGTAACTGCTCTGGCCGTAGATACGGAGCATATCACGCCGTCCAAGGACGGGAGGCTCAACCCCACCACGGAGGCCGCAAATTCCATGGCGTTGGAGCCGAACATAGACCTAAAGTCACATGACGTCTTTCTCACCAGAACTCCGAACTCGTCTCTGGTCATAAATTCCGAGCCATGTGCACCCGCGGACGCCGAACTAGATCGCTTATCGATCTTTGAGCTTAGCACCGCAGACATCTTCCAGCATTCGCCCTTGGGTGATGTGCTAAATTTGTTAAGAAATATGTCCTTGGCAGGGGACTCACAGCCGAATTATGTCCGGTTTGAGCTAGAGGCTGATGATGGGGGAGAATTTCGCCTCCCACCCACCACCCACTTCATAGCCACTATCGAAGACTTAACCGATACGCTTGACTATGACTATGAAGACATCGACGGTATGGACGACGATGCCGGAGACGAGGAGGCCCAAAACCCGCCGTTCACCGGGATGGATGGCCACTTCCTCATATGACGTCTACATGGTAGATACGCCGAAAAATAATAGCGGCGATGACAAGGAAAACCCAGCAAAGGAGGACCCTCCTAAAACACAACCAAAGCGCCGGCGTCAGCGGCGCCGCTCTAAATCCCGCCGCAACAGGGATAGCAACATCGGCACAGGAGACGACAATACTCCAGATGGTGCCGAAGACACAGAAGAGCCCGATGAACAATCTGCCGAACGAGACAATCGGGAAGCAGGGCATGCCAGCCCTGACGAACAGGCCATAGAAGAAGACTCGGAGGACAGTAGTTACCGTCCGCCCTCCAAGGAGGAGGTGAGCCTCGACAACGAAGACTTCATCGTTCCTAAGGAGCCCTTGGAGCAGGAGCGCTTTAAGCTTCAGCTAATAGCCACTGCGAGGAGCCTGAAAAAGAAGCAGCAGTTGAAAGTGCAATCATGCCCTTGAATCATATTTTGATGTTGATGACAACACATATGCTCGGGACTAATCATGTTTATCAAGTATATCTCAGGATTGTGTTCCAAAGACCGTATGCATGGATCATGACTAGGGACAAAAAGCATATAACTCAAGAATGGAGATACAAGGTGTTAACTTCATTTATGGTTTGTTCTTGAGTATAGGGATCCCGCACTATTAAGAGGGGATCGATGGATCTGTGAAAAACTTGCTCAAAACTGGTATCTATATACCTTACCATCGGACGTCCGGCTCTCTACGGACGTCCGGTCCTTCCTGATTGCCCGGACGTCCGGACACTTCCGGACGTCCGACACTTCCACGACAGAAACATTTTTACGGATGTCCGGAACCCTCCGGACGTCCGACACCATCGCATCAGAAACTTTCTTACAGATGTCCGGCCCCGCTCGGACGACCGTATCCTGTACACTGATTTGTGAGTCACACTTTTGCGAAACACTTTTGCGGACGTCCGGACCTCTCCGGACGTCCGACACTTTCACATCGAAGCACTCTTACGGATGTCCGGGCCTGTTCGGACGTCCGTATCTATACATTGGTTTGTGGGTCACACTTTTCACAGCGGTCGGTCGTCCGATGACGGTCGGACGTCCGGACCCATTTGGGCCTCCGGACGACCGACGTTCTCCGGACGTCCGGCCATCCTGTACCCCAAACGGTCACCTTTTTCCCACCACATATATATACTCCTTCCCCTAGCTCGGGTTGGGTTGACCATTCACTTTGAACAAATCCTAGAACACTTCACTCACTCTCTCTCAACTCTCCACACCAAATCTTAGATCCCCAAAGGGGTTTGAGAGCTTTGAAAAGAAGTTGTCCGGTCAAGTGATAGATCCTCTTCTCCTCCTTCTTTGCACCCAAGGAATTCATGATTTGAGCAAGTCTTGAGCAAATCCCCATTGATCTTATTACTCTTGGAGGTTGGAGACTCCTAGGCGGTAGGAGTCTTTCGGAGAGGAATCGACTTTTGTGATTACCCCCGGATAAGTTTGTGAGGGTTTGGAGACCACCCCAAGGTCTACCACTAGTGGTTGAGAAACATCTTCGTGGTGTTGTCTCAAAGGGAGAATAGGGTGAGCCTTCGTGGCGTTGGTGTGCCTTCGTGGTAACATCCACCTCTCTAACGGTGACTAGCTTCCTCCAAGGAAGTGAACATCGGCATACATCCTTGTCTCCCGGAGTTGCGGTTATTCCTAACCCTAACTCTATACTTGTGGTTACTTGTTTTGGTTTGCACTTACTTACATCATATTGTGCTTGCTCACTTATATGCTTGTGTTACTTACCTAGTACTTCGTACCTATTAGCAATTGTTAGGCTCACTTTCATATTCCGCACTATTGCCTAAAATTGCTAAGTAATAATTAAAATTTGTAATTGTACCTATTCACCCCTCCTCTAGGTCCATCTTGATCCTTTCAATTGGTATCAGAGCCTCGTGCTCTATTATTGTGGCTTAACCGCCCTAGAGCGAGATGAACCCGGATGGGACTCCCCTGGTTGTAGATCCTAAGGATAAAGGCGGGGCTTCTTCTGAAGTCAATTCCTTTACGTCGGAGGATCTAGAACGGGCCCTTGCTAAGCAAAAAGAGGAGCATGATGCTTCTCTTGAGGCCTTGGTCCAAATGAGATTAGCCACGTTGTCCTCGGTGCTTGCACCACTCTCGGGTGGTGCTGCCTCAAGGCCAACTGTGCCTACTCCATCACTTGGTCAACAACCTCCTAACAATGAACACGCCAGTGTTCCTTGGCTTTATGCAAGACCTCAGGTTGAGAAACCAAGATATAATCCTCAAGGCAGTCCTCCTTTGCTTAGTGCCACTTCCGATTTTCCTTTGTGGAGAGTTGCTATGCAGGACCATCTTCGACATGGAAGCGATGAGATGTTGGAGATCTTGGAGTATGGCTATCATGTGGTTGATCCAAAGAACCCCACTCCAAGAGAAATATATGACAAGAACCTCAATGACACTGCAATCATGTGGATAAGGAGAGGCTTGGATGAAAAGCAAAGGAGACCATTCATACACATCACAAGTGCCAAGGAACTATGGGAAGCTGTTGTAAGATCCAAAACTGGCACCTCTACCCTCCGGAGTGCTCAATATGAAATTGCCAAGGGGCAATTGCAAAACTTTTGTATGGAGAAAGGTGAAACCCCAATCAACTCCATGAGCGTCTCATGACACTCACTGCCGATATTGAGTCATGTGAGTGTGACAAGACACAAGATGGATTCAACATGACTAAGAGGTTCCTTGTGGATAAGTTACTTCATGCTCTTGCTCCATTTCACCATCAAATGGTGTGGGACATAAGACAACACCATACCTTCAAGGAAATGACTACAGATGACATCGTATCCACCTTTCAACTATATGAAGAGTCAAAGACTAATGCCACAAAACATCTTGCCATGCATGGTTCTCCATCATCAAAGATCAATCTTGCATTGAAGGCCAAGCATGTATGTGAAGATGAACAAAGTGAAGAAGAAGAAGAGGATGACGAAGATGGTGATGAGATTGAATCTGACGAGGGCCCTACATATGAAGACATGGCTCTTTTTGTCAAGAAGTTTAGCGGGTAAGTTCAAGGGAAGATTCCAAAAGAAGAAAGTAAGAAAATGCTACAACTGTGAAGAAACCAATCACTTCTCCAACGAGTGCCCTTATGAGAAGAGAGAAGATAAACCAAGGTTTCCCAAGACCTTTCCCAAGAAGAAGTTACCAAATCCTTTGAACTCCAAGCTCAAGAAGAGAGATGGAAAGGCAATGGTTGCTCAAGAAGAATCTGATGCGGATGATGTTAGTGGTGTTGCCGGAGTTGCTCAAGACTCTCAAAACACCTTGAGGTTAGTAAACAAGAATGGTGATGTGGTCACCTACAACTACATGAAATATTACAAGGGCAACGCTCACAAATGCCTAATGGCAAAGGCCATGGTTGAAGAAGAAGAGGACCAAAGCTCTTCTGACAAGGTCAAGGTAACTCCACGATCAAATCCTCCTCTTTTCACGCCTTCCACTTCTAGTGATGAGTATCTTGATGCGGAGGATAGTCATGAGGATGATGATCTAACTAATCCTATGCTTGCTAAACTTAATAAGTTCATGTGCTCCCTCAAAGGAAGGAAGCTCACTATGTTTCAGATGCTTATGGAGATGGTGAGTAAGTACACCATCTCCATTAAGGAACTCGAAACCCTCGTCATCGAGGAAAAGGAAAAATATGAAATCCTTGAGCGGAAAGTCAAATATGAGGAAGCACGAAATGATGAACTATGTTTAAAAATTGGTACAAATATTGATGTTCATACTAAAGATCTTGCCTCCTTGAAAAAGGCTATTGGCTCTTGTGAAGAGTTGATGAATGATAAAAGTAAGCTTGCAAAGTCTCATGCCTCTCTCACTAAGGATTGTGAGCTTCTATCCATGTCTCTCAAGACTAAGGAAGAAGAGCTCACCCTTCTTACAAAGAGTTTTGAGACACTCAAACTTAATTATCTTGAAACTCTAGCCAAGGCTTACTCATCTCCTATTATCAATGTTGATGCATGTTCTACTAACTCTAGTAGTGATCTAGCATCCATCCTTGAGGAGAATCGGTTTCTCAAAGCTCAAATCGAGAAAGGGCTCATGACATGTGCTCAAGGGCAAAAGAACCTTAATGAGGTGTTGAGCCAACACAATGAAGCTGTTAAGCCAAAGAGGGACTTGGGTTTGACCCAAGCACAAGCAAGAAGAAGACGTCCTCCCAAAATTGCACCACCCCTTTAAAAGAAACCTTTGTACGAGAAGGACACAAGGAGAAAGGTAAGGTTGTTAGTGGGAAGGCCACAAGGGCATGCCCACTCTCAACAAGCCAAAGAGTTCATGCCTCCATCCTATGTCTGCGTAAGACTAAGGATGGAGAAGTTTATCTAAAGTTTGTTGGCCCCCAAAAGGCATTTCGTTTTTATGCTATTTGGGTCCCTAAGACCCTTGTGACTAACTTGAGAGGTCCCATTGTAAAATGGGTGCCTCTAACCAAGTAATAATTGTGTGTAGGTAGCTTTCTCGGTGGAGTAAAATGGGTGATTGATAGTGGATGTACAAATCATATGACCGGAGATAGCAAATTGCTCTCACGATTTCATGGAAGCTATTCAACCAGTTATGAGCATTATGTTTGGTGGAGGATCAAAGGACAGTACTTGGGTTGGGTAAGGTGGCTATCACAAATGACATGTCTCTTGCAAATGTCATGCTTGTCCAATCCCTTAAATATCATTTGCTTTCTCGTCCGCCAATTGGCTTCATTGGTTATGATACACTATTTGGACTAACGGTGTGAAAGTCTTTAAGAGATACTCTCAAGTGGCCTTTGTTGGAGAGTTGGATGGCAACCTTTACGGTTGATTTCTCGAAGAGAGCACATTCCATGCAACTTGTCTAATGGCCAAGGCCGACAAGGTGGCTATGGCATCGCCGGCTAGCCCATGTCGGCATGAGGAATCTCCAAGACCTCTTAAAGGGGAATCACATCCTTGGACTAACAAATGTCTCTTTTGAGAAAGATCGTGTGTGCAGTGCATGTATAGCCGGAAGCAACATCAATCAAAGCACCCACCCAAGAATATTGTGTCTACTTCAAGGCCTTTGGAGCTCCTTCATGTGGATCTCTTTGGGCCTCCTTCATGGGATAGTCTTGGTGGGAAAAAGTATGGACTTGTCATTGTTGATGATTACTCAAGATATACATGGGTGTTTTCCTCAAGTCCAAGGGCGAAACGAAGATCACTTTCATTGACTTTGCCAAGCAAGCACAACGCAAGTTTGACAAAGAAATCTTGGCAATAAGAAGTGACAATGGATCTGAGTTCAAAAACTATACCTTGGAAGAATTCCTTAGTGATGAAGGGATTGAGCATCAATATTCAGCTCCATACACTCCTCGGC
This sequence comes from Aegilops bicornis, assembly GCA_021605145.1. Classification (NCBI taxonomy): domain Eukaryota; kingdom Viridiplantae; phylum Streptophyta; class Magnoliopsida; order Poales; family Poaceae; genus Aegilops; species Aegilops bicornis. The sequence goes on along the minus strand of CM038671.1, from coordinate 186,701,774 downwards.
AAAATGGTGTAGCCGAAAGGAAGAACCGCACACTTGTGGAGATGGCAAGGTCCATGTTGGATGAATACAAGTCACCACATAGTTTACGGGCCGAAGTCATCAACACCGCATGTCATGCATCAAACCGGCTTTTCCTCCATACGATATTGGAAAAGACTCCATATGAGCTGCTAACTGGAAACAAGCCAAATGTCAAGTACTTTCGTGTATTTGGGTGCAAATGTTTCATCCTCAACAAAAGAGAAAGGTTAGGAAAATTTCAATCCAAAACAATTGAGGGTATATTTGTTGGCTATGGATCAAACTCTCACGCATATAGAGTCTACAACAAATCCAATGGATGTGTGGTAGAAACTTGTGACGTGGTGTTTGATGAATTTAATGGCTCCCATGGGGAGCAAGTTGATTTAAGTGATGTAGGTGAAGAAGATTCTTCTCAAGAAATTTTGACCATGGGTGTTGGTGCACTTCTTCCTATGGAACAAGAACCTCATGATGATGAAGAAGAAGATAGAAGTCTCACACATCATCAAACTACTTCAACACTCATAACACCACAAGCCCCTATTGCTCAACCGATACCTTTAGCCCAAGTTGAAGAGGATGATCAAGCTCCTCCTCATGACAATCTTCAAGAACAAGAACAAGAAAGTCCAATCATTGATGATGAACCTCAACTAATGCAATATGAACAAGAAGATCTTCCTCCACACATTAATGATCCATATGTTGAGGATGTGGACTATGGACATGAAGTTGAACCTCGTGAAACCCTTACCTCTATCATGCCACGAGTGGCGGTCGTGTTGATGTTGACAAAATACTCACCGGCATATCGGAAGGTAGAGTCACTCGTAAACACTTGACCAACTTTTGTGCTCACTTCTCTTTTGTGTCTAGTTTTGAACCCATCAAGGTACAAGATGCATTGATAGACAACGATTGGCTAGTTGCTATGCAAGAAGAGTTGAACAGTTTTGAACGCAACCAAGTGTGGTCGTTAGTCAAGAGGCCACCTACCGAACACAACGTCATTGGAACAAAATGGATTTTCAAGAACAAACAAGATGAGAATGGTGTAATCATCCGAAACAAGGCAAGGTTAGTGGCACAAGGGTACTCACAAGTTGAAGGTTTGGACTTTGGTGAGACCTTTGCCCCGTTGCCCGTCTTGAATCCATTCGCATCTTACTTGCTTATGCTGCTTTCAATGGTTTTACATTACATCAAATGGATGTGAAGAGTGCTTTCCTTAACGGTCCTCTACAAGAAGAAGTATATGTATCACAACCACCTGGGTTCGTTGATCCCGATCACAAAGACTATGTGTATAAACTTCATAAGGCTTTGTATGGCCTCAAACAAGCACCTCGTGCTTGGTATGATCATCTTAAGAAGTTTTTACTCGATGATGGTTTTGTGAGAGGGGTGATCGATCCTACTCTTTTTACTAAGAGGGATAAGGGTGATTTGATCTTATGCCAAATCTATGTAGATGATATCATTTTTAGTTCTCCTAACATTCATTTGTGCAAGAAGTTTGCGGCTTCAATGACCAAGAATTTTGAAATGTCACTCAATGCGGATTTGAAGTTCTTCCTTGGTTTTCAAATTCAACAATTTCAAGAAGGAATTTTCTTGTCCCAAGCAAAGTACCTCAAGGATATCCTAGAAGTTTGGTATGTCCGATGCTAGTCCATGTAAGACACCAATGCCAACCAAAATAACACTCACTTGAAGACACAGACGGTATCCTCTTCGACCCATCTAAATACCGCTCTATGATTGGTTCATTGCTTTATCTTTGTGCATCTAGACCAGACATCATGTTTAGTGTATGCATGTGTGCTAGATTTCAAGCTTCCCCTAGGGAAAGTCATCATAAGGCGGTTAAGCATATTCTTAGATACCTTGTTCACACCCCAAAGTTGGGTCTATGGTATCCCAAGGATGCTAAGTTTGATCTCATTGGAGGACTTGGAAGAATCCTTTCTTGACAACTTCCCGGGGAGTCAGCCAGGAAATTCTGGACTAGGTTCCTAACTAAAAAGAACCAGATCGTCGATTGTCCGAATGCAGAAGCCCTAGCGGCCTTTAAACATAGCATCCACGGCGAATGGCTCGCCCGCCACCTTGGCCAAGAAAAGCCGAAATCTATGGCCGCCCTCATAGCCCTCATGACCCACTTTTGTGCGGGTGAGGGCAGCTGGCTGGCTCGTACTAAAAATACGGCCAGCGAGGCAGACCCCTCCGAGGCCGAAAATAGCAACATCAAGCCCCGACGCAGCAGACACAAACGCCAAAGCAATGGTGATAGCACCGATGAAACTGCTGTAAACACCGGATTCAACGGCTCCAAGTCCGGCCAGCGGAAAAAGGCGTATCAAAGAAACAATCAAGGACCATCTAGCATGGACCGCATACTTGACCGTCCGTGCCAAATTCATGGCACCCCGCACAAACCAACTAATCATACCAACAGAGATTGCTGGGTTTTTAAGCAAGCCGGCAAGTTAAACGCCAAGAATAAGGAAAAGGGATCACAGAGAAAGGATGATGACGAGGAGCCCCTGCAGCCAACCACAGGGGGACAGAAGAAGTTTCCCCCTCAAGTCAAAACGGTGAACATGATATATGCTACACACATCCCCAAAAGGGAGCGCAAGCGCGCACTAAGGGACGTTTATGCGATGGAGCCATTCGCCCCAAAATTCAACCCATGGTCGTCACCCGATCACTTTTGATCATCGGGATCATCTGACCAGTATCCGGCACGGCGGATCAGCCGCACTAGTCCTAGACCCAATCATTGAGGGATTCCACCTAACGCGAGTCCTCACGGACGGTGGCAGCAGCCTCAATCTGCTCTATCAGGACACAGTACGCAAAATGGGCATTAACCCATCACGGATCAAACCCACAAGGACTAACTTTAAAGGAGTCATACCAGGCATAGAGGCCCGCTGTACAGGCTCAATCACACTAGAAGTTGTCTTCGGATCTCCGGATAACTTCCGAAGCGAGGAGTTAATCTTCGATATCGTCCACTTTCGCAGCGGCTATCACGCACTGCTCGGACAAACCGCATTCACTCGATTCAATGTGGTACCCCACTACGCTTATCTCAAGCTCAAGATGCCCGGACCACGTGGCGTCATAACAATCAATGGAAATACGGAACGCTCCCTCCGTACCGAGGAGCACACAACGGCCTTAGCAGCAGAAATACAGCGCGGCCTTTTCCAGCAGAACCTTAGTTCAGCGGCCAAGCCCCCGGACACCATTAAAAGAGTCCGGACTATTCTGCAGCAAGACAACCCGGCTCGTCAAGAGCTCAATTAGCAATTTGGACTCCATCCCAGTCCCGATCAAACAACGGCATTCGTACCACGCGTACATAACTATGCACTAAAAATCCCATGGGTATCGACGGAGGCATAGCTAGCTTGCGATCCGCAGTGCGGCTTGACCGACCCTCAGATTCACACACCTTCACCTTTCCGTTTGATTTTGGGTTTTTCTCTTTTCAAGGTTTCTTCTGACAACCCGTTTTTCGGACACACCAAGGAGGCAAGGAGCTTTGGCGTACAAGGGAATCCCCAGGTGGTCTCTGCTAACCATTGCTATACCTATTTTACATACCCGCACGCAGCTCGCTCTTTGTCATGGCATGTTAAATAGCCTTACTTGCTTATCGCATTTCTTGTACAAGTACGCCTCGACGTATTAATCACATCACAATGGTAAATAAATGGTAGCATCAGCTCATTACTTGATTTTCTCCTAGCCTTTGTATTTATTACTCATCGAACCCGTACACTCTGGTACGTATCACTTCGCCAGGGGCTTCATCACGCCCCGCAGTACGTCAATAAAGTCCGAACACTTTTTATAGTACGGTTCGGCACCCCGAACTTATAGCATTATATGCATCGGCTCCGAATCATGTCTTTGGTCAATAGTTGGGTTGCCCGGCTCCTGTGCTTACTACCTTACATTCCGCTATATCGGCTAGGGTAGTAAAGGGAGAACTACTGCGATTGTGTCCGGTTCTTCGGACGAGCACCTCAAAGAGAGAAAGCCGAAAATCGACCGATCATTATGATGCAGCGAGAGCTGGCCAGCTGTTCGAGAGGTTTCAAATCCTTAGAGATTTTTTCCGCTTTATGCGAGGAATCGGTTTTTATCTGATCAGGCGTGTATAGCGCCCCTAGCTCGGTCTTCCGAAGACCAGGGGCTTCGCCAATATTCTTATTGTCAAACCCCTATGGCTACGTGAGGGCGATAAAAGCCGTATAGTCCGATTGCCTTGTTTGTTGCGCTAAACACCTCCTTTAAGGACCAGAATCTGGAGTAAAGAGTGTTTAGATTTATCCCGAACACCCCCGTAGTATCTACGTAAGGCGAAGCCGATATTTGGTTAACCCTCAGATTACATAAACGGCTGCACAGGAGGTAAAATTTTAAGAGTCACAAGCATAATATTACATAACGACCTTGTTTCATGTTACAAGACAAGATAACATGAATGTTTTCATGGGAATATAACATCATTCGCACATTGCTCCACCACAAGGCGGGATCCCTCCAGGACACCATCAAAATATAGCTCGGGTCGGCGGTGCTCCTTGCCCTCAGGTGGCCCTTCGGTCATCAGCTTCTTGGCATCCATCTTCACCCAGTGCATCTTGACACGGGCGAAGGCCATCCGTGCACCTTTAATGCAGACCGACCGCTTTATGACTTCAAGCCACGGGCAGGCACTAACAAGCCGCTTCACAAGTCCGAAGTAGCTGTTGGGCATAGGCTCAGTAGGCCATAGCCGGACTATTAGGTCCTTCATGGCTAGCTCGGCCGCCTTGTGCAGTTCAACTAGCTGTTTCAGCTGGTCGTTGAAGGGCACCGGATGTTCTGGTCCGAGGTATTGAGACTAGAACAGTTTCTCCGAAGAACTCCCTTCTTCGGCTCGATAGAACTCGGCAGCATCCGATATGCTGCGCGGCAAATCCGTAAACGCCCCTGGAGAGCTCCAAATTCAGGTAAGTAAAAGGATCGTTTCCTTCACATACTTGCTTTGCATAATGAAAGCCTTACCCCGCCGCGATCTTCTTGGCCGCCTGGATTTCCTGGATGGTGCTCTGGGCTTCGGCTCGGGCATCTCGTGCGCTCTGGCGGGCCTTCGCAAGTTCGGACGCTTGCATCTTAGAATCACGCTCCAATGACTCGTACTTCTTGACGGCGTCCTGGAGCTCTTGCTGGACCTTGCCGACCCGGGCCTCGTGCTTCTCGCGTGCGGCGCACTCCTTGGCCGCTTTGTCCTCGGCCTCGGCTAACGCCTTCTTGAGGGCCGCCACCTCGGTCGTGGCCCCTAACAAAGTTCATGACGCTTTAGTCCGCACGAAACATTCATTCTTCCTGAAATATACGCGTGAGTTCTTGCATACCTTGGCTGTCCTCCATTTGCTTCTTTCTGAGGCCGAGCTCTTCGTTGGCCCGCTCGAGCTCTGCCGGTAGGAGACCTCCATGATATGAGCGGCGGCCTAAGCAAATGACGCCTACTTATTCACATATACATCTTATGTTAGACTCCTGCAAAAATTGTTTTGATCCTCTGTTCTGCTTTTTTTCGAACACCGAACAGAGCATCAGGGGCTACTGTCTACACTGTGATATTCTTTCTACTATTATTACCTCAAAGCCTGTTAGAAGGCTAATTCAGGCCTCGGTCAGTCTTCTTTTGGCGGACTGAACCTTTTCGATCACTGTACCCATAAGGGCACGGTGTTCATCCACAATGGAGGCGCCTCGCAGCGCTTCCAGCAGATTATCCGGTGCCTCTGGTTGGACAGAGGTCACCGGCGGAATAGGCACACCTTCTCCTTTTGGGGAAGGCCGTTCGCTGAACTCTGGAACCGTATAGGTCTCCGGAATAGTATCCGGCTGAGGGCCGAATGGAACTTGGCCCCTATGACCAGTCCCCATGGGTGCTTTTTCCCCCATGTGTCCGGCGGCCGAGGAGTCATCTGGGCGCCACCACAACGATCTCGAAACCTCCCAGTGCAGGAAGGTCCTTTGGGGCGCCACCTTGTCATCACCCTTGGGCGAGACAGAGTGAGCGGGCGGCGGAGGCATGCTAGCCATCTCCTTTGAGTCTAGCAAACTCTCCGTCGAGGATCGCGGGGAACTATCATGGGCCGGACTGCAATGGCACAATTTAAACATATTAATATCACAAAGCGGAAAGGCCAGGCATCTGATGTGCATAAGATTTGGGGCACTTACGAGGCAGCCCGAGGCTTGGTCCGGGGCATTCGCTCCGGACTGCTATCGACATCCCACGCGGAGTTATTCTCAAGGGAGCCCTTCTTCTTCTTGGGCGCCTTCGCCTCCAAATTTGCAGCGGCCCCCCTTTTCTTCCTTCCCCCTCAGGGGGGAGCTACTTTCTTCCTCCTCCTCGCCGTCGTCTTGGTGGCGAAGAATCGATCTCATCTTGGACGGCGTGTGCAAAGCACCCTTCCGGCGAAGGCCACTCCTGGTCCCTTTGGCCGTCTTCTTGGCCTTCTTCTCTGGCACATCATAAGGCGCCGGAAATAGCATCTTCGTTAGGAGTGGGGTTTCTTCATCTTCGGGTAGCGGAGCTGGACAATTAATCCGCCCCACTATGTCAGTCCAGGCCTAAAAGAAGTTGATAGGAAGGCTTAGACTCCTTCCTCAAAATATGCCAGTAAAGGCTATACCTTGAAAACATGAAAGAGCTTACCGAATTAGCCTGGTGCTTTAAGCTAAGCCCACGATCCTCGGTCATAGGCAGTGGTGTCTCGCCGGCCTTGAAGAGGACTTTCCAGATGTCTTCGTGTGTCGTGCCGAAGAGCTCTAGCAGTGTCTGGTGCTTGGCCGGATCGAACTCCCACAAATAGCAGGTACGGCTTTGGCACGGAAGGATTCGGCAAATGAGCATAACCTGGATCACGTTGACAAGTTTGATCTTCTTAGTTATCATGTTCTGGACACACGTCTGGAGCCCAGTCAGCTCATTCGAAGAACACTAGGTTAGGCCCTTCTCTTGCCAGGAGGTGAGCTGCATCGGAACTCCGGATCAGAATTCAGGGGCCGCCGCCCAGTTGGTATTGCGCGGCTCGGTGATGTAGAACCACCCCGACTGCCACCCCTTCACCGTCTCCACAAACGAGCCTTCGAGCCAAGTGACATTGGGCATCTTGCCCACCATGGCACCTCCGCACTCTTCTTGTTGACCGCTCACCACCTTCGGCTTCACATTGAAGGTCTTCAGCCACAGGCCGAAGTGAGGTGGGATGCGGAGAAAGGCCTCGCACACGACTCTAAATGCCGAGATGTTGAGGATAGAGTTGGGGGCTAGATCATGGAAGTCTAGCCCGTAGTAAAACATCAGTCCGCGGACAAACGGGTGGAGAGGAATCCCAGCCCGCGGACGAAATGCGCGAGGAACACCACCCTCTCATGAGGCTCGGGGGTAGGGGTGATCTATCCCTTGGCCTCCTTGGCCAGGTATCCGGCCTCTCGGAGTTCCTTGATATCTCTCTTCCTAACGGAGGAGGCCATCCACTTGCCTCCAACTCCGGATCCGGACATGATTGGAGTGCTTTCTCGGGCGAGGAAAGCTAGAGCTCGGGCGCTAGAGCTCAAGAATGGATGGGCAGAGGAAGGAGAAGGCGTAGGTGAATGAGGACGAATCCTTATCCCCTTATAAAGGCCGTGAATATCAAACGCCTCCCCACTCGCCCTAAAACTCGCCTATTCCCAAGGGTTGTGTAAACAGCACGGTTGGGTTACCCATACCCGTATTGATGAGAATCTCGCAATAAGGGGACACGATCTCTGGTTCGACAAGACGTGCCAATGGCAACTGCGTTTTGAAATGTGGAACGGCAGAACAAAATGGTCCGAAATTATGACCAGGCAGACGTGATGTCACGTTGTAAAAAGTTGGCAACGGATTGGACTCGCGGAGTATTATATTCTCTCTACGGTTGTGTGTGGTGTGTGACAGGTCCAGATACAATCATTGCATCTGGAGACTACCTTGGAGTACGAAAATAAGGGAACCCGCCTTGCAATGTCGAAGACAAATCTACGCGCCGGACTCCTCGTCATTGAAGCCAGGTTCAGGGGCTACTGAGGGAGTCCTGGACTAAGGGGTCCTCGGGCGTCCGGCATGTTAGCCATGGGCCGGACTGATGGGCTGTGAAGATACGAAGACCGAAGACTGCACCCGTGTCCGGATGGGACTCTCCTTGGCGTGGAAGGCAAGCTTGGCGACCGAATGTGTAGATTCTTCTCCTTTGTAACCGACCTTGTGTAACCCTAGATCCTCCCGGTGCCTATATAAACCGGAGGACTTAGTCCGGAAAGGATAGATACTCATTACCATAGTCATATAGGCTATACTTCTAGGGTTTAGCCATTACGATCTCGTGGTAGATCAACTCTTGTAATACTCATATTCATCAAGATCATTCAAGCAGGAAGTAGGGTATTACCTCCATAGAGAGGGCCCGAACCTGGGTAAACATCGTGTCCACTGTCTCATGTTACCATCGACCTTAGACGCACAGTTCGGGACCCCCTACCCGAGATCCGCCGGTTTTGACACCGACACCGCTCCCCTGGAGCGGTACTACCGCCTGCAGTGTGGATGTAAAAAATTACTTCCGCTCTGAGTGTGGTACTACCGCGCCACCACGGCGTTGTACTACCGCGGTCAGAGCAGAAGTAAATTTTTACTTCCGCATCCTGTTACAGTACTACCGCTTGACCTAAAATTGCTTTGTTTTGTCACACCTAATCTCATTTCTATTTGTTTCTTTCTTTTGCCCTTGGTCTTTGCAATAATACTTATCGCTTCTCTCGTGTGTTTGTGTTGTGTGTCATAGGTGGTGGCTCCGGTTCTGGTGCTAGGCGCTCAAACCCCAGCCGTGATACGAGATCCAAGCGCCTTCGTCACCAAGAAGCTCCTGCGGGGTCCAATGCCTTGCAACACAACGTCAAGACCTCAGCCACCAAGATCAAGGAGCCAGTTGTCGGCTTGGATGAGATGCCTCAAGTAGAGTTTCTAATTCGAAGGAAGCTCAACCCCTACATCAAGACTAGGGAACTCATAAGGGGAAATAACTTGTTTTGGACCAAGCAGCAAAATCTCATCTTCCTAGATGTGATCAAGGCCAAGCAGAACATCTACATACCCGTTTAGTGGATTGACATGCACCATCTGAGGAAGAACAAGGCATATTTTGGTGAGCCTGTGGATTTGGTGGAGCAATTTGGTATTGAGGAGATCATCACTTTTCACCTTGACTTTGACCTGGAGATTGTGGCTCAGTTCTTTCTTCTGTCCATTTCCACACGGAAGAGAAGCAGAGCATGACTTGGATGACAAATGGAAAGACAATGACTGCTGAGTGGAAGGAGTTCATGGAGATGTTGCGCGTTCGTGATGAGGGGCTTGATGTGCCCGTTGGTATCCGCCCACATGCCAACCCAGAGTCTACTTCCAAGAACAAGCTTCAACCCTACCTTGTTGAGAAGACTTTACCCAATGGCAAGAAGTCTTATGTGTTGAACCCATTCCTCGACATCATGCACCGGATCTTCCGCAACACTCTTTTTCCTGGCATGGGTGACAAGGACAAGGTGCATTCCTATTCTTGTGGACATAATGCTCACATGTGAGGAAGCATGTCTTCAACAACCTGGACCACTTTATGTCTCTCACATCATGTGGAGTGAGCTTCAGTTTGCTGTGTTCCACCGTAAGGTTCCCATCTATGGGCCTTACTTGCACCTCTTGATTTCGAAGACTTGGGAGAATCTCTTTCCGAGTCAGGAGTTTCAGGCTCCCAACTGGATTCACCATGAGCCCATTAAGTTGCGTCATAAGAACAAGTGGGCTAACACCACTACCCGGGCTGAGGCAGAAGCTGCCCGCATGGACGTTGATGATGATGGGATTGAGGAGGAGGAGGCAGAGGACAGTTTTGAGGGGTATGCTCCTCCCTCTGCTGAGCCATCTTGGGCTAAGAAGCTCAAGGCCAAGGTGAAGGCTCTTTTCTGCATGCAGGCCAAGGGGCAGTACCAGACTCATGTTGCTCAGAAGGAGAGTCGCCAGCGCGACAAGCGGATCTTGAGGAAGCTTGGCGAGCATGTCTCGAGCGGGTCGGAGAAGAACATGACTCCTGAGGCTGCCTGGATGACGAAGCAAGGCTATCAGTAGGCTGAGTCAGATGGGGAGTCCATTCCTGCTGCTGAGACAGATGAGGAGATTGTTGGGTGATCACTTCAGTGGGAGCTACCACAAGTGTCTTAGGTGTCCTCTCTGCCTTTTTGGTTTCTCGATGCCAAAGAGGGAGAGAGTGTAGGATTTGCAAGTATTTCTCTCCTTGCTTTCGTTTCGTTGAACTTTCGTTGCTTCATTGCTTTGGTTTGTGTTTTGTGCGTGTGAGGCTAGAAGACTTATTTTATCATATGGTGTCGGTGTGGAACGACACTAATGGGATTACAAGAATCCCTACTACGGTTGCCGCGGCGCGGGGTTGCGAGAAGAGCAGGGCTAGTAGACAACACAAGGATCGTTTACCCAGGTTCGGGCCACGAGGATGCGTAAAACCCTAGTCCTGCTTTGGTGGGTGTATTTCAGAGAGTTCTTGAGCTCTTGAACTAGCTATGGTCAGTATGTGGTTCAAAAGAGCCGAATCCCTCTCCAGTATGCCATGGGCCTCCTTTTATAGTCGAAAGGGGCTGCCACAGTGGCACACAGGAGGTGGAAAGGCGTACAGTGTGCTAATCTTATCGCTCGTATTACAGGACAAGACGCATTTAATGCGTAGCTTAGGTGTCCCCTTGCTTTATTGGGGATGGGGGCGAGGCACGTACCGTCCGTCGCCGCTCCTCCTCGCTTTGACACGCGCCCTGGCCAGTGAGGCATGTGGTGCCATGTAGGAAGGCAGGCAGCTGAGGTGGCGCAGTGGCGGAGCCTTCACGAAGATCTGCATGCCGCCACGCGGGCACTCGATGAGTTGGCCTGGGAGTTGCATGTTGCCACGCAGGTGCCTGCCTTGACTGGTTGATGGCAGCTGCATGTGAACGGCGGTGGAAGCTTGGTTGGCGTGGGCCTGGCGGTGACCCTGCTGGCGTCCTTGGTGAGGGCCTTGCCGGGTGGCCCGGCAAGGGTGTCGGAATAATGGGCCACGGGTAGGCTAACCCGAAGCCCAGATCCTTTCAAGACATCGGGCTTGGCTGCACCCCTCAAGACGCCAAGATGAAGGGTCGTCTTCTAGACACCGGCTGGAGGAACAGCCGGCTGCCCATAAACGGCCGAGTCCTAGAGGTGAGGTCAAGACAAGCCGACTCCTACCTGGCAGCTTCTAGAGAAGCCGACCCCGAGGAGTCGGCCCGCGACAACAACAAAGCCCATGCCCTCATCGGCAGGGACGGGACGGGGAATGGCTACAGTGTAGCCCATTCCCTCCCCTTTCAAAATTTGGCGTGTCCACGGTGCGTTGTCTGCGGCGGAGATCTCCGCCTGACGGCACCTTGTTGCCATGCCATCCAGCGTCATCACAAGTAGGCGAGTCCTACTCCCACGACGGCTTTGTATGTACGGCCCAGGGCGATGGGCCCCACCCGGTCGGCGAGAGTCGAGAAGGCGGCGAGAGCCCTACGGTCGGACCCGAGGAGGTCGGCCCTGAGTTGGCCCGCCCCTTCCTCGGACCCACACGCCATTAACCGGACAAGGCGGAGTGGCTACGGTAATTGCCAGCGGCGTGAGTCAGTAGCCATGACCCCGACCAAGCCTGCGTCATAAGAGACACGGCAACGATGATCGGCACGACAAGACCCGAAGCGGCAGATGCGGCCGTCGGCCCGTCTAACCAACCAGCGGCAGCCCAAGAATCGGTGGAGAAGCCGGCGGCCGAAGAGGCTGACGGCCGGTTCCTACACCCGGCCGGATTACCAATGTACCCCTGGGGGGTAGGCCTATATAAACCCCCAAGGCACCCATGCAAAGGGTTCCGAACCAGTTAGAACTAAACCAGATCATAGAGGAAGGAGAGAGCTAGCCTTGCCTTCTCCTACCTCTAGCATACAGCTCAAGGAGCACCTGTGTATTCACTTGTGCCTTAGTGATCATGCGGAGACCCCGCAGAGCAGGACTAGGGGTGTTATCTCCTAGGAGAGCCCCGAACCTGGGTAAAGTATGCCGGCGTTCGTGTCTATGCCTCATCCCGCTTCCGGGCACCGGCGACATTCTACTCTCTCCCACCATGATAAGCCATCCTTTGGCATATGTCGCACCCAACCCCCGACAACGGGTCTTGCCGTGGCTCACTGTCGTCCCCGGCAAGGGCCTTGCCGGGGGTCTGGTGGCCTTCCTCGGCAAGGATCTTGTCGTGGATCGTCGTCTTCTAATCCTCATCTGATCTTGAATATGTCTTCACAAAGATCTGCATGCCACCACGGAGGTGCCTCCCGAGCCCTAGCCCAACGTGATGTTGGAGACCGTGGGCTCAAGGGTGGCCGCTTCTGATGGTCTTGGCGAGCTGTCCCGGCAAGGATCTTGCCGGGCTCGAGGCTTCTTGACAAAGGGTCTTGCCGGGGGAACCTGCTTCGTCCCTCTGCTCTTTGTGGTCGTGGCCTTGGCGTTGCTCTTATTATCTTGGGCTTTGGTCTTACCTTGGCTCACCTCCCCTGTTCTGCTTGGCGTGACCGTAGGCATGGCTCCGACTGCCCGTGCACAGGTATAGGGGTACAAAAACGCACCCCTCTTTTTGTACACCGACAGGAGCCCCCGGGCTTGGGCCACACATAAGCGCGACACGTTGTTGGTCCAGGCCCAAAACGGTGCGTGGGCAGGCGGGGCGGTATTCACCGCGGTAAAACTTTTTGCGTGTTGCGCTTCCCACGACCTGCGCACGCGGCGCGGCGTGGAGGGGTGTGCGTGACGTGGGCGGCATGCGTGGGCGGTTTCCACACGCATGCGTCACATCGCAGTAAAGAGGCAGCTCGCGCCTTCCCCGTAAAAAGAGGGAGGCGTGGAGGCGCGGCTCATTTACTGAGCAGGGCCGGGGCGCGGTCTTCAAGGCGTCCACTCCCCACGATCATGGGGTGGGGAGAGGTCGCTTCGCTCATCCCCTTCGGTTCTGCACGTCCGCCACGCGTCCTCCATGCACCTGGGGTGGCAAGCGGTGGAGGCGGGAAACCGGGCCGTCGCTGGTTGGGGCAGCAGGTCGGTCCTGATTCCCCGTGCCTTTGGTGGCTGGATTGGCCGAGCGGGGCGGCCGAGCCCCGTCCCCGCCTCCTTATAAAGAGGGGGAAGGGGGAATGGTCTCCCGCACTCTTCCGTCATCTATCTCCTCTCGCTTCTGCTTCTTCTTCTCACTCGCCATGGAGAAGGGGAATCCTGGTCCCTCAACGGTGGCGGCGAGGGTCGCCGCCTGACAGCGGGTCCCTCCTCCCCCTGAGCCCGAGGTGGTGGAACCGGCCGCAAGGGTAAGGGGAGGGGGCGAGGTCGTGGGCGAGGCCGGGGCAGAGGTCGTAGTGCTCGGGGAAGAGGAGGACGGGGCGGCGCGCCGGCTTTGCCCCCACCAATGATGCCTTTTCCAATGGAAGGCCATGTCGGAGACCAGCCCCGTGAGTTTTTCATCAGGCTGCGCCGGCCTCCGTGTCGCCGTCTTCGTCTTCCCGCCCCATTCGCTCAGGAGATGGAGCGTGACCCGCCCCAGTCCCTCAGATTGCACATGAGGGGTTGTGGGAATGGGGGCACGCGGGTTGACGTCGACTTCCCGGCTCCTCGGTTCATGTACCTCCGTCGTGGGTGGAAGACATTCGCTCGCATCCACAGCCTGACGGCGGGGCTCGTCCTCTACTTCAAATTAATGGAGGACGGCCTGCTCTCCGTCAAGGTCTTCGGCGACTTCGGGACTCGCCTGAAGTGTTGTGTGGAGAGCTCCTCCGATGGAGATTCCGACGATGGAAGCTCTAACTCGAGCGGAAGTGATGAGGAGGACAATGAGGCGACGGCGGGGGGCAGGTCCGACTAGGCGTCGGGACGCCCAGCGCTGGGCGGAGGTGGCGGCGGCAATATCTGCACCTGGCCGCTCCTCCGGCAGAGTTTTGCCGGGGGTGGGGCCAGCTCCTTGAACTTCTCGGGGCCATCTCCTTGGGCGGCTGGCATCGGGAGGCTGCGGAAAAGGAAGAGGGAGGGCGGCAAGGCCGTCAACTCGGAGTACGCGGGCACCGACGCCTTCGTCGCGTACTGCCGGTCCTGCCGCCTCGTCTTCCAGCTCCTTTCCCGGCACCGTCATCACCGGCCCGCCCCTGGGCGGTCACCGAGGTGTTCTCTTGGTGCTTTCTGCCGCTCGTAGCTCACCTAAGCGCCCCTTTTGCCCTCTCGCCTCCTTGACCTGCCTCCTGAGGAGAGGGGCAAGAAAGGGATTATGGGCATCTTATCCATCTTCTTTAGTTTGTAAGCCTGCGGGCCTTTGTTAAATTTAGAACTTGTAATCCCCTTGCTCATGTTTTTCATTTAAATGCGAACTGCACATATGGGATGTTTTTAATGAAAAAGGGATGCTTGCCGGGTTTTTCGTTCGTGTGTAAATCCCGCGACAAGGAGCGAATCCTTGTTATTGTTTAAGATAAAAGTTTTTTGCCCGGCAACAGGCCCTTCCGTCCCCCCACTCCACTCGACTGTTCTCACGCTCTTGGCGGAGGTAGGGATGAAGTGGGCTTTAGGCTCCTCGTTCTACCTCCTTGCCGCCGCGGCTACAACCAAATCCGGACCCAGGAAGTAATCCTTAGGTATAGGAAAAAGGGGAGCACGGCAGCCTAGAGATAAAAACGAGGTTTCACATGCCCCAGTCCTGTTCCGAAATGCATGACAGAGGATAAAAGACTTATCTGGATCTGCAGCCCCCGGCAATCTCATCTTGCCGTGCTTGGATCCTTGTGCTTGCAGCCCCCGACAACTCTGGTTTGCCGGGGTCGGGACGCTGGTCCGTTTTGTTTCTTCCAAGTAGCCCGGCAGAAGTGCTCATGTGCCCTGCGAACCAAAGGAGGAGACGGAAGAGAAAGCAGATGATAGACGCCTTTTCGACCTCTAAGCTAGGGGTTAGTCATTCTTGAGCACTATCAACCCTAACCAAGGAAGAGACTCGACCTAGCATGCATGCTATGACTTAGGCGTCGGCGCTTCATTTATTTATGCTTTCGTGGTCTGCGCTTTGGCTTTGTCTGAAGGTTACATGCCTTGCCGGCAAAGCTTGCACAAAAGGTGGCTTGTCGGGAGGCCCGGCAAGCCGTGCCTTATGGGTAAAACTTGCAAAGATGCTCGATGTTCCAGGAGTTGCTCACCGGGACGGCATCTTCAGTCTCCAGGCGGACTGCACCGGGCCTGGTGACTCGTATTAGCCGATAAGGGCCTTCCCACTTTGGCGTCAACTTGTTGGCATTCTTGGCGGCGAGCAGCGCTAAGAACAAGGTCGCATTCCTCAAAGCCGGGCATGAACCTTGCGGCTATGGTAGTGGCGCAAGGCTTGCCGGTAGCGAGCTGCTCGACAGCCGCCGAAGGCGATCTTCCTCAAGGAGCATCACGTCATCTTGGCGCAATCGCTCTTGCTCAAGCTCATCATAAGCGAGCACTCGAGGTGACCCGTATATGAGTTCCGTGGGGAGAACTGCTTACGCCCGTAGACCAGGGCAAAAGGTGTCCGGCTGGTGGCTCGATTTGGCATCGCCCTGATCGACCAAAGAACCACCGCAATTCATTAATCCAGCATATACGCTCTTGCGCAGCTTGTCAAAAGTCTTTGTCCTTAGGCCTCGCAACACTTCAGAAATAGCCCTCTCCGCTTGGCCGTTGATCCTTGGATGTGCAACGGAAGCAAAAGCAGAACCTTCGCCGAGGTCTTGAATGTATTGCATGAAGGTGTGGCTCGTGAACTGCGTGCCGTTGTCGGTGATGACTCTATTTGGCACACCAAAATGGTAGACCAGTCCTTTGAAAAACTTGACAGCTAACTGAGCAGTCACCTTTCTCACTGCTTCCACCTCCGGCTACTTTGTGAACTTGTCGATTGCAATGTAAAAGTACTCAAAGCCCCTGACAGCGCGGGGGGGGAAGGGACCAATATGTCGAGCCCCTAGACCGAGAATGGCCAGGAGAGAGGGATTGTTTGAAGGGCTTGGGCTGGTTGATGAAGCTTCTTTGAATGGAACTGACACGCTTCACACTTGGTTACTAGTGCCGTCGCATCACGGAGGGCGGTGGGCCAGAAAAAACCTTGTCGGAACGCCTTCCTGGCAAGGGCCCTTGACCCTATGTGGGAGCCACATATGCCTCCATGTATCTCCGCCAACAGCTCCAGTCCTTCCTCCTGGGGGATGCACTTCAATTTCACGCCGTTCGGCCTTCTCCTTTACATGACGTCATCGACAAACTGGTACAGGGCAGACCGACGGGCTACTTTCTCTGCTTCTTCCTGCTCCTCAGGAAGCTCCCCTGTTTGGAGGAATCGGACGGTATGCTGCGCCCATGCCGGAGCCCGGGCCTCGACGGCAAGGACCAAAGGCATTTCTTCCGCCGTGGGAGCGGCTGTCTCTACGGCTAGGGCTTGACACCCTGGCAGAGGTAGCTGCTCTTGGGCAGGCTCAACGTCCGTGGTGGCACCCTTGCCGGCAGCCCTAGAGGGCTCGGTAGGAAAGTACTTGCCAGGACCCGACTTCCTTTGCTTGTTCTGCCCCGTTGATGTTTTGACGGATGGTTGAGTTAGCCGGAGCAAAAAGGTACCTGGTTCCACGGGTAGCTTGAATGCGGCACGCTTTGACAGGTAATCGGCGGTGTCGTTCTCCATTCGGGGACGTGCTCCGCTTGGATCTTATCAAAGCGCTCCTTCAACTTCCTCACTTCATCTACGTGAGGCTTCCATCAATGGGCTTTGGTAATCCTTGTTGACCTGCACGACAACAAGTTGCGAGTCACCTGACGATGAGCTTCTTAACCCCGAGGTCTGCCGCGATCCACGAGACCGCAAGCAATCCTCGTACTCAGCAGTGTTGTTGGTGGACATCTCTCGGGAAAGTGCATCCGGATCACGTGCTTGAGGTGCTCCCGGTGGGTGCGACGAGTAGCACATCGCACCGGGCGCCTTTGCAGCGAGAAAGCCCCATCAAATTACATGATCCGATCGCGATCTTCCTCCTTGCCGGGAGAGTGGTCTCCTGGATTTGTTAAATCGGCGTTGAGGTCCATTCTGCAATGAACTCCGCCAAGACTCTGCTCTAAATTGTCGAGGTACTTTCAAACTTCAAACCGAAACTTGACAACTCCAAGGCCCACTCCGCAATCCTCCCGGTTGCATCCGGGTCATGCAGTATCCGTTGCAAAGGGAGGCGGGTGACGACAGTGATCTCTTGGGCTTGGAAGTAATGACGGGGCTTCCTCGGGGCCATAAGGAGGCCGAAGAGCAATTTATGCACACCGGAGTACCTCAATCTAGCTCCCCTGCAAGAGGGAGCTGACAAAGTAAACCGGGTGCTACATCATCTTCTTCTTCTACACCACCTCACTTGACTGCGCGGGCACTGCCTCGGTGGCATCAGACTCTGCCGGGGGCCTCGCCTTGTCGGCACCGAGCCTCGCCGGGAATCTTGGGCTTGCCATCCGCTGGTTCTGCCGCCATCATCGCCTCCTCGTTGACCTCCTCTATGCCACTAGCAGTGGCCGACCACTTGATTCGCCGCCGC
Organism: Aegilops bicornis; assembly: GCA_021605145.1. Lineage (NCBI taxonomy): Eukaryota > Viridiplantae > Streptophyta > Magnoliopsida > Poales > Poaceae > Aegilops > Aegilops bicornis. Next base: position 186,683,996 of record CM038671.1, on the reverse strand, counting down.
CAGAATCTGGCACAACGGCTCTTGTGGTTTAGGCGCAACCAGTATTGGCGTGGAGGAAAGGTATTTCTTCAGATCCTGCAATGTTGCTCGGCTTCTGGGGTCCATTCCATTGGGCCTGCCTTCTTCAAGATTTTGAAGAAAGGAAGGGTGCGCTCGGTGGACTTGGAGATGAATCGGCTCATGGCGGCAACGCAGCCGGTGAGCCGACGCACATCCTTGATCCGCTTGGGCGCCTCAGTCTGCTCAATAGCCTTGATTTTGTCTGGGTTTGCCTCGATTCTGCGCTGCGACACAAAGAACCGGAGAAGCTTGCCGGATGGAACACCGAAGACACACTTCTCAGGGTTCAGCTTGAGGTTGATCTTACGCAGGTTGGCAAATGTCTCTTCCAGATCTCACACAAGAGTTGGCCCGTCCTTGGTTTTGACCACTATGTCATCCATGTAGGCCTCCATATTTCTATGGAGCTGAGGTTCAAAACCAATTTGGACTGCCCCTGCAAATGTTGAGCCAGCGCTCTTCAACCCTAAAGGCATCCATAAAAAGCAATACGTACCACATGGGGTGATGAACGTTGTCTTTTCTTCATCCTCTCTTATCATGAAGATCTGGTGGTAGCCCGAGTAGGCGTCGAGGAATGACAACAGATCACACCCGGCCGTGGAGTCAACAATCCGTCGATGCGGCAGCAACGGGAAGGGGTCCTTAGGACAAGCCTTATTGATATCTGTAATCAATACACAGCCTCCACTTCCCATTTGCCTTGCGCACCACTACCGGATTGGCCAACCACGCCGAGTGGAGCACTCCCTCACCAAACCTGCCGCTTCCAACTTCGATCTCCTCCGTGATGAACTCCCGCCTCTCGAGCACGCTCGACCTTCTGCTGGACGGGCCGCGCATGGGGGCAGACAACTAGGTGGTGCTCAATCACCTCCCTGGGAACACTGGGGATGTCACATGCTTGCCACGCAAACACGTCGACATTCGCCCGCAGGAAGGTGAAGAGCGCGCCTTCCTATTTACTGCCGAGGGTGGAGCCTATGGTGTAGGCCCCTCCCGTGCCATCCTCCCTGGCGGACACCTTCTTGGTTTGCGGCGGCTTGGCTCTGGATCTCTTGCTCTTGTCGATAGAGCTCTCTGGCACGTCCTCGACGGCAGCACAACACTCCGAAGAGGCGCGCTTGCCGGAGTGGGTGCGAGAGGTCTTGCCGGGCTTATTCCCCCCTCCCGGGGCTTCGGCGGCAGGAGCAGGTGCCTTGGCGGCAGCTGCTGCAACTGCCTCCCAGTAGAGTTGGTCGGTGCAAATCAGCGTGTCCTTCTTGTCGGAGGGGACGGAGATGATGGTCAACGGCCCGGGCATCTTTAGCATGTTGTAGGCATAGTGTGACGCCGCCATGAACTTGGCTAGTGTCGGGCTGCCGAGGATCCCGTTGTAGGGCAAGGGGATCTCGGCCACGTCGAAGACGATCCTCTCCGTCCTGTAGTTCAACTCTCCTCCAAATGTCATGGGAAGTGTGACCTTTCCCTTCGGCTGGCTCCTCCCCGGATTGACCCCTTGAAATGTGCCCATTTCCTTGAGGTCTCCATCAGGGATTTGCAACCTTTTGATCACGACAGGCGAGATCAAGTTCAGGCTGGCCCCGCCGTCAACCAATATCTTGTCCACCCTGAGGTTGCGTATTGTTGGTGAGACCAACAATGGCAAACACCGACATGATAGTGCGGTCGTGGTGGTCCTTGGCGTCAAAGATGAGGGGCGTGCTGGACCACTTGATGACTTCGAGCGTTGAACGGCTCTGCTTCTTTGTAATCTCACACGCCCACTGCTTGAGCTGGCGGTGAGAGGTATGCAGCGAGGCGCCGCCATCGATGCACATGGCCTCCATAGCCTTCTAGAACCCTTGCTCACTAGACTCGTCGTCCTCGTCGTGATCATCGTCTTCTTGTTTCTTGTCGCGACCCCGGGCGGGCCTCTCTTGCTGGTTGTCCTTGCCGGGGCGGCCTCCTTGGCCGCCACGCTTCTTTCCCGATCCCACAGCATCGTCCAGGTCCTTCTCCGTGTCCCGCCTATCATACTCAGCCTTTTGCTTCTCAGCAAGCAGCTCGACTTGTCGTGATTACGGAGGTCGTGGCCCTTGGTGTGGTGGATCTTGCAGTATTGCTTGCCGGAGCTGCCTGGCTTGTCGGTAGCCGCCAAGGCCCGGCAGGCGGCGCACCCGGCAATCTCCTTGTCAGGAGCGCCTGCCTTGACTTTCTTGCCGGCACCGGTGTCGTCAGATCCCTCAACAGCAAGCACGGCCTTGCCCTTGCTTTTCCTATTGCAACACCGAACCTTCTTCGTCGGGGTAGCGGCATCCTCATCGGTAGAGTCGGTTTTCGCGCCGGCGTCTTCGCCGGGGTACTTCCTTCCCTCTTCAGCCCAGGCGCATCTATCGGCCAGAACGTAGAGCTCGGCCACATCCTTAACCTTGGTCATCGCCAGCTACTCGTGCATCTTGTGATTGCGCACGTTCTGGTGGAACGCGCTAATCACAGCGGCGGGATGAACGTCGGGGATGTTGTATCGCACCGGTGAATCTCCGGATGTACTTGCGCAGGGTCTCCCCTTCCTTCTAGGGAATGATATGCAGATCATCGGCACAGCCGCCATGAGCTTGGTGGCCTCCTGTGAAGGCGCCAACGAACTCATGGCACAGATCTGACCAAAAAGAAATGGAATCCACCGGCAAGTGCATCAACCAAGACATCACATTAGGCTTGAGCGCCAGTGGGAAATAGTTGGCAAGTGCCTTGTCGTTGCGAGCCCCAGCAGCCTGCATCGCGATGGTGTAGATGTTGAGGAAGTCGGACGGATGGGTCTTGCCAGTGTACTTCTCGCTGATGTCGGGCTTGAACGTGCGGTGGGACGGCCACTGGAACTGCCGCAGCTCACGGGTAAAGGCCGGGCATCCCACCTTGTAAGGTAGGCCGCCGGAGCCCCCCGGTGCCGGGTGGTCCATAGCGGGTCCCGCTCGCTTGTCCGACTGGCAGCGCGTTTCGTGCCGGCGCTCGACGGTGGTTCGAGCGTCCTCGTGAGCTCGTTCCCGAAGGACCTGGCGCTGGTCGTGGAGGGTCCGCAGGTCTGACGACACTACGGAGATGTTATCACAAGAGTCGTCATGACGGGCTGACGCCCGCGGCGGCTGGCGAGGAGGAGGAGAGTGTACCGTGGTCGCAACTCCCCCGGTCCTCCCAGCGCCAGCATGTGCTGGCTCGGTGGAGCGCCGACCCGAGGGTCCCGCCGGTCGCAGATCATCTTTGTTGGCGACGGCGACGAGGCTTCGGATGGTGGCCCTCCACTCGCAAGCTTCTCCGCAGCGGGAGGGAAGTCGAGGAGCAGCTGCGCGCGCGCCAAAGCTTCTGCCGGCGTGGGCGGCGGCGACAACTGCGTGGATCGCGGCGCGCTTCGACTTCTAACTACGTTAGAAGGAGCTTCGTTATGACCCAGCGGTTGCGTGCCATTTTTGCCAGCGCTTCGGCGGGCGTGTTGAACCCCTTCATCCTGTGGACGACGCACTGGGCTCTTCCCATGGCGGTGCCCAGGGTCACCAACGCGGTGACGCTGCTCGACGCGCACACCATGGGAAGAGCACGCAGTGGTCGACGCACGCAACCATTATCAACATGAGGTAAGTGGGGTGAATCTCGGGTTCAAGAACCCAGGAATAGAATACCTACTACTAAATGGCATCACGAGATGCTTTCGAGAATGGTGGCCAGAATCATCACACCGGGAACACAAAACATGGCTAGATTACTAGGTGACTCCCTAAAACACCTAGGTTCATAATAATAACTCCAACATATATGTCGAGGCAATAAATTACCTCAACGCACCGATTAGTGTGCTTATTCTGACCATAAAGGACATCGGGAATGGAAAGAAAGGATTTGCAAATGCATCAGACTATTTAGAAACACAGGATGACTCGGACGGCATAACGGGTCAGAATGCTCAAAATGATTTGAGACATCCTGCAAAATAGTGGCATGACCACTCAACATCGCAATATCAAGGTTCTGAGACCAGCTATGAACATACGGAAGTAGTAAAAACTGAACTGGGATTTGAAACTATCAATTCTATAAGTCTATGGATTAGTAACACGTCATCCTGATAGATAGATGAGAAGGCCTAGTTCTTAATCTTCGTAGAAGAGAAGAGGATGACTCAGATTAGAAGGCCATGAGGTATAAGGAGTAAAAAGAGCCTTAAGTTCCCTTCCACAATCAATTCCCTTACATAACTAAAGCATTTCTAGACACAACTTCGACCGGTTTGGCTTGGTAATCCTACAGGCAGTCATGCTCTGATACCAAAGCTGTCAGGACCCCGATTCCAAGTCACTTCGATATAGCTGGTAACACCTCATATCACTTTGCGGCCTCACGCACGGTATTCCCACGGGTGTCGCCTTACCATGGCCCGGGACCGTCTGCGCCTTTTGGCTCACGTATATGATAGTGTCGCTAGCATCCATATGACAGAGAACCCGGGCCGACATGGCTAGTCGTGAACCCAAAGCGGCACTAACCCATGGGGACAGGCATACATGAATCAACTTCGAGCATGTCGGTACAGACGTGTGAATCTGGTCAGCACTGGGCTAACAGGACTCGGGAACCCGGTATGTGAGCTTAGGCAGGACTCGGATGTCACCGTGTGACATTTCCCGAAGGACAGACACAAGAACGAAGTGAAACACATGCCGCCAGTCAGCGTCTGAGCAAGAGTCTGGGCTAGCAGGACTCCGGTGAACCGGTCAGAAGCGGACTACTATGGCTCAAGGAAGCACTAGACTACATTTCCCCATAAGAGAGGCTGCCAAGGATAAACAACTAGATTGTCGGATCCCACACGTACCAAGCATTTCAAACATCCACACAATATGCTCGATATGTGTAAATACAACATGGCATCACAACATAACTCTACGACTCAAGTATTTATTCATTAGGCTCCGAGGAGCGAGATATTACAAACATGGGTCTCATGACCCAACATTCAGAGCATAGAAATCAAAGCACATGCGGAAGCTTAACATGTCTGAGTACAGACATCTAGAAAAGAAAAAGGCTTAGATTGGTAGGTAGGTATTGTGGCTGTGGAAATGGCTATGGAATGGCTATGGAAATGCCATGATAGGTAGGTATTGTGGCTGTTTTGAGGAAGGTATATGGTGGGTGTATGATACCGGCGAAAAGTGCACGGTATTAGAGATGCTAGCAATGGTGGAAGAAAGAAAAGTGTGTATAATCCATGGACTCAACATTAGTCATAAAGAGCTCATATACTTATTGCAAAAATCTACAAGTTATCAAATCAAAGTATTACGCGCATGCTCCTAGGGGGATAGATTGGTAGGAAAAGATCATCGCTTGTCCCCGACCGCCACTCATAAGGAAGACAATCAATAAATAAATCATGCTCCGACTTCATCACATAACGGTTCACCATACGTGCGTGCTACGGGAATCACAAACTTTAACACAAGTATTTCTCAAATTCAAAACTACTCAACTAGCATGGCTCTAATATAACCATCTTTATATCTCAAAACAATTATCAAGTATCAAACTTCTCATAGTATTCAACACACTCATAAGAATTTTTTTTACTAATCTTGAATGCCTATCATAATTAAAGCAAATTACCACGCTGTTTTGTAGGACTCTCAAAATAATATAAGTGAAGCATGAGAGAACAATAGTTTCTATAAAACAAATCCACTATCGTGCTCTAAAAGATATAAGTGAAGCACTAGAGCAAAAACTATATAACTCAAAAGATATAAGTGAAGCACATAGAGTGTTCTAATAAATTCCGAATCATGTGTGTCTCTCTCAAAAGGTGTGTACAGAAAGGATGATTATGGCAAACTAACAAATAAAGACTCAAATAATACAAGACGCTCCAAGCAAAACACATATCATGTGGTGAATAAAAATATAGCTCAAAGTAAAGTTACCGATGAAAGTAGACGAAAGAGTGGATGCCTTCCCGGGCATCCCCAAGCTTTGGCTTTTTGGTGTCCTTGGATTATCTTGGGGTGTCATGGGCATCCCCAAGCTTAGGCTCTTGCCACTCCTTGTTCCATAATCCATCAAATCTTTCACCCAAAACTTGAAAACTTCACAACACAAAACTTAGCAGAAAATCTCGTGAGCTCCGTTAGCGAAAGAAAGCAAAACACCACTTCAAGGTACTGTAATGAACTCATTCTTTATTTATATTGGTGTTAAACCTACTGAATTCCAACTTCTCTATGGTTTATAAACTATTTTACTAGCCATAGATTCATCAAAATAAGCAAACAACACACGAAAAACAAAATCTGTCAAAAATAGAACAGTCTGTAGTAATCTGTAACTAACGCAAACTTCTAGAACTCAAAAAATTCAGAAAAAATAGGACGTCCTAGAAAATTTGTTTATTGATCAGTAGCAATTGGAATCAATATTTTATCGCGTTCTTGTGATTTTTAACAATTATTTTCGTGAACAGAAAGTTTCTGGAATTTTCAGAAAGATCAAACAACTATCATCCAAGAAGATCCTATAGGTTAAACTTGGCACAAACACTAATTAAAACATAAAAATACATCTAACCAGAGGCTAGATCAAATATTTATTTCTAAACAGAAGCAAAAAGCAAAAAACTAAAAATAAAATTGGGTTGCCTCCCAACAAGCGCTATCGTTTAACGCCCCTAGCTAGGCAAAATAGCAAAGATAGATCTAGGTATTGCCATCTTTGGTAGGAAATCCTTGAATGAGACATCTATCACCCTTAGGAGTTTCTTTCTTTTTATAAATTATCAAACTTCTAGGCACAAAATCAAAAAATTCATTTGTAGCAAATGGCTCCTTAATGATAGCAAAAAGATTGGGATGAATACTTATAGATTTGAGATCCACAGTTTCCTTACTAGAGGATTCACCCTTATTTTTAGGAACATACATATGCTTGGCAATTTTAGTTGGAGGACTTGGAGTATTCTTTACGGAAGAAAAAGCGGTTCCCAAGTTGGTAATGATACCCTCAAGTTTATCGATTCTAGTGGAATCCTGATTTATTCTTTCAATAACTATGGGTTCCTTCTCCTTAATATTTTTCAAAGTGACTCCTACTTTAGATCCATATTGGGTAATTTGGTTGTGGATCTTTTATCCAAATTTTCAATTAACTCTATGGTAGCAACTTTATTTTCAATAATTTTAAGTCTTTGCATTACATGCTCCAAAGTTAACATAGTTCCATTAACCAAAAGAGGGGGTGAGCCAAATAAATCTATCATAGCATTATAAGAATCAAAAGTATGGCTACCCAAGAAATTCCCTCCGGTAATGGTATCAAGGATATATCTGTACCAAGGAGTAGCACCTACATAAGAATTGCGGAGAAGAACGGAAGTAGATTGCTTCCTGGTAGATCTATTTTGAGCATTGCAAATTCTATACCAAGCGTCTTTTAGATTTTCTCCTTCCCTTTGCTTAAAATTAAGAACTTCATTCTCGGGAGACAACGGAGAAGATAGGGTACTAGCCATAACGACAAGCAAGCAATCCAACACACGAGCAAACAAGAAGCAAGCGAAAAAGAGGCGAACGGAAAAGAGAGGGCGAATAAAACGGCAAGGGTGAAGTGGGGGAGAGGAAAACGAGAGGCAAATGGCAAATAATGTAATGCGGGAGATAAAGGTTTGTGATGGGTACTTGGTATGTTGACTTTTGTGTAGACTCCCCGGCAACGGTGCCAGAAATCCTTCTTGCTACCTCTTGAGCACTGCGTTGGTTTTCCCTTGAAGAGGAAAGGGTGATGCAGTAAAGCAGCGTAAGTATTTCCCTCAGTTTTGAGAACCAAGGTATCAATCCAGTAGGAGGCCACGCACGAGTCCCTCGCACCTACACAAACAAATAAAATCATCGCAACCAACGCAATAAAGGGGTTGTCAATCCCTTCACGGTCACTTACAAAAGTGAGATCTGGTAGATATGATAAGATACTATTTTTGGTATTTTTATGATAAAGATGCAAAGTAAAATAAAAGGCAATAAAAATAGCTAAGTGTTGGAAGATTAATATGATGGAAAATAGACCCGGGGGCCATAGGTTTCACTAGTGGCTTCTTTCGAGAGCATAAGTATTACGGTGGATAAAAAAATTACTGTTGAGCAATTGACATAATTGAGCATAGTTATGAGAATATCTAGGTATGATCATGTATATAGGTATCACGTCCGCGACAAGTAGACCGACTCCTGCCTCCATCTACTACTATTACTCCACACATCGACCGCTATCCAGCATGCATCTAGAGTATTAAGTTCAAAAGAACAGAGTAACGCTTTAAGTAAGATGACATGATGTAGAGGGATAAACTCATGCAATATGTTATAAACCCCATCTTGTTATCCTCGATGGCAACAATACAATACGTGCCTTGTTGCCCTAACATCCGGGAAAGGACACCGCAAGATTGAACCCAAAGCTAAGAACTTCTCCCATTGCAAGAAAGATCAATCTAGTAGGCCAAACCAAACTGATAATTCGAAGAGACTTGCAAAGATAACCAATCATACATAAAAGAATTCAGAGAAGATTCAAATATTGTTCATAGATAAACTTGATCATAAACCCACAATTCACCGGTCCCAAAAAACACCCCGCAAAAGAAGATTACATCGGATAGATCTCCACGAGGATCGTGGAGAACTTTGTATTTGAGATCCAAAGAGAGAGAAGAAGCCATCTAGCTAATAATTATGGACCCATAGGTCTGAGGTAAACTACTCACACATCATCGGAGAGGCTATGGTGTTGATGTAGAAGCCCTCCATGATCGATGCCCCCTCCGGCGGAGCTCCGGAAAAGGCCCCAAGATGGGTTCTCACAGGTACAGAAGGTTGCAGCGGTGGAATTAGGTTTTTGGCTCCGTACCTGGTAGTTTGGGGGTACGTTGGTATATATAGGAGGAAGAAGTACGTCGGTGGAGCAACGTGGGCCCCATGAGGGTGGAGGGCGCGCCCAGGGGGGTAGGCGTGCCCCCTACCTCGTGCTCTCCTGGTTGCTTTCTTGACATAGGGTCCGAGTCCTCTGGATCACGTTCGTTCCAAAAATCACATTCCCGAAGGTTTCATTCCGTTTGGACTCTGTTTGATATTCTTTTTCTGCGAAACTCAAATAGGCAAAAAACAACAATTACAGGCTAGGCCTCCGGTTAATAGGTTAGTCCCAAAAATAATATAAAAGTGTATAATAAAGCCCATTAATGTCCAAAACAGAATATAATATAGCATGGAACAATAAAAAATTATAGATACGTTGGAGACGTATCACGGTTCTACCGCCCGTTGCCGTGTGCAACAGGGCCTCATCTGGCCCGTGACGCGCGAGCGGTAGTACCGCATGCTTGTGCAACAGGGGCTCGTCTGGTCACTACTGCGCAAGCGGTAGTACCGCACTATCCAGCAGTAGTACCACGACCCATTGCGGTAGTACCGCGGCAATGTGAAGTAGTTCCGCACCGCGCGGGCTGAGTGAGGGGATAACGGTTGGATCCCCCCCCCCCCCCCCCACACACACACACTATATAAAGGGGGGCTTCTTCCCCAAGAAGACCACCTCTCCCCTCCCCAAGCTCCATTGTTGCTCAAACCTCCATTTTTCCCAATCTCTCTCCCTAGCCAATCAAACTTGTTGATTCTCTAGGGATTGGTTGAGAAGGCCCCGAGCTACACTTCCACCAAGAGAAATTTGATCCCCCCCACTAATCCCTTGCAGATCTTGTTACTCTTGGGTGTTTGAGCACCCTAGACGGTTGAGGTCACCACGGAGCCATATTCCATTGTGGTGAAGCTTCATGGTGTCGTTGGGAGCCTCCAATTAAATTGTGGAGATAGCCCCAACCTTGTTTGTAAAGGTTCGGTCGCCGCCTTCAAGGGCACCAATAGTGGAATCACGACTTCTCGCATTGTGTGAGGGCGTGAGGACAATACGGTGGCCCTAGTGGCTTCTTGGGGAGCATTGTGCCTCCACACCGCTCCAACGGAGACGTACTTCCTCTCAAAGGGAAGGAACTTCGGTAACACACCCTCGTCTCCACCGACTCCACTCTTGGTTATCTCTTACCTTTACTTGTGCAAGCTTATATTGTGTTGTATCCCTTGCTTGCTTGTGTGCTTGTCGTTGTTGCATCATATAGGTTGCTCGCCTAGTTGCATATCTAGACAACCTATTTTGATGCTAAGTTTAATTTGGTAAAGAAAATCTAAAAAAATGTTATTTGCCTATTCACCCCCCCCCCACTAGTCAACCATATTGATCCTTTCAAAACCGTCAAGGCCGGAGTGTTTCATGCCACACGTGTAGCACTTATCATTTGGGCAAAAAAATGGGTGAAGAGTATAAAGGAAAATGGTCCCAAAAATGGAATAGAATAAAATTTGTAATTTGCAAAACTAATTCCATGAGTATTTATTAGGAACAAATCTTTGTGATGCCACTCTTGTTGCCGCTCTTGCACCTCTCTCTGCTCGCCTCCTTGCTTCGATGCGCGCGCTGATCCACTCCACCCCGTCCCCGCAGCCGCCTCTAGATCCATTCCCGCCACTCGCTCCCGTTCCTTGTCTCTACATGGAATGGGAGGACATATGGGGGGAGCACAGAGCAGTTCCAGATCTGGGACGGGACTGCGCATGGAGATGGGCGCCACACGATGGTGGAGGCGCATCGGGGAGCAAGTGTGGCCGCCTCCATCTCACTCATCCAAGCTGGTGCCGCACCCGTTGGCACCCTGGGTGGAGACTACAATAGAGCATGCAGAGTAGGTCACAACCAGGGAGATGGGCGGTGCCCCAATGCTCATCGAAGTGGGTCGGGATTGCAAGGTGAGTTTGATGAACAACACTTGGACTCTCGTGCATCTGGAGATGCTGGAGAAATTGAATGCAGCCGCAACACTCAAGGAGAAATTTCTCTGGAAGCAACTTGCGGGGGGGGGGGGGCATGGTGGAACTCAAGTCAATGGAATTGGATTAGGAGCTGCAAACGATGTAGGAGGAATTTGCTCAGCAACACCCTGCAACTCAAGTGGAAAGGAATCAATGCCCTCCCCACCATTGAGAGGCTCAGTCACAGATTCAACTGTCATTTGAGGTGATTTGGATGTTACGACCCGTGAGCTGGCGATGCCCCTACGAGTGATCGCGGTCGTCGCCTTCTTATTTCGGTTAGCCACCATTGCACGATCCGGGTCTGCAGCCACATTCGATACCTTCTCCTGCTTCCATTGCCACTCAGCTTTCCCAAGTGTCTCCCTGGAGAAAAAATGGATCCAAGCTCCTCTCATCCTCTAACGGAGGAGGAACTAGCTTCATAGATTCAAGTGATGCACTGAGAAAGACTAGCTAGAGTGTAGCATTCGAGAGGGCTAAAAGGAAACTAACAGTGATAATTGCTACCAGAACCAACTAGGAGGAGCGCGCCCGCATGCTAACAAGGATCAATGGACTGGAGTGGGCAAGGCGAGAAGCGCAGTCATCGGATCCCGAGCAGCGTGCGAGGTAGACGAGTTTCCTCATGGACAACCCACCTCCTTAGTAACCCCTCTGGTTGGATTACAATTGGATTCCCCTCTCCGACGGATGTCGAATGCTTCATCGATGTGCCACACTCCTCCGGCGAGGTTGCCACCTCAGCTGCAGGTCACTAGAGTGGGGGAAATCCCTTGCTTCGCCTGTCCCCCCTTCCAGCGGGCCCATGCATGGTGTCGGTCAAGAAGATAAAAGCAAAGGGAGAGCTAACATGTCCCCAGAGCAACTATTAGATGTAGATACAGGAATCAAAGAATATTTGGGATAGTTGTGGGTTCCGGGGACGTGTGAATCCTCTCCTAAGGTTTTCGCTCTCTCCCACCCGTTCTACCCGCCCACGCTTTTCGCCCACTTAGATTGCTTCTCGGTTGTTCTTGATCAGGGAGATTCCCAAAGCCTCCCAACTCCAAAGCCACTCTCAATGATCCTTGTTGACTGGGAGGGCTCGAAAGCTTCATTTGAGGACATCCAGATCATGGCCGAGAAACATGGTAGGGGCAGGGGAAACAGGAGATGAGGGAACTAGCGCAATAATAGAAGTGAGGGAGATATAATGCAAGGGCAATTTCATTCAGACCAAGGGAATTAGGGGGATTGGCAGGCACCCCCATTTGATCCTCGATTTGGTCCTCCTCGATAATTCCCTTTCAACTATGGCTTCCCAAATGCACCCCCTTCCTTCTTGGGGTTTCCAAGGGCCATTCTTTGCAAATCCGACGCCTAATGATGACCCACAAGTACAGGGGATCAATCGTTGGCCTTTTGATAAGCAAGATTGTCGAACCCAACGAGGAGTAGAAGGAAATGACAAGCAGTTTTCAGCAAGGCATTCTCTGCAAGCACTGAAATTATCGGTAACAAATAGTTTAACAACAAGGTAATTTGTAACAAGTAATTAACGAGTAGCAATGGTAACAAAGGTGCAATAAGGTAGCCCAACCCTTTTTATAGCAAAGCATGTGTTGAAACTTTCTCTTATAGTAAGCAAAGCATTCTCGGGGTCACATGGGAATTCATCTAGTTAATTTCATCATGCTTATTTGATTCGCGTTCGCTACTTGGGTGGACTGGTGCTTGGGTGCTGCTCTTACTTGAACAAACCTCCCACTTATGATTACCCCCTCTCGCAAGAATCCACCACTATGAAAGAAGAATTAAGATAAATCTAACCATATCATGAAATATATGGATCCAAACCAATCCCTTATGGAATAACGCATAAACTAGGGTTTAAACTTCTGTCACTCTAGCAACCCATCATCTATTTATTGGAGCATCTATAGTCGTACTTGGCAAATCCGACCCCTCAAACGCGCCCGGGCATTGACCGGGCACTCCTCATATTTTACAATTTACAATCATGTATCCTATTTTCAAAACATCTGCTACATGCAGGGCCATGCACGTCGATCATCTTGTCTGTCTTGGGCCGGCTGGACACCGAACAATACTCATACTGAACATTTTCACACCCGTATTAGTCCCACCTTGTCGACTGATGAGATAGTCGACCAACTTAAATATCTGGGTCATCTAGAAGGGATAAGCTTCTGACATCATTGCATCCTTTGTTAAGGATATGTACTCTTACTATGAATCTTCTATCTTTATCACATATAAGAATCATAGTCAGGGTCTATCTCCTTCACATAGGGAACGTTGGTGTCGACTTTTTTTGAATCACTATGTGTCTATGCATCAAAATAAAATAAAAATGTATTGTCATTGTAGTAGAGGTATCAACGTATATGATCGAGACAAACTTGACACTCGATGAACAGTCATCACTCAATGAAATGCAATCTGGTGTCAGATTTATCTTGATCACACATGCGAGATTTGATAGACCTACACAACAACAACCAAGCTTGCCTCCATCCGCTGGCGCAACTATTTAAGCCGGGTGGTGTCCGCCCCGCCCGGTGATGTGGGACTAAAGTTTGGTTGCACCGATGAGAGATGGAGGAGCTTCGGTCGCTGCAGGTGGGACTGCTACGACCTGCAGCGGGGTCGGCGGGCGTGCCCTGGCGCGCACATATCCACTTCATATTTGGGTTGGATATGAGGGGTGCCGGTCAGCCCAGGCGTTTGAGGGCCGTTTGAGGGCCCGTCTGGGCCAAAAAATCGCGAACGGGCGGCCCGCCCGGGCATATTAGGCGGGTTTGAGAGGTCCGATTATACGTCCATTTTGCACCATGATTTCCTACTGATATTTACAATTTTTTATGCATAATTAAGCTTTATGGAGTAATTCTAATGCCTTTTCTCTCATAAAATGCAAGGTTTACACAAAGAGGGAGAATACCGGCAGCTGGAATTCTGGACCTAAAAAAGCTACGTCAGAGATAACTATTCTGCACAACTCCAAATAAGCTGAAACTTCACGAAGAATTATTTTGGACTATATAAAAATACTGGAGCAAATAACTATCGGAGGGGGCCACCTGGTGAGCACAAGACACCAGGGTGCGCCAGGCCCCCAGGTGAACCCTGGAGGGTTGTGCTCAGCCCAGCCCACCTCTGGTGCCCATCTTCTTGTATATAAGTCATTTTGACATAGAAAAAATAAGGACATGACTTTCGAGACGGAACTTGGGCAGGAGCACTTTTGCCCTCCGCGGAGCGATTCTGCCAGGGGAACTTCCCTCCCGGAGGGGGAAATCAAAGTCATCGTCATCACCAACAACCCTCTCATCTTTGAGAGGGCAATCTCCATCATCATCTTCAACATCACCATCTCCTCTCAAACCCTAGTTCATCTCTTGTGTTCAATCTTTGTACCAGAACCTTAGATTGGTACTTGTGGGCGACTAGTAGTGTTGATTACATCTTGTAGTTGATTACTATATGGTTTATTTGGTGGAATAATATATGTTCAGATCTATTATGCTATTTAATACCCCTCTAATCTTGAGCATGATTATCATTTGTGAGTAATTACTTTAGTTCTTGAGGTCACGGGAGAAGCCATGGTGCAAGTAATCATGTGAACTAGATATGTGTTTGGTGTTTTGATGATATGTATGTTGTGATTCCCTTAGTAGTGTCATGTGAACGTCGACTACATGGCACTTCACCATATTTGGGCCTAAGGGAATGCATCGTGGAGTAGTTATTAGATGATGGGTTGCTAGAGTGACAGAAGCTTAAACCCTAATTTATGCGCTACTTCGTAAAGGACCGATTTGGACCCAAATGTTTAATGCTATGGTTAGATTTTATCTTAATACTTTTCTCATAGTTGCGGATGCTTGCGAGGGGGTTAATCATAAGTGGGAGGTTTGTTCAAGTAAGAACAACACCCAAGCACCGATCCACCCACATATCAAATTATCAAAGCAGCGAAGACAAATCAAACCAACATGATGAAAGTGACTAGATGAAATTCCCGTGTGCCCTCAAGAACACTTTGCTTATTATAAGAAACCGTTTTGGCCTATCCTTTTCCACAGAAGGATTAGGCTACCTTGCTGCAATTTATTTACAGTTACTGTTACTTGTCTGTTACAAATTATCTTGCTATCAAACTACCTGTTACCGACTATTTCAGTGCTTGCATATATGATCTCGCTGAAAACCACTTGTCATTTTCTTCTGCTCCTCGTTGGGTTCGACACTCTTACTTATCGAAAGTACTACGATTGATCCCTTATACTTGTGGGCATCATCCGACTGTAGATGCTCTTACTCCACAATGCCTTCCCTTGGGCCCAAGTATGGTGAAGTGTCATGTAGTCGACATTCACATGATACCACTAAAGGAAGCAACACCATACATATCATTAAAATATTGAACGAATACCAAATTCACATCATTACTTATAACAAGACTTCTCCCATGTCCTCAAGAACAAAAATAACTACTCACAAATCATATTCGAGTTCAAGATCAAAGGGGTTTAATATCATTAAGGATCTGAACACATAATCTTCCACCAAATAAACCAAATAACATCAACTACAAGGAGTAATCAACACTATTAGCAACCCACATGCACCAATCTGAGGTTTTGAGACAAAAATTGAGTACGAGAGATGAACTAGGGTTTGAGATGAGATGGTGCTGGTGAAGATGTTGACGAAGATTGGTCCTCCCATGATGAGAGGATCGTTGGTGATGTCGATGACTTCGATTTCCCCTTCCCGAAGGGAAGTATCCCCGGCGGAATCGCCCTGTCGGAGAGCAAAAGTGCTCCTGTCCAAGACCCGAACGCACTACTCCAGTACGTTGCAACACGCTAGTCTTGAGGTGCCTTGTATTGCCTGTACTTGGCCCATCTTGCCCGCTGTCCTGCGTCGCCGGAGTCTGCCTGATCCATGGCCCAGCGCAGGATGTCCACTAACATTGCGCCCTTGGTTGGGTCCAGAATCAATGTCTTCAGTTCGTCCGGCGTAGCCTTCTTCATCACAGCATCGACCTCCTTGTGCATGTCATCGATGCTGCTAAAGTTCGAGCACACTTCCATGGTGTGCTCGAACTTCTTGTGGTCACCGAGCGAGCACCAAAGGAAGAAGCCCATCCATCCAATGTCCCAGGGGAAAGGGTTGAGGTTGGAGTTGGAGTTCAAGGCTAGGGAGAGGTGGTGAAACAGAGAGGTGGGTGGAAGACGAGAGGCGGTGAAACAGAGGGGGTTTGAGTGCGCTGCTGGGTTAGTAGGGTGGGTTAATGTAGGAGCGTTAGGTCGATGTGAATGAATGCTGGCCATTGAAGTGTGTGTTGTTCATAATGCAGATGGACAAGGGCAAGGAGGTCATGCCACCATTAGAGAAGGGCAAGGAGGTCGTGCCGCCATTGGTCGAAGTGCCGGTGCAGGATCACCCAAGGCGTCGAGCGGAGGAACTATGGTCACTACCATCAGGAGTCAGGACCAAACCACTTCTGCAAGGTTATCCTTGCTCCAAAGATGGAGAATCTGTCATTTCCTCTAGACTTCACGAAGCACTTCCCCGCCATCCCTACAGAGTTCAAGCTCACGACGAACACCGGCTGCGCATGGAGGGTGACAGTGAGGGTGATCAACGGCAGGGTCACCCTTGATCAAGGTTGGGCCACTTTCGCCGCCGTTCACCAGATCATTATCGGGTACATGCTGACGTTCAAGCTGCTGACCCCCGACACCATGAAGGTGATCGTCTTCAACGTGGAGGTGGTCACCAAGTGCAAGGAGCACGACAACGCCTTCGCCGTGACTGCCTCAGCTCCTGTTGCCCGTTCCTTGTTGGTCATTGGTTTAAGACTTGTGTTTCGTTTAAGACTTATCGTACTATGTTCGTTTAAAACCTGTGATGCGTGGTTAAAACTTGTGTTTGTGCCTAAGATTGTTTTGTTGCTCTTAGTTTAGTTCTTAGTAGTTCATGTGTGCCTTTGATAACCTCACCACATCGTGGAGGAGGTTACCACACAATTGTCTTGGATGTAACTAAACAACCGGACTTGTGGTTCCCCTCGAACAAGTCGGCAACCAAACAATAGACCTTGGGTTTGGGCACATGCAGGCTAGAGGGAATGCTCGCAACCAAACTAAGTGCAGATGTTGGTTTTTAACCTGCATATGTTCAGCCAAGCCCAGTTGGGACAAATATGCAAAGTGGCAAAAAAAATGTAGGTAACCAAATGCATCCATACTGTATCTCAAACATGTGAAATGACCCGCCGATTTTAGCGAGCTTCGATCTTGTAGCTTAAATGATACCGCGTCAAAGTTTGAAATCAGTATTCTGGTTGGTTGCCTCTGCTAAGCACGAGATGGACTCGGGGATCTCATGTTAATCCTAAAATCTAAAAAGTGGCCACGCGCTATTTTGATGAACCGAGCGGCCGGCTCCTGGCCACTCGCTTTCGTGCGTACATAGTCCCAGATGCCACCTGGTCTGAATCGTATAGAATTGTTTTGGACTGTTGCGCTCTTACATAGTGGACCAAGGAATATAATTAGAAGGAAAGGTAGCCCGTGATGTCCATTCATGTGACTGATTTAGCTACCTTTTACAACAATTCAAAAAGTCATAACTTTTTAACCGCGCATCGGAATTCAGATCCGTTTTCACTGTTGGAACCCTTGCGACGAAATCTTCGAAACTAGATCCCGCATGGGTATGTTTTGATGAATTTTTTTATGCCAACTTTGATGCTATATGGTGCAACTTTAGTATTGCGTTGTGCAATTTTTATACTACATGGTGCAACTTTTTTCAAAACAAAATTTTGGAGCTGCATGATTCAACTTCCTATGTGGTTGCAACCTAGCAACCATGAAAACCTGATTTGCAACTAGTCTACTGCTTTGTTCAACTACCTACTGGTAGATGTGCAACCACGACAACTTTGATGTTTAGTTGCACACACATTGATGTTTAGTTGGCAGGACACTAGTTGCTCAGTTGGCTTGTAATTTAGTCTAGTTGCACACATATTGATGTTTAGTTAACAGGACACTAGTTGCACACACATATGCTCAGTTGACGCGGCAATATAGTCTAGTTGCACACATATTGATGTTTAGTTGGCAGGACACTAGTTGGTGCGGCAATGTAGTCTATTTGCACACACATTGATGTTTAGTTGGCAGGACTATTGGCACACACATATGCTCAGTTGACGCGGCAATATAGTCTAGTTGCACACACATTGATGTTTAGTTGGCAGAAAGGCTAGTTCGTCGAAACATCCTCATGCGGGATCTACTTTTGAAGAGCATGTCACGAGGGTTTTAATGGTAAAAACGGATCTGAATTTTAACATGTCGTTTAGAAGATATGTCTTTTATAATTTTAAAACCCAAAAAATAATGCACAAGGGGTGGACATGAGGAACATTAATACAATGACATGCAGGTATCCATCACGTGAGAAAAGGCCACATATGATAGGGACTAGACGTGTTGCCTTTTTCTGGACCAGGCGACAGACGCTTACATTTTTAGCCGGCCGCTCGCGAGCGCTAACGAGCCGTCGGCCGCCAGCTAGACGCAGCCCATGTTAATAAGCTCGTTCGTTCAGCTTTGTGTATGTACCACTACGAGTTACACAAGCAGTACAGTACATCAGTGCTGAAAGTGCTCGTTCAGTTAAACTTCTAGCACCAATTGCCCTCCCACGTGAACAATCTCAAGAACACGGCACAGCAGTTCTGAACAAACAGTCGGTCCCGCCCACAGCCCAAAAATTTCGAGCTGCCGCCACAGCTCTGACCCAGCCCGCCAATCCACCGGCCCAAGCTTTCGGCCATGTCACGGATCCGCGGCATCACTCCCCCGGATCGCCATCTCGACCGTCCACTCCATCCGCATCCAACGGCAAGTACATGCCTCTTGTCCCCTCCCGAAAAACCAAAACCCACCCGCTCGCTCGCTCGCTGCTCCCTCCTATTTAACGCCGCCCCCTCCCCTTCTTCCTCCTCACTCAAATCTTCCCAACCCCCAAGCACCAAAACCTCCTCCCTCAATCTCCCGGCGCAGCGACGACATGGCCCGCACCAAGCAGACGGCGAGGAAGTCCACCGGCGGCAAGGCGCCGAGGAAGCAGCTGGCGACCAAGGCCGCCCGCAAGTCCGCCCCGGCCACCGGCGGCGTGAAGAAGCCCCACCGCTTCCGCCCCGGCACCGTCGCGCTCCGGGAGATCCGCAAGTACCAGAAGAGCACGGAGCTGCTCATCCGCAAGCTCCCCTTCCAGCGCCTCGTCCGGGAGATCGCCCAGGACTTCAAGACAGACCTCCGCTTCCAGTCCTCCGCCGTCTCCGCCCTGCAGGAGGCCGCCGAGGCCTACCTCGTGGGCCTCTTCGAGGACACCAACCTCTGCGCCATCCACGCCAAGCGCGTCACCATCATGCCCAAGGACATCCAGCTCGCCCGCCGCATCCGTGGCGAGAGGGCCTAGGCTGCTGCTGCAATCCATATCCATGCGTCGTGTCAGATAGATCTCTGTTAGGCTGAGTTCATCGGTGGAAAATAGTAGTGTTTCAGAATGTGCGTCGTGTTAGATCCATGTTCCTCTCATGGTGGGTGGATGTGTTATGCCTAATCTGATGGTACCTTCTTGTTGCCATTAGCAATGGAAATGAAAATGTTGGTTCCTGCTTTCATGCATGTGCGTTTGAATGCCTGAATCTCCCTGTATGTATGCGAGCCTTTTCTCTTGAATATGTGATTGCACAAAATGTTTGATTAGACTGCTATCAAATTTCTTGCCTATGTAAACCGCTCTGAATCATTCGACTGTCAATTTTTGAAATAAGCAATTCGGTTTGCCGCATCTGAACCTGAACGGACGAGCCGCTAATATGCTCGTCTTCAGTTCCGTCTACTGACCAGTTGCATAACAGTAGCGGTATGTTTGATGTTCAGTCTTCAGTGCACATGCGTTTTCTGTTGAAATCATCTAATTATACTGCAATCCCGCAAGTCTATGAACCATGCTCTGAACTGCAAACAATAAACATACTACTGATAGTACAAGTTACTTGGTGTCTTGTCTTCAGATTCTACAGATTCAGAAAAGGCTGCAGGCTTCCACATCGTGCCTGCAATATTATTGGTTGCATCACCCACAAATCCTAAACAACGCATCAGAACATTTTGTATCTCATGCTGTTCCTGGTTCTGCCACTGCGGAAACTGCAGAGTGGATCGGCCATTGCTTGGGAGAAACATTGAGCACAATCAGGAGAGTAAAGAGAAGATGTGTCCTATCTCAAACATGTGAAATGACCTGCCGGTTTTAGCCAGCTTCGATCTTGTAGCTTAAATGATACCGTGTCCAAGTTTGAAATCAGTATTCTGGTTGGTTGCCTCTGAAAAGCACGAGATGGACTCGGGAATCTCATGTTAATAAGCTCGTTCAGTTCCGCTTTGTTTTTGAAACGAGGCAAAAGACTTGCCATTTTCATTGATCAAGAAGGAGTGAGAATTGCCCGGTTAATTGACGGAAAACCGGGCTAAAAACGATACAATTCAACCCATATAACATGGGTACCACCGGCCAACCTGGCCACCGACATGGGATCACAGAGCTACAAAGAACAGCTGCACCGAAACCATGACGGCACATGCCAACAGAAGGCCACACGCGCAAACAACTGACAGCTCCGACTCTGACGACGATCATCACAAGGGAATATGCAGGACTTGCGCCGACCGTGCCCGCCGTAGCCGACCACCGAGCGCCTGTCATCGTCATCGCATGGACAACTCCACTGCAGCTCCGACTTCAAAGCAACCAAGCAACCAACGGAAGAGCACCTCGGACACACCGGAAAGATCCGATTACCGAAACCCGAGCCGCGACCAAAGCTCCACTCGACGCCATCATCGTTGCCAAATAGAAATCAGCGCCCCCGAGATGGCCGCCTCAGCAAACTACGCGGCGAAGATGCCGCAACCCACGCGGCGAAGATGCCGCCATCCACTGGTCTCCAGGTTGTGGCGGCCCGAGACGATGCCCCCAAGGAGGAAGAAGACGTGAAGGCGCCTTCATCGCCCGATCTCGAAGATCTGAGGTTTCCCTCCGAAGCCAAGGCCGCGGGGAGTGGGGAGGAGCACCACACATCAGCAACGCTTCCAAGAAAGAGCACGACGTCCACGGGTGTCGCCGTCACCAGATCCGGCAGAGGCCGGACATAGGATTTCTCCCGGAGATGCTCAACCACCACCTGCCCGCACCAACGCAACCAACGAACCCCGTCCTGCCGAGGCCGACCTCGAACTGGTCGTGGGATCCCGAGATCCACCACGCCCAGATGCGCGCACCACCCCACCAAGCCGCTTCCACTAAATCCGGCCGCCGCCTGGCAGCCACCACCATGCTTACCGGGCAAATCGCTACCCACAAAGACTAAGCTGGAGGGGGCCGCCACCCCGCTAACCCGCCGAAAGCAAGTCACGGATCAAGCCGGAGCACCCCACTGCAGCCGCATCACCACCGGGAGGAGCCTCGTCAAACAGCCAGGAGCCGCCGTCCGCATCCCCACTCACCGGATCCACGCGCCAGGAGCCGCCGGAGCGCCGCCAATCGCCATTCCGTCCCCGCCAGATCCCGTTGAGGTGCATCAAGGCCGCACCCGACGCACGCGCCGTCATGCCCCTCGCCGCGCCCGCCACCCCGCGCTGCCTCGTCGCGCCGCCCCGAGCGCCAGCGCGCCCGAGCTCCCTCTGGAGCGGCCGGCCCTCGCCGCACCATCTCAAGCGGGAGGAGGAAAAGGAACCCCGCCGCCGTCGAGCCGCACGGGCTTCGCCCGGCGACTCCTGCCGACGGCGGCGAGGGGAGAGAGGGTGGCAGGGTGTGGCTAGTGGCGGCGGCTAGGGTTCGCTCCTGGCCGCTCGCGGGAGCGACCGAGGAGCGTTTTGGGTGCGTTGTGAAGTACACTTTGAACGCTTTGTGTATCTACCACTACCAGTTAGACAAACAGTACATCAGTGCTGGAAGTGCTTCTAGCACCAATTACCTGACCGCTAAGCTATTATATTTAAGTATTGTATAACGTGTTATCTGAATGCTTGAACCCTAAAAAAGGTAACTCCAGTAAGCTCTGAAAAATGAGTATACCAGTCACTGCATTCAAGCAAGTTCCCTGTAGATTATCTTCAGATCTCCAAAACAGTTCGGATGAAGGAGTAATAATCTGTCATGGACTGTGTTAACCACCAGTCGACTGGTGGACTGGTGGTTAGCAACAGATTCGCACACCTTCGATCGATCCTTCCGCTCGTCCCGCTGCGTCGTTGCTCCCGCTTCCACTAATTTTTTTCCTTCTCTCAAAAACCGTAGTAAATTGCTAGTGGTTTTTTCTGGTTTTTCGCTGCATAATATGAAAAGAAAATAAAAGTGCTTGAAAGAGGATTTGAACCTAGGTCTATGTAATACCTATTGAGCCTAATAACTAACTAAGCCACCTTTTGTTGTTGTCTATTGTAGAATGACAATGTTATTTGAACCTTTCTTAGTTCTGCCATATCAAAAGAAAAAATAAAGTTTGGCTTGGTAACTTTGGCAATGACCAGCGTGATAACTATGGTCTGAGTAACATGATAACTATACCATGATAAGGCTGGTAACTACAGTACGAGAAGGTTAAGGCATGAGGAAGTATGGTAATTTAACATATAAATTACAGATGAAAATGTTTAAAAAACTTTTTTCCTTGGATGAAAGATACCATGGTGTTTAAAACGTAAGATATTAGTTATCAAATCTGTGATGTATACATTATCATGCTTTTTACATAAAAATTACCGTTTGTATATTTTTGAACAAAAAAAATCAAAAATTATAATGGCGTTTATATGTGAGTTATCAGCTTAATACGTGAGTTATCAAGTCTGCGATGTGTGATTTATCATGTTATTTGCATAAGAGTTATCGTGGTATGATTCAACAACCCCTCCCACCCTACCCCGCCGATAAAGTTATCAGGATTGGGTATATAATTTATCATTTCTATGATGTGTGACTTATCATGTTATTTGCATAGAAGTTACCGTGGTATGTTCCAATGACTCCCCCCAAACCCCAACCCCACCGCCAAAGTTATCAGGACTAGGTAAATAATTTAATGCCTATGATGTGTGAGTTATCATATTATTTGCATAGAAGTTATCGTGGTATGTTTCAACGACTCCCCATTCCGGCCCCTCCGACAAAGTTACCAGGACTGGTACATAATTTATCATGTTTACGATGTGTGAATTATCATTTTATTTGCATAGAAGTTACCGTCAGACGTTTCAACGACACCCCACCCCGACCCTCCTACAAAGTTATCGGGTCTACCATATATGAGTTATCATGTTATTTGCACATAAGTTACCGTGGCATGTTTCAAATGACTTGCCCCACCCCCATCCTCGCCGACCAAGTTATCGTGACCGGGTACATAAGTTATCGTGTCCGCCATGTTTGAGTTATCGTGTTATTTGCATGAAGTGACCATGGCATGTTTCAGCGATTTGCTCCACCCCTATAATGAAACGGTTACATCTCTATGCTTGGTACAACTAATGAGATGGAATGGAGTGGTTCCATCTCGGTGTTTGGTTAGAGGGTAGGATGGAATTTTGTACTGTCTAAATTCAGTGCTAATACTAGCAGAAACATCATTTAGCACCACTAGTATGAAATTGCCTCAACTAGTATCGATACTAAACATTATTTGTCAAAACTTCGAGTAATGCATTCACTGTGTGCATCTACACAGATCATCAGCGAGATGGAAGGAAGTGCCCAGCATCTACAGTTCTACACACATGTACACACGGCCGTCCAGGTAAGATGTCCCCGACTTATGCTCAAAATCTGCCGCAAGCCACCGAATCGTTCCTTCAATCAAGTTAGTGTGCTTCCCAACTCAACCACAACGCCAAAGTCCCTTCCGCCTGTGATTCGTCAGCCTTCCTTTGAGAAGCGCCGCCAGCGCTTCCATGTGAGGATCTGGCCAACGCCCATCTCCTTCCACCCGAGGATCCCGCCAAGACCTGCCTCCTTCCGCCAATGCTCGCCTCCTTCCCGGTCCGACCAGAGGATCCCGCCGGCCTTTGCTAGTCCTCGCCTCCTTCCGCCTCGTTAGCCGGATCCTTGGCGGCGTGGAGACAAGCGGCGAGTGTCTGGCGATGAGAGATGAGGAAGGGTGGAGCGAGTGAGAGATGAGACGAGGCGGGAGTGCTTGGTCGAGGAGAGAAGGCGAGTCGGGGAGATGGGCGGCGACGAGCGGGAGGACAATGGCGATGCCATGGAGCGGCTTGCGGCAGGCGGGGAGCGGTGACGTTATCTTTCACTTGGCGGTGGCAAAAAATCTGTAATATCAGCGAACTTTCATTTTGGAGCGCGATGGTCGTACGATCTAGAACGGACAGCATCCAGAGCGTGCGGATCTGTTGCAAATCTACAGTCGGCAGGATTTTAGCTTTATCGATCTGTCATTGGAGGACATGCTACAGCAATGGAGCAAGTATATCAAGTTGAATTGATTTTATTTTATTCAAGGATCTCACGAAGACGACACCGGGCCCCTGCCCACAGCCCAAAATTTTCGAGCTGCCGCCACAGCTCTGACCCAGCCCGCCAATCCACCGCTCCTCTTTCGGCCATGTCACCGATCCGCGGCATCTCTCCCCCGGATCGCCATCTCGGCTGTCCACTCCATCCGCATCCAACGGCACGCACATGCCTCCTCCAACCTCTCGTCCCCTTTAAGACGCCCTTCGCCCCACCCCGCAAATCACAGCACCAGCCAGCCAGCCACCGCCGTTCCTCCGATTCCACATTCGCTTGCAGCTTGAGATCGTCAGCCATGTCCGGGCGCGGCAAGGGAGGCAAGGGCCTCGGCAAGGGCGGCGCCAAGCGCCACAGGAAGGTTCTGCGCGACAACATCCAGGGCATCACCAAGCCGGCGATCCGGCGCCTGGCGCGGAGGGGCGGCGTGAAGCGCATCTCGGGGCTCATCTACGAGGAGACCCGCGGCGTGCTCAAGATCTTCCTCGAGAACGTCATCCGCGACGCCGTCACCTACACCGAGCACGCCCGCCGCAAGACCGTCACCGCCATGGACGTCGTCTACGCGCTCAAGCGCCAGGGCCGCACCCTCTACGGCTTCGGCGGCTAGGGCCGGCCGACGGTCGTCTGTCTTTGTCGCCGCCTGCAGATTCCAAAAGCCTGATGTAACCCTGGCTTGTTTAGTTTGCTATTTCCTCTGTAGCTCGAACTGGATTGTGGAACAAAGTTATTCGAATGCGTTGTTTGAAATGAAATACCATGTTTCTGATTTTTGTCTCGCTGGGTACGACATTGAGGTGACGATGAGTTGATTTGCCATAATTTACCAGGAGCCCCGGACGAGTCGTAGTACTTGTTTGCGGTCTAATTTGTAATGTGAAAAAACGCCAGAGTGACTGAACGATTGTGTGTCTCGATTCAGCAACATCATTTGCTCTGTTTCTGTTATTTGATCTGATGCATTTATACTGGACACCACTGATGTTACTTCTGTGGTGCAATGTGGGTAATAGAGATTGGGGTTAGTCTGCATTTCATACATCGAGTTCTAGACCAATTCGCTATCCTCGATGAGAGTTCTGGGTGTACAAATTTGCTCTCTGACTTGTAATGTGAAACTATCTCACAGTGACCAATTCATGATGTGGTTCGTGCTAACTGCTAGTATAATTTATTCATGATCATAATTTGTGCTTTATTTCTGTTGATTTGTACTATAACAACCATTTAATTGCTTGAACGGTGCTTCCAACTGTGGAATTCCGAATACGGATACACGATACCCTCTTGGAAGTGTCACCAACTTCATCCTTCAGTTGAATTGATCAAGAGGTGCAATGATGTATTGGATCTGTTATATGAACTAGATGACCCGGTTGCGCCAATGGCGCAAGAAGCGAATTAGAAAGAATGTTAGTAGAGAGTAAGTAGGAGATGTAACTGGAAATATAATGCAATGTGGATTGTATTACATCATGTATTAACCACAAATCATGAAATCAATACCAGAGAACCAAACAATGTCATCACCTTTGTACTAACCACCAACATTTTAGCATAAGGAGTATTACAGGAGTGTTTACTTGCACATCAGGAGTATCACAATTACAACTAAAGAGGCATTGTTCTCACTGCTGTCCCTGAGCCCTTCACAAGGAGAGTTCCAAGCCTCGCAACTTCTTCCTCCAGCTCTGCACATGATCCTCGGTTACGAACCTCGTCCCTCAGCTATGATTATTTCAAGAATAAATCAACATGCTATTTCTCTCACATGGAACATGTTTAGAATTTGGTCAGTCTCACTAATCTTTCAGCTACAAAGGCAGAAAGAAAAATGGCATGATCAATAAGTAAAAAAAACTGGAACAATAATGCTTGTAACAATAATGGCTATATTTTTATCATCAAATTTCAACAATAGATCTCTCCTATATCCCTCAAAGAGCAAAAATAACGAAATGAACTTTGATGTACACAAACACATTCAAATAAGCAAATCAGAGCAAGGCAATATGCATCATACCTTCAGGATGCCAAGCGGTCGATTAGTAGTGCTAAAATGAACCGATCAGCATACCTCCCACCTAATTTTATTGGCCCTATTTCTTCTTTCTCAAATCTGCACTCGTTCAACCAGTAATCCAATAGTTATACATGCACACAATAATCAATAGTTTCCCTTCCCCCTATTTCTAATTTGGAAAAATCACTATAATTTGCCCCCTATTTGTAGTTTACACTGAAATCTGAAACCAGTGTGTGCAAGTATGTTTAAACACCCAGCCAAAAATCTGAGAAAAGCAAAATAAGAATTTGAATGCCCAATGAAAATTAAGCTTGCTCTCTCTCTCTCCCTATTCTCAGCCATACATGCACCAGACAACACATATATAGAAAGAGAGAGACGATCAGATAATTTTATAGGTCCTCCTTGACTTGGCCGCTTCGAGCTGTGCTAGAATCCATGGGATGGCAGAACACCTTTTTTAGTACAAGCACACTGCAAGCCACCATCCACCCTTGCTTATTAATGAAATAAAATAAAGTATTCCAAGAACATGGATCAGTTATAAAAAGTACCGATATCATGTATCCCTTGGCCTGAGCTTGCTAGTGGGTGCATCCACAGCGCCGGGAGCGTTGTTCAGGCCAACGAATTTGTGTCGTAGGCACGGCGCTGGACTGAACACAACACCTTACAATGGAGAAAGAGGCGACAATAATCAATATAGCAGCAGAAGTAGTCGCCCAGCCAACAGAGCAGCAGATAAAAAGGCAAGGCAATGCAAGTACAACAAGACCTGTAGAATAGAATGAATTAGAAACCTACATGACAGGCCGTGTTTAGAGAGCTGTAAAGAGCAAGCACAAACATTGTTAGGCAAAGCAGCAGATAACAAGCCAACCAAAGGAGAGAAATCAACCTACTGCCCAGCCGGACGATCAACCTAGAAGCACACCATAGTTGGAATCAGAGGCTTACAAAGGAATAAGAAGCAGCAGGCGACCATGTATGAAAGCAGTAAGCACATGGTCTACTGGATTTTGCAACCCATAGATTATTTATTTGCTAGTTAACTTCCCTTTATTATAAGTGGGCAACAAGCATTACTCTTTGCATATATAAACAGTAAGCAGGTGATCTGTTGGATTCTATAACACATATATTACACCTTTCCTTTATCAGTAAGCAGCTACCATTGGTTTGGGCATACATAAACAATAAGCAGCTACCATTGGTTTGGGCATACATAAACAATAAGCAAGAAATTATTTCCATCCAGTATATAATACAAAAATAAATATTCTCTGAAAGGATATATTCATAGATATATCAAATAGACATAGTATACGCTCCAACGATAATGGTATACCTGTAGAAGAAACATAGCCTCAAGAAACGGTGCTCCAAATGAATGTAGTCATATTTGTCCATAGTAAATAATCCATTACAGCAGAAATCAGAAGCCAACATCAGTGTGGTTCGCAATAAGAGGAGGCCATTCTGTTCGTGCCTAGCAGTAGCACAACAGCGTCTCGAGGACAATCTACTTTACATGGCAAAAGATCCAAGTAAGAAGAAAATCTAATGTCATATCTTACTATATGGATACACTTGAGTTGTTATAAATACTTAGGATTTCAGAATGGCAAATTTAAGCAAGAAAATGAGCTGTTATATTTACTTAGGAATTCAGATTATTACGTTTCCTATAGAGGCCCTATAACCTGGATAAACGTAGCTGCACATAAGATCAAGTAAAAAAGCTTTAGTAAATTCATGAAAGGCAGATGTGAAGATAAAAGGCATGACAGAACTGTCCAGATTTTGTATCAGACAGTCATATATACAGGACCAAGAAGACTGCACCCAAAGTTTGATATTTCAATCAGCTTAATTATTTGGCACACATCTTTGACACAGCACTGCCTTGAACAGTGTTCTGCGCCGCAGAAAACACAAACTAAAATTGATAAAGTTGAGACAAATAAGGGTACATATATTGCATTAGTAAACAAATAACAATAGAATGTACTTTTTTGTAGAATTAAAAGTGTGGAGAGAAAATAAATAAACCCGAGGGAAAACTATCTATTAGTCCTCATAAATCAAAACACAACATGTTCAAGCTTTCTCAGTCAACAGTCTACTCAAATGTAACTAATATATAGCAGATCAATGACAAAAACACATGCCAAAACATGCCGGCCAAAATAAAGAGGTAGAAAGCCTATTTTAAATCCATGACTGGTTACAAACTTACATCAACCTACTACATTAAATATATAATGGCAGTTCTGGATGTTGCTTAACATGGAGCATAGTTTGATGGTGCAGTGCAACCTCATAAACTCTGCATACAACAACCTGTAAAGAAATGTGAACCAAAATAAAGTGTCATTGCTTCAAATGATATAACATACCAGAATGCCATTTCTTCATATCCCATCTCTCGAACAGAGGCATGCCAGTAAGAGGTTGCCAGTGCGTACATCAAGCCATCGGCAAAAGAACCGGAGAGACCAACCTGCAAAATAATTGCAATTCTTTTACAACAACAAATCTTGTGCAAGCAAATGACGTGAAGGGAACAAAAGATAAGCAATCAACGTGGTCAATGAGCAAAGGTGCTCCAGGGCAGAAGGAACTACACACAAACTCGTGGAGAAGCAACCTGAAATTGGTAAAACAAAGTGGCAGCTAGAAACTAACCTGAACTAATAAGAACATGCCATGGTCAGCCATCACCCAAGCATGAGAAACAAATACGGGGCATTTTTGGTCACGGCCTTGTTGGCGAGGTCTGCAACTCCTTCTCCGGTCCTCTCTGCTCTCCTCTGCCTCATCTCATAACTACTTCTACTAATTGTTGATTGGGCTCGGTTGCTGTCAAAATCAAGACAATTGCATTCAAGCACAACGCAGTACCTTATTCAAGAAAGAACAACACGCCTTAAATACAGTAGGTGTATCCCATGGTCACACCTAAAAACTTAGGAAAAGTATGTAGTCCATGCCCCAATTATAAATACTCTGTTCTCACCTTAAACTATCACAAAAGAGACAAATAAAAACACAACTGCTAATATAAATGCAGACCAGTGCACAACATATTAGGTGAAGATTTCCAAGCAACCAGATCAGTTTATTTTTTGCAGGTAAGCAACCAGATCAGTTTAGTTGCATACAACATGCATGTTCATCCAACTACTTCCATAAACAGTTGAATTACGCTTTCATAAACTCATTCCCACCAATCCATCCATTATGAGTAAACAGCAACCACTACCCAATTGCTTATCAAGAATAACCCAAAGTAACAAACTGAACATAATTCTATTACCACACCGTTTTGAAATCTTTTTCTTTTTTAAGCTAATCAAGCCTGCTCCTTTTCTTTTTTGGTTAAAGCTAGGTTGGTGAGCTTGGAGAAGAAAAGCAATTAATAAATTTACCCAAAATAAATTATCTTCTTATCTGCTTTAATGGAACATAGTAAGAATGTGTCGTTGTTGTCTGTGTTAACAAGCAAGGTAAGCAAGAAAAGCAATATATAAATTTTATTGTTGCGCCATCGGCCCAAGAAGCCAATTAGAAGAGATAATTATAATCCGTTAGTAGTCAACAAGCAAGGTAAGCAAGATTTCAGTAACCAGCATTAAAGAGCCAAATAACACAGTACAACTGCCAACCAATGATTTTGATCTAAGAGAGATTTCCTACCTCTTAGGCTAGGTTTGGTCAGACTGCACGTTCTTCTCATCTCCGGTAACCACAGCATCAGCATTCTCACCATCCAGCTTAGTTTCCTATTTTCGTGGGGATCATCAGTGGAAGAAAATTTGTAACAGGGAAAAACAGTAGTTGAATTTAACAGAAGCACTAACATCTTCCTTGGATATAGGTCAATAGCATCTTCAGCTAAAGTACTTTCTCTACTATCGACAGAAGCCGACACAGGAACCTTGGCTTTGGAAGGTTAAGTGAACAGCTTGCAATGGTGGTTCGTAGGGCAGGGTGATTTGCTGCATTAAAATGCAAAAGCACATAAGGCGTAAGCAATCTAAAAGGAAATGTTCAAGAAGTAGGTAGTTCAAAGGTAGATAATGCATCACACACTTTCCATTGGCTTTTTTTTTAAGTGGGACTCATTCACCAAAGTTAAATTAATGGAAAATTAGATATGGGCTACTGTAGTTAGAAGATTAAGGATGATGTATTATGTCCCTATGCTTACACTTAAATGTAAAATGGGAACTATATTAGTGGAACTAATAGAGGAAATATACCCTTCTGAAGCTATAGACCATGGATTAACTCTATAATAACTATTAGGGAAACTAAATCTAGCTTAGACTGACTATGTGTAATGACACCAATATTTCCATCAGTTAACCGGATTAACAATTCATAATGAATACATTACTCAACACTGGTATACCCAAACCCCAATCAGATGATTCAGAGAACTATTGAAAAAGAATACCATCTCTAAAGAAGAATGCAATTCTAAAAATGCTTGGAGATTCTTGTTAGTCTTAATAAACACCCTTTTTCTCAAAGAATTATATAAGAACAAGCTTCACTTCAGATCCAAGACATGATGTGCTTCCTCCAAATGGTGCTAGCTAACAACACCTTCATACTCTAGAAAGAACCCAAGAGAAATAAGCTCCATGCACCACCCAGGTAAACCAGAATGGAAACCACCATATACATTTTCTATGTATCACATATACTCATTAAAGAAAACCCAGAGAAAACCACCATATACCGGGTTCTTATTAATGCTATTGTTTGCTATCAATATATCTATTAAAACTCTCCTACCTGATGAGAGGAAAATGACACTACAGGATGGGGTCTGATGGCATAAAGAAACCATCATGATTGCACAGATAGCAGCCCCTGATTAATGTGAATATGAGAGAGAAATGGGAGCAGAGTGGGCTGGAAGTACAAAGAAAACTAACCTTAGGTAAGTTGCTCACTAATGATGCAGAATCTAGAGGTACACACTGATGATGCAGAACCTGGAGGACACCTGGTCATATACACTCCGTCAGTATCTACCTCCTCCATAGGTGAAGACCTGATTTTACTCTGAATCAAAGAGCAGCCCCTTGAAGATAGGAAAATGTAGTCAATTAATTGTCAGATTGGGAATTACCTCACCTTTGCTCTGTTTCTAGTCAACCAAATTGACTCTGGTGTGCTGCCGCAAATGTGGTGCTATGGCCAAGGAAAAAACTACAGAGAAGGAAGAAGAAACCAGTGAAGAAGGGATCTAAGTTTTCTGCTGAGTATAGGAAAATATATGGAGATTCATTGTTATAATCAAAATAAAATCAACAACACACGAATAGGAAAGAAGAGGATGGAAGAAGAACAAACCTCAATGACATGAACGGAGCAGAGAAAGCAAACTCGTTGCCCCGGACCTGAGGGCGAAGTGAGGGATGGAAAGAGGAAAGAGGGAAGATGACGAATCAGAGAGGGAACGAAAGGGACGGCGTCCTCCCCTGCCTCATACCCTCCCCAGATCGGGGCCCGAAGCAGCCGCTCCCGCCTCCGCCTTCTCGCCCCTAGCCGGCGCGGCGTGAGGGGCGGCGACCCGGAGAGCCCGTCGGTCGAGAGCCTGGCCGGTGCCGGCGGATCAAGCTTTTCTGGCAGTACAGCACGGGCGCGCCATGCAGCCGGCCAGCCAGCTCTGCCGCCCGCGCGCACGCCGACGTCCACGTCGATGGCGAAGAAGAGGAAGGCGGCGAACCAACCGAGGGGGTCGACGATGGCGGGGGGAGAGAGAACGAGAGGAAGGGGGTGAGGACGAGGGGGAAGCCGCCGGGGACCGGGGGGCTGAGGTGGGGAGGCGGCTAGGGTTAAGGAGGTGCACGCGCGTGGGGTGTCGTGCCTGCTTCTCCACGGCAGCGGCTGTAATTTATACCCCTACACGTGAAAAGACTAAAATGCCCTCGGCGGGGCATGCAGACGGTGGCAGCAGCACTGTTGATAGCGATTTAGGGTGTGTTTGGTTGGAGTCATGGACCGGAATGTCATGGGTCCGACCCATTTCCAGGCCCAGTTTTCGCGTTCGGTTGAGATTTGGATCGGCACCCGCTCGTTCCTCCGGACCGAATATTCGGCCCAGATGCGGAACGAGGCGAGACCTCAAAAGGGCCGGACCACGCTGAACCGCCGCCCTCAAGGCCTCACGCAGCCCTATCGTCTCTTCCTGTGTGCGCGCCTCCCTCCTTTCTCTCCCTCCATCGATCCGAAGCGGCCACGGCCAGGCCTCCCTTCAAGGCCGGTTCCTCGCCTTCCCCGCCGGCTCTCCCTTCCTCGCCGCTCGCTAACCCTCTCCCTTCTCGCGATTTGGTAATGTAACAAGGGCTCGATCCGGATCTGTCAGGGCTTGCAGGATTGGCATCGGCATGGCGGCTTCCCATGAAATGACAGGGCGGCTTCATGAGCTCATAGCGGCAAAGAGACGCAAAGACAGCTCCTCACTCTCAAGGTAAACCACCACTTTCTCTTGTATATGGTGTCTTTGCTCATGCATATTCCCACCGAGAATGATAGAGAGATGGAGACCGTATTGTGTATATGTTCTTCTTTGCTCATGCATATTGATGGAGATCTTTGGTAGCCATATTTTTGATAGTATGCATCACTTGTAGATGGTCAAGAAGATGAACAAAAGAAAAAAGATGGTTAGGGAGCTGTTTTTGTTGCACCGGCCGCAATAGCCAGTCATTGTCGGGCCGTAATAAGGAAAAGAAGACCACGCATTACCTATGGGCCAATGCATGAAAGAGACCGAATCAGATTTGATTATCTAAACCAAAAAATATGGCAAAGTGATGTGTTGTGTAAAAACATGTTAAGGTTTGAAAGAGCTGCGTTTTTTAATTTGTGTGCCATATTGAGGGATCGCAAGTTGCTAGAAGACAGTCCACATCTTAGCGTGGAGCAACAATTGGCGATGTTTTTGCATACAATTGGGCATAATCTTTGAAGTCTAGTGGAGATGATGATGACATACCCGATGACCTTTGGGATGTACTATCCACATTGCCAGATTTTGATGAAGAGCACCTAGCCCACTACTATGCTCATCTTGTGGACAACCCCAAGACTGCAAGAGCCTTCATAAAACTTACCCAAACCAACAAGTCCGCTTTGGGTGAGTAGGTATGTCGGAAGAACTTCTAAATTCGATATGGTTGTATGGTTGCCAAGTATGTGAACTTGACATGTATGGTTGTAGTGCACTTTGATTGCTTTTGGAGATTTCGTATGTGAACTTGACATGTGTGGCTGTCAAGTATATGTGAACTTGACATGTATGGCACTTTGTATGCTGTTAACTATGTGCACTTTGTTGAGAACTTTGTTATATGTGTTGTCATTTATATGTTAAGATTGTCATATATATTGTTATGTCCTCTTTCTTAAAAATACAAACAAAATCTTTGTCGAAATTTTGAATTTTATGTCATTCCATTTTTCATTACATGCTTCCAACCAACAAATGGAACGGAACCAACCCGTTCCGCTCTTTTGCTCCTACCAAACACAGGAATGGAACGGACCCGTTCCCCTGGAACGGAACCATTCCATTCCATGCCACTTGGTTCCCCAACCAAACACACCCTTAGGGGCGAGGTGGCTACCTTCGTCGTGCCTAGCTCTTCTTCAGGCTTTATAAGGTAAATTATATTCAGATATCCAAAGCAGCACGGGGGGCGACCATGCCGCCGACCCTAGGCCCCCTCCCCTCGCCTCCTTCGTCCTGCCGCCGCCTTAGGTCTCACCGGTGAAGCCTGGCCTATGATGGCGGCGGCGGGCCTTATCCCTCGCGCCGTGGTAACGTTTTTTTCGGGCGACGGCAGCGCATCGTTCGACGGAGATCCGGTGGCAAGGAGCGGCGGGATCCCTACGGCATGCGTGACAACGGCGTCAGCGGAGGCACAACCTCCCCGCGGCGGAGTCGCCCCTGTGGCGGCGGCCGAGATCACCGATCTGGTCTTGCAAAGATGGGCTTGGGCGGGCCGGCAGTTCCGGTGTGCATCTACAGGCGAGCGTGGTGGGCCTGATGGCGCCGGCTGTAGGCACCGTGGTAGTGCCGTGGCCGGTCAGGTGGCGGCGGCGTCCTGAATCCATTTCGTCCAGTCCCCGGCAGAGATGGCGGCAGTCCGTGCACGAGATGCTTGAGGGAGATCTCCGAACAAATCTGGGTGAAAACCTGCTCTCGGCTAGCTGCCAAGGCCGGCGGTGGTGGCGTTGTCCGCGTCGTTCCCTTCTTGAAGGCATCGCCGTGAAGAAGTTCAAGGCCACTCTATGCTATCTTCGGGGGAAACCCTATATCAGTAGATCAGATGACGACGGCGCTATGGTGTCGTTTCCCTCTTGGGGGCGTCATTCGTGGAGGTGTACACGAACTGAGGGACCAGTGGAAGGCTTTTTGGTGGAGCGGTGTTTCAGCTTACACATTGATGGCGGCGGGTCACGGCGGCATGGCACCATGAAGACTCGACGTCTGATACACGGAGATGGACTTGCGCAGGGAAGTGGCGCTGTCTGGCGTCGTGGTGGCATCGACGACAGTTGGACCGGGCAAGGTTGATGCAACAGTACAACACTGAAGATAGATTGGTGGCAGGTGACTGGGGCCGCCTCATACCCGGCAGGCGTCCTGTTTGAGAAGTGCGCCGGACTGGTGGGTGCCCCATACCCGACAGGCGTCCTGGTTGAGAGCTCAGGTCTTAGATGATAGGTTTCGCTGCGAGGTCTGTTTTGATATTAGGCCCAAACTATCAGCATCCTTTCATCAACTGGATAAAAGTAGCGACAGATGTTTTACCTAGATGGTGGCTTTAATCTGACTATTATATGATTTTATTAGGTTTTATGTGAATAATTAATAAAATAACTGCATGCATTGTCCAGATCCTCCTCCATTTTTAAAAATAATAATATCCAAAGCAGCTCCGATAAATGAATACTAGTCTGTCCTGGAAGACATGATACAAAATTCAACCACCATTCTGCCAGGACGGCAACGGAACAAAGCATACCAGGTTAGATTGATACTGGTATTCACAGCAAATTAGCCATCATTCTTGTCGTTTGGCTTTGAAGTATACTTATACACTAGAAGGGTTTGGCGCGCTTTGCCGCACTGTTAAATTTGTTGTGATTGTTAAATTTCTTTACTCACTCTATTTCAAAATATATGGTGTATTACTTTTTTGAAAAGTCTAACATGTTTAAGTTTGATCAAATTTATAGAAAAATATGTCAAAATTCATAATATCAAATCGGTGTTATTAGCTTCATCATGAAATGAAATTTCATTTTTTTGTTTAATACTATGGATGTTGGCATTTTTTGGCTCTGAACTTGGTCAAAGTTGAAATTTATAACTTTCCAAAAAACTAATAACCCTTATATTTTGAAACCAATGGAATATTTAGTTTGGCCGGTGTGGGAGACGATGGAGTGTGTTTTATATTTATTTTAATGCGGTTATTTGATGGGGCTTTCACGGTGTAATTCTACGCTATCTGCTAATCAATCCATATTTATGTGGGGATATTTTTTCATCAATGGTTATATGTACTGTATTCATGATATAGTATCACATGGTGACGCTTTTTCTAGGCGACGGGAGTCTGCGAGGGGTTGATATGTTCTTATAGGCCGGTTGCTGCTGATTGATTTGAAAAACCATTGGCCTGATCAAAATCGTAAATCAAATCCAAAATTGAATATCTCAATCGAATGAAAGAGTTTTAAAATTAGAAAACATAGAGAATTAAAATAATTAAATGGGAGAGCCCCTTGAGAAATTATTGACCTAGTCAAAATCGGGTGACCCAATTCTAAATTGTAGCCTCAATTAATTGTGAAGATTTAAAAATTAGGAGTCTATTGTATAAAAAAATTAAATGAGAGAGTTTTGAGAAATGTTGACCCGGTCAAAATTGGATGACCAAATCTTAATTGAAGACCTTAATTGATTGTAAGGCCTCCAATTTTAAAGAGCTTAGTAATACTAGTAGACCGCCCGTGCGTTGCCACGAGCCAACGAATAAATTTGCAAGCAATGCTCAAGTAACCCTCCCCAAACAAAGACATTGCACACAATGTTCAACCAAAACACAAATGCAAGTATCTTCTCTCTATTCCAACAAACGCCATACACCCCATCTAGCCCCTCTTTTCTCGTTGAACTTCTCCCTAGCCCTCTTTGTCCATACATCAACCATCCTCTCAATCTATCGCCTTGATTCTGCATGTGGCTTCTATGTCGTTGTTTTATTGTCTCGCTCTACTACGTATGTTAAAAATATGGCATATACAAGGCACCTCACCTTAGTAGAAATAGTAAGAAAATGCGGCATATGAACATGAAAACGCTTCTTTCCACCACAAGTTCATTCACAAACTAATAATGCGCTTGTTTATCTCTAGGCTCGCTTCCATCTCCACCTAAGATTCATCTCCATCACTTTATCTCACTAATACATATTTTCCTACGGACCTCAAATATACATACAAGAATCACACGACAAGGTTGCGTCATTGTCATTCCATCTCTTCTTTCACTTGGCTCTTTTAGAGTCTCCACACAAATGGAA
This sequence comes from Aegilops bicornis, assembly GCA_021605145.1. Lineage (NCBI taxonomy): Eukaryota > Viridiplantae > Streptophyta > Magnoliopsida > Poales > Poaceae > Aegilops > Aegilops bicornis. The sequence goes on along the minus strand of CM038671.1, from coordinate 186,646,734 downwards.
CTGGGGTGGAGGCAGCATTCTGCCACTCCCCAAGCTTGCTTCATATTGTAGCGATTTTAATGTTGTGCAATGATTTTGGCTCAAAATTACCTGTCTGGACATCACATCCAGCTAGCCTCCAAAATACCACAATGATGAAAAATCCACAACGCTTTGCCCCCTAGAGATAACATATATGTTCCCATGCTGTACACACGCTGAAATGAATAATGTATTGGGTTGAATCAAGAGCGTCAACAGCAACAAGAAGTTGTTCCTTTCAATTTCCTCACTTCTTCCATCACTACTCGCCTCCCACTCCTGCTCAATCCTCGCACAAATGGCACACAAGATCAGCCCAAGATGTTCATGCCACCGATCCCATGCCTTTCAACTAAATTGCGCTTAGCTCTAGCATGACCACTTCGCTTTTCTAAAAGCACCCCACAGACACTGATCGCACTTTCACAAAGTATAAATTAACAAGACCAGATCATGAACTAATGTATAATGAAAAATTCTTTTGAGTGAGTTTCCGTGGGCATCGATGGTGGTGAAGGCCATGCACCCAAGGACACGACCATCCTGATGGGCAACTTAAACGCTGCAAGCACCAAGCCGTGGTCCAAAACAATCTTGTCCTTCACATGTGGCACATATAAGCCCCACGAATCCTCACGGTGAGATGTAGGAGGCACCTAGTTGAAGAAGTTGATCTTACCTTGCACCTCACATGGTCGTGGGCTGAATTGTTCTACACCCAAAGGCCGCACGCACACGCCCCCATCACCAACCTGATTTCTTTCCTCATGTTTGTGTTACCATGTAGGATGTGAAAAGCATGATGCCCTCCTTCCTCTCCTCGCCTCCTCGTCCTCGTGCATGAGGCCCGCCTTCATCTCCCTATCCCATCATTTCAGGCATGAGGCCCACCGTCCTCTCCTTTCTTGTTCTTGAGGCAGGTGGCGGTCCCTTCGATGCAAAGTGATGGAACTTGATCTTGTCTTCGCCATGCTTTTAGGGATCGGAATCTCATCAGACTTCAAACAACGATCCTCTTTGAAAAGAAATATGTTAATAGATATTGGAACAAAGCTTTGACAACATGAGGTTTGTTATCCTGCACCAATCTTTGAAATGAATAAACGTTAGCAATTATACCAACATCGGAAGATGAACAACACTCTCGGTCTCTCCATCACATACATCGATAAATTCTAGTCTCTAACAATCTAGAATAGCAGCGCTCTATGGTACACGATAATTAACAGTTTAACACTACTCAATAAAACATAAAACTTGGTAGTGATTATGAATGTACGAAAGAATGACTCTTTGCCAAATAGTAAAGATGAGAGAAGTAACACAAGGCTGAAACTTGCATAGTAATACTTCACCATGGTTTTGACTACCCCCGAATATCGTGTGAATCATGTCTCCAATCGCTTTCAATCTAGACAGAGTGGACTTTGTCTTAACACCCGCTTTAGCTTCACAACGAAATTCCTGAATATGTAGGAATAAAACAACAAAGCTCAAGATTTTGCAAAAACCATGAAAATCTATAGGAAGTCCATTGTGTTCAACTGAAAAATAACACATCAAGATAGAAAGAACTATATGCTTGATAATAACTAATCCAAAAGAAACCCGAGTGCATTCAATTGGAAAAAGAATGAAATAGAAAAACTATTAACTTCTTTGATTAGTAGAGAAGCACTATAGAAAAACTATTAACTATCAATATTTAAATAAGCTTTTTGGATATTTGAGACATGATATTTAGTACAGAGAGGTGGACATGGCTGAGGTGATGACGCAGTGGCTTTCGTGTCACCGCTTTCTTACATAACTCAAGAGTGAAGCATTATCATCACCCGTAGAGGCGGACATGGCCAAGTCAAGGTCGTGTTCTGCCTCAATCACACGGGCTCACAGTCGTCCCCAACTACAAGAACAACAAACAACACACCAATTCACATTACTACTTTGCTTGTCAAATTATCGGGTCCCGATATTTTCGGTTAGCAGCTCAGTGGATAGGCTGCCAAGGTCTACTCAATCTAAAGTTACCAACATTAGAGGAAATGCATATAACATAGTAAAGGAGAAGGCATTGGCATCACAAACAAATATGTGCTAATACAACAAATACGATGAGCTAAAACCGATAAAACAGATTAAAGGAGTAGGCATTTGCATCACGAACCTTCTCTCGACATGTAACATTGTGTGATGTAGAAGTTAACGTCAAGTCGATCCCCCAAGCCAATAGCAGGGCAGGGCCCTTTGCAGCCAGTCTCGGGCATCCGAGCGCATCTCGCCACAGCGCCCACGCCTCCGTGCACCTCCTCCTTCCTGCCGCACCACTGTGGAGGACGCCACATGCGCACTGCTGAATTCAGTGTGACCCAGCCGCCACCAGCCTCCGTGAAGCGTCGCCCGTCGGTGAGCCCCTCGGTCCCTTCCTCATGCCCTCCCATATCCTCCTTCGATTCCTAGCCGCACCTTTGATGCAGGACGCGGCCGCCAATCGGACCTTCGTGGGAGGTCGGACGAAGAAAACCGGATGAAAAAATCGCATTTAAAAAACCTGCATAAAAGTGGTGGGACTATTCAACCAACTCATCCATTACGAATAGAGATTAGGCTTGAAACCATGAAAACACTAAATCTGGAAGGGCCACAATGTATACTATATTCCACTAATGCATGAAAAACACAATGCTCTTCTTTTTTTATCTTTACCTGATGTATTCAAAACCATATATAAAAAATCGGCAGCACAAGGAATAATTTTTGTATTTTCTTCTTGAAGCATGACAATTGGCCTAGCTAGGCTGGGATATGTATGCTACATCAAATGTATTGTCTTGATATTTTGTTGTACAAGAGCATTGGGCAGACAAACTTACATGTGCTGCATATCCAAGCACAGCTGCTGACCACTGAAGCTCCTTGTGGCAGTCCGCTGCTTTGTCCTAGGCTTTCCAATTTGCCAACCAAAAATGTCAAGGATCCAACGCTGCTTACATGTGCTTTGTCCTTGATAACGCTGAGCAAATGTGTTCCATTTCCATTCTCTTGCGTAAGTGCCCCATCCTCTTAGAAGGTGTTCAACACTCTCCTGAAAATGTGGTGTAATTTCATCATAAATGGCTACAGGAAGCAAGAAGTTCTACAAGGATCGATTGAAGTTGTACATCATGTGGTGTAATTTGCCAACCAAAAAAGAATCATATGACAAAATGATTGTTATTGCTTATATGGGCCTATGGGACACACGCTAAAATCATGCACATTATATCGCATAATCGCTGTTCGGGAGGCACATGGATACTGAATTCTCACCATTGGTACGGAATGGTGGTTTTGTGCAACCGACAGTGTCACGGAAGACCCCGACAGTGCAGGCGGCGACTGGGCTACCATGGACTGCTGCCTTGTCTCGACTCTGAGCAACCTCTGCAGATCCCCAAGCCGCGCCCGCATGGATAATCCCTCCTTGGCATCCTGCAATCGGCAGATGCTATTGGACCAAACGCAGGCAGCCACAATAGCCAAAGCATTCCGGTCTCGTGTTGAGAGGAAGAACGGGCGGGCGGCGGTACACTGCACTTGCCGACGCTGGCGGCGAGGGCTCGAGAGCGGCAGCACCCGCTCTATCTGCGCTGCATCTGCTCCTTGTGGCGCTGACGCCCTTGGTGGCCCTCACTTTGGCGACGAGCTTCGTCACAGCGCGCCCGCCCTTCGAGCCGCCACTCGGCTAAATCGATGCCGCGCGCCGGCTCCCTCCTCACCTGCTCGAGCGCGGCCTCCAGGCGGCGCGCCAGGTGTGCCCGTTCCTCCGGGATGTAGAAGAGGGTGGAGGTGGCTGAGCGGGTGAGAGTGGAAGGCGGGGCGGCGGCGTGAGCGGGAGATTGGGGCGGCTGCAGATCGCTAGACGAGGGAGATAGGGGCCGCATCGGGTGGATCGAGACGGATGGCGCATTGATTTGGTTTTTAATGCCAAGGCTGGTGGGATGTGAGACGAAAATAAACCAGATGAAAAAAACCGGTTGAAAATAAACCGGTTGAAATTAAACCGGTTGAAAGTGGGGGGACTATTCAACCAATTCGTCCATTAGGAGTAGAGAGATACTAGTCTATCTATATATATATATACTTCTAATGGACCAGTTGGTAGTCCGCCGGTCAATTTTCGTCCCACCTCCGTTGATTTTTTTTCGTCCTAAAAAGATCTACGAAATCTCTACTCCTAATGGACGAATCTCTATTCCTAATGGACGAATTGGTTGAATAGTCCCCCCACTTTCAACCGGTTTATTTTCAACCGGTTTTTTTCATCTGGTTTATTTTCGTCTCACATCCCACCAAATTTCCTTCGTGATTAAAAAAACCAAATCAATTTCCATAACCCTTCCTTTCGCTTTTTCCATCTTGGCAATTGTATTTCCTCATTACGAATGATTCTTTCCTTCTTGGAATGAAGATCTCCGTCTTCTGATTTTCTAACAATCAAGCATGGTTGTGGGCCACGCTTCCCAAAATCACAAAAAATTATGGCAAAAATCTTAACTTTCCTTATCCCACCATAGTAATTGCATGCAGATATTAGGTATATGCTATTATTTGTGTGTTAATCCTGTGATTGGTCACGTACGAGCGACCTCTCCTCTCGATCCGCCCCCTCCTCCCACCAGCGGCCTCGATCTGGGATCGCCAGGGACGCCGCCGCCACCACGGGATCCCACGGACGCCGCCTCATGATCCCACGGCGCCACCTCGCCGCCACCTCGCCACCGCTGGTCGCCATGGCGCGGCGTCACCCGCCGCCACCTCAGCCAAGCGCCGCCACGCCTCTGAACCCTAGCCCGCCTCCGCCTGCCGACGGATCGCCTGGCCTCCACGCGGGCGAGCTGCGGCGACCTGCGCCTCTTCAAGAGTACGTGGGCGATTAAAGGCGGTTTTGTTTGGATCTGGGAGGCACCGACTCTCCCGTTAAATGCCGTGTCGCAGGCTGGTGAGAGATCTGGATCGAGGGGGCCGCCCTGTGGAGGTGGTGGAGGCGCCAAGGACCAAGGTCTCGTGGCGCTGCACTTCGCTGCCGGGAAGGGAAGGCCACGGGTGTGCGGTGCACCGGTCGACGAGCTAGGGGTCGATGTGGACGCCGTCGACAATGGAGGTGCGTGCCTCTGCCGTTTAATTTGCCTCTAAATCGTAAATGTGTCTCGAACTGTACTCCTATATGGCTCGCGTTGAATTGGGCTATAGGAAATCGTATGTTGACCAAAGACCAGTTTATTTTTCAAATAAACCGGGATTCCGCCATGCCCCGGCCAAGTCCGGCTCTAACGGCTGCTTGTTCTCTGGAGGAAGCACTCATGGCGCTGCGATGAGTTAGTGAGCAGGAGCACCGTGCATCCGGTGAGGGCATTCTTCATCATCTCCCATCAATTGCTATCGGTTGCCACTTGCGGTCGAATCGGCCTGCAGACGTTGTTTCTTTGTGCGCATTGGGAAGGTGGCAGAATTGTAATATTGCATCCTTCGACATTCTCTAAGTCAACAGCATTTTGCTGATATATATATTAGTCCGCTATGTTGTCGATTATTATGGCCACTGAATAATCGAGTCCTTCTATTTTTGTGTATTTTTATGACATGTTTTATGTGTTACTGTGAATATTCATATGTTGTGCCTGTTCTAAGACAGTTTATCAGGCTTTATGCAGTCAAGAGATCAAATTTCACGATTAAGGCATCACAGAGTCATGCCAGGACTTCTTTTTTATTCAGAAAGGAGTTATTGTTAGTCTTTGGTAGAGCATGTGGCATCATTCCCATAATATGATAGGGATTTGTAAGATCATATAGTTGCAATAGGCTGTTGTTTTTACTGGCCTCATTATTCTAATGTTTCTTGTTGATTTTTATGGCAACACCTGCAGCTGGACTTTGATGACGGTACACCACCGTAAGATGCTTGGAGAAGAAAATTAAGTAGTTACGCTAATAGTGAAGGAGTTCAATGTGACGTTCAGAGAAGCATTTAAAATGGTATGAAAATGCAATTGTCAAACAGAGGTACTAACTATCTGTGTTGTCATTCTTCTAAAGTCTTGAGGAAGATGTCCAAGACACCACCGTAAGATGCTTGGAGAAGAAAATTAAGTAGTTACGCTAATAGACTGAAGGAGTTCAATGTGACGCTCAGAGAAGCATTTAAAATGGTATGAAAAATGCAATTGTCAAACAGAGGTACTAACTATCTGTGTTGTCATTCTTCTAAAGTCTTGAGGAAGATGTCCAAATTATGTTTTCCCTTGACCATCGATGAAGCTTGGTCTCCGGCTTTGGTCATATGTTCGAGAGGAAGCTTCTCATGGAAGGGTAATGCATTGGCATCCTTTTATTTTTCTTAAGCATACATCTAAGTTCACGTAATTTTGTATTAGAATTTAGAAGAAAGACACCGAGAAGCCTCAGAATACAAACCCAAACCAAAAACCAATTCCAAACAAATAAAATAAAATTATATGAAAGAAGAAGAACATTGAAACAAAGATCCTTGTACTGTTTATAATGCGTATGCATTCCTTTACTATTTTTCACCATAAGATCCTTTTATCACTCATTAAAATTTCACAAGTTCGTACACACCAAGCTTCCGCTCACGACTTCACTGGAATGCCTGCACCATGTTCCACGGTACCAATTTTTAATCCTGTGTTTAGGTGCTTCTACATGAACCACTGCATAGTCTCGATCACCACCCACCGGGCAGCTACTTCGCTGTCAAGAGCACTTTCCTCGACATATGTGTTTTTATGTCATTGTGTGCTTCTACATTAATCCCGTGTCATTGTATTTAGGTTCTCTAAGGCCTAAACTGTGACTTCTCTTAATTGTATGTCTTACACCTCATTTTATTATACTAATTTATTCAGTTGCACCATTACTAGGTGGGGAGAGTTTGGGTTCGGAAGGTAGTGGGTGGGAGCGGAGGAAGGAAAGGGGAGAAAGATGTGCTTTCCTCGCTGCAACGCACGGGCAATTAACTATATTGCTAATAATTATGTGATTTTCTATCTTCTTTGTACAATTCAAATGAATTTTGATAATGATCACACCTAATAATGGATATTTTTAACATGTCTTTCCGGGAGGGCTCCTGCAGTGACACTACTATTTTTTCAGTTGAAGCGACAACCAAGTTTCCAAGTTTATGTCGGAATACAAGAGAAGGGGGTTTAGTATTTTCTTGATGGCACATGTTGGAAGGTGCCATCTTTATTTCTCTTATCTTATGGGTTTCCTCACAATAGTTTTCTTACAATGTGCACAATTTTGCAACAATAAACATTGGCTGGGTATATACACTTGAATGGATGATCTGGTTAGATAGCATGCAAAACGAGGAGTTTCAGGAATTTTGATGTGTTGGTTTTATTTGGTTGAAACCATTAATGGTTGTGTCTCGAGTTACTTTACTAGGACTGTTTGGGCATGATGTGTTGCTCTATAACTCCTTCCTATTGTATATTTTTGCTCTCCTTATTGCACATGTTCACGACAAAAGTGAAGTACTTAAATTATGTCGATAGGATGTTGTTTCTCAAAACTCTTAACATCTTGTAGTGTATCGTTAGTGTTAAAATATAAGTCTTATCATCTATTGCATTTCTTACGTCCTTGATTCGAAAGGAACTGTAGTAATTACTTTGCCTAAAGTTTGTGTTATTTCCATTTACGATGTGTTCACTCACTTGTGTTATTAAAATACTTTTATCGCCGGATATTTATCAAGAGGCTAGCTTACCACTTTGAATACAACCTTAATTATTACATGCATTAGTTTTCTTATTACATGTTGTCATTATTGTAAGCATCAAAACTATCTTCTACGGTCACAACTTATGCTTATGCCTCCATTTAAAAAACTACCTTCTACAACACCACAAGCATCGGGAACTAGGGTGAGAAACTAAATGTCAACGTGGTTGTGCAGGTCTGCAGGAGGTGCCTTTGAGGACTTGCTCGTCTACTCGAGCTTCACTGTCAAATAAGTCTCCACTGGGTTGCCTAGATCTGTCCTGAATTGCTTCATTGATGACAATTTGGAGAAGGCTCACGACACTTACAAGTATGTTTTCCTTTGTTAGAAAGACGAGGATGCGCTGGAGATAGACATGGGGTGGTAAGAAAATGACGAGCTCCTGATGGTATTATGCTTGCTGGTCTGAACCAACATGTATTATGTTAGTTTGTTGTTAAGAGTATCTTGAAAATATAAAGCCACTGGAGGGCCAGGCATTCGGTACCATCGTCTTTCCAATAGCCCACATTTCTGCATGTATATATTCGTTGTACAGCCTATGCTGGCTTTACTGCAATAATAATTATCAAAAGGTAATATGCAGCAGCCGAATTCTCTCGACGTTCATTTTGTCATGTTCTTAAGCAAACCCTGCGTTGCCATATTCCTCAAGAGGTGAAGTGGACAGGAAGACACATGTGCTAAAGCAACAAAATAAATAGAAAAGCAGTATATTCGGAATCTACCCCTTAGCTTAATTTACAAGTTGTGTGAGTGTGCTCATATATTGATATTATTCTCAGGATAGCAAGAAACATATTCTTTTATTTTGCTAGAATTGAGTAACCAGCTTTAAAATTCAGAATCTGTAACCATGTTACGTATGCGTTCCTATTAAAAGAGAGAGCAATGCATGTCAGCATGTGTGTCTCGGCGTGGCGTCATGACGGATCACAATATTCTTCTAGGTATGTATGAGCTGTGTGCCTGTGTGTATAAGTTGCACAAGCATCTCTATACCGCTTGCCGCTTATGTCTCCGCTTTTCCTCTCTGTAATGTCACCGATAATTGGTTGCTCTATTTTTTCCTCTCTCTAGCACTTCTCTTTGGGTTCCATGCTTGATCAAATCAAATCAACAGCATTACAGGATTGCGTGCTGATATTTTGTTTTTCTTTCACAGCAGTAATTAGGGGATTGTGATACAGTCTTGCCCAACCTCACAACTAAGAATCCCAGTCGATACTATATCCGTGAGATCTACCATTAAGATCCATGCAAAAAAAACAGTTTTTTCTCTCTCCTATATGTTAGGTCACTTAACTTAGACTTGGTTAAATTTCAATGGACTGAGACCTAGCCATACTCATTGTGATAAGTTAGGATTAGCTCCTAAAAGTTGCTGCTCGCCTCTACCCATCTTCGCCCTCCTCGCTACCTCCCAAGCGGCCCGCCGCACGAAGCCTGGTTAGGCTGGGTGGTGGCGGGGCTTTCTCCTCCCCGTCTGTCTCTGGTGGCGTAGGGTGCGGCGGGTCCTGGGTCGGCTTGTGTGTAGGGTTTGGTTGTAAGTTGCAACGCTGTAGCGTGGCGATCTTTGGTGGTGTGGCTGAGGTGGTGGGGGTGCGTCTGGCGTCCGAGTCTGATCGGGCCTTCCTCCCGGCCACGGGCGACGGCGTGCAGCTGCGTGCGACATCTCTAGGGCCCATCCTTGGCGGTGGATCTACCCTCCTCTTGGGCAACGAGGCGGTTGTTGGGGCCTCTCGCCAGCCTACAGCAGAGTGGTGGGGGCGGCAGGGAGCTTCGGCAGTGGTCGGGGGAGGGGGAGGTCAGACGAGGATGGGGCTTCGCCGTTGTCGAGTCCCATGTCGTCGGCATAGAGGATGCCAATTGTGGTCGTGTGTCGTTCCTCCCCCTTCCCCTTTCCCCAGCCTGGTGCTTTCTGGCAACGCTTCAGGTAGGACGGGCGTTGCCGATTTCGGCGGTGGTTGGAGTTGGCGGAGCTATTTGAAGCCACCCCCTTTGATTTTCTCAGGGCGGTCTGGGTGCAGAGCCACGACCCTAGCGATGGAAGGCGCGTTGATCTTGGGCGGATTTGCGCGGCTTGGAGTGCGAAGCGGCAGACATGGCCTCTCGGGCGGCATGGATGCGGGTGGTTGGCGGAGCGGGTGCGACGGAGGGTCAGAGAACCAAGGTACATCACGTGCCCAATCTTTGTACTAGCCGTCGGGCGGCGGCATCCATAGACGTTGTTTCCTTCTTGCGTGTTCCACATGCGGTACTCTCACCCCTTCGTGTTGCTGGGTGAAAACTTGATCCACGGGATCGACGGTGGCGGCTATCCGCAATCCCGCCCTTTTGGAAACCTTTGTTTTGGAGTCCTCGCTTGGCGTTGGTCGTCTCACCCCTCCTTGATGGATCACTCATGTGGTGGTCCGTCGACTAGAAGCAGTTCTTCTCTGCTCATTCGTAGTATGCTTGGTAGTCGTTGGGGTGGTTTGTCGGCACCTTTGTATCTTGCTTGGTGTGTGTTGAGCGCGGTGGTAGCGTGTGTTTGTATCGGTCTTCTTAGATGTATGAGGTGATGGTTGCTTTATAATATAGGGGGTGGGGCGTTTCGTCATTAAGGGATTGTGTCCTCAAGAGAGATAGAGAGGGCTAGAAAAGAAAAAGGGAGCGAGGGTGGGAAAGAGACGGTTAGGGAGAGAGATGGAGGGTGGTAGACAAAGTGGGGAACGAAAGACATATATGCAATGTATTCATAGAAGCAATCAGATTAAAACAAACTAAAAAGCCCGTGGCAACGCACGGGCATTATACTATTACTTATAACATAGGAAATTTGACCAGGGACAACTATGACTAGCGAACAAAAAATCGGACGATGCCCTAGCCTCCCTCGCACGAAAAAAAAACCCTCCTCTCGATCCACCCCTCGCGCTGCCCCCATCTCTCGCTCCGCCGCCGCCGCCGCCGCCCCTGCTTCCCTCCCGCTCAGCCACCTCCACCGCTCCCACGTCCTCGGTTCCTCGCGCTGCCGTTCTCTTCTTCTCTCCGATCTCTTCGCCCTGCCCGACGCCGACTCCTCGGCGCCCGGGCAGCCGCCGCCATATGAGTCCTCGGTGCTCGCCGTTGCCGTCACATCCGAGGCGCATAGGGGCCAAAACTTAGTGATCTGCTGCCTCCGTCGGACTCATCGATCGTGCTCGGTCGAGGGCCCCGAATCGTGGACGACGGCGGACCGCCGCAAGGGCTTGGCGGCGTAACCTCAGGCGTGGCAGCGTTGCGGCCAGCAGCCCCTCGAAGTGCGTGCCCCTCGACCCGTGGACGACGGCGGCCTGAGGCAATCGCATAACCCAACGGCAGGCGTGGCGGCGCTATGCGGCGGTGAGGAGCGGCGTGCCTGAATCGAGAGGAACAGGTATGTTCACTTTCTGTTCGCTTTGTGTTTGCTTTCTGTAGTCTCAAAGCAGAGCAATGGTCATTGCAAATTTTATCCGAGAATGTGCAACAAAAGCACGTTGAGAAGTTCCCGTGAACCCTAATTTATTTCTTGAGAAAGCAAACTTATTTTTCCTTGCTCTGTTTTTTGTGTACTATAAGATTGTTCGTTTGTACCCAGCATGTGTACGTGATGTGCCCTGACACCGTGTGTGCTTCCTGCTAATGTACGTTTGACCATGCGTTCCTGGCTTCCCCGGCGATGCCGACATGGCGGTGGCAGGACCCGGTGGCCATCTTGGCGCCTTCATGGACTTCGTCAACGCCGACCTCTGCTTCATCATCTACGGCCACGACCCCTTTGCCGTCGGCATCATCTGGTACCTTGGAATACAAATTAAATGTGTTCATGGAGTGGGGTGCAATTTTGATTTGTGCAATGGCTGTCATTCGCGTTCAGCAGGGGCTGCAAGTTCTATCGCTATAAGCCTGACTTGCAGCGGCAACAACAGATTCAGATGTGGTAAGCTCATTCATTCATTCTCTCAGGAGAAGAGGACCAAATTGATTCAAATTTTGTGTTCTGATCTTCATGTTGTGAGGTTTGCGATCGCATGTATGGTCGGCACTGCGTGGGTCCGGTGACCAGTTGCTTGCATCTCTTGTTGTATGGTGATAATGGCCGGCTCCTGTTAAATCCAATACGACTGCACTTCTTCGCTTCAGGTGGCCGTGAAGCTCTGACTCCATCCTCACGACACTCAAACCTGTCTTGATGATTGCATCAGATTGCAACTCTATTATCTTTTCATACCATGATATGTGTGCATGTCTCTTCGGTTCTCAAACAAGAAATACTTTTCTTTTAGTTTGCTTTGTAGGTAACATGCAGTGTACAGTTGGTAGCAAATTATGATGCAAGTTTGTTTGTTTTCACTCCAAGCATGATTTTTATGATACATGATGCTACTCTGGGGCTGCTCCTCACTACCAGTCACAGCAAGATGGGGCCCCTGGTGGTCTTCTGAAATTTGATTCCCTCAATGGTCAAGGATCGTTTTGCTTTGAAGTCCGATGTACATTTTTTTAATGTCATGTAGGAAGAAGGTATCCCCCTTATACGAAGATTTTTAGCTTGCCTATGTGTTGTAATGTTAATAAGTGCATTCGGCCAAACAATTTGTGGACCAAATGAACTTGTTGCGGATATAGAAGAACAAGCGGCACACAAGGAGCTGCCTGAATTGCAGCGGCAGCGGTGTTGTAATATGTAAGAGTTTTGCATCAACTTGGTCTATTTTCTATGCATAAGTCTGATGCATTGGCCCTTGATTATCAGGAATCAAGCTTGTGAAGAACAATTTCGTTACTTTAATGACACACACTTGCAGTAAGTCATTCAGAGATATATTCAGTACATGCTAGGTTGCCAAGCTTAGAGCCACCTGTTGTCTCCATAAATTCGCTGAAAGCAAAAATCATTTGCCCATAGTCATGTGAAACCTTCTAGAATTCTTTTTAGTATTTTGCATTGCTTGTGCATTTCTTTTTTTATCACTTCTAATAACCTCATTGATTCATTTTTCCTATCATCATGTCAGTCCTTGCTCTAAATTTTTTGTTAATATGTTGTACTTCTTGTGCATTTCCATTTTTATCACTTCTGATAATCTCATTGACTGTTTACATCTCATCGTGTTTAACAAGAACACGAGTGATAATTTTTTTACAAGAATACAATAGTGACAATTTTATTTTATTTTATTTTCTGACATAGTTCTCAATTAGGCTTACAAATATTTTACATTGGCAGTAGTTCTGTCATCAAGATTATGTGTAATGTATTCCTTAGAATGGTGTTTCAGCCTTTTCTATGTAGATGGCATGTATTTCAGCCATATTGATTTAGGTGGCATGTGTGTTGGCACAAGAAAAGGAAGGCCCTAAACTGAAAGGAGCAACATATATTAATGAATTGCCCTGAATTGAGAGAGAGAGAGAGAGAGAGAGAGAGGGGGAGGGAGGGATCAATTCTGGTCACTTGATTTCCTGCCCCAACTCCTCTAATAATCATTGATGTAGATGTAGGTGTATGTTAGTCGTAGAGTGGATTTTCCTGGCGACATTTTTGCAGTTACAGTGGTAGTAGCGGTGGAACCGATTCCCCTGTTGATTTTCTTTCTGCTAGCCTGGGCGTTTGATTCAAAGTAAGTTACATCAAGAACTGCTAGCCTACGTTGGGTCTCCAAGCATTCTAGAACCTTTTTCTTTTTGTGGTTTGTCTTCGTTGGGTAGTATTTGTATCAATGTTATAACCTTTTTTCTATGTTTTATGTAGTGTTGCATCTAAGTTTACAGCAGCTCCAAGATTGTAATCTCGTTAGTTACAGTGTAATTTCCTCTGAAATTACAGTGTAATCATAGTGTTCTTACAGTGTACTTGTAATTGCAGTGTAATTTTCAGGGTAAGTACACTGTAAATCCCACTACCATGTTATTGTAATTACAGTGCAATTTCTCTATAATTTATAGTGTTGTTATAGTGTAATTTCCATGGGTAATCACAGTGCATTCTTACTAGAATATTTACATTATTTACAGTCAGTGCAATTACATGTAAATACAGTGTAATTTCAGTAAAATTACAGTGGTCATTAGACTGTAAATCACAATGTCTATGTTGGGTAGTGTTGCATCTATTCATGCTGTCAATATATACTGAATCTATCTTTGTGTCAGAAACTTTGTTGTGCACAGGTGCTTGTCTTGATAATAGTAATTTCAGTATTTTTTTGCTACTGTAAATTTTAGTTTCTTTTGCCCTGGTGCTTTTGAAACAAAACTGACCAGTTTTAACTAGAGTGCTTTGTGCAATACACTCTGTCAAATGGAAAGAATTTGTGATCTCTGCTTTTCTTTTTTGTGATTTTACAGGTTCTAGATCTCAAAGAAATTCACTATGCATGAGCAAAGACGTTGGAATTGAAGGATTTCCGATCGTCTCTTGTATGATCTTCCATGGTTATCCCCCAATTAGTAGTTGTGACTTTGGCATTTGTCTTTGCCCCAATTGGAATTGAAGGATTTCTAACTCCATGGTTCTTTGTTGGTGTTTGTCTTCGCCCTTCCTTTTTATTTCTCATTTCCTCCATGTAAGTACTTTAATTTCTGCCTTCTTGGTTCGTGTTTATCTTTACCATTTCTTTTTTATATCTCTTTTCTTCTATATACATTTTCTCTATATTATTCTTCCTTGTTGCAGTTAGCTTCCCTGTAACCATTCAAAAGCATTGGTTTTCTTAAATCGTTTGTTGGAAGGGAAGAGCCTTTGCTTTCCTAGATCCAGCTTTCAATGAGCAGCCTGAATTTCTCTTGCAGATTAGAATGATGGAAATTAAGAATTGATTCTAATTTCTTACTTGATCCCTTTTTCAGACTGCAAATTAACAATGATGGAGAATAATGCTTTTTTGCTTGAGAGAGATGTTGAACTTCTTTTTCACACTATGGATAGGGCAGTGTGTATGTTGGTTCAGTGTGTCTTCATCTGTAGAAGAGTCAGTGTGTATGTTGGTTCAGCTGTGTCTCTATAATCCGTAGATGACACGAGGTACTATACTTGCAAGGTTTTCTTACTGTAATTTCAAGGTTTTTCACTCTTGTCATGAATGCAAGTGTGTCTAGCCCAACCGACGTACATATATACCAACTCATGACTTGGGGCTGCAAACCGGTGTCTTTGAGACTCGATAAGTTCCGGTCATAATATCATTGTAATAATCACACAATATGAGTGAAAGTTATGCAAAAATACACCGTAATTTTAGAAGTTCCAGTGCTAATTTGACTAAGTTTTGTGCATCTAGACATTAACTCTTAAGATATCACTATAAGTAGACTGCAAGTTACCGGCAAACTATAATGGCAGTCTAATTATCACTATAATTTTCTCCCAAATGTTGTAAGTGGACTGTACATTGATGCCAGACCTAGAAAGTGTACGCTGATGGATCAGTAGGCTGTGGATCAGAGAGGGTACGTTGATGGTCCAGTTCTAACCTGATTAGGATTGGCATTTTACCGTTGACATGCATACATTGGAGATACACTAAAAAGGGACACACAAATACATACAAGTGTCGTTCTATTATTGATTGAAAAACTTGACTGATGTCCAATTGATTTTCAGTCAAGCGTCAAAGAGACATAATGAATCTTTCAGTTATGAACTTTATGACAATAATGACTCTCAAGTTCAGCAAGAGCTCGTACAAAAGATATGGAAAGTGTTTGAGACTATACTAGAAGAGGTAATTACTTCTCTCAGTTCGTAGTGCCTTCTTTTGCTGATACCTCTTGGGTTTTGATTTCTTGTAACATTTATATGCACACAGACTGGCAAATTAAGGGAAGAAACCAAGGAAGGTATTTCTATAGCTAAGTCCATTGTAATCATTTTGATTGAAATTCACGCTTGGCAAAAGGTCTTGATATATTGCTTTGGTGACGCCGAAGGCCGTTCACGCGAAGAGGAGATGTGCCTGGTGATGAGAAGTCTTAGACCACCGGTGAGTTTTGCTTCCTATCAGTTCAGCAGTGTGTGTACATGTTCAGAATTGTTGGCTATAAACACTTGAATTATCTCCAATCATGTACTTCAGGTTCTACCATCTTCCACATTTACCATGTTTTGTCACTTAACAAAATTTTACATAACTATTTTGTGTATGTATGCAAAATTCTGATTTAGAAACTAAATGCAGAATTATCAACAAAATTATCATTCAGTATTAAGAATTTACATTTATCATAAGAAATGGCAAACTCATAGGTATTTCAATCTAGAAATTACAATGCAATGTTCAGGGAAGATGGCGAGCTTCTAATTAGCGGTAACTTTATTCTGTTGAAACCAAAAGATATGGATGAGCCATGATAATGAGTGTTAGGGGGTTGGACGGCATGACGTAAAAAGATATCATTTTACTAAATAACTTCATTTTCCGCAGAAACTTCCTTGCACTAAACTTACAATATTGGCTTCTCCAGATGTACATAAGCTATTAGCTCTTAGCTCTATTTAATTCCACTCATATTTACGAAAGTGCTCTTTTGATCCCGAGTTCACAAGCTCCCTGATGAATAGTAAAATCCAAAAAATTAGTTAAGGAATTAAAAAATTCTGGATTTAAACATCGATGAAAGTTTTAACTTCCTGCAAATTTTGGTGATGAAATAACATTGGTGGAGTCTGGACAAAAAGAAAAAAATCGATGCTCCAAAATGCTTCCGAGAACAAATCTTTTGGAGCGTCGTTTTTTTTTGCCTAGACCTACACGAATGTCATTTCATCAAAACATTTGCAAGAAGTTAAAACTTTCATAAATGTTTATAAAAAAATCAGAATTTTTTATTTTGTTACTGTGTTTTCGGATTTTACTGTTCATCAAGGAGCATGTGAGCTCGGGTTCAAATACTCCATATCCTCATATTTATTCCTATTCTCCTTTTGTCATTTTTTTACATCTAGGCATACAGTGTTTTGTTGTGTCTCAAAGTTTTACCTTTTTAAAAGTGATTTGTGTTTATATTTTGTGGATGTTTTTGTTGCTGGTATATATTCTCAAGTGATAATCATCATATCTTGTCAATCTCTATGTTATGAGAGGTATAAAATATAATCGGATCTAAATTTGATAGTATGCTACCTTGGCCAATATACTGCATCATGTGAATGTTTCTCGTTCTCAAAAGTGCACTATATCTGGCCTCTGTGGCCACGAAGGCTGCAAGGTTGCACCTTGGAGCTCAAAATTTGGTGTCTTCGCATTGAAGGATCCAATCCATCGACTTTGAGTTTGATCATGTCACTTGTGATGGGGAGAGGAAGAGATGACTTGCATACACTGGACAATGAGTGTGTTAGCAGCGTGGTGGCTCAGGACTGTACAAGTTGTAGTAGCCCCTTCCCTTATAAATGTTTTGTTTTGATTGGAAGCACCTTATAATTTAGCTAATATATGGATTTCATTTACATCGTCTGTCCAAGTATGCGAGGCCCATGAGATGGGCATTAATCACTTCTCTTTTTCTCAGTATTTTGATAGGGGACCTATGTATATGGAAGGAGTTAGTATCATGTAAATCGTATCACCAATTTAAGGATCCTCATATTTTCTTACCTTTCAACACTTATTTGTCATTTTGTTCACAAGTTTTCAATTTCATTCTATAGAATGAAGATAATATTTTTGTTGTATTTTTTGTCCATGTAGAGGATACAAGACATCATATTAAGTAATCAATTAATGAAATAATGAATTAACTTACGTATGTGTATGTTTATGCCTTGCTCTTTGTCCCTCCTAGCGAGAGGGCGATGATAAGGACAGTTGTCTTCGGGTGTCCCCCAACGTGGTTGACGGGTTGGCGGTGTGAGGAAATGTGTGACTATGAAGGGAGCTCAACAATTGGGCTACAATGACAGGAAGAAAGGATGTTATGGAAAGAGAGCGGTTGATTGCAAATAAAGTGTTAGCTATGTTGCACCGATTGTCCACACAGCTGGATTTTGGAGAGCCTACCGGCCATCCGTTTGATGTCCAAACATGCCCAAATATACAAGGGAGAAATGAGCTTCGACCTTGAAGACAACTTGAACCATTTGTTTAATTCATTTATATGCATTGTATTGTAGCCCGTAGCAATGCACGGGCGATCGACTGCTTTTCAGGCTCAACTGATTACTGACTATGTCCAACAACATATGACTGACATGACCAAGTAGAAGTAAATTTCGTTGTGATCAAGATGGTGCCTTTATTTTGGAAAACACGATTGAGCTGGGTAGGCGCATGGGCATCTCACCGGAACAAATAGACAGACTGATTTCACCCATACACAGGTTGATTATACGGTCAACTCACGAAGTAGCCGGATACCTTCTGCTTGAAGTTTGAAAGCCATTAGCATGCTAAATTATATGGATGTGCTGGTCTTGACGTGTGTGCACGTACATTGTAAAATGAACTTGAGTAATGATTAATACCTTGTTTACTCTTTTTTTGCTTTACAGGTATTTGGAGTATCTATTATGTTTCAGCATTTCTCGAACTATGGTATCTCCATATCCATCTAATGAATGCCCCCCTAATTTCATTCAAGATATCTTAAGGAGAAATTTGGTTTTTGGTGAACTGAAACAATATACCAATAAAAAATTTAGCGCTTGGCTGTACATATGAATGTTAACTTTGTTAAAATAATTCTCCCTTTATAAGAGAAGATTTCTTAGTACAAATATATATTGGTGAAAAAATATAGTATTTTCCTGACAAACCTTTTGATTCCTCAACATCCATATTTCAGAAGGATAATAGTGGTGTGTTTATGTTGCTTTTGGTCTCTTATCACTCGGATCATTCATCAGAAAAATATTTAAAAAATAATTCTATTTTGACGTTTCCTTTGAGTTCATTGTTCCATAATAGCAGTTTAGGTTCACAGGAAACCAGACCATATGTTTCAGTTTCACTCTTTGGACCATGATGGTGGTGTGCAAGGTGGGCTAGATCGCAATGCTAAAAGAATCAATGGAGGTTATTGGATAGCTTTTAGATTCTCCAAAAAATAGTCTAGCACATGGATGATCCTATTATCACGTATGGTGGTGGTGTGCAAGGAAACTGAGCAGCATGATGGTAGCTAATGCTGTTATTTTCACATGTAAGATGTATGAGCTTCAGTTTGTCATGCTATTATCATGTATAGTAAAAAATGATTAGTTTAATCGGAATTTAGAGTTTCATTCTTAGTTCTCCGAAATATTGTTTTATAGGTAATTCCCGCAGAGTGTAGTATATTGGGAGCCAAGGCCGAGTAGCAAGCCATGTGTCACCGCAAGGACAGGAACGAGATTTAATTAATTGTATTTGCAAGATTTGGTCTTCCCTTCTTGTTTTCATGGTCATCTCACAGGTTTTATCACTTACATTTCCTTCTATGGTGGTCTGATCATTGTACTTTGAGACATTGTACTTTTAGGACGTAATGTGCACTTCTGGTTGTTATTTTAAATTGCTCATGTCTTGATATGTCTTTCAAATTCTTGACATCTGCGCCAGTAGCCTAAACCTCCATGGCATGCTCCATCGGAGTATTTTGTTTGTTGTACAATTTTCAAGCGCGACCTTCCAATTTATTTTGTTGTAACTATAAGGTTTGGCACCTCAAATAAGTTCTCGAAATACCAATGTCATATTTCAATTAGAAAATAAGATTTAGTTTGATCATGCATGCAATTGTAATAACCCCACTTTGAGCTTTTATGTACTGGTTTAAATAGTTAAATCTTCTAGATTCTTTTGCATATTTTCTAGGAATTATACCGTGAGAGCATCTTAGTTTTCACTAAGCGATAAAATACATTTTCTATTTCCGTAATACAGGTCATTAGTGGTCACTTGGGATGGGTGCGATCTGTAGCATTTGATCCAGGGAACAAATGGTTTTGTCCTGGTTCTGCTGATAGGACAATAACGGTAAGCCCCACAACCTGCATTCCTTTCTTAGAAATTTAAGATGAATTCATGTATACATGCAAGTAGTTGATACAACAACCTATTAGTTACTCAGATTCTTGCTCTATTGGTGTCTGCATTTTTTAATGTTACATGCATGTATTTTTATTACATAATGTTTTTCAGCTTCGGGACTCCACGTTGATGTGTTTTTTACCTTAACATTTTATTATCTGTTTTTCTTTAGGCAAGGAAGAAGGTTGCAGAGCGCGGATGGATGTGAAAAGGAAGAGGATGGATGAGAGAGGAGAGAAGAGGGGTGAAAGAGGATACGGATGGAAAGAGGGAGAAGGACAGGGTGGAGGCGCTTCTTGAGGATTATTGTCGACTAATTTCATACTCTCTTATAAATTCATGGTTAGCTAGGTAAACCTTTTCTACAATAGGTCTTGTTCAAAAGGAAGTTTGATTTTTTGGCTTCTTATTTTAGGTCAATATCAAGAACAGTTTAGTTAGTTTAGCTTAATGTTTATGTTTGAAATTGAATTTTACCATTCTGGTTGAATGGGGGTGTGGATAGAACAGATTGCGAGTCGGGTACGGTGATGCCAACATTGTATTGGGGGCAGATAGATTTAAATTTCGTCTTATGTGCATGAGGATAGGATCACTATTAAATCATCAGAATAAGTCTGCTCCCGTTGCAACGCACGGGCAATGGGAGAAATGTGATGTCCATATGAGTGTCTAAAGGTAACAAGTTAGACATGATTAGTATTGTGCACGAGCTATTCGTAAGTCGATTGAATTTTGAATCTTTGCAAGTTGATTTTTGGGAGAACACAAGTGCAACCTGAGGCCGAAGTCGTTGATGGCACTACGAGATGCAATGGCGATGCCGAAGGCGTCGATGGCACTGCGAGGATGAGCCCTCGTAGGAGACAAGGACGACACTTCAAGCAGTAGTGAGGAGTGGCGTCATAGTCGGAGGCGGGGAAGAAGGTTCATAGGGGTGCGGTGGTTCATCGGAAAAATCTGGTCGCTAGGCGGTAGTGAGGAGTGGCGTCATAGTCGGAGGCAAGGAAGAAAGTTCATAGGGGTGCGGTGGTTCACCTGAAAAATCTGGTCGCTAGGCTGGTTCAGAGGGTTGGTCGAGGGTGGCGGCCGTGGCTAGTGGATCGACGGGCGGTGGCTGGCTGTTAAGGAGGAAGAAGCCCAAGGTAGAAGACAAACAACAACCATTCGATGAAGATCCAACGTTGCTCGAGCAATGGCGTCATAGTCGAAGGCGGGAAGAGGGTTGACAGGTGTGGGTGGGGGTGCGATAGCTCGCCGAAAAAATCTGGTTACCGGGGTGGTCCAGAGAGATGGTCGAGGGTGGAGACAGGGGAGGGCAGGGAAGCAACGCGGTCGGGGGTGGTGGCGACGGGTGGATAGGCCGGTGGTAGTTGGTGGTTCAGTAGGAGGAAGAGGCCGCGGGTAGAGGATAAACAATAACCATCCGACTAAAGACCCAACAACCCTCATAAATCAACTTTGCATCAAATTTTCTTAGTCTGACATATAGCGACACCCTTAATACCGAGATATTTAGAATATTTTTTAATCATATTTATATGAAAAAATATCATCTTATGCAATACTAAAGTTATACATTATAAAAATTGAACTCGTGATGTGCATCTAATGATATTGATTCCGTATTGTGATTTTTTTGTATTTTCTATAAAGTTGGTAAACTTTATAAAGTTTGACTTTAGACAAATCTTATATGCGAGTAAAAGGACCGGAGGGAGTACTATGTTGCTTTCTACATGTCTTCTTATGGCCTTATTAAAGATCTTCATTTCTATGGGTTTAAACACAAGATGTTATTTTTGTAGCACATTTTTTATAAGTTTTTCTTCTATAAAGCTATAATTTCAATCACGTTCTAAAATATAAATGGGATTTGGTGATAAGTCATCATTGTGTTTGTTCATAATCTGTCAGACACGACAACGTTCATGTCGAATGTGTTCAAGAAATGTTCTTTGATAAATATGTTTTTAGCTCTTAATATTTTAGTATGGTCATAAATTTATCAATTCACATATCACTTCAATAAACAATTTTTAGTTGGGAGAATCAAGAAAGAAAGAAAAGAAGAGCGCTTTAAGGGTAAAAAGATAGTTGCTGATGCAGCCCGTTGCAACGCACGGGCGTCCCATCATGCAACATGGTAAGTAAAGTATTTTGTCTATTGTTATCATGGTTTATTGTTGTTTCTAATAGCTCCACTTGTAGATTTATCTTCCCTATGCATCCATCGGCCGATACATCTTGTACGTCATCGACAAAGAGGCACGTCGTCTATATATTATGGACCCTATTCAAACATCACAATCGTCAGAGGATAAAAATTTGATGCATGCACTGAAATTAAAAAGTTTTGCAAGGGATTTCAAAGAAGCACTTAAAATAAAGCTATCTGGTTGGAATTCCGATATATCTAAATGACAACGTTTATTTCCGTTTAGTATTCCAACGAGTATAGAGGGTAATGAATTCATAATAAAAACTTTTATTTTTGTTATCACTATATTTTTTATTTATTAATTTAAAAAATTGCATGAATGTGTCTGGCTATTTTGTTTTTCATTTTATGCTCTGGTGGAACGGTAAAGAATTGGTCAATCCGGTTTGCATGGTGAGTATTGTCTGTTACATGTTTTAAGACCTTCGGCGTGAACTTTTCATACTAACTACATATATTTGTTTGTGCAGGATGGGTATGAGTTGAGGAAGCAGTTTTTATTATACTTGCTAAAACATCATGGGAATGAAGCTAAAGAAAACTTTCCAGATATTGTGAAAGAATTTCTTAAGCACATCATCTAGATATTGATAGTTTTGTAATAGATGTTTAGTTCGAACATCGCTCAGTTTGTTACATGCACATGTCGTTAATCTTTATTTTTGTTATCTATTTACATTACAAAATTGGACTTCAATTATTCAATAATTGTGTTTGTGTTATATTGTTTGTACATGTGAAATTTAACATGTAACTTTTGCAAACTATTTTAAGAGCCCGTGGCAACGCACGGGCATTATCTCTAAATGGACTTATATTTAGAAACATAGGGAGTACTTCAGTTTGCATGAGAGAATAATCACTTATATGTGTGCCTCCATATTATAGTAGGATTGCTTGGATTATTTCTGTAGTACTTTGTCCAAAAATGTTGTTCTAATCCCTAGCTCACTTGAACATGGGTGAACAGTAAAATAATTAAAAAAATCTGATTCTTTTTAGTGTGAAACATTGACAAATGTTTTCATAGCGAATAGAAATTTGTCACCAGATGACATTCGTGGAAAATATGTCCAAAAAATAGTTGCAAATTTATCACCAGATAACATTGTGGAAAATAGTTGCATCCGTTATCACCAGATAAATTTATCACGTGTTCTTCGTTGAATTTGTATTTGATTTTTTCACTATATATTACTTCTTGCTTGCGCGAGGGTGGTTGTAGATTTGTTATTTTTTGCCCCGAAAAGAAGGTAGCCGGATTAGTAGCCTAATTGAGTAGATGCTGGTGAGGGATGGTTACTTGATTTTTATTGAGTACATCATGCTCCGCTTTGTGACGAGGTTTGAAATTTGATGGTTCTGATGTGTAATAGAGGGGCAAAAGTGTTATCCATTTCATTGTTTCTGTGCATGTTTACGTTGACCATCGGTGGGCGGAGGCGGCATTGCTGGCGGCCGAAGGGGTGCTTGTGGAAGCAGGTGGAATAGTCGGCAGATGTGGGGATTCGTTATTCTCCGAGGTTGGCGGGCTCGACGCCAGGCTCGATGGGGCTGCGGAATTGTCAAGCAGGTAAAGTTCATCAACTCGTCCAGTTTGATGCTTTTCAACTGCTGGATAATGGTTTCGTGACATGCGTCGTCTCCATGTATTTACTAAAACATTTACTATGCTCTTCTATTTGGAGAAAGAAGCCTGGTGCAGCCTACCAAGCTGGGGAGAGCCATAGAATGCCCATCTTGGAATTAGTTGTTCGACTGAATGTCCTGGACAAAGATATTGCCAGTTCCTTTGAGTATGCTTGACTTGTATAATGTGATTTTCATTTATTTAGAGTGAACTACATAATATATAGATATGCATTATTATGGCTTTAGTAACTGATTTTCTCATGTTTAGAAACATGCGAGGTGGGGAGGGGGGGTCTTTGCTTTACTTTGATTTTATGTACCTCAATATTTTTTTACATATGTTGCAAGCGCAAAAATGTTATCAACAAAAAATATTAAAATATTAAAAAAATTAAATTACTACTTCCAAATATTTGACTGATTAGTCATCAAAAAAAAGAAGATCAAAAGCATATTTCTAATTAATAAGGTTGACAAGATATGCATTGCTACGCAGTTAGGAACTAATATGTGAATGGTAATTGTTCATGCCCAAGCGTGGATGCAGGTGGATGTGGGCGCCAGGGCCACCACCAAGGATGTAGGGGCCGCGCCACAACCGACGAGGATGCGTTAGGCACGCCGAAACTGACGAGGACACGTGAGCCGCACTGCAGCTTTAGTGTTTTTCCTAATTTCTTTATGTACACGAGGTTGATTTAATATTCACATGTACGCTGAAATTTTGACACCAAAGAACCAGCAGTGAAGTTATACGAAATTTCTCCCAAGAGATGTACTACCATTCTTTTCAGTATTGATTGACTAATTCCCATGAGTTGCCCCAAAATTGTAAATATGAATATGGATGATTAATTATGATGCTAATGAGGTCATTGGTTCTCATTAAAATAGCAGCATGAAATAAACCTGCATATATTTGTTGGATTTTAAATTGACCCTTTCAACTCAACTGAATTTTTTTATTTCTACAATATTTACTGACTTTTACATCCTGTTTTGCACGCTATGGGGAATGATTGTAGGTATTTATGAAGTAGTCCCATTAGGTGGACTGGGTGAAAATCGAGAAGCATGATTGTATTTCAGCTCTTAGCAGTTTAGAATGTCAATATCTTCGGCGCTGCCTTGCAATAGTTTAGAAAATAATATTTTTAGGGACATTTTATATTGCCTCACCTTGAATTAGGCTTATTGTGCTACTGATGAGACTTGAAAATTCTCACAATGTGCTAAGGACCACCCTCACATTTCGGTCAATTCACCCTTAAATTTCTATAATGAGAGCTTAAATGCATTATTTTCTTTGGTTTTATCATGAAAGGAAAAAAGAAAGAGAAAAGGTAGTCCGCCTTGACGTGCCATGTTGTCCGGACATGTCCTGACCCAATTCCCTCCCTACATATACCTCCCTACATATGGTCTATGTTGGGGGTTTGCGAATAGCCCGGACATATGACGACAATCTGGGATCCAATTAGGTGGTGTTATAGACTTCTCTTCTCCTTAATCCAACTGTATATTTTTTAAGTTTGCTAACATGGAAAAAATGTTGTAAACTTGTGACCACATATTCTCTGGGCAAGTTGTAGCCTTGTTATTCACAATTGATGCTGCTCGTGATTCACCCTTATATTTGAGCTTAAAGTCTCCGCTTGGATTATGTTTGGCCCCTAAATACCCCCGTAAAATGATACAAATATCTAGGCGTCATTTTTTCTATAGGCGGAAGTCACGCTGCGGCCAGTATTATACACGTGTATACTGAATCCGGACGAAAAATCTTACACCGATTCCAACCGGGCCCTGAGTGTCTGCTGAATTAGGCTTTTTCTTTAGTTGACAGTGAAATAGGAGGTTGCTTTCCTCGCTTTCATGTCACAATTTATACTACAACACACATTTCCTTTTGAGTATTATGCGAGTTCCTTTTGAGCCGATACACCAAATCTGAAGTTACACAACTCCAACCAAACTGAAGAAAATCATCAATGCAATTTTTGTACCACCTTTGTTTTGTGCATCAGACATGATGCATTTTTTGTACCACCTTCTTTGTTTTGTGCATCAAATATGATAAGTCTTTCTATGTATATGATTGAATTATTATATTTATCAAAATACAATGCAAACGAAGTGGATTTTTGTTATTTTTTAATCTGTGTTACCGACTACCTTTTATATCCATGTAAAATTTGCCATGCAACCAGTATAAAATTTAAAAAGCCCGTGGCAACGCACGGGCAGTCTACTAGTATATATAAAAGAAGTCTGCTCATTAGAGAACAAACCAGTATTTTAATAGATCATGCTCAATAGGCAGATTACAGTTTTCTCTATTTGATGCCAACAACTTTGTCACAAGCCCACGTGATCAACCTCAACCTCAGGTACGCTTCTATGAACCTAAACGTCTGATACAAGGATTAGAAGCATCTCTAGCAGACTTCTTAAGTCGCGGAAGTGAAAACACGTTTTTCAGTTCGCGGAAACCACATTTTAAGGGTCGATTTGAGCATGACGCGTACATACGTTCACCCACGCTTTGATGGTGTCCAGAGCGTCCCCGGCGTCGTCCTCAACTTTGTGTCCGATGAAGGCCGGTGCCTCCTGTCCACCGTGCTGCTTCCCGCGGTGGAGGTCGAGGGAGATGACAATAAGGCTTTGATCTGGTGAGCAGAGGCGGAGACGCGTAGGGCGGCGGCCAGGACGGGAGGGGCGGCGGCGGCCCAAACGAGTGGTGCGGCTTCCCGGATGAGCAGGGCGGCCGCCGGGGACGGGTGGGGCAGGTGCACAACATAATATATAGAGTAATATGCATGGAACAACGTCTACATGTACTCAGTCAACCAGCACTCTGCACTAGAAGCTCTTAAAAATATCATGTGGGTACACTTAAGTAGTAACCTTATATTTGTATGAACATCGCAAATAAGATATATGTTCTTTTTCTCAAACTTGTAAATGATCTAACGTACCTCCAACTTCAGAATGGTCACATATTTCCGGATAAATGTTCCATTTTATTTAGTAAAAAGTGTAGTCTGGAAGATCAAGTATCTATCCGGGTGGTTTTCAAAATCACGTCTGATGGTTTTGAGGACAAATATCATGGTTTACCTATGCCGGAAGGGCGAATGAAGGCCGGCAAATTTCAGTCTACAAAAAATAAAGCGCTCAAGCGGGTTTCAAACTGGATAGAAAAATATGCTTCTAGCGGATTGAAGGAACTCTAGATTAATTCAGTTGTACAGGCTCTTCCGGTCTATGCCATGGGCATTTTTAAATTTCCTACTTCTATTTATGAAGAGTTATCCTGGATCATTAGGAATTTTTGGTGGGGTGATGAGGAGAACAGGAAGAAAACTCATTGACTGGCGTGTGATAAGATGACGAGACCCAAAGGTGAAGGAGGTATGGGCTTTCGAGATGTGAGATTATTTAATCAAGCGCTTTTAGCAAAACAGGCTTGGCGATTATTGGTTTTTCCGGACTCGTTATGTGCAAAGGTGTTGAAAGCAAAGTATTATCCTCATGAGCATTTGTTGGACACTGTTTTCCCTCAAGTGACGTCGGCTACTTGGCAAGGTATTATACATGGACTTGAGCTGCTAAAAAATGGTGTAATTTGAAGAGTTTGCGATGGTGCGAATATACATATATGGAGGAATAATTGGCTTCCTAGACTCGGGCCTACAAATTTCTGCAAAAAAAAAAAACAGAACCAGACTCAAATGTGTGCACCTTTCTTTGGAGGAACTTCATTATCTCTGAACCTCCATTTCTCACTATCTTTAACCAATATCCAACAATGTCCAAGCACAGATGGCTTGCCTTCGAATCCCGGGCTTTGCTTGAACAATTCATGGGCAATGCGGTCGTAGTCGCCAATCGTGCATCCACTTGGAAGTGCATTCCTCACTTGCTCCAAACAACCACTCCAACGGCTACCATTTTTTTTGATCGTCACCCACCGGCCTTGGATTGACTTCAAACAACGGCCGTACGGGAATGGCAAGAGCTTGTCATATTTGTCCTTGATGCATTGCCAATACTTCTTCCTGGTTTGATCTTTTTCGGTCATCGAATCAAGTGACACACTCTCCCATGCTCTAATCAAGCAAGCATCCTTCGTCTCCGTCTAGTTGCAGGTTATTTTTCTAAATTTGGATTGGCTAGCATTGAACTCGTCTTCCTCAAGCTCTTCTACTTCTTCATCACCCTCACCTTCCACCTCGACTTCAACTTTCGGTTGCATGCCCGAATCAAATTCGATAAGCGGGGGACTCAAGTCCATCTCGTTCTCCTCCAACAAGGCGACATATGATGTATCCATATTGTAGCTAAAAAATCCAACGGTTAAACCCTTAGAAACCGAAGAAAAATTGAAGCAAAGTTCACCAAAGCAAAGGATTTTTTTCACCTCTCCAGCATTTGATCAAACACGTTGTGGGCGCCGGTGGACTCGACGGGTTAACAGGGCACATGGCCCACCGTAGGGGGTGGAGGAGGAGCCCAACCTTGTGCCGCAGCCGCCTTCTTCCTCGTCGGCCCTTTGCTTGCGACTTTGGCCAACCGACGGAGGGGGTGGAGGAGGCGTCCATCCTCGAGCCGGCAACCATGATGGTAGGGAGGACGTCCGCAGCGGAAGAAGTTGGCGTGGCCAGTGGTGGAAGAATTGGCGGGGCAGTGGGGAACACAGCGGCAGGAGGCGCGGGAGGATGAGGCGGCGCCGATGGGACCTGCGGCGCATGGAATGCGCCTGCCACCCTATTGGTGGTTGCGGAAACTCCATGCTGGCGATTGGGCACGCGACAGGGTGAGAGGGTGTGGGGTCGGAGAGATCGGCGGTGGTGACGGTGTGAAAGGGCGTCACGGAAGTGGCGAAAGTTCCCCTCCGGCCAAATCGCGTGTGGAATAGAGGGAGTGGCAAAACGGAGGGAAAAATTGAATATTTGGCGAATGCGGGCCGGAATATGCAGCTCGCGACAATTTATTTTACAGGTCAGGCCATTTTAATGGACCTGGCCGGGACGATTTTTTGTCCCCGTCCCATAAAATGGCAATTACTTTAGGGGAAGGAAGAATATAGCGCATTTGCTAGAGTTTTTTTTGAGGGAAGACCATCATGGCTAGCTTTATTGATTATTAAGTAACGTTACATCATCTACGAGTTTCGAGGATAACCAACTAGGGAGATCATCGTCCCAGTTACAAGATAATTTATTTAAAGAACTATGTCTAGCTAGCTCATGAGCCACATAGTTGGCTTCTCTAGGACAATGAATAAAGTCAACCCAATCATCAAAACCACGTCAATGCATTTTGCATAAATAGCTGCTGCTGGATTCCACCATTGTGATTTGCGAATTGAAGGAAATGTGCCCTAGAGGCAATAATAAAGTTGTTAGTTTATATTTCCTTATATCATGATAAATGTTTATTATCCATGCTAGAATTGTATTAATCGGAAAATTGATACATGTGTGGGTACATAGACAAAACACCATGTCCCTAGTAAGCCTCTACTAGACTAGCTCGTTAATCAAAGATGGTTAAGTTTACTAACCATAGACATGGGCCCTCATTTGATGAACGGGATCACATCATTAGGAGAATGATGTGATGGACAAGACCTATCCGTTAGCATAGCATATTGATCATTTAGTTTTACTGCTATTGCTTTCTTCATGTCATATACATATTCCTTTGACTATGAGATTATGCAACTCTCGGATATCGTAGGAATGCCTTGTGTGCTATCAAACGTCACAACGTAACTGGGTGATTATAAAGATGCTCTATAGGTATCTCCGAAGGTGTTTGTTGGGTTGGCATAGATCGAGATTAGGATTTGTCACTCCGAGTATCGGGGAGGTATCTCTGGGCCCTCTCGGTAATGCACATCATAAGAAGCCTTGCAAGCAAAGTGACTAATGAGTTAGTTGCAGGACGATGCACTACAGAATGATTAAAGAGACTTGCCGGTAACGAGATTGAACTAGGTATAAAGATACCGATGATCGAATCTCGGGCAAGTAACATACCGATGGACAAAGGGAATTACGTATGTTGTCATAACGGTTCGACCGATAAAGATCTTTGTAGAATATGTAGGAACCAATATGAGCATCCAAGTTCCGCTATTGGTTATTGACCGGAGAAGTGTCTCAGTCATGTCTACATAGTTCTCGAACCCGTAGGGTCTGCACGCTTAACGTTTGATGACGATTTTGTATAATATGAGTTATGTAATATTCAAGGATAACCAAGAGCCTAAGCTTGGGGATGCCCCGGATGGCATCCCCTCTTTTGTCTTCGTTCATCGATAACTTTACTTGGAGCTATATTTTTATTCACCACATGATATGTGTTTTGCTTGGAGCGTCATTTTATTTTCTTTAGCTTTGCTTGCTGTTTGAATAAAATACTAAGATCTGAAATTATTAAATTGGAGAGTCTTCACATAGCTAAATAATTATTTAACTACTCATTGATCTTCACTTATATCTTTCGGAGTAGTTTGTCATTTGCTCTAGTGCTTCACTTATATCCTTTTAGAGCACGGCGGTGGTTTTATTTTGTAGAAATAGATGAACTCTCATGCTTCACTTATATTATTTTGAGAGTCTTAAACAGCATGGTAATTTGCTTTGGTTATGAATTTAGTCCTAATATGATGGGCATCCAAGAGGGATATAATAAAAACTTTCATATAAAGTGCATTGAATTCTATGAGAAGTTTGATTCCTTATGATTGTTTTGAGATATGAATATGGTGATATTAGAGTCATGCTAGTTGAGTAGTTGTGGATTTGAGAAATACTTGTTCTAAAGTCTGTGATTCCCGTAGCATGCACGTGTGGTGAACCGTTATGTGATGAAGTCGGAGCATGATTTATTTATTGATTGTCTTCCTTATGAGTGGCAGTCGGGGACGAGCGATGGTCTTTTCCTACCAATCTGTCCCCCTAGGAGCATGCGCGTAGTACTTCATTTCGATAACTAATAGATTTTTGCAATAAGTATGTGAGTTCTTTATGACTAATGTTGAGTCCATGGATTATACGCACTCTCACCCTTCACCCATTGCTAGCCTCTCTAATACCGTGCACCTTTCACCGGTATCATACACCCTCCATATACCTTCCTCAAAATAGCCACCATACCTACCTATCATGGCATTTCCATAGCCATTCCGAGATATATTGCCATGCAACTTTCCACCGTTCCGTTTATTATGACACGCTCCATCATTGTCATATTGCTTTGCATGATCATGTAGTTGACATCGTATTTGTGGCAAAGCCACCTTCATAATTCTTTCATACATGTCACTCATGAGTCATTGCACATCCCGGTAACACCGCCGGAGGCATTCATATAGAGTCATATTTTTTTCTAAGTATTGAGTTGTAATTCTTGAGTTTTAAGTAAATAAAAGTGTGATGATCATCATTATTAGGGCATTGTCCCAGTGAGGAAAGGATGATGGAGACTATTCCCCCACAAGTCGGGATGAGACTCTGGACTAAAAAAAAGAGGCCATAAAAAACGAGAAAAGGCCCAAATAAAAAAAACAAAAAAAGAGAGAAAAAGAGAGAAGGGGCAATGCTAGTATCCTTTTACCACACTTGTGCTTCAAAGTAGCACCATGATCTTCATGATAAAGAGTCTCATATGTTGTCACTTTCATATACTAGTGGGAATCTTTCATTATAGAACTTGGATTGTATATTCCAATGATGGGCTTCCTCAAAATGCCCTAGTTCTTCGTGAGCAAGCGAGTTGGATGCACACCCACTTAGTTTTTTTTGTTGAGCTTTCATATACTTATAGCTCTAGTGCATCCGTTGCATGGCAATCCCTACTCACTCACATTGATATCTATTGATGGGCATCTCCATAGCCCGTTGATACACCTAGTTGATGTGAGACTATCTTCTCCTTTTTGTCTTCTCCACAACCACCATTCTTTTCCACCTATAGTGTTATGTCCATGGCTCACGCTCATGTATTGCGTGAAGATTGTGTTGGAAATATGCCCTAGAGGCAATAATAAAATGGTTATTATTATATTTCTTTGTTCATGATAATTGTCTATTATTCATGCTATAATTGTGTTATCCGGAAATCGTAATACATGTGTGAATACATAGACCACAACATGTCCCTAGTGAGCCTCTAGTTGACTAGCTCGTTGATCAAAAGATAGTCATGGTTTCGACTATGGACATTGGATGTCATTGATAACGGGATCACATCATTAGGAGAATGATGTGATGGACAAGACCCAATCCTAAGCATAGCACAAGATCGTGTAGTTCGTTTTGCTAGAGCTTTTCCAAATGTCAAGTATCATTTCCTTAGACCATGAGATTGTGCAACTCCCGGATACCGTAGGAGTGCTTTGGGTGTGCCAAACGTCACAACGTAACTGGGTGGCTATAAAGGCGCACTACGGGTATCTCCTAAAGTGTCTGTTGGTTTGGCACGAATTGAGACTGGGATTTGTCACTCCGTATGACGGAGAGGTATATCTGGGCCCAATCGGTAATGCATCATCATAATGAGCTCAATGTGACCAAGTGTCTGGTCACGGGATCATGCATTCTGAAGACGAGTAAAGTGACTTCCCGATAGCGAGATTGAGCGAGGTATTGGGATACCGACGATCGAGTCTCGGGCAAGTAACGCATCGATTGACAAAGGGAATTGTATACGGGATTGATTGAATCCTCGACATCGTGGTTCATCCGATGAGATCATCAAGAAGCATGTGGAGCCAACATGGGTATCCAGATCGGCTGTTGGTTATTGACGGAGAGTCGTCTCGGTCATACGCATGTCTCCCGAACCCGTAGGGTCTACACACTTAAGGTTCGGTGATGCTAGGGTTGTAGAGATATTAGTATGCAGTAACCCGAAAGTTGTTCGGAGTCACGGATGAGATCCCGAACGTCACGAGGAGTTCCGGAATGGTCCGGAGGTAAATATTTATATATAGGAAGTCAAGTTTCGGCCATCAGGAAAGTTCCGGAGGTAATCGGTATTGTACCGGGACCACCGGATGGGTCCCAGGGGTCCACCGGGTGGGGCCACCTATCCCGGAGGGCCCCATGGGCTGAAGTGGGGAGGGGAACCAGCCCCTGGTGGGCTGGTGCACCCCCCTTGGGCCTCCCAGCGCCTAGGGCAGAAACCCTAGGGGTGGGCGCCTCCACTGGCAGGGGCAAGCCACCCCTTGGCCGCCGCCCCCTTGGAGATCCCATCTCCTAGGGCCGGTGCCCCCCAGGGGCCCTATATATAGTGGGGGGGAGGCAGCCGCACCCAGACCTGGCGCCTCCTCTCCCTCTCCAACACCTCCTCCTCTCCGTAGAGCTTGGCGAAGCCCTGCCGAGATCCCCGCTGCGTCCACCACCACGCCGTCGTGCTGCTGGATCTCCATCAATCTCTCCTTTCCCTTGCTGGATCAAGAAGGTGGAGACGTCTTCCCCAATCGTACGTGTGTTGAACGCGGAGGTGCTGTCCGTTCGGCACTCGGTCATCAGTGATTTGGATCATGACGAGTACGACTCCATCAACCCCGTTCTCTTGAACGCTTCCGCTCACGATCTACAAGGGTATGTAGATGCACTCCTTTTCCCCTCGTTGCTAGATAACTCCATAGATTGATCTTGGTGATGCGTAGAATTTTTTTGATTTCTACTACGTTCCCCAATAGTGGCATCATGAGCTAGGTCTATGCGTAGTTACTATGCAAGAGTAGAACACAAAGCAGTTGTGGGCGTAGATGTTGTCAATTTTCTTGCCACAACTAGTCTTATCTTGCTTCGGTGGCATCGTGGGATGAAGCGGCCCGGACCGACCTTACACGTACGCTTACGTGAGACAGGTTCCACCAACTGACATGCACTAGTTGCATAAGGTGGCTAGCGGGTGTCTGTCTCTCCCACTTTAGTTGGAGCGGATTCGATGAAAAGGGTCCTTATGAAGGGTAAATAGAAATTGGCATATCACATTGTGGTTTTACGTAGGTAAGAAACGTTCTTGCTAGAAACCTATAGCAGCCACTTAATAACATGCAACAACAATTAGAGGACGTCTAACTTGTTTTTGCAGCAAGTGCTTTGTGATGTGATATGGCCAAAGGATATGATGAATGATATATGTGATGTATGAGATGATCATGTTCTTGTAATAGGAATCACGACTTGCATGTCGATGAGTATGACAACGGCAGAGCCATAGGAGTTGTCTTTATTTTTTGTATGACCTGCGTGTCATTGAGTAACGCCATGTAAATTACTTTACTTTATTGCTAAACACGTTAGCCATAGAAGTAGAAGTAATCGTTGGCGTGACAACTTCATGAAGACACGATGATGGAGATCATGATGATGGAGATCATGGTGTCATGCCGGTGACGAAGATGATCACGGCGCCCCGAAGATGGAGATCAAAGGAGCAATATGATATTGGCCATATCATGTCACTATTTGATTGCATGTGATGTTTATCATGTTTTGCTTCTTATTTGCTTAGAACGACGGTAGTACATAAGATGATCCCTTATAATAATTTCAAGAAAGTGTTCCCCTAAGCGTGCACCGTTGCGAAGGTTCGTTGTTTCGAAGCACCACGTGATTATCGGGTGTGATAGATTCTAACGTTCGAATACAACGGGTGTAAGCCAGATTTACACACACAATACACTTAGGTTGACTTGACGAGCCTAGCATGTACAGACATGGCCTCGGAACACGGAAGACCGAAAGGTCGAGCATGAGTCGTATAGAAGATACGATCAACATGAAGATGTTCACCGACGTTGACTAGTCCGTCTCACGTGATGATCGGACACAGCCTAGTTAACTCGGATCATGTTTTCACTTCGATGACTAGAGGGATGTCTATCTGAGTGGGAGTTCATTGAATAATTTGATTAGATGAACTTATATATCATGAACTTAGTCTAAAATCTTTACAATATGTCTTGTAGATCAAATGGCCCACGCTAATGTTGCCCTCAACTTCAACGCGTTCCTAGAGAAAACCAAGCTGAAAGATGATGGCAGCAACTTCTCTGGATCGGGTCCTAACACGAGGATCATCCTCATAGCTGCCAAGAAAGATTATGTCCTAGAATCACCGCTAGGTGAAGCACCCATCGAGAGAACCAAGGCGTTATGAACGCTTGGCGGTCTCGTCTTGATGATTACTCCCTCGTTCGGTGCGGCATGCTTCTGACTTAGAACCGGGGCTCCAAAAGCGTTTTGAGCGACATGGAGCATATGAGATGTTCGAAGAGCTGAAAATGGTTTTCCAAGCTCATGCCCGGGTCAAGAGATATGAAGTCTCCGACAAGTTCTTCAGTTGTAAGATGGAGGAAAATAGTTATGTCAGTGAGCACATACTCAAAATGTCTGGGTTGCACAACCGCCTGACTCACCGGGAGTTAATCTCCGGATGACGCCTTGATCGTGTGAGGATCCTTCAGCCGCTTCCACCGAGCTACAAGAGCTTTGTGATGAACTTCAATATGCAGGGGATGGAAAAGACCATTCACGAGGTATATTCAATCTTTGAAATCAGCGGAGGTGGAGATCAAAAGGAACATCAAGTGTTGATGGTGAATAAAACCACTAAGTTTAAGAAAGGCAAGGGTAAGAAGAACTTCAAGAAGGACGGCAAGGGAGTTGCCGCCCGATAAGCAGTTGCCGGAAGAAGCCAAAGAATGGACCCAAGCACGAGACCCAGTGCTTTTATTGCAAGGGAAGTGGTCACTGGAAGCGGAATTGCCCCAAATACTTAGCGGACAAGAAGGACGACAACACTAAAGGTATATGTGATATACATGTAATTGATGTGTACCTTACCAGTACTCGTAGTAGCTCCTGGGTATTTGATACCGGTGTCGTTGCTCATATTTGTAACTCAAAGCAGGAGCTGCGGAATAAGCGGAGGCTAGCGAAGGACGAGGTGACGATGCGCGTCGGGAATGGTTCCAAGGTCGCTGTGATCACCGTCGGCACGCTACCTCTACATTTACCTACGGGATTAGTTTTAAACCTCAATAATTGTTATTTAGTGCCAGCTTTGAGCATGAACATTGTATCAGGATCTCGTTTAATTCGAGATGGCTACTCATTTAAATCCGAGAATAATGGTTGTTCTATTTATATGAGAGATATGTTTTATGGTCATCCTCACCGGTGAATGGTTTATTCTTAATGAATCTCGAGCGTAATGTTACACATATTCATAGTGTGAATACCAAAAGATGTAAAGTTGATAACGATAGTCCCACATACTTGTGGCACTGCAGCCTTGGTCACATCGGTGTCAAGCGCATGAGAAGCTCCATGCTGATGGACTTTTAGAGTCTCTCGATTATGAATCATTTGACACATGCGAACCATGCCTTATGGGCAAAATGACCAAGACTCCGTTCTCTGTAACAATGGAGCGATCAACCAACTTGTTGGAAATCATACATACCGATGTGTGCGGTCCAATGAGCGTTGAGGCTCGTGGAGGATATCGTTATGTTCTCACTCTCACTGATGACTTGAGTAGATATGGATATGTCTACTTAATGAAACACAAGTCTGAGGCCTTTGAAAAGTTCAAAGAATTTCAGAGTGAGGTTGAGAATCAACGTGACAGGAAAATAAAGTTCTTACGATCAGATCGTGGGGGAGAATATTTAAGTCATGAATTTGGTACGCACTTAAGGAAATGTGGAATCGTTTCACAACTCACGCTACCGAACACCTCAACAGAACGGTGTGTCTGAACGTCGTAATCGCACTCTATTGGATATGGTGCGATCCATGATGTCACTCACCGATTTACCGCTATCATTTTGGGGATACGCTCTAGAGACAGCCGCATTCACTTTAAATAGGGCTCCGTCGAAATCCGTTGAGACGACACCATATGAATTATGGTTTGGGAAGAAACCTAAGATGTCGTTTCTAAAAGTTTGGGGATGCGATGCTTATGTCAAGAAACTTCAACCTGAAAAGCTCGAACCCAAGTCGGAAAAATGCGTCTTCATAGGATACCCTAAGGAAACCATTGGGTATACCTTCTACCTCAGATCCGAAGGCAAGATCTTTCTTGCCAAGAACGGGTCCTTTCTGGAGAAAGAGTTTCTCTCGAAAGAATTAAGTGGGAGGAAAGTAGAGCTTGATGAAGTACTACCTCTTGAAACGGGAAGCAGCGCAGCTCAGGAAGATGTTCCTGTGGTGCCTGCACCGACTAGAGAGGAGGTATATGATGATGATCAAGGTACTTCGGATCAAGCTCCTACTGAACTTCGTAGGTCCACAAGGACACGTTCCACGCCAGAGTGGTACGGCAACCCTGTCTTGGAAATCATGTTGTTAGACAAGGTGAACCTTCGAACTACGAAGAAGTGATGGCGGGCCCAGATTCCGACAAATGGCTAGAAGCCATGAAATCCGAGATATGATCCATGTATGAAAACGAAGTATGGACTGTGACTGACTTGCCCGATGATCGACGAGCCATAGAAAATAAATGGATCTTTAAGAAGAAGACATATGCGGATGGTAATGTGACCATCTATAAGGCTCGACTTGTCGCTCAGGGTTATCGACAAGTTCAAGGGGTTGACTACGATGAGACTTCCTCACCCGTAGAAAAGCTGAAGTCAGTCCGAATCATGTTAGCAATTACCGCATTCTATGATTATGAGATATGGCAAATGGACGTCAAAACGGCATTCCTTAATGGCTTTCTTAAGGAAGAATTGTATATGATGCAGCCGGAAGGTTTTGTCGATCCTAAGAATGCTAACAAGGTGTGCAAGCTCCAACGCTCAATCTATGGGCTAGTGCAAGCATATCGGAGTTGGAACATTCAATCTGATGAGATGATCAAAGCGTTTGGGTTTACACAGGCTTATGGAGAAGCCTGTGTTTACAAGAAAGTGAGTGGGAGCTCTGTAGCATTTCTCATATTATATGTGAATGACATACTGTTGATGGGAAATGATATAGAATTCTTGGAAAGCATAAAGGCCTACTTGAACAAGTGTTTTTCAATGAAGGGCCTTGGAGAAGCTGCTTATATATTAGGCATCAAGATCTATAGAGATAGATCGAGACGTCTCATTGGTCTTTCACGAAGTACGTACCTTGACAAGATATTGAAGAAGTTCAATATGGACCAGTCCAAGAAGGGGTTCTTGCCTATATTGCAAGGTGTGCGATTGAGCACGGCTCAATACCCGACCACGGCAGAAGATAGAGAAAAGATAAGTGTCGTCCCCTATGCCTCAGCCATAGGGTCTATTATGTATGCCATGCTGTGTATCAGACCTGATGTAAACCTTGCCGTAAGTTTGGTAGGAAGGTACCAAAGTAATCCCGGCATGGAACACTGGACAGCGGTCAAGAATATCCTGAAGTACACGAAAAGGACTAAGGACATGTTTCGTGTATGGAGGTGACGAAGAGCTCGTCAGAAGGGTTACGTCGACGCTTAGCTTCGACACAGATCTGATGACTCTAAGTCACAAACCGGATACGTGTTTGTTTTGAATGGTGGGCGATGGTAGTGCGATTTGCAAGCAAAGCGTCGTGGCGGGATCTACATGTGAAGCGGAGTACATGGCAGCCTCGGAGGCAGCACATGAAGCAATCTGGGTGAAGGAGTTCATCACCGACCTAGGAGTCATACCCAATGCGTCGGGGCCGATCACAATCTTCTGTGACAACACTGGAGCTATTGCACTAGCCAAGGAGCCTGTTTCACAAGAAGACCGAGCACATCAGCGTCGCTTCAACTCCATTCGTGAAAATGTTCAAGATGGAGACACAGATATTTGTAAAGTACATACGGACCTGAATGTCGCAGATCCGCTGACTAAACCTCTCCCTAGAGCAAAACATGATCAACACCGTAACTCTATGGGTGTTCGATTCATCACAATGTAACTAGATTAGTGACTCTAGTGCAAGTGGGAGACTGTTGGAAATATGCCCTAGAGGCAATAATAAAATGATTATTATTATATTTCTTTGTTCATGATAATTGTCTATTATTCATGCTATAATTGTGTTATCCGGAAATCGTAATACATGTGTGAATACATAGACCACAACATGTCCCTAGTGAGCCTCTAGTTGACTAGCTCGTTGATCAAAAGATAGTCATGGTTTCACGACTATGGACATTGGATGTCATTGATAACGGGATCACATCATTAGGAGAATGATGTGATGGACAAGACCCAATCCTAAGCATAGCACAAGATCGTGTAGTTCGCTTTTGCTAGAGCTTTTCCAAATGTCAAGTATCATTTCCTTAGACCATGAGATTGTGCAACTCCCGGATACCGTAGGAGTGCTTTGGGTGTGCCAAACGTCACAACGTGACTGGGTGGCTATAAAGGTGCACTACGGGTATCTCCGAAAGTGTCTGTTGGGTTGGCACGAATCAAGACTGGGATTTGTCACTCCATATGACGGAGAGGTATCTCTAGGCCCACTCGGTAATGCATCATCATAATGAGCTCAATGTGACCAAGTGTCTGGTCACGGGATCATGCATTACGGTACGAGTAAAGTGACTTGCCGGTAACGAGATTGAACGAGGTATTGGGATACCGACGATCGAGTCTCGGGCAAGTAACGTATCGATTGACAAAGGGAATTGTATACGGGATTGATTGAATCCTCGACATCGTGGTTCATCCGATGAGATCATCGAGGAGCATGTGGGAGCCAACATGGGTATCCAGATCCCTCTGTTGGTTATTGACCGGAGAGTCGTCTCGGTCATGTCTGCATGTCTCCCAAACCCGTAGGGTCTACACACTTAAGGTTCGGTGACGCTAGGGTTGTAGAGATATTAGTATGCAGTAACCCGAAAGTTGTTCAGAGTCCCAGATGAGATCCCGGTCATCACGAGGAGTTCCGGAATGGTCCGGAGGTAAAGATTTATATATAGGAAGTCAAGTTTCGGCCATCGGGAAAGTTTTGGGGGTAATCGGTATTGTACCGGGACCACCGGAAGGGTCCCGGGGGTCCACCGGGTGGGGCCACCTATCCTGGAGGGCCCCATGGGCTGAAGTGGGGAGGGGAACCAGCCCCTGGTGGGCCGGTGCGCCCCCCTTGGGCCTTCCCCTGCGCCTAGGGCAGGAAACCCTAGGGGTGGGGGGCTCCCCCCTTGGCTTGGGGGGAAAGCCACCCCCTTGGCCGCCCCCCCCCAGGGGCCCTATATATAGTGGGGGGAGGGAGGGCAGCCGCACCCTAGCCCCTGGCGCCTCCCTCTCCCTCTCCAACACCTCCTCCTCTCTGTGGAGCTTGGCGAAGCCCTGCCGAGATCCCATTGTATCCACCACCACGCCGTCAGGTTGCTGGATCTCCATCAACCTCTCCTTCCCTTGCTTTGGATCAAGAAGGAGGAGACGTCTTCCCCAATAAATGCGTGTGTTGAACGCGGAGGTGCCGTCCGTTCGACACTCGGTCATCGGTGATTTGGATCACGACGAGTACGACTCCATCAACCCCGTTCTCTTGAACGCTTCCGCTCGCGATCTACAAGGGTATGTAGATGCACTCCTTCTCCCCTCGTTGCTAGATAACTCCATAGATTGATCTTGATGATGCGTAGTATTTTTTTGATTTCTGCTACGTTCCCCAATAGATTGAAAAAGTTTGAGAAAATCAAAAGTATGAAACAATTGCTTGGCTTGTCATCGGGGTTGTGCATGGTTTAAATATTTTGTGTGATGAAGATAGAGCATAGCCAGACTATACGATTTTGCAGAGATAGCTTGATTTGGCCATGTTATTTTGAGAAGACATGATTGCTTTGTTAGTATGCTTGAAGTATTATTGTTTTCATGTGTCAATATTAAACTTTTATCTTGAATCTTATGGATCTGAACATTCATGCCACAATAAAGATTATATTGATAAATATGTTAGGTAGCATTCCATATCAAAAATTCTGTTTTTATCATTTACCTACTCGAGGACAAGCAGGAATTAAGCTTGGGGATGCTGATACGTCTCCAACGTATCTATAATTTTTGATTGTTCCATGCTATTATATTATCTGTTTTGAATATTTATGGGCTTTATTAAACACTTTTATATTATTTTTGGGACTAACCTATTAACCCAGAGCCTAGTGCCAGTTTCTGTTTTTTCCCTTGTTTCAGTGTTTCGCAGAAAAGGAATATGAAACGGAGTCCAAACGGAATGAAACCTTCGGGAGAGTTATTTTTGGAACGGAAACAATCCAGGAGACTTGGAGTGGACGTCGGCGAATCAAGAGGAGAGCACGAGGCAGGGGGCGCGCCCACCCCCCTGGGCGTGCCCTCCACCCTCATGGGCCCCTCGTGGCTCCCCTTACCGTCTTCTTTCGCCTATATATCTCCATATACCCTAAAACCACCGGGGAACATAATAGATCGGGAGTTCCGCCGCCGCAAGCCTCTGTAGCCACCAAAAACCAATCGGGACCCTGTTCCAGCATCCTGCCGGAGGGGGATCCCTCACCGGTGGCCATCTTCATCATCCCGACGCTCTCCATTACGAGGAGGGAGTAGTTCACCCTCGGGACTGAGGGTATGTACCAGTAGCTATGTGTTTGATCTCTCTCTCTCTCGTGTTCTTGAGGTGATACGATCTTGATGTATCGTGAGCTTTTCTATTATAGTTGGATCTTATGATGTTTCTCCCCCTCTACTCTCTTGTAATGGATTTAGTTTTACCTTTTAATTTATCTTATCGATTGAGTCTTTAAGGATTTGAGAACACTTGATGTATGTCTTGCCGTGCTTATCTGTGGTGACAATGGGATATCACGTGATCTACTTGATGTATGTTTTGGTGATCAACTTGCGGGTTCCGCCCATGAACCTATGCATAGGGGTTGGCTTTGCGTTTTCGTCTTGACTCTCTGGTAGAAACTTTGGGGCACTCTTTGAAGTACTTTGTGTTGGTTGAATAGATGAATATGAGATTGTGTGATGCATATCGTATAGTCATGCCCACGGATACTTGAGGTGACATTGGAGTATCTAGGTGACATTAGGGTTTTGGTTGATATGTGTCTTAAGGTGTTATTATAGTACGAACTCTTGAATAGATCGATCCAAAAGAATAACTTTGAGGTGGTTTCGTACCCTACCATAATCTCTTCGTTTGTTCTCCGCTATTAGTGGCTTTGGAGTGACTCTTTGTTGCATGTTGAGGGATACTTATGTGATCTAATTATGTTATTATTGTCGAGAGAACTTGCAGTAGTGAAAGTATGAACCCTAGGCCTTGTTTCCTAGCATTGCAATACCGTTTGTGCTCACTTTTATCATTAGTTACCTTGCTGTTTTTATATTTTCAGATTACAAAAACCTATATCTAACATCTATATTGCACTTGTGTCACCATCTCTTCGCTGAACTAGTGCACCTATACAATTTACCATTGTATTGGGTGTGTTGGGGACACAAGAGACTCTTTGTTATTTGGTTGCAGGGTTGTTTAAGAGACACCATCTTCATCCTACACCTCCCACGGATTGATAAACCTTAGGTCATCCACTTGAGGGAAATTTGCTACTGTCCTACAAACCTCTGCACTTGGAGGCCCAACAACGTCTACAAGAAGAAGGTTGTCTAGTAGACATCATGCCCCCTCCACAGTTTACTCCTCCGGTCATAGCGTCGTAGTGCTTTGGCGAAGCCCTGCGCGGATCACATGACCATCACCGTCACCATGCCGTCGTGCTGACGAAACTCTCCCTTGACACTTTTTTGGATCAAGAGTTTAAGGGACGTCATCGAGCTGAACATGTGCTGAACTCAGAGGTGCCATACATTCGGTACTTTATCGGTTGGATCACGAAGACGTTCGACTACATCAACCGCGTTAAACTAACGCTTCCGCTTTTGGTCTACGAGGGTACGTGGACACACTCTCCCCCTCTCGTTGCTATGCATCTCCTAGATAGATCTTGCGTGATCGTAGGAATTTTTCTGAAATTACATGCTACGTTTCCCAACAGTGGCATCCGAGCCAGGTCTATGCGTAGATGATTTGTATGAGTAGAACACAAAGAGTTGTGGGTGGTGATCGTCATACTGCTTACCACCAATGTCTTATTTTGATTCTGTGGTATTGTTGGATGAAGCGGCCCGGACCAACCTTACATGACCACGTTCATGAGACCGGTTGCACCGACAAACATGCAACTAGTTTTGCATAAAGGTGGCTGGCGGGTGTCTATTTCTCCAACTTTAGTTGAATCGAATTTGACTGCGGCCAGTCTTTGTTGAAGGTTAAAACAGCAAACTTGATAAATCACCGTTGTGGTTTTGATTCGTAGGTAAGAACGGTTCTTACTAGAAGCCCGTAGCAGCCACGTAAAACTTGCAACAACAAAGTAGAGGACGTCTAACTTGTTTTTGCAGGGCATGTTGTGATGTGATATGGTCAAGACATGATGTGATATACGTTATTGTATGAGATGATCATGTTTTGTAAAAGTTATCGACAACTGGCTGGAGCCTTATGGTTGTCGCTTTATTGTATGAAATGCAATCGCCATGTAATTGCTTTTCTTTATCACTATGCGGTAGCGATAGTTGTAGAAGCAATAGTTGGCGAGACGACAACGACGCTACGATGGAGATCAAGGTGTCAAGCTGGTGATGATGGAGATCATGACGGTGCTTTGGAGATGGAGATCAAAGGCACAAGATGATGATGTCCATATCATGTCACATATTTTGATTCATGTGATGTTTATCTTTTATGCATCTTATTTTGCTTAGTACGGCGGTAGCATTATTAGATGATCCCTCACTAAATTTTAAGGTATAAGTGTTCTCCCTGAGTATGCACCGTTGCGATAGTTCGTCGTGTTGAGACACCACGTGATGATCGGGTGTGATAAGCTTTACATTCACATATAATGGGTGCAAGACAGTTTTGCACGTGCGGAATACTCGGGTTAAACTTGACGAGCCTAGCATGTACAGACATGGCCTCGGAACACTAAGACCGAAAGGTCGAACGTGAATCATATAGTAGATATGATCAACATAGAGATGTTCACCATTGAAAACTACCCCA
This sequence comes from Aegilops bicornis, assembly GCA_021605145.1. Lineage (NCBI taxonomy): Eukaryota > Viridiplantae > Streptophyta > Magnoliopsida > Poales > Poaceae > Aegilops > Aegilops bicornis. Next base: position 186,602,934 of record CM038671.1, on the reverse strand, counting down.
TCTCACGTGATGATCGAACATGGTTTAGTTGATACGGATCACATGGTCATTTAGATGACACGAGGGATGTCTATCTAAGTGGGAGTTATTTAGTAATATGATTAAGTGAACTTAATTTATCATGAACTTAGTCCTGATAGTTTTTGCATATCTATGTTGTAGATCAATGGCCCGTGCTACCGTTCCCTTGAATTTTAATGTGTTCCTAGAGAAAGCTAAGTTGAAAGATGATGGTAGCAACTACACAGACTGGGTCCATAACTTGAGGATTATCCTCATTGCTGCACAGAAGAATTACATTCTTGAAGCACCACTAGGTGAAAGGCCTGATGCAGGAGCAACTCCAGACGTTATGAACGTCTGGCAAGCTAAATTTGATGACTACTCGATAGTTCAGTGTGCCATGCTTTACGGCTTAGAATCGGGACTTCAAGGATGTTTTGAACGTCATGGAGCATATGGGATGTTCCAGGAGTTGAAGTTAATATTTCAAGCAAATGCCCGAGTTGAGAGATATGAAGTCTCCAACAAGTTCTATAGATGCAAGATGGAGGAGAACAGTTCACAAGGTGAACACATACTCAGAATGTCTGGGTACCATAACCACTTGACTCAGCTGGGAGTTAATCTTCCGGAGGATAGTGTCATTGACAGAGTTCTTCAATCAATGCCACCAAGCTATAAAGGCTTCGTGATGAACTATAATATGCAAGGGATGGAAAAGAAAATTCCCGAGCTCTTCGCAATGTTTAAGGCTACAGAGGTAGAAATCAAGAAGGAGCATCAAGTGTTGATGGTTAACCAGACAACTAGTTTCAAGAAAAAGGGCAAAGGTAAGAAGGGGAACTTCAAGAAGAATAGCAAGCAAGTTTTTGCTCCCGGGAAGAAGCCCAAGTATGGACCTAAGCCTGAAACTGAGTGCTTCTACTGCAAAGGGACTGGTCACTGGAAGCGGAATTGCCTCAAGTATTTGGCGGATAAGAAATATGGCAATGTGGAAGGTATATTTGATATACATGTTATTGATGTGTACCTTACTAATGCTCATAGCCTGGGTATTTTATACTGGTTCTGTTGCTCATATTTGCAACTCGAAACAGGGGCTACGGATTAAACAAAGATTGGCTAAGGACGAGGTGACGATGCGCGTCGGAAATGGTTCCAAGGTCGATGTGATCACCGTCGGTACGCTACCTCTACATCTACCTTCGGGATTAGTTTTAGACCTGAATAATTGTTATTTGGTGCCAACGTTGAGCATGAACATTATATCTGGATCTTGTTTGATGCGAGACGGTTATTCATTTAAATCAGAGAATAATGGTTGTTCTATTTATATGAGTAATATATTTTATGGTCATGCACCCTTGATGAGTGGTCTATTTTTGTTGAATCTCGATCGTGGTGATACACATATTCATAATATTGATGCCAAAAGATGCAAAGTTAATAATGATAGTGCAACATATTTGTGGCACTGTCATTTACGTCATATTGGTGTAAAGCGCATGAAGAAACTCCATGCAGATGGGCTTTCGGAATCACTTGATTATGAATCACTTGATGCTTGCAAACCGTGCCTCATGGGCAAGATGACTAAGACTCCGTTCTCCAGAACAATGGAGCGAGCCACTGACTTATTGGAAATAATACATACTGATGTAAGTGTTGAGGCTCGCGGCAGGTATCGTTATTTTCTGACCTTCACAGATGATTTGAGCAGATATTGGTATATCTACTTAATGAAACACAAGTCTGAAACATTTGAAAAGTTCAAAGAATTTCAGAGTGAAGTGGAAAATCATCGTAACAAGAAAATAAAGTTTCTATGATCTGATCGCGGAGGCGAATATTTGAGTTACGAGTTTGGTCTTCATTTAAAACAATGTGGAATAGTTTCACAACTCATGGACCTGAAACACCATAGCGTAATGGTGTGTCCGAACGTCATAACCGTACTTTATTAGATATGGTTCAATCTATGATGTCTATTACCGACTTACCACTATCATTTTGGGGTTATGCATTAGAGACAACTGCATTCACGTTAAATAGGGTACCGTCTAAATCCGTTGAGACGACACCGCATGAACTATGGTTTGGCAAGAAACCTAAGCTTTCGTTTCTTAAAGTTTTGGTTATGATGCTGTGACGCCCGGATAATCATGCTACAGTAATCCCACGCTAATCATGCCACGTCACCTCGGTTACTGTTGCTAACCTCGTAATGATTCGAAACCGTTTTGAAATTTGAATTCTAAATATGTCAAACAACAAACGTTTTCAACAGTTGAAACAAAAATGTTCGGTGGGTGCCGAATATTACAAGGGTAATTATAATAAAGAAAACATATTTGTAGAAAGTGTCTGAATATTTTAAAATGTATTAAAACAGAAAAGAGAAATAATAAAAGAAAATGCAAAACAGAAAAAAAGGAAGAACCCCCTCAATCGAGCCGACCGCCCACTGCCACCGCGCCTTTGGGCCTCAACCCATCTGTTTACCCCGCCGGGTCCAACCGAACCGCCCAGCCACCCCACTACACCTACCCCGCCTCCCGGGAACCCTAGCGACCATCCCCACTCACCCCCACTTCCCCTGTTTCCCTCCCTCCCCATGTTCGGATCGGGCGCCACCTCGACCCGACGCGTCGACCACCATCGCCGACCCCGCCGCCTCCCCGACGATCGCGCCCCACTCCTCGATGCAGCCGACGTCCTCGGCGCCGCCTCGCATCGCCGCCGTCGCCTCGCCCCGTCACCAACCCCGAAGCCGCCAGATCGATCCGCGCCGCCCCTCGCCGATTGGACACCGCCGCCCGGAGCCCGCGCCACCACCGCCGACGTCGTCCTCATCCTCTCCCTCGTCGGACCTCCCCGACCTCCGCCGAGCCCGCTGCCCCGAACCCTACTCCGCGCCGTGAGCACCCCCTCCCCCGCGCCCCTCCTCTCTCTCCCTCGTTCCCTGCTCGCCGCTCGGGGCCGCGCCCCGCGCCCTGCCCGCGCGTGCACGCGCCTGGACTGTGACCTCGCCTCGCCTCCCCTGGCGGCCGTGCTACCCACGAACCTCCGCTGACCGCGCTCTCTCTTCGCGCCGCTTCGCGCTTGACCGCTTTGGCCTCGCCCCCTCGGCCCATCGCCATCACCGGCCTCCCGTGGCCTGTGCCGCGCCGCGTGCCCTCGCGCTGGTTGGCCATGGCGCGCCCGGGGCCTCTTCCCCCTGTCGCGTGGTCGGCCCGGCCCCGCCGCTCGCCGGAGCTGGCAGACCCGCCCCCCTACCTCGCCTTGACCCTTTGGTGCCCCCTTGGCGCCCGGTGGCCTCCGCTGCGCCCGGGTTCCCATACGGGCGCCACTTGCGCTCACGGCTTCGCCCGACAATTCGCGCACTGCAGCTCAAACAAACCCACTAACCCCACCGGGGCCAATGACATGCGGGACCTGCCCAGAACGTTTATAAAAAAAGAATTAAAAAAATATAATAAATAAATAATTAATAATAAAATTATTTAATTAATAGTTAATTAACTAAATAATTAACTTAATTAATTCTGATTAAATTAACTAATTAAGGTTAATTATCCTAATGACTAATTTACCTAATTAACTACTGTTAATTAACTAACCGAGTATGACAAATGGGACCCACGTATAAGTTTGACTTAGTCAATCCCTGTCGGCTGCTGATGTCAACATGACATCATGCTGATGTCATAAATCCAAATTCGAATTAAATTAAATAATTAATTAAATTCCAGAAATTAATAAAATCTTTAGAAAAACATATCTTTTAATCCGTAAATCAGATTAAATTATTTTCAACATGAAAGTTACTCAGAACGACGAGATGATTCCGGATACGCAACCCATTCGTCCGCCACACACCCCTAACATATCAAACTTGCAACTTTCCTCCCGCCTCTTCGCCTCAAAACGCTAAACACCGGGGATACTTTTTCCGGATGTTTCCTCCACCTAAGCATCACCTCATACCGCGTTAGGGCACGCCTAGCATCACTCTTTGCTTTATCATGCATCGTCATGCATCTGCTTGCATTGTATTCATTGTTTCTTCCCCTCTTCTTCCGCTTAGACACCGAGACCGACGCCATTGCTACCCAAAGACGACTATCACGGAGTTGACGACCTCTCTCTTGCGAGCAACTAGGCAAGCCCCCTTGATCACCAGATATCGCCTATTCTACTCTATACTGCTTGCATTAGAGTAGTGTAGCATGTTCTTGCTTTCGTTATACCTATCCCGATGCATAGCCTGTCCTTGCTACTCTTGTTGTTACCTTTACCGCAATCCTACATGCTTAGTATAGGATGCTAGTATTCCATCTGTGGCCCTACATTCTTGTCCGTCATTGCTATACTATCGGGCCGTGATCACTCGGAAGGTGATCACGGTATATACTTATACTTATACATGATACATGTGGTGACTAAAGACGGTCGGCTCGTAGGAGCACCATGAATGGATCTTTGTGGCGGAGGCAGTGGCAGGTTGAGACCGCCTAGGAGAGAGGTGGGCTCGGCCTTGTTCGGCGCTCATGATACTTAACACGCTTAATGAGATCTTGGTATTTGATCCGAGTCCGGCCATTTGGTCTATACGCACTAACCAACCACGTGGGAAAGATATGGGCACTTTCGGCGTCATGGTATCGGCCGGCACTTCGTGACGCTCGGCCGATCGAGCGGCGCTGCCACCGGATTGGAACGTAGGCCTGCTCTTGTATTAAGGGGCTAGTTACGCTTCCGGCCACAGACGCAACGTGCAGGTGTGCTAAGGCGATGGGCCTGCACTGTGCTGGCGTGAGGTTTAGACCGGCGTGGCCTCTGTTGTGCCTAGGTGGGCTGCGACGTGTTGATCTTCCGCGGCCGGGCATGACCTCGGAAAGTGTGCCCGACCAAATGGGATCAAGCGTGTTGGGCTATGCGGTGCACCCCTGCAGGGAAGTTAATCTATTCGAATAGCCGTGATCTTCGGTAACAGGACGACTTGGAGTTGTACCTTGACCTTATGACAACTAGAACCGGATACTTAATAAAACACACCCTTCCAAGTGCCAGATATAACCCGGTGATCGCTCTCTAACAGGGCAATGAGGAGGGATCGCCGGTAGGATTATTGCTATGCGATGCTACTTGGAGGACTTCAGACTACTCTACGCTACATGCTTTGCAAGACGGAGGCTGCGAGCGTAGTCTTCGGCTGTGATTAGCTATCCCCTCTTATTACGGCATTCTGCAGTTCAGTCCACTGATATGGCCCTTTACACCTATATCCATGCATATGTAGTGTAGCTCCTTGCTTGCGAGTACTTTGGATGAGTACTCACGGTTGCCTTGTTCCCCCGTTTCCCCTTTCTTTAACCGGTTGCTGCGACCAGACGATGGAGCCCAGGAGCCAGACGCCACCGTCGATGATTTACTACTACACCGGAGGCGCCTACTACTACGCAAGTGCATGGACGACGCGACTGTGAGTAGTTAGGAGGATCTCAGTGCAGAGGCTGCGCCTCTTTCGATCTGTATCCCGCTTTGTGCTAGCCTTCTTAAGGCAAACTTGTTTAACTTATGTCTCGTACTCAGATATTGTTGCTTCCACGACTTCGCCTATGATCGAGCACTTGTATTCGAGCCCTCGAGGCCCCCGGCTTGTATTATGATGCTTGTATGACTTATTTATGTTTTAGAGTTGTGTTGTGATATCTTCCCGTGAGTCCCTGATCTTGATCGTACACATTTGCGTGCATGATTAGTGTACCATTGAATCGGGGGCGTCACAAGTTGGTATCAGAGCCGACTGCCTGTAGCAATCCCCCTTTCCAACTCCTTGGCCGAAGTCGAGTCTAGACGTTCCAAAAACTTTTACTAACATGGATGTGTGTCTTACGGGCACACGTCGCCATTGGGTGGCATTAGGATCTTTTACTCCTCGTCTATACTCCGGGACTCTGATCTCTCGTCTATTCGGGTTAAATGATTTTGCTAAAAATCCAACATTAGGATCTCGTTGTCACTTTCACCCCGGAGAGCCCCTTATTATTGATGATCGTCTGCTGCACCAGAAGACCCCGAAGATACTCTCCGCTGTTAACCCGAGAACTTGTGTTCATCGCGTTTGCAATTCCCCTTCCACCGTCAACCCTTATGGATAACTACTTGTAGTTGTTATTCTTACATTCATCCCCAGTTGGTCTTGTTATCACAAGATACCCCGAAACACTCGTCGTTGTTTTGATAATCCTTTGAGCTTACTGCCTCGCTGTTCATTGACACCTGGATACCCCTACGGTTAATTCTCGCACTTGTTGAGTATCCGCTCATCCCCAGCTTGTTCATGTGTTAGACAAAAGTCTTCGAAATACCATTCGATCTTCCGAAAATCCTCCGCAACCTATTGCTCTGGAATTTCTTGTTTGCTTTCATTATGATTAATCCCATAAGTATAGTAATCTTATTGGCATCCTTTGTCACCATCATTTTTGAGTCCATTGATTTCAATACGTTGTGAATGTTCACAATCATCGATCGAATCCTAGGATTATCTTTCCGCCCGGACATCATTTTGAACATGAGCTGGTTCTCGACCTAACTATCTGTCGTCGATTGTGCCTCTGGTATATTCAATTGATCCATCCTTGATCAAAGCGCCTGCTTATGATCCTTTGTTTTGGAAATCATAATTCTTTTGCATTTAAGCTTTGAATTATTCAGATGATTCCATAACCTGTTCCATTTGCATTCCCTCCTCTTCTGGTTGAGTATCGATACTCACATCAGATCCTTTGTGGACCATCAAGTCCTTTGTTGGATTATTATCCGACAGTGTCCTTCACATTTGATCAGTTTGTGAGTTCTTCCCCTGATACATAATGCCTTTGTTAAGTTGTATCCTCCGCTTGGCCAACCATACTCTGCTTTCGGGCTTGTGTTATTTACTCTTGAAACTTGTGGTATATGTTTCTAAGAAGCCACTATGGGTTGAACATATGCCTTCTCTAGACCGTGTGAACCCGAAAGTTTTCATGAGTCATACTCTTACGGTGCTTCGCCGGATAAAATTTCAACATCGCAACTTAATCGAACGCGAGAAGTGGATGAAAGGTTATGCATTGGAGAAGTGGGAGTCGACCTTGAACTTTATGTTCATGCCCATGGACCCGATGTACATCTTCTCATCGAAGCTTCTTTAAAATTAATTATTCCCTTGATATAAGTTCATCTTATATCTGGGTCCTGCCTTTACAATCATGGTTCCGACCATGTTCTCCTTTAAATACCATTTTCGATGCAAGTGTAAGCACTTGTCTTACGTGGGATCAATACCCCGGTACAACCTCTACTTTGATATGTCGTCGAGTATTACCCCCTGGTATCTCGAGATTATCTTGGAACTGCATAACTTCCTATGAGTTCTTCATCAAGTACTACATTCTCACTGATTACAATTTTTCATGGGCTCTGAGTTATTAAACACTCAAAGACACCGATAACTGAACCGAGTCTGCACTACGGTTCAATGACACTTGATAATCTTCTTTAAGTACGAGTTTGTAACCGATCACGCCATTCCTAGCATGTTTGGCTATATCATTGTCGTGCCGATTTTAACTGTGCTACCTGGTCCTTATCCCAGGAGCACAAATTTCGAGATGAGTTAAGCTTATGTCGATCTTCCGCGTCATATCATTTCACCTTGAACAACAAGCTTGGTTTCGAGTTTGTGTCGTACCCGTGGTTCCAATAAACTTGCGCTTCATCATTCCTTTGACTTGAGGTCATCGTTGTTCGATTACATCTTCATGAAACCTCTCGACAAATGTGTCGTAATCATCATCTACATTCTGAGCTCTTACAGGATATCAATCAAACTCGTGATGAGAAATACCATCCTTGCCCCTCGATGATTGTGTTATCATCGACGACATTCTTGCCTTCCCCCAACACAAACTTGTTCATGTTTTGTGTTATACCTTGAGTTCCTTGCTATCCAGCCTTTGTTCTTCTTTTTATCTTGGAGTATTACCATCTTTTATGTCAAGAATGTTACGAGATTTGTTCCACCTCTTGAGAGTTCTTGGTATAGTGATACTTCTCACCATCACCATTCTTTCATGGTCCTCGTGTTGATTCCAACCGGGGTACCAACAAGTGAACGATGCTGTTTGGATCCTGCACTTCTAGCAACCCTATTGCTTTGGAGTTAATGGTCGGCCGTTCATTCTTAGTCTATTGATTATTGAATCACCATTCCGACATTGGTCGTGCAACCCAACCCATATTCGGGTGCACCTTTCAACCAATGTTTAAATTGTGTATGTTTTTCCTTGAGCATACATCATTATACCATTTGATCTGACAAATGTTATTTCCTTGTTCACATAATTGTGGAAATCCATCTTTTTGGAAATCTCAATGAGTTGTTGCTGAGCATCAGCCACCTCCTCATCCTCTCCTTAGTTTAATGATGAACTCTTGTTTCGGAACCCACTCCCATAGTTCATTTCCCGAGAATCTTGCAATGTCATTTAGTCGATTTGTGTTGCACCTTTTCTTCTCAGGCATCCTGAGTCTGAGGTATCTTGACACCAATCGGGTCTGAATCTCGGTCAGATATGATGGTTGGAACATGTTTCCAAGTGTTATAACAATGGTCTTTATTCGTGCCTAGCACACCTGGCCGGAGGCCCTATTGTTATAGATTCCTTTTCAACAAGGTTATCCATTCTTCCATGAGGAAATTGTAAGACTTATCCTATAAGTTGTTTCCGATGAATCCTTTGTGTATCCAGAGTCTGACCTTTTGCTTGAAGACCATGTCAATGCTATCCTAAAGCATGTCTATGGTACTCTGATTTTCAACAGGAACATTTGAAGCCCAATGCTAAATGTTTCCTGCTCAATTATCCAAACACTGCTGTATGGGTAATGTAATGAAAATTCCTTCCCCTACCTAAAGGGTTTTCTACGTTATATCCCGTCATGGATGTCATGCTCCGCTTGTCCTTGGGAAGGATATATCGCTGAAACATGTGCTTAAACACATTTTCCTTTCCATTGTTCTGATTATTCTGATAATCATATTTTCCTTTCTATTGTTTTGTTTAACCTTTCTGGTAATCCGAATTAACTAAGCAGTGATAATCCCCTGCTTAGGTAAGAACCTTGTGGTACCATGTTGTTAGTAAGACCGTGTTACTATTGTTGATGACATTCCGGTAACCGCCGATGGACAAGAACTTTGCCTATTGGTCCACCTTGTTCAACGAGCAGGAAAATGGTTCTCTTCGTCCCTCGCCCTTGGTACCGACATTGTTGCCAACATAACTGACAGGCTATGCTCTGACATGTCTTTCTTATGCGATTGTGCAAGACGTCAATGCCCTTCCTACTCTTACCGCACATGGTGGGCCCATAACCCACAGGTCCCAGGATCGAAACCTGACTCTCCTGTACACCCTTGTTCCTAAAGCTATTCCTCACGCTTGGCTTCGTATGAAAGATCACGAGCCACCTTCCTCGTGATCTATTCTGGTATCAGACACAATGCTTATTCCCGTTGCTCTGAACCTCTTTCACGCCTTGTAACAGGCATCAAACGATTGCACGCCCGAAAACTTCCCATGATACCTCCTTACTTTTCTCTCGATACTTTCTTAAGTTTCAATTCAAGAGTTACTCCCCACCACCTTCCCGATGTTATTGACGGATAGTTAACCTTGCGAGAGGTTCGTTCCTGAATACCCACCCTTTATTCTTTCGGAAGTACGATGGAATTCCCGAAGAAAGGATGCCGACTTCATCATGATGACCTAAAGCAGAGAAATGAATACATCAACGAAAAGGATCAACCTCTTCGAACGGGCAGCCAAGACCGAGAAGACTCGTTAGGTTTTTCGCTACCAGCACCTTTCCCACCTTACTCCACCGCTTAAATCTCGGGACGAGATTTATTGTAGTGGAGGAGAATTGTGACGCCCGGATAATAATGCTACAGTAATCCCACGCTAATCATGCCACGTCACCTCGGTTACTGTTGCTAACCTCGTAATGATTCGAAACCGTTTTGAAATTTAAATTCTAAATATGTCAAACAACAAACGTTTTCAAAAGTTGAAACAAAAATGTTCGGTGGGTGCCGAATATTACAAGGGTAATTATAATAAAGAAAACTTATTTTTAGAGTGTCTGAATATTTTAAAATGAATTAAAACAGAAAAGAGAAATAATAAAAGAAAATGCAAAAAAGAAAAAAAAGAAAGGAAGAACCCCCCTCCCTCAACTGGGCCGACTGGCCCAGCTGGCCACCGCGCCCCCCTTGGGCCTCAACCCATGTGGCCTACCCTGTCCGCCCCAACCGAACCGGCCCAACCACCCCACTACACCTACCCCCACCTCCCAGGAACCCTAGCGACCATCCCCACTCACCCCCCCACTTCTGCTTCCCACTCCTCTCCACGTTACGGATCGGGGCGCCACCTCGACCCCGACACCTGCCGACCACCATCGCCGACCCGCCGCCCTCCCGGCGCGCCCCCACTCCTTGGCCTTGGCGTCCTCGGTGCCGCCTCGCATCGCCGCCGTCGCCTCGCCCGTCACAAACCCGAAGCCGCCCGGATTGATCCGCGCCGCCTCGCCGATTGAACGCCGCCCGGAGCCAGCGCCACCACCACCGACGTCGTCCTCATCCTCTCCTCGTCGGACCTCCCGACCTCCGTGAGCCCGCCCCGAACCCTACTCCGTGGTGAGCACCCGCGCCCTCCTCTCTCTCCCTTGTTCCCCTGCTTCGCCGCTCGGGGCCGCGCACCGCCTTCTGCCCACAGCGTGCACGCGCCCGGACTGCGACCTCGCCTCGCCTCCCCTGCTGACGGGCTGCTACCCACGAACCTCTGCCGCGGCCCCGCGCTCTCTCTTGCGCCCGGCCACCGCCGCTGGCCTCGCCCTCGGCCCGCATCGCCATCACCGGCCTCCCGTGGCGAGCAGCGCCGCGCGTACCCCCCCTCGCGCGCTGGTAGCCATGGCGGCGCCGGCCTCTTCCCCTGTCGCATGGTCGGCCCGGCCCGCCGCTGAGCCGGGCCCCTCCCTACCTTGCCGGCCTCTGGTGCCCTTGGCGCCCGGTGGCCTCCGCTGCGCCGGGTTCCCCATACGGGCGCTCAAGACGCCACGGGCTTCGCCCAAAGAATTGCGCCCGCACCCGCTCGAACAAACCCACTAACCCCACAGGGGCCAATGACAGGCGGGACCAGCCCAGAACGTTTATAAAAAAGAATTTAAAAAATATAATAAATAAATAATTAATAATAAAATTAATTAATTAATTAGTTAATTAACTAAATAATTAACTTAATTAATTCTGATTAAATTAACTAATTAAGGTTAATTATCCTAATGACTAATTTACCTAATTAACTACTGTTAATTAACTAACAGAGTATGACAAATGGGACCCACATGTAAGTTTGACTTAGTCAATCCCTGTTGGCTGCTGATGTCAACATGACATCATGCTGATGTCATAAATCCAAATTCGAATTAAATTAAATAATTAATTAAATTCCAGAAATTAATAAAATCTTTAGAAAATCATATCTTTTAATCTGTAACTCGGATTAAATTATTTTCAACATGAAAGTTACTCAGAACGACGAGACGATTCCGGATACGCAGCCCATTCGTCCGCCACACACCCCTAACATATCAATCTTGCAACTTTCCCCCTCCGGCTCCTCTGCCCGAAAACGCAAAACACCGGGGATACTTTCCCGGATATTTTCCCCCCTCCACCGGCATCACCTCATATCGCGTTAGGGCACGCCTAGCATCACTCTTTGCTTTGCGTCATGCATCTGTTTGCATTGTATTCATTGTTTCTTCCCCCTCTTCTTCCGCTAGACACCGAGACCGACGCCGCTGCTACCCAGTACGACTACGGAGTTGACGACCCCTCTCTCTTGCCAGAGCAACCAGGCAAGCCCCCCCTTGATCACCAGATATCGCCTATTCTACTCTCTACTGCTTGCATTAGAGTAGTGTAACATGTTCTTGCTCGTTATACCTATCCCGATGCATATCCTGTCCTTGCTACTATCGTTGTTACCTTTTACCGCAATCCTACATGCTTAGTATAGGATGCTAGTATTCCATCTGTGGCCCTACATTCTTGTCCGTCTGGCATGCTATACTATCGGGCCGTGATCACTCGGGAGGTGATCACGGGTATATACTTATACTTATACATGATACATGTGGTGACTAAAGACGGTCGGCTCGTAGGAGCACCCGCGAGTGGATCTTTGTGGCGGAGCTGACAGGCAGTTGAGACCGCCTAGGAGAGAGGTGGGCCTGCCCTGCTCGGCGCTCATGGATACTTAACACGCTTAACGAGATCTTGGTATTTGATCCGAGTCCGCCATTTGGTCTATACGCACTAACCAACCACGTGGGAAAGATATGGGCACTTTCGGCGTCATGGTATCACCGGCACTTCGTGACGTCCGAATCGGCGGCCAGCCGGATTGGAACGTAGGCCTGCTCTTGTATTAAGGGGCTAGTTACGCTTCCGGCCACAGACGCAACGCGTGTGTGTGCTAAGGCGATGGGCCTGCACCCTGGCGCTTAGGTTTAGACCGGCGTGCTGGCCTCTCACAGTGCCTAGGTGGGGCTGCGACGCGTGTTGATCTTCCGGCCGGGCATGACCCAGAAAGTGTGCCCGCCAAATGGGATCAAGCGTGTTGGGTTATGTGGTGCACCCTGCAGGAAGTTAATCTATTCGAATAGCCGTGATCATCGGTAATGTGACGACTTGGAGTTGTACCTTGACCTTATGACAACTAGAACCGGATACTTAATAAAACACACCCTTCCAAGTGCGAGATATAACCCGGTGATCGCTTCTCTAACAGGGCAATGAGGAGGGATCGCCGGGTAGGATTATTGCTATGCGATGCTACTTGGAGGACTTAGGACTACTCTACGCTACATGCAAGGCGGAGGCTGCGAAGCGTAGTCTTCGGCTGTGATTAGCTATCCCCTCTTATTACGGCACTCTGCGATTCGGTCCAGCGATATGGCCCTTTACACATATATCCATTCATATGTAGTGTAGCTCCTTGCTTGCAGTACTTTGGATGAGTACTCACGGTTGCCTTGTTCCCCTTTTCCCCCTTTCTTTACCGGTTGCTGCGACTGCACGATGGAGCCCAGGAGCGACGCCATCGTCGATGGCGACTACTACACCGGAGGCGCCTACTACTACGTGCAGCCGCGGACGGCGACCGAGGAGTAGTTAGGAGGATCCCAGGCGGGAGGCCTGCGCCTCTTCGATCTGTATCGGTTTGTGCTAGCCTTCTTAAGGAAAACTTGTTTAACTTATGTCGTACTTCAGATATTGTTGCTTCCGCTGACTTCGTCTATGATCGAGCACTTGTATTCGAGCCCTCGAGGCCCCTGGCTTGTATTATGATGCTTGTATGACTTATTTATGTTTTAGAGTTGTGTTGTGATATCTTCCCGTGAGTCCCTGATCTTGATCGTACACATTTGCGTGCATGATTAGTGTACGATTGAATCGGGGGCGTCACAAATGCTTATGTGAAAAAGCTTCAGCCTGATAAGCTCAAACCCAAATCTGAGAAGTGCGTCTTCATAGGATATCCAAAAGAAATTGTTGGGTACACCTTCTACCACAGATCCGAAGGCAAGATCTTTGTTGCTAAGAATGGACCCTTTCTAGAGAAGGAGTTTCTCTCGAAAGAAGTGAGTGGGAGGAAGGTATAACTTGATGAGGTAATTGTACCTTCTCTCGAATTGGAATGTAGTACATCAGGAAAATCTGTTCCCATGATACCTACACAAAATAGAGAGAAAGCTAATGATAATGATCATGAAACTTCAGATCATGTTACTACTGAACCTCGTAGGTCAACTAGAGTATGATCTGCACTAGAGTGATACGGTAATCCTGTTCTGGAGGTCATGATTCTAGACCATGACCCGAAGCTACGAACTATGAAGAAGCTATGATGAGCCCAGATTCCGACAGATGGCTTGAGGCCATGAAATCTGAGATAGGATCCATGTATGAGAACAAAGTGTGGACTTTGGTGCACTTACCCAATGATCGGCAAGCCATAGAAAATAAATGGATCTTCAAGAAGAAGACTGACGCTGATGGTAATATTACTATCTACAAAGCTCGACTTATCGCAAAAAGTTTTCGACAAGTTCAAGGGGTTGACTACGTTGAGACTTTCTCACCCGTAGCGATGCTTATGTCCGTTCGAATCATGTTGCAATTGCCGCATTTTATGATTATGAAATCTGGCAAATGGACGTCAAAACTGCATTCCTTAATGGATTTCTCAAAGAAGAGTTGTATATGATGCAACCAGAAGGTTTTGTCAATCCTAAAGGTGCTAACAAAGTGTGCAAGCTCCAGCAATCCTTCTATGGACTGGTGCAAGCGTCTTGGAGTTGGAATATATGCTTTGATGAGGTGATCAAAGCATATGGTTTTATACAGACTTATGGTGAAGCCTATATTTACAAGAAAGTGAGTGGGAGCTCTGTAGCATTTCTGATATTATATGTGGATGACATATTGTTGATTGGAAATGATATAGAATTTCTGGAAAGCATAGAAGGATACTTGAATAAGATTTTTTCAATGAAAGACCTCGGTGAAGCTACTTATATATTGGGCATCAAGATCTATAGAGATAGATCAAGACGGTTGATAAGACTTTCCATGAGTACATGCCTTGATAAGATTTTGAAGGAGTTCCCTATGCCTCAGCCATAGGTTCTATAAAGTATGCCATGCTGTATACCAGACCTATTGTGTACCTTGCCATGAGTTTGGCAAGAGGGTACAATAGTGATCCAGGAGTAGATCACTGGATAGTGGTCAAAATTATCCTTAGGTACCTAAAGAGGACTAAGGAAATGTTTCTCGGTTATTGAGGTGACAAAGAGTTTGTCGTAAAGGGTTACGTCGATGCAAGCTTTGACACTGATCCAGATGACTCTTAGTCTCAATCTAGATACATATTGAAAGTGGGAGCAATTAGCTAGAGTAGCTCCGTGCAGAGCATTGTAGACATAGAAATTTGCAAAATACATACGGATCTGAATGTGGCAGACCCGTTGACTAAACCTCTCTCACAAGCAAAACATGATCACACCTTACTACTCTTTGGGTGTTAATCACATAGCGATGTGAACTAGTATATTGACTCTAGTAAACCTTTTGGGTGTTTCACATGACAATGTGAACCATGGGTGTTAATCACACAAAGATGTGAACTATTGGTGTTAAATCACATGGCGATGTGAACTAGATTATTGACTCTAGTGCAACTGGGAGACTAAAGGAAACGCGCCCTAGAGGCAATAATAAAGTTGTTATTTTATATTTCCTTATATCATGATAAATGTTTATTATTGATATGTCTCCAATGTATCTATAATTTTTTATTGTTCCATGCTATTATATATTCTGTTTTGGATGTTTAATGGGCTTATTTATACACTTTTGTATTATTTTTGGGACTAACCTATTAACCGGAGGCCCAACCCAAATTGCTGTTTTTTGCCTATTTCAATGTTTCGCATAAAAAGAATATCAAACGGAGTCCAAACGGAATGAAACCTTCGGGGGCGTGATTTTTGGAACAAACGTGATCCAGAGGACTTGGAGTGGACGTCAAGCAGCCAACGAGGAGGCCACGAGGCGGGGCGCCACCACAGGCACGCCCTCCACCCTCGTGGGCCCCTCGTGGCTCCACCGACCTACTTCTTCCTCCTATATATACCTACGTACCCCCAAACCATCGAAGAGCATCACGAAAACCTAATTCAACCGCCGCAACCTTCTGTACCCTTGAGATCCCATCTTGGGGCCTTTTCCGGCGCTCCGCTAGAGGGGGCATTGATCATGGAGGGCTTCTACATCAACACCATAGCCTCTCCGATGATGTGTGAGTAGTTTACCTCAGACCTTCGGGTCCATAGTTATTAGCTAGATGGCTTCTTCTCTCTCTTTGGATCTCAATACAAAGTTCTCCTCGATTCTCTTGGAGATCTATTCAATGTAATCTTCTTTTGCGGTGTGTTTGTCGAGATCCGATGAATTGTGGGTTTATGATCCAGATTATCTATGAACAATATTTGAATCTTCTCTGAATTCTTTTATGTATGATTGGTTATCTTTGCAAGTCTCTTCGAATTATCAGTTTGGTTTGGCCTACTAGATTGATCTTTCTTGCAATGGGAGAAGTGCTTAGCTTTGGGTTCAATCTTGCGGTGCTCGATCCCGATGTGATGAGGGAAACGACACGTATTGTATTGTTGCCATCGAGGATAAAAATATGGGGTTTATGTCATATTGCATGAGTTTATCCCTCCACATCATGTCATCTTGCTTAAAGCGTTACTCCGTTCTTATGAACTTAATACTCTAGATGCATGCTGGATAGCGGTCGATGTGTGGAGTAATAGTAGGAGATGCAGGCAGGAGTCGGTCTACTTGTCATGGTCGTGATGCCTATATACATGATCATACCTAGATATTCTCATAACTATGCTCAATTCTAAAAATTGCTCGACAGTAATTCGTTTACCCACCGTAATACTTATGCTATCTTGAGAGAAGCCACTAGTGAAACCTATGGCCCCCGGGTCTATTTTCCATCATATTAATCTCCCGTCAACAAGCTATTTTTATATTTGTTTACTTTGCAGTCTTTACTTTTTATCTTTATCATAAAAATACCAAAAACATTATCTTATCATCTCTATCAGATCTCACTTTTGCAAGTGGCCGTGAAGGGATTGACAACCCCTTTATCACGTTGGTTGCAAGGTTCTTATTTGTTTGTGTAGGTACGAGGGACTTGAGCGTGGCCTCCTACTGTATTGATACCTTGGTTCTCAAAAACTGAGGGAAATACTTACGCTACTTTGCTGCATCACCCTTTCCTCTTCAAGGAAAAACCAACGCAGTGCTAAAGAGGTAGCAAGAAGGATTTCTGGCGCTTTGCCGGGGAGCTGATACGTCTCCAACGTATCTATAATTTTTGATTGCTCCATGGTACTTTATCTACTGTTTTGGACTATATTGGGCTTTATTTTCCACTTTTATATTATTTTTGGGACTAACCTATTAACCGGAGGCCCAAATTCTGTCATTTTTGCCTATTTCAAGTGTTTCAAGAAAGCGGAATATCAAACGGAGTCTAAATGGAATGAAACCTTCGGGAACGTGATTTTCTCACCGAACGTGATCTAGGAGACTTGGACCCTACTCCAAGAAGTAATGAGGCGGTCACGAGGGTGGGCGCGCCCTAGGCGCCCGCCTCGTGGGCCCCCTATTGCTCCACCGACATACTCCTTCCTCCTATATATACCTACGTACCCCCAAACGATCAGAGGGGGAGCCAAAAACCTAATTCCATCGCCGCAACTTCCTGTATCCATGAGATCCCATCTTGGGGCACATTAGGAGCTCCGCCGGAGGGGCATCCACGACGGAGGGCTTCTACATCATCACCATAGCCCCTCCGATGAAGTGTGAGTAGTTTACTTCAGACCTTGGGTCCATAGCTAGTAGCTAGATGGCTTCTTCTCTCTTTTTGGATCTCAATACAATGTTCTCCCCCACTCTCGTGGAGATCTATTCGATGTAATCTTCTTTTTGCGGTGTGTTTGTTGAGACCGATGAATTGTGGGTTTATGATCAAGATTATCTATGAACAATATCTGAATCTTCTCTGACTTCTTTTATGTATGATTGGTTATCTTTGCAAGTCTCTTGAATTATCCGCTTGGTTTGGCCAACTAGATTGGTAGTTCTTGCAAAGGGAGAAGTGCTTAGCTTTGGGTTCAATCTTGCGGTGTCCTTTCCCACTTGTAAGGGGCAGCAAGGCACGTATTGTATTGTTGCCATCGAGGATAACAAGATGGGGTTTTTATCATATTGCATGAATTTATCCTCTACATCATGTCATCTTGCTTAAGGAGTTACTCTGTTTTAACTTAATACTCTAGATGCATGCTTTGGATGGCAATCGATGAGTGGAGTAATAGTAGTAGATGCAGGTGAGTCGGTCTACTTGTCTCGGACGTGATGCCTATATACATTATCATACCTAGATATCCTCATAACTATGCTCAATTTCATCAATTGCTCAACAGTAATTTGTTCACCCACCGTAGAATACTTATGCTCTTGAGAGAAGCCACTAGTGAAACCTATGGTCACGGGTCTATTCTCATCATATCAATCTCCATCACTTTAATACTTGCTTTGTTTTTACTTTGCCTTTTACTTTTTACTTTGCATCTCTATATCAAAAATACCAAAAATATTATTTATCATCTCTATCGGATCTCACTCTCGTAAGTGGTGTGAAGGGATTGACAACCCCTAATCGCGTTGGTTGCGAGGAGCTATTGTTTTGTGCAGGTACGAGGGACTTGTGCGTAGCCTCCTACTAGATTGATATCTTGGTTCTAAAAAACTGAGGGAAATACTTATGCTACTTTGATGCATCATCCTCCCCTCTTCGGGGAAATCCAACGCAATGCTCAAGAGGTAGCAGGAGCCTACGCACAAGTCAAGACATACCAAGTACCCATCACAAACTCTTATCCCTCGCATTACATTATTTGCCATTTGCCTCTTGTTTTCCTCTCCCCACTTCACCCTTGCCGTTTTATTCGCCCTCTCTTTCCGTTCGCCTCTTTTTCGCTTGCTTCCTTTTTTTTTGCTCGTGTGTTGGATTGCTTGCTTGTCACGATGGCTCAAGATAATACTAAATTGTGTGACTTTGCCAATACCAACAACAATGATTTTCTTAGCACACCGATTGCTCCTCTTACCGATGCTGAATCTTGTGAAATTAATGTTGCTTTGTTGAATCTTGTCATAAAAGATCAATTCGCCGGCCTTCCTAGTGAAGATG
The DNA here is from genome assembly GCA_021605145.1 of Aegilops bicornis. NCBI lineage: Eukaryota > Viridiplantae > Streptophyta > Magnoliopsida > Poales > Poaceae > Aegilops > Aegilops bicornis. Next base: position 186,583,960 of record CM038671.1, on the reverse strand, counting down.
CCGCTACCCATCTAAATAGTTTTGTTGATTGGTGTGGTATGCAAAAGAAGAAAGATGTGGATAATGATATTGTTAAATTGAAGTTGTTTCCGTTTTCTCTTAGAGATCGCGCTGAAACTTGGTTTTTGTCTTTGCCTAAAAATAGTATTGATTCTTGGAATAAGTGCAAAGATGCTTTTATCTCTAAGTATTTCCCTCCTGCTAAGATCATCTCTCTTAGAAACGATATTATGAATTTTAAGCAACTTGATCATGAACATGTTACACAAGCTTGGGAGAGGATGAAATTAATGATACGTAATTTCCCTACTCATGGTTTCAATTTGTGGATGATTATACAAAAAAATTATGCCGAATTGAATTTTGCTTCTAGAAATCTTTTAGATTCGTCCGCGGGAGGCACTGTTATGGAAATCACTTTAGGAGAAGCTACTAAACTCCTAGATAATATTATGGTTACAACAGCGATGATATGCCTAAGAAGAAGCAAGAAGACCAAGACGTCGACATCCCAGGGAATAGGTCTTCGGGACTCAATGCTAGCCATCAAAATCTGTCTCCCGACAGGGCTCTTGGAGGACAAGGCAATATGAGAGCCTGCCGAAGGTCTCGCAAACCGTTTTCTGCGACCTTCACCGCGCATGGGGGCTACTGACGGGGTCCTGTACCGGGTGTGGCTAACGCTAAGGAGCCCGGCCTCATTCAATACATGGGGCCCACCGGGCCCAAAGCAAGGAAAAACTCTAAGGGGGACGGAGGCAATCTTTGTAGTTCCCAAGAATAGAGAGCAGCAGCGCCCCAGATCACATCTGTCATGTAAACCCTAGACCTTTCCTACCTATATAAAAGGAGGTGTAGGGTATTCATTCATCATTTATCCACAGATAGGAAAACTCTCGGTAGACATCTCATTCACCATTGTAACCCCTCGCATGAGGTATCCCTCCATTATGAATCATCAAAACCAGTAGGACGTAGGGTATTACTCTCCGGAGACCCGAACATGGATAAACCCCTCATGTGACCTCCGATTCATGACTTCTAGCTGCGCTTGGACCCCTATCGAGGGATCTGACAGTATTTTGCACCGTCACCAGGAGAGAGGGGGAGAGGTCCTTTATCCTTCTTCTTCCTTGGCCTTCTCCCTAGATGGGAGAAGGACCCCCCTCTGGTCCTTGGACGCCATGGCTCCCGAGGGGTGGGAGCCCCCCTAGATTGGATCTCCCTCTGTTTTCTTCTCTCTTTCGCATCCCTGTTTCTGGCTGAAAACTGTTTCTTAAATATTCTGAGATACATAACTCCAATCGGGCTAAAATTTTAATATGATTTTTTTGGATATTAGCTTCCTTGCGCCCGAAGGAGAGCACCAACTGACTTACGAGGTCCTCATAAGACACCATGTCGCGCTCCCTACCTTGTGGAGGCAATGGGCCACCATTTACGTTGATTCTTGCGCAAAAAATCACATATATTCCATAAAAATCTTCGTAAAATTTTATCGCGTTTGGACTTCGTTTGATATGGATTTCTGTGAAATACAAAAACATGAAAAACAGGAACTGACACTAGGCACTAGATCAACTTGTTAGTCACAAAAAAATATAAATTATTGCCAAAAATATATGAAAGTGGTAAAATAATGGCATGAAACAATAAAAAATTATCAATACGTCGGAGACGTATCAAAGGCAAGTAGGAGCAATGGGTCTCAGAAAGTACCTACACCAAATGAGAAGGCACAGGCTCGCTCATGGCTTGCTCGAGCCGGCTTCCTGATTTTCCATTCATACAACATGGTGAAGCAGACGGAACAACGGTGAGCACACGCAGCCTCAAACAACAGGAGAAGCAACTGATAAGGCAACGAAGAAATCAAAGAGGACGCCAACGTATAGCAATAAAGCGGCAATGATGGAAGAACAAAGTATGGGCTGCAAGAAACGCGTAGCGTCCAGAGTGTGTGGAGTGCAATATGAAACGGGAAACGTGAAGAAGATGTGTCCTGAGAAAAGGGCATATAAATACTCAATGTGGGAGTCGGTTGCAAGAGAATGACCTCCTTGCACCGACCCCCTAACCTGCCAGCAATGGCACACCAAGGTGATTGGCAAAATAAACTCGGAAAGAAATGACCCTCCATCAACCCAGGAACAGCGCAGGAAAAGTCCCGGGATCACCCGGCTCAGCACCCTAAGAAGCCCAGCGGGCGACCACTCCGCAGAGCCGCCCAACCCAATGAACACCGGGTCCGCGTAGCCTACCCGGCACGATCGAACCTGGTGCAGCCTAGGGGCCGACCACGTCGCGGACCTACACACCTGAGTGAATGTTGGGCCCAGCTAGTGCGTTGCGGACAGGTGCGACACAAGCCGTTGCACCACGGTGGCCCCGGCAGCGCCCGCGGCCTGCCCGTCATGGACCACTGAGGTGTTTTGCCTTGATAGCTCCGAAGGGCGTGGGCGTCGTGTGAGCTGACGCAAGCAGGTAGACCGCACACTCCGACTGGGACTAAGACGCCGACACTCGGGTCCGGCTAGGGCCTCGTGCACAGGCGCAACGAAGGCCGCCCAATGATGATGGCCCCGGGCAGGCACACAATCCACCCATCATGGATTGTCCAGCCGGGTTATCCAGGTTCACGCTGTCCGGGCAAATCGGGTGGCGCGGAGCCACCCCGAGAGGCTCCCGACGCAAGCCACACAGAAACGGTCAGCTAGGTCCATGACGGTGACTCCAACATCCTTCCTTTATATGAGTATATGCTTTAAAAAGTAATTAATCTCTTATGTCTTACTCCTTCTGTCTCATAATATAAGAGCATTTTGACACTAGTGTAGTGTCAAAAACGCTATTATATTATGGGATGGAGGGAGTACCTCGTATAAAAAAATCTCTTATCTCTTACTCAGGGGTTGCACTAGAAAAAAGGATCCAAACGTCTAGTATATATTGGTATATATAATACTCCCTCCATCCCGAAATTCATGTCGCGATGGCAATTTTGCAAAAAAACCCTCTAGTGTTTCCCGACCCAACCTGCGCTCCCTCTCTCCAGTGTTCCGTCGCGAAGGCATCTCTCTTTCCCCTTTCCCCTGTCGGCCACCACAGTCCACGGCCACATCCCGACCAACTCCGGCCAGTCCCTGCCCTGCCGACCTTTGTTGCCACCCCTTCCTTCCCCTACCTCCGTCCTGTCTGTTTGCTCGCCAACTCGCAGCACCCAACTAACCCTAGCCACCGTCCATCCTCACAAATGCCAACTTTCTCACCGCGGTTTGCATAGAGGAAGAAGAAAATGCAATTTTTGCGATGGTGCGGTAGCGCGTGGTGGCGATGCACGCAGACCGGTTGCCGATGTGGCTGTCCAGGAGGCCGAAGTTCTCGTGGACGATGGCCAGCAGGCCGCGGGTCCACGGACGACGGACGCAGGAGGCCTACTGTTTCCGAGCACCGCTTCTACTCTTGCGAGGAGCACGTCCGGGTGCTCGATCTGGAGTGCATTGATACGTCTCCAACGTATCTATAATTTTTTATTGTTCCATCACTGGTGCGTGTCGGTCCTAAACAAACGGTTTAAAACCCCTTTCCGCGATGGCATCTGGAACCGTCTCCAAGTGAGTGTGGGCGATAGGGGGGTCCTTCCCACACGACCCAGAAAGCCTCGGGGATATGCCCTCCTGGATCACACGTCCGGCAAAATGAGGTCGTGTGCGACCGGCGAGCACTCAAATATGGAAATACGTACATTACAGATAAAAAAATTAAATTATACGACGAAATTGTTTCCGGTCACAAGTAAATCCCACACAGTCAGTCCCCGCTAAACGTTTCCGTTTGTATGCACATCCCACACAATCGCTCCAAGGAAAACGTTTCCGTTCACAGGTACATCACACACAAATTTTCCCGTTAAAATCATTTGTGATATCGTTGCCATTGCACACGATATTAATAATTTTATCGTTTGCATTATTGAATGCATCACACACGGTGCGTAGAAAGAAACTGTGTGGCAAAGGCTGTCCATCACACACACTTTTTATGTGATAAACGTTTGCGCAAGGTGGCCTAACGCAAATAGTTTTCAAGAGAAAGTCGTGTGTGCAATGGAGATTTATCGCACACGTAGTGGATCCTAGAAACGTTTCTGATCTCCACGTATATCACAGACGTTTCTCTTTCACAAACCATGTGCAGTGCAATCCCTATTTAATCCATAATTAATCCAACTAATCCCTAATTTAAAAATCACATGTTATGAATTTGAAAGTAGGCAATCACTTATTTCATATCCAACCATGTTTATTACAAATATAGGTTCAACCACGAATCCATATTTCAATGCAAAGGTACATACTGAAGAACTACAGAAGTACCAAGTAAAGAATGATAAAACACAGTTGTACTAAAGACTGTAAAGAGAGAGGCGAAAGACATTGATACGTCCCCAACGTATCTATAATTTTTTATTGTTCCATGCTATATTATATTCTGTTTTGGATGTTTAATGGGCTTATTTATACACTTTTATATTATTTTTGGGACTAACCTATTAACGGGAGGCCCAACCCAAATTGCTGTTTTTTTTTGCCAATTTCAGTGTTTTGCAGAAAAAGGATATCAAACAGAGTCCAAACGGAATGAAACCTTCGGGAGCGTGATTTTTGGAACAAACGTGATCTAGAGGACTTGGAGTGGATGTCAAGCAACCAACGAGGCGGCCACGAGGCAGGGGGCGCACCCACCCCCCAGGTGCGCCCTCCACCCTCGTGGCTCCACCGACCTACATCTTCCTCCTATATATACCTACGTACCCCCAAACCATCAGAAGTGACCACGAAAACCTAATTCCACCGCCGCAACCTTCTATACCCGTGAGATCCCATCTTGGGGCCTTTTCCGGCATCTTGCCGGAGGGGGCATTGATCATGGAGGGCTTCTACATCAACACAATAGCCTCTCCGATGATGTGTGAGTAGTTTACCACAGACCTTCGGGTCCATAGTTATTAGCTAGATGGCTTATTTTCTCTCTTTGGATCTCAATACAAAGTTCCCCTCGATTATCTTGGAGATCTATTCGATGTAATCTTGTTTTGCGGTGTGTTTGTCGAGACCCGATGAGTTGTGGGTTTATGATCAAGATTATATATGAACAATATTTGAATCTTCTCTGAATTCTTTTATGTATGATTGGTTATCTTTGCAAGTCTCTTCAAATTATCAATTTGGTTTGGCCTACTAGATTGATCTTTCTTGCAATGGGAGAGGTGCTTAGCTTTGGGTTCAATCTTGCGGTGCTTGATCCTAGTGATAGTAGGGGAAATGACACGTATTGTATTGTTGCCATCGAGGATAAAAAGATGAGGTTTATATCATATTGCATGAGTTTATCCCTCTACATCAAGCCATCTTGCTTAAAGCGTTACTCCGTTCTTATGCACTTAATACTCTAGATGCATGCTGGATAGCGGTCGATGTGTGGAGTAATAGTATTAGATGCAGGCAGGAGTCGGTGTACTTGTCACGGATGTGATGCCTATATACATGATCATACCTAGATATTCTCATAACTATGCTCAATTCTATCAATTGTTCGACAGTAATTCGTTCACCCACCGTAATACTTATGCTCTTGAGAGAAGCCACTAGTGAAACCTATGGCCACCGGGTCTATTTTCCATCATATTAATCTCCCGTTATTTCCATTACTGTTTATTTTGCTTTCTTTACTTTTACTCTTTATCATAAAAATACCAAAAATATTATCTTATCATCTCTATCAGATCTCACTCTCGTAAGTGACTGTGAAGGGATTGACAACCCCTTTATCGCGTTGGTTGCGAGGTTCTTATTTGTTTGTGTAGGTGCAAGTGACTTGAGAGTGACCTCCTTCTGGATTGATACCTTGGTTCTCAAAAACTGAGGGAAATACTTACGCTACTTTACTTCATCCCCCTTTCCTCTTCAAGGGAAAACCAACGCAATGCTCAAGAGGTAGCAAGAAGGATTTCTGGCACCGTTGCCGGGGAGGTGTGCGCCAAGTCAAGTCAAGATTTGACTCCCAACAAAGCCATTTTTGGCACCGTTGCCGAGTCTACACAAGTCAAGACATACCAAGTACCCATCACAAAATCTTATCCCTGGCATTACATTATTTGCCATTTGCCTCTCGTTTTCCTCTCCCCCACTTCACACTTGTCGTTTTATTCGCCCTCTCTTTTCCGTTCGCCCTCTTTTTCGCTTGCTTCTTGTTTGCCCGTGTGTTGGACTGCTTGCTTGTCACAATGGCTCAAGATAATACTAAATTGTGTGACTTTGCCAATACCAACAACAATGATTTGCTTAGCACTCCGATTGCTCCTATTACCGAAGCTGAATCTTGTGAAATTAATGCTGCTTTGTTGAATCTTGTCATGAAAGATCAATTCGCCGGCCTTCCTAGTGAAGATGCCGCTACCCATCTAAATAGCTTTGTTGATTTGTGTGATATGCAAAAGAAGAAAGATGTGGACATTGATATTGTTAAATTGTAGCTATTTCCGTTTTCTCTTAGAGATCGTGCTAAAACCTGGTTTTCGTCTTTGCCTAAAAATAGTATTGGTTCTTGGAATAAGTGCAAAGATGCTTTTATCTCTAAGTATTTTCCTCCTGCTAAAATCATCTCTCTTAGAAACGATATTATGAATTTTAAGCAACTTGATCATGAACATGTTTCACAAGCTTGGGAGAGGATGAAATTAATGAGACGTAATTGCCCTACTCATGGTTTGAATTTATGGATGATTATACGAAATTTCTATGCCAGATTGAATTTTGCTTCTAGAAATCTTTTAGATTCGGCCGCGGGAGGCACTTTTATGGAAATCACTTTAGGAGAAGCTACTAAACTCTTAGATAATATTATGGTTAATTATTCTCAATGGCACACTGAAAGATCTACTAGTAAAAAAGTGCATGCGATAGAAGAAATTAATGTTTTGAGTGGAAAGATGGATGAACTTATGAAATTGTTTGCTAATAAGAGTGTTTCTTCTGATCCTAATGATATGCCTTTGTCTACTTTGATTAAGAATAATAATGAATCTATGGATGTGAATTTTGTTGGTAGGAATATTTTTGGTAACAACGCGTATAGAGGAAACTTTAATCCTAGGCCGTTCCCTAGTAATTCATCTAATAATTATGGTAATTCCTACAACAATTCTTATGGAAATTTTAATAAGATGCCCTCTGAATTTGAGATAGTGTTAAAGTGTTTATGAATTCACAAAAGAATTTGAATGCTTTGCTTGAAGGAAAATTGCTTAAAGTTGATGAATTGGCTAGGAACGTGGATAGAATTTCTCTTGATGTTGATTCTTTGAAACTTAGATCTATTCCACCTAAGAATGATATCAATGAGTCTCTCAAAGCCATGAGAGTTTCCATTGATGAGTGCAAAGAAAGAACCGCTAGGATGCGTGCTAAGAAAGATTGCTTTGTGAAGGCGTGTTCTTCTAGTTTTTATGAGAATAAAGATAAAGATCTAAAGGTTATTGATGTGTCCCCTATTAAATCTTTGTTTTGCAATATGAATCTTGATAATGATGGGACTGGAGATGAGCCAACTTTAGTTAAAAGCGTCCCAATAATTCGGAGTTTTTAGATATTGATGCAAAAATTGTTAAAAGTGGGATTGAAGAGGTTAAAACTTTAGATAGCAACGAACCCACTATCTTGGATTCCAAGGAATTTAATTACGATAATTGCTCTTTGATGGATTGTATTTCCTTGTTGCAATCCGTACTAAATTCTCCTCATGCTTATAGTCAGAATAAAGCTTTTACTAAACATATCGTTGATGCTTTAATGCAATCTTATGAAGAAAAACTTGAGTTGGAAGTTTCTATCCCTAGAAAACTTTATGATGAATGGGAACCTACAATTAAAATTAAAATTAAAATTAAAGATCATGAATGCTATGCTTTGTGTGATTTGGGTGCTAGTGTTTCCACGATTCCAAAAACTTTATGTGATTTGTTAGGTTTCCGTGAATTTGATGATTGTTCATTAAACTTGCACCTTGCGGATTCCACCATTAAGGAACCTATGGGAAGAATTAATGATGTTCTTATTGTTGCAAATAGGAACTATGTGCCAGTAGATTTCATTGTTCTTGATATAGATTGCAATCCTTCATGCCCTATTATTCTTGGTAGACCTTTCCTTAGAACGATTAGTGCAATCATTGATATGAAGGAAGGGAATATTAGATTCCTTCCATTAAGGAAAGGCATGGAACACTTACCTAGAAAGAAAATTAAATTACCTTATGAATCTATTATGAGAGCCACTTATGGATTGCCTACCAAAGATTGCAATACCTAGATCTATCCTCGCTTTTATGCCTAGCTAGGGGCGTTAAACGATAGCGCTTGTTGGGAGGCAACCCAATTTTATTTTAGTGTTTTTGCTTTTCGGTTATGTTTAGGAATAAATAATCCATCTAGCTTATGTTTAGATGTGGTTTTATGTTTTAATTAGTGTTTGTGCCAAGTTATACCTATATGATCTTCTTGGATGATAGTTATTTGATCTTGCTGAAAATTCCAGAAACTTTCTGTTCACGAAAACAATTGTTAAAAATCAACAGAACGTGATAAAATACTGATTCCAATTTCAGTAGATAAATAAACAAATTATCTAGGTCTTCCTATTTTGGTAGATTTTTCTGAGTTCCATAAGTTTGCTTTAGTTACAGATTACTACAGACTATTCTGTTTTTGACAGATTCTGTTTTTCGTGTGTTGTTTGCTTATTTTGGTGAATCTATGGCTAGTAAAAGAGCTTATAAACCATAGAGAAGTTGGAATACAGTAGGTTTAACACAAATATAAATAAATAATGAGTTCATTACAGTACCTCTAAGTGGTGTTTTGTTTTCTTTCGCTAACGGAGCTCGTGAGATTTTCTGTTAAGTTTTGTGTTGTGAAGTTTTCAAGTTTTGGGTAAAGATTTGATGGATTATGGAACAAGGATTGGCAAGAGCCTAAGCTTGGGGATGCCCAAGGCACCCCAAGGTAAAATTCAAGGACAACCAAAATCCTAAGCTTGTGGATGCCCCGGAAGGCATCCCTCTTTAAATCTTCGTCTATCGGTAACTTTACTTGGAGCTATATTTTTATTCACCACATGATATGTGTTTTGCTTGGAGCGTCTTGTATGATTTGAGTCTTTGTTTTTTTAGTTGTCACAATCATCCTCGCTGTACACACCTTTTGAGAGAGACACACATGATTCGGAATTTATTAGAATACTCTATGTGCTTCACTTATATCTTTTGAGCTATATAGTTTTTGCTCGAGTGCTTCACTTATATCTTGTAGAGCACAATGGTGGTTTTATTTTATAGAAATTATTGATCTTTCATGCTTCACTTATATTATTTTGAGAGTCTTAAACAGCATGGTAATTTGCTTTAATTGTGAAATTAATCTTCCATATTGAGTTCATTGAATATCATGAGAAGTTTGATACTTAATGAGTGTTTTGAGATATAAAGGTGGTAATATTAGAGTGTGCTAGTTGAGTAATTGTGAAATTGAGAAATACTTGTGTTAAGGTTGGCAAGTCCCGTAGCATGCACGTATGGTAAAAGTTGTGTGACAATTTTGACACATAATTTGTTATTTTATTGCTTTACTTATGAGTGGCGGTCGGGGACGAGCGATGGTCTTTTCCTACCAATCTATCCCTCTAGGGGCATGCGTAGTAGTACTTTGCTTGGAGGGCTAATAAACTTTTGCATTAAGTATATGAGTTCTTTATGACTAATGTGAGTCCATGGATTATACGCACTCTCAACCTTCCACAATTTTTCTAGCCTCTACGGTACCGTGCATTGCCCTTTCTCACCTTGAGAGTTGGTGCAAACTTGCCGGTGCATCCAAACCCTGTGATATGATACGCTCTATCACGCATAAACCTCCTTATATCTTCCTCAAAACAGCCACCATACCTACCTATCATGGCATTTCCATAGCCATTCCGAGATATATTGCCATGCAACTTTCCATCGTTCCGTTTATTATGACACGCTCCATCATTGTCATATTGCTTTGCATGATCATGTAGTTGACATCGTATTTGTGGCAAAGCCACCATTCATAATTTTTTCATACATGTCACTCTTGATTCATTGCATATCCCGGTACACCGCCGGAGGCATTCATAGAGAGCCATATTTTGTTCTAAGAGTTGAGTTGTAATTCTTGAGTTGTAAGTAATTAAAAGTGTGATGATCATCATTATTAGAGCATTGTCCCATGTGAGGAAAGGATGATGGCGACTATGATTCCCCCATAAGCCGGGATGAGATTCCAGACTAAGAAAATAGGCCAAAGAAAAAAAAAGAGAAGGCCCAACAAAAAAAGTGAGAGAAAAAGAGAGAAGGGACAATGTTACTATCCTTTTTCCACACTTGTGCTTCAAAGTAGCACCGTGATCTTCATGATAGAGTCTCCTATGTTGTCACTTTCATATACTAGTGGGAATTTTTCATTATAGAACTTGGCTTGTATATTCCAATGATGGGCTTCCTCAAAATGCCCTAGGTCTTCGGGAGCAAGCAAGTTGGATGCACACCCCACTTAGTTTCTTTTGTTGAGCTTTCATACATTTATAGCTCTAGTGCATCCGTTGCATGGCAATCCCTACTCCTCTCATTGACATCAATTGATGGGCATCTCCATAGCCTATTGATTAGCCGCGTCAATGTGAGACTTTCTAACTTTTTGTATTCTCTCATAACCCCCATCATTATACTTTATTCCACCCATAGTGCTATATCCATGGCTTGCGCTCATGTATTGCGTAAGGGTTGAAAAGGCTGAAGCGCGTTAAAAAGTATGAACCAATTGCTCAGCTTGTCATCGGGGTTATGCATGATGAGAACGTTTGCGTGACGATATTGAAACATGGCCTAACTATATGATTTTGTAGGGATAAGCTTTCTTTGGCTAAGTTATTTTGGTAAGACACAATTGCTTGGTTAGCATGTTTGAAGTATTTATTGTTTTTATGTCAACATTAAACTTTTATCTTGAATCTTTCGGATCTAAATATTCATGCCACAATAAAAAGAATTACATTGAAAATTATGCTAAGAAGCATTCCACATCAAAAATCCTGTTTCTATCATTTACCTACTCGACGGCGAGCAGGAATTAAGCTTGGCGATGCTTGATACGTCTCCAACATATCTATAATTTTTGATTGTTCCATGCTATTATATATTCTGTTTTGGATGTTTAATGGGCTTATTTATACACTTTTATATTATTTTTAGGACTAACCAATTAACCGGAGGCCCAGCCCAAATTGCTGTTTTTTTGCCTATTTCAGTGTTTCACAGAAAAATAATATCAAACGGAGTCCAAACGGAATGAAACCTTTGAGAGCGTGATTTTTGGAACAAACGTGATCCAGATGACTTGGAGTGGACGTCAAGCAACCAACAAGGAGGCCACGAGGCAGGGGGTGCGCCTACCCCCTGGGCGCGCTCTCCACCCTCGTGGGCCCCTCGTGGCTCCACCGACCTCCTTCTTCCTCCTATATATATACCTACGTACCCCCAAACCATCGAAGAGCACCACGAAAACCTAATTCCACCACTGCAACCTTCTGTACCCGTGAGATCCCATCTTGGAACGCCTTTTTCGGCGCTCCGCCAGAGGGGGCATTGATCACGGAGGGCTTCTACGTCAACACCATAGCCTCTCCGATGATGTGTGAGTAGTTTACCTCAGACCTTCGGGTCCATAGTCATTAGCTAGATGGCTTCTTCTCTCTCTTTGGATCTCAAAACAAAGTTCTCCTCGATTCTCTTGGAGATCTATTCGATCTAATCTTCTTTTGTGGTGTGTTTGTCGAGATACGATGAATTGTGGGTTTATGGTCCAGATTATCTATGAACAATATTTGAATCTTCGCTGAATTCTTTTATGTATGATTGGTTATCTTTGCAAGTCTCTTCGAATTATTAGTTTGGTTTGGCCTACTAGATTGATCTTTATTGCAATGGGATAGGTTCTTAGCTTTGGGTTCAATCTTGCGGTGTTCGATCCCAGTGACAGTAGGGGAAACGACACGTATTGTATTGTTGCCATCGAGGATAAAAAGATGGGGTTTATATCATATTGCATGAGTTTATCCCTCCACATCATGTCATCTTGCTTAAAGCGTTACTCCGTTCTTATGAACTTAATACTCTAGATGCATGCTGGATAGCGGTCGATGTGTGGAGTAATAGTAGGAGATGCAGGGAGGAGTCGGTCTACTTGTCACGGACGTGATGCCTATATACATGATCATACCTAGATATTCTCATAACTATGCTCAATTCTATCAATTACTCGACAGTAATTCGTTTACCCACCGTAATACTTATGCTATCTTGAGAGAAGCCACTAGTGAAACCTATGGCCCCCGGGTCTATTTTCCATCATATTAATCTCCCGTCAACAAGCTATTTTTATATTTGTTTACTTTGCAATCTTTACTTTTTATCTTTATCATAAAAATACCAAAAAGCATTATCTTATCATCTCTATCAGATCTCACTTTTGCAAGTGGCCGTGAAGGGATTGACAACCCCTTTACCGTGTTGGTTGCAAGGTTCTTATTTGTTTGTGTAGGTACGAGGGACTTGAGCGTGGCCTCCTACTGGATTGATACCTTGGTTCTCAAAAACTGAGGGAAATTCTTACGCTACTTTGCTGCATCACCCTTTCCTCTTCAAGGGAAAACCAACTCAGTGCTCAAGAGGTAGCAATTATCCATGCTAGAATTGTATTAACCGGAAACTTGATACATGTGGGTACATAGACAAAACACCGTGTCCCTAGTAAGCCTCTACGTAGAAGCTCATTAATCAAAGATGGTTAAGTTTCCTAACCATAGACATGAGTTGAGAATGATGTGATGGACAAGACCCATCCGTTAGCATAGCATATTGATCACTGAGTTTTATTGCTATTGCTTTCTTCATGTCATATACATATTCCTTTGACTATGAAATTATGCAACTCCCGGATACCGGAGGAATGCCTTGTGTGCTATCAAACGTCATAACGTAACTGGGTGATTATAAAGATGCTCTACAGGTATCTCCGAAGGTGTTTGTTGGGTTGGCGTAGATCGAGATAAGGATTTGTCACTCCGAGTATCGGAGAGGTATCTTTGGGCCCTGTCGGTAATGCACATCATAAGAAGCCTTGCAAGCAAAGTGACTAATGAGTTAGTTGCAGGACGATGCACTACGGAACTAGTAAAGGGACTTGCCGATAACGATATTGAACTAGGTATAAAGATACCGATGATCGAATCTCGGGCAAGTAACATACCGATGGACAAAGGGAATTACGTATATTGTCATAACGGTTCGACTGATAAAGATCGTCGTAGAATATGTAGGAGCCAATATGAGCATCCAGGTTCCACTATTGGTTATTGACCGGAGAAGTGTCTCGGTCATGTCTACATAGTTCTCGAACCCGTAGGGTCTGCATGCTTAACGTTCGATGACGATTTTGTATAATATGAGTTATGTGATTTGGTGACCGAATGTTGTTCGGAGTCCCAGATGAGATCACAGACATGACGAGGAGTCTCGAAATGGTCGAGAGGTAAAGATTGATATATTGGACGATGATATTCGGACACCGGAATGGTTCCGGAATGTTTCAGGTATTTTTCGGAGTACCGGGAGGTTACCGGAACCCCCCGGGAAAGTAATGGGCCATCATGGACCATAGGGGAGAGAGAGGGGATCCCATAAGGGGTGGCGCGCCCCCCGATGGGCTGTCCGAATTGGACAAGGTAAAGGGGGCGCGGCCCCCCTTTCCTTCTCCCTCTCCCTCTCCTTTCCCTTTCCCCCTCCGAATGAAAGGAAGGGGGGCGACTAGGATTGGGAGTCCTAGTCGGTTTCGCCCCATGGCGTGCCCCTTGTGGCCGGCCTCCTCCCCTCCTCCTTTATATACGGGGGCAGGGGGGCACCCCATAGCACATCAATTGTTCTCTTAGCCGTGTGCGGTGCCCCCCTCCACAATTTACTCCTCCGATTATAGCGTCGTAGTGATTAGGCGAAGCCCTACGCGGATCACATCACCATCACTATCACCATGCCGTCGTGCTAACGAAACTCTCCCTCGACACTTTGCTGGATCAAGAGTTCGAGGGACGTCATCGAGCTAAACGTGTGCTGAACTCGGAGGTGCCGTACATTCGGTACTTGATCGGTTGGATGGCAAAGACGTTCGACTACATCAACCGCGTTAAAATAACGCTTCCGCTTTCGGTCTACAAGGGTACGTGGACACACTCTCCCCCTCCCGTTGCTATGCATCTCCTAGATAGATCTTGCGTGATCGTAGAATTTTTTTGAAATTACATGCTACGTTCCCTAACACCTATGCAAAAGTTAATGACTTATGTCGAATCTGACTCAGCTGTAACTCTGTGAAACCCCATAGAGTTAGCCAAGACCAGCCATCTTTCATGGCCATTGCCTCCACTATAACTGCATCTGTAGCATGCAAGTAAAATGTGCATTTCCCAGCAAGAAATTTGCCTGATAAATCTCTAATGACAACACCGTAGTTCAAGTGCCTTCTTCTGCATGGTATGATGCATCTACATTTAGTTTAACAAAACCCGGGTTAGGTTTAGTCCATCTAATCTGTGAGTTTACCTGATTCCACAGCTAACTTGTGCTGCATGAGCTGCAATGCCTAAGATAGACAGTGGCCATTTACTCATGGGAAACACTTATAACCAGTAGTCTGATAGAAAACTGTTTTCAGACGGGTCCTGTGCCGTCGATGCTTTTTCTAATCCCATGGCCTATATTGTAAGTGAAACTGCCCAAATTAATCAGCCGAGAAAATCACGCATGCCCCATCCCAACTACCAAATTACGTTAGCTAAAAAAAAACTACCTCATTGCGTCATGCGAGTTAATCTCGCTTGCACGACCAATCCACCCCACCCGTCTTGCATCTCCTGGGCGAGTGCAGCCCCAAGCTCGCTGATCTCCATCATCGCGACGGCTACCTCCGCCACCACCCAGATCCGCCCCAAAACTCTGCGACGTCTACAACTGCTCCAGGTAGTCTGTGGCACCCCGATCCACATGGAGCAGGGGGCCTTCGCACCTCAGCCCAGGATAACACCTGACGCACGACAGGTCCATGATAGAACATTGCAGGTACAAGAATATTCATCAAATACATGTATAGATGATTACATCATTGATGAATAAAATCATCTGGCATAGCTCTAAGGCTATCTAAATGGCGGCGGAAGTCTTGGTTTGGCAGCATATCGACTCTGGCTAGGCTCCACAACTCACAGGACTGGCAAGGTTACGGCCTAGCGCGACCAAACAAACAAGCAATCCGGGCACGACCTACAAACTGGCATGACACGCCAGGTCAGTACATTGAATGTAGTTGCAAGACAACCACTTATATAGCATCCAAACAAACAGAAGACAAAGCAAGGACCAAGAGCATGCAACAACCTACCTCATAACAGAAACTAAGCATGGCATGATATTAACAAGAGACATAGATCAAACTAATCATGGACAACATCATAGCATCTACTAGCATGGGCATGACATGGAATATCAAAACATGCTTCTAACATGGCAATGGCATAACATGGCATAGCCTATCATCTCAATCATGACATAATTTAGCATACCAATCAAAGCATGGCATGGCATCATGAAATTATGCTGAAAATAAACTACCAATTACCTCCCGTGAAGACATATCATATTAACTTTATGCAACAACCTCTTACTCTGCCACGGCTCCTCGGAGCAAACTCATGACTCACCGAGACCTCGTCTCGTGATCATACCAAGACATCACCGTGACTTCTCACGACTATCTCATAGTCCAAGTCACCACATTATTTATAGCACATTATTATCAACTTAGTTATTTTAGGTTTATCCTTCATTTCGACCAAGACCCGATAGTGTGACCTACTACGAACTATGCGGCTATCGATAGACTTAATAAACACTCTGCAGAGGTAGCACACTGTACCCACACCACGGGACCAATGGCCTCACACTCCCATTCGGGTGGACCAATGGCATTCCGACAAAACCGCACTACTGCCATGACACTCTCCCGGCCACTCTGACCAACACCCCTTTTGGGTTCAGTCCTGGGTGGCCCGTGCCTACCAAAGGCATCAATGACCACCGTCGTGGCAAAACATAAACGATCCCAAATGGGGACATGAGCTCAAAAACAAACCTGGGCACACAAGGCTTATGTACGCCTACCTGATCAGGGTAGCGCGCGCCCATAACCTTCCCTCGTTGGAGGCACCAGCGAGAGGCGTGACAATAGATCACATTTGGGCCTTCCCATGAAGGCAAATGTGGCTGCACTGAAAAAGTTCAATTTGGTAGCACTATGACTCGACCCCATCGATGACGGAGGAGATTTGTTATTATTTACTCATGATATTATCTTCTCCATCATCATCAACATGCAAGCATGATTAACATGAATGCAATAATGAGCATGAACATACAAATGCATGAACAAAGTACTAAGCTTCTCGAGTGAATAACTACATCATAAAGAACATGGCAATACCAGGTACTAGCATATCAATGGTGTACCACAATCATCATATCATGAAACTAGAGTAGAGTAGTGACATGACATTATCAATAACAACATCCTAACTAGCATGGCAACAGATATCATGAGAACATAAGCATGCATGGCAATCATTACCGACATAAAGCATAACAGCCTAACTGAGACGAAACTGATAAGAAACTACTACAACTACACACACACAAGGTGCAAACAAAGTCAACATGCAAGTTCGGGGCTCATGATAAGAGGTTTGCTTGCCTGGGGGTCGAGGAATACTCCGGGAAGAAGTGTGAAACGATCGCGGAAAGATTTGCCGGAAACAGTTCTCTCTCGGAGGGGGCTGTTTACGGGCAAGGGCAAAGTGGTCATTTTCACTATGTGAAAACATTATGAAAATGGTACCAACGAAAAGATCTCGACGATCAGAGAAAGTGAGCGCTGGAATCACCTCAATCGGAGTCACGGTTGCAAAGTTATGAGTGTTCGTTCGTTAGGCAAAAAATAAACAGAATCTGTCCATTTTTGCTTCTAACGGGTGAACGTTCACAATCTAAAGGATTAGGTGCCGGGCTGAAAAAGAGAAAACGCATTTTGACGAATACGTCTTCATAATACTGAAAGCGTATTCCTAACAGAAGAAGCACGCGAGTACGCTTTCATTAACCAAAGACGTACTCACCTGAACTGCGCTTCCACTTAATCCAGTCAGCGGGCCTGCCACGTCAGCACTGAGAGAATGACAGGCGGGGCCCACTGCATCCTTCTCTCTCTCTCTCCCGCCTGAGTCTTCTTCTCCATCGCGACGCAGAGAACAGGGGCGGGCCGACAGCCAGCCTAGCCGTCACCCTACTGCTCCAAAGGGTCGGCCGGTGAGCTCAGGGGAACAGCCGCTCCGCGCCACGTTGGTAGGTAGCCGCGGGGCTGCTCGAGGAGGCCCACATCAACGGCGCCATGGGGAGGCCGCGCCGGCCGAGCACGGCGAGGGGAGGAACCGGGCCGGCAGGGCTTCCCCGGTGGAACGAAGGATGGCAGCGGCTTCGCGAGCTCTTGTGGAAGCAGCGCACCAGGAAGAAAGGGATCGGGAGGGTGGCTAGCAAGGGATTTGGCCAAGGGGACGGCGGCGATGGCTCGGCCATTGGAGGGGATGGGGAGCTTCGAGGCTTCGGGGCGTGCTTAAATAGCCGCGGGGAAGGCTCGAGAAGGAGGGGAGGAGGTGGCACGCGGCAGGCGATGTGTCCGTGCGCCGGCGATGGGCGCAGCGTCGGCAGGCGCGGCCAAGGCTCATGGGGAGAGGCGGGAAGGCGACGAGGAGGAAACAGCCGAGCTGCAGAGGCTCACGGAGCAACGCAACGCCAAGAAGGCTCAGGGAGGAAGAAGACAGAGGAGGAAGGCGATGGTGCACACGGGCGCACACTATGCGGCGTCGGTTCCGGCTCGACGGGGAAGAAAACAAAGGGGGAGAGGAGTCCAGCAGGAAGAGGACGTCGAGGGGGAACTATAGGACATTAATGGGGAGGCCAGAGCCGGATGGAGCGACGCTGCTGACAACTACAGTGCGCAGACCACCATTTTGGCCGGCAGCTCTAGTGATCACCACCGACAAGGCATGCTCTGGACTCATTCAGGATGCCTGCCCATGTCATTAGTGATGTCCTTCCAAGGTGAATTAAAACCATGGCAATGAGACGAGCAGAGGAACAGGGATCAGAGAGAACCAAGCTTCACAAGTTTGTTGTAGCAAACTTGACCATGATTTTGTGATCAACCTAGTGAGGTTAAGGAGTAAAATTGATGTCTGGGAGGTTTAGGATTGGAGGGACAAGAGTTCTGGGAATTATGAGGTCATTTGGACAAGCATTTAGCATAGTTGCTTTGCAACTGCCATATCTGGTCCAGAAACCAAATGAGGAAGGTGCACTCACTAGGAGTGATGGATTGAGCTAAAACTTGGCAAAGCTTGATGATTTGGGCATATAATGATGCTGTAAAAATTTCATACCAAATGGACTTGCCAAAATGGTACTTCCTTCATAGCTATCCTTTCTTCCCAGAAACTTGGGAAAAATCCCGAGGGAAAATGGCTAGATGAAATGAGCCAAAATCTTGGGGAAATAGGTTATATGTATAGGAGAAGACTTGGGAAAAATTTCAGCCATAATGGAGCAAGATAAAATATACTTGCTTCACAAACTGAAAATTTGGGCAGAAACAAAGAATTGATCATGGGATCATATGGATCAATGGAATGCGATGAATCTTGGAGGAGGGTGATGATATGATCATTAGAGACTGATGGAAAAGTTTCAGCTCATTTTGATCATCTATGAGGGTACTTCCTTCACAGACAAGCAATCTGAACAGAAACTTGAGAAAATTGCCAATGAAGATTGGATAGATGGATTGAGCTGATTTTTGGTATCCATTGGTGATTTATCAATGTTAATCACCCTGCAAAATTTCAGCTCAAATGGATCAAGGGTTCAAGCACTTTCTTTGCAAAAATTTCAGACAGGGCAGAAACTTGCATTGGATCATGTGCACAAATTATGAACTTTGGAGCATGGGTTTGGATGGAAAGGGTGAAGATATAGCCAGTACAAACTCCACAAATTATTTGGGAATTTTTCTTGCTATAAGATGGAAGCTCCTTTGGAAAATGGCAGAAATGCAATATTGGCTTAAAATAGGAAAAAGCAAATTTCCTTATTTAATTATGACCAATATTTTTGCCAGAGCTAGGATTGGACACAAATATCATCTCCACCAATTTTCATGAATTTAGGAGATGACTAGCTATGCCTTTGGATTTTATTCCTCAGATAGACAAGAAAAGGAATAAATCACAAATGGAAAATATTGCATAAGACTTAGCAATATTTTTGCATATCCAAGGTTTGAAAGGGTAGGAGGATCCTGAGAGGATTTGGAAGATCAACAGATCAAGAGAAATGATGGCTCCTTTGCATGCACAAAGGAAATATTTAAATTCCAAAAATTTGGAATTAGGGTTTTGAAAGGGTTTGAGATGATGCAACTAAGATCTTGCCCACTAACAAAGACATGAGCAAGGTTTTGAAAAGTTGAAAATGACAAGAATTCTCAGAGTCATCCAGCAAACTGAGGAGGAAATTTAAAAAATGATTGCCAGGAAGGAATAACATCACAAAAATTGATAACCCAATTTTGGGGCTGTTACATAGTCGGCACATCGACCCGGCCCCGTCTGCTCCGCCAAGCCCTGCTATCACCGCCGATGGTGCTGCCCCCATTGCTGGCCCGGTTCCCAAACAGACGTTGCGCCCTTCACTATTCACCGGACTGCGCTGGTGCACCATTTCGGCTTGACAAAGAAGCTGCACACGTATCCCTGCCATTGCCCCCATATCATGTAGCCATGTACTCACCTGAACTGGGGTGTGATTCCTTTTTCACCACTTGATTTGATTTGCACTAGGCTGGATGCAATGGTTGGTTTGAATATTTTCATTGAGTGTATCTGTGTTACAACCATTGTGCATGGATCACTATTTCATCTATGAATTTTTGTTAATTTCTTATGTAGGTCAAGTGAATATGATTCCCAATCATGCCGGGTAATATTAGTTTTCGATGTGATATCAAATTTTCATGCTTCCATCCAAGTTTAGATATGTTCCCACTACTATGTTTGTGCTTCTTAGTTCCGTAGCATCTAACTTGCTATACACAGATGCTTCTAGGCCCTATATATTTTGCTTCCAAATCAATATTTTTTAATTGTTGGTGTAACATGCTTTCACTTCTATAGTTCATGCTTCTACATTTTTTGTTTGTTTTTGGCACCCTTTAAATTTAAAGAAAGCCCCATGTATGGTGTGACAGATCGACTCATTGCTTCATGTAAGCCATGCTTCCTACTTTCATCTTATGAATATGTTTCCTACAATATATAATTTTCTCTTCATCTGAATTTTGTTATGCTTACACTACCTATCATGTATGTCATGATAGATCAAATTGTTGCTTCGTGCTGTGCAGATGCTCTGCGCTGAACAATGCCAACCGTGTATCACTAGTTTCTCAAACATGTTGTATTAACCTCTCCTCACGATGTTGATGGTGTCGATCTGAAGGCGGTGAAGGAGGTGGTGCAGACATGTGTGGAAACCGCGGCTAAGGCTGCCCTTGAGGATGTTGCTCTCCTAAGTACTCATTTGACAATCATCCGCATACACATTCCCTATCATGCAGCCACGGGCCAAGACAATACCCTTGCTTCCTAGCCGTCTTAGTATCTTAGACATGTACCTTGCATGATATTTTTTTTTCTGTTTTAATTGTATTAGGCTTTTATGTGGATGGAAGCAGATTCCTTTTTCTTTAGAAACACATTTTTGTTCATTTGAAAATAATCTAGTTGCTACCGTGGAAACCATTTTATATTAAGTGGAAGCAAATTTAATTGTTGTCCATTGATGCAAATTTAACTTTCGATGGAAGCGAATTTTCTGGTCGCCTGAAACAAGTTCTTGCTTCATTGGGGATATACAAAGTAAACATTTATAATCAACACATATTTCCTGTTAGATCGAAACTACTTTGGCTATTGTTGAAGCAAAATTTTTGAGTTTATGGAAGCACATATGTGATAAAAATAAACCGGGTGAAGAAAACCAAGTACCAAAGGTCTCATACATGGAAGCACTAAATTGTAAGCAAACCGTTTTTTATGTGAATTAGAATCAATACTTTTTTAGCTTGAATTGGAATTAAAAAAATTCGGAACTGGTAATTGAATCAAACTTTGATGGGAAACACTTCTAATCAGTATTCTATTCTGATAGGAAACTTCCCATGCTTCCATTGCCATGTGTTATGGATGAGAAACAACCAGAACCAGGTAGTATTTTGGAGATTTATCACCTAGAATCGAAGCATCATTTACAGGGTTTACGAATTTAGGGACATGTTCCCTAAAACAAGAGAACTATTGTCATGCTTCCATCAAACGGGTGCAGAAATCTGGTAGCTAGCGTGATTTAAGGAAGCATTCAACAAGAAAACAACGTCCTAGGAAGGAAGAGGGGAAAGAAACGGATGGAGCCAAGCATGTAGGGCGTGGGTTATGGGAGCAGTTAGGAAGGCACTCAATTAGCGGCTACAACTAATCTTTGGGGGCCAAATTAGTAGATCCGACGTACCTCCTGCTTTTGATCTGATGGCCAATTACTAGGCACCTGGACTTTACGAGGCACCAACAAAGTCCATATGGCTTTCCAAACAGGGTTATTAACTGCAGGTCCTGGTGTTGACAGATTAATACCACTCCTCCTAAACTGATGAGACCACTCCACATGATAAGCCGACCTAACTGAAAAAAATCCCATTGAAGGTAAAATGCCACGCTATGAAGTCATCAAACACCATGTAATTTAGTGGTATACTCAGAATTCTCCAGATCTCTACTGAGCAAAAAAATGAGGAGATGAGGATCTTGTCCCACCGGCGAGTGGTGGGGTCAATTAACTCACTTACCTTAGATAAAAGTACTTGACCACGCTGGGATATGACCTTCCTATCCATAGGCTAGGAATCCAATCAGTCCAAATATTGACATTTTGTTCATCTCCACTACGCCATATGCATCCTCTCCGGAAGGTTTGGGTCCCTGTCCATAGGCTTTGCCATGTAAATGAAGATCCAGCTTTTGGAACCGCCTTGAGGACATCACCATCTTGATAGTACTTTGCTCGCAGAACGTGAGCATGCCAAAAATCTGAAAAATTGATCAACTGCCATGCTTGTTTAGCGAGCATAACCAAGTCACTTTAGCTAGATTTCAGTCAGCTGAATATTAGTTTTGTGGTCAGTCGATTTTCTAGCCCTTGGATTGTGCTTTAAGATTTGTGCAGTTTTTTCTCTCTCATGTGTATTGCTGGTGGTGGGCTGTTGGATTCAACTAACCCCTATTTTGGACCAGTGAATTTCCTTGTTGGGCCAGATGTTGGTATGTGCATGCCTTGTCCCATGTGTTTTATTTTATTTTCTGCACGTGTATGCTTTTATATTTTTATTTTCAGTTAAGTTTTATTTTTTTATTTACATGTATTTTCGGATGTCAAGTGTGTATAAATGTATAGATGCAAGTACTGCATGTACAAATTACATTAGAGTACGAAAACTTTACTCTTATGTATTTATTCTACATATTATTAAAAGTGCATTTTTTGTGCTAATTATGTGGAAAATTTTGTTTCTTTCATTTTCTTTATTCTTTATGGGTAATACCAATGCTAATTGTTTGTGCTAATTTTTTGCTAATTAAATACGTTTTCTATTATTATGTGTATGTCTGCACGAAAGCACTATACAATATGTGTATAAATTATACTAGACTGCTAAAGTTGCATTATTATATGTGTATTCGCTGCATATTATAAAAAGTGCAATTTTCACTGCAAAGTTGTGTGCAAGTTTTTCTTTATTTTCTTTCTTCTTAAGAGTAATACCAATGTCACTAATTTATTCTCTTGTATAAAACTTTTTTTGTCTTGTTATGTTTATTAAGTATACACGCAAGTATGATACACCATGTGTGTAAATTATACTAGAGAGCAAAATTTGCACTGTATATGCTTATTTTTTGCATATTATAAAAGTGCAATTTCAGGGCATACTGCAAGTTATTTTTATATTTTCTTTCTTCTGAAAGGGTTTCATTTTTTCCTAGAAAACTAAATTATTTTGTTTTTGTATTTTATTTCTTCTTAAAGGGTTTCATTCTTACATAGAAAACTTCATTATTTTGTTTTAGTTTTAGTTTTTGTATTTTTCTTAAAAGGTTACATTCTTCCATAGAAAACTTCTTTTTGTTGTTTTTGTTTTTATTTTTTATTTTCTTTCTTCTTAAAGGGTTTCATTCTTCCCTAGAAAACTTATTTATTTTGTTTTTGTTTATTTGTTTCTTTCTTCTTGAAGGGTTTCAATCTTCCCTAGAAAATTTCATTATATTATTTTTTATTTTTATTTTCTTTCTTCTTAAAGTGTTTTATTCTTCCCCTAAAAAATCATTATTTTGTTTTCCTTTTCATTCTAATTTTGTTTCATTTTCTTTCTTTAACAGTAATACCAATACCGTTGCACTATTATATGGTTATTCTTTCGTATTATAAATAGCGCAATTTCTGTGAAAAACATGTGAATTTTTTCATTATATGTTTATTCTTTAACTCCGCTAATTCATTCCTTCTTATGAAACTGTTGTTTTGTGAAAATTCCACTATTATAAGCTTATTTTTGCATGTCATAAAAAGCGCAATATCCTTGTATGTTGTGTGCAAGTTTGTTCATTATTTGTTTTAATGTGTTCCATTTTCTACTTCTTAAATGGTAATCCCAATGTGACTAGTTCATTCTCCCTTCAAAAACTTTTATATTTTGATTTTATTTTAGTTTTCTAGCCTTCTCAAAGAGTGATACCTATGCCACTATTTCATTCTCCCTTAGAAAACTTCATTATTTTGATTTGGTTTAAGTTTTTCTTTCACTCTCCTTCTTCTTTAAGAGTAATACCGATGCCACCAAATCATTCCCTCTTAGGAACCTTTTTTTTGCAAAAGTTCCACTATTCTACGTTTATTCTTTGCATATTATAAAAGACCGCAATTCATTTGTAAACTGTGTGCAAATTTTGTGCGTATTTATTTTATCTTCATTTTCTTTCTTTTTAAAGGGTAATACTAATGCCAGTAATTCATTATTCATTAGAAAACTTCATATTTTGATTTTGTTTGTGTTTTTATTTCATTTTCTTCTTTTTGAAGGATAATACCAATGGTCTTAATTCATTCTTTCTTATAAACAAATTTCTTGCAAAACGACACTACCATATGCTTATTATTGCATATTACTAAACACACAATTTATTTGTAGATTATCTGCAATTTCTTTCATTATTTTTTATTTTAGTTTTTATTTTATTTTCTTCCTAAAGAGTACTACCCTTGCTTCTAATTTATTCCTCCTTAGAAAGCCTTTTTTTGTTTTAGTATAATAGTATAGGACAGTCAAAACCTGGTGTATGGCCTTCTGTCCATGGCCCGACTTTGTTCTGATCCAAAAGGAGTAATTTACCATGAGATCAAAACTTTCAATAGACTAAAATTCAATGACGATGTTGACTTTTTGTACCGTCGTCATAGGAAGGGACTGTAGTAAATAGCCCATGAACGTGCAGCCTTTGGTGCTGATCGCACTAGGCCCAGGGAGGTTTTGCCGAATGCTTTGCCAGCTGCTGTTGTACACATGAGTTTAAGGCTTTAACAAAATATTTTTTCTCTGGCCTAAGAAAAATTGACTGACCCAAACTACTTTCAGTCGACTGACTGTTAGTCGCTCCCTAACTAAGTTGAATGAGTGTAAATCCCGAAAGCCCATGTCACCTTCAGATTTTGGGAAACAAAGTTTCCATCAAGCCCACCAATGCATCTTCTTCTCTTCACCATCATCACCCCACCAGAATTCAACAATAGTGTTCATAATAACTTTGCACACACCTTTAGGCAACTTGAAAACTGACATTGCTTAAACAGTAATACATTGGGCAACAATGATAAGGATTTCTTTCCCTCCCAAGGAGAGGTGTTTTTCTTTCCATTCACCAATTCTTTCTGTAGTCCTTTCAATAAAATGTTTAAAACGATCACTTCTGTCCGCACCGACCAAAGCAGAAAGACCCAAATATTTATCAGAAAATACGCAGGTATAACATTCTTTAAGGAATCTTTGAAATACCGGTGGCAGGCCCGGAATTGCATTTGTTTGCAGTTAACAACAGCATACAAGCAACTGCCCTGGAGACGTCAAACCGTCGCGCCATTTCCGTCTTGCATCGCCAACTTCCTCGCGTCTCCTCTCGCACGCGTGCAGGAGATACGCAGCCATGGGCCGCGCTTCCACCGACCTCTCCACCTCTGGCCAGGAAGCGCCGCTCCGGCGCCAGCGTCGCGGCGGCCGCCTCCCACTTCGGCGCCGCCGTCGCCGCTCCCCCACGCCAACCTCCGACGACCCAAGTGCAAGCTCCCAAGAACGCACCCCTTCATTCTCCGAGGCATCAATGTCCGCGCCACCCTCTTCCATCCCCTCCCCGGACATCCCTGCCGGTACCTACGTCACCGTCGCCCCTCTCCCCGTGTTCCGCGGCGACCCCGGCGAGTGCCCCGACGCCCACCTCGCCCGCTTCGACCGCGTCTGCCGCGCCAACAACGCCACGTCCACGGCCGATGCCGCCCGTATCTTCCCGGCGTCCCTCGACGACGATGCCGCGCTGTGGTACGAGCTCACGGCCTCCGCTTCCTCGCCTCCGCCCTGGCACGCCGTCCGCGCGGCCTTCGTCGACTTCTTCCGCCCTCCCGGCGCCGCCAACCGTGCGCGCGCCGAACTCATGGCGCTGAGGCAGCGCCCCGGCGAGGCTGTCAACAGGTACCACCTCCGCATGCAGGGGATCCTCCGGCGGTTCCCGGACGCAAGCACGGACGTCCCCGACGCGTTCCTCAAGTCCGCGTTCATCCACGGCCTGCGCGCGGAGTTCCAGGACTGGGTGGCGCCGCAGCATCCGGAGGCGCTGGACGATGCCGTGGCGCTGGCACTGAGCTGGGAGCGCGCCGAGGGCTTGCGGGAGGCGCGGCGCGCGGCGAAGGCGGCGGTGGCCGGAAACGGTGGCGTCAGGTGCGGCTTCTGCGGCGCGGAGGGGCACGAAGAGCCGGGCTGCGAGGTGAGGAAGAGAATGATGGAGTCGTGGCTGAGGAGCAGTAGCAGTGGGAGGGGAAGCGCCATGCTGGGGAAGGTCGGAGAGGAAGCCGAGGAGGGGGGCGGGAGCGCGAGGCTTGGGCGGCTCGGGAGCGCGGTGAGCGCGCGCTCGGCGCAGTGCCAGTGCCGCAAGCATCGGTGCTGGAAAAAGGCCGCGCCGGCGAGCGAGGTCGATGGAGGCGGCGAAGCGAATGGCGCGGCCGCGGACAAATGAATCGAAGTGTTCTTCGCAGTTCGTACTTTGTACTCTGTAGTATGTAGTCCGTTCAATGCACGCATCTAATGGCATACGCTAATTCCACATTGTAGTACACCTGTAGATCATATCGCACAAGATAAGTAGGTAGCTAACCTCTACTTAACAAATAAGAATCATAACAAACTACTATCCGCAAGTCTGCAGCATTTGTTTTGGTTATGCGCCAACCTTACCTGCATTTATCTTTGCCTGACTGTGTGTGTTTGTGCAAATTACCAGACGAGGTGTGCTTGGGTACAAATCTGCTTCCAATACACGTGGGTTCTCATTTTTTCTTCATAGATTTTTCTTTTGCGAAATTGTTCTTCATAGATTATTTATTTTTTTGCAAACCTGTTCTTCATAGATTCATATGAGAAAGAAACAAATTTACCACAACTTCCAAGAAAAATTCAACCCCGAGAACGGTTTGGTTTCTGTCAATCAGCTTGTCGCGGTATTGAAAATTTGGTTGGGTAACTTTTTCGAAAGACTAGGATATATTCCTGTGCGCTGCAACGAGAGAAAAAAAATCCATACATCCTAGTACTTGGGAAAGAAAACTATGTAAACTGTCATTTTCTAATATCTAAGTCATATAATGGGTAAATATATATTACAAACTAGTAAAAAAAAAGTGAGAGTTCGGATTTTTGGTGCATATGTATGAGGGTATGATTATCTTTTAAGCCAAGTAGTATGGGGGATGTACATCCGAAGGAGAAAGAAATTTTTACCATCAACAATTCATGTGCACTGATAAAAAATGAATTCAGATTTGCCTGCACTATATTATATAGCAATGTAAAATAAGAAGATAGACGAGAGTTGGAAGAGCATTGTCACCATGTATTCAAAGCGTGAACCTGTGTCCAGTAAAGTGTTACGCCTCAGCATAAATATTCTTGCCAAGGCCACCTCGCAGGGTGTGCTCCACTCTCTTGGCAGCCACGGGCATCCGGGCTTCCTTGTATGCCAAAGACGCGGCTGTTTTCCGCGCCCCTAACAAGGATGACGTTTGTTTCCTCGTCAACGTGCTCACCTCCTTTGTCAATTCAACTGGACTTGTCACCAACTATGCGAAGAGTTTGGTTGCTTCCATCTGGTGCAGTGTGCTATCTCGATGATATCCTTCAACACTTACCGGCGTCCTCCTTCCCAATTCGGTATTTGAGCCTCCCGCTTGCGATTCAATGACTTAAGAGGATCCACTTGCAACACTCAGAAGACAAAGTTGCTAGAAAGTTAGCCACTTGGAGAGGGAGGCATGTGGCTATTGCCGGCCGCATGGCTTCAAAAGATTGACAATTTGTGGTGTGCCTATATTTGGGCTGGTACAAACAAAGTGTCTGGTGGGAAGTACAAAGTCAACTAGGAGCAAGTTTGCAGGCCCAAAGAGTTTGGGGCTCGGGAATCCTCAATCTCCAAAAGTTTGCCACCGCGCTTCGAGAAAGATGGTTATGACTGGAATGGGATGACCCACCAAGGGCGTGGTGCAATTTGAAGATTCCATGTTGCGAGGAGGACCGGGGCCTTTTCGCGGCGGCTGTCGTGGAAATGAGTCTGACAGTAAGAGTATAGGGTACGTAGGAGGAGGCAAGGTCCTAGCTACGGCGAGGTTGTACACACAAGTTAACGAGTTCAGGCCCCTCTTGGAGGAGGTAACAACCCTACGTCTCAGTGCCTCAGAGGCTTTGTCGACTGGATATGTGTGAAAGTTACAGGGGGTGCGAACCCTTGTGCCAGAGGAGGGGGGTGGCTTATATAGAGTGCGCCAGGCCCCTCTCAACCCTCGGTTACACAGGGTTCAATGTGAGTTAAGACTGGGACGTTACTGGTAATGCATGCTATTAATGATCTTTATGATGACGGAGTGAATGCCTGACCGTTGCCATCCTGGGGTGACTCTAGGCCTTGTGTGCTCCGAGTGCTTCTTTGTATGGTCGAGTGTTGTTATCAGGTCGAGTGGAATTGGGATATCCGAGTGGAATATTCCATTGAGTGGATTACACTTCAGGGTAATTTCAGTCGGTATCTTCTGTTGAACTTTGTATGTCTCTAACTTTAGGGCAGTGTCACTGGGTAGGGTGTCTAGGTCAGGCCTAAGACCCTACCCTAGGTACATGTCATCGTCATTAGCCCCCGAATGGATTGAGGTCCGAGTGAAGAAGGGTTGAAGTTGGTTCCGACCCGATTCAATGCTTCAAAGGCGTTTCTTCAAGGTCCCAAAAGCATACTGGTACTTAAACCCTGCATCGGTCGCCTTGATCGATTCTGGTTTTTGGGATCACCGAGTGGATTGCGTTGCGTATCTCCGAGTACCTTGGAATGTAATATCTTTGGCGCGATTGGCTGCTCTACGGTTCCCGGATCTCGCGGGATTCGAAATTTTGGAGAAGCGCGCGGGACGGGGCGTGGCGTAGTAAGCGGAACGAGTAGATAGGGGCTCCTCGATATTC
Source organism: Aegilops bicornis (assembly GCA_021605145.1). Lineage (NCBI taxonomy): Eukaryota > Viridiplantae > Streptophyta > Magnoliopsida > Poales > Poaceae > Aegilops > Aegilops bicornis. The sequence goes on along the minus strand of CM038671.1, from coordinate 186,554,805 downwards.
GTGCCGCCTTTTTCGCCACGTTCGAGCCAGCGCCTGTCAAGGGATGCGATAGGATCGCTCGGGCCTACAGGTCAGCCACTCAGAAATATGCCCATAAAAAGCATCGCTGCCGATGTGAGGCACTGTGCATCCTATTCGATCCCCTTTCTCCCCGCTTCTCCGCTTCGCCTCTTCCTGCCCCCACACCTTCGCCCGTTCCTCTCGAGCTCCGCTGCCATGGTGAAGGAGAAGACCGCGGCTCTGGAGCGCGCAAAGAAGGCGTTAGCGAAGGGCAAAACGACGGCTCGGGGGTCGTCATCGCGGTCCGGTCTGCCGCCTGGTAGGATCCAGGGGGACTGGATACGCTCCACCGTCGTGAAGACCTAGAGAATCTCGCCGCCGATGGCTTGATTGCTCATGGGTCTTGGAGGTTGCCAGAGGGGGAATCCGAGCCCCAGCCGCGTGAGGGTGAGCGCGTCCTCCTCACCACCCATGTTATCGAGGTTTCTCCCTGCCCCCGCATCCATTCTTTCGTGGTTTTCTGAACTTCTTCGGTGCTCAGATCCACCACTTTCCTCCCAACACAATCTCGTACCTTGCCGCATTTGTTTCAATGTGCGAGAACTTCCTTGGGTGTGAGCCACACTGGGGTCTGTTCAAACACATTTTCACTTGCCGATCCCAGTCGGTGAAGAAAGCCAACCCAGATGACGAAAAGACGCACGTGATCCAAATGTGCGGGGGGTTAGGGATACAAACGAGAGGTAGGGGTATTTTCCCCCCATGACCTTTCCCGAGTCAGTTAGAGGATGGCAGTCGACCTGGTTTTACTGCAAAGACATCCCGACTCCCGGTCAGTCGACCGGCCTCCCCCCTTTCACTCTGGATAGACTCCGCCGACCTTCTTCACTGGAAGTAACCGCGCGGAGAATGGTGAGGTGTCCATGTTAGTCGACGCGGTCGTTGCATTAGTTCAAGGCGGAGTGACTGGCATGGATCTACTGGAGGTGTTCCTCAGTCGACGCATCCAACCTCTCCAAGCTCATGACCACCCGATGTGGATGTACTCGGGCCCTGAAGACACCGCTCGGGTCCACCCAGAGGAGGTTTCCGAGGATACGATGGCTCAATGGTTGAGAGGCATCACTGGAAACAAGGACAACCCACGCGAAGTCAGAAGGATCTTTCCACTCGACGCCAATAACGCCCCCGAAGAGGTCAGGATCGAACTGTCGAGTGTTTTTTTAATACATAATTGTTCTTGAATCCGACTGATACTTGAACTTGTGCCTTGTAGGTTTTCATCAAAATGTACTCAATGCCGAACGGAGAGCAACACCAAGAAGGAGTAGAGAGTGATGGTGAAAGCGCTGACTTTGAATATGCAGATGACAGTGAGGACTCTGGTAGCAGTGAGGAAGTCGATTCGCTGCCTTGCTCTGAACGATGCTCTAAACAGTCACAAGACCCCGCGGGAGGCCGTGGCAAAGCAGTTTTGTCGAGTGCGAAGATTCCAAAGCGCACTCGGACGTCAACCCCAGACCCAGCAGAGAAGGCTACAAAGCAGGCCAAAGTTGCTCCACCCAAGCCTCGGAAGGCCCTGTCCATGATTAAGGTGACCATGCCCATTGTTTTAGCGTAAGTGCTTCTTTTCTTTAAGTCTCGTTGCCACTGTGAACTTCTTACTTGCTTGACCAAGTGACATTTGGAACTTTCAGTGCTGCTACTTCTGCAACATCTATGGATATCGACGAGGAGCGGGACGACCCGGAGACTACAGACGTGGCCACCTCTCGGGCAGGTATGATTCCACGATCATGCTTTTACTCTGTCAACTGTTTTGATGGATGACTGAAATCTTACCTTCGAGTGTTTTGCAGTGCCGACAAATATTATCCAGCTTCCAGATGATGATGATGAGGATGTACCTCAAAGGAGTACATGGAGAAGGGGCAGAACTTTGAGCAGGAGGGTACCTGCCAGCAAAGTGCCTCGCCCGGCACCTAAGCCTGTAGTTCAACAACTTGACGATCCAGTACTGGCTACTGTGTCTTTTGTGGATCCTCTGTCGACTGACCAGCCCTTGGCGTCGACTGCTTAGACTTCTGGTCCGACTGCACAACCTCAAGCTCCAACCCCACCAGGCACGTCATCGGTTCCCTCATCCACTCCGTTTGCTATGCATCACATCCCGGAGGACCAAGTAGGAGCTGCTAAGGAAGTTATGATCCAGGCAGGTCTGATGATGGATCGACTGAAGGTGGTGTATGACACCAGCAAGGCCGCCTACGACGCCAGCTCTGCTCTCCAAGCTAATGTCCGAGTAAGTGGGATTGTAACTTGATTTCTGATTGGCTTTCCAGCTCGATTCTTGCTCTGTTAGGATATGCTATCTGAAAACTACTGCTTTATTATTCGTAAGATGTTAGTCTGTACCTTGCATCTGTACACCCACTAGGTGTTTTTGTAGCTGTGTAGCTCTTTCACTCGAATTAGACAGGTCGTGTCGAGTGAGTTCTTGGTACAGTGGGGGCACGCTGAGTGCACCCACTAGGTGTAGTCCCCCACGCCGCTGTCGACTGCGGGCAGTCGATGGTGGTCTTTGAACAAATGTGTTTTTTTACTCCTTCCACTCGGGCTGGGCTGACCATGCCGAGTAGGAAATCAAACCAGGGCACGCTGAGTGCATCCACTGGGTGTAGTCCCCGAGACCGCTGTTGAATGTTTGATTCGGCGGTGGTCTTAGAAATCTTTTGCCATAGCAATCTGACCTTGTGTTTTTTCACTCAGAAGTAGCTGATCTTTCTACTCCTTCCACTTGGGCTAGGCTGACCATGCCGAGTGGGAAATCGAACCAGTGGGGGCATGCTGAGTGCACCCACTGGGTGTAATCCCCAAGACTGTTGTTGAATGTTTGATTCGGCGGCAGTCTTAGAACTCTTTTGCCATAGCAATCTGACCTTGCGCTTTTTCACTCGGAAGTAGCTGATCTTTTTACTCCTTCCACTTGGGCTGGGCGGACCATGCCGAGAGGGAAATTGAATCAGTGGGGGCACGCTAAGTGCACCCACTGGGTGTAGTCCCCACGACCACTGTTGAAAGTTTGATTCGGCAGCAGTCTTAGATCTCTTTCGCCATGGCCATTTGATCTTGCACTTTTTCACTTGGAAGTAATTGGCCTTTTGTTTCTATCGACTGATTTATCTTTTTATTGATTGCAGAAATCTTGTGAACTTGGGATCCAGTATGCTGCCTTGAAGTAGGAGAAGATCCAACTCAAGCTTGACCTGGATCTTGCCAAAGAGAACCTGAAGAATGCTCATGATGAAGTAGCTGTCATGGGAGGTAACAACTTGCTGACTATTCGCCTTGTCATTTTTTCCTTTACATCCCTTGAACCAAGTGATTCCACTCGAACAGGTGTGCGTAGTGAAAACCGTCAACTCCAAGCTCGTCTAAGGAATGCTATTTCTTTAGACAAAATGAAGTAGGCCTTGGAGCAGAAGGACATTGATCTTGCGGGGCGCAGAAGATGACGCGTGAAAAGACTGAACTAGCTGACAGGAAGCTAGCTTCAGTCGAAAAATTAGAGGAGGAGAATGCCAAACTAAAGACCGCCGTTGACGAGGCGAAGAAAGAAGCTGTGCAGCTGAAGGAGGAGATGGTGGTCCTGGCTGACAAAGTGGAGGTGCTCACTCGGAAGAGGGATGAATTGGAGGTCTATCTGGGAGGTCTTGCCAAGAAGATGTTTCTCATGCTCGAAGGTACCTTTTTTCATCCGACTGTATTCAAAGAACTCTCTCACAATGTTGCTGCCAGCTTACCATTTTTCTCCCCGTGCAGAGTTCTGTCAGAATTTTGAGGAGGAAACCGGGCGGATTGAGACAGGACTGGACCCCATCAACTCTCCCGTCATGGATGAAGCTGCCATGAATGTGTTGCGATTGGTGATACGTCCATTTTGCATCATGTTTTCTTACTGTTATTTATGATGTTTTTATCCATAATAATGCTTTTTGGAGTAATTCTAATGCCTTTTCTCTCATAATATGCAAGGTATACACAAAGAGGGAGAATTCTGGCAGCTAGAAATCTGGACCTGGAAAAGCTACGTGGGGCCACCTATTCTGCATAACTCCAAACAAGCTGAAACTTTACAGAGATTTTTTTATCAAATATATGATGAATATTGGAGCAAATAACTACCAGAGGGGCCCCACCAGGTGGGCAGAAGCCACACAGGCGCGCCGAGAGCCCAGCGCCTCCTGTGGGTTGTGCTCACCTGAGCCCACCTCGGTGCCCATCTTACAGTATATAGGTCATTTTGACCTAGAAAAAAAATAAGGAGAGGACTTTCGGGACGGAGCGCCGCCGTCTCGAGGCGGAACTTGGGCAGGAGCACTTTTGCCCTCCAGCGGAGCAATTCCGCCGGGGGAACTTCCCTCCCAGAGGGGGAAATTGATACACCTCCAACGTATCTATAATTTTTGATTGTTCCATGCTATTATATTATCTGTTTTGGATGTTTAATGGGCTTTATTATGCACTTTTGACTAACCTACTAACCAAAGGCCCAGTGCAAATTGCTGTTTTTTGCCTATTTCAGTGTTTCGCGAAAAAGGAATATCAAATGGAATCCAAACGGAATGAAACCTCCGGGAGAGTTATTTTTGGAACAAACGCAATCCAGGAGACTTGGAGTGGACGTCAAGGAAGCAACGAGGCGGCCACGACGTAGGGAGGCGCGCCCAGGGGGTAGGCGCGCCCCCCACCCTCATGGGCCCCTCGTGGCTCCACCGACCTACTTCTTTCACCTATATAAACTCATATGCCCTGAAAACATCTGAGAGCACCACGAAACCCTATTTCCACCGCCGCAACCTTCTGTACCCATGAGATCCCATCTTGGGGCCTTTTCCGGCGCTCCGCCGGAGGGGGAATCGATCACGGAGGGCTTCTACATCAACACCATAGCCTCTCCGATGATGTGTGAGTAGTTTACTACAGACCTTCGGGTCCATAGTTATTAGCTAGATGGCTTCTTCTCTCTCTTTGGATATCAATACAAAGTTCTCCTCGATTCTCTTGGAGATCTATTCGATGTAATTCTTTTTGCGGTGTGTTTGTTGAGATCCGATGAATTGTAGGTTTATGATCAAGATTATCTTTGAACAATATTTGGTTCTTCTCTGAATTCTTATACGTATGATTTGATATCTTTGCAAGTCTTTTCGAATTATCAGTTTGGTTTGGCCTACTAGATTGATCTTTCTTGCAATGGGAGAAGTGCTTAGCTTTGGGTTCAATCTTGCGGTGCTCGATCCCAGTGACAGTAGGGGAAACGACACGTATTGTATTGTTGCCATCGAGAATAAAAAGATGGGGTTTATATCATATTGCTTGAGTTTATCCCTCTACATCATGTCATCTTGCCTAATGCGTTACTCTGTTCTTATGAACTTAAGACTCTAGATGCATGCTGGATAGCGGTCGATGTGTGGAGTAATAGTAGTAGATGCAGAATCGTTTCGGTCTACTTGTCGTGGACGTGATGCCTATATACATGATCATGCCTAGATATTCTCATAACTATGTGCTTTTCTATCAATTGCTCGATAGTAATTTGTTCACCAACCGTAGATTATGCTATCTTGAGAGAAGCCACTAGTGAAACCTATGGCCCCCGGGTCTATCTTCCATCATATTATTTTCCTATCAATTTGCTATTTTTGCTGCCGTTTATTTTGCAATCTTTACTTTCCAATCTATATCATAAAAATACCAAAAAATATTTATCTTATTATCTCTACCAGATCTCACTTTTGCAATTGGCCGTGAAGGGATTGACAACCCCTTTATCGTGTTGGTTGCAAGGTTCTTATTTGTTTGTGCAGGTACAAGGCGACTTGCATGTAACCTCCTACTGGATTGATACCTTGGTTCTCAAAAACTGAGGGAAATACTTACGCTACTTTGCTGCATCACCCTTTCCTCTTCAAGGGAAAACCAACGCATGCTCAAGAGGTAGCAGAAATCATCGTCATCATCATCACCAACAACTCTCCCGTCTTGGGGAGGGCAATCTCCATCAACATCTTCAACAACACCATCTCATCTCAAACCCTAGTTCATCTCTTGTGTTCAATCTTGTTACCGGAACTATAGATTGGTGCTTGTGGGTGACTAGTAGTGTTCATTACATCTTGTAGTTGATTACTATATGGTTTATTTGGTGGAAGATTATATGTTCAGATCCAATATGCTATTTAATACCCCTTTGATATTGAGCATGATTATTATTTGTGAGTATTTACTTTTGTTCTTGAGGTCACGGGAGAAATCATGTTGCAAGTAATCATGTGAATTTGATATGTGTTCGATATTTTGATAGTATGTATGTTGTGATTCCCTTAGTGGTGTCATGTGAACGTCGACTACATGGAACATCACCATATTTGGGCCTAAGGGAATGCATTGTGGAGTAGTAACTAGATGATGGGTTGCGAGAGTGATAGAAGCTTAAGCCCCAGTTTATGTGATATTCCGTAAGGGACCGGTTGGATCCAAAAGTTTAATGCCATGGTTAGAATTTATTATTAATACTTTTCCCATAGTTGCGGATGCTTGTGGGAGGGTTAATCATAAGTAGGAGGTTTTTTCAATTAATAATAGCACCTAAGCACCGGTCCACCGACATATCAAATTATCAAAGTAGCGAACACAAATCGAACCAACATGATGAAAGTGACTAGATGAAATTCCCGTGTACCCTCAAGAACGCTTTGCTTATATAAGAGACCGTTTTGGCCTGTCCTTTGCCTCAAAAGGATTGGGCTACCTTTCTGCACTTTTTTTACTACTATCGTTACTTGCTCGTTACAAATTATCTTGCTATCAAACTACTCTATTACTTACAATTTCAGCACTTACAGACATTACCTTGCTGAAAACCACTTGCCATTTCCTTCTGCTCCCTGTTGGGTACGACACTCTTACTTATTGAAAAGAGCTACAATTGATCCCCTATACTTGTGGGTCATCAAGGCTATTTTCTGGCGCCGTTGCCGGGGAGTGAAGCGCCTTTGGTAAGTGGAATTTGGTAAGGAAACATTTATATAGCGTGCTGAAATTTATTGTCACTTGTTACTATGGAGAACAATCCTTTGAGGGGTTTGTTCGGAGTATCTTCACCTCGTACGAAACCACAATTAGCTACCCCTCAACCTACTGCACCTACTAAAAATATTGAATATGAAATTCCTTCGGGTATGATTGAACAACTGCTAGCTAATCCTTATGCAGGAGACGGAACAGAACATCCTGATACGCACTTGATATATGTGGAACAAATTTGTGGATTGTTTAAGCTTGCAGGTTTACCTGGAGATGAAGTTATGAAAAAGGTTTTCCTTTATATTTGAAGGGAAAAGCATTGGCATGGTATAGGCTATGCGATGATACTGGATCATGGAATTGGAATCGATTGAAATTGGAGTTTCACCAAATTTTTTATCCTATGCATCTAGTTCATCGTGATCGGAATTATATATATAATTTTTGGCCTCGTGAAGGAGAAAGTATCGCTCTAGCTTGGGGGAGGCTTAAGTCAATGTTATATTCATGCCCCAATCATGAGCTCTCAAGAGAAATTATTATTTAGAATTTTTATGCTCGGCTTTCTCGTGATGATCAATCCGTGCTCGATACTTCTTGTGCTGGCTCTTTTACGAAGAAGACTATTGAATTCTGGTGGGATCTTTTGGAAACAATTAAACACAGTTCTGAAGATTGGGAACTCGACGAAGGTAAAGAGTCAGGTATTAATCTTAAGTATGATTGTGTTAAATCTTTTATGAATATCGATGCTTTTCAAAAGTTTAGCACTAAATATGGACTTGACTCTGAGATAGTAGCCTCCTTTTATGAATCATTTGCTACTCATGTTGATCTCCCTAAAGAGAAGTGGTTTAAATATCACCCACCTATTAAAGAAGAAATTAAAGAACCAATACCAGCTAAAGAAGAAACTATACTTTATAATGTTGATCCAGTTGTTCCTACTGCTTCTATTGAAAAACCACCTTTCCCTGTTAGGATAAAGGAACATGCTAAAGTTTCGACTGTGGTTAATAAAAGTTATATTAGAACACCTAAACCAGATGAACAAATTAAAGTAGAACCTAGTATTGCTATGATTAAGGATCTCTTGGAAGAAAACGTAGATGGGCATGTTATTTACTTCTGTGAAGAAGCTGCTAGAATTGCCAAACCTGATAAAAAGGATAAACACATACCTGTTGTTGGCATGCCCGTTGTCTCAGTTAAAATAGGGGATCACTGTTATCATGGTTTATGTGACGTAGGTGCTAGCATGAGTGCTATTCCTTACACTTTATATCAAGAAATTATGAATGACATAGCATCCGAAGAGATAGAAGACATAGATGTTACCATTAAACTTGCTAATAGAGACACTATATCACCAATTGGGATTGTTAGAGATGTTGAAGTCTTGTGTGGGAAAATAAAATACCATACTCATTTTCTTGTTCTTGGTTCCCCACAAGATGACTTTTGTCCCATTATCTTTGGTGGACCTTTCTTGAGCACCGTTAATGCTAGAATAGGCCGTGAGAAACAAACTATCCGTGTGAGTTTTGGTGATGAGTCTCATGAGTTTAATTTTTCCAAGTTTAGTAGAAAGCTTCATGAAAAATAATTGCCTAGTAAGGATGAAATAATTGGTCTTGCTTCTATTGCCGTGCCTCCTACTGATCCTCTAGAACAATATTTGCTAGACCATGAAAATAATTTACATATGCATGAAAGAAATGAAATAGATGATATTTTGTTTGAACAACGTCCTCTGCTTAAACACAATTTGCCTATTGAAACTCTAGGAGGTCCTCCTCCACCTAAAGGTGATCCTGTGTTTGAATTAAAAAAATTGCCAGACACTTTGAAATATGCTTATCTTGATGAAAAGAAGATATATCCTGTTATTATTAGTGATAACCTTTCAGAACATGAAGAAGAAATATTATTGAAAGTTCTAAGGAAGCACCGAGCTGCTATTGGGTATCCTCTTGATGATTTAAAGGGCATTAGTCCCACTTTATGTCAGCATAAGATTAATATGGAACCTGATGCTAAACCCGTTAATGATCACCAACGTCGGTTAAATCCGAAGATGAAAGAAGTGGTAAGAACGGAAATATTAAAACTTCTGGAAGCAGGTATAATCTATCCCATAGCTGATAGTAGATGGGTAAGCCATGTTCATTGTGTCCCTAAGAAAGGACGACATCGTTGTTCCTAATGATAAGAATGAACTTATTCCACAAAGAATTGTTATAGGCTATAGAATGGTAATTGATTTTAGAAAGTTAAACAAAGCAACTAGAAAAGATCATTACCCTCTGCCTTTTATTGATCAAATGTTAGAAAGATTTTCTAAGCACACACACTTTTGCTTCCTTGATGGATATTCTGGATTTTCACAAATACTTGTTTCTCAACCTGATCAAGAAAAGGCCACTTTTACTTGTCCTTTCGAAACATATGCTTATAGATGTATGCCTTTTGGTTTATGCAATGCACCTGCTACCTTTCAAAGATGTATGACTGCTATATTCTCTGACTTTTGTGAAAAGATTGTTGAAGTTTTCATGGATGACTTCTCTGTTTATGGGAAGTCTTTTGATGATTGTTTAAGCAATCTTGATCGAGTTTTGCAGAGATGTGAACAAACAAATCTTGTCTTGAATTGGGAGAAGTGCCACTTTATGGTTAATGAAGGTATTGTCTTGAGTCATAAAATTTCTGAAAAGGGTATCGAAGTGGACAAAGCTAAGGTTGATGCAATTGAGAAAATGCCATGTCCTAAAGACATCAAAGGTATTCGTAGTTTCCTTGGTCATGCTGGTTTCTATAGGAGATTTATCAAATACTTCTCTAAAGTTTCTAGGCCTCTTACAAATCTTTTGCAAAAGGATGTCCCTTTTGTTTTTGATGATGATTATTTTGAAGCCTTTGAAACACTTAAGAAAGCCTTAATTTCTACACCTATTGTTCAACCACCTGATTGGAACTTGCCTTTTGAAATTATGTGTGATGCTAGTGATTATGCTATTGGTGTTGTTCTAGGACAAAGAGTTGATAAGAAACTGAATGTTATTTATTATGCTAGTAAAACTCTAGACAGTGCTCAAAATAATTATGCTACTACTGAAAAAGAATTCCTAGCAGTGGTATTTGCTTGTGATAAATTTAGATCTTACATTGTTGATTCAAAAGTGATTGTTCACACAGACCATGCTGCTATTAAATATCTTATGGAAAAGAAAGATGCTAAACCTAGACTTATTAGATGGGTTCTCTTACTACAATAATTTGATTTGCATATCACTGATAGAAAAGGAGATGAAAACCCCGTAGCTGATAACTTGTCTAGGCTTGAAAATGTGCTTGATGACCCACTACCTATTAATGATAATTTTCCTGATGAGCAGTTAACTGCAATAAATGTTACTCATAATACTCCTTGGTATGCTGACTATGCTAATTATATTGTTGCTAAATATTTACCACCTAGCTTTACATACCAACAAAACAAAAAAATTCTTCTATGATTTAAGATACTACTTTTGGGATGACCCACATCTTTATAAAGGAGTAGATGATATTATTAGATGTTGTGTACCTGAGCATGAACAGGGACAAATCCTACAAAAATGTCACTCTGAAGCTTATGGAGGGCATCATGCTGGAGATAGAACTGCTCGCAAGGTATTGCAATCTGGATTTTATTGGCCTACTCTCTTCAAGGATGCCCGTAAGTTCATCTTATCTTGTGATGAATGTCAAAGAATAGGTAATATCGGTAAGTGTCAAGAAATGCCTATGAATTATTCACTTGCTGTTAACCATTTGATGTTTGGGGATTTGGTTACATGGGACCTTTTCCTTCCTCTAATGGGTATACACATATTTTGGTTGCTGTTGATTATGTTACTAAATGGGTAGAAGCTATTCCGACCTATAGTGCTGATCACAAAACCTCTATTAAAATGCTTAAGGAAGTTATTTTCCCAAGGTTTGGAGTTCCTAGATATTTAATGACTGATGGTGGTTCACACTTTATTCATGGTGCTTTCCATAAAATTCCTGCCAAGTATGATGTTAACCATAGAATTGCATCACCCTATCATCGTCAGTCTAGTGGTCAAGTTGAGCTTAGTAATAGAGAAATAAAATTAATTTTGCAAAAGACTGTTAATAGGTCCACGAAGAATTGGTCTAAGAAATTGGATGATGCACTTTGGGCTTATAGAACAGCATATAAAAATCCTATGGGTATGTCTTCTTATAAAATGGTTTATGGAAAAGCTTGTCATTTGCCTCTTGAGTTAGAACATAAAACATATTGGGCAATCAAGGAACTCAATTATGATTTCAAACTTGCCGGTGAAAAGAGGTTATTTGATATTAGCTATTAGATGAATGGAGAACCCAAGCTTATGAAATGCTAAGTTATTTAAAGAAAAAGTTAAAAGATGGCATGATAAAAGAATCCAAAAGCGTGAGTTTAAAGTTGGAGAATGTGTTATTTTGTACAACTCTCGTTTCAGGTTCTTTGCAGGAAAACTCCTCTCAAAATGGGAAGGACCCTATGTTATCGAGGAGGTTTATCGGTCACGAGCTATCAAAATAAGTAATGCCGAAGGTACTAACCGGAAGGTTGTTAATGGGCAACGAATAACGCACTATATCTCAGGTACGCCCATTAATGTTGAAAGCAATATTATCCAAACTTTGACACCGGAAGAACACATAAAAGAGTCCTTCCGGAACACTCCAGAATCGTGAAAATAAGGAGGTACGTGATACGGTAAGTAAACGGACTCCGAAAAATCCGCAAAAATATTTTTTGTCAGTTTTGGAATATTTAGAAAATTAGGAAAATAAGAAACTTCCAGGAAGCGTACCCTGGTGGGCACAAGACACCAGGGCGCGCCTGCCAGGCGCGCCCAGGTGGGTTGCGCCCACCTGGGACACCTTCCGGACTCCATTTTCTTCCGTATATTTGTCCCCCAAGATAAAAAATCTTTATATACTCCCCGAACCTGTTGACCACCGTATCGCGGAGAAATCCTCTGTTTTCTTTTTCTTGCTGTTTTCTGACAGATTTAGCTAGACCAACATCATGTCTTCCTCACCCTCCAACAATAGAGAAGAAGACACAAGGGTGGTTCAGGAGGATCTAAGGAGGGATGAAGCTGAAGTGGTTGCTATGGAGGAAGAGGAGGAACATCCCTTCGGGGTTCACTCTCCGGCCTCCGAGATAGGCACACTAGCTGGCATCTCTAGTCACCATAATCCTCATCAAGCCATGGGGTCATCAAACAAGCCTGGAAGTGCAAGAAGAACACCTACCGGAGAGGCCTTTACACATGTTACATCGTAACAATTTTTGCAATTTGATTCACAATTATGGGTTCGAGAACACTCCTCGTAGGCACATACCGTCCAACTGGGACATATCTCGGCCAAGAGGAAACAGTGCAGGAATAAAACCGTGGCGCCGGAGAATAAACACATAATGGCTGAGGTGAAGAAAAATAGTGAGTTACTTCATCAGACCCTTCGGGAGATTCAAGGGTTGAAGGATCTACTCATGGTTATATTGGATAATACTACATCATCACCACCAACATCTTTTTCACCACCAAAAGAGAATCGAGATTCGGGTGTGGGCACTCCCCTTGGCTTCCGCCAAGCTTGGGGGAAGTGCCCCGGTATCGTATCATCCCCACTATCTTTTTTCCTTTACTATTTTTAGTTTGATCTTTTACTTTAGTTGAATAAAAGTTTAGTTCGATCCGTTCTTTTTGAGAGCTTGCTTAGTGATCTATCGTTGTAATTGTGTGCAAGATATATAATAAAGTGTAGTTTGAGTTTTTGCTTTCTTTTCTTCCATGTTGCAATAAAAAGAAAGGATGTAAATAAAAATAAAGGTTATAAATAAAAGGAAAGGAAATAAAAGAAAAAGATCATATGCTAATCTTATGGTAGGTGATGGCACCACATAAGGAAAAAGTATAAGTAGAAAATTTTATTTGAGATTGACAAACATAGCATTGGTCAATGATGCAACTCATGAAAGAATTAATAAGGTAAGAGAAGATTCACATATAAATATACTATCCTGGAAATCTTTTGTGATTGTGAGCCCCCATCAAAATATTATATGCCAAAATTGTTGATGTTGGATAAGGAAGACAACGTAATGATTTATGTTTGTTCATATTCACACAGAAGTCATATTGTCATGGATCCTTTAACATGTGGTGCTTGCCCCTATCTTTGCTAGCCAAAAATTCCTCACTAAGTAGAGATACTACTTGTGCATCCAAAAACCCTTAAACCCAAATCTTATTTTCAAGAGTCCACCATACCTTCCTAGGGATTGAGCAAGATCCCTCAAGTAAGTTGCCATCGGTGCAAAAAGGCAATAAAAATTGCTTATAAATGTGTGAGATCATTTAGTGTAATAGAAAATTGAGCGTTGCACAAACTTGTGATGGTGAAGAATAAAAGCGACAGATTGCATAATAAAGATCGCTATCACAAGGGGCAATGCAACGCGACGTTCTTTTGCACTAAGGGGTTGAGCATACAAACAAATAAGTGCATGGCAACCTCTGCTTCCCTCTACGAAGGGCCTATCTTTTACTTTTATGCAAAGAGTCAAAGTTTCTTCTCTCTATTCCTTTTTATTTTTTCCTTTGGCAAGCATCATGTGGTGAGGAAAGATCTAGGCACATATATCCAGTTGAATATGGGTGGCATGAGTTATTATTGTTGACATCACCCTTGAGGTGAATATGCCGGGAGCCAAAACTATAAGCTCCTATCTTTCTATGTGTCTGGTTGAAACGTTTTGCTCATGTGTATGCGGTAAGTGTTAGCAATCATAGAAGACTATATGATGGTTGAGTATATGGACTTGCCTAAAGGCTCCAATACGTGACCCTTCCTGAAAAGATGATGAATTGTAGTTGCAAAGTTGACTGAGAACACAGTTTGTTAGTTTCTAATAGAGTTTTTGCTTTATACTTTGATTGTGTGATGAACTGTTACTTATTCATGAGAAGTATATGATAAAAGTTCTATGATAAAAGCCTTATGTTTAATTTTGTTGTTGTTATAATAATGAACATGATGCTTCTATGTCCGTATTTTGTTTTTAATGACACCTTTCTCTCTAAGCATGTGGACAAGTTTTTTGTTTTCGGTTTTCGCTTGAGGACAAGCGAGGTCTAAGCTTGGGGGAGTTGATACATCCAGTTTGCATCATGTTTTCTTACTATTATTTATGATGTTTTTATCCATAATAATGCTTTTTGGAGTAATTCTAATGTCTTTTCTTTCATAATATGCAAGGTATACACAAAGAGGGAGAGTTCCGGCAGCTAGAAATCTGGACCTGGAAAAGCTACGTCAGGCCACCTACTCTGCACAACTCCAAACAAGCTGAAACTTCACAGAGATTTTTTATCAAATATATGATGAATATTTGAGAAAATAATTACGAGAGGGCCCACCAGGTGGGCACAACCCACCTGGGTGCTCCAGGGAGCACAGGCATGCCCTGGTGGGTTGTTCTCACCCGGGCCCACCTCCGGTGCCCATCTTCTGGTATATAGGTCATTTTGAACTAAAAAAATAAGGAGAGGACTTTCGGGATGGAGCGCCACCGTCTCGAGGCGGAACTTGGGCAGGAGCACTTTTGCCCTCCGGTGAAGCGATTCCGCCGGGGGAACTTCCCTCCCGGAGGAGGAAATCATCATCATCATCACCACCAACAACTCTCCCATCTTGGGGAGGGAAATCTCCATCAACATCTTCAATAGCACCATCTCATCTCAAACCCTAGTTGACCTGTTGTGTTCAATCTTGTTATCGGAACTATAGATTGGTCCTTGTGGGTGATTATAGTGTCGATTACATCTTGTAGTTGATTACTATATGGTTTATTTGGTGGAAGTTATATGTTCAGATCCAATATGCTATTTAATACCCCTCTGATCTTGAGCATGACTATTATTTGTGAGTAGTTACTTTTGTTCTTGAGGTCACGGGAGAAATCATGTTGCAAGTAATCATGTGAACTTGATATGTGTTCGATATTTTGATAGTATGTATGTTGTGATTCCCTTAGTGGTGTCATGTGGACGTCTACTACATGACACTTCACCATATTTGGGCCTAAGGGAATGTATTGTGGAGTAGTAACTAGATGATGGGTTGCGAGAGTGACAGAAGCTTAAACCCCAGTTTATGCGCTATTCCATAAGGGACCGATTGGATCCAAAAGTTTAATGCTATGGTTAGAATTTATTCTTAATACTTTTCCCGTAGTTGCGGATGCTTGCGGGAGGGTTAATCATAATTAGGAGGTTTGTTCAAGTAATAACATCACCTAAGCACCGATCCACCCACATATCAAATTATCAAAGTAGCGAACACAAATCGAACCAACATGATGAAAGTGACTAGATGAAATTCCCATGTACCCTCCAGAACGCTTTGCTTATCATAAGAGACTGTTTTGGCCTGTCCTTTCTTATCACAAGGTGTGGTCCTATGAAAATAACAGTCGACTAAAAAAAATAGGTCAGTCCATTTTCTCTGCACCATCCGATGTACAAAGAACGGGCAGATCGCCTTCATCTACCTCCAACCAGTCAGTGTTACGATCTTCCTCGAAACGCTAGCGACCACCGGCCCAGTCCCCTGCCTCCGCCCTCCCCTTGACCTCACCGCACCGCCGTGCTTGGCACCTCCCGCCGGCCATCCCTTCAAGCCCCGCCGACCTCCAGATCAGGCGCAAGTAGCTCCTGCGCCCACACCCCTATGATAGACACTGATGCGCCGCTCCCCCGACGAACATGCGGACTAGGTGCTCCACGCGCCTAAGCGGGTGCTGCTTCTTTTAATTGCGATTCAACTGACCCTGAATTGAAATCCAGGCGGACAACTGACCTCCAGCAAAGGTGAAATAGTAAATGGGAGGAAACCTTGTGCATTTAGTATCACGAAGAAGATGCAGTAAGAAGCGCTCAACTAGTTTCTTTCGTGGGATGAATACGGTGTGAGAAGAGACGTAAGATTTGCACGAATAAGGGAAGAGGAGTACCTCTATCTGCTGGCAGTGCTGTGTCCTCCTTTTGTTTTTCCAACGATCTTCTTGTGGTTCGCTGGAAACGAGAAGTTGTGGAGGACGGTGGAGCCTTGGACAAACCCATGGCCAAGTTGTTGAGTATGGTGCAGTGGCCGTCTATCGGCGGCGGGGAACCAGATCCGAGGCAGCGAACGATGGTGTAGAGGGAACAACTCTGGTGCGGGGACAATTGCGACAGTGGATCGACAGCGGTGAGGCGCAGGACGGCGTGTTTGAATTGGTTCTGGTACGACGCACGTCGGTGTTCGCATCGTGGAGGCAGCTCTGCCTCAGCTTCAGCTGCTAAGTCCTTGAGGGTGTTGCGGTTGCGGTTGCGTTGGACGACGACGTCGGGGTACCAACTCCGGCGTGATGGAGGAGGGCGGCGGTGGATTGGGCGTGATGGGGTGGAGGACGGAGGAGACTGGGGTTTCGTGGCTGGTGGAGAGGGCGTTTTGGCGCCCATGGAGTATGAATGGGGAAACAGAGGGAGGGGGAACTAAGGGGGAACAATGTTTTGGTTTGGGACACGCTTGTTTGAAATTTGGGGAAAGTTACAAACTTTGCCCCCATCTAAAATTTTGGACATATTGCGGGTTGGGGGTAGGACAGTAATCTCAGGTGTCCCAAATTGTGGGTGTCGCTGTCAAAACCGGCGGATCTCGGGTAGGGGGTCCCTGAGGGCGTCCTGGATTAGGGGGTGTCCGGATAGGCGAACTATCACCGTTGGCCGGACTCCTGGACTATGAAGACGCAAGATTTAAGACTTCGTCCCGTGTCCGGATGGGACTTTCCTTGGCGTGGTAGGCAAGCTTGGCGATACGGATATGTAGATCTCCTACCATTGTAACCGACTCTGTGTAACCCTAACCCTACCCGGTGTCTATATAAACCGGAGGGTTTTAGTCCGTAGGACGAAAACAATCATACCATAGGCTAGCTTCTAGGGTTTAGCCTCTTTGATCTGGTGGTAGATCCACTCTTGTACTACCCATATCATCAATATTAATCAAGCAGGAGTAGGGTTTTACCTCCATCAAGAGGGCCCGAACACAGGTAAAAACATCGTGTCCCTTGTCTCCTGTTACCATCCACCTAGACGCACAGTTCGGGACCCCCTACCCGAGATCCGCCGGTTTTGACACCGACATTGGTGCTTTCATTAAGAGTTCCTCTGTGTCGTCATCTTTAGGCCCGATGGCTCCTTCGATCATCAACAACAACGCGGTCCAGGGTGAGACTTTTCTTCCCGGATAGATCTTCGTATTCGGCGGCTTTGCACTGCGGGCCAATTCACTTGGCCATCTGGAGCAGATCGAAAGCTACGCCCCTGGCCATCAGGTCAGATTTGGGAGTTTGAACTACACGGCCGACATCCACGGAGACTTGATCTTCAACGGGTTCGAGCCAGAGCCAAGCGCGCCGCACTGTCTCGATGGGCACGATCTAGCTCTGTCGCTGAACAGTGCCCTGGAGGCCGCACCAGCGTCCGCTCCGACCCTTAGCTCGGAGCCGACTCCGCCGATCGAGGACGAGTGGTTGGACACCGCCTTAGGGGCTACGATCTCTACGGCGATTGAGCCGAACTCCATCCTTATCCTTTGTGAAGACCGTGACTCCGAGGTGCCGGACTCCTCTCCGGACTCCGAACCCTCCGCGCCCCTGCCAATTGAATCCAACTGGGCATCGGTCATGGAGTTCACTGCCGCGGACATCTTTCAAGACTCGCCCTTTGGCGACATCCTGAATTCACTAAAGTCTCTCTCTTTATATGGAGAGCCCTGGCCGGACTACGGTCAGGAAGGTTGGGATGCGGATGACGAAGAAATTCAATGCCCACCCACCACCCACTTGGTAGCCACTGTCGATGATTTAACTGACATGCTCGACTTGACTCAAGACATCGACGGTATGGACGGCGATCTTTGGAGACGACCAAGAACCAGCGCCTACGAGGGCCTTTGGAAGGCCACCTCGTCATACGACATATACATGGTGGACATCCCAAAAGATGGGAACGACGATGGAACAACGGAGGATGACCCCTCCAAGAAACAGCCCAAGCGCCGGCGTCAGTGGTGCCGCTCTAAATCCTGCCACAGCAAAAACGGTGATTCCGACACGGGAGATAATAACACCCCGGACAGTACCGAAGACAACCCCCTCCAGCAGGATTCAGCACAGGAGGAGGGAGAAGCCAGCCCTCATGATAGAGCGGCAGACAGGGAGGTGGAGGACGATAATTATATGCCTCCCTCCGAAGATGAGGCAAGCCTCGATGATGACGAATTTGTCGTGCCTGAGGATCCCGCCGAACAGGAGCGTTTCAAACGCAGGCTTATGGCCACGGCAAGCAGCCTCAAGAAAAAGCAGCAGCTTAGAGCTGACCAAGACTTGCTAGTCAGATGATGGACTGAAGTCCTTGCAGCCGAAGAGTACGAACTCGAAGGCCCCTCCAAGAGATACCCAAAACGCAGGCTGCTACCCCAATTAGAGGAAGCAGCAGCCAAACCTACATCACCAGCGCATGATGCGGCCGACCGGCCACCCCGTGGCCGCGACAGAGAGGCATCTAGACCCTCCATTCAAGCCGCACCCCGGTGCCGCTCGAAAAGTACCAAGGCACGGGGAAACGCGCCAGACCTGCGAGACATATTGGAGGCCAAGACAAGGCAAACAAGATCGATCTACGGATCGCGTGGGCGCCCCATGACACGTGATGATAATTGTCACGCCGGATACAGCAATCCCGGCCGGGCCGAACACAGTAGACAAAGCCAATTTGAGCTGCGTCATGATATAACTCAATACAGAGGCGCCGCACACCCACTATGCTTCACAGACGAAGTGATGGATCATCAAATCCCCGAGGGTTTCAAACCCGTAAACATCGAATCATACGATGGCACAACAGATCCTGCGGTTTGGATCGAGGACTACCTCCTCCATATCCACATGGCCCGCGGTGATGATCTACACACCATCAAATACCTCCCACTCAAGCTTAAAGGACCAGCTCGGCATTAGCTTAACAGCTTGCGGCCAGAATCAATTGGTTGTTGGGAGGACACGGAACCCGCATTCCTTGATAACTTCCGGGGCACATATGTGCGACCACCGGCGCTGATGACCTCAGCCACATAATTCAGCAGAGGAAGAATCGGCGAAAAATTCGGACACGGTTCCTAACCAAGAAAAATCAAATCGTTGATTGTCCGGATGCGAGAGGCCCTTGCAGCCATCAAACATAACATCATGACGAGTGGCTTGCCCGGCACCTAGGACAGGAAAAGCCGAAATCCATGGCAGCCCTCACAACACTCATGACCCGCTATTGCGCGGGAGAGGACAACTGGCTAGCTCGTAGTAACAACTTGACCAAAAACCCTGGTAGTTCGGATACCAAGGACAGCAATGGCAGGTCGCGTCGCAACAAGCACATGAGCCGCATTAATGGTGATAATGCTGAAGATACGGCAGTCAATGCCGGATTCAGAGGCTCTAAACCTGGTTAGCGGAAAAAGCCGTTCAAAAGAAATACTCAGGGCCCGTCCAATCTGGACCGAATACTCGATCGCTCATGCCAAATACATGGCACCCCCGAAAAACCAGCCAACCACACCAACATGGATTGTTGGGTCTTCAAACAGGCGAGCAAGTTAAATGCCGAACTCAATGACAAGGGGCTGCATAGCGATGACGAGGAGGAGCCCCGGCCGCCGAACAATAAAGGACAGAAGGGCTTCCCGTGAACATGATATACGCAACCCACATACCCAAAAGGGAGCGGAAGCGTGCACTAAGGGACGTATATGCGATGGAGCCAGTCGCCCCAAAGTTCAACCCATGGTCCTCCTGCCCGATCACCTTCGATCGAAGGGACCACCCCACTAGCATCCGCCACGGCGGATTCGCCGCATTGGTTTTTGACCCAGTCATTGACGGATTTCACCTCACTAGAGTCCTGATGGACGGCGGTAGCAGCCTGAACCTGCTCTATCAGGATACAGTGCGCAAAATGGGCATAGACCCCTCAAGGATTAAACCCACAAAGACGACCTTTAAAGGCGTCATACCGGTGTAGAGGCCAATTATGCAGGCTCGGTTACACTCGAAGTGGTCTTGGATCCCGGATAACTTCGAAGTGAAGAGTTAATCTTCGACATAGTCCCGTTCATGGCGGCTATCATGCACGCTTGGACGAACCGCATTTGCAAAGTTCAATGCGGTGCCGCACTACGCATACCTCAAGCTCAAGATGCCAGGCCCTCGAGGAGTAATCACGGTCAATGGAAACACCGAACGCTCTCTCAGAACGGAGGAGCATACGGCGGCCCTCGCGGCGGAGGTGCAAAGCAGCCTCTCACGGCAATTCTCGAGTCCGGCCACTAAACGTCCGGACACCGTCAAGCGCGCCCGGAGTAACCTACAACAAGACCGCCTGGCACGATCCAAGCACGCGTAGCAATCCGGCCCCAACCCCAGCCCTCGCGAAATTGCGAAGCCAGTAATACGCGTACATAACTACGCTCTGGAGATACCATGGGCATAAGGGGAGGGGCACGACCACGACACGCCAATATGCGGCTCAACCGCACCAGGGGCTCCCGATTGTGTCATTCTTTTTCTTTCTTCTTTTCTCTTACTTTCAGGACTCTGTTTTCCAGACGCCCTGTCCGGCACTATAATTGACGAACTCACGACGCAACAGCCAGGGAAGCAGAAAGCTACGTCGAGTGTCCAGGTGGTCTCTACTACGAGCATTATACCTGTTTTACATACCATCCCGCAGCTTACCCCTGGAGGGGGACATGTCAAATAGTTTCATCCCTTGCTTATCGCACTATTTGTATCGTTCTGCTTTCATTGCAGTACCTTTTTTTAAACAATACATAGCTTTTGCCTGTTATTGCACTCCTTTCTTTATCTATATATATGTTCATTCATGACATGTTGCACCCGTACACTTTGGTACGGCCAAACACCAGGGGCTTAAGTACCCCAAAAATATGTTGTGATAAGTCCGAACACTTTCACAAGTGCGGCACCCCGAACTTATAGCATTATATGCATCGGCTCCGAATCATGTCTTGGGTCAATAGTTGGGTTTGCCCGGCTCCCATGTTTTGGTACCTTATGTTCCGTTATATCGGCTAAGGTAGCACTGGGAGAACCACTGCGATTGTGCCCTGGTTGAGCTGGGTTGAGCACCTCAGTGGAGAAAGCTAAAACTGACCGTCATGATAGGGCGAGAGTCGGTCGCTGTTCGAGAGGTTTCTTCGGGTCCCTAAAGACTTATGCCGCTTAGAGCGAGGAACCGACATTGTCCGCCAAAGGCGTGGATAGCGCCCGAACTTCGGTCTTTTCGAATACTAGGGGCTTCGCGAAATTTAAAATTATAGAATTCTATGGCTAAGTGAGAGTGTTCAAGCACTATAAGTCTGGTTGCCTTGTTCGTTGCCTTTGGCGCCTCCCTCGAAGGACCCAAGAATGGGAACAAGAGCGCTCAAGTTTATCCGAACACCCCAGCACTTCGTGGCATGGGGGCTGAAGCAAACGACTTGCCATCTCTCAATTTTGATAAACAGCCGCACAGAAGGTAATATTTTAAATTCACAAGCGTTGCTTAGCACATATGAACAAGTTTTCAGCGCACAGAATAACAAATGCGAGTCTATTCCAAAATTACATCTTTGGAGCATTCACCCGCTATAAGGCGGGCACCCTTCAAGACGCCCTCATAATACATTTCGGGCTTGCGATGCTCCTTGCCCTTCGGTGGCCCGTCTGTCACACAAGCTTCTCAAAGCATCCAGCTTTTGCCCAGTGCACCTTAACACGGGCAAGGGCCCGTGCACTTCCAATGCAAACGGAGCGCTTGATGACTTCAATCCATGGACAAAGGCCCACCACCGCCAGACTAGCCCGAAAGTAGCTCCTGGCATGGCTTCCAATGGCCACAACCGAATTATGAGGCCCTTCATGGCCTGTTCGGCGACCTTGTGGAGCTCGACCACCGCTTCACTGGTCGCTCAGGCTGCCGGATGTCCGCCTCAAAGATATCGAGACCAGAACACCTTTTCCGTCGAGCTCCCCTCCTTGGCGCGGTAGAACGCGGCAGCATCGTACACACCACGGGCAGATCTGCGAATGCCCTTGGAGAGCTCCGGATTCGGGTAAGTAATAGGTAATTCACTTTCACATGCCTGCTTTGCATAAAGAATGCCTTACCTGCCGCTATCTTCTTTAATGCTTCAATTTCTTGGAGGGCTTTTTGGGCTTCGGCCTTAGCGGCTTTGGCACTCTCAAGAGCCGAGGTGAGCTCGGACTCTCGAGTCTTCGAGTCACGCTCTAAACTCTCGTGTTTTTCCACGAGAGCCTGGAGCTCTTGCCGCACCTCCGCCACCCGCGCCTCCTACTTCTCTCGCTCGGTGCGCTCATGCCGCTTTGCTTTCGACCGTGGACACCGCTTCCTTCGTGGTCGCCACCTCGCTCGTGGCCCCTACAATACCCACGTTAGTCCTGTCATTTTGCATCCAAATCCTTTCTATAAGGTATTACTTTAAGAAGGTATTACTTACCTTCCTTATCCTCGAGCTGCTTCTTGGCAAGGCCGAGCTCGTTCTCGGACCGCCGAGGCTCGCTTCAATGCATTGACCTCCATGATCGGTGGGCAGAGGTCAGCATCGCAGCCTGCATTCCCATATTGACATACTTATGTTAGACTCCTGCGCATATCTTTTAGATCCTCAGTCTGGCTTTTCTTTCCGAACACCAAACTGAGCATCGAGACTCTTGTCTATGCGGTAATATTATTTACATATTCTAAACTTACCTCAAAGCCTGTTAGAAGGCTGGTGCGAGCTTCAGTCAGCCCGCTCTTGGCGGACTGAACTTTCTGGATCACCACACTCATAACAGTGCGGTGCTCCTCGTCGATGGAGGCGCCGTCAAGCACCTCCAGCAAGCTATCCGGTGCCTCCGGATGGAAGGAGGTCACCGGCGTCACAGTCTTACCCTTCTTACGAGGGAGCCGTTTGCTGGACTTCGGAACCACTGAAGGTTCCGGTACGGAGTCCGGCACAGGGCCGGACTTAGAGCCCTCTGGGGTCTCGCCCCCTTTGCGCCCGGAGTCCCGGAGGTCACCTTGCGGCGCCTCCAGGACCACCTCCTCCTGGCTGGGCCCCTTTTGAGACTCCACCACGGTGTCGTCTGCGTCACGAGGAGAGGAGGCGGTCGGAAGTGAAGTGCTGTTCACATCCGACGAATCCAGGGAGCTGCTCGACGAAGCGGCGAGCTCGTCCTTGGGCGGGCTACATGGTTATATTCGGCGTTAGAAGACACTATGCGACAAATAAAAAGTCATGAGCTATTCCGGAGTCCGGACACTTACGATCTCGCCAGGGGCTTTGCCCTTGGTGGCCACTCCTCCTCGTCGTTGCGGCGTTGGTGGAGAAGTCCGGAGGAAGGGTCCTTCCTTTCTTGGACCCTCCGGCCTCCCCAGTCGGGGCGGCCTTCCTTTTCTTCTCTCCCACCGCTCGGGGAGAGGCTTCTTTTTCCTCCTCCTCGTCCTCAGGGGAGGATTTTGCCTCGGAGTCGTTGGACGATGAGTCCGACAGCACCTGGCGCCGGGAGCTCCTTCGAGTTCCCGTGGCCTTCTTCTTGGCCTTCTTCTCCGGCACCACGTGAGGTGCCGGAGCCAGCAGCCCAAATCAATCGGGCGTCACTGGGTCTTCGGCAAGGGGCGGACGGTTAATCTGTCCGGACGTCTTCACGATCTGTCAAAGGTTAGGGAGTTTCAGATCCCGCATAGAGTTAAACTATGAAAAAGAGTCCCATAAAGGGTAAAATAACTTACCTCGCTGGCTTGACGCTGCGAGCTGAATCCGCGATCTTCGGTGGCGGATGCGGGAGCTTGGCGCCTTGAATAGCACCTTCCGGGCATCTTCGCACGTAGTGTCGAAGAGCCTTTTCAGAGTTTGGTGTTGTGCGGATCGAACTCCCACAATTTGAAGGCCCGTTGTTGGCATGGGAGAATCCGGCGGATGAGCATCACACGGATTACGTTGACAAGCTTGAGATTCTTGTCCACTGGTTTGGATGCAGGTTTGGAGTCCGGACAGCTCTTCCGAATCACCCTGTGCCAGGCCGTCTCTTTCCATGATGTGAGCCGTGTGGGGAGGCCAGATCGAATTCGAGGGCCGCCGCCCATTGAGAGTCGCATGCTCGGTGATGTAGAACCACCCCGATTGCCACCCCTTTATGGTCTCCACAAAGGAGCCCTCGAGCCATAGGACTTTGGCCATCTTGTCAACCATGGCACCTCCGCACTCCGCTTGGCGGCCGCCCACTACCTTCGGCTTGACATTGAAGGTCTTCAGCCATAAGCCGAAGTGGGGCTAGATGCAGAGAAAGGCCTCGCACACGATGATAAACGCCGAGATGTTGAGGATGAAATTCAGGGCCAGATCGTGGAAATCCAGGCTGTAGTAGAACATGAGCCCCCGGACAAATGGGTGAAGTGGAAAACCTAGTCCGCGGAGGAAGTGGGTGAGGAACACCACCCTCTCATGGGGTCTGGGGGTGGGGATGAGCTGCCCCTCGTTGGGGAGCCGATGCGCGATGTTGTCGGACAAGTATCCGGCCTTCCGCATCTTTTTGATGTGCCCCTCCGTGACGGAGGAGGCCATCCACTTGCCTCCCGCTCCGGACATAGTTGGAGAAGGTTGAGGTAGGGTGTGCGGACTTGGTATTTGGAGCTCGAGTCTTGGCGGAAATGGATGAGCAAAGGAGGAAGAAGGCGTAGGTGAAAAGGTGGAACCTTATCCCTTATATGGACGGACGAAGCTATGCGTCCCCGCCACTGGTAAAACTTCGCTTATCTCCCAAGCGCCATAATCAATGGCGGCGGTTGGGTTCTACGTCCGTATTGATGGGAATCCCGGAATAAGGGGCACGATCTCGCTTTGATAAGGCGTGCCAAAACCGCCTCGCTAAACCGGCTGAGGTGGAATAGTAAAAGCGATTAGTATAAAGGCACGGCCGTGGTGTGATGTCACGCGCGGAATACGTCGACAGATCTGTGCAAAGGTTATTCTCTCTATGGTAGTATGTGGAACTTGTTTTGCGAGCTGGACACTATCCTTGTGTTCAAAATCTTCTATGAAGTATTCGGAGGAGAATCCGCCTTGCAATGCGAAGACAATGTCTTGTGCGCGGACTCGTCGTCATTGAAGCCTGGTTCGAGGGGCTAATGAGAGTCTGGATTAGAGGTGTCGGATAGGCGAACTATCACCATTGGCGGACTCTGGACTATGAAGATGCAAGATTGAAGACCGTCCCGTGTCCGGATGGGACTTTCCTTGGCGTGGAAGGCAAGCTTGTAATCTGGATATGTAGATCTCCTACCATTGTAACCGACTCTGTGTAACCCTAACCCTACCAGGTGTCTATATACCGGAGGGTTTTAGTACATAGACGAACAACAATCATACCATAGGCTAGCTTCTAGGGTTTAGGCTCTTTGATCTCGTGGTAGATCCACTCTTGTACTACCCATATCATCAATATTAATCAAGAAGGAGTAGGGTTTTACCTCCATCCAGAGGGCCCGAACCTGGGTAAAAACATCGTGTCCCTTGTCTCCTGTTACCATCCGCCTAGCGCACAGCTGGGACCCCCTACCCGAGATCCGCCGTTTTGACACCCGACAGTCCAACTGTGCTTCTAGGCGGATGGTAACAGGAGACAAGGGACACGATGTTTTACCCAGGTTCGGCCCTCTCGATGGAGGTAAAACCCTACTCCCGCTTGATTAATATTGATGATATGGGTAGTACAAGAGTAGATCTACCACGAGATCGTAGAGAGGCTAAACCCTAGAAGCTAGCATATGGTATGATCGTTGTTCATCCTACGGACTAAAAACCCTCCGCTTATATAGACACTGGAGAGGGCTAGGGTTACACAGAGTCGGTTACAATGGGAGGAGATCTACATATCCGTATCGCCAAGCTTGCCTTCCACGCAAAGGAAATTCCCATCCGGACACGGGACGAAGTATTCAATCTTGTATCTTCATAGTCGAGGAGTCCGGCCGAAGGTTATAGTCCGGCCACCCGGACACCCCCTAATCCAGACTCCTCAAGAGTCTCGAACCAAAGCTTCAATGACGCATTTAGTCCGGGCGCAGATTGTCTTCGACATTGCAAGGCAGGTTCCTCCTCCGAATACTTCATAGAAGATTTTGAACACAAGGATAGTGTCCGGCTCTGCAAAATAAGTTCCACATACCACCGTAGAGAGACTAATATTTGCACAAATCCAATCTGCTAACGTATTCGCAAAGTGACATCACACCACGGCCAAGCCTTTATTTGAATCGCTTTTATCGTCCCACCTCACAAGACTTAGCGAGGCGGTTTCCTTGGCACGCCTTGTCGGGTAGATCGTGTCCCCTTATTCCGGGATTCTCATCAATATGGGCGTGGGTAACCCAATCATGCCCGTTGGTATGTCTCCTCAATCGGAGTCGAGTCCAAACGGTCACGGGGAGGGCTCTTGGTATTCAACCTCTTTATAAAGAGACCAAGGCTCTACTCCTTTCTTTCAATCTCAATCGAATCCGCCTCTCGCCTCGAGTTCCAACACCTAAAGCTCCAGATTCAGGCGCTTTGGACCTTCGATGATGTACGGCTCCGACCTTCAAGGCCGGTGGATGCCTTCCTCCATTATGGAAGAAGACGTGCTAAAGCTAAGAGATGCCAGGTATCTAACCGGCGAAATCTCACATAGGCTGCCTGCTCAAGGGCAGGTTATTCCCACTCCCAAGCCTGGTGAGAGCGTGGTGTTCGCATCTCACTTCCTTCGAGGGCTAGGCTTCCCGATGGACCCCTTCGTGAGGGGGCTCATGTTTTATTACGAGCTGGAATTTCACGACTTGGCACCGGAGTCCATCCTCCACATCTCATCGTTCATCGTCGTGTGCGAAGCCTTCCTCCGTATTACCCCTCACTTCGGATTGTGGCTTAAGACCTTCAAAGTAGAGCCGAAGATGATCAAGGGGCGGCACGTAGAGTGCGGAGGTGCTGTTATAAGAAAGAATGCTGATGCTCCATGGCCCGAGGGCTCTTTTCAAGAGGAGTTCAGCTTATGGAAACGAGAGTGGTTTTATATCATAGCTCCCAGGGGCACCAAGTGGGTGGCGCCACCTGCCTTTCGCTCGGGTCCCCCACCACAACTAGCATCATGGGTCAATAAAGGGTTTAACTGGGGCCGTCCAAGGACCTGCCCTTGTTGCAGGGCCGCATTCAAGACCTCCTAGAGAGAGATCAGTCTGGTGGTAGTGACGCAGGTCATGTTGATTCGCCGCACCTTGCCCTGGAAACGTCGCCCCCTGCGCCTGTGGGAGTTTAATCCGGAGGGACCACGAGCTCTCCAACATTTTACGGGCGCGACGCCCATGGAGATGTACAAATTGTTCTTCGGATCACAAGCAATGTGTCCGGACTCGACCGAGGACGCAGGTCTGAGCTGCAATCGCCCGGATACTCAAGTAAGTAGCCCTATACCCGGACACACTATCCGTATATTTATCATAAAATTGCCCTTAAAAGAGTTGTCCCTTAAACATGAGCGGATAGCGAAAGCAAAGCTAATCAGGTGTCCGCCCCCCTCCCTGAGACCACGCCGGATCCCGTGTTAACCAGGATGCTGGAGGTTGCGCCTTTGGAAGAAGGCGAAGGGGAGAACAAGGAAGCTACCGCCTCCCCGAAGGAGGCTGTCAGGAAAGGAGGAATCGAGAATTCCTCTATGCAGGGGAAGAAGAGGACCGCCTCTGAAGACCCGGAGACCATGGTCCCAAAGCGGGGGAAGAAATCTTCGTGAGAGGGTCCTGCGCCGGGGGATGCCTCGGCCGCACTGTGCCCCCAAGGGGATCATCCCTCCACCGAGCCGTAAGTAGAGAAGGGAGTTTTAAAATAAGAGACATCCCTGTTCTGCTTTCGAGGAAGATAACCAAATTTTACCTTGTAGTTCGGATCTCAGCCCTTCTCAGCAGAGCTCATCTTGAGGATCTTCGTCCGGAGATGATGGAGAGCGAACGCCTCACCCTGCCCGTACCGCCTTGTGGTAGGCGACCTGAGGTGTAAATCACGGATGGTTTCTCCGAATCCGGCGGGGCGGAAGGCGATCGTATGGCCCCCAAAGCCCTCCGTGTCCGGCCTTGAAAAAGGCCACCGGACGAGTCCGCACCGTCCGGTGCATGGTCGGAGGAGTCAAGGATCTGCCGGGTGAGCGTCATCTCGTAAGAACACTGTGCGTTGATGGGTACGGTGATTGAAAGGATTTCATCCGCGGAGAGCAGGTTGTACGAGGCCGTCAGGAGTTTACTGACAGGTTTTGAGGTACGCGAAATGATGTACCTTTTTGACGGTTCCGCATATATAAGATGCGCCCTGTGTAGATAGTAGCCCCTAAGACTCGGTGCGTTGTCAAAAATGATGGCGCGCCGAGGATCATAATCCCAGGTATAATATGTTGCCCTTCCTGTGTAGGTGGCGAAGTGTCCGGTGGCTAGCCGGACTGATGAATTTCCCGACTAAAGCGGCAACTTGACGTGGCAGATGCCGACATCACGCTTGTCAACAAGCGGCTTGACGAGTCACAAGGTATGCAATTTCTCCGCGGACACCTGGTAAGGGGGCTTGATGCCCATGCCTTACAACATGTATGCTTGATGCAGATGGTGCCGCTGCCATGCAGAACCTTCGGGCGAAACTCGCCCGAGCCAAGGAGCAGGCCAGGAAAAGTGATGCGGCTGCCTTAAAGGTGGCTGGAGAGCTGAAAGCCGAACAGGCTGCTCATTGCCGAAGCAAGAAGGAAATGGCCGAGATGGCTGTGAAGTTGAAGAATGCTGCCGACCGCTGCAAGCTTCTTGAAAAAGAAGATCGGGCGGAACAGAAGAACCTGGAGAAGGCCACTACCGAGGCCAAGGATGCTCGCTCTGCAATGAGAGCTATGAAGGAGGAGCTACGTCAGGCCGGAGATACCGCGGCTGGAAAGCCCTTTATGCTGCAGATGAAGTTCGGGGATCCTAAATATGCTCAGTTGGACCGGCTGTGGAGTGCGGCGGATACTTATCTAGACTTGGCGGCGAGTGCCGTGGACGCGGCCGAACACTTCCGAGATCAAAAGGATCGTGAAGTGGAAAAGCTTTTTTGGTCACAATTCCACAATCCAGAGCGCCCACTTCCTTTAACCGATCGTCTGGCCGCATGGGCGGAGCTGAATAGGTTATCCGGACTCGCCATGAAGTGTGTCGTGAGTCATCTGTGGACGGAAAGGCCCGAGCCAAAGAGTTATTTTAGCTTGGTGCAACAGTTCCTTGGTGCGGTGCCGCATACTAATGCAATGAAGAGGTCAGCGTGCATAGAGGGTGCGCGAATGGCTCTTGCCCGTGTCAAGACATACTGGGCGGAGATGAAGGCCACCGCTGTTGCATCCCAAGATTCGGATGAGAGCCGAGTACCTGCCGAGCACTATTTTCAGGAAGTTCTGCAAGGCGCTCGTTTAGTAGAGACGTAGTGCTCGAAGGATATTATGTTTGAATAACATGTATTATTGTAAAACAATGTTTCGAGGGAACATGAAAGCTTTTTATACTTGTGCCTTCAAGAATTAAAATACCTCATGTGCGGCCGTTAATGTATATGTGTATATAACCTGAAAGATGGCAGTCTTCGGCTTCAGCCCCACACATATAATGCGGGGTGTTCGCATGAAGCGCATTTTCACACTTGATCCAACGTCTTGGTCCTATTAAGGAGGTGATAACACAACGAACTAGGCAACCGGACTATGATGCTTTATCACTTTCACTTAGCCATAGGAGTTTGACATTGGGGCTACTATATAGCCCCTAGGGGCACCGCGCTCACCCGAATTCGGGGCGCGTGTGTGCCTGGCCGGGAAACGGCCCTTCGTTAATGCTGGGGAATCCTAAAGATTCCGACGGGTCATTGAGTGGTTGACCAGTCTCACGATATATCATGATCAGTTTTCGGCTTTCTCTCATCGAGGTGCTCGCTTTGGCGAACCGGGCACAATCGCAGTAGTTCTCTGGTGCCGCCTTAGACGATAGAGCGGAACGTAAGGCAGCAAAACACAGAGCCGCAAACCCAACATTTGACCAAAGACATGATTTGGAGCTGATGCATATAAGGCCAAACTTCATGACGCCGAACACTCCCTAAGGTATTCGGTCTTTATGAAAACGGGCTGAATAACGCTCTTGGTAATAAGCCCCTGGTGTCCAGGTACGCGCAAAATTCTGACATGGCCACATGCCAAGACGCCAGCCTCCTCCTCGGTTATGCCAAGAAACCGGGGGATGTGTATCAAAAAGAGACAATAAAAAGGTTTACACAGGGTCTTAATCTAAAAAGAATCCTCGGAATGGGTCCCTACTGCACGTCTGCGCCTGTGTCTCCGTTGTGCCGTATCCTGGACGGGTGTAGCATGGTGTTCATCTGTAAAAGAGAGGAACTTAGTTGAAAAATATCGTGCGAAAATGTATGTTATATTAAATAAACAAAGTATAATTCAAAAAACGAATAAAATTGAGCTTTATTGTCTCTTGTTGTACATGCGCGGAGCCCCTTGTACGGGGGTATGCGGCTAGTAAGCCCTTGTATGTTTATGCCGGACTCGTCTAGCCGTGTCCGGGGTCTGAACGACCTGTTTAGGTGCTTTGATTAGTGAAGCCGGTTTAGTGTGTGGCTGTTAAGGCAGCCACATAATCTTCCGCGCTCGAGGAACACTCGATATTTCCCTTTAATGAGATGATGCCTCGCGGACCGGGTATTTTAAGTGTAAGAGATGCATAATGCGGTATTGCGTTAAAGCGGTAGCTTGGCCCCAGAGTGCTTGATAGCTACCTGTAAATGGGGCGATGTGGAAGGTTAGCTTTTCACGGCGGAAGTTGTCGGGGGAGCCGAACATAACTTCTAGCAGGAGAGAGCCCGTACAATGGGCATCTGGGCCTGGCGTTACCCCTTGGAAGGAAGTGTTGCTATGGCGAAATTTGGTGGTTCTATCCCCATTTTGCGGATTGTGTCCTTGTATAACAGGTTTAGACCACTGTCGCCGTCCATTAGGACTTGTGTAAAGTGGAGTCCGTCAATTATCGGATCTAATATCAAGGCAGTCCAGCCTGCATTCCAGATACTTCTAGAGTAATCCTGTTCGTCGAAGGTGATTGGTTTTAACAACCAGTGGCGGGACTCCTCTAGGATAGGCCGTATGGCGCGTATCTCTATAGGCGCCACTCTATTTTTCCCTTTGGTCACGTGAAGTGAGTTTACTGTTTTGACTTCTTGTGGGAAATTCTTTTGTTTTCCGGTGCTCTGCTTGTGGGGTTCGTCATCGTCCTCGCTTGGTGTGTCAAGCCCCTTGTGTTCGGCATTGAGTTTGCCGAATTGCTTGAAGACCCAACAATCTCTGTGGGTATGGTTTGCAGGCTTCCCGGGAGTACTGTGGATTTGGCATATCTTGTCCAAGATTTTGTTTAGGTTAGATAGCTCGTCCCTGTTATCCTTGAGGGGTAGCTTTTACGATTCTGCCGAGAGCTTTTGAATCCGGCGTTGACCGCCGTGCTCTTGGGCTGTTTCCCTTGGTCCGGCGCTGGTCCTTGCTGCGTCAGTTTCCCGCTTCCATCCCTAACCCGGATGTACTTGGGTCATTGGTATGCGCATCTTGCCAACCAGCTATCCTCTCCTGCGCAAAAGCGGGTCATGAGGCTTGTTAATGCGGCCATTGTTCTTGGGTTTTCTTGACCGAGGTGTCTGGCGAGCCATTCGTCTTGAACGCTGTGTTTGAAAGCTGCTAAGGCTTCGGCGTCCGTACAGTCGACTATCTGGTTCTTTTTAGTAAGAAATCTGTTCCAGAGTTTCCGGGCTGACTCTCCGGGTTGTTGAGTTATATGACTTAAGTCGTCTGCATTCGGAGGTCGAACATAGGTCCCTTGAAAATTTGCCCGAAAGGCATCCTCGAGCTCTTCCCAACTTCTAATGGTGTTTTCGGGAAGGCTTTTAAGCCAATGCCGGGCTGGCCCTTTGAGCTTGAGGGGTAAGTATTTTATGGCGTGGAGGTTGAGGGAGTCCCGGACTAGGGGGTGTCCGGATAGCCGAACTCTCACCGTTGGCCGGACTCCTGGACTATGAAGATACAAGATTGAAGACTTCGTCCCGTGTCCGGATGGGACTTTCCTTGGCGTGGAAGGCAAGCTTGTCGATACGGATATGTAGATCTCCTACCATTGTAACCGACTACATGTAACCCTAACCTATCCGGTGTCTATATAAACCGGAGGGTTTTAGTCCAGAGGGCGAACAACAATCATACCATAGGCTAGCTTCTAGGGTTTAGCCTCCTTGATCTCGTGGTAGATCTACTCTTGTACTACCCATATCATCAATATTAATCAAGCAGGAGTAGGGTATTACCTCCATCGAGAGGGCCCAACCTGGGTAAAAACATCGTGTCCCTTGTCTCCTGTTACCATCCGCCTAGACGCACGATTCGGGACCCCTACACGAGATCCGCGGTTTTGACACCGACATTGGTGCTTTCATTGAGAGTTCCTCTGCGTGCCGTCGCCATCGTAGGATGCCTCATCTCGTCTTCAAAGACGACACCATCACCAAAGAAGCCTTGGCCCTTTGGTCGACTCTTCGCTAGGGCGGTTTTCTCATGACCGCTAGTTCGCCGCTGCGACCGACGATGACCTCTCGAGTCATCGAAACCAATCTCCATGTTAGTTCGAACTTGCGAACAGTTAGATCGATCGAGCTCTCCTCCATAAACGAGCTCTTGGATCGCATCGCCGCTCGGAGTCGCCACGGACACGACCCGATCGGGCCTAAAACCGATCCGAGAGAGATCAACTCTCCCTGTGCCACCCATCATGTTGCTGTGATAGAGGAGCAATGCGGCGATTCTTCTTTTATCTTAAGGACTAGCTACGTCCGATTCCCGATCCCTCCATGCCGGATTCAGCGGAGGGACGGATGTCGATCAAGCCACGAACTTATAGTCGGCGTGGTCGGACTCATTGGATAGCACTCAAAAATCCAAACTTCCGAGTTCGGAAACTTCTCGGCCCTTGAGTCCTAAATTGGACGGGGTTCCAGATTTGGTGCCACCCGCCCACCCAAACATTAGCGATCTCTCTCGAACTCGGCAAGAGCCCGCTGAAACAGTACATCATTACTGGGCCAGATTCCTCCTGGTTATGAACAGGATAAAAGACTGCCGAGAGGAGGACACAATCCCAATTTTTTGCAATAACTGCACGGACAAGGGAATCCTAAACGCCATAAGTCATCGCAAAATTACACGCTTTGCTGACTTGGTGACCATAGTACAAAAATACAGTGCGATGGAGAGCGCCTGGAAAACCGAAAGTAAATTTTGGGATAATCCGGCCCCGAATAAATCCCTAGTCCGGAACAAAAGGGTGCATCATTATCAAGCACCTGGGTTGAATACCAAAAAACCAAAACCCCCTAAAGGGCACGGAACCATACTGGAGGGTTGGCTAAACGGACCCTGCAAAATTCATAGCACAGAGGGCGCCACTCCAACTCATAGCCGTTGAGCATGTTGGATACTGCGGCAGGTGGCCAAAAGTGGCGAAGAGCTTCTAGCTTCAGAATCCCAGCCCAAAGAACACCAAGACGGTGTTAACAGTCTTCGAGACTTTCGCATCAAATAACATGCGAAAACGAACACTCCGCAACCTTGCCGAAGTCTACCAAGTAGCAATAATAAATCCATGGAGTGACACGGCTATTACCTTTAATGCCAGTGATGAACCTAAATTCCGAACTGTCCGGGCACCAGCCACATTGGTCCTCAGTCTGATAGTGGACGGCTTTTGCCTTACTAAGGTACTCATGGATGGCGGCAGCGGACTAAACCTCATCTATGAGGAAACCCTCCGAAAAATGGAAATAGACTGGAACCGCATTGAGCGAAGCAGCACAACCTTTAGAGGAATTATCCCTAGCTGGGAAGCATGCTACACAGGAAAAATTACACTAGACGTAGTGTTCGGCTCGCCGGACAATTACAGGTCCGAGGAGGTCACATTTCAAGTGGCCCCGTTCAACAGCGGATACCATGCTTTATTAGGACGAGAGGCATTTACAATCTTTCAAGCTATACCCCATTATGGGTACATGAAGCTTAAAATGCCCGGACCTAACGGAATCATCACTCTCCCTAGTGATCCGAACATAGCACTCCGCGCCGAAAACAAGACAGCCGCACTAGCCCTCGAGGCACTGTCCTAAGCCCTAGCGGCCGAGGAACTCACCGCGATGCGCTCCACGGTGAACAGGGACGATGTGATACTTGATAAAAGATCCAAGTCCACCTCTTTTAAACCAGCGGATGAAATAGTCAAATTCCAAGTCCACCCAACGGACCTGCAAAGACGGCCTCCATTGGGGCACAATTAAACCCTGATGTAGACGCTGCACTACGAGAATTTCTACAAGAAAACTGGGACATCTTTGCCTGGCACCCTTCAGACATGCCA
This sequence comes from Aegilops bicornis, assembly GCA_021605145.1. Taxonomy (NCBI): domain Eukaryota; kingdom Viridiplantae; phylum Streptophyta; class Magnoliopsida; order Poales; family Poaceae; genus Aegilops; species Aegilops bicornis. The sequence continues at coordinate 186,520,000 of CM038671.1, read as the reverse complement.
GGAATCCCACGTCAGCTGGCCGAGCACAACCTAAATATCCTAAAAGGATTCAAGCTAGTCAAACATGCTCTTCGGCGCTTTTCCGAACCCAAGAGACAGGCCATGGGAGAGGAGCTAGCCAAACTTTTGGAAGCCGGATTCATCAGAGATATAAAACATTCGGACTGGCTAGCAAACCTGGTGATGGTACCAAAGAAGGATAAATCCTGGCGCCTATGTGTCGATTTCAAAGACCTTAATAAGGCTTGCCCAAAGGATCCCTTCCCCCTCCCTCGAATTGATCAAATCATTGACGCTACAGCAGGACACGAGTCATTGTGCTTCCTCGACGCGTACTCCGGCTACCACCAAATCAAGATGGCGGAGCTGAACCAAGCTGCAACAGCATTCATCACTCCATACGGCCCGCTCGCTTCAACACAATGCCCTTCGGGCTCAAAAACGCCGCGCAACATATCAGCGCATGATTCGTATATGTCCGGGCGAACCAGATCGGCAAAACGGTGGAAGCATATGTAGATGACGTGGTCGTCAAAACCAAGCACGTCCAAACTCTAGTAGACGACTTGAGGCTCACATTCGACAATCTTCGAAAATATGACATCAAGCTCAATCCGGAAAAATGCGTCTTCGACGTTCAGTAGGAAAAGCTCACAGGCTTCATTGTGTCGGTAGAGGAATTGAAGCAAACCCAGCCAAGATTCGAGCTCTGTCACAATTGGATATTCCAAAAGACCTCAAACAAATACAAAAATTGACGGGATGCGAGGCGGCTCTAAGCCGCTTTATCTCCCGTTAGGAGAAAAGGCATTACCTCTTTACCGCCTCCTCCGCCGCATCGAACACTTCGAGTGGACGGATGCCGCCACGGCCGGACTCGAAGAAATAAAGGCCATTTTGGCAACAAATCCGGTCCTGGCCACGCCCAACATGGGCGAACCAATGCTATTATATATCACCGCAACACACCAATTGTCAGCGCGGTGCTCGTTGTCGAACGAGAAACGGACGGACACCGGTTCCCTGTTCAAAAACCGGTTTATTTTGTGTCCACTGTCCTAACTCCATGCAAGTCCCGGTACCCACACTATCAAAAGATAGCATATGCGGTGTTCATGGCATCCCGGAAGCTGCGACACTACTTTCAAGAGTGTTCGATAACGGTAGCCTCCGAAGTACCTCTTAACGACATTATAAACAACCGCGATGCTACGGGCCGGATTGCTAAATGGGCCATAGAGCTCCTTCCAATCGATATAACTTATAAGCCATGACGAGCTATTAAGTCGCAGGTTTTGGCCGACTTCGTGGCCGAATGGACCGAAGCCGAACTCCCTAAAGAGTACGGCGCATACTCCAATTGGATCATGCACTTCGACGGCTCCAAAATGTTGGCCGGCCTAGGGGCTGGCGTCGTCCTGACGTCCCCAACCAGGGACACAGTCCAATACGTCCTTCAGATAATGTATAAGGACTCCAACAACGCAGCCGAATACAAGGCCCTTCTGCATGGCCTCCGGATGGCAGTCTCCATGGGCATTCAACGCCTAGAGGTGCGGGGATTCGTACCTCGCAATATCTCAAATAAATGGAGACTTTGATGCCAAAGATCCAAAAATGGCAGCATACCGCAATGCGGTCCTAAAAATGTCAGCACGGTTCGAAGGGCTCGAATTTCATCATATAGCCCGGGACAACAACCAGGCAGCGGATATATTGGCACGCATCGGTGCAAAACGCGATGCCGTCCCACCCAATATCTTTCTGGAACGGCTGTTCAAGCCATCCGTACTATGGGAAGGGGAGTCCGGCAGTATCAATCTGCACCCAACTGCACCGCCTCGACGCCAACACTCGACATAACCGGAGGCTCTGCCCGAGATAACACCCTACGCTCACGAAATAATGGCGGTTATCGCCCGTGGACGAACCATTCCTAGCCTACCTAACTAGGCAGGAACTCCCGAAGACCAAAATTAGGCTCGATGCTTAGTACGGCGCTATAAAGTCTATAAAGTCCATGAGGGAGAGCTTTATGAGAAAAGCACTACCGGAGTCCTTCAAAGGTGTATCTCCGAAGAGGAAGGGCGAAACCTCTTGGCTGAAATTCATGCCGGACTGGGTGGGCACCACGCCGCAGCCCGGGCCCTTGTAGGCAAGGCCTTCCGTACAGGATTTTATTGTCCGACGGCCGGCAGAATCGCAGGACTTAGTCCAATGATGCGTCGGTTGCCGACTTTTGCTAACCAAAGCCACATGCCACCCACCGCCCTTAAAACTATACCCATCACCGGATGTTCGCGATGCAGGGGCTTGACATGGTTGGACCCCTCAAGGGAGGAACCCACAAGCAAAAATACCTATTGGTCATGGTGGATAAATTCACCAAATGGATAGAGGCCAAGCCTGTTAAAACGGCCGAATCCGGACCGGTGATAGACTTCATATCAGGGGTAGTGCACCGTTATGGTGTCCCCCACAGTATCATCACTGATAATGGCACCAACTTCACGGCCGATGAGGTCAAATCATGGTGCAAAAACATGGGCATCAAGCTCGATTACGCCTCAGTCTATCACCCTCAAACCAACGGCCAAGTCGAACGGGCAAATGGTCTAATCATGAGCGGCATTAAACCTGCACTAGTGCGGTCCCTCAAGGAATCTAACACGCCTTTGGGTTGAGGAGCTCGACTCCGTACTCTGGGGGCTGTGGACCATGCCGAATCGTACTACCGGCTTCACACCATTCTTCATGGTGTACGACGCAGAGGCAGTCTTGCCCTGCGATATAATACATGACTCACCTCGCGTGCGCATGTACGAAGAAAGAGAAGCCAAGCTTGATCGGCAGGACAGTTTGGACGCATTGGAGGAGGAGCGCGACGTGGCAAAAGCTCGTTCCGCATTCTATCAACAGCAGGCTTGAAGATATAAAAGCAGGGAGGTACGGGCCAAAGCTTATAACGTTGGCGAACTAGTTCTACGCCCGCCGGACAAGAGAAAGGACAAACTCAAGCCCAAATGGGAAGGTCCCTTCATCATCGACCAGGTCCTGACCGGCGGGGCATACCGTCTGCGAAACGCATCGGATAACCGACTCGAGCCGAACCCATGGAACGCAGCCCGTCTACAAAGATTCTACGCCTAAGTGCCGGACTACAAGTTCGTCTCCTTCCTCCGTCCGCATTTTTTATTTTTTGCTTTTTTGCTGTCTTTTATTTCTCTCCTTCCTCCTTTTTCTTCTTGTAGCCTCTAGAGGCTCGTTTGCGCTTTTATCACACACACTTGACGCGCTGTCCGCGCTCATTATACCTGGGGGCTTCTTTAACAGAAGCTTATTTATACGGGCTATCATGCCCAACACATGCGTTAAACTTCCGCATGTACCTTTTATTCACCATTATATGCATCGATGTGACTTATGTGTTGGCCAAGCTGGGTTGCTCGGCTCTGTGCTTACCCCTCGTTCCCGATTGTTCGGCTAGGTGGTAAAGGAGCACCTCTGCGATTATTCTTGCCGGGTCAGCGGATGTGTACCTCAGATCGGGTGAAGCCGAAAAGCTAGCATTCTTAAGGGAATATTCGGTCGGTGAACTGAAAGATGATTTTTAACTATTTACCCATCTGCCTCAGATGATTTTACGCTTTCCTAGCAGCTTTGACATGCACTTTAGGGCATGCATCCCAGCCGAAAGGAACCCTTGGCGGAACTATTCTCCCCGAAGATGTTTCTTACTACCCATGTAATATAACATAACTAGTTGGGCACTTGTCCGACATAAAGCAACAATGACCCTACGCCTTGTCTCCATGCATACCATGGTTCTTATATAACCACGAAGGTATTCGGACACACTCAGGACTATTGGGTCCGGAGGTCGGGTTTAAAAGGTCTGCTATGACAAGCGATCTACAATCCGGCTAGAAGACATTTTTTCATGTCATATTTTTACATAGTCAACTCGACTCATTGTATTCCTCCTCAATGCCATCTAATAGGCTATCTAATTTACAATCTTGCTGGGAATACTTGGCGGCCAATTCTACTTGGCGGTATACTAAGCTTACAGGGATCTCCATCCCATCCGGCCCCACAGGTCCGACCTCGACCATGTGGTTTGGGTCAGCCTTCGTGTACTGCGTCTTTACCATGGCCCAGGCCTCCCTGGCGCCTTGACGGCAGGCCGATATCTTCCACAGGCCGATATCTTCCACAGCCAGAAGCGCCGCCGTGCTCCTTGAAGCCGCTCTGCCAGCTCCCCAATGCCTTCTGGCAGGGAGATAGATGGCCACAAGGCCTGGCCGATGCTTTTCATCACTGCCGGGACTTCGTTAGATGCTGGCCGACTGATTCGGGAGGAAGATCACCCGAAGAATTGGGCTTCTCCTCCTCAGGACGACCTGTGAGCAAACCTACATACATGTTTATGTTAGTCGCCTTCCTCGCCGAACTCTTTAAAAGTTCGCTCAAGCACTTACTGAAAATGCTGCGACGAAGCCGCCGATTCTCCTTTACGGAGTCAGATAACTGGGCACGAACGTCCTTTAGTTCCTCACCCAGCTTGGTGTTGGCATCTTGGAGGTTATTCTTCTCCTGCCGCACCCTCATAAGCACGCTCTCGCCGGCCTTTAACTGGCGTAAGAGCTGTTGCTTGTCCGGATCTCGTCCGGCGCCATCTGCAATGTTTTTGTCAGATTTACACACCTGCTGCACTTCATAAATTGTTTATCTTCCGAAGCGTATATTACCAGAGGGGGTCTCTGTGGCTCCCCCCGTAGCGGCTAGTGCGGCCTCAAGTTGGGCCCTGCACTCTTCCAGCTCCTGGGACAGTCAGGTATTCTTTTCTGTAAGATCCTGCATAACAAATGATCCTTAAATCAGTTATTCTAACTATTTTAAGTCTCGGGGGCTACTGGCATATATAACTGTCAAATTTCCTTACCCGTATGTCCTTCACATACAGCTTCGTGGCTCTGGCTAGACCATCTTGAGCGGCACGGAGGTGCGCATCGCCTGAATCAAAGGCATTCAAGGCCTCTTGGGAGAAACATGCGTCACGAAGAACTGTCCGGCGGCGCCTGTGATTCAAGGCGCTCTCCACCTCGGAGTTGGTGGCGGACAACCTGTCGGCATCCTCTGTCGGAGGAGCATCCGACGCACGTCTCGTGCTCGCCTCAGCCTCCGGACCCGGTTTTGAAGCTTGTCCGGTGAAGGTTCGATCGTCAACCTCTCCGGATTCAGTCCGGCGAGCGCTCTTTTTCCTGAAAAGAGTATCAGCGTTAATACGCCTTCCAGGAATCAATCCTGGGAGTATGGTGACATGACATACCGTTGCGGCGGAGTTTCGATCCGGACCGCACTTCTTTTTTAGCTGCGGGCGCCGCCTTTGTTGGCCAGCCGTCGCGGGCTCGGCTCCCTGCCTCGAAGGTACCCCCTGCGAAGCACCATTGGTATACGGTGATCAAAAATAAGCATGGATGGGTCGTTATCAGGGTTTTGGGATCTCGGTCTCATTTACCTGTGAGGCTGGAAGTATTCCGGGGTAATCAGCCGTAATGGCAACCAACGCATTATCGATGCTAAGTTGGTGGAATACCCCGTCGATCAACTCCACCTTTATATCCGGATCCTCTTCGGAGGTTGGATCAAGGGACCGTTCCGGATCCTCGGGTTGTGGGGGCGGGCTGTGTATCTTCTCCACAGTCCGGCACAGTTCCTGCGCAGAAACCACGAAATGAGATATTTAACCATGGGAACATGGGTCGGACAGGTCACAAAGATGTTTGCTTACCCAGCTTCGAGGATTATTCGAAGAAAACTCCTTGATGGATTGACACGGAGGAAATCCTCCTCCTCCCCTTTATACATGGCAGACAAGATCTTCACCAGTTCGGCGACCGATCCTGGCCCTTTGCGGCCATGGCGGGTGGCATCGTCCTCCCCGTTGGAGTCCCACACGGGGTGGCCCCTGTATTGGAGCGACTGCACTCCCCTCATAATGCAGATTGCCATGACTCCTGTCATGGTCAATCCGGCATGAGCCAGTAACCTTATTCGGCTCATCAAATAACGGACATCCCGGTCATCTTCTCTCCGGGGCCCGAGGGCGCCAGCTTAGGCGCTTCTTCGAGGAGCATTGCTGAACTCCGGAAGGCCGATCCGAACAGGATCCGGCAATGGACATCCTCCATGTAAAACCATTCCGAAGGCCAGTCTTCGGACGCCTTCTTTGGGGTTCCGGACAGGTATCCGGTCCCGGCGATGCGCCATAGCTCGGCTCCGCCCACTTGATATATCGACCCCTCATGAGAACGGGGTACTAGGCAGAATATTCTCTTCCACAGCCCGAAGTGAGCCTCGGCGCCCGAGAACAGTTCACAAAGGGCCACGAAGCCCGATGTGCAAGATGGAGGCAGGAGTAAGATGGTGCAATTGGAGGCCGTAGAACTCCAAGAGCCCCCGGAGAAACGGATGGATTGGAAATTCGAGTCCTCTTACTAGATAAGAGATGAAGCACACCCGCTCTCCTTTAGAGGGATCGGGGATGCTCTCCACTTGCTTTCCGTCCTTGTAGGTGGCAAGTCCGGCTCGAACCGGAACCATGAAGGTCGGGGGGAGAAATCCCTTGGCTTGGAGTATAACTAGCTCGCTATGCGGGACTGAGCATCTCTCCCAATTTCCTGGCTGGGGGCTGGGAGCACGAGAGGAGGAGCCGTGTCGACTGTCCATGATGGAATGGGCTTTGGTCAGAGGCGCTCCGATGAAAGCTCGCAAAGGGGGGATGGTGTGACTCAGATCTAGATCCTTGCCCCTTTTATAAGCGGCTCATTTGCGTGGCTAGGGGGGTAATTGTAAAAATACCCTGGCTTTTCGCATTCATTCAAACACGTGGAAGATGGCCATTATTGGGCGTAGAAGCCGAGGAGCGCAGCATTTATCAGAAGCCGGACACTATTCGACAAGTATATGGAATTTGGAGAAGAACCCGCCTCGCAATGTCAAGACAATCAACGCGCGGACTCATCGTCATTGAAGCCTGGTTCGGGGCTCTTGAGGAGTCCCGGACTAGGGGGTGTCTGGATAGCGAACTCTCACCGCTGGCGGACTCTGGACTATGAAGATACAAGATTGAAGACTTCGTCCGTGTCCGGATGGGACTTTCCTTGGCGTGGAAGGCAAGCTTGTCGATACGGATATGTAGATCTCCTACCATTGTAACCGACTGTGTAACCCTAACCTATCCGGTGTCTATATAAACCGGAGGGTTTTAGTCCGTGGGGACGAACAACAATCATACCATAGGCTAGCTTCTAGGGTTTAGCCTCCTTGATCTCGTGGTAGATCTACTCTTGTACTACCCATATCATCAATATTAATGAAGCAGGAGTAGGGTATTACCTCCATCGAGAGGGCCCGAACGTGAGTAAAAACATCGTGTCCCTTGTCTCCTGTTACCATCCGCCTAGACGCACAATTCGGGACCCCCTACCCGAGATCCGCCGGTTTTGACACCGACAGAGGTCATCTCCTCTAGCCATGTGTATGTGGAGGATATAATCCTCAATCCAGACTCCAGGGTCTGTTGTTCCGTCGTATGCCTCTATGTTTATGGGATTGAATCCCGCTGGAAATTCATGGTCCAACACCTCATCGGTGAAACATAGGGGGTGTGCGGCACCCCTGTATTTGGGTGTGCCGTGATGTTCGGATACTTGTTGCGTTGCGTTGCTTACTAGAGCTTGCTTTCTTGGCCCGTAGATAGATCTGGCTGGGCCATCCTTTTGATGCGAATCCTTGTGCGGATCGCGTGCCGGCTTGTGTGCGGCGCCGTTTGCCGCACTATGTTGGCCATGGGGTCGTTTATCCGACCGGGTGGCTTCTTTATTTTTTGATTGCGGAGGCTCTAAGGCCTCTTCATCAAAATCCAGCAGTAATTTTCGCTTCGGATAACTCTTTGTGTGGCGACTGTCACTGTATTTGTCTGCGGTGTTGAGTACTTTGCTCCATCTAATTCTGAGTGCATCTTCCGCTGTTTTGAGCTTCCGTTTCTGCTTTTTCAGGCTACGCACAGTGGCGATGAGCCTTTTTTGGAGGTTCTTCTGCTCCAGCAACTTGTCCGGCGTGAGGTCGTCCGGACTGTTATCTTCGCCGGGGACGGGTTGTTTATCCAAGTTGCCCTATTCGGACGGTTGCTCGATGGCATGTTCGTCGTCCGCCGGTTCGTCCTGCTCTATGGCTGGGTCTGTATGGCTCTTTGTCTCTATCGAGGTGGGGTTTGAGCGCGCTTACACCGCCGCTTTTGATCGCTTTTCGAGGGAATGATCCTCGTTGCATCCCTTTGTTCCTCGTCGTCGTTTCTTTTAGGTGTGTCCACCATGTATACATCGTGAGATGAGGTGGTTGTCCAGTGCCCTATAGGCGCTGGTTCCTGTTCGTCTCCTACATCCATAGCGTCGATATCTTCGGAGTCAAAGTCGAACATATCGGTTAGATCATCGACAATGGCTACGAAGTGGGTGGTGGGTGGGCTTTGAATTTCTTCGTCGTCCGCATCCCAACCTTGCTGACCATAGTCCGGCCAGGGCTCTCCTGATAAAGAGAGAGACTTTAGTGGAAGTCAGGATGTCGCCGAAGGGCGAGTGCTGAAAGATGTCCGCGCCGGCGAACTCCATGATTGGCGCCCAATCAGATTCGATTGGCAGGGGCGCGGAAGGTTCGGAGTCCAGAGAGGAGTCCGGCACCTTGGAGTCACGAGCTTTGCAAAGGACAAGGCTGGTGTTCGGCTCGATCGCCTTAGAGATTGCAGCCCCCGAGGCGGTGTCCAGCCACCCGTCCTCGATTGGCGCAGTCGGCTCCAAGCTAAGGGTCGGAGCGGACGCGGGTGCGGCCTCTAGGGCACTGTTCGGACGAGAGCTAGATCATGCCCATCGTGACGGCGGCGCGCTTTGGTCAGTGGCCCAACCCGTCGAAGATCAAGTCTCCGCGGACATCGGCCGTATAGTTCAAACTTCCAAATCTGACCTGATGGCTAGGGGCATAGCTTTCGATCTGCTCCAGATGGCCAAGCGAATTGGCCCGCAGTGCAAAGCCGCCGAATACGAAGATCTGTCCGGGGAGAAAAGTCTCACCCTGGACGGCATCTTCGGATCGCCTTCCTACTGGTTTTCTTCTCCGTCTCCCCAACTAGAGGAAACCTCAAAGCAAACAACAGAGCAAAACCTATCTTTTTTCTTTAAGCACTGAACATTTGTTGATGATCGGAGGAGCCATCGGGCCTAAAGGTGACGACACAGAGGAAATCTCAATGCCGGTGTCAAAACCGGCGGATCTCGGGTAGGGGGTCCTGAACTGTGCGTCTAGGCGGATGGTAACAGGAGACAAGGGACACGATGTTTTTACCCAGGTTCGGGCCCTCTCGATGGAGGTAAAACCCTACTCTGCTTGATTAATATTGATGATATGGGTAGTACAAGAGTAGATCTACCACGAGATCGAGAGGCTAAACCCTAGAAGCTAGCCTATGGTATGATTGTTGTTCGTCCCACGGACTAAAACCCTTCGGTTTATATAGACACCGGAGAGGGCTAGGGTTACACAGTCGGTTACAATGGGAGGAGATCTACATATCCAGACGCCAAGCTTGCCTTCCACGCCAAGGAAAGTCCCATCCGGACACGGGACGAAGTCTTCAATCTTGTATCTTCATAGTCCAGGAGTCCGACCGAAGGTTACAGTCCGGCCACCCGGACACCCCCTAATCCAGGACTCCCTCAGTGGGCGAGATATATTTCGGTCGAGCGCATGGGTGTTTAGGCACCCATGGCGTATGAATGCTTCTCGGAGGCGGTTGAGACTGGCGTCTTGGTGAAGTTACAAACCTACCCTGGTTTAGACCTTTGGACATCGGTCCCATAGGCTACACGAGCCAGAGTCGGGACAGTAATTTCCTACCACCAAACATTAGTCTCGCGCGGTTTCGGGTGACCAGAGGCTTATTTGGCGCTTCGTTCAATATTTGGGAGCAGAAGCATTAACGTGTTCGGTTCTCTTCAATTGAACTTTCAGGATTTGTCAAACTTCACAAATCTTTATTCTTGAAAATCCTAAAACTACGATTATTTTGGAATGGAGGGGGTACATTTGAATATACATTGTACACGACTATATATTAAAAAATATGCAACTTACCTCAGTTCATGCATGGTTCTAGATATAATCTCCTTGGTTGCAAAAAAATAGTTAGACATGCGTATGAATATATAGCATGTTCAAACACACAACAAAGATTGATGCCCCCTTTTAGATCGGATTTACAAATGCCATTATCTCAGATTCAAATAGATGAATGCACTTCCTATGAATTCGAGTCTTCGAAACCCCCTTTATGTTGAATTCAACATGTATTCTATTTCGTAGCTAGCAATTTGTAATGTATCCATGTAAGTGAAAAATGTATAAAGTGCTTCACACTAACAACATGGAGTGCACTAATTAATGTTTATATATGAATTTCAAAAGCAATGCATTGCCTGTATTTCAAACCGCTCTCACTCCATGGATCGATAATATGAAATAAACACATGCACATGCTAGAATTCAATAGAGTATGGGTGTCTGATAGACCGATTTTCGTTCATACGCAAATTGCAAAATTCATGATCTCATCCAAAAATAATAATGCGATTTATATTTGAATTTAGTACGTAGAACCGCCTTTTACACGTAGACGCACTATGCCTCGGCCCGTTCTCACACACGCGCTATATCTCTCTCTATATAACGCGTAAGTGCGCACACTTTATATACATCGGCATTTCTCTTGCACACATGCTCACAATCTCTCCCGGGGTGCCGGGGTGTCTCACGCACACTCTCTCTCTATATCTCCCTCTCTCTTTCTGACTACTATGTACCACTCTTTTCACTAATCTCAGTTGGAAAACACTATTTCTCTCACATGCATATATACACACGCACCGTCTCTACTAGCCCTCTATACGCACATATATGTGCCTACGTGTCTCCTGCACGCACATTATCTTTAGGCCTCTCTTGCACACATTGCCCCCCCAGACACACCTCTCTCTTAGTAGTTGGCAGATATGATTCCATCAGATCATTCGGTAGGATATCCTCGATCGTTAGGCTGGATGGTAGTCTGAGGCAAAGTTTTATCCAAGTCCGGACCCTTGCGGTTGAGGAAAAAGCCTACTCTGGTAATCTGTATATTAGTGATAGGGGTGTGTACAAAGTACACGTGAATACCGGGCATTGTGCGTATGCGTGTATACTATCGACGAACTAGCCCCAGTGCTTCTATAACATACTCGAGGCCTAGGGTTACAAATCATATATAGTCGGCTTATCACGGTGGGGATAGAGTCCTCCACGACTCTGGTAGCTTCGTGTTATGCACGCCGAGTCCTCCACATGGGTTTTCATATAATGCGTCTCGGTCCAACCTATGTGGCGCAGGATGGAACCGACCCATGAGTCCTCATGTTGACCCACCACAACTAGAAATGATGTGCCCACCCCAACTAGAAATGATGTGCCCACCACACCACACACGCAATCGGCCACTAAGAAAATAAGCATATACAATAGTACAATGTTATACATGAAAGTTAATTGCATGGTGCATCCAAAAATATTTGTTCTACATTGTGAATGTTTATATTTTCTCCTAAAATATTAGTCACAAGAAAGAGAAATGAAGGGCATATCTCTCCTTGTCTCCACCGGAAACCCCCTCTTTCTACACCACTTTCACGTACGCACAACAACTATCTCTTGGCCTCTAAAAGTATGCATGCCCCTGACACATTCACGCGTGACGGCCACTGTATTTCAAGCGAAAGCACTATACGGTCGCTGGGCTTCAGAATATGCTCATTACGGTCACCGTATACATTCTCGTCGTGATCATACGGTATCTAGCTCACGATATGCCTCCGCATTTTGTTGATGACACTGACGGACATTGTATTTGATGCGTGCTCTGTATTTTGTTGACGACACTTATGGTCATTGTATTTGAAGTGAAAGCATGATATGGTCACTGGACTTCAGAATAAGCTCATCACGGCCACCACATACATTTTGTGGTGCTAACCAACCTGTGGTTGGATGGTTAGGAGGACAGTGGTTTCCCGAGCCCACCAGGGTTAAAGTCCTGGTGCTCGCATTTATCCTGGGTTAATTTCAGTATTTTCCGGCGATGTGCGTTCAGTGGGAGGAGACGTTCCACTCGACTACGAGGCACCTATGGCGACTTCGTAAAATCTCAAGATCATATGCTGGCTCACTCTCTCGAAGGTGCTCATAGGGGTAGGGTCTGCATGTGTGCGCTTATAGCAGTGAGTGCTTGCGCGTATATATGAGCGCTTGCGTCTGTACCGTGTCAAAAAAATACATGTTGTGATTATACGGTCACTGGCTCACCCGTACAACTCCGTATTTTGTTGATGACACAATCAATTGACCAGTCAAACATTCCACGTGGCGCAACTAGTGTTGCACCATCAGGGCGCGTAACATGGGGCCCACCTGTCGGTGCATATATGAAAGAAAGAAATGGTAGTTTGAGTCTGTACTGTGTTAATAAAATACATTTTAGGGTGATCATACAGTCACTGGCTCACCATACAGTTCCGTAATTTGTTGATGACACGATAAATTGACCAGTCAAATGGTCCACATTCAGCAGTGCACATTACCATAGGGCTCACACGTCAGCGCGTATATGAAGGAAAGAAATGGTAATAAATTAGTGGTCGGTGGGGATTCGAAGTCGTGAGACCTCTGGTTGGCAGCCGCCGGCGGTGGGAGCGCGGTGATTGGCCGGTGGCGTGGGGATCGCCGGAGAAAAAGCTCAGCGTGGGGGGGGGTACAGGGATGGTCGGGGCGGCGGCGGACCGGCGATGGGGAGTGGTTTCGGGGCAGGCGGGGTGGCGTGGCTGCGGGGCCGGCGGTTCGTCTGGTGGTGGCTGTCGGCTCAGGGGGTGGAGGTTGAAGATAAACTGCAGGCCCTTGATTTTGTATCCAATGGCTAGAAAATCTACTGACCAGAGATGAAAAAGTCAGTCGACTGACGTGTAGCCTCACCCCGCACGTACACATGCATGCACGCAACACTCGCACGAACACACGCATGCATGCATGCGTGCAACACTGAAACATACGCATAACGAACACACGCGCGCATGCAGGCGTGCAACACTGACACATACACATGCACTCACGAACACACGCACGTACGCACACATGCATGCAAAACTGAAACATACACATGCACGCACGCAACACTCGCACACCTGCATGCACACAACACACGACACAAGACACACGCTCAACCTATACATGCATGCACCCTTTGTTAAGGACATTGATTGTTACGGGTATTAATCAATCTTATTTGTGATAAGCAGAACATTGATATTTGCAGCGGTCTTTATGAATCAAAACGTATCGAACGGGCTATCAACATATGTATGAAAATTTTAAAATTCTCTTACATTACATACTAGGCTTATCTACGTGAAATAGATGATGTCACACTCAATGAACAATCATCGTTTTATGAAATGCTCGCTTCTGACCGCCCTGGCCCACCAAAAGTTCCTCTGCCGTGCGCTGCCTGCGTTGGGTCACTGACATGCAGGCCATGTACCCAAAGAGCCCACACGTTAGTGTAAGAATGGCGCGGTGTCGTATGTCAGAGTCGAGGGTGCCACTCGCTGCACGCCCGGCTGAACACGCCTCCTTGCCGCATTCAAACGCCTCCATGAAACCCGTGTGGAAGCCGAGAAACCCACTCTAGACACACGTCCATTCATGACCGGGCCGGCATTAAACTCAACGCCGGCCGAGCTCCTCCCGTCCGCCGTCTATTTGATCTCCTATTTAAACGAGGCCAGATGCCGGCCAAGAATCGCACACCTCCGCCGCTCCCCTATCTCCTCCTTCACCATTTTGTCCACTCTTACAATGGCTTATGAAGAGTAGTTATCCCGCATCCAAGCCGGCTGGGTGGCCCGCCAAGCCCGCCGGATATGAGCTATGCATCTCGCTGATCCACCTCCCTCTCCTCGCCCGACGGAGCCAGTTGCCGCCCCAAGACGACGCGCGGTTCAAGAACTTCGCCGCTCGAGGCTTCGGCGTGGAGCAGACGGGTGTCGCTGCTGCCGTCCCATGCCGCCGCTTCGCATCAAGCGCCTCCCGTGTCTGCGATCGCGTCTCCCGTTTCTGTGGCCGAGACTCCCATGCCGGCGGCCGCACCATGCAAGCAGAGACAGAAGCTGGGTACATGGAGAGCGACAATTCGGTGGCTAGCGCCTCCGCGTCCACCGCCATCATCGAGGAGAAGTAGAAAACGGGAGGCCGCTGCTGCTTGGGTCCCATGAAGGCCACTGCGGAGGCAATGCCGGCGTACACAGCATGTTCTTGCCGGATCCTTTTGTTGCGACGACCTTCGTCGACCCCGCATGGGCTCCGCGGAAGCGGAGAAGCCCCCTTCCACCATCATCTTGGGCATTAGCCAACGATATCAGTTGGGCAGTGGGGAAGCGAGCCGTCATTTGCGCTGAAGCATATACCTCCGGGGCTCCCGACAATCCGGTGATCATGCTACCGGACATGAGGAACACAAATGGATCGGCAGGCGACCATTTAGGCCAGGTATTATATACCTGTTGTCGGTGTCAAAACCGGCGGATCTCGGGTAGGGGATCCCGAACTGTGCGTCTAGGCGGATGGTAACAGGAGATAAGGGACACGATGTTTTTACCCAGGTTCGGGCCCTCTCGATGGAGGTAAAACCCTACTCCCGCTTGATTAATATTGATGATATGGGTAGTACAAGAGTGGATCTACCACGAGATCAGAGAGGCTAAACCCTAGAAGCTAGCCTATGGTATGATTGTTGTTCGTCCTATGGACTAAAACCCTCCGATTTATATAGATACCGGATAGGGTTAGGGTTACACAGAGTCGGTTACAATGGTAGGAGATCTACATATCCGTATCGCCAAGCTTGCCTTCCACGCCAAGGAAAGTCCCATCCGGACATGGGACGAAGTCTTCAATCTTGTATCTTCATAGTCCGGGAGTCCGGCCAACGGTGATAGTTCGGCTATCCGGACACCCCCTAATCCAGGACTCCCTCAGTAGCCCCCGAACCAGGCTTCAATGGCGATGAGTCCGGCGCGTAGATTGTCTTCGGCATTGCAAGGCGGGTTCTTCTCCAAATTCCATATACTTGTCGAATAGTGTCCGGCTTCTGATGAATCTTTGTGCTCCTTGGCTTCCACGCCCAATAATGGCCATCTTCCACGTGTTTGAATGAATGCGAAAAGCCAGGGTATTTTTACACTTATCCCCCTAGCTGCGCAAATGAGCCGCCTATAGAAGGGACGAGGATCTAGATCCGAGTCACACCATTCCCCCTCCGCGAGCTTTCATTGGAGCGCCTCCGAAAAAAATTCATTCCATCATGGATAGTCGACGCGGCTCCTCCTCTCGCGCTCCTAGCCCTCAGCCTGGAAATTGGGAGAGATGCTCAGTCGTGCATAGTGAGCTAGTGACACTCCAAACCAAGGGATTTCTTCCCCCGGCCTTCATGGTTCCGGTTCGAGCCGGACTCGCCACCTATAAGGGCGGAAAGCAAGCGGAGAGTGTCCCCGATCCCTCCAAAGGAGAGCGGGTATGCTTTGTCTCTTATCTAGTAAGAGGACTCGGATTTCCAATTCATCCATTTCTCTGGGGGATCTTGGAGTTCTACGGCCTCAAGTTGCACCACCTTACGCCTGCCTCCATTTTGCACATCGCGGGCTTCGTGGCCCTTTGCGAACTGTTCTTGGGCATCGAGGCTCATTTTGCGCTGTGGAAGAGATTATTCTGCCTTGTACCCCGTTTTCATGAGGGGTCAATATATCAAGTGGGCAGAGCCGAGCTGTGGCGCATCGCCAGGACCGGATATCTATCCGGAACCCCGAAGAAGGCGTCCGAAGACTGGCCTTCATAATGGTTTTATATAGAAGATGTCCCGCTGCCAGATCCTGTTCGGATCGGTCTCCCGGAGTTCAGCAATGCTCCTTTGAAGAAACGCCTGAGTTGGCGCCCGTGGAGCTCCCAGAGGGAAGACGACAAGGACGTCCTTTACCTGATGAGCCGAATAAGATTGTTAGCTCATTCCGGACTGACCATGATTGGTGTCATTGCCACATGCATTATGCGGGGGTGCAGCCGCCCAAAGATAGGGGCCACCCCATGTGGGATTTCAACAGGGAGGACGATGCCACCCGTCATGGCCGTAAGGGGCCGGGATCGGTCGCTGATCTGGTGAAGACCTTGTCCGCGCTGTACAAGGGAGAAGCGGAAGATTTTCTCCGTGTCAGTCCATTGAACGGATTTTCTATGAACAACCCTCGAAGCTGGGTAAGCGGACATTTCTTTTTTGCACATCCGATCCGTATTCCCATGGTTAGGTATCTCATTTTGTGATTTTGACGCAGGAACTGCGCCAGGCTGTAAAAGACATAAACAACCCACCTCCACAACCCGAGGATCCGGAAAGGCTCCTGGATCCGGCCTCCCAAGAGGATCCAGATATATTGGTGGAGCTGATTGATGGGGTATTTCACCAACTGAGCATCGATAAGGCCTTGGTTGCCATCTCGGCCGATTACCCCGGAATACTTCCAGCCTCGCAGGTAACTGAGACCGAGGTCCCAACACTCTGATAATGACCCATCCGTGCTCATTTTTGATCTCCGTATACCAATGGTGTCTAGCAGGGGGTGCCGTCGAGGCAGGAGGCCGAGCCCACGGTGGCTAGCCAACAAGGGGCAACACGGCCCCGCAGGCTAAAAAGAAGTGCGGTCCGGATCGAAACGCCGCCGCAACGGTATGGCGCATCACCATATTCCCAGGATTGATTCCTAGAAGGCGTACTAACGCTGGTACTCTTTTCAGGAAAAAGAGCGCTCGCCGGACTGTGTCCGGAGAGGTTGCCAATCGAGCCTCCGCCAGTCAGGCTCCAAAGCTGGGTCCAGAAGCGGAGGCGAGCACGAGGCGTGCATCGGATGCTCCTCCGACAGAGGATGCCGACAGATTTTCTGCCACCAACTCCGAGGTGGAGAGCGCCATGAATCACAGGCGCCGCCGGACAGTTCTTCGTGACGCATGTTTCTCCCAAGAGGCATTGAATGTCTTCAATTCGGGAGATGCGCACCTCCGTGCCGCTCAAGATGGTCTAGCCAGAGCCACATAGCAGTATGTAAAGGACATACGGGTGATGAAATTTGACAGTTATATATGCCAGTAGCCCCCGAGACTTAACATAGTTAGAATAACTGATTTAAGGATCATTTGTTATGCAGGATCTTAAAAAAAAATACCCGACTGTCCGAGGAGCTTGAAGAATGCAAGGCCCAACTTGAGGCCGCACTAGCCACTACAGGAGGAGCCACAGAGACCCCCTCTGGTAATATATGCTTCAAAAGATAAATAGTTTGTGAAGTGCGGCGTGTGTGTAAATCTGACAATAATATTGCAGATGGCGTCGGACTAGATCCGGATAGGCAACAGCTCTTGCGCCAGTTGAAAGCCGACGAGAATGTGCTTACAAGGGTGAGGCAAGAGAAAAATAATCTCCAAGATGCCAACACCCAGCTGGGTGAGGAACTAAAGGATGTTCGTGCCCAGCTGTCTGACTCCGTGAAGGAGAATCGGCGACTTCGTTGCGGCATTTATAGTAAGTGCTTGAGCGAACTTTGAAAAAGAGTTCGGTGAGGAAGTCAATTAACAGAGTTATGTCTGTAGGTATGCTCACGGGTCGTCCTGAAGAGGAAATGCCCGGTTCTACGGGTGACCTTCTTCCCGAGCTATTGCAACTGCACGAACGAGTTCGGCAGGTGATGAAAGCCGTTGCCCAGGCCTTGTGGCCATCTATCTCCCTGCCCGAAGGCCTTGGAGAGCTTGCAGAGAAGCTTCAGGGAGCACGGCGGCGCTTCCGACTATGGAAGATATCGGCCTGTCGTCAAGGCACCAGGGAGGCCTGGGCCATGGTGAAGACGCGGTACACGAAGGCGGACCCAAACCACATGGCCGAGGTCGGACCTGTGGGGCCCGACGGGAAGGAGATCCCTGTGAGCTTAGTGTACGGCCAAGTAGAGTTGGCCGCAAAGTATTCCCAGCAGGACTTTAAAGTAGACAACCTATTAGACGGCATTGAAGAGGAATACAATCAGTCAATTTGACTATGTAATTTAAAATGACATGTAAAATGCCTTCTAGCCGGATTGTTGATCGTTTGTCGTAGTGGACCTTTTCGCTTCAACCTCGGGACCCAATAGTCCGAGTGTGTCCGAATACCCTCATGGTTATGTAAAAACCGGGCATGCGTGGAGACCAAAGCGTAGGGGTCATGAGTGCTTTATCAGACAAGTGCCCAACTAGTTATGTTATATTACATGGTTAGCAAGAAACATCTTCCAGGGAGAATAGTTCCGTTAGGGGTTCCTTTCTCTGGGAGGCATGCCCTAAAGTGCATGTCCGGACTGCGAAAAAGTAGAAAAGCATCTGGGGCAGATAAATGAAAAATAAAAATCGTCTTTTAGTTCACCGACCGAATATTCCCTTAAGAACGCTTAGCTTTAGGCTTCACCCGGTCTGAGGTACACGTCCGGCTGACCGGTGGTAACAATCGCAGAGGTGCTCCCTTTACCACCTAGCCGAACAATCGGGAAGGTAGGGAGTAAGCACAGAGCGAGCAACCCAGCTTGGCCAAAACTTAAGTCATATCGATGCATATAATGGTGAATAAAAGGTACATGTGGAAGTGTGACACATGTGTTGGGCATAAAGCCCGTATAAATAAGCTTCGTTAAAGAAGCCCCGAGTATAATGAGCGCGGATAGCGCGTCAAGTGTGTGCGAACAATGCACAAACGAGCCTTTAGCGGCTTCGGAAAAAGGAGGGAGAAGGAGAGAAATAAAAGACAGCTTAAAGTATAAAATGTAGACGGAGGAAGGAGACGAACTCAGAATCCGGTGCTAGGCGTAGAATCTTCGGTGACGGGCTGCGTTCCATGGATTCGGCTCGAGTCGGTTATCCGATGCGTTTCGCAGACGGTACGCTCCGCCCGGTCGACTTGGTCGATGATGAAGGGACCCTCCCATTTGGGCTTGAGTTTGTCCTTTTTCTTGTCCCAAAGCGAGAACTAGTTCGCCAACATTGTAAGCTTTGGCCCGTACTTTCCTGCTTTGATATCTTCGAGCCTGTTGTTGATAGAATGTGGAACGAGCTTTTGCCACGTCATGCTCCTCCTCCAAGGCGTCCAAGCTGTCCTGCCGATCGAGCTCGGCTTCTCTTTCTTCGTACATGCGCACGCGAGGTGAGTCATGAATTATGTCGCAGGGCAAAACTGCCTCTGCGCCGTATACCATAAAAAATGGTGTGAATCCGGTAGTGCGATTCGGCGTGGTCCGCAGCCCCTAGAGTACAGAGTCGAGCTCCTCTACCCAGAGCGTGTTAGATTCCTTGAGGGACCGCACTAGCCTGGGTTTAATGCCACTCTTGATTAGACCGTTTGCTCGCTTGACTTGACCGATAGTTTGGGGGTGATAGACTGAAGCGTAGTCGAGCTTGATGCCCATGTTTTTGCACCAGAGTTTGACCTCGTCGGCCATGAAGTTCATGCCGTTATCAGTGATGATGCTATGGGGGACGCCGTAACGATGTACTACCCCTGATATGAAGTCTTTACAGGCTTGGCCTCTATCCATTTGGTGAATTTATCCACCATGACCAATAGGTATTTTTGCTTGTGGGTTCCTCCTTTAAGGGGTCCAACCATGTCAAGCCCCCAGACCGCAAAGGGCGGTGTGATGGGTATAGTTTTGAGGGTGGTGGGTGGCATGTGGCTTTGATTAGCAAAGAGGCGGCAACCGACGCATCATTGGACTAAGTCCCGAGCATCCGCCCGGCCGTCGGCCAATAAAATCCTGTACGGAAGGCCTTTCCTACAAGGGCCCGGCTGCGGCATGGTGCCCACCGAGTCCGCATGAATTTCAGCCAGAGATTCTGCCCTTCCTCTTCGGAGATACACCTTTGAAGGACTCCGGTTGTGCTTTTCTTATAAAGCTCTCCCTCATGGACCTTATAGGCTTTAGACCGCCGCACTATGCAGCGGGCCTCGTTTTGGTCCTCGGGAAGTTCCTGCCTAGTTAGGTAGGCTAGGAATGGTTCTGTCCACGGGGCAATGACTGCCATTATTGCATGGGCTGACGATGTTATTTCGTTGGCAGTACCACCAACTATGTCGGAATGTTCGGTGTGGGGCAGTGTGGTTGGGTCCGGGTTGTTATTTCCGGACTCTCCCTCCCATAATATGGATGGCTTGAAGAGCCTCTCTAGGAATATGTGGGGGGGGGGACGGCATCGCGCTTTGTGCCAATGCGTGCCAACACGTCTCCTGCCTGGTTGTTATCCCGGGCTATATGGTGAAATTCAAGCCCCTCAAACCGAGCTGGCATTTTTAAGACGACATTGCGATAAGCTGCCATTTTCGAATCCTTGGCATCAAAGTCCCCATTTATTTGGGATATCGCGAGGTTCGAATCCCCGTGCACCTCTAGGCGTTGAATGCCCATGGAGACTGCCATCCGGAGACCATGTAGAAGGGCCTCGTATTCGCTGCGTTGTTGGAGTCCGTGTACATTATTTGGAGTACGATTGACTGTATCTCCGCTTGGGGACGTCGAACGACGCTTAGCCCCTGTGCCGCCAACATTTTGGAGCCGTCGAAGTGCATGATCCAGTTGGAATATGTGCATTACTCTTTAGGGAGTTCGTCTTGATCCATTTGGCGATGAAGTCAGCCAAAACTTGCGACTTAATAGCTCGCCGTGGCTTGTAGGTTATGTCGAACGGGAGGAGCTCAATGGCCCATTTAGCAATCCGGCCCGTTGCGTCGCGGTTGTTTATAATGTCATTAAGAGGTACTTCGGAGGCTACTGCTATCGAAAACTCTTGGAAGTAGTGTTGCAGCATCCGGGATGCCATGAACACGGCTATGCTATCTTTTGATAATGCGGGTACCGTCACTTGCATGGAGTTAGGACAGTGGACACGTAGTAAACTGGTTTTTGGAGAGGGAACCTGTGTCCGTCCGTTTCTCGTTCAACAACGAGCACCGCGCTTACAACTTGATGGGTTGCTGCGATGTATAATAGCATTGGGTCGCCTGCGTGTTGGGCGCGGCCAGACCGGATTTGTTGCCAATATGGCTTTGATTTCTTCGAAGTCCGGCCATGGCAGCATCCGGCCCACTCGAGGTGTTCGGTGCACGAGGAGGCGATAAAGGGGTAATGCCTTTTCTCCTAAGTGGAGATAAAGCGGCTTAGAGCCGCCACACATCCAGTCAATTTTTGTATTTGTTTGAGGTCTTTGGGTATATCCAATTGTGACAGAGCTCGGATCTTGGCTGGGTTTGCTTCAATTCCTCTACCGGATACAATGAAGCCCAAGATCTTTCCGGCTGGTATGCCAAAAACGCATTTTTCCGGGTTGAGCTTGATGTCATATGTTTGGAGATTATCGAATGTGAGCCTCAAGTCGTCGACTAGGGTTTCGACATGCTTGGATTTGACGACCACATCGTCTACGTATGCCTCCACTGTTTTGCCGATCTAGTTTGCCGGACATGTCTGAATCATGCGCTGATATGTTGCGCCGGCGTTTTTGAGCCCAAAGGGCATTGTGTTGAAGCAGAATGGGCCGTATGGAGTGATGAATGCCGCTATGGCTTGGTCTAGCTCTGCCATCTTAATTTGGTGGTAGCCGGAGTATGCGTCGAGGAAACACAATGAATCGTGTCCTGCGGTAGCATCGATAATTTGATCGATGCGGGGGAGAGGGAGGGGATCCTTTGGGCAGGCCTTGTTAAGGTCCTTAAAATCGACACATAGGCGCCAGGATTTGTCCTTCTTTGGTACCATTACCAGGTTTGCTAGCCAGTCCGGATGTTTAATATCTCTGATGAATCCGACCTCCAATAGTTTAGCTAGCTCCTCTCCCATGGCCTGTCTCTTGGGTTCGGAGAAACACCGAAGAGCTTGTTTGACTGTCTTGAATCCTTTTAGGATATTTAGGCTGTGCTCTGCCATCCGGCGTGGGATTCCTGGCATGTCTGAAGGGTGCCAGGCAAAAATGTCCCAATTTTCGCGTAGGAATTCTCGAAAAGCGGCGTCCACATCGTGGTTTAATTGTGCCCGATGGAGGCCGTTTTTGTATGGTCCGTTGGATGGACTTGGAATTTGACTATTTCGTACGCGGTTTAAAGAGGTGGACTTGGATCTCTTATCGAGTATCACATCGTCCCTATTCACCATGGAGCGTAGCGTGATGAGTTCCTCTTCCGCTAGGGCTTGGATAGTGCCTCAAGGGCAAGTGCGGCTTGTTTTATTTTTGGCGGAGCGCTATGTCCGGTCAAGAGCGAGAGTGATAATTCCGTTGGGTCCGGGCATTTTGAGCTTCATGTACCCGTAATGGGGTATAGCTTGAAAAATTGTGAATGCCTCTCGCCCTAATAGAGCGTGGTATCCACTGCTGAACGGGGCCACTTGGAATGTGACCTCCTCGGACCTATAATTGTCCGCGTGTCGAACACCACATCCAGTGTGATCTTTCCCAGACAAAGCATGCTTCCCAACCGGGGATTATTCCTCTAAAGGTTGTGCCGCTTCGCTCAATGCGGCTCCAGTCCATTTCCATTTTTCAAGGGTTTCCTCGTAGATGAGGTTTAATTGGCCGCCATCCATGAGTACCTTGGTAAGGCGAAAGCCGCCCACTATTGGACCGAGGACCAATGCGGTGGTGCTCGGGCTGTTCGAATTTAGGTTCACATCGGGCGTTAAAGGTAATAGCCGTGTCACTCCATGGATTTATTGTTGCTATCTCGATAGACTTTGCAAGGTTAAGTGAGTGTTCGTTTCGCATATATTATTTGATGCGAAAGTCTCAAGATCATTAATACCATACTGGTATTGCTGGGCTGGTGCTCTGGAGCTAAGAGCTCTTCGCCACTTTTGGCCACCTGTCGTAGTATCCAACATGCTCTAAGGCTATGAGTTGGAGTGGCGCCCACTTTGCTATGTATTTTGCAGGGTCCATTGAGCCATCCCTCCAGTACGGTTACATGCCCTTTAGGGGGTTTTTGCTTTTTGGTATGTAACCCAGGTGCCTGGTGATGATGCACCCTTTTATTTCGGTTTTCCAGGCGCTCTCCATCGCGCAGTACTTTCGTACTATGGACGCCAAGTCAGCGAAGCGTGTAATTTCACAATGACTTATGGCGTTTAGGATTCCCTTGTCCGTGCAATTATTGCAGAAGAATGAGATTGCGTCCTCCTCGCGACAGTCCTTTATCCTGTCCATAACCAGAAGGAATCTGGCCCAGTAATGATGTACTGTTTCACCGAGCTCTTGCCGGATTTGGGATAGATCGCTTATGTTTGGGTGGGCGGGTGGAATTAAATTCTGAACCCCGTTCGATCTAAGATTCAGGGGCCAAGAAGTTTCCGAACTTGGAAGCTTGGGTTCTTGGAGGTTGTCCAATGAATCTAGCCTCGCTGCGACTTTAAGTTCGGGGCTTGAGTCGTGTCCTCCCTCTCAAGGGAATCCGGCATGGAGGGGTCAGGAATCCGGACATAGCTAGGAGAAGAGTCACCGTATTGTTCCTCTACCACAGCAACGTGGTGGGTAGCCTGGGGAGAGTTGATCTCTCTTAGATCGGTTTTAGGCCCGATCTGATCGTAGTCTGTAGCGATTCCTGATGCATGGCGCGATCCAAGAGCCCGTTCAAGGAAGAGAGCTCCATCGGATCTAACCGCGCCGAAGTTCCGAGTTAATGTGAAGATTGCTTTTGATGACCCGAGAAGTCATCGTCGGCGCGGCGGCCGAACAGGCGGTCATAAGAAAACCGCCTAGCCGGAGAGTTTGGCCGGTGGCCAAAGCTCCTTTAGCAACGGTGCCATCTTTAAAGACGGGATGAGGCATCCTTCCTGATAGCGATGACACAGAGGGACTCTCAATGAAAGCTCCAATGTCGGTGTCAAAACCGGTGGATCTCGGGTAGGGGGTCCCGAACTGTGCGTCTAGGCGGATGGTAACAAGAGACAAGGGATACGATGTTTTACCCAGGTTCGGGCCCTCTCGATGGAGGTAAAACCCTACTCCTGCTTGATTAATATTGATGATATGGGTAGTACAAGAGTGGATCTACCACGAGATCAGAGAGGCTAAACCGTAGAAGCTAGCCTATGGTATGATTGTTGTTCGTCCTATGGACTAAAACCCTCCGGTTTATATAGACACCGGATAGGTTTTGGGTTACACAGAGTCGGTTACAATGGTAGGAGATCTACATATCCGTATCGCCAAGCTTGCCTTCCACGCCAAGGAAAGTCCCATTCGGACACGGGAAGAAGTCTTCAATCTTGTATCTTCATAGTCCAAGAGTCCGGCCAACGGTGATAGTTCGGCTATCTGGACACCCCCTAATCCAGGACTCCCTCACCTGTGCTATCCAGAATTAACACCACTTAGTTGATTTGAATGTAATGAAATCCATCATGTTTGTATGAAAATCTGGTATTTTATATGAATTCTATCATTGTTTATATGAAATATCACCGTGTTTGCTTGAATTTTGTCCTATTGGTTAAGTTGCTGTTAGAATGTGTGCGGCTATAGTTGGATGGCGTAATTTGCGGGTCGCCGGTCGGTCTGCGGCCGGCTCGGGCGGCGTGGTGGGACAAAAAAGCATAGCTCGTGCGATCTCGTCTCCAACGTGCGCGCTAGAGGATGCATGAGCACCCGAGCCATTCCTCGTTCGTTGGTGGCAAAGGCGCCAGTGGACAAATCGGTCGCCAATATTTTGGCTACGCCGGGCAAGATCCAAACTGCCCCTCCCAGCACATTCAAATCCCTCGTTCCTCGTGAAAATTTTCCATGTGTTGTTTTCATGGACTAGCAAGATGCCCGTGCATTGCACGGAACATCAAGATGCATTTTTTAACAAAACACCTGTTGTGATTCACCCATGCAGGAGTAATGCCATGTCTAAAAACTAATGATATCTCGAGAATTTTATCGGAAAAATAGTATCTCGAGAATTTCATCAAAAAAATGATATCTCGAGAAAGATGAGAGATAAGGTGAGGAGGAGTGGGGCGTGGTGGTGACTAGTGGTTGAACTGGGCGGAGGCATGGGGATGGACGACACATTACGTCCAGGTTTGTATCTCTCGCACACACACCCACGTAGGTGGGGGACGTGCACGAAGAGAAGAGGTGCACGCATGGCGCACGTACTCCCGTCTCTTTCCCAGCCACACCCGCGTGGGTACACGGTGAGCTCATTTCTGTACAAAAAGGCAACCCACATGGTAATTTGACACGTGTACTGGTTGTCCACTTGATGGAGGATCGTGTACCACGGGTGAATAAATAAATTGTGACTTGACGCGTTATGTTAAAAAAGAGGCAAACCATGTGGGGCCTAGCTTAGAGGCAAGGCTCTATACACTGGAGTACTTTTGATGTGTCCCGTCAACTCGCAGAACGAGGAGAAGCTTGCTTAGTACGCCATCTCCCCCGCCCACGGGCGCGGTGGCTCGCAGGACGAGGTGAAGCTTGCTTACTACTCCCTCCGTTTACTCCTCGTCCCTACCTTGGTTAGCGAGATTATCATATTGTTTGAAATATATATCTTTTAGTAGTAGGAGTAGTACAGTGGTACATAGGAGTAGTACTACAGCAATTTCCTTGGAGTCTGTGGTGCAGCAAGCTACCCTAGGCTATGTTACTACTCCCTCCTTTCCAGTTTATGGCTCAATTTCAAAGTCTCTCCAACCAAGGTAGACGGTGAGTGGTGGAATTAATTTCGCAGTTTGCACAAGTAGTTAGTACGCTCGTTTTTCTTAAGAAGTCATGTTTACCGAGGCATTAATTTGAACGAATGCATGCATGACCACTAAATTTCCATGAACTTCTACATGCATTGGTGAGTTTTCTCTTGACGCTGCTTGCATTGGGTGATTTAACGCACCTCGAAATCCAAACATGTGATGGTACTACTACTACCAGTAGAACTGAGACTTATAAAACGGAAAAAATAAATTTTTTAGATGAGCCCTATAAACCGGAAAGGAGGGAGTAGTAAGTAGTACTACCTCCATAGTGGATACGTACTCCATAAAATCATATTTTCCCAAAACGAAGTCGCTCAACCTTTATATGCTTGTTTCCCTTCCTGCCTCGTTGCCTCTAACAGACTATGCCAAACTCCCCTGCCTGCCGCGCGGGAAAAGACCCGCCCTCGCCTTTTTTTAGTTCGGGTTTGTATCGATGGATCGCGCAAAGCAGCAAAAACCAAGCCATGTCTTGTACTCCTCCGTCGACGCTCGCTTTCATGAATTTTGTACTTCCTCTCACCGACACATGGGACATATAGCAACCAGGTTGACGTGTCATGCACCAAATAATAGTGCAGAACAGCAGGGGGGACGCACCCCAGTCGTACCGCCCCAGTAGTGGTAATGAGCAATGAGACATCAAATCACAACGCCACACCTTCCTAGATGGACGAAGCAACCATTATTTCACACTTCGCTCCGCCATCATCTCCTTCAAGAAAACCACGTATTGCTTCTTCCAATGTTCTGCCTCAAGAGGGACGCGCATCGCCTTGGTACATCATGACACATGGGACCGCATGACAGGCCATGCTCCCCCGCCCATCGCTCGGTAAAATCACCTCATTTTTACTACTTCCTCCGTATCGGTTTACACGGCATGCACGTCGTTCTAGGTTGAGAATTTAACTGGCTATATATGTGATGAACAGTATATGTTTAGAAACTACATCCGCTTAAGAATCCAATGATATACTTTTTGTGACATAGTAACTCATATTTAGTTAGTCAAATGGATGACCTAGAAGTTCGTGCACGCCCTATAAACCAAGATGGAGAGGGTAGTACAATATCTTTTTAGATCAATATAGTCGGGATTCACCAAGGAGCATAACCAAGTGGTAGGCTGCTCCTGTTGTGTTGGCGTAGCAACTCAAAGGTGGTCGATCCGCATACCTAAATGGTGACACACTTAATAGGACCCCTTTGGCCGACATGTGGCTCATCCACCGTCTTGTCCCACGTGCGATGCACCAAATTACAGTTCGAAGCAGCGGTTGGACTTGGAGGCACCCCGGTCGTAGCGCCGCAGTAGTAGTAAATGAGCGATGAGGAGTCAAATCACAAAGCCCCACCTTTCCCGCATTAAGCTGGACAGACGAAGCAACCATCATATCAATCTAGGGTGCAAGAGCATAAAGAAAAAAGAAAACCAATGATGTTGCGGCAGCTACCTAGGGCACCCTAGGGTAGGGGCCTCCACTACAAATCCTTTTTTTTGAAAGCGCCTCCACTACAAATCCGCTTCTCCCTCGTCCTCTTGAAGAAAACCGATGATGCCTGGGGCGGTAGGGTTTGTAGGAGTACTACGGCGTGCGGGGCCACGTCGTAGTAAACAGAAGAGGGATTGAGTTTGAGTCGATGCCTTAATATGTGTGGGCCGTTTGGTTTTACAGGAACGAGGTAGCATTTTGGGTTCGGGGACCAGTGGAGATATACGTAAAAAAACTCGTGGACGTAGGTTCGACCGAAAGGCAATGATGCATGGGGCCTGCATTTTGATATACCCGCGGTCGCGTGAAATTTGCTACTCTACTCAAAACTAGTAAGGTACACATGCATTGAACGCATGAGATTTGTAAACCAAATTATGAATAAATACACACTATAGCATGTAAGCTTTGAGTCATATATGCATGATGTAGATGTTCGTTTAGTTCTTATTGTTCATCTCATTCAAAATGAATTAGTTTTATAAAAAGGTTAAGATTCATGGGATTGTGCATTGTAAAGCATAAAGTAAAAAACAAATAATGGCAGTTCATTTAGAAAAAAGAAGTTTGAGCAATTATGATACGGAAGATTCTAGAACAAAGGAGAAGTGCTTGTGTTTTGAGGTTTGTGCATTATGCTTAAGTTCAACCATGGAGTCTTCTAGATTGTACATGTGGCAGAATCTGGTGGAATGTTGATGATATCCAACGGCCAGTAGTGCTCGGATTTGCCATCTCTGCACTGTCGGATTAGCTTCATCCAACGACCATCTTTCAAAGTTATTCGCACACTATATATGGGTATAGATAATGCATAAAAGTTCCTCCAAAAACATCTATAACTAATGGGAAGTGAATGTATGCTTAAAATGAAAATATGACACTCCTTCCGTCTAGGTGTATAAATCGTCTTAGGTTTTTTTGCTAGTTAATAGCATTCCATGCAATGAATTAACCACTGCATTTCATGTTTGAAAGTCTCAAGCCATTGAAAGCATGCACGACCCACATCTCTTATTGGTTGATATGTGACGAAACAAGAAACAAGGGGGGAGTTAATGTACCGTGCCTAAGTGTTTTGGGATTATTTGGTTTTTGGAAGATGACTTACACACCTAGACGGAGGGAGTACAAAGAGCCAAAATGAATTGCAGTTGAAAGAATGACATTTCTAACAAAAATGTGAATGTGAACTACATATGTGTGCACGTGACCAACACATAGATTGTCAATACAAAATTTAATGCACGAAATAACTTATGAGTAACATGCACAAATTGATGATGTGGTTCTTGCATGCATAGAGTACAAAAACAATGCGATTTATGACTTGCATGCATGCCATGTTCTTGTGCCATAGTTGCATGTCTTGGAAAAAAGCTACTAGTGGGTTGTACTAGCTATTTAGTAATAGAAGATGTATACATGGAAGTTGTAGGGAAAGATATGACATGTATCTCAATTCCTATGAGTAGGCATTGGAAAAGAGATGTCATTTGGTTAAATCATAGGAACTTTTCTATTGAATCTAGAGATGACATGTATCTCAATTCCTATGAGGAGGGATTAGAAAAGAGATGTCATTTGGTTCACATCATAGGAACTTTTCTATTGAATATACGCTAATGTTTATTTTCCTTTGGAATTATGGGAGTATAGGAATCCATTCATATGAACCAAGTGGCTCTAAAGCTATAAAAATGATATCATGTTTATTTCCTTTGAAATGTGGAGTATATGAATCTATTCCTATGAACCAATTGGCTCTAAAGGAAAAAATCCTATAAAAATCATATCATATAGAGTTCCTATGATATTCCTCCACCCCAAAGGATGGTGGAAATTGCTGCAGGTGATACGACGGTCTTTCTTTGTAGAATCCTCCCCCATCTTTATAGTTACCTCTCGAAGATGAATGAAATGATATATACTCACTACAAAAAAAAGACACATCCGTGACATTTTGGGCCGAACGAATTTTTTTTCTGTCATACTTATGACACTTGTATGACGATAATTGTGACAAAACACGACATCATCATAGATGTGGTGGGGTCCTACTTCTATGACAAAAAATCATGACAGAAAATGGGCTTTTCGTCCTGGGCGGGCTGGAGACGCAGCTGCATGACATTCTTTGGGCCGTCCATGACGGAAAAAACCGTGGTAGAAGCAAGGGTGAGGAAAATATCGGGGTGTTCCCGGTTACGGTGGGTGGTCGGGGCCGAGCGATGCGCGTTTCTCTCGTACACGCACGCGCATGGGTGTGAGGCGTTGGGCTCTAACTGAACCCGAGCGATTTCACTGCAGTTACTCTGGCGTTCATCGAACCCGAAGCGATCGATCGATGGCTGTTAACTGAACCCGATCGATCGATTCCTTCACTACTGCTGCTAACTGAAGCCGATCGATGCTGCCTCTGGATGAACAGTGACCGTTGCTGGGGGGGTTTGGATGAACAGTTCCCGGTAGGGGTGGATGAACAGGACCCCGTGGCATTGCCTCTGGATGAACAGGACCCCGATCGTTCGAGCCGGTTGGGGCTGGATGAAAAGGACCCCGTGGAGGGTAGGATGAACAAGACCACCCCATGGAGGGCAGGATAAATAGTAGACGGTGGAGGGCTGGATGAACAGTAGCCCGTGGAGGGGTGGTTGAACAGTAGCCCGTGGAGAGGGCTGGTTCAACAGTAGCCGGTGGAGTAGCGCGCGATGGAGGCTGGATGAACAGTCGCAGGTGGAGGCTGGAGGAGGTCGACGGTGGATGAACAGTAGCTCATGGAGGCTAGAGGGGGTCGACGGTGGAGATGAACAGTATCCCGTGGAGACCCGTTTTGCGGTACGCCACACCCCTCCCGATGAACAGGACCCCCTGCTTTGACCAGAAGCGCTCCAACACAAGTCCGTTTCCTCCGTTTTGCGGTATGCCACACCCCTCCCGATCAACAGGACCCCCGTTTCGACCGTAGGATGTCCGTTTCCTCCGTTTTGCGGTACGCCAGACCCCTCCCGATGAACAGGATCCCGTGTCGAACGTGGCCGGTCGAACACAAGGCCGTTTCTTCTGTTATGCGGTACGCCAGGCCTCGTTTCCATCGACTGTTCCGTCCAAGCCCTCCCGATGAACACGACGACACATTCCGTTCCGGCCCAGCCGGTTGGCTCCCCATGAACACGACGACGACGATGTTTCTCCGTTTCGACCCAGCCATGTACACGAGCCCCGCCGCGTGACGCAGCAGTAGGCATTCGAGACCCTGCCCGTATGTACGTATGTGGCCGTATTTTCTTTCTTGCACACTGGCCGCTGTACGTACGTGTACATGCTACATGCGCGCCTCTACTACGACACGTGCGCGCCACTACATCGTCCAATATGTACATACACGTTCGCGACCAGAATGACAACGCTATGTGCGCTTTGACCAGGTGGGTCCCGACTGTCAGGCACTTCCTTGTGTGCGAAGATGTAGCTGGTGGGTCCCAGCAGTCAGGGGGGCGAATCATTTTTTGCCCAGACGCACTTCCTTGCGTGCGAAGATGTAGCTGGTGGGTCCTAGCAGTCAGGGGGAAATGTTTTTTTCACGAAATACGATGGCCCGTCCCGTGGGTCCCCGCTGTCAGGTGGAGGAATAATTATTTTGCGCGTAATAAGGAGGCATTTCCTTGCTGCGGTCGTGGACCCAGCTGTCAGCCTCTCCATGTACAGTCCACATCCGATGGAAGCCGTTCCTTGACCACATTGACCACGCCGCGCCGAGAGCACTAGGGCGATGGACGACGGCGAGGCCTATGAAGGGGACGACGCAGAGCTGGGGAAGACGTGGCAGTGGATGCCCACGCGTAGAGGAGTATGAGGGTTCACTGGTTCGCTGCGGTGTGAGGCTGTCGTTGCCGCAGAATAACAGGGGGGTGCGGGTGAGTAGAGGGATGGCCTGGCCAGCGGTGGGAGTAGTAGGGGCGGTGAGGCCTCCGTCGCACCGCAGCCAGCCACGGGAGGCAGGAGCATGAGGCACGACTGGCGCTGGTTGGGCGGCTAGAGCAAGAAGACCAGAGGTTGAAGAAGCGCTACGGCCGTTGGATGGACATCGTACGGTCACTGGATCTAGAATCATGCATATTGACTAAGTTGACAAAGCCCTCCGTCCCCGACAACTTAGTAGGCCCACAAGTCAGCCTGCCACTATAATGGGTCCCAACTAGCAGGGGGAGTATTCATTTTTTTGTGCGTAATAAGGAGGCACTTCCTTGCGTGCGAAGATATAGCTGGTGGGTGCAAAATTTGTCCCATTGGCGATGCGTTTTTCACAAAATCTGAGAGGCCCTTTCGGTGGGTCCCGGATGTCGGTGGAGGAATCATTATTTTGCTTGGCGTAATAAGGAGGCATTTCTGGTGTGCCGCCGTGGACCCAAATTGTCACCTGTCCACGTACATCCCACTTCAGATGCATGTCGGTCGTTGACCATCTTGACTGTGCCACGCCGAGAGCACCGGGCTGTGGACGACGACAAAGGCCTAGGAAGGAACGACACGGATGCGTGGAAGACTTCGGCAGCTTGTTTCCCACACGGAGGGGAGTACGACCGCACGAGGGTTTACTGGTTCGTCTGTCGTCAGCCAGAGAATAACAACAGTGTGTGGGTGAGTAGAGGGATGGCTAGGCCAGCGATGGGGAGTACGGTGGGGCGGTGAGGCTGCGTGGCAAGACAACGGCCCATGAGGAGGAGAGAGCAGCAGTCCGCTGGCGCTTGTTTGAGTGGCTGGAGCAGGAAGAGCAGAGATTGAAGAAGACGACGGCCGTTGGATGGACATCCAACGATCCTTTGCTGTCGTCAACCTTTTTAGGAAAGCCTCAAATCTGTGGAAAACATCATACAGCCCATGTGCCATTATTTCTAATAATTTACAACCCATTTGCTAATTCTTAAGGTTTTTTGGAGCTCATATTCTTTTTGTTAGCATTACAGCCCATATTGTGGCCATGGTTAAAAAAATATACGAAATTTTGCATATTTCAGTGCGGGCCGAACTGTTTTTAATCCCGAAATTTTGAGTCACATTCAAACTGATTTTAAAAATAAATGTATATCAATATAAAATCCAACAAATTGTCCACGCATAAAAATAATTGCAATTTAAAATCTCGAAATGAAAAAAAGAAATTTGAAACTAATTGCCGGTTTGATGTGTTTTAAAAATGTACAACCCATTTCTCATTATTGATAGGCCATTTTCTCGGCCAGTCGAATGAAGCTCTCCTCGTCTTGAAAGATTTGCAGCCCAACAAGCCTGACAAAGTGACTTACTTGGCAAATAACAAAAAAACTGGGCTGTGGTCATGGACCCAGCTGTCAGCCTCTCCACGTACAGTACTCTACCGATGGAAGTCGGTCGTTGACCACATTGACCATGCTACGCCGAGAGCACCAAGGCGGTGGACGACGGCAAGGCCTAGGAAGGGGATGACGCGGAGCCGGGGAAGACGCGGCAGTGGATGCCCACGCGGAGAGGAGTACGAGGGTTCACTGGTTCGGCTGCGGTGTGAGGCTGCCGTCGCCGCAGAATAACATGGGGTGTGGGTGAGTGGAGGGATGGCCTGGCCAACAGTGGGAGTAGTGCGGGGTCGGTGAGGCCTCCGCAGCAGCACAACCGGCCACGGGAGGCAGGAGCAAGCAGCACGACCGGCGCTGCTTTGGGCGGCTGGAGCAAGAAGACCAGAGGTTGAAGAAGCACTAAGGTCGTTGGATGGACATCAGTAAATGCAGTCCGGAGCTAGAATCGTTCATATTGACTAAGTTGACAAAGCCCTCTGTCCGCGTCAACTTAGTAGGCCCATAAGTCAGCCTCCCACTATGGTGGGCCCCAGCTGGCAGGGCGGTATTCATTTTTTTGTGCGCAATAAGGAGGCACTTCCTTGTGTGCGAAGATATAGTTGGTGGGTCCGACCTGTCAGCGGAGGGAACATTTTTTTCGCGAGATATAGAGGCCCTTCCGGCGGGTCCCAAATGTCAGGTGGAGAAATCATTATTTTGCGCGTAATAAGAAGGCATTTCCTTGTGTGTGGCCGTGGACCCGGTTGTCGACCTCTCCACGTCTGATCCACTCGATGGATGTCGTTCGTTGACCATGTTGACCACGCCGTGCCGAGAGCACCAGGGCGGTGGATGATGGCGAGGCCTACGAAGGGAACGACACGGAGCCGGGGAAGACACGGCAGTGGCTGCCCATGCGGTGGAGAGTACGAGGGTTGACTGGTTTGGCTGCCGTAGCCAGAAAATAACAGGAGGTGTGGGTGAGTAGAGGGATAGACAGGCCAGGGATGCGAGTATATGATGGGGCCGTGAGGCCTGCCAAGCAGCACAACAGGGAGGCGGGAGCAGGCGGTTCCGACGGCGCTGGTTTGGGCGGTCAAAGGTGAAGATCGAGATCGAAGAAGCACGATGTCCGTTAGATTGACATTTAACGGTCTGACGCTGGTAGAGTTGATTTCATGACGAAGTTTCTTTTTTGTTAAACCTTGTGTATGTATGAACATAGTAGGCCCACAAGTCAACCTCCAAATCTGCGGCAGACAACATAGAGCCCATTTGCTATGTTTTAAAAATTTGCAGCCCATTTGCTAATTCTTAAGTAATTTATTACAACCCATTTTCTGCCCAGGACCACGGTCAAAAAGTTCA
The DNA here is from genome assembly GCA_021605145.1 of Aegilops bicornis. Classification (NCBI taxonomy): domain Eukaryota; kingdom Viridiplantae; phylum Streptophyta; class Magnoliopsida; order Poales; family Poaceae; genus Aegilops; species Aegilops bicornis. The sequence continues at coordinate 186,485,845 of CM038671.1, read as the reverse complement.
ACCTTATTTTGCATATTTCGATGGAGTCCGAACTTTTGTAATCCCGAAATGACAAGCATTTCTTTAAGAACTTATTGACTTGCCAAAATAATCATTTTGTTTTTGTAAGCAAATAAGACGTGGGACAATTGAGTTGGTTTAAGGGAAAACCAGTGGTAAAAAAATCAGCGCTGGGAGGGAAAACAAACAACAAAAATAAGGATGTAAATATGAAAAGTGTATTTTATGTATTTTCAATATAATGATACATGTATATGAACTAGTAAAACTATAGGTGGAGATTAGAAAACGGATGTAGGACATGCGTTTCAAGAGGAAAATAGAACTGGGCTGTGTGTTTGATTCAAGAAAAAAGTGCTGCCGGATATTGTAAGACAAAACATAACTAGCGCTAAGCGGGCCGTGAGGCCGATAGATACCTGCTGGATCTTTGTGCCCCGTTGTCGCCATGGGCTGGGCTGTTAAAAACAAAACCAAGCTCGGGCAGTCTATGACCAGCTTGAAACTTGCTCAACCTGAAAAAACAATATACGTGCTCAATAAACGAGAGAATTCTACAAGTCTGCATCGATAATCGGGATGCAGCAGGGATATTGTTTTTTCATCATGATAATAAGAGCATGCACTTGTTTCGAAAAAATTGGAGAACTGGGAATTTGAACTGCAGGTGCTTATGCTACCCATCAAATAAAAATCAGGTGCTTGAAAATTTGTTTCGAAACAAATGATTCAGCTTTATATCCACATCGACCCTCGGCATGATGGTTGGAAGCAAATGCCAAGTTCATACCAAAAGATCATTAACAACAATACCAACTTGCGGACAACAAGGTAGTACAAGTACCAATACCAAACTAACTTATAATATTTTTACTCCGGCCCTAGTGTTAAATGCGGTACAAAATCTTGCAGAGGACCAGCTCCCGCTCCTTCTCTTGCTCCAGGTCCCCGAGGTGGTACTTGGTGCATCACCGATTGGCCCTCTGCTGGTCGAAGTTCTTGTTGGTGTGTAGCACCGTAACCTTTTGCTGCCCGTCTGCGACCGTTGACCATCACCGCAAGGTATTGCCGGTGTTGTGCCACATCGCGTGCATGCCGTGACCGATCAGATGTATCTTGCGACGTGTCCACGTGCCCCTTTTGAACGCCCTGGAATTGCACTGGAAGAAATGCTTGCTTAGGCCACTCAGTGTGATACCTGCAGTATTGTCGAATACATGTTTTAGTGTACGTAGTTGGCATTTTCATAACATCTTTGGCATGTTGCAGTCACTTGTTTCACTTTTTATTAACTGTCAAATTGTAATTGCTTCACCAAGTCTGTGTCTAAAAAGAAAAATAGAGCTATAAACAAAGGAATATGTTTGTGCAAGTAGATGGCCGATTGGTGTCTTACCTGGAAGTTTCTCAGGATGGGCGTAGCATATGCCATGCTCGCTGTCGATGGTTGGTATGAACAAATTGATGAGAGGGTGAGATCTCGCGCTGCCAGCACTCACTTTGGCCTCAAGGTGCTCGAGCAGCTCCTGATCCGTGGGATCGAACTTGACGCCAGCCGGCAGCACCAGCCAATCCTTCTTTGACTTGCTTGGGTTAATTCTAGTTATATGGTACTCAATGTATGATCAATCGACTGTTTCAAGTGAATGATGAAAGATTTCGGCAGATAAGTGGTACTCCAAATCTAAAGTCCAGAATACCCGAACACGCCATTGGGATTCTTGTGTCACCTCACGCATGGCGTGTTGTTACGCCAATTCAATGTGTGGACATGATGAATAATTTGACCTACGATACTAGTACTGCCATTGTACTACTTACTAGTCAGATTTAGTGTCACATTTTAACCATAGGTTTAACTAACAAGTACGCACTTGAAGCCTAAGTGATATATATATATATATATATATATATATATATATATATATATCTTGCAAGACATCTCCATCATCATTATCAAGACATCACATGCGGGTGAGTTAGGATGCACTTGATCCCGTAAAGGTATCTATCCTTCAAACCAGAGGAGTGCTTCAAACTAACAACGGTACATAATATCCAACAAAAGAGGGTCGTATGACGAAAGCAGAATACATGGCTCAAAGATACATATCAAGACGAATCAAGTTGTGCATATTTTACATTGACATGAACCACATTGTCAAGCATGTCGGGTTTGCAAAAGCCATCCATCGCATGGAAGCTTGATGCCTTTCACACACTGAAGATTATCTCGCAACAAGTTGTGTCGACGAATCTCTGGATACGGTGATTCATGAAACCCATGGTATGATGTGTAAACACAGTCCCCCCTGGCGAATGGAAGTTGCATAGCACGGTAATCATCACCGGTGATATGATCGATGATTGGTTGGATTATCGGATAATTGAGCATGAGGAACATGGAGTGGTTGCCGAGGCTGTAAAGCCGCCTCCAGTTGAATACGCCTGGCCCAACAGAGCTGGGATCTTTCTCGAACACGAAGTAGCCATAGCCATCAATGTCGCGAATGCCCCAGGCATTGTACTGCATGTGGTTTGATGAAATGGTTTGGTCAATTTGGTACGTGAAAATGAGCATAAAATGACCACCATCAGCTGAACGAGCGATAAACCACCACCCATCGGCAGGTATGATTCCAGGTCGTGGAATCATGAAGGCCAGCGCATTTGCGTCTGCTGCAACAATTCAAATTGGAGACCAAAAGGACAAAAATAAACAATCATGTTTCGAGTACGTGTGGAATTAAGATTATTATAACAGTGACACATATCATAGACAGAGAATTGCAATGCCGTGGTCATAATCATACCCCAAGTTAAAAAAATAAGCCAATGGCTTTCATATTCTAGCAATATATCATGGTTCAAACATCATGTAACAATGAGAGGAACATAGATATGACATGGCCTACTCATATTCTACCATAACACTTACTACGGTTATCATATCAACTCTAAGCAATAACATGCGTTGTTATAAAAATCCTGGAAATGAGAGTAACATATAGCAATCATGAGGTTATACTCATAATATCTATTCTAACAATCATTAGATACCAATTTTTCTCATATCAACTAACAATAACATGTGTGGTCATAAAAATCTAGGAAATGGGAGGAACATATAGCAATTATGTGGTTATAGACAAACTACATATTCTAAATTTGTAACAATGAACAGGCAGTCGTATTCTTAAGGTAAAGATGAGATGAGATAGAACAATTACACGACGATGCATTCCACCAGTATAGGCTGCCAATCTGTGCGTCGACCGCATAAACGATGCCATCATGCACTATAGCATCAGACAGAAGTGTTGGGTGAAGAGGATCGACGATGAGCCATGACCATGTATGGCGACCGGATTCCAGATAGACTAATCCCATGTTGAACACGACAATGTGCTTGTAATCCATGTAGTCTTCTGATGGTGTGGGCACTTCGCAGATTACAACCTTCAGCAAACAGAGGTCGAGCCAAAAGCTCGACACGTCTCGTGCGTAGTAGGCAGGAGTGTTCAGCGGGCCGCGAGGCTAGATGGCGGCGGTATCCAAAGATGGAAGGGTGGTCTCTCGCTGGGTGTAGATATCCACGAGATGCCACGGACTACCGGATTGGTGGATGAGGACGATCCAGTTGGCCTTCATGCCCGCCCAGTAGTGGCCGCACATGAAGGGCAGGTGGACGGGTAGTGGTAGCATGTCGAGGGCACCACGGAAACCTCCATAGGATCGTCAAGTCGGTGTCTGGGCCACCTGCGAGGATCGGGCATCAGCAAGCAGAGTGTCTTGAAAAGAGCCGGCCGGTTGTAGACGAGTAGATGGTACAAAGACACCGAGCATGCGGCCAGACGGACGGTGCTGAGTAGGTCCATACGATTACAGATCTGCTCCAAGAGAACATCGGGGAGGGAATTCCAATCACGGCTCTACGTGTCAGTCGGTTCTGCCATTGGGTTTTTAGATACCCGCGAGCCAGCGGGGAAGTGGATTTGGGCGGGCGAGCGAAGAAGCTTCTCCTCGTGTGGCCGAGCAGTAAGCGGGAGGATATGGTATGCGCGAGCTACCAAGGAAGATAGCGCGGGCGGGCGAGCAGTGAGCGGGGGGAAATGCTGTGCGCCGATGATGGGGAAGAGAGGAGGAAGAAGAAGAGAGGAGGAAGAATAGTGGAAGACGGGGAAGAAAGTGCATTAAATCTCAATTCTACTAGTACTACTACCAGGATATACCGTCCTTCGGAGTGTAAATAGTTACACCGATGACATGTGGGTCTATCACAAGAGGGCCCATATGTCAGTTAATGAAGGACAGAATCGTGCTCTACTGGCAAACATGATGGCAGTACTGGGTAAGGCTGATTTAGTAACATCAACACCTGGTTCAGCTTATTAATTAAGTGTCCCATCTGCTGCAGCGTGTATTGTCACTTCACTGCGAAGACTAGTTGAATAGTTCTCTCTGACCGAGATGGGAGTAATGGATCACGAAGACTTCCTTTCTACATTATCCCTATGCCTCTACGCTCACTTCACTCATTTTGCTCCATACGTAGTCACCTGTTGAAATCTCTAGAAAGACAAATACTCCGTATTTGGGAACAGAGGGAGGATTTTACTCCGTATTTGGGAACAGAGGGAGGATTTTACTCCGTATTTGGGAGCAAAGGGAGTATCACCATATGGAGGGAACAAAGGAAGCTTGAAATATGAACATGTCAATGGGAGGGAGTAAGCCCCATGCATGCATGCAACATGCAACACTCACACATACACATGGACGCACGCAACACTCATGCACCCATGCGGCACATAGCACACGACGCAACACACATGCTCATGCTCAAGTGCTCAACCTACTCCCTACGTTCGTGAAAGACTGTACATTTAGAGATTTACACATTGACCAGGGCATAATTAATGCCCAAAATTTATGTGTGCATGCGACCATTGAGAGAAGAAGATTAAATGAAGGTTGTTGCATGCTGTAATTAAGGATAGACATGTAGCCTATACCTAGAGCACAAGTTGGTGCATTAGTCAATCAATATCGATTTAGATCAAAGGCTAAATGCATTGGAAGTGTAGATGTACTGCACTCTTTGTTTTTTAGCTGATTTCCTTGCTCTGCCAACTGACAGGTGGGACCCAGAAACCAGGTGACAATTTAACCAGTTAACAAAGTGCCACATCGACTATGTGGCCAGTCAACATAGTCAATAAACGAGAGAATTACACAATGAGCGGCTGACACCACGGACCCAGCAGGCCGCGCAGTTGTTATTTACTATTTTTTAGGAACAAGCAGTTGTTCTTTATACTCGTTTAAGCGACGGATCAGGGTAACAACGGGGTTGTGCGGGGCAGTGGCCCGTCTAGCCAGGGTTTTATTTATGTTTACCACATCATGAGCCCAGTTGTGTTTTTTTCTTGCTGAAAATGGCTAGCCCAGTTTTATTTTTTTTAAGAAATACCCAAACCAGGCCTACTTGCTTTATCAGTCCTGCTGGGCTGCAAATCTTCCAAGATGAGGAGAGTTTCATTCGGTTTGCCCAGAAATGGGATGTACATTTTTAAAACACATCAAACCGGGAATTAGTTTCAAATTTTTCATTACAAGATTTTAAATTCCATTGATTTTTATCCATGGACAATTATTTGGATTTTATATTTATATAAATTATTTTTCAAATAGTTTGAATGCGACTCGATATTTAAGGATTAAAAATAGTTGACTGCACCAAAATATGCAAAATTTCATATAATTTTTAACCGTGGCCAAAATATGGGGTGTAATGAAACCAAAAAGAAGATGGACTCCAAAAAAATTCTTAAGAATTAGAAAATGGGCTGTAAATTATTAGAAATAATGGTACATGGGTTGTATGCTGTTTTCCACAGATTTGAGGCTGACTTGTGCGCCTACTATAGGTTGACGCGTATGCTTTCCTAAAAAAGGTTGATCCACAAGCAATGCCATGTTAACTTAGTCAAAACACGAGAGCAATGACTGTTGGATTGTCAGGACCCCGATCCTAAGTCACACCGATCTAGCATGTAACACAACATATCACTTTGCGGCCTCACGCACGGTATTCCCATGGGTGCCACCTTACGGCCCGGGACCGTTTAGCCTTTTGGCTCACGTATATGATAGTGTCGCTAGCATCCATATGACAAAGAACCCGAGCCGACATGACTAGTCGTAAACCCAAAGTGGCACTAACTTATAGGGACAGGCATACATGACCTAGCAACGAACGTGTCGGTCATCAGCAAGTGAATCCAGGCTGTAGCAGCTGGGCTAATAGGACTCCGGAGAATCCGGGCTGTAGCAGGCTAACAGGACTCCAGTAGACACCGTGTGACATTTCCCTGAAGGGACAGACACAGGAACGAAGGACACATGCCGGCCAGCCTAAGTGTTCCGGAGCAGTAGCAAGCTACCATGGCTCAGTGGAAGCACTAGGAGACATTTCCCGGTAAGAGAGGCTACCAAGGATAAACAACTAGGTTGTCGGATCCCACACATACCAAGCATTTCAAATCATACACACAATATGCTCGATATGTGCAAATACAACATGGCATCACAACAAAACTCCACAACTCAAAGTATTTATTCATTAGGCTCCGAGGAGCCAAGTATTATAAACATGGGTCTCATGACCCAACATACAGAGCATACAAGCATCAAGCGGAAGCATAAACATGTCTGAGTACAGACAACTGCAAATGAAAAAGGCTGAGAAGCCTGACTATCTACAAGACCCACCCAAGGGTACAAGATCGTAGCTGAGGTAACAAGCTAAACGTCGAAGTCCACGCAGAACTACTAGAGACTGAAGTCTCTCTGCAAAACATAAATTAAGCAAACGTGAGTACAAATGTACCCAGCAAGACTTACATTAGAACTATCTACATATGCATCAGTATCAACAAAGGGGTGGTGGAGTTTAACTGCAGCAAGCCAGCTTTGACTCAGTGGCTATCCTGAACTACGACTGCAAGTAACTCTTTTGAGGTGGCGCACACGAGTCCACATATTCACCATATCAATACACCACTTTGGATCTTCTCCCGTCTCCCTACGAGAACGCCATGCATAGCACTCACGCTTATCTTGCGCATTTTATAGTATCCACTTTCACTTGTCTATGAACTGTACAGGCAACCCAGAAGTCCTTTACCGCGGACGCGGCTATTCGAATAGATGATGTTAAGCCTGCAGGGGTGTACTTCTTCACACACACTCTCGCCACTTACCACCATGTACATGTCATGTATCTCGGCAACCTTCAAGCGAAAGCCTGGCGAGGGAGTCGGCCACGACCTGACTAACCACACAAGTCTCTAGTCCAGGTTTGTTGCCTATTCGGGTTCCATCCGCAAGGAGATCCGGCGGGGGTGTCCCTCACGACCCCAAACGATGTGAGCAGGGTTCCCAAGCCCACCAAACGGGCGACGCTTGGTACACCGTGCCACTGCACCTAGTCTGTCCCAAGCCCACCTGTACCGGGTGCCACTTGGTAGACTACTAGCACTACCTACAAACACCAGAAACTAGTTGCAACTCCTGGACAGAGATTAGGTTGATTAATAATCCGAGACGGGTCGTGTTACCGGAACCCAATGTGTGGTAGTAGCTGTTCATGGATCACAAACACAGAACTCAGTTCCTGAGGACGGTTTTAATGAGACAACCCTCCATGTACTCCTACATGGCTTCTCACCGCTACCTTTACCAAATCGTGTTCACACACTTAGCTCTCAACAGTAAGACATGTTCACCATATTCCAATTCATTCCCGATGAATCAGACCTGACTCAACTCTAAGCGATGGCGAGGCATGACAACAAGCATGATTGAGTAGGCACATCAGGGCTCAAACAACTCCTACTCATGCTAGTGGGTTTCATCTATTTATCGTGGTAATGACAGGTCATGCAGAGGAAAGGTCAACTACCGCAGCATGTAACAGTTGAATCGTTGTTGTCCTAATGCAGTAAAAGAGAGCAGAAGTGAGAGAGTGGGATTGTATCGGAATGAACAAGGGGGTTTTGCTATCCTGGCACGTCTGAAGATAGTATAGATCTATATCGGTATCATCGAACTCATCGTTAGAACCACATCTACCGAGAGGGAACCAACACCGGCAAACAAGAGGAAACACAATCAATGCAATGCAACAATATGATGCATGATCATGACATGTAGATATGATGTGGTTTGAGCTAATGCATCTAGCATTTGATTTGGATGAAGTTCATTTGAACCAAGGGTTCAAATGCAACTCCAAATTAAGCATTTCAAAATGCCATTCATGTGTTTTCACATATTCAATAGGTATAACTTGGTTTTTCATGCATGAAAATGGTACACATGGATAGATTGGATTTTCTGATAATTTTTCATATATAACTTATTTCATTTGGAGTTACGGTTGATTTTCTATGATTTTTTGAAGTTTAACTATTTTATGGAATTTCCAAATCTTTTCTGAACGGAAATAAACCAGAAAAGCTGTTATGACGTCTGCCCCGGGTCAGCACAACGTCAGTAGTCAATGAAGTCAAACCTGACCAGTGGGACCCACTGGTCAGCGACTCATTCAGTTACTGTGGTTAGTGTTAGTTTTGCACTAATCCAAAATTAACCAGAGGCCGACCCCTCATGTCATAGACACTTAGGGGGGTTGTTAGTGGACAGACGGGGTCAAACCCACCGGCGATTAGCCGCCGGCGAGGCCCGAGACAGCGGCGCGGCTCGGAAACGCAGCACAGGCGACGAAATGAGCGGCGGTTTGGCTTGGCATGAAGCTGGTGCTCGTCCGCATCCAATGGAGCCATCAGCTCGCGCCGGAGTGGGCCGTAACGACGGCGGCGATGGCAAGCGCGGCGGCTGGAGCTCGGACAATCTCGGCAATGACGCTGTAGTGCACGGGAGGACTAGCTGATGGTGGTGTTGGGTTTCTGGAAACATGCTGAGCACGTAGCAGTGCTCGTACGCAAGGGTTGCTAGCCTATTCACCGGTGACGACGAGCGTGGCAGCAGTGAGCTCTCGGGTCCGATGGCTAGCACGGCTAGAGCATGCGAATGAACGCAGGAGAAGGGGGGGAAGATGGCGGGGCTCACGGGGAGTCTTCTGGTGCGGTCGTTGAGCTCGGGAAGGCACGGACGGCGATGTAACGACGATGGCGATCTAGCGGCCGTGCATGGAGAAGACGGGTCGATGGCGAGGCGACAGGGCGTCCGGCGATGCTTGCGTTGAGGGGAGGCTTCAAGGCGTCGAGGCGGACGTAGGGGACAGCACGGGGAGGCGCTGGGATGGCTGTGGCTGCGCGTATGGCGGTCGGCGTCGACGACCGCGCTCGGTGGACGCGCATGAGAGAGACAGGGAGGGGAGAGAGGGCGAGGAGAGAAATCGATCCAGACGGCTCCAGGGCTTATCCCCTCACCGACGAGGCAGTCAAGGAGGCAGGAGGTGGCACGAGGAGAGAGCGCGCAAGGCGTCGCCACGCCGCCGGTATTCTCTTGGCGAGACGAAGACGGCGGTAGCGTCGGCTGCCTGCTGGGCTGGGCGTCCGCTACAGTGCTGGGCCACGAGGTGGGTTGCGCGGGTGAGTTCACTGCCTCCCTCTGTTTTGCTATTTAAGTTTCAGTTTTCTATTGCTTTAACTCTGTTTTGATTTAGTATAATACTAAACCACATCTAAAAATCCTGAAATAAATTGTGGGGACCTTTAGAATTATTTCCAACAACCCACATTTAGTTTCAGAATTATTTGAGCATTTAAAATAATTATAGCAATTAAATGCCCAAATTCAAATACATAATGATTTAATTCAAATGTCCAGAAATGGCCTAGAAATATGTGCATCATTTTTGGCACAGGTTTTCGCCTTTATCAAAAATCATGAACTTTTCTAAAGGGCATCTGGGTACATTGAAAATGTTTTTAAGTTGAACCTAGTTGAGTTCTTTTGGGTGCTAGGGATTGATCACCCCTATTTCAAATTCATTTAAACTTAGACATGATGCATGGATGCACATGCAACTATTTACAACCAATTCTAGGGTTGTGACAACTCACCCCCACTAAGCAAGAATCTCGTCCCAAGATTCAAGACGTGAGGTAAGAAGGCAGAGGGGAAACAAAGCCAACACAATCTTCTCGATCCAACTGCCCTTCTCAAAGATGTTGATTCATTGCTTCATATTGATCTTGACATCTTTACTTTCGAGATCTTCATCCAACACGTTGACGACAGAAAGAAACTCTATCGGAAAGGATCATTGAATCTCTTCATACCAGGCTAATGGCAATTCACAAACGATCGTTTGAAGGAATTCTAAGAAATGGCATACTCTGTTTGGAATGGAACTATGGTTATAGAACAATCGACAAATGGAAGGCACAATCTTACTGATACCGAAGATATAACCTAGTGTCTGAGCGCGCTCTCAAGAACTTGAGCGTTTCCATATTCATCAAGGTCTTACCAACAACCGTGCCAAGGATCCTGGCAACACATCAAACTACCATGATGAATAGTGATGGGCGATGCAGATGCAAAGGAAGACAACACCTTCTCAAATTTTACCGTAGCAATGCCAAGGAGACAAAACCTGGATGTTCGACCGAGAGACATCTAGCACCCCGCTTCTCATGTTCTCCTTGATGTACTAGATACCACGATCATGCTTAAAGCATCAACATGGCCATCAAGTAAAGGTCGGACTTCGGGAGCTCAAGAATCCATAAGGATCAACTTCTAGAAGAAGTCATGTGAGATCCTCATGGGGAGTGACCAAACGGCTTAATCAAGATACTACAATAATAGTGCTTCCGGCTAGGTGCGTCCACTTCACTGGAACCTATATCATAGTTCTTGGAAGAAGTTCCAACCATCATATCTGCCTGAGATTCAGATCTGGTTGGTAACAGGATATTTCAGACGGCATGTCTAAAAAGGAAAGGTTGCAACACAAACCGACGAGATGACGTTGCGAGATTCTCGGGAAATGAACTACGATAGCAAGCTCCAAAACATGAGTTGGTTCTGCTACACACATGTGAACACGCTGTCCCAGACAAGCATGACCACATAGTAGTCTTACAATGAAACACTACCAATTCCTGGTTGGGAACCATAATTGAAGATAACAAAGTCTTGTGCATGTCCGTCTGGGCCCTTTGGGAATAGGATTTGAACTTCCCATCCTTGAACAAATCAATCAGTGGCTTTGTGTGCTAGGAATACATATGGAATGGAGATGATTAGTTTATCAAACCATAGAATACTTCGCACATGCGTGACTGACTTGGGACGATTCTAGGGGAGGCAAAACAAACGGCGGCAACTTACATCAAGTGCACGTGAATTAGAGGAAGTCACTTCTTTCGTCCAAACATATCCTTCACGAACGGATCACGAAGACATTGCCTACAAAGTTTCCAACACTAGCCTAATGTCCAACACAGTCATGAGAAGACAGGGATGTTGTTGTTAGGCTCAACAACAATTCATCTAGGTTTCCATATAAATGGAATTCCACAACTATGTGAACATGGTGATAGCATTGGTCAGACCCAAAAGATATAATGATGTATGCTCAAGGAAACAACCACGAGTAAGACAACATTACGAACATCATTGGTTCAGATTTGATTTGACGATAGCCCACACTCAAATCAAGGGTTGGATAATACAATAGCACCAACAATTGATCACGAGGATCAATCGATGAAGATATCATCTTTCTTCAACACACACCACACAAGGATATCCCTTTGGAATGAACTAAGTTAGATATAGCTTTTATCTTCCAACTCTCCACGTTGTTGTTTAGCTTAACCAATTAGTTCAGAGGTATCCAATACATATTCTTGGAGAATGGGTGGTTTACAAGAAACCATCTTGATCACGAGCTCAACATAACGGTCAGGGGACAACCTGGTGATACCTCCGAGAAGATATTCGAAGAATCACGAACCACCGATATGTTATTAAGCTCGGGAGAGATCTTGCTTTCGAGGCAAGATGATGTGATCAATTAAGCAAGGATTGACACAATCCTAACTCATTAATCAAAAAATGCACCAGGGAAATAAGGATTAGGTTGCACGATCAATCTTAGGATGCTAATTCAATAACCAACACACTAAGAATGAAATTGTTGTCCATTAACTACCAAGCAACGGCGTTGCTAGGAGTATTGATTTCACACATCATAGTTCACTTGTCGGCATTCCGTCTATGACAACATGGAGACCGAGGAATGAATAATGATGGCGAGAAGTATCACTGTACCAAGAGTTCATAAGGTGGTGTGCAATTCCCATGACATTCTTGACATAAGACGGTAATACTCCAGGGTAGAACAAAACAAAAGCTGGATTGGCCTTTTGATCTGTGGAACACAACTACTTTGACCCAATCCTAGAAATGGATGAGGTACCGGAGTTTGTTTCTCCTAGTCATTCCGGAATAGAATGGCTTGACAAACCACAAGAATAATAGGCATCGATGAACGAATGCACGCATACTCTTGACTATCAATTGATCGACGAAGGTTAGGAAAACAACTAAAGAGGGACAACTCAAAGGAACAAACGATTTTCTGAGTTGTGGATGCATAGATTAGTATGTTGAGCAAAGCTCAACATTTCTTCCGGATAACCCATGCAGAATGGTAGAACTGGAAGATTCACAATATAACGGAGAACTCATCAAGAGAACTCTTGTTGTGATCATTGGTTCAAAGATCTTCTGCCATAATGGTTCATGGCATTGGAAGAATGATATACCACGGACCTCAAAGACTATCACAAAGGTTACTAATATCCTAAAGAAATGAGCAAAAACTACCAGCACGAGGTAAGTAGAGTGAATCTTGGGTCAAGAACCCAGAAATAGAATGCCTACTAAGTAAATGACATCACGGGATGCTTTCAAAAAATAATGGCCAGCATCATCACACTAGGGATACAAAAGCATTGCTAGATTACTGAGTGGTTCTCTAAGACGCCTAGGGTCATAATAACAGCATCAACATATATGTCGAGACAATGGAGTACCTCAACACACTGGTTAGTGTGATTAATCTGGCCCAAATGGACATTAGGAACATGGAGGAATGATTGCAAGTGCATCAGACTATCTAGATAACTAGGATGACTCGCACAGCATAACGGTTGTAAATGCTCAAAAAGATTTGAGACATCCTGCAAAATAGTGGCATGACCACACTGCATCACAATATCAAGGTTCTGAGGCCAGCTATGAACATACGGAAGTAGAAGAAACTAAACTGAGACTTGAATCCATCAATCCTGTAAGTCTATGGATTAGTAACACGTCATCCTGATAGATAGATGAGGAGGCCTACTTCTTAATGCCCATAGAAAAGAAGAGGTTGACTCAGATCAGAAGGGCATAAGCTAAAGGAGTAAAACAGCCTTACGTTCCCTTCCACAATCAATTCCCTTATATAACTAAAGCATTTCTAGACTTGACTTCGACCAGTTTGGCTTGGTAATCCTACAGGCAGTCAGGTTCTGATACCAAAGCTGCCAGGACCCCGATCCTAAGTCACACCGATCTAGCATGGAACACATCATATCACTTTGCGGCCTCACGCACGGTATTCCCACGGGTGCCACCTTACCTGGCCCGGGACCGTTTGCGCCTTTTCGCTCATGTATATGATAGTGTCGCTGGCATCCATATGACAAAGAACCCGGGGCGACATGACTAGTCGTAAACCCAAAGTGGCACTAACTTACGAGGACGAGCATACATGACCCAAAGAACGAACGTGTTGGTCATTAGCGAGTGAATCCAGTCAGAAATGGGCTAACAGGACTCGGAGAATCCGGGCTGTAGCGAGCTAACAGGACTGTAGAGACATTGTGTGACATTTCCACGAAGGGATGTACACAGAACGAAGAAGGACACATGCCGCCAGCCTAAGTGTTCCAGAGCGGTAGCAAGCTACCATGGCTCGGTGGTAGCACTAGGAGACATTTCCGGTAAGAGAGGCTACCAAGGATAAACAACTAGGTTGTCGGATCCCACACATACCAAGCATTTCAAATCATACACACAATATGCTCGATATGTGCAAATACAACATGGCATCACAACAAAACTCTACAACTCAAAGTATTTATTCATTAGGCTCCGAGGAGCCAAGTGTTATAAACATGGGTCTCATGCCCCAACATACAGAGCATACAAGCATACATCAAGCGGAAGCATAAACATGTCTGAGTACAGACAACTGCAAATGAAAAAGCCTGAGAAGCCTGACTATCTACAAGACCCTCCCAAGGGTACAAGATCGTAGCTGAGGTAACAAGCTAAACTTCGGAGTCCACGCAGAACTACTAGAGACTGAAGTCTCTCTGCAAAACATAAATTAAGCAAACGTGAGTACAAATGTACCCACCAAGACTTACATCAGAACTATCTACATATGCGTCAGTATCAACAAAGGGGTGGTGTAGTTTAACTGCAGCAAGCTAGCTTTGACTCAGTGGCTATCCTGAACTACGACTGCAAGTAACTCTTTTGAGGTGGCACACACGAGTCCACATATTCACCATATCAATACAACACTATGGATCCGCTCCCATCTCCTTACGAGAAGGCCATCCATAGCACTCACGCTTATCTTGCGCATTTTAGAGTATCCACTTTCACTTGTCTATGAACTGTACAGGCAACCCAGAAGTCCTCTACCACGGATGCGGACATGGCTATTCGAATAGATGATGTTAACCCTGCAGGGGTGTACTTCTTCACACACACTCTCGCCACTTACCACCATGTACACATCGTGTATCTCGACAACCTTCAAGCGGAAGACTGGCGAGGGAGTCGGCCACGACCTGACTAACCACGCAAGTATCTAGTCCAGGTTTATCGCCTATTCGGGTTCCATCCGCAAGGAGATCTGGCCGGGGTGTCGCTCACGGCCCCAAATGATGTGAGCAGGGTTCCCAAGCCCACCAAACGGGCAACGCTTGGTACACCGTGCCACTGCACCTAGTCTGTCCCAAGCCCACCTGTACCGGGTGCCACTTGGTAGACTACTAGCACTACCTACAAGCACCAGAAACTAGTTGCAACTCCTGGACAGAGATCAGGTTGATTAATAATCCGAGACGGGTCGTGTTACCGGAACCCAATGTGTGGTAGTAGCTGTTCATGGATCACAAACACAGAACTCAGTTCCTGAGGACGGTTTTAATGAGACAACCCTCCATGTACCCTACATGGCTTCTCACCGCTACCTTTACCAAATCGTGTTCACACACTTAGCTCTCAACAGTAAGACATGTTCACCATATTCCAATTCATTCCCGATGAATCAGACCTGACTCAACTCTAAGCAGTAGCAGGCATGACAACAAGCATGATTGAGTAGGCACATCATGGCTCAAACAACTCCTACTCATGCTAGTGGGTTTCATCTATTTACTGTGGCAATGACAGGTCATGCAGAGGAAAGGTCAACTACCGCAGCATGTAACAGTTGAATCGTTGTTGTCCTAATGCAGTAAAAGAGAGCAGAAGCGAGAGAGTGGGATTGTATCGGAATGAAGAAGGGGGTTTTGCTTGCCTGGCATTTCTGAAGATAGTATAGCTCTTCATCGGTGTCATAGAACTCATCGTCGGAACCACATCTACCAAGAGGGAACCAACACCGGCAAACAAGATGAAACACAATCAATGCAATGCAACAATATGATGCATGATCATGACATGTAGATATGATGTGGTTTGAGCTAATGCATCTAGCATTTGATTTGGATGAAGTTCATTTGAACCAAGGGTTCAAATGCAACTCCAAATTAAGCATTTAAAAATGCCATTTATGTGTTTTCACATATTCAGTAGGTATAACTTGGTTTTTCATGCATCAAAATGGTACCGATGGATAGATTGGATTTTCTGATAATTTTTCATATATAACTTATTTCATTTGGAGTTACGGTTGATTTTCTATGATTTTTTGAAGTTTAACTATTTTCTAGAATTTCCAAATCTTTTCTGAACGGAAATAAACCAGAAAAGCTATTATGACGTTAGCCCCGGGTCAGCACAACGTCAGCAGTCAATGCAGTCAAACCTGACCAGTGGGACCCACTGGTCAGCGACTCGTTCAGTTATTGTGGTTAGTGTTAGTTTTGTACTAATCCAAAATTAACCAGAGGCCGGCCCCTCATGTCATAGACACTTAGGGGGGCTGTTAGTGGTCAGACGGGGCAAACCCATCAGCGATTAGCCGCCGGCGAAGCCCAAGACGGCGGCATGGCTCGAAAACTCAGCACAGGCGATGAAACGAGCAGCAGTTTGGCTTGGCGTGAAGCTGGTTTTCGTGCGTATCCAACGGAGCCATCATCTGGCGCCGGAGTGGACCGTAACAATGGCGGCGATGGCAAGTGAAGGAGTCCCAGACTAGGGGGTGTCCGGATAGCCGGACTATCATCACGGCCGGACTCCAAGACTATGAAAATACAAGATTGAAGACTTCGTCCCGTGTCCTGATGGGACTTTCCTTGGCGTGGAAGGCAAGCTTGGCGATACGGATATGTAGATCTCCTACCATTGTAACCGACTCTGTGGAACCCTAACCTATCGGGTGTCTATATAAACCGGAGGGTTTTAGTCCGTAGGACGAACAACAATCATACCATAGGCTAGCTTCTAGGGTTTAGCCTCCTTGATCTCATGGTAGATCTACTATTGTACTACCCATATCATCAATATTAATCAAGCAGGAGTAGGGTATTACGTCCATCGAGAGGGCCCGAACCTGGGTAAAAACATCGTGTCCTTTGCCTCCTGTTACCATCCGCCTAGACGCACGCGATTCGGGACCCCCTACTCGAGATCCGCCGGTTTTGACACCGACATTGGTGCTTTCATTGAGAGTTCCTCCGTGTCGCCGCCGATAGGCCCGATGGCTCCTTCGACCATCAACAACGACGCGTTCTGTGGTGAGACTTTTCTCCTCGGACAGATCTTCGTGTTCGGGCGGCTTTGCATCGCGGGCCAATTCGCTGGCCATCCGGAAGCAGATCGAAAGCTACGCCCGCCATCGTGTCGATTTGGAAGTTTGAACTATACGGCCGATATCCGCGGAGACTTGATCTTCGATGGATTCGAGCTGCAGCCAAGCATGCCGCACTTGTCTCGATGGGCATGATCTAGCTCAGAGTAACAAAGGCTCGGAGGCCGCATCAAAGATCCGCCCGACCCTTAATCCGGAGCCGGATTCCCCGATCGAGGATGAGTGGTTGGACACCGCCTCGGGGGCTACAATCTCTACGGTGATTGAGCCGAACTCCATCCTTGTCCTTTGCGAAGACCTCGACTCCAGGGTGCCGGACTCCTCTCCGGATTCCGAACCCTCCGCGCCCCTGCCAATCGAATCCGATTCGGCGCTGGTTATGGAGTTCACGGCCGCGGACATCTTTCAGCACTCGCCCTTTGGCGACATCCTGAATTCGCTAAAGTCTCTCTCTTTATCCGGAGAGCCCTGGCCGGATTACGGTCAGGAAGGTTGGGATACGGACGAAATTCAACGCCCACCCACAACCCACTTTGTAGCCACTGTCGATGATTTAACCGACATGCTCGACTTCGACTCCGAAGACGTCGACGGTATGGACGACGACGCCGGAGACGACCAAGACCCAGCGCCTACAGAGACGCGGAAGGCCACCCCGGCCATATGACATATACATGGTGGACATCCCAAAAGATGGGAACGGCGATGGAACAATGGAGGATGACCCTCCAGAAACAACCGAAGCGCCCGGCGTCGTGGCGCCGCTCTAAATCCCGCCACAATAAAAACGGTGATTCTGGCACGGGAGATAATAACACCCCGGACAATGCCGAAGAGAACCCCCTCCAGCAGGACTCAGCACAGGAGGAGGGAGAAGCAAGTCCGCACGACAGTGCGGCAGAAAGAGAGGTCGAGGACGATAATTATGCGCCTCCCTCCGAAGATGAGGCAAGCCTCAATGACGACGAATTTGTCGTGCCTGAGAATCCCGCCGAACAGGAGCGTTTCAAACGCAGGCTTATAGCCACAGCAAGCAGCCTCAAGAAAAAGCAGCAACAGCTTAGAGCTGATCAAGACCTGCTAGCTGACAGATGGATCAAGTCCTTGCAGCCGAAGAGTATGAACTCAACGCCCCTCCAAAAGCTACCCCAAACGCAGGCCATTGCCTCGATCGGAGGAGGAAGCACCCAAGTCACTAGCGACGACATGGCAGACCGGCCACCCTGCGGGTCGCGACAGAGAAGCCTCTCGGCCCTCCGCTCAAGCCACACCCCGACGCCGCTCAAAAAGTACCAAGGCACGGGAAAACGCGCCGGACTTGCGAGATATATTGGAGGATAAGGCAAAACACACAAGATCGATCTACGGATCGCGTGGGCGCCCAACGACGCAGGATGATTACCGTCGCGCCGGATACAACAAACCCAGCCGGGCCGAACACAGTAGACAAAGCTCATATGAGCTACGTCGTGATATAGCCCAATACAGAGGCGCCACACACCCACTATGCTTCACAGACGAAGTAATGGATCATCAAATCCCCGAGGGCTTCAAACCCGTAAACATCGAATCATACGATGGTACCACAGATCCTCAAGGGTCCGGATCGAGGACTATCTCCTCCATATCCACATGGCCCAAGGTGATGATCTACATGCCATCAAATACCTCCCACTCAAGCTTAAAGGACCAGCTCGGCATTGGCTCAACAGCTTGCCAAAGATAATCAATTGGTTGTTGGGAGGACACGGAAGCCGCATTCCTTGATAACTTCCAGGGCACATATGTGTGACCACCGGACGCCGATGACCTTAGCCACATAATTCAGCAGCCAGAAGAATCGGCCAGACAATTCTGGACACGGTTCCTCACAAAGAAAAATCAAATCGTTGACTGTCCGGATGCAGAGGCCCTTGCAGCCTTCAAACATAACATCCGTGATGAGTGGCTTGCCCGACACCTAGGACAGGAAAAGCCAAAATCCATGGCAGCCCTCACAACATTCATGACCCGCTTTTGTGCGGGAGAGGACAGCTGGCTAGCTCGAAGGAACAACTTGGCCAAACATCCTGATAGTTCGGATACCAAGGACAACAATGGCAGGTCGCGTCGCAACAAGAACAAGTGCCGCATTAACGGCGATAATACTGAAGATACGATCGTCAATGCCGGATTCAGAGGCTCTAAACACGGTCAGCGGAAGAAGCCATTCAAAAGAAATACCCAGGGCCCGTCCAACTTGGACCGAATACTCGATCGCCAGCGGATACATGGCACCCCAAAACCAGCCTATCACACCAACAGGGATTGTTGGGTGTTCAAGCAAGCAGGCATGTTAAGTGCCGAACTCAATGACAAGGGGCTGCATAGCGATGACGAGGAAGAGCCCCGGCCGCTGAACAATAGAGGACAAAAGGGTTTTCCTACACAAGTGCGGACGGTGAACATGATATACGCAACCCACATACCCAAAAGGGAGCAGAAGCATGCACTAAGGGACGTATATGCGATGGAGCCAGTCGCCCCAAAGTTCAACCCATGGTCCTCCTGCCCGATCACCTTCGATCGAAGGGACCACCCCACTAGCATCCGTCACGGCGGTTTCGCCGCATTGGTTCTTGACCCAATTATTGACGGATTTCACCTCAACAGAGTCCTGATGGACGGCGGTAGCAGCCTAAACCTGCTTTAGCAGGATACAGTGCGCAAAATGGGCATAGACCCCTCAAGGATTAAACCTACAAAGACGACCTTTAAAGGCGTCATACCGGGTGTAGAGGCCAGTTATGCGGGCTCGATTACACTCAAGTAGTCTTCGGATCCCGGATAACTTCCGGCGAAGAGTTAATCTTCTATATCGTCCCATTCCGCAGCGGCTATCATGCCTTTGCTTTCGGACGAACCGCATTTGCAAAGTTCAATGCGGTGCCGCACTATGCATACCTCAAGCTCAAGATGCCAGGCCCTCGAGGAGTAATCACGGTCAATGGAAACACCGAACGCTCTCTACGAACGGAGGAGCACATGGCGGCCCTAGCGGCGGAGGTACAAAGCAGCCTCTCACAGCAATTCTCGAGTCCGGCCACTAAACGTCCGGACAACATCAAGCGCTACCGGAGTAACCTACAACAAGACCGCTGGCACGATTCAAGCACGCGTAGCAATCCGCCCCAACCCCAGCCCTCGCGAAATTGTGCGAAGCTAGTGTTACGCTACATAATTACGCCTGGAGATACCATGGGCATATGGGGAGGGCAAGACCACAAGACGCCAAGAATGCGGCTCGACCGCACCAGGGCCCCGATTGTGTCATTCTTTTATCTTTTCCTTTTTCTTCCTTTTCTTACTTTCAGGACTCCGTCTCGAGAAGTCCTGTCCGCACTTGAATCGCCGAACTCACGATGCAACAGCTGTGGAAGCGGAAAGCCACGTCAAGTGTTCAGGTGGTCTCTATTACGAGCATTATACCTGTTTTACATATCATCCCGCAGCTTACCCCTAGAGGGGGACATGTTAGATAGTCCCATTCCTTGCTTATCGCACTATTTGTATCATCCTGCCTTCGTTGCAGTACCCTTTTGAATAAACAATGCATAGCTTTTGCTTATTATTGCACTCTTTTTTATATATATATATATATATGTTCATTTCATGACATGTTGCACCCGTACACTTTGGTACGGCCAATACACCAGGGGCTTAAGTACCCCAAAATTATGCTGTGATAAGTCCGAACACTTTCACAAGTGCGGCACCCCGAACTTATAGCATTATATGAATCGGCTCCGAATCATGTCTTGGGTCAATAGTTGGGTTTGCCCGGCTCCCGTGTTTTGGTACCTTACGTTCCTTCATATCAGCTAAGGTAGCACCGGGAGAACCACTGCGATTGTGCCCCAGTTGAGCTGGGTCGAGCACCTCAGTGGAGAAAGCTAAAACTGACCGTCATGATAAGGCGAGAGCCGGTCGCTGTTCGAGAGGTTCTTTTCGGGTCCCTAAATACTTATGCCGCTTAGAGCGAGGAACCGGAATTGTCCGGCCAAGGCGTGGATAGCGCCCCGAACTCGGTCTTCCGAACACTAGGGGCTTCGCCGAAATTTAAAATTATAGAATTCTATGGCTAAGTGAGAGTGTTCAAGCATTATAAGTCCGGTTGCCTTGTTCGTTGTGATGAGCGCCTCCTAGATGGACCCAAGAATGGGAACAAGAGTGCTCAAGTTTATCCCAAACACCCCAAAGACTCCTAGCATGGGGCTGAAGCCAACGACTTGCCATCTCTCAAATTTGATAAACGGCCGCAGAAGGTAATATTTTAAATTAACAAGCGTTGCTTAAGCGATATGAACAAGTTTTCAGCGTACAGGATAACAAATGCGAGTCTATTAAAAAATTACATCTTTGGAGCACTCATCCGCTATTCGGCGGGCACCCTTCAGGAGGCCCTCATAGTACATTTCGGGCGTGCGATGCTCCTTGCCCTTCGGTGGCCCGTCCGTCACAAGCTTCTCCGCATCTAGCTTGCCCCAGTGCACTTTAGCACGGGCAAGGGCCCGACGGACACCTTCGATGCAGACGGAGCGCTTGATGACTTCAATTCGTGGATGACGTCCACCAGCCGCTACACTAAGTCAAGTAGCTCCTGTGCATGGCCTCCAATGGCCACACCGCTTATAAGGCCCTTCATGGCCTGCTCGGCGACCTTGTGGAGCTCGACCAGCTGCTTGACTGGTCGCTCAGGGCACGGATGTCCGGCCTCAAAGATACCGAGACCGTAACACCTTTTCCATCGAGCTCCCTCCTTGGCGCGCGGTAGAATGTGGCAGCATCGGGCACTCACGGGCAAATCTAACGCAGCTCTGGAGAGCTCCGAATCCGGGTAAGTAATAGGTAATTCACTTTCACATGCTTGCTTTGCATAAAGAATGCCTTACCGCCGCTATCTTCTTTAATGATTCAATTTCTTGGAGGGCTTTTTGGGCCTCGGCCTTAGCAGCTTTGGCACTCTCAAGAGCCGAGGCGAGCTCGGACTCTCGAGTCTTCGAGTCACGCTCCAAACTCTGGTGTTTTTCCACGAGAGCTTGGAGCTCTTGCCGCATCTTTGGCCAGCTGCGCCTCCCCTTCTCTCGCTCGGTGCGTTCCGCAGCCGCTTTGTTTTCGGCCACGGACACCGCTTCCTTCAGGGTCGCGACCTCGTTCATGGCCCCTGCAGTACCCATGTTATTCCTGTTATTTTTTGCAACCAAAACCTTTTCTATAAGGTATTTCTTCAATAAGGTATTACTTACCTTCCTTGTCCCCGAGCTGCTTCTTGGCTTGTCCGAGATCGTTCTCGGACCGCTCGAGGTTCTGCTTCAATGCATTGACCTCCATGATCGGTGCGGCAGAGGTCGGCAATGAACTGCATTCCCATATTGACATACTTATGTTAGACTCCTGCGTATATCTTTTTAGATCCTTAATCCGGCTTTTCTTTCCGAACACGGAGTAAGCATCGGGGCTACTGTCTATGCGGTAATATTTTTACATATTCTAAACTTACCTCAAAGCCTGTTAGAAGGCTGGTACAGTTTCGTCGGCCCGCTCTTGGCAGATCGAATCGTCCGGATCACCGCACTCATAACAAAGGCGGTGCTCCTCCTCGATGGAAGCGCTGTTAGCGCCTCGATGCTTATCCGGCGCCTCCGGTTGGACGGAGGACACCGGCGTCTTACCCTTCTTACGAAGGGACCGCTTGCCGGACTCCGGAACCGCTGAAGGTTCCGGCATGGAGTTCGGACAAGGTTCGGGCTTAGAGCCCCTGGGGGTCTTGCCCCCCATGCGCCTGGAGTCCGGGAGGTTGCCTTGTGGCTCCTCCTGCGCCACCTCCTCCTAACCAGGCCCCCCTTGGGGAGCCATCTCGGTGTCGTCCGCATCGTGGGGTGAGGAGGCGGTCGGAAGCGAAGTACTCTCCATTTCCGACGAACCCAGGGACCCGCTCGTCGAAGCGGCTAGCTCGCTCTTGGGCGTGCTGGATGATTGTTCGACATTAGAGAACACTATGCAATAATTAAAAAGTCATGGGCATCCGGACACTTACGATCTCGCCAGGGCTTGGCCCTTGTTGGCCAATCCTCCTCGTCATTGCCGACGTTGGTGGAGAAGTCCGGAGGAAGGGTTCTTCCTTCTTGGACCCTCCGGCCTCCCGGTTGGGCGGACTTCCTTTTCCTCTCCTCCCCCGCTGGGGGAGGAGCTTCTTCTTCTTCCTCCGCGTCCTCAGGAGAAGATTCTGCTTCAGATTCTGACAGCACCTGGCGTCGGGAGCTCCTTCGAGTTTGGCCTCATTCTTGGCCTTCTTCTCCGGCACCACATGCGGCACTGGAGCCAGCAGCCCCGTCAATCGGGCGTCCTCCGGGTCTTCCGGCAAAGGAGCCGGACTGCTAATCTGTCCGGACGTCTTCAGCCAGTCCTGTCAAAGATTAGGGAGTTTTTGAAGGAAATATGCCCTAGAGGCAATAATAAAAGTTATTATTTATTTCCTTATATCATGATAAATGTTTATTATTCATGCTAGAATTGTATTAACAGGAAACATAATACATGTGTGAATACATAAACCTACAGAGTGTCACTAGTATGCCTCTACTTGACTAGCTCGTTAATCAAAGATGGTTGTGTTTCCTAAACCATGAACAAGGAGTTGTTATTTGATTAACGGGATCACATCATTGGTTGAATGATCTGATTGACATGACCCATTCCATTAGCATAGCACCTGATCGTATAGTTTGTTGCTAGTGCTTTTCTTCATGACTTATACATGTTCCTATGACTATGAGATTATGCAACTCCCGTTTGCACGAGGAACACTTTGGGTGCTACCAAACGCCACAACGTAATCGGGTGATTATAAAGGTACATCACAGGTGTCTCCGAAGGTACATGTTGGGTTGGCATATTTCGAGATTAGGATTTGTCACTCCGATTGTCGGAGAGGTATCTCTGGGCCCTCTCGGTAATGCACATCACATAAGCCTTGCAAGCATTGCAACTAATGAGTTAGTTGTGAGATGATGTATTACGGAACGAGTAAAGAGACTTGCCGGTAACGAGATTGAACTAGGTATTGGATACCGACGATCGAATCTCGGGCAAGTAACATACCGATGACAAAGGGAACAACGTATGTTGTTATGCGTTCTGACCGATAAAGATCTTCGTAGAATATGTAGGAGCCAATATGGGCATCCAGGTCCCGCTATTGGTTATTGACCGGAGAGGGGTCTCGGTCATGTCTACATAGTTCTCGAACCCGTAGGGTCCGCACGCTTAACGTTTCGATGACAGTTACTATGAGTTGTTATGATGTTTCTGTACCGAAGGTTGTTCGAGTCCCGGATGAGATCACGGACGTGACGAGGAGTCTCGAAATGGTCGAGACATAAAGATTCATATATTGGAAGTCTATGTTTGGACATCGGAAGTGTTCCGGGTGAAATTGGGAATTTTACCAAGTACCGGGAGGTTACCGGAACCCCCCGAAATACTAATGGGCCAACATGGGCCTTAGTGGAAAGGAGAAAGGGGGGGCCCAAGTGCTGGCCGCACCTTCCCCCCTTCCCTAGTCCTATTAGGACTAGGAGAAGGGGGCGCCCCCCCTCTCTTTCCCTTCCCACTTGGGGAAACCTAGTTGGACTAGGATTGGGGAATCCTACTCCTAGTAGGAGTAGGACACCTGGCGCACCTCCCTTGGCCGGCCAGCCCCTCCCTTCCCTCCTTTATATACAGGGCAGGGGGCACCCCATGACACACAAGTTGATCATTGAGATCGTTCCTTAGCCGTGTGCGGTGCCCCTTCCACCATATTACACCTCGAGAAAACCGTGGCGGAGCTTAGGCGAAGCCTGCGCCGGTGGAACATCATCATCGCTACCACGCCTGCTGCGTCGTCTTTGTGAAACTCTCCCTCAACACTCGGCTGGATCGGAGTTCGAGGGACGCCATCGAGCTGAACGTGTGCAGAACTCGGAGGTGCCGTACGCTCGGTACTTGGATCGGTTGGATCGTGAAGAAGTACGACTACTTCCTCTACGTTGCGTCAACGCTTCGTTCTGGTCTCACGAGGGTACGTAGACAACACTCTCATCTCGTTGCTAAGCATCACCATGATCTTGCGTGATCGTAGGAAATTTTTGAAATTACTACGTTCCCCAACAAAGGGCATCCGAGCCTAGGTTCTTATGGTTTGATGATATGCACGAGTAGAACACAAGTGAGTTGTGGACGATACAAGTCATACGCCTACCAGCATGTCATACTTTGGTTCAGCGGTATTGTTGAATGACGATCCAGACCAACCTTACGCGTACTCTTACGCGAGACCGGTTCCTCGACGTGCTTTGCACATAGATGGATTGTGGAAGACTATCTCTCCAACTTTAGTTGAACCGAGTGTGGCTACGCCCGGTCCTTGAGAAGGTTTAAACGGAGTCTATTTGACGAAGTATCGTTGTGGTTTTGATGCGTAGGTGAGATTGGTTCTTGCTTAAGCCCGTAGCAGCCACGTAAAACTTGCAACAACAAAGTAGAGGACGTCTAACTTGTTTTTGCAGGGCATGTTGTGATGTGATATGGTCAAGACGTGATGCTATATTTTATTGTATGAGATGATCATGTTTTGTAACCGAAGTTATCGGCAATCTGGCAGGAGCCATATGGTTGTCGCTTTATTGTATGCAATGCAATCGCTTCTGTAATGCTTTACTTTATCACTAAGCGGTAGCGATAGTCGTAGAAGCATAAGTTTGGCGAGACGACAACGATGCTACGATGGAGATCAAGGTGTCGCGCCCGGTGACGATGGTGATCATGACGGTGCTCGGAGATGGAGATCACAAGCACAAAGATGATGATGGCCATATCATATCACTTATATTGATTGCATGTGATGTTAATCCTTTATGCATCTTATCTTGCTTTGATTGACGGTAGCATTATAAGATGATCCCTTACTAAATTATCAAGAAGTGTTCTCCACGAGTATGCACCGTTGCGAAAGTTCTTCGTACGAGACACCACGTGATGATCGGGTGTGATAGGCTCTACGTTCAAATACAACGGGTGCAAAACAGTTGCACACGCAGAATACTCAGAGTTATACTTGACGAGCTATGCATATAAGATATGACCTCGGAACACGGAGACCGAAAGGTCGAAAGCGTGAATCATATAGTAGATATGATCAACATATTGATGTTCACCATTAAAACTACTCCATCACACGTGATGATCGGTCATGGTGTAGTTGATATGGATCACGCAATCACTTAGAGAATTGGAGGATGTTTTTCTAAGTGGGAGTTCTTAAGTAATATGATTAATTGAACTTAAATTTATCATGAACTTAGTACCGATAGTATCATGCTTGTCTATGATGTGTAGATAGATGGCTCGTCTTTGTTGTTCCGTTGAATTTTAATGCGTTCCTTGAGAAAGCAAAGTTGAAAGATGATGGCAGCAATTACACGGACTGGGTCCGTAACTTGAGGATTATCCTTATTGCTGCACGGAAGAATTACGCCCTGGAAGCACCGTTAGGTGCCGTGCCTGAATGCAAGGGCTGCGCCGAGAAGTTGTGAACGTCTGCAAAGCAAAGCTGATGACTACTCTATAGTTCGGTGTGCCATGCTTTACGGCTTAGAACCGGGACTTCAACGTCGCTTTTGAACACCATGGAGCATATGAGATGTTCCAGGAGTTGAAGTTAATATTCCAAGCGAATGCCCGGATTGAGAGATATGAAGTCTCCAATAAGTTCTATAGCTGTAAGATGGAGGAGAACGGTTACATCGGTGAGCATATACTCGTAATGTCCGGATATAACAATCACTTGATTCAACCGGGAGTTAATCTTCCGGATGATTGCGTCATTGATGTAATTCTCCAATCATCGCCACCAAGCTACAAGAGCTTCGTGATGAACTATAATATGCAAGGGATGACCAAAACAATGCCCGAGCTCTTCGCAATGCCGAAAGCCGGAGGTAGAAATCAAAAAGGAGCATCAAGTGTTGATGGTTAACAAAACCACTAGTTTCAAGAAAAAGGGCAAAGGAAAGAAAAAGGAAACTTCAAAAGAACGGCAAGCAAGTTGTCGATCAAGAGAAGAAACCCAAGTCTGGTCCTAAGCACGAAACCGAGTGCTTCTATTGCAAGGTGCTGGTCCTGGAAGCGGAACTGCCCCAAGTATTTGGCGGATAAGAAGGATGGCAAAGTTAACAAAGGTATATGTGATATACATGTTATTGATGTGTACCTTACTAATACTCGCAGTAGCACACGGTATTTGATAACGGTTACATTGCTAATATTTGCAACTCAAACAGGGGCTACGGATTAGCGAAGATTGGCTAAGGACGAGGTGACGATCTTGGCGTGGGAAATGGTTCCAAAGTCGATGTGATCGCAATGGCACGCTACCTCTACATCTACCTTCGGATTAGTATTAGACCTAAATAATTGTTATTTAGTACCAGCGTTGAGCATGAACATTATATCTGGATCTTGTTTGATGCGACGGTTATTCATTTAAATCAGGAGAATAATGGTTGTTCTATTTATATGAATAATATCTTTTATGGTCATGCACCATTGAAGAATGGTTTGTTTTTACTTAATCTCGATAGTAGTGATACACATATTCATAATGTTGAAGCCAAAAGATGTAGAGTTGATAATGATAGTGCAACTTATTTGTGGCAATCGCCGTTTAGGTCATATCGGTGTAAAGCGCATGAAGAAACTCCATCTTGATGGACTTTTGGAGTCACTTGATTATGAATCACTTGGCACTTGTAACCATGCCTTATGGGCAAGATGACTAAAACACCGTTCTCCGAACTATGGAGAGAGCAACAGATTTATTGGAAATCATACATCTTGATGTATGTGGTCCAATGAATGTTGAGGCTAAATGGCGGATATCGTTATTTTCTCACCTTCACAGATGATTTGAGCAGATATGGGTATATCTACTTAATGAAACACAAATCTGAAACATTTGAAAAGTTCAAAGAATTTCAGAGTGAAGTGGAAAATCATCGTAACAAGAAAATAAAGTTTCTACGATCCGATCGTGGAGGAGAATATTTGAGTTACGAAGTTTGGCCTACATTTGAAACAATGCGGAATAGTTTTCGCAACTTACGCCACCGAACACCACAACGTAATGGTGTGTCCGAACGTCAGAATCGCATTTCTTTATTAGATATGGTGCGATCTATGATGTCTCTTCTTGATTTACCGCTATCGCTTTTGGGGTTATGCT
The DNA here is from genome assembly GCA_021605145.1 of Aegilops bicornis. Classification (NCBI taxonomy): domain Eukaryota; kingdom Viridiplantae; phylum Streptophyta; class Magnoliopsida; order Poales; family Poaceae; genus Aegilops; species Aegilops bicornis. The sequence continues at coordinate 186,457,457 of CM038671.1, read as the reverse complement.
TTAGAGACGGCTACATTCACTTTAAATAGAGCACCATCTAAATCCGCTGAGACGACGCCTTATGAACTGTGGTTTGGCAAGAAACAAAAGTTGTCATTTCGAAAGTTTGGGGCTGCGATGCTTATGTGAAAAAGCTTCAACCTGATAAGCTCGAACCCAAATCGGAGAAATGTGTCTTCATAGGATACCCAAAGGAGACTGTTGGGTACACCTTCTATCACAGATCCGAAGGCAAGATTTTTGTTGCTAAATTCGGAAACTTTTGGAGAAGGAGTTTCTCTCGAAAGAAGTGAGTGGGAGGAAAGTAGAACTTGATGAGATAATCGTATCTACTCCCTTATTGAGAAGTAGAATATCACAGAAAACAGTTTACGTGACACCTACACCAAATAGGGAAGAAGCTAATGATGATGATCATGAAACTTCAGATCAAGTTTCTACAGAACTTCAGAGATCAACCAGAGCAAGATCCGCACTGAGTGGTACGGTAATCCTATTACGGAAGTCATGTTCTTTGGAACATGATGAACCTACAAACTATGAAGAAGCGATGGTGAGCCCAGATTCCACAAAATGGCTTGAGGCCATGAAATCTGAGATGGGATCCATGTATGAGAACAAAGTGTGGACTTTGGTTGACTTGCCCGATGATCGGCGGGCAATTGAGAATAAATGGATCTTCAAGAAGAAGACCGACGCTGATGGTAATGTTACTTGTCTATAAAGCTCGACTTGTTGCAAAAGGTTTTCGACAAGTTCAAGGGATTGACTACGATGAGACCTTCTCACCAGAAGCGATGCTTAAGTCCGTCCGAATCATGTTAGCAATTGCCGCATTTTATGATTATGAAATTTGGCAAATGGATGTTAAAACTGCATTCCTGAATGGATTTACGGAAGAAGAGTTGTATATGATGCAACCAGAAGGTTTTGTCGATCCAAAGGGAGCTAACAAAGTGTGCAAGCTCCAAATGATCCATTTATGGACTGGTGCAAGCCTCTCGGAGTTGGAATAAACGCGTTTTGATAGTGTGATCAAAGCATTTGGTTTTATATGAGACTTTTGGAGAAGCCTTGTATTTACAAGAAAGTGAGTGGGAGCTCTGTAGCATTTACGATATTATATGTGGATGACATATTACTGATCGGAAATGATATAGAATTCTGGATAGCATAAAAGGATACTTGAATAAGAGTTTTTCAATGAAAGACCTCGGTGAAGCTGCTTACATATTGGGCATTAAGATCTATAGAGATAGATCAAGACGCTTAATAGGACTTTCACAGAGCACATACCTTGATAAAGTTTTGAAAAAGTTCAAAATGGATCAGGCAAAGAAAGGGTTCTTGCCGGTGTTACAAGGTGTGAAGTTGAGTAAGACTCAATGCCCGACCACTACAGAAGATAGAGAGAAAATGAAAGATGTTGCCTATGCTTAGGCCATAGGCTCTATCATGTATGCAATGTTGTGTACCAGACCTGATGTGTGCCTTTTTGTAAGTTTAGCAGTGCAGGTACCAAAGTAATCCAGAGTGGATCATCGGACAGCGGTCAAAAACATCCTTAAGTACTTGAGAAGGACTAAGGATATGTTTCTCATTTATGGCGGTGACAAAGAACTCGTCGTAGAATGGTTACGCCGACATAAGCTTTGACACCGATCCGGACGATTCTAAATCGCAAACCGGATACGTATTTACATTAAACCGAGGAGCTGTCGGTTGGTGCGCCCAAACAAAGCGCCGTGGCGGGATCTACATGTGAAGTTGAGTACATAGCTGCTTCGAAGCAGCTAATGAAGGAGTCTGGATGAAGGAGTTCATAACCGATCTAGGTGTTGTACCTAGTGTATCGGGTCCAATGAAAATCTTTTGTGACAATATCGGTGCAATTGCCTTGGCAAAGGAATCCAGATTTCACAAGAGAACCAAGCACATCAAAAGACGCTTCAACTCCATCCGGGATTTGGTCGGTGGGAGACATAGAGATATGCAAGATACATACGGATCTGAATGTTGCAGACCTGCTGACTAAGCCTCTTCCACGAGCAAAACATGATCAGCACCAAGACTCCATGGGTGTTAGAATCATTCTTGTGTAATCTAGATTATTGACTCTAGTGCAAGTGGGAGATCAAGGAAATATGCCCTAGAGGCAATAATAAAAGTTATTATTTATTTCCTTATATCATGATAAATGTTTATTATTCATGCTAGAATTGTATTAACAGGAAACATAATACATGTGTGAATACATAAACCTACAGAGTGTCACTAGTATGCCTCTACTTGACTAGCTCGTTAATCAAAGATGGTTGTGTTTCCTAAACCATGAACAAGGAGTTGTTATTTGATTAACGGGATCACATCATTGGTTGAATGATCTGATTGACATGACCCATTCCATTAGCATAGCACCTGATCGTATAGTTTGTTGCTAGTGCTTTTCTTCATGACTTATACATGTTCCTATGACTATGAGATTATGCAACTCCCGTTTGCACGAGGAACACTTTGGGTGCTACCAAACGTCACAACGTAATCGGGTGATTATAAAGGTACATCACAGGTGTCTCCGAAGGTACATGTTGGGTTGGCATATTTCGAGATTAGGATTTGTCACTCCGATTGTCGGAGAGGTATCTCTGGGCCCTCTCGGTAATGCACATCACATAAGCCTTGCAAGCATTGCAACTAATGAGTTAGTTGTGAGATGATGTATTACGGAACGAGTAAAGAGACTTGTCGAACGCAGATTGAACTAGGTATTGGATACCGACGATCGAATCTCGGGCAAGTAACATACCGATGACAAAGGGAACAACGATGTTGTTATGCGGTGCGACCGATAAAGATCTTCGTAGAATATGTAGGAGCCAATATGGGCATCCAGGTCCCGCTTATTGGTTATTGACCGGAGAGGGGTCTCGGTCATGTCTACATAGTTCTCGAACCCGTAGGGTCCGCACGCTTAACGCTTCGATGACAGTTACTATGAGTTGTTATGATGTTTCTGTACGAAGGTTGTTCGAGTCCCGGATGAGATCACGGACGTGACGAGGAGTCTCGAAATGGTCGAGACATAAAGATTCATATATTGGAAGTCTATGTTTGGACATCGGAAGTGTTCCGGTGAAATTGGGAATTTTACCAAGCACCGGAGGTTACCGAACCCCGAAATACTAATGGGCCAACATGGGCCTTAGTGGAAAGGAGAAAGGGGGCCCAAGTGCTGGTCCGCACCTTCCCCTTCCCTAGTCCTATTAGGACTAGGAGAAGGGGCGCCTCTCTTTCCCTTCCCACTTGGGGAAACCTAGTTGGACTAGGATTGGGGGAATCCTACTCCTAGTAGGAGTAGGACACCGGGCGCACCTCCTTGGCCGGCCAGCCCCTCCCTTCCCTCCTTTATATACAGGGGCAGGGGCACCCATGACACACAAGTTGATCATTGAGATCGTTCCTTAGCCGTGCGGTGCCCCTTCCACCATATTACACCTCGAGAAAACCGTGGCGGAGCTTAGGCGAAGCCCTCGCCGGTGGAACATCATCATCGCCACCACGCCGTCAGGTCGATTTAAACTCTCCCTCAACACTCGGCTGGATCGGAGTTCGAGGGACGCCATCGAGCTGAACGTGTGCGTAACTCGGAGGTGCCGTGACGCTCGGGTACTTGGATCGGTTGGATCGTGAAGAAGTACGACTACTTCCTCTACGTTGCGTCAACGCTTCCGTTCTTTGGTCTCACGAGGGTACGTAGACAACACTCTCATCTCGTTGCTAAGCATCACCATGATCTTGCGTGATCGTAGGAAAATTTTTGAAATTACTACGTTCCCCAACAGTTTTTAGATCCCACATAGAGTCAATCTATGAAAAAAAGAGAGTCCCGTAAAGGGTAAAATAACTTACCTCGCCGGCTTGACACCGCGAGTTGTATCCGTGATCCTTGTTAGCGGATGTTGGGGCTTCAGCGCCCTTGAACAGCATCTTCCAGGCATCTTTGTACGTAGTGTCGAAGAGCCGGCTCAAGGTTCGGTGTTGTGCCGGATCAAACTCCCACAAGTTAAAGGCCCGTTGTTGGCATGGGAGAATCCGGCGGATGAGCATCACCTGGATTACGTTGACAAGCCTGAGATTCTTGTCCACCAGGTTTCGGACGCATGTTTGGAGTCCGGATAGCTCTTCCAAATTCCCCCACGTCAGGCCCATCTCTTTCCATGACGAGAGCCATGTGGGGAAGCCAGATCTGAATTTGGGGGCCGCCACCCATTCGGGGTCACGTGGCTCGGTGATGTAGAACCACCCCGATTGCCACCCCTTTATTGTCTCCACAAAGGCGCCCTCGAGCCATAGGACTTTGGCATCTTGCCAACAATGGCGCCTCCGCACTCCGCTTGACGACCGCCCACTACCTTCGGACGGACGTTGAAAATCTTCAGCCATAAGCCGAAGTGGGGCTGGATGCAGAGGAAGGCCTCGCACACGATGATAAACGCCGAGATGTTGAGGATGAAATTCGGGGCCAGGTCGTGGAAGTCCAGGCCGTAGTAGAACATGAGCCCCCGGACAAATGGGTGAAGTGGAAAACCTAGTCCGCGGAGGAAGTGGGGGAGAAACACCACCCTCTCATGGGGCCCGGGGGTTGGAACAAGCTGCCCCGCATCGGGCAGCCTGTGTGCGATGTCGCCGGACAAGTATCCGGCCTCCCGCAGTCTTGTGATGTGCCTCTCCGTGACGGAGGAGGCCATCCACCTGCCTCTCGCTCCTGACATGGTTGGAGAAGGTTGAGGTGGGATGTGCGGACTTGGGCGCTGGAGCTCGAAAAGTCTTGGAAATGGATAAGCAAAGGAGGAAGAAGGCGAGGGTGAAAAGGTGGATCCTTATCCCTTATATGGACGAAACGAAGTTATGCGTCCCCCACCAAAGATGGTAAAACTCGCTTATCTCCCAAGCTCCGTAATCAATGGCGCGGATGGGTTACCCACGTCCGTATTGATGAGAATCGAGAATAAGGGGGCACGATCTATGCTTTGATAAGACGTGCCAAGGAAACCGCCTCGCTAAACGCGCTAAGGTGGAACGGTAAAAACGATTCATATAAAGGCCTGGCCGTGGTGTGATGTCACGCCGCAAAATACGTCAACAGATCTGTGCAAAAAGTTATTCTCTCTACGGTGGTATGTGGAACTTGTTTTGCAGAGCCGGACACTATCCCGGTGTTCAAAACCTTCTATGAAGTATTCGAAGGAGGAACCCGCCTTGCAATGCCGAAGACAATATGCGCGCCGGACTCGTGGTAATTGAAGCCTGGTTAAGGGGCTACTGAGGGAGTCCCGGACTAGGGGGTGTCCGGATAGCCGGACTATCATCACGGCCAGACTCCAAGACTATGAAGATGCAAGATTGAAGACTTCGTCCCGTGTCCGGATGGGACTTTCCTTGGCGTGGACGGCAAGCTTGGTGATACGGATATGTAGATCTCCTACCATTGTAACCGATTCTGTAACCCTAACCTATCCAAAGGTCTATATAAACCGGAGGGTTTTAGTCTCAGAGGACAAACAACAATCATACCATAGGCTAGCTTCTAGGGTTTAGCCTCCTTGATCTCGTGGTAGATCTACTCTTGTACTACCCATATCATCAATATTAATCAAGCAGGAGTAGGGTATTACCTCCATCGAGAGGGCCCGAACCTGGGTAAAAAAATCGTGTCCCTTATCTCCTGTTACCATCCGCCTAGACGCACAGTTCAGGACCCCCTACCCGAGATCCGCCGGTTTTGACACCGACAGCAAGCGTGACGGCCGGAGCTTGGACAAGCTCGGCAATGACGCTGCGGTGCACGGGAGAACTACCTGATGGTGGTGTTGGTATTCTAGGAACATGCTGAGCACGTAGCAGTGCTCGTACACAACGGTTGCTAGCCTATTCAGCGGCGACGACGAGCGCGGCGGCAGTGAGCTCTCGGGTCCCGTGACTAGCACGACTAGAGCATGCGAATGAACGCAGGAGAAGGGGGAAGATGGGGAGGCTCACAGGGAGTCTTCTGGTGCGGTCGTTGAGCTCGAGGAGGCACAGACAGCGATGTAACGACGATGGCGATCTGGCGGCCGTGCGCGGAGAAGACGGGTCGATGGAGAGGCGACAGGGTGTCCGGCGATGCTCGCGTTGAAGGGGGCTTCAAGGCGTCGAGGCGGACGTAGGGGACAACACGGGGAGGCGCTGGGATGGCTGTGGCTGCGTGTATGGCGGTCGGCGTCGATGACCGTGCTCGGTGGACGCGCGTAAGGGAGACAGGGGAGGGGAGAGAGGGCGAGGAGAGAGAGAGAGAGGGCGAGGAGAGAGAGAGGTCAATCCAGGCAGCTCTGGGGCTTATCCCCTCACCGACGAGGCAGCCAAGGAGGCAGGAGGTGGCACGAGGAGAGAGCGCGTGCGTCGGCCACACGCTCGGTATCCTACTGGCGAGACGAAGACGACGACTGGCGCATCGGCTGCCTTCTGGGCTGGGCCTCCGCTACAGTGCTGGGCCACAAGGTGGGTTGCACGGGTGAGTTCACTGCCTCTCTCTGTTTTGCTATTTAAGTTTCTGTTTTCTATTGCTTTAAATCTGTTTTGATTTAGTATAATACTAAACCACATCTAAAAATCCTGAAATAAATTGTGGGAACCTTTTGAATTATTTCCAACAACCCACATTTAGTTCGGAATTATTTGAGCATTTTAAATAATAATAGCAATTAAATGCCCAAATTCAAATACATAATGATTTAATTCAAATGTCCAGAAATGGCCTAGAAATATTTTCATCATTTTTGGCACAGGTTTTCGCCTTTATAAAAAATCATGAACTTTTCTAAAGGGCATTCTGGGTACATAGAAAATGTTTTTAAGTTGAACCTAGTTGAGTTCTTTTGGGTGGTAGGGATTGATCACCCCTATTTCAAATTCATTTAAACTTAGACATGATGCATGGATGGACATGCAACTATTTACAACCAATTTTGGGGCTGTGACATGGATGTCCATCCAACGGCCAACATGCTTCTTCAATCTCTGCTCTTCCTGCTCCAGCCGCTCAAACAAGCGCCGGCGGGACTGCATGCTCCCTCCTCCCGTGGCCGGGTGTGCTGCCTCGCAGGCCTCACCGCCCCACCATACTCCCATCGTTGGCCTAGCCATCCCTCTACTCACCCACACCTGCTGTTATTCTCCGGCGACGGCAGACGAACCAGTAAACCCTCGTACTCCCCTCCGCGTATGAAACAACTACCTAGTCTTACCTGGCTCCGTGTCGTTCCCTCCCTGGTGCTCTCGGCGTGGCATGGTCAACATGGTCAACGAACGATATCCATCGGAAGTGGACTGTACGTGGTGAGGCTGACAGCTGGGTCCACGGCCGCACACAAGGAAATGCCTCCTTATTACGTGCAAAATAATGATTCCTCCGCCTGATAGCTGGGACCCACCGGAAAGGCCTCTGTATTTCGCGAAAAAATGTTCCCCTCGCAGACAGGTCGGACCCACCAGCTATACCTTCGCGCACAGGGAAATGCCTCCTTATTACACGCAAAATAATGATTCCTCCACCTGACAGATGGGACCCACCGAAAGGGGCTCTATATTTCACAAAAAAAAACGTTCCCCCACTGACAGGTCGGACCCACCAGCTATATCTTCGCACGCAAGGAAGTGCCTCGTTATTACGCACAAAAAATGAATACTCCCCCTGCTAGCTGGGACCCACCATAGTGGGAGGGTGACTTGTGGGCCTACTAAGTTGACGGGGACGGAGGGCTTTGTCAACTTAGTCAATATGAATGATTCTAGCTCCAGTGACCGTATGATGTCCATCCAATGGCCGTAGTGCTTCTTCAACCTCTGGTATTCTTGCTCCAGCCGCCCAAACCAGCGCCGGTCGTACCGCATGCTCCTGCCTCCCGTGGCCGACTATGATGCCGCGGAGGCCTCACCGCCCCCTACTACTCCCACCGCTGGCCAGGCCATCCCTCTACACACCCACACCCCCTGTTATTTTGCGACGAAGGAAGCCTCACACCGCAGCCGAATCAGTGAACCCTCGTACTCCTCTCCGCGTGGGCTTCCACTGCCGCGTCTTCCCCGGCTCCGCATCGTCCCCTTCCTAGGCCTCGCCATCGTCCACCGCCCTGGTTCTCTCAGCGGCATGGTCAACGTGGTCAAGGAACGACTTTCATCGGAAGAGTATCAGACGTGGAGAGGCCGATACCGGGTCCACGGCCGCAAAGAACGGCCTCCTGATTACGCGGAAAATAATGATTCCTCCACCTGACAGTAGGGACCCGCTGGATTGGCCACCGTATTTCATGAAAAAACCGTTCCCCCTGACTGTTGGGACCCACCAGCTACATCTTCTCACGCAAGGAAGTGCCTGACAGTCGGGCCCCACCTGGTCGAAGCGTACGTAGCGTTGTCATTCTCGTCGCGAACGTGTACATACATATGATACGCCTCCAAGGTATCTATAAATTTTTATTGTTCCATGCTATATTATATTCTGTTTTGGATGATTAACATGCTTTATTATACACTTTTATATTATTTTTGAGACTAACCTATTAACCGGAGGCCCAACCCGAATTGCTGTTTTTCGCCTATTTCAGTGTTTCGCAGAAAAAGAATATCAAACGGAGTCCAAACGGAATGAAACCTTCGGGAACATAATTTTCGGAACGAACGTGATCCAGAGGACTTGGAGTCTACGTCAAGAAATCAACCAGGAGAGCACGAGGCAGGGGGCGCGCCTACCCCCTGGGCGCGCCCTCCACCCTTGTGGGGCCCACGTTGCTCCACCGACGTACTTCTTCCTCCTATATATACCTACGTACCCCCAAACTATCATATTCGGAGCCAAAAACCTAATTCCACCGCTGCAACCTTCTGTACCGTGAGATCCCATCTTGGGGCCTTTTTCCGCGCTCACGGAGGGGCATCGATCACGAGGGCTTCTACATCAACACCATAGCCTCTCCGATGATGTGTGAGTAGTTTACCTCAGACCTCCGGGTCCATAGTTATTAGCTAGATGGCTTCTTCTCTCTCTTTGGATCTCAATACAAAGTTCTCCACGATTCTTGTGGAGATCTATTCGATGTAATCTTCTTTTGCAGTGTGTTTGTTGAGATCGATGTTTATGATCAAGTTTATCTATGAAAAATATTTGAATCTCCTCTGAATTCTTTTATGTATGATTGGTTATCTTTGCAAGTCTCTCCGAATTATCAGTTTGGTTTGGCCTACTAGATTGATCTTTCTTGCAATGGGAGAAGTGCTTAGCTTTGGGTTCAATCTTGCGGTGTCCTATCCTAGTGACAGTAGGGGCAGCAAGGCACGTATTGTATTGTTGCCATCAAAGATAAAAAGATGGGGTTTATATCATATTGCATGAGTTTATCCCTCTACATCATGTCATCTTACTTAAAGCATTACTCTGTTCTTATGAACTTAATACTCTAGATGCATGCTGGATAGCGGTCGGTGTGTGGAGTAATAGTAGTAGATGGAGAACCATTTCGGTCTACTTGTCGCGGACGTGATGCCTATATACATGATCATACCTAGATATTCTCATAACTATGCTCAATTCTATCAATTGCTCAAGAGTAATTTGTTCACCCACCGTAATACTTATGCTCTTGAGAGAAGCTACTAGCGAAACCTATGGCTCCCAGGTCTATTTTCTATCATATTAATCTTCCAACACCTAGTTATTTTTATTGCCTTTTATTTTACTTTGCATCTTTATCATAAAAATACCAAAAATATTATCTTATCATATCTATCAGATCTCACTCTCGTAAGTGACCGTTGAGGGATTTACAACCCCTTTATCGCGTTGGTTTTGAGGTTCTTATTTGTTTGTGTAGGTGTGAGGGACTCATGTGTGATCTCCTACTGGATTGATACCTTAGTTCTCAAAAACTTAGGGAAATACTTACGATACTTTAATGCATCACCCTTTCCTCTTCAAGGGAAAACCAACGCAGTGTTCAAGAGGTAGCAAGAAGGGTTTCTGGCGCCGTTGCCGGGGAGATTCGCGCCAAGTCAATTCAAGTCAAGACATACCAAGTACCCATCACAAACTCTTATCCCTCGCATTACATTATTTGCCATTTGCCTCTTGTTTTCCTCTCCCCCACTTCACCCTTGCCGTTTTATTCGCCCTCTCTTTTCCGTTCGCCTCTTTTTTGCTTGCTTCTTGTTTGCTCGTGTGTTGGATTGCTTGCTTGTCACGATGGCTCAAGATAATACTAAATTGTGTGACTTTGCCAATACCAACAACAATGATTTTCTTAGCACTCCAATTGCTCCTCTTACGAAAATTTGAATCTTGCGAAATTAATGCTGCCTTGTTGAAACTTGTCATGAAAGATCAATTCGCCGGCCTTCCTAGTGAAGATGTCGCTACCCATCTAAATAGCTTCGTTGATTTGTGTGATATGCAAAAGAAGAAAGATGTGGACAATGATATTGTTAAATTGAAGCTATTTCCTTTTTCGCTTTGAGATCGTGCTAAAGTTTGGTTTTCGTCTTTTCCTAAAAATAGTATTGATTCATGGAATAAGTGCAAAGATGCTTTTATCTCTAAGTATTTTCCTCCCGCTAAAATCATCTCTCTTAGAAACGATATTATGAATTTTAAGCAACTTGATCATGAACATGTTGCACAAGCTTGAGAGAGGATGAAATTAATGATACGTAATTGCCCTACACATGGATTGAATCTTTGGATGATTATACAAAAAATTTATGCCGGATTGAATTTTGCTTCTAGAAATCTTTTAGATTCGGCCGCGGGAGGCACTTTTATAGAAATCACTTTAGGAGAAGCTACTAAACTCCTAGATAATATTATGGTTAATTATTGTCAATGGCACACAGAAAGATCTATTAATAAAAAAGTGCATGTGATAGAAGAAATTAATGTTTTGAGTGGAAAGATGGATGAACTTATCAAATTATTTGCTACTAAAAGTGTTTATTCGGATCCTAATGATATGCCTTTGTCTACTTTGATAGAGAATAATAACGAATCTATGGATGTGAATTTTGTTGGTAGGAATAATTTTGGTAACGACGCGTATAGAGGAAACTTTAATCCTAGGTCGTACCCTAGTAATTCCTCTAATAATTATTGTAATTCCTACAACAATTCTTATGGAAATTTTAATAATATGCCCTCTGAATTTGAGACTAGTGTTAAGGAGTTTATGAATTCACAAAAGAATTTCAATGCTTTGCTTGAAGAAAAATTGCTCAAGGTTGATGAATTGGCTAGAACGTTGATAGAATTTCTCTTGATGTTGATTCTTTGAAACTTAGATCTATTCCACCTAAGCATGCTATCAATGAGTCTCTCAAAGCCATGAGAATTTCCATTGATGAGTGCAAAGAAAGAACCGCTAGGATGCGTGCTAAGAAAGATTGCTTTGTGAAAGTGTGTTCTTCTAGTTTCTATGAAAATAAAGATGAAGATCTAAAAGTTATTGATGTGTCTCCTATTAAATCTTTGTTTTGCAATATGAATCTTGATAATGATGGGACTGAATATGAGCCACCTTTACCTAGAAGGCGTTCCAAAAATTCGGAGTCTTTAGATCTTGATCCAAAAATTGGTAAAAGTGAGATTGAAGAGATCAAAACTCTAGATATTAATGAACCCACTATTTTGGATTTCAAGGAATTTAATTATGATAATTGCTCTTCGATAGATTGTATTTCCTTGTTGTAATCCATGCTAAATTCTTCTCATGCTTATAGCCAAAATAAAGCTTTTACTAAACATATCGTCGATGCTTTGATGCAATCTTATGAAGAAAAACTTGAGTTGGAAGTTTCTATCCCTAGAAAACTTTATGATGAGTGGGAAACTACTATTAAAATTAAAATTAAATATCATGAATGCTATGCTTTGTGTGATTTGGGTGCTAGTGTTTCCACGATTCCGAAAACTTTGTGTGATTTGTTAGGTTTCCGCGAATTTGATGATTGCTCCTTAAACTTACACCTTGTGGATTCCACTATTAAAAACCTATGGGAAGAATTAATGATGTTCTTATTGTTGCAAATAGGAATTATGTGCCCGTAGATTTTATTGTTCTTGATATAGATTGCAATCCTTCATGTCCTATTATTCTTGGTAGACCTTTCCTTAGAACGAATGGTGCAATTATTTGTATGAAGGAAGGGAATATTATATTCCAATTTCTGTTAAGGAAAGGCATGGAACACTTCCCTAGAAATAAAATTAAATTACCATATGAATCTATTATGAGAGCAACTTACGGATTGCCTACCAAAGATGGCAATACCTAGATCTATCCTTCCTTTTATGCCTAGCTAGGGGTGTTAAACGATAGCGCTTGTTGGGAGGCAACCCAATTTTATTTTAGTTTTTTTGCTTCTGTTGAGGAATAAATATTTTACATAGCCTCTGGTTAGACTTGTTTTTATGTTTTAATTAGTTTTTGTGCCAAGTTAAACCTATAGGATCTTCTTGGATGATACTTATTTGATCTTGCTGAAAATTCCAAAAAAATTCTGTTCACGAAAACAATTGTTAAAAATTACCAGAACGTGATAAAATATTGATTCCAATTGATTATGATCAATAAACAAATTTTACAAGTCTTCCTATTTTTGTAGATTTTTTGAGTTTCAGAAGTTTGCATTAGTTACAGATTACTACAGACTGTTCTGTTTTTGACAGATTCTGTTTTTCGTGTGTTGTTTGCTTATTTTGATGAATCTATGGCTAATAAAAAAGTTTATAAACCATATATAAGTTGGAATACAGTAGGTTTAACACCAATATAAATAAATAATGAGTTCATTACAATACCTTGAAGTGGTGTTTTGTTTTCTTTCGCTAACGGAGCTCACAAGATTTTCTGTTAAGTTTTGTGTTGTGAAGTTTTCAAGTTTTGGGTAAAATATTTGATGGATTATGGAACAAGGAGTGGCAAGAGCATAAGCTTTGGGAGGCCCATGGCACCCCAAGATAATCTAAGGACACCAAAAAGCCAAAGCTTGGGGATGCCCCGGAAGGCATCCCCTCTTTCGTCTACTTCCATCGGTAACTTTACTTGGAGCTATATTTCTATTCACCACATGATAAGTGTTTTGCTTGGAGCGTCTTGTATGATTTGAGTCTTTGCTTTTTAGTTTACCACAATCATCCTTGTTGTACACACCTTTTGAGAGAGACGCACATGATTCAGAATTTATTAGAATACTCTATGTGCTTCACTTATACTTTTTGAGCTATATAGTTTTTGCTCTAGTGCTTCACTTATATCTTTGAGAGCACGGTGGTGGATTTGTTTTATAGAAACTATTGTTCTCTCATGATTAATTTATATTATTTTTAGAGTCCTACAAAACAGCATGGTAATTTGCTTGAATTGAAAAATTAGTCCTAAAGTAATAGGTATCCAGGACTAGTAATTTTTTTCCTTATGAGTGTGTTGAATACTATGAGAAGTTTGATGCTTGATAATTGTTTTGAGATATGAAGATGGTGATATTAGAGTCATGCTAGTTGAGTAGTTGTGGATTTGAGGAATACTTGTGTTAAAGTTTGTGATTCCCGTAGCATGCACGCATGGTGAACCGTTATGTGATGAAGTCGGAGCATGATTTATTTATTGATTGTCTTCCTTATGAGTGGCGGTCGGGGACAAACGATGGTATTTTCCTAACAATCTATCCCCCTAGGAGCATGCGCGTAATACTTTGCTTTGATAACTTGTAGATTTTTGCAATAAGTATATGAGTTCTTTATGACTAATGTTGAGCCCATGGATTATACGCACTCTCTTCCTTCCACCATTGCTAGCCTCTCTAATACCGCGCACTTTTCACCTGTATCATACACCCACCACATACCTTTCTCAAAACAGCCACCATACCTACCTATTATGGCATTTCCATAGGCATTCCGAGATATATTGCCATGCAACTTACCACCGTTCCGTTTACTATGACACGCTTCATCATTGTCATATTGCTTTGCGTGATCATGTAGTTGACATCGTATTTGTGGCAAAGCCACCGTTCATAATTCTTTCATACATGTCACTCTTGATTCATTGCATATCCCGCATTCACGGGAGGCATTCACCTAGCGTCATATTTTTGTTCTAAGTATTGAGTTGTAAGTAAATAAAAGTGTGATGATCATCATTATTAGAGCATTGTCCCAAGTGAGGAAAGGATGATGGAGACTATGATTCCCCCACAAGTCGGGATGGGACTCCGGACGAAAAAAGAGAAAAAAAAAGAGGCCATAAAAAAAGAGAAAAGTCCCAAATAAATAAAAAATGAGAGAAAAAGAGAGAAGGGACAATGTTACTATCCTTTTACCACACTCGTGCTTCAAAGTAGCACCATGATCTTCATGATAGAGAGTCTCCTATGATATCACTTTCATATACTAGTGGGAATTTTTCATTATAGAACTTGGCTTGTATATTCCAATGATGGGCTTCCTCAAAATGCCCTAGGTCTTCGTGAGCAAGCGAGTTGGATGCACACCCACTTAGTTTCTTTGGTTGAGCTTTCATATATTTATAGCTCTAGTGCATACGTTGCATGGAAATCCCTACTCACTCACATTGATATCTATTGATGGGCATCTCCATAGCCCGTTGATACGCCTAGTTGATGTGAGACTATCTTCTCCTTTTTGTCTTCTCCACAACCACCATTCTATTCCACATATAGTGCTATGTCCATGGCTCACACTCATGTATTGCGTGAAGATTGAAAAAGTTTGAGAACACCAAAAGTATGAAACAATTTCTTGGCTTGTCATCGGGGTTGTGCATGATTTAAATACTTTGTGTGGTGAAGATAGAGCATAGCCAGACTATATGATTTTGTAGGGATAACTTTCTTTGGCCATGTTATTTTGAGAAGACATAATTGCTTGGTTAGTATGCTTGAAGTATTATTATTTTTATGTCAATATTAAACTTTTATCTTGAATCTTTCAGATCTGAATATTCATACCACAATTAAGAGAATTACATAGAAAATTATGCTAAGTAAGCATTCCACATCAAAAAATCTATTTTTATCATTAACCTACTCGAGGACGAGCAGGAATTAAGCTTGGGGATGCTTGATACGTCTCCAACGTATCTATAATTTTTGATTGTTCCATGCTATATTATATTCTGTTTTGGATGATTAACGGGATTTATTATACACTTTTATATTATTTTTGGGACTAACCTATTAACCGGAGGCCCAGCCCAAATTGCTGTTTTTTTTGCCTATTTCAGTGTTTCGTAGAAAAAGAATATCAGACGGAGTCCAAACGGAATGAAACCTTCGGGAACGTGATTTTCGGAACGAACGTGATCCAGAGGACTTGGAGTCTATATAAAAAATCAACTAGGAGAGCACGAGGCAGGGGGCGTGCCTACCCCCTGGGCGCGCCCTCCACCCTCGTGGGGCCCATGTTGCTCCACCGGCGTACTTCTTCCTCCTATATATACCTACGTGCCCCCAAACTATCAGATACGGAGCCAAAAACCTAATTCCACCGCCGCAACCTTCATGCACCGTGAGATCCCATCTTGGGGCCTTTTTTGGCGCTCACGAGGGGGGGCATCGATCACGGAGGGCTTCTACATCAACACCATAGCCTCTCCGATGATGTGTGAGTAGTTTACCTCAGACTTTCGGTTCCATAGTTATTAGCTAGATGGCTTCTTCAATCTCTTTGGATCTCAATACAAAGTTCTCCATGATTCTTGTGGCGATATATTCGATGTAATCGGTGTGTTTGTTGAGACCGATGAATTGTGGGTTTATGATCAAGTTTATCTATGAACAATATTTGAATCTCCTCTGAATTCTTTTATGTATGATTGGTTATCTTTGAAAGTCTCTTCGAATTATCAGTTTGGTTTGGCCTACTAGATTGATCTTTCTTGCAATGGGAGAAGTGCTTAGCTTTGGGTTCAATCTTGTGGTGTCCTTTCCCAAAGGATGTTAGGGCAGCAAGGCACGTATTGTATTGTTGCCATCGAGGATAAAAAGATGGGGTTTATATCATATTGCATGAGTTTATCCTCTACATCATGTCATCTTACTTAAAGCATTACTCTGTTCTTATGAACTTAATACTCTAGATGCATGCTGGATAGTGGTCGATGTGTGGAGTAATAGTAGTAGATGCAGAATCGTTTCGGTCTACTTGTCGTGGACGTGATGCCTATATACATGATCATACCTAGATATTCTCATAACTATGCTCAATTCTATGAATTTCTCAATAGTAATTTGTTCACCCACCGTAATACTTATGCTCTTGAGAGAAGCTACTAGTGAAACCTATGGCCCCTTGGTCTATTTTCCATCATATTAATCTTCCAACACTTAGTTATTTTTATTGCCGTTTATTTTACTTTGCATCATTATCATAAAAATACCAAAAAAATTATCTTATCATATCTATCAGATCTCACTCTCGTAAGTGACCGTTGAGGGATTGACAACCCCTTTATCGCGTTGGTTGCGAGGTTCTTATTTGTTTGCGTAGGTGTGAGGGACTCGTGCGTGATCCCCTACTAGATTGATACCTTGGTTCTCAAAAACTGAGGGAAATACTTACGCTAGTTTACTGCATCACCCTTTCCTCTTCTAGGGAAAACCAATGCAGTGCTCAAGAGGTAGCAACATACTGGTCGGTCGGTCTGTCTGTAGGCTACAGCGATCAACCGTGGCCGTGTAAGGAAGGGCACGTGTCGTAGCAGAGGTTCGCACGTGTCGTAGTAGAGGCACGCACGTAGCATGTCACGCAATCCCGTTAATATCATGTACACATACGTACAGCCAGGGTGCAAGAAAGTAAATACGGCCACGTACATACATACGGGTGGGGTCTGGAACGCCTACTCGCGCATACGTATGGCCAGGGCTCGTGTACATGGCTGGTTCAGAACGGAGAAACTGCGTCGTGTTCATCGGGAGCCAATCGGCTTGGACGGAACAGCCGATCGAAACGAGGCATGGCGTACCGCAAAACGGAGGAAACGGCCTTGTGTTTGACAGGCCATGGTCGAAACGGGATCATGTTAATCGGGAGGGGTCTGGCGTACCGCAAAACAGAGGAAACATACTTCTCTTGGACCTCATACGGTCGAAATGGGGTCCTGTTGATTGGGAGGGGTGTGGCTTACCGCAAAACGGAGGAAACGGACTTGTGTTGGAGTGCTACAGTCGAAACGTGGGTCCTGTTCATCAGGAGGGGTGTGTGAAAGGATCGAGAAGAGGTGTCTAGAGGGGGGGGGTGAATAGACTCTTAGTAAGAAAAGTTGCAGTTTTTATTTTCTTTAAGTTGAAGTGGAGATTTAGCACAAGTTCACACATTCACAATACATATCAAGCAAGCATGATAAGAGTATATGAGCAGCGGAAAGTAAATCATGCAAGTTGCAAGAATGTAAAGGGATGGGATTGGAGTGTGCAAACACAATTGGAGACACGGAGATTTTTTATCCGTGGTTCTGTGTCAGGACCCCGATTCCAAGTCACATCGACCTAGCCGGTAACACCTCATATCACTTTGTGGCCTCACGCACGGTATTCCCACGGGTGTCGCCTTACCATGGCCCGGGACCGCTTATGCCTTTTTGGCTCACGTATATGATAGTGTTGCTAGCATCCACATGACAAAGAACCCGGCCGACATGGCTAGTCGTGGAACCCAAAGCGGCACTAACCTATGGGGACAGGCATACATGAATCACATCGAGCATGTCGGTCATCAACATATATATTCGGGCTGTAGCACTGGGCTATGAGGACTCGGTATACCGGGCATGTGAGCTAGGCAGGACTCCGAATACCACCGCGTGACATTTCCCGAAGGCGAGACATATAGGAACGAAGTGAATCACATGCTGGCTACCAAGTGTCCAAGCAGTAGTCTTTGGGCTAGCAGGACTCCGGTGAACCGGGCTGTAGCGGACTACTATCGCCGTAAGCACGAGACTTACATTTCCCCATATGAGAGGCTGCCAAGGATAAACAACTAGTTTGTCGGATCCCACTCATACCAAGCATTTCAATCATACACGCAATATGCCCGATATGAGTAAATACAACAAGGCATCACAACAAAACTCTACAACTCAAGTACTTTATTTAAAAGGCTCCGAGGAGCCATACATAACATAGTCATACAGGTAGGGGTCACATGACCCAACACTCAAGTCATACAATCATACAAGCACATGCGGAAGCAAACTAGTCTCGAGTACAGACTCTAGAAAGAAAGAAAGCTTGTTGGAGCCTTTCTATCTACAATGGCCCTTCACAAGTCTTAGATCGCCACCGGGTGGCTAATTCACTCGTCGATGTCAAGGTCTACATAGAACCCATCGGAAGGGGCGGTGTTGTCGTATGAAAAACATTAATTACAAACATGAGTACGGAGGTACTCAAGAAGTCTTACCACGTAATCCTATCATACATGCACATTCTCAAGAAGGTGGTGGAGTTATTTGCAAAGAAGCCAGCTTTGACTCTTGGCTAAGCTATCCCACGTGACACCACTTGAAAAGCATTTGTCGCACACGAGTCCACTAATCACCATCACAATACTCCACCGTGGATCCTCTCTCGTCATCCCACGAGAGGGCCATCCACGATACTCACACTTATCTTGAGGCTTTTAGTAGTATCCATTTACTTGTCTATGAACCGATATAGGTAACCCAGAAGTCCTTCTCCGTGGACACGGCTATTCGAATAGATCATATTAAACCCCGCAGGTGTACTTCTTCACACACGCTCACCACTTACCGCCCGTTTACACGACATGTACTCGGCAACCTTCAAGCCGGAAGCCCAACGTGGGTGTCGGCCACGGCCTACCTAAACACACAAGTCCCAAGTCCAGGTTGATCGCCTATTCGGGTTCCATCCGCAGGGAGTCCGACCGAGGTTTCCCATACGGCCCCGAACGATGTGTACAGGGTTCCCGAGACACCAAACGGGCGAATCGGTACACCGGGCCACGGTGCCTACCGCAACACAACCCACCCCTACGGTCAGCGTTGCGTGCGGCCCCCAGCATGCTACAAACACCAGAAACTACTTGCAACTCCTTGACCGAGGACAATAGTGGTTAAGAAGCCGAGAGGGTCAATTAAGGATCCCAATGCGTGGTAGTAAATGTTTCATGGATCACAAACACAGATCTCAGTTCTTAGGGACGGCTTCAATGAAACAACCCACCATGTACTCCTACATGGCCTCTCATCGATACCTTTACCAAAACGTGTTCAACACTTTCACTCTTGAACCAACACAACCTTTCACTCCGGTCCATCATCACGATGAGCCAGACTGACACAACTCTAAGCATAGCAAGCATAGCATGGTAGGAATCACAAACATGGCTCAATCAACTCCTACACATACTAGTGGGTTTCATCTAGTTCTTGTGGCAATGGCAGGTCATGCAAAGGAAGTGGGTTCAACTACCGCAGCACACAACAGTTTGAATCGCGTTGTCTTAATGCAGTAAACGAGAGCAGAAGCGAGAACATGGGTTTGTATCGGAATGATCAATGAGTTGCTTGCCTGATGGAACGGGGATAGAGTACTGCCCTTCAGATGGATAGTCGAGGTTATCCTCGGGGGCAGGACCTATCACGAAAAAGCATATCGAAAGTAAACACACATGACAATATGCAACAATATGATGCATGCTATGACATGGTAATATGGATGTGTGTTGGCCTAATGCAAGCTGAAACAATAGGGGATGAACTCATTTGAATCAAAGATTCAAATGATAGCTCATTTGAAATAGCCCTAAAGGTGCATTATATTATTCTGGTTAAACAGCAAGGTTAACTTGTTTTAACATGCATGAAACCTGTACCAATGGATAGAGTGGATTTTTCTGATAATTTTCATATATAAATCTTTGCATTTGGAGTTATAGATTAAAAGTTATAAGCATTTGAAATTTGAATTATATTCGAATTTACTATATTAGAATAAATCCAGAAATTGAATTAATACGTCGACCATGCGCCAAAGATGACGCCGTAGTCAATCGGGACGTTCAGGTCAAACCTGACAGTGGGTCCCGCATGTCGTGGTAATTCACTTAATTAAAGTTTAATTAAAACTAACCTATTTAGTTAAAGGTGGCTGGGCCCCATCATCGCCGCTGACCTGTCGGGTCAACGAGGGCCCGCAGTGGTCAACGCCCACGTCGGCTGCACGGCGACTAGCCGCCAGCCCGACACGGCGGAGGGAGTGTGTTTGGCGATTCGGCGACCAAACGAAGTCGCTGAAGGTAGCTACGGTAGCTAGGAGCAACCCGCGACTACCGGTGGAGTCGGTTGGGGTCGGGTGGCGGAGTTGGCGCCATGACGAGCCAGGCGGCCGCCGGGTTCGGCCAACGACGGGCTTGGGGTTAGAGGGCTCGGTGAGGTGCGGGAGTACATGGTAGACCCTCGGAGTGCGGTGAGTGCAACAGACACCATGGGGTGGCGGAGAGTGACCGGAGCACGTCGGCGACGAGCTCCACGGCCAAGGGTGCGGGTGAACGTGGCTCGGTTGCTACGTTGCTCGAGGGCGCGAGAGAGAGGGAAGGGGAGTTAGGTAGGCTCACGGGCGACGTGTAGAAGCCCTCGTTGAGGTCGGGGATGAACCGGAGCGACGGCGGCGACGAAAGGGATCTCCGGCGATGGCGAGCTCGGTTGAGGTCGGTGGGATGGATTCGGTGCACTAGAACGAGCGGGACTCGGCTGGCTAGGGGTAGTGGAGTGCGGCGGAGCTCCTGGACATGAGGAGGAGGAGCATGGACGGCGGGGAGCACGACTACGGCGGTGGTGCGGCGGCGACGGCATCGGCCAAGATGGGGGAGAGCGAGAGAAGCGAGCCGGGGAGGAGAGGGAGTGTCCAGGGGTTCGGGAGAGAGGGGAGGTCGGTCCTCGTCGGCAGTGGCGGAGGGAGCGGCAGGCGGCGACCAGGTGCGTGGCACCCATGCGGTGCCCCGCCGGCACCTGGCTGCCTGCTGGTCGAGCCAAGCAGCTGGCCAATTTGGGCTGGGCAGCGCAGGTGGGCCGGGTGGGTGCGTCAGGTAAGTTTCTGTTTTTTTTTCTTTTCTAATTTCCTGCAACTTTGTGGGGTTTTCTAAAATACCAAAATAGTTTTAAAATTCACCAAAATGCTCCTGGTCCCTTGTTGGAATATTTCCAACATGAAACATTTTGGTTTGGCAATTTTGGACATTTAAAATATTTTGTATAATTTGAATGCTCAAATTCAAAACTTGTGAATTAATCCAAGGACCTTTGGATGACCTAGAAAATGTTGCACCACCTTTGACATAGGTTCTGAACCAAAGCAAAGATGATGAGCATTTTGAAGGGCATTTCAGTTCATTGAAATAATTTTTAGTAAACCCTAGTTGAATTAGGGGGTGTTCTGGGGGTTTCCTGCCTTCCCCATTTCAAATTCAAATGAAATTTAAACATGATGCACACCCAAATGCATGGTCTAACTGGGATGTGACAACTCACCCCCACTCAAAAGAATCTCGTCCCGAGATTTAGGATCTGTTGCGAAAAAAATGGGATACTCAAGTCGGAGACGATCCTCCCTTTCCCAAGTTGCTTCTTGCTCGGAATGGTTTGACCATTGAACCTTTAGAAACTTGATATTCCAACGTCGAGTGGTACGCTCAGCTTGATCGAGGATACAAACGGGATATTCTCGATTGGTGAGGTTATCTTGGAGATCAAGCGTTTCGTGGTCTACTCCACGGATAGGATCCGAGAAGCAACGCCGAGTTGGGAAACGTGGAAGACATCATGGACTACGGAAAGATGCGGAGGTAGTTCCAATTGGTAGGCAACTTCTCCTCGTTTGGCAAGAATGAGAAAGGGTCCAATGTAGCGAGGAGCCAACTTGCCTTTTGATACCGAATCGATGGGTTCCCTTCAAAGGAGTAACTCAAGATAAGCCTTCTCGCCAATTTCATAAGTCATAGGCTTATGCTTGCGGTCATATTGGCTCTTTTGACGAGATTGGGCTGTTTTCAATTTCTCACGAACAACGCGAACCTGCTCTTCTGCTTCCTGAATCATGTCCGGGCCAAAGAGTTGTCTCTCCCCGGTTTCTGAC
Organism: Aegilops bicornis; assembly: GCA_021605145.1. Lineage (NCBI taxonomy): Eukaryota > Viridiplantae > Streptophyta > Magnoliopsida > Poales > Poaceae > Aegilops > Aegilops bicornis. Next base: position 186,435,254 of record CM038671.1, on the reverse strand, counting down.
CAGTTAAGAGGCATTCGACATTTCCGTCCATAAAGAACTTCGAAGGGCTTTGCCTGTGCTGGCTTGATAACTATTGTTATAAGCGAACTCGGCGAATGGAAGGCATTTCTCCCAATTCATGTCGAAAGAGATGATGTAAGCTCGAAGCATATCCTCTAGGATTTGATTGACTCATTCTACTTGACCACTTGATTGAGGATGGAAAGCGGTGCTAAAGGAGAGACGAGTTCCCATAGCGTTTTGGAAACTTTCCCAAAATCGAGAGGTGAAGAGACTTCCACGGTCTGAGTTAATCTCTAATGGAACACCATGAAGAGACACTATTCGTGAGATGTACAAATCAGCTAGCTGGCTAGCGGTTATATTCTCACGAACGGGTAGGAAGTGGGCTACTTTAGAAAGACGATCAATGACAACGAAGATAGCGTTATTCCTTCTCTTGGTCCTGGGAAACCCGGTAATGAAATCCATACCGATTTTATCCCATTTCCATTCAGGAATTTCCAAAGGTTGAAGGGTACCAAAGAGCCGTTGATGCTCTGCTTTAACTCGACGCAGACGCCGCAGATTAGCAATGTATTGAGCGATTTCTCTCTTCATCCTAGTCCACCAAAACCTCCGGCGTAGGTCTTGATACATTTTAGTACTACCGGGATGAATGGTGAGAGGAGAGTCATGAGCTTCCTTAAGGATCGATTGTCGTAGCTGTTGTTTCTTGGGAACCACCAAACGGTTCTCAAAGAAAACAACACCTCGTTCATCTATGGAGAAACACTTAGCAGCTCCGCTTAGCAATGTTCTCCTTGATCCGAGATATTCCTCTATCATACCGCCGAGCAGCTATGATTCGATCCGTAAGGTTAGGTTTCGCCACTGTGGTAGAAAGGAATCCTCGAGGAACAATGTGGAGATTAAGCTTACGTAAATTCCTCGTGGAGAAATGGTTGACATTGTTGTAACATCAGATTGTTACAATAAGATTTCCGACTTAGGGCGTCAGCCATGACATTGGCTTTGCCTGGGGTGTAGGATATTCCTAAGTCGTAATCTGTAATCAACTCGACCCAACGTCTTTGCCTGAGATTCAAATCCGGTTGGGTGAAGATATATTTCAGACTTTGGTGATCGGTGTAGATTTCGCAACGATTACCAAGAAGGTAATGTCGCCAAGTTTTGAGTGCATGAACCATCGCTGCAAGCTCTAGATCGTGTGTGGGATAGTTATCCTCATGTGGACGAATCGTCGAGAAGCGAGGGCAATCACATGACGATCTTGCATGAGTATGCAACCTAGTCCTTGTCGCGAGGCGCCGTAATAGATAATAAAGTCCTTAGAAAAATCTGGTGGAATAAGAACGGGAGCAGATGTCGAGGCGTCTTTTCAGGCCTCTGAAAGCTGAACTCGTGACTGTGGTGTCCATTCGAACTTCTTATCTTTCTTGAGGAGTTCGGTTAGAGGTTTGGCAACTTTAGAGAAATTCTCGATTTAAGCGACGGCAATAGCTCGCTAAACCGAGAAAACTCGAACTTGCTTAACCGATTCAGGTGGAGTCTAGTCAAGGATGGCTTGAACTCGCTCGGGATTGATAGCAATGCCGTTACCAGAGATTACATGGCCTAGGTAGGTCACTTCTGGTAACCAGAATTCACACTTAGAGAATTTGGCATAAAGGCGGTGCTCTCGAAGTTTCATCAATACTAGCCTTAGATGTTCGGCATGTTCTTTCTCATTCTTGGAGTAGATGAGTATATCATCGAGGTATACCACGATTTAATTTATCCAAATACTCCATGAAGATTGAGTTCATTAACCGAGAGAAGGTGGCTGGAGCATTGGTTAATCCGAAGGACGATATGACGGTGTACTCGTATTGGCCATAACGAGTAACAAAGGCCGCTTTAGGAATGTCCTCGTTCTTGATTTTGATTTGATGGTAGCCCAACCTCAAATCCATCTTGAAAAGATTGAGGATCCAAATGAGCTGATCATATGTGTCGTTGATCCCGGGAGCGGATACTTGTTCTTGATAGTGTCCAAATTGTCAGGTCGATTATCCTCAACCATCCGATTCGTACCATCCTTCTTCTTGTCGAAGAGGACGGGGCAAGCCCATGGAGATGAACTAGGACAGATGAAACCTTTTGCAAGGACTCATCGAGTTGTTTCTTGAGTTCAGCTAGTTCTAGGGTGCCATCTTATAAGGTCTTCTAGAGATTGGGACGGTTCCGGGAACAAGATCTATCACGAACTCGACATCCTGTCGGGTGGAACACTGGCAGTTCCTCTGAAAGACATCCGGAAAATCACGGACTATCGGAATATCTTCGAGGTCCGGAAGGGATTGGCGTTTATGAGTAAAGTCGGGCGCTTAGACACTCGGGTTAGAACATTCACCGCCTTGCCCGAGGGATGGGTGAGCTGAACAGTTCTAGTAGAGCAATCAATCTTAGCATAATGGGTCGACATCCACCCATACCCAAGATGATGTTTATGTCCGAGGACTTGAGAGCTATTAAGGAAGCAAGAAAGACTAGTTCGTCGACAAGAATTTCATTCCCATGACTTATTCTAGAGGTTTGCCACCTAGAACCGTGGGTCTGAATTTCCATGGAAGTGTGCATGTCACGTAATGTGGTGTTGTGCAATCGAGCATAGCTCTTTAAATAAATGAATGAGATGCTCCAAAGATCAAAAAGAACAGTTGCGGATGACAAGTAACAAGGAGCGCATCGAGGACGACGTTGGGATCCTCATAGGTTTCTTCAGCAGAAACATAGTTGACATGGCCACGAGCGGTGGCAACTGGTTTAGCATAGGGCACCTTTCCTGCCGGCTTGCCACGGCCAATGACTTTTCCAACTTGACTGGGGTTGTTTTGGGGCACTCACGGATATAGTGGCCCGTCTCTCCACATTTGAAGCAAGTTATCATATTGGGGCGTGGAGCAGCACTAGCAGCGGGCCTACATAAGTCTTGGGCGGAACATATCTGGGTTGGGGCGAGGCGCCTCAAAAGATGGCCTCGGGGTGAACTCCGGGTGGTAGAGCAAAGATTTGGAATCCAAACCCGGGCGCTTCTGGGATCCAGAGCGGGATGAAGATCCGAGTCACGGATGTGCTTGCGTGAAGCCTCAAAATCACCGCACTGGGCCAAGGCCGATAGCCTTGTTGACTAGCTTCGAAAAGAGGTACACTCATGCGCAGAAGGTCTCGGCGTAGCTTCAGGGCTAAGTCCCTTGCGGAACCTTGCTCGCTTCTTGGCATCGGTAGAAACTTCTTCGAGCATAACGTGCTAACCTCCCAAATTCACGGCCGTAGGCATCCACCGTCACCCTACCGGGTGAAACCGCAGAATTCCTCCCTTTGCGATCCATAAGACCTTCCGGGATATGATGCTCACCAAGGCGGCACCGAATTCAGCCCAAGTTGTAACTTGTCCAACCGGACACATAGCCTCATAATTCTCCCACCAGAGACTAGCAGGGCCTTCAAGATGATAAGCGGCAAAAGTAACCTTATCGCCTTCAGCCACGTTAGCGTAATGCAGCTTGTGGTGGATCTTGGTTAAGCCAATCATCCGCGTCGAGAGGCTCAACGGAATATTTGAACTTCGGTGGATACAGCTTGACGAAGTCATTGAGTGAAACCACATCATTTCCCGGCTGGCGTGCGGTGTTTTGCTCAATCCGTTCCAGTAGGCGATTGGTTTCACGCTTATTGCGTTCTGCTTCCAGCATAACCTCAGCCAAAGATGGCGGTTGCGGCAGATTCACATTTCTGGCTGCACTAGCTTCTCCACCGCTCCCGAGCAGCAGGAGTGTTATGGGTGTTGACCATCCTAGGAGACAAAGCAAAGGTTTAAACCAGGATGGCAGAATTTAACAAGGAAGTGCGGAAGGTAATGGATAGCATGGAATGCAAAGATGTTCATCCGTATGACATGGTAATATAAAGCTGCCATATATATATATACCAACGGTCATACACACCATTCATAGTTTAGTACAAGCCTGACGGGGTACAACTATAAGGAAAGGCGTTACATCTCACTCGGAAGCATTCCAACTCCTATACATTATTTTTCTACACTTCCTAACGATACACACTAAGTCATATTCCACAAGTCACGCAGGACGGCGCAAATACAACTATTACAATACTAGGGATACTACTACTACTCAGACAGCTCCGTAGTAGTCCTCATAGAAGTCACCTCCCAAGCCTGGAAGTGGAACATGATCATCCGGAAATGCATAATCCTGTGGAGCCTGTGGGACCATAGGGACTCGGATGTGGCCGTGGTCCAACAAATGGTGGCAGACGAGGCCCACGAGGAGGAGTGATGCCTCCCACCTCACGCCACTCCATAAAGTCCGCGCAGACCAGCCCGCAGACCGGGTACAAGTCCCTCATATCCATGTATCCGGCTTGCACGACAGTGCAAACCTAGTCGAGTAGCCCAAAGTGATCAAGACGGGCATTAAAGAGTTTCCATACGCAAGGCCCGGTTTTCACGGTCCTTGTCTTCTAGCATCTCTATGGTGGTGCGAAGAAGTGAGTCCTCATGGGATGCATCGCTGTACAAACCACGAAGGTAGCCATGCGCCTGTGGAGGGATGCCGGCATGTAGCGGAAATCACCGCTGACCAAAGAAGGCGATTCGCTCGAATAATAGTCATCATAGAATAGGCTGCATCTTGCATGACATCCCAATAGTGATCCCAAGTCCATAAGAACAGTGGAGCGGTTCGGTAGCTCCGAGGATAGGATGGATAAATCCTGACCGTGCACAGATATTGGCTTTGCTTGAAATCCCTAAATCGCTTCCTCGACGGTATATTCAGGATACCATCGGTAACCTGTCTCGACCATCACCCGAACCAACATTGCCGTGTGACCACACACACCAATGCAACGGGTCAGACGAACCACTTGGTTCTGGGGACGGGTGGCCATCTGAAAGCACAGCCACAATGCAAAGACATTAGAATTTCTAGGAAAATCGGGCAGCATAACATCTCAGAAATGCTCAAAATCAGATTTGAGACATTCAAAACAGGTTGCAAAACCACTCAATAACATCATATCAAGGTTACGTTCAACCGGTAGCATACCAAAAATAATAGGAACTGAATCGAGGATGTAACCAACAATCCTATAAGTTACTACGGATTAGTAACACGTGTACCTGATAGAGAGAAGAGAGCCTAGTCCTATACCCACGTCGAATGAGAAGAGGATGACTCAGATCAGAGGGCACAAGGTAAAGGAGTAAAAAGAGCCTTACGTTCCCTCCCACAATCAATTCCCCTACATATAACTAAAGCATTTCTAGACTCAACATCGACCAGTTTGGCTTAGCGAACCTACAGGCAGCCCTCGCTCGATGCCAACGCTGTCAGACCCCGATTCCAAGTCACATCGACCTAGCCGGTAACACCTCATATCACTTTGTGGCCTCACGCACGGTATTCCCACGGGTGTCGCCTTACCATGGCCCGGACCGCTTGGCGTCTTTTGGCTCACGTGATAGTGTCGCTAGCATCCACATGACAAAGAACCCGGGCCGACATGGCTAGTCGTGAACCCAAAGCGGCACTAACCTATGGGGACAGGCATACATGAATCACATCGAGCATGTCGGTCATCAACGTATATATTCGGGCTGTAGCACTGGCTAACAGGACTCCGTATACCGGCTGTAGAAAGGCTAGGCAGGACTCGAATACCACCGCGTGACATTTCCCGAAGGACGGACATATAGGAACGAAGTGAATCACATGCCGCTAGTCAAGTGTCCAAGTAGTAGTGCTGGGCTAGCAGGGACTCGGTGAACCGGTCAGAAGCGGACTACTATCGCCGTAAGCACGAGACTTACAGTTCCCCAGATGAGAGGTTGCCAAGGATAAACAACTAGTTTGTCGGATCCCACTCATACCAAGCATTTCAATCATACACGCAATATGCCCGATATGAGTAAATACAACAAGGCATCACAACAAAACTCTACAACTCAAGTACTTTAATTAAAAGGCCCGAGGAGCCATACATAACATAGTCATACAGGTAGGGGTCACATGACCCAACACTCAAGTCATACAATCATACAAGCACATGCGGAAGCAAACTAGTCTCGAGTACAGACTCTAGAAAGAAAGAAAGCTTGTTGGAGCCTTTCTATCTACAATGGCCCTTCACAAGTCTTTAGATCGCCACCTGGGTGGCTAGTTCACTCGTCGATGTCAAGGTCTACATAGAACCCATCGGAAGGGGCAGTGTTGTCGTCTAAAAAATATTAATTAAGCAAACATGAGTACTGAGGTACTCAGCAAGTCTTACCACGTAATCCTATCATACATGCACATTCTCAAGAAGGTGGTGGAGTTATTTGCAAAGAAGCCAGCTTTGACTCTTGGCTAAGCTATCCGACGTGACACCACTTGAAAAGCATTTGTCGCACACGAGTCCACTAATCACCATCACAATACTCCACCGTGGATCCTCTCTCGTCATCCCACGAGAGGGCCATCCACGATACTCACACTTATCTTGGAGGCTTTTAGTAGTATCCATTTACTTGTCTATGAACTGATATAGGTAACCCGTAAGTCCTTCTCCGTGGACACCGCTATTCGAATAGATCATATTAAACCCTGCAGGGTGTACTTCTTCACACACGCTCTCACCACTTACCGCCGTTTACACGACATGTACTCGGCAACCTTCAAGCGGAAGCCCAACGTGGGTGTCGGCCACGGCCTACCTAAACACACAAGTCCCAAGTCCAGGTTGATCACCTATTCGGGTTCCATCCGCAGGAGTCCGCCGAGGTTTCCCATACGGCCCCGAACGATGTGTACAGGGTTCCCGAGACACCAAACGGGCGAATCGGTACACCGGGCCACGGTGTTTACCGCATAACACAACCCACCCCTACGGCCAGCGCTATGCGGCGGCCCCAAAGATGATACAAACACTTAAACTACTTGCAACTCCCTTGACCGAGGACAATAGTGGTTAAGAAGCCGAGAGGGTCAATTAAGGATCCCAATGCGTGGTAGTAAATGTTTCATGGATCACAAACACAGATCTCAGTTCTTAGGGACGGCTTCAATGAAACAACCCACCATGTACTCCTACATGGCCTCTCATCGATACCTTTACCAAAACGTGTTCAACACTTTCACTCTTGAACCAACACAACCTTTCACTCCAGTCCATCATCCTGATGAGCCGCACTGACACAACTCTAAGCATAGCAAGCATAGCATGGTAGGAATCACAAACATGGCTCAATCAACTCCTACACATACTAGTGGGTTTCATCTAGTTATCGTGGCAATGACAGTCATGCAAAGGAAGTGGGTTCAACTACCGCAAAGACACAACAGCTTTGAATCGCGTTGTCTTAATGCAAGAACGAGAGCAGAAGCGAGAACATGGGTTTGTATCGTAATGATCAATGAGTTGCTTGCACGATGGAACGGGGATAGAGTAACGCCCTTCAGATGGATAGTCAAGGTTATCCTCAAAGCGTGGACCTATCACGAAAAAGCATATCGAAAAGTAAACACACATGACAATATGCAACAATATGATGCATGCTATGACATGGTAATATGGATGTGTGTTGGCCTAATGCAAGCTGAAACAATAGGGGATGAACTCATTTGAATCAAAGATTCAAATGATAGCTCATTTGAAATAGCCCTAAAGGTGCATTATATTATTCTGGTTAAACAGCAAGGTTAACTTGTTTTAACATGCATGAAACCTGTACCAATGGATAGAGTGGATTTTTCTGATAATTTTTCATATATAAATCTTTGCATTTGGAGTTATAGATTAAAAGTTATAAGCATTTGAAATTTGAATTATATTCGGAATTTACTATATTAGAATAAATCCAGAAATTGAATTAATACGTCGACCATGCGGCCAAGATGACGCCGAGTCAATGGACGTCCAGGTCAAACCCGACAGTGGGTCCCGCATGTCAGGGTAATTAACTTAATTAAAGTTTAATTAAAACTAACCTATTTAGTTAGCGTGGCTGGGCCCCATCTGTCGCTGACTGTCGGGTCAACGAGGGCCCGCAGTGGTCAACGCCCACGCCGGCTGCACTGGCGACTAGTCAGCGAGCCCGACACGGCGGAGGAGTGTGTTTGGCGATTCCGCGACCAAACGAGTCATGGAAGGTAGCTACGGGTAGCTAGGAGCAACCCGCGACTCGGTGGAGTCGATTGGGGTCGGGTGGCGGAGTTGGCGCCGGCTGACGAGCTAAGGCGGCCGCCGGGTTCGGCCAACAGACGGGCTTGGGGTTAGAGGGCTCGGTGAGGTGCGGGAGTACATGGTAGACCCTCGGAGTGCGGTGAGTGCAACGGACACCATGGGGTGGCCGGAGAGTGACCGGAGCACGTCGGCGACGAGCTCCACGGGCGGCAAAAGTGTGAACGTGGCTCGGTTGCTACGTTGCTCGAGGGCGCGAGAGAGGGAAGGGGAGTTAGGTAGGCTCACGGGCGACGTAGAAGCCCTCGTCGAGGTCGGGATGAACCGGAGCGACGGCGGCGCATTTAAAGGGATCTCCGGCGCATTTACGAGCCTTGCTGAGGTCGGTGGGATGGATTCGTGCACTAGAACGAGCGGGACTCTACTGGCTAGGGGTAGTGGAGGCTGGAGCTCCTGGACATGAGGAGGAGGAGCATGGACGGCGGGGAGCACGACCACGGGCGGTGGAAAGGTGACGCAAGGCCGGCCAAGATGGGGAGAGCGAGAGAAGCGAATGGGAGGAGAGGGAGTGTCCAGGGGTTCGGGAGAGAGGGAGGTCGGTCCTCGTCGGCAATGGCGGAGGGAGCGGCGAGGCGGCGACCAGGTGCGTGGCACCCATGCGGTGCCCGCCGAGCACTGGCTGCTCTGCTGGTTGAGCCAAGCAGCCACCATGCTGTTGGGCTGGGCAGCAGTGGGCCGGGTGGGTGCGCTGTAAGTTTCTGTTTTTTTTTCTTTTCTAATTTCCTGCAACTTTGTGGGGTTTTCTAAAATACCAAAATAGTTTTAAAATTCACCAAAATGCTCCTGGTCCCTCGTTGGAATATTTCCAACATGAAACATTTTGGTTTGGCAATTTTGGACATTTAAAATATTTTGTATAATTTGAATGCTCAAATTCAAAACTTGTGAATTAATCCAAGGACCTTTGGATGACCTAGAAAATGTTGCACCACCTTTGACATAGGTTCTGAACCAAAGCAAAGATGATGAGCATTTTGAAGGGCATTTCAGGTTCATTGAAATAATTTTTAGTAAACCCTAGTTGAATTAAGGGGGGGGGGTGTTCTGGGGTTTCCTGCCTTCCCCATTTCAAATTCAAATGAAATTTAAACATGATGCACACCCAAATGCATGGTCTAACTGGGATGTGACATTCTGATAGGTGGTGCTATCGTACATCCACGTTTATGGAGACTTCAACCCACGAAGGGTAACGGTTGCGCGAGTCCACGGAGGGCTCCACCCACGAAGGGTCCACGAAGAAGCAACCTTGTCTATCCCACAATGGCCATCGCCGATGAAGGACTTGCCTCACTAGGGTAGATCTTCACGAAGTAGGCGATCTCCTTGCCCGTACAAACTCCTTGGTTCAACTCCACAATCTTGACGGAGGCTCCCAAGTGACACCTAACCAATCTAGGAGACACCACTCTCCAAAAGGTAATAGATGGTGTGTTGATGATGAACTCCTTGCTCTTGTGCTTCAAATGATAGTCTCCCCAACACTCAACTCTCTCTCATGGGATTGGATTTGGTAGAAAGAAGATTTGAGTGTAAAGCAACTTGGGGAAGGCTAGAGATCAAGATTTATGTGGTTGGAATGGAATATCTTGACCTCAACACAAGTGTAGGTGGTTCTCTCTCAGAAAATGTATGTTGGAAGTGTAGGCATGTTCTGATGGCTCTCTCCACGAATGAAGAGTGGGTGGAGGGGTATATATAGCCTCCACACAAAATCTAACCATTACACACAAATTACCAAACTCGGTGGGATCGAATCATGAAACTCGGTCGGACCGATTTAGTTCAAAATGTGAACGTTAGGATTTTCGACGGGACCGACATGATCAACTCGGTGGGACCGATGTGTTAGGGTTAGGGTAAAGCTTCATCTCAGTTTGACCGATTACACAAACTCGGTGGGACCGATTTGGGTAATAAGCAAAACTGAGAGTTGGCCAAGCAAACTCAGTGGGACCGATTTCATATTTCGGTGAGACCGAAATTAATGCAATAGGCAACAGAGAGTTTCCAAGCCCATCTCGGTGAGACCGAGATCCCATCGGTGAGACCAAATTGATTTGGGTTTCTGGCAGTGGCTATGTCAACTGAACTCGGTGGCGCCGGATAGAAAGATTCGGTGGGCCGGAGTTTGACTTTTGGTTTGGGACATATGTGGATGTGAGAAAGTGGTTGAGGGCTTTGGAGCATATCACTAAGCACTTTGAGCAAGCAAGCCATTAAGCAACACCTCATCCCCTCTTAATAGTATTGGCTTTCCTATGGACTCAATGTGATCTTGGATCACTAAAATAGAAAAGGCAGAGTCTTGAGCTTTGAGCTTGAGCCAATCCTTTGTCCTTATCATCTTGAAGGGGTTCCACATCCTCTAGTCCACACCACTCCACTATTGAACTTATCTGAAATATGCTAAATAAAAGTATTAGTCCAACAAGAGATACGTTCACATTAATTACCAAAATCACACAGGGAGCACTTGTGCTTTCAATCTCCCCCTTTTTGGTAATTGATGACAACATACATCAAAGCTTTAGATAAAGATATAGAGAATAACAAGTAAAGCTTTGGAAAGACATGTAACAGGCATAGGCTCCCCCTACATGTATGCAATCATGTAAATATGGAATATAGGAGCATGTGAATGCATAAGCATGACAGAGTAAGCAATGTGTTGCATGTATCTTGGCTATATGCATCAGAGCAAATGATGTGAGTATAGGAAATGTACCTTCATGCTCATGAGTCCTTCTTGCAAACAGTATGTACATCAGCAAGAAATCCTCGTGCACATGACTGTGATGCATATACTTACCTTGTTGTCGTGGAATTGTCACGGCAGATGTCCTGTTGCAAGGACTTAATCGTGGAGCCATCGCAACTAGGAAGCTTAAAGGGGTTAATCGGGACAAAGGACACGAGAGGGTTTATACTAGTTCGGCTCCTTACGGTGAAGGTAAGCCTACGTCTAGTTGGGTTGATTTTGCTTGAGGTTTCGATGACCAGGGAGCGAGATACGCTATGCCCGGTTCTCGAAGTGTTGTTTCTTGCCCTAAGCCGCCGGCGGGTCGTCCCCTTATATACACGGGTTGACACCCTGCGGCTTATGAGTCCCGGCCGCTCATAAACGATGTCCGGCTCGGTGACTAGTCAAGTCTACCTTATGATACAAGTCATGCCATTACGCCGGTTTACTACAACGGGCCTTAAGTCGCTCAGGGCCTTAGGCTCCTTGTTGAGTCGCCATCTTCATGCTTGGACTTGGGCTTCGTCTGTAACTCTTTACGTAACCCGGCCCCTCCCGGGCGGCTTACACAAATAGTTATATCCCCAACATTAGGCCCCGCATTGATTTGAACCTGTTCATGTCAATCTTAAAATAACTTAAAACATAAATCTTCGATCTCGACCGCGCAAAAGACTTTCTTTACCCCGGCGTGACGTCACTCTTTGGATCCGTGTTAACCCGTCATGATGTCACCTTTCCTTTAATCCCGCCGAATCGTCCCAATGGATCTTTGTCTTTATTGCCCGTTCCAAGAATCGAGGCGTCGGGGCCGCTAGATAGTAATTCTTATCCCCTCGTTTCCCGTGCCGTCTTAGTTATTCTCTCCTTATAAATAGGCGCGACCTGGGTTTTCATTTTTTTCCCTTCCAGTCGTCTTCCTCCGCTCGCTCTCTTCCTGACGCTCGAGCTCCGCCGCCGCCGCAGTGCACCTCATCTCCGTCAACCTTGGTCGCTGCATCGACTTGAATCCGACCAGAGAACGGCAGCACCCCTCCGCAACAGATCCAGTACTGTAAGTTTCCCCTCTCTGCATCTTGCATCTATGCTAGGGTTGATAGTTCTTCTATACAGTTCGCAGTTCATCCCATGTTCTTCGTATTTCCTCTGTCGGGGCTTCTTTTGATCCCACAGTAGCATAAATCTCGTGCGGTCCCTATTCTGCATCCATTTTATATACTAGCAGATCTTCTTTTCTTGCAAAGAATCCTCATTAGGATGCATGAACTCCTCTGTATCATGTTTTAGGTCTAGAAAGTTTCTTTTCTGAACGACCATTTGATCCAAAATAACAGTTGTAACTTATTAAATCTGTTTTTATCACCCGGAACACTTCTTATGTTAAATGCCTTCAACATGACTGTCCAAATGTCCGATTTAAACGCATTCCACTTGGTCTGTAAACCTTGGCACCTTCTCAGGTCTTTAAAACTTTTGAACTGTCGCTAACACTTGTGGCGGCTTAAATAATGCTGCCCAATTATCCTTATGTCATTAGGCCCCTTTAAGCCGCTACCATTCAGCAATTTGAATATCTTCTTCCGGGTTAAAATTTAAGCCGGAAACTTCTTATTTTGCAATAGGCCAATCTGTTGTCATGGCGCCTAAGCCAACCAAAGCTCTGTAACTCGCAATCGGGTTCCATCCATCGTCACCAAAAGCAAGCTGGCTGAATTTGTGAAGTCTGGTCACTTGCCAAAAAAGGAGGTCATGTCTTATCGTGTTCTGACCCATCCGAAGAAAAGCCTCAACCAAAAGACGGGGAAGTGATAGTTTTCACGGATCACATGAACCGGGGATTTGCCCCTCCCGGCTCAAAATTTTTCAGAGAAGTTCTGAATTCCTTCGACCTTAGACCTCAAGACATCGGGCCTAATTCCGTGTCAAATCTCTGCAATTTTCAAGTTTTCTGCGAAGTGTACTTGGGAGAAGAACCAAGTCTGCTCTTGTTCAGAGAACTTTTTTATTTGAACCGGCAAAACGAACGTGCCAACGGGCCTAGTCTTGAACTTGGCGGCATCTCCATCCAACGGCGAAGAGTTTGTCTTTTCCCTTATGCTGAGCTGCCAAGTCACCCGAAAGATCGGAACAGACGTGGTTTTACCGCCAAGATACATCACCGATCGATGAGAAGCCACTGCCCGACTTTCGGCGTCCTGCGTCTCGAATCCAATCATCTGTGGCGGATAAGTTATCCGGTGTTGAACGCCGCCTCTCAATCCCACCATCAAGAAGATCAAAGCTCTTCTAGGGAACGGTTTAAACAAAGCATCGATCCGGTTCGAGTCCGGGTCACTGGCGGATACTACCATTAAGCCGCCGCCCGCTTAATGTGTACTTATACAGCGAAAAGGATGACTCAATGCGTCATAGCTCGATGATTTATCCGACGATGCGGTAGATGCTACTGATCCAATCTCTGTTGAAGGAAGGCATCAGTAATCGAATGCCTTCGCTTACTTCCTTACGCAAGAAGAACCCGGCTCCTGCGGTAAGTTACTAGTCTTCATAAATAATCTTTTATTCATTACCTTCTTATATTTATGATTCTTTATCTATTTCCACAGGCCGGTGATGACTTCTGGAAGATCAAGTATGACCATGAGGCTGCTAAACAGGCCAGGGCGGCCAAGAAGACAGAAAGAAAAACCGCCAGGACGGGCACCTCTAAAAAGAAGAAACCCAGCGCCTCTGATATGTTTAAATTGGATGACTCTTTGGACGAGGAAGAGGTAATGTTTTTCAATTTTCTTTAACTCCTTTGCCATTACTTTACTGACATTTGATCCTTTCAGGAGGACACTAGAAACAGTCAAGCAGCTGGCGAAGAGGTAACTATAATTTCCTCCGACTCAGAGCCTTTGCCAACACAAAAAATCCGAAGGGTGACCCGGAAAGTAAGGTTTTCACACCCTCTAGCTTACCAAGATCCCCAATTTCTTTTGAAGCGACAACAACTTGAGAACCGGAGGCAAACTCGGGCCACTCAAGACGCAGAACTCTCCTCCGGCTTACTTGATATAACCAGGAAGCGTCGAACTAAGGTCATCTCCGCTTTGCGTTCTGTTTATCCTTTGGCGGGTTTATTTCGTCCGACCCTCAATTCATCTCGACTCCAATTATCAGGATACCTCTCCGTCTTCCGTGAAGTCGATGCAATCAAACATACCGGCTTTTAAAACAGCTCCCGGGTAATGCCACCTTTCTTACTTTAAGTTTTTCCATACTTATTCGTTGGTACTCATCCTTCCACTTTGACTGACAGCCTGCAAGTAAAGCCTAGCAAGAAGGCCAAAAAGAATAATTTGTCCCGAGACCCGATGATCCCTGAACCGGCAATTGACTCATTCGTTCCTGATAGCTCCACTCATCCGCCACCGCCTGAACCGGCTTTTGATATTCCGGTGTCAACCTCTGACCGCTGCGAAGACATTGTCCACGATTACGATAAGCCGGAAATTCCTAGCCCGGTCAAGACGATTGAACCAGAAATTGAATTTACGAAAAGCCAATATGTTGAACCGGCCAGCCTCATCGCCCCTCGCCGATGCACTGCCAAGGAGGAGTTTTCCCAACGTTGGAAAACCAAACAGGACATCACTGATTATACTCACCTAAGCATTGGTGATATAGTCTCAGGCTATTTGAACCAAGTGCACAATAGCCGTGACCTAGAAATTGACATGGTGAAGCAAATACAACATAAATCTGAGGTATACCTTTAACCTTACTTACTGTATCAGCCCCCAAGTCTATTGCTTATGAATGAATATGCTGTAGACTTAGAAATCTACTTATCGTTAGTTTTGTCCGCTTAAATTGAATATATTTAACTCGGTGATAGCATGAAACTTTGAATTTGGGAAACACATTAGCCCCCAAGTGTCAAGTGCCTTTACTTGTAAAGTGCTTGAGACTTAATATACATGACCCGGTAAAATAGGTTAAAAATTCTTTCAGCATACATTAGCCCCCAAGTGCCAAGTATCTTTACTTGTAAAGTGTTTGGGACTTGAATGTAATCTTACGGTGATCTTACCATAACCTGATGTCGATGCAGTCCGCCATAAGTCAATTTGAGGCGGAGGTTGCTGATCTGAAGAGTCAACTGAAAACCCAAGAGCTTGAAACTCAAAAAGCCAACTCCAAGTTGGAATTTAATGTCTCCGAACAAGAGGAACTGAAGAAAAATTTTGAATCGGAGAAGAAAACTTGGGTTGAAGAGAGGGCTTCACTGGTGACTCGGGCTGAAACAGCAGAGGCATCTCTTGCCGAGGCAACTGCCGAGCTGTCCGGCTTAAAGCGCCAGATATCTCAAATGGTCTCAAAGAATCTTTGGTAAGTTACGATGTATAACTCTGAATATCACAATGGTTCCTTTGATGTCTATTTTAATTGTTAACTCCGGCTCACCTTATATGTATAAACACAGGCCCCAGGAGCACGAACCTCAAGCAGAATATGATGGTCAAGCTTAAGGCGGTGTACACTGTGGAACAACTATACACCGGGTCACAACGTGCTTTAGCCGTTGTGGCTTTATCAAATGATGCTCCTTATCTCCTGCAAGATGTACTCAAGCGGCTTGCCGTGTTACCTCAACGGATCCAGGAGTTAAGGCGAGCATCTGGTAGAGCCGGGGCCATAGCCGCCTTAAGCCGGGCCAAAGCATTGGCTCGAGCTAGACTTAAACGATGTTGCTCTTGGATACCCCAGCTTAAAGGAGGACGGCTCTGCATTCACCAATTAGTCTTCACCACTGTGTGAGAGTCAGACGTCCTGTGGCCACCATCATCGGCAACGATATTGATCTTACAAAGTACCAGCCGGGTTATGACAACGAGAACCAGAGGATTCCAACTCCACATTATGATGATGTCAGCCTGATCCCTCCAACTCGTAAGCATATCTTTGCTCCTGAAGTTGACCCGGCCAGTTTAATAGATGATGAAGCTGAATTTGAAGCCTTAAGCGGCATTGACTGGACCTCGTCAACCTTCCAGGACAAAACAACCAAAGGAGAGGCGGGGAAGGATAACCCGGAGTCATCAAGCCAGCCGGAAGAATGAGCCACCAGATGTGTTATGACTTTTATAAAACAATGCATCACTTACTTTAGACTCGGGGAGTCTTGTAATAGGATAGAGAAAACTCCTTAACTCTGTCATGCCTTCGCGGATGTTTTGCGGTGCTTAACAATGTCTCAAGCCGCCAGCAATGTGCACTGCCGGCTTGCTTGAATCATCCAAAAGCTTTCTGCTTTACTCTGTGTATAAAACAAAAACTTTCTTTGGCATCTCACCACATCCGGGGTCATGTAAGATAACGTTAATCCGGAGTAGGAACCAAAACATCATAAGTATTAGCCGGCTTAAGGCGTACCTTACCGGCTTACTTGATCCCAAAAAAGCATACAGTCATACTTAACTTCTGAAAATTGGCACATATAATGTTTACCTGGCCCTTAGTATTTATTTACTCTTATAGAATAAAGTAAACCTGATTTTCAAAGGCCTCTGATTTGAATACGATCAGTAGAACCGTTCCAAAGGGGTTAAGCTAAGATTCGGATATGATCATATAGCCCCCAATGGCTTTGGCGATGCCGATCAAATGGGTATCGATAGCTATGTTCTCTTTGGTTCGAATACGGCCTATGTTTGAACAGGAAGCCCCCAAGTGACCATGAGAGTTGTTTAATGACGCTGATTCGAATACGATCCACGTCAGACCCAAAGAGGTTAAGCTATGATTCAAATATGATCAAGAAGCCCCCAAGTGGGTTCGGCAGTGTGCCAATCAATTGGGTATCGACAGCTATGTTCTCTTTGGTTCGAATACGACCTATGTTTGAACAGGAAGCCCCCAAATGACCATGGCTTGATTCAGATATGATCATAAGCCGGACCAAAGGGAAAGTCGGATTCAGATATGATCCACTCCCTGTTAGTCGTTTCCATCACCTGGTCAAGAAGACACATAAACCTTGTAGGATGGAAAAGAAAGAGGTCCTACTTTATTGCTTTATATAATATATACATTGCTAAAAATGAAAAGATAAGTATACTCACGAAAGCCAGTGACTTAAGTATAGTAGGGCCGGAGATGCGCTATGTTCCACGGCTGGCGGGTCTCCTCCTCCGACTTACGTGAGTCTTTGTGCTCTCGAACATCGATGAGGTAATATGACCCGTTGTTGAGATTCTTGCTGACCACAAAAGGTCCTTCCCAAGAAGGGGACAGCTTGTGCATATCAGTTTGATCCTGGATGAGCTGGAGCACCAAATCGCCTTCCTGGAAAGTTCTGCTTCTCACCCGGCGGCTGTGATAACGGCGCAGGTCTTGCTGGTAAATCGTCGAGCGGGCTATAGCCAAGTCTCGCTCTTCATCCAGCAAGTCAAGTGCATCCTGACGAGCTTTTTCGTTATCAGCCTCAACGTAAGCCGCCACCCGGGGTGAATCATGCCGGATGTCACTTGGCAGAACCGCCTCTACTCCGTACACCATGAAGAAAGGTGTATAACCAGTAGATCTGTTGGGCGTTGTGTTGATGCTCCATAGCACAGAAGGTAATTCCTCCACCCAACAACCCGGAGTTCGCTGTAAAGGAACTAAGAGACGGGGTTTTATACCTTTCAAGATCTCTTGATTAGCTCTTTCTGCCTGACCATTAGACTGGGGGTGAGCAACAGCCGAAACATCAAGCCGGATGTGCTCTTGTTGACAGAACTCTTCCATAGCACCCTTGGAGAGATTAGTTCCATTATCAGTTATAATACTGTGCGGAAAACCAAAACAAAAGATCACCTTTTGGATGAACTGAACCGCCGTGGCTGCATCACACTTACTGATCGGCTCTGCTTCAACCCACTTGGTGAATTTATCCACTGCCACCAATAGGCGTGTCTTCTTATCTTTAGACCTTTTGAAAGGTACAACCATATCAAGCCCTGCATCGCAAACAGCCAAGTAATTGGTATCATCCTCAATTCTTGAGCCGGCACATGAGCTCGTCTTGAGAATTTTTGACATCCGTCACATTTGCTGACCAGATCTTCCGCATCAGCATGAGCCGTCAGCCAATAAAAACCGTGACGAAAAGCCTTGGCCACCAGAGACTTTGAACCGGCATGATGACCGCAATCACCGTCATGAATCTCACGAAGTATCTCCTGACCCTCCGTAGGTGAGACACAACGTTGAAACGCCCCAGTGACGCTGCGGTGATGCAACTTACCATGAACAATTGTCATGGATTTGGACCGCCTGACGATTTGTCTTGCCAAGGTCTCGTCCTCAGGCAATTCTCCCCGGGTCATGTAGGCTAAGTATGGGACCATCCAGTCCGGGGTGGCATGGAGAGCCGCCACCAGCTGCGCCTCCGGGTCTGGTACTGCAAGCTCTTCCTCTGTAGGCACTCTGACAGAAGGGTTATGCAAAACATCAAGGAAAGTATTCGGTGGCACCGGCTTACGCTGAGACCCCAGTCGGCTTAAAGCATCAGCCGCCTCGTTCTTCCTTCGATCAATGTGCTCTACTTGATAACCCTTGAAGTGCCCAGCCACCGCATCAACTTCACGATGATAAGCCGCCATAAGGGGATCCTTAGAATCCCACGTGCCTGACACCTGTTGAGCAACGAGGTCTGAATCGCCCAAGCATCTTACCCGGCTTAAATTCATCTCCTTGGCCATTCGGAGGCCATGGAGTAAGGCCTCATATTCAGCTGCGTTGTTAGTACAGGGAAACATAAGCCGGAGCACATAACAAAAATTTTCACCTCGAGGGGAAGTTAAAACAACTCCAGCCCCCGAGCCTTCCAACTGCCTGGACCCATCAAAGTGAATAGTCCAATACGTGTTATCCGGCTTCTCCTCTGGTGCCTGCAACTCCGTCCAATCATTAATAAAGTCCACTAGGGCTTGAGACTTGATAGCTGTGTGCGGCATATACTTCAAATCGTGAGGCCCAAGCTCGATGGCCCACTTGGCAACTCGTCATGTGGCTTTCCTATTCTGGATGATGTCTCCCAAGGGGGCTGAACTTACCACAGTTATAGGATGACCTAGGAAGTACTGTTTTAGCTTCCGGCTCGCCATGAACACCCCATAAACCAGTTTCTGCCAATGCGGATACCTTTGCTTGGACTCTATGAGCACCTCACTGATGTAATAAACCGGCCACTGAACCGGATGCTCCTTGCCAGTCTCCTTACGCTCCACCACAATAGCCACACTAACAGCACGTGAGTTAGCAGCAACATACAATAGCAATGGCTCTTTATCAATTGGAGCTGCGAGAACCGGCGACTCAGCCAATTGTCTCTTTAAATCCTCAAAAGCAGCATCAAGACCTCCTCCGAGACAAAGGTGTACGCTTTCTTCATCATCGATACAACGGTAAAGCCTTCTACCCTAGCCGGCTTATGAATCGCTTAAAAAGCAACGCGACCCACGATCATTGAACATCATTGATGCACGCCGGCTTAGCCAGAGAGGTAATCGCCTTGATCTTCTCCGGGTTAGCTTCAATGCCCCTGTTTGAGACCAAGAATCCAAAAGTTTGCCTGCAGGTACACCAAATACGCACTTATCCAGGTTAAGCATCATCTTGTAGACCCGGAGATTATCAAAGGTTTCCTTTAAATCGGAGATAAAGGTTTCCTTCTCTCTGGACTTCACCACGATGTCATCCACATAAGCATGAACATTGCGCCCAATCTGATTGTGGAGACAATTCTGTACACATCGCTGATAAGTCGCCTGGGCACTCTTGAGCCCAAACGGCATAGACACATAGCAGAAGGCTCCAAATGGATTAATGAAAGCCGTCTTCTCCTGGTCCTTAACTGCCATCTTGATTTGATGATAACTAGAGTAAGCATCCAAAAAGCTCAACCGCTCGCAACCCGCAGTGGCATCGATGATTTGATCAATGCGGGGCAAAGCAAAGGGATCAGCCGGACAAGCTTTATTTAGGTCCGTGTAATCGACACACATCCGCCAGGTGCCGTTTTTCTTGAGCACAAGCACCGGGTTAGCCAACCACTCCGGGTGAAAAACTTCCACGATGAACCCTGCTGCTAAGAGCCGAGCGACCTCTTCCCCTATAGCCTTTCGCCTTTCCTCATTGAATCGCCGGAAAAACTTCATGACCGGCTTATACTTCGGATCAATATTAAGAGTGTGCTCAGCGAGTTCTCTCGGGACACCCGGCATGTCAGAAGGTTTCCATGCAAAGATGTCCTGGTTCTCACGGATGAACTTGATGAGCGCACTTTCCTATTTGGGATCCAAATTGGTACTGATGCTGAACTGCTTGGAAGAGTCACCTGGAGTGAAGTCAACCAATTTTGCCTTGGCGGCCGACTTAAATTTCAAAGCCGAGTCTTGCTCTGTGGTTGGCTTCTTCAAAGAGGTCATATCTGTCGGGTCAACATTAGTTTGATAAAACTTCAGCTCCTCTTCAAAGACAAACGGATTCAGCATAAGCCGCATCTCCTTCCTCGCACTCCAAGGCCACCTTTCGACTCCCATGCACAGTGATGGTGCCCTTGTAACCCGGCATCTTGAGCTGCAGATAAACATAACACGGTTGTGCCATAAACTTGGCATAAGCCGGCCGTCCAAACAGAGCATGATATGGGCTTCTGATTTTGACTACCTCAAACGTTAGCTTCTCAGCCCTGGAATCGTATTCGTCTCCAAAATCCACCTCCGGCTCGATCTTTCCAACAGGATACGCCGACTTACCGGGTACCACCCCATGGAAAACAGTGTTAGATGCCCTCAAGTCTTTATCAGTCAGACCCATACGGCGAAAGGTCTCATAATAGAGAATATTGATGCTGCTTCCGCCGTCCATGAGCACCTTAGTGAATTTATATCCACCAACCGAGGGGCCACCACCAAGGTTAATCGACCCGGGTTATCAACCCGGGGTGATGTTCTCTACTCCAAATGATAGGCTATTCGACCACCTCAGATAACGGGAACCGCCGGTTCAACCGAATTCACACCCTTTTATGAACCTTACGGTCACGTTTACACAAGTTAGTGGTAAACACATGGTATTGCCCACCGTTTAACTGTTTTGGATGGCTCGATAACTCGACTGCTGCTGCTCTTTGTCCTCCTTGACCGGACTGCCGATTATAGCCCCTTGACCACCTTGGAAACCGGAACTTGAGCCGCCACCCGGCCATGGAAACCACACGCTCTGAACCGCCGCTGACCCATGATTGCCATCAAACATGTTTGAATTCTTGAAAGCCTTCATGATCGCACAGTCCTTCCATAAGTGGGTGGCAGGATTTTCTTGAGTACCGTGTCTTGGACAAGGCTCATTCAAAAGCTGCTCAAGAGATGGACCTGAGCCACCAGATCGAGGAGGTCCTCTCCCCTTACGCTTCTTGTTATTACCTTGAGCATTAGCATTGGCCACAAACGCCGGGTTACCGTCCGGTTTACGCTTGTTACCACCTTGACTTGCCGGCTGTTGCTGCTGACCCTTTCCGTTGCCGTTCTTATTTCCCTTCCCTGTCTTTTCCTCCTCAGACACGGGACCTTCAGTAGTATCAGAATCGGCATACTTAACCAAAGCCGCCATCAGCGTACACATGTCACTGCAATCACGCTTAAGGCGCCCCAGCTTCTGTTTCAGCGGCACAAAATGACAATTCTAATGGAGCATAAGTACCGCAGAGACGGTATCCATCTTATCAGATGAATGTATTATTTCTTTGACGCGGCGCACCCAATGAGTTGTGGACTCACCCTCCTCCTGCTTACAATTGGTCAAGTCCACAATGGACATAGATTGCTTGCAAGTATCTTTAAAGTTCTGGATAAACCAGGCCTTTAACTCGGCCCATGAACTGATGGAATTGGGGGGCAAGCTTTTCAACCAAGTTCGGGCCGTTCCATCTAACATCATGGTGAAATACTTAGCCATCGCCGCGTCGCTGACTTCCAATAATTCCATGGCCATCTCGTAACTTTCAATCCACGCCCCCGGTTGTAAGTCGGCTGTGTAATTCGGCACCTTTCGAGGACCCTTGAAATCCTTGGGCAGACGCACATCTCGAAGAGCCGACACCAGACAAGAGACACCGCCGGTTCTAGTGGCCACCCCGGCTCCAACAGAAGTCATTGGATACTCTGGGAAACCATCATACGCCGTCTACTGAGCCGCTAATTGAGCCGCTCGTTCACCCTCCTGACGCAATCGATCCTGCACCGGGTTATAGCCGCCGGGTTGGTTGCGACGCTGGGCATTACTTGATAAAGCCTCTGACTCCATGTGTCTGCTGTAACTCGGACTTCGGTTTGGTCGAGGTGCTACCCAAAGGCTGAGGAGTGGAATGAATCCTGTCCCTGCTGTAAGAATAGGCCTCTTGTTGTGCCAAGGCCGTCAAGAAGCTCCTAACCCTCCGGGTTTCCACCGCCGTCGGTCGTCACCATCCACTCGAAGAGCCGCCGATCGCGCCGATGTCGCTATCGTGTTCTCCATGGGGTTGGAAAAGTGGCCCGGAGGTGTTGGTATGTATCGAGGCGGGCCATGCTCCCGTGAAGAGGTGCCGTCTCTCGAGGCTGAACCGGCCCTCTGCCCGGTGTCATAAATTGATTGGCTTGGGGCGGATTGCTAGGACCGGCTCGGTGTCGTGAAAGATTCCGAGGATCGTAAACCGGAGGCAGACGGGACTGGGTTTTCTGATGTCTCCTTCTCATCACCTCATTGGATGCATTCAGACTCATGTTAAGCTGGAAAGCCTCTGACTGGAGTCGCTGCACCCGTGCATCTAAAGTCGCCCGCTCCGCAGCTAGCCTGGTGTCCTCAGCCGCCAAGGCCTCCTTGGCCTGGGCTATCTCCTCACGCACCTTTGCCACCTCCGCGTTATGCTCATCCGGATTTGTAGGAATAACCGTGGAGGTTAACAAGGCCATTAATTTGTCCATAAGATCTATCAGCACCTGAGCCGGCGGGCGCGCGGGGCCTCCTGCCCCGGCCGCTCCTAAACCGGACGTGATTGTTGTCGTAGCCGTCGAGTTTTGACCGGGTTGGGTACCAGCCATGAAGACTCCTGCCCAGCTTGGCGGCTCATAGCCATCTGGAACGCTAGAGTCGTCAGAACAGCCCCCTAGCATGCCTTCTTGGACCTAATACAGAGAATATGTTGAACCGGAGGACGAATCATCATCTGATGGGACGGCATCCTTAGATCCTTCCGAAAGTGCCTCTCCATGAACAGAGCCCACAAAGGCACGCTTCATCATAGGTTGAATCTGAGCGGGTCTCGCACACTGAGCCGTCTCAATGAGGTCGGTGCAGCTGCCCGGCTCTGGGCCCGGCTCACCAATCCGCCCGATGAAGACGTGTGTTCCGCCAAAGGGAACCCGGCACCCGTACTCAATTGAGTCGGCGTCGGGGCCCCAGCCTTCGTTGTCGATGTAGATCTTGCCGCGACGACTCTTGGTCATCCGGCCCACTGCGTATCCCTTGAGCCCTTCGAAGCTGCCCTTCAAGAACTCAAATCCACCGTGCGCTGGCCCCATGGTGGGCGCCAACTATCGTGGAATTGTCATGGCAGATGTCCTCTTGCAAGGACTTAATCGTGGAGCCATCGCAACTAGGAAGCTTAAAGGGGTTGATCGGGACAAAGGACACGAGAGGGTTTATACTAGTTCGGCTCCTTACGGTGAAGGTAAGCCTACGTCTGGTTGGGTTGATATTGCTTGAGGTTTCGATGACCAGGGAGCGAGATACGCTATGCCCGGTTCTCGAAGTGTTGTTTCTTGCCCTAAGCCACCGGCGGGTCGTCCCCTTATATACATGGGTTGACACCCTGCGGCTTACAGAGTCCCGACCGACTCATAAACAGTGTCCGGCTCGGTGACTAGTCAAGTCTACCTTATGATACAAGTCATGCCATTACGCCGGTTTACTACAACGGGCCTTAAGTCGCCTGTGGGCCTTAGGCTCCTTGTTGAGTCGCCATCTTCATGCTTGGACTTGGGCTTCTGTCTGATAACTCTTTACCTAACCCGGCCCCTCCTGGGCGGCTTACACAAATAGTTATATCCCCAACACTTGTGGTCTTGAGTTGGCTTAGGAAGGAATGAACCTGAGTAAACAAGGTTAGATAACACAGATACATCTACTAGCCAGAGCAAACAAAAGAAACCACAAGATTACCAAGACTGGGATGACATGTAGAGAGTGAGTACTGAGTACTCTATTGAATATAGACAAGTCCCCAAAGGTAAAGATATGCAATGAATTCAGAGATTTCCTTCCCTTAGATGTCTTGCTCGCCCTAAATCTTGCATGGGATACTGGGAGAAGATAGGGAACAGAAAATCAGAGCAAATGCAAACAACCAAATATGAACATGTCTTTCCCCTCTTAAAGACATGTGACTTCTCTCCTCTAGAACACCAAGCATCCGGGGCCTTTGATGTGATTCCTCTTTCTCCATGTTGAAGAACTCTCTGCCCCTGTCAAACTGATTAAGCTTTGATGTGATCTCTCTCTCCCCCTTTGACATCAATTTCTAAGAAGGGCTCTTCTGGATTGTTGTTACAAATGGGTTTGGTCCTTGAGTCACAGAGCAAAGCAGCATATTGAATGTGATGCTAGTAGAGGACAAGAATCATTGAGTGGAGCTGGAGCTAAAAGAATGCAGTAACAAGTGGCAAGTTGTCTTTTCTGCAGTGAGATCGGTGGCACCGAGTTGTGTGCTTCGGTTGCACCGAAAGGATTCAGTTGGACCGAAAGCAACATACCGGTGTGACCGAGTTCATCACAGAGAAAACACTTGTCACCTCAGCTCACTAGGCAAGTAAGGTCTCACAAGGATTTGTAAGGAATTAACTGAAGGATTTGCAATGAATTGGATGCAGGGAATGCAGAACAAAAAAAAAGAAAGGAAATCTAGATGAATTTTTTTTTGAAAGGGGAAACTAATATGCATGATACAAATGCAAGATCACATAAAAACACAAGAGAACTTCATCTAGAATTGGTCGGCGACAAAGTCACCTATGTGAGAGTATATTGACTTAAGAGTCAAGTGAGACCAATTGATCATAGGTCATACTCATCGTTTAAGCTCAAAATGGGGTTACCATTTTTTGTTTAAGCATCTTGATGTATTCACATCTTGTTGAGTTGCTTCTACCCATGACTTGGAGTAAAGCTTCTCTAAGATGGAATAACATACCTTGGGTGGTGGTGTTGATCTTGATCATGTAGTTGAACTTGTGTGGGTTGCTCAAGGTTGATGTAGCTCATCAAGAGTTGGGAGCACCACTTAGAATTTGAGTTCATCTACCTACCTAGGTTAGTTTTCCAAGAAAGAGCACTTGTGTATCCAAAATGACAATCATGAAACTTGATATAGAATTTATCAAAGGATATGTTTGAAAAGTTTCATGCTTCCTTGTTTTCAACCACCATATTGTAGAGACTTGGTGATGTAGAGATTGCTCAAGATATGAGTGAGTTGAAATCTCATAGATTTAGATTCATCCAAGTACCTACAAGGGTTAGATAGCATGCAAGGGTGCAAGTATATCCAAGACATATGAATAGCACCATGAAAGAAATATCAAGGATTAGTCATAGGCTCATGCCTTGCATGTATCCACATGGAGTTCCTACTCCAAGTTTGAAGCATCAACGATGTTCAATTCTCCTCTCAAATGGCAAAAGACTTTCTCATCAAGCGGTTTGGTGAATATATCCGCCAATTGCTTATCGGTACGAACATGCTTAAGATCAATGTCCCCTTTAGCAACATGATCTTGAATGAAATGATGATGAACTTAAATATGCTTAGTTCGAGAATGTTGCACAGGATTATGAGCAATCTTAATAGCACTTTCATTGTCACAAAGGAATGGAACATGTTTCACATATATCCCATAATCTTTAAGAGTTTGGGTCATCCAAAGTAATTGAGCACAACATGAACCAGCGGTAATGTATTCCGCTTCGATGGTGGATAAGGATACCGAGTTTTGTTTCTTGGAGGACCAAGACACAAGAGATCTACCAAGGAATTGACAAGTACCCGAAGTGGACTTTCTATCAACCTTATCTCCGGCATAGTACGAATCGGAGTAGCCGACAAGATCGAAAGAGGACCTCTTAGGATACCAAATGCCAAAACTTGGTGTATGTATTAAGTATCTCACTATCCTTTTCACAGCCTTAAGATGACATTCTTTGGGGCCGCTTGATATCGTGCACACATGCACACACTTAGCATAATGTCAGGACGAGAGGCACATAGATATAACAATGAACCTGTGACGCCCGGATAATCAAGCTACAGTAAACCTCTGCTAATGGTGCCACGTCACCTCGGTTACTGTTGATAAACTCAAGTTAGTTCGAAACCAAATTCAAATTCAATTTAAAAATCAAGCAAACAATAAAAGTTTTCAAATATTAAAACTAAAATGTTCGGAGTGAACCAAATATTGCATAGGTAATTATGGAGGAGAAACGACACCTTTATAAAATATTTCAATACTATAAGATGAATAAAACAGTAGCGAAAACTATTATTTAAATACTTTTAAATATTAAATAATTACGAAACTATTTTAGATTGGGTAGCAAGTTAGTGTGGTAGTGGCATATTTGGTAACGTCAAAATAGGTGCCATTTTGGTATTTTGCTAAAACAAAATTAAAAGGAAACTAAAAGAAAACATAAAAGAAAAAATAAATAAAAAGTAAAAACAAAACAAAAGAAAGGAACCCCCCCGGATCCCCATGGGCCTTGGCCCATCCCACCCATCCGGCCGACCCTATGGAAACGGCCCACCCGACCCTCCTGCTTAACCCCCCCCCCCAACCCGAACCCTAGCACCACTCCCCCCCCCCCCCCCGCTCGCCGCCCCCACGATCTGGATCGGGCTCGACCCCGATCCCGTCGCCCCCATCCCACGATCCCCACTCCCCTCCCCACGGTCCACTCCTCCCTCTCCCCCCGATCTGGATCGGGGGTAACCAACCCAGACGCCGACGCCCGTCTCTCCCTTTGATCCAGAGGGCGTCGCCATCGTCGTTACCTTGACCACGGTCGCCTGCGTGGCCATCGTCATTCCCACGCCCAGAGAGTCTGACCGGGAGGAGCGCCATCTCTTCTCCTTCGTCTATGCCATTGGATCGGAGCTGGGAGGCCGCCCTCACATCACCCGCTGCTTCTTTCCCAACGCCGCCGCCGCACGCCATCGCCGGATCCGCTACGGATGCTGCACCATCACCGTCATCGAGCCCCTCCTCGAGCATCGCTGTGAGCTGACGGTCCTCCTCACCCTCCTCTCACTCCTCCCCGTGCCCCGTTGGTTCACCTCCTCCCCACGCTTACACCACTGCACGCGCCTCGTCGTGCTGGTTCTCCAAGTGTTCGCAGATGAACATTTTGTCGTCGGGGTCGCGTTCCGGCATGGCGTCGCCGTCCCGCTACACCCGCCACGCCTCACCCATCCGCCCCGCTTGCCCTTCTGCCTGCTGCTACCGCATGCCACGCCGCGCCTCGCGTGCCTCTGGTCGCCGCGTTCGGCCAATGGCCGCGCGCCCCGCCGGAGCTCGCCGTGGCTCCTGGATGAGGCCGCCAGAGTCCTCTGTCTCCCTTTCCCCCCGCGTACACACAACCACTGCAGGGGCAAATTGTGCCCCTGATAGGTGGGGCCGTCCCTTAAAAAAGGAGAAGAGAATTTAAAGTAAATAAACAAATTATTAATTAATTAATTAGCAAATTAATTAAGTTAATAATCATGTTTAACTAAACTAATCTGATTAGATTAACCTAATGACTAATTAAACTAATTAATCTGTTTTAGTTAATCTCGGCCAATGACAAAGCAGGACCCATCGGTCAGTTGACGATCAACCCTGACTTGGCGTCGACATGACATCATCTTGATGTCATAAATCCAATTTTGAATTAAATTAAATAATTAATTAAATTCCAGAAATTAATAAAATATTTTATAATTATTATAAAATAAACCGTAGCTCAAATGAAAATACCTTCTACATGAAAGTTGCTCAGAACGACGAGACGAATCCGGATACCAGCCTGTTCATCTGCCACACATCCCTAACATACCGAACTCGCAACTTTTCCCCTCCGGTTCATCTGTCCGAAAACGCGAAACACCGGGAATACTTTCCCGGATGTTTCCCCCCTTCACCGGTATCACCTCATACCGCGTTAGGG
This sequence comes from Aegilops bicornis, assembly GCA_021605145.1. Classification (NCBI taxonomy): domain Eukaryota; kingdom Viridiplantae; phylum Streptophyta; class Magnoliopsida; order Poales; family Poaceae; genus Aegilops; species Aegilops bicornis. Next base: position 186,406,948 of record CM038671.1, on the reverse strand, counting down.
CACGCCTAGCATCACGCTTTGTCATGTCATGCATCGTCATGCATTTGTTTGCATTGTATTTATTGTTTCTTCCCCCTCTTCTCTCGCTAGACACCGAGCTTTGGACGCCTTGCTACCCAAAGACGACTACGGTGTTGATGACCCCTCATTCTTGCTGAGCAATCAGGCAGCCCCCTTGATCACGGATATCGCCTATTCTTCTCTATACTGCTTGCATTAGAGTAGTGTAGCATGTTACCGCTTTCCGTTATTCCTATCCCGATGCATAGCCCGTCCTTGCTACTCATTGTTACCTTTACTGCAATCCTACATGCTTAGTATAGGATGCTAGTATTCCATCGGTGTCCCTACATTCTTGTTAAATGCTGTGCTATACCATCATTTGTGATCACTTGGGAGGTGATCACGGTATATACTATATACTTTATACATGATACATGTGGTGACTAAAATCGGGTCGGCTCGTGGAGCACCCATGAGTGATTCACGGATTGGGGGCTGAAAGGACCTTTGTCCCAACGGCCCTCTGTGTGGATCTTTGTGGCGGAGCGTCAGGGCAGGTTGAGACTACCTGGGTGAGAGGAGGGCCTGGCCCTGCTCGGTGTCCACGGTTACATCATTAACACGCTTAACGATATCTTGGTATTTGATATGAGTCTGGCCATTTGGTCTATACGCACTAACCAACTATGTGGGAAAGATATGGGCACTCGGCGTGGTGGTATCAGCCGAAGCCTTCGTGACGTCCGACGGGCTGCCAGCCGGATTGGAACATAAGCCTGCTCTTGTATTAAGGGGCTAGTTACGCTTCGGTCAGCAGACGCATAGCGTGCAGGTGTGCTAAGGGCGATGGGCCCAGACCCCTGTGCGCTTAGGTTTAGACCGGCGTGCTGACCTCTCTGTTGACCTAGGTGGGGCTGCGACGTGTTGATCTTCCGCGGTCGGGCATCACCCAGAAAAGTGTGTCTGGCCAAATGGGATCGAGCGTGTTGGGTTATGTGGTGCACCCCTCCAGGGAAGTTTATCTATTCGAATAGCCGTGATCTTCGGTAACAGGATGACTTGGAGTTGTACCTTGACCTTATGACAACTAGAACCGGATACTTAATAAAACACACCCTTCAGAGTGCCAGATACAACCCGGTGGTCGCTCTCTAACAGGGCTACGAGGAGAGGATCGCCGGGTAGGATTATGCTATGCGGCGCTACTTGGAGGACTTCAGTCTACTCTCTTCTACATGTTTGCAAGGCAGGCTGCCAAGCGTAGTCTTGACGTGATTAGTTATCCCCTCTTATTACGGCATTCTGCAGATTCACCCATCGATATGGCCCTTTACACATATACCCATGCATATGTAGTGTAGCTCCTTGCTTGCAAGTACTTTGGATGAGTACTCACGGTTGCTTCCCCCCCCCCTCTTCCCCCTTTCCTTTCTTTCTGGTTGTCGCAACCAGATGCTTGAGCTCAGGAGCCAGACGCCATCGTCGATGATGACTCCTACTACACCGGAAGTGCCTACTACTACGTGCAGCCCGCGGTCGACGACCAGGAGTAGTTAGGAGGATCCCATGTAGGAGGCCTGCGCCTCTTTCGATCTGTATCCCAGTTTGTGCTAGCCTTCTTAAGGCAAACTTGTTTAACTTATGTCTGTACTCAGATATTGTTGCTTCAATGACTCATCTATGATCGAGCACTTGTATTCGAGCCCTCGAGGCCCTGGCTTGTATTATGATGCTTGTATGACTTATTTTATTTTTAGAGTTGTGTTGTGATATCTTCCCGTGAGTCCCTGATCTTGATCGTACACGTTTGCGTGTATGATTAGTGTACGGTCGAATCGGGGGCGTCACAAGTTGGTATGAGAGCCGACTGCCTGCAGGAATCCCCTTCCACACTCCTTGGCTGAAGTCGAGTCTAGACATTACAAAACTTTTATTAACATGGTTGTGCGCCTTACGGGCCCACATCGCCATTGGGTGGTAGTAGGATCTTTTATTCCTCGACCTATACTCTGGGACTCTGACATCTCTTCTATTCGGGTTAAACGGTTTTACTAACTCTGACTCTAGGTTCTCGATAATACTTTCTCCCGGAGAGCTCCTTATTACATATGATCGTCTGCTGCACCAGAAGAATCCGAAGATACTCTACGATGTTCTCTTAAGACTTTATGGCATCGCTTTTGCAATTCCCTTCCATCGATAAACCCCTATGGATAACCATGTATACTCGCCATTCATACAATGCTTCCCAGCTGATCTTGTTATTACAAGATATCCCGAAATTCTCTCTATTGTTCCGAGAATACTTGAGCTTATTGCCTTGCTGTTCTTTGCCACATGAATACCACTATGGATAATTTCTAGCACTCACCGGATATTTGCTCATCCCCAGTTGATTCATGTGTTTCACATAAGTCCTCGAAATACCATTCGATTTTCTGAAAATCCTCAGCAGCCCATTGCTCTTGATTTCCTTGCCTTCCTGCATTATGGTTAATTCCATACTTATAGTAATCTCCGTTAACATCCTCTGTCACTATCATTTTGAGTCACTTGATTCGATATGTTGCGAATGCTCACAATCCTCAATCAGATCCTAGAATTCATCCTTCCGGCTCAGACGTCATTTTTTTTAACATGAGCTGGATCTCGACCAATCAAATTGTAGCACTTTGAGCCGAATACTCGAAAGTATCCAACTTGGGGTTGTTGGAAATATGCCCTAGAGGCAATAATAAATTAGTTATTATTATATTTCCTTGTTCATGATAATCGTTTATTATCCATGCTATAATTGTATTGATAGGAAACTCAGATACATGTGTGGGTACATAGACAACACCATGTCCCTAGTAAGCCTCTAGTTGACTAGCTCGTTGATCAGCGAGATGGTTACAGTTTCACGACCATGGACATTGGATGTCGTTGATAACGGGATCACATCATTGGGAGAATGATGTGATGGACAAGACCCAATCCTAAGCCTAGCACAAAGATCGTGTAGTTCAGATGCTAAAGCTTTTCTAATGTCAAGTATCTTTTCCTTAGACCATGAGATTGTGCAACTCTCGGATACCGTAGGAATGCCTTGGGTGTACCAAACATCACAACATAATTGGGTGGCTATAAAGGTGCACTACAGGTATCTCCGAAAGTGTCTGTTGGGTTGGCACGAATCGAGACTGGGATTTGTCACTCCGCAGACGGAGAGGTATCTCTGGGCCCACTCGGTAGGACATCATCATAATGTGCACAATGTGACCAAGGGGTTGATCACGGGATGATGTGTTACGGAACGAGTAAAGAGACTTGCTGGAAACGAGATTGAACAAGGTATCGGGATACCGACAATCGAATCTCGGGCAAGTACAATACCGCTAGACAAAGGGAATTGAATACGGGATTGATTGAATCCTCGACATCGTGGTTCATCCGATGAGATCATCGTGGAACATGTGGGAGACAACATGGGTATCCAGATCGCGCTGTTGGTTATTGACCGGAGAACGTCTCGGTCATGTCCACATGGTTCCCGAACCCGTAGGGTCTACACACTTAAGGTTCGATGACGCTAGGGTTATAAAGGAAGTTTGTATGTGGTTACCGAATGTTGTTCGGAGTCCCGGATGAGATCCCAGACGTCACGAGGAGTTAGGAATGGTCCGGAGGTAAAGATTTATATATGGGAAGTCCTGTTTTGGTCACCGGAAAAGTTTGGGTTTTTAGGTAACGTCTCCGGGACCACGGGAGGGTCCCGGGTCCACCAAGTGGGGCCACTGACCCCGGAGGGCTGCATGGGCCAAGTGTGGGAGGGAACCAGCCCCAGGTGGGCTGGTGCGCCCCACAAGGGGCCCAAGGCGCCTAAGGAGAGGAGAGGGGGCAAACCCTAAGGGCAGATGGGCCTTAAGGCCCATACCTGGTGCGTCTCCCTCTCCCCCTCCACCTGGCCGCCACCCAGATGGGATTGGGGCTGGACGCCGCCCCTAGGGTGGAACCCTAGAGGGGGCGCAGCCCCCTCCCTCTCCCCTATAAATACTTGAGGCTTGGGGGCTATCCAACACATGAGTTTTCTCCCTCTATTGGTGCAGCCCTGCCTCTCCTCCTCCTCCTCTCCCGTGGTGCTTGGCGAAGCCCTGCTGGATTGCCACGCTCCTCCATCACCACCACGCTGTTGTGCTGCTGCTGGATGGAGTCTTCCTCAACCTCTCCCTCTCTCCTTGCTGGATCAAGGCGTGGGAGACGTCACCGGGCTGTACGTGTGTTGAACGCGGAGGTGCCGTCCGTTCGGCACTAGGATCTCCGGTGATTTGGATCACGACGAGCACGACTCCTTCAACCCCGTTCTCTTGAACGCTTCCGCTTAGCGATCTACAAGGGTATGTAGATGCACTCTCCTTCCCTCGTTGCTAGTTTCTCCATAGATAGATCTTGGTGACACGTAGGAAAATTTTGAATTTCTGCAACGTTCCCCAACAGTGGCATCATGAGCTAGGTCTATTGCGTAGATTCTTTGCACGAGTAGAACACAAAGTAGTTGTGGGCGTTGATTTTGTTCAATATGCTTACCGTTACTAGTCCAATCTTGTTTCGACGGTATTGTGGGATGAAGCGGCGGACCGACCTTACACGTACTCTTACGTGAGATAGGTTCCACCGACTGACATGCACTTGGTGCATAAGGTGGCTAGCGGGTGCCAGTCTCTCCCACTTTAGTCGGAACGGATTCGATTAAAAGGGTCCTTATGAAGGGTAAATAGCAATTGGCATATCACGTTGTGTTTTTGCGTAGGTAAGAAACGTTCTTGCTAGAAACCCATAGCAGCCACGTAAAACATGCAACAACAATTAGAGGACGTCTAACTTGTTTTTGCAAGGTATGCTATGTGATGTGATATGGCCAAGAAGAATGTGATGAATGATATGTGATGTATGAGATTGATCATGTTCTTGTAATAGGAATCACGACTTGCATGTCGATGAGTATGACAACGGCAGAGCCATAGGAGTTGTCTTTATTTATTGTATGACCTGCGTGTCATTGAACAACGCCATGTAATTACTTTACTTTATTGCTAACGGTAGCCATAGTAGTAGAAGTAATAGTTGGCGAGACAACTTCATGAAGACACGATGATGGAGATCATGGTGTCATGCGGTGACGATGATGATCATGGAGCCCGAAGATGGAGATCAAAGGAGCAAAATGATATTGGCCATATCATGTCACTATTTGATTGCATGTGATGTTTATCATGTTTATGCATCTTATTTGCTTAGAATGACGGTAGTAAATAAGATGATCCTTACAACAATTTCAAGAAGTGTTCTCCCTAAGCGTGCACCGTTGCTAAAGTTAAATGGCTTCTAAGCACCACGTGATGATCGGGTGTGATGGATTCTTACGTTCACATACAACGGGTGTAAGACAGATTTACACACGCGAAACACTTAGGGTTAACTTGACGAGCCTAGCATGTACAGACTGGCCTCGGAACATAGAGACCGAAAGGTCGAGCATGAGTCGATAGTAGATACGATCAACATGAAGATGTTCACCGATGATGACTAGTCCGTCTCACGTGATGATCGGACACGGCCTAGTTGACTTGGATCATGTAATCACTTAGATGACTAGAGGGATGTCTATCTGAGTGGGAGTTCATAAGATGAACTTAATTATCCTGAACATTGTCAAAAGACCATTTGCAAATTATGTCGTAAGCTCGCGCTTTAGTTCCACTGTTTAGATATGTTCCTAGAGAAAATATAGTTGAAAGTTGATAGTAGCAATTATGCGGACAGTAGAAGTCTTATGTCCTTAATGCCTTTGCCGGTGTCTTTGAACCTCGAACGCCCGTCTGTGGATGTTGCGAACATCGACATACACGTCTTGATAACTACGTGATAGTTCGGTTAAGCGGTTTAGAGTTGAGGCACCAAAGGCGATTTGAAAGCGCCACGAAACATATGAGATGTTTCGAGGGCTGAAATTGGGATTTCAGGCTCGTGCCCACGTCAAGAGGTATAAGACCTCTGACAATTCTCTTAGCCTGCAAACTAAGGGAGAAAAGCTCAATCGTTGAGCTTGTGCTCAGATTGTCTAAGTGCAAAAATCACTTGAATCGAGTGGGAGTTGATCTTCCAGATGAGATAGTGATGTTTCTCCAAAGACATTGCCACCAAGCTACTAGAGCTTCGTGATGAACTATAACATATCAGGGATAGATATGATGATCCTTGAAGTGTTCGCGATGTTTGACACCGCGAAAGTAGAAGTCAAGTAGGAGCATCAATTGTTGATGGTTGGTAAAACCACTAGTTTCAAGAAGGGCAAGGGCAACAAGGGATACTTCATGAAGCGGCAAAAGCGATTCTTGCTCTAGTGAAGAAACCCAAGGTTGAACCCAAACCCGAGACTAAGTGCTTACGTAATAAGGGGAATAACCATTGGAGCAGATCCACCCTAGATACTTGGTAGATGAGAAGGCTGGCAAGGTCGATAGAAGTATATTGGATATACATTAAGTTATTGTGTATATTACTAGTACTCCTAGTAGCACCAGGGTATTAGATACCGGTTCGGTTGCTAAGTGATAGTAACTCGAAATAAAAGCTACGGAATAAACGGAGACTAGCTAAAGGTGAGCTGACGATATGTGTTGGAAGTGTTTCCAAGTTTGATGTGACCAAGCATCGTACGCTCCCTCTACCAACGAGATTGGTGTTAAACCTAAATAATTGCATTTGGTGTTTGCGTTGAGCATAGACATGATTGGATTATGTCTATCGCAATCTGATTTATTCATTTAAGGAGAATAATGGTTACTCTGTTCATTTGAATAATACCTTCAATGGTCTTGCACCTAAAGGAATGGCTTATTGAATCTCGATCGTAGTGATACACATTTTCATGCCAAAAGATATAAAATAGTAATGATAATACCACTTACTTGTGGCACTGCCATGTGAGTCATATTGGTATAAAACGCATGAAGAAGTTCCATGTTGATGGATCTTTGGACTCACTCGTTTTGAAAAGTTTGAGACATGCGAACCATGTCTATTGGTGTATACGCATGAAGAAACTCCATGCAGATGGACCGTTTGGACTCACTTGATTTTGAATCACTTGAGACATGCAAATCATACCACATGGGCAAGATAACTGAAAGCCTCGTTTTCGTTAAAATGGAACAAGAAAGCAACTTGTAGGAAGTAACACATTTTGATGTGTGCAGTCCAATGAGTCTTTGAGGCATGCGATGAATATCGTTATGTTCTTACTTCACAGATGATTCGAGTAGATGTTGAGTATATTTACTTGATGAAACACAAGTCTGAATTATTGAATGGTTCAAGTAATTTCAGAGTGAAGTTTAAGATCTTCGTGACAAGAGGATAGAATGTCTATGATATGATCATAGAGATGAATATCTGAGATTCTGAGTTTTGGCACACAATTAAGACATTGTGCAAATTGTTTCACAATTAATACCGCTGGAACACCATAGTGTGATGGCGTGTCCGAACATCATAGTTGCACTCTATTGGATATGGTGCGTACCATGATATCTCTTATCGAATTACCACTATCGTTCATGGGTTAGGCATTAGAGACAACCGCACTCACTTTAATGGGGCGCCACGTAATTCCGTTGAGACGACACCGTTTGGAGAAACCTAAGTTGTCGTTTCTTGAAAGTTTGGGGCTGCGGCGCTTATGTGAAAAAGTTTCAGTTGATAAGCTCGAACCCAAAGCGGATAAAATGCATCTTCATAGGACACCCAAAACAGTTGGGTATACCTCCTAATTCAGATCCAAAAGCAATAGGGATTGTTTCTTGAATCGGGTCCTTTCTCGAGGAAAAGTTTGTCTCGAGAAAGTTGAGTGGGAGGATGGTGGAGACTTGATGAGGTTATTGAACCATCACTTCAACAAGTGTGTAGCAGGGCACAGGAAGTTGTTCCTGTGGCACCTACACCAATTAAAGTCGAAGCTTATGATAGTGATCATGAAGTTTTGGATCAAGTCACTACCGTACCTCGTGGGGTGACAAGGATGCCCTCTGCTTGAGTGGTACGGTGATCCTGTCTTGAAGGTCATGTTGCTGAACAGCGATGAACCTACGAGCTATGGAGAAGCGATGGTGGGCCCAAATTCCGACAAATGGTTAGAAGCCATGAAATCCGAGATAGGATCCATGTATCATAACAAAGCATGGACTTTGGTGGACTTGCCCGATGATCGGCAAGCCATTGAAATAAATGGATCTTTAAGAAGAAGACAGACGTGGGACGGTAATGTCACCGTCTATGAAGCTCGACTTGTGGCGAAGAGTTTTTCACAAGTTCAAGGAGTTGACTACGATGAGATTTTCTCATCCGTAGCGATGCTTAAGTCCGTCAGAATCATGTTAACATTAGCTGCATTTATGAAATCTGGCAGATGGATGTCAAGACGAGTTTCCTTATCAGTTTACGTAAGGAAAGGTTGTATGTGATACAATCAGAAAAGTTTTGTCGATCCTAAGGATGCTAAAAGGTATGCTAGCACCAGTGATCCTTCTAAGGATGGAGTAAGCATCTCGGAGTTGGAATATGCGCTTTGATGAGATGATCAAAGATTTTAGGTTTATACAAAGTTTATGAGAAACTTGTATTTCCAAAGAAGTGAGTGGGAGCACTATAGAATTTCTGATGAGTATATGTTGTTGACATATTGATAATCAGAAATGATGTAGAATTTCTAGAAAGCATATAGGGTTATGTGAAAGGTGTTTTTCAAATAGAAAACTTGGATTAAGCTACTTGAACATTGAGCATCAAGATCTATAAGGATAGATCAAAAACGCTTAATGGTACTTTCAACTGAGCATATACCTTGACATGATCTTGAAGGTGTTCAAGATGGATCAGTCAAAGAAGGAGTTCTTGCCTGAGATGTAAGGTATGAAGTTAAGACTTAAAGATCGACCACGGCGAGAAAGAGAGAAAGGACGAAGGTCGTACCCTATGCCTTAGACATAGGCTCTATAGCATGCTATGTTGTGTACCGCACCGGAAGTGTGCCTTGCTATGAGTCAGTCAAGGGGTACAAGAATGATCCAGGAACGGATCATTGGACAGTGGTCAAAATTATCCTTAGAAGAATAAGGGAATATTTCTCGATTATGGAGGTGATAAAGAGTTCGGCGTAAAGGGTTACGTCGATGCAAGCTTTAACACCTATCCGAATGACTCTGAGTAGCAAACCGGATACGTATAGTGGAGCAACCGTTTGGAATAGCTTCAAGTGGAACGTGGAAGCAGCATTTACAATATGACATAGAAATTTGCAAATTACACACGGATCTGAAAGGTTCAGACCCGTTGACTAAAACCTCTCTCACAAGCAAAACATGATCAAACCTCGTAACTCATTGAGTCTTAATCACATGATGATGTGAACTAGTTCTGAGACACTAGTAAACTCTTTGGATGTTGGTCACATGGCGATGTGACCTATCGATGTTAATCACATGACGATGTGAACTAGATTATTGACTCTAGTGCAAGTGGGAGACTGTTGGAAATATGCCCTAGAGGCAATAATAAATTAGTTATTATTATATTTCCTTGTTCATGATAATCGTTTATTATCCATGCTATAATTGTATTGATAGGAAACTTCAGATACATGTGTGGGTACATAGACAACACCATGTCCCTAGTAAGCCTCTAGTTGGCTAGCTCGTTGATCAACAGATGGTTACAGTTTCCTGACCATGGACATTGGATGTCGTTGATAACGGGATCACATCATTGGGAGAATGATGTGATGGACAAGATCCAATCCTAAGCCTAGCACAAAGATCGTGTAGTTCGTATGCTAAAGCTTTTCTAATGTCAAGTATCTTTTCCTTAGACCATGAGATTGTGCAACTCCCGGATACCGTAGGAATGCTTTGGGTGTACCAAAGCGTCCTGGCGTAATCGGGTGGCTATAAAGGTGCACTACAGGTATCTCCGAAAGTGTCTGCATTGGGTTGTACGAATCGAGACTGGGATTTGTCACTCCGTGTGACGGAGAGGTATCTCTGGGCCCACTCGGTAGGACATCATCATAATGTGCACAATGTGACCAAGGGGTTGATCACGAGATGATTTGTTACGGAACGAGTAAAGAGACTTGCCAGAAACGAGATTGAACAAGGTATCGTGATACCGACGATCGAATCTCGGGCAAGTACAATACCGCTAGACAAAGGGAATTGAATACGGGATTGATTGAATCCTCGACATCGTGGTTCATCCGATGAGATCATCGTGGAACATGTGGGAGCCAACATGGGTATCCAGATCCCGCTGTTGGTTATTGACGGAGAAACGTCTCGGTCATGTCTACATGGTTCCCGAACCCGTAGGGTCTACACCTTAAGGTTCGATGGCGCTAGGGTTATAAAGGAAGTTTGTATGTGGTTACCGAATGTTGTTCGGAGTCCGGATGAGATCCCGGACGTCACGAGGAGTTCCAGAATGGTCCGGAGGTAAAGATTTATATATGGGAAGTCCTGTTTTGGTCACCGCAAAAGTTTCGGGTTTTTCCGGTAACGTACCGGGACCACCGGGAGGGTCCCGGGGGTCCACCAAGTGGGGCCACTGACCCCGGAGGGCTGCATGGGCCAAGTGTGGGAGGGTGTCGGGGAGGCTGATCGGACCCACGAACACCTATGGGGCCGGCGGACCAGGCCCCTTGTGGTTCGGAGGGGGGCGGAGATCGCACGAAGAGCGGATCGAGGCGGCTAACACGCAGCAGATTTACCTAGCTTCGGAGCTCTCCGGAGAGATAATACTCCTACTGCTGCTTGTCTGATTGTATTGTGTTCTTGCTAGGGAGCGATGAGAGCTACAAAACCTAGCGTGAGAGAATGTTCGAACCTCCTCTATGTTGCGCACGGGCCTCCTTTTATATGCTCAAGGGGTCTCCGACAGGTGGCAACATAGACGAGGGTACAAATGTAAAAAAAGTAGCTGGTACACCTACTTGAACAGTGTACAGTGCAATATACCTAACTCTGACGGCAAGGGTCAAAAGCATTAAATGCATGTCCTTGTCGTCTAAACAGTGCAACAGAGCGCCACCGTTTGCCACGATGGCGGGCTTGTCGGCCGCCGCTTATCGCTGCTCCCGCTGGTTGCTGACTTCTTGACACGCGCATGGAATGATCCCATGGCGACACGTTGGTAGATGAGCTGGAGCGGAGATGAAGATAGGTTGCTTGTCATGACAAGCGCCTTTGCAGCGGCTGAATCCTTGTCGCGTCGGAGGCTTGTCGCGTTCCAAGCCTTCCCGGCAAGCTCCTCTTGTCGGGGTCTTGTCTTCTGCGTGCCTTGAGTGGCCTTCCCGGCAAGCTCCTCTTGCCGGGGCTTTGTCTTCTTGGCTAAATACTTTGTTCTTGAATGGCTCCAAAGGAGCCACGGAGGATCTTAGCGGTGACCAGGCAAGCCTTGCCGCGGGGTGCTGCAACTGTCCGTGCACGAGTTCGGGATACTAGGGTACCCCTACTCTAGTACACCGACAGGAGCCCCCGGGCCTGGGCCGCACACGGTGCCGAGCGCTGTCGGGCCAGGCCCAAAAACAGTGCACGGTCACACGCGGCCTTGATCACGCCGTTACTTGCCCCGGACCCACCACGTCCCCCACTAACGGCACGCACCGAACGTGGCGTCATGCGAGAGATCGTGGGCGTGGTCGTGGGGGTTTCTTTATTAGGAAAAGCGGAACGTCCGCCCCCTCCCCCTCCTTATAAACAGGGGAAACAGGGGCAGGTCGTCCACCTCGCCATTGCCGTCTTGTCCTGAAAACCGCCGCCGCTCCCCCCTTCTTCTCCAGTGCGAAGAGAGCAGCGCTCCGCCTCCTTTCGCCACAAGCACACTCGACGCCGTCGAACTCCTCCATCGCCTCCGCCATGGCTCCGAAGGCCGACAAGGGGAAGGGGGTGAAATCGGCCGAGGCGCAGCGGCTCGCGGCGCTGCGCAAGGAGCGGGCCATCTTCTCCCCCCAGCTCGACGCGAAGGAGCTGAGGGAGGGCTTCTACCTCTTCTGGTCGACGGAGACGCGTGCGCATCCGCGCACGAAGGTACTCCCCGCCACCGCGTCGGATTTAGCCCCAACTGGGTATCCTTTCTTTGCCCTTTTCTTCTTCTATCGCGGGCTCGCCCGCCCTTTTTCAGTTCTTCTGCGACATCATGAACACATATGGCCTCCGCCTCCTTGATTTCACTCCCAACGCTGTCTTGACCATGGCGGTTTCGCACACCTTTGCGAAAACTTTGTCGGAGTCCACCCAAATGTGGCACTCTTCCGCCATTTCTTCGTGCCCAGCGTCGAGAGAGGAGAGCCGCTTGCGGAGGGATAGCTTGGGTCTCCGGATCGGCAAGAAAGAAGCCTATCTGGAAGGAGAGTTCCGTAACAAGTGGGAGGAGTGGAGAGCTAACTGGTGTTGGATCGTGAGAGGAGAACCGCGACCCTTCGATCGCCAGGCGCCAAACCCCAATAGTGCACGGCAGCGATTGGAGCAACTTGGCGCCGAGGATGCTAGGTTGAAGATAGCTGTGACCGGATTTTGCGCCTCGGGCTTGCCGGACTAACCGTGGCGCGGTTGGCGCAGACTTCCTTCGCCGCCGCGCCGCTCCCTTGCGGGGAAAGGAGGAGGCCTGCTTGGGAGTTCCAAAATGCGGCAGACATCATGAGGCTGCGCCGGGTCTCAATTGGAATTTCACCGTCTTGGAGCTGGATGCGATGCTGCTAGAGCTGTTCAAGAACGACCCGATCACCCCGAGTGGTTTAGGTTGCCGAGGGGTCGTCCCAATGTGCAACAACTTCGGCGCTTCGACCGCATCCGGCGCTATGATGCCGTTAATGCGATTCCCATGGGATCGTTCCAACTCGCAAGAGCCTTCCGACGAGATCGTGCAGCTGTTCTTCGACAACTTGGAAGAAGTGCCGATCCGCTCCGACGAGCAGAAGAGGCTCACCCGCGACACCACCGACGAGGAGATGGTGCGCATTGCCACCAGGCTGGAGGAGGCGGCAGCAGCTGCTGCCGCTGGCGTCTTCGGGTACACCATGGAGGAGGCGGACGCAGCCGAGGCGGCAAGCCTTGCCGAGCGAAGGGAGTTTGCCGGCGAGGAAGAGCTCGTCGCACCCGAGGCTGAGTTGAGCGGACCAGCCGAGGGCGCCTCTTCTCCACCACCCAGCGACTTGCCGCCAACGGAGCCCCCGGCTCCGCCGAAGAGGCGTCTCCGCAAGGCCGGAGACGAGACGGGGCGGCAGACGGGCCCGCAGCCGCAGCGCCGCGTGACGCGCTCTACCGCGGCAAGCGATGTTGCCGCAGGAACACCCCACACTGCTGCGACAACTGGGGCGGGATCCTCCCAGGCCACCGTCGATGCCTCCGCCAAGCGGCGAAGAGAGCCCACTCCTCCGCCTCGTCGCACCGGAGGCGAGCCGGAGTTTGACTTCTCCGCGCTCAGCTCCGAGGAGGAAGAAGAAGAGTAAGCTTCAATATTGTGCTTGTATTTCTTCAATTTTGTTGCTTTATCTTGAATCTGACTTGCTTCGTTCTGAAATTTTTCCTTTTCAGGACGCTAGCCCAGAGAGCGTCGAAGAGGGCCAAGACCCCGGTGGTTGTTGTTGAGGACGATTCACCTGTGGCAATAGGAGGCGCATCTGAGACCCCCTTGCGGACCAGCAACCCTTCCTCAGAGCAGCCCCCAGCACAGCCCCCAGGGTAAGTATGCGGTTTTCTCCTTACTGTTGGGTGTGCATGGGTGCTCTTTCTTCATAAATATTTGATTGTTGGTTTGTGTAGGAGCAGAGCAGCCTCATCAGGAGGGCCCGGAAGCCGCCCCCGAAATTCTGTCTGCCCGACTCGCCGCCAAGGGAGGATTCTCCGGCAAGGGGCGTCCTCCGGCAAGGGAGGCTACTCCGGCAAGGGACAGCACAGTGATCCTCCAAAGGTCGAGACCACGGCTGCAGATCCCATTGCGAGTAATCCCTTTGGCGAAAAATTTCCCTTGGGCTTGTCTTCTTCTGTTTTTCTTTGAATATTTGCTTGACTATCTTTCTTCGTCCGCCACAGAGCCGATGGAGACCGAGGTCGCCCGGCGAAGGGACATGTGGCAACAACATTGAAGCGCCGTCGTGGAAGAAGAAACCGCGCCGACGAGCTGTCGGCGAGGAGGCCACCGAGGCTGCCGCCGCCACGAAGCCGGGCGAGGGGTCTGGTGATCGCACTGATGGCCCTGAGGCCGCAGGAGCGCCAGGCGCTGCACCGACCGCCGACTCCCCTGCCACTGCTGCAGCGTCGGGCTCCGAAGAGCCCCAGCCCGACGCCTACTTGAAGGCCGGTGACGGTGTCTTCATCAAGCTCCCATGGGAGTCGAGCTCCAGGGCGCCGATCGAAGGAGAGACCTTTGACGGAGAGCTGCTCGCCTCCGCTGGGCTGACGCTGGTGGACGCACCGAGTAGCAGCAGTGGCGAGTCCGAGGAGGAGCAGCTGTTGAAGAAGCTGCTGTCGCTCTACCGCGCCCGGCAAGCCAAGTTGGAGTCCCGGGAAGCACTTGTCGCGAGGGCGGGAGCGGACATGGAGAAGCCTTGAAGAGCTCCGAGCGCTAACCAAGAAACTCTCCGGAACGTAGCAGCGCTGGAGCAACTTGCGTAAGAGCGCACGGCCTTCATCCTTGAGAAGGCCGCGGTGAGGAGGAGCAGCGGCTGGCAGCCGAGAAGCTCTTCACAAGAAGAAAGCGAAATGGCGCGTGAAGGTCAACCTGGACAGCCATGAGGAAGAGCTTGTCGCGCGAGGAGTCACTTGGCGGGCGCTTAAGGAAGCGAAGGATCTTGCCGCCGCCGAGGCCGCCAAGGAGGAGTTGAAGGCGAAGGTGGCACAGCTGGAGGCCAGTCTCCAGAAGAGCGGCGAGGAGCTTGCCGCGCTCAAGCGCGAGCGCGAGAAGGACGCCTACACTCTTGGCGAGTTGCAGGGCCGTCTCGCTGATAGGAGCAAGGAGCTCGACGCCGCCAAGGATTCCAAGGCAGATCTTCAGCTGAAGCTGACCACTCTGACGCAGACGCTGGACGGCGCCAAGGAGCGGGAGGTGGGCCTGTTGGAGACGATCAAGGCCAAAGAGGAGCTGCTGGCGGATGTTGTTGCCACCCAGAGCGCCTTGAGGGAGAGTGTGGAGCCTTTGGACCGAAGGTCTTGTGGATCTTGCTGTGACATCCACAACGAGTTGATGGAGCTGGGGATGGCGGATCTTGCATACTCCTCCGACGAGCACCTCCAACCCAGCGCCAAGCTCAGCTTATTCTTCAAGGGCGTGGCGACGGGCCTCCAGCGACTCCGGGAAGAGGTCCCAAAGCAGCTGCCGAGGAATCAAGGAGCAGCGCGTCATCTTGTCGCAACTGCTCTTGCTCAAGCTCATCATAAGCGAGCACTCGAGGCGATCCGTATACGAGTTCCGTGGGGAGAACTGTCTCTGCTCCATAGACTAGAGCGAAAGGTGTCCGGCGATGGCTCGATTTGGCGTCCTCTGATCGACCAAAGAACCATCGGCAGCTCCTCAATCCAGTTTCTTCCGCACTTGTGCAGCCTTTGTCGAAAGTTCTAGTCTTGAGCCCGCGGCAAGACTTCAGCATTTGCCCTCTCGCTTGACCGTTGCTTCTCGGGTGAGCGAAGCAAAAGCGAGACCTTGGCGCCAAGATCTTGGACGGACTGCATGAAGGTGCGACTTCGTAAATTGTGTGCCGTTGTCGGTGATGATCCCGTTAGGGATTACGAAGCGGCAAACAATCAACTGAAGAACTTGATCACGACCGTTGTCTTTGTCACCTTCCTCATCGCTTCCACTTCCGCCACTTTGTGAACTTGTCGATTCACGACGTACAAGTACTCAAAGCCCCGACAGCTTCGGGGAAAGGGGCCGAGGATGTCGAGCCCCGGACCAAAAATGGCCAGGATAAAGGGATCGTCACGGAGAGCTTGAGCTGGCTGGTGTATCTGCTTGGAATGGGCAGCACGCTTCACACTTGGTTACTTGTGCGATTGCATCACGGAGGGCTGTCGGCCAGAAGAAACCTTGCCGGAAAGCTTTGCCGGCAAGTGCCCTCGCGCCGATGTGGTGACCACATATGCCTCCATGTATCTCTGCCAACAGCTTTTGTCCATCTTCCCGGCAAATACACTTCAATTTCACACCGTTGAGTCTTCTTACATGCGGTATCTTTGTCGACAAACTGGTACATACTTGACTGCCGGGCTACTCTTTCCGCTTCTTCTTGCTCTTTGTGAAGTTCTCCTGTCTGAAGGAAATGGACAATCTGCTGCGCCCATGCTGGAGCTTGCGGCTCGACAACAAGGACTAAAGGCACATCTGCTGCTGCGGGAACATTAGCTCCACGGCAAGAACCTGCGGCTCAGCCGGAGCTTGATGCTCCCCGGCAAGCTTGCCGGAGCAAAACTTGTCGGGAGCGTCTGCTTCAACGAAACAAACCCTGGGGCTTGTCGGAGCAGACTGCCCCTCAGCTCTGTTGGCGTCGATCTTGAGGACCTTCTTGGCGGCGGCTTCGGGAAGCTCTGCCGGAAAGTAGTCACCAGAGATCAACTTCCTCTTCTTATCCTGTCCAGTTGATGGTGTTACGGTCGGTTGAGTTAGCTTGAGCACAAAAATCCCTGGTTCCACAGGCAACTTAAGTGCAGCGCACTTTTACAGGCCATCAACAATATCATTCTGAGCTCTTGGAATATGTTCCATTTGCAGGCCGTCAAAGTGCTCTTCCAGCTTCCTCACTTCATCAACGTAGGCTTCCATCAATGGACTCTGATAATCTTTGTTTACTTGGCGGACGACGAGCTGCGAGTCACCCCTGACGATAAGCTTCTTGATCCCAAGGTCCACTGCGATCCTGAGACCGGCAAGCAAACCTTCATACTCTGCAGTATTGTTTGTTGCTTGCTCCTTGGGAAAGTGCATCTGGACTACGTACTTGAGGTGCTCTCCGGTGGGTGCGATAAGCAAGACGCCAAAGACCGGCGCCTTTGCAGCGAGAAGGCACCATCAAAGTACATCAGCCACTCTTTGCTTGCTTCCTTGGCGGGAATGCTCGTCTCGAATTTCTTCATCCGGTGTTGGCGTCCATTCTGCTATGAACTCCGCCAATGCTCGCTTTGGATAGTTGAAGTGCTTTCAAACTTGAGGCCAAAGCTTGGCAGTTCCAAAGTGCCCACTCGACAATCCTGCCTGTCGCTTATGGTTTATTCAGTATCCTCTTCAGCGGAAAGCGAGTGACGCATCGTTATCTCATGTGTTTGGAAGTAATGGCGCAGCTTTCTCGAGGCCATGAGAAGGCCGAAAAGCAATTTCTGCACACCAGAGTACCTTGACCTAGCCCCTTGCAGGAGGGAACTGACAAAGTAAACTGGGCGCTGCACCATCCTTTTCTGTATCTGCCCTTGCGTCTGCGCAGACCCATCCTTGTCGGGATCAGAGCTTGTCGACGAAGCCCCACCTTGTCATTGGATGTGTCTCGCCGTGGTTGCTAGCTCGTCATCCGCCTCCCTTTCCGCTACTAACGCAGCACTAACCACTTGATTGGTTGCCGCTATATATAGCAGCAACTTCTCTTGTGGCTTAGGTGCGACAAGTGTTGGAGTGGAGGACAGTATCTCTTCAAGTCCTGCAGCGCTGCCTCCACTTCGGGAGTCCATTTTATTGGACCTGCCTTTTCAAAATCTTGAAAAATGGCAGGGCGCGCTCAGCAGATCTAGAGATAAACCTGCTGAGAGCAGCTACGCAACCGGCAAGCCTTCGTACATCCTTGACGCGCTTTGGTGCTTCAATCTGCTCAATGGCCTTGATCTTGTCGGGATTGGCTTCAATCCCCCGCTGAGACACGAAGAACCCGAGAAGCTTGCCGGAAGGGACTCCAAACACGCACTTCTCGGGGTTGAGCTTGAGGTTGATCTTGCGCAGATTTGCAAAGGTCTCATCTAAGTCTTGAACCAGAGTTGATTTGTCCTTGCTTTTGACCACTATGTCATCCATGTAAGCTTCTACATTTCTGTGCATTTGCGGCTCAAAAGCGTCATGGACTACTCTTGCAAACGTTGAACCAACATTCTTCAAACCGAAAGGCATCCGTATGAAACAGTATGTGCCACATGGAGTAATGAATGCGGTTTTCTCCTCATCCTCTTCTGCCATGAAGATCTGATGATATCCTGAGTATGCATCAAGAAATGAAAGCAAATCACATCCGGTAGTGGAGTCAACAATCTGGTTGATCTTGGCGGCAAAGGGAAAACAGGTCTTTGGGACAAGCTTTATTAACATCCGTGAAGTCAATACAAAGTCTCCATTTCCCATTTGCCTTACGCACAACTTCTGAGGATTGGCCAACCACGTAGGATGGAGCACTCCTCGACAAGGCCTGCTGCTTCCGGTTTCTTGATCTCTTACGCTATGAACTCTTGGCGCTCCTTTGCTTGCTTCGACTTTTTGCTTGACGGGCGCGCGCATGAGGACAAACAGCCAGCGGTGCTCAATCACTTTCACAGGAACACCGGGGATGTCAGACGGTTGCCATGCAAACACGTCGACATTCGCCCGCAGGAAAGCAACGAGCGCGCCTTCCTATTTGGGGTCGAGAGAGGCACTGATGGTGAAGGTACCACCAGCGCCGTCCTCCTTGGCGGACACCTTCTTGGTCTTTGGCGGAGCAGCCATCGTCTTCTTGCACTTGCCGGTGGAGCTCGATGGTGCGTCCTCGACGGTAGCGCAGCACTCCGAAGAGGTGCGCTTGCGGAGTGGGCTTGAGCTCTTGCGGACTTGGACTTGGTCTTCTTCCCGGGAGCTTCGGTGACAAGTGTTTTGCAATCTGTTGCGGCTTTGCATCCCGGTAGATCTTGTTGGTACAGATAAGGGCATCCCTCTTGTCGCCATGGGCGGAGATGATGCTTATCGGGCTGGCATCTTGAGTAGGTTGTAGGCATAATGAGAGGCTGCCATGAACTTGGCGAGTCTTTGGGCGGCCAAGTATCCCATTGTCAGGCAATGGGAAATCAGCGACGTCGAACGTGACCCTCTCAGTCCTAAAGTTCAGCTCGCTGCCAAATGTTACCGGCAACGTGATCTTCCCCTTCGACTTGCTCCTTCACGGATTAATTCCTTGGAATGTGCGGTCTCTTGAGCTCGTTGTCGAGGATTTGAAGCTTCGGAGCACCGCGGAGGAGATCAGATTCAAGCGGCCCGCCGTCAACTAGCATCTTGGTGACCTTGAGGTTGCGGATAGTTGGTGAGACCAACATCGGCAAGCACCCGACCTGATTATGCGATCAGGGTGATCCTCAATATCAAAGATGATAGGCGTCTGGACCACTTCGGAGGCTTGCGTGACTCTACGGATGGTTCCGCTGCATTGACCTCCGCATCCATTGCTTGAGTTGGCGGTGGGAAGTATGCGAGGAAGCACCTCCGTCAACGCAGAGGACCTCCGTAGCCTTACGAAACTCCTGCTCATCGGCGTCGTCGTCTTCCATATCTTCGTCGTCGTCGTCATCTTCGTCCTTGTCGCGGCGGCGGGAGGCTGTCTCCTTGCGCTGCTTGGCCTTGCCATGGCGTCCTCCCGGCCGGGTCTCTTCTTCTTGGCTCCACGGCACCTTCTGAGCCTTCTCCTTGTCGCGCCGCTTCGTACTCAGCCTTCGCTGTTCAACAAGCTGCTCGACCTTCTTGCAACTCTGGAGGTCGTGGCCCTTGGTGTGGTGGATCTTGCAAGATTGCTTGCGGAGCCGTCACCTGCTTGTCGGCGGCCGCCATAGACTGGTGGTTGGCGTCAGCGGCAACCTCCTTGCCGGAGCCACCAGCCTTGGCGTTCTTGTCGCCACCTCCATGGCCGGACTGCTCGACAGCTAGCACTTCCCTGCCTTTCTTCTTCCTGTTGCCTCGCCGCCGACTCTTCTTTGCCGGGGTGGTCTCCTCGCTGTCAGATCCTGCTGCATTCTCTCCTGGGAGTCTCCTCCCTTCCTCAGCACGTGCACACTTGTGGGCCAAGGCGTACAGCTCGCTGACGTCCTTGACTTTGCACATCGCCATCTCCTCCCTCATCACCGTGGTTCCTTGCGTTACGATGGAACACGCTGATCACCATGGCGGGGTGGACATCTGGGATGTTGTAGTGCACACGGCTGAATCTCTGAATGAACTTGCTTGAGGACTCTCCTTCCTTCCGGGCGAGCAGATGAAGGTCACTCTCTTGGCCATGAGGCTTGTGGACGCCTGTAAAGGCGCCAACAAACTGATGGCACAAATCTGCCCAAGAGGATATAGAGCTGTCCGGCAAGTGCATGAGCCAAGATCTGACGTTGGACTTGAGTACCAGTGGGAAATAGTTGGCGAGGATCTTGTCGTCTCGTCCCCGCAGCTTGCACCTTTGCAATGGTGTAGATCTTGAGGAACTCCGGCCAGTGCGTCCTGCCATCGTACTTCTCGCGCGTCGGCTTGAAGTTCTTGTTGCTGGGCCCTTTGGACTTGCCGCAGCTCACGAGTGAACGCAGGGCAACCTACAGCGTCTGACAAGTTGCCTGGTTCCTCCGACGCGTGCATGTCGACAGAGGGCCCGGCGCGCTTGTCGGACTGACGCCGCGCTTCTCTTCGACGCTCGATGCGAGTACGAGCGTCTTCTTGTTGTCGCTCATGAAGAACTTGGCGCTGATCGTGGCGAGCTCGTGGATCAGATTACGCGGTGGAGTCGTCGTCGAGGTGGATCCGGCGAGTCGGCGATCTTGGCCTTCGGGGTGGAGAGTGCATGGTGGTTGCGCCTCCACAAGTCTCGTCACCACCGGCTCGTGCCTTGTCGTCTTGATGTGGCAGTGATGTAGTTGGTTGCCGCGGAGCGTCGCCGTTGGCAAAGCCGATGAGGCTTTGGATGGTAGCCCTCCACTCGTCGACCTTGTCGGCCGTTGGAGGGTAATCCAAAAGCAGCTGATCTCTCGCTAGAGCCTCTGCTGGAGTAGTGGGTGGCAATGGTGAACGGTGCGAGGAGCGGGATATGCTCGGACTTCTAACTATGTTAGAAGGAGCAGCCTCCGTCCCAGCGCATCAGATCTCGCTCGTGCCCGGCCGTTGGCGTGCACGCTGGTCTTGAGGGTCTCGAGATCCTCCGGTCGGTCTTGATCCAGCGAGCATATGGTATTGTGAATACCATGATGTTGTTGGTCCCGTCTCTGAGATGGGCGGCGGGGGTGTCGCGAACGCCGAGGTTTTGCGGCCTTGTCCTTGGACTTGGCAACGTCACGAACTCCTTCGCGGCGCCCGTTCTTCCGCCCGGCGTCTACTCCACCACCCGTTTGCTCGGTGATGGCGGATGCGACGCGGACGGCTCTGCTGCCGCTGAAGCCTTCTTCTTTGGTGGCATGTCGCGGAAGATGTTGAAGATGATGAAGACGCTGCTCGTGTGTACGCCGGATCAGGTTCACACGGCCTCGACGCTCCCCTACCTGGCGCGCCAAAGATATCGGGGAGGCTGATCGGACCCACGAACACCTATGGGGCTGGCGGACCAGGCCCCTTGTGGTTCGGAGGAGGGCGGAGATCGCACGAAGAGCGGATCGAGGTGAACCACACGAGCAATTTACCCAGCTTCGGAGCTCTCCAGAGAGATAATACTCCTACTGCTGCTTGTCTGATTGTATTGTGTTCTTGCTAGGGAGCGATGAGAGCTACAAAACCTAGCGTGAGAGAATGTTCGAACCTCCTCTCACGTTCGCATACGGGCCTCCTTTTATATGCTCAAGGGGTCTCCGACAGGTGGCAACATAGGCGAGGGTACAAATGTAAAAGCAGTAGATGGTACACCTACTTGAGCGATTATACGATGCAATATACCTAACTCGACGGCAAGGAACAAAAGCATTAAATGCCTGTCCTTGTCGTCCTAAGCAATCTGTGAGCGCCACCGTTTGCCACGATGGCGGGCTTGTCAGCGCCGCTTATCGCTGCTCCCCGCTGGCTGCACAACTTCTTGACACGCGCGCATGGAATGATCCCATGGCGACACGTTGGTAGATGAGCTGGAGCGGAGATGAAGAGAGGTTGCTTGCCGCGGCTGAATCCTTGTCGCGTCGGAGGCTTGTCGCGTTCCGAGCCTTCCCGGCAAGCTCCTCTTGCCGGGGTCTTGTCTTCTGCGTGCCTTGAGTGGCCTTCCCGGCAAGCTCCTCTTGCCGGGGCTTTGTCTTCTAGGCTAAATACTTTGTTCTTGAATGGCTCCAAAGGAGCCACGGAGGATCTTGGCGGTGACCAGGCAAGCCTTGCCGCGGGGTGCTGCAACTGTCCGTGCACGAGTTCGGGATACTAGGGTACCCCTACCCTAGTACACCGACAGAGGGAACCAGCCCCAGGTGGGCTGGTGCGCCCCCCCACAAGGGGCCCAAGGCGCCTAAGGAGAGGAGAGGGGGCAAACCCTAAGGGCAGATGGGCCTTAGGGCCCATACCTGGTGCGCCTCCCTCTCTCCCTCCACCTGGCCGCCACCCAGATGGGATTGGGGCTGGCCGCCGCCCCTAGGGTGGAACCCTAGAGGCGCAGCCCCTCCCTCTCCCTATAAATACTTGAGGCTTGGGGGCTGTCCAACACATGAGTTTTCTCCCTCTATTGGTGCAGCCTGCCTCTCCTCCTCCTCCTCTCCCGTGGTGCTTGGCGA
Organism: Aegilops bicornis; assembly: GCA_021605145.1. Classification (NCBI taxonomy): domain Eukaryota; kingdom Viridiplantae; phylum Streptophyta; class Magnoliopsida; order Poales; family Poaceae; genus Aegilops; species Aegilops bicornis. The sequence continues at coordinate 186,384,215 of CM038671.1, read as the reverse complement.
AGCCTGCTTTGGATTGCCACGCTCCTCCATCACCACCACGCCCGTTGTCTTTGCTGCTGCTGGATGGAGTCTTCCTCAACCTCTCCCTCTCTCCTTGCTGGATCAAGGCGTGGGAGGCGTCACCGGAGCTGTACGTGTGTTGAACGCGGAGGTGCCGTCCGTTCGGCACTAGGATCTCCGGTGATTTGGATCACTGACGAGTACGACTCCTTCAACCCCGTTCTCTTGAACGCTTCCGCTTAGCGATCTACAAGGGTATGTAGATGCACTCTCCTTCCCCTCGTTGCTAGTTTCTCCATAGATAGATCTTGGTGACACGTAGGAAAATTTTGAATACGTTCCCCAACAGGGGTTTGTTACCGGTGAGCAGCTCGTATGCCGTCTTGCCGAGTAGCTTGTGAAGATACAAGCGATTTGTTGCATGACAAGTTGTCTCAACCGCTTCCGCCCAAAAGTGTTTGGAGTCTTGTACTCATCAAGAATCGTTCTTGCCATCTCAATAAGAGTCTGGTTCTTCCTCTCAACAACTCCATTTTGTTGAGGCGTGTACGTAGCCGAGAACTCGTGTGAGATCCCTTCTTCGTCAAGAAAGGTATCCACATTTGCGTTCTTGAACTCCGTTCCGTTGTCGCTCCGAACCTTCTTGATCTTCACTTAAAATTGATTTTGGGCCTTCCTAGCGAATTTTTTGAAGATCTTTTCGACCTGCGATTTATCATCAAGAAATAACACCCACGTAAATCTTGAAAAATCGACTATGACTAGACCAAATGAGTTACCACTAAGACTTGTAGGCATTGGGACCAAAGAGATCCAGGTGAAGTAGCTCGAGTGGTCTTCTCGTGGTCATGATGTTCTTCACGGGGTGACTTCCTCCAACTTGTTTTCCTGCTTGACAAGCACTACAAAGTCTATCTTTGTCAAATATAACATCTTTTACTCGAAGGACCTTTAATAAGCTTATCAAGATTTCACATGCCCACATGACCTAGCCTTCTATGCCACAACCAGCCTTTAGAAGATTTAGCAATTAAGCAAGTTCTAGGTTGAGCCTTTTTAGTGAAATCGACAATGTAAAGATCACCTCTACATATACCGGTAAAGAGCATTTTATGATTGTCTCTTCGAAATACTTGGCAATCTACTTCAGTAAATAGGACATTGAAATCAAAATCAGCAAGTCTAGATACTGAAAGTAAATTGTACCCAAGAGATTCAACGAGCATGACATTTTGTATGGAGCTATCATGTGAGATGGCCACCTTACCGAGGCCAACCACCTTACCCTTTGAGTTATCACCAAAAGTGACATACTTTTGAGGGCCGTCGTTTTCAGCAAGCTCACGAAACATATCTTTGTCTCCGGTCATATGATCAGTACATCCACTATCAAGGACCCATTCCTTTCCTCCATCCATGTAGCCGTGAAGATTAACCATAAGACCATAGTGTCTCATCGCATCATCAAGATCATAGTCACTATCATCATCCTCATCATAGTATCCATGTTCAACATCGTCTTGTGAAGGATCCATTCTTGGAGAGAGTTATTCATTAGAAGTATGACCGTAACAATGTTCATCTCTATGAATTCTAACGACTTCGGAAATGATATTGCTAATAATTCCAACATCTCCTTTGGCACGCATGAGACCACGAAGCTCAAATAGACAATCGTCAAACTTAGGATCACTAGTACTCATCCTATTCTAGGCAATAGACTTATGGAGAATCTCATCTAGATTTTTCAAGGAATAATTTGGGAATCGTTCCTCTAGAAATCTCCATATGGTATAAGCACAATCTAGAGAAGGTAACCTAGCAATCAAATTTTAGGCAATCCTTTTACAATAGGATTGATAGTTCTAAGATTGCGGATCATGTCAATAGAATCATCAAGGGTAGGATGCAAAGGATCAACATGAGGTGCACAAGGGCTAGTAATGTACTTGTTCAAATGATATTCATTGAAAATCTCAAGCATCTCATTTTTCCACTCATGAAAGAACTCTCCATCAAGAATAGGCACTCTACGTCTAAGACTCCCCAACATAGACTCATCCATCTTCCTTCAATGGTGATTAAACCAAAGCAATGGAGACCAATGCTCTGATACCAATTGAAAGGATCGAGAAGAGGTGTCTAGAGGGGGATGAATGGACTCTTAGTAAGACAAGTTGCAGTTTTTATTTTCTTTAAGTTGAAGTGGATATTTAGCACAAGTTCACACATTCACAATACAAATCAAGCAAACATGATAAGAGTATATGAGCAGTGGAAAGTAAATCATGCAAGTTGCAAGAATGTAAAGGGATGGGATTGGAGTGTGCAAACGCAATTGGAGACATGGAGATTTTTTATCCGTGGTTCCGATAGGTGGTGCTATCATGCATCCACGTTGTTGGAGACTTCAACCCATGAAGGGCAACGGTTGCGCGAGTCCACAGAGGGCTCCACCCGCGAAGGATCCACGAAGAAGCAACCTTGTCTATCCCACCATGGCCATCGCCCACGAAGGACTTGCCTCACTAGGGTAGATCTTCATGAAGTAGGCGATCTCCTTGCGCATACAAACTCCTTGGTTCAACTCCACAATCTTGACGGAGGCTCCCAAGTGACACCTAACCAATCTAGGAGACACCACTCTCCAAAAGGTAATAGATGGTGTGTTGATATGAACTCCTTGCTCTTGTGCTTCAAATGATAGTCTCCCCAACACTCAACTCTCTCTCATGGGATTGGATTTGGTAGAAAGAATATTTGAGTGGAAAGCAACTTGGGGAAAGCTAGAGATCAACATTTATGTGGTTGGAATGGAATATCTTGACCTCAACACAAGTGTAGGTGGTTCTCTCTCAAAATAATGTATGTTGGAAGTGTAGGCATGTTCTGATGGCTCTCTCCACGAATGAAGAATGGGTGGAGGAGTATATTGAAGGAAATATGTCCTAGAGGCAATAATAAAGTTATTATTTATTTCCTTATATCATGATAAATGTTTATTATTCATGCTAGAATTGTATTAACCGGAAACATAATACATGTGTGAATATATAGACAAACAGAGTGTCACTAGTATGCCTCTACTAGACTAGCTCGTTGATCAAAGATGGTTATGTTTCCTGGCCATAGACATGAGTTGTCATCTGATTAATGGGATCACATCATTAGGAGAATGATGTGATTGACATGACCCATTCCGTTATCTTAGCACACGATCGTTTAGTATGTTGCTATTGCTTTCTTCATGACTTATACATGTTCCTATGACTATGAGATTATGCAACTCCCGTTTACCGGAGGAACACTTTGTGTGCTACCAAACGTCACAATGTAACTCGGTGATTATAAAGGTGCTCTACAGGTGTCTCCGAAGGTACTTGTTGGGTTGGCGTATTTCGAGATTAGGATTTGTCACTCCGATCGTCGGAGAGGTATCTCTGGGCCCTCTCGATAATGCACATCACTTAAGCCTTGCAAGCATTGCAACTAATGAGTTAGTTGCGGGATGATGTATTACGGAACGAGTAAAGAGACTTGCCGGTAACGAGATTGAACTAGGTATTGAGATACCGACGATCGAATCTCGAGCAAGTAAACATACCGATGATAAAGGGAACAACATATGTTGTTATGCGGTCTGACTGATAAAGATCTTCGTAGAATATGTGGGAGCCAATATGAGCATCCAGGTTCCGCTATTGGTTATTGACCGGAGACGTGTCTCGGTCATGTCTACATAGTTCTTAAACCCGTAGGGTTCGCACGCTTAACGTTACGATGATAGTTATATTATGAGTTTATATGTTTTGATGTACCGAAGGTTGTTCGGAGTCCCGGATGTGATCACGGACATGACGAGGAGTCTCAAAATGGTCGAGACATGAAGATTGATATATTGGAAGCCTATGTTTGGACATCAGAAGTGTTCCGGGTGAAATCGGGATTTTACCGGAGTACCGGGAGGTTACCGGAACCCCCCGGTGACTTAATGGGCCTTATTAGGCCTTGGTGGAAGAGAGGAGAGGCGGCCAGGGCAGGGCCATGCGCCCCTCTCCCTAGTCCGAATAGGCCAAGGAGAGGGGGCGGTGCCCCCCCTCCTTTCCTACTCTCCTCCACCTCTTCCCCCTCTCTCTCCTTGTCCAACATGGAAAAGGGGGGAGTCCTACTCCCGGTAGGAGTAGGGCTCCTCCTGGCGCACCTCCTCCCTGGCTGGCCGCACCTCCCCCTTGCTCCTTTATATACGGGGGCAGGGGGGCACCCTAGAGACACAACAATTGATCATTGATCTCTTAGCCGTGTGCGGTGCCCCCCTCCACCATAGTCCACCTCGATAATACTGTAGCGGTGCTTAGGCGAAGCACTGCGTCGGTAGAACATCAACATCGTCACCACGCCGTCGTGCTGACGAAACTCTCCCTCAACACTCGGCTGGATCGGAGTTCGAGGGACGTCATCGGGCTGAACATGTGCTGAACTCGGAGGTAACGTACGTTCGGTACTTGATCGGTCGGATCGTGAAGACGTACGACTACATCAACCGCGTTGTGCTAACGCTTCCGCTTTTCGGTCTCAGAGTGCGTAGACAACACTCTCCCCTCTCGTTGCTATGCATCACCATGATCTTGCGTGTGCGTAGGAAATTTTTGAAATTACTACGTTCCCCAACATATATATAGCCTCCACACAAAATCTAACCGTTACACACAAATTACCAAACTCGGTGGGACCGAATCATGAAACTCGGTCAGACCGATTTAGTTCAAAATGTGAACGTTAGGATTTTCGGCGGGACTGACATGATCAATTTGGTGGGACCGATGTGCTAGGGTTAGGGTAAAGCTTCATCTCGGTTTGACCGATTACACAAACTCGGTGGGACCGATTTGGGTAATAAGCAAAATAGAGAGTTGGCCAAGTAAACTCGGTGGGGCTGATTTCATATTTCGATGAGACCGAAATTAATGCAATAGGCAACAGAGAGTTTGCAAGCCCATCTCGGTGAGACCGAGATCCCATCGGTGAGACCGAATTTATTAGGGTTTCTGGCAATGGCTATGTCAACTGAACTCGGTGGCGCCGGATAGAAAGATTCGGTGGGGCTGAGTTTGACTTTTGGTTTGGGACATATGTGGATGTGAGAAAGTGGTTGAGGACTTTGGAGCATATCACTAAGCACTTTGAGCAAGCAAGCCATTAAGCAACACTTCATCCCCTCTTAATAGTATTGGCTTTCCTATGAACTCAATGTGATCTTGGATCACTAAAATAGAAAAGGCAGAGTCTTGAGCTTTGAGCTTGAGCCAATCCTTTGTCCTTATCATCTTGAAGGGGTTCCACATCCTCTAGTCCACGCCACTCCATTGTTGGACTTATCTGAAATATGCTAGATAAAAGTATTAGTACAACAAGAGATATGTTGACATTGATTACCAAAATCACCAAGGGAGCACTTGTGCTTTCAGTGTGGCGTACCGCAAAACGGGACTCCACGGGATACTGTTCATCTCCACCGTCGACTGCCTCCACGGGCTACTGTTCATCGACCGTCGACCTCCTCCAGCCTCCACCTGCGACTGTTCATTCACGGCGTCTCCCCTCTTGCCTCCACCAGCCACTGTTGATCCACGGGCTCCTGTTCATCCAGCCTCCACCGCTCCTCCACCGGCTACTGTTCAACCAGCCCTCTCCACGGGGTCCTGTTCAACCACCCCTCCACGGGCTACTGTTCATCCAGCCCTCCACCGGCTACTGTTCAACCAGCCCTCCACGGGGTCCTGTTCATCCAGCCCTCCACGGGGTCCTGTTCATCCACCCCCAACCGGCTCGATCGGGGTCCTTTTCATCCAGCGGCAACGGCCTCTACTACCATGGGGTCCTGTTCATCCACCCCCCACCGGAAACTGTTCATCCAACCCCCAACAATGCTCACTGTTCATCAAGAGGCAGCATCGATCGGCTTGATTGTATGATGGCGAAGAATCACTCGGGTTCAGTTAACAGCAAGGGATCGATCGGGGTTCAGTAACGTAGCTAGTGCAATCGCTCGGGTTCAGTTAGAGCCCAACGCCTCGCTCGGGTTCAGTTAGAGTGCAACGCCTCACACACACGCGCGTACGTGTACGAGAGAAACACGCAAACCTCCGTGCATCGCTTGGCCCCTGATAACCCACAAGTGTAGGGGATCGCAACAGCTTTCAAGGGTATAGTATTCAACACAACTTTATTGATTCGACACAAGGGGAGTCAAAGAATATTCTTGAGTATTGGCAGTTGAGTTGTCAATTCAACCACACCTGGATAACTTAGTATCTGCAGCAAAGTATTTAGTAGCAAAAGTGGTATGATAATAATGGTAACAGTAGCAAAAAGTAAAGATAAATGTTTTTGGGTTTTTTTGTAGTAGTTGTAACAGTAGCAACGGAAAAGTAAATAAGCGAAGAACAATATATGAAAAGCTCGTAGGCAATGGATCAGTGATGGATCATTATGCGGATCACGATTCCTCATGTAATAGCTATAACATAGGGTGACACAGAACTAGCTCCAATTCATCAATGTAATGTAGGCATGTATTCCGTAAATAGTCATACGTGCTTATGGAAAAGAACTTGCATGACATCTTTTGTCCTACCCTCCCGTGGCAGCGAGGTCCTAGCAGAAACTAAGGGATATTAAGGCCTCCTTTTAATAGAGAACCGGAACAAAGCATTAGCACATAGTGAATACATGAACTCCTCAAACTACGGTCATCACCGAGAAGTATCCCAATTATTGTCACTTCGGGGTTGTCGGATCATAACACGTAATAGGTGACTATAGACTTGCAAGATAGGATTAAGGACACATATATATTCATGAAAACATAATAGGTTCAGATCTGAAATCATGGCACTCGGGCCCTAGTGACAAGCATTAAGCATAGCAAAGTCATAGCAACATCAATCTCAGAACATAGTGGATACTAGGGATCAAACCCTAACAAAACTAACTTGATTACATGGTAAATATCATCCAACCCATCACCATCCAGCAAGCCTACGATGGAATTACTCACGCACGGCGGTGAGCATCATGAAATTGGTGATGGAGGATGGTTGATGATGACGACGGCGACGAATCCCCCTCTCCGGAGCCCCGAACGGACTCAAGATCAGCCCTCCCGAGAGAGATTAGGGCTTGGAGGTGGCTCCGTGTCATAAAACGCGATGAAACTTTCTCTTTGATTTTTTTTCTCCCCGAACGTGAATATATGGAGTTGGAGTTGAGGTCGGTGGAGGTCCAGGGGGCCCACGCGATAGGGGGCGTGCCCAGGGGGAGGGGGCGCGCCCCCCTGTCTCGTGGACAGGGTATGGGCCCCCTGGTGTATTTCATTCGCCCAATAATTCTTATAAATTCCAGAAAGTGCCTCCGTGGATTTTCAGGACATTCCGAGGACTTTTCTTTTCTACACATAAAACAACATCATGGCAGTTTTGCTGAAAATAGCGTCAGTCCGGGTTAGTTTCATTCAAATCATGCAAGTTAGAGTCCAAAACAAGGGAAAAAGTGTTTGGAAAAGTAGATACGTTGGAGACGTATCAACTCCCCCAAGCTTAAACCTTTGCTTGTCCTCAAGCAATTCAGTTGATAAACTGAAAGTGATAAAGAAAAACTTTTACAAACTCTGTTTGCTCTTGTTGTTGTAAACATGAAAAGCCAGCATTCAAGTTTCAACAAATATTATGAATTAACCATACTCACAATAACACTTAGGTCTCACAATTACTCATATCAATAGCATAATCAGCTAGCGAGCCATAATAATAAAACTCGGATGACAACACTTTCTCAAAATAATCATAACATGATATAACAAAATGGTATCTCGCTAGCCCTTTACGAGACCGCCAAAACATAAATGCAAAGCACCTTTAAAGATCAAGGACTAACTAAACATTGTAATTCATGGTAAAGAGATCCGGTCAAGTCATACCCAATATAAACCAATAGTAATGAATGCAAATGACAGTGTGCTCTCCAAATGGGTGCTTTTAATAAGAAGGGTGATGACTCAACATAAAAGTAAATAGATAGGCCCTTCGCAGAGGGAAGCAGGGATTTGTAGAGGTGCCAGAGCTCGGTTTTAAAATAGAGATTGAATAACATTTTGAGGGGCATACTTTTGTTATCAATGCAACAACTATGATATGGCAGTATCTTCCATACTACATGCATTATAGGCAGTTCCCAAACAGAATGGTAAAGGTTTATACTCCCCCAACCACCAACAAGCATCAATCCATGGCTTGCTCGAAACAACGAGTGCCTCCAACTAACAACAGCCACAGGGGAGTTTTGTTTAATTATTTTGATTTGCTTTGATCTTTTTGGATCATGGAATTTGGGCATCCAGTTACGGCCCTTTCTCGTGAATGAGGAGCGGAGTCCACTCCTCTTGAGAATAACCCACATAGCATGGAAGATATAGGCAGCCCTAGTTGTAACATGAGCTGCTCGAGCATACAAAACAAAATTTCATTTGAAAGTTTGGAGTTTGGCACATACAAATTTACTTGGAACGGCAGGTAAATACCGCATATAGGAAGGTATAGTGGACTCATATGGAACAACTTTGGGGTTTAAGGAGTTTGGATGCACAAGCAGTATTCCGCTTAGTGCAGGTGAAGGCTAGCAAAAGGCTGGAAGCGACCAAGCGAGAGAGCGACAACAATCATAAACATGCATTAAAATTAAGTCACACCGAGTACAAGCATGAGTAGGATATAATCCACCATGAACATAAATATCATGAAGGCTATGTTGATTTGATTCAACTACATGCGTGAACATGTGCCAAGTCGAGTCACTCAATTCATTCAAAGGAGGATACCATTGTAGCGACCATACCTCAAACAGTCCGATCTCTGTGCATCAGTGTCATCCCTGGATCGAATGTCTTGACACGCCTGATAATTGAAGGATTTATAACAGAGTAGCAATCACACACCTATTACATCGAATGTCTCCAAAGAGAAACTTATTATAATGGATGTGGCTTAAGGCCATCTAATAACGATAACAGTGGAAGGCTTGGAAGATAAGTGAGTCCATCAACTCCAACGGCATCACTGAGTACAGAACCACGATCCTAAAGCATATTACTCGTTTATGCGAAAAGTACGCAACATGAGCGTTGCAGCCCGAAACGGGTCAACACATGGAATATCTTTGGCAAAGTAACACATAGAGAAAAATGAAAGAGTAAAGCTATACTACATGCATATATGGCTTGGTGGATAGCTCTATGGTTCTGATTTTTGCATAAAGCCAATTTTTCCCTACTACAAAGGAATAAATTATTTAACTATCATGGTGGTTGTTAAACATTGAGAATGGTTGACAGCATCCTCAATCCCAATTAAGCATCATCATTAAACAAACCCAACAAGATTAATTAAAGTAACATGATGAGATTCACACGAAAATCCAAGTACTAGATACTCAAGATGTCCATAACCGGGGACACGGCTAATCATGATTGGTTTATACACTCTGCAAAGGTTGCGCACTTTTCCCCACATGACTCGATCTCCTCCGTTGGTTTTCTCGCACTACATGGTGTTTGAGAAACGAAAGACCGAGAGATAGTCTTTCAGAAGCGCTAGCACCTTACGATGGGTAGATCGGTACACCTACTTTCCCCTACATCTGCTAGTCTACCACTGTAAGAGTTCGCACAACTTAATCAGCTATGCTAGAGCCCATAATAGCATGTGGCTGCACACGGAAGTTTCTAGCATGAATAATCTTATGATCCCTTTGAGCCTGGGTGGCGGTCCATAAAAAAAACAGGCAATCCTAGAATAACCAGGTACCTCAATCCACCCAGATGTGTATTAATGTTGCCACCTTAAATAAACCATTAATTAACAATCTCACATCTGTCATGGAAAATCACTCACCCAATCCACGTCTACTTGCATAGCATGGCAAAATAAGCAAACGTAGAAGTAACTCCCAAGGGTTTGATAATAAAACAGGTAATAGGTACTACCTCAATCTACTTCCCAAAACCCACCATTTAATTAGATCCTAATCATGCAATGTTTGAGGATTGATCCAATGCATAAAAACTGGGTAGTAAAGAGGTATGATCAAAGTGTCACTTGCCTTGCTGATGATCTGCGTAACCTAGGGATTCGAAGTAGCAAGCGGCATAGTCTGGGTACTCTATCGCAACCAAACAAACAAACAAGCATACAATAAGTACTCATCTAATGCACGGGTAAAACTCAAATAAGAGGTCTAACCAGAAAGTTCAGCTTAAGAACTCCGGTTTGCAAAAAGAATCAAATCGAACGAAGAAACAAAACTCAAACGGCGAAAGAAACAAGCTTCGTTTACTAATCTGTACCTAAGTCAAATTTTACAGAAGCAAAAACTGGTTTGAGTAGATTATTCAGAAAGAGGGTTTCGAGACGAAACTCTAGGTGCTTGAATCGCCTGATTCCGATAAACGAGCGAAAAGTTATACTAAAACAAAAATCGGATCAGAAATCACGATCAGAAAAATCGCGGAATAAATCCGAGAAAAAGAAAAACAACGAACAGGTTAACGAACGAACGTTCGTTATCTGGATCTAAACGATGAACGCGATCGTTAAAAACGAACGAACGAGTGAACGATCACTAATTAATCCAAACCAGAAGAAAACCGATCTAACGAAAAAAACGGAATCTAAAAAACCGACGGAAAAACCGAACGGTTTTTCCAAAAAAAGGCGGCGGCGAGGTCAACCTCGGGGTGCGGGTCGGTGGTGGTGGCGGCTTCGGCGGGCGGCGGTGGTCGGCGGCGACGGGCGGGGTCCGTGATGGCGGCGGTGGTCACGGCGGCAATGACAACAAGCGGCGGCGGCAGCTTTGGCGGCGGCGCTAGGGTTAGGTTTGGGCGGCGGCGCGGGTTGGGCTGGTGGCGGTTTGGGCTGAGGCGGGGCCGGTAGCATATATAAAGACCGGCGGTGAGTCTGGCGATTCTGACCGTAGTCGGTTCCAGTTTTTTTAAAATAAATATCGCGCAGAAAAGCAAACGAAAGAAATACTAAACGGACTCCAAAAATCCCGAAATAAATTTTCTCCGGCTTCTAAAATCAAGCCGGTTTTGAGGAACATTTATTTGGGCCTAAATGCAATTTTTGGAAAACACGCATTTTTCCTAAATTCAAATAAAATAGCCAGAAAATCCAAAATAAAATCTTATTTGATTTTTTTATTAAATCCTCAATATTTCTTTATTTTGGGAAAGTCATTTCATTCCCTCTCTCATATTTATATAATTGAAGTAATTTAAGATAAAATAAATAAAATCAAATGATCCTACTTCCAAAATTTGAGAAAACTCAAATATGAAAATATCGAAATCCCCAACTCTCTCCGTGGGTCCTTGAGTTGCGTAGAATTTCTAGGACCGATGCAAAATGCATTAAATATGATATGCAATGATGATCTATTAGTATAGCATTTCAAATTGAAAATTTGGGATGTTACAAACCTACCCCCTTAAGATGAATCTCGCCCTCGAGATTCGGGTTGGCTAGAGAATAGGTGAGGGTGGTCTTTCAGCAAATCTTCCTCTCCCTCCCAGGTGGCTTCATCCTCGGTGTGGTGGGTCCACTGAACTTTGCAAAACTTGATAACTTTGTTGCGGGTGACTCGGCTGGCATACTCAAGAATCTTGACTGGTTTCTCCTCATAGGTCAAATCCTTTGTCCAAGCTGAATCGCCTCTAGTGGCACGGTATCTCTTAGCGGTATATCAGCCATCTCTGCATGGCATCTTTTCAACTGGGAGACGTGGAACACGTCGTGAACTCCTGACAATCCCTCAGGTAATTCCAACTTGTAGGCAACCTCTCCCATATGTTCCAAAACTTTGTATGGTCCCACAAAACGCGGCGCTAACTTTCCTTTAACACCAAAACACTTAACTCCTCGAAGTGGAGATACCCGAAGGTAAACTTTATCCCCAACTTTGTAAACTGTCTCCTTGCGTTTTGCATCAGCATAGCTTTTCTGCCTGGACTGGGCTACCATGAGCCTGTCGCGAATGAACTTCACTTTCCGTTCAGACTCCTTAATCAAATCTGGTCCAAACAACTGACGGTCTCCAACTTCGTCCCAAGACAACGGGGTTCTGCACCTCCTTCCGTATAAGGCTTCGAAAGGGGCCATCTTCAAACTGGATTGATAACTGTTGTTGTAAGAGAACTCTGCATACGGCAAATTGTCATCCCAACTAGATCCATAATCTAGCGCACAAGCTCTCGGCATGTCTTCTAAAATCTGATTGACTCTTTCAGTTTGTCCATCTGTCTGCGGATGAAAAGCGGTACTGAACTCTAGCCTGGTACCCAAGGTTTCGTGCAACTGATTCCAGAACTTTGAGGTGAATTGGGTTCCTCTATCTGATACAATGCTCCTTGGAACTCCATGCAGACATACGATCCTGGTCATATAAATCTTGGCCAAGTTGGCCTTTGGTGTAAGTAGTCTTCCTTTGGGATGAAATGACCTACCTTCGTCAAACGATCGACTACCACCCAAATCGAGTCATGGCCTGAACGAGTCTTGGGCAATCCCGTAATAAATCCATGCCTAGCTTATCCCACTTCCATTCGGGTATCGGCAATGGTTGCAACAATCCTGTTGGCTTCTGATGCTCTGCATTTACCCTCTGACATACATCACAAACTGCTACATACTCGGCAATGTACTTCTTCATTCCAGTCCACCGGAAATTCTCCTTCAAATCCAAGTACATCTTGGTATTGCCTGGGTGAATTGAATACGGCGAATCATGGGCCTCTTGCAAAATCAACTTCCTGATCTCGGGGTCATTGGGTACATAAACGCGGTCCTCAAACCAGAGGGTATCGTGCTCATCCTCACGAAATCCCTTGGCTTTTCCCATTTTCAACCTCTCCTTTATCTCTGCAATCTCCTTATCGGTATTTTGAACTTCTCTGATCTTATCCATCAAAGTCGACTGAATTTCCAATGTTGCTACATAGCCTCTCAGAACTATCTCCAAACATAGCTCGCAAAAGTCCTCGGCTAACTCCTTCGGCAGTCCTGCGGTCAGGAGTGTATTAACATGGCTCTTACGGCTCAACGCGTCGGCTACTACGTTAGCCTTTCCGGGGTGATACTACAATCTCATATCATAATCCTTGATGAGTTCCAACCATCTCCTTTGCCTGAGGTTTAACTCTTTTTGCGTGAAGATGTACTTCAAACTCTTGTGATCCGTGTACACCTCACAATGATTTCCGATAAGAAAATGTCTCCATGTCTTCAATGCATGCACTGCGGCTGCTAACTCCAAATCATGTGTGGCATAATTCAACTCAAGAGGTTTAAGCTGTCGTGACGCATACGAAACAACTCTTCCTTCCGGCATTAGTACTGGTCCAAGTCCTCGACGTGAAGCATCGCAATACACCTCATAATCCTTAGTCTGATCTGGCAGAATCAACCCTGGTGAGGTAACCAGACGTTTCTTCAATTCCTGGAAACTAACCTCACATTCCTCAGTCCAATTGAACTTAGTATCCTTCTTCAACAAATCCGTCATGGGCTTTGCAATCCTTGAAAAATTCTCAATAAATCTCCGGTAGTATCCTGCCAGTCCAAGAAAACTTCTGATCTCCCCAACTGTCGTTGGTGCTTCCCAATTAGTCACGGTGACAACCTTGGTGGGGTCTCTTGCTATACCCTCTCCGGATATAACATGTCCGAGGAATCCAACTTCCTTCAACCGGAACTCACATTTGCTAAACTTGGCATATAAGCGGTGTTTTACGAGCTTCTCCAATACCAAACGCAAGTGCTCCTTATGCTCCTCTTCGTTCTTCGAGTAGACCAAGATGTCATCAATGAACACCACGACGAATTTATCCAGAAACTCCATAAATACTTTATTCATCATGTTCATGAAATATGCAGGTGCGTTAGTCAGACCGAATGACATAACGGTATACTCGTACAGCCCATACCTAGTGGTAAAAGCTGTCTTGGGTATATCCTTTTCTCGAATCTTCAACTGATGGTATCCTGATCGTAAATCGATCTTGGGAAACACCTTTGCTCCTTGTAGTCGGTCAAACAGATCATTGATCATTGGCAGTGGGTACTTATTCTTGATGGTTACCGCATTTAATCCTCGATAATCAACAACCATCCTTAACGATCCGTCCTTCTTCTCCACTAAAGTCTTTGGTGATCCCCAAGGTGAAGAACTTGGGCGAATGTATCCTTTATCCGATAACTCCTTAATCTGACTTTTAATCTCCTCCAAATCTTTTGCGGGCATCGGTATGGTCTCTTGGATATTGGCTACATGCACGGCAAAAGCTTCGATCAAAAACTCCATGTCTATGTACGGTGGCATGCACGCAACTCCTCTGGAAATACATCCGGAAATTCCTTCACTACTAGTACTTCCTCCTGCACAACTCCTAATAAGGAATTTACGTGCATCCTCCTCGGCTCATGCCTTGATACATACCTTATTCTTTTCCCTTCTAGGGTAGTAAGCAGAATCGATTTACTGGCGCAATCAATGTTTCCTCCATACATTGATAGCCAATCCATACCCAGAATCACATCCAAACCTTGGGATTCCAAAATGATTAAATCCGAGGGAAAAACATGCTTGCGTATACCCAAAGGAACTTGAAAACATCCTCAACTGGCCATATACTCTGCTCCTGGTGAGGTTACTAGCATGGGTGTCTTTAGAACCCTAGTGGGCAGTCTATACTTATCCACAAATCCCCTTGATATGTATGAATGTGATGCACCAGTATCAAAAAGAACGAGTGAAGTAAATGACTTAACCAAAAACTTACCTATTACTGCATCTGGCTGAGCTTCAACCTCCTCCACGCTAACGTGGTTCACTTGTCCTCTGTTGAAAGGGTTCGGCTTCTTCCCGGAGTTTCCATTGCCATTATTAGTCTGGCCTTCAGGACATTCATTGGCGTAATATACGGTCTTACGGCACTTAAAACAAGTGACTTGACTCGAGATCTTCGTGGCTGGTGTTGAGGGTTGAATGCAGTTACGCTACTACTTCCTCCATTCCGGTACCATTCTTGGGACCATTGTGATTGTCTTGAGCTACCTCCTCCATGGCTATCTTTGGCTGTCCTCGACTTGAGGAGTAAAGCGGGCTTCTTTGAGCTCCAGGTGTACTTCCCTTGTCCATACTTCCTCTTGCGGTTTTCAATCTGCTATTGCTTCCCTTCAATCATGAGAGCACGATCTACCAACTCACGGTAGTTGTTGAAACTTGCTACCATCAATCGCATGCTTTCAGCTCGTCATTCAGCCCTTCGAAACTTCTCTTGCTTAGCTGCATCCGTAGCGGCGTCATCCGGGGCATAACGTGCTAGCTTCTGAAATCATCCACATCTTGTGGCCGATCTTCCTCCACAGCGCAAGTTGTGAAACTCACGCTTCTTCATGGCCATAGTCCTGCTGAAACATGGGCAGTACGAAAAGCCTGCTAAAACTGATCCCATGTGACAGTGTCTGCTGGATAAGTGGCTGTGAAATTCTCCCACCATGATGCTGCGGGTCCCTCAAGCTGATGTGTGGCAAATCGCACCTTCTCCGCATCTGTGCATCCTGCAGTGATCAACTCCCTGGCTGTCTTGCGAAGCCAATCATCTACAACAATCGGCTCGGTGCTCTTGGAGAACACCGGCGGATTGATCTAAGAAAAGCGGGTTAAGTGATCAACGGTGGTGGTGGTGGTGGATTGTTGTTGTTGTTGTTCGGTGATTCTAATTACGGACTAGTATACGCATCAATGCATTCTGCTGTTGGATCAAGCTGGGTGAGCTCCGGTGGGAAAGCGAATCCGTTGTCACGTCTCGAGGCATCCGAGGGTTTAGAAAAGAGCGAGAATCTGAGAATAGAATGAGGTCTAGAGGGAAAACACTACCCATATGCACATGAGGCAAATTGCAATTAAAACACTTCATTCAAACAAGCAAGGGCATACAACGGTCTATCTATAGTTACAAAGTGCTCGAGACTATAATAGATACATGGAGGAAATTCTACTACTTTATGGTGGTCTACTAGAAAGCTGCTCCGATGAAGACTCCATGATATCCGCTCCGACTTCATCAACATAGTCATCATCACTATCATCCGGGTCCGAGTCGGTATAAATCGATGATGATGTAATTCTCGGGACAAGTGTGATCTTCGTCTTCTCCGATTCTTTGGAAATCCCATGAACACTCTTAGCTTCTTCTTCAGATCATCATTCTTCTCGACTAGAGTTGATATTTCCTACTCATATCCATCGCGTGTAGACTTGAGTTCTTCCTCCAGTTCCGTGATCTTGGTCATGGCTTTCTTCAAATCCATCATGCCTGCACTCATATGGTTCTCCTGGCGTTGAATGTGCTGGTTTAACTCCTGGATGAAAGCTGCAACTGATCTGTCTTTCCTGGTGTTGACCATCTCCCATTGCTCATCTCGGCGCCCACAAATCTGGTAGGTAGTATCCTTAAGCTCCTGGTGATAAACTTCTCCAATGCGTCCCATGGTGATGTTAGCTGCCATGCTCTTCCCTAAACTCCAGGTTGGTGCCTCAAAGGAAAACTCTATAGGCTCGATGGTCGGCATGAGCGTCCTTCTGGAACTTGAACTTGAATCATCCAGCGCTCCTCTTGGTAAGGTGGCGTTGTAGGTTCCGGTGAAGCTTGGTACTCCGATCTTCAAGTACTTGGTTACTTCCTTCAGGTGTCGTCCAAAGGGTGTATCTACATCCGGTTGCATGAACTTGTTCCTTGCATCCACCATCCTAGAAGAATAGAAGAGATGAGGAGTTGGAATGAGAAGAGAGAGTAGTGATCTATGGTCTTTGCTTAGTGGTCGTGTCCTACAGTCAGCGTGTGCTCTGATACCATCTTGTAGCGACCAGACCTCAAACAGTCTGATCTCTGTGCATTAGTATCATCCCTGGATCAGTAATGCTGACACGCACAATACTTGAAGGATTTATAACAGAGTAGCAATCACACACCTATTACATCGAATGTCTCCAAAGAGAAACTTATTACAATGGATGTGGCTTAAGGCCATCTAATAACGATAACAGCGGAAGACTTGGAAGATAAGTGAGTCCATCAACTCCAACGGCATCACTGAGTATAGAACCACGATCCTAAAGCATCTTACTCGTTTATGCGAAAAAGTACGCAACATGAGCGTTGCAGCCCGAAAACAGGTCGACACATGGAATATCTTTGGCAAAGTAACACATAGAGAAAAATGAAAGAGTAAAGCTATACTACATGAATATATGGCTTGGTGGATAGCTCTATGGTTCTGATTTTTGCGTAAAGCCAATTTTTCCCTACTACAAAGTAATAAATTATTTAACTATCATGGTGGTTGTTAAACATTGAGAATGGTTGACAGCATCCTCAATCCCAATTAAGCATCATCATTAAACAAACCCAACAATATTAATTAAAGTAACATGATGAGATTCACACGAAAATCCAAATACTAGATACTCAAGATGTCCATAACCGGGGACACGGCTAATCATGATTAGTTTATACACTCTGCAGAGGTTGCGCACTTTTCCCCGCATGACTCGATCTCCTCCGTTGGTTTTCTCGCACTACATGGTGTTTGAGAAACGAATGACTGAGACATAGTCTTTCAGAAGCGCTAGCACCTTACGATGGGTAGACCGGTACACCTACTTTCCCCTACATCTGCTAGTCTAGCATTGCAAGAGTTCGCACGACTTAATCAGCTATGCTAGAGCCCATAATAGCATGTGGCTGCACACGGAAGTTTCTAGCATGAATAATCTTATGATCCCTTTGACCCTGGGTGGCGGTCCATAAAAAAACAGGCAATCTTGGAATACCCAGGTACCTCAATCCACCCAGATGTGTATTAATGTTGCCACCTTAAATAAACCATTAATTAACAATCTCACATCTGTTATGGAAAATCACTCACCCAATCCACGTCTACTTGCATAGCATGGCAAAATAAACAAACGTAGAAGTAACTCCCAAGGGTTTGATAATAAAACAGGTAATAGGTACTACCTCAATCTACTTCCCAAAGCTCACAATTTAATTAGATCCTAATCATGCAATGTTTGAGAATTGATCTAATGCATAAAAACTGGGTAGTAAAGAGGTATGATCAAAGTGTTACTTGCCTTGCTGATGATCCGCGTAACCTAGGGATTCGAAGTAGCAAGCGTAGCGATTCGAGTACTCTATCGCAAGCAAACAAACAAACAAGCATACAATAAGTACTCATCTAATGCACGGGTAAAACTCAAATAAGAGGTCTAACCAGAAAGTTCAACTTAAGAACTCCGGTTTGCAAAAAGAATCAAATCGAACGAAGAAACAAAACTCAAACGGCGAAAGAAACAAGCTTCGTTTACTAATCTGGACCTAAGTCAAATTTTACAGAAGCAAAAACTGGTTTGACTAGATTATTCCGAAAGAGGGTTTCAAGACGAAACTCTAGGCGCTTGAATCGCCTGATTCCGATAAACGAGCGAAAAGTTATAGTAAAACAAAAATCGGATCAGAAATCGCGATCAGAAAAATCGCGGAATAAATCCGAGAAAAAGAAAAACGATGAACAGGTTAACAAACGAACGTTCGTTATCTGGATCTAAATGATGAACGCGTTCGTTAAAAACGAACGAACGAGTGAACGCTCGCTAATTAATCCAAACCAGAAGAAAACCGATCTATCGAAAAAAAACAGAATCTAAAAAAACCGACGAAAAACCGACGGAAAAACCGAACGGTTTTTCTAAAAAAAGGCGACGGCGAGGTCAACCTCGGGGTGCGGGTCGATGGTGGCGGCGGCTCCGGCGGGGCGGCGGTGGTCGGCAACAGCGGCGGCGGTATGTGGCGGCGGTCGGCGGCGGCCAATGGCGATAGCAACGACAATGACGGCGGCAATTGTGGCAAGCGGCGCTAGGGTTAGGGTTTGGGCGGCGGCGGGTTTAGCTGGCGGCGGCGGTTTGGGCGGGGCGGTAGGCGTATATAAAGACCCGGCCAGCGGAGTCTGGCGATTCTGACCCGTAGTCGGTTCGATTTTTTAAATAAGTATCGCGCAGAAAAACAAACGAAAGAAATACTAAACGGACTCCAAAAATCCCGAAATAAATTTTCCCCGGCTTCTAAAATCAAGCTGGTTTTGATGAACATTTATTTGGGCCTAAATGCAATTTTTGGAAAACAAGCATTTTTCCTAAATTTGAATAAAATAGCGAGAAAATCCAAAATAAAATCTTATTTGATTTTTTTATTAAATCCTCAATATTTCTTTATTTTGGGAAAGTCATTTTATTCCCTCTCTCATATTTATATAATTGAAATAATTGAAGATAAAATAAATAAAATCAAATGATCCTACTTCCAAAATTTGAGAAAACTCAAATATGAAAATATCGAAATCCCCAACTCTCTCTGTGGGTCCTTGAGTTGCGTAGAATTTCTAGGACCGAAGCAAAATGCATTAAATATGATATGATGCAATGATGATCTATTAGTATAACATTCCAAATTGAAAATTTGGGATGTTACAACCATCCCATCATGTCACATCATAATCATTCTAATAGCATGTTGGCACGCAAGGTAAACCATTATAACTCATAGCTAATCAAGTATGGCACAAGCAACTATAATCTCTAAATGTCATTGCAAATATGTTTACTTCATAATAGCTGACTCAGAAACGATGAACACATCATATTTACAAAAACAAGAGAGGTCGAGTTCATACCAGCTTTTCTCATCCCAATAAGTCCATAGTATATCGTCATTATTGCCTTTCACTTGCACGACCGAACGATGTGTATAATAATAAGAGTGCACGTGCATTGGACTAAGCTGGAATCTGCAAGCATTCAACTCAAGAGAGAAGACAGGTAATATGGGCTCTAAATTAAATAAACAATCATGCATATAAGAGCCACTAAGCATTTTCAATAAGGTCTTCTCGACCCCCAAAAGAAAGAAAATAAAATAAACCTATTTACACGGGAAAGCTCCCAACAAGTAAGAAGAAGAACTAGAAATCTTTTGGGTTTTCATTATAATTTCTACTACAAGCATGGAAATTAAACTAACTATTTTTTTTGGTTTTCTTAAGATTTATCAAACACACAAGAAGAAAACTAGAAAAAGAAATTTAAACTAGCATGGATAATACAATGAAAGAGTATGAGCACCGACGACTAGTGTGTGAGCGTGAATGTAAAGTCGGTGAGAAATACGTACTCCCCCAAGCTTAGGCTTTTGGCCTAAGTTGCTCTAGTACCAAGGACCGCCGCTACTCTCCCGGTGTAATGGGAGGTGTAATCGAGATACCACTGGCTGGTCATCTTGGATCCTCGACAGATGATGCACGATAAGGGTCGATTGGAGCTCGGCTCGAGTTCGAGTTACGGAGTAAAAGCTTGAGCTCGATGATTGTCCACCGCTTCCGGTGTGACAAGAAAATTTTATGCAAGCAAATCAAACAACAGAGGCGCAGGCAAAATAACAATCTCAATGTGCTTCTTATTAAATCTAAATTTATACAAGAGCATCTTATCTTCATTATCAACAATAAACTTGTGTGCTACCATGCTCTTGTAATCTAAAATGTGAGAAGGCAATTTTATCTCCTCCTTCTCATGGTGCCTAATGGGTATCTGAAAATGTTTAGCAGGACGTGCAGCATAGATACCTCCAAATATGGGGCCTTTTGTACGATTCAGGGCTAGCCGTTTAACAGCAGCGGCACCCATACTAAAAGTATTGTCTCCAAGCAAAGCATGTTGTAGAATGATAATATCAGGAATGCTCAAGTTTCCACTATTCCCACGACCAATCAAGCATATACTAGCAAATATGGCAAAGTAGCGTAAAACAGGAAAGTGTATGCTAGAGACTTTTGCCTCGGAGCCCTTCTTTGGTGTAACACCCCCAGTATCATGCTACAGTAATCTCATGCCTGATGATGCATTGTCATCATAATGAAGTTGATAATCCTCACTTGTTTCAAACACAGGTCAAATTCTTATTTCTTCAAACTGACGAGCAAAAATGTTCGATGGGTTGAAAATATTCGCTAGCTAATTTTCATGAATGGTTCAACATCATTTGAGATATTTAATTTACTTTGGAAATTAAAATAGTTCCAAATCAGCTTTTCTTATACTTTTCCATTTGTGAAAAATTCAAATCAATTCAAACTCCTCCCAAACTTTTTGTGGTAGTGCCAAATATTGTAATGTATTTATGTGGCCAAGTTCCACATTTTTACAAAGACCAATTGGCAGCTCAAAATATTGCAAGCAGATTCTGCAAACAGAATAAAAATAAAACAAAAAGAGAAAGGCCAATACCCCCTTTCCCCACCGGGCCTCAACCCCACCGGCCCATTCGTCCATCCCCTCCCCCCCCCCCCAGGCCGGCCCACCCGTCGCCCCTTATCCTCCCACCCGACAAAAACCCTAACCACTATCCCCACTCCCCCCCCCCCCCCACGAACCCCGCTCTCTCCCTCGTCTCCCCCCCACTCTCCTCGATCTGGATCGGGGAGGACCCCATCCCGCGCCGCCTCACGCCCCTGACGCCGGCGCCCATCCCCGACGCCGTCCGTGCTTTGCTCCATCTACTTTGCCGCGCATAGGCGCACGCTCGACTCCGCTGCCGCTCGGACCCTCCCTCGCTGGACTGCCTTGCCCCATCGACATCGCCCTCGACCTCTTCATCCCCGACGGCGCCACCTTGTCCCGACGTCGCCCCGCCACCTCGTCCTCATCACTACGCCGTCCTCGACCTCCTCCTCAACCGTGGCTCCTCCGAGCCTCGCCGGTGTTCCCCTGCAACGGGGGTGAGCCGTCGTCCGTCCTCGTCTTCCCCTCTGCCCCGATGCGTCCACCACACCCGCACCTCACCCCGCCGTGGCGGCAACGCCCGGTCGCGCCCGTGTAGCGCCCGGCCACGCCGACGCTGAGTGCCGCGAACGCGGCCCTTCGGCGCCCTCACGGCGCCATGCGCCTGTGGCGCCTGAACCTCGGCTGCCCTGCGCCACGGCCGCCCGCCCGCTCCTCCACTGCTCGCCCCACACGTGGCGACCGCTCTGGCTAGCCACCTCGCCGTGCGGCTCCGGCTCGCAGCCGTGGCCGTCGCCCCTAGTGGTCACGGGCACGGGCGCCCACGCCCGCCCCGTTTACCCGTGCCCAATAAGCCACTATGGGCCACTGACATAGGGGCCCCACACCCCTAAAACAAAAATTTAATAAAAATGTAATTAATAAAATTATTAAATAGTTAATTAATTAATTAGTGAATTAATTAAGTTAATTAATCATGTTTAAATTAATCTAATTAATTAGTTAATTTAATTAAACTGTAATTAATTAGCTAAACCCTAATTATACTAAACAGTGTATGACATGCGGGGCCCACACGTAGTTGACCAAGTCAACTGCATAGTTGACTGCTGATGTCAGCATGATGTCATGCTGATGTCATCATTTACTATTCTGGATAATGTTGAAATAAATAATTAAATTCCGGAAATTAATAAAAACTTTAGAAAATCATATTAAATAAACTGTAGCTAGGATCGAAAAACTTTATACATGAAAGTTGCTCAGAACGACGAGACGAACCCGAATACGCTACCCACATACATGGCAGATGCCTCTAACTATCTGAACATGGAACATTCCCCC
Organism: Aegilops bicornis; assembly: GCA_021605145.1. Lineage (NCBI taxonomy): Eukaryota > Viridiplantae > Streptophyta > Magnoliopsida > Poales > Poaceae > Aegilops > Aegilops bicornis. The sequence goes on along the minus strand of CM038671.1, from coordinate 186,361,427 downwards.
TCTGGTCATCTGTCTAACACAGGTCCGGAACCGGAAAAACATTCCCGGTTGATTTTTCCCCCTTCACCTTTATCGTGTAGCCATACGTTAAGTCACACCCGGCACAACATATTGCCACGTTATGCTTTGTGATGCTATCTTTGCTTTATATTTATTGTTTCTTCCCCCTCTTCTCTCCGATAGACCTTGAGACCGCTGTTGATGCCTCTGTGATCTACTACGTCGACGACGACCCCTCCTTGCCAGAGCAACTGTGCAAGCCCCCTTTGATCATCCCGATATCGCCCATTCCATTCTCTCATGCTTGCATTAGATTTTGCTACTGTTATTGTTTTCTCCTATTTTGATGCATAGCCTGCTTTTGTAACCTGCTCATTGTTACCTACCTGCTTATCCTAAACTGCTTAGTATAGGTTGGTTAGTGACCCGTCAGTGCCCCCCACCTTGTCCTTGTTGCCCCCGCTTCTTCATAGAAGACCCGATCAACCGGATCGAAGACCAAGCCCCAGCACCGCACATCACTTTCCCCTTAGTTGTTCGACACTACTGCGTTACTACCGAGTACCAAGGGTGAGACCTCTTCAGTACTTCTGATGTTAACCCTGTAGTGTAGTCATTCGGTTGTGGTCATCGAGGGTGATTTCCTCCTTAACCACTTCCGATACGGCTCTGTCGTGCATAGGTTTAGTCCGGCGTGCTGGCCTCTCTATTAAGCCTAGGTCGGGTTGCGGCGTATTGTTTGGCCGAGGCCGGGCATGACCCAGGAAAGTGTGTCCGGCCGGAGTTAATTGAGCGTGGTGGGTAAGTTGGTGCACCCGTGTAGGGAAGACAACATCTATCGATAGCCTATTCTACGGTAACGGACACTTGGAGTTGTATCCCGATCGATACAACTAGAACTGGATACTTGTGATGAGAACTGAATGGTGATGAGAATTGGATTGTGATGATAACTGGATAGTATGGCTCTGGGATTGCTTTCTCACAGGGAGTTGAGAAAGGATCTCTGGCCGAGGTTGATAACACTACTACTACTTTACTTTATGCTACTCTACTTCCTCCTGTCGCTACAAGATGGTGGCTTCCAGAAGATGCTAGTCTTCGATAGGACTAGGCTCTCCCCTCTATTCTGGCATTTCTGCAGCCCAGTCCACATATGTAGCCTTCCTTTGATAATGTTGCATATGTAATGTAGATGCTTGCTTGCGAGTACTTTGGATGAGAACTCACGGTTGCTTTGCTCCCCCTTTTCCCCCTTTTCTTCTTCTTTCCGGTTGATGCAACCAGATGTCGGAGCCCAGGAGCCAGATGCCACCGTCGATGCCTACTAGTACGTGGAGACCGCCGATGACCAGGGATAGTTAGGAGGCTCCAGGGCAGGAGGCCTTGCCTTTTCGGTCGTGGATTCTTTGTGTGCTAGCCTTCTTAAGGCATCCTTGTCTAACTTATGTCTGTACTCAGATATTGTTACTTCCGCTGACTCTTGTGTTTTCGAGCTTATGTATTTGAGCCCTCGAGGCCCCTGGCTTGTAATATAAATCTTGAATTATTTTATTTTGTGTCTAAAGTTATGTTGTGATATCTTCCCGTCAGTCCTTGATCTTGATCGTACACATTTGTGTGTATGATTAGTGTACGATTGAATCGAGGGCGTCACAAGTTGGTATCGAGCCATTTGCTGTAGGTAGCCCCCTTTCCAATTCCTTGGCCGAAGTTGAGTCTAGTCACTGAAAAACTTCTACTAACATTGGCTGTGTGTCTTACGGGCCCACGTCGCCATTGGGTGGTGTTGGGATCTTTTACTCCTCGTCTATGCTCTTGGATTCTGATCTCTCTTCTATTCGGGTTAAACATTTTACTAACTCTGACTCTAGGATCTCTTAACCACTTCCTCCCGGGGAGCCCCTTCACTACAGATGATCGCTTGCTTCGCCAGAAGATTCTGCAGATACTCCTCGATGTTTTCCCGAGATCCTTGTGCCCTTCGCCGTTGCATTTCCCTACCACCGATAAATCCCCATGGATAGCTACATACACTTGCTGTCCATACAATCATTCCGCGATGCTCTTGTTATTACAAGATGCCCTGAAATTCTCTATTGTTTCGAGAATCCTTTGAGCTTACTGCCTTGCAGTTCTTTGCCCCATGAATACACCCCCCCCCTCCGAATAATTCCTCGCACTCATCGATGATCCGTTCATCCTCAGTTGTTCGTGTGATTCACAAAATTCTTAGAAATACTATGTGATCTTCCGAAAATCCTCTGCAGCCTATTGCTCTTGATTCTCCTTGCCTGCTTGCACTACGATTAGTTCCATATGTCTAGCAATATTCTTTAAAACTCTTTTTGGTTGTCCTTCTGTTCCTATGGATTCAACGTGTGAGCGAATACTCGCAATCACCAATTAATCCTTGGAAATTTTCTTCCATCTCCAACATCGCTCCGGTTATGAGCTGGTTCTTGCCCAATCAAGATTTGATCGGGTGCACCTCTAAGTCTATTCAACTTAATCATCTTTTGATCAGAGCCTCTGCTTCTGATCCTTCGACTTAAAATCGTAATTCCTTTGTATTCAAGCTTTGAAGTTATCCGATTACATCTATAACCCGATGCCTTGGCATTCTTTCTTCTTCTGAGTGAGTATCGATACTCACATCAGATCTTTTATGGACCGCCATATCCTTGGTTGGATTATTATCTGACAATGTCCTTCATATTCATTAAACTTGTGAGTTTTGCCGTGACACATAATGTCTTTGGTAAAGTCTATCATCTGCTTTTGTCAACCATGCTCTGCTTTCGAGCTGGTATATTTTAATCCTGAAGTTAGTGGTATATGTTCCTAAGATACCCCTACGGGTTGAACCTATGCCTTCCCTAATCCATGTGAACTCAAAAGAGATGCGAGTCTTACTCTTCTGGTACTTCGCCAGATAAATCCTCTGCACTACAATTTCTTTGAAAAACGAGGAGTGAATGAAAGGTTATGCATTGAAGAAGTGGGAGTCGACCTTGAACCCTTGTGTTCATGCCCATGGACCCGATGTAGAACTCATCATGTAAGCTACTCACAAAAATAATTATTTCTTTGGTACAAGCTCATCTTGTATCTATGAATTGATCCTTTGCAATCGTGGTTCCGAACATATTTCCTCCTTGATTCCATTTACCGGATAAGTTAAAATACTTATCCTCTGCAAATCATTCCCCCCCGTCCAACCTCTACTCCGATTTACCTTCCGGTATTACACCTAGTACCTGATATCGCGAAGTTTTATACCCCATCACATCGTTCCTAGCCTGATCGGCTATATTTTTATCGTGTCAACTTTTAACTATGCTACCTGGTCCTTATGCCCGGAGCAACTTTCGACGATGACCTAAGCTTACGTCGATCTTCCTCATCTTATCATTTCACCTCGAACTACAAGCTTGACTTCGAGCTTGTGTCGAATCTGTGGATATCCTAGCCTTTCACTTCATCCTTCATTTTCTGCTCGATGGCATCTTCATAGAGCCTCTCGACAAATGCGTCGTGATTAGCATCAACATTTTGACTTCCGTTGAGATGACAATTGAATTCATGGTGAGAAATACCATCCTTGACCTTCAATGATTTGAGTTATCATTGACAACCCGCCTTGTCTTCTTTCCAACACATGTTTGATCATGTCTTGGCTATGCCTTGGACTCCTTGCTATTCCTGCAATTGTTCATTGCGTATTTCTTGTGATCTTCAACTCCAACCCCTACTTGGAACACCATGTTAATGCTACCTCGAAGCATGACTGAGGTATTCCGAATATCAACAAGAACATCGGAAGCACATTGTCGAACGTTTCTTGATCTATTATCCAAACACCGTTGTATGGGTAATATCATGTTTCTTCCTTCGCCCCCTTTATCTAAATGCTTTTGGACTTGCTGTCATATCATGTATATCCTGCTCCGCTTCCCCTTGGGAATGATATACTCCCAATTCTGGTGTGTAAACACATTTTCTTTTCCATTGGTCTGATTAATCCAATAATTTCATTTTCCTTTCCATTGGTTTGTTTAACCTTCTTGTGATCTATATATTATAAGCAGAAACAATTCCCTGCTTATAAAACGCCTCAATGTACAACCTTGTCAGCCAGACCCTGTTACTATTGTTGATGACATTCCGGTAACCACCGATGGACGCGAACCTTGCCGATTGGTCCGCCTCATTCAACGAGCAGGAAAATGGTTCTCTTCGTCCCTCGCCCTTGGTACCGATGTTGTTGCCGACATAACTGACAGACTATTCCCTGACATATCTTGCTATCATGACCGTGCAAGATGTCAACACCTTCCCTATTTTTTTACCCACATGGTGGGCCCATAACCCACAGTTCCATAGGATCAAAACCTGACTCTCCTGTACACCCCTGTTGCCAAAGTTATTCCTTGCGCTTGACTTCGTATGTAATTCACGAGCCACATTCCTATTGATCTATTCTGGTATCAAACGCCAGACTTATCCTCGATGCTCTCAACCCCTTTCACCCCTTGTTTCACGCAACAACCGATTGTCTACCCGGTTGAAGCTTATTATTGCACCTCACCTTGCTCTCGATGACTTTTTGAATTTCAACTCGAGAGATGTCTCTACTCGTTCTTGAGGTAGTCCCCACGTACCTATATTGTGTTGAGCTCCATCCTTCCCGAGTCTTTCCCCTTACTCCATCATCTTAAATCTCGGACGAGTTTTCTTGTAGTGGAGGAGATTTGTAACACCCCGTATCATGCTACAATGTCGATGCACGATGATGCCTTGTCATCATAATGAAGTTGATAATCCTCACTTGTTTCAAACACAGGTCAAATTCTTATTTCTTCAAACTGTCGAGAAAAAATGTTCGATGGGTTGAAAATATTCGCTAACTAATTTTCATGAATGGTTCAACATCTTTGAGATATTTAATTTCCTTTGGAAATTAAAATAGTTCCAAATCAGCTTTTCTTATACTATTCCATTTTTGAAAAAGTCAAATCAATTCAAACTCCTCCCAAACTTTTTGTGGTAGTGCCAAATATTGCAATGTACTTATGTGGCCAAGTTCCACATTTTTACAAAGACCAATTGGCAGCTCAAAATATCGCAAGCAGATTCTGCAAACAGAATAAAAATAAAACAAAAAGAGAAAGGCCAATACCCTCTTTCCCCACTAGGCCTCAACCCCGCCGGCACAGTCGGCCACCCCCCCCCCCACACACACACAGGCAGGCCCACCCGTCGCTCCTTATCCCCCCACCCGACAGAAACCCTAACCACTATCCCCACTCCCCCCCACGAACCCCACTCTCTCCCTCGTCTCCCCCACTCGCCTTGATCTAGATCGGGGAGGACCCCATCCCGCACCGCCCCGCGCCCCAGACGCCGGCGCCCATCCCCCAAGCCGCCCGTAGCTTTGCTCCATCTACTTTGCCCGCCAGGCAAGACGCCCGACTCTGCCGCCGCTCGGACCCTCCCTCGCCGGACTGCATCGCCCCATCGACATCGCCCTCGACCTCTTCGTCCTCGACGGCGCCACCTCGTCCCGACATCGCCCCGTCGCCTCGTCCTCATCACTGCGCCATCCTCGACCTCCTCCTCAACCGCGGCTCCTCCGAGCCTGCGCGGCGTTCCCACAACGGGGTGAGCTGCAGTCCGTCCTCCTCTTCCCCTCTGCCCCGATGCGTCCACCACACCCGCGCCTCACCCCGTCATGGCCACGCGCCGGTCGCGCCCGTGTAGCGCCGGCCACGCCCGACGTGAGTGCCCGCGAACCGCGGCCCTTCTCGGCGCCCTCACGGCGCCCCGCGCCACGCTGGCGCCCATGAATCGCGGCTGCCCTGCGCCACACTGCCCGCCCACTCCTCCACCTCGCCCCTCCCCGGCCAGCGACCGCCTGCAGCTAGCCACCTCGTCGTGCGGCTCCGGCTGCTCCGCCTGGCCCGACCACCTCGCCGTGCGACTCCCCCCTTGACCATGGCCGTCGCCCCTGGTGGTCACGGGCACGGGCGCCCACGCCAGCCCCGTTAACCCGTGCCCAATAAGCCGCCCTGGGCCACTGACGTAGGGGCCCCACACCCCTAAAACGAAAATTTAAAAAGAAATGTAATTAATAAAATTATTAATTAGTTAATTAATTAATTAGTAAATAAATTAAGATAATTAATCTTGTTTAAATTAATCTAATTAATTAGTTAATTTAATTAAATCATAATTAATTAGCTAAACCCTAATTAAACTAAACAGTGCATGACATGCGAAGCCCACACGTAGTTGACCCAGTCAACTACACAGTTGACTGCTGATGTCAGCATGATGTCATGCTAGCGTCATCATTTACTATTCTGAATAATGTTGAAATAAATGATTAAATTCCAGAAATTAATAAAAACTTTAAAAAAACATATTAAATAAACCGTAGCTCGGATCGAAAAACTTTATACATGAAAGTTGCTCAGAACGACGAGACGAACCCGAATAAGCTACCCACATACATGTCAGATGCCTCTAACTATCTGGACATGGAACATTCCCTCCGGTCATCTGTCTGACACAGGTCCGGAACCGAGAAAACATTCCCGGTTGATTTTTCCCCCTTCACCTATATCGTGTAGCCATACGTTAAGTCACACCCGGCACAACGTATTGCCACGTTATGTTTTGTGATGCTATGTTTGCTTTATATTTGTTGTTTCTTCCCCCTCTTCTCTCCGATAGACATTGAGACCGCTGCTGATGCCTCTGTGATCGACTACGTCGATGACGACTCCTCCTTGCCAGAGCAACCAGGCAAGCCCCCCCCCCCCCCTTTGATCATCCCGATATCGCCCATTCCATTCTCTCATGCTTGCATTAGATTTTGCTACTATTATTGTTTGCTCCTATTCTGATGCATAGCCTGCTTTTGTAACCTGTTCATTGTTACCTGCCTGCTTATCCTTAACTGCTTAGTATAGGTTGGTTAGTGACCCGTCATTGACCCCCCACCTTGTCCTTGTTGCCCCCGCTTCATCATCGAAGACCCGATCAACCGGATCAAAGACCAGGCGCCCCGGCACCGCACATCACTTTCCCCTTAGTTGTTCGACACTACTGGGTTACTATCGAGTACCGAGGGTGAGACCTCTTCAGGACTTCTGATGTTAACCCTGTAGTGTAGTCATTTGGTCGTGGTCATCGAGGGTGATTTCCTCCTTAACCACTTCCGATACGGATCTGTCGTGCAACCCCTCAAGTGTGAACCTCAGGGGTGATTCCTCTTACGTTCACCTTGATGATTACATCTAGTGGAATTCATCGGGGGTGATTCTCGGGTTTTCCCTTGATGTTTGGACACACGGATACTTGGACTTTACCATCGTTACTTGGAAAGGCGAATTGACCACGAGGGGTACCAGCGAGCTTAATGCAGTGATGTGGAGTCGGGTTGACACGGAGGGTGCCATGAGATAATTACGAGGCGTGGCGGGCATTCCTAGCCCTTGCCGCAAGTCCTCGAGGGCAGAACAGCAGGTCACATCTTCGTGAGTCTCGCTTGTTACCGCGTTCCTAATCCACTACGATTTGGATATTTGATCCGAGGGCCTCGGCCCGATAGCACTAACCATCACATGCGCATAGTATGGGCGTTACTGCGTCGTATGCATCGATCGAAGCTTAATAGGCGTCGGCGACTAAGCGGCCTTGGCCGGGTTGGACTGTGTAAGTGCCTGCCTTGTTGAAGGAGGTAGCTAGGTTTGCTCACCGGCCGCGTACGCAACATGCAGGAGTTCCTGGGGAGATGGCCCATGACCCTTGGGGGCATAGGTTTAGTCCGGCGTGCTCGCCTCTCTATTAAGCCTAGGTCGGGTTGCGGCATATTGTTTGGCCGAGGCCGGGCATGACCCAGGAAAGTGTGTCCGGCCAGAGTTAATCGAGCGTGGTGGGTAAGTTGGTGCACCCCTGCAGTGAAGAAAACATCTATCGATAGCTTGTCCTACGGTAACGGACACTTGGAGTTGTATCCCGATCGATACAACTAGAACTGGATACTTGTGATGAGAACTGAATGGTGATGAGAATTGGATTGTGATGATAACTGGATAGTATGGCTCTGGGATTGCTTTCTCGCAGGGAGTCGAGAAAGGATCTCTGGCCGAGGTTGATAACACTACTACTACTTTACTTTATGCTACTCTAATTCCTCCTGTTGCTACAAGATGGTGGCTTCCAGAAGATGCTAGTCTTCGATAGGACTAGGCTCTCCCCTCTATTCTGGCATTTCTGCAGCCCAGTCCACATATATAGCCTTCCTTTGATAATGTTGCATATGTAGTGTAGATCCTTGCTTGCGAGTACTTTGGATGAGTACCCACGGTTTCTTTACTACCCCTTTTCCCCCCTTTCTTCTTCTTTCCTGTTGATGCAACAGGATGTGGAGCCAGAGGCAGATGCCACCGTCGATGCCTACTACTACGTGGAGACCGCCGATGACCAGGGATAGTTAGGAGGCTCCCAGGCAAGAGGCCTTGCCTTTTCGGTTGTAGATGCTTTTTGTGCTAGCCTTCTTATGGCATCCTTGTCTAACTTATGTCTGTACTCAGATATTGTTACTTCCGCTGACTCTTGTGTTTTCGAGCTTATGTATTCGAGCCCTCGAGGCCCCTGGCTTGTAATATAAAGCTTGAATTATTTTATTTTGTGTCTAAAGTTGTGTTGTGATATCTTCCCGTGAGTCCTTGATCTTGATCGTACACATTTGCGTGTATGATTAGTGTATGATTGAATCGAGGGCGTCACATTTGGCTCCTCTACAGCTATAGTATTAACAAAGCCACCCACATCTTCACGATGGGGTTCCTCTAATTCTCCCTGATAAGGTATCCTACATACCGCGCAAAAATTACGTAAATACATTTCTTTGTATTCATCATATAAATGAAATGATACAGCAGGTGGTGACTTCTTAGGATAATAATAAAAGTTCTGCACGAAAGTATTGGTGAGTAAGACATACTGATCGATCCGGTCGTTGATGAAACCGGTGAGGCCTGCAGTCTCGATCAAAGCATAAAAATCTTCATCAATTCCCGCTTCTTTCAAGAAATCCTCACACAGCCATTCACACGACCGTACTTCCGCTAAACGAGGGAGATTATATTTGGATTTTTCCTTCTCTTTGGCTTGTTTTTCCTGAGAGCTTTGGCTAGAAGAGCCCTTCAAAAGCCTCCTTAACATTTTATGAAAACTTCTGACATTTTAGTAACTTCAAAATAAAAGTGAATAAAACTAAACAAGATTGATAGCAACTACTCCTACAAGTGCCTAGAGCCTATATCATGCATTGGAATTGCTTGGGACCTCAAAAATCTAACATGCAAGCTCAAGAACATGGTCACCTATGCAGCAAAAATTTGCAATGAATAAAGCACTAGAACAAAAACTAATTGGACCAATGGAGGAGTCACATACCAAGCAACAATCTCCCAAAGCAGTTTTGTGAATGGAGCTTTGAGCTAAGAGATCGAAAATCGCAGCAAAATGAGCTAGAACTCATGCTTGAGCTGGATGGGGGTTTTTTTGGGTAGAACATGAAGTGCGTGGGTGCTGGCATAAGTGGAGGGGGGCCACCAGGGGCCCACGAGACAGGGGGGCGCACCCTCCACTCTCGTGGCCTAGTGCTTGCCCCTCCTGCAGTGATTTCAATGCCTAAAATCCTCAAATATTCCAGAAAAAATCTTACTAAATTTGCAGGGCATTTGGAGCACTTTTATTTTTGGACTATTTTTTTATTGCACAGATAATTCAGAAAACAGACGGATAATACTATTTTTGCTTTATTTATTCTAAATAACAAAAAGTAAAAAGAGGGTACAGAAGGTTGTGCCTTCTAGTTTCATCCATCTAGTGATTATCAAAATGAATCCACTAACAAGGTTGATCAAGTCTTGTTAACAAACTCATTCCGAATAACACGGAATCGGAGAAATTTTGAATAACACTAAGTTACCTCAACGGGATCTGAAATCCCCAACAATAAGAATATCATACTTTTTCTTGACGGTAGGGAGAGGAAATTCAAAACCTCCAATAATAATAGTTGGAACTTGTCCAATAGAATTGATGCTATGAACTTGAGATTGTTTCCTCGGAAAGTGTACCGTATGCTCATTACCATTAACATGAAAAGTGACATTGCCTTTGTTGCAATCAATAACAGCCCCGGCAGTATTAAGAAAAGGTCGACCAAGGATAATAGACATACTATCGTCCTCGGGAATATCAAGAATAACAAAGTCCGTTAAGATAGTGACATTTGCAACCACAACAGGCACATCCTCACAAATACCGGCGGTATAGCGATCGATTTATCGACCATTTGCAAAGATATTTCAAGAGGGTGTCAACTTATTATATTCAAGTCTACGATATAAAGAGAGAGGCATAACACTAACACCGGCTCCAAGATCACATAAAGCGGTTCTAACATAATTTCTTTTAATGGAGCATGGTATAGTTGGTACACCGGATCTCCAAGTTTCTTTGTTATTCCAACCTTAAAAGTGTAATTAGCAAGCATGGTGGAAATTTCAGCTTCCGGTATCTTTTTTTTATTTGTGATGATATCCTTCATATACTTAGCATAAGGATTTACTTTAAGCATATCAGTTAAGCGCATACATAAGAAGATAGGTCTAATCATTTCAGCAAAGCGTTCAAAATCCTCATCATCCTTTGACTTGGATGGTTTAGGAGGAAAGGGCATGGGTTTCTGAACCCATGGTTCTCTTTCTTTACCGTGCTTCCTAGCAACAAAATCTCTTTTATCATAACGTTAATTCTTTGATTGTGGGTTATCAAGATCAACAGCATGTTCAATTTCTACATCATTGTTTTTGCTAGGTTGAGCATCAACATGAACATTATCATTAACATTATCACTAGGTTCATGTTCATCACCTGATTGAGTTTGACATCGAAATAGAAATATCATTTGGGATTCTCGTGTGTGTCTACAGTAGGTTCACTAGAAGCATGCAGAGTTCTATCGGTTTTCTTATTCGTTTTAGAAGAACTAGGTGACTCTAAATTATATCTCAGAGAATCTTGCTCGATTCTCTTAGGGTGGCCTTCAGGATACAAAGGTTACTGAGTCATTCTACCAGTTCTAGTAGCCACTCTAACAACAAAGCCATTTTTATTATTTAATTCATCAAGAAAATCATTTTTGAGCTTTAAGTACTTGCTCAGCTTGAGTAGCAACCATAGAAGCATATTTGCTAACGAGTTTGAGTTCATCTTTAACTCTAGCGATTATAAACGGCGTCCTATTTTGAAAGCATTATTCTTTAACTATCTACCAACATAAGCATTAAAACTTTCTTGCCTAGCCATAAAGTCGTCAAATTCATCTAAGCATGGGCTATGAAATTTAGTAGAGGGATTTCAACCTTATCATATCTATAGAGAGAATTTACCTTTACTACCTGTGTCGGGTTATCAAGACAATATGGTTCTTCAACAGGTGGTATATTAAGACCATGTATTTCTTCAATAGGAGGTAAATTCTTAACATCTTTAGCTTTAATACCTTTTTCTTTCATTGATTTCTTTGCCTCTTGCATATCTTCAGGACTGAGAAATAAAACACCTCTCTTCTTCGGAGTGGGTTTAGGAATAGGCTCAGGAGTTGGCTCAATTGGTTCAGGAATTACCTCAATAATTGGCTCGAGAAGAGTCCAATTATTTTCATTAGTCAACATATTATTCAATGATATTTCAGCTTCATCGACTGTTCTTTCCCTGAAAACACAACTAGCACAACTATCCAAGTAGTCCTTGGAAGCATCGGTTAGTCCACTATAAAAGATATCAAGTATTTCATTTTTATTGAGCGGATGATCATGCAAAGCATTAAGTAATCGGAGAAGCCTCCCCCAAGCTTGTGGGAGACTCTCTTCTTTGATTTGCACAAAACTATATATTTCTCGCAAGGCAGCTTGTTTCTTATGAGCAGGGAAATATTTAGCAGAGAAGTAATAAATCATATCTTGGGGACTACGCACACAACTAGGAGCAAGAGAATTATTCCAAGTCTTAGCATCACCCTTTAATGAGAACAGAAATATCTTAAGGATATAAAAATAGCGATACTTCTCATCATTAGTAAATAGGGTGGCTATATCATTCAACTTGGTAAGATGTGCCACAATAGTTTCGGATTCAAGGCCATAAAAAGGATCTGATTCAACTAAAGTAATAATTTCAGGATCAACAGAGAATTCATAATCCTTATCAATAACACAGATAGGTGAGGTAGCAAAAGCAGGGTCAGGTTTCATTCTAGCATTAAGAGACTGCTGCTTCCATTTAGCTAATAATTTCTTAAGATCATATCTATCATTGCAACCAAAGATTTCCCTAGCAGCTTCTTCATTCATAACATAACCCTTAGGAACAACAGGCAATACATAATCATTTGGAGAACTTTCATCATCACTATCATCAATAATAGGATTTTCAGTAATTTCATTCCCCCTAACTCTAGCAAGTTGTTCATCAAGAAATTCACCTAATGGCAAAGTAGTATCGCGCACAGAAGTAGTTTCATCACGCATAGCAGAAGTGGCATCATCAATAACATGCGACATATCAAAATTCATAACAGTAGCAAGTTTAGGTGTCGCAAGCCTACTAATAACGGAAGGGGAATCTAGTGCAGAGCTAGATGGCAGTTCCTTACCTCCCCTCGTAGTTGAGGACAAAATAGTAGTTTGGTCGTCTTTCAAGTTCTTCATAGTGATCAACAGATATAAATCCCAAGTGACTCAGACAGTAGAGCTATGCTCCCCGGCAACGGCGCCAGAAATTAGTCTTGATAACCCACAAGTGTAGGGGATCGTGACAGCTTTCGAGGGTAAAGTATTCAACCCAAATTTATTGATTCGACACAAGGGGGGCCAAAGAATATTCTTGAGTATTAGCAGTTGAGTTGTCAATTCAAGCACACACGGATAACTTAGTATCTGCTGACAAAGTATCTAGTAGAAAAGTGGTATGATAATAATGGTAATGCAGCAAAAGTAAAGATAAATGTTTTTGGGTTTTTGTAGTAGTTGTAACAAGATGTAGCGGAAAAGTAAATAAGCGAAGAACAATATATGAAAAGCTCGTGAGGCAATGGATCGGTGATGGATAATTATGCGGATGTGATTCCTCGTGTAATAGCTATAACATAGGGTGACCTGAGAACTAGCTCCAATTCATCAATGTAATGTAGGCATGTATTAGTAAATAGTCATACGTGCTTATGGAAAAGAACTTGCATGACATTTTTGTCCTACCCTCCGTGGCGAGAGGGTCCTAGCGGAAACTAAAGGATATTAAGGCCTCCTTTTAATAGAGAACCGGAACAAAGAATTAGCACATAGTGAATACATGAACTCCTCAAACTACGGTCATCACCGAGAAGTATCCCGATTATTGTCACTTCGGGGTTGTCGGATCATAACACATAATAGGTGACTATAGACTTGCAAGATAGGATCAAGAACACATATATATTCATGAAAACATAATAGGTTCAGATCTGAAATCATGGCACTTGGGCCCTAGTGACAAGCATTAAGCATAGCAAAGTCATAGCAACATCAATCTCAAAACATAGTGGATACTAGGGATCAAACCCTAACAAAACTAACTTGATTACATGGTAAATCTCATCCAACCCATCACCGTCAAAGAAGCCTACGATGGAATTACTCACGCACGGCGGTGAGCATCATGAAATTGGTGATGGAGGATGGTTGATGATGACGACGGTGACGAATCCCCTCTCCCGAGCCCGAACGGACTCCAAATCAGCCCTCCCGAGAGAGATTAGGGCTTGGCGGCGGCTACGGTCGTAAAAAAGCGATGAAACTTTCTCTCTGATTTTTTTTCTCCCCGAACGTGAATATATGGAGTTGGAGTTGAGGTCGGTGGAGGTCCATGGGGCCCACGAGATAGGGGGCGCGCCCTGGGGGAGGGGGCGCGCCCCCCTATCTCGTGGACAGGGTGTGGGCCCCCTGGTGTATTTCTTTCGCCCAATAATTCTTACAAATTCCAAAAGGTGCCTCCGTGGATTTTCAGGATATTCCGAGAACTTTTTTTTCTACACATAAAACAACATCATGGCAGTTCTGCTGAAAACAGCGTCAGTCCGGGTTAGTTTCATTCAAATCATGCAAGTTAGAGTCCAAAACAAGGGCAAAAGTGTTTCGAAAAGTAGATACATTGGAGACGTATCAGCCCTGACCACCCACCGTAACCGGGAACTCCCGATATTTTCCTCGCCCTCGCTTCTACCACGGTTTTTTCCGTCATGGACGGCCCAAAGAATGTCATGCAGCTGCGTCTCCGGCCCGCCTAGGAAGAAAAGCCCATTTTCTGTCATGATTTTTTTTCATAGAAGTAGGAGCCCACCACATCTATGATGATACCGAGTTTTGTCACGATTATCGTCATAGAAGTGTCATAAGCATGACAGAAAAAATCGTTCCACCCAAAATGTCACGGATGTGTCTTTTTTTAGTGTTGTCCTGACTGATCTTTCACCTTTTTGGGCACCCATGGCCCTTTAGGCTTCCCCTTGAACTTTCCTTGATTCAGAACTGCGGCCTCGGCGGGACCTGCAGGTTCAGTTTTACGCTTTTGCTTCCGACTGGTGTTTCCACCTCCAGTGTCTTGGTCGACTGGTTTTCCCTTACCATTACGGACTCGGTCTTCTTCTTCGCCGTTTGCATACCGAGTGGATATTTCCATCATTTGGCTCAGGGACATGTCTCCAGAACGACCGAATTTCAGGATGAGCTCCCTGTACCGGACGCCCTCCTTGAAGGCGCAAACGGCCTGGTGTTCTGACACATTTTCCACCACATGGTGAAGGGTAGTCCATCCCTGGATGAAATCTCTCAAAGTTTCATTCGGCTTGTAAATGTAGTGTTGCAACTTAGTTAGCCCAGCAAGTCGCTTGCAGGTTCCCTCGAATGTTTTGATAAAAAATCGGGCTAAATCTTCCCAGCAGAAAATACTTCCAGGGGCCAACTGATTCAACCAAGCTCTGGCCGAACCCTCAAGTATCAAGGGGAGATGCTTCATGGCTACATCATCGTTGCCTCCACCAATCTGCACTACCACTCAGTAATCTTCCAGCAACGTGTCTGGCTTTGACTCACCCGTGAACTTGCTCACGCCCGTAGCCAATCTGAAGTTGGGAGGGATCTCAGTAGCTCGGATGGCTCTACCGAAACACTCAGGCCCTGAAACAAATGCTCTGTTTCCAATCGGACTGTCTCTGTCTTGTTCTTCTCTGTTTGCTCTGCCTCTGTCGACCAAACCCTGTACGAGGAGTGACCTCGCATTGAACCCAGGCTCTCCTGGGTCGACCGGGGCTCTCCGCTCGTCACCATACGGGCGCCTGTCGTCATACCGCCGGGTGCGTACGAACCACCCCTCAGAGGGGGTGTAGGCACTCGACGGTGGTCATCACGAGAATATCGAGGATCAAACTGTCCATGGCCGCGACCAAGCTACTGATCTTGGCGGTAACCACGATCTTCACGCCGTGGAGGCGATCTTGGGCTATGTGTCGACTGAACTGTGTCTGCAACCACAGATCTGCTATGAATTCTATTGCGCGACTGAGAAATAGCCGAGTTATGTTCCCCTGCTGCCCAAAGCAGTGCTCCGATCTGCTGCAAACCTCTACCAGCTTCTGAACTGGACGGCTGGATTGACTCTGCTATGCTTGTTGCTGCTGCAACATTTTGGATCGGGGTACGGTATACCTGAGGTTCAGTCGGAAACAACTGTCGTGGCCGTCGACTGGAAACAAGAACCTGCTGACGGGCGCGTTCGTCGAGTGCTTGTTGAAGATTCTCCAGGCGCGTACGCTCAACCAAGGTGGCCAAGGGCGCAACCTCCAAAGCTCGAGCCTCGGAGGTCTCCCCAACGATGGGGGTCTGGAGTGCCCGGACGTTGCGGCGATGTAGTTCTTCCCTCTGCTCCACGGTGAGGGCTTGGGGAATATATTCGTCATGATCACGGCGGCGGCGGCCGCGACGAAATCCGGGCGGACTGCGTTGGGAGTTGACCATGAGGACTGCCGTCGCTGGATCGTTGCTCTCGCACTCGGAATGTGAATTCGAGTGACCAGCCGGCAGATTGAACAAACCGTATAGGGATTCGTCGGGCTCGATTGCCGTGACTTGAGGGGTGGTCGACTGGCGAGCCACCGCGTGCTTCACCCGCCGCTGGAGCCGCGAACGACCGGATCGCTTGCGACGATGGACGGCGGGGAGTGAAGACACCATGGGAGCTGACCGATACTGAGTGGATGGTTGCCACAAAAGTACACCGTAGGCACTCACGCGAAAGTGCGCCGCCCCATGGATGGGAAGGGCCTCGACGTCGAAGGGGGCTTCTTGGAGCTAGGCGGAGTCATCGGCGACGATGACGAGCGCGCTGAGACGGATCTCACGGCCCAAAGCCAAACCGCCACCAGAAACCATGTTGATGGAGAACGAAATTCGAAACCTCACCGAAAGTCGCTAAGACACCTGCCCCAAGGTGGGCGCAAACTGTCGTGGGAATGAGTCTGACAGTAAGAGTATAGGGTACATTCTCGCACATTGAAACAAATGCGACAAGGTACGAGATTGTGTTGGGAGGAAAGTGGTGGATCTGAGCACCGAAGAAGTTCAGAAAACCCCGAAAGAATGGATGCGGGGGCAGGAGAAACCTCGGTCGACGTGGGTGGTGAGGAGGACGCGCTCACCCTCGCGCGGCTGGGACTTGGATTCCCCCTTTGGAAACCTCCAAGACCCATGAGCAATCAAGCGGTCGGCGGCGAGATTCTCTAGGTCTTCCTTCATGATGGTGGAGCAGATCCAGTCCCCCTGGATCCAACCAGGCGGCAGACCGGACCGCAACGACGACCCCCGAGCCATCTTTTTGCCCTTCGCCGATGCCTTCTTTGCGTGCTCTAGAGCCGCGGTCTTCTCCTTCCCAATGGAAGCTGAGCTCGAGAGGAACGGGTGAAGGCGTGGGGGCAGGAAGAGGCGAAGTGGAGAAAGGGGCTCGAATGGGATGCATAGTGCCTCACATCGGCAGTGGCACTTTTTATGGGCCTCTTTTCAAGTGGCTGACCTGTGGGCCCGAGCGATCCTGTCACATCCCTTGATAGGCGTTGGCTCGATACATGGTGAAAAGGCTGCGCGAAGATCAAGGAGCCCCTATCTACTCGTTTCGCTTACTGCGCCACGCCCCGTCCCGCACGCTTCTCCACAATTTCGAATCCCACGAGATCCCGGAACCGCAGAGCAGCCAATAGCGCCAAAAATATCACATTCCAATGTACTCAGAGATACGCAACGCAATTCACTCAGTGATCCCAAAAACCAGAATCGATCAAGGCGACTGATGCAGGGTTAAAGTACCAGTATGATTTGAGGACCTTGAAGAAACGCCTTTGAAGCATTGAATCGGGTCGGAACCAACTTCAACCCTTCTTCACTCGGACCTCAATCCATTCGAGGGCTAATGACGATGACATGTACCTAGGGTAGGGTCTTAGGCCTGACCTAGACACCCTACCCAAGGACACTGCCCTAAAGTCAGAGACATACAAAGTTCAGCAGAAGATACCGACTGAAATCACCCCGAAGTGTAATCCACTCGATGGAAGATTCCACTCGGATATCCCAATTCCACTCGACCTGATAACAACACCCTACCATACAAAGAATCACTCAGAGCATAGAAGGCCTAGAATCACCCCAGGATGGCAACGGTCAGGCATTCACTCTGTCGTCATAAAGATCATTAATAGCAGGCGTTACCAGTAACATCCCAGTCTTAACTCACATTGAACCCTATGTAACCGAGGGATGAGAGAGGCCTGGCGCACTCTATATAAGCCACCCCCCTCCTCTGGCACAAGGGTTCGCACCCCCTATAACTTACACACATATCCAGTCGACAAAGCCTCCGAGGCACCGAGACGTAGGGATTTTACCTCCTCCGAGAGGGGCCTGAAATCGTAAACTTGTGTGTACAACCTCGCCGTAGCTAGGACCTTGCCTTCTCCTACGTACCCTATACTCTTACTATCAGATTCATTCCCACGATAGCGGCCACTAAGGTGACAATTGGTGACAGATCTAAGGCCAAGTTCTGGGAGTCTTATTGGTTGGATGGCCTTCGGCAAAAAGACATTACACCAGAAAAACTGAGATATCACACAAGAAGCACGACATTGTTGATTTGGTTTTGAGGTAGGATCACTAGGTTACTCTGATTGACACGCGCAAAGGGCTATCACTTCATCACATCCAGCAATTTGCCGCGCTTTGGGAGAAGCTTGCTATAGTCATAATCCAACCGGGAATCCCGGACACCATCCCGTGGCACTACTAGAAATCCCCATATTTCCGACGGTGAAATATAATAGCAGATGGGCCATCAGTTATTATTACTAATAGCCGACGGTGGTCTCAATGGTCGACGGTATTTTCAACACATAAGTATTACTACTAATAGCTGCCATTATACTAGATTGCTCGACGATGAGAGTTAAACTCTCAGGTATCCAATTTCATGCCCAACGGTTCACTGTAATGTCCGACGGTTTTTACTACACCCTGGGGATTACGTGTGATGCCCGACAGTAAAATTTAATGTCCGAAGGCGAAAACAAAACTCTGATCTATGAGTGAAAATGGCCGATGGTACATGTGTGACACTCGGTTATTTGAGAAAATACCCGACGGGGGATAGCAATAACCGACGGGGTGATATGTTTCAATTGTCAACGTCAATAAACATGTCGAATGACCAATATTATATTCCAGATAATTTCTGCATATTTTCTTCCATGAATTAAGATCTAGCACTGCTATTGTAAGTGCATTCTATGTTGTTTTCCACTATTAATATATAGGTTGCTTAAACAAATTGGTATTGAATAATGAAAATAGGATGGTCATAAAATGTGCTCTTATAAAAGTACCATAAGGAGAAAGCCCTTGAGAGTGAAGAAGAAGTCGTTGTCCCTACCATAAGGAGATTGCTTTGTACTGAATATTCGTCATCTGCTTAAGTGGGCTTGCCATTTCTGTCTTGTTTGCTTGTTAACATGGTAGTTGGTGAATCGAAGTTGCACTAGAGCCAATGATTATTGTGGATACATTGTGTTAAACATTAAGCTTTAGACTTGATATAAATAAGATCTTGATCTCAAGATTAGACCACCTCTTATGTGGAGAATTAGAGACTAACTAGGATTAGTGGAGGCCGTTAAGGGGTAGCCCGTGGCTGCACTTGAGGTCTCCAGCAGTGAGGGGATCGTCCGGTGAAGAAGGGCAGCATCGGGTTGCCCATTGAGCAGCAGTGGCACCAAATAGCAAGCATATGAAAGAAAGAAGATTGAAGGGCACAATCAGTTCTGGCTTAGACCCACTATTGGAAGAAGAAAGAAGGAAGTCTATCAATTGCCAATTCTAAGTAAGTTTGGGTCCAATTTGTTTATCCTATTTTCCTAGCAGCCGCTTTGAAATTTGCACTTTTTTCGAAAACAAAACCGCCCAACATCGATCCGATTGAACTTCTGACTATTCACTCTTCGCCTTTGCCCCTCCACCCAAACCTTGTGAAACCAAGACCAACCTGCGATGGAACCCTCAGCAGCAGGCGGAGTTATATTTTTCGATAAAAGAAATATATTAATATCGTGAAGATACCAATTACACCCAGCCTCTACACCAACAAGATATCAAAAGACATCAAGGATGCACGCAACAACGAACAAATAAAAAAGAGAGAAATACAAAAACAAAGACCCCATCGCAATGATGAAACACTCGCAACAACAACACTCTAACCACCACCAAAGACAACACCCGGACTACAGAAGAGGTTCTCCAAAAGCGATGCCTCAAAGAAGGAAACAATGCACTAGCGTTGTCACCGGCCGATCAAGGATCTTGAGTTTTCACCCTAGAGAGAGTCCGAGATCCTCAAAACAATGCCTTCACAAGACCATTGCCACGAACAACTAATGAAGGCAAGACCTTGGGCTTTCACCCTGTAGATCACGGCTCGGTACTCGAGAAGCCCCCCCCTCCCCCCCCAAATGGTGTCCATCTGTGTTGCCTCCCTTCCTACCAAGGCCACCGCTGCAAGACCTCAACACCCGACACACTGGAAGAAACTTAGTCAAGCGAACCAGCTTGTGGCTGCACCTACATATCCTAATCCTATTACAAGTGTGCCCAACTCGGTGTCAACGCCGAATCACTTTATCACACCACCCATAGGCACAAACATGTTTGGCCTTCTACCGAATTATGATTTGGTGCCCATCCCACAAGTTGCACCACTAGCTATTACTCATGTTGCTCCGATGTCATTGCCACAAGCATCTTCATCTACCTCAGATCCAATTTTAACCAAATTAAGGGAGGATTTGCTAAAGATGTTTCTAGAAACTTTCGGAAACGAGACGAAAGTAAAGAGACATGTGTACCAAAAGCCTTATCCTGACACTTTGATGCAGTTTTGTACCCTCAAGGTTACAAGGTTCCTGATTTTGTTAGATTTAGTGGAGAGGGCACGAAAACAACATGGGAGCATGTTAGTCAGTATCTAGCGCAGTTAGGTGAAGCAAGTTCCATAGGAGAATTAAAAGTGCGTTTATTTACCTTATCTTTAACTCGCACTGCATTTTCATGGTTTGCTGCTTTACCGCATGGTTCAATTCTCTTATGGTCGCAATTAGAGCAAAAGTTTCATGATCACTTTTATAGTGGCGATAATGAGCTTAAGTTGTCATATCTTACATCGGTTAGGCAAAAACATGATGAACCGGTTACCGATTATGTCAAGAGATTTAGAGATATAAAAAACCGTTGTTATAGCTTAGTGATAACCGAAAGAGACTTGGCGGATCTTGTTCTTAATGATTAAAAAACTCACATTAAAGAAAGGCAAGAAAGTTATGAGTTTTTAAACATTAACCAAGTCTTACAAAAAGCTTTGGCTCAAGAGAGTCAAAGTAAAGAGGTTCGTAGGTCTACAATTGATCGTCCTAGAATGCATATAGTTGAATACAATGATGATAATTTGGACGATGAGGTTGATGTCTATAATACTGAATTTGTTTGGTTCTCAAAGGCCAAACCCTATACGTGCAATTCCCTTAAGCCGGTTCGCAAGAATCATGATGAGGAGATGAAGTTTCTTCTAATATATCTAAGTGTGATGAAATATTTGATGCTCTCTTGCAAGATAAGATGCTTAGAATATCACACACCATACCGCCGTTTGATGAGCTAAAACGGCGTGCTTATTGCAAGTACCATAATTCATTTTCTCATGCGAATAAAGATTGCAATGTTTTTCAACGACATATACAATCGGCCATTAATGAAGGACGGTTGAATTTTTCTGAGATGCAAGTTGATAAACAACCCTTCTCGACAAAAAACATGGACTTGGAAGGTAAGAAAATGTTAATTTGGCCTAACATAGCCAAATCTGCTAATAAAGATAATGTTGTTATTGGTGAACCCAGGAAAGGCAAGGAGGACAACAAAGTCTTGCAAAGAGAGGTTGTGCTTGATAAGTAACCCGATGGCAAGGAGATATTGAAGATCACCATCAAAAATCCTGCACTCGGGGGACAACAACAAGTACAAGAGGATACTTATGTTAAATATATCAAGCCCAAGAATTCAGAAGCTGGCAAGTGGAAAAAGAGTGAAGCTAAGCGCAAGTGAATCAAGCCAACTTTCGATATGTTACAATAAATATATGCCAATCAAGTGTTCAGTTCTAGATCTAATCGGACATCACATTTGAGACATTCAAGATCACCTCCGAACACTACAAAAAAAATACACTTCCGTGATGATGCGTGTTTGTCCCAGTAGGACGCGTTTTTGTCATGCATGTACATCCATGACAAATTTATGACAGAATCAAGATAGTCATACCTGTGCTGTCATAGAAGTGTTCCATGACATTACCAAAATTATCATCACGGAAGTGTCCACTTCCATGACGATAAATCGCGTGTCACGAAGTGCTTTTCGTCAAGGGTGACCGACACGTGGCATCCACCGTAATGTAACGCCGTTAAGCTATCGGGTCGGGTTTTGGATCCGATAACCCGTAATGACCCGACCAATGGGGATTTTCCACGTGTAAAATCATCATTGGCTGGAGGAAACACGTGTCGGCTCATTGTTGGGACAAATGTCATCCACTCATTGGACAGAAGGCGCCTATGATACGTCGACACGTGGCACGGCCCAACAGAGGCCCATTCCTGTGAAAAGGCCGGCCCGTTTGACTTGGTCAAAAGGTGACGGGCCGGCCCATGGAAAGCTTGTTATCAGCCTGTTCGCATATAGCCCATTTACAGCCCGCTAACCCAAGGCCCGTTCGCCCTATCCGAATTAGGCCCGATGGCGTCATCCGGGCCATCCAATATGATTCCACCCGTTTTCGCCGGCCCATGTATGGCCCATGACGTCTTCGGCCCATATGAGGCCCTATGTAACTCTTGGCCTATTAACGACCCGTGGTGAAGCGGCCCGTAATGAACGATGTATCACTTTAGACCCATTAACGGCCGTGGTGAACCGGCCCGTAATGAACGATGTATCACTTTATACCCATTAAGGGCCCGTTATTGATTGGGCGTTTCCAGCCCGTGTTATCTTCGGCCTTCTCGAGCCCATTTATTCTTGGGCTCATTTCGAGCATTCGTTTACTTACGGCCCGTTCTTGTCATTTTCGCTTGTGGGTCAAATTCAACCCGTGGTTTCTGATCGGCCCGTTTGTGGTCCATTAATACATTGGGTCGTTTTCATAGCGTCATCAAATACTGACCTATTAACGATGGCCCGTTATGGTCGGGCCCATGAACGGACGATTCCAACTCTAGCCCGTTACGGCCATAATACGTCTCGTTATTGGCCCGTGTTTGTGAATCGATCCTCTGCCCTTATAAGGCCCATTGATGATACGGCCCGTAGAAGGCCCATTGTTTCTCTGACCCGTAGAAGGCCCAATGTTTCTACGGCCCGTAGAAGGCTCATCTGTTTCTGACCCGTAGAAGGCCCACTTGTTTCTATGGCCCGTAGGAGGCCCACTTGTCACTCTGAAGAAATATTAGCCCATGGTTATTGTGGCCTAGTTTTAAAAAATAGGTTATTGCAGCCACTAGCAAACCACGGAAAAAGAATTGCACTGACTACAAGCAAACAAATAAACAAGACAACAAGGAAATAAATAAGCAAGCACTTACGCTAGGCTATCACGGCTATTACACATATTACATCCACTGGGCATCAAAGTTCGCCACCAGTGCAAATATAGGGAACACAGCAGCATATAAATGCCGCAGCAAAACAAGTCCAGAACTGAAACCACTTGAAGAGTTCAAGAAACAATATCACAGGTACCCATAATCTTTGGCAAGATGCTTAGCAAGCTTATTAACTTTCTCTTGTTTGGCGCTTAAATCCTCCAAATAACTTGTTGCACAAGACAGTACGCATCTGCATTCTGCAGGGACTTCCGCAGTCCTTGACTTCTTGTCAGAAAGCACACCGATCGATGCCTTTCAGCTTGTAGCTGAGGCCGAAGAAGTCAAGTGATTCAGGCAATGAGTTGAAGAGCTTGTGCTAGCGATGCTTGACGATGCTCGAACACTACATCAACGCAGGACTGTGGGGTTTTCTCACTTTATCTACAAGATCGTTTTATCACCTTTCTTGGAGACCAACAGGTTGTCTCACTATCTTGAACCTTATACGCATTACTTTCTCTACCATTGCATAGTGGGGTGCTCTTCTCCAATATTCTCGTTTGCATACTACAAGAGAAACAAGCGAGACACATCACAGTTTAACTTGTAGTATACCAAACTCATTTTGGTAAACCTGTTCAATAGTAAGGTGGACAGGATAACAGACATGAAACAAACATATATCTATGTACTATGCTCACTTGTATTGTCCATATCATTCTAGTTTATGTTCCCTAATCAAGATAGAGACACAGTTCAACTCATATATTTTTAAGACACAAAGAAAGATAGACAGAATATAAGTGTGAGAAACTACACGGCATTGGCAGCACTTGTAATGTGCATCACATGAGAACATAACTGTTTATACAACTTAAACTGAAATCAACATAGAGCAAGAAGTTAGAACAACAAACCAGTTAAAGAAATAGGTTTAAAACATACATTGCGCCATTGGAGTTTGAGTTGGATCCTTCAAATTCGAAAGTAGTTGGTATGAGTAAATCTGATGATGCAACAGCAAAGGAGTATGGACCATAGCTACGGAATCGGACACGAGAACAGTTGCTCTTCCGCTTTAAACGTGGAGTTTGGGTTAGGCTGTGGTGGTCTTCGTGCTTTGGGCACTGCAGTAGCTTTACAAACTGCTCGTGTGGGGGTACTCTGTGGTGGACATAGTGCTTTGTCAACTATAAGTGGGTTACTATCCGCTGGGGTTGCAGTTAGATGGGTTGTATCTGGTTCTCTGCCCAACGGTGTAAGTGTGCAATCTGGAAGTGTCTCGATTATGTGTGGTGGGGCTAGTTTGTGGGCCAGTACAACCATGGTTCTATCTGCATCGACGGGTAGCACTGTCTTTTGTGAAGAACGGGTTTTTGCTTCCTTAGATACTGCCATCACCCCCTCCAGTTCAAATGGCTGATAAACAAGAAAAGAAATTGAACGTACAAACATTGTATGATAGACAGATGTGGTAATTCACGTATATGTTGTCTAACCAAACAGACTGACATGACACAATTTCACATATATGATGTCTAACTAAACAGGATAGCATGACACAGTTTCAGATATATGATGGATAAGTTAACAGGATATAATGGCATAATTCAACATATGATGAGTACCTAAACAGGATGACATGACAAAACTATATGATGTCTTTCTAAAATAGGTTGGGATGAAATAATTCACATACATGTTGTCTAAGTATACAGGATGGCATGATATAATTGACATAATTGATTCATATACTAAGCAGCTGGCGCTCGCATGTATGATCTCTAAACTAAGCAGATAGAATTCAATATTGTGCATATGATGTCTAAACTAAGCAATGCAAGACACCATATGCATCATATGAGAAATATAAGCATTGCAACTTAGAGCATACACCTCGGGTGGGATATAGGATTGGTCATCTGTCTACGAATCCTCCTCACGAGGAGCTCCTGTAACCATCGAGATATATGCTTCAACAGTACCATTGCACCTTTCTGAAGACCTTGTTTTCACTCCAGATTTTTTCCATAACCGGCTCAAATGGCTGATACACATGAAGCATAGTTCAATATACACAGATTGTCGACAAATGGAATACGTAATGAAAAAAAGATGGCATGTGATAATTCACATATATGATGCCTGGCTCCATGGCGGTGCATAATTCACATATATGATAACTGGCTGAAAAACATGGCATTGCATAATTCACATATCTGATATAGAAAGAAAATAGGAGGCATTCACACAAAGCATGTCTAATCTAAGCAGATGGCATGGCAATGCAAGACACCATATGCATGATATGAGCAATATAACCCAGCCAAGTTAGAGCATGCACCTCGGGAGGGGGGGGATACGACTGGTCATCTCTCTCTGAATCCTCCTCTGAGGAGCTATCTGTAACCAGCAAGAAATCTGCATCGACAGGTAGCAATCGATCGCTCGAGAAGACCTTGTTTTCAGTCAGATTTTCCCATGACCGACTCAAATGGCTGATGCACAGGAAGAGTAGATGAATGTATAAACATTGTTGACAAATGGAATACATTATGGAAAAAATATGGCACGATACAATTCACATATACGATGACTGGCTAAACAGGATGGCATTGCATGATTCACGTATATGATGCATAGCTAAAGAAGATGGCATTGCATAATTCCCATATAGTCCCTCTGTTCCTAAATATTTGTCTTTTTAGAGATTTCAAATGGACTACCACATACGGATGTATATAGACATATTTTAGAGTGTAGATTCACTCATTTTGTTCCGTATGTAGTCACTTGTTGAAATCTCTAAAAAGACAAATATTTAGGAATGGTGGGAGTATGATATAGAAACCAAACAGGTGGCATTCACACACAGCAAATCTAAACTAAGCTGATGAAATATAAGATGTATAATGTAAGCAATGCAAGGCGCCATATGCATGATATGACCAACATCGGCATGCCAGTTAGAGCAAACACCTCGTGTGGTAAACAGGCATGGTCGGCTCCTTCGAATCTCCATCCGAACAGTTATCTTCCTCTGGAATACAATCTGGAAATGCAGGAGAGGGGGGCACTTCGCCCACCATGGAGCAGCGTCTGCATGACATTATATCCGCACGCAACGTTCTTCTCTTTTTCTCTACATGTTCAGTACGATTGTGTACAATATCTGACATGCATAATAAAAAAATAGTTAGATTTTGTAAGGCCTAAGGGGTGCATGCAAAAATCAAGACTAATGGTAGCAAATGAGTGGATGGATCCAAAACTAATGATAGTAGGTAGATTATAGCTTCAGTTTAAAAAGATAGACAATGGATCATCTATTGTTTGTTGCCCACCCAACATGAACCACATAGAAGACCCCAGATGAACCAGATAGTAGACAGATACTATTAGATTCGGCTCGATATGAGACCTATGGGCAATTCAAAACTCAAGATTGAACGATAAAGTAGCAGGTAATAATAACCGATGTATAACATAAGCAAACACGAAAGACTGCGTCCTCTCTTCCGGAACTATCTAGTCCTCAGGTTAAATGCCTTTCGATCGATGATGGTAATGCAGTTGGCGTGGCTGCCGCAACGGGAAGATGATCTCGAGGCAGCGAAATAAAGTCTGCAGGGGATATCTGCTGCAGTGAACGCTTCATCGATGGTGCACCTCGGTGGGGTGGATGACGGCATGGCAGGAGCGGGACATAACACAGAGTTTTCTTTGAGGCCAATCTGAAAATGAAGTAAATCTGTAAGGGCTCCTTACAATTGGAGGATTCTATAAATGCAGGGACAAGAAAAACACAGGAATAGGATAGGAATGCACGTGCAAAACAGAGCATTTGGAAACATAGGATTTCAGTCAACCTGGGTGTTCGGCTCACATGAATTGGAAGAACAGAGGATGGAGAAACAAAGTGATGCGACGAGTGTACAACCTCTTTGGCATAGCCTTGTGGACCTCAGCATCATTGGGTTGGACGTGGAGGATGGTGATGATCTTTGGTGTATTTGTCGGGCGGGGAAGAAGATCCGAGGCCTCCGGAAACAGCGGCCGAGAATGCTTGCTCATTGTGATGGACGGTTCCGTTGTTGGAGCAGCTCCGCTTAAGGTGTACAAATGACGAGGCTGAAGCATGACAAGACAGACATAACTTTAATCTGAAGTCGGACCCTAATATCATCTGCAATAGATGATGTAAAATACATCACCAAAAAGTGCTAGATGTAAAGCGCATCGGCCACGCCCGCTCCGACGGATGTTGTAAGTACTGTTCACTCACGAACTTAATCAAGAAAATGAACTTCACAAATAAACTGAATTTTCTTGTCGAAACTGATTGAACTAGTAACAGAGCATTGCAATAGATGTTTAGGGCGTTCGAGCACTAGTAGCAGAGAAGCAGTGATCTAAATCAGCAGACGCTCAAGCAGGGAACGCACTAGCAGAGAGCAAGTCGTGCAGTAGCACCGTGAGCGAGTGCTAAAGCAGCAACTCCTGTAGCTGCCGGAGGTCGTGCAGCAGCAGCAGCAGCGCAAGCGAGAGCAAGAGCAGAGCAACAGCACGAATCTAAAGCAGAGCAAAGGTAACAAATACGACCGACAAAGAAGAACAGAGCCGCGCGGCGAAGCGAGAGCCGGAGTACTGCAGTTAGTGTCATAGGAAGTCGCCGCCGAGGAAGCAACGACATGGGGAGAGACGCCGTGGATGATGTGGCGGCGGCGGCGGCGTCGATGGAGACGCCATGTCTGCTCGGTATCGAGCACCGGCAGCCCCGTGAGATCGAATAAAAGATAAAATGCAGCGGTGAGCGCAGAACCTCCTTGGTGGCGCCGAGTTGGCCTTGGCTTCATCGGAGGAATTGGTGACGTTGCTGTGGTTCTGGTGGGGCAGGTCAAGACGGCGCTGTGGGGATTGAGGTGGCGCGATAGACGAGGCGAACATCGAGGCAGCTCCTTGGAGGTGGAGGACGGGGCGGCTGATCCGGCGGGACGACGAGATCGACAACGGATCCTCATCCGGTGCGGTGGATGAGGGACGGCGAGCTATTGCGGTGGACGACGTAGTTGGGGAAGAGTCTCCGGCTGGGCGACGGTCGGGAGGCCGACAGAGGAGCATGGGGTTTCGTGGGTTTTGGCGGCCTTGGTGTACGAATGGGGGCGAAGGGGGAGGGGGAGCCAAGCTTAGGGACGCGCTTGTCCGAAATGTAGGGTAAGTTACCAGCGTACCCCCACCGGTTTTGACACCACGATGTGGAGCTTCATTTCTGGCTGAGGGGTAGAAGGGGGATTTCGCGTGTCTGGGCTGGGGAGCGATTTCGGATGAGGAGGGAGTTCTCGCGCGCGTCCAAACTTCGGGATAACAAGGCGCGGAGCGGGTTGAGGAAGCGGGAGTTTCAAAGCAGGTGAGACAAAAGATAATCGAGCTTGAAAATTTCGGGATAACAAGGTGTGGATTCCCTGTTCGGCAGGACAAACTTAACATGTAAAAAAAATCATACAAGACACAAGAGAGTCATGTCCCCTTTTACTATATTGCTATAGATGCCATTGAAAAAACTACAAGAAAAATGTAAAAAATCGGAGAGCAAGATTACCTCAAGACAAGACCAAATCGATTCGCACTTCCCTCGATAACAAGAAAAACAAATCAATTCCCACCAAAGAAAGAGTAATGTCCCTTTTATATGATTAGAGATGCCATGATCTCTAATTTCAATTTTGAATCCACGTTATGTTGAATTGAATATATCATTAGGTGACCTTGCGGTTTATAATTAATGTAGTTGTACATTTTGATCTTCCATCATATATGAACATTTTACTCCACCATGTGAACATATATATTGTCGTCTACCATATGGACTAAATTTGAATCAATTTTCCTTATTTGAATACGATTGTTGTCAAGTTATACAATAATTTAAATATTATCTTGATAACAAAAAGACATGCATATAGCAGTAATCGTATTTCACTATGAACTACATGTACCATACGCTCTCCAATTCAAATATATGTATCCATTTTATGTTGAATTGAAATCATAGTACATTATTGGTCTAGGAAGCGAGATGTTCGAGATAATATAAACCCTATTTTCATACGTATAATTTTTGGCTGAATTGGGACAAGTTTTGGTATAAGCCTCTTGCAAAACTGGAGATTCTCTCAACAAGCCTCGTGGTTCCGAGAGGGAACGTGTCACCTTTGTGTGCGAAACGATATACGCTGCCTCCCCCCTGATTTTATTTACAGAGGCGCCATAGAACTATATGAGTGCCCTGTTAAATTTTGGAATTATTTTGGGTTCATTTGGCCTTTTTATACATTAATTGAGTTTCTAGACTTTTAATGTGCATAATCTAAATATGAATTGCATGCACATGCTCCGGTGCACCAAAGTGGGTTGAAAAATCACATGTGTGTCCTTGGTTGAATTTCTAGGTCCCATGGAAGAAATGAGAATGAAATTCAAACATCAGGGCGTCATGACTCTGCCGAGAACATCGAGAAACTTAGATTTTAAATTCATGTAAATCCAAAACTTCATTTGGAAATCATGAAACTTGGCATGGTGTCATGTCATGGCACTAACATGTTGTGGTAAAAATTGGGCCGATTTGGAAGCTCGTGGTTCTAAGAGGGAACGTGCCACCTTTGAGTGTGAAACGATATACGCTGCCCCCCCCCCTTGAGTTTCTTAACAAAGGCAACATAGAACTACATTAGTGCCATGTTAAATTTTGGAATTATTCCGGGTTCGTTTGTCGTTTTTATACATTAATTGAGTTTCTGGTCATTTAATGTGCATAAGTCAAATTTGAACTACAAGCACATGCTCTCGTGCACCAAAGTTGGCTGAAAAATCACATTTGTGTC
The DNA here is from genome assembly GCA_021605145.1 of Aegilops bicornis. Taxonomy (NCBI): domain Eukaryota; kingdom Viridiplantae; phylum Streptophyta; class Magnoliopsida; order Poales; family Poaceae; genus Aegilops; species Aegilops bicornis. The sequence goes on along the minus strand of CM038671.1, from coordinate 186,331,190 downwards.
CTCGAGTGAATTTCTAGGTCCCATGCAAGAAATGAGAATAAAATTAAAACATCTGGGCATCATGGCCCGTCCGAGAACATTGAGAAACTTGGTTTTAAAATTCTTGTAAATCCAAAACACGTCTGAAAATCATGAAACTTAGCATGGATGTCATGTCATGGTACTACCATGTTGTGGTAAAAAAAAATGGCCGAATAGGAACAGATTTTGGTATAAGCTTCTTGCAAACCAAGCTTCTCTCAAGAATGCTCGTGGTTCTTAGAGTGAACGTGCCACCTTTGAGTTTGAAACGATATACGTTGTCCCCCTTGAGTTTATTTACAAAGGCAACATAGAACTACATGAGTGCCCTGTTAAATTTTGGAATTATTCCGGCTTCTTTTGGCCTTATTTACACATTAATTGAGTTTTTGGTCATTTAATGTGCATAATTCAAATTTGAACTACAAGCACGTGCTCCCGTGCACCAAAGTTGGTTGAAAAATCACATTTGTGTCCTTGGGTGAATTTCTACTCCCATGCAAAAAATGAGAATAAGATTCAAACATCTGGGCATCGTGGCTCGGTCAAGAACATTGAGAAACTTGGTTTTAAAATCATGAAACTTGGCATGGTGTCATGTCATGGTAGTACCATGCCGTGGTAAAAAAATTGGCGAATAGGAACAAATTTTGGTATAAGCTTCTTGCAAATCGGAGCTTCTCTCAAGAAGGCTCGTGGTTCTCGGAGGGAATGTGTCACCGCTAGTGCATAATTCAAATTTGAAATACAAGCACATGTTCCAGTGCACCAAAGTTGGTTGAAAAATCACATGTGTGTCCTCGGGTAAATTTCTAGGTTCCATGCAAGAAACGGGAATGAAATTCAAAATGTCGTGGCTGGGTTGGGAACATTGAGAATTTTTAAATTCCTGTAAATCCAAAACACGCATGAAAATAATGAAACTTGCCTTGGTGCCATGACATGGCACCAACATGCTATGGTAAATTTGCAGTCCGATTTGCGAAGGCGCACACATTAACAATCAACAAAGTCATTTTGGAACAAGTGTTGTCACGTTACAATCGGAAACACAAGTATTATTGAAACCGTGGGTGTTCTACTTACTAGTACCATTTACGTGCCGCCATGCGTCCCCATTTTTTATTAGCTAGGAGGCATCGTGCAGGGTAGCTATTTGAGTACGAGAGGCATGCGATCAGATCCCTGCGCGTGCTTATCGGGAGGAGAGCCCTTTGACCTCTATCTGCCGTCCACCTCTCTCCCAAGGTCTCCATTAATGGTGCCCGAGCCTGCTTAATGGCGTGGCTATGTCTCACTCGATCGAGATTTAAGAGAGAGAAAAGAAAATCTGACAGCACGGATCTTGATGTAAGATCCGACGGACCTATATAGCATCTACTGCGACTTATAGCAAGACTGATGAATATATAAGGACAATTTTTATTTTTTCGATCAAAGAAGGGCTTGCCCCTTCCGATTTTCATTACTGAAAGCCACCACAATTCACAAGAAGTTTAGCACAACTCCAGCCTAACACGAAGTACTAAAAGCTACGTACCAGATTGAAATCACAACATCCCAAGAGGCCAACAAAGGCCAAACATCCGCGCTAGAACCCAACATTTCACAACCGACGACACAATCCACATCCTAAACCGATTATTACATCAAAAGAAACCAGAAACTGAAGGAAGCCCAAAGAAGCAACTAGAAGAACAAAGAACGCTGTGGTCGCCACAAAGAAGAGTTTTCTTCATTCCAGCCTCGCAACATTGATCTTCCACAGAAAGATAAGGACGGTTAATTGTCTTACATAATTAGAAAGATAATTAAAAAAGCCACATGCAGCTACGCCCAAAATACACAAGGGAAAAATAAGAAGGAATACAAGGATCTGGCTCACTGATCTCTACTTTCTTGATGCGTTGCTGCAGGCCGCCGGAACTAGTCTCCGTGGCGAGCGGCCATGAGCTCTTTCGTGTCCTCAAGACGCTGCTTGAGAACATCAACGGATTCCTCCACCAGCCTTTGGCGCTCGTTGCGGAGCATGTCATTCTCGTCCATAAGTTTCTTGACGATGACGTCGGTCCTCTTCAACAAGGCACTGGTCTCCTCCTGCTGGTCTGCACTTCGGACGACCTTCTCCCTCAGCAGGTCGCGCTCAGCCCGGAGCCTCTCATTGCCCTCCCTTAGTTGTCATATGACGCCGGTAGCCTATTCAAACGAGGCTTTCACATCGTCCTGCGACCTCGCCAAGCCGGAGATCTGATCCATCTGGCTATGGACGATCGCATGCATGCGCCAGAATAGCTGCCGCCGCCGCGAGAAATTTTCCCGAGCGCGCGGCGGCGGGACATCTCTGCTGCATTCGTGGCGCGGCGGGACATCTCTGCTGCTTCCGCGGCGCGGCCGGACCAGTCTGCTGCATCGACGGTGCGGCGGGACCTCCGTGCTGCTTCAGCGGCGCGGCGGGACCTCTGTGCTGCTACTTCCGCGTGGCGGGACATGTCGGCTGCTCTCGCAGCGAGGCGGGACATCTCTCGTGCTTCCGCTTCCATGCTCGCCTCTCCCTGGGGGCAATATCTCAACCCAGAACTCACGCTGGCCATGGCAGACGCAAGGGAAGGATGCTGAATGACTTGTTTGTTTTTCTGGATCAGGAGTTGAGGAGGAATGTGCAGTCATCTTGGCATACTAGTATTTATAACCGAGTACTAATACGCCCCGAGTGGGAAACCGTTTAGGTTGTGATCGGTGTGAACAGGTTTGGAATTCAATATAGCGTGGTACTAATACGCTCCTAAGTGGGAAACCGTTTAGGTTGTGATCAGTGTGAACTGGTTTGCAATTCAATATAGCATGGAGTAATTTGGAATGTGATGAGACACAAGCTCAAAATTTATTGACGGTTCTAGTTTCAAGTGCGGCACTATTCCGGATGGAGTACTTCTTTTCTACTCCCTCCTTTCCGGTTTTATAGGGCTTATCTCAAAATTTTAGTTTTTCCATTTTATAAGGCTCAATTTGGTTGTTCCCCAACACATGTTCAGATTCCAAGGTGCATTAAATCATTGCATGCAAGTATTAAGAGAAAATTGACCAATGCATGTACTTTATGCATGCATGCATTGCAATTAATGCATTGATAAATATAATTGTTTGAGAAAAACAAGAGCATTAATTAGGTGCTTTTGCAAACTACAAAAAATATTCCACCCTCACCATAAACCGGAAAGGAGGGAGTACTGTTGTGTACGTGCAATAACTGCACCGTCAGATACATATCTTACGGTTAATGGGGCGCTCGACAGGAATAGTCGCGGCATGCAGCTCTAGGCTAGTCCTTTTTCGCACGCATTAAACCTATCTCGGTACTTCTTGCACGCGCCATCGTGCCACCCACAAAAACTTGTACTCTGAGTTTAGTAGTACGTTATACAGGAAGAGAAGAGGTGCACACACGCACTCGTCCTCTCACACACGCGTCTGTTTTTTCTCGAAAAGGAGGATGATGACCCCCGGCCTCTACATCTGGGAGTCACACACGCATCTGTAGCTACGAATTGTAGGGGTTGTTTGGTTCTAGGCCTAGGAGTGCCACACTTTGCCATACAATGTTTGCCAAACTTGCCTAAGGTTAGTTGTTTAAAATTAGAGCCACAAGTTGGCAAGCCTAAGGGAATCTTGCCACACTTTTTGTGTGTATGTGATGTGGGACCATAGTGTGGCTTGCCTAAGATGTGGCTTGAACCAAACACACACCTAAGTTGGTCAAACTTGCCTAACCTTAGGTGTGGCAAGCTTTGGCAAACTTAGTCTCAAACCAAACAGCCCCTGTGTTCTCAACCATCCGATTTGCTCTATCATGGATGTACCTATATACTAAAACATGTCTAGATACATCTATATTTTGACAAATGGAAGGCATGTATTGTGGAACGGAGGAGTTCTTGTCATCAAAATGGATAAAAGGGACGTATCTAGAACTAAAATACGTCTACATACATCTCCTTTTATCCATTTTGATGACAAGTAGTACTTCTTACCCAAAGGAACTTTATATTCAATGGACACAAAATATCCGCTCGATCGTTGGAAATTACCGATCCGATGTCAAGTAATTGTTGCATCGCCACCAAAACCCACCATTTCTTAAGCTAAAGTAGACCAAGCTAATCCCTATATTAGCATATTACTAAGATAAACAGAAGGCAATGTCGAAACATTTAGGACGTGAGCTTGTCAATCTGAATGTGGCGGGACACAAGCTTAGCCCCGCCAGCAGCTTGGGCGGAATCACAAGAAGGTCGGCTCGCACGCCGACGCCGCCGGGATCCTTGCTTCTTGTCACCTCCATTTCCACCTTGACGGCGCCGGTCGTGCCTTTGGGATCCCCGGGCCGCTCGCCCCACAGCTTGGCCAAGTAGTGCGGCGGTGGGGACGCTTCGCTCGATGCGCATTGACCGACACGGGCGATAGGGCGCGCCGATGTCGAGCACGCCGCCAACCAAGAAAAACGCGGGCGGTCCTCCTTCGCGAACAAAGAAGAGACGTGGGTTCGACAAAGGGCACTTGCACCGGAGCACCTTGTCAGATTGGATCCTGTGCACGGGCATGGGATGCGCGGTGCCGATGTGGTGGTAGAGCCGTGGCGGCGGGCCTTCAGAGCCGCAGACGGGCACGGGCATTTGCGGTGGCGCGAGCGACACACGCCCGGTGATCGGCGAGCTTGTGGTAAGTGACGTAGAGCCCACAGCCTTCGTGGCGGGCACTCCACCCTCACCGACGAAAGGACGGAGTCCACCGCCGTGTTCCGCACGCCGAAGCCACCGCCAAGACTTTCGCACTTCTAGCACCGCCGCTGGTTCTCGGGCGCCGACGCTGCAGTCCACGCAGGCCGTGCCCTCCCTTGCACCGCAAAAATCAATCCAACAAAGACATCAATCAAGAAACCTGCACCTTGCTCAATCAGCCGAACGGACGAGGTGTATTCGAACCTCATACACTGGAGGCGCCAAGGGGCGGAGGCACAAGGGGCAGTGGAGCACGGTGAGGTCCATCGAGACCTTAGAGAGCTCCATCGTCGGGTCCTGTTCCTGTTTGGTCTGCATGATCTCGCCCTCCTCATGCACAACCATCTCTCGACTTGGGCTGTGGTATTACAAAGCTTCTTGTCACATATTTTATACTCCCTCCGTTCCTAAATGTACTCCCTCCGTTCGGAATTACTTGTCTTGGAAATGGATGTATCTAGAACTAAAATACGTCTAGATACATCCATTTTCGCGACAAGTAAGGCTGGCCATAGTGGGAGTAACATAAGTAGTATCATGCACTTGGGACTCGCAAACATGCTTATGTGGCAGGCAATTAAAGAAGAGAGAGATGGTTATAGTAACATAGGTAGATACCGTAACATGATAAATATGGTGCTACTATGTGTCATGCATGGCAATAAATGGGACCATCTATGATACTACTAATCTATGATACTATGCACTATAGAGGTACTCCCTCTGTCCCATAATGTAAGACGTTTTTTGACACTACACTAGTAACATATGCATGTTACTAGTCTAAGTTACTCCCCACTATGGCCAGCCTAATTCCGAACGGAGGGAGTAAGTCTTTATAGAGATTTCACTAGGTGGACTACATACGGAGCAAAATGAATGAATCCACACTTAAGATGCATCTATATACATCCGTATGTAATTCATAATGGAATCCCTACAAAGACTTATAATTTAGGAACGGAGGGAGTACTACTTCAAGGTGCATTAAATCAACACATGCAAGTACTATCAAAAGAAGAATCGCGGCATGCATGCATGCGTTGTAATTAATGCATCGGTAAACACAAATTATTGAAATATATCGAGTGCAGTGCTTTGATGTGTCGCGTCAACTCGTACATCAACGAGAAGTTTGAGTATCCTCTCTCGCGGACTTAATCGCACCTGCCTTTGGTTGTATGACAGGTTGGCCACACACTGCCGGGCCCACCTGTCATACACGCAAAGACAGAGCGCCCCTCCCTCACCCATGAGCGTGGTGGCTGGCAAGAATAGGAGAAGCTACACACGCTCTCCCTCCCGCACGCTGTGGACATGCAGCAGCTCAATCGGTGTCGATGGCCGAAGTTGCATCAGTAGTACTCCTCCAGTGCAGTAGTACACCATCATTGTTCGACTTCCCGAAGAGGCGAAGAGCCAAGCGCAGCCCGGACGCTCATGTGGCAGTTTCATGTGTAGAGTAGTCTAGATAGCGTGTACCGTGCCTGTAAGCTTAAAATCGTTGGGGTCGGCTCCATGCTATGTGGCCGTCTCGAAGTTTTTTCTAAAATTAAAATAGTATTCTGGCCCTACCTGTCACCTTGGTGATTGTAGTTTGCACGCTCATCTGGTCAAGACAGGAATATATATTTTAATTTGTTTTTTTCGAAAAGGGGAGACTCCCCGGCCTCTGCATCAGAACGATGCATACGGCCACATATATTTTAATTTGTGGTGGGTAAATGTTAGAGGTTGCAGCAAATATATTGTACACTGTGGGTCTTTCAGCCAAGTTTAGAGGCAAGCATGTGGGGCCAAGTATATGATGTGTCGCGTCAACTTGTAGAACGAGGAGAAGCTTGATTTTACTACACGCCTTCTCCCTCGCCCATGCGCGCTGTTTCTCGCAAACGAGAACAGGCTTTTTATTAGTAGTACTTCTACAACAAGCTATCCGTCCCGCTCACGGTGGACGGACATGCAAAGAAGGATTCGACATCAGAGAAGCGATAGTAGTAACAACATTGTTCGCCTTCTCAAGAGGCGAAGAGCCAAGTGCAAACCGAACGTTGCAGCTGCGTAACATTGAGCACGATATAGCCGTGCTCTTGCATGAGAAAAAATTGCTATGTGAGCCCACTATTGTACTAGTACGCATAACTACTTGCTAGTATAGCCCTCGTAAACCGTAAAGGAGTACTTGCCCTTCTAGAGATTTCAACAAGTGACTAGACTACACCGAGATGGAGTACATATGGAGCAAAATGAGTGAATCAAGACCGTAAATAAATATGTACTAGTTCTATCGTTTTCCTCTCCGAGGTGCACAATATTGAGTATACTGACTAGCCTCTTTTTGACACGCATTTACGTTGTTTTTTTTGACACAGTACAGACGCAAGCGCTCATATTCACGCGCATACACTCACCCCTATGAACGCACACATGCACGGCACTATCATCTTGAAATTTACAAAGTCACCATAGGCACCTCGTCGTCGACGGGTCCATAGGTGCTTGAATGCCAAGGAGGAAGAGGGTAGCGGTTCCCGAGACGTTGAACGGTCAATGATGCATCCTCAATTACATGCAGAGGGGATTAATTGGAGGAGCAGACTAGATCCGGCACGATGTGAATGCAACAGAGTTTGGACTCTCGTATAATAAAGGCGCCCCACCACTCCAAGCCATCTACTTCCAAGTCTCTGCGCAACACTGCTCACTCCAATCCAACACCAAGTGACTAGAAGCCACAAGCACCTATGGAGGCGATGGACACGAGCGGCAGTCGGCTGTGCCAAATCATCCAAGGCGCTGCTGCCTCCGACCATCAAGAGCGCTTCCAGACGGTGCTGGCGACCGCAGTATCATAGCCCTCGCCGACACACCGCTTCGCCTCGCATGGACGACATGATGGTCAACTCCATCCGCAAGTTCACCATCACAAGAAGCGCTGGACGACCTTGCTATATCGCTCCAGCCAGCGCCAGTGCTCCTCATTGCCCGACACCCTCATCGGCCTACATGGTGACAAACTCTTTCAAGCCCTGGTGGCCTGCAGGTGCCGGAGGTCGCGACGAAGAATGTGCACCTCGAGGTCAAGGCCGCGTCAGCAAATACCGCCATGCAAGAAACCGTCGACCTGCACATCCACTTCTACGAGGAAATCGTCTACATAGGCCACTGCAAGGCAAGTGAGGATAGAAAGACGTTGGCCTTCTTCCAGCGGCTGGAATCTTTGTACGCCATTGTTCAGAAGCACGTCGACCTGGCCACGAAAGCCGCTGCTACTTAGGCGTCGTTCGGTGGCCGGGCGCCTCGAGTCGAGGAGGTGGACGCCGTCGATGGATGCATCTCTTCTTCTTGCCTCCTCAGAACCAGCACTGCATCGCCTCGTGGCCTTAATGTTTTATTAGTATAGATTCTCCGTTCCCAAATATAAGTCTTTATAAAGATTCTAGCAAGTGACTACTACATACGGAGCAAAATGAGTGAATCTACACTCTAAACTATGTCTTCATACATCTGTATGATGTATTCCATTTGAACTAGTATCTAAAAAGGCTTATATTTATGAACGGAGGGAGTATGTGGCATTTTTTATTCCAGTCGTAACGTTTTCACTATGAGGTGGGGCCTCAGTTGAGCAAACCCACCCCACCCACCGGGTGTCGGCCGAGTTTAGAATTAGAAGAGAGAAACGAGGGAGGAGAGCTAGCTGTAGCACCTGGACGTTGTTGTCGATGGGACCTGCTTTTTATAGAATAAGAGTACCGAGCACTTGTGCCTCTCTTTTTGAGGGAAAAATTAGTCGTATGTCTAGTACCACTAGTTGGGTGCGTCGACCTATAGCTGTCATCACTTTAGGTCTCCTTTTGAACCGCTGCCACGCTTCACAGTACATATTTTTTCACGCATTTATCCTCCTATATGTACTCCTAGGCTATTTCCACGTGTTCCCATTCGCCGACATGTGGGACATAGAGCATCTGGGTCGTAGTGCATGCACGACTCGGAGCATATGCCGGGGTACTATACATTTCAGACCTCATAATTACATGCAAACCCCCCGCAGAAGAATAAATAAATCAATGAGTTACTACATGAAACCGGATTATTTTCGTGGAAACCGGAGCACGTTCATTAAATTTTGGACATAACACGTTTATAAAAATGACCGGACCTAAACCAGCCTAAGGGCCTCTTTCATTTTTCCCAAAAAAGGGCCTCTTTGATTCGCATGATACCGAAAACACAGGAATGGGGAAAGTATGATGGCGATGAACCGAGACGAGGAGAACTCTAGCTCGCTTAGAGGTTAGAGTTAGATTCTAACCTCGAACTAACTCTAAACCAAAGAGGTGTATGGATGGCAGGGTTAGATTGACAATAAATGCTCTATCTCAATCATTTGACTACTTTGGACCCTATTTTTAGTCGACTAAAATAAGTCCCTTGGATCCAAGCACCCTCTTGGTGTGGCCGGCTCTTCCGTGGCCTCCTCCCGCCACAATTGACATAAACGAACCATCTATATAAATCAAGCATGCAAAACATGATATTTTTTACTTTGTCCATACAAATGAGATATCCCACTTAAACATACAAGTCGCCAATCAAGCTTCACAAAATAAAAAACACTTCATGAAACAAAGAATGAGCTAACTCATCACGGAAGTCGCTTCACGATAGGGAGGGAGCCCGGAGCCCCTCACGCACCGAGGGAGGAGCTCGCCATCGCCGCCTGGAGGAAGGCTCAGAGAGCCCAAGCCCCGGAACCCCTCCCACACTAGCCCTTGAAGTTGAGGTCGACACCGCATGGGTAGTGGCCGCTGTCGCCGACTAGGAACTTAATCTTTGGGCCTCTAGAAATAATGAAAGCTCAGAACTAAAATACCTAGAAAGGTGAATCAATCGTTGGGCCTCTAGAAATAATGCAAGCTCAAACTGAAATACCTAGAAAGGTGAACTCAATCTTTGGGCCTCTAGAAATAATGCAAGTTCGAAACTTAAATACCTAGAAAGGTGAACTCAATCTTTGGGCCTCTAGAAATAATGCAAGCTCGAAACTGAAATACCTAGAAAGGTGAATCAATCTTTGGGCCTCTAGAAATAATGCAAGCTCGAAACTTAAATACCTAGAAAGGTGAATCAATCTTTGGGCCTCTAGAAATAATGCAATCTCGAAACTGAAATACCTAGAAAGGTGAACTCAATCTTTGGGCCTCTAGAAATAATGCAAGCCTGAAAATGAAATACCTAGAAAGGTGAATCAATCTTTGGGCCTCTAGAAATAATGCAAGCCTAAACTCAAATAACTAGAAAGGTGAATCAATCTTTGGGCCTCTAGAAACAATGCAAGCTCGAAATTGAAATACCTAGAAAGGTGAATCAATCTTTGGGCCTCTACAAATAATGCAAGCCTGAAATTGAAATACCTAGAAAGGTGACCGTAATCTTTGGGCCTCTAGAAAGATTTATTACCTCCTCAAGCAAAGATCAAACAATTCCATCTCAGGCACCACAAATCTATAGCAAGTTTGATCAGGATATACTTTTCCAAATCAGAATTAGCGCTTAGAGCAAGCAAGATCAATGATATGGTCGTGGAGACGTAGAAGGAACTAACAAACTACCCCCTCTCGCGGCCTCCCTGGTAGATGCGCCGCCGCCGCGCACGACAGAGGGAGAAAAACGACTGGTGAAGGGGGAGCGGGGCGACCTTCGAAGTCGGAGGGAGAGGGAGGCCGGAGGAGAGAGAGGGCGAGCGGCGCTTGGGCGGGCGGCCCTATGGGGAACAGAGAGGAGTCGTGCGAGAGCGGGGAGCAATCAAAAGTGGGCGGTGAGATTTTTTAGTTCTCTTTTAGTGGGCCCGAGGATAACTAACCCAATTAGAACCTCTCCACCGGCTAGTTTTTTTAGTCAAGTTAGAGAAAACTAGCTCAAACTAACCCCTCTTGTTTCAATAATTTGAGGCTATTTCAACCCAAACTAGCGCTAACTCAGGAATCCAAACAAAGAGGAGTGTTATCAGACATGCTACAAAGTGTGGACCGTAGCACATTGTTTTTATGGCCATATCACCACATTGTTTTCTACTGCTGGTTCACTGGGCTACCGTGGTTCGCACGGCTGGTTCACTGGGCTGCCGTGGTTCGCACTACTCCGACCTGAGTAGTACTCCCTCCATTCCTAAATATAAGTCTTCGTAGATATTTCATTGTGGACCACATACGGATGTATATAGATGCATTTTATGTGTAGATTCACTCATTTTTCTCCGTATGTGGTCCATAGTGAAATCTCTCCAAAGACTTATATTTAGGAACGGAGGGAGTAGTATATATACCGCATCATTCTTTGCTCCTTCTTACTACTCCGACATGTGGGAGAGTCAACATCCGGTCGGCGCGCCATGCACCAGATTAGAGCGCTGAACGGAAGGGGGCATCACCCGGTCGAGCGCCAAGAATTCATGACTATAGTGAGTGGTCATATCACAAGTCTTTCCAAAGAAGAACGCACCGGCCAAATCGCACAACCCCACTCGCCACCCTGCCTCTCTCACAAACCGCCTACCCGAAAACTGCCACAGACGCCTGGGAAAAGCCCCGCCTCAACTTTTAACTACGTGAAAATAGTTCGAGCTTGTTCGTTTCTATATAAATACAAGATTTATCTGTATGTTTATTCACCCGTGGGGTTGTTCAATGAATGGTTGGGCGGGAGCACAAGTGAATAATACTACCTCGTCGGGTTTATTGGTCCCCATTGTATTTCGTGCCAAATTTTGACCATAGATTAAACTAAGAAAATGTTCACGCATGTCACCAAATATTATATTTTTCAAAACTATGTTCAAATACGAATCCAATGAGATAATTTTGTTGACATGCATTAACATTTTTTAGTTAAATCTTTAGTCAAAATTTGGCACAAACTATAAAAGGGACCTATAAACCGTGACGGAGGTAGTACCGTAGTAGTAAGTAGGAGTCGTACAGTTAGTCACCTTAAATGAGAGTTTCTTTTCTTTAATGCCACGTACACAAATTGAAACACTTGTTGTGGAGAGAAAAAGATAATCACCCCACTATATATGTATGCAGGGCCCTGAGCGCTTGATTTACTAGGGTTGCTCTCTTCATTCTCTCATCCTCCCCGGATATAAACAAGACAGCGGTAGCGACATTTTCTCTCTGCTCACCGCTGGTCACAGATCCGGCCGGATCCCTTCGGCCGGTGTGTGTAGAGGACTACAAGGTGCACACGTTCACGCGGTCATCACCGCTGAGGGAGGAAACCCACAGCTGCCGGAGGGGCCCGATCCTCTGCCCGTGCCGCTCTCTCTGACACATCGCCGGCTCGGGAGGTCCTCTGACCCTTCTTCCTCCCTGCCGTATTGTCCGCAGATCCGACCTGCCGACATCCCGCGACCCTCGTATAAGTTTTTCGAAGCGGCCTTGCTCTCATCGCCCAGCCTCCCACGTGTCTGCATGTGCATCTTTTTCTACTCCCATCAGCTCTTCCAAAGCCACCTAAATTTTTAGTATTATTAGAGGTAAAGCTACTTCATGCATTTGAACCTAGGGCTTTGTTCAAACAACAAAGAAAGGGGGGAAAGTTGTAGCATGAATCTAGGACTTGATTCAAAGAGGAAATAATATGGTGAAAGTAGTAGAGACCGGATACCCAAGCTGTCTCTTGGTTGAAAAGGGAAATAATGGGAAAACGCAGTACAAACTGGATAATGAACACATCTATTATTGGTTGAAAAAAGGATAGAAAGTGGCAGCTGGTGGACAAGTCAACAGAGTATGTCCAGGATTAGATTTGTTGCCATCACATAGTAAAAGGTCTCCAGGATTATATTTGCTGCCCTCACATAGTAAAAGGTCTCAGGATTAGATTTTCTGCCCTCACATAGTAAAAAGGTCTCGTGGATTAGATTTGCTGCCCTCACATAGTAAAAGGTCTCAGGATTAGATTTGCTGCCCTCACATAGTAAAAGGTCTCTGTGATTAGATTTGCTGCCCTCACATAGTAAAAGGTCTCTGTGATTAGGTTTGCTGCCTCACATAGCGTGAACAAGCTCGGCATCACCACTTTATGCCTCCTTGTAGGTACATTGTGCCGATGCGCCCACCGTCGCATGTCCTTATACTCAACCTTTTGCCCTTGTTAATGTAAGGGCGCATGTAAAATGAAGTGATCACACTGTTACCTTAGGGACATGTCTAACCCGGTGTTATTGTTAATCTAATGCCTCAAAGTGATAAGATGCAATTAAACTGTGTTACAAATGGCACTCCGCTGCTTTTCCCCAAAGTATGATAAGTAAGTTGCTCCTTTACGCTTTGAGTGTCCTGGTGTCCCCAAGGTCCCATGCCCTTAAACCAACTCTTTAGCTGTTGTTGATTTATCGTGGTTCCGTAAACAAGTAATGCCACCATTAAAGTAATCCCATATCGAGGAATCTCATTGTTGATCGTAATGCTTCGTAACATGAAGCATTGCCGACGCTTTTAAAATTTCTACTGTCCTTGCGTGATTGCCATGAACATAATAAGATGCTTCTTTTCATTTTGTATATGTTTCATATATTCTTATTGACCAAAGAATCGCTTACTTTCTATCATTTTGTGCAGATAGGGATATCCATTTCACCTTGTTTCTATTGTGACCTTTTGGTGAACTGCACAAAACACTGTTTTTGGAATGAGTGTCTTGTGCAGTTCAACTAAAATGTCACGTGGGCAACATCTCTCAATTTTGGTGGAACTGCACAAAATGATGATTGGAGTTTCCAAAATCTCCGTCAAGTTCTCATTGGTAATCTCGCAACATTTTATTATCCTTTGCAAGATGGAGCCACATCGTCACCACAATGGCACTTTATTTTAGTGGAACTGCACAAAAGGATAAGAAAATTATAGTTGCACCTTACATGAGCCGCATGCATAACCTTAATGATCCTTAATTTTAGTGCAACTACTAAAGAAGAACACGCCACTCACAAGAGCAAGTACTTCTTGCTAGTCAATGATGAAATCTTTTGCTTCATTTCGTGAACCGCAGTAAAAGGCGCATGAATTGAATCATGGAACTCCAGGCAGACCTCATCCTAGTGGATCTGGAGGTTGAGTTCAAGGAGGCCGCTATTAAAGCGAAATCATGCTCTCCTGCCTCCTTGTTTATGCTGTGCAAACATGCTGTGCAAACGGGAATACTCAACTACAGATGTTGTGACGGTCAAGAGCATTCGCCAAGTTCTTCGATTGTATGACATGGCTAGCCAAGATGGATTTAATCCCGATATTCACTTTATAAAAACGCTCTAATGGGTTGGTTCTGAATCTTGCAAGTTGGGAATCAATGAGATGTGTAGGCATCTTTGTTGTACTTATTATTTGAATCTTATTTGTTGGTTACGAATCTTGCAAGTCGGGAATCAATGAGATGTGTAGGCATCTTCGTTGTACTTATTATTTGGATCTTATTTGTTGGTTCTGAATCTTGCAAGTCGGGAAACACAGATGATGATGCAGAGGACAGCAACCATAACAAACAGTTCAAACTTGGTAGTATTATCTTTGTGAAAGTGCGACAAATGTGTTGATCGTAAAGGCCCCGAGAATAATAATTCTAATTGTTGTGCATGTTGATCCCGTGGCACCGATAGAACGAGCCAATGCATTGCTTGTTTTAAGTATAAATTTCTATTAAAGCTAATTAAATTTAAGTAAAGTGACCACTAACTCCTGTTATTACGACCAATACTGCACTGGCCGTGAACCGACGCGGTGGCCGGAGTAGGTTTCTTAATGGAGGCGTTTGAATGCGCCGAGGGTGCATCTTCCGACGGGCGTGCAGCCGGACGAGGGAGGGTAGTAATCGTTGTCGCTCAGACACACTCACCATCGTTGAATCCAGTTCCCCAAGAGCTGAAAACTAATCACGCCGCCGCCACACACTCGCTCACCGAAGAGACTCCAATGGCGATCCAAGGGGTGAGCTCGCTGGATATGGACTTCAACAAGGAGTTAGTTCATTGCTCAGTCCTATGGCTGCACCAAGTTGAATGTGATGTACACCAACGACACGGACTCGGTGAAGCTCGCCTCGCCTCGATCCTATGGCTGCACCAGGTTCGAGCATTCGCTGTTTCATCGGCAATACCGATCGCACCTTCGCTACGGTGGAGAGAAGGAAGAACGCGACGATTCGCCATCCGGTGCAACAAGCTTGTCGACATCCGTAAGCAATACAAGATCATCAAGAACGGGCAGGAGAAGGACTCCGTGGTTGACCTCGCCGAGACCATCATCGACCCCTCGACACGCCAACATGAAAGAAGACGACCTGAACACGTGGGAGGTACCTGCGAATCTAGCCTACATAACCTACACGGCCAAGGACGATACGCATGTTACGACATGTACAGGCAGATCTTGGACATGAGGGCGTGTCTGCTTCCCAGAATCGACGAGTATACTGGACAGCCGCAAAGGCCATGATCAAGCGTGCATGAAGGTCTAGATGTTGTATTTTATCTGCTTATAAGCACCATTATCATCTGAGTGTTTCATGCATTAGCCTATGTGTCGTAATTATCCGTTTTGTCCAAAATATTTATTTTAAGAACCCATTAACCTGATTGCTTTTTTTAGTGGCTATTTGCTTATGTATGTAAACTAGTTCACTTGTCCGTAAAAAAAAACTAGTTCACTCGGCTGCCGTGCTTTGAATCTCCTTCCTCCCAACATATTCCTCTCCTCAGGTGGACCTAGCGGGTCTCTAAATTTTCTCCCAGTTTCTTTTTCGATGTAAACTGAGTTTTCTCCCAGTACTTTCCCCTAGAGCCAACTCAACTGTCCCACGTCTAGCCTAAAAAATAATAATACCCCACGTACTATTAATGTTGGGGAACATAGTAATTTCAAAAAAATTCCTACGCACACGCAAGATCATGGTGATGCATAGCAACGAGAGGGGGAGTGTATCTTCATACCCCTGAAGATCGCTAAGTGGAAGCGTTTATCAACGCGGTTGATGTAGTCATACGTCTTCACGATCCGACCGATCCAAGTACCGAACGCACGGCACCTCCGAGTTCTGCACACGTTCAGCTCGATGACGTCCTCGCCTTCTCGATCCAGCAAGACGGGCGAAGTAGTAGATGAGTTCCAGCAGCACGACGGCGCAGGACGGTGTTGGTGAAGAACAATCTCCGCAGGCTTCGCCAAGCACTACGGAAACTATGACGGAGGATAAACTAGAGGGGACGGGGTTGCCGGCACACGGCTTGGTGTTTCTTGATGTGTCTTGGGTGCTAGCCCTACCCCTCTATTTATATGTCGAGCCCTGGGGTCGAAACTTGGAGTAAAAGCCTCCTCAAAGTCGGTTTCACCCGAAAGGCAAGAGTCCTTCTCGGACTCTGTGGCTAGACGCCAGGTTCCCAAGGTTCATTTCTATACGCCAGTGGTTCTGCCTAGCTCGGTCTCTGCAAAACTTCCTTTTGCACTTTCCAAAAGCCTCGTGGGCTTTCCCTTGGCCCAGATAAAGTGTTCTCGTGCCCAAACATTTCGGGAAACATCCGGAACCCCTTCCGGTGAATTCCGGAACCCTTCCGGAGATCAAACACTACTATCCACATATCAATCTTTACTTCCGGACCATTCCGGAGCTCCTCGTCATATCTATGATCTCATCCAAAACTCCGAACAACACTCGATCACCAACATACATAACTCATATAATACTATATCGTCAACGAAACGTTAAGCGTGCGGACCTTACGGGTTCGAGAACTATGTAGACATGACCGAGACACGTCTCCGGTCAATAACCAATAGCGGAACCTGGATGCCTATATTGGCTCCCACATATTCTACGAAGATCTTTATCGGTCAAACCGCATAACAACATACGTTGTTCCCTTTGTCATCGGTATGTTACTTGCCTGAGATTCGATCATCGGTATCTCAATACCTAGTTCAATCTCATTACCGGCAAGTCTCTTTACTCGTTATGTAATGCATAATTCCGTAACTAACTCATTAGCTACATTGTTTGCAAGGCTTATAGTGATGTGCATTACCGAGAGGGCCCAGAGATACCTCTCCGACAATCGCAGTGACAAATCCTAATATCGAAATACGTCAACTCAACAAGTACCTTTGGAGACACCTGTAGAGCACCTTTATAATCACCCAGTTACGTTGTGACGTTTGGTAGCACACAAAGTGTTCCTCCGGTAAACGGGAGTTACATGATCTCATAGTCATAGGAACATGTATAAGTCATGAAGAAAAGCAATAGCAACATACTAAACGATCAAGTGCTAAGCTAACGGAATGGGTTAGGTCAATCACATCATTCTCCTAATGATGTGATCCCGTTAATCAAATGACAACCCATGTCTATGGCTAGGAAACATAACCATCTTTGATCAACGAGCTAGTCTAGTAGAGGCATACTAGTGACACTGCTTTGTCTATATATTCACACATGTATTATGTTTCCGGTTAATACAATTCTAGCATGAATAATAAACATTTATCATGAAATAAGGAAATAAATAATAACTTTATTATTGCCTCTAGGGCATATTTCCTTGGCCTCCCACTTGCACTAGAGTCAATAATCTAGTTGACATTGCCATGTGATTTAACACCAATAATTCACATCACCATGTGATTAGCACCCATAGTTCACATCGTCATGTGACCAACACCCAAAGGGTTTACTAGAGTCAATAATCTAGATCACATCGCTATGTGATTAACACCCAAAGAGTACTAAGGTGTGATCATGTTTTGCTTGTGAGATAATTTTAGTCAACGGGTCTGTCACATTCAGATCCGCAAGTATTTTGCAAATTTCTATGTCTACAATGCTCTGCATGGAGCTACTCTATCTAATTGCTCCTACTTTCAATATGTGTCTAGACCGAGACTTAGAGTCATCTAGATTAATGTCAAAACTTGCATCGATGTAACCCTTTACGACGAACCTTTTTTCACTTACATTATCGAGAAAAATATCCTTATTCCACTAAGGATAATTTTGACTGTTGTCCATTGATCTACTCATAGATCACTATTGCACTCCCTTGCCAAACTTAGTGGTAGGGTATGCAATAGATCTGGTACACAAAGATGGCATACTTTATAGAACCTATGGCTGAGGCATAGGGAATGACTTTCATTCTCTTTCTATCTTCTACCGTGGTCGGGCTTTGAGTCTTACTCAATTTCACACCTTTGCAACACAGGCAAGAACTCTTTCTTTGATTGTTCCATTTTGAACTACTTCAAAATCTTGACAAGGTATGTACTTTTTGAAAAAACTTATCAAGCGTCTTGATCTATCTTAATAGATCTTGATGCTCAATATGTAAGTAGCTTTACTGAGGTCTTTCTTTTAAAGAACTCCTTTCAAATACTCCTTTATGCTTTCCAGAAAAAAATTCTATATCATTTCCGATCAACAATATGTTACTCACATATATTTATCAGAAAGGCGGTAGTGCTCCCACTCACTTTATTGTAAATACAGGCTACACCGCAAGTCTGTAAAACTATATGCTTTGATCAACTTATCAAAGCGTATATTCCAACTCGAGATGCTTGCACCAGTCCATAGATGGATCATTGGAGCTTGCACATTTTGCTAGCACCTTTAGGATTGACAAAACCTTCTGGTTGCATCATATACAACTCTTCTTTAAGTAAAACCATTAAGGAATGCAATTTTGACATCCATTTGCCAGATTTCATAAAATGTGGTAATTGCTAACATGATTCAGACAGACTTAAGCATAGATACGAGTGAGAAACTCTCATCGTAGTCAACACTTTGAACCTGTCGAGAACCTTTTGCGACAATTCTAGCTTTGTAGATAGTAACTCTACTATCATCGTTCGTCTTCCTATTGAAGATCCATTTAATCTCAATGGCTCGCCGATCATTGGGCAAGTCAATCAAAGTCCATACTTTGTTCTCATACATGGATGTCATCTCAGATTTCATGGCCTTAAGCCATTTTGCGGAATCTGGGCTCATCATTGCTTCCTCATAGTTTGTAGGTTTATCATGGTCTAGTAACATGACTTCCAGAACAGGATTACCGTACCACTCTGGTGCGGACTGTACTTTGGAAGACCTACGAGGTTTTGTAGTAACTTAATCTAAAGTTTCATGATCATCATCATTAGCTTCCTCACTAATTGGTGTAGGAATCACTGGAACTAATTTCTGTGATGAACTACTTTCCAATTCGGGAGAAGGTACAAATTACCTTATCAAGCTCTACTTTCCTCCCACTCACTTCTTTCGAGAGAAACTCCTTCTCTATAAAGGATCCATCTTAGCAACGAATATCTTGCCTTCGGATCTGTGATAGAAGGTGTACCCAACAGTTTCCTTTGGGTATTCTATGAAGACGCACTTCTCCGATTTGGGTTCGAGCTTATCAGGTTGAAACTTTTTCACATAAGCATTGCAACTCCAAACTTTAAGAAACGACAGCTTAGGTTTATTGCTAAACCATAGTTCATACGGTGTCGTCTCAACGGATTTTGATGGTGCCCTATTTAAAGTGAATGCAGCTGTCTCTAATGCATAATCCCAAAACGATAGTGGTAAATCGGTAAGATACATCATAGATCGCACCATATCCAATAAAGTGCGGTTATGACGTTCGGACACACCGTTACGCTGTGGTGTTCCAGGTGGCATGAGTTTGTGAAACTATTCCACATTATTTTAACTGAAGGCAAAAATCGTAACTCAAATATTCATCTCCACGATAAGATCGCAGAAACTTTATTTTCTTGTTATGATGATTTTCCACTTCACTCTGAAATTCTTTGAACCTTTCAACTATTTCAGACTTTATGTTTCATCAAGTAGATATACCCATATCTGCTCAAATCATCTGTGAAGGTGAGAAAATAATGATACCGCCACGAGCCTTAATACTCATTGGTCTGCATACATCAGTATGTATTATTTCCAACAAGTCAGTAGCTCATTCCATTGTTCTGGAGAACGGAGTTTTAGTCATCTTTCCCAAAAAGCACGGTTCGCAAGCATCAAATGATTCATAACCAAGTGATTCCGAAAATACATCTTTCATGGAGTTTCTTCATGCGCTTTACACCGATATGACCCAAACGGCAGTGCCGCAAATAAATTGCACTATCATTATTAACTTTGCATCTTTTGGCATCAATATTATGAATATGTGTATCACTACGATCGAGATCCAACAAACTATTTTCATTGGGTGTATGACCATTGAAGGTTTTATTCATGTAAACAGAACAACAATTATTCTCTGACTTTAAATGAATAAACATATTGCAATAAACATGATCAAATCATATTCATGCTCAACGCAAACGCCAAATAACATTTATTTAGGTTTAACACTAATCCCGAAAGTATAGGGAGTGTGTGATGATGATCATATCAATCTTGGAACTATTTCCAACACTCATCGTCACTTCCCCTCAACTAGTCTCTGTTTATTATATAACTCCTGTTTTGAGTTACTAATCTTAGCAACCGAACAAGTGTCAAATACTCAGGGGCTACTATAAACACTAGTAAGGCACACATCAATAACATGTATATCAAATATACCCTTGTTCACTTTGCCATCCTTCTTATCCACCAAATATTCGTGGCATTTCCGCTCAAAGGACCATTTCCTTTGCAATGTAAGCACTTTTCGGGCCTGTGCTTTGGTCCAGCTTTGAGCTTCTTCGCGGGAGTGACAACTTGCTTGTCATTCTATTTGAAGTTCCCTTTCTTTCCCTTTTCTTGAAACTAGTGGTCTTGTCAATCATCAACACTTGATGCTCTTTTCTTGATTTCTACCTTCGTTGATTTCAACATCGCGAAGAGCTCGGGAATCGTTTTCGTCATCCTTTGCACACTATAGTTCATCACGAAGTTCTACTAACTTGGTGATGGTGACTAGAGAACTCTGTCAATCACTATCTTATCTGGAAGATTAACTCCCACTTGATTCAAGCGATTGTAGTACCTGCACAATCTGAGCACATGCTCACTAGTTGAGCGATTCTCTTCCATCTTTTAGCTATAGAACTTGTTGGAGATTTCATATCTCTTAACTCGGGTATTTGCTTGAAATATTAACTTCAACTCCTGGTACATCTCATATGATCCATGACGTTCAAAACATCTTTGAAGTCCCGATTCTAAGCCGTTAAGCATGGTGCACTAAACTATCAAGTAGTCATCATTTTGAGCTAGCCAAACGTTCATAACGTATGCATCTGCTCCTGCAATAGGTCCATCACCTAGCGGTGCATCAAGGACATAATTCTTCTGTGCAGCAATGAGGACAATCCTCAGATCACGGATCCAATCCGCATCATTGCTACTAATATTTTTCAACACAGTTTTCTAGGAACATATCAAAATAAACATATGAAAGCAACAACGCGAGCTATTGATCTACAACATAATTTGCAAAATACTACCATGACTAAGTTCATGATAAATTAAAGTTCAATTAATCATATTACTTAAGAACTCCCACTTAGATAGACATCTCTCTAGTCATCTAAGTGATCACGTGATCCAAATCAACTAAACCATGTCCGATCATCACGTGAGATGGAGTAGTTTTCAATGGTGAACATCACTATGTTGATCATATCTACTATATGATTCACGCTTTCGACCTTTCGGTCTCCGTGTTCCGAGGCCATATCTGCATATGCTAGGTTCGTCAAGTTTAACCCGAGTATTCTGCGTGTGCAAAACTGGCTTGCACCCGTTGTAGATGGACGAGAGCTTATCACACCCAATCATCACGTGGTGTCCGGGCACGCATTTAACTTTGGCAACGGTGCATACTCAGGGAGAACACTTTTATCTTGAAATTTAGTGAGAGATCATCTTATAATGCTACCGTCAATCAAAGCAAGATAAGATGCATAAAAGATAAACATCACATGCAATCAATATAAGTGATATGATATGGCCATCATCATCTTGTGCCTGTGATCTCCATCTCCGAAGTACCGTCATGATCACCATCGTCACCGACGCAACACCTTGATCTCCATCGTAGCATCGTTGTCGTCTCGCCAACTATTGCTTCTACGACTATCGCTACCTCTTAGTGATAAAGTAAAGCAATTACTGGGCGATTGCATTGCATACAATAAAGCGACAACCATATGGCTCCTGCCAGTTGCGGATAACTCGGTTACAAAACATGATCATCTCATACAATAAAATATAGCATCACGTCTTGACCATATCACATCACAACATGCCTTGCGAAAACAAGTTAGACGTCCTCTACTTTGTTGTTGCAAGTTTTACGTGGCTGCTACGGGCTGAGCAAGAACCGTTCTTACCTACGCATCAAAACCACAACGATATTTCGTCAAGTTAGTGCTGTTTTAACCTTCGCAAGGACCGGGCGTAGCCACACTCGGTTCAACTAAAGTTGGAGAACTGGCACCCGCCAGCCACCTGTGTGCAAAGCACGTCAGTAGAACCAGTCTCGCGTAAGCGTACGCGTAATGTCGGTCCGGGCCGCTTCATCCAACAATACCGCCGAACCAAAGTATGACATGTTGGTAAGCAGTATGACTTGTATCGCCCACAACTCACTTGTGTTCTACTCGTGCATATAACATGTACGCATAAAACCTAGCCTCTGATGCCACTGTTGGGGAATGTAGTAATTTCAAAAAAATCCTACGCACACGCAAGATCATGGTGATGCATAGCAACGAGAGGGGGGAGTGTATCTTCATACCCTTGAAGATCGCTAAGCGGAAGCGTTTATCAACGCGGTTGATGTAGTCGTACGTCTTCACGATCCAACCGATCCAAGTACCAAACGCACGGCACCTCCGAGTTCTGCACACATTCAGCTCAATGGCGTCCTCGCCTTCTCGATCCAGCAAGACGGGCGAAGTAGTAGATGAGTTCCGGCAGCACGACAGCGTGGTGACGGTGTTCGTGAAGAACAATCTCCGCAGGGCTTCGCCTAAGCACTACGGAAACTATGATGGAGGATAAACTAGAGGGGACGGGGTTGCCAGCACACGGCTTGGTGTTTCTTGATGTGTCTTGGGTGCTAGCCCTACCCTCTATTATATGTTGAGCCACAGGGTCGAAACTTGGAGTAAAAGCTTCCTCAAAGTCGGTTTCACCGAAAGGCAAGAGTCCTTCTCGGACTCTGTGGCTAGACGCCAGGTTCGGTGTCTACCCCTAGACGCCAGTGGTTCTGGCGCCTAGCTCGGGTCTCTGCAAAACTTCCTTTTGCACTTTCCAAAAGCCTCGTGGGCTTTCCCTTTGGCCCAGATAAAGTGTTCTCATGCCCAAACATTTCGGGAAACATCCGAAACCCCTTCCGGTGAATTCCGGAACCCTTCCGGAGATCAAACACTACTATCCACATATCAATCTTTACTTCCGGACCATTCCGGAGTTCCTCGCCATATCTATGATCTCATCCAAAACTCCGAACAACATTCGGTCACCAACATACATAACTCATATAATACTATATCGTCAACGAAACGTTAAGCGTGCGGACCCTATGGGTTCGAGAACTATGTAGACATGACCGAGACACGTCTCCGGTCAATAACCAATAGCGGGACCTGGATGCCCATATTGGCTCCCACATATTCTACGAAGATCTTTATCGGTCAAACCGCATAACAACATACGTTGTTCCCTTTATCATCGGTATGTTACTTGCCGGAGATTCGATCGTCGGTATCTCAATATCTAGTTCAATCTCGTTACCGGCAATTCTCTTTACTCGTTATGTAATGCATCATTCTGTAACTAACTCATTAGCTACATTGCTTGCAAGGCTTATAGTGATGTGCATTACCGAGAGGGCCCAGAGATACCTCTCCGACAATCGCAGTGACAAATCCTAATATCGAAATACGTCAACTCAATAAGTACCTTTGGAGACACCTGTAAAGCACCTTTATAATCACCCAGTTACGTTGTGACGTTTGGTAGCACACAAAGTGTTCCTCCGGTAATCGGGAGTTACATAATCTCATAGTCATAGGAACATGTATAAGTCATGAAGAAAGCAATAGCAACATATACTAAACGATCAAGTGCTAAGCTAACGGAATGGGTCAGGTCAATCACATCATTCTCCTAATGATGTGATCCCGTTAATCAAATGACAACCCATGTCTATGGCTAGGAAACATAACCATCTTTGATCAACGAGCTAGTCTAGTAGAGGCATACTAGTGCCACTGCTTGTCTATATATTCACACATGTATTATGTTTCCGGTTAATACAATTCTAGCATGAATAATAAACATTTATCATGAAATAAGGAAATAAATAATGACTTTATTATTGCCTCTAGGGCATATTTCCTTCAATTAACTCATCAAATTAAAATGATATTTTATTTCGTAAGTTGAAAGTTCTTACAAAATAATAATAATAATTGTTTATATATAACTTGCCAAGTTAATTCCTAGTGATTGCGTACATGAGCTTGCAAAGATTTTACTGACGTGCAATCACGTGTTTATGTTTTTATAATATTTCTCCGTCTAGCCCAATATGATATTTTCACCCAGCCCAGCAAGTCCGCGGATTTCGAGAAAAATGCAAATGGGATTTAAACGGGTTGCATAGATGCCACATCATTGTTTCACCCAGCCCACCAAATGGACTAAAAAACAAATTGACTGGCTGACATGTGGGCCAGTAGGTCGAAGCCTAAGAAGGCGTTGGATTTACATCCAACGGCCGGCATTCTTCTTCAATCTCTCGTCTTCTTCCCCGAAGGCTGCGGAACCGCTTGCTCCAGCCTTTCGGCCCAGCGGCGTTGTTTTGCCCCTCAATAAACGCTGCCCCGCCAACGGCCAGGCCATCCCTCCACTCCGCACCTCCTGTTATTCTCCGCCGAGTGTAGGCCCACCCCGCACCCGAACCAGTCAAGTTTCCCACTCCTCTCCATCTGCGACTCCACTGCCGTGTCTTCCCCATCTCCAGGTCGTTCCAGTTTGGGGCCTTGCCGTCATCCACCGCCTCGGTGCGCTCGGCGCGGCGTGATCAACATACGAGAGTCATCGGAAGAGGATCAGACGTGAGAGCTCGACGGCCGGGACCCACGAGGTCCATGGTCGCACGCAAGGAAAGTTCCTCCTTATTACGCATTGTAATGCGTTACCGTACATGGGAAGGGCTTCAGATTTCGCGAAAAAACATCCCCCTCACGAGTGTCGGACCCACCAGCTATATCTTCGCACGCAAGGAAGTGCCTCCTTATTACGCACAAAAAATGAATACCCCTCGCTAGCTGGGACCCACCATAGTGGGTGGCTGACTTAGGGCCTACTAAGTTGACGAGGACGGAGGGCTTTGTCAACTTAGTCAATATGAACGATTCTAGCTCCGGTGACTGCACGATGTCCATCCAACGGCCATAGTGCTTCTTCAACCTCTGGTCTTCTTGCTCCAAATTACCAAAGCAGCGTCGGTCGCATCGCGTTTCCCTCGCCTCTCGTGGCCGGTGTGATGCCGTGAGGCCTCACCGCCTCTACTACTCCCACCGCTGGCCTGGGTATCCCTCTACTCACCCACACTTCGTTATTCTGCGGGCGACAAAGAGCCTCACGCCGCAGCCGAACGGTGAACCTCGTACTCATCTCCGGCGTGGGCATCCACTGTCGCGTCTTCCCGGCTCGCGTCGTCCCCTTCCTAGGCCTCGCCGTCGTCCACCGCCTTGGTGCTCTCGGCGGCGTGGTCAATGTGGTCAACGACCGACTTCCATCGGAAGAGTACTTGTCACGTGGAGAGGGCGATACCGTGTCCAAGGCCACAGCCCAGTTTTTGTGATTTGCCAAGTAAGTCGCTTTGTCAGCCTGTTGGGCTGCAAATCTTTCAAGACGAGGAGAGCTTCATTGCTGGCCGAGAAAATGGCCTATCAAGAATGAGAAATGGGTTGTACATTTTAAAACACATCAAACCGCAATTAGTTTCAAATATCATTTTCTCATTTCGAGATTTTAAATTACATTAATTTTTATGCGTGGAGAATTTGTTGGATTTTATATTGATATACATTTATTTTTAAAATCAGTTTGAATGTGAGTCAAAATTTCGGGATTAAAGCAGTTCGGACCGCAGACCGAAATATGAAAATTTTCATATAATTTTTTAACCGTAGGCCACAATATGGGTTGTAATGCTAACAAAAGAATATGGGCTCCAAAAAACCTTAAGAATTAGCAAATAGGCTGTAAATTATTAGAAATAATGGCAGATGGGTTGTATGCTGTTTTCCACAGATTTAAGGCTTTTCTAAAAAAGGTTGACGACAAGCAAAGGATCGTTGGATGTCCATCCAAGGGCCGTCGTGCTTCATCAATCTCTGCTCTTCTGCTCGGCCGCTCAAACAAGCGCCATGGACTGCTCGCTTCCTCCTCCTCATGGCCGATCAGGTTGCCAGCAGCCTCACCGCCCCACCGTACTCCCATCGCTGGCCTAGCCATCCCTCTACACACCCACACTGTTGTTATTCTCCGTGACGGCAGACGAGTAAACCCTCGTCAGATCAGTACTCCCCTCCGCGTCTTGAAACAAGCGCCGAGTCTTCCCTGCCTTCGTGTTGTTCCCTTCCTAGGCCTTGCCGTCGTCCACCGCCCTGGTGCTCTTGGCCTGGCCTGGTCAACGTGGTCAACGACCGACATGCATCTGAAGTGGACTGTACATGGAGAGGGTCACAGCTGGGTCCATGGCCGCACACAAGGAAATGCCTCCTTATTACGCGCAAAATAATGATTCCTCCACCTGACATCAGGGACCCACCGAAGGGCCTCTCAGATTTCGCGAAAAAAACGTTACCACGGCCGATTTCGGACCCACCAGCTATATCTTCGCATGCAAGGAAGTGCCTCCTTATTACGCACAAAAAATGAATACTCCCCCTGCTAGCTGGGACCCTGTATAGTGGCAGGCTGACTTGTGGGCCTACTAAGTTGACGGGGACGAAGGGCTTTGTCAACTTAGTCAATATGCACGATTCTAGCTCCAGTGACCATACGATGTCCATCCAACGGTCGTAGTGCTTCTTCAACCTCTGGTCTTCTTGCTCCAGCCGCCCAAACCACCGTACGGGCCACCGTATTTCACGAAAAAAACATTTCCCCCTGACTGCTGGGACCCACCAGCTACATCTTCGCACGCAAGGAAATGCGTCCGGGCAAAAAAATGATTCGCCTCGACTGCTGGGACCCTGGCTACATCTTCGCAGGCAAGGAAGTGCCTGACAGTCGGGACCCACCTGGTCGAAGCGTACGTAGGGTTGTCATTCTGGTCGCGAATGTGTACGTACATACTGGTCGTTGTAGAGGCGCGCACGTGTCGTAGTAGAGGCGCGCACGTAGCATGTACACGTACGTACAACGGCGAGGGTGCAAGAAAGAAAATACGGCCACGTACGTACATACGGGCAGGCTCTCGAACGCCTACTCGCGCATACGTACATGGCTGGGTTGGAACGGAGAAACAACGTTGTCGTCGTGTTCACGGGGAGGCAATGGAATGCGTCGTGTTCATGGGGAGGCAACGGAATGCGTCGTGTTCATCGGGAGGCAACGGAACGCGTGGGAGCCAACTGGCTGGGTCAGAACGGAAAGCGTGGTCGTGTTCATCGGGAGGGCTTGGACGGAACAGGCGATGGAAACTAGGCCTGGCATACCGCGGAATGGAGGAAACGACCTTGTGTTCGACCGGCCACGTTCGGAACGGGGTCCTGTTGATCGGGAGGGGTGTGGCGTACCGCAAAACGGAGGAAATGCACCTCCTACGGTTAAACGGGGGTCCTGTTGATCGGGAGGGGTGTGGCGTACCGCAAAACGGACGAAACAGACATGTGTTGGAGCGCTACGGTCGAAACGGGGGTCCTGTTCATCGGGAGGGGTGTGGAGTACCGCAAAACGGGACTCCACGGGATACTGTTCATCTCCACCGTCGACCTCCTCCAGCCTCCACGGGCTCCTGTTCATCCAGCCTCCTCCGCGTGCTACTCCACCGGCTACTGTTCAACCACCCCTCCACGGGCACCCCTCCACCGCTCATCGCTCATCCAGCCTCCACACCACGGGGTCTGTTCAACCACCCCTCCACCGTCTCATCGCTCATCCAGCCCTCCACACCACGGGGTCATGTTCATCCAGAGGCAACGCCACCACTCACCGCTCATCCAACCCCCCGCATAACGCCACCTGCTCATCCAATCGATCGGCTTGATTAGCAGCGATGGCGAAGAATCGCTCCATCGGGTTCGATTAACATCCATCGATCGATCGCTCGGGTTCGATAACGCGTAACTGCGGTGCAACCGCTTCGGGTTCAATTAGAGCCCAGCGCCTCGCTTCGAGTTCGATTAAGCGAACGCCTCACACACGCTGCAGACGTCGTCGAGAGAAATGCGCATCGCCGCCCCCGACCTCCCACCGTAACCGCAACTCCTCGAAATTTTCCTCCCCTCGCTTCTACCACGGTTTTTCCGTCATGGACGGCCCAAAGAATGTCATGCAGCTGCGTCTCCGGCCTGTGACGAAAAGCCCATTTTCTGTCATGATTTTTTGTCATAGAAGTAGGAGCCCACCACATCTATGATGACACCGGGTTTTGTCACAGTTATCGTCATAGAAGTGTCATATGTATGACAGAAAAAAATTTCGTTCGGCCCAAAATGTCACGGATGTGTCTTTTTTGTAGTGGAAACAAGAGTTTCGGCACTATGCAAGGCCATGTGGGTCATGGGCACCGACACCGTGGATGTTGTCACCCCCCCCCCCCTATGCGCCAAATTATATGGGAGATGTCAATGGAGGACGAGGGCATCACCCAATGGCTCCTTATGCTTTTCATATGGGGTGGGTAGCACCTAGAAGGCCTGCTCGCAAGAGACTTTATTATCCTACACAAGGCCATTCAAGCCATGGTGCTAATCGGCCAACAAAAAATTCTCCAAGCAAGGCCAAACCTAGGATTTCAAATATACTCGACCTAGGTGGTGCCCGTCCGGTTTAACTAAGACCATGAAAAGGAGACTACAACACATGCGGAACCACGAGAAGGCGGCGCATGAAGTGGAGGAGCAAAGGGACGAATTGTTCAGTGAAATTCGGCATGTGGCGCTCACAAAACAAGTCTGGAGGCCTAAACAAAAAAAAACACAAATGCTTCTACATTAACTACAACAACACCTACACCACCAAAGGAGGAGGATGCGGCCCCTATTACATCGTCCACACCACCTGAAACATCCCCTTCAATTGAGGAAACTTTCAAGTCCAATATACACATTGGGAGATGAAGATGAGATGTGGATTACGAATCTACGCAGGTTCGGGAAGGTATGGATATTAATATGGGGTATTACTTACCGGCCGAGATTCATGCTATAGGTGAAGAAGGGGAGGTAGCCCAGCTGGATTTTGGTCCTAAGAATGTTGTCTTCGAGAAGCCAAAAAACCGATGAAACACTTGAAGCCATTGTACCTCAAATGTCATACTAACGGATCGTCAGGTTCTAGGATGCTCATTGATGGTGGTGATGTGGTAAATCTTATGCCCTACTCGGTCTTCAAGAAGTTGGAATTACATGATGATGCGGTGATGAAGACCAATATGGTGCTTAATGGATTTGAGGGTAAAGAAAAGACAGAGGCCAAAGGTGTGATGTCCATGGAACTTACTGTGGGAAGCAGAACTTCGGCCACCACATTCTTCATCGCCGAGGTGCAAGGTAATTATAATGTTATATTAGGTCGTGATTGGGTTCATGCTAACCAATGTGTGTTGTCTACCATGCATCAATTCTTAATACAATGGGTCAATGATAATGTAGAAGTCATTTACGAGGATAATTCGGCTTGTGTTGCTTTGGCCGATGCATCAGTGGATTGGAATCATCCCGATGTTACTTGCTTAACAGGGCGTGAACTCTCGGAGTTTGATTTCTTTAGTGCTACAAGGAACGGGTTTATTCCCATCTCTTTAAAGCCGATTTTGGTAATTGGTTCCAAGGTACGGTGTAAACAAAAATTGAAAAGCAATGGCCAATAAAGAATTATCGCCCTAAGCATAAACATGGCCGATATATAATTATCGCCCTAAGCCCATATAAATGGCCGATGGAGTCTTGGCATCATCCTTAGAGCAAACATGATACAAAATATTTTTTTTAGCATGCTAACTTTGCCAAAAAAACAGAGGGCATGTGTTGGCACCCGATTTTTGCACGGCCAAAAACTCAATTAAGGTAGCCTCAGATGGAAAAAAGTTTTAACATGAAAGTTGTGTGTATCATCGAAACGGTCGACTTTGATATAAAAATGGTCTTAATCTAAGGTCATATGCAACTTGGGGAGCCAAAACAAGGTCAGTAACAAAAATTGCAGAGTCACTTCGGATCGACCGAGTTGATTTGACTTGGTGAGACAGAGTTGACTCGGTAATTCCAAGTGAAACCACTCGGAAATTCCGAGCGAGATACAGAAGATTACAGAAAGTTTGGCAATGTCCACTCGCTGAGACCGAGCGAAACCATCTGGAGGCTCCGAGTTGATCCTCAAGTTTGCCAAAGATTCCTGTTCGAGTTAGGTTAGGGTTTTCACGTTCTGGACGGAATTTTTAGTGCTTTTCTTGTACGGAAAGTCCAACCGCCTCATAAATAGATAAGCGGTGACAGCTGATTGAACAACACATAATCGTAAAACCCATCTACTTTTTACACTAGTTTACATCTCTCCTTTATTCTTTCTCTCTCGTTCTTCGTATTGAAAGGCAGCGATCCTCGAACCTCTAAGGGCGAGTGAATCGACATAGGGCAGTCCATAGCCGTCGTGTGTCCAGATGGGATCCCTCCCGGATGTGTGGGGTTTTGGATCCTTAAAAGCACCCGCCGGATTGTTTGCATACCGCGCTTCCGGACAGGTCTCTTTCGACGTGAGTTGCGATGTATCACTCCAAGCGTCGAGGGTTCACGATGACGTGTTTGTGTGTGAATATGGTGGCG
Organism: Aegilops bicornis; assembly: GCA_021605145.1. Taxonomy (NCBI): domain Eukaryota; kingdom Viridiplantae; phylum Streptophyta; class Magnoliopsida; order Poales; family Poaceae; genus Aegilops; species Aegilops bicornis. Next base: position 186,300,325 of record CM038671.1, on the reverse strand, counting down.
ACCAGAGTGACGTGCCATTTGGACGCCTGGAACCACCACGAGCGCTCGTGGCCTAGTCCATACGGCAAGAGAGAGGCGCCGGAGGTGTCGAGCACAAAGGCCGGAGCGGCCATGCGGAGGAGGCGGCCACGAAGAGGCTGTGCCTGTGAAGTGTGAACTGTGATGGGGGCCTGCGGTCCGAGGTGCTGGACGTGACGAGGCTTGTGGACGTCCATGTACATGAGGAAAGGACGCCTACGCTGGGCGCCCCGCATGATGAACCCGTGGGCGTAGTACACTAGTACTACTACGTATCATTTTGCAGCGATACTCGGTGGTTTCATCCGTGGAGGAGCAGTCCTTTCGTATCTCTCCCGGGACGCACCGCAACAACTTCCCTTTTTTGCCCGAAACGATTCCTTATTTAATACTATTTTAAATTTCATTTCCTTATTTGACACTGGAAAAGAAATTCTCTATTTAACAACGAGTTTAAATTTTATGCCTTTTATAACACTTTCTTCCATTTTAAACCTAAATGACACTAAAAAAGACCCCTTTACCCCTTATGTGATGTGTGTGTGCGCGTGTTAGTAACGCATACTAATACGACTCAAATAGCTATAAGACGATTTAATGGAGTGGCCCTAATCTTTCACTCATGCAAACAGCTAGAAGATTTATGTGAAAGAATTATTTAGTGGCTAAGAAAACAGAAGATAAATTAGAAAGACGAAGATAGTGGTGTATGTGTACGTGTGGAAGGAATAGTAGCTAGACTAGATGGTTGGATTATAGGCGTATAGGCGTGTAGTAACCAAAGAAAAATATAGTGGATGCAAGGAGGGCCGTGGTGTAGTACTAGAATATATGGATCGATTATACTGATGACGATTAGGAGCGGCGGCGACGGGCGACGGAGTAATTAGTAGATGGAGATCAGGAACTAGTAGAAGTAGATGAACAATAGGAGGCAGTCAACACACACGCAACATCACACATGCACGCACACGCACACGCACACAAACACGCAACATCACACACACGCACTAGCACACAGTTGTGCGCGCAAACAGACAAACGCAGCAGCATGCACGTACAAACATACCATATGAGGGGTAAAAGAATCTTTTCAGGTGTTATATATGCTTAAAATGAACAGAAGTGTCATAAAAGACATAAAATTTAGACTCGTCGTTAGATAAGAAAAAAACAATTTAACAGTGTTAAATAGGGCATAATATTTAGACACAGTGTTAAATAAGAAATTCTCTCTTTTTGCCCGATGGGGCGCACGTACGAGATCGCTACGGTTACAGCGTGGGCCTGCCAGGAGATCGCCACGGTCACGGCATGGAATGGAATCGCTCGACGATTTTTGTCCCCCGTGTCCATTCGGAGAGATCACCTGATCGAACGGCCTATATATATGCCCCCGTTCCAGACTTCTAGTGTACCACTCGCACTCCTTCCCGTCATACATACCTTCTCGCCTCTTGAATCTAGAAATGTGAAGCAGAGGAGAGGAGGACGGACACCTGGTCTAGCTGTAGCTACTCATGGCTGCCACGAACGTCCTGGCTTGCCACGCTTCAAGTAGGAGCGCGGCAGCCCGGCGAGGTGCTCTCCTCCAAGAGCCAGTTTCCGCCGGGGTGCGCGGTACTCTCCATCTCCGGCAAAGGTGGCGCATCTTCCACTCTACCGACGGGTCGACGACCAGCTCGCATTCCCCCTGTCTTCCACTCTACCAACGGCCAGATCGCAGCAGGTGTGCGGGATGCCCGCGTCCATCCCCGCACCAGCGCACCCGGCTTCTTCACCCCTTGTGTGTGCTGTCGTTGCTGCCTTGCCTTGTTGGAGAGGAGCCACTTGTGGGCGTTCATGGCGAACGACTCCACGGCCTCCACGCCGTCGATCGGGCACGCGGGTGAACTCCGGGAAGACCAGCGCGGAGCCGGCGCATGCGGCGTCCCCGTGCGCCCGCACGCCGTGTGGTGCTGAGACGGCGCCCAGCTCGCCGACGGGGTCGACGGCGATGGTCTGGGTAGTCCCTACCGTGGCGCACAGGAACAGTGGAACCAACCCCGCGTCCATCTCTATCTGCAGCCCGAGCGCCCGGCCGAGGGCGAGCAGACGCTCGCCTCCATGGGCCTGAACGCCGTGTGCGTTTTCTTCGACGACACAGCCGGCGCGGCCACCCTGAACGGCCTCGCCGACGCGGCCGGCACTGCGCCCTCCGCCACCGCACAGCCTGACGGCCTGGAGGTTCCTGCGCGTCGATGAAGGCGCCATACAAAGCGCGCGCGCTCCCTCCCCATCGACTGAGAGGTCGTCGCCCCATTGCTTGCGGGCGCTCGACAGCCAACTAGAGTAGCAGTAGCAGGCCCGGACGTTGTTGGGATTTGAAGCTGAAAACTCGTCTGTGTATTGCATCGTAGAACGAATACTCTTTACACAATGTACTGTAAAGAAATAAATCGATATACACGCTGCTGCCAGAAAAAATACATCTAATCTGTGTGCGTGCGCGTTGCATCCATAGATCATTCTCACTAGGTAGTTCGATGAACCGCATCCATTAATCAACAGGCAGACGCGTGTGTTTCCACTCGAATATGCTGACAACCGTGGCGGCAGAGCTCATAAAAATGCTTACACTGTCAATTCAAATGATGCACCCACGCATACGCTCACTCGCTTCGTTTGTGCACTTCCTACGTGACATTTACAGCATTACCTGCCATCCACGCACAATGTACAGGATCGCAGTCAACCTGTTTTAAAACGGCTGAATAGCAACGCAAACTATAGGAATAACAGCGACAATCGATCGGCACGTCAAGACGTTAAAATATCATTCGTTTTGATGGTAATAACAGCCAATGAGATAACAAGGAAACATGTTTTTGCCACAGAAATTACTCTTAATGGCAGGTTTTTCTAATGGTTGCTCCATCCATCACAGATTTGTCTGCGAGATGCGGGACTCTCAAGGGTCTGATTCAGCCAGTGCCAGTCCCTTTCCAACAGTTCCGCGAAAGGGGTGGTTAAAGGAAGAAATCGCTCCTCCGTTGCAAGGATCTAAGCAGAAACATAATGGTTTCACTGGATCGCGGAAGCCATAGGTGATGGTCAGGCAGCCTTCCCGTCAACAATCCAGTGTGTAGCCGAAGCAGTCAGTTAGACACCACCCTATTCAAACGTGGCTTCACCGGGGTCTTTGAAGGGCTCACCCTGAACCACAATGCCACCAAGTTTAGCAAATACACAGATATCTAAATTTTGGGTAGGGAACATAAATGGATACGAGTCGGGGGGGGGGGGGGGGGGGGGTGGCCATGCCTGACTGGCAGTGTGCCCAAAATCATCCCACTGCAATTCAGAGCCTGGATAGCGCCCTCAGCCTGCAATTGCGAGCATTTAGCATGAGAGGTGATTGTAAAAAAACACATATGAAATGGGCTCTCTGATGGGAAGAAATGACACGTATAATGTAGAGAATGTACCACAAGAATATATAAGTAAGAGTAAAGAAAAGCAAGGGCAGAGGTGAAAGAATGGAAATCAGACATTCTTTTCAATTTCTTAGCGTACTTATTCACCAGAGTGCAAATATAAAAGAATCCTACATGCTTATGCTGTTGTGCAAGTGTTTTGTGGGGAAGGCACTTTAAAGTTTGAATCATTTCTAACTGAGGGAGCTTCACGGGGTTATGTCATCATGGTTAGCCTCAGCCAAGCTTGGCTCCTAGTTCTTGATAAACAACTTTCAAATGACCAAGAAACCATAGCCCAGGTTCACTTCCTTACAAACTCAAAACTGGCAATATACAATAGACGTTTTGTAGTCAGTCTAAGGAAAATGGTGTTCAGGGCAGTACTAAAATAGCATCTTGGTTGACACTTCAAAACGAAGCAGCAGAATGTGAATGGTTGGAGCTTGGAACAGTGGCTAATGTTATTCTAGTTTGTACTTCGTACTCATGAAAACAACAAACAGGAGCTATGCTGACCATCCAAATAGTGGACAAACTACAGGCACTGACCATGCATTTGGTTAACTAATATCACAGCAAGTATTTTAAAGTAATAGCTACTGAGCTAGCAGAAAATCGTTTGATTAAACTGGGAGTTAGGCTACGGATAAATGGGCTTGGGCTATTTGTTCTTACATTGACAAACTCAACAAAAGCAATCCTTGTTGAATGTACATTGTCGCCTAGAAGTCTCAAACGAGAGACCTGCAATTACAACAACAGAAACATTAAGCAGACAGGATACTCATTTAAAAGCTGTATGACAGGATTTCCGCAATAGCTCACCTCACCACAAAGTTCTTCAAAGAAACTCTTTACATCTAATTGGGTAACCTGCAGGAAAACAGGTAAAATGTAATAAAACATTTCATTTGATTGTCCTGTCTCAGTTGTTGAGCATCTCACAGCTAAATTAAGAACCTCAATGTAATGAAAAGTATGATGAGAAAATGAGCAAGTGAAAGACAATAAGATGACAAAGTAGGACAGAGATGGGTACCTTCTTATCTATATTTGTACAATAAACCGTCCGTATGACCATTTCCTTCTCATCCTCCGTCTATGGGCCAGGCAGAATAGGATACTATTATTAGTAATTGTGGATTAGCAGAATAGGTGTCACAGAAGGTGAAAACCAAACAACTTACCGCTGGAAGAAATTTTGGATTCACAGGTAAGATAGCTGTCTTTGAAGGCAAGACTCTAACGGGGTAGAACCCAAGCATTGTGCCACCAAGGTTAAGTGCAGCTCTAGCACCCTCTGTAAAAATGTACCATGTATCAGACCATCAATTGACTGCTGAAAACATAAATGTAGCATGTGAAGATATAATACCTTCACCAGAGAACTCAATGAATGCGAACCTCATAACAGAATGTGGATCACCACAGATTCTGCAATCGACAACCTTCAGGACAAAGAGAAAAAACAGTTTCACAGATTTGCATTACAGAGAATTACATTACAAAATACTCTATAAAAGAGCAAATCGAAATGAGCTCGCAAGTAATTTTTCTTTAACACCTTTTCCCCTGTTTGATTTTTGATAACCAAACATGCATGAAATCTATAGAACAGGAAATTGAGAAATCATGTCGAGGGAATAAAGTTTAAAAATGTTAAATAACCAACAATTGCTAAAACCCAACCAAGTAGAATTGTGTCAACCTGATCTGAGAGAGCAGTTAAATAGACTAACATCTCTGTAGCATTTCTAGTATCTAATATCAGTGCAACTAAAGCCTTCAAGTTAAAGTAACTTACTTGCCCACAATTAGCAAAGGTTTCAGCAAGTCTTTCCTCTGTCACCTAACAGATGGTCAAAAGCATTAGATCCAACAGGTCCTCAAGAATATAGCTATGCACAATAATACAATCATCAATTACTCACAGTATGGTCGAGTTCAGAGACATAAACGGTTCGCCGGATGCTCTCTTCCCTGTCTGCACGCCTCGCCCTCTCGTTTGTCCTCCTCCTTCCATGATTGATGTATACATTCCTCCTCTCATTATCTACAAAATTCCTCCTCTGGTGGAAAGGAAAAACACTTATCATTTCTTATTCCTGCTATTACCTTCCCAATGGAATCATACTACCCAAACTTAATTATTACAAGCAGCTGATCTGGAGAAGAATCATATTATTAAACAACAGACATCTGAATCAGAACCATGGAAAAGTAGTCTCAAATTTCGATATCTGAAAATGAATCGCTCTAAATATCAAAGTGAAAAGGTATCTACATTCCAATTTATGTTTTCTCTGAACTGAATTGATAGATTCAGAGACTACCTAATAATAGGAAAGTGTACGAGTAGATCAGGGTTACATATATTATACATTTAATATCTGGATGTTACATCTGTCTGAATTCTTAAGTGAAATGATATGTTCTAGAACTCACATGAACCGGGATATTTTACCCAATTCAATAGGATCTAAAACCAGAATATTAATCAAACACACCTACGATCTAAGCAGCATAGAAAACATATCTCACAGATAGATAGTGCACTAGTCGTGACTCTGAAGCGAAACCTCACTGTAACCAAGGGAACCTCGAAAAGAAGAACAGGGCAAGGCTTTCACTAAAGAACGCCAACAACCACACCACGCAAACCACCAACCGCCGGTAACGCCATCCAACGCAAATGAGGGAAAAAGATAACGTGCCCATTCTTAACGTATCAACTAATGCAAAAAAGTAATCACGTCAAATCCCCCTCCGCATAGGGGAAAACCACCCGCTCCGATCCGAGCCTTCCAACCAAATCCCAACCTCTGAATGATTGATGATAGTACTAAAAGAGGCTGCGGAAATTTACCACGCGCTGCTGGTACCCAATGTACCCGGCGTCGGCGCCGGGGTACCCGGCGATCCCCCCGTTCCGGCCTCCGATCGGGCCGTAGTAGAACACCGGCGCGTCCGCCGACAGCCCCTTCCTGGGCGTGGCGGCCGCGGAGGACGGGACGAACTCCTTGGCGGCCGGGTTCAGCTTGGAGAGCAGGTCCACCAGCTTCTGCACGTCCTTGCGGTACTCCGCCTCCTTGGCCGCCGCCGCGGAAGCCGCGGGCGAGCCCTCCGCCACCGCCGCCATCCGCGCGGTCGCCTTTGACACACCGGACGCCGACGACGACGCCGCCGGCCCTGGTCGAACCGCGGGGCGGATTGGATTGGTTGGTGGGGATTCTACAGAGGCGAGGCCGTCTGGTGCAGGCTCTGCTCTGGAGTGCGGGGGAGAAGGAGGGGGAGGGGGGGGGGGGTGGGAAGGTTCGCGTGTGATGCGTGGCACTGTGCCGCGCTCGTGCTCTCGCTAATGGCGTCGATTAGTCGCGGGTGGGTTTTGCTTTTACGGGGTTTTTGGCCATTTGCGGTGCGGAAAATATATGCCGAGAACCGGGGAGAAAAGGACGGGTGCGAGGGGCTGGCTTCTCCGTGGACGCGGTCTACGCCATTAGATCCATGCGCCGGTACATTTGGATTTAATGTTGGTTGATGGTTTACTCTTAACCCGCAAAGCGGGCCGAATTACTGATCGCTGAAATGGATGTATGTATTTCATAAACTATGCATTTGTTTGAACATTCAGCAAAGTGAGTAATTTTTGTTAGAGTATGTACGACAGTTGATACGGCAATCATTTCTAATGTATTCCACGTCATATAGAAACGACAATAAACCATGCTATATGATGGAGTGTGTTATATGTACTCTTCGTCGAAATTCGACCAACCATCGTGACGTCACGTTTTGGTAGCCTCAGTCATCGAAAGACGACCACCCACATCTTTTATTGGTTGATAGCAACATATTTGGTGAATCCTATCTAGTTCGTGTATCCGTGTAGCCGTTCCGTTTCAACCCCACGATCTCAATCCCGAGCATCACGTGCAGCCTAGGGACTAATTACATTTAGACGCCCGCTTTGTAATCTAACATCCATCTTACTTCACAGAAAACCCCCAAAACCTATTACTCAAGAGTAGCCCGACTGTTTCTGCGCGTCTTGCGCTGCCGCCGCCACCGTCATGTGCTCCGATTTCCGTCGACTCGATCCCGACATCGTCCGGCGTCCGTGACAAAGCAAACCAGGCGGATGCCTCGACGGCGAGTCCATGACGAACTGATGTTGTTCGGCGCCGGCGACGAACCGGCCCAGGCGGTCGTCTCGGAGGCAAGGCCATGACGAACTGTCGTCGTTCGGCTCCGGTGACGAAGCCTCTCAGATCAGGCGCTATCTCCCTAGATGGCCTACCCCGACAAGGGTGATTCCTTCAGAGGAAGTTGTAGCCTCTCGTCTGCAGGAAGGCTGTAACAGATGAACTTGTGCAAGTACTGTCCTGTAGCATTCGGCTGACTGACATACACATTACTAGTGCAAAAGACCGTAGCAGTAAGCTGTATCATTTTTGCAGCATAATGAATGGCAATGGCAGGTTCAAATCAGAGGCTTTGCTTGAGCTTTTTCCTGTTAGTTTGCTTGGCATTTGGTAAAAAAAAGAGTCCTCTTTGCTGTTGCCAAGAAGGCTAGTGACTTATTGAGTTATGCGTTAGTAAAACAGGTGACCATTTTAGTAAAGCTTTGAAGTACAGAAGAGGCCTGGGATGGCTATGCAGTTTTGCGATCAAAGCTATAAGCAAAAGTCACCATCATAAGTTTTCTGAACACCTACAAACTTCATTCTGTGCTACTGGCAATGCAAGTCTGATCAAAAAAATCAGGAGGAAATAAACATGCAGTATTGCCACAGTACAAGTTTTAATATTATAAAAAGAAATTTAATCATGCTTGCATAGCTGGTAAAAATGTCTGAAATTGATAAATATGTTTGATGTTTTGTAGCAATTTGACAAGCATTAAACTTGTCAAAAATCAAGTCAACTTTAATTTGACACGACGCAAATTCTCATCCATTACATAATTCACTACATCAGAGTGTGCATGATAATATAGATAAAATCATTCTTTGCTTGGACTGTATCAGGAGGCACCATTTGGCTGCATATCTTGCAAAGTCACACTCCCTCCTTTTTTGCTTGGACAATTACGACTATCATGAAATACCATTTGCTTGCACGTCTTGCATAAGCGTGCGACCTTTGCCTTGCCTTCTGTTATAACCGGCATAGGGGCTTAGCCCAGTGGATTATGGCCCAAGTATCTTAATTAGGGGCTTAGCCCAATTATCTTACCGTATTAGGATCATTTGCTTAGGAGTCAAGTAAACCTCTCTATATAAGAAGAGGAGATGTATCAATCTAATCAAGCAAGAAGCAATCAATATTTGCTCGGCTTCCCTTAAAGAGCCGGGAGACCTAAACCCTAGCCGCCTCCGCTGGCCTTGCTCCCGTCGCAAGGACGGCGCCACGCCGGCGGCCGCCGCGCACCAGCCCTCGCCCTTCCTCCTCCTTCCCCTACAACCTACGCCCTAGATCCGGTAGGGCCCTAGCTCCTACCAATTTGCTATCCAGAGACTCGGGTTCGATCATGTCGTCATCAACACCCACGCCGGCCACGCCCATCATCACCACCGCCCGATGACCACCGCTGGTCCCCAACGCCGCTGCCCGATCACCTCAAGGCCGCCGCCCGTCACTTCAAGCCGCCGACAACCTTCGTCTTCACGCCGGAGGAGATGACCAAAGACTCTGCAGATTCGTGACGGCCGCCCAGTGGCATCTCCTCAGATTGGCCGCCCAAGACACCACCCCGCCGGCTGCGCTCCCCGCCTACAGCCACCCAACGACGCACTGGCCGATCCAGAACGCGTCGGGCCCGAGCGGGACGCCCCTGTTGCCGTTCCAAGCGGGCTACACCGGCGGGCCCTCGCCACGGCCAGATTCGCTTCGGTACTCGGTACCAAGGGCGATCCTCGGCCCATCCGTCGCTTCCCGCCGCCGCCGCCCGCCCTCGCCGCAGCGGGTTTCGCCGTTCTCACGGAGCCACCCGCGCCTTTCCGCGCTTCGCCGCCAGAAGCGGACGATCGCGGCGCTGCCCCACCGCCAACCACTCCGCCGCGCCGATCCAGCCCCACCGCCGCTTCGCCGGATCGGGCTACCCACACCGGAGGCCTTCCGATCCAAAGAGTCCGGCTTCGCTGCCCCGCCCCCGATCCCGCTTGCTATCAGGACGCCGCCACCGCCGATTTACAGAGGCCGGGACCCACCGGTACCCACGCCGCAGCCTGGGCCTCGCCCGCTCATGGGGCCTACGACGGCCTCCCCATCGTTGACCGGGCGCCACATCATCATCGCCCGCACCGCCGAGCCGGTTCGCCATGGCGCGCCGACCCAAACGCCGCCACGGTTCGCCAAGATCGATTTCGCCACTTATGACGGCAGACGGAGGACTCCGCTTAATCGCTCAACCAGGTGAGCAGTTTTTCCGCGGGATGTCAGACGCCAGATCGGAGCGCACTTGGCCGGCATCCTACCTCCTCCGCAGTGCAGCCCAGAGCTGGTACTACGCCCTCGAGCAGGACGAGGGCAGCATGCCCCCTTGGGAGCGCTTCCGCGAGCTTTGCCTCCTTCGTTTTGGGCCCCCGATCCGCGGGAGCCGCCTGGCGGAGCTAGGGCGCTTCCCTTCACCTCCACGGTTCAGACTTCGCCGACCGCTTTCGAGCTCGGCATGCCACGCTGTCCGGGCGTGACGGCGCAGCAGCGGGCCGACCTCTTTGCCGGTGGACTTCCGGATCACATCCGCGTGGACGTGGAGCTTCAGGGACCCCAGGATATCCAGACGGCCATGTACTACGCCCGCGCGTTCAAGCGTCGCGCGGTGGCCGTCCAGCAGGAGTCACCGTCCCGGGCCACTGGGTCGCTACCCTGGCCAGATCCCGCTCCGGGTCGGCCTGTTCAGGCTTCCGCGGCACCCCTCGCCGCGACCGCGGCGCGCCCGTTCCGCCGGCTCACCTCGGCCGAGCTACTCGAGCGTCGCCGCCAAGGGTTGTGCTTCAACTGCGACGAGCCCTACACGCCCGGCCACGCCTGCCCGCGACTCTTCTACCTGGAGGTTGCAGACTACATTTGGAGGACGCCGTCACCGCCGACCTTGCCGCCTACTGTCGCGAAGGTGTTTGACGCTGGTTGATCACCTCGAGGAGTTCAAGAGCGCTTCCTCACCTTACAGCTCGAGGACGAGCTGTTTGTGCAAAGGGAGAAGTGTTATGACCGGCATAGGGGCTTAGCCCAGTGGGTTATGGTCCAAGTATCTTAATTAGGGGCTTAGCCCAATTATCTTACCGTATTAGGATCGTTTGCTTAGGAGTCAAGTAAACCTCTCTATATAAGAAGAGGAGATGTATCAATCTAATCAAGCAAGAAGCAATCAATATTTGCTCGGCTTCCCTTAGGGAGCCGGGAGACCTAAGCCCTAGCCGCCTCCTGCCTTCGCCGCCGCTGCTCCCGTCGCAAGGACGGCGCCACGCCGGTGGCCGCCGCGCACCAGCCCTCGCCCTTCCCCCTCCTTCCCCTACAACCTACGCCCTAGATCCGGTAGGGCCCTAGCTCCTACCACCTTCTTTGTCCTTATTTTTGTGACCCCCCTCCTTGATCTCCTTTCCTCGCTTTATTCTTTTGCATCTCCCCACGGTGCATTTAACATCAGGCGGATGAATATGAACTTCAGTGGGAATATTGCAACCAATAAAAGCCTCATATTCCTCTTGCCTAGTGCTTTGGGTGGCTTCAGGGATCATTTGGCCCGAAGGCGCCTCAATGTTCATCACACTTGATGTTAAGAAGTCCACTGCTTCATCTGAATGTTTCGCCTTTTGAATAAGCTCTTCCATCTTATCTCGTACAACTGAAATCTTCTTTCTTGTGGCCACATCAAGTGAATCCATGGGCTTTTCTTCTAGTAGGTTCCCCTGTTCATCATAAACATTCTCCCTGCAAAACAAAAGAATGTTGCTAGTCATATGATTATGGAATAACAATAAGAAATCAGTTGGCATGCATTACTGTTTTTACCTTTTGCACCTTTTCAATCCTCAAAACTTGGATAATATGGCGACATGGAATACCGAGTGACTCAAATAACTTGCACGAACAATTTGCTATCATGCTTCCAATGTCATAGCAAACCTCCCTAATCTTACCAGACCGACCTCTCAGGGTCACATTTTTTACCCCCACACCTCGTGTAATATTCTGAACACAACAATGGTCTCTAGCAGCAATAACTTGTAGCTGAAATTTCTCGAACACCTCATATGTGAATACCTCACTACCTTGTTTCTCCATTGTCCATGGCGTAAATAGTTGTGGGGTGGTATGTATGCTTCTGTTGTCTACCATTAATTCTTCCTCACGTTGACATTCTAAAGCTGTGTCAAACCTAAGCCAAAACTCAACAAAAGCAAGCCTTCGATGAATGAAGCGGTTAAAAAAGGAATTTGCACTTTCTGATCTTGAAGTGGTTCGGAGAATGCCCGCTAGAGATATATCCATAAAGTACGCCGGTATCCATTTATCTCGAATGCTAAACCTTTTACTCAACCACTCATTTTCCTCCAACCCAAAATCTGTAATGATGGAATTCCATTGTGACTCAAACTCTGTTGAAGTTTCCGAACCCCAAACACATGAGTTCAATCTCGTCCAAAATTCAGAATCTTCTCTAATCACAGGTCCAACTTTTTCAGGAACCTTTTCCATTATGTGCCACATGCACAACCTATGAACGGTTGTTGGAAGAACTTCGTCAATACCATTCTTGATGCTAGCGGCTTCATCGGTTATGATGAGTCTAGGTGCTATCCCTCCCATTGCACTTAAGAAGGTCTCAAATAACCAAATGTATGACTCATCCTGCTCATTTGATAAGAACGCAGCAGCTTAAAAATACACTTTGTAAGTGATGATTAACCCCAGTAAATGGTGCAAATATCATGTTGTACTGATTAGTGGTGTATGTAGAATCAAAGGATATGACATCACCAAAGTGACTATAGTTCTTCCTGCCCGTGGCATCCGCCCAAAACACACGCATTAGCTTCCCTCATCATTCACATCAAAATCATAGAAAAATGCTGAATTCACTTCCTGCTTTCTAGCTAATTGGGCCACAAACATTTGAGCATCTGCATCTCTGATTTTATACCTGAGTGCTTGGTAGTAATTCTGCAAGTCCCTCTTTGAGCAGCCAACATTCGGAATTCCGCCCTCGCTAACTTGCAGGAGCCTATATGCTTGAGAGGTTCCAATGCTTGCCTTATGACATGTGTATAAAGTATTCTTTGCTCTCTCACTAACTGTACGATTCGATCTGATCAAATGACGCTTATCAGGTGATACAAGACCATGAACGTGGTGCTCAACCCATGAGTCTATCTTGTAGGTGTTATCCCCACAAAGTCTAACAAAGATATGGGCATCACAACCGCATCGCGTATTTGTCTGCTTACGCCTCTTCTTCAAGGGGTCATCTATCTCCTTACTATCTTTTGACTTGAATCCTTCCCTATTACACATGAAACGCTTAGTCCGGACCACCTTATTATCAATCTTTTTCTGTTTTCCGATTCGAACACCAAAACCTGATTCATGTGCATATGCCTTGTACAATTTCTCTACTGCTTCGAGTCCTTCAAATGCCATACCCACTTTAGGCTTCAAGTGCTCATCACATTCAGGTGTAAAAGATGGAGACTGCAATGTCAAGAATAAACCAGAATAAGCACTTCATGCATAGTTTCAGTTGTTAGTGCAAACTGAACTTACAAAGAGGGGTACGTCAGTGTTCTTTTGGGGTGTACTAAGTCCTCCATGGCTCATATGCATTTGAACGTTATTGATTGGATCGATACTGCTGCACACATGGCCACATGATTAGCCTTTCAACCTACACTCACACGTGTATACACAAGGATTGAATTTATGTGTAGTTTTACCTGAAACTTTTGATGCCCTCCGTGTCGCTGATTGCAAATGACATCGTTGTACTTGCTAGTTGCTCATCGGTAGTTGCCGCTGCAGCAAAGTATTACCAGTTATAGGGGATATAGGTCTACGTAGAGAAGTACATGCACAACAGACTAATGCATAGGGCGTTTGCCGATGGTTGTCAGGTTCATGTTAACGTGGGATCAGACAAGCATGTACAAGACTGGGACGGTACCTGCCTCTCGTGGGCGCCGGACGACGTCGGGATCGAGTCGACGGAAATCGGAGCACACGACGGCGGCGGCGGCGGCGGCGGCGCAAGACGCGCAGAAGCAGTCGGGATACTCTTGGGTAATAGGTTTTGGGGGTTTTCTGTGAAGTAAGATGGATGTTAGATTACAAAGCGGGCGTCTAAATGTAATTAGTCCCTAGGCTGCACGTGATGCTCGGGATTGAGATCGTGGGGTTGAAACGGAACGGCTACACGGATACATGAACTAGGTAGGATTCATCAAATATGTTGCCTTCATTGATATATCACAAAATAATAAACGAGGAGGGAGTTAATGTACCGTGCCTAAGTGTTTTGAGATTATTTGGTTTTCATAAGGTGACTTACAAACCTAGACGGAGGGAGTAGTATTTAATGTGGTAAGCTCTTACAATTATGTGATATCATCCATCGCAAAAAAAGAAAACACCAGGTATCCTATGCGCCACTAAGACGTTAACATGGACAATATTTGGAGAGAGGAAAATTGAACAAAATATTAAGTAACTCTTTTCTAGGCAAGAATTGGCACCTTTTAACTCTCCCTTAAATATGCAATTATGAGGCATTTAAGAATGGTCAAACCTACTTTATGAGCCACCTGATCTGGTTGTATATGATGGTTCATATGAGTGAGAATATCAATGAAAATGCTAAATGGAGGACGAGCTCCATGAAGCTCTTTATTTTGAAAATTTTGAAATCACATTTTTAAGTTTAAAAAATTGTAAAAAAAGGCACATGTTCATACGGATGTATACAACATATGTGTAAAATTTAAAGATGGTACACACTACGGTTAGAGCTACAAAAAAAAGACAAAATCGTGATTTTGAAAATGATGAACATTATGTACACTATTCACTATTAAAAATGCATGAATTTTTCTTTTTTGTGTATCTCTGACCATAATGTATTTCATCACAAACTTTATACACAGTCAACATGTATGATTTTTTTCCAGAATTTTTTGAAACATGAAAAATGTGATTCTTGAATTTTTCAAAAGAAAAAGGAGCACCATGGAGCTCGTCCACCAAAATGCCCTACTCTAATATCAAGTACTTCTTACTACAAAAAAAACTAAAAAAGAGTATCATGTGAAGCATTGTCTCTGACAAACCTAAAGTTCACAAGTGCAAATAGTCAAAGTTAGATGAGTTTGACCGCACAGTTTGTAAACGACATTTCCGCATTTCGGGACAAGGTAGTACTAACATTGAACGGTCTCTTCGTGGAAGCCGAGTAAAATGTCAAATGATACCGCAGAGGACAGATCATTTGGCATATGCCTGCATCTGTAATGGAGGGTCTTTGCTTAAACCAGCAATCTTTACCAAACTTTTCCCTTAATAAAGGTTGATACGCCCTCAAAGTTGCGGCTATTCAGAGGGACCGGTCCATGAACTAGGCTTAGGCGGTTAAGGTGCCGATTCTAGCCTGTACGTGCGCTCTTTATAGCTGCAAGTCGTTTAGCTCACTGCACCACGAGTATCTGTAGGTTTGATCGTCAAACTTTCCAATGCTTTAATCGTTATTTTGTGTGAAAAGTTCATGGGTTTGACCTGAAAATTTGTCACCGTATCTGTGTTGCATGATTTTCCTTTTCTTAAGAACCGGTATTGACACGGCGTTTCCCGAGTGGCGATCGTAGTCGCAGTCCAATCTTCAGCCTTGCGGTAGAGATTATTAAGGTCTAAAACCACACGCGTTTGTTAAACACAAGTTGAGAAAGGTGCTTTGTCCGTCTTGATTAGCAGCTGGCGACCTGAGCTTATGTGATTGCTAAAACAATCAAACAAACAAAAATTGCAACTGCACCTTTTCAAACTTTTTGTGCCACAACTTTTACAGGGATTTGGTGCTGGTTTATTAATATTAATAATAATTATATGTTTCAGTGAACTGGAAGGACACGCACGCGCGCACACACCGAATATGTGGCTGCGACCAGACGCTCACCAAACATGGCTTCAGACTGGCGTGCTTTGAGTTGTTATTTGTTTATCATTTCCCGGCAAGAACGTGAGCGCCTGATGATGGTCAAAAAAAAGAAAGAAAGAACGTGAGCGCCTGATTATTACTAGGTTCTTTGATCCTTCACAGAGGCTTTGAGTTACCCAACTGGAGCTATTAGTACCTACGTCACATCAAAACCAAGCCGAGACAAAGCATGAAAAAACAGATGAAACTCAAATCTGATGTGCGCGCACAAGCAACCACATCCAGGTTATTCGCTCAAAAAGAAGAAAGAGAGAGTAGCCCTAACGGCCTAATGTGAAGTACACGCATGAGCGACCATATTGGTTACACAATACACATCCAGCAATAATGTACTAGCTATGTAGTACTGTGATGTAGGCGCTATCAGTTTAGACTTGAGTATCTGACGTATCTCTAGTAATTAGAGAGTACTCCCTTCGTTTTTATGTACTTTACATATTAAATTTGGCTGAAGTTAAACTTTATAAAGTTTGACCAAGTTTATAGAAAAAGATATGAACATTTACAATAGCAAATCGATATGATGGGAAAGTGTATTCAATAATGAATCTAATGGTATTCATTTATTATTGTATATGTTAATATTTCTGTATATATTCCTGCATAAAAATTGTATATAAACTTTGTCAAAGCTTACAAAGTTTGACTTTGGCCTAAGCTAATATGTAGAGTAAATAAAAATGGAGGGAGTAATAATACAACATAAGAGATGGGCTAAAATATGAAACCTTTTCATTCAATAAAGTTGGATGGGCTAGACTTGCATATTTTTTTTTTCGAGCAACCGGCAGGAGCTCTGCCTTTTCATTAAGAAGAAGAGAATTGACCAGTTTATAAGGAAAACCGCTCGAAAACCGATACATCTGCGATACACGCACACGCCAGCCCCGAGGTCACAGACCACTCGAAGTCGACGACATCATCACTCAAGTGACCAGAGACGACACCCTACAATGAACGATCGGGCTCCGGAGCCGCCGCCCGACATCCACACCGCCCCGAGGCCACGCACCAGCCTAGCCGATGGCTCTGCCGCCCTAGAGGCCAAAGCCAACACCCTACGCACACGAGATCTCGGCGCGCCAAGACCGATTTCCACTCCGCCCCGAGGCCGCGAACCCACCTAGTCGATGACCATGTCGCCTGGCGACCAAAGCCAACCACCACACGAAGGAGATACCCGAGCCGCCGCTCGACTTTCCACGCCGCCCCGAGGTCACAGACTCGCTTAGCCGATGACGGTTGCAAAGCCACAGAGCCACCACCAGATGAAGGACCGGGCCTTCAAAGACGCCGCCCCAAGAGGGAAGCGACGAGGAACGCCGCCGACGCCCACTTAGGCTAAGGTCAAGTTTGGGTTTTCACCAAGAGCCCGTGGCTGAGTTGACGAGGAGGTGAAGGGGCTCCACGACGCCGCCTCCAACAAGGAAACGACGTCCTAGGACGCCGTCGACGCCGCATCGACCAAGGTCGAGCAAGGTTTTCACCGGAGCTCACCAAACCCATCATCACCATGCCAATCACCACCGACGGCGGCCAAGCACTCTACACCGCCGCCACCGCAAACCGCCTCTTACACGGCCAACAAAACCACCACGGCACCACACGCCGTCATGGCAGCCCCGCACCCACCGCCAAGAGCGGCGCCGCCGCGCCGCCATCCTCCCTCCTCCCTGCCGCAGCCAAACCACAGCGCCGCCCGCAGCCCATCGAACTCGTGGCTGACCCGCCGCCCGGCAACCGAGCATCTCAACCCCGCCACCACGCGCCCCAGATCCACGCCGCTGGAGCAGCAGCTCTCGCAGGGCCGCCAGCCTCCCGTGCTAGACTTGCATATTGGCTTCACCGAAGAACTCAAAGAACTAGTGTCCGGGGGAAGTTTGAAGCGGTCGTGGTGGATCGAGTCGTCGCTCTTTCGGTGCATCCTAAGTGCGAAACAATCGTCGCATCTCAGATGTTATTAATTAGGGCAATTTCGTTGACACGTGGTTTGCTTCGTTGATGAAATGCTCAATCTCCGGTCTAAGAATATGTTTCCATCTTCTCCTTTTTCCATTCCACGGTTAACAAGCGCGTGAGACGAGACGACTCCGCGATCCACATTATTAGTAGCGAAAAAAAAAAAGGATGAAAAAAGAAGGGAGAAGGGCGACTTTGAAGGAAAAGAAGGCAACAACTTTGAGTGTGAAGACTCTAATCCCGTTCCATGCATCATGCAAGCCACGCGCGCAAGAGGAGAGGAGCACTCCACAAGCTTTCCGTTTCGTTAACCAACAGGCGCAGATCGGCAGATGTGGGGCCATACCGAAGCAGAAAGTTGATGCTTATATACCCGTGTTCTTCATTGAACTGTTTTTTCTTCTTCTCTCGAACGATTTATGAAAACGTTTGGAGCGTTCGTTTGCGTAGGACGCGATGTGGCCATGTGCACGTTGCCTTGGTTTCGAAGTCCCTGTGGTGGAAAGTTGTAAGACCTGCTTCGAAGACCCTGTTGTACACATTATTATGGCACAATGACTAGGAACTAGTGGTTGGGGCGCACCCTTGGTGCGCCACCTGAGAGGAAGTTAGGGCGGTGCCAGGTGGGGTGCGCCCCTTCCACTGTCTTTTTTATTCTCTGGTTTAGGCTTTTGGATGCAAGCTTTGGTACTGTTGCATACCATATTTGCATGAGAGCAAGAAGAAAGTAATATGAAAGTAGCCGCGGGTGCAAGCTACTGACTGGAGCAGTAAAAACAGTGATGGTATAGATACTAATAGCAGTCTGACAGTATAGACACTAACATCAGTGGTAACAGAGATAATAGTAACTCAAAAGGAACTGATGTCAGGTTTCAAAAGTAGAGCATCACACGACCCACATAGTTCGAACAGAGATAAGAATCACGATGCGCACACCGTGTCCCTCGAACACATAGTTAACGCGCGGCAACTCCCAGTCGGCGCTGTCCTAGTGGATCGTCAGCAACACGGGCACAGGCATGGCCTGTCGCCCACCGCTTCCAGAATGCCGTCAACGTCAATGGCGATGTGGTGGCCAAGGATCTGGCCGGAGAAGCGCCTAATGTAAAACACTTCCGTAAAATACCGAGTTGGAGATGAAGAAACATGTGCAAACAAAACAGATTGGCCTAAGCTTTGGGCGAATTGTTGATCGTTA
The DNA here is from genome assembly GCA_021605145.1 of Aegilops bicornis. Taxonomy (NCBI): domain Eukaryota; kingdom Viridiplantae; phylum Streptophyta; class Magnoliopsida; order Poales; family Poaceae; genus Aegilops; species Aegilops bicornis. Next base: position 186,281,487 of record CM038671.1, on the reverse strand, counting down.
TATTGGCTCATAGGCTAACCAGTACTGCAGATTGATCAAAGTAATAGAAGCACAAGACGTTCTTAAATTTCAACCACTTTGCCTCAGTTCCCTTATATTATGCCTCTCCTACTAAGCATGGGAAAAGTAAACGAATGGAAATGTAAGCAGCATGGTGCATGATCCATACAATGGACAGGCAGACGTGAGCCAAAAACAAGTTTTGTCGCTTATCTTGGTGCAGCCCCCTGGCATGTACATACTGAAAACCGATAAAACTGGAACTTATCTGAAACCCACACTGAAAACCGATAAAACTGGAGATGATATCATAATTATATTTAATCCACGAAACAAACAAAGGTAATTGGCTGGGCTTACGCTCCACATATGTTGATTTTAGTAGCTGATCCATATTCCCTCAAACAAATGGAACCATCAGTAGCAATTCAACCTACCTACATGGGGGGACAATTTTGTATTGATGAGGCCTATGATGTCAGGCTGCGGTTTAGGATCATGCAGAGCCACATGCTGCACAGAAAAACAAGCTGGTGTAACCTAGAACAAATCTCTAAAAATCAGCACTTGACATATATATGATTTGATACAGAACTCACACATCAAGCAAATTTGTTTTTTTACATTTTTTTACTCTAAGCCATATAACGCTCTACAGTTAGCTCAAGTAGCATGAAGTTTGAACACAAAACATATCGACTTAAGCAACCAAAATAAACTATCTCACAATACAAGTCAAATTTGCAAATCAACCAAAAGTCTATTAGGCTCTGCTTGACAGATTAACACTGAACTCTAGTATACAACATCAGCTGTTATAAAAGGTACATAATCCTTCATTTGTTCCGAAAGACAAGCAAGATTCAGGATATAATGACAAGAATTGAGACAAAGCTTATAAATATAGCTCCAGAGAGAAGAGTAGTACCATGTTCACAAACATACCAGCATGTGAATAACTGAATACCAATCCTTGACATGTAATCCTGGGGGAAGCTTCCTTGAGCTGAGATGTTATTTTTTCAGCTGTTGCACTCCAAAAGCATAGTCGGAACCACATTATTGTGCCACACTTCAATCATATTACTCATCTGCATGAAAACAAGCTCGTCACGCCCATTCCCCACTTCTGGAAAATACCGGATATCGTGGAACGAGTCCAGGTACCAGTCCCTAAACTTAAAAATCATGGACAGACCAATCATCAGTTTGACAAAAGGACGATTAATTTGGAAATAATTTATAAATCCTGCTATGAGATTTCTTCAATAAATACTTACTCTTCATTGCATTCAGATTTTTCTAGTATTGATTGACGTGATAAGGTCAGCAAAACAACACGACAAAAGCATCAAACATACTAATGGAAAAAACGTGTGAGCCCCCTACCCGACTCCTATATAGGAATAAAGTAAACAAGTTAGCAAGCAAGATTCTCCAAAATTTCCTACTTATCCTATACAATAACTTTGCTCTGAAAAATAAAATAACACAAGAGCACAACTATCCTATTTTAAATCAATATGTAATAGATCTACCTTTAGAGAATGACCATATCTTATGTAACTCAAAAGCGTTATGTCGCAATAAAAAGATCGCCAACAGTCCTCATGCATGGCGCTACTCTTTGAACCTGAACCTGCATGTGAACCAACATCAAACTGGTAAGATAAATATTTCAGATCGGAGGATGTCCATGGGGGAAAATTATGGAGCACGCAAGAGTGCATACAAGACCACTACTACCCACAACTCCAGAAGTAAATCCCCTATTTCCATACAACTGTATCCACATAGACTTTTCTAGCTTAACATGACAACGAAACAAGTTGAGTAGTCCATACTCAACTTAACCGAACAATACACCTCCATAGACCATAGCCCATACCACGGGTACCAGGGATGATGTACTCCGGAGGCTCCTCGTCATTGTGTTGTGGAGCATGTGTTCAGAGAATATGTAGTTAGAGAAATAAGGAAGCTATGGGTTTCCGATAGAAATGGCACATATGGATTTCAGTAGAATCGAACATAATACCGAAACAACTAAATTATGCAGTTTGAGAGGAAAATAACTGGGTAAGCAGCAGTAATATAAAAAAGAAACTTCCACACAGTCTATTCCTTCACAAATCTACACACAGGTAATCAGGTATACATCACGGACTAAGAGGGGTTAGGTAGGACTGCAGTGCCTTTAGAAAATGCTACATAGAGGTAGGTAGTAAGAGAAATTAGCTAATACTGCAGTGGATGAATTTAATTGTAACATCGAAGATGAAGATACAGTGGAGCGTATGAAAATGAAATGCTCTGACTTTATATCATGTTGACGCAATAAAGATATATGTAAAATTTTCAGCAAGAACATGTTCCGTGTCAGTGTGGGAACAATTCCTGAAATGGAAGTAGTTTCTTTTGATTCAATTTTATAAAAGTATGAAATGGATCAGATTAGTTTCTTCTGCCAGCTCTAGAAATTATATATGAAGAAAAATACACAAAGTACCAATACTAAATTTGGCCTTAGAGTTGTAGAGTTTGTAGTAGGTACAAAAATTTCAGTATGAAGTAGCATTACCACTTTCAGACATGGGGGATGTTAAAGTTATTGAAATGTTAAAACTATTTTCATGCTGTACTCTTATCACCTGTATTATACTACGTCGTGTGCCTAATCCGATATATTCTGCTCATCTTCTCACCACCAAGCCAGCGCAGAAGCATTATAACCCATCATTGCCTTCTAGGGCTTTGAAACATAGGTCCAAGTTGGTACATCCATAATGTATGCATCACTAACACACCTTTTCTTTCAGATAAATAAAGTATCACATGGTAAAAAGTTCAAAGTAATCTGGACAACGATTACAAACAATGCAATAAAACTTGTGATGACATAAAGAATAAACAGAAAGGACCATTGGCATCTAATCACAGTTAACAGCTAGAAGCATCGGCACTCATAAGGAAAAGACATAGGAGTACCTGCTATTTTAGCCCACACTAGATCATCTGGATCAAGACCTTGGTAGTCATGAAAGCTAGCAGCAAGTGCAAGTAGCTCACCGTATCACTTCTTATCCAGGTTAGATGTTCCAAATTTCAGGTTCAGGCACTTCATTTCCTCAGATGAAATGGAAAATTTTATCCTTTCATTAGCTAGGGTAAGGTCTTCATACTTCACCTGCAGTTCATTTAGCTTTAGATATCAACTACACGACATTTCACATGGTACTCTTCATAGTGCAGACATTACATGGAAAACAGAGTGGTACATAACAGGCCTTTTAGTAAGGAAAAGGCAGAAAAGATTATCAAACTCAACTGAGGATAATCCACTCAGCCACAACAACTTTTCATGAATAAGAAAAATAAGAACCAGGGATATAGAAAGCATACAGAATTCTTGGTTAGTTCCGTGTAGGCCGTGATGGAACCCATGTACCAATCATCATCTTGGGGCTAGAAAATCTGCATTCAACATCAAAATTTACGCCCCAGTTTTGCTGCATTCCATATAGTGATGAAACAAACACATGCTCAGAACAGACGCCGTCAAGAACCTAACTTGCACACTAAACCGACAAACATCCGCGGATCGGCACCCTGAATTCCAACTTGCGACAAAGCCAGCGTCAAAATTACACGGAGAACAAGTATTCTAGCTGGCCGTTCCATTGCGAAGCAAGCACAGATCCAACCTACTCTACCCATCTCCTCTCAGATGGAGAGGCCGCCTCCAGCTGGCTGCTAAAATGTTGAAAAAATTGTATGTTGTTGTTGCAATATAAGTGCCGCACATTAGTTCTAATGTCTCCTACTATGGCCATAAGCACTGCTTGCTACGTGTTAAAAAAATAAGCATTGCTTGTTACTACTTTTAGCATAGGCTGCAGCTTCGGAAATGCTTATTGTCAGAAATATATTAAGCATTGAGATCTGAAAGACTAATTAGTTCAGACCTCAAACTCTCAAAAGCCTAATGCTTATAAAATTGTAATCCCTAGAAAGAAAATAATCACCTCTAATATTTAGTAACACGCATAAGAGATAAAGTTCAGTCGGTTTTGTCATTTTAACGGAACAATTGGTGACCATGCGCTGAGCTATCATATAACTTAAAATGAAGCAACCAAATGGAGCTAGAGAAAGCAATACATCTGAGAAGAAGTAGCAGTCCATTGTATGGCAGAAGGGAACTAACATCATATGAAATTGCAGATCTGGCAAAGTAGCCGAAAGGCGGATGTACAGAAGCTGAACCTGCTCCTGCGATAGCCATGACGGTCATACTCACAGCAACCTAAACTTGGTGATTGCGTGTGCTTTCATCAACCTGCAAAGAAAAATTGAAGAACCTCATAGCAAGAGCGCAACACAAATCTTCATAAGAAAAGCAACTTGAACTTGGTGAGTGTGTGTGCTTTTATCAACCTTCAAAGAAACCATACCACAAAAAGTATCCCTTGTGACTACAAGAAGGATGTAGGTACAACATCCCTTGTGACTAACATAAGCATTCTGAGGCTGGTGAGTGCTGAATGTGTATCATGCTTCACCACAGTATGCCTCCTTTATTAGGAGAGCGCCATTATTCCAACGAATTTCAGAAAAATTTAGGTTATGATTTGGAACAAAACAACATACAGAGCTATGAAAAAAATTGAAATCATCACAGCAGCCAAGCATATTTGAAGCCATGTGTGTATTTGATCTACATAAGAAACTAATAATTGTCTACATGAGAACCTAATTTGGAGCCACTCCGATTTTACAAAGCTACAGTCCATCAAAAGGATAAAACACCGTGAGAACTTCTACCAAGCCCTTCGTTGCTTTGGGTGACATGATGCGGAGCATTTGGTCAATGACCATGTCAGGTTCCTCTGCTCTAACCCAGTTGCCAGCATTCGACGCCACCAAGGTCTATCCTTGCCCGACAGAACACCAAAATTGTAATTTCAGACACAGCACAAGATACCAAAAAAATGGTTTATCATTCAATACCATCACAATGCATGAACCCGGAGGAAATTGCGCCCATCTCGGCAGCAGCCACACACCGGTCCAGCCTCATGACAACAGCGGCAAGGAGGACAGTAACACACTGAGGACATGGCTGCTTCTGCATTCCCCCTCTGCGCCTCGGCTGCCGTCGCCCCAGCAGCTCCTCCCCGTCTCTATCCGCGCCCAATGCACGCAGGACAGACCCAAGGCTGAGCAACTCGTGCTTGAGCGGGCGCTTCCGCCATGAGCCCCTGCGCAGCGCCTCCTCCTCCAGCTGCCGCGGCGCCAGCGAGGAAGGCCATGGCTCCTGGAACTGCGGCTTCTTGCGGCAACAGCGGTAGTAGACGATCACGGGAGGCTTGCCGTCCGCGGCGGCGGACGCAGAGCTGCGGGGCTTCTTGGGGGCGGGCAGGGAGCGGTGGAGGAGTAGAGCGGCCGATGTCCCTCGCCGGGGGAGCCAGGACTCATCTTCTCACCCCTCGCTCCTCCCCAGACGCCCCCACACACTCCTCCTCCTCCCCCGTCTCATCCACCCCTCCTCGTCCCGGATCCTGCCGGATCCGAGGCTTGTGGGCGCGGAGGCGAGCTTCTCCGGCAGCGGCGGCGGCAGCGGGAGATGAGGCGGGGGGCGTGGGGAAGACGCGCGGGCTAGGTCACGGGCATCGGCGGCGGCGGCAGCAGAGGAGGCGGGGGTCGCGGGGAGACGCGCGGTAGCCAACACGTTCTTTTTGTCGGTACTCGTGATGACGTGGACAGCAGGAGGAGGCGCCCATGCCGCGACTGTTAATGGGTTTAATTCTACTGTAGGATGCAAGACTTCGGCGTTCTGGAATTTTCGGTGGTTCGGTGATTTGCATGCACCATTGGAAGTACTGATTGCACTTGATGCGGTACCATTGGATGAAACAGCTTCAAACCACTGTGCTACTCGTAGTACTAGTACTTACTAGACATCAATGGTTACTGGTACTGGTTCCATTATTCTGGTGCTCTTACATTTTCGGCTTGACCGAACCTCATAATTGCATTGCGACGGACGGAGTAGTAGTAGCCGCCAACTGTTTGCTCAGTTCTGCAAGAGCAACTCTAATGGGGCGACCCATTTCGTCCCGCCTGTTTGGCCAATATGGCCATACCAACGCTACGACCTAAACTCAAATCGGTTCCGGGCGTCTGCTACCGACTCATTTCCGCCCAAAATTGCTCTCGAATGCGCGTTGAAGCGACGCCAAGGCCTCCTCGCCGCCCGTCAGGCCCCCATCTGGTACCACCCAACCGTCACGGCCGTCTTATTTATGACGACCACCGGCAGGGCCCACGGTCGCCATGGAAGCGCCCTTTAACCATGCGGCGGGTCGGCCTCATCCACTTCTCCCGCCCACATCTGCTCCCCACTATTCCTTTGCTTCCTCGTCATGACCGCAAAACCCTAAGCGCGCCATGGGCCTCTTAGGCGGCTGAATGCAAGGGCAAGGGCAAGGCACTTCGCCCCTCCTCCGTGCTCTTCCTCCTCCTCCTCCGGCGGCGACGCTGCTTCATTGGTCGTCGGCGTCAAGACATCCCGGCACCAAGGGCGGTGGCACCGTGAGTACAAAGCGCCATTGTCGCATTCTCGATGTCACGCCGCCAGACTGTTGGCATCTAGATCCGCGGATCCGTGCCGATTCCGCGTACCAGCCGGGCACACGACGACGAGGTGCGTAAGGCGCCGCAGCTCACACGCCGAGCGCCGGGCCGCCAGAGTACGCCGCCGACTCGCCCTCGAACACGAGGAGCAACGGCGCTTGGGTGTCGACGTCGTCCCGCCGCCGTTCCCACCGCCGCCCCCGCAGGTAGAGCCGGAGGACATGGAGGCCGAGGCGGAGTACCAAGCCGCCTCGAGGATGCCTCAAGACGCTGGCTGGAGGCTAGCCGCCTCGAGGAGGACACGACCGGGATGGGCCGGAGCAAGCTCGCTTCGCGGCGCAGGACTCCGTCCACACCCCGCTCTTCGTGTCGCCACCGCCACCGTCGTCGCCCGTCCAACCCAAGCCGGAGTCGGAGCTGACGTGTAAGCACTCCCCGCCTCCACCCACTTGGTCGGAGGAGGCCTACTCGTGGACGGCCAAGATCATGAGTGGGGGCGAAAGCACGCCTGGCCCACTTCGCCGCGACGGAGGAGGAGGCGGCCCACCTCGAGCGATGGAAGGAGCAGCTCCGCCAGAGCAAAGCCGACGCTACGAGGAGCAGATGCGCTACGAGGCCATGCTCCAATGCGACGCGGAGGCGCTCCAGCTCGAGGAGGAGGAGGAGGAACATGCGCGGCTTGCCGCAATGCTGCCGCCCCAGCACATGCCGGAGGGGGCTGCCCTAGCAGCCGCATCAGCGGCGTCGCGGGGCTGGCCGCCTCGCCCGGTCTTCATCCACCTCACCGACGACGGCGGCGTCGACGGCAAGGGCAAGAGCAAGGCCGACGACGTTTAGGGCAGCGTGCGGGGCGGCAGCAGGCGGACGCAATTTTTTTTTAATATTTTATTTAATGTTTATTAGATTTAGGTGGACTTTAGCCGGCGTCTGACCGGCCACTTTATGTTTAATTATGTTTATTTTGTGCAACTTGTTATTTTTTTTCCACGACGACACGTTTGGGTCGGCCTGCCCGTTGGGCGGTCAAGCCGACCTATTTTAAAATGTGGATGCGCACGTCCGTCTGGCGACCCAAACGGACAAAAAGCAAACAAAGCGCGCGTCCGTTTGGGTCGCCCTGTTGAAATTGCTCTAAAAGTCCCATAAAAAATACACTGAGTTGCTAAAAGCCATGATTTCATGGGCCTGGTTGACCAACAGAGAGAATCTAAATGGCATTCACTAGTGGATTATCAAAGACTTTTATCAGCGTCGCTTTACTGTCGCTTTACTTTCTAATACTCTTTAATACTTTTTCCGTAAACTAATATAAGAGCGTAACGCTCTTATATTAGTTATATATAAGAGTGAGTAGTAGTTGGTTTGCACCGGCGCAATTGGTGCTTGCTGTCGTGAAAGCAGTGGCTCACAGCCCTCTGCTTGGGAGAGGAATAAATTCCCTCACAGTATCACCATCATTGATCGATAAGGAGGGGCATGTCATGATAAGCTTGGCAGAAAAAGGCAGAGACACAAACAGCCTCATGCTCATGGGTTGACAATTGCTTTTGGTGATCAGAGAATTTAAGAAAAGAACCAGATACAGTTTACGATTTAGTCTAGTTGGACGAAATGGACGGTAAACCATAAACTAGCAATCATGTGTCCTGGCCTTCTGCTATCATCGTGGAGCAACCAAAAAGATGCCAAGGACGACAAAGACCAAGTAATCGATGGTCCAGCACAGAACAGCAGTAAAACACCGGCCATACTACACGAGCACAGTTCCAATGAGACTGCTATTCGGCAAATTTTCGCTAAAGGTGCCATCCAACACAACCGTTTTACAATAACAAGTTTCACGTTTCATCTTTACAAGCTTAAGCTTCAGCACGAACACTGCATTGGCGACCCCCCATGTCGCCACCATCCACCCCTTCTGCGAGCTAGGTTAGCATGTATGCATGACTTGTGCGTCTGTATTGTTAGGGTTGCAACACAGCTCTGTTGATCAGAACAGGGTGTACATGGAGTATGAAAGGTCAACCTGTGCACTGTTCAGGCCTGGATCTGCGCTTCCATTAGTCCAGTTCTGGTAGAATGTATCATACCCACCAGGGGCCATGTAGCTATTGGCACCTCCATTCCAATATTCAGGCATCTGATTTGGTTTACTGCTTACGGACGGAAAAGTGCAGCAGCATCTCATGGGGTTTTGATCCCCACCCATGGACTGGGGCAAGCCACCAGGGTATGGAGGTAACTGACAGTGATTTGATGCACCGAAGCTGGGGCCAGGAACCTGTGGTGTGGGTCTCCATATGGTATCAGTGGAGCTGAGTGTGGAAGATATGCTCACACCACTACTTTGTTTGTGATCTCCATCATCTTCCAGGCACTCTGAGACCCAGCTAATGATGTCTGGTTGGTCTGTAACAGAGCATGAATCTTGTGCCGGGGCATCAGATGTAGAGCGAAGTGCAGAGCAAGTTGAGGAGCTCATTGATACAGACTTGCCTGAATCAGAAGACTTGCGAAGCTCGCTAAATCCAGGTGGACAAACTAATCTCTTTCTTCCTAGACTATCCTTGGCCAATATATCACTGACTGGTCTTGGTAGCCGAATCTTCTCTGCATGCTCAGATGGAATTTTAGCTCCTAACAAGGTCATTTCCCCATTGCACAAGCTGTGATCCCTCCTTGTGGTGAAGATTGATGTTTGCCATCAGTGCACACAACTTGATTGCCGAGAATGCTACCACTTGCTACAGCTTTATTTGAAAGACCTGCCTTTTGTTGATGTAAGATCTTTGATTGGTTTTCAGATGCCAACTTTCTGTGCAAATTTGAAAGCTTATCTGGCCCAGCTGATGTCTGTGACACACCATTAGAACTTGAAAGATTACGGAGCACGGTAGGAATGACGCTCGAACTCTCCAATGCAGTTGCACTGGCTGATACAGTGCTCACCATAGCCTGCATGTTCTTTTCTTGGACTGGATTATCCCTGGTATCTGAGCATGCATTCTTCTCCTCTGCTCTAACATGAGGTTTAACAACTGCTGAGGAAAGCTGGCTAGTTAAACTATTGGAAGGTTCCTCTGGTTTCTGGGAAACTCCCTTTACAGCCTGATATCTGGGAATTGCAGTTCTGTCATGGCCTTCATCTTTTGGCAAACCAAGTCTCTTGGAATTTGAAATCCAAGTAACTCCTGTAGCTTTAGGCCTTGTATCAGTAGATGATGTCGAACTAACTACTTGTCCTGCAGCTTTAGGCCTTGTATCAGTAGATGATGTCCAACTAACTACTTGTCCTGTAGCTTTAGGCCTTGTATCAGTAGATGATGTCCAACTAACTACTTGTCCTGCAGCTTTAGACCTTGTATCAGTAGATGATGTCCAACTAACTACTTGTCCTGCAGCTTTAGACCTTGTATCAGTAGATGATATCGAACTAATTACTTGTCCTGCAGCTTTAGACCTTGTATCAGTAGATGATATCGAACTGGATGCTTGTCCTGCAGCTTTAGATGATATCCAGCTACCTAGTTGTCCTGTAACTTTAGACCTTGTATCAGTAGATGTCAACTCCCTGGTAAGCACAGTCAAGCGGCGAGCTGGTCCGCTAGATCCTTGTGAAACTATATTAGCATATTGTGGTTTTCTCCATGAAGTTTCAACTGTTCCACTTACTTCTGTGGCCATTTTCTTGGAATCTGAAATTCCATTTCCCAAATGCGCAGATGTATTGGATTTGTCATCGCTGGAAGCCAACTGGTCCTTTGGTCTAAGTGGTGGTAATTCTTGAGATTTGGAGGCAACCTGTTTTTGCTGACTAAGTACGCTCTCATGATTATTCTGCTGATGAAGAGCTGTATTTACAATGGATGGCGGCTTGCCTGAATCCCTGTCAAAGGATCAAAGATGACCATCAGTAGAAGATACAGCAGCAGGATCAAGAGCCAGCAAACAAAATAAATTACCGTGGAATTGCTGCTGGCAGGGTACCAGGATTATTATTGCAAACTCTGGGTACTAGTACATCATTGACGCAAATCTTCAAATGCAGGAAACACGATTAGCACAACGATGATGTCAACAATCAGCACATACCAAGCCCGAATTTTCCATCACAGAAAAAATACAGATAATGGCATTGACAAGCATATCCTCATGAAACATTAGCTCAGATTGAATTATTTTCTTACTTTATCTTTGGAATTCCCACTACACATGGTAGTTCTTGAATTGCAGCCACTTGGAGAAGGTAAAGTAACTCCTGAACGCTGCTGGGGGGCCTTCATATTCATTCCCAGCAAATGCTGAATCCTTATCTCAGAAAAGAAATCAAAAGAAATATCTGAACCTCCTGCTTTTGATAATATATATGTATAATATTTAAGGAGCGTAAGTAAGCTACCAGTTTTTCTTTGACAGAACGTTATAACCTTAAAATATGATAACACTGATGGTCAATAACAAGCTAACAACAAAAGAAAATATAGCCACAAACTAATTGAATGTTACCAATTTTAGAAAAAATTGTTATCATGACTGATACTAAGAAAATAAGACTGCACAGAGTATGGTCTTAATACAGGTTGCGGAAGCTGCGGGTGCAACCACAATAAAAAAGGTTGACGCATAGAGTATGATCGTAGTACAGCTTTGCGAAAGTTGCAAGCGAATATTTAGTCAAACAAAGCTTTCACCAGTAAGCGCCAACAATAAAACAAGATTAATGAATGCTAAATTAAATTCCATGTGCGCATTTTAAAAGGCTAGTAGCAATTTATACCTTGCACAAAACACACCAACATCATCTTTGGTACAAACATCTTCTGGTAGGGCTTTCTGGTGCACATACGAACAATTTGGCTTTTGGCAAACCTGAGGTAAGACATGGGAAATTTTAGCAATATATGAAAGGAGTCAGTAGTTGGAGGCGAGTGAAGGTTTATATGTAAGACACCTTATTGCTTAGCCATATATGACAATATCTTGTAACACCAAAGGTTGCCCTGCATGATGAACAGATAAAATATAAGGCATAGACTTCGTAGAGCACGAGATAGATGGTGTTTTATATTAAACCTGTGTAGTTAGTGACAGAAATTACTTTAAAGGTCTGCCATCCAAGATGTAACCATTAACCGCCTCTATGCACAGTACAGCTTCTTCTTCTCTCGAATATGTGACATATCTGCAAGGAGACATACAGAGAATTACGAAAAAGCCAGAAAAGAACAACTTACCGACTGAAATAAGTGTACTCCCTCCGATCCAAATTAATTGTCGCAGCTTAAGTACAATTTTGACAATTAATTTGGATCAGAGGGAGTAACCATTTTTTTGAATATTTTGAAAGAAAGAAAATATTGACTGAAATATAAGGTAAAACATTCAGTTCCTTATTTGGGTGGGGTGAGGTTACATTGGTGGTATCTATCTATTTCGGAATGACCATTAAAATAGGGTAACCAGCCTTACAATGTGTGATCTTATGTCACTAGGTGGGAGAATGTATGTTATCCAAAAAAGAGGTGGCAGAATGTGGGTTGGGTTAAATCATATGAAGTTGAATATGTCAGGCATGCTTCGTCTTTTCTAAAATGTGTAAGCGGCTTTTAGTGGCTGATATCCGTCTAGATCTGATCCCATGGCCAAGAATATTATCTATTTATTGAGTGGTTCTTGTTTGACTGACTTGTTCCCGGTGTTAAAGCGATATAATTTTCAATTGCAATTTCTACTTAACCAAAAAACTTACACACGGCCAGAGTCAGGAATCTGTTGGTTAGCTCCAATGTTGTCGATAATGATGTTCTCTATTTTTCCATATTGCCCAAGAAAACTCTTTTGCCTTAGAATCTGCATGAACAGCGAACAGTTAGTTTTTTTTTCATATGCATTACAATAGATGTTTAATTATAAGTTAAGGTACTAAACAATCACACTTTTACAGCAGAAACCCATATTTACCTTTTCACTGGCAAACTCAGAAGGCATCCCAATAATATACACAAGCTTCCTCTGAATCACACGAACATTATCTGGATGATCTATTGGTTCTTCTGCCACTCTCAACTGATTCGTTGCCGATTTCTGCTTTTGAAGCTTCGTTTGTTCATGTTGCAAATTTGATTTGTCAGCACAAAGTTCCTTTAATCTGCAATTGTAAAACAGAAGCCCTAAGTCAGGCAACAATTGCCGCATTATATTGAGATAAAAAGAAGTCCCCTAAACTGGAACCTTGAGAAATATAAGGATGACAAAGGGAGAACCAGAAGGGAAAATATTGAATACGATATAAAAGGAGATTGTAGTGATAAAGTCATAAAACACATGCATTTGGTTGCTGATGCTAGTCCCCAAAATCCTATCCTTGTTGTAGATAGAACGGCATCCAGGGCACCTCCCGCCACACTCGTCCTTCTGGTCCATTTCCATTATATGATGCCAGCACCAAAGACATATCTACCAAAAATATAGATTATAAATACGTGTATTCCATTGATACACAAGTCCGCAAGAAGATGCACCATTTGAGTTGTTCATCATGTGCCCATTGTATGAAATGAACGACAATACAAGCAGTACAACAAAAGCATACAGCAAGACAAAGAAGTGGCAGAGCAAACATTTAATTTGCAGAAGTATATAGATGAAATGATTGCATGAAAATTTGTTGCATTGTACAGTAGCATTAGCTGGCATCAAATAGCAGACACAACTCATATATTACATGTCGCGGGCAGTATTCATCTCTTGGCAGTTAGTAAGGACAGTTAGCTTAAACAAACTGGGAAAAACTTTCAATGCATTAGTTGATAATAGTCATGTTACTAGTACTATATCAAATTTCTGAAAACTGTGGTAGTACATTTAGTAAGTGATAAACAATGAATTCTGTTGGCCTTTCATTCAAAAACAGTCCTTAACACACTTGAAGGAGATGCCACCACAGATACTTTTGCTCAAATTTCAACATAATGAATATCAACAGAATAATCTTGAAGCAAATGAGATTTAAGATCAAGGACTGACTTATTTCGGTGTTTCAAGATATTTCACAAGCCCACATAGTGTAGCATGAGAGCAAGAAATATAAGTAGTACACTAGAATCAGATGAAATCAAACACTGAAACATGATTTCCAAGCAATGGATTTTTTACCTCATATCCGCATTTACAAGGTTTCAGCTGTTTATCTGTCAAATCCATGGTCTCCATGCAAAGTGGGCATTTGTCTTTAGCTTGGGTACTCATGGTAGCTCAAGCCAGTACTTAAAGCAATAGGAGAACTGAAATAGGGAAAATAACTTCATTATCAATTAAACTAACAATATCCAAAAATATTGTACTATGCATCAGAAGTGTTGTTAAAAGAATTGTCAAGAGTGGCACACGGCACACACTCATGCTGTGATTTCTAAACTCCTGAGGCCCAAAATTAAGGTGAATCAAGCTACATAATCATCATGCATCTTGAAACCAAGCATGCACGGCATGTGTTGGCAATGAGAATTCGACCAAGAGCTTGCAAATTACTTCACATTCCCTCTACGGTCCATCCGGTTTCCTGACTGCCGCATTACGAGAAGCCTGCTGACAATCACATCAACAAGCTAATCTAACCACAACAAATTGGGGGTCCAAATGCAAATCCCACACTCCCCAAGGTGCATGCAGAAAAATCACACCTAAATCAGAATCCTAGAGTCTAATAGCCTCTTAACCACACAGTCAGGTTCGAAAATTAAAGGAGGGAGGACCCATCTAAACATGAGATTAAGCAAAGTCGCCATCATTCCGTACGAAAACCCTAGGGTCAAAGGGGATTACACGGACTCATCATTGATTACACCCCTAAAACCCCAACACCAGGACGCTAAAACTGCAAAAGGTTGAAGAAAAATTTCTGGGAGAAATCAAACTACGGGCACAGTAAATCCAGGTAGGATTAACTTGACAGCAGGTAAACCCGCAGCAGTTTTTCGACTAGAGGCGAGCCCCGACAGTACCCCCAAATGGTCAGACTGACAACCGCCCAAAACCGCCGATTAAAACATGCCACATTTCGTCGCGATCGGAAACCCGCCGCCGCCGCTCCAATCCAGCGCTGCTACCGGTCAACCTAAACAAAATCGCCGAAAAATCCCACAACATTCGGACCAAAACCTTCCCCAAACCCAAAGCCCTAGGAAATTCCCCATCGGACGCGCTTGGAAACACTAACCCCCGGCGCTCGGAAGCGACCAAATAGGCCGAAATAGAGCGCCAAATCAACCCGAAAACCCGGCGCCGAAAACCCCCACATTGCGACTGGCCCAAGCCCTAGCCAGACGAACTGAAGCATCGAGCGAGCGGGGGTCGCGATCGGAGATGGGGAGCGGCTGGAGCACTCACGGCGGGGGTGATCGGGGATGCGGGGCCGCGTCGGTCGCAGGCCCTTCCTTCCCACCTTCGTCGTCTGCCGCTCTGTACCTTCGCCTCCCTCTGCTCCCCTCTCTGCTGCGCCTGAAAGACGAAGAGCTTTGGCTTGTTTTTTTCTCTGTGGGAAAGGGGGTGGGGGATGCTGCTGGGGAAGTCTGGAAGGGGACCGAGTCTTATTTTTTTCTCTCCCCCGTCCGTCCAGATAGCAGCGGAGTCCTTAATTAGTGAACGTAGACCTACCCGAAGCGCAAGATACGCGCCAGGACGCGTCACGCCGACACGTGGGGCCGCCCCATACGCAGGGGCCAGTCACCGTCGCTCGCCACGTCCAACGTGGCTGACGCGGCCGGTCAGGGCTTTCTTGCTCCCTCATCCCTGACCCTGACGCGGCCGTACGCTTGGACGATGCCCATTCCCATCACGCCATCGCCCCACATGGCCGGGCCCACGTGTCAGCCTGCGAGCTCCCATTGGTACGCACGCGTGGCCGCTCCCCCGCAGAGGTGCCTTGTCGTCTTTCCGGGGCGCGCTCGTATATCCACCGGGCGGAGGAGTAAACTTTCCGCACCGGCGCTTGGTAGTATACCCCGCTGGAAAAAGCCTGCGCGAGGATATGTGCGGCCCACCCGTCGGGGAGGCGGCGGGGGAAGGGTCGTCGGGCCGGGAATTCTGGGATCATTGGCCGCTTCATTGAAGGCTGTGGGATTCTCTCTTTTTTGTTTGTTTTGAGAATTGATGGCTGGGAGATATGCGAAGCGTGGTGGGTGGGGAAAGTGACTATCGGGAAGACGAGTTCGTGGTGCGACCCGTGATACCCGAATACCCCCCTTGGACGTGGCCCCGGTCGCGGGCTGGGACCGGGGGACTGGGTCCGTGTGGCCCCATCTGCAGGGGGGCAGAGAAACTGGAGTACTTTGGGTGCAGGAGCACGGGACCGC
The DNA here is from genome assembly GCA_021605145.1 of Aegilops bicornis. Lineage (NCBI taxonomy): Eukaryota > Viridiplantae > Streptophyta > Magnoliopsida > Poales > Poaceae > Aegilops > Aegilops bicornis. The sequence continues at coordinate 186,265,498 of CM038671.1, read as the reverse complement.
ACCCGAGATTCACCGGGCACTTCTTGGAGCCGCATGCGTTTGTTGGATGAGCCACCTGTGGCTGCTCCTGTTCTTGGTGTGGTTTGAATGCTTGATTGATTCTACGGCACTGTGCGTTCTCCGGTTCGAGTATGGGCGTAAATGAGCTCCGATAGTTGCAGTGTCGGCGTGGCGCCGGCGACGGTCATGGGCCCGTGGTCACCGGACTATGCTTGCCGATGTTTTAGAGCCATACTATTTAGTTGAGGTGATCAATTTTTAATTTGATTCATGATTTTGAATGGGTCAACAAGTTTTCAAGGAGCTCTCACATTTAAGTGAGATATTCAACTTTAGACTTCAATGATTTTGACTGGTCAACGGTTTCTTAAATCTACTAACGCCAGTGTATCTAATTTTTTTACTTCCTTATAAATTATGGATCAGACCTGGTATATCGAGGCTAATTGGTTTGATGCCAACATTTGGCATTGCCAATACTTGGCAAGCCAATAATTGACAATATAAAAAATTGGCAACTTCTTGTGAGGTTGGCAAGTAAAATTGGTAACCAATCAAGCACTAGCCATGCTAATTTTTGGCATCAAACCAATCATGCTCATCATTTGCAGTAAATTTATTAGATAGATACACTACATCTCCAATGGAAGAACACTAGGTTGGTGTGAAGAATATATTTGGATATCTTTTAGACACCAAAATTTTGGATTGTTTTATGAGAAAAATTAAAATATGATCATGGTTGAATATCGTGATGTTGTGCATATATCATATCCCCGTAATCCCGGATCACAAATTGGTTTTGTCTTCTTGAATGAAGGTGCAACCTTCTCTTGGAAGTCGAGAAGACAAAGTTTAGTGGCTGCGTCCACTGATCATTCTGAATCGTTGATTTGTATGAAGCATCGTGCAAATGTCTTCACATCATGATAAAGTTTTTTGAAAGTTCAAGTGGGATTTATTGGTGGGAATCATCCAACATTATGTATGACAATAATGTTCTTTGTATTACAGAGATGCGGATAGGTTATAAAGAGCAACATTAGAACATGTATGGCACCAAAAATATTATTCTACATGAGCTGAAGATAGCTGGAAGATAAATATCTTGCAAATAAAGTCATGCGATATTTTTTGATGAATTATTCACAAAGTCTTTACCAAGTTCTTCATTCCAGAAATATGTTAATGGAATTGGTATGTGATGGCTTTGATATTTGGAAGGTTCCAGGGGTGGGGGGTTACTCCTGAATGATAACAGGTTCAAGATTTCCGGATCTTTGATATTGCACTCTTTTTCTTTATGAGTTTTTTCTATATGCTTTCTCATAGGATGTTTTTAATGAGGCAATGATAATACAAGCATTGTGATATGTCATTTTCTCATTATTTTCCCACTAGGTTTTTGAAAAGAGATTTTCATGTATATCTCATATTTTTCCCATAGGGTTTTTGGACGAGCTTTTCAAGATGATGAGACTTACACAGACAACCTTAAATTAGGGGGGCGAGTGTTAAGATTTAATTAACAGAATGTTAATTAAGGATTGATCTTCGCTTATCCAGACAGACATGGGGTAACCGACGCATCCCTTCCCCTCTTGTATCTATCCGTCAAGACCTTTGAATGCATCCCCTCGCGAAGTATATATTGTATCGGCATCATCAATAATAGAAAGAATTACTATTTATTACCATTCATTCTTTATCAGTTTTGTTTGTTGATGGCTATGAGGGTTTTGCCCTAAGTCGCGGGTCTAGACGTGTTGTCGCCAATATCATGCATGGTAGCTATCCCCGATGTCTTTCCTCGTCACTCGTCTTTCCTTTCCAGCTCAATCTTAGTATTTTGCTCTGCTTTCTTGGCACTCCCGATTAATACAGAGATAGCTTTTTAACTATCACGCAACATTGTAACATTTATCTCTTGCTTTTAGCTTTCACATGTTATCTTGCAAAACAACATATGATGGTGCCATGATGCCAAGGTTAGCCACTTGCCATAGCGCATGTGTAATTTGATGCCAAAAAAATACTATAGCAACATCTGGCATTGTCATTTATCTCGCTGCTTAGAGCTCGTGGTCTCCCATGATTCTTATGTTTTAGTTGTTGGTGGTTTCGTAGGGGATTGCCCTACGCCACAGTCGAGATGTACCGTCACCAGTTGTAGACATAATAGACAGCTCACTGCCCTTCCTTATCACCCTTTCCAGCTAAATATCAAAGAGTTTCCCAGCTTTTTGGCATTTCATGGAATCGATCATTATCATGATATTTAATGTGTTTACTTAGTATTCCCCGAGTCTAAAGATATGTTAATAATCCCTATTTTTTGTTGGAAAATGTAGTACAAAACAAAATATTCATTGTACAATCACGATTCCAGGAACACTATGAACATGCATAACAGATTTAGATTCGGATCGCTACCAACTCCGAGTTGTAGCGGAAGAAGAGTTGGTGTAGATCGTTGATGAAGTCCCTCAAACCGAAGACCGAAAGCACGACATCTCTATGGATTGCAGACATACAAGATTCACAATCCGGCAGCGCTTCGTCGTCCAGAGCTAATCGTCACTAGAAAATTAAAGGGAGACGAAGAGAACCACACTAGGCTTCTCTATTATGAGGATTAGAGAGAACTAGGTCTAGCTTTAATTAGATTAACTCTAAATTGAGAAACAGTAAAACTGAGCCACCTACGCCTTCTCACAGTGATTTGATGCTCTTAACCGTCGGATCTGCTCATTCAACGCACTAGATCCCTTTGTCGTCCTGCTACACGTTGCCCACACCGCGATCGTCTCCGCTAGCCCAACGTTGATGGGTTGTTACATTTTTTTAGAAACACGTTGACGGGCTGCTGCTCCGGAGATTAACCAGGGCGCATTTTCCTGAATCAGGCCGATAAAACTGCGCGGCCTATATATTTCTACCCAGCCCTTTTGCGACAATGGGCGATGCCCTTCCACGTACGAGAGAGAGACCCGTCAAAAAAATGTACGAGAGAGAGACATCGTCAACTAAAAAAACGAGGGAGAGAGAGATCGCTCCCGCCGCCGCCTTCCCATCTTCTCCTGTAACCGCTCCCGAAATCTAATTGACTCCGCTATAATCGCAAATCACGCAGATGCATTTCTCAATTTCTCCCCATTTCTAATTAATTTCTAAAATATTTCTGTTGACTCCTTTTTTTACCAATTCGTAATAGCACAAATCAATGTGAAGAAGTTTTATGAGCGAATAACTTCAGGATCGTTTGAGCGATTGAAGGACGCGGGGGTGGCACAGGCGAAGAAGCTGCCGATTATCTGCGGTGTCACTTTGATCGACTGAGCTCCTGGTTGGAAAGCATCGAGGTTACGGTGTCGTGGGCGATGGCCGCCACTTCGCTATAATGATAACCCCAACCTCTGCAACTACCCAGCGACAACGTAAGCAATACTCCTTGTTCGAGGGACTGCAAAGACGAGAAAGGCATCAAGGGCTGAACTCTTCATCAACAAATACACCTCCGGCTCCCCACATAATTAAGAGGTTCACCATCATCCTTGTTCTTCGAACATAGTGGTTGAATCTTCCAATTGATAAAAGTGCATCTACTTACTATTCATTTTTCATACTTCTACAATACCGATTTATCCATAGTTTGTATTTGTTTGATCGGGCGCGGCAACGCGCGCCTTTATGTTCTAGTTAGAACTAGAACTGGAGAACTAGAGGAGGCTTCAGAAACTTGTGTGATTTAAGGGGCAAAATCCTTAGTATATATAAGTGTAGGGGAGAGGTGAGGGGGTGCCACACAAGGGAGGAGGACTCCCCTCCTTGGTGCATGACCTAGGGAGGAGGAGTCATCCTCCTCTCTAATCCCCCCCCTCTAGCTTGTCATACAAGCTAGGGGGCGCCCCTAAGTGTTATTGGGCCTTAGGGCCCAATAACTCTCCACTACTAGGCCTTATTATATTATTTAGCCCATTGATATTAAATAAATTCTAAAATCCTCCTAATCAATATTAGAACCTTTTATCATTTATTTAACATCTCTATAAACATTTTCCACCTATATATCAATTCCTGGTATTACCCGGTAAACCCCGAAACTCTTCCAGTAACTGAAATGCTTCCGGTTTCTCTCGAAACTATTTATCATGTTCCCGGAACTATTCGGTAATATTTTATCATTACTCTCACTCCTAACACTCAAAAAATGTTATTCACTTAAGCGTGTGACCCTGTAGGTTCGGTAAAACATAGATATGAATGAAGCTCCCTTTCGTTTAGTAATGAATAGCGGAACCATGGACATCTGATACGTCCATTTTGCATCATGTTTTCTTACTATTATTTATAATGTTTTTATCCATAATAATGCTTTTTGGAGTAATTCTAATGCCTTTTCTCTCATAATTTGCAAGGAACACACCAAGAGGGAGAATTCCGGTAGCTGGAAATCTGGACCTGGAAAAGCTACGTCAGGCCACCTATTCTGCACAATTCCAAATGAGCTAAAACTTCACGGAGATTTTTATGGATTATTTAAGGAATATTGGAGCCAATAAACACTAGAGGAGGGCCACCAGGTGGGCACAACCCACCTAGGCGCGCCAGGCCCCCCTGGCGCGCCCTCGTGGGTTGTGGCCTCCTCGGCCCACCTCCGGTGCCCATATTTTGATATATAAGTCATTTTAACCTAGAAAAAAATCAAGAGGAGGCTTTCGGGGCGAAGCGCCGCCGTCTCGAGGCGGAACTTGGGCATGAGCACTTTTGCCCTCCGGCGGAGCGATTCTGCTGGGGGAACTTCCCTCCCGGAGGGGGAAATCATCGTCATCATCATCACCAACAACTCTCCCATCTTGGGGAGGGCAATCACCATCAACATCTTCACCAACACCATCTCATCTCAAACCCTAGTTCATCTCTTGTATTCAATCTTGTTACCGAAACTATAGATTGTTGCTAGGGGGTGACTAGTAGTGTTTATTACATCTTGTAGTTGATTACTATATGGTTTATTTGGTGGAAGATTATATGTTCAGATCTATTATGCATATTAATACCCCTCTGATCATGAGCATGTTGATTATTTGTGAGTAGTTACTTTTGTTCTTGAGGTCACGGTATAAATCATGTTGCAAGTAATCATGTGAATTTGATATGTGTTCGATATTTTGATGGTATGTATGTTGTGATTCCCTTAGTGGTCTCATGTGAACGTCGACTACATGACACTTCACCATATTTGGGCCTAAGGGAATGCATTGTGGAGTAGTGAATAGATGGTGCGTTGCGAGAGTGACAGAAACTTAAACCCTAGTTTATGCACTATTCCATAAGGGACCGATTAGATCCTATAGTTTGATGTTATGGTTAGGATTTATCCTTAATACTTCTCTCGTTGTTGCGGATGCTTGCGGGAGGGTTAATCATAAGTAGGAGGTTTGTTCAAGTAAGAACAGCACCTAAGCACCGGTCCACCCATATATCAAATTATCAAAGTAGCGAACACAAATTAAACCAACATGATGAAAGTGACTAGATGAAATTCCCGTGTACCCTCAAGAACGCTTTGCTAAGAGACCGTTTTGGCCCGTCCTTTGCCTCAAAAGGACTGGGATACCTTGCTGCATACTTGTTACTACTATCGTTACTTGCTCGTTACAAATTATCTTGCTATCAAACTACTCTGCTACTTACAATTTCAGCACTTGCAGACACTACCTTACTGAAAACTACTTGTCATTTCCTTCTGCTCCTCGTTGTGTTCGACACGCTTACTTATCAAAAAGAGCTACAATTGATCCCCTATACTTGTGGGTCATCAACATCCATGTTGATCCCTATGAATACATGAATGATATTCGAGTGAAACTTTTGTTATAGTATGTTATACCATTTGCTTCATGATATTTTACAAAACACGGGTGATATTTATCGGTACCCGTTTTGAGTCATTCTCATGCTCATTATAATGGTCTCCTTGTTACCGGTTTTGTTCTTCTTTCTCGCTTTACATGTTCCGGCATCCCCATGACTAAGTCACCTTTGTCTGGCCAGTCGATGATGGATGCCGTCACACCACACTACAAAAAAAACACTTCCGTGATGATACGTGTCTGTCACAGTAGGTCACGTTTTCCGTCATGCATGTACATCCATGACGATTTTATGACAGAATCAAGATAGTCATACATGTGCTGTCGTAGAAGTGTTCCATGACAATACTTAAATTATCATCACGGAAGTGTTCACTTCCATGACGATAAATGACGCGTCATGGAAGTGCTTTCGTCAAGGGTAACCGACACGTGGCTTCCATCGTAACGGGTCGCCGTTAAGCTATCGGGTCCGGTTTTGGATCCGATAATCCGCTAACAGCAACAACCAATGGCGATTTTTCATGTGTAAAATTCTCATTGGCCGAAGAAACCACGTGCTAGCGCGTTTGGACAGATGTAATCCAGCCAATGGACAGGACGTGCCTATGATACGTTGACACGTGGCTCGCCCCAACAGTGGTCCATTTAGATCAAAAGGCCGACCCGTTTGACTTGGTCAAAAAGTAGCGGGTCGGGCCACGAAAGCCTGTTAATGGCATGTTCGCATATAGCCCATTTATAGCTCGCTAACTTGCGGCCCATTATGGACTATCCAAACTAGGCCCAGTAGCGTCATTTGGGCCATTCCGTATGATTCCAGCACGTTGTAACTTCCAGCCCATGTATGGCCCATGGCGTCTTTCGGCCCATATGAGGCCCTTTGTAAATCAGGGTCCTTTAACAGCCAATGGTGAAACTTGCCCATAATGAACAGTAAATAACTTTATACCCATCGATGGCCCATTATTCCGTTGGGCCGTTTCTAGCCCGTGTTACCTTTCAGCCTTCCAAGGGCCCATTTACTCTTGGGCTCATTTCCAGCATATGATTACTTACGGTCCATTCCTAGCGTGTTCCGCAGATGGGCCAAATTCAGCCCGTGGTTACAGTCGACCCGTTTGTGGCCCGTTAATCTAGTGGGTCGTTTTCATTGTGTCATCTAATACGGCCCATTAACGACACATTATGCATGTCGATAGAATTAAACCTGTTATACATACCGGCCTATTAACGACTCGTTATTGTCGGCCCATGAATAAATGATTCCCATTCTAGACCGTTTACGGCCCACATTGCGGATCACTATTGGTCCACAAATAGTACGAACCATGTTTGACCAATCAATCATACGACCCGTATAAGGCCCACTGATTCTACGGCCCATAGAAGGCCCATGGATCCTAAGGCCCGCAGGAGGCCCATGGTCACTACAGGTAGCAGGACCATAGTTACAACAGTCTGTATGTTGCCCATGGTTATTCTGGCCTAGTTTTAAATAAAAAGGTTACCGAAAAAAGAACTGTAGTGACTACTGATACGTCTCCAACGTATCTATAATTTTTTATTGCTCCGTGCTATTATATATTCTTTTTTGGATATTTAATGGGCTTATTTATACACTTTTATATTATTTTTGGGACTAACCTATTAACCCAAGGCCCAGTGTAAATTGCTGTTTTTTTTGCCTATTTTAGTGTTTCGCAGAAAAGGAATATCAAACGGAGTCCAAACGGAATGAAACCTTCGGGAGAGTTATTTTTGGAACAAACGTGATCCAGAGGACTTGGAGTGGACGTCAAGAAATCACCGAGGAGGCCACGAGGCAAGGGGCGCGCCTACCCCCCTGGGCGCGCGCTCCACCCTCGTGGGCCCCTCGTGACTCCATCGACCTACTTCTTCCTCCTATATATACCTACGTACCCCGAAACCATCCAGGAGCACCCCGAACCCTATTTCCACCGCCACAACCTTCTGTACCCATGAGATCCCATCTTGGGGCCTTTTCCGGTGCTCCGCCGGAGGGGGAATCGATCACGGAGGGCCTCTACATCAACACCATGGCCTCTCCGATGATGTGTGAGTAGTTTACCACAAACCTTCGGGTCCATAGTTATTAGCTAGATGGTTTATTCTCTCTCTTTGGATCTCAATACAAAGTTCTCCTTGATTCTCTTGGAGATCTATTCGATGTAATACTTTTTGCAGTGTGTTTGTCGAGATCCGATGAATTGTGGGTTTATGATCAAGATTATCTATGAACAAGATTTGAATCTTCTCTGAATTCTTTTATGTATGATTGGTTATCTTTGCAAGTCTCTTCGAATTATTAGTTTGGTTTGGCCTACTAGATTGATCTTTCTTGCAATGAGAGAAGTGCTTAGCTTTGGGTTCAATCTTGCATTGCTCGATCCCAGTGACAGTAGGGGCAACGACACGTATTGTATTGTTGCCATCGAGGATAAAAAGATGGGGTTTATATCATATTGCTTGAGTTTATCCCTCTACATCATGTCATCTTACCTAATGCGTTACTCTGTTCTTATGAACTTAATACTCTAGATGCATCTGGATAGCGGTCGATGTGTGGAGTAATAGTAGTAGATGCAAAAGAGTCGGTCTACTTGTCGCGGACGTGATGCCTATATACATGATCATGCCTGGATATTCTCATAATTATGCAATTTTCTATCAATTGCTCGACAGTAATTTGTTCACCCACCGTAATACTTATGCTATCTTGAGAGAAGCCACTAGTGAAACCTATGGCCCCGGGTCTATTTTCCATCATATAAGTTTCCAATCTATTTTTACTTTGCAATCTTTACTTTCAATCTTTATCATAAAAATACCAAAAATATTACCATCTCTATCAGATCTCACTTTTGCAAGTGGCCGTGAAGGGATTGGCAACCCCTTTATCGCGTTGGTTGCAAGGTTCTTATTTGTTTGTGTAGGTACGAGGGACTTGCGTGTGGCCTCCTACTGGATAGATACCCTTGTTCTAAAAAACTGAGGAAAATACTTACGCTACTTTGCTGCATCACCCTTTCCTCTTCAAGGGAAAACCAACGCATGCTCAAGAGGTAGCAACTACAAGCAGAAACATAAACAAGACAATAAGGAAGTAAATAAGCAAGCAACTTGCGCTAGGCTATTATGGCTATTACAAATATTACATCCACTGGGCATCAAAGTTCGCCACCAGAGCAAATATAGTGAACAAAGCAGCATATTACATACATTGGGCGTCTAAATTGGCCACCAGTGCAAATAAATGCGGCAGCAAAACAAGTTCAGGACTGAAACCACTTCAGAAGAGCTCAAGAAATGATATCATGGATACCCACCATGCTGACAAGACGCTTGGCAAGCTTATTAGCTTTCTCTTGTTTGGTGCTTAAATCCTCCAGCGCTTGCTGTTGCACCAGAAAGTATGCATCTGAATTCTGCAGGGACTTCCTCAGTCCTTCAGCTTCGTGTCGCAGCACATCTGACCGATGTCTTTCAATTTGAAGTTGAGACTCAAGAAGCCGAACTGATTCATGCAGAGAGTTCAAAGAGCTTGTGCCAGCAATAGTGGCCAGTAACTCGAACACTACATCAAGACAGGACTTTGGGGTTGTCTCACCTTCTTCAAGATAGTTTTTATCAGCTTTCTTGGAGACCAACAGGGATGTCTCATTATCTTGAACCTTATCTGCATTACTTCCTTTACCACAGCATAACAGGTACTCTTCTCCAATATTTTACCCGCATTCTAAAAGAGAAACAAGCAAACGAATCATAGGTTTACCATGTTGTATATGACACTCATTTTGGTAAACCAGTTCAATAGTAAGGTGGATAGGATAACAACATGAAACAAACATATATCTATGTACTATGGTCACTGTATGGTCTATATCATTCTAGTTTATGTTGCCAAATCAAGATAGAGACAATTCAAATCCTATCTATTTAAGACAAAGCAGCATAGACAGAATATAAGTGCGGGAAACTACACAACACTAACAACACTTGTAGTGTGCATGACATGAGAACATATTTGTTTATTCAATTGAAACTGAAATCAACATAGAGCAAGTTACAACATCAAACCAGTTAAAGAAACGGGTTTAAAACATACCTGTTGCGCCATTGGAGTTTCAGTTGCATCGTTCAAATTTGAAATTAGTTGGCATGAGTAAATACAGTGATGCAAGAGCAAAGGAGTATGAACCATAGCTACAGAACCTGGCCTGAGAATAATTCTTCTGTTGCTTTAAGCGTTGAGTAGGGGTTCAGAGTGGTAGTCCTCGTGCTCCGGGCATTGCAGTTGCCTTACTAACTACTCGTGTTTGGGTGCTCTGTGGTGGAGACGGTGTTGTGTCAACTGGAACTGGGTTACTATCTACCGGGGTTAGGGTTAGAAGAGGTGTAGCTGGTTGTCTGTCCAATTGGGTAGGGGTACAATCTGCGAGAGTCTGGGTTATGTGTGGTGGGGCTGGTTCATGGGCAAGTACAACCGTGGTTCTATCTGCATCGACGGGTAGCACTATCTTTTCTAAAGACCGTGTTTTTACTCCGTTAGATACTACCATCACCCCCTCCAATTCAAATGGCTGGTAAACAATAAAAGTCATTAAATGTGCAGACATTGTATGATAGACAGGTGCAATGGATAGTGGGGAATAAAAGAGGGCATGAAATAATTCACATTTATCTTGTCTAACCAAACATCACAGAATGACACAATTTCAAATATATGATGACTAACTAAACATGATAGCATGACACAATTTCACATATATGATGGCTAACTAAACAAGATAAAATGACATAATTCAAAATATGATGACTATGTAAACATGATGACATGATATAACTATATGATGTGTCTATTAAAGTGGTTGGCATGCTATAGTTCACATACATGCCGTCTATGGAAACCAGATGGCATGATATAATTCACGGATAGAATGACAAAATTCAAAATATGATGACTACGTAAACAGGATGAGATGATATAACTAATATGATGTCTTTATTAAATGGGATGGCATGGCATAATTCAGATACATGTTGTCTATGTAAACATGATGGCATGATACAATTCAAATATATGATTTATGTACTAAGCAAGTAAGCAGATGGCAATCGCATATATGATGTCTAAACTAAGCAGATGGCATTCAATATTTTGTATATGATGTAAAAACTAAACAATGCAAGACAACATACACATGGTATGATTAATATAACCCGGCCAAGTTTGAGCATACACCTCAGGGGAAATAGGACTGGTCATCTGTCTCTAAATCCTCCTCTAATTAAGGAGCTATCTGTAACCCGCAAGATATCTGCTTCAACAGGTAGCATTGTCTGCTCTGAAGGCCTTGTTTTCACTCCAGATTTTTCCATCACCAATTCAAAATGGCTGATGCACAGGAAGAGTAGTTGAATATAAGAACATTGTCGACAAATGGAATACGTGATAAAAAAAGGATGACATGATATAATTCACATATATGATGCTTGGCTAAACATCATGGCATTGCATAATTCACATACATAAGGCCTTGCAACAAGATAGCATTACATAATTCACATATATAATGCCTTGCAACAAGATGGCATTGCATAATTCACACATATATGGTAATTAGACACTAAACAGGTGGCATTCACACAAAAAATGTCTAAACTAAGAAAATGACATAGCAAGGCAAGACACCATATGTACGATATGAACAATATAACCATGCCAAGTTAAGAGCATACACCTCGGGAGGGGGGGGGAATAGGACTAGTCATCTGTCTTCGAATCCTCCTCTGAGGAGCTATCCGTAACCACCAAGATATGCGCTTTGTGAGATAGCATTTTCTGCTCTGAAGACCTTGTTTTCACTCTAGATTTTTCCATCACCGTGTCAAATGGCTGATGCACAGGAAGAGTAGTTGAATGTACTTACATTGTTGACAAATGTACTACGTAATAAAAAAAGGATGTCATGATATAATTCACATATAAGATGACTGGCTAAGCAGGATGGCATTGCAAAATTTACATATATGATGCCGGGCTAAACAAGATGGTATTGCATAATTCACATATATGATATAGAAAGTAAACAGATGGCATTCATAGAAAGCATGTCTAAACTAAGCAGTTGACATTTTTAATATATAAAAGTAAGCAATGCAAGGCACCATATGCATGATATGACCAACATCAACATGACAAGTTAGAGCAAAGACCTCAGGGGGTAAATAAGAGTGGTTTGCTCCCTCTGAATCCCCCTCTAAACAGTTATCTTCCTCTTGATTACAATCTGGAATGGGGGAGGGGGGCTGCCTTTATGCTGACCATGGAGCGACGTCTGCATGAAATTTTATTTCCACGCAAGGCTCGTCTCTTTTGCTCTACATGTTTAGTACCATTGTGTACAATAACTGACATGCATAGGAATAAAACATAGTGAGATTATGTAAGGAGTGCATGCAGAAATCTAGAGTGATGGTATTAGACCCAAAACCAGTGATAGCAGACATATAATAGCCGCCGTTGAAAAATACAAATAGTGGCTCCTTTACTGCTTATTTCCCACCCAACATGAAACTCATAGTAGACACCCGAGATTAACCAGGTAGTAAACAGATAATATTTGTTGTTGCGCCAATATGCACCCCACAACCATTTAAAAACTTAAGTTTGAGCATTAGTTTGGAGCTGACTCGGAGTCTAACAGGTGAAGAGGATGATAAAGTAGCAGATAATATTAAGCGATGCATAACGTAAGCAGACACGAAAGAGTGCGACCTCTCTTGCAGACCCGTGTAGTCCTCAAGGTCATCTGCTCAGTTGATGATGGTAATGCAATTGTGGTGGCTGCCGGCGGTGTGGAAGAAGATCTGAGGCGGCGAAAGATAGTCTGGAGGGCGGATCCCTGCTGTGCTAGACTGTTCTATCGTTGGAGCAGCTGAGCTGGGATGGACGACGACGCGACAGGAGCGGAACAAACCACACAAGGTTTTCTTTGACACCTATCTGTAATAGAAGTAATTCTGTAAGGGCTCGTTTGAATTGGAGGATTCTAACAATGCAGGGATATGAAATACACATGAATAGGATAGGAATGCACGTGCAAAATAGAGCATTTGCAAATACAGGATTTCTGTCAATCTGGGTGTTTGGTTCACAAGAATGCAAAGAAGCATGGTCAAATTAAGTCAAACCACAAGAAAATGTATGGTTATAATGCTATTATGCTACTATCACTTAGTCTTGTTCTTCATGAATAAGAATATAAAAAGGAGGGCCAAGTGGATATTAAAATTCCTATGATTTTTGTTTGAAAGAGACACTAAAGGTACAAATAATACTTTGGACCCAATCCACTGCCCTACTAGCTCAACTCCTAGGCCCATCTACACATGCACAACTCCAATGTGCAGAAATAAATAATGATGGCTTTCGAGAGATTTCATCAAGGATAGCTAACTTGCCTAGTACCCACTGCTTGTCATATAGGAGAAACTAATCATATTCCTCATTACTACGCGTGGTCAGTGGACAATATATATAACATATAAAGCAAAAAGGCAATGCAACAAGTGTACAACCTCTATGGCAAAGCCATGTCGATCTCAACATCATTGGGTTGGTAGCTGAGGATGTTGGGGCTGATGTGGTTGTCGGAGGAGGGGAAGAAGATCTTAGGCATCTCGAGATGGAGTCAAGGGTACTGCTCCACTGTGATGGAGGGTTTCGTTATTGCAGCAGCTCCGGTGAGGTGTACGACGGCGAGGCTGAAGCAGGACAAGAGAGACAACGTTAACCTAAAGTGGTATTTAATAGCATCTCCAATAGATGATGTAAATAAAATACATCACCCAAAAGTGCTAGATGTAAAATACATCAGCTGCTCATCTCTGAACTTAACTGTCAAAACTAAATTTTGCTGTCGAAACTGAATTTTGCTGCCGAAACTGAACGCACAAGTAGGAGAAAAGCAGTGCACTAATAGTTTTGGCCACTCGAGCACTAGTAGCCGTGGAGCAGTGATCTAAATCAGTAGCCGCTCCAGCAGGGAACGTACTACTAGAGAGCAGGGCAGCCGGTCTCGCAGCAAAGAAGGCCTTCGGAGTAGCACTGCAAAGTAGAGCCGGGCAACTGGTCATGTAGCAGCATCTCGGGTAGTAGCAACAGGGACTTGAGTAAGAGCTGGAGCTGCTGCTCCTGCAGCAACAGCGCGAGCAAGAGTAGAGCAGAAGCGCAAGCAAGAGTGAGAGCAGCAGCGGGAGCTAGAGCAAGAGCAGACGGAGCAGGGGACCGAGAGCAAGAGCAGAGCAGCAGCGCGAGCATGAGCCGAAGCAGCAGCGGCAACAGGGCCAGCGAGAGCCATAGCAGCAGTAGCTCCTACTGATGTGGACGTCGCCGCCGATGGATCAACGTCGTGGAGGAAGTGGCCGGCAATGCCGCCGTAGATGGAGCCATGCCATGGTGGCTCCAGACCGAGCGCTGGCAGCACCATGAGATTGAATCAAGAAGAAAATGTAGCAATTACTGTAGAACCTCTTTGGTGGTGCCGGTTAGGCCTGAACTTCATCATAGGAATCGGTGATGGTGCTGCTCTTCCGGTGGTGCAGGTGAAGACGGCGCTATGGGAATGTAGGTGGCGCGATAGACGAGGTGAACGTCGGGGCAATTCCTTGGAGGTGGAGGACGTGGTGGCTGAACCGGCGGGACAATGAGATCGACGACGAATCCTCATCCGGTGCGATGGATCAGGGACGTCGAGCTATTGCGGTGGACGATGTTGTCAGGGAAGAGGCTTCGGCTGGGTGACGGACGGGAAGGTGTGGGGCTTCGTGGGTTTTTGCGGCCTCGGTGTACGAATGGGGGCGGAGGGAGGGGAGGGGGAACCATGGCTTAGGGACGCATTTGTCCGAAATGTGCGGTAAGTTACGAAAGTACCCCCATCGATTTGAATTAGGTGGTTATTTCGGTTCAGGGGTATCACGGGAATTTCGCGTGTCGGGATTTCGGAGGAGGTGGGAGTTTTCGCGTGAATCGTAAATTTGGGATAGCAAGGCGCGGGTTGAGATGGAGGGAATTTTAGGAGCACAACGAGACAAAGAGATATCTTAAAATTTCAGGATAACAAGGTGCGGGTTGAAATTTTCGGAGAAACCTAACATGTACTGTACCAAATCAATTCGCACTTCCCTCGACGAAAAAAAAAAGAAATCAATTCACAGTCTAGTCCCGTTTTACTGTATGAGTTACTACAAATGCCATTCAAAACTTTGAATCCATGTTATGTGCAATTAAAATATGTTGCTACGTGTATAATGCATGCAACCTGCTACTCAAATGATTATTTTAGTGCATTCCAAACGTATATACTACGAGTTCAATATGAACTAAATTTGAATTCATTTCTCTATTTGAATCAGATTTACAATCATGATTGTTGTCAAGTTAAACCATTTAAATCCGTTTCTCTATTTTAATAAGATCTATAATCATCATTGTTGTCAAGTTAAACCATTGTTTGTATATTATCTTTACAACACACCACATGATTACTTCGAGTTAGATATGAACTATGTGTACTATATTAACTCAAACTCGAACTTTTGAATCCAATTTATGTTGATTTCAAATCACAGTACATTTCAATCTCTAGCTAGATCTTCATAATTTAAACCATGTCTCATATGTATAATGTGTTTATCACATAATGTATGTTGCCCCACCCCCTACGCATACAAGTATTTAGTTGTGAGCTGCAAACACCACACATTATCACAAATTCAAATAAAATGTGAGATTGTTCGATATATAGTATGGTTTACATTGTTCAATATTTAGCTGTGAGCTACAAACGCCACACATTATCACGAATTCAAATAAATGTGAGATTGTTCGATATTTAGCTGTGATCTGCAAACGCCACACATTATCACAAATTCAAATAAAATGTGAGATTGTTCGATATATAGTATGGTTTAGATTGTTCGATGTTTAGCTGTGAGTTGCAAACGCCATGCATTATCACATTATAGTATAACATGTCCAAAGCCACACCACGCGTAACACTGCTTTATTCATGCATGCATAGGTTTAAAACACTATGATCTCTTATTCAAATGTATGAATCCACTTTTATAACGAATTATGATCTTTGTTAGTCTTTTACACCCACACAATCCTCTAACCTTTGTAGCTAGCACTAACTTTCTCTCGTGCATGCACACACCCTCCTCGCCCCCTCCCTCAGCATTCTATCCATCGCGCACATTCATTTATTTTCTTTAGGTCGTTCTCCCATGGTCTCCACAACTTCTCTCCGACACACACAGATCGATAAACCTCTCTAGCGAGGTCTGCCTACCACATACACACACACTTTCCATCTCCTTCTTTCACCGTCCATGCCTCATGTCTCTCATACAGTCCCACACACGTGTAAACTCTCGCCCCTATTTTCATCGATCTCACAATCGCACACTCCTCCCCCCTATCTAGTAGGCCTCTTGCACTACCTCCTAGCTCCATTCCATTGGGGAACGTAGCATGCAATTTCAAAAAAATTCCTACGAACACGCAAGATCTATCTAGGAGATGTATAGCAACAAGAGGGGCAGAGTGTGTCCACGTACCCTCGTAGACCGAAAGTGGAAGCGTTAGTATAACGCGGTTGATGTAGTCGAACGTGTTCGCGATCCAACCGATCTAGTACCGAACGTATGACACCTCCGAGTTCAGCACATGTTCAACTCGATGACGTCCCTCGAACTCTTGATCCATCAGAGGGTCGAGGGAGAGTTTCGTTAGCACGACGGCATGGTGACAGTGATGGTGATGTGATCCGCGCTGCCTAAGCACTACGACGCTATGACTGGAGGAGTAAATTATGGAGGGGGCACCGCACACGGCTAAGAGAACAACTGTTGTGTTTTGGGGTGCCCCCCTGCCCCCGTATATAAAGGAGGGGAGGAGGAGGAGGCCAGCCAGCAAGGGGCATGCCAAGGGGGGAGTCCTACTAGGACTCCACTCCTAGTAGGATTCGCCCCCCTTTTTTTTCCTTTCTCATGGAGGGGAAAGAGGGAAGGAGAGGGAGAGGGAGAAGGAAAGCAGAAAGGGGGCCGCGCCTCCTCCCCCCTTGTCCAATTCGGACTTCCTTGGGGGGGGGGCTTCACCCTGCGGGCTCCCCTCTCTTTCTCCCCTATGGCCCATGAAGGCCCATTACTTCCCCGGGGGGTTCCGGTAACCCCTCGCACTACAAAAAAAATACACTTCTGTGATGATACGTGTTTGTCACAGTAGGTCGCATTTTTTGTCATGCATGTACATCCATGACAATTTTATGATAGAATCAAGATAGTCATACTGTCTTTGTCGTAGAAGTGTTCCATGACATTACCAAAATTATCATCACGGAAGTGTCCACTTCCATGACGATAAATCGCGCGTCACAGAAGTGCTTTCGTCAATGGTGACTTACACGTGGCATCCACCGTAACGGAACGCCGTTAAGCTATCGGGTCCGGTTTTGGATCCGATAACCCGCTAACAGCCCCAACCAATGGGGATTTTCCACGTGTAAAATCATCATTGGCTGGAGGAAACACGTGTCGGCTCACCGTTTGGGACAGATGTCATCCACTCATTGGACAGAAGGCGCCTATGATATGTCGACACGTGGCACGGCCCAACAGAGGCCCATTCCTGTGAAAAGGCCGGCCCGATTTGACATGGTCAAAAGGTGGCGGGCCGGCCGACGGAAAGCCTGTTAAGGGCATGTTCGCATATAGCCCATTTATAGCCCGCTAACCCAGGGCCCGTTACGACCTATCCGAATTAGGCCCAGTAGCATCATCTGGGCCGTCCAATATGATTCCAGCCCATTTTAAGTTCTGGCCCATGTATGGCCCATGACGTCTTTCGGCCCAGATGAGGCCATTTGTAACTCTTGGCCCATTAGCGGCCCGTGGTGAAACTGGCCCGTAATGAACAGTGTATCACTTTATACCCATTAACGGCCCATTAATCCATTGGGCCGTTTGCAGCCCATGTTATCTTTCGGCCTTCTCAGGGCCCATTTATTCTTGGGCTCATTTCAAAGATTCGGTTACTTACGACCACATCGCCATTTTACGCTTGTGGGCCAAATTCAGCCCGTGGTTACAGTCGGCCCGTTTGTGGCCCGTTAATACGTTAGGCCGTTTTCATAGCGTCATCAAATACGGCCTATTAACGACGGCCCTTTATGGTCGGCCCATGAACAGATGACTCCAACTCTAGCCCGTTTACGGCCATAATGCGGTCTGTTTTTGGCCCATGTTTGGCCAATCGACCATACGGCCCGTCTAAGGCCCATTGATGATATGGCCCGTAGAAGGCCCATTGTTTCTACGGCCCGTAGAAGGCCCATTGTTTCTACGGACCGTACAAGGCCCATTGTTTCTACGGCTCGTAGGAAGCCCAATGTCACTACAAGAAATATGTAGCCCATGGCACGTTAAAGGCGGAAACTACTATAGGTTTAGACCTGCTAATGGCCTAAGATGATTATAGGCCCACGTTTTGGCCCATATGAGTAACGAGCCGGCCTGAAGACCGACAACACTGAGATCCACTGAACCTTCCGGCCTAAATTACAGCATACTGACCAAAGAATAAACCTAGACTATACAACAAAGAAATTACGGCATATTAGGGATCAAAGTTCACTACCCGGTGATAATAAAGTGCAACATGACCGCGGATTACATATACTGGGCATCAAAGGTCGCCACCAGTGCATATAAACGCGCCGACAAAATAATATACAAAATTGAGAGCACTTCATAAGGCACTAGACACAGCAAGCTTCGGGCCCCGCAAGCAACCGAACAAGGCGATGAGACCTCGGTTGTGTCAGCGATAGATGCTTCATCCCTAGCTGTATGGCACCATAGTGCGCAAGGCAGTCCTGACATCTTCATTACATCTTTGACTTCAAGTCGAGAGCTGAAGCAAGCCTTCCCGCTTTAAGTTGAGATCAAGAAGTCGAATCGATTGAGGCAATGATCGCACAGAGGTTGTCTCACACCTCTTGGCGAGTAGCTTCAACTCACTGTCTTCATCAAGACAGGACCTTGGGGTCATCTCGTTGTCCTCAAGATGGTTTGGCTCACTATCTTTCCTAAAGTTCTGCACGGCATAAGAGATACGACTACGAAAGAGAAACAAGGAGACACGTAACAGGTTTCACAATTATATAAGCAAATAAATGGATCTGTTCTGCATAAGGAACATGTTTTTACAACTACAATTTAAAACTAGTAGTTATTGCAAACATCCAATCAGATGTAAACAACAGTGGAGGAAATGATGCCTATCCAAATCTATACTAGAACAAAGTTTGAAGGCTTGAGAAGGATGAACTTACATTACATGTTAACACGGGCTGGACAAACCCCTTCTCCATGTTGATGGAAAGATAATTCAATAAATTCCCCAAAGAAAATTCTTTATAAGCGTTGCCATTATTCTACATTTTGCAAAGACAAAATATAGATCAAATAATATTGGAAGAAATAGAGGATAATGAAGCTCAGGTGCAAACTGATGATACATAATCAAATAGCAATTAATTAAGTACAGCGTTACAAGGCAAAAGGTACTGACAAGAGGAATGCAGACATCAACGTGTGTAGTGGCATTGGCTTTATTCAACATTTTGGTAAGAGTAAATGTAGATATGATAATTTGGAGAAAGTGGAGGCGAGGCGAGATAAGATGCAGAGTAATGCTAGACAATCAACTATCTCGCGATGCATGTACAGTAATACCACCATCGTCCGTTATTAGTTGTCGCTCAAATGGATGTATCTAGCACTATTAAGTTCTAAATACATCCAATTGATCAACAATTAATTCGATACAGAGGGAGTACATGACAACATGTACTTACATGAGCAATCCAAAACTTCATAACCATTATGTTCATTCTACATTTATCTAAGAGTAAATATAGATCTTATAATTTCAAGCAAAGGAAGGATAAAGAAGCGAACATTTACAGTAATGCTACATAATCAAACAACAATGAGTGTAAGTATGCTGACAAAGGGCAAGAGGTACTGACAAGAGCAATGCAGAGCCCAGTATTGTCGTGAGATCCTATGATCCTTTGAGCAAGGAGATTCATCTGAAATTAGTTTTCATACAAGAGAGAAGGTAAGGCACATGCAGAAATTTAGGAGTTCAAATTTTGAATTGATATCATGAGGCGATTACCTAACATTTGGGTCATCGTGATTCTAATAAGGGTTTGGCCACTGGAGTAGGGGTAAAGTCTGTTACAGTTGGGCCTGTGTTTTCTGTGGCTGCCGATCTATCTAATTTAACAGGTATCACTACCTTTTCCAAATACCTAGTTTTTACTCCTTGAGGATCTGCAATCACCCTCTTCCTTTTGGACATCTATTACGAAAGAACAACATTTGACTGAAAAAACATAGTATGAAGACACATGGAATAGGTATAGAAAATGGATAGGTATGGCATATACTCATATATGATGCTTAAACTAAGCAGATGGTGTAACAAAGTAGAAGTAATGCAAGAGGTCAGATGCAAAATATGTGCGAACAATACAACCTTGCCAAGTTAGAGCATGCACCTTGATGGGTGAATAAGATAGGCACCTGAAAGTGCAACTATCCCTAGGTGGTTTTGGTAATTCCTAACAACATATAACTCATTGAGCTAATGCTATTTCAAGATAGATATTTCAGGAAAGCTCAATGATTGGCATGGCATGGATTAGGAAGTGGACCCTTCAAAATGCTAAGGACAAAAGATTGGCTCAAGCTCAATGAACAAGACTCTACATTTTCTATTTTAGTGATCCAAGATCACATCGAGTCTATAGGAAAAGCCAATAATATTAAGAAGGGATGAGGTGTTGCTTAATGAGGTGCTTGCTCAAAATGCTTAGTGATATGCTCCAAAACCCTCCACTACTTTCTCATATTCACATATGTCCCAAACCACAAGTCCAACTCGGCCCCACCGAAATTTCATATCCGGAGCCACCGAGTTCAGTTGACATAGCCACTGCCAGAAACCCTAGTCTTTTCGGTCTCATCGATAGGGATCTCGGTCTCACCGAGATGGGATTGTAATCTCTCTGTTTCCCTTCATAACATTTTGGTCCAACCGAGATGAGCGATCGGTCCCACCGAGATTGCAATGCAAACTCTCTGTTTCTCTTTCGTAACGTTTCGGTCCCACCGAGATGAGCGAATCGGTCCCACCGAGTTTGCCTGACCAACTCTCTGTTAGTCTATTACCAAAATCAGCCCCACCGAGTTTGTGTAATCGGTCTCACTGAGATTACGTTATGCCCTAACCCTAATGATATCGGTCCCACCGAGTTGACATGTCGGTCCCACCGAAACACCTAACGGTCACATTATGAACCAATTCGGTCCGACCGAGTTCTCTGATTCGGTCCCACCGAGTTTGGTGATTTGTGTGTAACGGTTAGATTTTGTGTGGAGGTTATATATACCCCTCCACCCACTCTTCATTCGTGAAGAGAGCCATCAGAACATGCCTACACTTCCAATACCTATTTTCTGAGAAAGAACCACCCACACTTGTGTTGAGGTCAAGATATTCCATTCCAACCACATAAATCTTGATCTCTAGCCTCCCCCAAGTTGTTTTCCACTCAAATCTTCTTTCCACCAAATCCAACCCTATGAGAGAGAGTTGAGTGTTGGGGAGACTATCATTTGAAGCACAAGAGCAAGGAGTTCATCATCAACACACCATTTGTTACTTCTTGGAGAGTGGTGTCTCCTAGATTGGCTATGTGTCACTTGGGAGCCTCAGACAAGATTGTGGAGTTGAACCAAGGAGTTTGTAAGGGCAAGGAGATCGCCTACTTCGTGAAGATCTACCCTAGTGAGGCAAGTACTTCATGGGCGACGGCCATGGTGGGATAGACAAGGTTGCTTCTTCGTGGACCCTTCATGGGTGGAGCCCTTCGTGGACTCAGACAACCATTACTCTTCGTGGGTTGAAGTCTCCATCAATGTGGATGTACGATAGCACCACCTATCGGAACCACGGATAAAAAATCTCCGTGTCAACATTGCGTTTGCTCCCTCAAACTCCTCCCTTTACCTTCATATGCAATTGTTTTACATTCCGCTGCTATACTCTTAGAATTGCATGTGTAGGTTGATTGCTTGACTTGTTCTAAGTTGCTAAAATCTGCCAAGAACTAAAATTGGGGAAAGGCTAGATTTTTATTTGGTCATGTAGTCTAATCACCCCCCTCTAGACATACTTTCGGTCCTACAAGTGGTATAAGAGCTTTGGTCTCCATTTGCTTTGATTTCCATAGCTTTTGGTGGTCATAACCTTGGTTTCACAACGTAGGAGAGTATGGCGTCTAGCGAGGGAAATTACCACCGTAGAGGTCCTTACTTTGATGGTACAAATTTTGCTAGTTGGAAGCATAAGATGAAAATGCATATTCTTCGACATAACCCCGCCGTTTGGGCTATTGTATGTATTGGCTTGCAAGGTGAATTCTTCGATGGGAAAGAACCTAACCGTGAAGCTACCGCGGAAGAGTTGAAGATGCTACAATACAATGCTCAAGCTTGTGATATTCTCTTCAATGGATTGTGCCCCGAAGAATTCAACAAAATTAGCCGTCTTGAGAATGCAATGGAAATTTGGGATACTTTGATTGATATGCACGAAGGTACCGACTCTGTCAAGGAATCCAAATTGGATGTGCTTCAAAGTCAACTCGACAAGTTCAAAATGAAGGATGGTGAAGGTGTCGCCGAAATGTACTCTAGGCTTGCTCTCATCACAAATGAGATTGCCGGCTTAGGAAGTGAAGAGATGACCGACAAATTCATCATCAAGAAGATCCTAAGAGCCTTGGATGGAAAGTATGACACCGTGTGCACAATTATCCAAATGATGCCCAATTACAAAGATCTCAAGCCAACGGAAGTCATTGGAAGAATTGTTGCCCATGAGATGTCACTCAAGGATAAGGAAGAGCTTCACAACAAGTCTAGTGGTGCTTACAAAGCCTCGTGTGATGCTCCCACATCATCAAGTGAGAAACAAACCTTCAATGAAGAATTGAGACTAATGGTGAAGAACTTCAACAAGTTCTACAAGAGTAGAAGCAAAGAAAGAAGTTCCAAGTCAAGGTCCTACAATGACAAAAGATCTTCTAGTCGTGAGCGTAATTGCTACAATTGTGGAAGGCAGGACACTACTCAAATGAGTGTACGACACCCTACAAAAGAAGAGAAGATTCTCCCAAAAGAAGAAGTAGAAGAGAAGAATCACCACCAAGAGAAAGAAGGAGTAGAGATGATCATTATGAACGAAGACCCTCTCGGAGAAGCAAGGACTCGGAAAGGAAGGAAAAGTCATCAAGGAGCTACAAAAAGAAGACATCACGCTCATGTTGGTGAATGGGTATCCGACTCCGACTCCGACTATCACTCCGAAAGAAGTTATCACTCTGACTCCGAATATACTCAAGATGAAGGTGTTGCCGGTCTAGCACTTGTGTCAACCAACTCCTACGACATATTTGACTCACCAAATGAAGGAATTGGAAGATGCTTCATGGCCAAAGGTCCAAAGGTAACACATCCAGTATGTTGATTTCAATAGTGATGAAGATGATTTGCTAGGTGATGATGATTTACTTGTTGAAAACTCTAGTGATGAAGACTATGATGAAACGTCAATTAATCATGCTAATCAAGATAAAACGAATGTTGATCATAAGAAGAAGATTGAGCGTCTAACTAAAGAACTAAACACTCTTAAGTTAGCTCATGAAACTACCTTGGAAAATCATCGAGAACTTTTAAAGACTCATGATAAGCTATGCTTTGAAAAGCTCAACCTTGAGCAAGAGCATGAGTTTTCAAAGGCAATCAATGATGATCTTCGCAAGAAAAGTTCTTCTTACATTGCCAAGCGTTTACTCTTGTCTACTTACATGCCACAAGTGAAATCTAGCAACAAGAACAAGAAAGATGCTTCATCTAGTAGTAACGACAATCATGCTAAATCCAATTGTTGCTTCTAGTAATTCTCTTGATTCCACTAATGATTCTCTTAGCCAAGTTACACTTGAGCAAGAAAATAGCTTATTGAAGGGAATTATAGAGAAAGGTGTTTACAAGAGCCTTCTTGGGAAGTAAGAAATTTGAGGAAATTGTGTAAGCAAAGAAGACAGGAAGAACCAAGGTGTTGGTTTTGAACGAAAGTTCAATGCCAATGGAGTTGAGTGGGAAGAAGATCAATACCCCAAGATGAAGTTTGTTCCTCAACAAGAGAAGTATGATCCTACTTCTTTCAAAGGGACACAAGCTCAAAATGATCTTCCACCACAAGACCACAAGCAAAAAGGCAAGGACAAGCTTCAAGAGGAAATTGATGCATTTGAAGAAGCACCTAAGGCCTTGGTCAAGTGGGTTCCCAAGACTACATCAAGTTCTACTTCATCAAGTACAACTACAACTCCAAGGGTTCCCATCAAGATGGTGTGGATCCAGAAGAAGAAGAACTAGAGAGTTCTTGAGGGTGACTCTGCCAACATACTTCACCCTTATCATTTTGGCAAGAACAAGTGCAAACAACTTCCATATCTTGCACTAGTTCAAGGACTCACAAACCCTCTTGTTGGTAAGACAAGGGACAAGGTAACCTAATGCTTTCATGGACATCATCTTGTGTATGCATCACTCTATGTCTATGGATATCCTTGTTTATTCCTTGCGGGACTAACCCGTGTAGGTATTGAAAGTGCAACTCACTCCAAAGGATTGCTCCAAATGATCTACATCAACATTGAGCATCTACATCTTCAACACCTACATGAAGTCATCATCGACAAAACCCAAGGTTAGTTCATCCCTCTAAGGGGGGATATCACATGTAGGGGGAGATTTACTCTAATCAATTGAGTCAAAGCAACTCTAATGGTGTGAACGCATCAATGCTTTATGTAGAAGTGGTAACCCCACTTGAGCTTAAACGATGAGTATGACCTATGATCCAATGTTCTCATTTGACTCCTATGTCAATATACTCATATATAGATGACCTAGTCATCGCCAAATTGCTTGATAGATGCTAGATTGTTTGTGCATGCTTTGTCACATATTTCATTTGCCATTTTATTGTGTGAGCATGTTGGTTGCATATTTCACTCATTCGAGGACATCCATTTGTTGTTTTGATTGTTTGGCTCTTTCTCTTTTGCCAAATGGATGGACAAGAATGCCTAAGAACTCCCTCTAGCTATCTATGCTCTTCTTGTCTCAAACTCTATTCATGCTACATCACAAAGTTTGATCAAGTCAGATTTGAACCACTCTGTGTGAGGAGCACTCGGAGTTCCCGATTCGTCATAGACTTAAACCTCCAAAACCTCTTTGTGCATCTCGCTCTGACCCATCCATCCTTTCCAGTCCTACCGAGATCACTAAGTTGATCTAGGGTTTTCAATCTCGGTGCAACCGATTAGAACTTTTCGGTCACACCGAGTTGCGATAGCTTGCTTGCGGTTTGCATCTCGGTGCCACCGAAATCATTCCACTTTCAGTTACACAAGCGGTCGAGTTATATATACCGACGGGCCAAATTTTGGAAATTTTTCCGAACCTCCTCGCCCACGCGTAACCTACTCTGCCTCTTCGGGTCTCCGGATCGTCCTCTCGTCGCTAGCGACCTCCCGCCGCTGGTCTCCACCGCCGTCAACGGAAATCTTCACCGCCGATGCCGCCGTAGCAAGTTCGTCGCTGAACTAGGGTACAAACTTGACCTTTGTGCTAATTCCTAACTCTGATTCTTAGCACATTGCTTTGCCATGATCTTTGCCACGATTGAAATCATCCTGTCTAGCGAAAACATCCCGTAGATTAGTTTTGGTTTGAAAATTTAGGGTTAGGTCTCCGCCGAATTCATCTCGGACCGACCGAGTTGTAGAAATCGGTCTCACCAATTTTGGCTTAGGCCAAAGCACACGCGTTTTCGGTCTGACCGAAAACTGCAAATCGGTGTGACCGAGTTTGATTCTTTGTGAAAACCTAGCAGTCTCGGTACCACCAAACTATGACTCGGTCTGACCGAGTTCACTAGTTTAGGTTCCAAAAGCTGATTCGGTATCACCGAGTTTACAAATCGGTAGATCCGAAATGCTTTCTGTGAAGAACTAAAACTAAGTTTTTAAGTCATCCTTTTTGCAAAACTCATGTACTTTGTGATGCTCATCTACTCTACCTCATCTATAACCTATTCACAGGGTCTGCTGTCAGAGTATTTGCAGAGATGTCTGACCAAAGTGACAGCCAGAACAAGTCAGAAGAGCAGGTTCAGTTGAGTGAGGGCACTAGTCCCTCAGGCAGCTATGATGAAGGCAGCAGGAGCACTCCAAGCAATCTGCCAAAGGCTGCCACCCGGACAAGGTAGAAGAGGATTCTGACTCTGAGGATGAAGATTATGTGGCTGTTGAGGATGAAGCCACTTCAAAGAAAAAGGTACTGAAAAAGGAGTATGGCACAGCTGCTGCAACAAAGCCTGGACTGAAAACAAAGGCTCCAGCAAGAAGAGTTCCAATGTCAAAAGCCAGAGCCTCCACTCAAGAAACAATGGGGTTCACTCTTGAACCCAAGGAAACTGGAGATGGCAAGAAGAGAAAAGAAAGGGTCAAGAAGCCATTGCCAGAGTTATTGGGAAGCCATCAATGATGAGAGATTCAGAAGAAGAGGAAGAGGAAGAGGATCTTTTGACACCCAAAGCACAAAAGCTTATGGGAGATGCAATTAAATCAGGGGCTGCTCCATCAAAGCCCAAAGCTGCTCCCAAGGCTGCTGCTCCAGCTCCAAAGCCAAAACCCTAGAGAAGCACTAGGAACATACCTGCTAAAGAGAAGAACAAGGCCCCAGTGCCTAAAGCTGCTGAAGAAGAAGAACATGATTTTGTTGTGTTGAGGAAGCTAAAGCCCAAGATCCCTGACCACACTGATGCACACCCAGTTGCAGAGAATATGAAAATCAGGAAGGATGCAAGATTGAGACTATGGAGAGAGTCTGATCCCTATGCTATCAGGAGAAGGACTGCTGTGGACTACACATTCCACACTAAGGAACATCAGGACTTCTATGAGACTATTTTGCTTGACAAGAAGCTCATTGTGTGTGACATGAGATGGGTTGACTGGGAGTTCATCAAGGAAAATGAAGATCAATTCCCTGGTGTGCTTGATAGCTTCAAGGCATGTGGAGTGGACACTTTTGTTGCCCAGAAGCTCACCAAGTGGAATGATGAGCTCATCATGCAATTCTACTCCACTGCACACTACAGTTGATGAGTGGGCCAAGCTCATAAATGCTCCTGAGGAACATGAGGATGACTTGGACATTTATGCAGAGAAGAAAAAAGGCCACAACAGTATGGCCAACATGTACAAAGAGATCCCAGATGCTGCATTGGGTACGCATAAGTTTGGATCTGTCCATTACTTGTTGTTTGGACTGCCAACAATCAACTGGATCTTAAGGCACACACTACTACCCAAGTCAGGTGATCACAAAATGATCAGAGGACATGCCATCAACTTGCTGCACATATTTGATGTCCCACAGAAGTTCAAAGTCATGAGCCTGATTGTTGAAACAATCAAGAGGACTGCAGCTGATCAGAAGATAAGTTGTGGGTATGCCCCACACATTCAGGAGCTCATCAACTCAAAGATGGGCAAAGGCAAGTACATCTTGGATAAGGAGCACCTGCCCATCTATCCTGAATTTGAAGATAACATAGTAGTGATGAATGAGAATGAACCATCGTCAGCTCAAGCACATGAAAAGAGAGAGAAGGCTAAGGCAGAGAAGGCTGCAAAGATGCCAACTGTGGAAGAGGCATCTCAGGTATTCTTGAAGAGCAAGCAAGACCAGCTTGGATATCTGATCCAACCCACCCTGAGGATTGAGAAGGGCTTGGCCACCCTGACCGAGCACCAGGAGAGCTTGGAAAGTATTATTGAGACAAAATTCTATGACCTTGATGTCAAGGTAACAGAAATCCAAACTGCAGTTGAGCAACTTCAGGAGGAAGCAGAGGAGAAGAAGGGCAAGTCTACCACAGATGCTTTTGCCAGAGTGCCTAGAGGACAGAGATCTGCTGCAGTGCCAGTGATAGATACTAGAGCCACAACATCAGCACCAGCAGCTACAGCTCCAGTTCCACCTCCAGCAGCTACTCCACTTGCTCCAGCTACTTCATCAGAAGCCTTCGTCCTTAGAGTTCTCTCAACACCTCCTACCGAAGATCAAGCCCGAGAGTCGTTTAGCACTATGCATTTTTGAACTTTTTGGTAACTTGTTGCCAAAGGGGGAGAAAAATGTATAGATCATAGGCTTCGAGAGAGAGTGTTGGTCTTTATCTCTCTTTGCACTTATTTGGTTTGGTTTGAAACTTTATTGTGTGCTTGTGATGCTACTTTATGTCCTTGTGAGATACTTGTTGATCATGTGTTTGATCATATGCTACCCTTAATGCTTGTTGGATGATATTATCTTTGTATCCTCTTATGATCATTCACTTTGCTTGGTGATGAGTGCATGTGTTTTAATTTCTATCATTTTGAGCGGTCCACCAAGATGTATGTGACATGGAAGAGTAACCCATGATCCTAATCGATTGTGCATTTGCATTCAAAAGCAAATTTTAAATAATGCACAAATTTAAGGGGAGCTCTTGCTTATCACATACTTCTCAAAGCGATGATGTTATTCAGTTTTATCATTTGTCGAAGCTTTGATCTATATGTTGTCATCAATTACCAAAAAGGGGGAGATTGAAAGTGCAACTATCCCTGGGTGGTTTTGGTAATTCCTAACAACATATAGCTCATTGAGCTAATGCTATTTAAAGATACATATTTCAAGAAAGCTCAATGGTTGGCATGGCATGGATTAGGAAGTGGACCCTTCAAAATGTTGAGGACAAAAGATTAGCTCAAGCTCAATGCACAAGACTCTTCATTTTCTATTTTAGTGATCCAAGATCACATTGAGTCTATAGGAAAAGCCAATACTATTAAGAAGGGATGAGGTGTTGCTTAATGAGGTGCTTGCTCAAAATGCTTAGTGATATGCTCCAAAACCCTCCACTACTTTCTCATATCCACATATGTCCTAAACCACAAGTCCAACTCGGCCCCACAAAAATTTCATATCCGAAGCCACTGAGTTCAGTTGATATAGCCACTGCCAGAAACCCTAGTCTTTTCGGTCTCATCGATAGGGATCTCGGTCTCACCGAGATGTGATTGTAATCTCTCTGTTTCCCTTCGTAACGTTTCGGTCCAACCGAGATGAGCGATCGGTCCCACCGAGATTGCAATGCAAACTCTCTGTTTCTCTTTCATAACGTTTCGGTCCCACCGAGATGAGCGAATCGGTCCCACCGAGTTTGCCTGACCAACTCTCTGTTAGTCTATTACCAAAATCGGTCCCACCGAGTTTGTGTAATCGGTCTCATCGAGATTACGTTATGCCCTAACCCTAATGATATCGGTCCCACCGAGTTGACATGTCGGTCCCACCAAAACACCTAACGGTCACATTATGAACCAATTGGTCGATCGAGTTCTCGATTCGGTCCCACCGAGTTTGGTGATTTGTGTGTAGCAGTTAGATTTCGTGTGGAGGCTATATATACCCTCCACCCACTCTTCATTCGTGGAGAGAGCCATCAGAACATGCCTACACTTCCAATACCTATTTTCTGAGAGAGAACCACCTACACTTGTGTTGAGGTCAAGATATTCCATTCCAACGACATAAATCTTGATCTCTAGCCTTCCCCAAGTTGGTTTCCACTCAAATCTTCTTTCCACCAAATCCAATCCTATGAGAGAGAGTTGAGTGTTGGGGAGACTATCAT
This sequence comes from Aegilops bicornis, assembly GCA_021605145.1. NCBI lineage: Eukaryota > Viridiplantae > Streptophyta > Magnoliopsida > Poales > Poaceae > Aegilops > Aegilops bicornis. The sequence goes on along the minus strand of CM038671.1, from coordinate 186,235,627 downwards.
TTGAAGCACAAGAGCAAGGAGCTCATCCTCAACACACCATTTGTTACTTCTTGGAGAGTGGTGTCTCCTAGATTGGCTAGGTGTCACCTGGGAGCCTCCGACAAGATTGTGGAGTTGAACCAATGAGGTTGTAAGGGCAAGGAGATCGCCTACTTCGTGAAGATCTACCCTAGTGAGGCAAGTCCTTCCTGGGCGAAGGCCATGGTGGGATAGACAAGGTTGCTTCTTCGTGGACCCTTCGTGGGTGGAGTCCTCCGTGGACTCGCGCAACCGTTACCCTTCGTGGGTTGAAGTCTCCATCAACATGGATGTACATAGCACCACCTATCGGAACCACGGATAAAAAATCTCCGTGTCAACATTGCGTTTGCTCCCTCAAACTCCTCCCTTTACCTTCGTATGCAATTGTTTTACATTCTGCTGCTATACTCTTAGAATTGCATGTGTAGGTTGATTGCTTGACTTGTTCTAAGTTGCTAAAATCTGCCAAGAACTGAAATTGGGAAAAGGCTAGATTTTTATTTGGTCAAGTAGTCTGATCACCCCCAATCTAGACATACTTTCGATCCTACACCATCCTCCACCATGCCAAGTTTGTTAGCCAGTGGATCGTTCCGCAATATTCCTCTCGTGCGCCCATTCTCATATTCACTTTGGTAATGTTCAATACGTGACATGCATGAAAACATAAAAACAAGTGAGATTATCTTTGTAATGCAGAAATGATTCTAATCCAATACTTCCTCCCTGTAAACCCCTTTGTGCTATCTCTGCAATTCTTCTAAGAGGTGTCATGCATGCTGTAATTTGCTGTGTGCATTAATATAATGTGGCCTACTACTCAAAATATGAAGCTCCAGAAGTGATGATACTTCGCAGATGACAACTTCAACAAACATATAGTAAAGAAGAACAAGTCGACCTGACCTGACAGATTCAAAATATACTAAGGGAGAATAACTCGACCTGACCTGTCAACTGCAAGAGAAGAGGATCATCTTAAAGAAGAGCAAAAGAGCAAGCAGATTGAAGATATTACAAGTCTTTCTATACAATGTCGATTGGCCACCCATGATGAACCAGAGTGCACAGAGAAATACTATTCTTTCCGGTCTCTCCATATGTGGCTCACATGCATTTCGAAACTAAAGTAGGAACATTTAGCTTACCAATTAAACATCTCTCAGTTTTATTAATATCAACATAATATCATATTTGAATTTGTACAACTAAGCTTGTTTAGCTTGATGGGTGGAGCAGTGCTATTACGACACGAACCATGTAGGCTGATCGTGGTCATCATAAAATGGGGAAACCGTAAGCATGATGAGTATAGTGTTGACCGTGGCAGTAGGATGGCAGATCTGAAGCTACAAACCATGCAAAGGGTAGTTAGCAACCGATATTTGCTTTGAAATAACAACTAAGATTTGGTATGAACAAGAAAGTACAGTCAACAAGTGACAAAGAAATGCAATTCTCTTTGTCTCTATATATGTCATGACATGCATTTGGAAACTCAAGTGGGACCTTTAGCTAACCAATTAAATGTGTCTGTTAACTAATATCATTATCATATCACAATCATATTTGAACAACTAAGCTTTGGAATTTTGAGTGTTGTGTTGTTTAGCTTGAAGGGTGGAGTATTGCTAGTATGATGAAAGCACCTACGCAGATCATAGTAGAGTAGATAAAGGGAAAACCCTAAGCATCAAGAGTAAAATAAGGAAAGTGGAACTAGTGGACGATGGGTGGCGCACATGCTTTTGAAGCGAATATAGGAACATTAGGTGACCAATTAAGCGTTCTGTTTTATTAATATGAGCATCATATCAGATTCGTATTTCAACACGTAAGCTTTGGAATTATGAGTGGCATGTTGTTTCGCTTGATGGGTTGAGGTCTTGAGGAGTAGTGCTAGCATGACACGAAGTAGGGAAGCACCTACGATGATGGTAGTGAATATAAAGGGGGGAAACCATAAGCTTTACGAGTATAGTGACCGTGACATGGCGGATCTGAAGGTGCAAACCGGACAATGGTACTTTGCAACCAATGTTTGCATTCAACTAGCCACTACGATTTGGTACGGACAACAAAAGTACAGTAAACAATTTAAGATCTATTTTCCGGGTGAGATCAATAACTTAAGCACATATGGAAGAGTATCACCTCTCTCGCGACACCATGTAGGCCCTAACGTCGTTGAGGGTGCTCTTGGTGCGATGGTTGTCGTGGCGGGAAGAAGACTTTAGATGGCAGACGACCGGGTTGGGGGATAAATCCTATTGCCGTGGACGAGGCGGTCGTAGGAGTGGCAACAACAAAGTGGACGACGACGTCGATGAAGCGAGATGACGCGATGAAAGGATCCTGGTCCAACGCCGTGGATGAGAGACGTCCATCTCTTGCGGTGAGAACGGAGGTAGGGGTAGCGGCTCGGCAAGGTGGAGGGGCAGGGGTGGCCAGACGGAGGAGGCTGGCATGATGGGGAGGTTGTCGTGGCGCCGACGGTGTATGAATGGGAAAATGGAGGGAGGGAGGGGGATCTCAAACTTTGGGACGCTTGTTTGAAATGTGGGAAAAGTTCTGAACTTATCCCCCGTTTAAAATTTCGGACATCACGTCGGTTGGGGATAGGACGGTAATCTCGCATCTCCCAAATATTTGCCGGTAACGATTTCGGGCGAGGAGAGGGTGTTTTGCCGCCCATGGTTGGCGCCCATGGTGTATGAACAGGGCTGATAGGTAGGGCGGTTGTGTCGCGTCTGAGTAAGTTACACATCTGCCCCTATTTAAAATATTAGCCTACATCGATTTCGGACGAGGAGAGTTTGTTTTGCCGCCCACCGTGGATGAACGGGGAAATGGAGGGAGAGACACATGTCTTTCGGACGAGCTTGAATCAAATGTGTTTTGCATACGTTTGGCGCCCACCGTGTCTGAATGGGCTCAGAGGCCGCCGTGTCACGTCTGATTGAAGTTACTAGTCTACCCCTATCGACCGTAGTGTAAATCTGGTCGATAAGGATGTCAAGTGTCAGGGGTAGACAATAATTTCCATCTTGCAAACACTTGCTTCTGGCAGCCCACAAATGATAGTGGGTGTTTAGCCGTTTTGTTCAAAACATGGGAGAATTAGCATTCACGTTTGCCCTGGGCCCTGGCAACTAAATCCAAATCCAGTTTTTATTCGGTTACGTATATCCACATATAATTCTACGTTTTGTTATTTATTTCTTCAAAACCACAACAAAGATTTATTCCACCTTTATATATGATTATGATTTAGAAATGCCGTGATCTTCGAATTCAGTAGGTTGGATACACTTTGAGTCAAACAGTTATTTCATCCAATACAATATGCTCACACGAAAATCAGTTCACCTTATGTCAATCATACAAGTACTCAGGATTACCTCGCCTAAAAAATTCGGATCATTACAACACATGGACAACATAGGGGGTCTTACAACATAATCCATTCAGAGACATGACAGAACATGCAAGTACAATAATCTAATGACAATTTCAACTGCTATCTAAAGAAGAACTGGGATTACCACAGGCTTCGGATAGCGGCAGCGAGACCTCCTCCGTCTTCAAATGCAACATTCTTACTTCCTCCAATTCTTGGGTTGCTTGCATAATGCGTGCAGCTAATTGCATAATTTCCAGCTTCAAGATCGAGATTACCTCATTCATGGAAGCCACACCATCTCTTTACGCCTCTAGCGAGCCTCAAGAACTATAATATACGTGCTCAGATTGCTCTCCGTGGTGTTGCCTCTGAACTGCTACCATCTGGTAACATGGATGGCGCACTGCTTCCACAAATAGATTCCGGGGTTGTACGTTGTGTCCTAGTGTGAACGGCATCCTGAAAGGTTTCCGCTGGACATAAGTAAGAGATAGTTATCGTATGATCCAAGCAGTAAGCTTACATGGTAAATGACATACGAATTATTGCCGAGCATGGCAAGCTATATTTAAATGGTTCAAAGCAGCATCAGCCGAAAAGAAATTAAAATGGTAAGATGAAACTAGGGATGTAAGTGGCAAATAAACGACATCCGCCATGTCCCATCTAGTTAGTTTTTGCTAGCTCACTGGTTCATTTTCCTCAAAAACCAAAAAATCTTTTGAACTATCATACCACTAGTGGACTTTAATCAAGACTAAACGGGACCCAGTTGACATCCCTAGTTGAAAGGGAGTGTACCACCGCTATATTTAAGTTGCCAAGGCATCTAAGCAGTTGAAATAATCTGAGAAATTACTTAACAGTGTGGCCTTATATAAACTACGAAGACAGTCTTGTGATGAAGTTCAGAGGAAAAGTTAAGGACTCAAATGAACTAGGCATGCATTTCTTTACGATAGTACAACAGGCACTGATGACATATTGGCCAACTTCGGTATAAGCGTAACAAGTAACAAACAAGCATTCGAATCAAGCAATACAACAAAGTAGACAACTGAACTATTTGTTATTCTGTAGGATTACAGGTTGAGGGCACAAGCCAAGAAAGCAGCCCACATGCATTACATTTCACATGTACTAAAAAACACTAGCTTACCATATGTTGCTATGAAGCCTCGCTGCTGTTGCAATGTTCTTTGAAGATATCGTCAGCATCCCGTGGTTGCAGATCTACTTGTTATAGTTTATTATGCACCCTCTATTTAGGTCAAATTAATTTTAATCGCATGCACTGGTTCGAATTGATCATCAATGGTTCATCTAAACTAATGAAAGAAGGGTGTGTGCATACACGACAATATATCTGCTTCCCTATATTTTTATGCTTGTTCGAGGTGCCAGCCCCAAAAGAACAAATATTTTGCTTGATGGGGTTGGCAGCTCCATAATTAATAGAAGCATCAAATTAGTCATGCAACTTGGAAAGATCAAGAACACACAAAAAGTAATGAATAGAGGCTCATAGAAGTGATGTAATAGCTAGCATCAGAAAATGTAGGGTAAAATGAACAAAAACCAACGGAACCACATGCTAGTTTGCTGATGTGTAATTTAGCATAGAGAACATGAAGGAGTCTGATGGAACCAACAGGTGGCATAAGAACAACACCATTATCATAAATATAGCATGCAAGAAGTAAAATAGTAGGCAGTGATATCTAGGAAGTACAGTAATACTTAGGACAAAACTAAAGCATATTAACTATATGTGCCTTTGGTATGTAATTTAGCACATGTAACATGTTCCTGCCGTAAGTATGGCCCTATAGGTGCAAAAGAATAACGGCGTCTCATGAAAAACTGAATGATGCCTCGATGAAATTCAAAGGTGCGGTGCTTATGCTAAGAAAGTGAACGTGGCGCCGGCCGTTGGATAATAGTACCTGATTCTCGGCGGCGTATGGGTATCGTTGGCATACTTGATAGCTAAGGATCGTCGATGGTTCTCGTGTTGCGGTTGAGTTTGGGCCGGCTGTCGCCGTCGCTGAAGCGGCTCCCGATGCAATGGTTGCGGCGCCTGTCGACATACAAGAAAGCTCATCTGTGGTAAGTGAACAGTTGCACGATAAAGAGAAAAACCAAAGGAGTACACATCAAAATAACCTGATGAGGCTGCGGCGTCGGTAAAGCAGGGCCGGTGGAGTTGAATATGGCGTCCGTGGAGCGGGTCCGGTGCAGTGGACGAAGGCTTCGGCGGGCGCGTTGTACAGTGCTTTCGGTGAGGCGGATCTGTTGCGGCGGACGAGGGCTTGTATGAAGGGCCAGCGAAGGGACGGACGAGGGAGTCAGTGAAGGGCCTACACTGTGGTGGACGAGGGCGCCGGTTAAGCAGATCCGGTGCGGTGGACCATGATGGCGGTCAAGGAGATCTGGAGCGGTGGACAAGCCAGTCGCTGAAGCGGCTCCAGTGAAGTGGTGAGTTGGCAGTTGGGGGTTGCAAGGTGCGGAAGGTAGATCCATCGGGGTGTGAGGTCCACCGCTGCGGCAGAGGACTAGATTCGGACTTGCCGTGGTTGAAGTCGGGGAGGAAGGGGAGGCTGGGGAAGAATATTGGGGGCAAGAGGGAAAACAATGGAGTTACCAAAGCAGTCCTTTTTCGTTCATGTGGCGAGGGTAAACAGGAATATCGCGAGGCTAAACTTTCGAGCCGAGATATTTCGATGTGTGAGGAAGTTTGAAAGCTTTTGGCCTTTGAAATTATATTCTGCTCTTCTCTGACCGACTATGATATCATGGCCGAGAATTTGTTTGTTTTACGCAAAAAAAGTGCAAGTTTTGAAAATCAATGTCTCTAACTCGAAACTTAGATTGTCCATTCAATTCAAATATGGATCATTGAGCTACTACAAGAAAATACCATCATATGGTCCAATTCAAATGAAATTCCAAATGTGTTTATCCTAAATATGATGACAAAAGCAAAAATGTGTATATGTATGAATAAAGTGGAGGATTATAAAGTTTGAACATGCTCGTATGTGTATATCTCTAGGTTTGATATATGAATTTGAAATCACGAAATCCCGGCTTAAAAATGTACTTCCGTTTAAATGAATTACAAAAGCTAATGATGGAGTCAATTCCAAAATTCCAATCTTAGGTTTGTAATTACGGTACATCAAAGTATATCACGCATGTTCAAAAGTATCGTTATCTCATAGTCCAAACTATGAAACAAATTGATCAACCTTGATTGCACACACTATTGACCATGTATATCTCAATTACGCTAAAGTCCCTCAAATATAGACACCTCACTCTTTATCTGAAGCAACCCCCCTCGTGCCCCCCACACACGAGAGAAGTCGTTCTCTCCCCAAACACCAACACACGAGCACATTAACACCTCTCTCTTCTAAAGTATGGACTCCAATATAGGTCTCTATCACTTTATCTCTTGGGCATGCACACATCTCTTCCCCCACTCTCTAGCTAGGTCTCCTGGCATCTCTCTTTCCCAAGCACACACACTATGTAGAGTGGATCTTTCCCATACACACAAAACGTCACCCCCAAACGTCTATCTCCCTAGTTATGTGGTTCTCACACACTCACCTCACACACCACCCCCACTGCAAAACAATCACACTTTGTCTCCTTGTGCACCACTCTCCTCTTTCTATCTCTCCCACATGCGGACCCGCCCCAGCTCCTCCCTGTATACATATATGTCGTGACTCTTTCCATAGCTCCCTAATGTATCATCATTCTTGATCTCGCACCTTGTTCTCTACACCATCTATTCTAGATCTCTCATGAAGTCCCTATCACACACACGATGACTCGCTTCCCTTGCGTCTCCGTACATAGGCCAATTTCAAACAACATCAACATTGTCTCCCTATCTATACACCATTTATGGACACAAACGCCCCCTCTCTCGCCCCCTCTCTTCCTCTCTCTCTCTCTCTTTCCGTCGCTAGCTCTCTCTCTCTCTCTCTCTCTCTCTCACAGCCCTCTCCCACACACAATCGATGTCTCTTCTGCTCCCCCCGCCCGCACCCATGCTATCCCACTACTACACATGTCACACCATTGCCCCTTCCCTTATACTAGGTTTACATCATTAGTGGTCTCTCTACTCCACATACACACACTCCCTCTCACACGCGAACGCGCACACAAATACACACAAGCACCCATTGATCTGGATCCTCATCTCTCCCCATGTCCGCATGTGTATCTCACACACTCACTCTCTAATTATGTATATGTGTCTCCACGTTACACAACACAAAGCCCCATGTACATGTCTCTCTCTATCCTCCGCACACATAGACACAAAGAATCTGTTATCATTGCCTCAGTCTCTAGACATATCACACACGCACACTATCTCTCTCTCGCAAACACGCTCAACAAGGGTTTCCCTGTGAATAACTTACCGTCTATTCATCAACAGTCGTGGCAGTACGGCGAACACGAAACGTGAAAAAGAATAAATCTACACGTGCTTAGACCACCTAGTATGACTACTAGGACTAGAGCAAGCCAAAAAGTGCGGCGCCGTCACCCCCTCCTTATTGGCGATGGGAAAACCTTTGTTTTACACAGTCGAGAAGTCATTGTGCTAAGGCCTCACATGCTGAGGCGTTGAATAGAATGTAGATGCTAGTTTACGAAAACAAGTATCGATAATACGTTTGTATCTCCATACTTATATTTCTTCTCTTATAAAAAACCGAGTTGGTGATGATGGTACGCGTGCCATCTTGCAATATAGACCGTCCGATCTATATCTGACTGATGGAAATTAAACTAAAAGATACCCGCACCCCTCTCCACATTTGCAGACAAGGCCTTCCCTCATTCATCCTTATCACCAACAACCTCATTGTTGAGCAATTAAGAAAGGAAGCCTCTGGAACAAACTGGCCCGGTGGCCGCTGCCGGCATCATCAATCCCCATGCCTCCGCTCAGTCCGACCACCAATCACCACCACACCCCACTCCTCTTCTCCTTATCTCCTATTTCTCGAGATATCATTAGTTTTTACACATGGGATTACTCCCGCATGGGTCAATCACAACGAGTGTTTTTATAAAAAAATGCATCTTGATGTTCCATGCAATGCACGGATCTTACTAGTACTCCTACAGAAGACTAAGTTGGTGATGATGGTGTGTCTACCATCCGTCGTTTCTGACCATTAGATCTACATCTAACGACTATGAGGTAAGTTGTTGCCTTTTCTCACAAACAACCCACTTGTCTACCAATTTGCAGAAAAAACCCATAATTAGTATCTTAACACCAACCACATCCCTCCCTGACCTCACCAAAATAGCCCAAGGAATTATTCTAATTGAAACATAATATATCTCTAGTGATATATGTATTTCAAAATTAGAGTGTTTTGTATCAAGTTTGTGAATAAGTATTATTCTAATTATGATTCGTTGCAATGCACATGAACATTGCTAGTATTTCCAACCATGCAAATTGTTTTCCCTAGTATTCCATAGTTTCGAGTTTTCCATCAAGATATTAGTCACTCATGGTTGATATTTACTTTCAATCACGTACACATATGCACTATGTAACTAGCCTTGCTTATTGGGTTCCAAAGCTTAACTTTCACTCCTACTTACAATATGTAGAGTATTTAACAAAAAACTACCACTTTCAACCAGCCCTAGGAAGAATCTATTGTACAAAAATAGCAAAAACATACCCAAAATTTCTTAATCCACGCCAAAAACTACCACCTATCAATTAGGTTAGTTTAAACCCATTTATGACAGGGTTGGCCCTGCGTCCGTCTTGTGAGGCAGCTTAAGCCAACACATTTAGTTTATTTGTTGACACGAGGGACCCATATCGACCTTCTATCCTGTTATTCCCCTCAAATCATTATTTTTCTGAACATTACTTCAAACAGTCTTGATGTGTGTTCGTCGGTGGCGCCGGTGATGAGCGAGTTGGCCGCCCGCTCCGCCAGACGGGCCGGACGCCGCTGGCCTCTCCGCAGACGGGTTGGCGAGGCTGGCCCGGCGTGACTCACGAGCGCAGCAAGCTGGCTGGCCTTTTGCTCAAGCCAGATGGCTGGCCTTAGTGCGGCGCGCGCGAGCAAGCCGCCGCGCTGCCATGTCAATCTAGCTAGCAAACCTTGCAGACAAGCAGCTGGACGGAGCTATCTTGGCTAGCTAGCGGCTGCGAGCGCCGGACGGAGCTGGTATCCGGGCTGCCGCAAGATGGGCTCACTTAACGCGGTTTTGACCTCGCGTTCTGCCGTGATGGCTGCGCCCCATGGCCGAGGATGACTAGGTGGACGGGCCGGAGGTAGGAGGTCACTCGGGGATTTTTGTGCAGACTGACATGTAGGTCCCACAAGTCATAACACCCGGTCGAATAGAAGGCGTTGACTTAATGGGCGACACGGGCCCTGTTTGGATTGTAGTCAGAGGTTAGATTCTAACCCTAAACTAACTCTAACCAAAGTGGTGTTTGGATGGCAGGGTTAGATTGACAACAAATGTATCCAAACAGGGCCATGGGTTGAAACGTGCCTATAACGGCACTTTGTAGAGTAGTCGTTTCTTGGTAGGGCTGGTTGGTAAGAGCATGTACCATGGTTGATAAGGTAGTCTTATCTTAAGTCTGCCACGTATGCAAGTGGTAGTAGTTTCTTGGTATTATTAGTGGTTTCTTGCATTATTAGGGGTTTCTTGTAAGGAACAATGTACTACTAGCGACAAAAGGCGATTCTAGGTTGCGTTGTACTCCAACCAGTACTACTAGTGGTCGCGGGTGTGTATACCTCGTTTTGTGGGTTCGATCCCAGCCGAACGCACGACGGCCTTTTTTTTAAATAGTAACTTCGCTGTGGGCCAATATTTTACACGGGTAGTTTGAGTTTTGAAGTCAAACGGACGTGCGGCACCACAATCTAGGTGCACTGGATAGCCTAGCCACGTGAACGGGTTCTCCTTCCCAGCATCTCGTGGCTCGCGTGCTCGCCCTAGCTGCACCTCGCTTGCAGCTTCCTCATCAGCTAGTAGCATATTTAAACTAGCGCCTCCCAATTAAGCCCGAGGAGCCGGAAAAGCCGGGCGGGGCATTGGGAACTGTGCAATATGGCTCTGTACGTAAAGTGCTCTACTACTACTCTGTAGCTTGCGGCTTTTCACGCATGGACTTCACTCCATTATCGGCTCTACTATAAAAGAAATTCCTCTTGACGTGTTTTTTTTTTTTTTGAAAGCGGAGGCAAAAGCTTTGCTTCATCTCATTCATAAAGAAGGAACTACTAACAAAGTTCGACGAGATCCATTACACCTCCACAAATGGAAGCGAAAAGCCTAGTCTCGTTGTATCAAATAATCAAATGTTCTACCCCCGCAGTAACCATCGCTGGTAAACAGGCTGCTAGTGTGTGCATGAGAGGAGCGGCTGAGTAGGCCAGCTACGTGAGAGGAGCGGCCGAATAGAGCACCGAGAGTACCCACTAGGCCACTACGCATGTGTACTTTCCCTGCATTTATGGTACAATGATGGTTTTAGAGAACAGTAGTACCCTCCACTTCCAACTGTAGTTCCTTGGCCCTGAGATTCAAGAGTTCAAAACTGGTGCACTATACTAGAAGTACAGTACATAGCACTAGTAGTACCCTCGCACTACTAGTTGAGAAAGTAGTACTAATCTTGCTTTCTGATGCAATCGTACTCCTCCATCACATAGTGTAAGGCGTTTTTGACACTAGTTGGCGTGTACAGAAATAGCAAAAACATACCCAAAATTTCTTAATCCACGCCAAAAACTACTAGCTAGTGCCAAAAATTTCTTACTAGTGCTATTATTTACAGTATAATGCAATCCCATAACATCCCATAATGCTAGTACTAGTAGTAAATAATAGCCTCACCCCTTCGCTACAGTTGGAAGGAACGATCTACAGTTGGAAGGGATGAGGCCCTGCGGTACTACGCTCTTATCTCCTCCTCGCCAGTTCCCCTCCCCCCGAAGAAAAGGCAGTTCGTCGCTGCTCCTATGGATTCTCCAGGCGGTTCTCCTCCTCGTCGGGGCTGGGAGACCTTGGACGACGATCCTCTGGGAGAAATCGCACGCCGCTCCGACGTCCTCACCACCGCAAGACTCGGTGCTTCCTGCACCAACTATTTCAAGACGGTGCTTAAAATGGCTTGGGAAAAGGCCATGCTTGTTGGTCTTCCATGCGTCCTCGAGGAGAAGGTTCTTCTATGGGACAACCCTTCGAACAGTCCACCGCTCCCTGGCCATGGTTGCACGTTGACTCCGCTAGAGTTGCCGACGTTGAGAGGTAGTCGGATTTTGTCCGATGAGCAGGTCAATGAATGGAGTTTGATCATGTAGTACTTAGTTATTCCATTTCCATCCCGTAATTTCTCCGCTGCCCACCGTCTTATATATAGGTCTGGGTCGGCGCCAACGAAGATTGTCTTGCATACCTCCGGCCGGATACCACCATCATTTTGCACAACATCCACAGTAGTGCGGCCGTTCTGGTAGACCCCTTCTCCACCATTGGGATCGGCCTTCCGAACTGGCTGGGCTTGAATACGTATGATGATGCATACATGAGGTTGAAAAAGATAGCAATTGCGGACCCGCCGACAAAGCGACGTGGCTATGACGATTACTATCTCATCGCTGCATTCGACATAAGGATTGCCATCAATGCAAGAGGCAGTAACGGCAGAGGCTGGCACATGTTGGTGGTGGCAGATTTGTACCCCTACACGTTCGAAGACGCCGTGCGCCATCTAGGCCGCATCTTCGCGGTGACAAGCCAGGGGACTTGTTTCATCTGGTTGCCATCCTACGGTACATGAGATTACAAACGGAATGCACAAACCATCATTTGCATCCCTAACGGTACTCCATTATTTTGCAGGGACCAGTCATCCCGCGATCAAAATAAGATCGCCAATCCTGGATGTGCATTTGATTCGCGATTCGGTCTAACCTGGAACCTTGTAGCTGACTTTGGCATATTGGGATAAACTATCTTAGCAGTCGTTACCCATGGTACCACTGATGTGCAACATGGTCACACAATCTACCACGATCAGACCGTCACCATCTACCCAGGTATTCCATTTTTTAACCCTCTCGCCTTCTCTTTCATTGTTGTACTAGTACTCTACTTACGTACTAGTAGGAGTACTTTTTACCTTAGAGGGCCAGCGTATAGCTAGCTAGGCCCTTGAAGACTTGAACCCACTAGCTGCCACCATTTTTTTTCCATGTCTTACTATCTCATCCATGTAGCCAATGGTGGCTATATATAATAAGCCGGTTATTTTACTTCCTCTATACCGAGTAGTACTATTTGGTCGCAGACATCTTGACCGCCATATTTGAGCACAACATTATTATGCATGGACCTTGACTATGTATGTCACCATGTGTCCAGATTTGAGATGCCGCATGTACCAGATGAACGATGCCGAGTTCGACCCCCGTGATGCTACGTGGGTGCCGAGGAACACTCTTGGAGAGTACTCGCTTTTCATTGGGGACAGCTACCCCATTTTGAAGCGGATGCCACCTTCCGTGCACGACACGGAAGGCCTGCTGTTCATGAAGCATGGTTGTGTCTTCCATGCGCACCGCCGGATGAACGACATGCTGGGACATGCTATCCCCGATTTATGCCGCTTCAGCTTGGATGAGTCTCCATCGTGTGGAACCGGACTAGAAAGCTGCGACAATGATTCCCGTTGCCCACCGCTATGGATCGTTCCATCCATGAAGAACACAGGACTGGAACACGGAGGAGGACATGTAGCCCATCTATAACGTGTAAGTGGAGTACGGTAAATTGTGAACGGTAGCACTGTGAATATATGTAGACTAGTCGTGCACAAATTTATCACATGAATTGGAGATGAACTTGTGTGGCATACTGGCATTTGTCCTTTAGAATTTAGTACTAGTAAATGTGTTATGTGTACGTGCAACTTGTGTGGTTGTTGCACGGGCTCCAACATGCTCTTTGAGAAAAAAAGGTGGCACAACTTTGGATATACGTGACGTGGCAGCATCATACAGTAGCATCGTTTGCTATAGTTGTAGTATGCTCCTACTAGGATGACAACTCCTATAAAACCTTGCACTTGGCTCTTTGCCTCTTCGGGAGGTTCAACAGATCGTACTCGTGTGAACCTTGCACTTGGCTCTTCGCCTCTTCGGAAGGTCCAACAATGATCATACTACAGTACACATTATGCTTCTGGCAATCTGACACCGATTGAACTGCTGCACGTCCACCGCGAGGGTGAGGGCAAGGGAGAGGGAGATCAGGGAGAGGGCACGCTGTAGTCAAAACCCTCTCCTCGTCCTGCGAACCACCGCACGCGTGGGCGAGGGAGAGGCGTGCTACCTCTTGAGCACTGCGTTGGATTTCCCCGAAGAGGAGAGGATAATGCAGCAAAGTAGCGTAAGTATTTCCCTCAGTTTCTGAGAACCAAGGTATCAATCCAGTAGGAGGCCATGCGCAAGTCCCTCGTACCTACACAAAACAAATAGCTCAACGCAACCAACGCGATTAGGGGTTGTCAATCCCTTCACGGTCACTTACGAGAGTGAGATCTGATAGAGATGATAGATAATATTTTTGGTATTTTTGATATAGAGATGCAAAGTAAAATAAAAGGCAAAGTAAAAAGTAAAGCAATAATAAAGTGATGGAAGATTGATATGATGAGAATAGACCCGGGGGCCATAGGTTTCACTAGTGGCTTCTCTCAAGAGCATAAGTATTCTACCGTCATGAACAAATTCTTGTTGAGCAATTGACAAAATTGAGCATAGTTATCAGAATATCTAGGTATGATCTTGTATATAGGCATCACGTCCGAGACAAGTAGACCGACTCCTGCTGCATCTACTACTATTACTCCACTCATCGACCGCTATCCAGCATGCATCTAGAGTATTAAGTTCAAGAAAACAGAGTAACGCCTTAAGCAAGATGACATGATGTAGATGGATAAATTCATGCAATATGATATAAACCCCATCTTGTTATCCTCGACGGCAACAATACAATACATGCCTTGCTGCTCATTCTGTCACTGGGAAAGGACATCGCAAGATTGAACCCAAAGCTAAGCACTTCTCCCATTGCAAGAAAAACCAATCTAGTAGGCTAAACTAAACTGATAATTCGAAGAGACTTGCAAAGATAACCAATCATACATAAAAGAATTCAGAGAAGATTCAAATATTGTTCATAGATAGACTTGATCATAAACCCACAATTCATCGATCTCAACAAACACACATAAAAAGAAGATTACATCGAATAGATCTCCATGAGAGAGGGAGAACATTGTATTGAGATCCAAAAAGAGAGAAGAAGCCATCTAGTTACTAACTATGGACCCGAAGGTCTGAGGTAAACTACTCACACTTCATCGGAGAGGCTATGGTGATGATGTAGAAGCCCTCCATGGTCGATTGCCCTTCCAGCGGAGCTCCGGAACAGGCCCCAAGATGGGATCTCGTGGGTACAGAAGGTTACGGCGGTGGAATTAGGCTTTTGGCTCCGTATCTGATCATTTGGGGGTACATAGGTATATATAGGAGGAAGGAGTACGTCGGTGGAGCTTCGAGGGGCCCACGAGGTAGGGGGCGCGCCCTAGGGGGGGCGCCCTCCACCCTCCTTTCTTGATGGAGGGTCCAAGTCTCGTGGATCATATTTGATGAGAAAATCACGTTTCCGAAGGTTTCATTCCGTTTGGACTCCGTTTGATATTCCGTTTCTTCGAAACACTGAAATAGGCAAAAAAAACAGCAATTAAAATTTGGGCCTCCGGTTAATAGGTTAATCCCAAAAGTAATATAAAAGTGGAAAATAAAGCCCAATATGATCCAAAACAGTAGATAATATAGCATGGAGCAATCAAAAATTATAGATACGTTGGAGACGTATCAAGGCGTAGTAAGCAAGCTTCTCCTCATTCGGCGAGTTGACGGGACACATCAAAGCAGTACTAGTACTAGTCCATACTGCGTCCTTTCCGGTTAATATGTCTTAATTTAAAACGAGAAAAATACACTGGCAGTCAATGTATGTAACTATACGCTCTTTACGGTCACTATATAGTTTTGCGGTGATTATACGATCACTAGCTCATCGTAGAGCACCGTATTGCACCCTACTGACTGGCCACATAGTCGATGTGGCACTTTGTGACTGGTTAAATTGTCACCTGGTTTACGGGTCCCACTGTCGGTTGGCGAGCAAAGAAATCAGCTAAAAACAAAGAGTGTAGTACATCTACACTTCCAATGCATTTAGCCTTTAATCTAAATCGATATTGATTGACTAATGCACCAACTTGTGCTCTAGGTATAGGCTACATGTCTATCCTTAATTACAGCATGCAACGACCTTCATTTAATCTTCCTCTATCAATGGTCGCATGCACACATAACTTTTGGGCGTTAATTATGCCCTGGTCAATGTGTAAATCTCTAAATGTAAAGTCTTCCACAGACGTAGGGAGTAGGTTGAGCACTTGAGCATGAGCATATGTGTTGCATCGTGTGCTGTGTGCCGCATGGGTGCGTGAGTGTTGCGTGCGTCCATGTGTACGTGTGAGTGTTGCATGTTGCATGCATGCATGCATGCATGCATGGGGCTTACACCCTCCCATGGACATGTTCATATTTCAAGCTTCCTCTGTTCCCTCCATATGGTGATACTCCCTCTGTTCCCAAATACGGAGTAAAATCCTCCCTCTGTTCCCAAATACGGAGTAAAATCCTCCCTCTGTTCCCAAATACGGAGTATTTGTCTTTCTAGAGATTTCAACAAGTGACTACGTATGGAGCAAAATGAGTGAAGTGAGCGTAGAGGCATAGGGATAATGTAGAAAGGAAGTCTTCGCGATCCATTATTCCCCATCTCAGTCAGAGAGAACTATTCAACTAGTCTTCGCAGTGAATTGACAATACACGCTGCAGCAGATGGGACACTTAATTAATAAGCTGAACCAGCGTGTTGGTGTTACTAAATCAGCCTTACCCAGTACTGCCATCATGTTTGCGATGAGAGCATGCT
Source organism: Aegilops bicornis (assembly GCA_021605145.1). Taxonomy (NCBI): domain Eukaryota; kingdom Viridiplantae; phylum Streptophyta; class Magnoliopsida; order Poales; family Poaceae; genus Aegilops; species Aegilops bicornis. The sequence goes on along the minus strand of CM038671.1, from coordinate 186,219,087 downwards.
ACATCCTCCATTAACCGACATATGGGCCCTCTTGTGGTAGACCCACATGTCATCGGTGTAACTATTTACACTCCGAAGGACGGTATATCCTGGTAGTAGTAGTAGAATTGAGATTTAATGCACTTTCTTCCCCGTCTTCCACCGTTCTTCCTCCTCTATTCTTCTTACTCCTCTCTTCCCCATCATCGGCCGCACACCATTTCCCCCCGCTCACCGCTCGCCCGCCCGCGCTATCTTCCATGGTAGTTCACGCGTACCATATCCCCCCGCTCACTGCTCGGCCACATGAGGAGAAGCTTCTTCGCTCGCCCGAATCCACTTCCCCGCTGGCTCGCACGCACCAAAACCCCTAATGGCAGAACCGACTGGCACGCAGAGCCGCGATTGGAATTCCCTCCCCGATGTTCTCTTGGAGCAGATCTGTAATCGTATGGACCTACTCACCACCGTCCATCTGGCCGCATGCTCGGTGTCTTTGTACCGTCTACTCGTCTGCAACCTGCCGGCTCTTTTCAAGACACCCTGCTTGCTGATGCCCGATCCTCGCAGGTGGCCCAGACACCGACTTGACGATCCTACGGAGGTTGCCGTGGTGCCTCTCGACACGTTACCACTACCCGTCCACCTGCCCTTCATGCACGGCCACTACTGGGCGGGCATGAAGGCCAACTGGATCATCCTCATCCACCAATCCGGTAGTCCGTGGCATCTCGCAGATATCTACACCCAGCGAGAGATCACCCTTCCATCTTTGGATACCGCTGCCATCGAGCCTCGCGGCCCGCCGGACACTCCTGCCTACTACGCACGAGATGCGTCGAGCTTTTGGCTCGACCTCTACATTTCTTGAAGGTTGTAATCTGCGAAGTGCCCACACCATCAGAAGACTACATGGATTACAAGCTCATTGCCGTATTCAACATGGATTAGTCTATCTGGAATCCGGTCACCATACATGGTTATGGCTCATCGTCGATCCTCTTCACCCAACACTTCTGTTTGATGCTATAGTGCATGATGGCATCGTTTATGCGATCGGCCTTACAGATTGGCTGCCTATCTTTGGTGGAATCTATCGTTGTGTAATTTTTCTATCTCATCTCATCTTTACATTAAGAATACGACTGCCTGCTCATTGTTATAAATTTAGAATATATAGTATGTCTATAACCACATGTAGCGACCCGACCTCAGATGGTCAAGTCTCGTGGCCGGTGTCATCCACGGATCGATGTCTTGACACACACGATTACTCGAAGGATTTATAACAGAGTAGCAATCACACACTTATTACATCGATTGTCTCAGAAGAGAACTTATTACAATAATATGGCTTAAGGCCATCTAATGCGATAACAGCGGAAGGCTTGGAAGATAAAGTGAGTCCATCAACTCCAACGGCATAGCTGAGCTGCACGGCAACGACCTAACAAACCTTACTCCTCGTCTGAAAAGTCTGCAACATAATACGTTGCAGCCCGACAACGGGTCAGCACATGGAATATGCTGGCAATATAACACAGTAAAACAAGAACAGGATAGTGCTATCACTACATGCATATTTGGCTGGTGGAAAGCTCTATGGTTATAGTTTTGTGAAAAGCCAATTTTCCCTACAACAAAGGAATATATTTTAATTTAGCTATCATGGTGGTTGAAACATTGAGAAGGTATAACCCCAACTCAATCCCAATTAAAGTAGTTAACAACCCAACAATATTAATTAAGAGTGATGAGATACATGTGATAACCCAAGTACTAGATACTCAAGATTGTCCATAACCGGGTACACGGCTAACCATGATTAGATTGTACACTCTGCAGAGGTTTGCGCACTTTTCCCCACAAGACTCGATCGCCTCCGTTGATTTCTCGCACTGCACGGTGGTTGAGAAACGGATGACCGAGACACAGTATTTCGGAAACATTAACTCTCTACTCCGGGTAGACCATACCAACCCTACAAAACCCACTACCTGCTGATCTACCTCTTCAAGAGCTTCACGTAACCTACTCAACTATGCTAGAGCCCATATTAAATTGTGGCTGCACACGGAAGTTTCTAGCATGAATCATCTCAGTTCCCTTTAAGCCTGGGTGGCGGTCCATAAGAAGATCACACGGGTACCCCGGGATTTCCAAAAAAATAAAACAGACAACACTAGGTTCCCCAGGTGCCTCAATCCACCCAGATGTTAATTTTTAAGTTGCCACCTTAAGTTGAACCATTAATTAACAATCTCACATCTGTCATGGATTCACTCAAACCGAACCACGTCTACAAGCATAGCATAGCAATAATAGCAACACGTAGAAGTAACTCCCAAGGGTTTGATAGTAATAGGGCAATAGGTTCTACCTCAATTACTTCCCAACCCACAAGTTATGACATCCTAATCATGAAATGTTTGAAGATTGAACTAATGCATAAAAACTGGGTATGGAAAGAGTATGATCAATGTGTTACTTGCCTTGCTGACGATCCACGAATCCTAGAGACTCGTAGTAACACGCTTCGCACTCCGGGAATTCTATCGCAAGCAAACAATAACATACATAAGCAACAAGCAAAGATGCACAAGCAAAACTCAACTAAAAGAGGTTGACCAGAAAGTTCAACTTAAGAACTCCGGTACGCAAAAAGAATCAAATCAAACGGAGCAACAAAACTCAAACGGCGAAAGAAACAAGATCCGTTTACTAATCTGAACTAGGTCGAATTTTACAGTATCAAAATCTGGTTTAAGTTGTTTAGACAGAAAGAGGGTCTCGAGACGAAGATCTAGGCGCTTGAATTGCATGATTCCGACTAACGAGCGAATAGATAATAGAAACTAAGATCGGATCAGAAATCACAATTAGAAAAATCATGGAATAAATCCGAGAAAAAGAAAAACTGATGAACAGACTTATAAACGAACGTTCGCTATCTGGATCTAAACGAAGAACGCGTTCGTTAAAACGAACGAACGAGCGAACGCTCGCTAAATAAATAAACCGGAGAAAAAACCGATCTATTTAAAAAAACGAAACTAGGGTTTCTAAAAAAACAGAGCGGTTTTTCTCAAAGAACCGGGGCGGCGGGCGGCTACCTCGGCTCGGCTCCGGGTCTGGGCGGCGGGCGGCGGGCTTGGCGGCGGCGGCAATGAGGCGGCGGCTACGGCTCGGGCGGGCGGCGGTGGTGGTTTGGGCGGCGGGGTGGCGGCTTATAAGGAGGGAGGCGGCTTGCTTGGAGGAGTGGGCAAGCTGCGGCGAGGCGGAGTCCGGCTCGGACTCGGGTCCGAGCGGCGCGGGCGGCGCCATGGGAGGCGGCGACGGCCGGGCCTACTGGCTCGGCTGGGCCTTAAGCCCGGTCGGGCGCGGGGAGATTTTTTTTAAAATAATTCCACCGACAGAAAATAAACCCTATAAAACTAAATAAAAATCAAAAAACGCCAAAACAAATTTTCACCGTCTAAATGAAATATTTAGAACGAGATGAACATTTTCTTGGCCCTAAAATGCAATTTTGAAAACGTGCAATTTTTCTAATGCAAATAAAATCCAAATAAACTCAAATAAAATCCAACAATGATTTTAACATTTTTCCTCCAATATTTCAATTGTTTTGGAGAAGTCATATTATCTCCTCTCATATATTTTAATATGAAATATTTTTTGAGAGAAAAATAATTAAAATCAAAAATCCCCGTTTCATTATTTGATAAAAATCAAATATGAAAAATCGGGAAATCCCCAACTCTCTCCGAGGGTCCTTGAGTTGCTTAGGATTTCGAGGATTGCGGAACGAAAATGCAATAAAATATGATGTGCATGGATGACCTATGTATAACATTCCAAATTGAAAATTTGGGATGTTACAAACCTACCCCCCTTAAGATGAATCTCGTCCTCGAGATTCGGGTTGGCTAGAAAATAGGTGCGGTGGTCCTTGCGAAGATCATCCTCTCGTTCGAGGTGGCTTCATCCTCGGTGTGGTGGCTCCTTGAACTTTGCAAAACTTAATAACCTTGCTGCGGGTGACTCGGTGGCAAAGTCAAGAATCTTCTTGGCTTCTCCTCATAAGTCAAATCACTGTCCTGCTGAATTGCCTCCAAAGGTACTGTATCTCTTAACGGTCTATCGACCATCTCAGCATGACACTTCTTCAACTATGAGACGTGGAACACATCGTGAACTCCTGACAATCCTTCTGGTAATTCCAGCTTGTTGGCAACTTCTCCCATCCGTTCCAAAACACAGTACGTTCCTACAAATCTCGGAGCTAATTTTCCCTTAACTCCAAAACGTTTCACTCCTCGCAAGGGTGATACTCGCAGATATGCTCTATCTCCAATTTCATAGGTTACCTCCTTGCGTTTCGTGTCTGCATAACTCTTCTGCCTGGACTGAGCAATCTTTAGTCTATCTTGAATCAGTTGAACCTTCTCTTCATACTCCTTGATCAAGTCTGGTCCAAGCAGCTATCGGTCTCCTACCTCATCCCACATCAATGGTGTTCTGCATCTGCGTCCATACAGAGCTTCAAACGGTGCCATCTTCAAACTAGCCTGGTAGCTATTGTTGTACGAGAACTCTGCGTAAGGAAAATTGTCATCCCAACTAGATCCATAATCTAGCGCACAGGCTCTCAACATGTCCTCCAGAATCTGGTTGACTCTCTCGGTCTGTCCATCCATACATGCGTGGGTGGAATGTTGTACTGAACTCCAATCTCGTACCCAAAGTCTGGTGTAACTGATGCCAAAACTTTGAGGTAAACTGTGTTCCTCTATCTGATACGATGGTCCTCGGAACTCCATGCAGACATACGATCCTGGTCATATATATCTTGGCCAACTTCGCACTTGTATAAGTTGTTTTCACTGGGATAAGGTGAGCCACTTTGGTCACGCGATCCACTACTACCCATATTGAATCATAACCTGCTTTGGTCCTGGGCAATCCAGTGATAAAATCCATGCCAAGTTTATCCCACTTCCATTCGGGTATCGACATAGGCTATAACAGTCCTGCTGGCTTCTGATGCTCTGCCTTCACTCTCGACATACATCACATACTGACTACATACTCGGCAATATCCTTCTTCATACCAGTCCACCGTAAACGTTCTTTCAAATCCAAATACATCTTGGTGTTTCCGGGTGTATCGAGTATGGTGAGTCATGAGCCTCCTGAAGTATTAACTTCCTGATCTCTGGGTTGTTGGGCACATAAACTCGGTCCTCAAACCATAAGGTATCATGCTCATCCTCACGAAAACCTTTGGCCTTTCCTTTGTTCATCTTCTCCTTTATCTCGGCAATCTCTTTGTCATTCTTCTGAGCTTCTCGAATCTTGTCCAACAATGTCGACTGAACCTCCATTGTCGCAATGAAACCTCTTGGAACAATCTCCAACCGAAGTTCCATGATATCCTCAGCTAACTCCTTCGGCAATCCCTTACTTTCAAGGATATTAGCATAACTTTTCCGGCTCAAAGCGTCTGCTACGACATTGGCCCTTCCCGGATGATAGTGTAGCTTCATATCGTAATCCTTTATAAGCTCCAACCATCTCCTCTGCCTAAGGTTCAACTTCTTTTGGGTGAAAATGTACTTCAAACTCTTATGATTAGTGTACACATCACAATGGTTTCCAATAAGGTAATGTCTCCAAGTCTTCAAAGCATGCACTACGGCTGCTAGCTCCAAATCATGTGTGGCATAGTTCAACTCATGGGGTTTTAGTTGTTGTGAGGCATACGAAACAACTCTTCCGTCCTGCATAAGCACACATCCAAGTCCTAAGCGAGAGGCGTCGCAATAAACTTGGAACTCCTTATGTATATCTGGCAAAGTCAGCACCGGGGCTGTAGTCAAACGTTTCTTCAATTCCTGAAAACTTGCCTCGCAATCTTCTGTCCATTTAAACTTAGTATCCTTCTTCAGTAATTCAGTCATTGGCTTAGCAATCTTGGAAAAATTCTCAATGAATCTCCGATAATACCCTGCGAGTCCAAGGAAACTGCGGATCTCGCTAACTGAAGTGGGTGACAACCATTCAATGATTGGCCCGAACCTTCTTTGGGGTCCACTGCTATACCCTCTCCTGATATAACATGCCCAAGAAATCCAACTTCCTTCAACCAAAACTCGCACTTGCTGAATTTGGTGTATAACTGGTGTTCCCTGAGTTTCTCAAGAACTAAACGCAAATGCTCCTTGTGCCCCTCTTCGTTCTTTGAATATACCATAATATCATCAATAAACACCACAACAAACTTGTCCAAATACTCCATGAACACCTTGTTCATCATGCTCATGAAATAGGCAGGGGCGTTAGTCAGTCCAAACGACATGACCGTATACTCGTATAATCCATACCGCGTGGTGAACGCTGTCTTTGGTACATCCTTCTCTTGAATCTTCAACTGATGGTATCCCGATCGTAGATCGATCTTCGAAAACACCTTAGCTCCTTGCAACTGATCAAATAGATCATTGATCATCGGCAGTGGGTACTTGTTCTTAATCGTTACTTCATTCAAGGCTCGGTAATCAACAACCATCCTTAGGGGTTTATCCTTCTTCTCAACCAAAAGCACTGGGGCTCCCCAAGGCGATGAACTCCTTCGAATGTAACCTTTCTCCAATAACTCCTTGATCTGCTTCTTAATTTTCTCCAGATAATTTGCGGGCATCCAATAAGGTCTCTTGGATATTGGCCCTGTACCTGGCAATAGCTCTATCAAAAACTCGATGTCTCGATCTGGCGGCATGCCTGGCAACTCTTCTGGAAAAACATCCGGAAAATCCTTTACTTCCGGCACTTCCTCCTGAACAACTCTCGTGAGGGCATTCACTTGGCTCCTCCTAGGCACATGCCTAGATACATACTTAATCCTTTTTCCTTCCGGGGTGGTGAGATGAATCGACTTACTAGCATAGTCAATGCTTCCTCCATACTTTGACATCCAGTCCATACCTAATATCACATCCAATCCTTGCGATTCCAAGATAATTAGGTCAGACGAAAAAACATGTGTGCCAATGGTTAAGGGTATCTGGTTGCACCATCGGCTAGCCATGTACTCTGCTCCAGGTGAGCTTACTAAAAGAGGGGTCCTAAGGGTTTGGGTTGGAAGTTTAAACTTATCCACAAATCCCCTTGATATGTATGAATGTGATGCACCAGTATCAAAAAGAACAAGAGCGGTAAATGACTTAACCAAAAACTTACCTATTACCGCGTCCGGCTGCTCTTCAACCTCCTCCACGTTAATGTGGTTCACTTGTCCTTTGTTGAATGGATTAGGCTTCTTCCCAGCGCTCCCATTTCCGTTCCCATTCCTTCCTTCAGGGAAATCATTGGCATAGTGCCCTGTCTTCCCGCACTTAAAGCAAGTAACTTGACTTAGATCTCTTTTGGCGGGTGTAGCTGGGTTGGAGCGGTTCTGGTTGTTATTACTCCGTTCCCATTTCCATTCTTGGCACCATTGTGGTTATGCGATCCTCCTCCAGTGTGGTTGTGACCTTCATGGTTATGAACAAGTCCTCCCAAGTTCGGGGTTAAGTGAGGCTTCTACTGAGCTCCTGAGTTATATTTCCCTTGTCCATACTTCCTCTTTCGGCTCTCAATCTGCTGCTGCTTCCTTTCAATCATAACGGCCTTATCTACCAACTCCTGGTAGTTGTTGAAAGTTGCCACCATCAACTGCATGCTCATCTCATCATTCAGCCCTTCCATAAACTTCTCACCTTCATGGCATCTATGGCCACATCATCAGGGGCATAGCGTGATAACTTGCTAAACTCATCCACGTACTGAGCCACAGTACGGTTCCCCTGGCGTAAGTTGCGGAACTCGCGCTTCTTCATCTGCATGGCTCCAGCTGTGACATGGGCTGTGCGAAAAGTGTTGGGGAACGTAGCAGAAATTCAAAATTTTCTACGCATCACCAAGATCAATCTATGGAGATTCTAGCAACAAGAGAGGGAGAGGATGAGCATCTTCATACCCTTGAAGATCGCTAAGCGGAAGCGTTACAAGAACGCGGATGAAGGAGTCGTACTCGCAGCGATTCAGATCGCGGTTGATTCCGATCTAAGCACCGAACAACGGTGCCTCCACGTTCAACACACGTACAGCCCGGGGACGTCTCCTCCTTCTTGATCCAGCAAGGGGAGAGGAGAAGTTGAGGGAGAACTCCGACAGCACGACGGCATGGTGGTGATGGAGCTCGTGGTTCTTCGGCAGGGCTTCGCCAAGCACTACGGAGGAGGAGGAGGTGTTGGAGGAGGGAGAGGGCTGCGCCAGGGGAAGGGTGCGGCTGCCCTCTCTCTCTCACTATATATAGGGGGAAGGGAGGAGGGGGAGGCGCCCTAGGATTCCCTAGGGGAGGGGCGGCGGCCATAGGGGAAACCCTAGATGGGTTTTGGCGCCCCCACCCCCTAGAAACTTGCCCCCCAAGCGGGGAGGGGTGGCTGCCCTAGGGTGGCGCCCCCACCTCTCCAGGTTACGTGGAGATGGGGTGGGAGGGGCGCTCAGCCCATTAGTGGGCTGATGTGCCCTCTCCCCTTGGCCCATAAGGCCCCCCAACGCTTGCCGGGGCCTCCGAAACCCCTTTCGGACACGCTGGTCATCACCTGGTACCCCCGGAACAATTCCGGACTCCAATACCCTTTGTCCAATTCCTGGCTCCCACATGTTCCACGATGATCTCATCGGATGAACCACAATGTCAAGGATTCAAGTAATCCCGTATGCAATTCCCTTTGTCTAGCGGTATTGTACTTGCCCGAGATTCGATCATCGGTATGCCGATACCTTGTTCAATCTCATTACCGGCAAGTCTCTTTACTCGTTCTGTAACACATCATCCCGTGATCAACCCCTTGGTTACATTGTGCACATTATGATGATGTCTACCGAGTGGGCCCAGAGATACCTCTCCGTCACATGGAGTGACAAATCCCAATCTCGATTCGTGCCAACCCAACAGACACTTTCAGAGATACCCATAGTGCACCTTTATAGCCACCCAGTTACGTTGTGACGTTTGGTACACCCAAAGCATTCCCGCGGTATTCGGGAGTTGCACAATTTCATTGTCTAAGGAAATGATACTTAACATTAGAAAAGCTTTAGCATACGAACTACACGATCTTTGTGCTAGGCTTAGGATTGGGTCTTGTCCATCACATCATTCTCCTAATGATGTGATCCCGTTATCAACGACATCCAATGTCCATGGTCAGAAACCGTAACCATCTATTGATCAACGAGCTAGTCAACTAGAGGCTTACTAGGGACATGGTGTTGTCTATGTACCCACACATGTATCTGAGTTTCCTATCAATACAATTACATTATGGATAATAAACGATTATCATGAACAAGGAAATATAATAATAATAACCAATTTATTATTGCCTCTAGGGATTCCAACAGTCTCCCACTTGCACTAGAGTCAATAATCTAGTTCACATTGCCATGTGATCAACACTCATAGGTCACATCGACATGTGACCAACATCCAAAGAGTTTACTAGAATCAATAATCTAGTTCACATCACTATGTGATTAACACTCAATGAGTTACGGGTTTGATCATGTTTTGCTTGTGAGAGAGGTTTTAGTCAACGGGTCTGCAACATTCAGATCCATATGTACTTCGCAAATCTCTAGGTCATATTGTAAATGCTGCTTCCACGCTCCACTTGGAGCTATTCCAAATGGTTGCTCCACTATACGTATCCGGTTTGCTACTTAGAGTCATTCGGATAGGTGTTAAAGCTTGCATCGACTTAACCCTTTACGCCGAACTCTTTATCACCTCCATAATTGAGAAACATGTCCTTATTTACTCCAAGGACAATTTTGATCATTGTCCAATGATCCATTCTGGATCATTCTTGTACCCTTAGTGACTCATGGCAAGGCACACTTCCGGCAAAGTACACGATAGCATACTATAGAGCCTACGTCTGAAGCATAGGGGACGAACTTCGTCCTTTCTCTCTCTTCTGCCGTGGTCGAGCTCTAACTCTTAACTTACAACTCAGGAAAGAACTCCTTCTTTGACTGATCCATCTTGAACACCTTCAAGATCATGTCAAGGTATGTGCTCATTTGAAAGTACCATTTAGCATTTTTGATCTATCCTCATAGATCTTGATGCTTAATGTTCAAGCAGCTTAATCCAGGTTTTCTATTGATAAACACTTTTCAAATAACCCTATATGCTTTCCAGAAATTCTACATTATTTCTGATCAACAATATGTCAACAACATAAACTCATCAGAAATTTTATAGTGCTCCCACTCACTTCTTTGGAAATACAAGTTTCTCATAATTGTATAAACCCAAAATCTTTGATCATCTCATCAAAGCGTACATTCCAACTCCGAGATGCTTACTCCAGTCCTTAGAAGGATTGCTGGAGCTTTGCATACTTGTTAGCGTCTTCGAGATTGTCAAAACCTTTACGGTTGTATCACATACAACCTTACCTCAAGAAAATTGTCGAGGAAACAATGTTTTGACATCCTATACGCAAGATTTCATAAATAATGCAAGAATCGCTAATCCAATTCCAACAGACTCTTAGCATTGCTACGGTGAGAAAGCCTCACATGATCAACTCCTTGAATCTTGTCGGAAAACATCTTAACGACAAGTCAAGCTTTCTTAATGGTGATACTTACCATCATTGTCTGTCTTCCTTTTAAAATCCATCTGTACCCAATAGCCTTACGACCATCAAGCAGTTCTTCCAAAGTCTACACTTTGTTTTCATACATGGATCCTCTCTCGGATTTTATGGCCTCGAGCCATTTGTCGAAATCCGGGCCCACCATCGCTTCTCCATAGCTTGTAGGTTCATTGTTGTCTAGCAACATGACCTTCAAGACATGATTCTTGTACCACTCAAGTAGTACGCATCCTTGTCACCCCACGAGGTTCGATGCTGACTTGATCCAAGTTTCATGATCACCATCATCAACTTCCACTTCAATTGATGTAGGTGCCACAGGAACAACTTCCTGTGCCCTGCTACATACTGGTTGAAGTGATGGTTCAATAACCTCATCTAGTCTCCACCATCCTCCCACTCAATTCTTTCGAGAGAAACTTTTCCTTGAGAAAGGACCCGTTTCTAGAAACAATTACTTTTGCTTCCGGATCTGAGATAGGAGGTATACCCAACCATTTTGGGTATCCTATGAAGATGTATTTATCCGCTTTGGGTTCGAGCTTATCACGATGAAACTTTTTCACATAAGCGTCGCAGCCCCAAACTTTTAAGAAACGACAACTTAGGTTTCTCCAAACCATAGTTCAAACGGTGTCGTCTCAACGGAATTACATGGTGCCCTATTAAAGTGAGTGTGGTTGTCTCTAATGCCTAACCCATGAACGATAGTGGTAATTCGATAAGAGACATCATGGTACGCACCATATCTAATAGGGTGCAACTATGATGTTCGGACACACCATCACACTATGGTGTTCCAGGCGGTATTAATTGTGAAACAATTTCCACAATGTCTTAATAGCAGGCCAAAGCTCGTAACTCAGATACTCATCTCTATGATCATATCATAGACATTTTATCCTCTTGTCACGATGATCTTCAACTTCACTCTGAAATTATTTGAACCATTCAATAATTCAGACTTGTGTTTCATCAAGTAAATATACTCAGTATCTACTCAAATCATCTCGTGAAGTAAGAACATAACTTGATATCCATCTGCGTGCCTTAGCACTCATTGGACTGCACACATCAAAATGTATTACTTCCAACAAGTTGCTTCTTGTTCCATTTTTTGAAAACAAGGCTTTCGGTCATCTTGCCCATGTGGTATGATTTGCATGTCTCAAGTGATTCAAAATCAAGTGAGTCCAAACGGTCCATCTGCATGGAGTTTCTTCATGCGTATACACCAATAGACATGGTTCGCATGTCTCAAACTTTTCAAAAATGAGTGAGTCCAAAGATCCATCAACATGGAGCTTCTTCATGCGTTTTATACCAATATGACTTACACGGCAGTGCCACAAGTAAGTGGTACTATCATTACTATCTTATATCTTTTGGCATGAAAATGTGTATCACTACGATCGAGATTCAGTAAACCATTCTTTTAGGTGCAAGACCATTGAAGGTATTATTCAAATAAACAGAGTAACCATTATTCTCCTTAAATGAATAACTGTATTGTGATAGACATAATCCAATCATGTCTATGCTCAACGCAAACACCAAATAACAATTATTTAGGTTTAACACCAATCTCGATGGTAGAGGGAGTGTGCGATGCTTGATCACATCAACCTTGGAAACACTTCCAACACATATCGTCAGCTCACCTTTAGCTAGTCTCCGTTTATTCCATAGCTTTTATTTCGAGTTACTAACACTTAGCAACCGAACCGGTATCTAATACCACAGTGCTACTAGGAGTACTAGTAAAGTACACATTAACATAATGTATATCCAATATACTTGTATCGACCTTGCCACCTTCTCATCTACCAAGTATCTAGGGTAATTACGCTCTTAGTGGCTGTTCCCCTTATTACGAAGCACTTAGTCTCGGGTTTGGGTTCAACCTTGGGTTTTCTTCACTAGAGCAAAGAATCGATTTGCCGTTTCATAAAGTATCCCTTCTTGCCCTTGCCATTCTTGAAACTAGTGGTTTCACCAACCATCAACAATTGATGCTCCGTCTTGATTTCTACTTTCGCGGTGTCAAACATCGCGAATATCTCAAGGATCATCATATCTATCCCTGATATGTTATAGTTCATCACCAAGCTCTAGCAGCTTGGTGGCAATGACTTTGGAGAAACATCACTATCTCATCTGGAAGATTAACTCCCACTCGATTCAAGTGAACGTAGCAGAATTTCAAAATTTTCTACGCATCACCAAGATCAATCTATGGAGATTCTAGCAACAAGAGAGGGAGAGGATGAGCATCTTCATACCCTTGAAGATCGCTAAGCGGAAGCGTTACAAACGCGGATGAAGGAGTCGTACTTTCATGACAATTCAGATCGCGGTTGATTCCGATCTAAGCACCGAACAACGGTGCCTCCATGGTCAACACACGTACAACCCGGGGATGTCTCCTCCTTCTTGATCCAGCAAGGGGAGAGGAGAAGTTGAGGGAGAACTCCGACAGCACGACGACATGGTGGTGATGGAGCTCGTGGTTCTCTGGCAGGGCTTCTCCAAGAACTACGGAGGAGGAGGAGGTGTTGGAGGAGGGAGAGGGCTGCGCCAGGGGAAGGGTGCGACTGCCCTCTCTCTCTCTCACTATATATAGGGGGAAGGGAGGAGGGGGAGGCGCCCAAGGGTTCCCTAGGGGAGGGGCGGCGCCATAGGGGAAACCCTAGATGGGTTTTGGCGCCCCACCCCTAGGAAACTTGCCCCCAAGCCGGGAGGGGTGGCTGCCCTAGGGGTGGCGCCCCACCTCTCGTGTTACGTGAGATGGGGTGGGAGGGCGCTCAGCCCCTTAGTGGGCTGATGTGCCCTCTCCTTGGCCCATAAGGCCCCCAAAGCTTGTCGGGGCCTCCAAACCCCTTTCGGACACGCTGGTCATCACACAGTACCCGGAACAATTCCAGACTCCAATACCCTTCGTCCAATATACCGATCTTCACCTCTGGACCATTCCGAGCTCCTCGTCATGTCCGGGATCTCATCCAGGACTCGAACAACCTTCGTAACCACATACTATTTCCCATAACAACTCTAGCGTCACCGAACCTTATATATGTAGACCCTACGGGTTCGAAACCATGCAGAACATGACCGAGACATTCTCCGGTCAATAACCAACAGCGGATCTGGATACCCATGTTGGCTCCTACATGTTCCACGATGATCTCATCGGATGAACCACGATGTCAAGGATTCAAGCAATCCCGTATGCAATTCCCTTTGTCTAGCGGTATTGTACTTGCCCGAGATTCGATCGTCGGTATGCCGGTACCTTGTTCAATCTCGTTACCGGCAAGTCTCTTTACTCGTTCCGTAACACATCATCCCGTGATCAACCCCTTGGTCACATTGTGCACATTATGATGTTGTCCTACCGAGTGGGCCCAGAGATACCTCTCCGTCACACGGAGTGACAAATCCCAGTCTCGATTCGTGCCAACCCAACAGACACTTTCAGAGATACCCTTAGTGCACCTTTATAGCCACCCAGTTACATTGTGACGTTTGGTACACCCTAAGCATTCCTACGGTATCCGGGAGTTGCACAATCTCATGGTCTAAGGAAATGATACTTAACATTAGAAAAGCTTTAGCATACGAACTACACGATCTTTGTGCTAGGCTTAGGATTGGGTCTTGTCCCTCACATCATTCTCCTAATGATGTGATCCCATTATCAACGACATCCAATGTCCATTGTCAGGAAACCGTAACCATCTATTGATCAACGAGCTAGTCAACTAGAGGCTTACTAGGGACATGGTGTTGTCTATGTACCCACACATGTATCTGAATTTCCTATCAATACAATTGTAGCATGGATAATAAACGATTATCATGAACAAGGAAATATAATAATAATAACCAATTTATTATTGCCTCTAGGGCATATTTCCAACAAAAAGCTTGCTAAAACTGGTCCCAAGTAACATTGGCTATAGGAAAAGTAGCCGTGTAATTCTCCCACCATGAGGCTGCTGGTCCATCTAATTGATGTGCGGCAAAGCGCACCTTTTCAGCATCTGTGCATCCTGCGGTGGTTAACTCCCTTCCGATATGGCGTAGCCAATCATCTGCAACTATTGGCTCGGTGCTACTGGAAAACACCGGCGGCTGTAACCTCAGGAAACGGGCTAAGTTGTCCACTGGCGGCGGGTTATTGCTGTTGTTGCCACAGTTCGAACTAGCAATTGCATCATAGCATTCTGCTGCTGGATCAACTGGGTGAGCTCCGGTGGGAAAACAAAACCGGTGTCACGCCTCGGTGGCATCTGATGGGTTTAGATGGAAGAGATTAGAATAGAAAAAAGGTCTAACGGGAAAGCACTACCCATATGCACATGAGGAAAACACAATCATTTCACTCAATCAATCAAGCAGGGGCATACAAATGGTCTAGAACTATCGCATAAGTGCTCAACTACTACTAAATACATGGGGGAAATACTACTAATATATGGTGGTCATCTAGAAATTTTGATCGGTGGAAGACTCCATGATGTCTGCTCCAGCTTTGTCTTTGTAGTCGTCATCACTTGGATCGGAATCGGTGTTGTCGATGATGATGTAGTTGTCCGGGCAAGTGGGGTCGTCGTCTTCTTCTTCTGGTGCTGGTCCTCCCATGAATACTCCGATCTTCTTAACCAGGTCGTTGTTCTTCTCCAGTAGTGTCTTGATTTCTTCCTCATATCCATCGTGTGTAAACTTGAGTTCTTCCTCCAGCTCGATGATCCTAGTCTTCGCCTTCTTCAACTCCATCATGTCTGCGCACATCTGGTTTAGCTCCTGGATGAAAGCTGCAATGGATCTATCCTTCTTGGTGCTGATTACTTCCCATTGCTCGTCTCGGCATCCACATATTTGATAGATGGTGTCCTTAAGCTCCTTATTGTAGACTTCTCCAATACGTCCCATGGTAATGTGGGCTGCCATGCTCTTGCCTAGACTCCAGGTGGGTGCTTCGAAAGAAAATTCTATGGGCTTAGAAGTTGGCGAGAACGTCCTTCCTGGAACTTGTACTTGAATCATCCAGCGCTCCTCTTCTGATAAGGTGGCGTTGTACGTCGGTGAAGCTTGGTATTCCAATGTTCAAGTATCTAGTGACTTCCTTCAAGTGGCGTCCAAAAGGTGTGTCTTCATCCGGTTGAGCAAACTTGTTCTTCATCTCCGTCATCCTAAAGAGTGGAAAAATGGAGAGGAGTCAGAAATGAGTAGAGAAGAGTGACCTATGGTTTATCTTAGTGGTCGTATCCTACACTCAGTGTGTGCTCTGATACCATCTTGTAGCGACCCGAACTCAGATGGTCAAGTCACTGTGCTTCAGTGTCATCCCTGGACCAGTAATGCTGACACACACAATACTTGAAGGATTTATAACAGAGTAGCAATCACACACTTACTACATCGAATGTCTCAGAAGAGAATTTATTACAATAATATGGCTTAAGGCCATCTAACGCGATAACAGCGGAAGGCTTGGAAGATAAAGTGAGTCCATCAACTCCAATGGCATAGCTGAGCTGCACGGCAACGACCTAACGAACCTTACTCCTCGTCTGAAAAGTCTGCAACATAATACGTTGCAGCCCGAGAACGGGTCAGCACATGGAATATGCTGGCAATATAACACAGTAAAACAAGAACAGGATAATGCTATCACTACATGCATATTTGGCTGGTGGAAAGCTCTATGGTTGTAGTTTTGCGAAAAGCCAATTTTTCCATACAACAAAGGAATAGATTATAATTTAACTATCGTGGTGGTTGAAACATTGAGAAGGTATAACCCCAACTCAATCCCAATTAAAGTAGTTAACAACCCAACAATATTAATTAAGAGTGATGAGATACATGTGATAACCCAAGTACTAGATACTCAAGATTGTCCATAACCGGGGACACGGCTAACCATGATTAGATTATACACTCTGCAGAGGTTTGCGCACTTTTCCCCACAAGACTCGATCGCCTCCGTTGATTTCTCGCACTGCATGGTGTTTGAGAAACGGATGACCGAGACACAGTATTTCGGAAACATTAACTCTCTACTCCGGGTAGACCATACCAAACCTACAAAACCCACTACCTGCTGATCTACCTCTTCAAGAGCTTCACGTAACCTACTCAACTATGCTAGAGCCCATATTAGCTTGTGGCTGCACACGGAAGTTTCTAGCATGAATCATCTCTGTTCCCTTTAAGCCTGGGTGGCGGTCCATAGGAAGATCACACGGGTACCCCGGGATTTCCAAAAAAATAAAACAGACAACACTAGGTTCCTGTGTGCCTCAATCCACCCAGATGTTAATTTTAAGTTGCCACCTTAAGTTGAACCATTAATTAACAATCTCACATCTGTCATGGATTCACTCAAACCCAACCACGTCTACGAGCATAGCATAGCAATAATAGCAACACGTAGAAGTAACTCCCAAGGGTTTGATAGTAACAGGGCAATAGGTTCTACCTCAACTACTTCCCAACCCACAAGTTATGACATCCTAATCATGCAATGTTTGAAGATTGAACTAATGCATAAAAACTGGGTATGAATAGAGTATGATCAATGTGTTACTTGCCTTGCTAACGATCCGCGAATCCTAGAGACTCGTAGTAACACGCTTCGCACTCCGGGAATTCTATCGCAAGAAAACAATAACATACATAAGCAACAAGCAAAGATGCACAAGCAAAACTCAACTAAAAGAGGTGGACCAGAAAGTTCAACTTAAGAACCCGGTTCGCAAAAAGAATCAAATCAAACGAAGCAACGAAACTCAAACGGCGAAGGAAACAAGATCCCTTTACTAATCTGAACTAGGTCAAATTTTACAGTATCAAAATCTGGTTTAAGTTGTTTAGACAGAAAGAGGGTCTCGAGACGAATATCTAGGCGCTTGAATCGCTTGATTCCTACTAACGAGCGAAAAGATAAACAGAAACTAAGATCGGATCAGAAATCGCGATCAGAAAAATCGCGGAATAAACCGAGAAAAAGAAAAACTGACGAACAGACTAACAAACGAACGTTCGCTATCTGGATCTAAACGAAGAACGCGTTCGTTAAAACGAATGAACAAGCAAACGCTTGCTAAATAAATAAACCGGAGAAAAAACCGATCTATTTAAAAAAACAAAAACTAGGGTTTCTAAAAAAACAGAGCGGTTTTTCTCAGAAAACCAGGGTGGCGGGCGGCTAGCTCGGCTCGGCTCCGGCGGGGTCCGGTGCGGCGGCGGGGCGTCAGGGTGGCTCATGGGCATGGCGGCGGGCGGGCTAGCGCGGGCGGCGGCAGGCGGGCGGGTGTGGCTCGGGCGCGGTGGTGGTGGTGGTTTGGGCGGCGGTGGCGGCTTATAAGGAGGGGGGGCGGCTTCCTTGGAGGAGGGGCAAGCGGTGGCGAGGCGGAGTCCCGGCTCGGACTCGGGTCCGAGCGGCGGCGGGCGGGCGCGCAAGGGAGGCGGCGGCGGGCGGCGGGCCGGCTGGCTCGGGCCTTAGTCTGCCGAGCTGGGAGATTTTTTTTAAATAATTCCGCCGACAGAAAATAAACTCTATAAAATAAAATAAAGATCTAAAAATGCCAAAACAAATTTTTACCGTCTAAATGAAATATTTAGAACGAGATGAACATTTTCTTGGCCCTAAAATGCAATTTTGAAAACGTGCAATTTTTCTAATGCAAATAAAATCCAAATAAACTCAAATAAATTCCAACAATGGTTTTAACATTTTCCCTCCAATATTTCAATTGTTTTGGAGAAGTCATATTATCTCCACTCATATATTTTAATATGAAATATTATTCTAAGAGAAAAATAATTAAAATAAAAAATCCTCGTTTCATTATTTGATAAAAATCAAATATGAAAAATCAAGAAATCCCCAACTCTCTCCGAGGGTCCTTGAGTTGCTTAGGATTTCGAGGATTGCGGAACGAAAATGCAATAAAATATGATGTGCATGGATGACCTATGTATAACATTCCAAATTGAAAATTTGGGATGTTACACCACATCATTGCTATATGTTCATCTCATTTCCTAGATTTTTATGACCACACATGTTAGTGTTAGAGTTGATATGAGAACAATTGGTATCTAATGATTGTTAGAATAGATATTATGAGTATAACCTCATGATTGCTATATGTTACTCTCATTTCCAGGATTTTTATAACAACGCATGTTATTGCTTAGAGTTGATATGATAACTGTAGTAAGTGTTATGGTAGAATATGAGTAGGCCCTGTCATATCTGTTTTCCTCTCATTGTTACCTGATGTTTGAACCATGATATATTGCTAGAATATGAAAGCCACTGGATTATTTTTTTAACTTGGGGTATGATTATGACCACGGCATTGCAATTCTCTGTCTATGATAGGTGTCACTGTTATAATAATCTTAATTCCACACATACTCTGAACATGATTGTTTATTTTTGTCCTTTTGGTCTCCAATTTGAATTGTTGTAGCAGACAAGAATGCGCTGGCCTTCATGATTCCAGGACCTGGAATCATACCAGCCGATGGGTGGTGGTTTATCGCTCGTTCAGCTGACGGTGGTCATTTGATGCTCATTTGCACGTACCAAATTGACCAAACCATTTCATCAAACCACATGTAGTACAATACCTAGGGAGTTCGTGACATTGATGGCTATGGCTGTTTCGTGTTCGAGAAAGATCCCAGCTCTGTTGGGCCAAGCGTATTCAACTGGAGGCGGGTGTACAGCCTCGGCAACCACTCCATGTTCCTCGGGCTCAATTATCCAATCATCCAACCAATCATCGATCATATCACCAGCGATGATTACCGTGCTATGCAACTTCCATTCGCCAGGGGGGACTGTGTTTACACATCATACCATGGGTTTCATGAATCACCATATCCAGAGATTCGTCGACACGTTGTTGCGAGATAATCTTCATGTGTGAAAGGCATCAAGCTTCCATGCGATGGATGGCTTTTTAAACCCGACATGCGGCGATGTGGTTCATGCCAACAGCAAATATGCACAACTTGATTCAGATCGATATGTAGATCGAGCCATGTATTCTGCTGTTGTAGCACGACCCTCTTTTGTTGGATATTATGTACTGTTGTTAGTTTGAAGCACTCCTCTAGTTTGAAGGATAGATACCTTTCTGGGATCAAGTGCATCCTAACTCACCTGCGCAGATGACGATGGAGATGTTGTGCAGAAGCCATATATCACTCAGGCTTCAAGTGCGTACTTGTTAGTTAAACCTATGGTTAAAATGTGACACTAAATACGACTAGTAAGTACCACGATGCTTGATACTAGTATACGCCGGTCAAATTATTCATCATGTCCACACATTGAATTGATCGTGACAACACGCTGCGTGAGGTGACACAAGAATCCCGGCGTGTTCGGGTATTACGGACTTCAGATTTGGAGTACCACTTATCTGTCGAAATCTTTCATCATTCACTTAAAACGATCGATTGATCATACATTGAGTACCATATAACCGGAATTAACCCATGCAATTCGAAGAAGGATTGGCGGTCTTTGCCGGTTTGGCGTCAAGATTCGATCCCATGGATCGAGCTGACCAAGCACCCCGAGGCCAAAGTGAGTGCCGACAACATGAGATCTCACCCTCTCATCGATTTGTTCATACCAACCATCGACAATGAAAGCACGGCATATGCTACACCCATCCTGAGAAACTTCCAGGTAAGACAGTGATCGGCCATCTACTTGCACAAACATATTCCTTTGTTTATAGCTCTATTTTTTTAGACGCAGACCTGGTGAAGCAATTACAATTTGAGAGTTAATAAAAAGTGAAACAAGTGACTGCAACATGCCAAAGATGTTATGAAAATCCCAACAACGTACACTAAAACCTGCATTCGACAATACTGCAGGTATCACACTGAGTGGCCTAAGCAAGCATTTCTTCCAGCGCAATTCCAGGGCATTCAAAAGGGGCACGTGGACGCGTCGCAAGATACAGTCGGAGTGCGGCATGCACGCGATGTGGCACAACACCGGCAATACCTTGCCGGTGATGGTCAACGGCCGGCAGACGGGCAGCAAAAAGGTTCTAGTGCTGCACACCAACAAGAACTTCGACCAGAAGTGTAACAACTGGGTGATGCACCAATACCACCTCGGGGACCTGGAGCAAGAGAAGGAGCGGGAGCTGGTCCTCTGCAAGATTTTCTACCAAACGAACAATAGGTCCAGGAGTAAAAAGATTATAAGTTTGTTTGGTATTGGTACTTGTACTACCTTGTCGTCCGCAAGTTGGTATTGTTGTTAATGATCTTTTGGTATGAACTTGGCATTTGCTTCCAACCATCATGCCGAGGGTCGACGTGGATATAAAGCTGAATCATTTGTTTCGAAATGAATTTTCAGGCACCTGATTTTTATTTGATGGGTAGCATAAGCACCTGCCGTTCGAATTTCCAGTTCTCCAATTTTTTCGAAACAAGTGCATGCTCTTATTATCACGATGAAAAAACAATATCCCTGCTGCATCCCAGTTATCGATGCATTTACTTGCAGAATTCTCGCGTTTATTGAGCACGTATATTGTTTTTTCAGGTGGAGCAAGTTTCAACTGGGCTGTAGACTGCCCAGGCTTGGTTTTGTTTTTAACAGGCCCAACCCATGACGGCAACGGGGCACAAAGATCCAGCAGGTATCTACTGGCCTCTAGCCTGCCAGCGTTAGTTATATTTTGTCTTACAACATCCACAAGCACTTTTTTTTACTGAATAAAACACACAACCCAGTTCTATTTTCCTCTTGAAACGCATGTCCTACATCCGTTTTCTAATCTCTACCTATAGTTTTACTAGTTCATATACACGTATAATTATATTAAAAATACATAAAATTCACTTTTCATATTTACATCCTTATTTTTGTTGTTGTTTTCCCTCCCGGTAGCTTGATTTTTTTACCACTAGTTTTCCCTTAAACCAACTCAATTATCCCACGTCTTATTTGCTTACAAAAACAAAATGATTTTTTTGGCAAATCAATAAGTTCTTAAAAAATGTTTATCATTTCGGGATTACAAAAGTTCAGACTCTGCCGAAATATGCAAAATAAGGTTGAACTTTTTGACCGTGGTCCTGGGCAGAAAATGGGCTGTAATAAATTACTTCAGAATTAGCAAATGGGCTGCAAATTATTAAAAAAATAGCAAATGGGCTCTATGTTGTCTGCCACAGATTTGGAGGCTGACTTGTGGGCCTACTAAGTTCATGCGTACACAAGGTTTATCAAAAAAAACTTAGTCAACAATGGACTCTACTAATCACGACCGTTAGATGTCAATCTAACGGCAATCGTCTTCTTCGCCTCTCGATCTTCCCGCCCACCGCCCAAACCAGCGTTGGAACACTTTGCTCCCGCCTCCCGTGGTCGGCTGTGCTGTCGGGCAGGCCTCACGGCCCCATCATATACTCGCATCCCTGGCCTGGCTATCCCTCTACTCACCCACACCTCCTATTATTTTTCGGCGCCGGCAGCCGAACCAGTCAACCCTCATACTCTCCACCACGTGGGCAGCCACTACCGTGTCTTCCCCGGCTGCATGTCGTTCCCTTTGTAGGCCTCGCCGTCGTCCACCGCCCTGGTGCTCTCGGCGTGGCGTGGTTAACATGGTCAACGAACGACATCCATCGGAAGTGGATTGTACGTGGAGAGGCTGACAGCTGGGTCCACGGCCGCACAAAGGGAAATGCCTCCTTATTACGCGCAAAATAATGATTCCTCCACCTGACATCTGGGACCCGCCGGAAGGGCCTCTGTATTTCGTGAAAAAAAAACGTTCCCTCCGCTGACAAGTCGGACTCACCAACTATATCTTCATGATACGTCCATTTTGCATTATGCTTTTATATTGATATTTATTGCATTATGGGCTGTTATTACACGTTATGTCACAATACTTATGCCTATTCTCTCTTATTTTACAAGGTTTACATAAGGAGGGAGAATGCCGGCAGCTGGAATTATGGGCTGGAAAAGGAGAAAATATTACGCACTCTATTCTCGCACAACTCCAAAAGTCCTGAAACTCCACGAAAGTCATTTTTGGAAATAATAAAAATATTGAGCGGAAGAAATGCATGAGGGGACCCGCCTGGCCACGAGGGTGGGGGGCGTGCCCTACCCCCCAGGGCATGCCCCCTGCCTCGTGGGCCCCCTGTTGTCTCTCCAGTCTTTCGTCAAGGGAAAAATCATAAGCAACCTTTCGGGATGAGACTCCGCCGCCACGAGGCGGAACCTTGGCGGAACCAATCTAGGGCTCCGGCAGAGCTGTTCTGCCGGGGACACTTCCCTCCGGGAGGGGGAAATCATCACCATCGTCATCACCAACGTTCCTCTCATCGGGAGAGGGCAATCTCCATCAACATCTTCACCAGCACCATCTCCTCTCAAAACCCTAGTTCATCTTTTGTATCCAATTCTTGTCTCCACGTCCGGGATTTGTACTAGTAGGTTGCTAGTAGTGTTGATTACTCCTTGTAGTTGATGCTAGTTGGTTTATTTGGTGGAAGATCATATGTTCAGATCCTTTATGCATATTAATACCCCTCTGATTATGAACATGAATATGCTTTGTGAGTAGTTACGTTTGTTCCTGAGGACATGGGATAAGTCTTGCTATTAGTAGTCATGTGAATTTGGTATTCGTTTGATATTTTGATGAGATGTATGTTGTCTAGCCTCTAGTGGTGTTATGTGAACTTAGACTACATAACACTTCACAATTATTTGGGCCTAGGTGAAGGCATTGGGAGTAATAAGTAGATGATGCGTTGCTAGAGTGACAGAAGCTTAAACCCTGGTTTATGCGTTGCTTCGTAAGGGGCTGATTTGGATCCATATGTTTCATGCTATGGTTAGGCTTACGTTAATACTTTTTTTGTAGTTGCGGATGATTGCAATAGAGGTTAATCATAAGTGGGATGCTTGTTCAAGTAAGAACAGCACCCAAGCACCGGTCCACCCACATATCAAATTATCAAAGTACCGAACGCGAATCATATGAACGTGATGAAAACTAGCTTGACGATAATTCCCATGTGTCCTCGGGAGCGCTTTCCTCCATATAAGAGTTTGTCCAGGCTTGTCCTTTGCTAAAAAAGGATTGGGCCACCTTGCTGCACTTTATTTACTATTGTTACTTGTTGCTCGTTACAAATTATCTTATCACAAAACTATCTGTTACCACTTATTTCAAAGATTTGTAGAGAATACCTTCTTTGAAAACCGCTTATCATTTCCTTCTGCTCCTCGTTGGGTTCGACACTCTTACTTATCGAAAGGACTACGATAGATCCCCTATACTTGTGGGTCATCACTTCGCACACAAGGAAGTGCCTCCTTATTGGGCACAAAAAATGAGTACCCCCTGCCAGCTGGGACCCACCACAGTGGGAGGCTGACTTGTGGGCCTACTAAGTTGACGGGGATGGAGGGCTTTGTCAACTTATTCAATATGAACGATTCTAGCTCCAGTGACCGTACGATGTCCATCCAACAGCCTTAGTGCTTCTTCAACCTTTGGTCTTCTTGCTCCAGCCGCCCAAAGCAGGGCCGGTCGTGCCGCCTGCTCCTGCCTCCCGTGGCCGGCTGTGCTGCCGTGGAGGCCTCACCGCCCCTACTATTCCCACCGCTGTCCAGGCCCTGCAGCGACAACAGCCTCACAACGCAGCCAAACAAGTGAACCCTCGTACTCCTCTCCGCGCGGGCTTCCACTGCCGCGTCTTCCCCGGCTCCGCTTCATCCCCTTCCTAGGCCTCGCCGTCGTCCACCGCCCTGGTGCTCTCGGTGCAGCGTGGTCAACGTGGTCAAGGAACGGCTTCCATCGGACGTGGACTGTACATGGAGAGGCTGACAGTTGGGTCCATGACGGCAACAAGGAAGTGCCTCCTTATTACGTGGAAAATAATGATTCCTCCACCTGATAGCAGGGACCCACCGGACGGGCCACCGTATTTCGTGAAAAAAAACGTTTGCCCCCTGACTGCTGGGACCCACCAGACGGGCCATCGTATTGTGCGAAAAAAACGCCCCCCGCTATCAGCTCGGACCCATCGGAAGTGCCTCCTTATTACGCACAAAAAAATGAATACTCCCCCTGCTGGTTGGGACCCACCTTTGGTGGGAGGCTGACATGTGGGCCTACAAAGTTGACGGGGACGGAGTGCTTTGTCAACTTAGTCAATAAGAACGATTCTAGCTCCAGTGACCGTACGATGTCCATCCAACGGCCGTAGTGCTTCTTCAACCTCTGGTCTTGTTGCTCCAGCCGCCCAAAGCAGCGCCGGTCGTGCCGCATGCTCCTGCCTCCCGTGGCCGGCTGTGCTGCCGCGGAGGCC
Organism: Aegilops bicornis; assembly: GCA_021605145.1. Classification (NCBI taxonomy): domain Eukaryota; kingdom Viridiplantae; phylum Streptophyta; class Magnoliopsida; order Poales; family Poaceae; genus Aegilops; species Aegilops bicornis. Next base: position 186,193,993 of record CM038671.1, on the reverse strand, counting down.
TCACCGCCACCTACTATTTCCACCGTTGGCCAGGCCCTGCGGCGACGTGCTACCTCTTGAGCACTGCCTTGGTTTTCCCTTGAAGAGGAAAGGGTGATGCAGCAAAGTAGCGTAAGTATTTCCCTGAGTTTTTGAGAACCAAGGTATCAATCCAGTAGGAGGCCACGCATGAGTCCCTCGCACCTACACAAACAAATAAACCCTCACAACCAACGCGATAAGGGGTTGTCAATCCCTACACGGTCACTTACGAGAGTGAGATCTGATAGATATGATAAGATAATATTTTTGGTATTTTTGTGATAAAGATGCAAAATAAAGAAAGTAAAATAAAAACGGCACCAGAAATAGCTAAGTGTTGGAAGATTAATATGATGGAAAATAGACCCGGGGGCCATAGGTTTCACTAGTGGCTTCTCTCGAGAGCATAAGTATTTACGGTGGGTGAACAAATTACTGTTGAGCAATTGACAGAATTGAGCATAGTTATGAGAATATCTAGGTATGATCATGTATATAGGCATCACGTCCGAGACAGTAGACCGACTCCTTCCTGCATCTACTATTATTACTCCACACATCGACCGCTATCCAGCATGCATCTAGAGTATTAAGTTCATAAGAACAGAGTAACGCTTTCAGGAAGATGACATGGGATAAACTCAAGCAATATGATATAAACCCCATCTTGTTATCCTCGATGGCAACAATACAATACGTGCCTTGCTGCCCTAACATCCTTTGGGAAAGGACACCGCAAGATTGAACCCAAAGCTAAGCACTTCTCCCATTGCAAGAAAGATCAATCTAGTAGGCCAAACCAAACTGATAATTCGAAGAGACTTGCAAAGATATCAAATCAAGAATATAAGAATTTAGAGAAGAATCAAATATTGTTCATAGATAAGCTTGATCATACACCCACAGTTCATCGGATCTCGACAAACACACTGCAAAAAGTATTACATCGAATAGATCTCCACAAGAGAGGGGGAGAACATTGTATTGAGATCCAAAAAGAGAGAAGAAGCCATCTTGCTAATAACTATGGACCCGAAGGTCTGAGGTAAACTACTCACACTTCATCGGAGAGGCTATGGTGTTGATGTAGAAGCCCTCCATGATCGATGCCCTTCCCGTGAGCTCCTAACAGGCCCCAAGATTGGATCTCACGGTGCAGAAGGTTGCGGCGGTGGAATTAGGTTTTGGCTCCATATCTGGTAGTTTGAAGTGCGTGAGGTATATATAGGAGGAAGAAGTACGTTAGGAGCAACAGGGGCCCCACGAGGGTGGAGGGTGCGCTGGGGGGTAGCGCCCCTACCTCGTGGCCTCCTGTTTGATGTCTTGACGTAGGGTCCAAGTCCTCTGGACCACGTTCGTTCTGAAAATCACGTTCCCGAAGGTTTCATTCCGTTTGGACTCCGTTTGATACTCTTTTTCTGCGAAACTCTGAAATAGGCAAAATACAACAATTCTGGGCTGGGCCTCCGGTTAATAGGTTAGTCCCAAAAGTAATATAAAAGTGTATAATAAAGCCCAACAATGTCCAAAACAGAATATAATATAGCATGGAACAATCAAAAATTATAGATACGTTGGAGACGTATCACGACGACAGCCTCACACCGCAGCCGAACGAGTGAACCCTCGTACTCCTCTCCGCGTGGGCTTCCACTGCCGCGTCTTCCCCGGCTCCGCGTCGTCCCCTTCCTAGGCCTTGCCGTCGTCCACCGCCCTGGTGCTCTCGACGCGGCGTGGTCAACGTGGTCAAGGAACAGCTTCCATGGGACGTGGACTACATGTGGAGAGGCTGACAGCTGGGTCTACGGCCGCAGCAAGGAGGTGCCTCCTTATTACGCGCAAAATAATTATTCCTCCACCCGACAGCGGGGACCCATCGGACGGGCCACCGTATTTCGCGAAAAAAACGTTTCCCCCTGACTGCTGGGACCCACCAGCTACATCTTCGCATGCAAGGAAGTGCGTCCGGGCAAAAAAAAATGATTCGCCCCTGACTTTGGGACCCGCCAGCTACATCTTCGCATGCAAGGAAGTGCGTGACAGTCGGGACCCACCTGGTCGAAGCATACGTAGCGTTGTCATTCTGGTCGCGAACGTGTACGTACATACTGGTCGATGTAGAGGCGCGCACGTGTCATAGTAGAGGCGCGCACATAGCATGTACACGTATGTACAACGGCCAGTGTGCAAGAAAGAAAATACAACCACGTACGTACATATGGGCAGGGTCTCGAACGCCTACTCGCGCATAAGTTCGTCCATGGCTCGTGTACATGGTGTTGGGGAACGTAGTAATTTCAAAAATTTCCTACGCACACGCAAGATCATGGTGATGGCATAGCAACGAGAGGGGAGAGTATTGTCCACGTACCCTCGGAGACCGTAAGCGGAAGCGTTATGACAACGCGGTTGATGTAGTCGTGACGTCTTCACGATCCGACCGATCCAAGTACCGAACGACGGCACCTCCGAGTTCAGCACACGCTCAGCTCGATGGCGATCCCGGGCTCCGATCCAGCAAAAGCGTCGGGATGAGTTCCACAAGACGACGTGGCAGGACGATGATGATGTTCTACCGGCGCAGGGCTTCGCCTAAACTCCGCGACGATATGACCGAGGTGGAATATGGTGGAGGGGGGCACCGCACACGGCTAAGGAACGATCCGTAGATCAACTTGTGTGTTATGGGGTGCCCCCTGCCCCCGTATATAAAGGAGCAAGGGGGGGTGCGGCCAGCCCAAGGGGGGCGCGCCTGGAGGAGTCCTACTCCCACCGGAAGTAGGATTCCCTCCTTTCCTAGTCCAACTAGGAGACCTTCCATGTAGTAGGAGTAGGAGAGAAGGAAGGGGAAGAGAGAAGAGAAGGAAGGAGGGGGTGCGGCCCCTCCCCCTAGTCCAATTCGGACTAGGCCTTGGGGGGGCGCGCGGCCTGCCCTAGGCAGCCCCTCTCTCTTTCCCGTATGGCCCAATAAGGCCCAATACTTCTTCCGGCGAATTCCGTAACTCTCCGGTACTCCAAAAAATACCCGAATCACTCGGAACCTTTCCAATGTCCGAATATAGTCGTCCAATATATCGATCTTTACGTCTCGACCATTTCGAGACTCCTCGTCATGTCCTCGGTCTCATCCGGGACTCGAACTCCTTCCGTACATCAAAACTTATAAACTCATAATAAAGCATCGCCATCGTAACGTTAAGCGTGCGGACCCTACGGGTTCGAGAACTATGTAGACATGACCTAGAACTATTCTCGGTCAATAACCAATAGAGGAACCTAGATGCTCATATTGGCTCCTACATATTCTACGAAGATCTTTATCGGTCAAACCGCATAACAACATACGTTGTTCCCTTTGTCATCGGTATGTTACTTGCTCGAGATTTGATCGTCGGTATCCAATACCTAGTTCAAGCTCGCATCTTGGCAAGTCTATTTACTCGTTACGTAATGCATCATTCCGTAACTAACTCATTAGCTACATTGCTTGCAAGGCTTATAGTGATGTGCATTACCGAGAGGGCCCAGAGATACCTCTCCGACAATCGGAGTGACAAAACCTAATCTTGAAATACGCCAACCCAACATGTACCTTTGGAGACACCTGTAGTACTCCTTTATAATCACCCCGTTACGTTGTGACGTTTGGTAGCACCCAAAGTGTTCCTCCGTAAACGGGAGTTGCATAATCTCATAGTTACAGGAACATGTATAAGTCATGAAGAAAGCAATAGCAATGTACTAAACGATCAAGTGCTAGGCTAACGGAATGGGTCATGTCAATCACATCATTCTTCTAATGATGTGATCCCGTTAATCAAATGACAACACATGTCTATGGTTAGGAAACATAACCATCTTTGATTAATGAGCTAGTCAAGTAGAGGCATACTAGTGACTATATGTTTGTCTATGTATTCACACATGTATCATGTTTCCGGTTAATACAATTCTAGCATGAATAATAAACATTTATCATGAAATAAGGAAATAAATAATAACTTTATTATTGCCTCTAGGGCATATTTCCTTCAGTCTCCCACTTGCACTAGAGTCAATAATCTAGTTCACATCATCATGTGATTCAACACTTATATTCACATCTCGTCATGTGACCAACACCTAAAGGGTTTACTAGAGTCAATAATCTAGTTCACATCGCTATGTGATTAACACCCAAAGAGTACTAAGGTATTATCATGTTTTGCTCGTGAGAGAAGCTTAGTCAACGGGTGCATCACATACTGAGCCGTATGTATTCTACAAATATTCTATGTCTACAATGCTCGCACGGAGCTACTCTAGCTAATTGCTCCCACTTTCAATATGTATCCAGATTAAGACTTAGAGTCATCCGGATCGGTGTAAAAAGCTTGCATCGATGTAACTCTTTACGACGGGCTCTTTTTATCACCTCCATAATCGAGAAATATTTCCTTAGTCCTCACTAAGGATGTTCTTGACCAATGTCCATGATCTACTCCTAGATCACTATTTTACTCCTTGCCAAATTCAGAGCAAGGTATACAATAGGTCTGGTACATAGCATAGCATACTTTATAGAACCTATGACTAAGGCATAGGGAATGACTTTCATTCTCTTTTCTATTTTCTGCCGTGGTCGGGATTTGAGTCTTACTCAATTTCACACGCTTGCAACACAGGCAAGAACTTTTCTTTGACTGCTCCATTTTGAACTACTTCAAAATCTTGACAAGGTATGTACTTATTGAAAAACTTATCAAGCGTCTTGATCTATCTCAATAGATCTTGATGCTCAATATGTAAGTAGTTTCTTCGAGGTCTTTCTTTGAAAAACTCCTTTCAAATACTCCTTTATGCTTTGCAAAGATAATTCTACATTATTTCCGATCAACAATATGTCATTCACATATACTTATCGAAATGTTGTAGTGCTCCGACTCACTTTCTTGTAAATACAGGCTTCTCCAAAAGTCTCAGTATAAAACCATATGCTTTGATCACACTATCAAAGCGTTTTATTCCAACTCCGAGATGCTTGCACCAGTCCATAGATGGATCATTGAAGCTTGCACATTTTGTTAGCTCCTTTAGGATTGACAAAACCTTCTGGTTGCATCATATACAACTTTTCTTTAATAAATCCATTAAAGAATGCAGTTTTGACATCCATTTGCGAGATTTCATAAAATGTGGCAATTGCTAACATGATTCGGACAGACTTAAGCATCGCTACAGCTTGAGAAAATCTCATTGTAGTCAACACCTTGAACTTGTCGAAAACCTTTTGTGACAAGTCGAGCTTTGTAGATAGTAACACTACTATCGGTGTCCGTCTTCCTCTTGAAGATCCATTTATTTAACATGGCTTGCTGATCATCGAGCAAGTCAATCAAAGTCCATACTTTGTTCTCATACATGGATCCTATCTCAGATTTCATGGCCTCAAGCCATTTTGCGGAATCTGGGCTCATCATCGCTTCCTCATAGTTCGTAGGTTCATCATGGTCTAGTAACATGACTTCCAGAACATGATTACCGTACCACTCGGGTGCGGACCTTACTCTGGAAGACCTACGAGGTTTGGGAGCAACTTGATCTGAAGTTTCATGATCATCATCATTAACTTCCTCACTAATTGGTGTAGGAATCACTAGAACTGATTTCTGTGATGAACTACTTTCCAATAAGGGAGAAGGTACAATTACCTCATCAAGTTCTACTTTCCTCCCACTCACTTCTTTCGAGAGAAACTTCTTCTCTAGAAAGGATCCATCTTAGCAACGAATAACTTGCCTTCGGATCTGCGTGATAGAAGGTGTACCCAATAGTTACCTTTGGGTATTCTATGAAGACGCACTTCTCCGATTTGGGTTCGAGCTTATCGGTGAAAACTTTTTCACATAAGCATCACAACTCCAAACTGTAAGAAACGACAGCTTAGGTTTATTGTTAAACCATAGTTCATACGGTGTCGCCTCAACGGATTTAGATGGTGCCCTATTAAACGTGAATGCAAGGTCTCTAATACATAACCCCAAAATGATAGTGGTAAACCGATAAGAGACATCATAGATCGCACCATATCCAATAAAGTGCGGTCACGACTTTCGGACACACCATTATGCTGTGGTGTTCCATATGGCGTGAGTTGCGAAACTATTTCACATTGTTTCAAATGAAGACCAAACTCGTAACTCAAACATTCATCTCCACGATCAGATCGTAGAAACTTTATTTTCTTGTTACGATGATTTTCCACTTCACTCTGAAATTCTTTGAACTTTTCAACTATTTCAGACTTATGTTTCATCAAGTAGATATACCCATATCTGCTCAAATCATCTGTGAAGGTCGAAAATAACGATACACGCCATGAGCCTTAACACTCATTGGATCGCATACATCGGTATGTATTATTTCCAATAAGTCAGTAGCTCGTTCCATTGTTCCGGGGAACGGAGTTTTAGTCATCTTACCCAAAAGGCACGGTTCGCAAGCATCAAATGATTCATAATCAAGTGATTCCAAAAATCCATCTTTTATGGAGTTTCTTCATGCGTTTTACACCGATATGACCCAAACGGCGGTGCCACAAATAAGTTGCACTATCATTATTAACTTTGCATCTTTTGGCATCAATATTATGAATATGTGTATCACTACGATCGAGATCCAACAAACTATTTTCATTGGGTGTATAACCATCGAAGGTTTTATTCATGTAAACAGAATAACAATTATTCTTTAACTTTAAATGATAACCGTTTTGCAATAAACATGATCAAATCATATTCATGCTCAAGGCAAATGCTAAATAACATTTATTTGGCTTTTAACACTAATCTCGAAAATATAGGGAGTGTGTGATGATGATCATATCAATCTTGGAACTATTTCCAACACTCATTGTCACTTCCCCTCAACTAGTCTCTGTTTATTATGTAACTCATGTTTCGAAAGTTACTAATCTTAGCAACCTAACAAGTATCAAATACTGTGGGCTACTATAAACACTAGTAAGGCACACATCAAACACATGTATATCATATATACCCTTGTTCACTTTGCCACCCTTCTTATCTACCAAATATTCAGGTTATTTACGCTTCCAAAGGATCATTTCCTTTGCAAGAGAAGCACTCAGTTTCAGGCTTTGGTCCAGCTTTGGGCTTCTTCACGAGAGCGACAACTTGCTTGTCATTCTACTTGAAGTTCCCTTTCTTTCCCTTTGCCCTTTTCTTGAAACTAGTGGTCTTGTCAATCATCAACACTTGATGCTCTTTTCTTGATTTCTACCTTCGTCGATTTCAGCATCACGAAGAGCTTGGGAATTACTTTTGTCATCCCTTGCATATTATAGTTCATCACGAAGTTCTACTAACTTGGCGATGGTGACTAGAGAATTCTGTCAATCACTATCTTATCCGGAAGATTAACTCCCACTTGATTCAAGCGATTGAAGTACCCAGACAATCTGAGCACATGCTCACTAGTTGAGCGATTCTCCTCCATCTTTTAGCTATAGAACTTGTTGGAGACTTCATATCTCTCAACTTGGGTATTTGATTGAAATATTAACTTCAACTCCTGGAACATCTCATATGGTCCATGACGTTCAAAAACGTCTTTGAAGTCCTGATTCTAAGCCGTTAAGTATGGTGCACTAAACTATCAAGTAGTCATCATATTGAGCTAGCCAAACGTTCATAACGCCCGCATTTGCTCCTGCAATAGGTCATCACCTAGCGGTGCATTAAGGACATAATTCTTCAGGCAGCAATGAGCATCAACCTCAGATCACGGATCCAATCCGCATCATTGCTACTAACATTTTTCAATACAATTTTCTCTAGGAACACATATAAAAACATAGGGAAGCAAAAACATAGGGAAGCAACAACGCGAGCTATTGATCGACAACATAATTTGCAAAATACTACCAGGACTAAGTTCATGATAAATTAAAGTTCAACTAATCATGTTACTTAAGAACTCCCACTTAGATAGACATCTCTCTAGTCATTTAAGTGATTACGTGATCCAAATCAACTAAACCATGTCCGATCATCACGTGAGATGGAGTAGTTTCAATGGTGAACATCACTATGTTGATCATATCTACTATATGATTCACGTTCCACCTTTCGGTCTCCGTGTTCCGAGGCAATATCTGTATATGCTAGGCTCGTCAAGTTTGACCTGAGTATTCCGCGTGTGCAACTGTTTTGCACCCGTTGTATTTGAACGTAGAGCCTATCACACCCGATCATCACGTGGTGTCTCAAAGACGGAGAACTTTCGCGAACGGTGCATACTCGGGAGAACACTTCTTGATATTTAGTGAGAGATCATCTTATAATGCTACCGTCAATCAAAGCAAGATAAGATGCATAAAGGATAAACATCACATGCAATCAATATAAGTGATATGATATGGCCATCATCATCTTGTGCTTGTGATCTCCATCTCCGAAGCATCGCCGTGATCACCATCGCCACCGCACGACACCTTGATCTTCATCGTAGCATCGTTGTCGTCTCGCCAACTATTGCTTCTACGACTATCGCTACCGCTTAGTGATAAAGTAAAGCAATTACATGGCGTTTGCATTTCATACAATAAAGCGACAACCATATGGCTCCTGCCGCCATTGCCGATAACTCGGTTACAAAACATGATCATCTCATACAATAAAATATAGCATCACGTCTTGACCATATCACATCACAACATGCCCCGCAAAAACAAGTTAGACGTCCTCTACTTTGTTGTTGCAAATTTTTACGTGGCTGCTACGGGCTGAGCAAGAACCGTTCTTACCTACGCATCAAAACCACAACGATAGTTTGTCAAGTTGGTGCTGTTTTAACCTTCGCAAGGACCAGGCGTAGCCACACTCGGTTCAACTAAAGTGAGAGAGACAGACACCCGCCGGTCACCTTTAAGCAACGAGTGCTCGCAACGGTGAAACCAGTCTCGCGTAAGCGTACGCGTAATGTCGGTCCGGGCCACTTCATCTCACAATACCGCCGAACCAAAGTATGACATGCTGGTAAGCAGTATGACTTGTATCGCCCACAACTCACTTGTGTTCTACTCGTGCATATAACATCAACGCATAAAACCAGGCTCGGATGCCACTGTTGGGGAACGTAGTAATTTCAAAAATTTCTTATGCACACGCAAGATCATGGTGATGGCATATCAACGAGAGGGGAGAGTATAGTCCACGTACCCTCGTAGACCGTAAGCGGAAGCGTTATGACAACGCGGTTGATGTAGTCGTACGTCTTCACGATCCGACCGATCCAAGTACCGAACGTACGGCACCTCCGAGTTCAGCACGCTCAGCTCGATGACGATCCCGGGCTCCGATCCGGCAAAGCGTCGGGGATGAGTTCCACAAGACGACGGCGTGGTGACGATGATGATGCTCTACCGGCGCAGGGCTTCGCCTAAATTCCACGACGATATGACCGAGGTGGAATATGGTGGAGGGGGGCACCGCACACGGCTAAGGAACGATCCGTAGATCAACTTGTGTGTTATGGGGTGCCCCCCTGCCCCCGTATATAAAGGAGCAAGGGGGAGGGGGCGGCCGGCCAAGGGAGGGCACGCCAGGGAGGAGTCCTACTCCCGCCGGGAGTAGGATTCCCTCCTTTCCTAGTCCAACTAGGAGACCTTCCATGTAGTAGGAGTAGGAGAGAAGGAAAGGGAAGAGAGAAGGGAGGGAAGGAGGGTGCGGCCCTCCCCTAGTCCAATTCGGACTAGGCCTTGGGGGCGCGGCCTGCCCTAGGCAGCCCTCTCTCTTTCCCGTATGGCCCAATAAGGCCCAATACTTCTTCCGGCGAATTCCCGTAACTCTCCGGTACTCCGAAAAATACCCGAATCACTCGGAATCTTTCCGAAGTCCGAATATAGTCGTCCAATATATCGATCTTTACGTCTCGACCATTTCGAGACTCCTCGTCATGTCCCCGATCTCATATGGGACTCCGAAGTCCTTCCGTACATCAAAACTTATAAACTCATAATAAAACTGTCATTGTAACGTTAAGCGTGCGGACCCTACGGGTTCGAGAACTATGTAGACATGACCTAGAACTATTCTCGGTCAATAACCAATAGCGGAACCTGGATGCTCATATTGGCTCCTACATATTCTACGAAGATCTTTATCGGTCAAACCGCATAACAACATACGTTGTTCCCTTTGTCATCGGTATGTTACTTGCCCGAGATTTGATCGTCGGTATCCAATACCTAGTTCAAGCTCGTTCATCGGCAAGTCTCTTTACTCGTTACGTAATGCATCATTCCGTATCTAACTCATTAGCTACATGGCTTGCAAGGCTTATAGTGATGTGCAGTACCGAGTGGGAACAGTGATCCCTCTCCGACAATCGGAGTGACAAAACCTAATCTTGAAATACGCCAACCCAACATGTACCTTTGGAGACACCTGTAGTACTCCTTTATAATCACCCGACACGTTAGACGCTTTGGTAGCACCAAAGTGTTCCTCCGGTAAACGGGAGTTGCATAATCTCATAGTTACAGGAACATGTATAAGTCATGAAGAAAGCAATAGCAATGTACTAAACGATCAAGTGCTAGGCTAACGGAATGGGTCATGTCAATCACATCATTCTTCTAATGATGTGATCCCGTTAATCAAATGACAACACATGTCTATGGTTAGGAAACATAACCATCTTTGATTAATGAGCTAGTCAAGTAGAGGCATACTAGTGACTATATGTTTGTCTATGTATTCACACATGTATCATGTTTCCGGTTAATACAATTCTAGCATGAATAATAAACATTTATCATGAAATAAGGAAATAAATAATAACTTTATTATTGCCTCTAGGGCATATTTCCTTCACATGGCTGGGTCGAAACGGAGAAATAGCGTCGTTGTCGTGTTCACGGGGAGCCAACCGGCTGGGTCGGAACGGAGTGTGTCGTCATGTTCGTCGGGAGGGCTTGGACGGAATAGCCTATGGAAACGAGGCCTGGCGTACCGCAGAATGGAGGAAACGGCCTTGTGTTCGACAGGCCACGTTCGAAACGGGATCCTGTTCATCGGGAGGGGTGGCGCATCAAGAAACGGAGGAAATGGACCTCCTACGGTCGAAACGGGGGTCCTGTTGATCGGGGGGGGGGGGGGGTGTGGCTACCGCAAAACGGAGGAAGTGGACTTGTTTTGGAGCGCAACGGTCGAAAAGGGGGTCCTGTTAATCGGGAGGGGTGTGGCGCATCGCAAAGCAGGACTCCACGGATCTGTTCATCTCCACCGTCGACCCCTCCAGCCTCCACGGGCTACCGTTAATCCACCGTCCAACCTCCTCCAGCCTCCACTTGCATCGCTCATCCACGGGCTCCTCGCTCATCTAGCCTCCACCGGCGCCACTCCACCGGCCATCGCTCAACCAGCCCTCTCCACGGGCTCTGCTCAACCACCCCTCCACGGGCTACCGCTCATCCAGCCCTCCACCGTCTACTGTTCATCCAGCCCTCCACGGGGTGGTCCTATTCATCCTGCCCTCCACGGAGTCCTGTTCATCCAGCCCCAACCGGCTTGATCAATCGAGGTCATGTTCATCCAGAGGCAACACCATGGGGTCTGTTCATCCACCCCCACCGGGAACTGTTCATCCAAACCCCCCCCCCCAGCAACGCTCCTGTTTATCCAGAGGCAGCATCAATCGGCTTCAGTTAGCAGCAGTAGAGAAGGAATCGCTCGATCGGGTTCAGTTAACAGCCATCGATCGATCGCTTGGGTTAAGTAACACGTAGCCTGCAGTGCAACCGCTCAGGTTCAGTTAGAGCCCAACGCTTCGCACCCACGCGCGTGCGTGTATGAGAGAAACGCGCATCGCTCGGCCCCGACCACCCACCCTAACCGGGAACACCCCGATATTTTCCTCGCCGTCGCTTCTACCATGGTTTTTTCCGTCATGGACGGCCCAAAGAATGTCATGCAGCTGCCTCTCCGGCCCGCCCAGGACGAAAAGCCCATTTTCTATCATGATTTTTTGTCATAGAATTAGGACCCCACCACATCTATGATGCTACCGTGTTTTGTCACAATTATCGTCATAGAAGTGTCATAAGTATGACAGAAAAAAATTCGTTCGGCCCAAAATGTCACATAGGTGTCTTTTTTTTGTAGTGTCGGTACCCCGATAAATATCCGAAATGTCCCGAAACCATTTCGGTGTCCGAATACCTTCGTCCAATATATCAATCTTTACCTCTCGACTATTTCGAGACTCCTCGTCATGCCCGTGATCTTATCTGGGACTCGAACAATCTTCGGTCACCAAAACACATAACTCATAATACAAATCGTCATCGAACGTTAAGCGTGCGGATCCTACAGGTTCGAGAACTATTTAGATATGACCGAGACAAATCTCTGATCAATAACCAACAACGGAACCTGGATGTTCATATTGGTTCCTACATATTCTACGAAGATCTTTATCGGTCAAACCGGAATAACAACATACGTCATTCCCTTTGTCATCGGTATGTTACTTGCCCGAGATTCGATCGTCGGTATCATCATACCTAGTTCAATATCGTTACTGGAAAGTCTCTTTACTCGTTCCGTAATGCATCATTCCGTAATTAACTCATTAGTCACATTGCTTTCAAGGCTTATAGTGATGTGCATTACCGAGAGGGCCCAGAGATACCTCTCCGATACTCAGAGTGACAAATCCTAATCTTGATCTATGCCAACCCAAAAACACCTTCGGAGACACCTGTAGAGCATGATTATAATCACCCAGTTATGTTGTGACATTTGATAGCACACAAGGTGTTCCTCCGGTATTCGGGAGTTGCATAATCTCATAGTCAGAGGAATATGTGTAAGTCATGAAGAAAGCAATAGCAATAAAATTTAACGATCATTATGCTAAGCTAACAGATGGGTCCTGTCCATCACATCACTTCTCTAATGATGTGACCCCGTTCATCAAATGACAACACATGTCTATGGTTAGGAAACTTAACCATCTTTGATTAACGAGCTAGTCAAGTAGAGGCATACTAGGGACACTCTGTTTGGTCTATGTATTCACACATGTACTAAGTTTCCGGTTAATACAATTCTAGCATGAATAATAAACATTTATCATGATATAAGGAAATATAAATAACAACTTTATTATTGCCTCCAGGGCATATTTCCTTCACATTCCTCTATCTCTATCCGTCTCTCTGGGCCTTATTTTCCTATAACAAATGGATGTACACCGATCGGTCTCCCACTATACATATAGCTAGCCAGGTCGTCTATAACTCGTTTTCCCTGCGCGCCGATCGATCTACCTCGTTAGTTATGTCTCTCCCTTCCTCCGACACACAACAATTGATCTACCGATCTAGTTAGGTCTGCTTACCAAACACATATGGCCCCCCTTCATCATCCATGCATGCCTCCCGATACATGTATCACGCACACGCACACACAAAAACACATCCCCTCTCTTCTTAATATTGCAGTTGCACCCTCCGCTTGTCTAGTAGACCTCTCCCACCATCTCCGAGAAGCAACTCCACCACCCCTCCGGCACTCTACCTGCCTGCATGCATGCATGCATGCATCTCTCTCTCTCTCAACCTATTTACCTTCCTTCGCTTATGTTTGGACGCCGATCGATCTCCCTCAAGACATAGGTAGTTAGGTCTCTCCTTCTCAACACATATACGAGGTCGATCTACCTCTCTCATTAGGTCTCTAGTCACGTGTCCCTGCCACACACAACTTGCCCTCCCCCCTCTGACGTTCCGATAGTTCAGTCACACTATATCTTTGACGTGCGCACACACAATTTCGATGGCTCTCTTCATCAATATCGCACCCACACACTTGATCCTCTCTTCGAATCTATTGATATCTATGTCCCCTCCCTCTCTTCTCGTGGATCGCCCCCTCTATATATGATATAGCTAGGCCTCTATTTCAAACACATTGCATGTGTCACATTTTTTTGAGATATGATCGACACATATCACTACAAAAAAAGACACATCCGTGACATTATGGGCCGAACGAAAAAATGTCATGCTTATGACACTTATATGACGATAATTGTGACAAAACCACGTATCATCATAGATGTGGTGGGCTCCTACTTCTATGACAAAAAATCATGACAGAAAATGAGCTTTTCGTCCTGGGCGGGCCGGGCACGCACCCGCATGACATTGTTTGGGACGTCCATGAAGGAAAAAATCATGGTAGAAGCGAGGGCGAGGAAAATTTCGGGGAGTTTCCGGTTATGGTGGGTGGTCGGGGACGAGCGATGCACAGAGGTTTGCGTGTTTTTCTCATACATACGCGCGCGTGTGCGAGGCTTTGGGCTCTTACTGAACCCAAGCGAGGTGTTCGCTTACTGAACCCGAGCGATTGCACTAGCTACGTTACTGAACCCGAGCAATCGATCCCTTGGCTGTTTACTGAACCCGAGCAATTCCTTCGCTACTGCTGCTAACTAAAGCTGATAGAACCTGCTACCTCTTGATGAACAGTGACCATTGTTGGGGGTTGGATGAACAGGACCCGTGGTAGTAGAGGTCGTTGTCGCTGGATGAACAGGACCTCGATCGAGGAGGCCGCCACATCCGAGCCGGTTTGGGGTGGATGAAAAGAACCCCATGGAGGACTGGTTGAATAGTAGTCGGTGGAGGCCGGATGAACAGTAGCCCATGGATGAACAGTAGCTGGTGGAGGCAGGAGGAAGACGCGATGGATAAACAGTAGCAGGTGGAGGCTGGAGGAAGTCGACGGTGGATGAAGAGTAGGCCGTGGAGGCTGGAGCGAGGTTGTAGATGGTGGATGAACAGTAGCCCGTGGAGTCCCATTTTGCGATATGCCACACGCCTCCCGAAGAACAAGGCCACGTTTCGACCGTAGGCGCTCCAACAGAAGTCTGTTTCCTCCGTTTTGCGGTAGGCCACACCCCTCCCAATCAACAGCACGTTGTTTCGACCGTAGGAGCTCGAGCACAAGTCCGTTTCCTCCGTTTTGTGGTATGCCAGACCCTTCCTGATGAACAGGACCCCGTTTTGACCGTACACGGTCGAACAGAAGGTCATGTCTGTTCTGCAGTATGCCAGGCCTTGTTTCGGCTGTTTTGTCCAAGCCGGTAGGCTCCCGATGAACACGACGCATTCTGTTGCCTCTCGATGAACACGACGCAGTTTCTCCATTCCCACCCAGCCGGTTGGCTACCGATGAACAAGACGCCATTGCTACTGTTTGTTGCCTCTCCATGTACACGAGCCCTGGCCGTACGTATGCGCGAGTAGGCGTTCGAGACCCCGCCCGTATTTAAGTGCGTGGCCGTATTTTTTAGATGTGGTTGTACGTTGATACGTCTCCAACGTATCTATAATTTTTGATTGTTCCATGCCATTAAATTATCTGTTTGGATGTTTAATGGGCTTTATTATGTACTTTTATATTATTTTTTGGGACTAACCTATTAACCGAAGGCCCAATGCAAATTACTGTTTTTTTGCCTATTTCAGTGTTTCGCAGAAAAGAAATACCAAACGGAATCCAAATGGAACGAAAACTTCGTGAGGATCGTTTTTTAAACAAACGCAATCTAGGAGACTTGGAGTGGACGTCGAGGAAGCCACGAGGTGGCCACGAGGTAGGAGGGCTCGCCCAGGGGGTAGGCGCGCCCCCACCCTCGTGGGCCCCTCGGAGCTCCATCGACCTACTTCTTTCGCCTATATATAATCATATACCCTGAAAACATCCAGGAGCACCCCAAACCCTATTTCCATCGCCGCAACCTTCTATACCCGTGAGATCCTATCTTGGGGCCTTTTCCGGTGCTCCGCCGGAGGGGGAATCGATCATGGAGGGCCTCTACATCAACACCATGGCCTCTCCGATGATGTGTGAGTAGTTTACCACAGACCTTCGGGTCCATAGTTATTAGCTAGATGGCTTCTTCTCTCTCTTTGGATCTCAATACAAAGTTCTCCTTGATTCTCTTGGAGATCTATTCGATGTAATACTTTTTGCAGTGTGTTTGTCGAGATCCAATGAATTGTGGGTTTATGATCAAGATTATCTATGAACAATATTTGATTCTTCTCTGAATTCTTATATGCATGATTTGATATCTTTGCAAGTCTCTTCGAATTATCAGTTTGGTTTGGCCTACTAGATTGATCTTTCTTGCAATGGGAGAAGTGCTTAGATTTGGGTTCAATCTTGCGGTGTCCTTTCCTAGTGACAGCAGGGGCAGCAAGGCACGTATTGTATTGTTGCCATCGAGGATAATAAGATGGGATTTATATCATATTGCTTGAGTTTATCCCTCTACATCATGTCATCTTGCCTAATGCGTTACTCTGTTCTTATGAACTTAATACTCTAGATGCATGCTGGATAGCGGTCAATGTGTGGAGTAATAGTAGTAGATGCATAATCATTTCGGTCTACTTGTCACGGACGTGATGCCTATATACATGATCATACCTAGATATTCTCATAACTATGTGCTTTTCTATCAATTGCTCGACAGTAATTTGTTCACCCATCATAGAATTTGCTATCTTGAGAGAAGCCACTAGTGAAACCTATGGCCCCCGGGTCTATTTTCCATCATATTATTTTCCCGTCAACTAGCTATTTCTGTCGTTGTTTATTTTGCAATCTTTACTTTTTAATCTAAACAACAAAAATACCAAAAATATTTATCTTATTATCTCTATCAGATCTCACTTCCGCAAGTGGACGTGAAGGGATTGACAACGCCTTTATCGCGTTGGTTGCAAGGTTCTTGATTGTTTGTGCAGGTACTAGGGATTTGCGTGTAGTCTCCTACTAGATTGATACCTTGGTTCTCAAAAACTAAGGGAAATACTTAAGCTACTTTGCTGCATCACCCTTTCCTCTTCAAGGGAAAACCAACGCATGCTCAAGAGGTAGCAAGAAGGATTTCTGGCGCCGTTGCCGGGGAGATTTGCACCAAGTCAAGTCAAGATTTGATCTCCCGTCAACGAGCCATTTCTGGCGCCATTGCTGGGGAGATCTATGCACAAGTCACGACATACCAAGTACCCATCAATAACTCTTATCCCTCGCATTACATTATTTGCCATTTTCCTCTCGTTTTCCTCTCCCCCACTTCTAAAACGATTTTCAAAAACCTTTGCCTTTTATTCGCCCTCCTTCCGTTCGATCTTGTGTTACCATGTGCCTTCTTTTTGCTTTCACCTTCGCTTGCTAAAAGTTTATGGATCCTCATCCCCTTGCTAATCTTTTTAATAGATCCAATTATGATGAACCGATTTCTAGTTATTTGAGTGCACTAGATTATCTTTATGAGATTTTGCTTGAAATTCGTGAATCAAAAATTGTGATGAAGAAATTCATGAAGAGATTCACGATAGCTCCTTGAATAAAAGCATGATTGCAATGATTTTACTATAAATTATCTTGATGTCAATTGTGCTAATAATATGCAAAATCCTAAGCTTGGGGATGCTAGTTTTGCTATGTCTACTACTTGTTGCAATGATCATGATTGGGGTGATTCTTCTTATGATCTTGAAAATTTATTTAAGCCCCATGATGAATATGAGATTGATAATAGTGTTTGTAATAATATTGAAAGTGAGTTTGGAAGAGTGCCAACTTTAGATCCCACATATTTGGAGAATGTTCAATCTTTTGGTATTTTTGATAAAAGTGGGTTTGGAGAGGTCATGATTTTAGTTTATGATAATCCCACTATTTTGGAAGAGTGTCAACTTCGCATGCATGTGGATCGTGTTGAGAGTATGTTATGTGATAGCTATTTTGTTGAATTTGCCTATGATCCTACATGCAATTATTATAAGAGAGGAAAATATGGTTATAGAAATTTTTATCTTACTAAATTACCTCTCGTCATGTTGAGATTGCTATCATCTATTTCTTCTTCCTTGCATATGCTAATTTTTGCTTGCTATAATAATTTGTTTGCTTATAAAATGCCTATGCATTGGAAGTATGTTAGACTTAGATGTGTTTATCATGTGTTCTATGATGCTCTCTTTGTGCTTCAATTCTTGTCTTTAATGTGAGCATCATTGAAATCTCAATGCCTAGCTAAAAAGGCTTTAAAGAAAAGCGCTTGTTGGGAGGCAACCCAATTTTAATTTTGTTCCTTGCTTTTTATTCCTGATTAGTAATAACTAATTCATCTAGCCTCTGGTTAGATGTGGTTTTATGTTTTAATTAGTGTTTGTGCCAAGTAAAACCTATTGGATCTTCTTGGATGATAATTATTTGATCTTGCTGAAAAAGACAGAAACTTTCTGCTCACAAAAACAATTGTTAAAAATCACAAGAAAGTGATAAAATACTTATTCCAATTGCAGTAGATCAATAAACAAATTAGTTAGGTCGTCCTATTTTGGCAGAATTTTTGAGTTACATAAGTTTGCGTTTAATACAGATTATTACAGACTGTTCTGTTTTTGACAGATTCAGTTTTTCGTGTGTTGTTTGCTTATTTTGATGAATCTATGGCTAGTATCGGGGGGTATGAACCATATAGAAGTTGGAATATAGTGGGTTTAACACAAATATAAATAAATAATGAGTTCATTAAAGTACCTTAATGTGGTGGTTTGTTTTCTTGCACTAACAGAGCTCATGAGATTTTCTGTTGAGTTTTGTGTTGTGAAGTTTTCAAGTTTTTGGTAAAGATTTGATTGAATATGGAATAAGGAGTGGCAAGAGCCAAAGCTTGGGTATGCCCAAGGCACCCCAAGGTAAAATTCAAGGACAAACAAAAGCCTAAGCTTGGGGATGCCCCGGAAGGCATCCCCTCTTTCGTCTTCGTCTATCGGTAACTTTACTTGAGGCTATATTTATATTCACCACATGATATGTGTTTGGCTTGGAGCGTCTTGTATGATTTGAGTCTTTGCTTTTTAGTTTACCACAATCATCCTTGCTGTACACACCTTTTGGAGAGACACACATGAATCGGAATTTATTAGAATACTCTATGTGCTTCACTTATATCTTTTGAGCTAGATAATTTTGCTCTAGTGCTTCACTTATATCTTTTAGAGCACGGTGGTGGTTTTATTTTATAGAAATTATTGATCTCTCTTGCTTCACTTATATTATTTTGAGAGTCCTTTAGAACAGCATGGTAATTTGCTTTGGCTATAAAATTAGTCCTAATATGATAGGCATCCAAGATGGGTATAATAAAGCTTTCATATAAAGCGCATTGAATACTATGGGAAGTTTGATACTTGATGATTGTTTTGAGATATGAAGGTGGTGATATTAGAGTTGTGCTAGTTGAGTAATTGTGAACTTGAGAAATACTTGTGTTGAAGTTTGCAAGTCCCGTAGCATGCACGTATGGTAACTGCTAGTGACAAATTTGAAACATGAGGTGTTCTGTTATTGTCATCCTTATGAGTGGCGGTCGGGGACGAGCGATGGTCTTTTCCTACCAATCTACCCCCCTAGGAGCATGCACGTAATGCTTGATTTTTGATGACTTGTAGATTTTTGCAATAAGTATGTGAGTTCTTTATGACTAATGTTGAGTCCATGGATTATACACACTCTCATTTTTCCATCATTGCTAGCCTCTTCGGTACCGAGCATTGCCCTTTCTCACCTTGAGAGTTGGTGCAAACTTCGCCGGTGCATCCAAACCCCGTGATATGATACGCTCTATCACACATAAACCTCCTTATATCTTCCTCAAAACAGCCACCATACCTACCTATTATGGCATTTCCATAGCTATTCCGAGATATATTGCCATGCAACTTTCCACCGTTTCGTTTATTATGACACGTTTCATCATTGTCATATTGCCTTGCATGATCATGTAGTTGACATCGTATTTGTTGCAAAGCCACCATGCATAATTTTTCATACATGTCACTCTTGATTCATTGCCCATCCCGGTACACCGCCAGAGGCACTCATATAGAGTCATATTTTGTTCTAGTATCGAGTTGTAATCATTGAGTTGTAAATAAATAGAAGTGTGATGATCATCATTAATAGGGCATTGTCCCAAAAAAAGAGAGAGAAAGGCAAAAAAAGGCCAAATAAAAAAGAAAAAAAGAGAAAAAAAGAAAAAGAAGGGACAATGCTACTATCCTTTTTCCACACTTGTGCTTCAAAGTAGCACCATGATCTTTAAGGTAGACATTCTCTTATTTTGTCACTTCCATATACTAGTGGGAATTTTTCATTATAGAACTTGGCTTATTCGAACAATGGGCTTCCTCAAATGCCCTAGGTCTTCGTGAGCAAGCAATTTGGATGCACACCCACTTAGTTTCTTTTGTTGAGCTTCCATACATTTATAGCTCTAGTGCATCCGTTGCATGGCAACCCCTACTCCTTGCATTGACATCAATTGATGGGCATCTCCCTAACCCGTTGATTAGCCGCGTCAATGTGAGACTTTCTCCTTTTTTGTCTTCTCCACACAACCCCCGTCATTATATTCTATTCCACTTGTAGTGCTATGTCCATGCCTCACGCTCATGTATTGCGTGAAAGTTGAAAAAGGTTTAGAAATACTAAAGTATGAAACAACTGCTTGGCTTGTCATCGGGGTTGTGCATGATGAGAGCATTTTTGTGTGACGAAAATGGAGCATGGCCAAACTATATGATTTTGTAGGGATGAGCTTTCTTTTGCCATGTTATTTTTAGAAGAAATAATTGCTTAGTTAGTATGCTTGAAGTATTATTATTTTTATGTCAATATTAAACTTTTATCTTGAATCTTTCGGATCTGAACATTCATGCCACAATAAAGAAAATTACATTGAAAATTATGTTAGGTAGCATTCCACATAAAAAATTCTGTTTTTATCATTAACCTACTTGAGGACGAGCAGGAATTAAGCTTGGGGATGCTTGATACGTCTCCAACATATCTATAATTTTTTATTGTTCCAGGCTATTATATTATGTGTTTTGGATGTTTAATGGGCTTTATTATGCACTTTTATATTATTTTTGGGACTTACCTATTAACCGAAGGCCCAATGCAAATTGCTGTTTTTTTGCCTATTTCAGTGTTTCGCAGAAAAGGAATATCAAACGGAATCCAAACGGAATGAAACCTTCGTGAGGATCGTTTTTGGAACAAACGCAATCTAGGAGACTTGGAGTGGACGTCAAGGAAGCCACGAGGTGGCCATGAGGTAGGAGGGCGCGCCCAAGGGGGCAGGTGCGTCCTCCACCCTTGTGGGCCCCTAGTAGCTCCACCGACCTACTTCCTCCACCTATATATACTCATATACCCTGAAAACATCCAGGAGTACCACGAAACCCTATTTCCACCGCCGCAACCTTCTGTACCCATGAGATCCCATCTTGGGGCCTTTTCCGGCGCTCCACCGGAGGAGGAATCGATCACGGAGGGCATCTACATCAACACCATGGCCTCTCCGATGATGTGTGAGTAGTTTACCACAGACCTTCGGGTCCATAGTTATTAGCTAGATGGCTTCTTCTCTCTCTTTGGATCTCAATACAAAGTTCTCCTCGATTCTCTTGGAGATCTATTCGATGTAATACTTTCTGCGGTGTGTTTGTCGAGATCCGATGAATTGTGGATTTATGATCGATATTATCTACGAACAATATTTGATTCTTCTTTGAACTCTTATATGCATGATTTGATATCTTTGCATGTCTCTTCGAATTATCAGTTTGGTTTGGCCTACTAGATTGATCTTTCTTGCAATGGGAGAAGTGCTTAGCTTTGGGTTCAATCATGTGGTGTCCTTTCCCAGTGACAGCAAGGGCAGAAAGGCACGTATTGTATTGTTGCCGTCGAGGATAAAAAGATGGGGTTTATATCATATTGCTTGAGTTTATCCCTCCACATCATGTCATCTTGCCTAATGCGTTACTCTGTTCTGATGAACGTAATACTCTAGATGCATGCTGGATAGCGGTCGATGAGTGGACTAATAGTAGTAGATGCAGAATCGTTCCGGTCTACTTGTCACGGACATGATGCCTATATACATGATCATGCCTAGATATTCTCAAAACTATGCGCTTTTCTATCAATTGCTCGACAGTAATTTGTTCATCCACCGTAGAATTTGCTATCTTGAGAGAGGCCACTAGTGAAACCTATGGCCCCCGGGTCTATTTTCCATCATATTATTTTCCCATCAACTAGCTATTTCTGTCGCCGTTTATTTTGCAATCTTTACTTTTCAATCTATACAACAAAAATACCAAAAATATTTATCTTATTATCTCTATCAGATCTCACTTCCGCAAGTGGTCGTGAAGGGATTGAGAACCCCTTTATCGCGTTGGTTGCAAGGTTCTTGATTGTTTGTGCAGGTACTAGGGATTTGCGTGTAGTCTCCTACTGGATTGATAACTTGGTTCTCAAAAACTGAGGGAAATACTTACGCTACTTTGGTGCATCACTCTTTTCTCTTCAAGGGAAAACCAACACATGCTCAAGAGGTAGCATACGTATGTGTACACGGTTTAGAAGGGATTGCCTGAACTGCTACGTTAGGGGCTCTACTACTACATGTGCCACTACTTGCTCAGCCACTGTTCACCGTTGCAGAGAGACCGATCGACCAGTATGTACGTAAACATTCGCGACCAGACAGACACTGCTACATGCTCTTCGACTGGTGTAGCGACCAGACCTCAAACAATCTGATCTCTGTGCATAAGTGTCATCCCTGGATCGGTAACGCTGACACACACAGTACTCGAAGGATTTATAACGGAGTAACAATCACACACTTATTACATCGAACGCCTCAAAAGAGAACTTACTACAATAAATATGGCTTAAGGCCATCTGATACTGCCTCCGTCACAGTTTAGAAGGCACAGTTAAATTTGCATGCGATTCCACAATAGACAAGGTTTAGGACGCATTGTATTTATTTCTAGTAGCTAATTAGTACTCCGATATATGCATGCGTAGTGTGAATGCTATTTTTTAGCCCATCTCACAACCAATAGATAACCACCTAGGTCCCAGAGAATTTCCAAGCACGCCTTCTAAACCGTGACGGAGGGAGTACGATAACAGCGGAAGGCTTGGAAGATAAAGTGAGTCCATCAACTGCAACGACATCACTGAGTGAAAGACCACGACCTAAGGCTCCTTACTCATCGTCTGAAAACTCTGCAACATGATACATTGCAGCCCGAAAACGGGTCAGCACATGGAATATGCTGGCAATGTAACACCAACAGGATAATGAACAGAATAATGCTATCACTACATGCATATATGGCTGATCGAGGCTGTAGGGTTAATATGTTTCGCGAAAAGCCAAAATTTCCCTACCGCAAAGGCATATAAATTATTTAACTACAAAGTTTGTTGGAAACATTGAGAAAGTAAACCCCCTCTCAATCCCAATTAAAAGTAATCATTAACAACCCAACAAATTATTTAAGTAACGTGATGAGATCAATATGATAATCCAAGAACCAGATACTCAAGATGTCCATAACCGGGGACACGGCTAACCATGATTAGTTTATACACTCTGCAGAGGTTTGCGCACTTTTCCCCACAAGACTCGATCTCCTCCGTTGGATTTCTCGCACTACATGGTGTTTGAGAAACGGATGACCGAGACACAATCTTTCAGAAGCGTTAGCACCTTATGATGGGTAGACCGGTACACCTACATCCCCTACATCTGCTAGCTAGTCTACCACTGTAAGAGTTCACACAACTTAATCAACTATGCTAGAGCCCATAATAGCTTGTGGCTGCACACGGAAGTTTCCAGTATGAATAATCTTATGATCCCTTTAAGCCTGGGTGGCGGTCCATAGGAGAATCACACGGTACCCCGGGATTTCCAAAAAAATACAGGCAATCACTGGAATAACCAGGTGCCTCAATCCACCCAGATGTGTATTAAAGTTGCCACCTTAAGTTAACCATTAATTAAGAATCTCACATCTGTCATGAATACACTCAAACCCAATCCACGTCTACGAGCATAGCATAGCGATATAAGCATAACGCAGAAGTAACTCCCAGGGTTTGATAATAAACAGGTGAATAGGTACTACCTGATCTACTTCCCAAATCCCACAATTTAATTCAGATCCTAACCATGCAATTGTTTGAGGATTCTTCTAATGCAATAAAACTGGGTAGTAAGAGGTATGATCAAAGTGTTACTTGCCTTGCTGATGATCCGCGAAACCAAGAGACTCGTAGTAGCATGCTTTGCACTCCGGGTACTCTATCGCAAACAAATAAGCATACAATAAGCAATCAAGCAAAAGCTCGGGTAAAACTCAAATAAGAGATCTAACAAGAAAGTTCAACTTAAGAACTCCGGTTTGCAAAAAGAATCAAATCAAACGAAGCAACAAAACTGAAACGGCGAAAGAAACAAGCTTTGTTTACCAATCTGGACTAAAGTCAAATTTTACAGTAGCAAAAACTTGTTTTAGTTGATTAAACGGAAAGAGGGGTTCGAGACGAAACTCTAGGCGCTTAAATCTCCTGATTCCGATAAACAGCGATAAGTTATACTAGAACGAAAATCGGATCAGAAATCGTGATAAAAAATAATCATGGAAAATCCAAGAAAAAGAAAAACTGACGAATAGGCTAACTAACGAACGTTCGCTATCTGTGGCTAAACGGTGAAGACCGTTCGTAAAAACGAACGTACGGACGAACGTCCGCTAAATAACTAAACCGAAAAAACCGAACCGATCTAAAAAAACAAAAACTAGGGTTTACGAAAGAAAACCGATCAGTTTTTAGAAAAAAAACCGACGGCTACCTCGAACTGCGGCGGGTGGCGGGCGTTCGGGCGGAGGTTGGCGGTAACGGGTGGCGGGCGTGGCGGGCGGCGGGCGACGGAGGGCGACGCGGCGGGTAGGGTTAGGGTTTGGCGGGGCGAGGCGGGCTGGGGTGGGCTGGCGGCATGGTGCGGCTTATAAGGCCGAGCGGCGGACGAGTTTGGGTCGCCCACGGCGGCCCGAGTTAGTTCGTTTTTTTAAATAATTCGGACGTGCAGAAAAAGAAAGAAAAGAAATACTAAACGGACTCCAAAAATCCCGAAATAAATTTTCCCCGTCCTCTAAAAATAAGCCGGATAAGATGAACATTTATTTGGGCCTAAAATGCAATTTTGAAAAACGCATATTTTTCCTAATTCAAATAAAATAGAAATAAAACTCCGAATAAAAATCTTATTTGATTTTAATATTAGATCTCTGATATTTCTTTATTTTGAGGAAGTCATTTTATCCTCTCTCTTTTATTTTTAATAAAAGAAATATTTCAAAGAAGAATAATTAAAATCGAACGATCCTCTTTTCAAATTCGAGAAAAACTCAAATATGAAAATAACGAAATCCCCAATTCTCTCCATGGGTCCTTGGGTTGCGTAGAATTTCTAGGATCAACCAAAATGCAATAAAATATGATATGCTATGATGATCTAATGCATAACATTCCAAATTGATAATTTGGGATGTTAGAAACCTACCCCCCTTAAGATGAATCTCGCCCTCGAGATTCAGGTTGGCTAGAAAATAGGTGAGAGTGATCCTTCCGTAAGTCTTCCTCTCTTTACCAAGTAGCTTCATCCTCGCGTAACTCGGGTGGCAAACTCGAGTATCTTGACCGGTTTATCCTCATATGTCAAATCACTATCCAACCGTATCGCTTCAAGCGGCACTGTATCTCTCAGAGGAATATCAGCCATCTCCGCGTGGCACTTCTTCAACTGAGAAACGTGGAACACATCGTGAACTCCGGACAATCCTTCGGGCAATTCTAACTTGTAAGCAACTTCTCCCATACGTTCCAAAACTCTGTATGGTCCCACAAAACGTGGCGCTAACTTTCCCTTAACTCCAAAGCGCTTCACTCCTCGAAGTGGTGATACTCGAAGATATACTCTGTCTCCAACTTTGTAAAGTGTTTCCTTGCGTTTAGAATCCGCATAACTCTTCTGCCTGGACTGGGCTACCTTGAGTCTATCGAGAATCAGCTTAACCTTCTCTTCAGACTCTTTAATCAAATCTGGTCCAAACAATTGTCGGTCTCCAACTTCGTCCCACAACAATGGTGTTCTGCACCTCCTTCCGTACAGTGCTTCGAAAGGGGCCATCTTCAAACTGGCTTGATAACTGTTGTTATAAGAGAACTCTGCATAAGGCAAGTTATCGTCCCAACTAGATCCATAGTCTAGCGCACAAGCTCTCAACATGTCCTCCAAAATCTGATTTACTCTCTCAGTCTGTCCATCAGTCTACGGGTGAAATGCTGTACTGAAATCTAGCCTGGTTCCCAAAGTTTCATGCAAATGATTCCAAAACTTTGAAGTAAACGGGGTTCCTCTGTCTGATACAATGGTCCTCGAAACTCCATCCAGACATACGATCCTGGTCATATATATCTTTGCCAACTTAGCACTGGTGTAAGTGGTCTTTACTGGGATGAAATGAGCTACTTTCGTCAATTGATCGACTACAACCCATATCGAGTCATAGCCTGAACGAGTCCTGGGCAATCCCGTGATAAAATCCATGCCTAGTTTATCCCACTTCCATTCGGGTATAAGCAATGGCTGTAGCAATCCCGCTGGCTTATGATGTTCTGCCTTCACTCTCTGACATACATCACAAACTGCTACATAGTCCGCAATATCCTTCTTCATACCGGTCCACCAGAAACTGTCCTTCAAATCCAGATACATCTTGGTATTTCCTGGGTGAATCGAATATGGCGAATCATGGGCCTCTTGCAGAATCAACTTCCTGATCTCCTAATCATTTGGCACATATACGCGGTCCTCAAACCATAAGGTATCATGCTCATCCTCACGAAATCCCTTGGCTTTTCCTTTACTCATCCTTTCCTTTATCTCGGCAATCTCCTTGTCCGTCTTCTAAGCTTCTCTGATCTTATCCATCAAGGTAGACTGAATCTCCAATGCTGCTACATAGCCTCTCGGAACTATCTCCAAACATAACTCGCGTAGGTCTTCTGCTAACTCCTTGGGTATTTCTGTGGTCATGAGGGTATTTACATGACTCTTGCGGCTCAACGCATCGGCTACTACGTTAGCCTTTCCTGGATGATAATGCAATCTCATATCATAATCCTTAATGAGTTCTAACCATCTCCTCTCGCTCGAGATTTAACTCCTTCTGCGTGAAGATATACTTCAAACTCTTGTGATCCGTGTATACCTCACAATGGTTTCCGATGAGAAAATGTCTCCATGTCTTGAACGCATGCACTACGGCTGCTAAGTCCAAATCGTGCGTATCATAGTTTAACTCATGGGGTTTAAGTTGTCGTGAGGCATATGAAACAACTCTTCCCTCCTGCATTAGTACGACTCCAAGTCCCCGATAAGAAGCGTTGCAATACACTTCATAATCTTTGCGTTGATCTGGTAGAATCAACACTGGTGATGTAACCAAGCGTCTCTTCAACTCCTGGAAACTGGCCTCACATTCCTCAGTCCAATTGAATTTGGTGTCCTTCTTTAACAACTCCGCCATGGGCTTTGTAATCTTTGAGAAATTCTCAATGAACCTTCGGTAGTATCCTACGAGTCCAAGAAAACTTCGGATCTCTCCAACTGTCGTGGGTGATTCCCAGTTTGTCACGGTGACAACCTTTGTGGGGTCTACTGTTATTCCTTCTCCAGATATAACATGTCCAAGAAATCCAACTTCCTTCAGCCAAAACTCACACTTGCTGAACTTGGCGTATAACTGATGTTCCCTGAGCTTACCAAGTACCAAACGCAAATGTTCTTTATGTTCTCCTTCATTCTTCGAGTAAACCAGAATATCATCAATGAACACTACGACGAACTTATCCAAAAACTTGATAAACACTTTGTTCATCATGTTCATAAAATAGGCAGGTGCGTTAGTCAGACCAAATGACATAACGGTATACTCATACAGCCCATGCCTTGTGGTAAAAGCTGTCTTAGGTATGTCCTGCTCTCCAATCTTCAACTGGTGATACCCTGATCGCAAATCGATCTTGGAAAACACTTTAGCCCCTTGCAACTGGTCAAACAAATCATTGATCATCAGCAGTGG
Organism: Aegilops bicornis; assembly: GCA_021605145.1. Classification (NCBI taxonomy): domain Eukaryota; kingdom Viridiplantae; phylum Streptophyta; class Magnoliopsida; order Poales; family Poaceae; genus Aegilops; species Aegilops bicornis. The sequence continues at coordinate 186,165,846 of CM038671.1, read as the reverse complement.
GTACTTGTTCTTGACCGTCACCTCATTCAATCCACGATAATCAACAACCATCCTTAACGATCCATCCTTCTTCTCCACTAGAAGTACTGGTGATCCCCAAGGCGACAAACTTGGGCGAATATATCCCTTATCCAGTAACTCCTTAATCTGCTTCTTAATCTCCTCCAAATCCTTTGCGGGCATCATGTACGGTCTCTTAGATATTGGCCCTGTGCCTGGCAAAAGCTCAATAAAAAACTCAATGTCTCGATCTGGTGGCATGCCTGGCAATTCTTCTGGAAATACATCCAGAAAATCCTTTACCACTGGTATTCCTCCTGTACAACTCCTGATAAGGAATTTACTTGAGTTCTATTCGGCACATGCCGGGATACATACTTGATCCTTCTTCCCTCTGGGGTGGTGAGTAAAATCGTCTTACTAGCGCAATCGATGTTTCCTCCATACATCGATAGCCAATACATACCCACAATCACATCCAAACCTTGCGACTCCAATATTATCAGATTGGAGGGGAAAACATGCCTACCTATGGCTAATGGCATCTGAAAACATCCATGGCTTGCCATATACTCTGCACCGGGTGAGGTTACTAGCATGGATGTCTTAAGAACTCTAGTGGGCAACTTATACTTATTCACAAATCCCCTTGATATGTATGAATGCGATGCACCAGTATCAAAAGGTACGACTGCAGTAAATGACTTAACCAAAAATTTACCTATTACTGCATCTGGCTGAGCTTCAACCTCCTCCACATTAACGTGGTTCACTTGTCCCATGTTGAAAGGGTTGGGCTTCTTCCCAGAGCTTCTATTGCCATTTCCATTCTTAGCTTCAGGACATTCATTGGCGTAATGTCTGGTCTTCTGGCACTTTTAGCAAGTAACGTGGCTTAGATCCTTCTTGGCGGGTGTTGCCGGGTTGGAACGGTTCTGTTTGCTGCTTCCTCCATTACCATTCCCATTCTTGGGGCCACTATGGTTGTGCAAACTTCCTCCATTATGGGTGTGGCCTCCATGGTTATGAACAAGTCCTCCCGAATTCGGGGTGAAACGGGGTCTCTGATGGGCTCCAGAATTATACTTCCCCTGTCCATACTTCCTCTTGCGGTTGTCAATCTGCTGCTGCTTCCCTTCGAGCATAAGAGCTCTATCCACCAATTCCTGATAGTTATTGAAATTTTCCACCATCAACTGCATGCTCAGCTCGTCATTCAGTCCATCCAAAAACTTCTCCTTCTTAGCCGCATCTGTAGCAACGTCATCTGGGGTATAACGTGCTAACTTACTAAACTCATCCACGTATTGGCCAACAGTGCGCCCTCCTTGGCGTAAGTTGCGAAACTCTCGCTTCTTCATGGCCATAGCTCCTGCTGATACATGGGCAGTACGAAAAGCCTGCTGAAACTGGTCCCATGTCACAGTGTCAATAGGGTAAGTGACTATGAAATTCTCCCAACAGGATGCCGCGGGTCCATCAAGTTGATGTGTGGCAAAACGCACTCTCTCCGCATCTGTGCATCCTGCAGTAGTCAACTCCCTCTCAATCTTGCGGAGCCAATCATCTGCAACAATCGGCTCGGTGCTACTGGAGAACACTGTCGGATTCAACCTAAGAAAACGGGCTAACTGGTCAACTGGTGGGGGTGGTGGGTTGTTGTTGTTGTTGTTCCCCTGGTTCTGATTCTGGACCAATATCTGCATCAATGCATTCTACTGCTGGATTAGCTGAGTGAGCTCCGGTGGGAAAGCAAATCCATTGTCGCATCTCGGAGGCATCTGCCGGGTTTAGAGAAGATGAGAAAACATAATAGAATGAGGTCTAGAGGGAAAACACTACCCATATGCACATGAGAAAAACACAAACATATCACTCAATCAATCAAACAAGGCATACAATCGGTCTAGAACTATCGTTACAAAAGTGTTTGGACTATACTATATACATGGTGGAATACTACTACTGTTTTGGTGGTCTACTAGAAAAATTGATCGGTCGAAGACTCCATGATATCTGCTCCAGCTTCATCAACATAGTCGTCATCGCTATCGTCAGGGTCTGAGTCGGTATCGTCGATGATGATGTAGTTCTCCGGGCAAGTGGAACTGTCATCTTTTCCTCCTGGAGCAGGGTCTCCCATGAAAACTCCTAGCTTCTTTGTCAGGTCGCCATTCTTCTCCACTAGTGTGACGATTTCCTCCATATAATCCTCGCGTGTAGCCTTGAGTTCTTCCTCCAGTTCCGAAATCCTTTTCATTGCCTTCTTCAAATCTATCATGCCTGCGCACATCTGGTTCTCCTGGCGTCGAATGTGCTGGTTTAACTCCTGGATGAAAGAGGCAATCGACCTATCCTTCCTGGTGCTGATCGTCTCCCATTGCTCATCTCGGCGCCCACAAATCTGGTAGATAGTATCCTTGAGATCATTGTGGTAGACTTCTCCAATGCATCCCATGGTGACGTGAGCCGCCATACTCTTTCCTAGGCTCCAGGTTGGTGCATCGAAAGAAAACTCTATGGGCTCAGTGACTGGCGTGAATGTCCTTCCTGGAACTTGAACTTGAATCATCCAGCGCTCCACTTCTAGTAAAGTGGCATTGTAGGTCCCGATGAAGCTTGGTATTCCAATGTTCAGGTACCTAGTAACTTCCTTCAAGTGGCGTCCAAAAGGGGTGTCTTCATCCGGTTGCATGAACTTGATCCTTGCATCCGCCATCCTAAAGAGTGGAAAAAAGGAGAGGAGTTAGAAATGAGAAGAGAGTAGTGATCTAGGGCTTTAGCTTAGTGGTCTTGTCCTACAGTCAGCGTGTGCTCTGATACCATCTTTGTAGCGACCAGACCTCAAACAGCCTGATCTCTGTGCATAAGTGTCATCCCTGGATCGGTAATGCTGACACACACAATACTCGAAGGATTTATAACAGAGTAGCAATCACACACTTATTACATCGAATGCCTCAAAAGAGAACTTATTACAATAAATATGGCTTAAGGCCATCTAATACGATAACAGCGGAAGGCTTGGAAGATAAAGTGAGTCCATCAACTCCAACGACATCACTGAGTGAAAGACCACGACCTAAGGCTCCTTACTCATCGTCTGAAAAGTCTGCAACATGATACGTTGCAGCCCGAAAACGGGTCAGCACATGGAATATGCTGGCAATGTAACACCAAAAGTATAATGAACAGAATAATGCTATCACTACATGCATATATGGCTGGTGGAGGCTGTAGGGTTAATATGTTCTGTGAAAAGCCAATTTTTCCCTACTGCAAAGGAATATAATTTATTTAACTACAAAGTTTGTTGAAAACATTGAGCAGGTAAACCCCCTCTCAATCCCAATTAAAAGTAATCATTAACAACCCAACAAATTATTTAAGTAACGTGATGAGATCAATATGATAATCCAAGAACCAGATACTCAAGATGTCCATAACCGGGGACACGGCTAACCATGATTAGTTTATACACTCTGCAGAGGTTTGCGCACTTTTCCCCACAAGACTCGATCTCCTCCGTTGGATTTCTTGCACTACATGGTGTTTGAGAAACGGATGACCGAGACAGAGTCTTTCAGAAGCGTTAGCATCTTACGATGGGTAGACCGGTACACCTACATCCCCTACATCTGCCAGTCTACCACTGTAAGAGTTCACACAACTTAATCAACTATGCTAGAGCCCATAATAGCTTGTGGCTGCACACGGAAGTTTCCAGTATGAATAATCTTATGATCCCTTTGAGCCTGGCTGGCGGTCCATAGGAGAATCACACGGTACCCCGGGATTTCCAAAAAAATACAGGCAATCACTAGAATACCTAGGTGCCTCAATCTACCCAGATGTTTATTAAAGTTGCCACCTTAAGTTAACCATTAATTAACAATCTCACATCTGTCATGAATACACTCAAACCCAATCCACGTTTATGAGCATAGCATAGCGATATAAGCATAACACAGAAGTAACTCCCAGGGTTTGATAATAAACAGGTGAATAGGTACTACCTGATCTACTTCCCAAATCCCACAATTTAATTCAGATCCTAACCATGCAATTGTTTGAGGATTGATCTAATGCAATAAAACTGGGTAGTAAGAGGTATGATCAAAGTGTTACTTGCCTTGCTGATGATCCACGAAACCTAGAGACTCGTACTAGCACGCTTCGCACTCCGGGTACTCTATCACAAACAAACAAGCATACAATAAGAAATCAAGCAAAAGCTCGGGTAAAACTCAAATAAGAGATCTAACCAGAAAGTTCAACTTAAGAACTCCGGTTTGCAAAAAGAATCAACTCAAATGAAGCAACAAAACTCAAACGGCGAAAGAAACAAGCTTCGTTTACTAATCTAGACTAAAGTCAAATTTTACAGTAGCAAAAACTTGTTTAAGTTGATTAAACGGAAAGAGGGTTTCGAGACGAAACTCTAGGCGCTTGAATCACCCGATTCCGATAAATGAGCGAAAAGTTATAATAGAACGAAAATCGGATCAGAAATCACGATAAAAAATAATCATGGAAAATCTAAGAAAAAGAAAAACTTACGAACAGGCTAATGAACGAACGTTCGCTATCTGCGACTAAATGGTGAAAACCGTTCGTAAAAAAGAACGTACAGACGAACGTCCGCTAAATAACTAAACTAAAAAAACCGAACCGATCTAAAAAAATGAAAACTAGGGTTTACGAAATAAAACCGATTGTTTTTTAGAAAAACACGACGGCTACCTCAAACTCCGTGAGGCGTGGCGGCTCCGACAGCAATGGGTGGCGGCGACGGCGACGATACGGTGGTGCTGCAGTGGCGTAAGCGGCGCGGCGGCAATGGAGCCAGCGGCTAGGGTTAGGGTTTGGCGGGTCGAGGCGGGCTGAGGTGGGCTGGCGGCAGGGTGCGGCTTATAACGCCGAGCGGCGGACGAGTCCGGGTCGCCCACGGCGGCCCGAGTCGGTTCGTTTTTTTAATAATTCAGACGTGCAGAAAAAGAAAGAAAAGAAATACTAGACGGACTCCAAAAATCCCGAAATAAATTTTCCCCGTCCTCTAAAAATAAGCCGGACAAGATGAACATTTATTTGGGCCTACAATGCAATTTTGAAAAACGCATATTTTTCCTAATTCAGATAAAATAGCGATAAAACTCCGAATAAAAATCTTATTTGATTTTAATATTAGATCTCTGATATTTCTTTATTTTGAGGAAGTCATTTTATCCTCTCTCTTTTATTTTTAATAAAAGAAATATTTCAGAGAAAATAATTAAAATCAAACGATCCTCTTTTCAAATTCAAGAAAAACTCAAATATGAAAATAACGAAATCCCCAACTCTCTCCGTGGGTCCTTGAGTTGCGTAGAATTTCTAGGATCAACCAAAATGCAATAAAATATGATATGCAATGATGATCTAATGCATAACATTCCAAATTGAAAATTTGGGATGTTACAACTGGGTAGGTCCCAGCCGTCAGGGAGGATAAGGAGGCACTCCCTTGCGTGCGAAGATATATGTGCTGGGTCCTAGCTATCAAGGGGAGGAACCTTTTTTGTGCGTAATAAGGAGGCACTTCCTTGCGTGCGAAGATGTAGCTGGTGGCTCCAGATGTTAGCCTCACCGTGTATAGTCGTCTTCTGATGGCTGTCGTTCATTGACAACGTTGACCACGCCGCAAGGAGAGCACCAAGGCGGTGGACGACGGTGAGGCCTGGTAAGGGAACAATGCAGAGCTGAGGAAGATGAGGCAGTGGATGCCCACGCGGAGGTGAGTACGAGGGTTCACTGGTTCCGCTGCGGTGTGAGGCTACCATCGTCAGAGAATAACATGGGGTATGAGTGAGTAGAGGGAAGGCCTGGCCGGCAGTGGGATTAGGGTGGGGCGATAAGGCTGTCTTGGCAAAGACCTTTCATGCACGGGGAAGGCGAGGCGGTCCCACCGGCCTTTGGTTTAGGCAGCTGGACCAAGAAGATCAAAGGGTTAAGAAGTAGCACGGCTGTTGGATTAACATCCAATGGTCCAACTGCTAGAATCATTTGTTGACTAAATTGACAAAGCCCAGCGTACGCGTCAGCTTTGCAGGCCCACAAGTGAGCATAATAAGGAGGCACTTGCTTGTGTGGGTCCCTACTGTCAGCCTCTCCACTTACATCCTCTTCCGATGGTTGTCATTTGTTGACCATGCTGACCATGCCACGCCGAGAGCACCAACACGGTGGACGACGACGAGGCCCAGGAAGGGAATGACCCAGAGCCGGCGAAGCCACAACAGTGGATGCCCACGCTGAGGGGAGTACGAGGGCTGACTGGTCGGTTGCAGGGTGAGGCTGTCGTCGCCAGAAAATAACAGGAGGTGCGGGTGGGTATAGGGATGGCCTGGCGAGCGGTGGGAGTAGGGTGGGCGGTGAGGCCTGCATGGCAGCAAAGCCGGCAATAGAACACTACTGGAAACAGGGAATTTGCCATCAGCCAGCTCTTTGCCATCAGCCAGCTGATGGCAAAGAACGTCTTTGCCATCTGCTTATAGAAAACAGATGGCATAGAACTGACAGACGACAAAGAACATGGTTGCCATCAGCCAATTCTTTGCCATCCGCGATGGATGGCAAATAATCTTTGCCATCTGCGGTGATGGCAAAGAGGTTGGCAAATCTTGTGCCCGTCAAAATGTAACGGCATACCAGCCCCACCTCTTTGCCATCCGCGGCAGATGGCAAGAATCTTGCCATCTGTTGGCGGATGGCAAAGAGATGGGACTATCTCTCTCCTTCCTTAAAAAGCAAAGAGTGAAAAATTAATAAAGAAAAGAAAACCCCAGCCACCCCGAATCGGTCCCACTCCCATGCGTCTTTGGATAGCTAGGGTTCCCCGCCACCCTCACCGGTCGCCGCCGCCCTCACCGGTCGCCGCCGCCGCCCTCATCGGTCGCCGCCGCCGTCGGTCCGCCCTACATGGTCGGAGGATAGGCCATCCCGCCGATCCATTCCCGCCCCACCGCGAGGGAGGAGACCACCCCGGCGACCTCCCCCCGTCCCCACCGCCGCCGCCGCTCATCCCGGTCCCGTCCTCCTCCCCTTCGCCGCCTCGCCCGCGGCGTCCGTCCCGCCGGCCGGCGAAGTCCCGAACTCCGATTCGCGAAAAAATGCGAGCTTCGGCCCTCCGTGACGCCGCCAATCCCCGTGTTTCGGCCGCGCCGCCAGATCCGCCCGCCAGCCCAGCGGTGCGGCCCGATCTGGCGAAATTCGATTTCTTTTTGGTCGTCTGCTGATTACGCTCCGGTGTTCCGACTCGAGGGTTACGAAGTTTGTTCCGGCGTCATGGGATGAGCGAGGATGGTGCCTAGGGACAGCAAGGAGATGCTGCAGCCGGCCGCCGAGTCCACCATCCGCTCCATCGGCCTCGGCTACGACGTCGCCGCCGACGTCCGGCTCAAGTTCTGCAAGCAGCACGGCTCGCCCGACCCCTCGCTCATCGAGCTCGACCGCGATGGGACCCAGGACATCATGCTCCCCGGCAGCCTCACCACCGTCGCCGGCGTGCCCAAGTCCATCAAGTGCGACAAGGGGGAGCGGATGCGGTTTCGGTCCGATGTCCTGTCGTTCCAGCAGGTATGGTTTCTTGCATGCCTATGCCTACTCCAGAACAAGGAAGATGACACAAATGGACATAAGTCTATTTACCATTTCAGAATCATCTATTCTTAGTAACTACTAGCACTTTTAAGAGTAAAATTCTTCCTATTCCTTCGATTACGTACTGATTTTTGCCCTTCAAGAATGTATATAGGCACCAAACACTTTGAGGCCCGTAGAGATATGTATTACGCCACTTCCAGGCAGAATAATTTTCCTATGTGAGTAATGTCACGAGGTGTATGTGGATAATGTTTTGGTCGTTACCAGATTAGAAGGTTGTCAATTATCGGGTTAGATATTTGGAAGAAAGTTGGAAACTCTGGAATTGTAGTCTTACTGTCCAGGTTGTTGGCAGCATACCTTGGATTAGGGACTGATTTTTGCCATTTCGAAACATATAGAAGCACCGAACAGTTGAGGCCTGCATAGATGTATTCAGCCGAAAAAAAATGTTTTCCAGTTTGAGTAATGCTAATGGAGGCGTACATAGATAATGTTTTGGTTGTTAACTTATTATAAGGTCCAAAATTATCGGGTTAGACATTTAGAAGAAACTACGGGATCGTATGCTTCTACCAGTTTGCTAGCACCAAATAGGATGCATTTTGGCATGCAGCATGCTCTAGCCAATAGCTCCTTTCTCGAGAAACATGCAACCTTCCTGTCAGGTCGAGAGCAACAACGCACATGCAGCACAGATTTGTGCGTCTTCTCCATGCAATCTTGTTTACTTAATCTTCAGCACAGGCCATCTCTGTCACCAACGCCTCTGACACAGGTATGAACCTCTCTTCTCTACTTCATCTTTCTTTGAATGTGCGTATTCTCTGAACCACTTATTCTTTGTCTACTGAATTTTAGTGAATGTGAGATGTACTCCTGTAAACTGAGATGTGCTTTTGTAAAGTGTGTTGTCAACTTGTGAATTTTAGTGAATGTGAGTGAAAGTTACTCCACAATGTGAGTAAAAATGTTGAGCTCCTCTCATTCTTTTCCCCAATTCAAGTATTGTTGTGTAGAAATTGATTCAAACATTCAAGACTCCTAGGCCAAGAGAGATTATGTTAAAAATTCAGTTAAGCGAGGCATGGTTAAATTGAGTTGGAAAATCAAAATAAGTGAATGGATACTGCTAGAGTTGGAAAATCGGTGTAAATCTCTTTGTAAAAATTTCAGTACTCCTACACTTAGAGATTATGTTAAAAATTCAGTTAAGCGAGGCATGGTACTCTTATTTTGGAGTAAAAATTCAGTTTAAAAGTCAGTTAAAAGTCCAGTTTTAGAGCTTGGCTCTGATCCGACTATGAAGTGTACTGCAAGCTTATTGCTAGCAAGTTTAAAATTCAGTAAACACATGATTCAGTGTACACTTAATACACATGACCTGCTTGTGCTTGTGACTGACTTGGACACATGATTCAGACACACATGTATTTAGACACACATAGCAGGCCTGAAACTCCTAGGAAATCATTTGCATATTGTCAACCCTCCGTGAAATGAGTAATAGCTGCATCTTCCAGGATAGTATGTGGGCCTCCTAATTAGTTGTAAACCAAAGCACTTAGACATTTTCAATCATGAGTAAATCAGAAACTAGTCTCAGCTTGAGTATTGATCTTGTGCATTTTCCTTTCTTTTCAATGAACTAGTCTCGGCTTGAGTCCTGGTCATCTTGTAACTTTTCTTTAAAAATTGTGTAATTGACAAATCATTTTAAATGGTGTGCCTGTGTTTCAAAGTGAACTAGTCTCAGCTTGAAATTTGGTTCGATTAACTCCATACAAGGGTCTCTTTTTGGTTAACAGTTTGGAGTATAGATTAAGCTGAAACACGACATTTTAACTGAATTTTACCTTCTTCCTTCCTTAGGAACATGAGCTCTGGCGGTAACACAAAGAATTAAGTAAACCCTATTTTTGCAGAATTGTTGTTGTCGATTAATGAAACTACAAAGACACATTCCAATCAATTGGCTGCGATAAAGAAGCTGAAGAGATGGTATGATAACAACTGCTCTATTTGTTCTATCTAATCTGTTCTTTTCTATTTAAGAAAAATATAAGCATGCATTTACCAAAGAGGCGAGATCACCTAGCTAATTTGTAGTGTTATTATTGTCTAAATAGGAACATTTTACCTCATTAAAAGTACAGCCATCTCCAAAACTACAACACATTTAGCTCTTGAACATTTACCCGGTGAGATGTTTAGTCATGCATCCTAATTAGAATGACTGTTGTGTGTTTAAGTAATCTGTCAAGTGTTTATTTCACGCATGCATTATCAAATTGGCTGCGAGCCGTAAGGTGGAATGCTTAGTATTTTTCTCATACAGAAACTTGCCCGATTCAATTAATTCAGCTCCAATGGCGGTATCATGTAAGACATGGAAGTGTGCAATTTTTCTGTATGTGCTCTCATATTTTTGCTCATGCATGCTTTTTTCGATTAGTTTTTCCCACATTTTGGAAAGAACCATGCACAAAGCAAACAAACACTTCATCGATGGTGTACCTTCTTAAGCTAGAAGTACTACGATGGAGTAACTTCTTCAGAGGGCAATAGCACCAAAGACCAAAGAATACGGCGGCAAATAACAAAGAATAACAGAGGAGCAGAGAGCATCAACACGAATCAAGAACAAAGAAGACATGCAGAGGAACACTTCCTGGTGGGTGGCAATCACGCAGCTTGGCGGCGCTGGCCCCTGGAGACGCACGGGCGACGGCGAAGGAAGATGACGGGGGTGGAGGCACTTGTTTGTGATTGTTTTGAAACTACGAGGGCTTTTTTATAAAATTGGCAATGATCTACGCCTGCGACATGTTTTTCGGGACGGAGGGAGTACTAATTACAACACATATACTTATTTTAAAGAAGAAATTGTTCAACTAAGGTGTTTGCCACTTAATAATGCCGCATCCTATCTATTCGGTGCCTATATGGATATACCTACACAATATCTTTAACAATCCCAATTACTGAATATTTTCATTTCTTATGAAATAGCATATGTTGACCCGGATAATCAAGACTTAACCATGCCTAAGTTACTCCATTGAAGATTGAACAATATCTTTAACCATGATCTAGTGTTGTTTATTTTGCAAAGCATAGGGAAGTTCTTTCTACATGACAGAAATTTGTGGTGCATAATAATCTTCTTCTTCTAGTCTTCTTCTAACTTTCTTCTTTCCCATTTTGTAGATTTGCTTCAGATCACGGAAGCTTGGGTTGATGGAGTGCTTGTCTTTAGTTTTTGTTTTGACTTTGTGAAACTTGCTACCCATGATGAAGCTGTAATATTGATGAAACTATGTATATGTATGGATGAAACTTGCTACTATTGGTAACATGTGTTGGATATATGTTCAATATATATGTGTTCATGACTATTGGTAATATGTGTTGAATATGCTATATTGGTCATATAAATATATTTGTGTTTGATTTTCTGTGAAAATGAATTGATATAAGAAAAAAAATTAAATGGGGCAATATAGGCACTTTGCCATCCGCTGGCAGATGGCAAAGAGCTTTGCCATCAGCTGGCAGATGGCAAAGAGGCCACGTGTCATCTACATGTAAAATTTGGGCCCTTTGCCATCTGTCGGCAGATGGCAAAGCATGCAACATTTGCCATCTGCTGGCAGACGGCAAAGAACCTGAAGCCTTTGCCATCTGCTGGCAGACGGCAAAGTATGCCGTTAGCCTTCTAATGGGGCTAACCCCGTTAAGAGGCTTTGCCATCTGCCAGCAGATGGCAAAGCCTGACTCTTGCCATCGGCGGCAGATGGCAAAGAAGCCTTTACCGGCGAGGTTTTAGACGACCTGTTTGCCATCTGCTGGCTGATGGCAAAGCCACAGGCTCTTTGCCATCCGCCGAACATGCCTTTGCCATCTGCCATGGCAGATGGCAAAGTGCCAGATTCCAGTAGTGGAAGGAGGGAGCAGGAAATCCTAGCGGCGCTGGTTTGAGTTGTGGTGTAGGAAGAGCAGAGATTGAAGAAGCACAACGGCCGTTGGATGGACATCCAACAGTCACTGCTCTCTTGTGTTGACTAAGTTGACACGGTGCGCCTATTTACCACGGTTCGACCCCTTTCGAAACGCGCTTGCCGCGCCACAGCGCCGCCGCTAGACGCGTGAATAATGAGCAGCGAGCTAAAACTTACCGCAAACATGGTAAATATATGCCGTGCACATGCGTTTTGTTTTGCACGCGATGCAAAAAAAGAAAGAAAAAAGGAATGCAACACAAGGACTCCCCAAGAGGTCACCCATCCTAGTACTACTCTCGCCCAAGAACGCTTAACTTCAGAGTTCTGATGGGATCCAGTGCTTTAGTGTTGGTATGATCGCATCCGACATGTTACCCCCATCTTCGTCCCTTATGCTTGCCCCTCCCAGCTCCACTACAAAGACGATTGTACATTGCTTTGGCCGCTCCCGCTCAACTACGGAGACGAGTTTACCACGGCTTCCACCCCTCCCTCTCAACCGCACCAGCGCCTATTTACCACGGTTTGGACCAGCCGTCAGGGAGGATAAAGAGGCACTCCCTTGCGTGCGAAGATATATTTGCTAGGTCCTAGCTGTCAAAGGGAGGAACCATTTTTTTGTGCGTAATAAGGAGGCACTTCCTTGCATGTGAAGATGTAGCTAGTGGGCCTAGATGTCAGCCTCACTGTGTATAGTCGTCTTCCAATGGCTGTCGTTCATTGACAACGTTGACCACGCTGCACGGAGAGCACCAAGGCAGTGGACGACGGCAAGGCCTGGTAAGGGAACGATGTGGAGCCGAGGAAGACGAGGCAGTGGACGCCCATGCGGAGGGGATTACGAGGGTTCACTGGTTCCTCTATGGTGTGAGGCTGCCATCATCGGAGAATAACACAGGGTGTGGGTGAGTAGAGGGAAGGCCTGACCGGCAGCGATTAGGGTGGGGTGGTGAGGCCTGTGCGGCTGCGCTGTCGCCCACGGGAGGCAGGAGCAGGCGGTCCCGCCGGCGCTGGTTTGGGCGGCTGGACCAAGAAGAACAGAGGTTGAATAAGCAACACGATTGTTGAATTAACATCAAATGGTCCAGCTGCTAGAATCATTTGTTGACTAAGTTGACAAAGCCATGTGTATGCGTCAGCTTAGTAGGCCCACAAGTCAGCGTAATAAGGAGGCACTTGCTTGTGTGGGTCCCTACTGTCAGCCTCTCCACTTACATCCTCTTCCGATGGATGTCGTTTGTTGATCATGTTTACCATGCCGCGCCAAGAGCACCAAAGTGGACGATAGCGAGGCCCAGGAAGGGAATGACCCAGAGTCAACGAAGCCACAACAATGGATGCCCACGCTGAGGGGAGTACGAGGGCTGACTAGTCGGAGGTTGCCATCACCGGAAAATAACAGGAGGTGCGGGTGGGTAGAGGGATGGCCTGGCCAGCGCTGGGAGTAGGGTGGTCTGATGAGGCCTGCGCGGTAGCAAAGCCGACCACGAAAGGAGGGAGCAGGTAGTCCTGCCGGCGCTGGTTTCAACGGCTGGTGCAGGAAGAGCAGAGATTAAAGAAGCACGGCGGCCGTTCGATAATCCAACAGTCACTTCTCTCGTGTGTTGACCAAGTTGACACGGCCTTGCGTGCGCGTCAACCTTTTTTTAGGAAAGCGTACGCGTCAACCTTTTTTTAGGAAAGCATACGCTTCAACCTATAGTAGGCGCACAAGTCAGCCTCAAATCTGTGGAAAATAGCATACGACCCATCTGCCATTATTTCTAATAATTTACATCCCATTGGCTAATTCTTAATGATTTTTTGGAGCCCATATTCTTTTTGTTAGCATTACAGCCCATATTGTGGCCACGGTTAAAAACTTCTACAAAATTTTGCATATTTTGGTGCGGTCCAAACTGTTTTTAACCCCGAAATTACGAGTCACATTCAAACTAATTTGAAAAATAAATTTATATCAATATGAAATCCAAATAATTGTCCACACATACAAATCAATGGAATTTAAAATCTCAAAATGAAAAAAAGAAATTTGAAACTAATTGCCGGTTTTATGTGTTTTAAAAATGTACAACCCATTCCTCGTTACTGATAGCCCATTTTCTGGGCAAGCCGAATGAAAATCTCCTCATCTTGAAAGATTTGCAGCCCAACAGTGCCGACAAAAGCAAGTACGCCTCGGTTGGGTATTCTGCAAAACAAAAAAAAACTTGGCTAGCCATTTTCAGAAGGAAATAAAACTACTGGGCTAGTCTTGTGGTAAACATAAAATAAAAGTCTGGCTAGAGAGGCGAGTACCCCGCATAGCTCAGTTGACACCCTGCTTTCGTCTCAAAAACAAAAGAACTGGGTGAGCTACTAGGTCTCTGGTGTCAGCTGCTCGTTGTGCATTTCTCTCATTTATTGACTACGTTGACAATGACATGGGACCCAGATGTTAGAAATCCATTAGGAGGTACTATTTTTTTGGCTTGAAATAAGGAGGCATTTGCTTGTATACTGCCATGACCCTGGTGGGTCCCTGCTATCATCCTCTCCACGTACAATCATCTCCTGATTGTGTACGCGTCAAGCTAGTAGGCCCACAAGTCATCCTCTAAACCCGTGGCGGACAAATACAATCCATTTAAAAAATAACAACCCATTCCATACGTTCAAACGAAAAGTTCAACATTCAGAGCAAAGTAACATGTCTGATCTAGATATAGAGTACTGAACTTCCACGTTGACAATGATCATAGCCAAGTTAACTATCTACTCCCACTAATACTCTTGTAGTGTAGAGGTACTAACTTACTCTTAGCTAACTAGACGATGCCGGCCGCCATCTGCGGTACACGCTAAACACCGACACCATCGTCCACCTCCTTGCTTCAGACTTGCCAGAGGTGTGATAGGGCATGTTGCTCACGCACGTTGGCCCTTTACATGCCGGCTCACTTGACGAGCTGGTAGTAAAATTCAGCGTCGTGAACGCGTGCGTGTCCGACAGCCTCCAGGGCTATTTGCCGGGCGCCAACCTCCATGTAGTCGGCCCAGTTGTGGGCACTCTACTCGTGACTCAAAGTGTTGGTGTGCTGCTGCTCCATGCCCCGCTGGCGGCGCAAATTGGCGATACGCTGCTCCTCCGCCAGTCGGTTGCGTGTTCCTGTTTCTAGAACATACAATATCTGTCTATCACACCATGTTCTTACATCAAAGTACTACTGTTGTGTAACCTGCAAGAATCACTTTTCACAAGACGCATTTAACTTGGGAGTCTAATATAGTTTACATCTCGCATTATTTTCTAGCTTGTACTACTAATTTGTTGAAATGGCACTAAATACGAGACAATTTTAACTTGGTAGAGTGATATTCATTGCGTCTTACATATGGTGTCTAGCTTTCATTGCTTCTAATTTGTTAAAATGTCTTGTGCTTAGTTTACACATCATAAGCTATGAATATGCAATGGCACTAATGATGAGAGACCTTTAACTTGGTAGTGTGATGTTGTTTGCATCTTGCATATGATTATTTCTTATACTGCTTCACATTTGTTTAAACGCCAGTTATGACGAGACACTGTTAACTTGGCAGAGCGATAGTTGTAGCATCTTTCATATGGTGTCTACCTTCCATTGCATTGCTTCTAATTTAGTGAAATGCCTTCTGCTTAGTTTACACATCATAGTTCTGATTATCTCATGTCGTCATGTTTTTCGTACATATTACATCCTCCTATCATGTGGTTGTCTAACATCAAAGTTCAGTCCGTCTGTATCACACATCAATTTGTTTTGAAGAACTAAATTTTTATTCTTTTTCTTGTCGGCTTGACTTAACATGGCACAGAGAAAGAGGAAGGAATATAGAATGACAGGGGATGGTGTTAGTACAAAGGACACACAGAAGCGGAACAATGATGTCGCTTGAAGCCACATCGGTATTTCCCCAAAGAGGAAGGGATGATGCAGCACAGCGGCTGTAGGTATTTCCCTCAGATATGAAACCAAGGTTATCAAACTAGTAGGAGAACCAAGCAACACAACGTAAACATCCCCTGCACACAAATAACAAATCCTCGCAACCCGACATGTTAAAGGGGTTGTCAATCCCTTCCGGGGTACGGCAACTCAAGATATGCAAACAAACGTGAGATAAATTGTAGTAGATTGATAGATCGAACGCCAAATAAAATAAATAGAAATAAAACGCAGCAAGGTATATTTGTATTTTTGGTTTAATAGATCTTAAAATAAAAAAGGAAAAGTAGATCGCAAAGGCAAATACATGAGAAAGAGACCCGGGGGCCGTAGGTTTCACTAGTGGCTTCTCTCGGGAAAAAAATAGCAAACGGTGGGTGAACAAATTACTGTTGGGCAATTGATAGAACTTCCAATACTCATGACGATATCCAGGCGATGATCATTATATAGGCATCATGTCCAAGATTAGTAGACCGACTCCTGCCTGCATCTACTACTATTACTCCACACATCGACCGCTATCTAGCATGCATCTAGTGTATTAAGTTCATGGAAAAAACGGAGTAATGCAATACGAACGACGACATGATGTAGACAAGATCTATCTATGTAGAGATAGACCCCATCGTTTTATCCGTAGTAGCAACGATACATACGTGTCGGTTCCTTTACATCGGGATCAAGCACCGTAAGATCGAACCCACTACAAAGCACCTCTTCCTATTGCAAGATAAATAGATCAAGTTGGCCAAACAAAACCCAAATATCGGAGAAGAAATACGAGGCTATAAGCAATCATGCATATAAGAGATCAAAGAAACTCAAATAACTTTCATGGATATAAAAAGATAGATCTAATCATAAACTCAAAGTTCATCGATCCAAACAAACACACCACAAAAGAGTTACATCATATGTATCTCCAAGAGACCATTGAATTGAGAATTCGGAGAGAGAGAGATGAAGCCATCTAGCTACTAACTACAGACCCGAAGGTCTACGAAGAACTACTCACGCATCATCGAAGAGGCACCAATGGAGGTGGTGAACCCCATCCGAGCTGGTGTCTAGATTGGATCTGGTGGTTCTGGACTCTGCGGCGACTGGATCAATATTTCGTTGACTCCCCTAGGGTGTTGGGAATATTGGGGTATTTATAGAGCAGAGAGGTGGTCCGGGGGGCACCCTAGGTGGGCACAACCCACCCGGGCGCGCCTGGGCCTCCTGGCGCGCCCTGGTGGATTGTGCTCTCCTCGGAGCATCTCCCAGGTGCAGCCAGGGCCCATTGTGTTCCTTCTGGTCCAAAAAAAATCTCTGTGGAGTTTTGTTGCGTTTGGACTCCGTCTGATATTGATTTCTTGCAATGTAAAAAATATGCAAAAAACAACAACTGGCACATGGCACTATGTCATTAGGTTAGTACCAAAAAATGATATAAAAGGACTATAAAATGATTACAAAACATCCAAGATTGATAATACAACAACATGGAACAATAAAAAATTATAGGTACGTTGGAGACGTATCTGTCGGTGCCAAAACCGGCGGATCTCGGGTACGGGGTCCCGAACTGTGCATCTAAGGTCGATGGTAACAGGAGACGGGGGACATGATGTTTATCCAGGTTCAGGCCCTCTCTATGGAGGTAATACCCTACTTCCTGCTTGATTGATCTTGATGAATATGAGTATTACAAAGTAGATCTACCACGAGATCGTAATGGCTAAAACCCTAATAGTCTAGCCTGTATGACTATGATTATTCTGTCCTCTACGGACTAAGCCCTCCGGTTTATATAGACACCGGAGGGGACTAGGGTTGTACAAAGTCGGTTACAGAGAAAGGAATCTTCATGTCAGGACACCAAGCTTGCCTTCCACGCCAAGGAGAGTCCTATCTGGACACGGGAGAGAGTCTTCGGTCTTGTATCTTCACAACCCATCAGTCCGGCCCTCGTACTATAGTCCGGACGCCCGAGGACCCCTTAATCCAGGACTCCCTCAGTAGCCCCTGACCAGGCTTCAATGACGACGTGTCCGGCGCGTAGATTATCTTCGGCATTGCGAGACGGGTTCCTTCTCCGAATACTCCAACACAGCCTTCGGACTCAACGAACGTGTCCGGCTCTGCAAAACAAATACCATACACCACCGCAGAGAGCATAATATTTCACGAGTCCTATCCGCTGGCAATTTTTTGTAGTGTGATGTCACGTCACCCCCCGGTGTTTATATCGAAACGTTTTTAGCTTGTCGCTCCATGTTCCGAGACGTGGTTTCATTGGCACATCTTACCGCAGCAGAGATCGTGTCCCCTTATTACGGGATCCTCATCGACACGGGCGTGGGTATTCCAACCGTCTGGTTGGCATGATTCCTTAAGAATAGGCAGGTTTTAAGGCCAAGGAGGAGGTGTTCGATATTCATTGTCTTTATAAAGGGACCAAGGCCCATCTTGCTTTTTTACACCAACCCTTTCCTCAGCCTCTCCAACCTCGAGCTCCAGCGCCCAAGGTTTGATTGCTTCAAGCTTCCCCGTCATGTCCGGTCCCAACGTTCAAAGTCGGTGGGTGCCATCCTCTATCACAGAGGAGGATATCGCGAAGCTCCGGGCGGCAAGAAACCTGACCGCGGAAATCCCCCACAGGCTTCTTGCTCAAGGGCAGGTTATTCCTACTCCCAGATCCAGCGAGAGGGTCATATTCATCTCCCACTTCCTCCGAGGGCTAGGGTTCGCTCTCCACCCCTTTGTTCGAGGGCTCATGTTCTATTACGGGCTAGAATTTCATGATCTAACTCCGGACTCCTTTCTTCACGTCTCGGCGTTCATTATCACGTGTGAGGCCTTCCTCCGTATTCCCCACACTTTGGTTTGTGGCTTAAGACCTTTAATGTGAAGCCGAAGGTAGTCGATGGGAAACAAGCGGAGTGCGGTGGTGCTACAGTGAGAAAGCTCATCAATGCTCCTTGGCTAAAAGGATCCTTCAAAGAACCTTCCGACTTATGGCAGCGGGAGTGGTTTTACATCACTGAATCCCGTGGTACCAAGTGGGCAGCTACACCTGCGTTCCGATCTGGCCCTCCAATTCAGCTCGCATCATGGGTCAATAAGGGGTTGGACTGGGGATCAATTGATGAAGTGCAGACTCTACAGAGCCGCATACGGAGTCTCCTTGAGAATAACACCGAACTCATCGACGTGATTCAAGTAATGTTAGTCTGACGGGTCCTCCTGTGCCAGCGACGACCACTCCGTATGTGGGAGTTCAATCTAGAAGGACCACGAACCCTTAAGCACTTCTTCAGCGCAACGCACAGAGGAATGTGGAAGTTATTTTTTGGGACACGAAAACAATGGTCGGATACTATAGAGGACATCGGCCTTGACTGCAACCATCCGGATACCTCGGTAAGCATTCGAATCCCGAACACAGTTTAGTTAAATATCTCATAATAAGATATTGAGAAGAGCACCTCCTTCCAGGGCTGTATAAAGAAGGCGGAGCGAATCAGGTGTTCGTCCCCCCTCCTTGAAGACTCAGCTAGTCCCGTGCTAATAAGGATGCTGGTCCCGGTGCCATACCAGGCGCTGGTGAAAGAGGACAATACGGAGAGCGGGGGAGCCAAAGGTAGCCTCGAAGGTACACCAGACACTGTGTCCGAGGAGATTAAGGCTCTCTCTTCGGAAGACAAAAGAGAAGGAGAAGCTGACATCCTTCCTCCTCATGGTAAGAAAAGGGCCGCCTCCGAAGATTGGGAGGTAAAGGCTCCTAAGCGAGGAAAGACGCCCCTGTCAGGCGGTTCGGGCTCGGAAGGCGACATTGTCGCACAGTTCCTCCATAAGGACCAGCCTTCAGTCGAATTGTAAGTGAACAAGGATGTTTTAAACATATCCCGTTCCTTTTCCTATTACCAGGGTGACATATAGAATACATGTTTTTGCAGTCCGGCACACAGTCTTCCTCAGCAATCCTCCTCTTCGGGGGATCTTCTTCCGGAGATGATGGAAAGCGAGATGCCTCCGCAAGCTTCCTCGCCCAACAGGGCGGACGACATCGAGGTGTCGTCCCGAAGGATCTCGCCCGATCAACAGAGGATAATGGAGACGACGCCCCAAGGTGAAACTTTGGCCGCCCGGGGTCCGGGGCGTGCGGTCCCTACGGGGACTAACAATAAAGGTGACGGACTATCCGGCTTATAGCCGGAGACGACTCTAGGGTCAAGCAAACATATCCTTCCAAAGGGAGTTAAATGCGCCCGGCTGCTTCAAAAGAATCAAGGCGCTGGATACCCGGTGGACATGTTGCCATACTCACCCGTCTCAGAGGAACATCGTACTTTGATGGGTACGGTTGTTAAGAGGATTCTATCCGCGAAAAGCGGATTGAATGAAGCTTTCACGAGCCTGCTAAGAGGCTTCGAGGTATGCAATGTTGTATTTTCGATTGCGCTCTATACGCAAAATGCACCTGTGTATAGGTAGTAGCCCCTGAGACTCTGGATGGCGTCCAAAGGGAGGCAATCAGAGTATCGAAAAAGGATCGCCCAGGAAATAATCCAATTAATTTGCACACAGGTTGTTACCTCCATGACGACTGCCCACGCTACAGAGGTTGGAGGTCTGAAGCAAAAACTTGATGTGGCGGATGACGACATCACGCTTATTAACAAGTGGCTCAACGAGGCGCAAGGTATGTTTTGGGGCGGTTAGTGTATGTATGTATAATAACAAGGGCACGAAGCTAGAATTATATTCTGAGACATGCGTTTCTGCAGATAGTGCCACTGCGGTGGAGACCCTTCAGGCTGAACTTCCCCGAGCCAAGGAGCAAGCCTGAATGAGTAATGTGGCTGCCAAGAAGGCAACTGATGAGCTAAAAGCCGGACAGGCTGCTCAGCGCCAATGTGAGGAGAAAATGTCTACCATGGCGCACGAGCTGAAAGAAGACACTGTCCGGTGCGAATTCCTCGAGAGGGATAACAAAGCCAAAGCGGCCGATCTTGACAAGGCCTTACAAGAGGTGAGAGGGGCACGATCCGAGTCTAGAGCGGCTCGGGAAGAGATTCGGTAAGCTGGGGAGATAGCGGCCGGTAAGCCTTTCTTATTACAGACTAATTTCAGTGATCCGAAGTATTCCACGCTTAATCAAATGTGGAGCTCTCCAAACGCATTCTTGGACTTGCCGAAGAACGCCTCCGATGTGGCGCAGTTTTATGAAGAGCAAGAAGGGTATGCGACAGAGAAGCTTTTCTGGTCACAATTCGGCACGCCAAAGCGCCTGCTATTGCTGAACAAACAGATGGCCCAATGGGCCGAACTCCACAAGATATCCGGTTCCGCCATGAAGGACGTCGTGGTCCGGCTGTGGCCGACTGAGCCAATTCCGAATAGTTATTTCGGTTTCGTGTGGCGACTTGTCGATGCGGTGCCGTGTATCGATGCCGTTAAGCGGTCAACGTGCATTGACGGTGCACGGTTGGCCTTTGCCCGTGTCAAGACGTGCTGGGCGAAGATGAAGGCCACCGATATTGCAGCGAAAAGTCCACCCAAGGGCAAGGAGCATCACACGCCAGAGCATTATTTCGAGGATGTCTTAGAGGGTGCCCGCTTGATAGAGGGTCAATGTTCGAAAGATGTGATATTCGAGTGAAATGTATTGGGATTGTAAAAACAATATTGTGATATTTTAAGGCTATGCCTAGAAATTTTGGCTCCTCCTGTGGGGCCGTTTTTTGTATAATCTGAAAGTTTTCTAGTCGCCGGCTTCAGCCCCCTCGCATAAAATTTGGGGGTGTTCGGAAAAGCACTTGATCACTCTTGACCCAACGTCTTGGTCCGTGAAGGAGGTGTCAATGCGGCGAACTAGGCAATCAGACTATAGGGCTTTAATACTTTCACTTAGCCATAGGATTTTGACGGTGGGTCTACGATATAGCCCCTGGTATGTACGCAGTTATCCGAATACGGTGCGTTACATGGGTGACCTTAAGAACGGCGCTTCGTGCAATAGGGAAAGAATCGCGAAAGATTCTAGTAAGTCATCGAGTGGTTGACCAGCTCTCGCCGCATCATGACAGTCAGTTTTCGGCTTTCTCTACTGAGGTGCTCGTCCGGATAAACCGGGACACAATCGCAGTAGTTCTCCCTTTACTACCCTTGCTGATATAGCAGGACGTAAGGTAGTAAGCACAGGAGCTGGGCAACCCAACTATTGACCAAAGACATGATTCGGAGCTGGTGCATATAAGGCCAAACTCGTGACGCCGAAGTGTGCTATAAAGTTGTTCTGACTTTGTCGCAACTCATTGGTTACCATATCGAGCCCCTAGCTATCTGTGCCGAGGTGCGAGTGTGAAACAACCGGAAAAAATGTAGCTCTTTAGAAAAAGTGAATACTGGATACGGATTATGTTCACTTGAACCTGATTGATATGTCAATTGCCCTTTTACGAATAATAACACCACGACCCAGGCTATTTGACATGCCGGTGGTCGAAGGCTGAGGGAGAAGGCACTTTACAGGCTCGAAATAGAGAGTGCGGTCTACACAAAATTATTGGGACCTCCTGTCGCACGTCTGAGTCGCCTTGCCTCGGTGAAAGGATTCCTTAACAGGAATAACCTTCGGGTGAGAGTATGAAGCCGAACTCCGAAAGAGTCCGTGAGATGACTAGTGTTTGAGCCACCTATGATAAGATATAAGAAACGGTTAGAAAAGAAAAGGATTAAATGGGAATGCTTGCAGGTTTGTCCGTATTGTGCCTCCGCCGATGACCAAGGTATTTTAAGTACATAATTATGCATGCGTGGTATAGACTTCGCGTGTGTGTAAGGCGAACGACCGAGGACGAACTGCTAATCCAGCTCTGAGATTGATCGGTTCCATTTAAGAGGGACCAGCGGCTTGATGGCCGCTGAGTTATGCGGCTTGATGAGGCCGCTTTGTACTTCAGCCGTAATAGCCGTAGTATGGTCTTCTGGACTGAGGGAGTGTTCCGTACTTCCATTCACTGTTATGATGCCGCGTGGACCGGGCATTTTAAGTTTTGCGCGGTCGTAGAGCGGGACCGCACTAAAACGAGCAAATGCGGTATGCCCCAGAAGTGCATGGTAGCTACTATGGAACGGGGCAATATCAAAGTTCAAGCCCTCGCTTCGGATGTTGTTCGGCGAACCAAAAACGACTTCCAGTGTGATGGAGCCTGTGCAGCGAGCTTCTACGCCGGGTATTCCCCCCTTAGGATAGTTGTGGTGGGCTTGATTCTTGAAGGATCAATCCCCATTTTGCGGACAGTGTCTTGGTAGAATAGATTAAGGTGTCTGTCGCCGTCCATAAGGACTTTCATGAGATGGAACCCATCGATAATTGGATCGATGATCAGAGCTGCCAAACCTTCGGGGTGGATATGACTAAATTTTGGGGGACCAGATCCATGGCGTATGCGTCGTGTGGTGCGTGCCTACGCTCCTCTCTAGGGGTGTGCGTCACGTATACCATGTTTACGATTTTCACTTTGGGGGGAAATTGCTTTTGAACCCCGGTATTCGTGGCGAAGTCTCTTCGTCATCAGTCATCCTTTGGCCTCTTCCCCTTGTGTTCGGCATTGAGCTTGCCGGCTTGTTTGAAGACCCAGCAGATTCTGTTAGTGTGAGTAGCTGGTGTATCGGGGGTGCCATGAATCTGGCAGGGCTGATCCAGTATCTTGTCTAGATTGGACGGTCCGTCTCTATTTGCCTTGAATGGCTTTTTCCGCTGCCCTGGTTTGTAGCCGCTAAACCCGGCATTAACCACCGTGTCTTGCTTTAGTTTGTTATTATTGTGATGCTTGTGTTTATTGCATCGTGGCTTGCCGTTGCCATCTCGGACTTCGGAAGTGCCCGGATCACTGGCGCTGTTGCTTCTACGAGCGAGCTAGTTGTCCTCTCCCGCGCAAAAGCGGGTCATTAGAGTGGTAAGGGCTGCCATGGATTTTGGTTTTTCTTGACCGAGGTGGCGGGCGAGCCACTCATCCCGGAAGCTGTGTTTGAAGGCCGCGAGGGATTCGGCATCTGGACAATCGACAATTTGGTTCTTTTTAATTAAGAGCCTAGTCCAGAGCTTCCTGGCCGACTCTCCGGGCTACTGGATGATATGACTTAAGTCGTCGGCATCTAGCAGCCGGACATATGTGCCTTGGAAGTTATCACGAAAGGCATCTTCCAGGTCTTCCCAGCTGCCAACGGAGTTCTCGGGAAGGCTGTTTAGCCAATGCCGCGCTGGTCCCTTATTTTTAGTGGGAGGTATTTGATGGCGTGGAGATCATCACTGCGGGCCATGTGGCTATGGAGAAGGAAGTCCTCAATACATACCGCGGAATCTGTTGTTCCATCGTATGATTCGATATTCATGGGTTTAAACCCTTCTGGGAATTCTTGCTCCATTACTTCGTCCGTGAAGCAAATGGGGTGTGCGGTGCCTCTGTGTCGGGCCTCGTCATGAAGGAGCTCGGATGGAGTCCGTCTGCGATTCTCAGCCCGGGCATGAGTATGATTGTTGTGTCCGGCTAGGTAGCCATTGTCACGTGTCGGGGTACGTCCCCGTGATCCATAGATCGATCTGTTCTGACCTGCTCTACTGTCCAAGTCCTACCGTAGGTCATATGCATGTCCCTAAGCTATTTTATCTCTGCCTTTACGGTGAGGTGGGGCGGGCTAGTGTTTGGCTTGAGTTGTCGCTTTGTCCCAACCACGCGGTGGTCGGTCAGCCGCATTGCGCGATGATGGTTCAGGCTCCAACGCCTCGTCATCGAACTGAGGTAACATTTTGCGCTTCGGGTAACTTTTGGCTGGGCGCTTGAGGCCGTATTCCTCGGCTGCCAGGACATCAATCCATCTATCGTTGAGCAGGTCTTGATCAGCTTGAAGCTGCCGCTGCTTCTTTTTCAGGCTCCTTGCAGTGGCTATTAGACGGCGCTTAAATCGTTCCTGCTCGAGAAGTTCCTCAGGCACGATAAAATCCTCATTGCCGAGGCTCACCTCATCCTCGGAGAGCGGAAGATAATTACTGTCCTTCGAGTCTTCGTGTATGGCCTGTTCATCAGGGCTAACTTGCCCATCTTCCCGATCGTCCTGTTCGGCAGTTTGTTCGTTGGGGTCTTCTCTGTCTTCGGCACCGTACGGAGTGTTATCTTCTCACGTGTCGGTATCGCTGTCTTTTGTAGGCCGTGATTTAGAGCGGCGCCGCTGACGTCGGTGTTTTGGCTGTATCTCGGGAGGTTTATCCTCGACTAGATCCTTCTTGTTGTCACCATTGTTCTCTTTAGGTGTGTCCACCATGTATACGTCATACGAGGAAGTGGCCGTACAACTCCGGTAAACGGCGGATTTTGGGCCTCCTCTTCTCTGGCATCGTCGTCCATACCGTCGATGTCTTCGGAGCTGTAATCGAGCATGCCGGTTAGGTCCTCGACAGTGGCTATGAAGTGGGCGGTGGGTGGGAAACGAAATTCTCCGCCATCAGCCTCCAGTTCGAACCGGATATAATTCGGCTGTGAGTCCCCCGCTAAGGAGAGTGTTTTTAATGAGTTTAGCACATCGCCTAAAGGCGAGTGCTGGAAGATGACCGTGGAGTTGAATTCGATGATCGACGCCCGATAAAGCTTGTCATGCACGGACGCACATGCTTTGGAACCTGTAGCCAAAAACGTGTCCGAGGTTGCGGTAACACAGATCCCACTTGAGGTTGGGTTTGTGTGCGGCTCCGACCCGCTGAATCTGTGGCCTCCGTGGCGGGGTTGAGCCTTCCCCATCCTCGGATGGCGTGACCTGCTCCGGATCTAGGGCCAGAGCAGTTGCAGGCGCTATCGCCTGGGTATGGTCCGATGACAGATTTAAGTCATGTTCATCGCGGTGACAGGCAGCGGCTGCCGCAGTCTCGGATCCGTCGAAGATCAAATCTCCGCGGATGTCCGTGACGTAGTTCAAGCTTCCGAATCTGGCCTGATGGCCAGGGGCGTAGCTGTCGATCTGCTCTAGATGGCCAAGCGAGTTGGCCCGCAGTGCGAAGCCGCTGAATACGAAGATCTGTCCGGGGAGGAAGACTTCTCCCTGAACAACATTGTTGTAGATGATTGACGGGGCCATTGAACCTCTTGACGACGACACAGTGGAACTCTCATTGAAAGCACCAGTGTCGGTGTCAAAACCGGCGGATCTCGGGTAGGGGGTCCCGAACTGTGCGTGTAAGGTCGATGGTAACAGGAGACGGGGGACACGATGTTTACCTGTGTTCGCCCTCTCTATGGAGGTAATACCCTACTTCCTGCTTGATTGATCTTGATGAATATGAGTAATACAAGAGTAGATCTACCACGAGATCATAATGGCGAAAACCCTAAGAGTCTAGCCTGTATGACTATGATTATTCTGCCCTCTACGGACTAAGCCCTCCGATTTATATAGACACCAGAGGGGACTAGGGTTGTACAAAGTCGGTTACAGAGAAAGGAATCTTCATGTTAGGATGCCAAGCTTGCCTTCCACGCCAAGGAGAGTCCTATCCGGACACGGGAGAGTCTTCGGTCTTGAATCTTCACAGCCCATTAGTCCGGCCCACGTACTATTGTCCGGACGCCCGAGGACCCCTTAATCTAGGACTCCCTCAGTATCAACATCCCCAAGCTTAACTCCTACTCGTCCTCGAGTAGGTAAGTGATAAAACATAATTTTTGATGTGGAATGCTGCCTAACATGTCATATCATATTCTTTTCTTTATGGCATGGACATTTGGACTTTTATGTGATTGAAAGCAATAGTCTAATTTTGACATGATAATTGAAATACTCAAGCATATCAACAAGCAACCATGTATTTCAAAATATCAACGCTAAAATAAGTTATCCCTAGTCCATCATGCTCAACCATTGGTCCATTCATGAAACACACACGCATATTAGTTACACCCAATACTTAAGTACGGTCATATTGCCTCCTAGTTGGTGCTTTTGTAAGAGAAGATGGAGACTCAAATTCAAAATAAAAATTGCATAAAGTAAAAGAAAGGCCCTTCGCATAGGGAAGTAGGGATTTGTAGAGGTGCCAGAGTTCAAAGCGAAAAACTTAGAGATAAAAACATTTTGGGAGGTGTATCCATCCCACCAATGAAAACGACTTAGAGTTCCCAACACTTTCCATGCTAGATATATCATAGGCGGTTCCCAAACAGAAAATAAGGTTTATTCCTTTTTCCACCATACTTTCACTTTCCATGGCTAGCCATATCCACGGTTGCCCTCCATACCAACACTTTCCAAGGAATTTATTATTTGACAACATAAAGTAAGTTCATTTTTTCATTTCGGGACTGGGCATCCCTAATACCTTTGCCTTACTCTCATGCAATGACAAGTGAATAAACACTCATCGTGAGAATAACACATCTAGCATTGAAAATATTAGCCACCCCTCACCGCTCCGCGAGTGAAACAAACACACAAAAGAGAAGTTTATTTTGAAAACTAGAGATGGCACATGAAAATTTGCTTAGAACGGCAAAAGAATACCGCATATAGGTAGATATAGTGGACTCATGTGGCAAAACTGGTTTAAAGGTTTTTGGATGCACAAGTAGAGATCATACCTAGTGCAAAATGAAGGCTAACAAAAGATTGAGAAGCGACCAACCAAGAAACGGATAATCTCATAAGAAAGCATTAAGCATAAATAACACCGAATAATGCACCACAAGTAGGATATAGTTTCATTACATGACTATTGACTTTCGTGCTTGCATAGGGAATCACAAACCTTAACACCAATATTCTTACTAAAGCATTATTGCTCATCAACATAACTCACATATCACATCATCATATCTCAAAACAATTACTAAGAATCAAGTATATTTTGTCCAAGGATCTTCATGAAAGTTTTTATTATATCCTTCTTGGATATCTATCACTTTGGGACTAACTTTCATGTGTTGCTTTTCATAAGGTCAAACAAATATAAGTGAAGATCATGAGC
This sequence comes from Aegilops bicornis, assembly GCA_021605145.1. Classification (NCBI taxonomy): domain Eukaryota; kingdom Viridiplantae; phylum Streptophyta; class Magnoliopsida; order Poales; family Poaceae; genus Aegilops; species Aegilops bicornis. Next base: position 186,138,226 of record CM038671.1, on the reverse strand, counting down.
ATACCTTTTTTTTGTTTCTCTCAAAATAATTTAAGTGAAGCAAGAGAAAATTTCTTGAAAATTTTACTAACTCTCAAATAAATCTAAGTGAAGAAAGAGAGTCTTTCTTCAAAAATATTAAGCACACCGTGCTAAAAAAGATATAAGTGAAGCACTAGAGCAAGTCCATAGCTCATAAAAATTTAAGTGAAGCATAGAGAGCAATTCTAACAAGTCATGACATAATTTTGGCTGTGACAAATAGGTGTGTCCAACAAGGGATCAAGACTTAAAACACAAAATAAAACAAGCAAAGACTCATATCATACAAGACGTTCCAAGCAAAACACATATTATGTGACGAATAAAAATATAGCCTCGAGTAAAATACCGATGGCTGTTAGAAGAAAGAGGGGATGCCACTCGGGGGCATCCCCAAGCTTAGTTGGTTGCTCTGGATAATAGCTTGGGATGCCGGGGCATCCCCAAGCGTAGGCTCTTCTACTCCTTATTCCTTCATCTATCGTAAGATAACCCAAAACTTGAAAACTTCAATCACACAAAACTCAACAAAACCTTCATGGGATCTGTTAGTATAAGAAAGCAAACCACTACTATAAGTACTGTACCAAACCAATTCATATTTTGTTTTTGCATTATATATTGTATTCAAACTTTACTATGGCAAAAACTCATCAAATAAAACAATAGAGCCATCAAAATAAGCACACAACGCAAAGAAAACAAAATCGGTCAAAACAGAACACTCTGTAGTAATCTGACTATTTTGAAAACTTCTGTAACTCCAAAAATTCTAAAAAACTAGGACGACCTGGGTAATTTGTATATTAATCTTCTGTAAAATAATTGGCATTTTATCATGCTCTGGTAAAAAATAAGAATTGTTTTCGTGAGCGCAAAAGTTTCTGTTTTTTCAGCAAGATCAAACAACTATCACCCAAGAAAATCCTATTGGTTCTACTTGGCACAAACACTAATTAAAACACAAAAGACACAATCATAACAGTATAATAATTGTTCTAACACTCAAGAACAGAAAGAAAAAGGCAAAAGTAAATTTTATTCATTGGGTTGCCTCCCAACAAGCGCAATAGTTTTATGCCCTTAGCTATGCATAAAGCAAGGATCTAAGTTTTGTCATCTTTGGTTCGAGATCCATAAGATGCCCTCATGATTGATTCATATGGTGGCCTAATTCTTGTTCTATGGAAGTGTTCCATAGCCTTTCTCAATGGAAATTGGAACTTAATATTGCCTTCTTTAATATCAATCACGGCACCGATAGTGCAGAAAAACGGTCTACCAAGAATTATTGGACAAGACGGATTGCAATCAATATCAAGAACAATAAAATAAATGGGCACATAATTCCTATTTGCAATAATAAGAACATCATTAATTCTTCCCATAGGCTTTTTAATAGTAGAAAAATCCGCCAAGTGCAAATTTAAAGAACATTCTTCAAGATCGGTAAGACCAAGCACATCACATAAAGATTTCGGAATCGTAGAAACACTAGCACCCAAGTCACACAAAGATAAACAATCATAATTTTTAATCTTGACTTTGATAGTAGGTTCCCATTCATCATGCAATTTTCTAGGAATTTCTACTTCTAATTCCAATTTTTCTTCAAAAGCTTTCATCATAGCATCAACAATATGTTTAGTAAAAGCTTTATTTTGTTCATAAGCATGGGGTGAATTTTGAAGGAAATATGCCCTAGAGGCAATAATAAAGTTGTTATTTATATTTACTTATATCATGATAAATGTTTATTATTCATGCTAGAATTGTATTAACCGGAAACTTAGTACATGTGTGAATACATAGACAAAACAGAGTGTCCCTAGTATGCCTCTACTTGACTAGCTCGTTAATCAAAGATGGTCAAGTTTCCTGACCATAGACATGTGTTGTCATTTGATGAACGGGGTCACATCATTAGAGAATGATGTGATGGACAAGACCCCCATTAGCTTAGCATTATGATCGTTGAGTTCTATTGCTATTGCTTTCTTCATGACTTATACATGTTCCTCTGACTATGAGATTATGCAACTCCCGAATACCGGAGGAACACCTTGTGTGCTATCAAACTTCACAACATAACCGGGTGATTATAAAGATGCTCTACAGGTGTCTTCGATGTTGTTTGTTCAGTTGGCATAGATCAAGATTAGGATTTGTCACTCCGATTGTCGGAGAGGTATCTCTGGGCCCTCTCGGTAATGCACATCACTATAAGCCTTGCAAGCAATGTGACTAATGAGTTAGTTGCGGGATGATGCATTACGAAACGAGTAAAGAGACTTGCCGGTAACGAGATTGAACTAGGTATGATGATACCGACGATCGAATCTCGGGCAAGTAACATATCAGTGACAAAGGGACAACGTATGTTGTTGTGCGGTTTGACCGATAAAGATCTTCGTAGAATATGTAGGAGCTAATATGAGCATCCAGGTTCCGCTATTGGTCATTCACCGGAGTCCGGAGATGTGTCTCGGTCATGTCTACATAGTTCTCAAACCCTATGGTTCGCACGCTTAACGTTCGATGACGATTTGTATTATGAGTTTATGTGATTTGATGACCGAAGGTTGTTCGGAGTCCCGGATGAGATCACGAACGTGACGAGGAGTCTCAGAATGGTCGAGACATAAATATTCATATATTGGAAGGTTACATTCGGACACTGGAATGGTTCGGGTCATTTCGGATAAGTTTCGGAGTACCGGGGGTTACCGGACCCCCCCGGGAAGCTATTGGGCCTCATGGGTTTTAGTGGAGAAGAGAGAGGGCCGGCCAAGAGGTGGAGCACGCCCCCCTCCTTCCTTCTCTCCTCCTCCTCTTTCCCCCCTTCTCCCACTTGGAATAGGAAAGGCGGGGGGGGGATCCTACTAGGTTTTGAGTCCTAGTAGGACTCCCCCCATGGCACGGTGATACGTCTCCAACATATCTACTTTTTCTCATGCTTTTCCTCTTGTTTTGGACTCTAATTTGCATGATTTGAATGAAACTAACCCCAGACTGACGCTGTTTTCAGCAGAACTACCATGGTGTTGTTTTTGTGCAGAAATAAAAGTTCTCGGAATGGAACGAAACTTTGCGAGGATTTTTTATATCAATAATAATAAGAATTTCTGGAGCCAAGACCCACCAGAGAGGGGCCCCTGGTTGGGCACAACCCACCAGGGCGCACCCAGGTGGGTTGTACCCACCTGGTGGCCGATACGTCTCCAATATATCTATAATTTTCTATTGTTCCATGCTATTATATTATCCATCTTGGATGTTTTATATGCATTTATATGTTATTTTATATGATTTTGGGACTAACCTATTAACCTAGAGCCCAGTGCCAGTTTATGTTTTTCCTTGTTTTTGAGTTTTACAGAAAAGGAATACCAAACGGAGTCCAATTGACGTGCCAATTTTTGATGATTTTTTATGGACCAAAAGAAGCCCCCAGAGTAAAAGAGTTGGGCCAACAGAGTCCCGAGCCATCCAGGAGGGTGGAGGGCGCGCCCCCTATCTCGTGGATGACTCGGAGACCCCCCTGACGTGAGACCGACGCCAAAAAATCCTATAAATACAGAAACCCCTAGAAAGAAACCTAGATCAGGAGTTCCGCCGCCGCAAGCCTCTGTATCCACGAAAACCTAATCAGGACCCTGTTCCGGGACCCTGCCGGAGGGGGGATCCATCACCGGTGGCTATCTTCATCATCCCGGTGCTCTCCATTACGTGTAGGGAGTAGTTCACCCTCGGGGCTGAGGGTATGTGCTACCTCTTGAGCATGCGTTGGTTTTACCTTGAAGAGGAAAGGGTGATGCATCAAAGTAGCGTAAGTATTTCCCTCAGTTTTTGGGAACCAAGGTATCAATCCAGTAGGAGACTACACGCAAGTCCCTAGTACCTGCACAAAAAATCAAGAACCTTGCAACCAATGCGACAAAGGGGTTGTCAATCCCTTCATGGCCACTTGCAAAAGTGAGATCTGATAGAGATAATAAGATAAATATTTTTGGTATTTTTGTTGTAAAGATTGAAAAGTAAAGATTGCAAAATAAACGGAGACAGAAATCTAGTTGACGGGAGATTAATATGATGGAAAATAGACCCGGGGACCATAGGTTTCACTAGTGCCTTCTCTCAAGATAGCAAATTCTACGGTGGGTGAACAAATTACTGTCGAGCAATTGATAGAAAAGCCCATAGTTATGAGAATATCTAGGCATGATCATGTATATAGGCATCACGTCCGTGACAAGTAGACCGAAATGATTCTGCATCTACTACTATTACTCCACACATCAACCGCTATCCAGCATGCATCTAGAGTATTAAGTTCATAAGAACAGAGTAATGCATTAGGCAAGATGACATGATGTAGAGGGATAAACTCAAGCAATATGATATAAACCCCATATTTTTATCCTCGATGGCAACACTACAATACGTAGCTTGCTGCCCCTGCTGTCACTGGGAAATGACACCGCAAGATTGAACCCAAAGCTAAGCACTTCTCCCATTGCAAGAAAGATCAATCTAGTAGGCCAAACCAAACTGATAATTCGAAGAGACTTGCAAAGATATTAAGTCATGCATATAAGAATTCAGAAAAGAATCAAATATTGTTCATAGATAATCTTGATCATAAACCCACAATTCATCGGATCTCGACAAACACACCGCAAAAATAATTACATCGAATAGATCTCCAAGAAGATTGAGGAAAACTTTGTATTGAGACCCAAAGAGAGAGAGAGAAGAAGCCATCTAGCTAATAACTATGGACCCGAAGGTCTGTGCTAAACTACTCACACACCATCAGAGAGGCTATGGTGTTGATGTACAAGCCCTCCGTGATCGATTCCCTCCGACGGAGCGCGGAAAAAGGCCCCAAGATGGGATCTCACGAATTGAGGAAGGTTCTTGCGGTGGAAATAGGGTTTCGTGGTGCTCCTGGATGTTTTCAGGGTATATGAGTATATATATGCAAAAGAAGTAGGTCGGTGGAGCCATGAGGGGCCCACAAGGGTGGGGGGCGCACCTCCCTACCTCGTGGCCGCCTCGTTGCTTCCTTGAAGTCCACTCCAAGTCTCCTGGATTGCATTTGTTCCAAAAACGATCCTCACGAAGGTTTCATTCCGTTTGGATTCCGTTTGATATTCCTTTTCTGCGAAACACTAAAATAGGCAAAAAAAACAACAATTTACACTGGGCCTTCGGTTAATAGGTTAGTCCCAAAAATAATATAAAAGTGCATAATAAAGCCCATTAAAAATCCAAAACAGATAATATAATAGCATGGAACAATAAATAATTATAGATACGTTGGAGACATATCAAGCATCCCCAAGCTTAATTCCTGCTCGTCCTCGAGTAGGTAAATGATAAAACAAATTTTTTGATGTGGAATGCTACCTAACATAATTTTCAAAGTATTTCTCTTTATTGTGCCATGAATGTTCAGATCCGAAAGATTCAAGACAAAAGTTTAGTATTGACATAAAAACAATAATACTTCAAGCATACTAAGTAAGCAATTATGTCTTCTCAAAATAACATGGCCAAAGAAAGCTTATCCCTACAAAATCATATAGTTTGGCTATGCTTCATTTTCGTCACACAAAAATGCTCTCATCATGCACAACCCCGATGGCAAGTGAGGCAATTGTTTCATACTTTAGTAATCTCAAACTTTTTTCAGCTTTCACGCAATACATGAGCGTGAGCCATGGACATAGCACTATGTGTGGAATAGAATATAATGATGGGGGTTGTGTGGAGAAGACAAAAAAGAGAAAGTCTCACATTGACGCGGCTAATCAACGGGCTAGGGAGATGCCCTATCAATTGATGTCAATGCAAGGAGTAGGGATTGCCATGCAACGGATGCACTAGAGCTATAAATGTATGAAAGCTCAATAAAAGAAACTAAGTGGGTGTGAATCCAACTTGCTTGCTGACGAAGACCTAGGGCATTTGAGGAAGCCCATTGTTGGAATATACAAGCCAAGTTCTATAATGAAAAAATCCCACAAGTATATGAAAGTGACAAAATAAGAGACTCTCTATCATAAAGATCATGAAGCTACTTTGAAGCACAAGCATGGAAAAAGGATAGTAGCATTGTCCCTTTTATTTGTTTTCTTTCTTTTGGGCCTTTTTTTTATTTGGCCTTTCTTTTTTCTCTCTTTTTTTATTTGGCACAATGCTCTATTAATGATGATCATCACACTTATATTTATTTACAACTCAATGATTACAACTCGATACTAGAAAAAAATATGACTCTATTATGAGTGACTCCGGATGTGAACCCGGATGAGCAATGAATCAAGAGTGACATGTATGAAAAATTATGCATGGTGGCTTTGCCACAAATACGATGTCAACTACATGATCATGCAAGGCAATATGACAATCATGAAGCGTGTCATAATAAATGAAACAGTGGAAAGTTGCATGGCGATATATCTTGGAATAGGTAGGTATGGTAGCTGTTTTGAGGAAGATATAAGGAGGTTTATGTGTGATAGAGGGTACAATATGACAATCATGAAGCGTGTCATAATAAATGAAACAGTGGAAAGTTGCATGGCGATATATCTCGGAATAGGTAGGTATGGTAGCTGTTTTGAGGAAGATATAAGGAGGTTTATGTGTGATAGAGGGTATCGTATCACGGGGGTTGGATGCACCGGCGAAGTATGCACCAACTCTCAAGGTGAGAAAGGGCAATGCATGGTACTGAAGAGGCTAGCAAGGATGGAAAGGCGAGAGTGCGTATAATCCATGGACTCAACATTAGTCATAAAGAACTCACATACTTATTGCAAAAATATACAAGTCATTAAAAACCAAGCATTACGCGCATGCTCCTAGGGGGATAGATTGGTAGGAAAAGACCATCGCTTGTCCCCGACCGCCAGTCATAAGGATGACAATCAAAGAACACCTCATGTTTCAAATTTGTCACACAACGGTTACCATACGTGCATGCTATGGGACTTGAAAACTTCAACACAAGTATTTTTCAAATTCACAACTACTCAACTAGCACAACTTTGATATTACCATCTTCATATCTCAAAACAATCATCAAGTATCAAACTTCTCATAGTATTCAATGCACTTTTTATGAAAGTTTTTTATTATACCCATCTTGGATGCCTATCATATTAGGACAAATTTTTTTAACCAATGCAGATTACCATGATGTTCTAAAGGACTCTCAAAATAATATAAGTGAAGCATGAGAGATCAATAATTTCTATAAAATAAAATCACCACCGTGCTCTAAAAGATATAAGTGAAGCACTAGAGCAAAATTATCTAGCTCAAAATATATAAGTGAAACACATAGAGTATTCTAATAAATTATGATTCATGTGTGTCTCTCCAAAAGGTGTGTACAGTGATACGTCCATTTTGCATCATGCTTTTATATCGATATTTATTGCATTATGGGCTGTTATTACACGTTATTTCACAATACTTATGCCTATTCTCTCTTATTTTACAAGGTTTACATAAGTAGGGAGAACGCCGGTGGCTGGAATTCCGGGCTGGAAAAGGGGCAAATATTAGAGACCTATTCTGCACAACTCCCAAAGTCCTGAAACTCCACGAAAGTCATTTTTGGAAAATATAAAAAACATTGAGCGGAAGAAGTACACCAGAGGGGGGCCCACCGGTCCACGAGGGTGGGGGCGCGCCCTACCCCTCTGGGCACGCCCCCCTGCCTCGTGGGCCCCCTGTTGGCTCTCCGATGGCCATCTTCTGCTATATGAGGTCTTTCGTCAAGGGAAAAATCAGAAGCAACCTTTCGGGAGCGCTTTTCTCTATATAAGAGTTTGTCCAGGCTTGTCCTTTGCTACAAAAAGGATTGGGCCACCTTGCTGCACTTTATTTACTTTTGTTACTTGTTGCTCGTTACAAATTATCCTATCACAAAACTTTCTGTTACCACTTATTTCAGTACTTGCAGAGAATACCTTGCTGAAAACCGCTTACCATTTCCTTCTGCTCCTCGTTGGGTTCGACACTCTTACTTATCGAAAGGACTACGATTGATCCCCTAAACTTGTGGGTCATCAAGACTCTTTTCTGGCGCCGTTGCCGGGGAGTGAAGCGCCTTTGGTAGGTGGAATTTGGTAAGGAAAAATTTATATAGTGTGCTGAAATTTACTGTCACTTGTTACTATCGAAAGTAATCCTCTGAGGGGCTTGTTCGGGGTATCTTCACCCCGACCAGTAGAGCAAGGAATTGCTCCTCAACATACTGAACCTACTGAAAATGAAAATGTTCCTTTTGAAGTTCCTTCGGGTATGTTAGAAAACTGCTAGATAATCCTTTTACAGGAGATGGAACAAAGCATCCTGATGAGCACCTAATCTACGTGGATGAAGGTTGTGGATTATTTAAGCTTGCAGGTATACCCGATGATATTGTTAAGAAGAAGGTCTTCCTTTTATCTTTGAAGGGAGATGCATCGACGTGGTATAGGCTATGTGATGACACGGGATCATGCAACTATAAACGAATGAAATTGGAATTTCATCAGAAGTATTATCCTATGCATCTTGTTCATCGTGATCGCAATTATATATATAATTTTTGGCCGCACGAAGGAGAAAGCATCGCTCAAGCTTGGGGGAGGCTTAAGTCAATGTTATATTCATGCCCCAATCATGAGCTCTCAAGAGAAATAATTCTTCAAAATTTTTACGCTCGGCTTTCTCATAATAATCAATCCATACTTGATACTTCTTGTGCTGGCTCTTTTATGATGAAGACTATTGAATTCAAATGGAATTTATTGGATAGAATTAAACACAACTCTGAAGATTGGGATCTCGACAAAGGTAAGGAGTCAGGTATGACACCTAAGTTTTATTGTGTTAAATCTTTTATGGATATTGATGTTTTCCGTAAATTTAGCACTAAATATGGATTTGACTCTGAGATAATAGCTTCTTTCTGTGAATCTTTTGCTACTTATGTTGATCTCCCCAAGGAGAAGTGGTTTAAATATCATCCTCCCATAGAAGTAAAAGTAGCCGCACCTACTAAAGTTGAAGAAAATATTGTCACTTATAATGATCCTGTTGTTCCTACTTCTTATGTTGAGAAACCACCTTTCCCTGTTAGAATAAAGGATCATGCTAAAGATTAAACTGTGGTTCGAAAAAGCAATATTAGAACTTATACACCTCCTGAGCAAGTTAAAGTTGAACCTAATATTGCTATTGTTAAAGATCTCTTGGCTGATAATATTGATGGGCATGTTATTCATTTCCGCGGAGAAACCGCTAGAATTGCCAAACCTTGTGCTAAAGATAAACATAGACCTGTGGTAGGCGTGCCCGTTATTTCTGTTAAAAATAGGAGATCACTGTTATCATGGCTTATGTGATATGGGTGCTAGTGCTAGTGTTATACCGCATACTTTATACGAAGAAATTAAGCATGAAATTGCACCTGCTGAGTTAGAAGGTATTGATGTTACAATTAAACTTGCCAATAGAGATACTATATCAGCAATGGGAATTGTCAGAGATGTTGAAGTCTTGGGTGGGAAAACTAAATATCCTGCTGATTTTCTTGTTCTTGGTTCCCGACAAGATAGCTTTTGTCCCATTATATTTGGTAGGCCCTTCTTGAACATCGTTAATGCTAAGATAGACTGTGAAAAGAATGTCATTACTATTGGCTTGGGTGATATGATTCATGCGTTTAATTTCTCTAAATTTAGTAGACAACACCGTGAGGAAGAATTTCCTAGTAAGGATGAAATTATTGGTCTTGCTTCTATTGCCGTACCTCATAGTGATCCTTTAGAACAATATTTGCTAGACCATGAAAATGATACGTTTATGAATTAAAGAAGGGAAATAGATGAAGTATTCTTTAAACAGGAACCTATTCTGCAACACAATTTGCCTGTTGAAATCCTAGGGGATCCTCCTCCACCCAAGGGTCATCCCGTGTTTGAGCTTAAACCGTTGCCTGATATCTTAAATATGCTTATCTTGATGAAAATAAAATATATCCTGTTATTATTAGTGCTAAACTTTCAGAGCATGAAGAAGAAAGATTATTGAAAACTCTGAAGAAGCACCGTGCCGCTATTGGATATACTCTTGATGATCTTAAAGGCATTAGTCCCACTCTATGTCAACATAAAATAAATTTGGAAGCGGATGCCAAACCAGTTCGTGATCCTCAACGATGTTTGAATCCTAAAATGAAAGAAGTGGTAAGAAAAGAAATACTCAAGCTTCTGGAGGCAAGTATAATTTATCTCGTTGCTGATAGTCAGTGGGTAAGTCCTGTCCATTGTGTCCCTAAGAAGGGAGGTATTACTGTTGTCCCTAATGATAAAGATGAATTGATCCTGCAAAGAATTATCATAGGTTATAGGATGGTAATTGATTTCCGCAAATTAAATAAAGCTACTAAGAAAGATCATTACCCCTTACCTTTTATTGATCAAATGCTAGAAAGATTATGCAAACATACACATTATTGCTTTCTAGATGGTTATTCTGGTTTCTCTCAAATACCTGTGTCGGCTAAAGATCAATCAAATACTACTTTTACTTGCCCTTTTGGTATTTCTGCTTATAGACGTATGCCTTTTGGTTTATGTAATGCACTTGCTACCTTTCAAAGATGCATGATAGCTATATTCTCTGATTTTTGTGAAACAATTTGTGAGGTTTTCATGGATGATTTTTCCGTCTATGGTTCCTCTTTTGATGATTGCTTGAGCAATCTTGATCGAATTTTGCAGAGATGTGAAGAAACTAATCTTGTCTTGAATTGGGAAAAGTGCCACTTTATGGTTAATGAAGGTATTGTCTTGGGGCACAAAGTTTCGAAAGAGGTATTGAAGTTGATAAAGCCAAGGTTGATGCTATTGAAAAGATGCCATGTCCCAAGGACATCAAAGGTATAAGAAGTTTCCTTGGTCACGCCGGATTTTATAGGAGGTTCATTAAGGACTTCTCAAAAATTTCTCGGCCTCTCACTAATTTATTACAAAAAGATGTACCATTTGTCTTTGATGATGATTGTGTAGAAGCATTTGAAATACTTAAGAAAGCATTAGTCTCTGCACCTATTGTTCAGCCACTTGATTGGAATTTACCCTTTGAAATTATGTGTGATGCTAGTGATTATCCTGTAGGTGCTGTTCTAGGGCAAAGAGTTGATAAGAAATTAAATGTTATCCATTATGCTAGTAAGACTCTAGACAATGCTCAAAGAAATTATGCTACTACTGAAAAAGAATTCTTAGCAGTTGTATTTGCTTGTGATAAATTCAGACCCTATATTGTTGATTCTAAAGTAAATATTCACACGGACCATGCTGCTATTAAATATCTTATGGAAAAGAAAGATGCTAAACCTAGACTTATAAGATGGGTTCTCTTGCTACAAGAATTTGATTTGCATATTGTTGATAGAAAGGGAGCTGAGAACCCTGTTGCAGACAACTTGTCTAGGTTAGAAAATGTCCTTGATGACCCACTACCTATTGATGATAGCTTTCCTGATGAGCAATTAAATGTTATAAGCACTTCTAGTAGCACTCCATGGTATGTTGATTATGCTAATTATATTGTTGCTAAATTTATACCACCTAGCTTCACATACCAACAAAATAAAAAGTTTTTCTATGATTTGCGACATTACTTTTGGGATGAACCACATCTTTATAAAGAAGGAGTAGATGGTGTTATTAGACGTTGTGTACCTGAGAATGAACAGGAACAGATCCTACGCAAGTGCCACTCCGTGGCTTATGGAGGACACCACGCTGGAGATAGAACTGCACATAAGGTATTGCAATCCGGTTTTTATTGGCCTACTCTCTTCAAGGATGCCCGTAAGTTTGTTTTGTCTTGCGATGAATGTCAAAGAATTGGTAATATTAGTAGACGTCAAGAAATGCCTATGAATTATTCACTTGTTATTGAACCATTTGATGTTTGGGGATTTGATTATATGGGACCCTTTCCTGCCTCTAATGGATATACACATATTTTGGTTGCTGTTGATTACATTACTAAGTGGGTAGAAGCTATTCCAACTAGTAGTGCTGATCATAACACTTCTATTAAAATGCTTAAGGAAGTTATTTTTCCGAGGTTTGGAGTCCCTAGATATTTAATGACTGATGGTGGTTCACACTTTATTCATTGGTGCTTTCCGTAAAATGCTTGCTAAATATGACGTTAATCATAGAATTGTGTCTCCTTATCACCCGCAGTCTAGTGGTCAAGTAGAATTGAGTAATAGAGAGCTCAAATTAATTTTGCAAAAGACTGTTAATAGGTCTAGCAAGAATTGGTCCAAGAAACTTGATGATGCATTATGGGCATATAGAACTGCATATAAGAATCCTATGGGTATGTCTCCGTATAAAATGGTTTATGGAAAAGCATGTCACTTACCGCTCGAACTAGAACATAAGGCATATTGGGCTATTAAAGAGCTCAACTATGATTTCAAACTTGCGGTGAGAAAAGGTTATTTGATATTAGCTCACTTGATGAATGGAGAACCCAAGCTTATGAAAATGCTAAGTTGTTTAAAGAAAAAGTTAAAAGATGGCATGACAAAAGGATACAAAAGCGTGAGTTTAATGTAGGTGATTATGTATTGCTATACAACTCTCGCTTAAGATTTTTGCAGGAAAACTTCTCTCTAAATGGGAAGGTCCCTACGTTATCGAGGAGGTCTATCGTTCGGTGCCATAAAAATCAACAACTTCAAGGTACAAATCCAAGGTGGTAAACGGTCAAAGAATCAAACATTACATCTCAGGTAATCCCATAAATGTTGAAACCAATATTATTGAAACCGTAACCCCGGAGGAATACATAAGGGACACTTTCCGAAACGTTTCAGACTCCGAAAAGGAATAGGTATGTGATGTGGTAAGTAAACCGACTCCAAAACAATTTTTAAGGCAATATTTCTCTGTTTTGGAATATTTAGAAAAATAGAAAAATAAGTAGCAGTCCGGGAAGGACACGAGGGCCCCACGAGGGTGGTGGGCGTGCCCTACCCCCCTGGGCGCACCCCTACCTCGTGAGCACCCCGTGTGCCCTCCGGACTCCGTTTTCTTGCACGATACATATTTTGGTCGGTAAAAATTTGTTATATATTCTCCCGAAGGTTTTGACTCCCGTATCACGCAAAAATACTCTTTTCTTGTTTCTAGCTGTCTCCTGTCAGGGTTGTCCAGGCCAGGCATCATGTCGTCCCCCTCCTCCAACAGTGGTGACAACAATGCTTGGCTGATGAAGATAGAGCTGAAGAGGGAAGAAACCATGGAGATCAACAAGGATGAAGGGATCAAGAAGGCCACGGAGGACCAAGTTCCGGCAGCAGAAGACATCTTTCAATTTGATCATAATCTTCTTACCCCAACTGAGATCGAAGCTTTCAAGATTATTGAGTTAGCTCAGATATCTGAGAACAAGTATCTCACAAGTGAAAATATTTTGTTGAAGGAGCATATTGATGCACTCAAGGGCATTATCCGCAAGCTGGAGGACCTCTTACGCTCGATGTGCGACTATCCATCATCACCACCATCCTCTTCACCAACAAAGGAGACATAATCACATGGGTATGGGCACCCCTTGGCAACCGCCAAGCTTGGGAGGTGCTTGATCGTATCACCATCACAACTCCTATCTTTACCATTATTCTTAGTTCGATCCTTTTAGTAGTATCTTGATTTAGTAGAATAAAGTCATGGCATGATCTAGTTTTGAGTTTTGCTTTATGATCTCTCTATGTAATCGAGTCCGTGAGCTATATATATAATAAAGTTTAGCGTTGAGTCAAGGGCTTGATTATTTTGCCATGATCTTGGGTTAATAAAATAAAAGAAAGAATAAAAAGAATAAAAAGAAACAAAGAGTTCATATTGATCTTATTGAGAGTAATGACTTCACATAGAAAGAGTATGATGATTAAAAGTTGTTGGGAGTTGGCAAACATAGCTTTGGTCATCGTTGCAATTAATAGGAAGTAATAATGAAAGAGAGGTTTCACATATAGATATATTATCATTGACATCTTTTATGATTGGGAGCACTCAGTAAAATATAACATGCTAAAGAGTTGATGTTGGACAAGAAGACAACGTGATGAGTTATGTTTTCTTATATCTGAGATAAAGTATGTTGTCATGGGTCCTCTAACATGTTGAGCTTGCCTTTTCCCCCTCATGCTAGCCAAATTCTCAGCACCAAGTAGAGATGCTACTTGTGCTTCCAAAAACCCTTAAACCAGTTTTGCCATGAGAGTCCACCATATCTACCTATGGATTGAGTAAGATCCTTCAAGTAAGTTGTCATCGGTGCAAAGCAATAAAAATTGCTCTAAAGATGTATGATTGATTGGTGTGGGAGAAATAAGCTTTATACGATCTTGTGATGTGGAAGTAATAAAAGCGACGGACTGCATAATAAAGGTTCATATCACAAGGGGCAATATAAAGTGACGTTCTTTCGCATTGAGATTTTGTGCGTCCAACCATAAAAGCGCATGGCAACCTCTGCTTCCCTCTGCGAAGGGCCTATCTTTTATTATTATCCTCTACCTTATGCAAGAGTCACGGTGATCTTCACCTTTCATTTTTCATTTTATCCTTTGGCAAGCCCAGCATGTTGGAAAGAACATGACATATATATCTAATTGGATGTAGGGGAGCATGAATTATTATTGTTGACATTACCCTTGAGGTAAAAGGTTGTGGGGCAAAACTATAAGCCCCTATCTTTCTCTCGTGGTCCGATTAAAACTCCATAACCACAAGTATTGCGTGAGTGTTAGCAATTATGAAGGACTAAATGATAGTTAAGTATGTGGACTTGCTTTTAAGCTCTGACATAGACTCTTTCCGATGTTATGATAAATTGCAATTGCTTCAATGACTGAGGTTATAGTTTGTTGGTGCTCAATAAGGTTTACGATTCATACTTTTGCATTGTGAAAAGATCATCACTTGAACATAAGTAATCATATGACAAAATCTATATGTGTTGCTGTTATGAGAACAATCATGATGCCTTCATGTCCATATTTTATTTTTATCGACGCCTCTACCTCTGAACATGAGGACATATTTATTGTTATCGGCTTTTCGCTTGAGGACAAGCGAGGTCTAAGCTTGGGGGAGTTGATACGTCCATTTTGCATCATGTTTTTATATCGATATTTATCACATTATGGGCTGTTATTTCACGCTATGTCACAATACTTATCGCTATTCTCTTTTATTTTACAAGGTTTACATGAAGAGGGAGAATGCCGACAGCTGGAATTCTGGGCTGGAAAAGGAGCAAATATTGGAGACCTATTCTGCACAACCCCAAAATTCCTGAAACTACACGGAATATCTTAAAATAAATAAAGAAAAATCGTCTCCAAAGATGAAGGCCAGGGGGCCCACACCCTACTCACGAGGGTGGGGGGCGCGCCCCCCCTAGGGCGCGCCCCCTACCTCGTGGGCCCCCTGGTGGCTCTCCGACGCCCATCTTCTCCTATATGAAGTCTTTCATCAAGAAAAAAAAGAAGCAACTTTTCGGGACGAGACTCCGCCGCCACGAGGCGGAACCTTGGCGGAACCAATCTAGAGCTCTGGCAGAGCTGTTCTGCCGGGGACACTTCCCTCCGGGAGGGGGAAATCATCGTCATCATCATCACCAACGCTCCTCTCATCGGGAGAGGGAAATCTCCATCAACATCTTCACCAGCACCATCTCATCTCCATACCCTAGTTCATCTCTTGTATCCAGTTCTTGTCTCCAAGTCCGGGATTGGTGCTAGTAGGTTGCTAGTAGTGTTGATTACTCCTTGTAGTTGATACTAGTTGGTTTATTTGGTGGAAGATCAGATGTTCAGATCCTTTATGCATATTAATACCCCTCTGATTATGAACATGAATATGCTTTGTGAGTAGTTACATTTGTTCCTGAGGACAAGGGAGAAGTCTCGCTATTAGTAGTCATGTGAATTTGGTATTCGTTCGATATTTTGATGAGATGTATGTTGTCTAGCCTCTAGTGGTGTTATGTGAACGTCGACTACATAACACTTCACCATTATTTGGGCCTAGAGGAAGGCATTGGGAAGTAATAAGTAGATGATGGGTTGCTAGAGTGATGTAAGCTTAAACCCTAGTTTATGTGTTGCTTCGTAAGGGGCTGATTTGGATCCATATGTTTCATGCTATGGTTAGGTTTACCTTAATACTTTTGTTGTAGTTGCGGATGCTTGCAATAGAGGTTAATCATAAGTGGGATGTTTGTTCAAGTAAGAACAGCACCAAAGCACCGGTCCACCCACATATCAAATTATCAAAGTACCGAACGCGAATCATATGAACGTGATGAAAACTAGCTTGACGATATACCCATGTGTCCTCGGGAGCGGTTTTCCTTATATAAGAGTTTGTCCAGGCTTGTCCTTTGCTACAAAAAGGATTGGGCCACCTTGCTGCACTTTATTTACTCTTGTTACTTGTTGCTCGTTACAATTTATCTTATCACAAAACTATCTCGTTACCACTTATTTCAAGACTTGCAGAGAATACCTTCCTGAAAACTGCTTATCATTTCCTTCTGCTCCTCGTTGGGTTCGACACTCTTACTTATCGAAAGGACTACGATAGATCCCCTATACTTGTGGGTCATCACGCCCCCTACCTTGTGGGCCCCCTGTTGGCTCTCCGATGGCCATCTTCTGCTATATGAGGTCTTTCGTCAAGGGAAAAATCAGAAGCAACCTTTCGGGAGCCCTTTTCTCTATATAAGAGTTTGTCCAGGCTTGTCCTTTGCTACAAAAAGGATTGGGCCACCTTGCTGCACTTTATTTACTTTTGTTACTTGTTGCTCGTTACAAATTATCCTATCACAAAACTATCTGGTACCACTTATTTCAGTACTTGCAGAGAATAGCTTGCTGAAAACCGCTTATCATTTCCTTCTGCTCCTCGATGGGTTCGACACTCTTACTTATCGAAAGGACTACGATAGATCCCCTATACTTGTGGATCATCATACAGCAAGGATGATCGTGGTAAACTAACAAGCAAAGACTCAAATCATACAAGATGCTCCAAGCAAAACACATATCATGTGGTGAATAAAAATATAGCCTAGAGTAAAGTTACCGATGGACGAAGATGAAAGAGGGAATGCCTTCCGGGGCGTCCTGTGATGCCCTCGATTCAATCGTACACTAATCATACACGCAAATGTGTACGATCAAGATCAAGGACTCACGGGAAGATATCACAACACAACTCTAGACCCAAACTGAAATAATACAAGCTTTATATTACAAGCCAAGGGCCTCGAGGGCTCGAATACATAAGCTCGAATGCACAAGAGTCAGCAGAAGCAACAATATCTGAGTACAGACATAGGTTAGACAAGTTTGCCTTAAGAAGGCTAGCACAAAAGCAACAACGATCAAAAAGGCAAGGCCTCCTGCCTGGGAGCCTCCTAACTACTCCTGGTCGTCGGCGGTCTCCACGTGGTAGTAGGCACCCTCGGGGTAGTAGCAGTCGTCGTCGAAGGTGGTGTCTGGATCTGGGGCTCCACCATCTGGTTGCGACATCCGAGAAGAATGGAAAGAGGTGGAAAAATAGGGAGCAAAGCAACCGTGAGTACTCATCCAAAGTACTCACAAGCAAGGATCTACACTACATATGCAACATTATCAAGAGAGGCAGTATATGTGGACTGGGCTGCAGAAATGCCAGAGTAAGGGGGGAGAGCCTAGTCCTATCGAAGACTATCATCTTCAACAGCTTCCGCGGTCTTGCAGCATTAGAAGAGTACATATCAACATAATGTAAAGTAGTAGTAGTGTTATCAACCTTGGCCAGAGATCCTTTTCGACTCCCTGCGAGAAAGCAATCCCAGAGCCATACTATCAAATTCTCACCACAATCCAATTCTCATCACAAGTATCCAGTTCTAGTTGTATCAATCAGGATACAACTCCAAGTGTCGGTTACCGTAGGACAGGCTATCTATAGATGTTTTCTTCCCTGCAGGGGTGCACCAACTTACCCACCACACTCGATTAACTCCGGCCGGACACACTTTTCTGGGTCATGCCTGGCCTCGGCCAAACAATACGCCGCAACCCGACCTAGGCTTAATAGAGAGGTCAGCACGCTAGACTAAACCTATGCCCCCAGGGGTCATGGGCCATCGCCCCGGGAACTCCTGCATGTTGCGAGGGCGGCCGGTGAGCAGACCTAGCTACCTCCTTCAAAAAGGCAGGTGCTTACGCAGTCCAACCCGGCGCACACCGCTCAGTCGCTAACGTCTACTAAGCTTCGGCTGATGTATACGACGCAGAACGCCCACACTATGCCCACGTGATGGTTAGTGCTATTAGGCCAGTGGCCCCTCGGATCAAATATCCAAATCGTACTGGATTAGGACCGCGGGTAACAAGCAGAGACTCACGAAAGATGTGACCCCGTCGCCCCGTCTCGAGGACTTGCGGCAAGGGCTAGGAATGCCCGGCCACACCTTGTAATTATCTCGCGGGCACCCTCCAGGTCGACCCGTCTCCACATCACTCACGTGTACCCCTCAGGGTCGACCCTCCTTTCCAAGTAACAGTTGTAAAGTCCAAGTATCCGTGTGTCCAAACATCAAGGGGGAAACCCAAGAAATCACCGCTGGTGAATTCCACTTGATGTAATCATCAAGGTGAACGTAAGAGGAACCACCCCCGAGGTTCACACTTGAGGGGTTGCACGACAGAGTCGTATCGGAAGTGGTTAAGGCGGAATCACCCTCGATGACCATGACCTAATAGCTACACTACAGGGTTAACATCAGAAGTTTTGTAGAGGTCTCACCCTCGGCACTCAATAGTAACCCAGTAGTGTCGAGCAACTAAGGGGAAAGTGATGTGCGGTGCCGGGGCCTGGTCTTCGATCCCGTTGATCGGGTCTTCTGATAATCCAGCGGGGCAGTCGGGACAAAGTGGGGGTCTCTGATGGGTCTCTACCCAACCTATACTAAACAGTTTAGGATAAGCAGGTAGGTAACAACAACAGGTTACAATAAACAGGCTATGCATCAGAATAGGAGCAAACAATAACAGTAGCAAAATCTAATGCAAGCATGAGAGAGTAGAATGGGCGATATCGGGATGATCAAAGGGGGGGCTTGCCTGGTTGCTCTGGCAAGGAGGGGTCATCGTCAACGTAGTCGATCACAGGGGCAGCATCGGTCTCGGAGTCTACCGGAGAGAAGAGGGGGAAGAAACAGTAAATATAAAGCAAACATAGCATCACAAAGCATAACGTGGCAATATGCTGTGTTGGGTGTTGTAGCGACCAGACCTCAAACAGTCTGATCTCTGTGCTCAGTGTCATCCCTGGATCAGTAATGCTGACACCACACAGTACTCGGAGGATTTATAACAGAGTAGCAATCACACACTTATTACAATCAAATGTCTCAAGAGAAAACTTAATAAAAATACATATGGCTTAAGGCCATCTAATACGATAACAACGGAAGGCTTGGAAGAAAAGCAAGTCCATCAACTCCAATGGCATCACTGCGTATAGAACCACGACCTATGCATCTTACTAAATGCGTCTAAAAGTACGCAACATGAAACGTTGCAGCCGAAAACGGTCAAGACATGGAATATGCTGGCAATGTAACACATAGAGAATAATGAAATGATAAGCCTATACTAGATGCATATATGGCTGGTGGAAAGCTCTATGGTTACAGTTTTGCAGAAAGCCAGTTTTTCCTACTGCAAAGGAATAAAATTTATTTAACTATCATGGTGGTTGTGAAACATTGAGAATGGTTGACAGCATTCTCAATCCCAATTAAAAGTACTCATTAACAAAACCAAAAATATTAATTAGAAGTAACATGATGAGATTCACATGATATCCAAGTACTAGAGACTCAAGATGTCCATAACCGGGGACACGACTAACCATGATTAGTTTATACACTCTGCAGAGGTTTGTGCACTTTTCCCCACAAGACTCGATCGCCTCCGTTTGATTTCTCGCACTACATGGTGTTCGAGAGACGGATGACCGAGACATAGTCTTTTGGAAGCACTAGCACCTTAGTTGTGGGTAGACCGGTACACCTCCTTTCCCCTACATCTGCTAGTCTACCCGTAAGAGTTCGCACAACTTAATCAACTATGCCAGAGCCCATAATGGCTTGTGGCTGCACGCGTAAGTTTCTAGTATGAATAATCTCATGATCCCTTTGGGCCTGGGTGGCGGTCCGAAGAAATACAGGCAAGTCCTGATGGAAACCAGGTGCCTCAATCCACCCAGATGTGTGTTTAAGTTGCCACCTTAAATAAAACATTAAATAACAATCTCACATCTGTCATGGATACACACCCAATCCACGTCTACTAGCATAGCATAGCATAATAAGCAAACGTAGAAGTAACTCCCAAGGGTTTGATAATAAAACAGGTAATAGGTACTACCTCAATCTACTTCCCAATACCCACAATTTAATTAGATCCTAATCATGCAATGTTTGAGGGTAGATCTAATGCATAAAACTGGGTAGTAGAAAAGGTATGAGCAAAGTGTTACTTGCCTTGCTGATGATCCGCGAAACCTAGAGACTCGAAGTAACAAGCGGCGCACTCCGGGTATTCTATCGCAGACAAACAAACAAGCATAAAATAAGTACTCATCTAATGCACAGGTAAAACTCAAATAGATATAACCAGATAGTTCAACTTAAGAACTCCGGTTTGCGAAAAGAAACAAATCAAACGAAGCAACGAAAGTCAAACGGCGGAAGAAAACAGCTTCGTTCTACTAATCTGGATCTAAGTCAAATTTTACAGAAGCAAAAACTTGTTTAAGTAGATATCGGAAAGAGGGTTTCGAGACGAAACTCTAGACGCTCGAATCGCCTGATTCCGATAAACGAGCGAAAAGTTATACTAAAACGAAAATCGGATCAGGAATCGCGATCAGAAAAATCGCGGATTAAATCTGAGAAAAAGAAAAACGACGAACGGGTTAACGAACGAACGTTCGTTAACTAAACAAATCTGATGAACGCGTTCGTTTAAAGAACTAATGAACGAACGTTCGCTATTTAACCTTAACCCAAAAAACCGAAACTAATAAAAAAACGAAAATAAATAAAAAACAAAAAAACCGAAATAAAAACGGAAGAAAAACCACCCGGTTTTCTAAAAAAACCGGACATGCGGATCGAGGCGGCGGCGAACCTCGTCGGGCGGGCGTGAGTCCGCGGTCGGGCGGGTCCGACGGCGAGGCGAGGCAATGGCCGGCGGCGCGGGACTCGAGGCGCGTGGTCGGGGTGGCTGGCTAGGGTTTGGCCCCCCCCGGGTGGGCCGGCTTATAAAGCCTCGCGGGCCGGGAGTCCTAGGCGGACACGACCCGTAGGTCGGTGGCGTTTTTTTAAAAATAATTACGCGCAGAAAAGAAAATAAAAAGAAATACTAAACGGACTCCAAAAATCCCGAAATAAATTTTCCCCGACTTCTAAAATCAAGCCGTATTTAATGAACATTTATTTGGGGCCTAAATGCAATTTTGAAAAACACGCAGTTTTCCTAAATTCAAATAAAAAGGCGAAAAACTCCAAAATAAAATCTTATTTGATTTTGTTATTAAATCTTCATTATTTCTTTATTTTGGGAAAGTCATTTTATTCCCTCTCTCATATTTTGGTAGTAGAAATAATTGAAGATAAAATAATTAAAAATCAAATGATCCTATTTTCAAAATTTGAGAAAACTCAAATATGAAAATAACGAAATCCCAACTCTCTCCGTGGGTCCTTGAGTTGTGTAGAATTTCTAGGATCGAGCAAAAATGCAACGAAAAAATATGATATGCAATGATGCTCTATGTATAACATTCCAAATTCGAAATTTGGGATGTTACAAACCTACCTCTTAAGATGAATCTCGCCTCGAGATTCGGGTTGGCTAGAAAATAGGTGAGGGTCGTCCCTAAGCAAATCTTCCTCTCGCTCCTGTGTGGCTTCCTCCTCGGTGTGGTGGCTCCACTGAACTTTGCAAAACTTAATGACCTTGCTGCGAGTAACTCGACTGGCAAACTCGAGAATCTTAACTGGTTTCTCCTCATAGGTCAAATCATCATTCAGCTGAATTGCTTCTAGTGGCACGGTTTATCTCAGTGGTACATCAGCCATCTCTGCGTGACACTTCTTCAATTGAGAAACATGAAACACATCATGAACTCCTGACAATCCCTCGGGTAATTCCAACTTGTACGCAACTTTTCCCATGCGTTCCAAAATGCGATAAGGTCCCACAAATCGGGGCGCTAACTTTCCTTTAATACCAAAACGCTTAACTCCTCGAAGTGGCGATACTCGAAGATAAACTCTGTCTCCGACTTTGTATTCTGCCTCCTTGTGTTTTGAGTCTACATAACTCTTCTGTCTTGACTGGGCTACCTTGAGCCTATCGCGAATCAACTTTACTTTCCGTTCAGACTCCTTAATCAAATCTGGTCCAAACAACTGGCGGTCTCCTACTTCATCCCACAACAACGGGGTCCTGCACCTCCTTCCGTACAAGGCTTCGAAAGGTGCCATCTTCAGACTGGTTTGGTAGCTGTTGTTATAAGAAAACTCCGCATATGGCAAGTTGTCATCCCAACTTGATCCATAATCCAAAGCACAAGCTCTAAGCATATGGCAAGTTGACTCTCTCGGTTTGTCCATTTGTCTGTGGATGAAAAGCTGTGCTAAACTCCAGTCTGGTTCCCAAAGTTTCGTGCAACTGCTTCCAGAACTTTGAGGTAAACTGGGTTCCTCTATCGACACGATACTCCTCGAACTCCATGCAAGCATACAATCCTGGTCATGTATATCTTAGCCAATTTGGCATCTTGTAGGTAGTCTTTATCGAATGAAATGAGCTACCTTCGTCAAACGATCGACTACAACCCAAATCGAGTCATAGCACGAACGAGGTCTGGGCAATCCGTGATGAAATTCATACCTAGTTTATCCCACTTCCATTCGGGTATAGGCAATGGCTATAACAATCCTGGCTTCGGTGTTCTGCCTTCACCCTCTGACATACATCACAAACTGCTACGTACTCTGCAATATCCTTCTTCATTCCGGTCCACCAGAAAGTATTCTTCAAATCCAAATACATCTTGGTATTTCCTAGGTGAATCGAATATGGTGAATCATGTGCCTCTTGTCGAATCAACTTCCTGATCTCCGGGTCATTGGGCACATAAACACGGTCTTCAAACCATAGGGTATCGTGCTCATCCTCACGAAATCCCTTAGCTTTTCCTTCGCTCATCCTTTCCTTTATAGAGGCAATCTCTTTATCAGTCTTCTGGGCTTCCCTGATTCTATCCATCAACGTTGACTGAATCTCCAATGCTGCTACATAGCCTCTCGGAACTATTTCCAAACATAGCTCGCGAAGATCCTCGGCTAATTCATTTGGTATTTCTCCCGTCATTAGTGTGTTGACGTGACTCTTACGGCTCAACGCGTCTGCTACAACGTTAGCCTTTCCGGGGTGATAATGTAATCTCTTATCGTAATCCTTGATGAGCTCCAACCATCTCCTCTGCCTGAGATTTAACTCCTTCTGCGTGAAGATGTACTTCAAACTCATGTGATCCGTATACACCTCACAATGATTTCCAATGAGGAAATGTCTCCAAGTCTTCAACGCATGCACTACGGCTGCTAACTCCAAATCATGCGTAGCATAATTTAGCTCATGAGGCTTAAGCTGTCGTGAAGCATACGAAACAACTCTTCCCTTCTGCATAAGCACTGCTCCAAGTCCTCGACGTGAAGCGTCGCAATACACCTCATAATCCTTGGTCTGATCTGGCAGAATTAACACTGGTGAGGTAACCAAACGTTTCTTCAACTCTTGGAAACTAGCTTCACACTCCTCAGTCCAAATGAACTTGGTATCCTTTTTCAACAATTTGGTCATAGGCTTCGCAATCCTTGAGAAATTCTCTATGAATCTCCGGTAGTATCCCGCGAGTCCAAGAAACTCCGGATCTCTCCAACTGTTGTTGGTGCTTCCCAGTTTGTTACAGTGACAACTTTGGTGGAGTCTACTTCTATACCTTCTCCGGATATAACATGTCCAAGAAACCCAACTTCCTTCAACCAAAACTCACACTTGCTGAACTTGGCATATAACTGATGTTCTCTGAGCTTCTCGAGTACCAAACGCAAGTGCTCCTTATGTTCCTCTTCATTCTTTGAGTAAACCAAAATATCATCAATGAACACCACGACGAACTTATCCAAAAACTCCATAAACACTTTGTTCATCATGTTCATAAAATAGGCAGGTGCATTAGTCAGACCAAATGACATAACGGTATACTCATACAACCCGTACCTGGTGGTAAAAGCCGTCTTAGGTATATCCTGCTCTCGAATCTTCAACTGATGGTACCCTGATTGCAAATCGATCTTGGAAAACACCTTAGCTCCTTGCAATTGGTCAAACAAGTCATTGATCATCGGCAGGGGTACTTGTTCTTAATGGTCACTTCATTCAATCTGCGATA
This sequence comes from Aegilops bicornis, assembly GCA_021605145.1. Taxonomy (NCBI): domain Eukaryota; kingdom Viridiplantae; phylum Streptophyta; class Magnoliopsida; order Poales; family Poaceae; genus Aegilops; species Aegilops bicornis. Next base: position 186,113,567 of record CM038671.1, on the reverse strand, counting down.
ATCAACAACCATTCTTAAAGATCCATCCTTCTTATCCACTAGAAGTACTGGTGATCCCCAAGGCGAAGAACTTGGGCGGATAAAACCTTTATCCAGTAACTCCTTAATCTGCTTCTTAATTTCCTCCAAATCTTGGGCTGGCATCCTCTATGGTCTCTTAGATATCGGCCCGATTAATGCAGCGATAGTTCAATCAGAAACTCAATGTCCCTATCCGGTGGCATGCCTGGCAACTCTTCTGGAAACACGTCCGGGTAATCCCTTACCACTGGTACTTCTTCTTGCACAACTCCTGATAAGGAATTTACATGTGCTCTCCTCGGCTCATGCCGTGATACATACTTGATTCTCCTTCCTTCTGGGGTGGTAAGCAAAATCGACTTACTGGCGCAATCGATGTTTCCTCCATACATCGACAACCAATCCATACCCAGAATTACATCCAAACCTTGGGATTCCAAAATGATTAAATCCGTTGGGAAAACATGCCTCCCTATACTTACTGGCACTTGAAAACATCCTTGACTGGCCATATACTCCGCTCCCGGTGAGCTTACTAGCATGGGTGTCTTAAGAGTCCTAGTGGGCAGGCTAAACTTATCCATAAATCCCCTTGATATGTATGAATGCGTTGCACCAGTATCAAAAGAACAAGCTGCGATAAATGACTTAACCAAAAACTTACCTATTACGCATCTGGTGAGCTTCAACCTCCTCCACGTTAACATGGTTCACTTGTCCTCTGTTGAAAGGGTTCGCTTCTTTCTGAGCTTCCATTACCATTACCATTTTGGCCTATACGGACAATCATTTGCATAATGCCCGGTCTTGCGGCACTTAAAGCAAGTGATGTGGGTCAGGTCTACCTTGGATGGTGTTGACGGGTTGGTGCGGTTTTTTCCATTGCTTCCTCCATTCCCGTTCCCATTCTTGGTGCCATTATGGTCGTGCGAGCTACCTCCTCCATGGGTATGCTAAAATTGTCCTCCTGTCTTAGGGGTAAAGCGAAGTTTCACTGAGCTCGAGTTATTCTTCCCCATCCATACTTCCTCTTGCGATAGTCAATCTGCTGCTGCTTCCCTTCAATCATAAGAGCACGATCTACCAACTCCTGGTAGTTGTTGAAGGTGGCTACCATCAACTCGCATGCTCAGCTCATCATTGAGTCCTTCTAGAAACTTCTCCTCGCTTAGTCTGTAGCAACTTAGCGTCATCTGGGGCATAACGTGCTAGCTTACTGAAATCATCTACATACTGGCCAACTATCCGTCCTCCTTGGCGCAAGTTGCGAAACTCACGCTTCTTCATGGCCATAGCTCCTGCTGAAACATGGGCAGTACGGAAAGCTTGTTGAAACTGATCCCATGTGACAGTGTCTCTGAGGTAAGTGGCTGTAAAATTCTCCCACCATCTTTGCTGCGGGTCCTTCAAGCTGATGTGTAGCAAACTTCACCCTTTCTCCATCTCAGACATCCCGCAGTGGTCAACTCCCTCCCTATCTTACGGAGCCAATCATCTACAACAATCGTCTCGGTGCTACTGGAAAACACCGGCGGATTCAGCCTTAGGAAACGGGTCAAATGGTCAACAGGTGGTGGTGGCGGTGGGTTGTTGTTGTTGTTGTTGTTGCCTTGGTTCTGTACCAATGTTTGAATCAAGGCATTCTGCTACTGAATCAACTGAGTGATCTCTGGAGGGAAAACAAATCCGGTGTCGCATCTCGGAGGCATCTGAGGGTTTTAAGAAAAGACGAGAGTTAAGAGTAGAATGAGGTCTAGAGAGAAAACACTACCCATATGCACATGAGACAAAAGCACACAATATCACTCCAATCAATTCAAACAAGGGCATACAACGGTCTATCTATCGTTACAAAGTCTCAAACTAAAACTAATTAAAATGGAAATCTACTATCATTATGGTGGTCAACTAGAAAAACTGCTCCGATGAAGACTCCATGATAACTGCTCCAGCTTCATCTTCGAAATCATCATCACTAGGATCGGAATCGGTGTCGTCGATGATGATGTAGTTCCCTGGACAGGTGCAATCTTCATCTTCTCCTCCGGGTGCTGAATTTCCCATGAGTTGTTCAATCTTCTCCTTAAGATCGCCGTTTTGTCCCACTAGAGCTACAATCTCCTCCATGTAGTCCTTGCGAGTGGCCTTCAGTTCTCCTTCTAGTTCGATAATCTTGGCTTTTGCTGTCTTCAACTCCATCATGTATGCGCACATCTGGTTCTCCTGGCATCGAATGTGCTGGTTTAACTCCTGGATGAAAGCTGCAATGGATCGATCCTTCTTAGTGCCAACTATCTCCCATTGTTCATCTCCGCGCCCGCAAATCTGGTAGATAGTATCCTTGAGGTCTTCTTTGTAAACTTCTCCAATGCGTCCCATGGTTATGTGAGCTGCCATGCTCTTTCCCAAACTCTGTGTTGGTGCATTGAAAAACACTCTATGGGCTCGATGATTGGCGCAAAGCGTCCTTCCGGGAACTTGAGCTTGAATCTTCCAGTAGCTCTTCTTACGGTAAAGTGGAATTATAGGTCCGGTGAAGCTTGGTAATCCAATGTTTAGGTACTTAGTGACTTCCTTCGGTGTCGTCCAAGGGTGTATCTTCATCTGGTGGGTGAACTTGATCCTCGCTTAGTCATCCTAAAAGAGTAGAAAAGATGAGGAGTCGAAATGAGAAGAGAAAGTAGTGATCTAGGGCTTTAGCTTAATGGTCGTGTCCTACGGTCGTGTGCTCGATACCATCTTTGTAGCGACCAGGACCTCAAGCGATCGATCTCGTGCTCGATGTCATCCCTGGATCAGTAATGCTGACACCACACAGTACTCGGAGGATTTATAACAGAGTAGCAATCACACACTTATTACAATCGAATGTCTCAAGAGAAAACTTAATAAAAATAAATATGGCTTAAGGCCATCTAATACGATAACAACGGAAGGCTTGGAAGAAAAGCGAGTCCATCAACTCTAACGGCATCACTGAGTATAGAACCACGACCTATGCATCTTACTCATCGTCTGAAAAGTCTGCAACATGAAACGTTGCAGCCCGAAAACGGGTCAGCACATGGAATATGCTGGCAATGTAACACATAGAGAATAAGAATAATGGAATGATAAGCCTATACTACATGCATATATGGCTGGTGGAAAGCTCTATGGTTACAGTTTTTGCATAAAGCCAATTTTTCCCTACTGCAAAGGAATAAAATTTATTTAACTATCATGGTGGTTGTGAAACATTGAGAATGGTTGACAGCATTCTCAATCCCAATTAAAAGTACTCATTAACAAAACCAACAATATTAATTAGAAGTAACATAATGAGATTCACATGATATCCAAGTACTAGAGACTCAAGATGTCCATAACCGGGGACACGGCTAACCATGATTAGTTTATACACTCTGCAGAGGTTTGCGCACTTTTCCCCACAAGACTCGATCGTCTCCGTTTGATTTCTCGCACTACATGGTGTTTGAGAGACGGATGACCGAGACATAGTCTTTCGGAAGCACTAGCACCTTACTTGTGGGTAGACCGGTACACCTACTTTCCCCTACGTCTGCTAGTCTACCCGTAAGAGTTCGCACAACTTAATCAACTATGCCAGAGCCCATAATGGCTTGTGGCTGCACACGTAAGTTTCTAGTATGAATAATCTCATGATCCCTTTGGGCCTGGGTGGCGGTCCGAAGAAATACAGGCAAGTCCTGATGGAAACCAGGTGCCTCAATCCACCCAGATGTGTGTTTAAGTTGCCACCTTAAATAAACCATTAAATAACAATCCCACATCTGTCATGGATACACTCACCCAATCCACGTCTACTAGCATAGCATAGCATAATAAGCAAACGTAGAAGTAACTCCCAAGGGTTTGATAATAAAACAGGTAATAGGTACTACCTCAATCTACTTCCCAATACCCACAATTTAATTAGATCCTAATCATGCAATGTTTGAGGGTAGATCTAATGCATAAAACTGGGTAGTAGAAAAGGTATGATCAAAGTGTTTCTTGCCTTGCTGATGATCCGCGAAACCTAGAGACTTGAAGTAACAAGCGGCGCACTCCGGGTATTATATCACAGACAAACAAACAAGCATACAATAAGTACCCATCTAATGCACAGGTAAAACTCAAATAGATATAACCAGATAGTTCAACTTAAGAACTCCGGTTTGCAAAAAGAAACAAATCAAACGAAGCAACGAAAGTCAAATGGCGGAAGAAAACAGCTTCGTTCTACTAATCTGGATCTAAGTCAAATTTTACAGAAGCAAAAACTTGTTTAAGTAGATTATTCGGAAAGAGGGTTTCGAGACAAAACTCTAGGCGCTTGAATCGCCTGATTCCGATAAACGAACGAAAAGTTATACTAAAACAAAAATCGGATCAGGAATCGCGATCAGAAAAATCGCGGATTAAATCCGAGAAAAAGAAAAACGACGAACGGGTTAACGAGCGAACGTTCGTTAACTAAACAAATTTGACGAACGCGTTCGTTTAAACGAACTAATGAACGAACGTTCGCTATTTAACCTAAACCGGAAAAACCGGAACTAATAAAAAAATGAAAATAAATAAAAAACCCGAAAAAAACCGAAATAAAAACCGAAGAAAAACCGCCCGGTTTTCTAAAAAACCCGGCGGCAAGCGGATCGAGGCGGCGGCGAACCTCGTCGGCAGCGGCGGAGTCCGGCGGGTCGGGGCGGCGGGGTCCGCCGGCGAGGCGCAATGCTGGCGCGGTCGGGTCAAGCGGTAGCTAGGTTTGCCCCCGGGTGGGCCGGCTTATAAAGCCTCGCGGGCCGGGAGTCCTAGGCGGACACGGCCCGTAGGTCGGTGGCGTTTTTTTTTAAATAATTACGCACAGAAAAAAAAAATACTAAATGGACTCCAAAAATCCCGAAATGAATTTTCCCCGGCTTCTAAAATCAAGACGGATTTAATGAATATTTATTTGGGGCCTAAATGCAATTTTGAAAAACGCACATTTTTCCTAAATTCAAATAAAAAGGAGAAAAAATCCAAAATAAAATCTTATTTGATTTTATTATTAAATCTTCATTATTTCTTTATTTTGGGAAAGTTATTTTATTCCCTCTCTCATATTTTGGTAGTAGAAATAATTGAAGATAAAATAATTAAAATAAAATGATCCTATTTTCAAAATTTGAGAAAACTCAAATATGAAAATAACGAAATCCCCAACTCTCTCCGTGGGTCCTTGAATTGTGTAGAATTTCTAGGATCGAGCAAAAATGCAACGAAAAAATATGATATGCAATGATGCTCTATGTATAACATTCCAAATTGGAAATTTGGGATTTTACACGTGTGACCTAACGTATGGCTACACGATATAGTTGAAGGGGGAATTCAACCGGGAATGCTTTCCCGAAGTTTGGCATTTTCGGACAGACAAACCGAAGGGGAAATGTTCGATGTTCGCTATTCTAGGGATGTGTGGCAGACGAACGGACCGCGTCCTCGGATTCATCTCGTCGTTCTGAGCAACTTTCATGTATAAAACTTTTTCATCGGAGTTACGGTTAATTTTCTATGAATTATTAAAGTTTAAAGTATTTCTCTAAAATGTTTAACTCGAATTTTATTACAGAAATCCATTTGTTACGCTATGTGTGTCTAGCCATAGTGTATGACTAGTGGGCCAAGGAGTGTTGAGTCAGCTAGGTCAATAGAAGTTGACCAGTCAACATTGACTGGTCAACAAGGTCAAGGGAACCCACATGTTGGTGTCATATTGCTATTGAAGTTTTAATTTATTTTAACTAGGTATAATTTAGCAGGGTGGGTTCCAGCAGTCATACACTAACTAGGATGGGGGTGGTTAGCAATTAAGGGATTAACCCTAATCTAACAGGAGGCGGCCCCACCGCCGCTGTCCCTAGTCGGCCGGCGTGTGTCGAGCACGGCGCATGTGGTGAGGGCGGGTGCGAGCGGCAAGGCGGCGCAGCAGCAGGGCAAGCGGCGGCGGCAAGAAACGGCAAGAGCGTTGTGAGCGGCGAGCGGAAGGCGAGCAGATGCTGGAAAAACTGCACACGGCAAAGAAGGCGGGTGCGGCCGGGAATCGGCCGGAGCGGGCAGGCGCGCGATCGGGCGAAGGCGGGCGCAGGAAGGAGCGGGCAGGGGCGCATGGGATGCAAACCGGGCATGGCGAGCGCGAGCTCGGTCGCAGGGGGTCCGACGGCCTACGCCAAGAGGAAAACAGGAGGGGAGCGGGGAACCGGAGGAGGGCTCACTTCGGGGAGGTCGGGGGCGACTCGGGGTAGCCGGAGCTAGTCGACGCAGCGCGAATTCTGCATCGAGCGATGGCGAAGGTGGCCGAGCGGAGGAAATCGGCGGGCATCATAGGGATGGCTCAACGGCGTCCGAGCTCGTCCGGGTCCTCGTAGTCGAAGAGGAAGACGACGGCGGTCCTCCTGGGTGCCTGGGCTGCTCATGGGGAGGCCGGCGGCCACGTGCTTCGCGCCGGCGCGGCGGCGGCATGGGAACGACGGCGTCGGGTGGGGATGGGGAAGAGAGCAGCGGCGCGTGGGAGGAGAAAAGGGGGAAAAGGGGAGGGTGCACTAGGGTTAGCAGGGGGTGCTCCGGGTCCTTATGTTTGCGGGGCTCCGCCGGATGGCCGATGTGTGGCTGGGGGGGGGGGCAAACATGGCCGCGGGATGGCCGCCACGCCCTCCCCTGTATCCTGTAGCGTGAGGCGAGGGAGAGAAGGTGAGGTGGGCCATTAGTGCTCTGTGGCCACTAGGGCCTTGGATGCCAATGCGTGCATGCAACATGGTTGGTGTTGGTAATTTTTACTTGGCATACCTCGCACTCTGCATATATGCCAGTTCCGTACGTACATTTGTGCAGTTCCACCAAAATGCAGCTAAATAACCCTGTTTGCACAGATAATGAAAAAGCGTGATTACATTATAGTGGCACTAGTTGATGAAACACACAAAATAAATAGAAGAAAATATTGTGATAGTATCATAGTATGCCATGTCTGCGAGGCGGGATGGGCCTACTGACGCCTCATACGGTATGCCTCATCTTGGACATCGTCCCTAAGTCTCCCAGATACACCTTACGCCAAAGGATGAACATCGATGTACAACGGTAGTACAAGAAGGCGCCTTGAGACATTCAAATCTCTATTTTGTACAGATCAACTAAAATTAAGCACCCCGGTTTGCGTAAATGCTTAAACATTAACAATGGGACTAGTTGATGAAACATACATTAACAAAGAGAAGCACTTTATTTATCTACATTGGAAATGAAATGATAGAGAGGACACTCGCTCTATTTTAAATGTATTATTACTTCATTTTATCAGTGACACTAGGGTCGAGTAGGTGGCAAACGAGGGTGTAAATGCGTGCATGAGGAAGGAGGTCGGGGTGCTTAGACTGGATCTTTGAAGTTGGCTCTTTCAGTCACCAACATGGATGATTCAATTCATGGGACCTTTTGGTGCAGTTCACCTAAAATGAAGCAATGTCCCGTGAGCTAGCAGCTTCTTCTTCAATTTTTTTAAGAAAAGGGCTCCAGCCCGGCCCGGTTCCATTTCCATCAGAAAACGAAACCCACAGAGCTTCTTCTTCATTAGTTGCAATAAAATTGAGCAACATCAAGGTTGGTTGTGAAGCTCCTGGAATTCTCAACTATAATTTGGATATCATTTGTGCAGTTCAACTAAGATCGAGTGTGAAATGTATATCACTGTTTGCACAAAAAAGGTGGAAAGGAGGGTGACTAACAAGTGATGAAACATGCATCAAATGAAAATAAGCATGTTCCTTTTCTGAATGGCAATCCTACAAGGACAGTAGCAATTTCTAAAGTAGTGGCATTGCTAGATATTAGTGTGGGCATTAGGATTAACTATGACAACCGTTAAATACGACATTACTTTGGGCACGGGAGAGTAGGCGGACCAGGACAGTTGCATTTCTAACAAAAAGAACCAACTTATCTTAATGGGAAATTTAGCAGGACATGTAAAAAAGTGCCATTGATTCATATTAGTGGAGGCATTACATTGAAAACAACATTGGTTTAACGTGTCCTTAGTTTTAACAGTGTGACTGCAACATCTTACCAGTGGCATTACATAAGAGTGGCTCGGGGCAACAAACATCAGAACAGGATATCTGGGTTTGTCCCATTTTTGTTCAGTATAGCCACCTTATACTGTGTGAGGCTAGCAAATCTAGTGCTGGACTTACTCTATTGACTTTTCCCCCAGTCCCCACTTTCTTTCCTTTTTCAACTGATAGATCGGGTTTATATTGAGTTTGTACTGCGTTTCCCTTTATTTCCCTATTAGACCTAGAGACCAGTTGGATAGCCAGTCTCTGCTACTTTTCGCCCCCATTATTTCCTCTTTCGACCAAGTCCTAGATTCAGGTAACAAATCCTCCCCCACCCCTGACCCCCTTTCTTCCTTGTTTGAACCAAGTAGTACTAGATTCGAGAGCATGAACTAGTTTTACCTCTTAAACGTAAAAAATTAGGTGGTTTTTGAACAGCCGATCGATCCTATCTATGAGGGGGCCTGAGAAATAGTAAAAGATACAAATGTAGCGACGTCAGGAGCTCGGGAAGTAGAGCAAGGCCGGTTTCGAAGGAAGTTATACCTGATGGTCACCGAGATGTCGCTAGGTGGGAGGCGGGAGGCCAGATCTGCCCACACTACGGCAGCGAGGAAGAAGGGGTCGGAGGCCCTCCCTCACCAGCGGTTCTTGGTAGAGAACGGCAAGGCAGGCTGATCAGGACATGCCAGCAGTGGGTAAGAGCCATCGCCGAGGACGACCGCGTGAACGTTGCACCTTCTCACCTTCCCCGGTGGAGAGGATCCGGCTGGATCTGTGAACATCGGTGAGCAGAGAGAGAGAGAGTGTGTGTGGCCACTGCTGTCGTGTTTAGATTTAGAGAGGACGAGACAGTGTGAAGAGAGCAACACTAGCAAGCAAGCGCGGAGGCTCCTGCCTATATAGTGGAGTAGTACTAGTTTTCTTTTGTCTACCGGAGCGGCTTGACCTCATCAATGACTGTCAAGAAGTCTTCATGCACGTGGTCCGGAGGCGCAGTTGTCGTGATTCTGATATGAAGCGCTGGATTATAACATATAATACGAAAAAATGACACCTGACAAGAAATCATAACCTCACTGCCCAAAGGAGACAACATGAATCCCAACGGACAAACTAGACGAGGAACAAAGCTCAATTTAAAGATAAACTCGTAGAAAAGGGGTTCGTCGATAGATGTCCTAATTAACATAGCCGGCTTGACCTAGATGGCAGCCGAGTAGTCTTCGTGCATGTGCCCCCAATGACTAGCCCAACTCAGTTGTCGCTGTTTAACCCTCGCAGTGATCCTAAGCACAGGACACCTAATTTTGCGAGATGAGAAGAAACCTTTTTTTTTTTGATTTCTCACCACAACTACAGCCATGTACAACACATCCTGCACAATATGTAGACGATATGCCAGACCGACCGACCATCTGGGGTGCGATGCGAACGCGCGTGCTGTATACTACGTACATGTGTGCCGCCGTTTTCTAGAGGCTTTGCTCCATGGCGCAATCCATGGATACAAAATTAGTACACTGCACTATTTAAAAGTCGAGGGCGGGGCTTTTCCTGCGCGGTAGGCGGGGCAGTTCCGCCTAGTCGGTTCTACAGAGATGCGAGAAGACGAGGGAGTAGGCTTCTGCAAACATAGGGCTGTTTGATTTGACAGCGAGTTACTGCTGGACAGGTGGGGCCACATGATTTGACTTGCCATTATCATTTTAACTGCGGCGCTACGACCGGCGTGAGTCTCCCGATTCCTAACCACCTCCATACACGTGCCTCTCCCAATGCTCCACCATGTAGTAGAGGCTGGCTCTTGCATGAGAGCCCACTTCTCCACTTTTTCCTTGCCTCTCTTTCCTACACATATACAAAAATGCCATGTAAAGCGCACTATTGTACTTAGGTTGGTCGTAATGGAGAGCATCATATACTAGTACCATGCATATGATAGTTTTGTATGATACTACTCCCATTACAAGCAGCCTTACTTGCTCCTACAGGTGCTAAGCTTGCCACATAGGCATAAAGTCTGATGTGGCAAGTTAATCAAGAAGAGAGAGACTAGTTTGGTGACCCAAGGAAGAAACGGTGCGCGTGTACCTAGGTGAAAAGACAATTTTGAGTCTATAGCTAATTAGATGAAGCAAACTTAGCAACAAAAAACTAATAAGCACACCATTTCATTGGAAGAGGTCACTCCTTGGCAAATGCAATAAATACTAATGCTCCCTGTGTCCCATAATATAAGAACGTTTTTGGCACTACACTAGTGTAAAAAACGTTCTTATATTATGGGACGGAGGGAGTACGAAAAAAGAGATAGAGGAGTAAAAAAATACACTTATAGCCAACCTTATAGCTAACCTTGTTGTAGTATGAGTGACTAAGTGATGACTATGTATGACATGCCAACATCAGATAGCCTAACGCACCGTGTTAAATCTCCAAGGGCGCGACCGCGCGAGCGACGCGACGGTCGTGGTAGGCGCGACCATGATACGGGCTGCTGGCAGCCCTTGGATCTGAGATCAAACGGTCGCATGCTAAGTTACTAAAAATTTGCAGAATAACCCTCCAGGATTGGATATTCACCCATAGGTCTAGAATCACGCCATGCAACCGTTCGATCTCAGACCCGAGGGCTCTCGGAAGCCCGTATCATGGGAGAATGGAAAGCCACTACCCTGCCGTTCACAAGCTGGCAGTTCGCTCCTACTCGTCCTCGCACGTCCTTTAATACTACGGCGGTTCGCTCCTAGTCATCCCGTCCTTTCACATTACGGCAGTTCCACTAATCCTAACCCTCCTCCCAAATCCATGGCATCCCAAATCTCCACGATCGGTGGTGAGTACAAGGTTAGAACCATCACCGGCGATGAGTTCGACGTCATCTACACCCGTTCTTCCGTGACGGTGAAAGGATGCCTTTCTCGCTTCAGACGCATGTTCGAAAACTCAGATGATGAGTGGGTCACTGGGCTAGATGTTGAGTACACCACAGTCCTGGGATGAGAGAAGGATCTAAAGGACGAAGAGAGGAAGAAGCCCGCTATAATCCAGGTTTGCGTGCATGACTTATGCTTGGTCTACCACATATGCCATGCCGATGTTGAATGCCTGGATTTTAAGAACTTCCTCGAGAGCAACCTAGTCAAATTCATTACTGTAGACTTTGGGAAAGACAAAGAAGTCCTGGGTCGGATAGGCCTCGTTGTAGGCATCCCTTTCGACCTCCAGAAGAATCGGCTGGTGTCCTCTCGTCAGCCTTCAATGCTTACCATGGCAGGAGCCATGGTTCATCCTTCGTACGGTAAACTGGAGAAACCTCCATACACGTTTCATCGTTATGCATGGCAGTAGAATGTACTAGATACAGACCACATCCACTACGCTGCAATGGATGGCTATCTTTGTTTCAATATCTACAAGGGTTGGATGAGGAGCAAGAGCCAAGTGTGCGGTTCAAGCAAACAAGTATCGGCCAAGAGGAAGAGGGACAAGGACTAAGTTGAGGACGTGGACGAGGACTCCGAGTAAGGTGGCAGTGTCATTTCTCATGGTGGTTCTAATGCAGTGTCTACCGGAATACTTGCAAAGTTTAATTTAAGGTGTGCTTAATTTAATTTGAGGGGTGTGTTGTGCTGAGCCCCCAGCAGAACTATGTTATGTTTCTTCTCGTTACTTCAACTCTTCAGTACGTACATACTAGTATTTCTTACATTTCATCTTTTAGTTGGTATAGTACTACCACTCGTTTCTTCACATTATATACGTACAATATATATGGCCAACATCATATAGCCAGCAGTTTAGTTGTCAAAGAATTTCCAGGTGCTTAGTTTTGTCAAAGAATTCCAAGATGCATAGTTTTATTTGAGGGGTGGGTTGTGTTGGACACCATTATTGTGACTAGCCTTTTTAATAGTACTATATGCATAATTTGGCGACGAGCGCTCTCTATATGTACCACCTTTTTTTAATTTCAAGTTTTGCTCCATGGCGCAATCCATCGATACTACTACTTAACAAAATTATACATTTTTTAAAAGGCTAGAGGGCGGGGCAATCTAGCTTGGTCGGTTTCACGAGAGGCGAGGGCCTTTGTGATTTGACGGCTCATTACTGCTGGAAGGCGGGGCCTTGTGATTTGTCTGCTCGTATAAATGCACCGACGACCTGAGGAGGAGCAAAGAATCGTGCAGTATACTCAAGTTTTCCACTGGAGGAGCACGAAACACGGCAGCCCAGTGCCATATGGCGATAAAAATGATCTAATTTGCTAGTCATCTCATTGTTAGTATTGTTCTATTCATTCCCTAAAAAAAGCATTGTTCTATTCATGCCTCACAGAGAACGTGACACGTGCGGCGAAACACCCGAAGCAAAAGATGAAACATAGGAGCAAAAGAAGAAGGAAGATTATCACCCCAAATGATCTAATTCTCCATGAGTCGTGAATCGCTTCTTCATCACCTCCACGACCTCCATCTCCTTGCGCGTCTCCTCCGCCATCTTCTTCATTCTGTCCATGACGCGGGATTTCTCGACGCGAGCCTTCATCATCTGTTCCACGGCCGCATTATGTACCTTGACAGCAGTCGGGTGCTCGATGCGGAGCTTTGCCAACTCCTTCTTCTGTTCTATGACGAGGGCCTGCAGCATCTTCATCGAGGAACTACTATTCTCATGCAGCTTCTTCCAGCTGGCGTTCTTCTCCTTCAACAGGTCGATCTCGTGGCAGAGCTTCGCCTTGTCCTCCTGAAGTTGCAGGATTTTGCCGGTCGCCTTCTTCTCCAAGGCAATGCTCTTCTTCAGTAGCATCACCAAGCCGGCGGTCAACCCCCTGCTTATTGAGCTCAGCAGGCATGTCGTCGAGGCTCTCCTTCAGCAGCTCCACCAAGCCTTGGATGAACTCCTTCTGCTTATTAAGGTGCTTATTGAGCTGATCGGGCATGCCGTCGAGGGATAATGACTCCAGCGCCGCTGGCTCGGCATGTTCGTCTCTGCGGCTAGGGCGCTCCTGGGAGCCATCGCCTGCCGGTGAGAGATCTTTCGAGGTGTCTGCGTGGCGGCGAGCCCTCTCTTTTTTTCCGCAGCCTTGGTTGCCGCTCCCGTTTTACGAGTAGTTCTCGACCTAGAGCTCTGCTCACCGGCCATGGCAAGGACGGACGAGGAAGAAGCACTTATGAGGAGGAAAGGTGGAGTAATTTTTTGTTAGGTAGTTCCCCTTTTTATAACCTAAGTACTAGCACTAGTACTAATACCTGCATAGTGGGAACACGTTCAGGTTTGGTACGTACTAGTAGGTGTGAGCAGGCTTTCGAATGTGATGGGAACAAGGTAAAGATTAATTGATGGTTTTGGTTTGAGGCCGAAACGGCTCCCGATGAGTTTAGCGGAACATAAATTTCAAGTAGACTACACTGCTCAAATGCGTAAATATTATGTTACTGTCAAAAATTGGCACAAAATATGAAGGAGACCAATGGAAGTACTACTAGCAACCCTTGATTTAACTACTAGTAATAATGTCTTTCTTCCGCCCTCACGTCCACTCAATTTGCATGCGCTGTATTAATTTACCATCAATGAAGTGAATGACTTTACACGCGTCAAATTATCACATGGGGTGGATCTTGGTACAAAATTGTGTATGCCCGTGTACCCGCGTGTGCGTGCGAGGGAATGAGTGCGTGCGTGTCGTGCGTGCACATCTTTGCTTTGTGCATGTACCGCCAGTATGGCTCAGGGAGGACGAGTACATTCTTATGGAACCAACAGCACGTCACTGTGATCAATCCACGCAAGGAGGTCACGACAACGCCTCCACATGTGCCACGTGGCTTCATGAACTATGAGAGAGACATTGTGTAGCGTTCCATTGGAATTCTAATTTACGTGTTTTGCACATACTCGAAGTACTAGTAAGGTACACCTGCATTGCACGCATCAGATTTTGCAACCAAATTATGAATAAATACCACACTATAGCATGTAAGCTCTGAGTCATATATGCCTAATGTTGACCTTCGTTTAATTCTTATAGTTCATCTCATTCAAAGTCAATTAATTTTTATAAAAAAGCTAGGGCCTCTTGGATTCGTAGGATTTCCAAAACGCGGGAATAGGAAAAACATGGGATTATAGTGGAATGTTGTCTTGAATCCTATAGGATTGTACGAGTGTTTGATTGTGCATAGAATAAACAAAGAATTCTTTCAAAGAGGTTTGAGTGGATGGGATGTTTCCTATGAAATCTAGTGCAAATGAATCATATGAAAAAATTCCTATGGTTTACAATCCTGCGAATCAAACAACCAAGATAGGAAAATTTCCTAATGATTAGAATCCTCCAAAATTCCTTTGAGGATCCTTTGAATCAAAGAATCCCTTAATCTATTTTATGATTCATGGAATTGTGCTGTGTAAAGCATAAAGTAAGAACACATAATGGCAATTCAACTAGAAAAAAAGTTTGGGCAGTTATGGTACGGAAGATTCTAGAACCAAAGAGAACCATTGTTGTTTTGAGGTTTGTGCATTATGCTTAAGTTCAACCATGGAGTCTGCTAGATTGTACATGTGGCAAAATCCGGTGGGGGCTAGAAGATGGTGCGAGGGGCCGAGTGGAGGGAGACTATGAAGGAATGCACAAGTGCGAGATCGATATTTAGAGAGAGGCGAGAATGTGCTGTTATGCCGCAGCGGGCGGAGCCAAAATAAATGAGCTAGGGGGCCAAGCATTGCTAATCCTTTATGAGGAGGGTCAATTCATGAACTTAAACCATTTTTAGCAGCAATTGTCTAATGATCACATTCATATTAGCCTCGATATATAGTGATGTTAGGGGGCAGGGGCCCTTATCGCCCCAGCCTCTTCGCCATTGTGCGCACGTCTGAGAGATGAAGCAGAAGACATGGATGATGAGAGGGGGACGTTGGATATATAATTAATGTGTGTGTATTAGCTATAAATGTTAATCCTATATAGAGAGGTATAGATTGATCGATGTGGACGTGGGAAAGAGGGTGAGACCTTACTGGATATATCGATTGATCGGTTTGTGTGGAAAACTATGAAAGGCCTAGCTATATACACACACATACATAGAGGAACATTGATTGTTGCGCATGCACGCGTGAGAGATAAAGAATGCCCGATATGATGAGAGGGGGATGTGTGTGGGTGTGTGTGCCTTCATGGGAGACCGCCCTGAAGAAAAAGATTGCATGTGTGCGATGGATAATGCCGACTGGTAGTGTGTGTGCATGCATGCACGAGAGAAAGTTAGTGGTACGATTATAAAGAGAAGACGACTGTGTGGGTGTAAAAGACTAGGTGAGGTCATAATCAATGTAAAGTTGAATTCAAATATTTGAATAAGAGATCCTAACGGAGATCTCCGCGGTGTGGTTTGGAAACGAGCATGTTGTAATGTATACACATTGAACAAGGTCAGACTGATTTGAATTTGAGATACCGATGGCAGACATCATTTGGCCACGTCGTATCCGTGCATGGACACACTATTCTAATTGGAGATGATGGGTGGCTTTCACATCACATATCTATATCTATACCCCTATATATATATTATATTTTTTTTATTGTGTGTGGGTAACTTTAACTTTGGAAGATGGTCGTTGGATGAGGCGAATCCGATGGTCCAAAGATGGCAAATTTGAGCACCATCGGCCGTTGGATATCATCTAGATTCCACCAGATTTCGCCACATGTATAATCTAGAAGACTCCATGGTTGAACTTAAGCATAATACACAAACATCAAAACACAAGCACTTCTTCTTTGTTCTAGAATCTTCCGTATCAGAATTGATTTGCCATTATTTGTTTTTTACTTTATGTCTTACAACGCACAATTCCATGAATCTTAAAATAGATTAGCTTTCTTATAAAAACTAGATGATTTTGAATGAAATGAACTATAAGAATTAAACGAACATCTACATCATGCATATATGACTCAAAGCTTACATGCTATAATGTGGTATTTATTCATAATTTGGTTGCCAAATCTCATGCGTGCAATGCACGTGTACCTTACTCTAGTCTAAATGGTGTTTGTGTGTGTGTGTTATGCGTGTTGAGGTGCAAATTGTCTTTTTTGGGTACACGTTAAGCTTGTTCTTCCGAAATTTCAAGCCGCCTTTGTTATGCCGAAAATTCAAGCTAAGCGTCTCATCTATCATCATGCTTGAAACTACCGCCTCTTCAACCCGCGCCTTGTTAGCCCAAAATGTTTAAGATATATCTCTGTCTCGTTGTGCTCCGACAACTCCCTCCATCTCAACCCGCGCCTTGCTATTCCGAAATTACAACGCGCGTGAAAACTGCCACGTCCTGTGAAATCCTGACACGCGAAATGCCCGTGGTACCCCTGAGCCGAAAGAATCGCCTCAAATTGGTGGGGGTACTTTCGTAACTTACCCCACATTTCGAACAAGCGCGTCCCTAAGCCATGGTTCCCCACTGCCATCCCATCCGCCCACCCATTCGCACACCAAGGCCGCGAAAACCCGCGACGAAGCCCCACACCCTACTCCGTCCGCCACCCAGTCGGAGCCTCTTCCCCGACGACGCCGTCCCATAGCAACAACTCGACACCCACCACTGAATCGACTTTTGGGTCAGTCGATTTTCAGGGGGTGGGGGGGCTCGCCGGGGTGAAGGAAGAACCAGCCGTAGCGGGGAGGGGGGCTCGCCAGAGATGTATCCCACTATCTATCTTAGGGTTCAGGGTGGGGGCGGTGGTCGCCGGCGGTGGCGGGGCGGTGGCGTGGGGATCGCCGGAGAAAAAGCTCGGCAGGGGGGGGGGGGGGCTAGAGGGATGGCCGGGGCGGCGGCGGACTAGCGGTGCGGAGTGTTTTCGGGGCGGGCATTGCGGCGCATCGCCGGCCGCGGGTGGCGGGGGGCTGTTGTTTGGCCGGTGGTGGCTGGTGGCTCAGGGGGGTGGAGGTTGAAGATGAACCGCAGGCCCTTGATTTCATATCCAACGGCTGCAAAATTGACTGACCAGAGATGAAATATTCAGTCGACCAATGTGTAGCCTCACCTTGCTTGTGCGTTCAGTTTCGACAGCAAAATTTAGTTTCAACAGAAAAATTTAGTTTCGAGAGTTAAGTTCAGTTTCAGCAGTTAAGTTCAGTTTCGACAGTTAAATTCAGTTTCGACAGTTAAGTTCAGAGATGAGCGGCTGATGTATTTTACATCTAGCACTTTGTGGTTATGTATTTTACGTCATGTATTGGAGATGCTATTAGAATTCCACCAGTTAACCTTGTCTCTCTTGTCACTGCTTGACCTCGGCGTCGTACAACTCACGGAGCTGCTCCAACGACGAAACCCTCCATCACAGCGGAACAGTACCTCGGGCTCCATCTCCAGACGCCTAAGATCTTCTTCTCCTCCTCCGACAGCGAAGTCAGCCGGAGCATCCTCACCGGCCAACCTAATCACGCTGAGATCGACATGGCTTTGCCAAATAGGTTGTGCACTTGTTGCATCTCTTTTTTACTCTACATGTTATATATATTGTCCACTGAGCACTCGTAGTAACGGGAAATACAATTATTTTATCCTACTATATGACAAGCAGTGAGGTACCAGGCAACTTAGCTATCCGTGATGGACTCTCTTGAACGCCATCATTATTTATCTCTGCGCGTTTGAGCTATGCATTTGTCGATGGGCCTGGGAGTTGAGCTAGTATGGCAGTGGCCTGGGTCCAAAGTAATAGAAGTGGCACAAAAACATTTTTTAGTGTAGGATTTTCCTTGCTCAAGCCTGCCTACTAGAATCGCCTTGATGCTTGAAAGGAAAAGTGAATGAATAACATAGGAATTGGAAAGTTTCCTATGGTACTACTTTTCATGAATTTGGTGCAAAGGAATGGAGCAAAGGAAAACTGTAGGATTTGTTCCTTTAGTGTCTCCTTGAAAGAAAAACCACAGGAATTCTAATTTCCACTTGTCCTCCTTTTCATATTCCAATTCATCAAGCACAAGACTAAGAGATAGTAGCATAATAGCATTATAACCATACATTTTCTTGTGGTTTGACTTAATCTCACCATGCTTTTTTGCATCCTGTGATCTTCCAATTGTTGTGAATCAAACACCCAGTTGGCGTAAATCCTGTGTTTTTAAATTCTCTGTTTTGCACGTGCATTCCTATCCTATTCCTGTCTATTTCCTATCCCTGCGTTGTTAGAATCCTCAAATTCAAACAAGCCCTTACTCAATTACTCCTATTACAGATATGTGTCAAATAAAACCTTGTGTGGTTTTTCCTGCCTCAAGGCGCTGTGTTCCACCCAGCTCAATTTGCTCCAATGACGGAAGGGTTCACCACAGCAGGGATCCACTCTCCAGACTGTCTTTCGCCGCCTCAGATCTTCTTCCCCGCCGCCGGCAGCCACGGCAACTGCATTACCATCATCAACTGAGCAGATGATCTTGAGGACTACACGGGTCCGCAAGAGAGGTCACACTCTTCCGTGTCTGCTTACGTTGTGCGTCGCTTAATATGATGACATGCTACTTTATCATCGTGTTCACCTATTAGACTCGAGTCAGGTCCAAACTAATGTCAAACTTGAGTTTTTAAATGGTTGTGGGGTACATATTGGGGCAGCAATCAGTACTATCTGTCTACTATCTGGTTAACCTCCGGTGTCTACTATGAGTTTCATGTTGGGTGCAAACAAACATTAAAGGAGCCATTATCTGTATTTTTTAACTAAAGCTATTATCTGCCTGCTATCATTGGTTTTGGGTTTATCCACAGTTTGCTACCATCACTCTGGATTTGTACATGCACTCCTTACATAATCTCACTATGTTTTATTCCATTGCATGCCAGTTATTGTACACAATGGAACTGATCATGTAGAGCAAAAGAGACGAGCCTTGCGTGGCAATAAAATTTCATGCAGACGTCGTTCCATGGTGGGTGCAAAGGCAGCCCCCCCTCCACCCATTTCGGATCGTAATCAAGAGGAAGATAACTGTTTTGAGGGGGATTCAGAAGGAGAAGACCACTCCTATTTATCCCATGAGGTCTGCACTCTAACTTGGCATGCTGATGTTGGTAATAGCATGCATATGGTGCCTTGCATTGCTTACTGTATACATTAAAGATGTCATCTTCTTAGTTTATACATGCTTTGTGTCAATGCCATCTGTTTAGTTTCTTTATCATATATGTGAATCATGCAATGCCATCTTGTTTAGCAAGGCATCATATATGTGAATTTTGCAATGCCACCCTGGTTAGCCAGTCATCTTATATGTGAATTATATCATGCCATCATTTTTTTATTATGTGTTAAATTTGTCAGCAATTTTAGTACGTTCAATTACTCTTCCTGTGCATCAGCCATTCGGCACGGTCATGGACAAATCTGGAGTGGAAACACGGTCTTCATTGCAGACAATGCTATCTGACGAAGCGCATGTCTTGCTAGTTACTTATAGCTCCTCAGAGGAGGTTTAAGAGACATATGACCAGACATATTCCCCCCCCCCCCCCCGCCGAGGTGCATGTTCTAACTTGGCTGGTTTATGTTGCTAATATCGTGCGTATGGTATCTTGCATTGCTATGTCATTTGCTTAGTTTAGACATGCTTTGTGTGAATGCCACCTATTTAGTGTCTAATTACCATATATGTGAATTATGCAATGCCATCTTGTTGAAAGACATTATATATGTGAATTATGCAATGTTATCTTGTTGCAAGGCATTATGTATGTGAATTATGCAGCCATGCTGTTTAGGCAAGCGTCTATACGTGAATTATATCATGCCGTCCTTTTTTTGTATTTCTCATTGCTTTTGTCGACAATGTTTGTATGTTCAACTGCTCTTCATGTGCATTAGCCATTTGAATTGGTGATGGAGAAATCTAGAGTGAAAACAAGGTCTTCAGACAATGCTACCTGCTGAAGTAGATATCTTGTTGGTTACAGATAGCTCTTCAGAGGAGGATTCAGAGGTAGATGACCAGTCCAATTATCCCCGTGAGGTGTATGCTCAAACTTGGCAGGGTTATATTACTCATAGCATGCATATGTTGTATTGCAATGCTTAGTATTTACATCATATACACAATATTGAATGCCATCTCCTTAGTTGACACATCATATATGCGATTGCCCTCTGCTCACTTCCTTAGTATATAAATCATATATTTGAATTATGTCATGCCATGATGTTTACATAGACAGCATGTATCTGAATTATGGCATGCCAACCCATTTTCTAAAGACATAATATAGTTATATCACCTCATCATGTTTACATAGTCATCATATTTTAAATTATGTCATTCTATCCGTGAATTATATCATGCCATCATGTTTCCATCCACGACATGTTTGTGATTTATGGCATGCCAACCACTTTAATAGACACATCGTATAGTTATATCATGTCATCCTGTTTATATAGTCATCATATTTTGAAGTATGTCATTCTGTCCTGTTTAGTTAGCCATCATACATGTGAAATTGTGTCATGCTATCCTGTTTAATTAGCCATCATATATGTGAAATTATGTCCTGCTATTACATTTGGTTAGACAACATAAATGTGAATTATTTCATGCCCTGTTTTCTTCCCTACTATCCATTGCACCTGTCTATCTTACAATGTTTGTACATTCAATTACTTTTCTTGTTTACCAGCCATTTCAATTGGAGGGAGTGATGGCAGTATCTGTGGGAGTAAAATCATGGTCTTCAGAAAAGATCATGCTACCTGTCGATGCAGATAGAACCACGGTTGTACTTGCCCAAGAACCAGCCCCACCACACATAACCCACACTCATGCAGATTGTACCCCTACCCAGTTGGACAGAGAACCAGCTACACCCCTTCTAACCCCAACCCCAGCAGATAGACACCCAGTTCACGTTGACACAACACCGTCTCCACCACAGAGCACCCAAACATGAGCAGTTAGTAAGACAACTACAGTGGCCAAAGCACGAGGACCACCACTCCGAACCCCAAGTCAACGCTTAAAGCAGAAGAAGAATTGTTCGCAGGTCAGGTTCCGTAGCTATGGTTCATACTACTTTTCTCTTGCATCACTGTATTTACTCATACCAACTAATTTCAAATTTGAAGGATGCAATTGAAACTCCAATGGTGCAACAGGTATGTTTTAAACCTGTTTCTTCAACGTGTTTGGCTGTTTCCTATTGTAACTTGCTCTATGTTGATTTCAGTTTCAATTGAATAAACAGTTATGTTCTCATGCCATGCACATTACAAGTGTTGTTATTATTGTGTAGTTTCCCACACTTATATTCTGTCTATGCTGCTTTGTCTTAAATAGATATGATTTGAACTGTATCTATCTTGATTTGGCAACATAAACTAGAATGATATAGACTATACAGTGACCATACTACATAGATATATGTTTCTTTCATGTTGCTATCCTGTCCACCTTACTACTGAACTGGTTTACCAAAATGAGTTTCATATACTACATTGTAAACCTGTGATGTGTTTGTTTGTTTCTCTTTTAGAACGCAGATAAAATATTTGAGAAGAGTACCCCGTTATGCAATGGTAAAGGAAGTAATGCAGATAAGGTTCAACATAGTGAGACATCCCTGTTGGTCTCCAAGAAAGATGATAAAAACTTTATTGAAGACACTGAGACAACCCCAAAGTCCTGTCTTGTTGTAGTGTTCGAGTTACTGGCTACTACTGCTGGCACCAACTCTTCGAACTCGTTGCCTGAATCAGTTCGGCTTCTTGAGTATCAACTTCAAGTTGAAAGACATCAATCAGATGTTATGCGACAGGAAGCCGAAGGACTGAGGAAGTCCCTGTAGAATTCAGACACATACTTTCTGGTGCAACACCAAGTGCTGGAGGACTTAAGCGCCAAACAAGTTAATAATCTTGTTAAGCATCTTGCCGGCATTATGGGTACCCAGGATATTGTTTCTTGAGATCTTATGAAGTGGTTTCTGTTCTGGACTTGTTTTGCTGCGGCGTTTATATGCTGTTGTGTTCCCTATATTTGCACTGGTGGCGAACTTTGATGCCCAGTGGATGTAATATGTGTAATAGCCGTGATAGCCTAGCGTAAGTGGCTTGCTTATTTATTTCCTTATTGTCTTGTTTATTTCTTTGCTTATAGTCAGTGCAGTTCTTTTTCTGCGGTTTGCTAGTGGCCGCAATAACCTATTTTTTAAAACTGGGCCACAATAACCATGTGCTACATGTTTACTATAGTTACCATGGGCCTCCTATGGGCCGTAGAAACAATGGGCCTTCTAAGGGCCGTAGAAACATTGGGCCTTCTACGGGTCGTAGACACAATTGGCCTTCTACGGGCCGTATCATTAATGGGCCTTCTACGGGCCGTATGATCGGTTGGCCAAACATGGGCCAATAACAGACCGCATTATGGCTGTAAACGGGCTAGAGTTGGAATCGTATGTTCATGGGCTGACCATAACGGGCCGTCGTTAATCGGCCGTATTTGATGACGCTATGAAAACGGCCCAATGTATTAATGGGCCACAAAACGGGCCGACTGTAACCTCGGGCTGAATTTAGCCCACAAGTAGAAAATGACAGTAACGGGCCGTAAGTAAACGAATGCTGGAAATGAGCCCAAGAGTAAATGGGCTCTGAGAAGGCCGAAAGATAACATGGGCTGGAAACGGCCCAATGGAATAACTGGCCGTTAATGGGTATAAAGTGATACACTGTTCATTACGGGCCAGATTCACCACAGGCTGTTAAAGGGTATAAAGTGATACACCGTTCACTGCGGGCCAGTTTCACCACGGGCCATTAATGGGCCAAGAGTTACAAAGGTCCTCATATGGGCCGAAAGACTTCATGGGCCATACATGGGCCAGAAGTGAAAACGGGTGTCGGTGTCAAAACCGGCGGATCTCGGGTAGGGGGTCCCGAACTGTGCGTCTAAGGCTAATGGTAACAGGAGGCAGGGGACATGATGTTTTACCCAGGTCCGGGCCCTCTCGATGGAGGTCATACCCTAGTTCCTGCTTGATTGATCTTGATGATATGAGTATTACAAGAGTTGAGCTACCACGAGATCGTAGAGGCTAAACCCTAGAAGCTAGCCTATGATTATGATTGTTGTTGTCCTATAGACGAAACCCTCCAGTTTATATAGACATCGGAGGGGGCTAGGGTTACACAAAGTTGGTTACAGAGAAGGAGATCTACATATCCAAATTGCCAAGCTTGCCTACCACATAAAGGAGAGTCCCATCCGGATACGGGACGAAGTCTTCAATCTTGTATCTTCATAGTCCAACAGTCCGGCCAAAGTATATAGTCCGGCTGTCCGAGGACCCCTTAATCCCGGACTCCCTCAGTAGCCCCTAAACCAGGCTTCAATGATGATGAGCCCGACGGGCAGATTGTCTTCGGCATTGCAAGGCGGGTTCCCTCTCCGAATACTCCATAGAAGATTTTGAACACGAGAATCGTGTCCGGCTCTGCAAAACAAATTCCACATACCACTGTAGAGAGCACAATATTCCACAAATCTAATCTACTGACAACTTTTCATAGTGTGACGTCACGCCACGGCCCGGTCTTTATTCGAATCATTTTTCACAACCAGCAACTGCACATAATGCGAGGCGGTTTCCTTGACACGTCTTGTTGAAGCAGAGATCGTGTACCCTTATCGCGGGATTCTCATCAATACGGGCATGGGTAACCTAACCGTGCCATCAATCGTGGCGCTTGGGGAATGTGCGATTTTAACGGGCAAGTGGGGAGGCGCACAGTTTCTACCGCCTTTATAAAGAGATAGGGATTCTCCTTTTTCACCCACGCCTTCTTCTTCCTTCGCTCATCCATTCTCGCACCCTCGAGCTCCAGCGCCCCAGTTCTCACCTTCTCCGTACAGCCATTCCAAACATGTCCGGAGCGGGAGGCAAGTGGATGGCCTCCTTTCTCATGGAGGAGGACATTACGAAGCTCCGGGAGGCCGGATACTTGGCCACAGACATCGCGCACCGGCTCCTGGACGCAGGGCACATCGTTCCGACTCCGGAACCCCACGAGAGGGTTGTGTTCCTCGCCCATTTCGTCCGCGGACTGGGATTCCCCCTCCACCCATTTGTCCGCGGGCTCATGTTTTACTATGGGATAGATTTTCATGATCTGGCCCCTAATTTCATACTCAAAATCTCGGCGTTTATCATTGTGTGCGAGGCTTTCCTCCGCGTCAAGCCCCACTTCAGCCTGTGGCTGAAGATCTTCAACGTGAAGCCGAAGATAGTGGTCGGCCAGCAAGCGGAGTGCAGAGGCGCCATGGTGGACAAGATGCCCAACGTCACCTGGCTTGAAGGCTCCTATGTGGAGACCGTGAAGGGGTGGCAATCGGGGTGGTTCTATATCACCGAGCCGCGCGACTCCAACTAGGCGGCAGCCCCCGAATTTAGATCCTCCATCCCCATGCGGCTTACCTCTTGGAAAAGGAAGGGCTTAGCCCAGGGTGCGCCTGCGGAGCTGACCGGACTCCAGAACTGTATCAAAAATATGATAAGCAAGAATATCAAGCTTGTCAACATGGTCCAAGTCATGCTCTTCCGCCGGATCCTCCCTTGCCAAAGACGGGCATTCAACATATGGGAGTTTGATTCGTCCAAACACCAAACGCTGCGAGAGCTCTTTTACACGATGCACAAAGACGTCTGGAAGGTGTTGTTCAAGGTCGTCGAAGTACCTCCTAGCGCCACCGAGGACCGTGGACTCAGCGCAAAGCGCCCCGCCAATCCGGTAAGCTCTCTATATTTCACAAGATGCACCTTTCCTCAGTATGTTCGTGGGAGGAATCTAAGCCATCATACTGATTTAACAGGAATATGTGGCGGCAGCGTTACGGATCGACTATCCAGCTCCGTTGCCTGAAGATCCAGCAACTGCTCTCTTGACGGAGATGCTGTTTCCGAAGCCCTATGAGGTGCCGGAGAAGAAGGCCAAGAAGAAAGCCATGGAGACCAGGAAAGGTCTCCGGTGCAAGGTTGTGTCGGACTCATTGTCCGAAGAACCGAAGCACACTCGTCCAACGACAATGAGGAGGAGGAAGAAGAAGACCCCCTCCCCCAAACCAAGGGGGAGAAGGAAAGGAAGGCCGCCCCATCCTGGGAGGCCGAAGGGTCCAAGAAGGGAAGGACCCTCCCTCTAGACCACTCCACCACGGCCGCCTACAACGACGAGGAGTGGCTACCCAGGGCCAAGCCCCTGGCGAAGTCATAAGTATCCGGATACCATAATACTTCTTGCATGTTTAGCTTTATGGCTTCTTATCATGTCAAAATATGTTTGTGCAGTCCGTCCAAAGCCCGCATCGACTTATCCTCCTCGGATGGGTCCTTGAGCTCGTCGGAGATGAACAGCTATTCACTCCCCGGCCCGTGGACGACACCGAAGTGTTGTCTTAAAGGATACCGGGCCAGGGAGAGATAGTTCTAGAGGCGCCTCAGGGCGAAACCCCCGATGTCGGGCTCATGGGGGGGGGGGGGGGGGAAGAACCCCATGGATTTTGTTGAGGGGGTCGCAGTAAGCTTGGCCCCCAGCCGGATACTGCGCCGGAACCTCCAGTGGTTCCGGATTCGGGCAGGCAGCCCCTTTCTAAGGGGGGCGAGCCGCCTGTGCCGATGACCTCTGTCCATCCAGAGGCATCGGATAACTTGGCGGAAGAGCTTCAGTGAACTTCCCTTGATGAAGACCACGAAGGTTCAGTCCGCCAAAAGCGGATTGACCGAAGCCTGCGCCAGCCTCCTGACAGGCTTTGAGGTAAGTAATTAAATTATGAGAAAGTATCACAGTATAGACAGTAGCCCCTGATGCTGCGTTTGGTGTTCAGAAAGAAAGGCCGAACAGAGGATCAAATATTATTCCCAGGAGTCTAATCATATTATGTCTATGTGAATAAGCAGGCATCGTTGCTGGCCGCCGCCATCAAGGAGGTCTCCTGACCGAGGCAGAACACAGGGGGCGAAGAAGAGCTCGGCCTCATGAAGAGGCAGCTCGAAGAGAACAAAGGTAAGAGATACCCCGTCTGAATGTTATATAAAGGAAAAAATCGTTTAATGCTAATAGAAGCATTATGAATTTTAATAGGGGCCATGACCGAGGTGGCGGCCCTTAAGAAGGCGCTGTCCAAGGCCGAAGGCAAAGAGGCCCGGGAGCGCACTAAGCGCGAAAAACAAGAGGCTCGGGTTGATGAGGTCTAGCAAGAGCTCCAGGATTTTTGTCAAAAAATTCGAGTCCTTGGAGCATGACTCCAAGACTCAAGAGTCGGAGCTTGCAAAGGCCCGTCAGAGCGTGCAAGACGCCAAGGTCGAAGCCCAGAAGGCCCTCCAGGAGATTGAGGCAGCCAAGAAGATAGCGGCGGGTAAGGCTTTCATTATGCAAAGCAAGCATGTGAAGGAGGCTTTCCTTTTACTTACCCGAATTCGGAAGTCTCCAGGAGCATTCACAGATCTGCCGCATAGCATCTCTGATGCCGCCGAGTTCTACCGAGCTGAGGAAGGGAGCTCAACGGATAAGTTGTTTTGGTCCCAGTATATTGGGACCGAACATCCGATGCCCTTGAGCGACCAGCTGAGGCAACTGGTCGAACTTCACAAGGCGGCCGAACTGGCCATGAAGGACTTCATAGTTCGGCTGTGGCCTGGTGAGCCCCTGCCCGACAACTACTTCGGCCTTGTCAAGCGGATGGTGAGTGCCTTTCCGTGGCTTGAAGTCATTAAGCGGTCCGTCTGCATTGAGGGTGCACGCAGGGCCTTGGCCCGTGCGAAAGTGCACTGGGGAAGATGGATGCCGAGAAGCTGGTGACAGAGGGGCCGCCAAAGGGCAAGGAGCATCACCACCCCGAACAGTACTATGACAATGTCATCAAGGGTGCCCGCCTTGTGGCGGATGAATGTACTAAGGATGTAATATTTGAATGAATGTACTCACATCATCCTGTAATATGAAAACCGGTTCAAGTGCTCTATATGGCGCTTCGTAATTTAAAATATTACCTTCTGTGCGGCCATTTATAAAATCTTGAAAGTTGGCCAGTCGTCGGCTTCTGCCCCCATGTAACTAGTACTGGGGTGTTCGGGATAAATATTAACACTCTTTATCCAAATTTTTGGTCCTTTTAAGGAGGTGTTTAGCGCCGCGAACAAGGCAATCGGACTATATGGCTTTATCGCTCTCACTTGGCCATAGAAGTCTACAATTTTAAATTTTGGCGAAGCCCCTAGTATCCGGAAGGCCGGACTCGGGGCGGTATACACGCCTAAATAGGATGAGGTCGATTCCTCGCCTGAAGCAGAAAAAATCTTTAAGGATTTGAGACCTCTCGAACAGTGACCAGCTCCCGCCTTATCATGATAGTCAGTTTTCGGCTTTCTCTACAGAGGTGCTCGTCCAGAAGAACTGGGACACAATTGCAGTAGTTCTTCCTGCGCTACCTTAGCCGATATAGCGGAACGTAAGTTACCAAAACATAGGAGCCGGGCAAACCCAACTATTGACCCAAGACATGATTCGGAGCTGATGCATATAAT
Organism: Aegilops bicornis; assembly: GCA_021605145.1. Classification (NCBI taxonomy): domain Eukaryota; kingdom Viridiplantae; phylum Streptophyta; class Magnoliopsida; order Poales; family Poaceae; genus Aegilops; species Aegilops bicornis. The sequence goes on along the minus strand of CM038671.1, from coordinate 186,085,845 downwards.
GCTATAAGTTCGGGGAGCCGCACTATCGAAAGTGTTCGGACTTTTCTTGCCATGTTATGGGGTACACTGAGGCCCCTGGCGAACTAAACGGACCAAAGTGTACGGGTGCGGTTTGTAGTAAATAAGCCGCCAAGGAAAAACATAAAGAAAGTGTAATAATAGGCTGACGCTGTATATTTTCCCATTGTTATTTAAATAATACGTCAAAGCGTATGTATACAAGTAGTGCGATAAGCAAAATGGGACTATTTGACATGTCCTAGCCAAGGGTAAGCTGCACGTGGGTATGTAATACAGGTATAACGATCGTTATCGGAGACCACCTGAGTATTCCCTTATAGGCCCCAGCTTCTTGTCTTCTCGGGTTTTCCTTCCGGTGATAAGTCCGACAATCCGGATACCTGAAAGGGCTTCCAGAAAGTAGGATCCTGAAAGAAAGAAAATGATGAAGGAATACGGGTCCTAGGGCGGTTGAGCCGCGTTGTGGACCGCGTCGTAGTCATGCCTCCGTCCATGCCCATGGTATTTTGAGTGCGTAATTATGTACGCGCGGCACAAATTTTGCTGCTTGGTTGGGACTAGGACGGAGGCCGAATTGCTAGTCGAGATCTGGGCGTGCCGGACGATCCTGTTGCAGGGTACTCCAGACTCGCCTGACGGTGTCCGGGGTCTTTATCGCCGGATTGGCGGTCTGCCTAAGGAGGCTGCTTTGTACTTCTTCTGCGAGGGTCGTAGTGTGCTCCTCCGTACGGAGCAAGGGTTCTGTGTTTCCATTGGCTGTTATAACCCCGTGAGGTCCTGGCATCTTGAGCTTGAGGTATGCGTAGTGCGGTACCGCATTGAATTGAGCAAATGCGGTTCGTCCTAGTAGGGCATGATAACCACTACGGAAGGGGACAATATCAAAGATTAACTCCTCGCTTCAAAAATTGTCCGGAGATCCGAAGACCACTTCTAGTGTGATTGAGCCCGTGCAACAGGCTTCCACACCTGGTATGACACCCTTGAAGGTGGTTTTTGTGGGCTTGATACCCATTTTGCGCACTGTATCCTGATAGAGTAGGTTCAGGCTGCTACCACCGTCCATGAGGACTCGTGTGAGATGGAATCCGTCGATGATGGGGTCAAGGACCAATGCGGCCGAACCGCCATGACGGATACTGGTAGGATGGTCCCTGCGATCGAAAGTGACCGGACAAGAGGACCATGGGTTGAACTTTGGGGGACTGGCTCCATCGCATAGACGTCCCGTAGTGCATGCTTTCGTTCCCGCTTGGGAATATGGGTTGCGTATATCATATTCACTGTTTTCACCTGGGGAGGGAATTTCTTCTGTCCTCCTGTGTTCGGCGGTCGGGGCTCCTCGTCGTCATCGCTATGCAGCCCCTTTTCCTTGTTTTCGGCATTCAACTTGCTGGCCTGTTTAAACACCCCGCATTCTCTGTTGGTGTGGTTGGCTGGTTTATCGGGGGTGCCGTGAATTTGACATGAGCGATCAAGTATGTGTTCCAAACTGGACGAGCCCGGATTGTTTCTTTTGAATGGCTTTTTCCGCTGTCCGGATTTAGAGCCTCTGAATCCGGCATTGACTGCCGTGTCTTCGGCATTGTCGCCATTATTGCGACGCTTGTGTCTATTGCGTCGTGGCTTGCCGCTGCTATCTCTGGCGTCTGAATCGCTGGAGTTTTTAGGTGTGATGTTGCTACGAGCCAGCCAGCTGTCCTCGCCCGCGCAAAAGCGGGTCGTGAGTGTCGTGAGGGCTGCCATGGATTTTGGCTTCTCTTGGCCAAGGTGTCGGGCCAGCCATTCGTCACGGGTGCTATGCTTGAAGGCTGCTAAGGCTTCGGCATCTGGACAGTCGACAATTTGATTCTTTTTGGTTAGGAACCGAGTCCAGAATTTCCTGGCTGACTCTCCGGATTGTTGGGTTATGTGACTTAAGTCTTCAGCATCTGGTGGTCGCACGTAAGTGCCCTGGAAGTTATCAAGGAATGCGTCTTCTAGGTCCTCCCAACTGCCAATGGAACTTGCTGGCAGGCTATTCAGCCAATGCCGAGCCGGTCATTTGAGCTTAAGTGGTTGGTACTTTATGGCATGTAAGTCATCGCCGCGGGCCATGTGAATGTGTAGGAGAAAATCTTCAATCCATACCGCGGGGTCTGTTGTGCCATTGTATAATTCAATGTTTACGGGTGTAAACCCTTCTGGGAATTCATGATCCATAATTTCATCAGTGAAGCATAGGGGGTGTGCGGCGCCTCTATGCCGGGCTACATCCCGACGTAGTTCAAATGAATCTGGTCTGTTGTATTCGGCCCGGCGGACTTTTGTATATTGTATCCGGCGTGGCGGCCATCGCCACGTCTTTGGTGCGCCTCGTGATCCGTAGATCGATCTTGACTGTCTCCGCTTTGTTTTCCAATACATCTCGCAGGTCCTTCGTGTAGCCCCGGGCCTTAGTATTATTGTTTGATTGGCGACGGGGTGCGGTCTGGACTTCGGGCTGGTACGCCGCCTTGTCCCGGCCACGGGGTGGCCGATCAGCCGCATCATGCGCTGGAAGTGTGGGTTTTAACGCCTCCTCCTCGAATTGAGGTAGCAACCTGCGCTTTGGGTAACTTTTTCTAGGGCGCTCGAGTCCATATTCCTCGGCAGCCAGGACCTCGGTTCATCTATCATTTAGCAGATCTTGATCATCTTGAAGTCATTGCTTTTTCTTGAGCTTTTGCAGTGGCTATAAGCCGGCGCTTGAAGCGCTCCTACTCGATGGGATTCTCAGGCACAATGAATTCTTTGTCGCCAAGGCTCACTTCATCTTCGGAGAGAGGCAAGTAGTTATCATCCTCTGATTCTCCATCTGTTGCTTGTTCTTTAGGGCTAGCTTGCCCATCCTCTTGCTCGGCCTGCTCGATGCCTGGCTGGGCAGGATTGTTTTCGTCTTTGGCACCATCCGGATTGTTATCTCTTGTGCCGGTATCACTATTTTTGCTATGGTGCGGCTTGGAGCGGCGCCTATGACGCCGGTGCCTAGATTGCTTCTCCAAGGGGTTATCTTCCGTTGCCTCATCGCCATTGCTTTCTTTGGGGGTGTCCACCATATATATATATATATATATATATATATATATATATATATATATATATATCATATGATGAGGTGGTTGTCCAGCGCCCTATAGGCGGTGTTTCCTGTTCTTCTCCTGCATCGTCGTCCGTACCGTCGATGTCTTCGGAGTTGAAGTCAAGCACGTCGGTTAAGTCATCGATAGTGGCTATTAAGTGGGTGGTGGGTGGGGAACGAATTTCTTCGTCGTCCGCTTCCCACTCGAGCCGAACATAGTTCAACCAGGAATCTTCTGACAAGGAGAGAAACCTTAATGAATTTAGCACATCGCCCAAGGGTGAGTGCTGAAAAATGTCCGCGGAGGTGAACTCCATGACCGGTGCCCAGTCAGATTCGATAGGCACGGACGTACGTGGTACGGATCCTATAGCCGGAGGCGAGTTCGAGGGTCCGATGACACCACCCTCACAGGAGGTGGGATCAGTGTTCGGCTCCAACGTCGATGAGTGTGCGGCCTTCATGGTGGGGTCCATCCACCCGTCCTCGGCAGGCACGATCTGCTCCAGATTGATTCCCAGGGCCGTCGCAAGTGCGATTTCCGGAACGCTGTCTAATGGCAGATCTAGGTCATGCTCGTCACGACTGTTCGGCGTACCTGACATGAGCTCGAATCCGTCGAAGATCAAGTCTCCGCGAATGTCGGCGGTATAGTTTAAGCTTCCAAACCTGACCCGATGGCCAGGGGCATAGCTATCGATTCCGCTCCGGTGTGGCTGCGAGTTGGCCCGCAAAGACTGAAGCCGCCCGAATACGAAAATCTGTCCGGGAAGGAAAACCTCCCCCTGGACTGCGTCGTTGAAGATGATTGAAGGAGCCATCAAGCCTTATCGCGACGACACAGTGGAACTCTCAATGAAAGCACCAATGTCGGTGTCAAAACCGATGATCTCGGGTAGGGGGTCCCGAACTGTGCGTCTAAGGCTAATGGTAACAGGAGGCAGGGGACACGATGTTTTACCCAGGTTCGGGCCCTCTCAATGGAGGTAATACCCTACTTCCTGCTTGATTGATCTTGATGATATGAGTATTACAAGAGTTGATCTACCACGAGATAGTAGAGGCTGAACCCTAGAAGCTAGCCTATGATTATGATTGTTGCTGGGCCTACGGACTAAACCCTCCGGTTTATAGACACTGGAGGGGGCTAGGGTTACACATCGTCAGTTACAGAGAAGGAGATCTACATATCTGAATTGCCAAGCTTGCCTTCCAGGCCAAGGAGAGTCCCATCCGGACACGGGACAAAGTCTTCAATCTTGTATCATCATAGTCCAACAGTCCGGCTGTTTGAGAACCCCTTAATCCCGGACTCCCTCAACGGGCTGGAATCATATTGGATGGCCCAGATGACGCTACTGGGCCTAATTCGGATAGGGCGTAACGGGCCTTGGGTTAGCGGGCTGTAAATAGGCTATATACGAACAGGCCGTTAACCAGCTTTCCATGGGCCGGCCCGCCAACTTTTGACCAAGTCAAACGGGTCGGCCTTTTCACAGGAATGGGCCTCTGTTGGGTCGTGCCACGTGTCGACGTATCATAGGCGCCTTCTGTCCAATGAGTGGATGACATCTGTCCCAGCGATGAGCCGACACGTGTTTCCTCCAGCCAATGATGATTTTACACGTGGAAAATCCCCATTGGTCGGGGCTGTTAACGGGTTATCGGATCCAAAACCCGACCCAATAGCTAAACAGCGTTCCGTTATGGTGGATGCCACGTGTCGGTCACCCTTGACGAAAGCACTTCTGTTACGCGCGATTTATCGTCATGGAAGTGGACACTTCCGTGATGATAATTTTGGTAATGTCATGGAACAGTTCTACGACAGCACAGGTGTCGGATTCCGGGTTCCGGCAGACCCTTGAGGTTCGAACACTTGGGTGCGTGCGGAGATCTTTCCCCTACCTGCTCATGCGTCGATGGATTGCGAGGGATCTAAAACTAGGAACGATGAACAACGCACGGGACACGAGGTTTATACTAGTTCGGGCCACCGTTGTGATGTAATACCCTACTCTAGTTTGTGGTGTGGTGGATTGCCTCGAGGGCGATGATGAATAAGATACAAAGGAAGAACAGCCTCGTGAGGGTCTGTTCTTGAGCTGGTGCGATGAACTACTGGGGTGAGTTCAGTCGCCTCTCTCTCTCTCTCTCTCTCTCTCTTGCGTGATCTCGATCCTCCTCTCCTACCTTTGTGGTGGCCAGTCCTATTTATAGAGGGAGGCCCTGGGCCTCTTCCGAAATAATGAGCGGGAAGGGCGCCAACAATTGGCCATTTTGAAGGGGAACATCTAGTACACTTATCCTGACTAAAGTTGGTCTTGGTGCCAAAGACTCGGACGGTGATGCATACTGGCTCCACGATGACCTCCATCCAGCCGTTCTGCTGGTCTTGGTATTGTTGCACCGAAGCGGCAACCTTTGCCGGATGCCTTGGCCTACGCTTGCCTCCTTTGCACCAAAGGGGAAACGAGGACACTGCGCAGGCTGGCGCCCGCCTGGGCTCGATCGTCATGGCTTGCGTCATGGGGCACCCTCGTGAGGTTCCTTGCCTTGACCTCTCCGCCTCCTCGTGAGCCTGCCTGACGAGGCTGCTTCTGAGGAAGGTTCCTGTCGTCCGCCCCGCGAGGGTCCTGAGCTTGAGCTGATGAAGCTGGGCCGTGCTGGGCCCCCACTTGAGCCATGCCGCAGGCCGCAGGCAGGCAAGTCTGGGGACCCCCATTCCCAGAATGCCGACAGTAGTCCCCGGGCCCAAGGCGTGCCCGGACTTGGCTTAGCAGGGAAGCGAAGGGGCAAGTGCGAAGCGCCGCGGGCCCCAACAGCCTGCGGCCTTGGGCGCCGCGTGGCGATTGGTTGGTCGTGGGCGTCTCCGCTTCCCCATGATGCCTCGGCAACCGCATGACTTGACAAGTCCCTGCATGCAGAAATGGGTCATGATTACCTGCGATCATGGAGGCCGACGGTTGGCCTCCTCCGGCTATAAGTATGGAACGACGCAAGCCCTTCCAGTTCATCTCCTCTTGCTGCTCCTTTCTCTCCATGGCTCCGTCGAAGAGGTTCTCGGCCGCGGAGAAGGGAAAGGCCCGCCAGGTAGGGCCGGACTCTCCCCCGGCCAAGCGCGGTCGAGGCCGTCCTCGCAAGCATCCTGTGGATCCCGCAGTGGCTTCAGGCGGCCGTGGAGGCGATCTCTCTGTGGCGGCAGGCGCCAGTTGTTGTCGATGGGGGCGCTGGCTACTTGGCGGCCTCCTAGGTCGCGCTTCCACTCGGCGGAGGTGCTGCCGGAGTTTGTCGTGTGGTCGGTGGAGCCGACCAGCACCTGGCTCCAGCTTCCCCGCTTCCTTTTAGGTGAACTCTGGCTTCAGGCGGATGGTTGCTGCAGCCGGGCCTCCTTGGCTTCACTGCAGGTCTCCGCCGCCGGGAGTGTGGCCCTGACCCGCGGCTGGCAAACGTTTGCCCGCGCGCGTGGCCTAAGCCGGCGGTGCACCCTGCACTTCAAGTTCGATGGCGATGCCACCCTCTACGTGAGGGTGCTTGGGGAAGACGGTCGCTGCGCTGGGTGCTGCCCCAAAGACGACGACCGCGGCTGTGGACCCAACCCTGGCGATGATCGGGATGAAGATGACAGCGCGCGCGTGGCTGGCGGCACTCGAGTTTCGTCGAGCTTCGGCGGCTCTCCTTCAGACAACAGCTCCTCCAGCGGTGGCCGCGACCAGCCTCCGTGTCGTCGCGCCCGTCTGGAGGGAGGTAGCGGGTCAGCCCGCCGTCGCGCCCCGGTGAAGCATGAGAGGGAGTCCGCCTGAGCTCCGGAGGCAGTACGGGCCTTCGCCGCGAGTTGGCGCCGAGCGAGTCGTGCCTATTTTGTTTTTCTCCTTTTCCTGCGCAACGAGACAATAGTGTAGGGCCCCGCGGGGGCGTGCATGAACTGTTGCTGTTAATTATCGTGCTGTTTCCGCTATTTCTGCGCTATGCTTTTGTGCCACATGCCCGCGCGTAGAAATTACTTAGCTCGGGGGGTGGCCTGTCGTGGTCTTCGCCTCCCGAGGCCGAGGCCTTGTCGAATGCTTCATGTCCTGCAAGGATTAGTTAGGAGGGGTAGCTTTCGGCCTCGGTTGTGGAGGCGACCGACCCAGGTCATGTGTTCGCGTCGCGGTGCCCGTGGGGCACGGACTGGGAGGGGTGCTCCCGTAGTGGACCCGGGAAAGCCTCAAATGATAAGGGCAGAAAACACTCGCGAGGGTGCCCGCACCGCTCCCTCACGAGGCTTGCGCGAGAGAAATCGAGGCAGGAGAGCGAAAAAGACAAAGAGTCACAAGCCAAAGGCGGCAACAACTTCAATAATACTTCAAATGGGAATGAACAAGCCAACTGCAGAAAGCAAATGAAAAAGCCGCGTCCGGCACCTAATCTAGTCTTCGACGTCTTCTCACCAGCGCGGAGCTAAGTGCTGCCACTAGGCGTAGGAGGGAGCCCCAGGGCCTGAGGCCGGCGCTCCTAAGACTCCGGGGCGTGTACAGCCCCAACTTATTATTACGTGAGAGTGTCACGGGCGGCGAGCTTCACAGGCATTGGCCTTCTTCACAGGCTCCGGGCCTTTCTCGGGGAAATGAACTTCACAGGCGTTTGCCTTCTTCACAGGCTCCGGGCCTTTCTCAGAAAAATAAGCTTCACAGGTGTTTGCCTTCTTCACAGGCTCCGGGCCTTTCTCAGAAAAATAAGCTTCACAGGCATTTGCCTTCTTCACAGGCTCCGGGCTTTCTTCAGGGGTAGAACTTCCGGAGATGCTGGATGTTCCACGCGTTCGGGATGGGCACCCTTTCCTGAGTCTCCAAGCGTGCAGAGTCGGGCCTGGAAACATGAACAACTTTGAACGGGCCCTCCCACATGGGAGAGAGCTTATGCAACCCTTCCCTGGAGAGGACCCGTCTGAGCATGAGGTCCCCTACCTCCAGAGTCCTGGGGCGGATGTTGCGGAAGTGGTATCGCCGTAGCGCCTGTTGATACCTTGCCGCTCGCAGTGCGGCCTCTCGACGATGTTCCTCTCCCAGCACGAGATCCGTCCCCCGCATGGCGTCCTGCTGTGCCTCGGCGAACACCAGGACCCGTGCGGAGCGACACCTGACCTCGTGAGGGAGGACGGCTTCTGCTCCTTAGACGAGGAAGAAGGGGGTCTCGCCAGTCGACTTGGCCGCGGTCGCGCGGATCGACCACAGCATAGAATGGAGCTCGTCGTGCCAGCCCCTGCCGCAGGCCTCTAGCTTCTTCTTGAAGGTCCTGGTCTTGAGGCCCTTAAGGACCTCCGCGTTGGCTCGCTCGGCCTGGCCGTTGTACCGAGGGTGCGCCACCGAGGCGTAGCATATCTGCGTTCCAAGGTTAGCATAGTACATTTTGAAGAGATTACTGGTGAACCGCGAACCTTTGTCGGTGATGTTGCGGTTAGGCACCCCAAACCGGCTCACGAGGCCCCTGATGAACTTGACCGTCGAGCCTGCTGGGATGGTGCGGACAGCTTCCACCTCAGTCCACTTGGTGAATTTGTCCATGGCGACGTAGAGGTAGCGATAGCCCCCTGGCGCCCGAGGGAACGGGCCCAGAATGTCCAGCCCCCAAACTGCGAATGGCCATGAGAGGGGTGTTTGCAGACCTCCCGCCGGCTGATGGATCTGCTTGGCATGAAATTGGCAGGCCTCGCAAGCCTTTACCAGCTCAACTGCGTCGCTGAGGGTTGTGGGCCAGTAGAACCCGCTGCGGAACGCCTTGCCAATGAGGGTTCGTGATGATGAGTGGTGCCCACAGTCTCCGCCGTGTATGTCTTCCAGCAATTCCTTCCCTTGCTCTCTGGGAATGCTGCGTAGGGACACGTCATTCGGCCGCCTCCGGTAAAGCTCTCCATCCCTGATGCAGTAGGCCGTGGCTTGCCGCGCCACATGCTCTGCCTCCTCCTCCTTGTCCTGCAGGGTCCCCTATATCAAGTAGCTCTTGAGCTCTGTGATCCAGCACCCATCCTGAGGTTCCAACGCCAGGAGCAGGCGTGCCCCTGAGGCCGGGGCTCCCGAGGCAGGCGGCTGGGGGAGCTCCTCCCGATGCTGCGCCGCGCTTGATAGTGATGGTGCCACAGAGGGCCTGAAGAGTCGCTCCTCGAAGATGCCAGGATCCTGAGGCAGCCGCCTGGATGCTCTCTTGGCGATGTCGTCCGCCTCTTGATTGGTGCCGCGTGGCACATGCTGCAGCTCCAGCCCCCAGAACTGTTTCTCCATCCTGCGAACCTCCGCGAGGTAGGCTTCCATGTGCTCGTCCTTCAGATCGTATATCTTGTTGGAGAAGTTGATGAGGAGTTGTGAATCGCCCTTGATGATGAGGCGCTTTACCCCCAAAGCGATTGCGGCTCTCAGGCCGGCTATCAGGCCTTCATATTCTGCTATGTTGTTGGAGACCTTTTCCCCATGCCGGAAAGCGAGGCTGCCTGGCAGTAATAGAGCTTGTCTGAGTAGGGATACGAAACTGCGCGGCTCCCGCGCCATGTCGGGAGAATGCCCCGTCGAAGTACATGACCCAGCCATCCGGTGCCTCGCTCCTCGGAGAGAGCGATCGGTCTTCGCCTGCCTCGAGCCCAGGTGCCTCCGTCCATTCTGCCATGAAATCTGCCAATGCGGCCCCCTTGATGACTCTGGTTGTGCTGAACTCTAGCTGAAACGCTTGCAGTTGGATGTTCCACTCGGCGACTCTTCCAGCTTAGTTGGGGCTCCTGAGCACCCTCTCCAGAGGGTATGCTGAGACGACCTTGATGGGATGACCTTGGAAGTAGTGTCGCAGTTTGCGTGAGGCTACCAACAGCGCGAGGAGGAGCTTTTGGGGCATGGGGTAGCGCCCTCGCATCCCATGACAGATCGTGGCCGAAGTACACCGGGTGCTCGACGAGAGTTGTAGTGCTGACGAGGCCCGTGCCCTCGGAGGGTGTGAGGCCTCCTGAGTCGACGGAGGCCCCAGCGCTTGGCTGCCTGGTGCGGCCTCTTCGGCTCCGGGGGCATATTCCTGCTGAGGCTGGTTCCCGTCTGGCGAGGCCGTAACCTTCACGAGGCCTTCTTGGTCTTGTGCCGCTACAGCCGGGGCCATGGCCGGGTGCGACGCAGCCTTGATCTGGCGCTCTTCCTGAACTGCCACTAGGGCTGTGCTGGCGGAGTAGGGTGTGGCGGCGAGGTACAGCACCAGGGCTCAAGTGGGCGCGGCGCGACCATCACAGGAGGGCTGGTAAGGTACCTCTTGAGCTCTTGGAATGCCTTGTCGGCCTCTTCAATCCATTCAAAGGGGCCCTTCTTCTTCATCAGCTTGAAGAATGGTAGTGCTCGCTCCCCCAGCTTGGAGATAAAACGTCCTAGCGCGGTCACACGCCCGATGAGTTTCTGCTTTTCTCTGAGGGTCTTTGGCGGGCTCATGTCTTCGACTGCTTTGACCTTTTCCGGGTTGGCCTCGATGCCCCTATGGGACACGAGGAATCCCAGGAGCTTGCCCGAGGGGACTCCAAATACGCACTTCTCCGGGTTGAGCCGTAGATCCACTTTATCAAGGCTTGCGAAGGTTTCTTCCAAATCCTGTATCAGGGTTTTCGCCTCCCGAGACTTCACCACAATGTCATCGACGTACGTCTCAGCATTCCTCCCGAGCTGTTGGCCCAGGGCGATGTGCATCAGCCGCTGAAAGGTTGCGCCCGCGTTGCGCAACCCAAACGGCATGCAGGTATAGCAGTACACTCCGCACGGGGTCAGGAAAGCCGTTTTTCCACGTCTTCTACCGCCATCTTGATCTGGTGATAGCCTGAGAAGGCATCCAGGAAGCATAGCAGGTGACACTCAGCGGTGGAATCGACGATCTGGTCAATGCGAGGAAGCGAAAATGGATCCTGTGGGCAGGCCTTGTTGAGGTTGGTGAAGTCGACACACATGCGCTCCTTTCCCCCTTTCTTTGGCACGGCAACTGGGTTGGCCAGCCAATCCGGGTAGCGGACCTCACGAATAACCCCTGCTACCTCTAGCTTGCGGGTCTCCTGGACGATAAAAGCTTGTTTCCCTGTGGACTGTCGCCTCGCCTTCTCCTTCACGGGGCGCACGTTGGGGCATACATTGAGGTGATGCTCAATCACACCCCTCGAGACCCCCGCCAACTGATCAGGTCCCCATGCGAACACCTTCTTGTTTGCACGCAGGAACTTTACCAAGGCCTCCTCCTGCTCGGGTTCGAGGTTTGAACCTATGGTGAAGGTGGCGTCGGTGGACCCATCCTCGCTGACTGGGACCTACTTGGTTTCCGCCTTGTTTTGAGTGAATAGCTGCTTCTTCTTGGACGGTGCAGCCCCCTTGGGCTCGGGAGCGTCAACGCTGGTGGGTCGTGCCGCCGCAGCCGCCTTGAGAACATGCTTGAGCGCCTGCATTGCCTCTCCAGTGTTTCCCGACACAGTAAGGACGCCGCTGCTCCCGGGCATCTTCATGAGGTTGTACGCCGGGTGAGTTGCTGCCATGAACCGGGCCAAGGCCGGGTAGCTGAGGATGGCGTTGTATGGGAGGCCGATGGGGGCAATGTCGAAGTCGATCAGCTCTGTGCGGAAGTTGTCGCGGGTGCCGAAGGTCACCGGGAGGCGAATTTGTCCCAAGGAGGCGGTGGAACCGGCTCCGACTCCGGAAAAAGGCCTGTTGGGCCGGGGCCGCTCCGGTGGCACGTGGAGGAGGCCGAAGGCCTCCACAGAGAGCATGTTGAGGCTGGCTCCGCCGTCGATGAGGGTCCTGGTGATCGCCACTTCGCAGATGGTGGGGGTGCACAGCATCGGGAGCGCACCTGATCCGGCGGAGTTGGAGGGGTGATCGTCCGAGTTGAAGAGCAGATCGGCCTCGGGCGTCACCCAGCCCGGTGGGGCTCCCTGGCGCTTGGAGGCGGCGGCGATCTGGCGGGTGAACAACTTGACGTGGCGGCTCGAAGGCGGTGCCAGTGAGCCGCCTAGGAGAGCTACGACGACCAGGGGCGCTGACCCGTCGCGAGGGGCGAGGTTGAGGTCGCGCAGCTCCCCCCAACAGGTCTGTTGTTCGTTCCCCGCCAGGCCGGTGGCGGCGTTGGCGGCGGGCGACGGGGAATGACGGGGGTGTCCGCCGACGGGAGCCGTCTGGGCGACTCGAGCGGCGCGAGCAGCCCGGTGCTCGGCGTGAGCTCGGCGAGTGTCAGCCATGGACACGACGGAAGATCTCACACGACCAGCGGAAGAAAATTCCGGCGCACCCCTACCTGGCGCGCAAAATGTCGGATTCCGGGTTCCAGCAGACCCTTGAGGTTCGAACGCTGGGGTGTGCGCGGAGATCTTTCCCCTACCTGCTCATGCATCGATGGATTGCGAGGGATCTAAAACTAGAACGATGAACAACGCACGGGACACGAGGTTTATACTAGTTCGGGCCACCGTTGTGGTGTAATACCCTACTCTAGTTTGTGGTGTGGTGGATTGCCTCAGGGGCTGATGATGAACAGTACAAAGGAAGAACAGCCTCGCGAGGGTCTGTTCTTGAGCTGGTGCGATGAACTGCTGGGGTGAGTTGAGTCGCCTCTCTCTCTCTCTCTCTCTTTTGCGTTATCTCGATCCTCCTCTCCTACCTTTGTGGTGGCTAGTCCTATTTATAGAGGGACGCCCTGGGCCTCTTCCCAAATAATGAGCGGGAAGGGCACCAACAATTGGCTATTTTGAAGGGGAACATCTAGTACACTTATCCTGACTAAAGTTGGTCTTCGGCTGCCAAAGACTCTGACGGTGACGCCGCCATGGGCTCCACGATGACCTCCATCCTGTCGTTCTACTGGTCTTGGTCTTGTTGCACCGAAGCGGCAACCTTTGCCTGATGCCTTGGCCTACGCTTGCCTCCTTTGCACCAAAGGGGAAACAAGGACACTGCGCAGGCTGGCGCCCGCCTAGGCTCGATCGTCATGGCTTGCGTCACAGGGCACCCTCGTGAGGTTCCTTGCCTTGACCTCTCCGCCTGCGCATGAGCACCTCGACGAGGCTGCTTACGAGGAAGGTTCCTGTAAATGCGCTTGTAATCTGGCCCCTCGCGAGGGTCTTGAGTTTGAGCTGATGAAGCTGGGCCGTGCTAGGCCCCCACTTGAGCCATGCCGCAGGCTGAAGGCAGGCAAGTCTGGGGACCCCCGTTTCCAGAACGCCGACAACAAGTATGACTATCTTGATTCTGTCATAAAATCATCATGGATGTACATGCATGACAAAAAACGCGACCTACTGTGACAAACACGTATCATCACGGATGTGTATTTTTTAGTAGTGTATGGTCTTAGCTTAGTGGTCATGTCCTACAGTCAGCGTGTGCTCTGATACCATCTTGTAGCGACCAGACCTCAAACAGTCTGATCTCTGCGCATCAGTGTCATCCCTGGATCGGTAATGCTGACACGCACAGTACTCGAGTATTTATAACAGAGTAGCAATCACACACTTATTACATTGAATGTCCCAAAAGAGAACTTATTACAATAATATGGCTTAAGGTCGTATAAATACGATAACAGCTGAAGGCTTGGAATATAAAGTGAGTCCATCAACTCCAACGACATAGCTGAGTGAAAGACAACGACCTATGGCACCTTACTCGTTGTCTGAAAAGTCTGCAACATGAAATGTTGCAGCCCGAAATGGGTCAGCACATGGAATATCCTGGCAATGTAACACATAGAGTAATGAACAGAATAAATGCTACCACTACATGCAATATGGCTGGTGGAAAGCTCTATGATTACAGTTTGGCATAAAGCCAATTTTCCCTACAACAAAGGAGTAAATTTAGTTTAACTATCATGGTAGTTGTTAAACATTGAGAAGGTTTCTCCAACTCAATCCCAATTAAGCATCATCATTAAACCCAATCAAATTATTTACTTTAGAGTGATGAGATCAACATGATAATCCAATATCCAGATAGTCAAGATGTCCATAACCGGGGACACGGCTAACCATGATTAGTTTGTACACTTTGCAGAGGTTTGTGCACTTTTCCCCACAAGACTCGATCTCCTCCGTTGGATTTCTCGCACGACATGGTGTTTGAGAAACGGATGACCGAGACACAGTCTTTCAGAAACAATAACTCTTTACTCTGGATGACAGTTACACCTACTTTCCCCTACATCTGCTAGCCCACCACTGAAAGAGGTCTCGCAACTTAATCAACTATGCTAGAGCCCATAATAGCTTGTGGCTGCACACGGACGTTTCTAGCATGAATAATCTTATGATCCCTTTGAGCCTTGGTGGCGGACCTTAGGATGATCACAAGGAACCTCGGGATATCCTAGGACAACACTGGATTCTCCAGGTGCCCACAAACAATCCACCCACATGTGTATTTAAGTAGCCACCTTAAGTTAACCATTAATTAGCAATACTCACATCTGTCATGGATACACTCACCCAAACCACGTCTACGAGCATAGCATAGCAATTATAAGCATAACGTAGATGTAACTCCCAAAGGTTTAATAATAAACAGGGCAATAGGTTCTACCTCATCATCTACTTCCCAAAACCCACATATTAAACAGATCCTAACCATGCAATGTTGGAGGATTGATCTAATGCAATAAAACTGGGTAGTAAAGGGATATGATCAAAGTGTTACTTGCCTTGCTGATGATCTGCAAAACCTAGAGACTCGTAGTAGCACGCTTCGCACTCCGGGTACTCTATCGCAAACAAACAACAACATACATAAGCACTCAACTAGAAATACGGGTAAAACTCAAATAAAAGAAGATCTAACCAGAAAGTTCAACTTAAGAATTCCGGCTTGCAAAAAGAATCCAATCAAACGAAGCAACAAAACTCAAACTGCGAAAGCACCAAGATCCGTTTACTAATCTGGACTAAAGTCAAATTTTACAGGACCAAAATCGTGTTCAAGTTGGTTAAACGGAAAGAGGGTTTCGAAACGAAGATCTAGGCGCTTGAATCGCCTGATTCCGATAAACGAGCGAAAAGATAAACTAAAACTAAGATCAGGGCAGAAATCGCTAACGAAAATAACCGCGGAAAAACCCTGGAAAAAGAAAACTCACGAACAGGCTAACGAACGAACGTTCGCTGTCTGCGGCTAACGGACAAACAACATTCGTTAAAACGAACGTACGAACGAACGTCCGCTAAATAACTAAACCGGAAAAACTGAACCGATCTAATCTAAAAAAACGAAACTAGGGTTTTTTTTACCTAAAAACTAAAAAGAAACCGGCGGGCGGATCGGATCGGGACCGGCGGTTCCGGCGGCGTCTCCGGATAGGCGGGCGACGCAGAACGCTGGCGGCGGGCGGCAGCTGGGTCTTCAAGGCGTAGGGCGGCGAGAGTGGGCGGCGGCCGCTTGCTTTGGAGGCGGGCGAGGCTAGGCAGAGGGCGGCGACGGCATATATAGGGGGCAGGGCGGGGTCGGCTTGGGAGAGGGGCAAGCCTGGCGTGGAGGCGTCCGGGACTCAGCCGGCTCGCAGCGCGAGTAGGGAGCCGAGGCGGCGTGGGCTGCTGCTCGGGTCAGCCGGGCCCAAGGCCGATTCTTTTTTTAAATAGATTTCACTTAAACAAACAAATCCTAGAAAATAAAAATAAAAAATCTAAAAATACCAAAACAAAATTTCACCGTCTAAATAAAATATTTAGAACAAAGTGA
This sequence comes from Aegilops bicornis, assembly GCA_021605145.1. NCBI lineage: Eukaryota > Viridiplantae > Streptophyta > Magnoliopsida > Poales > Poaceae > Aegilops > Aegilops bicornis. The sequence continues at coordinate 186,070,029 of CM038671.1, read as the reverse complement.
ACATTTTCTTGGCCTAAAATGCATTTTTGAAAATTATGCATATTTTTCTAATTCAAATAAAATAGCAATAAAACTCCAAAAGAACTAAAATTTGATTTTAATATTTTCCTCCAATATTTCTTTATTTTGAAGAATTCATATTATCTCCTCTCATTTAGTTTTGATATTGGAAATATGTAGGAGAGAAAAATAATTAAAACCAAATGATCCTCTTTTCAAAATTTGAGAAAACTCAAATATGAAAATATCGAAATCCCCAACTCTCTCCGTGGGTCCTTGAGTTGCTTAGAATTTCTAGGATCAACTAAGAAATGCAATAAAATATGATATGCAATGATGATCTAATATATAACATGCCAAATTGAAAATTTGGGATGTTACATTGTGGGCATTGTTTCATCGTGTTCTTCATCCTCTTCACTCTCTTCTTCCTCTTCCTCCTCATCTTCATTTGTTTCTTCATAAGGCACTCTTTCTTCAGTTTCTTTACGTTCTTCGTCCTCTTCACTACCTTGTTCTTCCTCCTCTTCTTCATCTCCTTCTTAATAAGTCATTTCTTCTTCAATTGTGTCACCATCTTCTTCTGTGATTTCATTTTCTTCGTCTTCTTCGTTTTCTGATCTTATTCTTTTGGGGCGGGTTCTTGAATTATGTCTCTTCCTCTTTTTGTAGATGCTGTAATGTCTGGGTTTCGTCCATTTTTTAGTGTTGTCAGTGTAATCTCTGTTTGGTTGTGCATTGCCATGTCCATGGTGTTCTTGTTCACGTCTTTTTTTACATGTCCTGGAATTGTGGCCGCTGATTTCATTACATGTCTTGCACCTGTTTATTCCCAGTGGGTGACCATCCTTTATCCGAGTCCATTTGTGGCTTACTGTTTTTGTCATCATTTTTCTCCTTGCAGGCAACCTTTTTTTGGGTTGCGTCACCCTCTTTCTTCCTTCCTCTTGTGTTTGAAACAGGATGTGGAAGAATTGTTTCTTTTTTTATTACACCAGTTGCGATGTGTTCTGTATTTTCTACTTGCTTGACATTATTGTCATGCTGGGATTTCTCTGCTTTCTCTAGTTTTGCTTCTTCTTCTTCTTCTTCTTCTTCTTCTTCTTCTTCTTCTTCTTCTTCTTCTTCTTCTTCTTCTTCTTCTTCTTCTTCTTCTTCTTCTTCTTCTTCTTCTTCTTCTTCTTCTTCTTCGTTGAGCACATCAACTGCCTCTATCAGTGCCCTCATACCAGACAACGCTCTGTGGCACCCAGCGTCGGACCTTGTCGCGCTTTGTTTGCAAGGTCCATTGTTGTTTCACGGCCAATTTCCTCTGACAAAAGCGAGCTTCCATCAGGTGTTGTTTCTTCGTAGTCTCTTCTGTCAAACGCTGCATTTGATCTTGCGTTCCGGGTGTATCTTTTCATGATGTACACCTTAGGAATCTTGAGTACTCTCAGATGAGAAAGCATGCATAACACATGGGCGCAAAAGAGCCCTGCAGACAAGACATTTTTTCTTTGTTTTGTAAGTTAACTGCATGAAATTAATAAACACATTTTTTTGTTATTTATTAATTCTGAAGGAAGTGAAATTCACTTGGTCTTGTGAAGTACTCATGCATGTGTACTTTTATAGTTCAGTAAGTGAGGTTTCATGCATGACTATCAGAAATTAGGATTTTTTTGCTAGCGAGTCGCACCTGTGTGTCCAGAGCTTGCACTCACATTCGTAGACCCCTTTCTGTTCGTAGGCGACCACTTGGAAATTATGCCTTGCCCAGTCAAATGCATCGTTCTGTTGTAGTGGTGTACAAGGTACTTTGTAGGGTTCTCAGGGCACCGCTCTGCTCTGAATGCAGTGCTGCGGTAGAGTGTTTCTTTGAAATCTGCAAAAACTGCCCTTGTATACACTTTTCATAGTTGAACTTCGAATCCAAACTGGGTTGTTGTCTTTACCTCCGACTACATGATTAGAAATGCACCGTTACGAATCAGAGAAATGAAAATTTTGTTTGTTTTTGTAGTTATATTTAGCAGTTTTTGATGGACATTTTTATTTACCTCATTTGCTACTGTCTCTGCGTGCTCGACGGCCTTCCTGGTCTGAATGCACTTGTCCACCTATTGAGCAAACAGATGGAGATCATGCATCTCTTTTACGATGTTTTTCTTCAATATGGGGTTCATGCTCTCGCTTCTCTGCGTGGAAGTCATCTGAGCACAGAAAAATTCCTTGTAGTAAGCTGAGATCCACTCGTGCCTGTCATCCCACAGCGAATTCATCACTTCGTCGTTTTGCAAGTTGTATTTCTGAATGAGGTCCTTCCATGCTCGTTCAAATTCTGACAGCATTAGTGGGTGGTTCAGCACCGCATTGAGTTCATCCTTTAGTTTCTCGTGCGCCTTATACAGCAAGGCGAGGTGGTCTTTGTACTTCTTCATGGTATGCCACCGACACAACTTATGTATTGTATCTGGGAGGATAGTTTCTAATGCTGCCTTCATCGAAGAACATTGGTCTGAAAAGGCACAAATAGTGTTTTTTCATTAAGTTGTTTTGTGTGTAAGAAGACGGAAGAAATAGAAGCGTACAAAACAAACATAAGTATATAGGTGTTGTTTTTTTTGTACCTGTGAGCATGCAAATTGGCAGCTTGTTGTTCATACACCTCAGGAATGTCTTGAAAACCCACTCGAATGATGGTATTGTTTCATCTCGCACAAGGGCGATAGCAAATATGGTACTCTGTAGAGGATGGTTCACTCCCACGAAGACTCCCAGTGGCATGTGGAATTTGTTAGTTTTATATGTCGTGTCAAATGTAACGCAGTCTCCAAAATCTTCATACGATCCTTTGCAACTTGTGTTGGCCCAATAGATGTTTCCTACACGGTTATCTGCATCAACGTCATAATCATAGAAGAACTCTGGGTTTATCTTTTGCATCTTCTCGAAGAAATCCATAAGTTTCTTGACATCATCTTTGGACTCTTCTCTGGCAAACTTTTGTTTCCTGCATTTCAAACGCAATGCAAACTCAACTCATCAAACAAGAAATAATTATCGACAGAATGGTCAAGCGATATGGTCTGTGATGTGCTTACTTGTTGACCCAGTCGCGGTTAGTATGTCCCATATACTGCAGACCACCGGACATACGCGACAGCGTTGACATCATCTACACGTGTGTGCGGTTGTCCAACTGCATGTCCTTCACCAACTGGTCAATCAAAGGATCATCTCTTTTGTGCGAGTGCATGTGCAGAAGCATCCCGGGGCTTTCCAACATCTTGTGATTGTGATATAGTTCAACCATTTCTATCACAAATTTTCCATCCTTCCTCTTTTTGACTCTTATTTTTGCCTTGCAGCCAATCCTTTTTGATGTCTTCCCACGTTTCCGGTCATAATCTGACATAGTCTGCTTGTGTGCCCCTTCTCTTGAGCAGACAATGTAGGAATTTGTCTTGTGTTCTGCCCTCTTGCGTATGCCAAACCCTGCATATCTTGCATAAGTGTTGTAAAAGTCACATGCTTTGTCATACGTGGTGAACTTCATTCCAACGGCATGAAGAGGTTCAACGACATGTTTTTATCCTGCATCAAGTGCAGTGCTCTATGAGATAAATTGTTCTGTTCTGTTTAAATACGAGGAGTGCATATGAGTTTAATAAAGCACTGCAATGTTCCTAAAGTTTCCAGAAGAATCAATTGTATTGGATGTTAGGCCAAACCTCACAAGAAATATCAGTGTGCACTTCAATGTTATCTGAATGTACTGCAAATATTATTATTTTTTCAGGACATAAACTCTTCCGATGGCGTTTGCAGCTCGCTGGGTTGTATTGGACATGGCGGGGTTACAGCAGATCTTTGTAGTTGAGGATCTCGCGGCGGCAATAGTGAGGAGGATTTGTACATGCCGTCGACTTTTGACCGAGGCGCCCTTGGTGGTCGCATTGTCAAAGTTGATGCAGCGGGTCTTCTTGGAGCTCTGTTTTTCGGTGCAGCAGGTGGACGGTGAGCTCTGTTTTGTGGTGCAACAGGTGGACACGGTGGTAATCCAGTGTTGTGGTGATGTCTCACTGGATTGCTTTGAAAATTTTGGAGCGGCGGCACATCATCATAATCATCATCTCTTGCAACATCATGTTCCACTTCATCATCATTGTCTGTTCGGACATGCTGTCCAAATGTAGTGAACTCGTGCTTGTACTCAGTTTTGAGAAGTGTTATTGGCTCATCTTCGTCGTCATCATCTTCATCATCCTGTCAGTGAGTGCCCTCCCACACGAAGGTGACATCGTCGTCATCTTCGACTACCTCTTCTTCCTGGAAAAAAACCTCTTCCGGAGAGTATTGCACCCTGTTTGTTGTTGTGAAGAATCCTCGAGGAATCTTAGGTGTAACCCAGCTAGTGTCTCATTCAGAAGAAGTTTTACTCTTCTGAAAGTTGTTGTTCCCAGGGTTGTCAATTATGCGCGGCATTTTGTATCTGTTGAACATTATTTCCTGCACAAAATGGCCAAGCTACATTGTCAGGTTAAATGAACTGAATCATCCGAATTGCAATGTGTTCAAAATAGTACTGCGAACTAATGCACGTTGACTGCATCACCCCGCAAGGTGAACTGAAGTAACCGCACTGCATCGTTGTCCATAATGAACCTATCTGAAGATCTTGCATGTCCCAAAGAAGCGTCTTGCATTACCGAGCAACTGCACTGCATTTTTTCACGGTGAATTGAAGTAACCACAGTGCATCATTTTTGGAGGCGTAATGTACTGCTTTGTCTGAATAAGTAAACTGAGATAGTTGAGGAAGTGTACTGCTTACCTCGTGTTGCAGTGCTTCCTTGCGTTTGCAGGAAGAAGATCCCTTCTCGTCCATCTGCAGAACTTTTGCTTTCACCCGTGCAATCCATTTGCCTTTCAGAAGTCCATGAGCGGTATTGACGTTGCTCAAGCTCTTAAGTTCATTGCAGCCATAATCCAAGAAGCTGTCGTGGATGAAGGAACCTTGCGCACAGTCCTCCTTGCTCGAATTGGTGTGATGTCGAGGCAGCACCAATCCACGTCTGATGAAGTGCAGGTAATTGAAGATCCTCCCCTCAATGTTGTGGTACTTGAAGGCCCGGAGGAGATCGGCGGTGGCGCTCGAGGCCTGCCATGAAGAAGGCCGAGAGGGAAGGGCGGCGGCGGCGCTCCCCGGCGTATCACGGAAGAAGGCCGGGAGGGAGGCGGCGGCTCCCCGGCCGTATCCACGGAAGAAGGCCGGGAGGGGAGGGGTGGCGGCGCTCCCTAGCCACTGCCGCGGAAGAAGGCCGGGAAGGGAGGGGCGGCGTCGCTGCCGGCCGCCGCCGCGGAAGAAGGCCAGGAGGTGAGCGGCGGTGTTGCTCCCATGTCGCCGCCGCGGGAGAAAGTGGGGATAGGAGGGGCGGCGTCGCTCCCTGGCCGCGGCCGCGGTAGAAGGCGGGGAGAGGGGCGGCGGCGCTCCTTGGCCGCTGCTGCGGTAGAAGGCGTGGAGGAGAGGGGCGGCGGCGCTCTGATAGGGATATGCAGAATAAGCCAGGTGTTATTAGAATAAGAGTCTTAAGGGGTGTTATCAGAATAGACCCACCCTCTAATAATAAAGCACATATTGACTTATTGGGTTCACCGTCACAATACGCTTCTGCCCGGTTGTAATCGCTTTTACGATTCGCATAGACAAAATCATAATATAAACAAGATGGTACTAATAGCATGTTCGTCCATCCGTCCGACCTGGTTCATTTTTCCATACCGTACGTAGACCTCCACCAGCGTCGCGTTTGCGCCGCCTGGGCCGAGCTCGTGCATCGCCCACCTATCCTGGCCCAACGCGCCACCTGGGTCGAGCTCGTGCGCCACCCACCTATCCTGGCCCATTTAAGACACATGGAAACAAAAATAGTGTTGGTGCAACGAATTGAACACACAACCTCATGCAGAATAACTATTGTGACTACCATCGGGCTAGATCCTTCTGTTTGTACGAAAAAGGTTGACTCACATATTGAATTGTCCCACCTCGCCTTTCTACATCCAATTCTCTCAATTTACATATGTCTTCCGGTTTGCTGGGCATCAAGGAGATGTGTCGATGATGCGGCTAGGAGCGGCAGTAGGCAGGGGTATGGCGTCGGCAGCAACAGGAGGTAGTGGTAGCTAGCGGCAGATGTACTAAGCAGCGGCGGCGGAAGCACAGCAAGAAGAAGCAATAGCAGCTAGCACAGCAACAACGAGCTGCATAGGGCAGTAGCGGGTGCGGCGCTGGATAACCAACCGAGTATGCACGCTTTTGCTACAAAATCTGGTTTCGCTATCTAATAGTCCCACCTTGGTCCTTTTCTCTAAGTTTCACCAGTTTATAAACATTTACAAGTTACCTAGCAGCAAGCCTCGAGAACCCAAAAAACAAAGAGAATGAAGGAACAAATCGAGAAAAGGAAAGGGACGACGGAGATGCAACATATGCCTTGATTGTGGCTTAAATTCCGGATGGAGGAAGTAAAAGGAGGAGGAACATACATGCAAGGGATGCGCGGACTGATTGTGGGCTCTAAATATATTGTGGATGCATGCATGACTATTGATTGGTTGGTGACATGATGGGTTCATTCTCATTAAATTGGGAAGGCTGGAACAAAAACTCCGCGTCGCATGCGAAGAATCGGCACGGATTTAAAATAATTACAAGAAGAAGTAACCCGCTATTATAAGCATTTGGGAACTCAGATTTGAAATTAAAAGAGGAAATGAATTCAGCAGAAAGAAAGGAATTAGAAGAAGAAATAAATTTCGTGTTCTATTTAATGGGAGAGATGCCCATTATTAAATGGGCACACGCTAATGTTGTACTCCACTTCTTGATAATGTTGTTTTCAACTTCCCGTGGTATATATAAATCAGTTTTCAATGTCCATGTTTATAATTTTATATGAATTATTTAGAGCAGTGTGGAAGTCAGGTTTTTTGCCTGAAGTGTAAAGTTAACAATTGATTGATTTCCAACTAATGGGAATGAACTTCATGAATATTATTTTTTGCTCTCTTTTATACTTGATGATTACAACAATAATTTTCCTCTCGTCGGTTTTTTTATACTATGATTCGATGCCCATGGTCGAAGGACATGACGACATAGTTTACTGCCTGAAAAATGCCCAAGCTCATTGGCGAAAGTGAAGTGTGTGTAGCTTATGTTCAATCAAGAGCCTCATACCTTAACATAATTTGCATTAAGAATTATTATTGTGTGCGATAAATAAGGAAATGCACCACATGATATGTAAAGACATGATTTATGTTGAACCACGTGAAGTGAATGTGACGGTTGTTGCAACGCATAAGGAATTAGAAGTCGATGCAGGGAGGGGCTTGAGTTTGTTTCTCCCGTTGCAATGCACGGGCATTTGTGCTAGTCTTTCCCTAATAATAAAGCACGGATTGACTCCATGGGTTCACCGTCACAATACGGTTCTTTCCATGAATTGACGCTTTTAGTTTGAATTTAAACATATACGCAAGGTGGTACTAATTTACAGCTCCTTATGTTTTTCCTTTAGTGAACTCGTAGTCCTATTTTATTGATATATTTGGGCCAATGAAGTCAGCCCATTACAGCCAGCCCACCACTCTTGTCTGTTCGTTCATACCATGTTCCTGCCGACTCCTGAGTAGAATCGTATGGACTCTCAGAACCAATCCAATCGCCATAAAGATGAATTAATCATCTCAATTTCCTCAGATCGCATCTCGAGAATTGAATCGGAACAAATTGATAAACCTAAAGATCTGATGGGTGCAAGGCTGCCGACCCGAGGCTCGTCGCCTCATGTACAATGGCGCCGGTGGGGAATCCGTATTGCTCACTGCCAACGATCTTGACGAGGGCCATGCGGAGCGACTGCTGTAGCTGCGCCTCACGTAGCATGGCGCCAGCAGGGAATCCATACTCGAGGTCGACCTAAGGTTCCTGCGAATTTTGAGGAGAGACGCGGTTGATGCTTCTGCTGTTGGGCTTAGCGCAGCCAACCAAACTAGGGGAACATGTAGGATCGGAAGTATGTCTAGAGGAGGGGGTGATTAGACTACTTGACCAAATAAAAGTCTAGCCTTTTCCCAATTTTAGTTCTTGGCAGATTTTAGCAACTTAGCACAAGTCAAGCAATCAACCTACACATGCAATTCTAAGAGTATAGCAGCGAAATCTAAAACAATTACATATGAAGGTAAAGGGAGGAGTTTGAGGAAGCAAACGCAATGTTGACATGGAGATTTTTTATTCGTGGTTCCGATAGGTGGTGCTATCGTACATCCACATTGATGGAGACTTCAACCCACGAAGGGTAACGGTTGCGTGAGTCCATGGAGGGCTCCACCCACGAAGGGTCCACGAAGAAGCAACCTTGTCTATCCCACCATGGCCATCGCCCATGAAGGACTTGCCTCACTCGGGTAGATCTTCACGAAGTAGGCAATCTCCTTGCCCTTACAAACTCCTTGGTTCAACTCCACAATCTTGACGGAGGCTCCCAAGTGACACCTAACCAATCTAGAAGACACCACTCTCCAAAAGATAAAAGATGGTGTGTTGATGATGAACTCCTTGCTCTTGTGCCTCAAATGATAGTCTCCCCAACACTCAACTCTCTCTCACAGGATTTGGATTTGGTGGAAAGAAGATTTGAGTGGAAAGCAACTTGGGGAAGGCTAGAGATCAAGATTTATGTGGTAGGAATGGAATATCTTGACCTCAACATAAGTGTAGGTGGTTCTCTCTCAGAAAATGTATGTTGGAAGTGTAGGCATGTTCTGATGGCTCTCTCCACGAATGAAGAGTGGGTGGAGGGGTATATATAGCCTCCACACAAAATCTAACCGTTACACACAACTTACCAAATTCGGTGGGAGCGAATCGTGAAACTCGGTCAGACCGATTTAGTTCATAATGTGACCGTTAGGCATTTGGGTGGGACCGACATGTCAACTCGGTGGAACCGATATCGTTAGGGTTAGGGCATAACGTAATCTAGGTGAGAACGATTACACAAACTCGGTGAGACCGATTTTGGTAATAGACAAACAGAGAGTTGGTCAGGCAAACTCGGTGGGACCGATTCGCTCATCTCGGTTGGACCGAAACGTTACGAAAGGGAAACAGAGAGTTTGCATTGCAATCTCGGTGGGACCGATCGCTCATCTCGGTTTAACCGAAACGTTACGAAGGGAAACAGAGAGATTACAATCCCATCTCGGTGAGACTGAGATCCCTATCGGTGAGACCAAAAAGACTAGGGTTTCTGGCGGTGACTATGTCAACTGAACTCAGTGGCACCGGATAGTAAGTTTCGGTGGGGCCGAGTTTGACTTTTGGTTTGGGACATATGTCGATGTGAGAAAGTATTTGAGGGTTTTTGGAGCATATCACTAAGCATTTTGAGCAAGAAACTCATTAAGCAACACCTCACCCCCTCTTAATAGTATTGGCTTTCCTATGGACTCAATGTGATCTTGGATCACTAAAAGTAAAATGTAGAGTCTTGTGCTTTGAGCTTGAGCCAATCCTTTTGTCCTTAGCATTTTGAGGGGTCCACGTTTCTCATCCATGCCATGCCAAACACTGAGCTTTCCTGAAATATTTATCTTGAAATAGCATTAGCTCAATGAGCTATATGTTGTTAGGAATTACCAAAACCACCCAGGGATAGTTGCACTTTCAGAACATGAAGCCCAGTGTGTAAATCCTGGCGTGTTCAGCGCCGATTCCGGATGTGTCGGTGTTCTTGTTGCTAGTGCAGTGGTGGAACGACGAATACACCGGCCAGAGAATTGCAGTCTGATGCGTATATAAATTTGATGGAAGGGCTTATCAAGAGACAGAAAGGACATACAAAATCACAAATATGTGCAAGATGGAAGGCAATATAGAGAGCAGCAGAGTGGCACAAAGGTCCAAGGAAACTCGCGGCCAATTCATACCTTAACTCTGACAATCGGATGAAATTGTCGGTGCCGATTCGATCACATTGTCAGTGTCGGTGTCACCGGAGTGAACGCCTCAGCGTCCTACTTGCCTGGTGCTTCCGCCTCTGCCAAACGGATCCTCAAGTGAGATGCAGCCGACTGCTTGCATGTATCATTGACTTGATCTGAGGGGAACATGCCAAGCCCCAACTCTCAAGCTGGAACTGTTGTCCTCTCCTTGCATGTGTAGTTGCACGGTCTGCTCTATCTCGTCTCCTACTCCTGTTCTATTTGACTCTTAGCATTGTTAATCTTCTCCAGCCTTTAGAAGAGTATGTGCCAGCTAGGATTGGTGAAAGAAAGTTATTATCCAATCCTACAATGTTTTTCTTTGGTTTTCAGATGGTGTTTTTTGATTATTCGTCATGTGTGATGTTGCATGCAGTGATCCGAGAAATAAAGTCTGATTCATTTGGGCTAACGACGACGATACAATGCCGAGGTAGGATGGTTTACACCTATGTTTAGAGATAAGGTTGAGATAAATGTTCAGAGTATGTTCATGGTCTGATTGCATGAGCATCCATGCCGGTGGCGTATGCTTGGTATGAGGTGGTGTATGTGCTGCACCTCATGGCCGTGGCATGCCTCCTGTAAGCTAACACCTTGCTAGTACTTAGCTCTTCAATTCTTCTTCGATTAAGAACATTGTTGATTTTCATGACTTAGTGTACTTCTAGGTGCTAATAAAATAAATCAAGCATAATGGGCCATCTGCGATAGCTAAACGAACCATGTGAAAGTGGAATGCATTACATTTTCCAAGAAAATTTACAGTAGCACAATGTACAACATAAGGGGCATATAGACGATGTTAGGTTGAAAGAATTGTTATCCCCAAGCTGTAAAACATGACTATAAGAGGATTATACGAACTATAAGATGGATATACGTGTACAAATGATATTGTGGAATTTATTTGAGAGCACAATGGGCACATGTTTGCGCAGATTACTGGTGTAAGCAACTTTGGAGAGCTCGATATTGACTTGGTTCGATAATTAAGAGAGGTAGAAAGTTAAATTTAACCTCTAGAAATTCTGATCGTAACTTTATTTATCATTTTGGGGGCACATTTTGTTCTCCTCTCCATATACAACAAATCAATAGATTCTCGAGACACAAAGAAAAAGAATTATCATATTGGTTTAAATTATTTTGTAACATTTTGGTTGAATTTATATGACTTTGCTCCTTAATAATTTACATTGATTTATGTACAACAATATGAGTGTTGCCTTCTAGAGGAGCATCATGCTCTAACACTATACACTCGCTCAAGAAGATCGAGAGCATCAACACCGAGGGAGAGATGGAGGGAGAGAGATAAGTATTATACCCGTTGCAACGCACGGGCTCTTGTGCTAGTCTTTCCCTAATAATAAAGCACGGATTGACTCCTTGGGTTCACCGTCACAATACGCTTCCGCCCAGTCATAATACGCTTTTACGATTCGAATAGACAAAATCGTAAAATAAACGAGGTGGTATTAATAGCATGTCCGTCCGTCCATCCGACCTGGTTCACTTATCGCACATATCAATCCATCAACCCAATCTAATAAAACACAGATTGCTTCTTCCTCCCGATTATTAGTCTGTTGTTAAGATTTTCGTCCGACCGTCGCAAAGCTATTTTCGTACGTGCTCAATTACGTACGCAAGCTGGCCTCTCAGACGCAATGTGGTATGAGCCCTTCTCCTGGCACGATGCACTACTGGGTCTCTTATGCCTCTTATGGGCTTGAAGCCACGTTTCAGATTTTATTTTATAAAATATGATGCATGCATATCTTTTGTTGAATAGTCCCACCTTGCTTTCTTATACTAATTTCCATCAATTTATAAACACTTGTAACTTGCCTGAAATATCAAGTTGGCCACACAAACAGGGTACATAAGAGAATCCATTGGCGAGGGATTAAATAAACGGAGGGCTGAACTACATGCATGGCGTTCCTCGGCTAGACGTGAGCCATCCATGATGAAGTATCTAAACTGAATTTCAGGATTGTGGGCTTGGACGTGTATCTGGACTAAACTATTTCCCTCAATTTTTATTATTTTCTCGGTCAATACATATATTTAATAATATGTTGTTCTAAAAAATATGCTAACATAATTATTGGTGGTATGATAGTGGTTCAGAATCAACTATACCATTTACAATGTTGAAATAGATTGAGTTTGGTACACCAAAATCTTTACAACTTATTAGTGCCTCAAGTGAATGATCAAAAAAAATATGTGTCTAACTATGCAAGCACTCATGACTATCATTTTTCTAGTTTTCCAAACATTTTTCACACAATAGTCCTTTTTATCTCGATGTGATATATTGATATGTTTGGAGATAATTTACATGTGTACCAGTTTATTTCATATATTGCTAATTCCTACAAACACAAAAAGAAAAAGAATCCTTAAAAAAGTTTTTCCCGTATTTAATACTAGCGTTGACCTATTCTATGTTATCAAACATGTTATGATGTAAAGACCGTGCCTCTCGGCAACTGCTTCGAAACACACATTAGCATGTATGTGTGTGTGGTGCGACATCAAAGTTGTGCATTGCATATTCAAACATCACATAAACACCTCTTTGGGCCACATGCATACGGTGATATGCAGTCCTATATAGGATGCTCACTCGTGTGCGACATGCGCTTCGCTTCTGTGGACCTGCGAGTTCGTCGTCCATCAATTTGACCCAACGAGAGAGAGGTACGTTTGATGAACAAGGAGGGATAATTCTTTTAGGGCTGTGTTACTAGGTGTATAGTACGCGTTGAAGGGGGGTGGGACCATCATATACTAGGTGTCACATGAACCTCACTCTGTGTGCGGACTTTGCGGTTTTTGAGGAAAATGCCACATTAAAGTTGTGCATTAGGTATTCAAAACATCACAACCACACACCTCTTCATATATATGTTTTGGCACACATGCAAGCGATGGTTGTTGTCCTCCGGCACTCACTCACGCGGTTATCAGCGATGCTTCCATCTGTTGGCCTGGTTGGTCCATCACTTTCACCGACAGCGAGAGAGGTTAATTAATTTGACTTAGGAGGGGATTAATTTTTTATTTGTCACACGATATAGGTCATGATGTGAGAATACATATATATAATAGCACATGTGTACACATGAATCCATCCCGTTGGATCGAGGGGGGCGAGCACACTACACGTCATGAACCTCTTGCTTTGTCTGGGGACCTTTGCTATTTTCAATGCATGCACCACAACAATGTTGTGCATTGGGTATTCAACACATATGCATGCATCACACACCTCCATAAATATGTTCGGGACACACACATGCAATGGTTGTCTTTGGACACACTCTCACTTGCTCGGTTATGGGCGGCAAGCCTATATATTCGTGGGCCCGTGCGCATGGACGTCCATCATTTCGACCAACGATGAGAAAGGTTACCACGGTGGATTCTTCTTCTTTGGTTCGACTTACCGTATAGTAGGTCGATCATTCCAATCCTAATTAAGTTTGAGCACATGCTACGCGTCGTGAACCATCGCTCAGTGTGGGGATTTTACGGTTCCAAAGCATGGTGCCACATCAAATTTGCACATTGGGTATTCAAACACCACACACACCACTTCCATAATACTTGGGCCACATGCACAGAGTTGGTTTGTCTTCACACGGTACTCCCTCGCGAGGTTATGAAAGACAAGCTAGCGCATTTTGCGGGGTCGTGTGGACGTCCATCACTTTGACCAACAATGAGCGAGAGAGGTTGTACGACCAAGTTGAATTCTGCTTGGTCCGTGTTATAGTACGTCTTGGTGAGATGCCCTCCCCCCCCCCGATGTGTGTGTGGGGGGTGGGGGCTACTTTGCACTACCTGCAACCTCCGTGGGGTCGGGGAAGTCCGGTTAATTTTTGAGGCACACGTGCCACATCAAAGTTGTGAATGGCAGTTAAATATCACACCACACCCTTTTCATACATATAGTAGGGCCACCTCCAGGTGGTTCGTATGTGGTCTCACCCATCTCGCACCACAAGCCCACATTTGTGGGTCGGCACACGGTCCACCTTTGTCGGGAAGTGATACGTCTCCAACGTATCTATAATTTATAAAGTCTTCATGCCATGTTTACAATAGTTTTATATGATTTTGGTATGATTTGATAAGAACTAACCCGGACTGGCGCTGTTTTTAGCAGAACTACCGTGGTGTTGTTTTTGTGGAGAAATAAAAGTTCTCGGAACACGCTGAAAATCAACGGAGATTTTTTCTGGAAAATATGAAAAATACTGGAACAAAAATCTACCGGAGGGGAGTCCCGTGGGCCCCATGATGGTGGGGGGCGCGCCCACCCCCCTAGGGCGCGCCCCCTGCCTCGTGAACTCCCAGAGGGCCTCCCTGACGTGAAATCAACGCCAACTCCTCCTATAAATAAAGAAACATTCAGGAAATAACCTAGATCGGAAGTTCCGCCGCCGCAAGCCTCTATAGCCACGAGAAATCAATCTAGGCCCTCTCTGGCACCCTGCCGAAGGGGGCCATCATCACCGGAGGCCATGGAGGAGGATCCAGAGGGGACATCATCGCCATGAAGGCCAAGGACCAGAGGGAGAACCTCTCCCCATCCAGGGGGGAGGCCATGGAGGAGGAAGCACAAGGGGGAGAACCTCTCCTCCTCTCTCTCGGTGGCGCCGGAGTGCCATCGGGATGGGAATCATCGCCGCGGTGATCGTCTACATCAACTTCACCATCATCATCACCACCCTCATCTCTTTTACGCGGCCACTCTCCCGCACCCTGCTGTAATCCCTACTTGAACGTGGTGCTTTATGCCACATATTACGATCCAATGATGTGTTGCCATCCTATGATGTTTTGAGTAGATATCCTTTGTCTTTGGGTTGATTGATGATCTAGATTGGTATGAGTTGTATGTTTTATTTTGGTGTTGTCCTATGGTGCCCTCCGTGTCACGCAAGCGTGAGGGATTCCCGGTGTAGGGTGTTGCAATATGTCCATGGTTTACTTATTTTCTGCGTTGCTTGAGTGACAGAAGCATAAACACTGATAAGTGGGTCACGGCGTATGGGATAAAGGGGACTTGATGCTTTAATGCTATGGTTGGGTTTTACCTTAATGATCTTTAGTAGTTGTGGATGCTTGCTAGAGTTCCTATCATAAGTGCATATGATCCAAGATGAGAAAGTATGTTAGCTTATGCCTCTCCCTCATATGAAATTGCAATAGTGATTACCGGTCTTGTTAACAATTGCCTAGGACAATTCCGCACACCAATCCATCATTATTTCATACTCGCTATTTATAATATTTAGTAATACATTCTAACTTTATGATAACAACACCTACTTTTATATTTTAGCTCTCCGATATCATGCAAAGTTATCCTCTTCATACCCACAACGTAGTTTTATTTCTCGTTTCTAGTTGGAAGCAAACGTTCGGTGTACGTAGAGTCGTATCAGTGGCAGATAGGGCTTGAGAGAATATTGATCTTACCTTTAGCTCCTTGTGGGTTCAACACTCCATACTTATCACTTCCACCTTTGGAAATTGCTACGATGATTCCCTGCACTTGGGGATTATCAAGCTCTTTTCTGGTGCCGTTGCTGGGGAGCAATAGCGTGAGGTTGATATTCTCGTGTGTGCTTGTTTGCTTTCTTCACTAAGTAGATTTTGTTTTTCCTTTTTGTTTCTGTTTAGTTGTGGGTGAAACATACAAAAAAAATTATAGAATTAAAATAACAAAAAAAATTACTTGCCTCTCATGCCTAAGAAGTTTTTCAAAAAGAGAAGTGATTGGAAAGTTATGCATTGAAGAAGTGAGGGTCGACCTTGAGCACTTGTGTTCATGCTCACGAAAATAATGTAGAATTTTTCATGGAAGTTTCTCTGTAAATAATTACCCCCTTGTGTATATCCATTGTATTATAAAAATAATGTGCCAAGCTTTGGTTTTAGGATGATTAGATTGCTTGTTTACTATGTGCAGAACAAAAACAGAAACTTTGGCTGTAGCGCGTGATTTTACATTTTTTTACTGGAAGGTCAAACGGGTCTGAAACTTTTTGCACATTACGTCTGTACAAATTGTTCAAATTTTCATATTTATCTCATAATTTTTGGAGTTACATAAGTTTACTAAACTTCCAGATTACTACAGACTGTCCTGTTTTTGACAGATTCTGTTTTTTCGCGTGTTGTTTGCTTATTTTGATGAATCTATGGCTAGTATCGGGGGGTATGAACCATAGAGAAGCTGGAATACAGTAGGTTTAACACCAATATAAATAAAGAATGAATTCATTACAGTACCTTAAAGTGGTAGTTTGCTTTATTACACTAACGGATCTCACAAAGTTTTGTTAAGTTTTTGTGGATGAAGTGTTCGAAGAACGAGGAGTTACCGATGTGAGAAGAATAAAGAGAGGCAAGAGTTCAAGCTTGGGGATGCCCAAGGCACCCCAAGTAAATATTTCAAAGTATACACAAGCATCTAAGCTTGGGGATGCCCCGGTTGGCATCCCATCTTTCTTCCTCAACAAATATTGGTATACCTCGGTTTTTGTTTTGTTCACATGATTTGTGTCCTTTGTGTTTTTATTTTTCTTTAAGAACCATGCTAGTATGAGATAGCCCTTCATTAATTTATAGAATACTTCATGTGCTTCACTTAAATCTTTTAAGTATGATCTTATAGAATTGCTCGTTGTGCTTCACTTAAATCATTTGAGTATGGTTTTATAGAATGCTTCATGTGCTTCACTTATATATTTTGAGCTTGTGCTTCACTTATATATTTTGAGCTTGGAAATTGGTTAGTATATACTAATTGTAGAATTCTCCATGAAATTCACTTATATCTTTTGGAGTATGAATAATACTATCATCTAAAGAAGGTTTGGAAGAGTGTCAACTTTAGGAATTAGTGATCCCACTATTCCGAATGAGAGGAGTTTTGCTTATGTGGAGAGTAGTAAAATTTCTATGCTTATAGATCATGAAAAGAATGCTTTATGTGATGGTTATATTGTTGAATTCATTCATGATGCTACTGAAAATTATTATGAGGGAGTGATATATGCTTGCAGGAGTTGCGATAATATCAAGTTTCTTCTCTATGTGCTTAAAGTTTTGAAGTTATACCTGTTTTGCCTTCCTATGCTAGTTGATTCTTCTTCCTATAAATTATGTGTTCACAAAATCCCTAGGCATAGGAAGTGGGTTAGATTCAATTGTGCTAGTCATATTCTTCATGATTCTCTCTTTATGTTTCAATTCTTTTCTTTTATGTGAGCATCACTGAAATCATCATGCCTAGCTAAAAGGCATTAAAGAAAAGCGCTTGTTGGGAGACAACCTAATATTTACCCTTACAGTTTTTATGTGTTTACATGATTAATATACTTTAGTAATCATGTTTTATAGCTTTTTGTTTCAATAAAGTACCAAGTAAGACCTTTGGGAAGACATGGGTGAAGTCTTTGCAATCTTGCTGTAAAAAACATAAACTTTGCGCTCACGAGAATAGATGCCATTTTTTACTGGAGAGTGATTTGAGGTTGATTATTTTTGAAGATGATTAGTAGACAAATTCCTCTCGTACACCAATTTATTTCATAATTTTTGGAGTAGCAGAAGTATGGTTGTTGTTCAGATCATTACAGACTGTTCTGTTTCTGACAGATTCTGTTTTCATTACATAGTTTGCTTGTTTTCTAGTTTCTATGACTTACATTTCTCAATATAAATTGTAGAAATGATATGGTAGAGTAGGCATTGTGTGAGAAAAATTATGAAACTTGTCTTTGACAATACCAAAGTGAATGGTTTACTCTTTATCATACTAACCTATCTCACGAAGTTCCGCTAAGTTTTATGTGATTGAAGTTTTCAAGCTTTGGGTGAGATATCGATATGAGGAGAATAAGGAGTGGAAAGACCCTAAGATTGGGGATGCCCAAGGCACCCCAAGGTAATATTCAAGGAAGACTCAAGCGCCTAAGCTTGGGGATGCCCCGGAAGGCATCCCCTCTTTCGTCTTCAAAACTATCGGTATACCTTACTCGGAGCTATATTTTTATTCGTCACATGATATGTGTTTTCATTGGAGCGTATTTCCAATTTTACTTTCTGTTTGAATAAAATCATTGGATCTGAAATATTTAATAAAAAAGAATCCTCCCAAGGCTAGTTAATTATTTGACTACTCAGTGTTCTTCACTTATATCTTTTGGAGTAGTTTGTCATTTGCTCACGTGCTTCACGTATATCCTATGAGTAAATGGTTGAATGAATTGAATATCATAAATCTGAATTTATATACGTTTCATATGCTTATAACATGGGGAGTAATGACTTCACACATAATAAGTATAGGTAGTAAACTCCTTTGAAAGTTAGCAAACGCAGAATTGGTCACTTGAACAATTCATGAAAGAATATTGAAGGAAGAGAGATTTCACATATAAATATACTATCTTGGACATCTTTTGTAATTGTGAGCACTCATTAAAATATGACATGCTAAAAAGTTGATGTTGGACAAGGAAGACAACTTAATGGGTTATGTTTTCCTATATCCAGAACGTTATATTGTCTTGGATAGTCCAGCATGTTGAGCTTGCCTTTCCCTCTCATGCTAGCCAAATTCTTTGCACCAAGTAGAAATACTACTTGTGCTTCCAAACATCCCTTAAACCAGTTTTGCCATAAGAGTCCACCATACCTACCTAAGGATTGAGTAAGATCCTTCAAGTAAGTTTTCATCAGTGCATGCAATAAAAATTGCTCTCTAAATATGTATGATCAATTAGTGCGAAGAAAATAAGCTTTATATGAACTTGTGATAGGGAATAAATAAAAGCGACGGACTGCATAATAAAGGTCTTTATCACAAGCGACAATATAAAGTAATGTTCTTTTGCATTAAGATTTTGTGCATCCAACCACAAAAGCGCATGACAACCTCTGCTTCCCTCTGCGAAGGGCCTATCTTTTACTTTTATCTTCTACCCTTATACAAGAGTCATGGTGATCACCACCTTTCCTTTTTACACTTTTTCCTTAGGCAAGCACTTTGTATTGGAGCGATCCGGATATATATATATCCACTTGGATGTAGGTTTTCATAAATTATTATTGTTTACATAACCCTTGAGGTAAAAGGTTGGGAGGCGAAACTATAAGCCCCTATCTTTCTCTGTGTCCGATTAAAACTTTGAACCCATAAATATCACGTGAGTGTTAGCAATTGTGAAAGATTAAATGATAGTTGAGTATGTGGAGTTTGATAAATCAAAGCTCTAAAATAGTCCCTTACTGAAAATAAGATGAATTGCAATTGTTTGATGACTGGGAATATAGTTTGTTAGTTTCCAGAAAGTTTATGATCTATATTTTAACATGTGAATAGCTTGTTACTTGATCATGAAAAGTTTTATGAGATTAGCTACTGTTATGACATATAATGATGCTAGAAAAGGTGATTCAAATTATCATTGATCAAACTTATGCATTTGCTAGCATTCACACTTCATAAATTATTTCTTTTATCATTTACCTACTCGAGGATGAGCGGGAATTAAGCTTGGGGATGCTGATACGTCTCCAACGTATCTATAATTTATGAATTATTCATGCCATGTTTACAATAGTTTTATATGATTTTGGTATGATTTAATTAGAACTAACCCGGACTGATGCTGTTTTTAGCAGAACTACCGTGGTGTTGTTTTTGTGCAGAAATAAAATTTCTCGGAACGCGCTAAAAATCAACGGAGATTTTTTCTGGAAAATATGAAAAATACTGGAACAAAAATCTACCGGAGGGGAGTCCCATGGACCCCACGAGGGTGGGGGTGCGCCCCTGCCTCGTGGACTCCCCGAGGGCCTCCCCTGACATGAAATCAACGCCAACTCCTATAAATACAGAAACATTCAGGAAATAACCTAGATCGGAAGTTCCGCTGCCGCAAGCCTCTATAGCCACGAGAAATCAATCTAGGCCCTCTCTGGCACCCTGTCGGAGGGGGCCATCATCACCGGAGGCCATGGAGGAGGATCCCGGAGGGGCCATCATCGCCATGTAGGCCAAGGACCAGAGGGAGAACCTCTCCCCATACAGGGGGAGGCCATGGAGGAGGAAGAACAAGGGGAGAACCTCTCCTCCTCTCTCTCGGTGATGCTGGAGTGCCATCGGGAGGGGAATCATCGCCGCGGTGATCGTCTTCATCAACGTCACCATCATTATCACCACCCTCATCTCTTTTACGCGGTCCACTCTCCCGCACCCCGCTGTAATCCCTACTTGAACATGGTGCTTTATGCCACATATTATGATCCAGTGATGTGTTGCCATCCTATGATGTTTTGAGTAGATATCCTTTGTCTTTGGGTTGATTGATGATCTAGATTGGTATGAGTTGTATGTTTTATTTTGGTGCTGTCCTATGGTGCCCTCCGTGTCGCGCAAGCGTGAGGGGTTCCCGCTGTAGGGTGTTGCAATATGTCCATGGTTTACTTATTATGCGTTGCTTGAGTGATGAAGCATAAACACGGATAAGTGGGTCACGGTATTATGGGACAAAGGGGACTTGATGCTTTAATGCTATGGTTGGGTTTTACCTTAATGATCTTTAGTAGTTGCGGATGCTTGCTAGAGTTCCAATCATAAGTGCATATGATCCAAGATGAGAAAGTATGTTAGCTTATGCCTCTCCCTCATATGAAATTGCAATAGTAATTACCGGTCTTGTTAACAATTGCCTAGGACAATTCCGTACACCAATCCATCATTATTTCATACTCGCTATTTATAATATTTAGTAATACATTCTAACTTTATGATAACAGCACCTACTTTTATATTTTAGCTCTCCGATATCATGCAAAGTTATCTTCTTCATACCCACAACGTAGTTTTATTTCTCGTTTCTAGTTGGAAGCAAACATTCGGTGTACGTAGAGTCGTATCAGTGGCAGATAGCGCTTGAGAGAATATTGATCTTACCTTTAGCTCCTTGTGGGTTCGACACTCCATACTTATCACTTCCACCTTTGGAAATTGCTACGATGATTCCCTGCACTTGGGGATTATCAGGAAGAGAAGAGGGAAGTTTGACCATATATACGATGGACTCCTATAGGTTTTGTGTTATGGTAGGGTGAGATTGCAGACCTAGCTATTTGGGGGCATGCATTCGTAGCTAGGATTCCCATACAGCCGACACGAAGTGGGGTTGTAGGGGGTGGCTGACAAGCAATATTGTGCTTTTGTGCGTCAGGTGCCACATCAAAGTTGTGCATTGGGTATTCGGACATCAAACCACCCTTTCCATACATATATTTGGTCCACATGCAAGTGTGTTTGTGTTCTGACCCTTTCCCGCATTATTCTTTTTGCCAAATTTATAAATAGCACATGAGTTGGATGTAGAAATTGTCTGCAATTGGGGACACAACAGACATGGTTCGGTCAGACTACTCATGTGCCACGCACGTGCCCCTGTAGTCACTCACATCAGCACAGTAGATTGGGCTCCATGAGGCTTGCCACCTGCTCTCGAAAATATCTATTGCCTCGTAATCTCGAAAATATATGCCGTCTGGAAGGTTTTTATGTTTGATAGCACACGATTAGTATGTGTGGACCGTGTGCGATGTCCCTTACACCTGCTCTGCTTCAATCCCTCGATTCAAATTTTTAGTAGCCCCGGCGTTTTACTCCAGCCTCTACATCCCTCGCAATCTCAAAAATATCTGCCCGCCCTTGATTCAAATTTTCAATAGCCTCGCCTTGTTACTCCCGCCTCTGCATCCCTCACAATCTAAAAAATATCTGTCTGCCCTTGATCCAAATTTTCAGTAGCCCCGGCCTTTTACTCCCGCCTCTGCATGCCCCGCAATCTCATAAATATCTGCTCGCCCTTGATTTAAATTTTCAATAACTTTGACTTGTTACTCCCGCCTCTGCATCCCTCGCAATCTAAAAAATATTTGTCCATTGATCCAAATTTTCAGTAGCCCGGGCCTTTTACTCCCGCCTCTCCATCCCTCGCAATCTCAAAAATATCTGCTCGGCCTTGATCCAAATTTTCAGTAGCCCGGCATTTTACTCCCGCCTAGTGAAATTTTCACTTCTCGTGGTATTTCCTCAAACACCACCTTGCCGCCTCCCCCTCCACACATACCCCAAAACCTCCGCTCACATAGACACACACCACCCCTCCCTCGCTCGAAACCATAGGTAGGTCGCTGCCATCGCCGCCGCCTCCATCCTCAACCTATGCCTGTGTGCCAGGGAGCTCGAGGAGCCAATGTCCCAAAAGAGGTTTATTGCAGCCTCTTCGCCTGATGCCGGAGAGTTCGCCGCCGATGTGTCCCCGTCGTCCTCCGCGGGCTCTTTATCGATCCGTCGTCGCCGGTCGCTTGATCCACCCGCCGCAGGGCCCCTACTCCGGTTTGAGGACTTCCCCGTCCTCCCTCAAACCCGGTCGCCGACGAGGTCCTACCTCGGGTTTGGCAGCGGCGGTGGGGGATGTGGGTTGCCGAGATTACAGATCGGGAGACCCACACCCGCCGGTGGCTTGATAGTTTCCACACGGCCGAGCTTGCGGTCATGGAGTACGTGAAGGAAATATGCCCTAGAGGCAATAATAAAGTTGTTATTTTATATTTCCTTATTCATGATAAAATTTTATTATTCATGCTTGAATTGTATTGATCGGAAACCTAAATACATGTGTGAATACATAAACAAATACAGTGTCCCTAGTAAGCATCTACTAGACTAGCTCGTTGATCAAAGATGGTTAAGGTCTCCTAACCATAGACATGTGTTGTCATTTGATAACGGGATCACATCATTAGGACAATGATGTGTTGGACAAGACCCATCAGTTAGCCTAGCATAATGATCGTTCAGTTTTATTGCTATTGCTTTCTTCATGTCAAATACAAATCCCTTCGACTATGAGATTATGCAACTCCTGGATACCGGAGGAATACCTTATGTGCTATCAAATGGCACAACATAACTAGGTGATCATAAAGATGCTCTACAGGTATCTCTGAAGTTGTTTGTTGAGTTGGCATAGATCAAGATTAGGATTTGCCACTCTGAGTATCGGAGAGGTATCTCTGGGCCTCTCGGTAATACACATCATAAACTTGCAAGCAAATGACTAAGGAGTTAGTCACGAGGTGATGTATTATAGAACGAGTAAAGAAACTTGCCGGTAACGAGATTGAACTAGGTATATAGATACCGATGATCGAATCTTAGGCAAGTAACATAACGATGGACAAAAGGAATTACGTATGTTGTCATAAGGTTCGACCGATAAAGATCTTCGTAGAATATGTAGGAACCAATATGGGCATCCATGTTCCGCTATTTTGTTATTGAACAGAGAGGTAACTCGGTCATGTCTACATAGTTCTCGAACCCGTAGGGTCTGCAAGCTTAACGTTCGTTGACGATATAGTGTTATATGAGTTATATGATTTGGTGACCGAATGTTGTTCGGAGTCCTGGATGAGATCACGGACATGACGAGGAGTCTCCTGGGAGTATGTACTCCCATCCTCAATATACCTCATATACGCATTAATTATACCTCTTTATCATTCTCAATATACTTCATTAAATATTCTAAGATACCTCAATGCTAGTTTTGTAGAAAAAATATCATTTGCGACGTACTTTTTGTTATATACCTTCTTCACGTACAAACACATCATTATATACGTAAACATTTAAAAATATGTGGACTCACATGAATTTTTTCATAAAACTCATTTTGGGGTATCTAATAATTACTAATGAAGTATATTAAAAATAATAAAGAGGTATAGAAGTCTCATCTATGTGGTATATGAGGAGCGGGAGTACGTAATCCCAGCTATTCTGCAACCCATTCCTGAATAAGCTATTCAGGAACCCTTCCTAACTGCCCGAGAACGGACAGCTAACTTTTCGACCTATACTAGTTAACTGTCGGGCTGACTTTTTCTGGAACCGTTTTTTCACATTGTTTTTTTGTTGTAATTATTGAACCGTTCATCGGAATGATGCATATGATATACCGTTGGATAACTATTGAAAAGGAGCAAAAGACTGATGTTGACCGTGTTCCCAAAATTGATTCGGTTTTTAAACAAAATTAAAAAAAACTGAAAATCGATCAAACGAGTTTTCAATGTTTTTGTGAAAGGAATTTTTTAAAAATTTATCAGAACGATGCGTATGATATACCGTTAGAACGCAACCGATTGTCCCGATCTTTGGCATATATAACACATTCTCAGATTTGCTACGATTTAAGAGCAGTTTTCTAAAAACTAACATCATTTTTCGACATGTTTTGCCCGAACTGCTACAGTACACGCTAACTGCTCGAGTAGGCTAGGCATGATGATTTCAATGATGCTCACATAAAAGATAAGAACTGAAACATAAAGAGAGCATGATGAAGAATATGACTAGCATATTTAAGTCTAACCCACTTCCTATGCATAGGGATTTTGTGAGCAAACAACTTATGGGAACAATAATCAACTACCATAGGAAGAAAAAACAAGCATAACTTCAAAAATTTAAGCACATAGAGAGGAAACTTGATATTATTGCAATTCCTACAAGCATATGTTCCTCCCTCATAATAGTTTTCAGTAGCATCCTGAATGAATTCAACAATATAACCAGCACCTAAATCATTCTTTTCATGATCTACTTGCATAGAAATTTTACTACTCTCCACATAAACAAAATTCTTCTCTTGAATAGTAGTGGGAGCAAACTCAAAAAAATAACTATCATATGATTGAAAATTAAGATCAAGATGACAAGTTTCATGGTTATCATTATTCTTTAAAGCATACGTGTCATCACAATAATCATCATAGATAGGAGGCATGCTTTCATCATAATAAATTTGCTCATCAAAGCTTGGGAGACAAAAAATATCATCTTCATCAAACATAGCTTCCCCAAGCTTGTAGCTTTGCATATCATTAGCATGATGGATATTCAAGGAATTCATACTAACAACATTGCAATCATGCTCGTCATTCAAATATTTAGTGCCAAATATTTTAATGCATTCTTCTTCTAACACTTTGGCACCATTTTCCTTTCCATCATACTCACGAAAGATATTGAAAAGATGAAGCGTGTGAGACAAACTCAATTCCATTTTTTTTGTAGTTTTATTTTGTAAACTAAACTAGTGATCAAACACGAAACAAAAAGATTCGATTGCAAGATCTCAAGATATACCTTCAAGCACAAACCTCCCCGGCAACGGCGCCAGAAACTGCTTAGTTGACGGGGTGTGAGTGCCGCTTACCTAGCCTCCCCGGCAACGGCGCCAGAAAAGAGCTTGATGTCTACTACGCAACCTTCTCCTTGTAGACGTTGTTGGGCCTGCAAGTGCACAGGTTTGTAGGACAGTAGCAAACTTCCTCAAGTGGATGACCTAAGGTTTATCAATCTGTAGGAGGCGTAGGATGAAGATGGTCTCTCTCAAGCTACCCCGCAACCAAATAACAAAGAGTCTCTTGTGTCCCCAACACACCCAATACAATGGTAAATTGTATAGGTGCACTAGTTCGGCGAAGAGATGGTGATACAAGTGCAATATGGATGGTAGATATAGGTTTTTGTAATCTGAAAATATATGTAACGACCCGACCTCAGATGGTCAAGTCTCTGTGCTTTCGTGTCATCCCTGGATCGGTAATGCTGACACACACAGTACTCGAAGGATTTATAACAGAGTAACAATCACACACTTATTACATCGAGTGTCTCAAAAGAGATCTTATTACAATAATATGGCTTAAGGCCATCTAATGCGATAACAGCGGAAGGCTTGGAAGATAAAGTGAGTCCATCAACTCCAACGGCATAAGCGAGCTGCACGGCAACGACCTATCGAACCTTACTCCTCGTGCGAAAAGTGCGCAACATAATACGTTGCAGCCCGAAAACGGGTCAGCACATGGAATATCTTGGCAATGTAACACATAGAGAGTAATGAAAGAATAAGCTATACTACATGCATATATGGCTGGTGGAAAGCTCTCTGATTCTGATTTTTGCGAAAAGCCAATTTTTCCCTACATCAAAGGAATAAGTTTTACTTTAACTATCATGGTGGTTGAAACATCATTGAGAAGGTATAACCCCAACTCAATACCAATTAAAGTAATTAACAGCCCAACAGTATTAATTTAGTGATGAGATACATGTGAATACTCAAGTACTAGATACTCAGAATTGTCCATAACCGGGGACACGACTAACCATGATTAGATTGTACACTCTGCAGAGGTTTGCGCACTTTTCCCCACAAGACTCGATCGCCTCCGTTGATTTCTCGCACTACATGGTGTTTGAGAAAGCGGATGACCGAGACACGATCTTTCGAAACATTAACTCTCTACTAGGATAGATCATACCAAACCTATAAAACCCACTACCTGCTGATCTACCTCTTGAGAGCTTCACGTAACTTACTCAACTATGCTAGAGCCCATAATAGCTTGTGGCTGCACACGGAAGTTTCTAGCATGAATAATCTCAGTTCCTTTGAGCCTGGGTGGCGGTCCATAGGAAGATCACATGGGTACCCAGGATTTCCAAAATAAAAGCAGACAACCTTTGGGTTCCCCGGTGCACGAATCCACCCAGATGTGTATTTAAGTTGCCACCTTAAAGTAAACCATTAATTAACAATCTCACATCTGTCGTGAATATCTCTCAAACCCAAACCACGTCTCTGAGCATAGCATAGCAATATAAGCATAACGTAGAAGTAACTCCTGTGGGTTTGATAGTAACAGGCAATAGGTTCCTACCTCATCATCTACTTCCCAACCCACAAATTAATGACATCCTAACCATGCAATGTTTGAGGGTTGAAACTAATGCATAAAAACTGGGTATGAAAAGGGTATGATCAAGTGTTACTTGCCTTCTTTGACGATCCGTGAATCCTAGAGACTCGTAGTAACACGCTTCGCACTCCGGGAATTCTATCGCAAGAAAACAATACATACATAAGCAAAAAGCAAAGATGCACAAACGAAACTTCAACTGAAAGAGGTTGAACGGAGAGTTCAACTTAAGAACTCCGGTTTGCAAAAAGAATCAAACCAAACGGAGCAACGAAACTCAAACGACGAAAGAAACAGGATCCGTTTACTAATCTGAACTAGGGTCAAATTTTACAGAGGTAAAAACTGATTTAAGTTGGCTATTTGGAAAGAGGGTTTCGAGATGAAACTCTAGGCGCTTGAATCGCCTGATTCCGATAAACGAGCGAAAAGTTATACTAATTCCAACATCGGATCAGAAATCGCGATCGGAATAATCGCGGAATAAATCCGATAAAAAGAAAACGACGAACGACTAAACGAACGAACGTTCATTAGCAGTAACTAAACGACGAACATGTTCGAAAAAAAACGAACGAACGAGCGAACGCTCGCAAAATAAATAAATCAGAAAAATAAAACCGATCTATAGAAAAAAAACGGGCTAGGGTTTTCCTAAAAAAACGAAGGGTTCTTTTTTAAAAAAAACGGCGACGAGGGCTACCTCCGGCGAGGTCGTCCTGCGGGGCGGGCGGCTCCGGCGGGGTCCGGCGCGGGGCGGCGGCGGCTAGGCGACTAGGCGAGGGGGCGGGGCGGCGCGGGAGGCGACGACGACGGCCAAGGGCGGTGGCGCGGGCTCGGGCTCGGATCGGCTCGGGTCCGAGGTGGGCGGGCGGTGGTGGCTAGAAGGGGAGGCGGCGCTATTTAAAGAGGGGGTGGCTTGGAGGAGGGGCAAGGCGGCGGGAGGGAGTCCGGCTCGGACCTGTGTCCCAAGACGGCGGCGGCGGCGCTGTGTGAGAGGCGGTGGTCGGGCCTTTGGCCCGCCGAGGTTCTGCTTTTTTTTTAAAACGCTCAAAACTTATAAAAATCCTAGAAAAATAAATAAAAATCTAAAAATGCCAAAACAAGTTTTCTTTGCGTAAATAAAATATTTAGGATAGGATGAACTTTTCTTGGCCCCTAAAATGCAATTTTTAAATATATGCAAACTTTTCTCTAGGCAAATAAAATTCCAAATAAATAAAATAAAAAATCCAAATAATGATTTTAACATTTTTCCACCGATATTTCAATTATTTTTGGAGAAGTCATATTATCTCCTCTCATTTATTTTTAAACATGAAATATTTTCCGGAGAGAAAAATAATAAAATCCAAAATCCTCGTCTTCATTATTTGATAAAATTCAAATATGAAAATCGGAAAATCCCCAACTCTCTCTGAGGGTCCTTGAGTTGCTTAGGATTTCGAGGATGGCAAACGAGAATGCAATAAATATGATATGCATGGATGACCTATGTATAACATGCCAAATTGAAAATTTGGGATGTTACAATATAAAAACAACAAGGTAAGTAAAGATAAAAGTGAGCGTAAACGGTATTGCAATGCTAGGAAACAAGGCCTAGGGTTCATACTTTCACTAGTGCAAGTTCTCTCAACAATAATAACATAATTGGATCATATAACTATCCCTCAATATGCAACAAAGAGTCACTCCAAAGTCACTAATAGCGGAGAACAAACAAAGAGATTATGGTAGGGTACGAAACCACCTCAAAGTTATTCTTTCCAATCAATCCATTGGGCTATTCCTATAAGTGTCACAAACAGCCCTAGAGTTCGTACTAGAATAACACCTTAAGACACAAATCAACCAAAACCCTAATGTCACCTAGATACTCCAATGTCACCTCAAGTATCCGTGGGTATGATTATATGATATGCATCACACAATCTCAGATTCATCTATTCAACCAACACATAGAACCTCAAAGAGTGCCCCAAAGTTTCTACCGGAGAATCACGATTTAAAACGTGTGCCAACCCCTATGCATAGGTTCATGGGCGGAACCCGCAAGTTGGTCACCAAAACATACATCAAGTGGCATGTGATATCCCATTGTCACCACATATACGCATGGAAAGACATACATCAAGTGTTCTCAAATCATTAAAGACTCAATCTGATAAGATTACTTCAAAGGGAAAACTCAATCCATTACAATAGAGCAGAGGGGGAGAAGAAACGTAAGATCCAACTATAATAGCAAAGCTTGCGATACATCAAGATCGTGCCAAATCAAGAACAAGAGAGAGAGAGATCAAACACATAGCTACTGGTACATACCCTCAGCCCGAGGGCGAACTACTCCCTCCTCGTCATGGAGAGCGCGGGATGATGAAGATGGCCACCGGTGAGGGTTCCCCCCTCCGGCAGGGTGCCGGAACAGGGACCCGAGAGGTTTTTGGTGGCTACAGAGGCTTGCGGCGGCGGAACTCCAGATCTAATCTCTGTTCTGGAAGTTTTAGGGTACGTGGAGTTATATAGGCGGAAGAAGCACGTCAGGGGAGCCACGAGGGCCCCACGAGGCAGGGGGGCGCGCCCTAGGGGGGTGGGCGCGCCCCCCACCCTCGTGGCTTCCTCGTTCCTTCCTTGACGTGGGGTTCAAGTCCATCGGTTGGCTTTCGTTCCAAAAATAACTTCTCTAGTTGATTTTGTTCCGTTTTGACTCCGTTTGATACTCCTTTTCTTAGAAATACTAAAATAGGCAAAAAAACAGCAAGTCTGGGCTGGTCCTCCGGTTAATAGGTTAGTCCCAAAAGTAATATAAAAGTGGAAAATAAAGCCCAATATTGGCCAAAACAATAGATAATATAGCATGGAGCAATCAAAAATTATAGATACGTTGGAGACGTATCAAGCATCCCCAAGCTTAATTCACCTTTCGTCCTCGAGTAGGTAAATGGTAAAAAAGAATTTTTGATGCGGAGTGCTACTTGGCATAATTTCAATGTAATTCTTCTTAATTGTGGCATGAATATTCAGATCCAAAAGATTCAAGACAAAAGTTCATATTGACATAAAAATAATAATACCTCTAGTATACTAACAAAGCAATCATGTCTTTTCAAAATAACATGGCCAAAGAAAGTTATCCCTACAAAATCATATAGTCTAGCTATGCTCCATCTTCACCACACAAAGTATTTAAATCATGCACAACCCCGATGACAAGCCAAGCAATTGTTTCATACTTTTGACATTCTCAAAACTTTTTCAATCTTCACGCAATACATGAGCATGAGCCATGGATATATCACTATAGGTGGAATAGAATGGTGGTTGTGGAGAAGACAAAAAGGAGAAGATAATCTCACTTCAACTAGGCGTATCAACGGGCTATGGAGATGCCCATCAATAGATATCAATGTGAGTGAGTAGGGATTGCCATGCAACGGATGCACTAGAGCTATAAGTATATGAAAGCTCAACAAAAGAAACTAAGTGGGTGTGCATCCAACTCGCTTGCTCACGAATACCTAGGGCATTTTGAGGAAGCCCATCATTGGAATATACAAGCCAAGTTCTATAATGAAAAATTCCCACTAGTATATGAAAGTGACAACATAGGAGACTCTCTATCATGAAGATCATGGTGCTACTTTGAAGCACAAGTGTGGTAAGAGGATAGTAGCATTGCCCCTTCTCTCCTTTTCTCTCATTTTTTTATTTTTTTTATTTTTTTATTTGGCACTTCACTCTTTTTTTGGCCTCTTTTTTTTTTTCGTCCGGAGTTTCATCCCGACTTGTGGGGGAATCATAGTCTCCATCATCCTTTCCTCACTGGGACAATGCTCTAATTATGAAGATCATCACACTTTTATTTACTTACAACTCAAGAATTACAACTCGATTCTTAGAAAAAAATATGACTCTATTTGAATGCCTCCGGCGGTGTACCGGGATGTGCAGTGACTCATGAGTGACTTGTATGAAAGAATTATGAATGGTGGCTTTGCCACAAATACGATGTCAACTACATGATCATGCAAAGCAATATGACAATGATGGAGCGTGTCATAATAAACGAAACGGTGGAAAGTTGCATGGCAATATATCTCGGAATGGCTATTGAAATGCCATGATAGGTAAGTATGCTGGCTGTTTTGAGGGAGGTATATGGTGGGTGTATGATACCGGCGAAAGGTGCACGGTATTTGAGAGGCTAGCAATGGTGGAAGGAAGGAAAAGTGCGTATAATCCACGGACTCAACATTAGTAAAAAAGAACTCATATACTTATTGCAAAAATCTAGAAGTTATCAAAGAAAAGTATTACGCGCATGCTCCTAGGGGGATAGATTGGTAGGAAAAGACCATCGCTCGTCCCCGACCGCCACTCATAAGGAAGACAATTAATAAATAAATCATGTTCCGACTTCATCACATAACGGTTCACCATACGTGCATGCTATGGGAATCACAAACTTTAACACAAGTATCTCTCAAATTCACAACTACTCAACTAGCATGACTCTAATATCACCATCTTCATATCTCAAAACAATTATCAAGCATCAAACTTCTCATAGTATTCAACGCACTCATAAGAATTCTTACAAATCTTGTATGCTTAGCATATTAGGATTATTTAAGCAAATTACCATGCTATTTAAGACTCTCAAAATAATATAAGTGAAGCATGAGAGTTCATCTATTTCTTCAAAATAAAACCACCATTGTGCTCTAAAAGATATAAGTGAAGCACTAGAGCAAACAACAAACTACTCGAAAAGATATAAGTGAAGATCAATGAGTAGTTGAATAATTATACAACTATGTGAAGACTCTCCCAATTAATAATTTCAGATCTTGGTATCTTATTCAAACAGCAAGCAAAGCTAAATAAAATGACATGACGCTCCAAGCAAAACACATATCATGTGGTGAATAAAAATATAGCTCCAAGTAAAGTTACCGATGAACGAAGACGAAAGAGGGGATGCCTTCCGGGGCATACCCAAGCTTAGGCTCTTGGTTGTCCTTGAATATTACCTTGGGGTGCCTTGGGAATCCCCAAGCTTAGGCTCTTTCCACTCTTTATTCCATAGTCCATCGAATCTTTACCCAAAACTTGAAAACTTCACGACACAAAACTCAATAGAAAACTCGTAAGCTCTGTTAGCGAAATAAAACAAAATACCACTTCAAGTTACTGTAATGAACTCATTCTATATTTATATTAGTGTTAAACCTACTGTATTCCAACTTCTCTATGGTTTATAAACTATTTTACTAGCCATAGATTCATCAAAATAAGCAAACAACACACGAAAAACAGAATCTGTCAAAAACAGAACAGTCTGTAGTAATCTGTAACTAACGCAAACTTATGGGACTCCAAAAATTCTAAAATAAATTGTGGACCTGAGGAATTTGTCTAGTAATCATCTGCAAAAATAATCAACTAAATAGCACTCTCCAGTAAAAAGTTGAAGCTAATCTCGTGAGCGCTAAAGTTTCTGTTTTTTACAGCATGATCATAAAGACCCAAGTCTTCCCAAAGGTTCTACTTGGCACAAACACTAATTAAAACATAAGACCACATATAAACACAATATAGATGGATTATTTATTCATAAACAGAACCAAAAAGCAAGAAACTAAAATAAAATTGGGTTTCCTCCCAACAAGCGCTATCGTTTAACGCCCCTAGCTAGGCATGATGATTTCAATGATGCTCACATAAAAGATAAGAATTGAAACATAAAGAGAGCATCATGAAGAATATGACTAGCATATTTAAGTCTAACCCACTTCCTATGCATAGGGATTTTGTGAGCAAACAACTTATGGGAACAATAATCAACTAGCATAGGAAGACAAAACAAGCATAACTTCAAAAATTTAAGCACATAGAGAGGAAACTTGATATTATTGCAATTCCTACAAGCATATGTTCCTCCCTCATAATAGTTTTCAGTAGCATCCTGAATGAATTCAACAATATAACCAGCACCTAAATCATTCTTTTCATGATCTACTTGCATATAAATTTTACTACTCTCCACATAAGCAAAATTCTTCTCTTGAATAGTAGTGGGAGCAAACTCAACAAAATAACTATCATATGATTGAAAATTAAGATCAAGATGACAAGTTTCATGGTTATCATTTTTATTTAAAGCATACGTGTCATCACAATAATCATCATAGATAGGAGGCATGCTTTCACCATAATAAAATTGCTCATCAAAGCTTGGGGGACAAAAAATATCATCTTCATCAAACATAGCTTCCCCAAGCTTGTGGCTTTGCATATCATTAGCATGATGGATATTCAAGGAATTCATACTAACAACATTGCAATCATGCTCATCATTCAAATATTTAGTGCCAAATATTTTAATGCATTCTTCTTCTAACACTTTGGCACCATTTTCCTTTCCATCATACTCACGAAATATATTAAAAAGATGAAGCGTGGGAGACAAACTCAATTCCATTTTTTGTAGTTTTCTTTTATAAACTAAACTAGTGATAAAACAAGAAACAAAAAGATTCAATTGCAAGATCTAAAGATATACCTTCAAGCACTAACCTCCCCGACAACGGCGCCAGAAACTGTTTAGTTGACGGGGTGTGAGTGCCGCTTACCTAGCCTCCCCGGCAACGGCGCCAGAAAAGAGCTTGATGTCTACTACGCAACCTTCTCCTTGTAGACGTTGTTGGGCCTGCAAGTGCACAGGTTTGTAGGACAGTAGCAAATTTCCCTCAAGTGGATGACCTAAGGTTTATCAATCCATAGGAGGTGTAGGATGAAGATGGTCTCTCTCAAGCTACCCTGCAACCAAATAACAAAGAGTCTCTTGTGTCCCCAACACACCCAATACAATGGTAAAATGTATAGGTGCACTAGTTCGGCGAAGAGATGGTGATACAAGTGCAATATGGATGGTAGATATAGGTTTTTGTAATCTGAAAATATAAAAACAGCAAGGTAACTAAAGATAAAAGTGAGCATAAACGGTATTGTAATGCTAGGAAACAAGGCCTAGGGTTCATACTTTCACTAGTGCAAGTTCTCTCAACAATAATAACATAATTGGATCATATAACTATCCCTCAACATGCAACAAAGAGTCACTCCAAAGTCACTAATAGCAGAGAACAAACGAAGAGATTATGGTAGGGTACGAAACCACCTTAAAGTTATTCTTTCCAATCAATCCATTGGGATATTCCTATAAGTGTCACAAACAGCCCTAGAGTTCGTACTAGAATAACACCTTAAGACACAAATCAACCAAAACCCTAATGTCACCTAGATACTCCAATGTCACCTCAAGTATCCGTGGGTATGATTATACGATATGCATCACACAATCTCCGATTCATCTATTCAACCAACACATAGAACCTCAAAGAGTGCCCCAAAGTTTCTACCGGAGAATCACGACGAAAACGTGTGCCAACCCCTATGCATAGGTTCATGGGCGGAACCCGCAAGTTGGTCACCAAAACATACATCAAGTGGCACGTGATATCCCATTGTCACCACAGATACGCACGGCAAGACATACATCAAGTGTTCTCAAATCATTAAAGACTCAATCCGATAAGATTACTTCAAAGGGAAAACTCAATCCATTACAAGAGAGTAGAGGGGGAGAAGAAACATAAGATCCAACTATAATAGCAAAGCTCGCGATACATCAAGATCGTGCCAAATCAAGAACACGAGAGAGAGAGAGAGATAAACACATAGCTACGTGTACACGCCCTCAGCCCGAGGGTGAACTACTCCCTTCTCGTCATGGAGAGCGCAGGGATGATGAAGATGGCCACCGGTGAGGGTTCCCCCCTCCGTGAGTCTTGAACAGGGGTCCCGAGAGGTTTTTGGTGGCTACAGAGGCTTGCAGCGGCGGAACTCCAGATCTAATCTCTGTTCTGGAAGTTTTAGGGTACGTGGAGTTATATAGGCGGAAGAAGCACGTCAGGGGAGCCATGAGGGCCCCATGAGGTAGGGGGTGCGCCCCCACCCTCGTGGCTTCCTCATTCCTTCCTTGACGTGGGGTCCAAGTCCATCGGTTGGCTTTCGTTCCAAAAATAACTTCTGTAGTTGATTTCGTTCCGTTTTGACTCCGTTTGATATTCGTTTTCTTCGAAATACTGAAATAGGCAAAAAAAAACAACAATTCTGGGCTGGGCCTCCGGTTAATAGGTTAGTCCCAAAAGTAATATAAAAGTGGAAAATAAAGCCCAATATTGCCCAAAACAGTAGATAATATAGCATGGAGCAATCCAAAATTATAGATACATTGGAGACGTATCACTCTCGAGCTGAGACACGAAGCACACATCTAGAGGAATGGAGTGGAACAAATGATGGAGGTTCACTAGGTAGACAACAATTCCACACTTAAGAAGGTGGTGAACGGTTGTCAATGTAGCGAGGAGTTGAATTGTCATGATACCATAACGAGACATCTTAGAGGAAGTGGCTCGTAGAATCATCCCTTAAGTGGCAAAAAGAATTACCTTTGATTCAAGGATCATTGAAGCTCTTTATACCATCTTAAGGCAAATCATAATCATTCAGTTGAAGGAGTACGGATGAGTGACATACCCGGATGAGTATGGATGATGTGGATTACCTTGTTGAAGACAATGTCATGGATGATTTTGCTTATCATCGGAAATGGATGGGACCCATGGTAGGACCACTTTTGAAAATGATTCTGATAAGTAATTACTGATAATCCAGAGTAGGGTGGCACGATGGTGGTGCAAGCTGGGAACAAAATGCAAATGATGGGAATGATTCTGGTAACTGGGAAATAACTCAGCAGACGAGAGTGATTCCACTATTGAAAAATTATAGTATGGCCGAGGTAACTGGGAGCAATCCCTAGTTAGTGCTGATGATAACACCTGGTGCTTGCGCGTGCTCTCAAGAACTTGAGCATTTCCATATTCATCAAGGTTTTACCAATATCTGTGTCAAGGATCCTGGCAACACAACATACTACCATGATGAATGGTGATGGATGATGCAGATGCAAAAGAGGATAACACCTTCTCAGATTTCACCTTAGCAAGGCCAAGGAATCAGAAATTCGGATGATCGACCGAGAGACATTTAGCACTCCGCTTCTAATGTTCTCCTTGATGCACTAACATATCCCATTCATAGATATGGTTTGATATCTAGAACATCAAGTAAAAGGTCGGACTTCGGAAATACAAATATCCATAAGGGACAACTTCTAGAGTAAATTCTACGAGATCCTTATGGGGAGGTGGCCAACTTCCTCAAACAAGATACTACAATAGTAGGTCTTTCGGTTGGGTGTGTTGGCCACGACATCCACTTTACCGGTTATGGTGAGACCAATATTATAGTTCCTGGGAAACGTTCCAATCATTCTATCCGCCTGAGATTCAGATCTAGTTGGTGTCAGGATATTATAAACTCATCAAGTCCAGAGAGAAAAATGAAAGTTTGCAACACAAATCGACGAGATGACGTTGCAAGATTCTCGGGAAATGGACTACGGTAGTAAGCTCCAAAACATGAGCTGGCTCTACTAAAAACATGTGAACACGCTGTCCTAGACAAGCATGACCACATAGTAGTCTTATAATAAAACACTACCGAGTTCAGGAGGGGAATCATCAACGAGGATAGCGGAGTCCTAACATAAGTCATATGACTAGCTCTTATGAAGGAACTTCTTCTCCTTGAACAAATTAATCAGTGGCTTGGTGTGCTAAGGACACATATAGAACGAAGGTTGCAAGTCTCTGAACCACAGAAAACTTCACACGTATGCATGACCGATTTGGGATGATTCCAAAGGAAGCAACAATGACTTTCTCGAATCCACGGCGGCAACTTGCATCAGATGCACATGAATTAGAGGAAGTCATATCTTTCATCCGGACATATGCTTCATGAACGGGACATGAGGGCAATGCTTATAAAGTTTCCAACACTAGCATAATGTTCAACCAAATCATGGAGGAGATAAGGATATTGTCGATGGTCTCAACAACAATTCATCCAGGTTTCCATATAAAAGGAATTCCACAATTAAGTGAACACGGTGATAGCATTGGTCAGACCAAAGGATGTAATGGTGTATGCCCGAGGAAAACAACCACGAGTAAGCCAACATTACGAATATCGTTGGTTCTGATTTGATTTGGCGATAACCCATACCCAAATCAAAGATTGGATAAGATGATAGATCCATTAACTGACCATGAGGGTCAATCGATGAAAATACCATCTTCCTTCAATACACACACACACAAAGATATCCCTTGGAATGAACTGAATCGGACAAGCTTTTATCTTTCAACTCTCCAAGTTGTTGTTTAGCTTAACCAACTAGCTCAGGGGTATCCAACACAGATTCTTGCAGAAGGGGTGGTTTACAAGAAAACCAACTTGATCACGAACTCAACATAGTGGTCAGGTGACGACCTGGTGATACTTCCGAGAAGATATTCGGAAAATCATGAACCACCGATATGCTACTAAGCTCGAGAACAATCTTGCTTTTCAGGCAAGACGATATGATCCAATGAGCGAGGGTTGACAAAATCCTAACTCATTGATCGAAGAGTGCACCGGAAATAAGGACTAGGTAGCACGATCATCCTTAGTATGGTGATTCAATAATCAACATACTGAGAATGAAATTATTGTCCTTTATCCACCAAGCAACAAGGTTACTAGGAGTACAGATTTCACACATCACGATTCACTTGTCGGCATTCCGGTTGCGACAACACGAAACCGAGGAATGAATAATGATGGTGAGAAGTGTCACTACGTCAAGAATTCATAAGAGAGGGTGCAGTTCTGATGACATTCCTGACATAAAGTGGGTAATACTTCAGGGTAGAACAGAGCAAAAACTGGATTAGCAATTTGATCTGCGGAGTACGACTACTTTGACCCAATCCTGGAATTGGACAAGGTACTGGAGTTTGTTTCTCGTAGTAATTCCGGAATAGAATGGCTTGGTGGACCACAGGATTAATAGGCATCGATGAACACGAGTGCACGACTACTCCTGACTACCAATTGATAAACGGGGGTCAGAATACAGCTAAAGAGGGACAACTCAAGGAGTATATAACTTTCTGAGTTGTGGATGCATAGATTAGTATGTCGAACCAAGTTCAACAGGTTTCTTCCTGATAACCCATGCAAGAAGGTAAAACTGATAGAGTCACAACATAGAATCGAGAACTCGACAAGAGCACACTGATTGTGATCTTTCGGTTCAGCGAGGAACTTTTGCCATAAGCAGTACATGGTATTTGGAAGAAGGAAATACCACGGACATCGAGAACTATCGCAAAGGTTACTAATAACCTAAAGTAATGAGCAAACACTAACAACATGAGGTAGATAGGGTGAATCTCGGGTTCATAACCCAGGAGTGGAATACCTACTAACTAAATGGCATCACGGGATGCTTTCGAGAATAATGGCCAGAATCATCACACTGGGAACGCAAAACATGGTTCGATTACTAGGTGGCACTCTAAGACACCTAGGGTCATAACAATAGCTCCAACATATATGCCGAGGCAATAGAGTACCTCAACTCACCGTTTAGTGTGGTTAACCTGGCCAGAAAGTTAATCGAAAACAGAGGGAAATGATTTTGCAATTGCATCAGATTATTTAGAAACCTGGGATGACTCAGACAGCATAATGGCTGTAAATGCTCAAAAAGATTGGAGACATGCTACAAAAATGGTGGCATAGCCACTCAGAAGCACAATATCAAGGTTTCGAGATCAACAATTAACATACAGAAGTAGTAGGAACTGAACCGAGGCTTAAGTCCAACAATCATATAAGTCTACAGATTAGTAACACGTGATCCTGATAGAAAGAAGAGAAAGCCTAGTTTCTTAACCCCATAGGAAAGATAAGATGACTCGGATCAGAGGGCATTAGGTATAAAGAGTAAAACGAGCCTTACGTTCCATCCCACAATCAGTTCCCTTATATAACTAAAGAATTTGTAGACTCAACTTCGACCAGTTTGGCTTGGTAAACCTACAGGCAGTCAGGCTCTGATACCAAAGCTGTCAGGACCCTGACTCAAAGCCACACTGATCTAGCATGTAACACCTCATATCACTTTGCGGCCTCACGCACGGTATTCCCACGGGTGTCGCCTTACCTTGCTCGGGACCGTTTAGCCTTTTGGCACACGTATATGATAGTGTCGCTAGCATCCATATGACAAGGAGCCGGGCTGACATGGCTAGTCGTGAACCCAAAGTGGCACTAACTTACGAGGACAGGCATACATGACCCAAAGAACGAACGTGTCGGTCATCGCCGAGTGAATCCAGTGCTGTAGCAAGCTGGGCTAGCAGGACTCCGTAAACCGGCTGTAGCGAGCTAACATGACTCCGATAGACACCGCGTGACATTTCCCGAAGGAGCAGTATACGAGGACGAAGAAGGACACATGCCGGCTAGACTAAGTGTTCCGGAGCAATAGCAAGGTACCAAGGCTCAGTGGAAGCACTAGGAGACATTTCCCGGTAAGAGAGGCTACCAAGGATAAACAACTAGATAGTCAGATCCCACACATACCAAGCATTTCAATATCATACACACAATATGCTCGATATGTGCAAATACAACATGGCATCACAACATGACTCTACAACTCAAGTATTTTATTCAATAGGCTCAGAGGAGCGAGATATTACAAACATGGGTCTCACGACCCAACATTCAGAGCATACAAGTCAAAGCACATGCGGAAGCTTAACATGTATGAGTACAGACAACTGCAAATAAAAAAGGCTGAGAAGCCTGACTAACTACCAAATCCTGCCGAGGGCACAAGATCGTAGCTGAGGTAACAAGCTAAACGTCAAAGTTCACGCGGAACTACTAGTCAGACTGAAGTCTCTCTGCAAAAACATAAAATAGGCAAATGTGAGTACAAATGTACCCAGCAAGACTTACATCAGAACTAACTACATATGCATCATTATCAACAAAGGGGATGGTGGGGTTTAACTGCAGCAAGCCAGCTTTGACCCGGTGGCTATCCTGAACTACGACTGGAAGTAACTCTTTTGAGGTGCGCACACGAGTCCACATATTCACCATATCAATACACCACTATGGATCCGCTCCCGTCTCCCTACGAGAACCCCATCCATAGCACTCATGCTTATCTTGCGTATTTTAGAGTATCCACTTTCACTTGTCTATGAACTGTACAGGCAACCCAGAAGTCCTTTACCGCGGACACGGCTATTCGAATAGATGATGTTAATCCTACAGGGGTGTACTTCTTCATACATGTTTCCAACACTTAGCGTCTGCACACGACATGTGCTCAGCAGACTTCAAGCGAAAGCCAACGTGGGTGTAGACCACGACCTACCTAAACACTCAAGTCTCTAGTCCAGGTTTATCGCCTATTAAGGTTCCATTCGCAGAGAGTCTGGCCGAGGTTTCCACATACGGCCCCGAAAGATGTTTGCAGGGTTCCCGAGACACCAAACGGGCGCCCGGTACACCGTGCCACGTGCCTACCGCATCACAGCCCACCCCTCGGTCAGCGCTGCGCACGGCCTCCAGCATACTACAAACACCAGAAACTACTTGCAACTCCTGGATAGAGGACGAGGGTGATTAAGAAGTCGAGCAGGGTCATATTTCAGGGCCCAATGCATGGTAGTAGCTGTTTCATGGATCACAAACACAGAACTCAGTTCCTGAGGACGGCTTCAATGAGACAACCCACCATGTACTCCTACATGGCCTCTCACCGCTACCTTTACCAAATCGTGTTCATAAACTTAGCTCACACACGATGGGACATGTTTACACACCTCCGATTCATCCCCGATGAATCGGACTGACTCAACTCTAAGCGATGGCGGGCATGACAAAAAAGCATGAATGAGTAGGCACATCAGGGCTCAAACAACTCCTACTCATGCTAGTAGGTTTCATCTAATTACTGTGGCAATGACAGGTCATGCAGAGGAAAGGTGGTTCAACTACCGCAGCAAGTAACACATGAATTGTTGTTGTCCTAATGTAGTAAAACAGAGTAGTAGCGAGAGAGTGGGATTGTATCGGAATGAACAAGGAGGTTTTGCTTGCCTGGCACTTCTGAAGATAATATAGTTCTTCATCGGTGTCATCGATCACATCGTCGGTACACGTCTATTGAGAGGGGACAAGCACCAACAAACAAAGAGGAAACACAATCAATGCAATGCAACAATATGATGCATGATCATGACATGGCAATATCCTGTGATTTGAGCTAATGCAACTAACAACGATTTAAATGAAGTTGGTTTGAATACATGATTCAAATTCAAACTCCATACGTGATTATTCAAATGCCATTTAATTGATTTGACCTGATCAGCAGGCATAAGTTGCTCAAACATGCATGAACATGGTACAGATGGATAGATTGGATTTTTCTAATAATTTTCATATATAACTTATTTCATTCTATGTTACGGTTGAATTTATATGAATTTTAGAAGTTTTAGCTATTTTCTGGAATTTCCTGAATTAAATTAAATCTAGAGAATGACTTAACTGCGTCAGCATGACGTCGGTGTGATGTCAGTAGGTCAACGGCGCCTAACCAGAGTCAAACCTGCCAGTGAGACCCATATGTTATCGACTCAGCTAGTTAATATAGTTAATTAGCCTTAAGTTAAATCTAACTAAAATGTCAATGGGGCCATGGCCCACATGTCAGTGACTTAGCGGGTTAATTAAAAGTTAATTAGCTTTAAGTTAAAATTAGCAGGGCTCTGGGCCCACCTGTCAATGACCCAGGGGGAGTCAAACCCCTGGTCAACTGAGTCTAACCCGCCGGCGTTGAGCCGCCGGTTAGTCCAGACGCGGCGGCGAGCTGCGGAAATGCTACTTAGGGTGCCATTTGCTGCGCGGTTTGCTCCTACGCGCTCCTGGGAGTGAGCCGCATCGTCTGGTGGTGGTGGCTGAGCTCGGGATGGCCGGGAACGGCGTCGGCGATGACCACCGCGGCGGCCAGAGTTCAAACATCGACGGATTCGACCCCACAGCGCGCAGGAGGACAAGCGGTTTTCACCTATGGACTCTACGCGTGCTCACGAACCCAACGGGAACACCCACGGGACCAATAGGTCACCGGAGCTTCGTCGGCGACGGGGTCGTGCGGCGGCGCACTCTCGGCCTCGATGGAAACAGCGGCTACGACGAGAACTAGGCCACTGAATTAGGGGGAACGGTGCAGGGGCTCATGGAGATCACGATGAGACGGTTGGCGTGCTCAGGGAAGGCCTGGGGCGACGGGACGGCGACGGTGATCTACGGTGACCGAAGCTTGAAGACGGAGTCGAGGCGGTCGAGTTGGGGCATCCGAGCGCTCGAGGCGGCGTAACGGGCGGTGGCGGAGCTTGCAGACTACACGGGGAGGCGAGAGGAGCATGGTGGGCGTGGTGGCAGCGAACAGCGGCGGCGGCTCTCTGTTCGGGCGAAGAACGAAGAGGGAGAGGGGAAATGGCCAGGGAAGAAGGGGAGGTCGGCACGGCCTCATCCACGTCTCCTGGCGCGGGGTTGGGGGGGGAGGGGCGTCGACACGGCGAAGCAGGAGGTGGTCGGGGCGTGCCTGCGTGTGTCGGCAACGCACGCCCATCCCTCTGGCAAGAGGAAAACGACAGGAGGAGGTGGGCTGGGCCAGGTGGCTGGGTGGCCCATGGGCCCGGCCAGTGGCTGTGATGAAGTCGGTGAGGCTTCCTTTCTTTTTTAATTTTCTTCTGTTTTCTATTCTGCTATTTTGTTTCGGGATTTGGAAAAATACAAATCACATCATAAAATCCTGAAATACATTTATAGGCACTGTTTGAATTATTTCCAACAGCCCCCAAGTACTTCCAGGATTATTTGGACACTTAAAAATATTTATAGGATTTAAATGTCCAAATTCAAATACTTATGAATTAACTCAAAAATCCATAAATGACCTACAAATATGCCCATCATTATTGGCAGAGGTTATCACCTTTAGCAGAAATCATGAACATTTTTAAAGGCATTTTTGGGTTCTTTGAAAAGGATTTTATTTTGAACCTAGTTGAATTCATTTGGTGCTAGGGTTCTGAAAATCCCCATTCCAGATTTAAGAGAAATATAAACATGATGCAACACAAGACTAACTAGACCAGAGCAGACCAGAACTAGGGATGTGACATTAGGTGCCTTAAAGAGGACTAAGGAAATGTTTTTTCTCGGTTATGGAGGTGATAAAGAGTTCGTTGTAAAGAGTTACATCAATACAAGCTGACACTGATCTGGATGACTCTAAGTCTCAATCTGGATACATATTGAACATGGGAGAAATTAGCTATAGTAGCTCCATGCAGAGCATTGTAGACATAGAAATTTGCAAAATACATACGGATCTGAATGTGGCAGACCTGTTGACTAAACCTCTCAGAAGCAAAACATGATCACACCTTAGTGCTCTTTTGAGTGTTAATCACATGGTGATGTGAACTAAATTATTGACTCTAGTAAACTCTTCGGATGTTAGTCACATGGAAATGTGAACTAAGGGTGTTAATCACATAATGATGTGAACTAGATTACTGACTCTAGTGCAAGTGGGAGACTGAAGGAAATATGCCCTAGAGGCAATAATAAAGTTGTTATTTTATATTACCTTATTCATGATAAAAGTTTATTATTCATGCTAGAATTGTATTGATCGGAAACCTAAATGCATGTGTGAATACATAAACAAATACTATGTCCCTAGTAAGCCTCTACTAGACTAGCTCGTTGATCAAAGATGGTTAAGGTTTCCTAACCATAGACATGTGTTGTCATTTGATAAAAGGATGTGATGGACATGACCCATCCGTTTGCTTAGCATAATGACCGTTAAGTTTTATTGTTATTGCTTTCTTCATGTCAAATACATATTCCTTCAACTATGAGATTATGCAACTCCCGGATACCGGAGGAATACCAAGTGTGCTATCAAATGTCACAATGTAACTGGGTGATCATAAAGATGCTCTACAGGTATCTCCGAGGGTGTTTGTTGAGTTGGCATTGATCGAGATTAGGATTTGTCACTCCAAGTACTAAAGAGGTATCTTTGGGACCTCTCGGTAATACATATCATAAGCTTGCAAGCAAATACTAAGGATTTAGTCACGAGGTGATGTATTACAAAATGAGTAAAGAGGCTTGCCGGTAACGAGATTGAACTAGGTATATATATACCGACGATCGAATGTCTTTCAAGTAACATACAAATGGACAAAAGGAATTACGTATGTTGTCATAAGGTTCGACCGATTAAGATCTTCGTAGAACATGTAGGAGCCAATATGGGCATCCAGGGTCCGCTATTGGTTATTGACCGGAGAGGTGTCTTGGTCATGTCTACATAGTTCTCGAACCCGTAGGGTCTGCACCCTTAACGTTGGTTGACGATATAGTGTTATATGAGTTATATGATTTGGTTACCAAATGTTGTTCAGAGTCCTGGATGAGATCATGGACATGAAGAGGAGTCTCGAAATGGTCGAGAGGTAAATAT
This sequence comes from Aegilops bicornis, assembly GCA_021605145.1. Taxonomy (NCBI): domain Eukaryota; kingdom Viridiplantae; phylum Streptophyta; class Magnoliopsida; order Poales; family Poaceae; genus Aegilops; species Aegilops bicornis. The sequence continues at coordinate 186,025,472 of CM038671.1, read as the reverse complement.
TGATATATAGGGCGATAGTATTCGGACACCGAAAGAGTTTCGGAGTGCACCTGTAGTCATCGGGTCATCGAAAGGGGTTTCGGACACCCCCGATAAATGTATGGGCCAAAGGGGTGGAAGACCAGCCCCTGGTGCACCCCTTCTTTGGACAGCAGGCCCTAAGAGAAGGAAAGGGGGGCGACTAGCCCCTCCTGCCTTTCCCTCTCACGGGAGAAAGGAAAGGGGGGCGCCACCCTCCCCTGCCTTTTCCTCGCACCTATATAAGGCAGGGGGTGCGGCTTGGGAGGGACTCCAAGTAGGATTCCTCCTACTTGGGTGCCTCCTTTGGCTGCTCCTCCCTCCCTCTTGCCTATATATATGTGGGAGCGGGCACCTAGCACACAACAGACAATTGCCTAGCAATGTGCGGTGGCCCCCTCCACTATTTACACCCCGGTCATATTTTCGTAGTGCTTAGGCGAAGCCCAGCGGAGACCACTTCACCATCAGCGTCACCATGTCTTCATGTTGCCGGAACTCATATACTACCTTGCCGTCTTGCTGGATCAAGAAGGCGGAGGACGTCACCGAGCTGAACGTGTGCAGAACACAGAGATGTCGTACGTTCGGTACTTGATCAGTTGGAGCGCGAAGAAGTTTGACTACATCAACCGCGTTGTTAAACGCTTCCGCTTACGATATATGAGGGTATGTAGACACACTCTCCCCCTCTCGTTGCTATGCATCTCCTTGATAGATCTTGCGTGTGTGTATAATTTTTTTGTTTTCCATGCAATGTTTCCCAACAGACGACTTCTGGCAGGTCCGCGATGACGGCACGGCGGCTAGGCTCAATTTCCCCTTTGGCACACGTCCGGTCGACTTCGTCCCACTGGAGCCAGCGATGGCGAGCTGGGCTATAGCGCGGGAGGACCGCAAGGCGTGGGAGCGCCTCGAGGCCGAGGCCACCAACGAGGCCTACATGCAAGAGCTCCGCCGGCAGCAGCCGGAGCTCGTGGAGGCAGAGCGGATGATCTTTGCCGGCACGGTGGGCAGCGAGGTTATCATGCTCTCCTTCGATTACGAGGTTGAAGGCAGCGACGACGGTAGCACGGAGGGCGTCGAGGTGGGCGGCGATGACGAGGAGATCGATGTCGACGAGTGGAGGAGTGTCTTGCACAACAACCCCGATGACGGCACTGGCCCGGACCTGGCTCGCGGCACACCGTACCTGACGAGGAAGGATTGGCTTGACCTCCACTTTGAGCGAAAGTAGTTTAGTTTCGTTAAAATTTATGTTTTATGTTTGGTTATGCAAATATCTATGTTTATGTTTGAATGCATGCTACTTTCGGTTGAACCTGCTTTGAACTTGATCAAATTGAAGTTTACAATGTTAAGTTTAGGGAATCGACTAGAAACGGCCAAAATTGTTGGAGTATATTTATACTCCACTAAGGGTTTTAGTCCGTTAACTTTTAGGGGATCGGTTAGAGATGGCCTTATGCCTTGTTATTTTAAGTTCTTCACAATGTGATGCTCTATATGTGTAACTATTTGCCGTGCAGTTCAATTTCATCAATAACAATTTCAATAGTACCACTATGAATTAGGATATTTGGTTGTTGTTAAGGATGTTGCAGTTAACACGCCTTTTCATTTTTTAACAATAACTAGTGTCCTTTGAACATGCACAATACCAGTTTGAATGACTATATTTGCTTGTTTTTAAATGTTATGCCTGTTGCGGTTAACGCACATTTCCACTTCTTGTTTTTAACTAGCATGCTTAAACCTGCACACTGAAGCTACCATTTGTAGATTATGTTGTCTACCATGGATATATTTGGTTGATGTTTAGCATGTTGTGCTTAACATGCCTTTATATGTACTCATACAGGACAATATTGAGAACAGCTGTTGTTTTCCATCTAGGTTAGTTTCATCGCATTGCTTATATATACTCACTATTCAGGATATCGGTAGCTGGTACCATATAGCCTAGGGGCTGATAAGGGATTAATCGTTGATTCAGACATTTCACTGAATATATCTTCAACCCATTTATCGGTAGGTTAACTAGGGCCATATTTAATATATATGATGCTAGATAGCAACATACATTGTACTGAATGACTAAATATGCAATCCCCGGCTACATAGCAACAAGGAAGAGTGTTACCTTAATGTTCTGATGATGTCTAGATATACATGTAATAAGATCTTATATAATGGGATGGAGGGAGTGTTGTACTACATCATTTTGCAATTGTTGTTTAGCTTCTAATATTAACTTGGTGCTTTTAGGTACATATGTCATTGCCAAAGATCCACACTTCGACCCTTTCTACATATGGGGCAATGAGATATTCATGAACCAACATCAAGTGAGAAAACTGATAAAGATTGTTATTAAAATGGGTCAAAAGATGTCAGTCGAACTATTTGTTTACACTTTATCCAAGACAATAGTGAACTGCGGGATGGTAAGCAAGAACTCTATAGCCTTCTTTGTAATGCCTGTAATGAGTTGTGTTATATGACACTGTCTGAATCTTTTTCCTGTGCAGTGGATCCTGAAGCAGTTTACTCAAGATTACCTCTCAAACCACATGATTGTCGGCCGGCCATCACAAGGGGTTGTACTAGAGTCGTGTGTGCCTTCTGCTTGAGGAGAGCACAATAGGGCCATTCCGCTTCACCTTGTTCAGCAACCAGAATGTCTCTCGCCTCTTTCTTTACCATCTTTAATAGTACAAGTATACAACCCTGGTTCATCATTCTTTATTTGGTGATTATGTAATTCTCAAACATATGTACCTGTGAATCGAATAATGCATTGGTTGTTTGAATCTGATGGATATCAATAAAGCAATAGCCTACTTTCAAATTCAAATTAGGTACAATTTTAAATAGTAGCAACTAAATTAGGGCGAAATTATGCTGTGCAGGTCATTACGGCGCACATGGTCTATAAAGCACAACATGTGTGATATACATCATAATCCGACACGGTTCACGGAGAGGAAACGTGTGTAACCATGCACACAATTTTCGTTTGCAAAGCGTGTGTGATGTCAGACAATATCACAAACAATGCGGGAAAAGTAAATGTGTGTGATTGTCGACCTATCGTACACGGTTTACAATCATGAAATGTTTGTGCTGTGTCGGGCATCGTAAACGTAGAGCTAGTCTGGTACGTGCCTGGAATGTGCTTGGACTGTGCCTGGTTGTAGGTAAAACTACAGAAGTCCGACTGTGATGGCAATGCTAGCACAAACGATTTGCAAGGATGAAGCCTTTGGGATATTCGAGATATCAGAAACAGTTTTATAGGGACAGCTGTATGCATCATGGTTCCCTATCCCTGACAGTTTTTGGGTCGTATGGGTAGGACCCCCCTATCGCACACACTCACTTGGCGACGGTTCAAAATGCCATCGCGGAAAGGGGTTAAAAACTGTTTGTATAGAACCTCGTTGTACCAGTGCACCAAGTTGGACATAATCTTGGACAGGCCCTACCAGATCCACGGCACATCTAACAAGCCCACCAACCACACCAACTGTAACTGTTGGGTGATCAAACAGGCCGGAAAGCTCACAGCTGAGGATGCAGGCAAAAGCCCCGGCGGCAAGGACGATGAGGAACCTCGCAGACCAAACACCGAGGGCCAGAAACAATTCCCTCCCGAGGTAAAGACGGTGAATATGATCTATCACCCATATACCCAAGAAGGAACGGAAATGCGCACTTCGAAACGTCTACGCCGTAGAGCCTGTAGCCCCAAAGTTTAACCCATGGTCGGCATGCCAGATCACTTTCGACTACAGGGGCCATCCGACCAGTATCCATCATGGAGGATCGGCGGCCCTGGTTCTTGATCCCATTATTGATGGGTACCACCTCACTAGAGTCCTTATGGACGGAAGAAGTAGCCTCAGTCTAATTTATTCAGATATAGTGAGGAAAACGGGTATTGATCCATCAAGGATCAAACCCAGTAACACTACCTTTAAAGGGGTAATCCCAGGCGTGGAGGTCCGCTGCTCGGGCACCCTCACTTTGGAAGTAGTGTTCGGCTCGACAGACAACTTTCGTAGTGAAGACTTGATCTTCAACATTCTCCCTTTTCGCAGTTGGAATACCGTGCGTGAGCCTGCAAAGTGATATGAGGTGTTACATGCTAGATATGCATATCTAAAGTTGTCCCCCATTATGCATATCTAAAGTTAAAGATGCCCGGACCTAAGGGCGTCATCACAGTTAATGGCAACACGGAGGGCTCACTTCGGACCGAGGAACATACAGCGGCCCTGGCAACCGAAATCCAAACCAGTATCGAGGGGCCCAAGTACCAGCCCTCCATCCAGGCACGAGAAGCAAGGAATCGGGCCTGAGCTCTATCTCCGTTTGAGGAGCCTCCTTACGCTCCACGCAAATAGGGATACGCCCCCACAGCATGCCCATCATAGTCGTACACTACATGCCGCGTCAGCACAACTTCGCACTCAAAATACCATGGGCAGCTATGGGGCCTAAACAAAACTAAACGCCAAGTGTTCGGCTCAACCGAACTATGGTCACACATGTCTTCGGACGATAACAGGTACCATCTAGGACCTATCCGACATTAAGCTAGAACAGCACGACGACCTCTCAAGGCTCCTCGTCAAGGGCCCGTCGGCCGATTATCACCCCCTCTACAGAGTTTTTTCTTTCAAAAAGAAGCAAAGGCGCAGACGTGTAGCAGTGAACAGTAGGGACATCAACCCACGCATCAAGGCCCGGTGTAAATCTTTCATCTGTAAAACTTTTTCTTCTTATAAAGTTCCTGTAAAAGATGCTTTGGCATTTCGAATTGTACGGATAGACGTCACGAGCTCATTGGAAATAAAGACATCCTTCTACTTTCCTCTGGTAGTCATTTATATTGCACCTTTTTCCGCTCTTCAACTAGTTCGGCACACATTTTTTGTGAGATGCAATCGGCTAATCGACCGGGGGCTTGACCATAATACTCGCCCTATGCATCGACAAGCTTTCTTTGGAATGTCGTGAAGTAAATATGCCCTAGAGGAAATAATAAAGTTGTTATTTTATATTTCCTTATTTCATGATAAATGTTTATTATTCATGCTAGAATTTTATTAACTGGAAACTTGATACATGTGTGGATACATAGACAAAACATCGTGTCCCTCGTAAGCCTCTACTAGACTAGCTCGTTAATCAAAGATGGTTAAGTCTCCTAACCATAGACATGTGTTTTCATTTGATCAACGGGGCCACATTATTAGGAGAATGATGCGATGGACAAGACCCATCTGTTAGCATAGCATATTGATCGTTAAGTTTTATTGCTATTGCTTTCTTGATGTCAAATACGTATTCCTTCGACTATGAGATTATGCAACTCCCGGATACCGGAGGAATGCCTTGTGTGCTATCAAACGTCACAATGTAACTGGATGATTATAAAGATGCTCTACAAGTATCTCCGAAGGTGTTTGTTGGGTTGGCATAGATCGAGATTAGGATTTCTCACTCTGAGTATCGAAGAGGTATCTCTGGGCCCTTTCGGTAATGCACATCATAAGATGCCTTGCAAGCAAAGTGACTATTGAGTTAGTTGCTAGATGATGCATTACGGAATGAGTAAAGAGACTTGCCAGTAATGAGATTGAACTAGGTATGAAGATACCGACGATCAAATCTCGGGCAAGTAACATACCGATGGACAAAGGGAATGATGTATGTTGTCATAACGGTTCGACCGATAAACATCTTCATAGAATATGTGGGAGCCAATATGAGCACCAGGTTCCTCTATTGGTTACTGACTGGAGAAGTGTCTCGGTCATGTCTACATAGTTCTCGAACCCATAGGGTCACACGCTTAACGTCCATTGACGCTAGAGTAGTATTAGGATATTTGATGAGTGGTAACCAAATATTGTTCGGAGTCCCGGATGATATCCCAAATGTCACGCCGAGTCTTGGAATGGTCGAGAGGTAAAGATTTATATATGGGAAGTCATATTTTGGGTTCCGGAAAAAGGTGTAGTTTTTTCGGTATTGTACCGGGAAGCTTCCAGAAGGTTCTAGAGGATTCCGTAGGGGTCCGGAAGTCCGATAGTGGGTTCACCATGACCCACGGGCTAGCATGGGCTGCGCGGAGGTGCCCTAGCCTTATTGGTCTAGTCACACCAAGTCCTCAAAAGCCCATGTGGTAGGGAAGGCAAAAAAGGAAGGAGTCCTAGTATGAATAGGATTGGACTTGGAGTCCAAATCCTCTCCCCCTTAGCTGCGCCCTAGGGCTTGGAGGGGCTGTTTTCCACGCCCCTCCACCTATATATAGAGGGGTGGGGGCGCCCCAAGAGGATACACCAAGCCCTTGGTGGCCCTCTCTCTCCCCTTACTTCATAGTTCCACCGCCTCGTCCCGGCGACGCTTAGCGAAGCGCTGTCGGCGCTCCACCACCACCATCACCACCATGTCGTCATGTTGGTTGTGATCCTATCTACTTCTCCTCTCCCGCTTGCTGGATCAATAAGGAGGATACGTCATCGATCTGCACGTGTGCTGAACTCGTAGGTGTCGTCCGTTCGACACTAGATCGGTTGGATCGTGATCAGATCCGAAGAGTACGACTACATCAACCGCGTGATAAACGCTTCCGCTTACGGTCTATGAGGGTACGTAGACACACTCTCCCCCTCGTTGCTATGCATCTCCTATATAGATCTTGTGTGAGCATAGGAAATTTTTGAAATTGCATGCTACGTTCCCCAACAGTGACATCCGAGCCTGGTCTATGCGTAGTTGATATGCATGAGTAGAACATAAAGAGTTGTGGGTGATCATCATACTGCTTAGCACCAATGTATTATTTTGATTCGGCGGTATTGTTGGTGAAGCGTCCCGGACCAACCTTACATGACCACGTTCATGAGACCGGTTCCACCGACAGACATGCAACTAGTTTTGCATAAAGGTGGCTGGTGGTTGTCTGTTTCTCCAACTTTAGTTGAATCTAATTTGCCTGCGGCCGGTCCTTGTGAAGGTTAAAATAACAAACTTGATAAACACCATTGTGGTTTTTGTGCCGTAGGTAAGTACGGTTCATGCAAGAAGCCCATAGCAGCCATGTAAAACTTGCAACAACAAAGTAGAGGACGTCTAACTTGTTTTTGCAGGGCATGTTGTGATGTGATATGGTCAAGACATGATGTGATATATGTTGCTTTATGAGATGATCATGTTTTGCAAAAGTTATCGGCAACTGGCAGGAGCCTTATGGTTGTCGCTTTATTGTATGAAATACAAACGCCATGTAATTGCTTTACTTTATCACTAAGCGGTAGCGATATTCGTAGAAGCAATAGTTAGCAAGACGACAACGAAGCTACGATGTAGATCAAGGTGTCAAGCCGGTGACAATGGAGACCATGACGTTGCTTTGATGATGGAGATAAAAAGCACAAGATGATGATGGCCATATCATGTCACATATTTTGATTGAATGTGATGTTTATCTTTATGCATCTTATTTTGCTTAGTACGGCGGTAGCATTATAAGATGATCCCTTACTAAAATTTCAAGGTATAAGTATTCTCCCCGAGTATGCACCGTTGTGAAAGTTCTTCGTGCTAAGACACCACGTGATGATCGGGTGTGATAAGCTCTACGTTCAAATACAACGGGTGCAAGCCAGTTTTGCACATGCGGAATACTTGGGTTAAACTTAACGAGCCTAGCATATACATATATGGCCTCTGGACACTGGAGACTGAAAGGTCGAACGTGAATCATATAGTGGATATGATCAACATAGAGATGTTCACCATTGATGACTACTCCATCTCACGTGATGATCGGACATGGTTTAGTTGATTTGGATCACATATCATTTAGATGACTTGAGGGATGTCTATCTAAGTGGGAGTTCTAAAGTAATATGATTAATTGAACATTAATTTATCATGAACTTAGTCCTAATAGTATTTGCAAATTATGTTGTAGATCAATAGCTCGCGTTGTTGCTCCCCTATGTTTTTTGATATGTTCCTAGAGAAAACTAAGTTGAAAGATGATAGTAGCTATGATGCGGACTGGGTCCATGATCTGAGGTTTATCCTCATTGCTGCAGAAAAGAATTATGTCCTTGATGCACCGCTAGGTGACAGACCTATTGCAGGAGCAGATGCAGACATTATGTACGTTTGGCTAGCTCAATATGATGACTACTTGATAGTTTAGTGCACCATGCTTTATGGCTTAGAACCGGGACTTCAAAAACGTTTTGAACGCCACAGAACATATGAGATATTCCAGGAGCTGAAATTGGTATTTCAGGCTCATGCCCGTGTCCAGAGGTATGAGACCTCTGACAAGTACTTCGCCTAAAAGATGGAGGAGAATAGCTCAGCTAGTGAGCATGTGCTCAGAATGTTTGGGTACTACAATGTCGTTGAATCAAGTGGGAGTTAATCTTCAAGATAAGATAGTGATTGACAGAGTTCTCTAGTCACCATCACCAAGTTACTGGAACTTCGTGATGAACTATAATATGCAAGGGATGACGAAAGCGATTCCCAAGCTCTTCATGATGCTGAAATCGACGAAGGTAGAAATCAAGAAAAAGCATCAAGTGTTGATGATTAAACAAGACCACTAGTTTCAAGAAAAGGGCAAAGGGAAAGAAAGGGAACTTCAAGAAGAATGGCAAGCAAGCTATCACTCCCGTGAAGAATCCAAAAGATGGACCTAAGCCTGAAACTGAGTGCTTCCACTGCAAAGGAAATGGTCAATGAAAGCGGAACTACCCCAAATATTTGGCGGATAAGAAGGATGGCAAAGTGAACAAAGGTATATTTGATATACATGTTATTTATGTGTACCTTACTAGTGCTCGTAGTAGCCCCTAGGTATTTGATACATGTTCGGTTGCTCAGATTAGTAACATGAAACAGGAGTTGCAGAATAAATAGAGACTAGTTGAGGGTGAAGTGACGATGTATGTTGGAAGTGGTTCCAAGATTGATATGATCGTCATCGCACACTCCCTATACTTTCGGGATTAGTGTTGAAGCTAAATAAATGTTATTTGGTGTTTGTGTTAAGCATGAATATGATTAATCATGTTTATTGCAATGCGGTTATTCATTTAAGACAGAGAATAATTGTTATTCTGTTTACACGAATAAAACCTTCTATGGTCTTATAACCAATGTTGATGGTTCGTTGAATCTCGATCGTAGTGATACACATATTCATAATATTGATGCCAAAAGATGCAAGTTGATAATGATAGTGCAACATACTTGTGGCACTGCCGTTTAGGTCATATTGGTGTAAAGTGCATGAAGAAACTCCATAAAGATGGACTTTTGGAATCACTTGATTATGAATCATTTGATACTTGCGAACCGTGCCTTATGGGCAAGATGACTAATACTCCGTTCTCTGGAACAATGGAACAAGCTAATGACTTATTGGAAATAATACATACCGATGTATGCGGTCCGATGAGTGTTGCGGCTCGTGGCGGGCATCGTTATTTTCTGACCTTCGCAGATGATTTGAGCAGATATGGGTATATCTACTTAATGAAACGCGAGTCTGAAACATTTGAAAAGTTCAAAGAATTTCAGAGTGACGTGGAGAATCATCGTAACAAGAAACTAAAGTTTCTACGATCTGATCCGGAGATGAATATTTGAGTTACGAGTTTGGCCTTCATTTAAAACAATGTGGAATAGTTTCACAACTCACACCACCTGGAACACCATAGCGTAATGGTGTGTCCGTACATCGTAACCGCATTTTTATTAGATATGGTGCGATCTATGATGTTTCTTACCGATTTTACCACTATTGTTTTGGGGATATGCATTAGACACAGCTGCATTCACGTTAAACAGGGCATCGTCAAATTCCGTTGAGACGACGCCGTATGAACTATGATTTGGCAACAAACCTAAGCTGTCATTTCTTAAAATTTGGGGATGCGATGCTTATGTCAAAAGGCTTCAGCCTGATAAGCTCGAACCCAAATCAGAGAAGTGCATCTTCATAGGATACCCTAAGGAAACAATTGGGTACACCTTCTACCACAGATCTGAAGGCAAGATCTTTGTTGCTAAGAATGGAACCTTTCTAGAGAAGGAGTTTCTCTTGAAAGAAGTGAGTGGGAGGAAAGTGGAACTTGATGAGGTAATTGTACTTTCTCTCAATTTGGAAAGTAGCTCATCCGATAAATCTGTTCCTATGATGCCTACACCAACTAGAGAGGAAGCTAATGATAATTGTTGGGGATATAACTACCAGGTATGAACCGCCCAGGAGGGGCCGGGTCATACAACTAGTGATAACCCATGAAGGGGGCGGGTCATAAGAAGCCCGCTGACGGCCCAAGACCCAGAAGCAACTTAGGGCCCAGAAGGATGAAACGCCATGAAGATAAACTTGTATGGTAAGGCAGGCGTAGTTAGTCACCGAGTTGGACACGTTGTCTATGAGTCGACCGGGACTCTCAAAGCTGCTAGGCGTTAACCTGTGTATATAAAGGGACGACCCGGCTGCGAGTTAGGGCAGGAGAGAAAGAGATCGAGAACTAGGTCAAGCGTATTCGCTCCCTGGTAATCGAAGCCCAAGCAATAACCACCCTACACTGGATTAGGCTGCTACCTCCATCGCGAGGGGCCAAACCAGTATAAACTCTCCGTGTCCCTTGTCCCGTCTAACCCCTTCAAGCTAACTACGTTGTGATGGCTCCACACCTAAGTCCTTACACTAGGATATCTGACGTGACAATTCCACGACAGTTGGCTCCCATCATGGGTCCAGCGCACGGTAGTTTCGACTTCTTGAAGGGCAGCTTTGCAGGGCTCAAGGGGTACGCCGTGGGCCGGATGACCAAGAGTCATCGCGGCAAGCTCTACATCGACGACGAGGGATGGAGCCCCAAATCAAGTATGGGTATCGGGTCCCCTTTGGCGGAATTCACGTCTTCATCGGATAGGTCGGTGAATCGGATCCTGAGCCGGACATCTGCACCGACATCGTTAAGTCGGCTCGGCGCGCGCAACCCGCCAAGGCTAAAGCCGCCCCAAAGCATGTTTTCATCGGTTTCGTTCATGGAGCGGAACTAGAAGGAGGATCTGAATCTGGTGGTGAGACGGTTATTTACTCAGGCGAAAAGTCTTCTGCTAGTAAGACCAATTCCATCTACCGGGTTCAGGATGGCAGGCTTGGGGGCTGTTCCGATGGCAACAGTATTCTGGATCCCTACGAGTTGCTGCACCAGGTCACAGTTTTTATGGCCAGTACACAGCCAGCGCAGGGTTCTACGACTGCAGCGGCGATGATTTCTGGATCGGCGGCAGCGACGCTTCTAGAGCCGGACCTGCACGCCCGCCGGCTCAAGTTTTGTCTGATCTATTGGATGCTCTGGCAACGTTGTTAATGGCAGAGGTTAACCCGGTGAATCAAGCTCAGCATAACGCAGAGGTTGCAAAATTGCGTGACGAGATAGCACAGGCCAAGGAGGAGTTAAATGCAGAAAACGCCCAGATGGCAATGGAGCGGGCCGCTTTATAGAGGGAAGCAAAACGGCTTCAGGCGGAGAGCTTGCGCTTAAGCTTGGACATGGATGCCTCAAACGTTGTTTTCAACAGAAGGCACGTAAGCCGACTGCCCCTGACTTATGATGCGAGGAATCTTTTCAACACATCTGGGGCAGGACCCAGTAACCCGCCCGGTGTAAACTGGATCGCTGAGGCACCAGCGGCCGGAGAACCGGTTCAGCCGCGTTTGAACGTGACCCCTCCTCAGCGTGTTCCCACACCTCCAGGGCATTTTTCTAACTCCTTGGATAACATGATAGCTACAGCAACACGATTAGCGGCTCTCCCAACTTAGGATGAGTCGCCAGCGGCAATGGAAGTACGGAGAGCCGGAGAGCTTCTTCAGACGGTTGTGGCCTAGCAGGCGGCTTATTCATACAGTCGTGATCGTATCCACTCAACACCTCGTCCGAATAGGAGTTATAGCAGGCACATTGATGAACCGGCCGTGTCAAGCTGCGAGCGGCACCGCAACCAGCCTCGCAGGCCTGACCCGCCGCGTGGCGGCACTGATGCTCATATTTTGGCAGACCAGGGCAGAGCACAACATGAGGCGGAGCTGGAAGCTCAGCTGACGTCTCAGTTGGCGGCCCAACAACAACTCTGGTTTATTCTTCAGCATCCATGGAGGCAGGGTGACCTCTAGAAGTTGGGTGTGCCATGTTTAGTGTCGGCTCTACGCAATGAGCGCTTGCCGAAGGATTGCAAGGGCCCCCTAAGGTGCCCAATTACACGGCGGATCAGCCCCCAGAGGCTTGGGTTGAAAGTTATGAGATGGCCATGGAGATACTGGATGTTGGTGATGCTGCGTGTGCTAAGTACTTCACCATGATGTTGGATGGGTCGGCTCGTACATGGTTGAAAGCACTGCCCGCTAATTCTATTGAGTCATGGCGGAGTTAAAGAGGTGTTTCATGCAAAATTTCAAAGACACATGCAAGCAGCCCATGTCAATTTTGGATTTGGATTCTTGCGTTCAGGGAGAAGGAGAGTCAACAACCCATTGGGTGCGCCGAATTTCATCGATTATACACTCATCAGATAGTATCAATGACGGTTCTGCAGTCTTGATGTTGGAGAAGAATTGTCGTTTCCTCTCGCTTAAGCAGAAGTTAGGGTGGCTTAAGCGCCATTGCAATGATATGGGGGAGTTAATGGCGGCTCTCGTTAAATATGCCGACTCTGATAGTACCAAGGATCCCGAGTCTCATGATGATAAGCCGAGGAAGGGAAAGAAGAGCGGCAATGCAAAGGCGCAGCAACATAACTCGGCGATTCAAGCCGGAACAGTAAGCGTAAGGCTGATGGTAGTTTTGATTTTGTGGCTAATACCAATGCACAGAATAATAACCAACATCGTAAGGGAAAGCCGCCCCAAGGGTCAAGACTCAACCTTGAAGCAATGCTGAATCAACCTTGTCCAAAGCACAACACGCGTGACAGGCCCTCTGGTCATATGTGGAGGGATTGCTACATCATGAAGGAGTTTAGGAATGCCAGTTTTTCTAATCATGGCCTGCATGGCGGCTGAGGATCCGGTTCTCATGGACCTGGCTCTGGTGGTGGCGGTTCGAGCTCTGGCTTTCAGGGTCAAGGCAGTCAAGGTGGTTTTAATCAGCAGTCCAACCAAGGAAACCAGCAGCAGCAGTCTGGTTATCAGAGTAATCCGAAGCAACTGAACGGTGGTCTGTATCATGTGTTCACTACCAGTCTGTGCAAAAGAGATCAGAAAATCCATAAGCGGGCGGTGAACTCTGTTGAACCGGCGGTACCTCAATATTTAAGGTGGTCTGAGCAGCCTATTACGTGGAGCAGGGAAGATCACCCGCCCCGGGTTGATAATCCGGGTCAGCTCGCTTTGGTGGTTGCTCCATAGGTGGGAGGATATAAACTCACAAAGGTGCTCATGGATGGAGGTAGTAGTATCAACATTGTTTATTATGAGACCTTTTGTCGTATGAACTTGACTGACAAAGATCTTACGCCATCCTCTACTGTCTTTCATGGGGTGGTGCCAGGTAAGTCGGCGTACCCGGTGGGTAGGATAACCCTGGAAGTGGCCTTTGGAGATGACAATGATTCCAGAGCTGAGAAATTAACCTTTGAGGTGGTGAAAATCAAGAGCCCATACCATGCTCTGTTTGGACGGCCGGCTTACGCCAAGTTCATGGCACGACCGTGTTACGTTTATCTGCAGCTTAAGATGTCGGGTCACAAGGGCACCATCACGGTGCATGGTAATAGAAAAATCGCTCTAGATTGTGAAGAGGGTGATGCTGCTTATGCCGAGTCAGCCTGCGCTATTGAAGAATTGAAGTTTTACAAGGATAATGTTGACCCGGCGGATATGACCCCTTTGAAGAAGCCGACGACAGAGAATGAGTCCTTAATGAAGTTTAAGTCAGCAGATGATACTAAGTTGGTTGATTTTGTCCCTGGCGATTCTTTCATGGGGTGAGAACTGGGACATATTTGCATGGAAACCTTCTGATATGCCAGGTATACCAAGGGAACTCGCTGAGCACACTCTTAATGTGGATCCCAAGTTTAAACCGGTCAAACAGTTTCTTCACTGGTTCAATGAGGAAAGGGGCAAGGCGATTGGTGAAGAGGTGGCCCGGCTCTTGGCAGCGGGGTTCATCGTTGAAGTTTTCCATCCTGAATGGTTGGCTAACCCGGTGCTAGTTCTTAAGAAAAATGGCACTCGGTGTATGTGTGTGGATTCTACAGACCTTAACAAGGCATGTCCGGCTGATCCCTTTGCTCTCCCTCGTATTTATTAGATTATTGATGCTACGGCGGGTTGTGAGCGCTTGATTTTTTTGGATGCTTACTCTGGTTATCATCAAATCAAAATGGCAGTTAAGGACCAGGAGAAGACAACTTTCATTACTCCCTTTGGAGCCTTCTACTATGTGTCTATGCCTTTTGGGCTCAAGAGTGCTCAAGCGACTTACCAGCGATGTGTCCAGAATTGCCTTCATGGTCAGATTGGGCGTAATGTTCATGCTTATGTGGATGATATTGTTGTGAAATCCAGAAAGAAGGAGACATTGATTCAAGATCTGAAGGAAACCTTTTGCCGGTGTACAAAAGTATGGTACTTCTGTACTCCTTACTTGTGCACGGACGGTCATAGCCACCCCTATAGTAGGGCTTGGCGAAGCAGAGGAAGACAGCAGAAGGCAAGACATGTATAAGGAATATCAAAACATATGCCCAGAGTAGCAAGCAGCAAGAGGCAAGCAAGGCCACACCCAGCAACAAGCCTTGCCGAGGCGGCCTGCGAGGCCCCCGGTAAGCCCCTTGCTAGGGCAGCTTGCGAAGGGACCAGCAGGGCCACCACCCTTGGCGTTGAGAGCTCTGACACCATCGACAATGTTGAGACCAAGATTTGGAGAGCACATGCCTGGTAGCATGCAGCCCCTCACAAAGATTGACAACCCACGAGCCCACGTGGTACCAAGAGACAAAGACACCCGGCAAGGCCCTTGCCGGGGATGACTCCAAGGCCCCCAGCAAGCCTTGCCGGGGACGATCGCTGGGCCATGGCCAAGCCCGCGCTCGGCACGGTTTTGCCACTTCACCACTAATCCAACGCGACAATAAGCATGCCAGCTAAGCAGGCGCCTGCGTGGAGGCATGCAGATCTTCGTGGAAGCCTACCACTTTGCCAACACAACAGCTGGTTGGCCAGCGTGGCGCTGCATGCCCCGTCGGCCCGGATGCATGGCAAGGCGAGGAAGAGCAGCGAAGGATGAGATGTCCTCTGTTGTTGTCCCCAATAAAGCGAGAGGACACGTAGGCGACACATTAAATGTGCTTGTCCTATGTTGATCGAGCTATAAGCGCATATCACTGTAGCTTGCCACCTCATGCGTGCCACTGTGGCAACCCCTTTGTATATAAAAGGAGGCCCAAGGCGCACAGAGAGGGGATTCGGACTTTTGGACAAAGCACGCACCATAGCTAGTTCGAAAGCTCAAGAACACACATATAACCAGATAAAGCTAGACTAGGGTTGTCGGCGTTACGGGAGCAGAGTACCAGACTTGCACTGCGACTGCTGGCGTGGCTCAAGGGGTGGCCCAGTACGGCCCATCTTCATCAGCATAAGCTCAAGACCCTCGCGAGGGGCCAAGCCTCGCGGGGCGGACAACAGGGAGCTTCCTCGAGCACGGCCTCGTCGGTGGCTCGCGAGGATGCCGGAGAGATCAAGGCGGGGTACCTCACGAGGTGCCCATGACGCAAGCCATGACGACCGAGGGCGCCCGGTGAGCGCCGGCCAGCCTTGATGTCCTCATTTCCTCTTTGGTGCAAAGGAGGCAAGCGCAGGCGAGAGTATCAAGCAAAGGCAACCATTTCGGTGCAACAATACCAAGACCAACACAACGGCGGGAAGGAGGTCATCGTGGAGCCCAAGCCGGCGTTATCGTTAGAGCCTTTGGCAGGCGAGGACCAACTTTAGTCAGGATAAGTGTACTAGATGTTCCCCTTCAAAATGGCCAATTGTTGGCGCCCTTCCCGCTCAATATTTGGGAAGAGGCCCAGGGCCTCTGCCTATAAATAGGACTAGCCACCCACAGGGTAGAGGCATCTGAAAAAGGGAGAGAAAGAGAGAGAGGCGACTGAGCTCCCCCTAGCAGCTCATCGCACCAGCCAAGAACAGCCCCTCGCGAGGCTGTTCTTCCTTGTACTGTTCATCATCAGCCCAGAGGCAATCCACCACACCACACACTGGAGTAGGGTATTACACCACAATGGTGGCCCGAACTAGTATAAACCTTGTCTCTTGTGTTGCTCTTTGTGTAGTTTAGATCCAAGCAAGGCGATGAGGTGTAGGTAGGTGGGAGGTGTGATCTCCGCGTGCACCCCAGAGTTCGAACCTAGAGGGTCTGCCGGAACCCGAAATCCGACAAGGGTATTACGCATCTTCGCGGTCCGAACCTGGATAAAAATCCTGTGTGTCTTAACGGCTCGACCTGCTCTTCGTGCAACTAATCCCCCGCCAAACGTAGAAGGGATCCTTGTGACCCCATAGGTGATCGGTTTTCCCGACATCTTTGGCGCGCCAGGTAGGGGGCGTTAGTTGTGAGAATCTGGTCTATCAGTTAGGGCAGCAGTTTCTTCGTCGCCGTGGCACCGAAGAGGAAGATGGCCGTAGCGGCCAGCCCGATCGAGGCCGTCCGTGCTATCCTGGTGCGAAGGGCCAGGCGAACGGTGGCGCCCATGGCTGCAACGACGATTTGTCCGGCAACAAAAAGCTAAGTCATCTCAACTCTAAGTAATTCTTCCTTTTGATGAGGTTATTGGCTGTCAAGTTCTTCAAGGGGCTAGCCTTCCGTTTTGGTGTGCCAAACAGGGTCATCACCGACAACGGCTCGCAATTCACAAGCCGCGCCTTCATGCAATACATCCAAGACCTTAGTGGCAAGGACAAAGGTTTTGGACTAGCTACGCAAGTGCGGAAGACGTTCTATTGATGAGTTGCCGGCGGTTCTTTGGTCACGCCAAGTCGAGCCACCGGCCAGACACCATTCTCCCTCGCATATGGGGCAGAGGCAGTTCTCCCCATGGAACTCACATACGGGTCACCTCGAGTGCTCACTTATGACGAGCTTGAGCAAGAGCGGTTGCAGCAAGATGATGCAACGCTCCTTGAGGAAGATCGTCTTCGGGCGGCTGTGTGAGCTGCAGGCTACCAGGAAGCCTTGCGCCACTACCATAGCCGCAAGGTCCATGCCCGAAGCTTTGAGGAAGGCGATCTTGTTCTTCGGTGCGTTCAGTTGGCCAAGAATTCTAACAAGTTGACGCCAAAGTGGGAAGGCCCTTATCGGGTAATATGAGTCAACAGGCCCGACACAGTCCGCTTGGAGATCGAAGATGGTATTCCGGTGAGCAACTAATGGAACATCAAACATCTTTGCAAGTTTTACCCATAAGGCGCGGTTGCCGCCCCCCCCCCCCGGCAGAATACTTTTTGTACAAGCCTTGCCGACAAGGCATGTAACCCTTTGTACAAGGCCAGGCGTAGACCCTGGGCAACAAATAAATAAATGAAGTGCTGGCGCCCTAAGTTTTAGCATGCATGCTAGATCGAGTTTCTCTCCCCCTCTATTAGGGTTGGTAGTGCTTAGCAGCGACTAACCCCTAGCACAGAGGTCGAGTGCGTGTCTCTCTGTCCATTCCAGTCCTTTTTTGGTTCGCAGGCTGCCCAGGCATTTCTGCCAAACCCTTTGGAGGAAAGGAGGCAGACTGGCGTCCCGACCCCAGCAAGCCAAGGTTGCCGGGAGCTGCAAGTTCAAGTATCTAGCCACAGCAAGTCAAGGTTGCCGGGGGCTACAGACTTAGGTAAGTCTTTTTGTCCCATGCTATTGTCACACCCTGCATTTTGTAACATTTCATTTGCATTAATAAAGCATGAAAATTTGGACCAACAAAACCTTTGCATTATTTGGCCTTTTTATTTTGGAGTTGGTTTTCTCTCTGTGATTTTCAAGCGCTCTTCAAAGTCAACACAACTCCACCTTGTATACATCATCTCCTTGCCCTAAACTTCTGTCCAATGATCATGCCATGTGTATAGAGCAATATAGTATTTTCTTACAAAAATAATTTGGCCAAAAAGTATTTTCTAAAATTAGTTTTTCCAAAAACCCCGGAATTGAGGATTACCTTTGCATGTGCTAGATTTGGGGTGTGAAAAATCTTTCAAAAGGTATATTTGAATCCTATTAGATGTAGGACTCCATAAACCACAAAAATATAATTTAAAAGCTATTTTCCTATTTTATTTAAAAGCTTTTTCTTAAGGCCAGAAATGGTCTTTAATAGGGAAAAATTATTTTATTGTTTCAAAAATATTTGACAAAAATCAGGGAAACTCAATGGACATATATTTTCCATATATAAGAGTTTCAACATATGGTCATGATCAAAATATTGGACAAAACCTCCCAAAACCATCTCTGCCCATTTCAAGGATTTGAAATATTTCTACAGGAAATATTTTCATAAAAATCCAAGAAAAACCCAGCAAGTCACAAGTGCATATTGTGATCACCTTGCAAAGCCTCATATCAATTAAAGTCATTTTGGTTCACCAAAATGCCCCAAAACCCTCTCTGACCAGAATCATATTTGAACAAGTTTGTGCTACCAACTTTCTTCCCTTAACCCCAACTTTTGTGAGCATGTTCACATGACCAAATGAGGCCACTACACCAAGTAGTGCATCAAGGAGAAGTGTTATGCTCAACTAGATCTACAAAAGTCTATTTCTGCTCATTTCTAGGGTTTACAAAAGTTGCATTGGCAACTTTGCCCAAATAAGCTCCAAACTGGTGGAGGGCCCTAATTATATGTTTCATTTCACCCTGTGGAGTATCATGGCATTTGGAAATCATTTGCTTGCTAAAACCTTTATCAAACACCTACGCCACTTTTCAAAAATCCCCATTTTGACCATTAAAACTATTCTCCTTGAGCTCAAATGTTTACCACCACTCCTCCTAGACCCCTTTCACCTCCAGTAACAAGGGCAAGTCCACAGCTCAATTATTGGATGGGTAAAACCCCACTTTCTCTCTCTGGACAGCCCCTTCCTCTCTCTTCCTCACCTCTCTCCTCACCCCAACGGCCAACCAGAGCATCCAATGCCTCCCCCTACTTCTTTACTCCACCCTTGAGCTACTGGACACGGTTGGACGCGCCCACAAGGCATAGAAAATGCCATGCCGGCCATTTGGGCGCTCTGGAGCGCGCTACAGGGCGCTCCCGTACTGTAGCCGCCCTCCGCCCGACGCCTCCGACCACCTCGGGCCTCCCCCGCGCGCCTGCCGATGCGCATCGGCGTCCGCAACACGCTATGCGGTCGGCCCCCTCCTCTCTCCTCCTCCCCGCGCCTCCGCGCTAGCAAACAGAGGTCGCCTGAAGGCCAATGGCGCGGCTCACACGTCTTGGCGCCTCGACCTCTCCCCACTCCCTCTCTCTATCTCACCCGATGTAGTCGACGTCCAGGAACACCCCAGACACCACGCCCTCTTCCCCCGAGCCCTGCAGCGACGAGCAGGAGCCCACCGGCGCACGAGTCCACGGCACCCCGCCGTTCGCCTATTTAAAGGCCTCCCCGAGCCCTCCTGTCCTCACCACTCGCCCTCTGCACCACCAAAACATCCCCCTGCACCCCCAGTTCCTCTTCAGAACCGCCCGAGCTCGAGATCGAGCTCGAGCTCCGCCGCTTTGGCTCGCCGGAGTTCGCGAGGTATAGGCCTCCCCCGCTCCTCCTCTGCCCCGATCTGAAACCGCCTCCTCCCACTGATCATTTCCCTCTCTTCCCGCCTCGTTTGCAGCCGGAGTCGGCCGGAACTACCACCACCCAAAGCTCCTCCGCCAAGAAGACCTCATCGCCATGAACAGGCCACCCCGACAGCCAACTCCACCTCCATCCGAATGGCGAATCCTCCTCGAGCACAACGGGTACCACCCACGCACCCTCCGTGCGTTCAGACGCTTGGCCCGAGCTCGCGATCGCGCCTCTCAGACAGAGGTGACGACGACGGCCATGGGCCCCGTCCGTCGACCTCATGCCCGACGGGTGGGACCCACACGTCGAGTTTAAAAGCATGCCTTGTGCATCTTGGGATGTTAAATTTGAAGGCGTATTTTGCCTTTACGCCTTGACGTGGCAGCCTGGCGTGGGCTGAAACCCATTTGGGCCTGCTTTGCTGTGGTCCTTACGGCCCGATTGCCGAGTCTTTGCTTCTCCTTTTTCTTTTACATGCATTTTATAAAAATTCCACATGATACAATATTTATCCAAATGAAATAATTCCAGTTCCTAAATTCTTGTAAAAATCCCACCTATTTATTGGTGCAGCTTTCATTCAAATCCAACAACCTTTTCTTCACTGTAAATATTTAAATGTGATTTTAAGCATTTAAATATACCTTTGTAAATCCATTCCTCCTATTACGCTACTCCAAATCCAAAAGTAGGAATTTTCCCTTCTTAGTTTTCAACCTAGTATTTAATAAAAATGAGTTGACATTTTTACGAGCACTTTGGTTTTTCTGTTTTATTATTGCCTTATTTTCTCGTTATTATTTTGCGACGATAGATTGCGTTCTTGTGAAGGAGTTGGACGAAGACATTGAAGACCCGAAAGACTTTGCTGAGCCATGCAAGCAGCCCTTTGACCATGTCTATGAAACCCTTTTATGCATGCCATATAGCACTTTTATTGCTTGCATCGGAGACATGATATTGTGGTGACCACATGGGGTGGCTTGCCACCGTTACTTCCTCTTTGATACTTGCATTGTGCATGACCCTACCTTCTTATGAGGGTTATGCCGGTGGGAGTAGATAGGATTCTAATGTAAGTGCTACGCAAAAGGGACGGGTATATGCATGGTGAAGGAGACAAAGTATTTTCAAAGGACTTTTTCGAAAACCCGGCGGGTGCCACTTATGCCCGAGGGAGATGATGAGATGGGTAACCACTTGATGACGAAGTGGTGTGCGAGGCAAGTGTGTGTGGTTTTCAAACGGATTAGATTTAAGATTTGTCGATTGTCCCAACCTCACATGTAACCACTCTACCCTTGTATGGGAAAGGGCATTATTGATTACCTAGGCCGATACTAGCTTGGAGACCGCATTACTAGTGACGGGGAGAGTTGGTGCTCTCTCTCGGGGACGGGTCGTGCCGGGTAGGGCGGCCATGACTGTTTTTCTGAGGAATTGGATACACCGTTGTGTCCCTCTCGGTTATTACGATCTCGAGTGAGTCTCTTATGATGTACATCGTGAGGATACGGAACAACGCAGTGGACTCCTTGTTAGTGTCGTCTAGGAAAGATAGTGATCGGGTGCTTACAGGTACTTGAGGTACCGCTGGTCGTGGATGACACGGAAGTTCCCGGATCTTGTGGGTAAAGTGTGCAACCTCTGCAGTGTAAAACTATTGAATAGCCGTGTCCACGGTCAAGTACAGTTAGGCGGTGCTGCTTAAACTACGTCCGAGCTTTGCAAACCGGTGTGTGTGTGTGTTGATAAAACTACTTGGGTCAAGTCAAAGGACTTGACATGATTGAGTTGGGTTGGTGCCCACTCTATTTATGTTGATATCTGTAACTTTGTCCTCTTGGTTACTTGAATTCTCCTGATGCATGTCTTACAAGTCGTTGAACATATTATTGCACTCAAAACTAGCTTTCTGCAAAAATTTACCTATATCATGCATTGTTATATCTGGAACCAAAACATGGGTTGCTTGCGAGTACATTCAAAGTACTCATTGGCTTGCCACTGGTTATTTAATTGGCCAGGCATGGGAGAACCAGAGTTCGAAGAAGAGTTCTTTGGAGACGAACATGCGAACTAGGACGTTTCCCAGTCAGAATGCCTGTAGGGTTAAGGTAGATGGCATGGGTTCTACTTATCGTGGAAGATTTCCGCTGCTTGTGTTTTATTTGATGTTCGGCCCTTAAGGCTTTATCAATGTAAGACTTGACCATAATGGTCATAATTTGTGTAAGACGGCATGTATGGATGTAAGACTCTTGTTATTCAGCTTACGTGTGTTCGGTGAGCATTGATCTGCAGGATAATCAGACACGCGTGCATTCGGTGATCACGACTTATGAGTCGGGGTCCCCACAACTATGTACTTCTGTATGGAACTTGGACGTACGAAGCTTCGTTCATTCCTATACCACCATGCTCCCTCTCTCCAGTGCCCAAAAACCCTTCTTTGGGCCAGAACTTGGTTGTAGTGCGATGGGAAGGAAACAAACGAAGGGCCTAACCCTACTCCGCCCCTACCTCTGCCAAGGGCATGAGTGTGGACAAGCTATGGAGCGGGAGGACGACAAGCTCTGTTGCCGGGTGGCGATGTTTATCTTAAGATAACAAGGACTCGATCCTTGGTGTGAGCCTCGCTCGCGCACAAAAGAACCCGGCAAGCACCATTTTCTTCATTAATACTTTGTTACAAGTACAATTCATACGGAATGTAAACATAAGCAAGGGATTGCAAAGTCTAAATTCAACAAGTGCCCGCAGGCTTAAGATTTAAAAAGATAAGGTGCCCATAATCCTTTTCTTGTCCCTCTACTCAGGAAGCGGGCTAGGATAGCAGGAGGGCAAAAAGAGCGCCTAGGCGAGGTACGGGCAGCAAAAGACACCAAGAGAGCCTCCCGGTGGCCGTCCAGAAGAGGGCTGGTGATGACGGTGTCGGGGAAGAAGCTGGAAGATGAGGCAGCGGTCCGCCAATGCGAGATGAAGGCATTGATGCCATCGTACTCCGACTTGACGGCCCTCCACCCGCCTTCTTCGTCTTCTCCAACCTTCCAGCGCCAGCCACCAAAAGCGGCAAACCCGAGATGTTCAAAGAGCTGGCTTAGGAAGCCACCGCCAAGAACTACCCCCCGGCAAATCACTCTGCCGGGAAGGAGGCCAGGTGCAGATGATGGTGCCGTCGGCGTCGCCCACGGACGGTGTGTCTGACACCTAGTCGGACCCGTCATCCTCCGCCAGCTACCCCCGTCGTCGCTGCCGCTGTCCTCCTCGCTGCTGTCGCTCGAGGAGGATCTCTCGTCGTCGGTCGAGCTCTCCGCACAGCACCCTAACCTGTGTCCCGAGCGCCCGAAGACCTTGATGGAGAGCAGGTCACTCTCCACTAGTTTGAAGTAGAGAATGTGCACCTTCATCAAGCCGTGGGAACGTGCGAAGGTTTTCCAACCCCGGCGAAGGAGCATTACATGAGGGACAGGGAACTTTGTGTTCGCCCACGTGTCATCATTGCAACACCCCTCCATGTGAAGCCTCAGCTTCGGCGACTGGTCGATCTCGAGCACCCTTGAGGATGCCTCTCCTCCTCCTCCTAGGCCCTTTTTATAGCCAAACCGAGGAGACTAAAGGCTAGCTTTGTGCCTCTGAAGGGCCCTTTCAAATTCTGCTCATTAATGCCACTAACGATGAGCGAGGCCGTCAACCGCCCTCCCCGCACCAATCCAAGGTGCATGGGTATCGGCCATGGTGCGCTTCCCCATATCCCATGCATCCATCACCTACCCTACGCCATGCATGCGGCGTACGTGGAGGAAAAGGCGGGCGTGGGAGGAAACGTGGAATGGCGGTTCCGAGATTGGGAGAAGCAGAGAAGGTAAATGAGTAGCGCCCCTGCTGTTTTTCCTTTTTATGGGGAAGGCGCGGGCCAGCTCTTTACCATTTACTGCGGGATGATGCATGCGTGCCACACCCATCCCGCGCACGACCCCCATGTCACACACTCGACGCGAGTTGTGGGGAAGCACAACTGGCAGGAAGATCATGGCGGTTCGCCTCTGCCACGCCCGCCCGCACACTAGTTTGGGCCTGGCCCAACTACGCCTTCCGCTCATGTGTGGCCCAGGGCCGGGGGCTCCTGTTGGTGTACAAAAGTATGGGTACTTCTGTACCCCTTACTTGTGCATGGACGGTCGCAGCCACCCCTATAGAAGGGCTTGGCGAAGCAGAGGAAGACAGCAGAAGGCAAGACAAGTATAAGGAATATCAAAACAGATGCCCAGAGTAGCAAGCAGCAAGAGGCAAGCAAGGCCACGCCCGGGAACAAGCCTTGCCGAGGTGACCTGCGAGGCCCCCGGCAAGCCCCTTGCCGGGGTAGCTTGCCAAGGGACCAGCAGGGCCACCACCCTTGGGGTTGAGAGCTCTGACACCATCGACAATGTTGAGACCAGGATTTGGAGAGCACATGCCTGGTAGCATGCAGCCCCTCACAAAGATTGACAACCCACGAGCCCACGTGGGACCAAGAGACAAAGGCCCCCGGCAAGGCCCTTGCTCGGGGACTCCAAGGCCCCCGGCAAGCCTTGCCGGGGATGATCGATGGGTCGTGGCCAGGCCCGCGCTCGGCAAGGTTTTGCCACTTCACCACCACTCCAATGCGACGATAAGCATGCCTGCTAAGCAGGCACCTACGTGGCGGCATGCAGATCTTCGTGGAAGCCTACCACTTCGCCAACACATCAGCTGGTTGGCCAGCGTGGCGATGCATGCCTCGTCGGCTCGGACACGCGGCAAGGTGAGGAAGAGCGGCGAAGGATGAGATGGCCTCTGTTGCCGTCCCCAATAAAGCGAGAGGACACGTAGGTGACACATTAAATGCGCTTGTCCTACGTTGATTGAGCGATAAGCTCGTATCACTATAGCTTGCCACCTCCTGTGTGCCACTGTGGCAACCCCTTTGTGTATAAAAGGAGGCCCAAGGCGCACAAAGAGGGGATTCAGACTTTTGGAAAAAGCACACACCGTAGCTAGTTCGAAGGCTCAAGAACACACATATAACCAGATAAAGCAGGACTAGGGTATTACGCATCTTCGCGGCCCGAACCTGGATAAAAATCCTTTTTGTCCTAACTGCTCAACCTGCTCTTCGTGCAACTAATCCCCCGCCGAACGTAGAAGGAATCCTTGTGACCCCATAGGTGATCGGTTTCCCCTACACCTTTAACAACCTCCGGTTTACAAGATGATGCTTAACCCAGCCAAGTATGTTTTTGGTGTGCCAGCAGGCAAGTTATTGGGTTTCTTAGTATCTAAGAGAGGCATCGAAGCTAACCCGGAGAAGATTAAGGCCATCACCTCTTTGGCTAAACCAGCGTGTATCAATGATGTCCAGCGTCTGGCGGGTCGTATTGCGGCCCTGAGCCGGTTTATAAGTCGACTGGGAGAGAAAGCCATCCCTCTGTATCAGATGATGAAAAAGACAGATGCTTTTGTCTGGAGTGATGCTGCTAATGAGGCGTTCGAGGCACTTAAGAATCAGCTGGCTGAGCCGCCGGTTCTTGCAGCTCCTATTGAGAATGAGCCTTTGCTGTTATATGTGGCTGCAAACCACCAGGCGGTCAGTGTAGCTATTGTGGTTGAAAGGAAGGAGTCAGGCAAGGAACATCCGGTTCAAAGCCCGGTTTATTATGTCAATGAGGTGCTTATTGAGTCTAAGCAGAGATACCCACATTGGCAGAAGCTGGTTTATGGTGTGTTCATGGCTAGTCGTAAATTGAAGCAGTATTTCCTTGGTCAGCCCATCACTATGGTTAGCTCTGCCCCTTTGGGAGATATTATTCAGAACAAGGAGGCCACGGGTCGGGTAGCTAAGTGGGCCATTGAGCTTGGTCCCCATGGTTTGAAGTATGTGCCTCGGACAGCCATTAAATCTCAAGCGCTAGTGGATTTCATCAATGATTGGACAGAGTTACAGATGCCTGAGGATAAGCCGGATCATACATATTGGACTATTCGCTTTGATGGATCCAGGCAGTTGGAAGGCTCGGGGGCTGGAGTTATATTGACTTCCCCACGAGGTGATAAATTTTGTTATGTCTTAAGGTTGATGTTCCCTTGTACTAACAATGCAACTGAGTATGAAGCCTTACTCCATGGTCTTCGAATGGCTAAAGAGATGAATTTAAGTCGGGTAAGATGCTTTGGTGACTCAGATCTGGTGGCTCAGCAAGTGTCAGGAACCTGGGATTCCAAGGATCCGCTCATGGCGGCTTATCGTCGAGAGGTGGATGCTATTGCTGGTCACTTCAAGGTATATCAGGTGGAGCATGTTGATCGAAGGAAAAATGAAGTAGCCGATGCGTTAAGCCGTCTAGGATCTCAGCGTAAGCCGGTCCCCCCTAATATTTTCCTCGATGTTTTGCATAACCCATCAGTGAAATTGCCTACGGAGGAAGACTTGGCAGTTCCTGACCCGGAGGCACAATTGGTGGCGGCTCTTTGTGCTATCCATCATTGGACTGTTCTGTATTTGGCTTACATGAGCAGGGGTGAGTTACCTGAGGATGAAACTCTCACCGGGCAGATAACCCAACGGTCTAAGTCAATGACTATTGTCAAAGGTGAGCTTCACAAATGCAGTGCTACGGGGGTGTTTTAACGATGTGTTTCTCCAGAGGAGGTCCGCGCAATTCTAAGGGAGATTCATGAAGGATATTGTGGTCATCATGCCGACTCTAAATCTCTCGTTGCTAAAGCCTTTCGTCATGAGTTTTATTGGCTGACGGCTCATGCTGATGCAGAGGATCTGGTCAGTAAATGTGATGGTTGTCAGAAATTCTCAAGATGTGCTCATGTGACGGCTCAAGAATTGAGGATGATTCCAATTACTTGGTCATTTGCCGTCTGGGGGCTAGATATGGTTGGGCCTTTCAAAAGATCCAAGGATAAAAAGACCCACCTCTTGGTGGCGGTTGACAAGTTTACGAAATGGGTTGAGGCTGAGCCGGTGAGAAAATGTGATGCAGCTACGGCGGTTCAATTCATTAAAAAGGTGACCTTTTGTTTTGGGTGCCCTCATAGTATCATCACTGATAATGGTACTAATCTGTCTAAGGGAGCAATGAAAGAATTCTGTGAACCAAAGCATATCCGGCTTGATGTGTCATCAGTGGCTCACTCCCAGTCTAATGGTCAAGTGGAGCGAGCAAATCAGGAAACCTTGAGAGGTATCAAGCCCTGGCTTATGGTTCCTTTGCAGAGGACACCGGGTTGTTGGGTAGAAGAGTTGCCATCAGTACGTTGGAGTATCAACACCACCCCTAACAGATCTACAGGTTACACACATTTCTTCATGGTTTATGGAGCTGAGGCAGTTCTCCCCAGTGACATACGTCACGATTCGCCTCGTGTGGCGGCTTATGTTGAGGCTAACAATGAGAAGGCACGTCAGGATGCTATTGACCTGTTAGATGAGAAACGTGACCTTGCGGCGGCTCATTCGGCAATTTACCAACAAGATATGCGGCGTTATCACAGCCACCGGGTTACAACCAGAACCTTTCAAGAAGGCGATTTGGTGGTCCAGCTCATCCAGGATCAAACTGACATGCACAAACTATCCCCACCTTGGGAAGGACCATTTGTGGTCAGCAAGAATTTGAACAACGGGTCATACTATCTTATCGATGTTCGAGACCATAAGGACTCACGCACGTCGGAGGAGGAGACCTGCCGGCCGTGGAATGTTGCTCATCTTCGGCCTTATTGCACCTGAGCCACCGGCTCTTGTGATGTACATACGTTATCAGTGTATATATTATCATGAATATAATAAACCCGGCATCCCTGATAATTCAGGGCCTCTGTCGTTTCATTTCCAAGAATATGAGTCTTTATTGTCACTTCATATGGTCATTTGGGGGCTTCCTGTTCAAACATAGGTGTATTCACCAAAGAGAACATAGCATTAATACCCTCTTGATCTGGCTTATGTGCCTTATTACAAATCACTTGGGGGTTTTCTGCCCAAATTAAAGGATTGCCAAAGAGAACTTGTTGCACTACACAGTTCAAACATAGGCATCCTGCCTTGAGGCTCATTATATATATCATTTGGGGGTTTCTTGTTCAAACATAGGTGTATTCACCAAAGAGAACATAGTGTTACTACCCTCTTGATCCGGTTTATACGGCGCGATTGATGGACACTTGGAGTCTTCCGGTTCATCAACCTGAAGTAAAACTTGGGATCTCACTAGCATAGCTATGACCCTTTAGGCTTGGATGCCTAGGTGTATTCACCAAAAAATCCGGGTTAGTTTGCCTTTGTAAAGTCTGCCACTCCGCCCAGGTAATCCTGGAGTGACCCACCGAACTCTTGACAGTTATTCTTACAAAAACACTGAACTTTTCAATGTTTAAACGGTGATTGGTCATGTGAGGCCCAGCTTACAAGGTTTTGAATTAAATCTTAACTCAGCGGTTGTGCGGCCCATGAAAGCACTCGGGTTTTAGGCTTGGCGGCCTATGGAATCCTCGTTTTCTGGTTTTTCTTCTGTTTGACCATTTTGTTGAAGTTTTTGCTTCTGGTTATATATCAATACATGGTTAAAAAACCAAATAGGGCCACGTTGCCTGATGGTGCATGTATCTGGAGTTTTATTAACCCGGCCTGGTTGTGGGCTTTAAGCCGCCAGGAGACAATCATCATATGCTTAAGCTTTCCGCTCACGTTTCGGGATGTTACCCCTTGCTGCATACGGTGTCATAAACCGGCAGTGTACATATATGGAACAAGACATTAAATTTATATGGGCTATTGCCTTTACACATGACTTATGATAAGTCGGCAAGAGGAACAAATATCAAAGGTATGATATTTCTTTTATTGCATAAGGTTTTTTATAAACCGTCCCTGATATGGGCTGATTAGTCCTCAGTGGTTTTATATATATATATGGGTATTATGACCTGCCCTGGGGTAAACCGCCAGGGCACTTGTTGTCTGTTTGTACAGGAAAAACAGCAAGTCAGATTAGCATAATTGATCATATCATTAAAACATAAGGGACGGATTTTCCAATGATGGATCAGCAGTATTATGCAAAACAAAAACATGCACGATGGCACAGTAGCTCAGTGTTTAACTAGCCTATTACATGGCTCAGCAAGCCCAAATGGATAAATTATTTTTCAATTTCCGGGAAAGTGCAAATCAAGAACCGCCCAGCGGATCCGTTCTCCTGGCCATGGCGCTTTGAATCTTCCAGGTCATCCCGCGCCGGTTCTTATTATTCCTCCACCGTCTGGAAGTCAGGCGATGACCAATCGATACCAGTCAAAGCTTGAAATTCAGCATCGTCATCAATAAGCTCAGACGGATCAACGTCCGGGGTGAAGGTATGCTTACAGATTGGAGGAATAAAATCTGTAACTTTATAAGCCGGCGTGGGCATCTTTTGATTTTCTGCGGTATAAGCCGACGAGTATTTGGACAGATTCGTTTCTTCAGCAAGTAGACTCGCCAGAGGACGCACCGCTTTTACGCAGGCGGTAAAGTCTTTCTTTTCAAAAGCAGACCCTTCTTCTTTGAAACCGAGGCAGCCAGTGGCTAGCTCAGCCGGGTCGAATTCCGACTGCCACGCCTTAGCCCGGCTTAAAGCCATAAGGGCACCGGCTCTAGCAGCGGACCGCTTGTTCTCTTCAATCCAGGCTGGTAAAATGGAGAGGCTGTTTAACACATTGTTGATAAGAGACGGCGTCTGCTTGCTTGGGGAGATGGCAGCGATTGTGCCTTCAGCTCCGGTATACAATTGTTCCACCAAGGTGTAAACCGCCTTGAGCTTTATCAAAGTTTCTTTCCCAAGGTTGCTGCTCCTGGGTCCTGCATGGGAGTTATGATTGAGTTAATAGGCGGTTCATAATAAAATAAGTAAAAATTCTTGAGATGTAACATAGTCTTACCAAAGATGGCAAAGGTCATTTGATTGATATGCTGCTGTAAACCGGTGAAATTGGTAGTGACCTCTTCCAATGAGGCTTCAGCTTTCTCAATCCTTTTGATTAAAGCAGCCTTTTCTTCAGTCCGGGCGGCTTTCTCAGTGTTAAAATAAGTTTTGAGCTTCTCAGTCTCATCCAAGCTAAATTTGAACTTGGAGTCAGCCTTCCGGGTCTCAGCTTCTTGTGCTTCAAGCCGGGATTTCAAGTCAATCAGCTGGGATTGAAATTGACTGGATGCATCCTAAGACAAGTCAAAGAAAATGTGATGCGTTATGATGCAATATATACTTATAAGTCCCAAGCCCTTTGCAAGCAATAGCACTTGGCACTTGGGGGCTAATGGGTGCAGAAAGTTTCTTCATAGAGTTATATATCTTTTTAAGTCCCTAGTCCTTTGCAAGCAAAGCACTTGGCACTTGGGGGATAATGGATGCGAAGTTTGATTTATGAAGCAGTAACCCCGGTTTATCATCCAGTTGGTAAGGCTAATTAACAAGGTTTTTTTATCAGTGGATAAGTCCCGGCTTAACTTAATAGTTTAAGCTGGCCCTTGGGGACTATACATCCAATTGATTTATATGAAGTGAAGAACTAGCTTAACTTCATAGTTTAAGTTGGCCCTTGGGGGCTGCAGGATTTGGCTCACAATACAAAAGATATCTAACAAGTCTATAGTATATTCTATCCTATCATATTCAATAGACTTGGGGGCTAAAGGAATGTATCTTTTTTTGACTATAAACAGTAGGGTAAACACCAAACTGCAATTTTTATAAATAAGAAAGAGCAAAAGGTCCAGAGTAACAAATAATAAATGACAGCAAGGGCTTGAGAAAAGCCCCCTAGAAAAGAAGAAAGAAGAAGAAGAAAAAGAAGAGAAAGAACAAAGAAGCTACAACAACAAAAGAAAAAAACAACAAAACTAAGACTAAGGCTAAGAAAGAGAAGAACTAGGCAGAAAGCTGGGCTGCCAAAGAAAAAGGAAAAAAACCTATCCTTGAAGATCCAGCCATGAGATGAATTGATTGGCATGCTTTGGTCTTATTCTGTGCTTGAGTCACTTCAGCTCCATCAAATAAATGTGCTTCCATCCTTGAAATGTGGGGTTAATATGTTCAAAGATCTTGTTGTTTCTGGAAATCCAGATAGCCCAGGAGCTGAGTATTATTATGTCCATGAAGAAGGGAAGTCTCAGTTTTTCCTTGATATCCTGGAAGGCCTCTAGGGCAGATAAATTTGGTGATCTAGTGGGACAAATGTGATCCCAGCATCTCTTAGCAAATGAGCATCCCCAAAACAAATGATACAGGGTTTCCTCCTCTTGGCATCCCCTGAGAGAACAGTTATAGTCTTCTAGCACAAATGTTTTCCTTCTCAGAAGATTTCTTGTATTGAGTCTATCATGTAAGAGCATCCAGAAGAACATTTTGTGTTTAGGTTGGCAGGAGGAATTCCAAATCCAGTTGAAGTGTGGTGGGGTTTGCTTGAAATCAATCATGACATTGTAAGCCTTGGCTGAGGAAAAGTGCTCATTACCCCAAATATAGCTCCATGTGTCTGTGAAGTTCTGGTACTGTGATTGCCTCATAGTGTAGCACATTTCTTCAAGCTGTAAATTTTTTTCATGGGCCTCCATTGACAATGGAAGGTGGAATAGGTCTTCCAGGTATAAAGGAATGTATCTCATATGAGAGAAATAATTAAATACCTCATGTTTCTAATGCATGTGCTTGACCATGTCAATCTCCAAGTCTCGGCTGTTGTGTACTTGGTTCAAAAAGCCAGAGAAGATTTCACTACAACTCAGATGAGAGTAGTTGGCCATGTCAAATTTGACCTTGCGCCGCTCAACCATCTCTTCCTTGGCAGAATGCTTTGCTAGAGCTACAGGATTTCCTGGTTCTTGGAAACCAGAGCCAGTGATCACAACTTCCTCAGTATCCAACTTGAGAGGTTTAGTTGGTCTGGATGGTTCTGCAATCTCCGGCTCAGGAACCATAGGATTAGAAGAGGTGCCATGGTTTTCTGATGGCGGGTCATCAGCAGGATTATCAGGCTGTTGCACAGAGGTCTCTGAAATTGGTTCCTGTTTCTCCGACTCACGAGGTTTGGGGTCTTCGGAGGGCCTATTGATTCTGGACTTCTTGCTAGGCTTTGCTTTCCCACTACATGAAGAATCAAAAAGTCAGTATGAGCTTAAAGATGTCAAAAGAGACACATGTTTAAGTTGATACCCAGGGGCGGTTTTGAAAGAGGGAAGTTGAGTCTGGGATGAGTCGCCAGATGAAGAGTGGGAGATCCCCTGAAAAGTTAAGCCGGAGGCATGAAGTGTTGGATGGATAATATTCAGGTTAAAGTAAACAAGTGTTGTGTTTTTACCTCATTTCGACGTTTGCGTGGAGCCGGCGTGTTGGATAAGCCAGAGGAAAGTTCTCCGCCTCCACTGTTCCAGGTTTGGCGCTGATTCTCATGCTGTTGTTGCTTCAAAATAAAGTTGGGATCCATGTGAGCTAAAGGGTTAGAAAACCTTACTTTCTGGATCATGCGTCATATTTTCTGTCTTGGCAAAGGCTCTGAGTCGGAGGAAATAATTGTTACCTCATCATCAACCGCCTGGCTGCTCTCCGTGTCATCCTAATAGTAATCAATGTCAATAAGGTGGATGAAAAAGGAGCCAAGGGAATCAAGATCTACCTCCGACTCTTCAAAATCATCCACGTTAAACGTCTCAGCAGCAGTGGATGTCTTTTTGCTTCTCTTCACTGCTCTGGTTTTGGCTCTGGCCTTCTTGGCAGCTTTCTCATCATATATTTTGTCCCAGAAAGCGGACCCAGCCTGAAAAGGTTTACGATTAAGTCGGAAATATTCAGGTTATGAGTGGTAAGATAATAGGTATGTAAACCGGAAAACCATACCTCTGGTGCCGGGTTGAGGATGCAGAAGGGATTTAGACCCACTCTACTGCAACTTTCCAAGGACTCATTGAGAAGAGTCTTGGTCATTTCATTGATAGCCTTATCAGTTAAACGCTTTGAGTTATAACGAAGCGGGTCTTTGGTATCACCAGTGTATGAGCACATTAAGCCGGGTCCGTGGCTTAACGGTATGATTCTCCAAGCTACCCAACACCGAACCAGATCAATTCCGGTTAGTCCATTGCCCAGTAAAACCCTAACCTTGGAAAAGGTAGGCATAAGCTTGGCCCGTTCAATAGTGCCAAGACGACCAGGAAGGGGATGCTTTGGGTTGAGCCGTTGGTCAGGAAAGCCGAGCAAAGGATTCTCATCAGCCGGAGAAGTATCCTTGCAGTAAAACCAGGTTTGATTCCAATCTTTGGGATGACTTGGAAGTGAAGCATAAGGAAAAATGGCGTCTCTACGACACTGAACTGAAATTCCTCCGAGCTCTTGACTGGGGCCATCAGTAAACTCATTCTGGCAGTTCAGATAGAAATATTCTCTGAAAAGGTCGACACTGGGTTCCTCTTGAAGGTATACTTCACAGAAGACCTGGAAGTTGCAGATGTTGGAAATGGAATTGGGCCTGATATCTTGAGGGTGAAGTTGCATAAAGTGCAGGACATCACGGAAGAATTTTGACCCGGGCGGTGAAAAGCCCCGGTTCATGTGGTCCGTGAAAACAATAACTTCGCCGGCTTGCGGCTGAGGTTTGGCTTCTTCCAAATTAGGAGCACGCCAATGAATGACATCCTTGGCCGGCAAAAAACCAATCTTCACATAGTCTTCAAGCATAGCTTCGGTGACAATGGAGGGGACCCAATCACAGGAGGTGACTGTCTTGGTCATGATTGGATGCAAGGCCTGCAGTAGAGCAAATTAAAATTAAACCGGTGGATATATGGCAAAGTTGCATGTTGTTGTCTCAAATTGCAATGCAAAGGTAAAATTATGAAGAATCAGTTCAGACAAGGCTAGCTTGGCTCAAACCGGAAGATGGCCGGGTTATGGATTTAAGCAGATAATGGCGGCTTACGCAGGGCCTAATGTGATATGGCAGGTCATGGTTTATGTCATGAGCCGCCATGGCAGTTTGAGGTTTAAATCTATCAATTGAAAGATTCTGCTAGGGGACAGACAAACAGGTTTCGCAAGCTAGTATTATAAATTATTCTGTGACAGCTCAGGAAAGGCAGTGAAAATAAAGCCAAAGGTGGCGGCAGTGGAAAAACCTAGATGCGTCAATATGATTCTTTGCAAAGGAGATACTACTTCAATGGCAAAAATGGTGACAAAACCACTTCCGCACAAGATCTATGGCCTATTCAGATTAGAAACTACAAGAACTAAAGAGGATGAGGAAGAACAGTAAGAACACCGACAAGCAGTGGAAACCCTAAAAACATATCTGAGGTAGAAGCGGGAGGCGTGCTTAAAGGCGATGAGGATCGGCGGAGGCGCACTGGAACTCTCTGGTCTAGTCAGGGTGATGCGGCGGCCGGAGTTGGTCACTACAAAAAAAAATACACTTCCGTGATGATACGTGTTTGTCACAGTAGGTCGCGTTTTTTGTCATGCATGTACATCCATGACAAATTTATGACAGAATCAAGATAGTCATACCTGTCTTTGTCGTAGAAGTGTTCCATGACATTACCAAAATTATCATCACGAAGTGTCCACTTCCATGACGATAAATCGCAGCGTCTGAAGTGCTTTC
Organism: Aegilops bicornis; assembly: GCA_021605145.1. Lineage (NCBI taxonomy): Eukaryota > Viridiplantae > Streptophyta > Magnoliopsida > Poales > Poaceae > Aegilops > Aegilops bicornis. The sequence continues at coordinate 185,990,890 of CM038671.1, read as the reverse complement.
GTCAAGGGTGACCGACACGTGGCATCCACCGTAATCTTAACGCCGTTAAGCTATAGGGTCGGGTTTTGGATCCGATAACCCGTTAACAGCCCGGACCAATGGGGATTTTCCACGTGTAAAATCATCATTGGCTGGAGGAAACACGTGTCGGCTCATCGTTGGGACAGATGTCATCCACTCATTGGACAGAAGGCGCCTATGATACGTCGACACGTTTTACGGCCCAACAGAGGCCCATTCACGTGAAAAGGCCGCCCAAAGAAAATTAGCGTGCCAGCCCATATCAGGCCTACTTGTGTCAGGTCCATTTAAGCCCATGACCCATACGAGATGTGCCAATTCAGCCCGTCAACGGCCCGTTAAAGATTTGACACCATTGCAGCCCATCGTCAGTTCGAGCCCGTTAACAGCCCGCTATATATTTGGGCTCAATATCGGCCCGATGAGATTTCAGCCTATGAACAGCCCATTTAATGGATGGGCCAATTTTCAGGATGTACATCTTTCGACCTTTTAGCGACCCATTTAAATGTTGGGCTAATTTCCGGCCCGGTGTGTCTTTTCACTGTTGGCGACCCATAAATCTGATGGGCCATTTGTTGTCGGACTGAGTTTCGCCTTTTAGCGGCCCATTTAAGTGTTGGGCCAATTTTTGGCCGGTGTCACTTTCGACTGTTGACGGCCCATAAATCAGTTGGGCCATTTGTAGTCGGACCTGAGTTTTGGCCTTTTAGCGACCCATTTAAGTGTTGGGCCAATTCCCGGCCCTGTGTGCCTTTCAGCCTGTTAACGGACCATAAATGAGTTGGGCCATTTGTAGTCGGACCTTAGTTTTGGCCTTTTAACGGCCCATGCCCTTCATGGTCCAATACCAGCCCGGTTTCTCTTTCGGTGTGACGCCCGAATAATTAGGCTACAGTAAACCCCTACTAATGGTGCCATGTCATCATGTTACTGTTGCTAATCTCCGCTTGGTCCAAATCGCAATACAAATTCAAAACCAAGTTTAAAGTCAAATCTCAAATTTTGTCAAACATGCAAACTAAAATGTTCGAGGTGTGGCAAATAATCCCTGAATATTTGTCATGTTGAAACCCATATCATATAAATTGTTTAAATTCCCTTAAATGAATAAAGTAGGGGTCAAAACAATATTTTAAATCACTTTTGAAGTTATAAAAATTCTAAGGCTTTTCAACTGCTTCTCAAACTTCTTGAGGCAGTGCTAAATATTACCTAATAATTATTGAGACAAGCTACACATTTTACAAAAGTATTTTGGAGCAAAAAGAAAATGCAAAATAGAAAAGACAATGGGAAAATAGAAAAAGTTTTTTTTAAGAAAAGGGAAGAGACCCCCACCCCTCACTGGACCTCGGCCCAGGTAACCCCAGTGCCGCCCACACGGCCCCTCACCCCTGGCTATAACCCCCCTGGCAACGAAACCCTAGCCACTCTCCCCATTTCCCCACTCCTCTCCCCGATTGGATCTGGTTGGGGAAAATGCATGTAACGACCACCCCGCCGCCCGTGGACTTCACCGGCGCCGCCCGGACGCCGCCGCCCCAACCTCGTTGCCTTCCCCGTTCTCTCCCCGACTTGGAAGCCATCCGCCCCCGCTGCGCCCCGACACCAACGTCCCCTACGCCGTCACCATCGGCACCGCCCCGTCCCTCCTCTGCTCGATCCCGTCTGAATCGGGAGGAAGCCGCCCCAACACCGCCACAAGACCTCACCACCGCCGCCCCTACCTCGTCGGACCGCCCCGAGCCCAGTGCCGCTCCCCTGCGGCTCCGATGTGAGCTGTGCCCCCTCCTCCCGCTCTCTGCCTTCCCATGTCGTCTGTCGTGCACACGGACGCGCCATGCACGACGCGACCCTGCGCTCTGCTGCACGTCCACGGCCCTCCCGCCGTGCTCGCCCCCTGCCTTGGCCTCGCCCTGCACCACCAGGCGCCAGACTCCCCATCCGCTCGGCTGCTAGCCCGCTGCGCCCATGTGCCTTTGCCCGGCCTGCGTGTTGGCAGCCGTGGCCGGGCCTTTGTCGTGGCATCGCTCGGTGGCCTCAGAGCAGGCGCCACGCCCGCATCCGTTCGCCGCTCACGTGAGGCCCTGGGCCACTGACCATGGGCCCCCACACCCTTGGAGAAAAACAAAAACGAAAATAAAGAAATTAATTAAATAATAATTAGTTAGTTAAATAAGTATTTAACTTAATTAACCTGCTACTTTCCTAAATTGACTAGTTTAACTAACCTAACAACCTATGACAGTGGACCCCCCCTATATAAGCTAAACTTGTTAACTTCACCCTAGCCTATGACGTGTGGGGCCCGCTGACCCTATTGACTACCAATGTTGATCGTCAAATGCTGATAATGCATGCTGACTAGACCCATGGACCCCACTTGTCATCCACTAGGGCTAGAGCATAGTGGGTACAATAGGTATATTCTGGTTTATTTAGGATTAATATTAAATTTTAGATTATTGTTTAAATTTCGGAAAATCATAGAAAATAAACCGTAGCTCGGATGAAAAAGTTTTCTACATGAAAGTTGATCAGAACGACGAGACGAATCCGAACACGCGATCCGTTCGTCCGCCACACGTTCCTAGCATAGCGAACATGCAACTTTTTCCCTCCGGTTCACCTGTCTGGCAGACGTCCGGAACCGGGAAAACTTTCCCGGATGTTTCCCCCTTCGCCAGTAATGCCTAGCACTGCGTTAGAACACCTCTAGCCCCGCTTGTAACCATGTTGTGCATATGTTTGCGTGTATTTACTGTTTCTTCCCCCTCTTCTCTCCGATAGACCCGAGATCGCGGCCGATGTCATTTGTGATCATTGCGTCGACGACGACCCTCCTTCTTATGCGAGCAACCAGGCAAGCCCCCTTTGATCATCCCGATATCGCCCATTCTATACACTCATGCTTGCATTAGATTTTGCTCTTGTTATTGTTTGCTCCTATTACGATGCATAGCCTGCTTTTGTACCTATTGTTGTACCTTACACCTTATCCTAAACTGCTTAGTATAGGTTGGTTAGTGATCCATCAGTGACCCCCACCTTGTCCTTATTGCCCCTGCTTCATCATCGACGACTTGAGCTACATGATCGACGACCAGAGCCCGACACCGCACATCACATCACGCCCCTTTAGTTGTTCGACTCTGCAGAGCTACTATCGAGTGCCGAGGGTGATCCCTCATAACGCACTCTTGATGATAATTCTATAGTGTAGCTATTCGGTCGTGGTAATCGAGGGTGATTTCCTCCTTCACCATTCCCGATACAGCTCTGTCGTGCAGCTCCTCAAGTGTGAACCTCGAGGGTAGTTCCTCTTACGTTCACCTTGATGATTACATTGAGTGGAATTCTTCGAGGGTGATTCCTTGGGTTTTCCCCTTGATGTTTGGACACACGGTTACCTTGAAATTACTTGAGACCTTTGGAAAAGTCGGGCGGGCCCGGAGAGCACCCGCAAGATGGTTACGAGGCACGGCCAGGAAGTCTGTCAGCCCTCGAGTGGGCTGGGCTTGCCCTTGCCGTATTTCCTCGAGGCAGGCGACGGGGTCACATTATCGTGAGTCTCTGCTCGTCTCCGCGAGCTAATAATACACTATGGTTTGGGTATTTGTTCTGAATTGGCCTTTGTCCTTTACGCACCAACCACCACGCGAGAATAGTCATGGGCCTCGGCGTCATGGTATCAGCCGAAGCTTTGTCAGACGTCCAGTTCAGCAGTGCGGCATGGCTGGGCCGGCACCATCCATGTAGAGGTGGAGCCTGGACCGCCTGCGGCGCAAGCGACCGAGAGTGAAAGCAGGCGATGGGCCTGCACCGGAGTGCTTTGGAGGTAGACCGGCGTGGACCTCTCTTTTGAGCCTAGGTCGGGTTGCGACGTGTTGATCTTCCGAGGGCGGGCATTGACCCCAGAAAGGTGTGTCCGGCCAGAGTGATCGAGCGTGTTGGAAAACGTGGTGCACCCCTGCAGGGAAGATCTTTACTCGAATACCGTGTCCACGGTAATGGACGTTCAGACTTATATCTTGATCTAATACAACTAGAAATGGATACTTAAGTTATGTGGCTCCGGGATTGCTTTCTCGTAGGGAGTCGAGGAAGGATCTCTGGGCGTTGATACTACAACATGTTTGTTAAATATAAAATTCTATTCTTTACTCTTCTGCATGTTGCAAGATGCTTGGAGCTGCTTGAAGATGCTAGTCTTCGATAGGCTAGGCCTTCCCCTCTATTCTGGCATTCTGCAGTTCAGTCCACAGATACAACCCTTCCATTTGATACCAATGCATACTTAGTATAGATCTGATGCTTGCGAGTACTTTGGATGAGTACTCACGGTTTCTTTGCTCCCCCTTTCCCCCCTTCTTTCTTCTTTCCGGTTGTTGCAACCAGATGGTGGATCCTTGGAGCCAGATGCCACCGCCGACGGATACTACTACATGGAGGCCACCGAAGACCGGGGAGTAGTTAGGAGGTCCCAGGCAGGAGGCCTTGCCTCTTCGATCGTGTTGCTTTTGTGCTAGCCTTCTTAAGGCATCCTTGTTTAACTTATGTGCGTACTCGAGATATTGTTGCTTCAGCTGACTCTTGTGAATCGAGCTATGTATTCGAGCCCTCGAGGCCTGGCTTGTAATATAAAGCTTGTATTATTTCTATTTGTGTCTAGAGTTGTGTTGTGATATCTTCCGTGAGTCCTCGATCTTGATCGTACACATTTGCGTGTATGATTAGTGTACGGTCGAGTCGGGCGTCCAAGTTGGTATCGAGCCATTGCTGTAGAATCCCCTTTCCAACTCCTTGGCCGAAGTTGAGTCTAGTCTTTGAAAAACGGTTTTACTAACATGGTTGTGTGGCTTACGGGCCCATGTCGCCAATTGGGTGGTATTAGGATCTTTTACTCCTCGTCTATACTCTGGGATTCTGACCTCTCTTCTATTCGGGTCAAACGATTTTGTGAACTCTAACGTTAGGTCCCCGTAAACACTTTCTCCCGGAGAGCCCCTCACTCCAGACGATTGCTTGGTGCACCAGAGGATCCTGAAGATAGTCTCCGAAATTTTCCCGAGACCCTTGTGTCTTCGCCGTTGCAATCCCTACCACCGATAAATCCTTATGCGTAACTACCTACGTTGTCGTTCATACCTTCATCTCTAGTTGCTCTTGTTATTACAAGATGTCCTGAAATACTCTTCGATGTTTCGAGGATTCTTTATGCTTACTGCCCTGCAGTTCCTTGCCGCATGAATATCCCTGCGGATAATTACTCGCTTTTATCGAGTATCCATTCATCCCCAGTTATTCTTATGCTTCATAAGATACTTATTAATACAATCCGAGCTTTCGATGACCTCTATCGCCTATTGATCTAGAAGGTCTTACCTTCCTACACTCTGGTTAATTCCATATGCCTGGCAGTATCCATTGACGTCCTTTGTCATTATCATCTTGAGTCTTTCGATTTCGGGTGTTGGAATAGGTCAGGAGAGTGCGACCATGGGAGACTACACCTGCTTCCTTAGTAGTAACATCATCAGTGGGTTGTATACACACGAGAAGAGGTGATCCATCGAAATTAGTTTCCAGGCACCAAATAGTATATGGTATTTGCTCGTCCTCATGCTCGTGATCATCACCATCGTCATCTCCCCTTGGTTATAAATATCTTCAAGTATAGGTTGTGGAATGTTCACGGGACCTTGGAAACACAAGAAGAAGGTTAATTAGTAAAGGGAAACTTGCTAACCGCATGCATGTGGATGAAACAATTATAATTACGGTGGAAGACAAGCGTGCGAAACAACGATTCCATGCAAAAAGCGATTGCCACAGTGGTGGCAGCAAACACAAGGCCCTCGCATTCAATTGCATCACGGTACTCATCCGTGTACGAAACTGATTTTGAGCAATATCCATCGAGTCAAACCAGCAAGGCGGCAACAAGCTTGTCGAAGATAGCAACAACTTCATAGTTGTTGTAATTCCAAGAGCGGTTGGGAACTCGAGAAATTGCTATCTTCCGTTGAAGACAGTCACCATGATTGTATTTGAACGTGCGTACAATACAGGTGTGCTCAACCTCCGGGCGATCTCATCGAGATTTTTGGAAGTGGAACCCGGTCACAGTGTACACATTCACAAGTTCCCACCATGATTGGACCCAATGTAAACAACCCAATCTCCATTTGCTTTGCCCAAGCCTTGCCCTCAAGCGATGGCATCTTAACATCATACGTATCATTATCAAGCGGCATCAACTTGCATAGGCGAGGCCTCCGTCGTGTGGCGTAATCATCGAGGTCACGGCGAAGAAGATAGGGAGATCAAACCGCTCCTTGACTCTTGGGTTCCTTGTAATGATGTTATTAGTTGAGTCAAGAATGGGCTTGAACGAACCTGCCATGCTACCCAAGGTGATGACGTCGCACCGATCAATGAGTTCCTCCACCACGTCATCTTTCAGATCGGGGCAAGAATAACGGGGTCATTTCCGTCCTGTTCCCTCCATGGAGAAGACGATCAATCAATGGCAGAAGAAAGGGTGAAGGGCTAAAGGAAAATGGAGGAGGGAGACAAAGAGCGTGCGACAGCAGTTCCAAATTGAGAGGGAAAGGCAATGAGTCGGTGGACGGTTGCCAGTTTTCCACGGTTCACGAAGGGGCGGCGCCCCGGCCTATACGTCGGTTCGGAACTACTCGCCGTCCTCTCACTGATATGTTGGAACGGGACCACATGTCAACGAAACATGGTGTGTAATTTCTCGCGCAAAATGTGATCTGGCCGCGTTGGTCCGAGGTGCCGCATTAGTTATCGGGATTTTTTTAATGGCGTGTCGTTCAGTTTTGAAGCACGACTAACTGGTACTGTACGCAGAGAAAATATAAACTACTCTACCACTACTCCACCTCCAGTACTAGTAGTATAAAAAAGATATATAGGCTGGAGCTTCAGCGCTTTCTTGCCAAGGGCTGCCCACTTGCTTCTCACACTACCACCCTCTCTCCAGATCTAAAAAGACGACCCCTCTCTCCTCCTCACGGTGGTCACAGATCCATGGGGAAGAAAAAGGACGATGCAGCGTTGGCCTTTTCGTCGTCGTGGCGAGTCCTTAGCGGCGACAAGGTCGTCCTCTCGAGACCCTAGCGCCAGGCGGGATGGCCTCCGTCCCCAAGCTTCATTGTCGTAGTGTGTGTGGAGGACGACAACCACGAGCGAAGCCACTTCCCGCTGACCCTCAGGTATGCTACCTCTTTTCGAACCATACCCTTGTTCTATTGCCCCATCTGGCACGTTGTTGCATGTGGATCTTTTTCCACTCCACCATCTTCCCAATTTGCTAACCTCTGCTTTCGCCGCCACGCATGAGCGAAAACCATAATTTGCACTATTAAAGGAAACCCTACTTCATGCAGACTAATCCATGTCCGGGTTGAATAAGGAAAGGAAGGGAGACAAGATCTTGTCCAAGAGAGTAGGCATCGAACCCGCATCTAGGTTGAAAAGGGGAAAATCAGTAGCTAAGGAACGAGTCTCGTGTCTCTTGGTTGAAGAAGGGTAGAAAGGCATGACAACGCAATAGATAATGACCAGGTCGATCGGTTTGTTGTCCTCACATAGGAAAAAGGTGGCTAAAGAGAACAAAATTGGACGTAATCCACATGTGTTGCCTGGATATTTGTTGCTCGGGGCAACCATACCTACCTCACCACTACTGCGTCCGTGGAGGTACATCGTCTTGGTGCGCCTTGTCGAATGGGCCTCCCATGCTCTTACTGCCACTTTTTTTGTTGTTAGCATAACGCCAGCAGTCAAGTCAAGCAATGCTACTGCTAAAGTGATGCCACATTTAACTAATGCCGCTCTCAGTCTAATGTCACCGATAAATTTAAGAAATGCCATTTAATGTCACTGGATTATTTCAGGGTTAGCTGTTGATTGTGGATGTATTAAAGATTTTTCAGCTAAGGCATTCTAATGATGTTGCATAGCCTGTAATAAACTAACTACTCTACTGTTGCACTAGCTACTGGATTGGTGTATATTTGTAGTATTCGAATGGTGTTGCATTAACTTATGGACATAAATAAAGTGTGGCAAGCTTTCCCAGATACGTGCTCAAGAAAACTACTACCTGTTTTTCTAAATACTAGACGTTTGGGTACTTTAAATTGAACCGCGAAAACGTCTTATATTAAGGAACAGAGGGTGTAGAGTTCACTCAAATTATCGGTAAAGCTAGTCACACCTTTGTTAAAATTAATGTTCATTATGTTATCGGAGGAGGTCCGAATGTTAGTCTCTAATGCCTCGACTACATACCCGACATCATGATGTAATGTTAAGTCATTTCCTTTTATGCAGTGTCCTTTGAATTTTCAAGGCGGTGATGGCATTTTATTTTAGTAGAACTGCACAAATTTGCTTAAAAGAAGAGGAAGCGTCAGAATGGCTCAGTTTTTCGTAAAAAAAAACTATGTATGCCTTCTGACATCAAATTGTTGCTTTATTTATTCCTTCAAACAGGTGGTTAGAAACAGTCTTGCCACCTTTTCCCATTAAGAAATTGGAATGCTTATATTTGTGAGTCTATGCTTCAACAAGTGCCACTTTTATAGTAATCACACTTTCAATATCTATGCAAGCAGGGATGCTCGATTTTAGTGGAACTGCACAAAAAGTCCAACTGGTTCAACATTAGGAGCATGTTTTTCCAAACCTTTATATCCAATTGGTGGCACTATGAGCTGTTCATTAGGAAGGTACATGGTTTGCTACTATCTTGCTACTCTTTTTGTACTGTCATTAGATAGTAATACTAGTGGTTTGCATGTGAATTTATTGGCAGGGTGGACCTACATTGGAGGTGCAGGAATCAATGATTGGATGCTCAATTTCGGTTGTATTGATTTCACCTCTTCCATCACTGCGAACATGGTGTGGTATATGTTTACTAGCTGCTTGATATTAGTGTAGACAGAGATGTCTGCCCGTTGCTATTTCGCAAACAAACAAAGTGTCCGCAATTTTGGTTGAACTGCACAAAAGAATAGTATAGTCACTGCATGCAATGCCATTTGAAAATAGACACAAAGATTGGATAGTCACTTCATGGACTGCAGAAAAGTAGTATTGTACTATTTACTGGCCAACACTAGGTGCTTCATTGCTTTGGTTTGATTATACAATGGGCATCATTTTCCCTAAGTTAAAGTTTGTATTCCGAAAATAGTCTCACGGTGTGATCGAGAGAAGACCAAATCATATTGCAGTGGATGTTCCTCCATCATGTGTGGTTCATTCTCATGGTTCCAAATTGTTGGTGAAACCACTTACGTTTGCAAGAGGAATTGTAGACTTCACAAACAAATTTGTCTTCGATCTGCATCTTGAATGTTGGCCAAGAGAAGCATCCATGTTAGTAGGAAGAACAAATGTTTTTTCTAAATCTTTGCTTTTGGAGCTACATATTTGTATATGATCTGTGAATCATTGAGATGCATTAACATGTTGGTCTTATGTATGGGAATCGTACTAGTTAGTTTTAGTTGTGAGTCTTGCGACGCAAGATCCGAAGTGGCTGATCTTTGCTTTTGGAGCTACATATTGTATATGACCTGTGAATCATTGAGATGCATTAACAGTTACTTATTTCTGTTCGCTCAGTGTTTACAAGTTACTGATCGATCACTGGCTAGCCTACAAATGCGCTCCTGGCAGTTTTATTTGCGATGCAAGATGCGAAGTGGCAGTTTTTTGAATAAGAATGCCTACCTCTAAAGAAACTGACAAGCTACACTATTGATCCTACACGGATAAAAATGCCTACCTCTGAAGAAACTGACAAGCTACACTATTGATCCTACACGGATAAATAGCAGATCACGCACGTACTACCTCTTTTCAGGTTTGCAGGGCTCAATTCAAGAAACGACCTACTCGATCCTACACGAATAAATAGCAGATCACGCACGTACTAGTACCTCCTTTCCGGTTTGCAGGGCTTAATTCAAACCTCTCACCAACCAAGGTGCTCCCTCCGTCCGGGTTTATTAGTCCCGTGAGCAAAGCAGCAAGACCAAGGCATGGCGATAATTAACGGCATGCAGAAGTTTAAGCCTAATTAATTCCAGCGATTTAAGTGGCTGCATGCGTGCCCTCGGCTGCGACTTCGTTGCATGCTACTTGGCGTCTTGCTCATGAAGCGATTACGAGTGCCTGCATGCAGCCGGGCCAGATTTAAGGCATCTGGCGATGCGAAAAAGATACGCTTTAATCGTTGCGGGCTTTTTAAATCCGTGAAATCATTATTGACAAGGAGGGAGATGATTCGAGTGCACTCGCTTGACCGCCATGCCGGCGTGCGACCTAGACGGGACAGGACGGCACAGTCATAATTTCAGTTTCCCTAGTTTTCCACGGCAAGCTGGCGCGCTAAGCCATTATGCTTTGAATTCCGATGACCGTCGCGCTAGCTTCCCCCTATAAGTACTGTTTCCCGGCCTTCTACGGTGCCACCGTGACCCAAATCGCCATATCCTCATAAGCCCCCACCGGCCCGACGTCGCTCGCCACGTCCGCCATGCCCCCGCCCGTCCGTGGTAGGCGACGCCAGAGGCAGTCACCGCCGGAACTAGTGTTCGGTTTTTCACCAAAAGCGAGCGGAGGGAGGAGGCATTCTATCTGTCTTTAGATGGCAATGCGCAGACGAGGAGTTGTTGAGCGCGACCGCTGGCGGAGGAGCAGTATCGCCGATTTGCGCCACCGGCGGGACATGGAGCAGCAGCGCACCGACGCTCTGAGTCGCGAGCGAGCGCCCGCAAATCGGGCCGACTACGTGGAGGCGGCGCCCGACAAATAGCCACGAGGCTGTCCGGGCACGCACGCAGCGTTCGCGACGCCGATTTTTACTACCAGCTCGTCAAGTGGGTTTCCCGCTTGGAAGCCGAAGCTTCGGTGGACCACGCCGGCATGGAAAGGGCCAACGCGCGCGAGCAACGCGCCCTATCGCACCTTTCGCAAGTCCGAGGCGAGGCGTAAGACGCCGGTGCCGGCGTTTAGCGTGTACCACAGATGGCGGCCGGCATCGTCTAGTTAGCTAAGAGTAAGTTAGTACTTGTCTATTGGGAGTAGATAGTTAACTTGGCTATGATGGTTGTCAACGTGGAAGTTCAGTACTCTATATGTGGATCAGACCTGTTACTTTGCTCACGAATGTTGAACTTTCCGTTTGAGCGTATGGAATGGGCTGTTATTTTTTAAATGGGTTGTATTTGTCCTCCACGGGTTTAGAGGCTGACTTGTGGGCCTAGCAAGTTGACGCGTACACAATAAGGAGATGATTGTACGTGGAGAGGATGACAGCGAGGGACCCGCTAAGGTCATGGCGATGCCAAGCAAGTGCCTCCTTATTTCAAGCCAATAAAAAATGGCTCCTCCTAGTGGATTTCGACATCCGGGTCCCATGCCATTGTCAACGTAGTCAATAAGCGAGAGAATTACACAACGAGCGGCCGACACGAGGACCCGACAGCTCGCCCGATTATTTTTGTTTTGGGTTAATTTGATAAATGCCTCGAGAAATGCCAACGCAATTTCCAAACTTTGAAAAATGCCATTTCATGCCATTTCTAGTGGCATTTTTCAAGTGTGGAGTGTTTTCAAAGTTTGCAAACTGCGATGGCGTTTTCAAAGTTTGCAAAAATTGCGGTGGCATTTTCAAAGTTTGGAAATGCGGTGGCATTTTATGAATTGCCATAATTGGAGTGGCATTTATCTGATTTGTTTTTGAGACGAAGCGAGGTGTCAAGCTGGGCTGTGCGGGACACTCGGCCTGTCTAGACAGCCTTTTCTCTTATGTTTACCACCAGCCCAGTGAGTTTTTTGTCTTACGAAAATGGCTAGCCCAGTTTTTTGTGATTTGTCAAGTCGCTTTATCGGGCTGTTGGGCTGCAAATCTTTCAGGACGAGGAGAGCTTCATTCGGCTGGCCGAGAAAATGGCCTACCAGTAATGAGAAATGGGTTGTACATTTTTAAAACACATCAAACCGGCAATTAGTTTCAAATATTTTTTTTCATTTCGAGATTTTAAATTGCATTGATTTTTATGCGTCGACAATTTATTGGATTTTATATTGATATACATTTATTTTTTAAATCAGTCTGAATGTGACTCGAAATTTCGGGATTAAAAACAGTTCAGACCGCACAGACATATGCACAGACATGGGCTGTAATGCTAACAAAAATAATATGGGCTCCAAAAAAAACCCGTAAGAATTAGCAAATGGGCTGTAAACTATTTGAAATAATGGCATATGGGTTGTATGCTGTTTTCCATAGATTTGAGGCTTTCCACAGATGGCCTGTATACTGTTGGATGTCCATCCAACGGCCGTCGTGCTTCTTCAATCTCTGCTCTTCCTGCTCCAGCCGCTCAAACAAGTGCCGGCGGGACTGCCTGCTCCCTCCTCCCAGCGGCCGGCTGTGCTACCGCGCAGGCCTCACCATCCCACCGTACTCCCATCGCTGGCCTAGCCATCCCTCTACTCACCCACAGTCCCACACCTGCTGTTATTCTCCGTGACGGTGAGCGAACCAAGAAACCCTCGTCTGATCGTACTCCCCTCCGCGTGGGAAACAACTGCCGAGTCTTCCCTGCCTCCGTGTCGTTCCCTTCCTAGGCCTCGCCGTCGTCCACCGCCCTGGTGCTCTCGGCGTGGCGTAGTCAACGTGGTCAACGACCAACATGCATCTGAAGTGGACTGTACATGGAGAGGCTGACAGCTGGGTCCATGGCCGCACACAAGGAAATGCCTCCTTATTACGCGCAAAATAATGATTCCTCCACCTGACATCTGGGACCCACCGAAAGGGCCTCTGTATTTCGCAAAAAAAAGTTACCGACGCTGATAGCTCGGACCCACCAGCTATATCTTCGCACGCAAGGAAGTGCCATCTTATTACGCCCAAAAAAAGAATACTCCTCGTACGATGTCCACTAAGTTGACGGGGCCTACTAAGTTGACGGGGACGAAGGGCTTCGTTAACTTAGTCAATATGCATGATTCTAGCTCGACTGACCGTACGATGTCCATCCAACGGCCGTAGTGCTTCTTCAACCTCTGGTCTTCTTGCTCCAGCCGCCCAAAGCAGCGCCGGTCGTGCCGCCTGCTCCTGCCTCTCGTGGCCGGCTGTGCTGCCGCGGAGGCCTCACCGCCCCATACTACTCCCACCGCTGGCCAGGCCATCCCTCCACTCCACTCACCCACACCCTGTTATTTTGGCGGCGGCGGCGGTCTGGCGAGAACAAGTGAACCCTCGTACTCCTCTCGGCGTGGGCATCCATCGCCGCGTCTTCCCGGCTCGCGTCGTCCCCTTCCTAGGCCTCGTCGTGCCGCCCACCGCCGTGGTGCTCTCGGCGGGCGTGGTCAATGTGGTCAACGATCAATTCCATCGGAAGAATATCAGACGTGAAGAGGCCGACAGTGGGTCCACGGCACCGCAAGGAAGTGCCTCCTTATTACACGGAAAATAATTATTCCTCCACTGACAGCGAGGGACCCACCGGACAGGCCACGATATTCGTGAAAAAAGTTTGCCCACGACTGTTGGGACCCACCCGACGGGCCACCGTATTTCGCGAAGAAAAGCGTTCCCCTTGTCATCATTTCGGACCCACCGGAAGTGCCTCCTTATTACGCACAAAAATGAGTACCCTGCTAGCTGGGACCCACCTTGGTGGGAGGATGACTTGTGGACCTACTAAGTTGACGGGGACGAAGGGCTTTGTCAACTTAGTCAATATAAAGGATTCTAGCTCCAGTGACCGTACGATGTCCATCCAACGGTCGTAGTGCTTCTTCAACCTCTGGTCTTCTTGCTCCGGCCGCCCAAAGCAGCGCTTGGTCGTGCCGCATGCTCCTCGCTTCCCGTGGCGGATGTCTTGCCGTGGAGGCCTCACCGCCCCTACTATTCCCACTGCTTGGCCAGGCCTGCGCGACGGAAGCCTCACACCGCGGCCAACCGGTGAACCCTCGTACTCCTCTCCGCTGGGATTCCACTGTCGTGTCTTCCCGGCTCCCGTCGTCCCTTCCTAGGCCTCGCCGTCGTCCACCGCCACTGGTGCTCTCGGCGGCGGCATGGTCAACGTGGTCAAGAAACGACTTCCATCGAGCGTGGATTGTATGTGGGCGGTGACAAATTTGGGTCCACGGCCGCAGCAAGGAAGTGCCTCCTTATTACGCGAAAAATAATTATTCCTCCACCTGACAGCGGGGACCCACCGGACGGGCCACCGTGTTTCGCAAAAAAAACGTTTCGCCCCTGACTGCTGGGACCCACTAGCCGCACCTTCGCACGCAAGGAAGTGCACCGGGCAAAAAAAAAACGATTCGCCCCCCTGACTGCTGGGACCCACCAGCTACATCTTCGCACGCAAGGAAGTGCGTCCGGGCAAAAAAAATGATTCGCCCGCTAACTGCTGGGACCCACCAGCTACATCTTCGCACGCAAGGAAGTGCGAAGGGCAAAAAAAAAACAAAACGATTCGCCCCCCTGACTGCTGGGACCCACCAGCTACATCTTCGCAGGCAAGGAAGTGCCTGACAGTCGGGACCCACCTGGTCGAAGCGCACGTAGCGTTGTCATTCTGGTGGCGAACGTGTACATACATACTGTCGATGTAGAGGCACGCACGTAGCATGTACACGTACATACAGCGGCGAGGGTGCAAGAAAGAAATATACGACCACATACGTACATACGGGCAGGGTCTCGAACGCCTACTCGCGCATACGTACATGGCTGGGTCGGAACGGAGAAACAGCGTCGTCGTCGTGTTCATGGGGAGCCAACCGGCTGGGTCGGAACATAATGCATGGTCGTGTTCATCGGGAGGGCTTGGACGGAACAGGCGATGGAAACGAGGCTTGGCGTACCGCAGAACGGAGGAAACGGCCTTGTGTTCGACCGGCCACGTTCGGAACGGGGTCCTGTTGATCGGGAGGGGTGTGGCGTATGGCAAAACGGAGGAAACGGACCTCCTACGGTCGAAACGGGGGTCCTGTTGATCGGGAGGGGTGTGGCGTACCGCAAAACAGACGAAACGGACCTCCTACGGTCGAAACGGGGGTCCTGTTGATCGGGAGGGGTGTGGCGTACCGCAAAACGGAGGAAATGGACCTCATACGGTCAAAACGGGGGTCCTATTCATCGGGAGGGGTGTGGCGTACCGCAAAACGGGACTCTACGAGATACTGTTCATCTCCATCGTCGACCTCCTCCAGCGTCCACGGGCTACCGTCGACCTCCTCCAGCCTCCACGGGCTCCTGTTCATCCAGCCTCCACCGCGCGCTACTCCACCGGCTACTGTTCAACCACCCTCCACTATCTATCGCTCATCCAGCCCTCCACACCACGAGGTCTGTTCAACCACCCTCCACGGCCACCCCTCCACCGCTCTCATGTTCATCCAGCCCTCCACACCACGGGTCCTGTTCATCCAGAGGCAACGCCACCGCCATCGTTCATCCAACTACCCCCCCATAGCGCTCCTTGTTCATCCAATCGATCGGCTTGATTAGCGGCAGAGCGAAGAATCGCTCCGTCGGGTTGATTAACGACCATCGATCGATCGCTTCGGGTTTAATGTAGCGTAACTGCGGTCTGTCGCTAGGGTTCGATTAGAGCCCAACGCCTCGCCGGGTTCGATTAGAGCCAACGCGCCTACGCACGCTGCAGCGTCGTGTCACGAGAGAAAGCAGCGATCGCTTCGGCCCCGACCTCCCATCGTAACCGGGAACTCCCCGAAATTTTCCTCCCCCTCGCTTCTACCACGGTTTTTCCGTCATGGACGGCCCAAAGAATGTCATGCGGCTGCGTCTCTGGCCCGGCCAGGACGAAAAGCCCATTTTACATCATGATTTTTGCTCATAGAAGTAGGAGCCCACCACATCTATGATGATACCGGGTTTTTTCACAATTATCGTCATAGAAGTGTCATATGTATGACAGAAAAAAATTCGTTCGGCCCAAAATGTCACGGATGTGTCTTTTTTTTGTAGTGGGTGCAGCGGCTGGAGGTCACGACAGCGGAGCTCGAGCACCCGTGCGGCTAAGAGGAGGAAGACGGAGAAGGAAGAAGGGGGAATGAGGGAGACCCTCGTACCTATTTATAAGGGGGGCGAGCATAAGGCATGCACGAGAATCGAGGAGATCGAAATCGTCGCATGGCTATAGAAACGCCTCGATTTTTGGGATGTTTTAAGATAAGGATCAGTTAAGATGCTTCGAGCCCAGTGCACAGTTAAGGTATAGTGACGTCATGGCGGTTTAAGAGGATTCGAAATGCTGACATCATGGCGGGTTACAACAGGTGTCGAAGATTGATATGAACAAGTTCAAATCAACCTGGGGCCTAATGTTGGGGATATAACTACCAGGTATGAACCGCCCAGGAGGGGCCGGGTCATACAGCTAGTGATAACCCATGAAGGGGGCGGGTCATAAGAAGCCCGCTGACGGCCCAAGACCCATAGGCGACTTAGGGCCCAGAAGGATGAATCGCCATGAAGATAAACTTGTATGGTAAGGCAGGCGTAGTTACTCATCGAGCCGGACACGTTGTCTATGAGCCGGCCGGGACTCTGCAAGCCGCCGGGCATTAACCTGTGTATATAAAGGGACGACCTGGCGACGAGTTAGGGCAGGAGAGAAAGAGATCGAGAACTAGGTCAAGCGTATTCGCTCCCTGGTAATCGAAGCCCAAGCAATAACCACCCTACACCGGATTAGGTTGTTAACTCCATCGCGAGGGGCCGAACCAGTATAAACTCTTCGTGCCCCTTGTCCCGTTTAACCCCTTCAAGCCAGCGGCGGCTTCAGGAGTTTGCAATCGGGTATTCATGTGCATTCATTTTGCCAAAATCATTGCTGTTTTTTAAAATTGTCATTGTTTTGCCAAAATCAACACTGTTTTGTAAAAATCATGGGTATTCACATGAAGACCCAAGAATACCCCTAGCACCGCCCCTGCTTCAAGCTACCTACGATGTGATGGCTCCACACCTAAGTCCTTACGCTAGGACACCTGACGTGACAATTCCACGATAATAATGATCATGAAACTTCAGATCAAGTTGCTACAGAACCTCGTAGGTCATCCCGAGCATGATCCGCACCAGAGTGGTAGGAGGTCATGTTACTTGACCATGACGAACCTACGAACTATGAAGAAGCTATGATGAGCCCAAATTCCAATAAATGGCTTGAGGCCATGAAATCTGATATAGGATCCATGTATGAGAACAAAGTGTGGACTTTGGTGGATTTGCCTGATGATCGTCGACCCATAGTGAATAAATGGATCTTCAAGAACAAGACTGATGTTGATGGTAATGTTACTGTCTATAAAGCTCGACTTGTCGCAAAAGGTTTTCGACTAGTTCAAGGGGTTGACTACGATGAGGCTTTTTTAACCGTAGCGATGCTTAAGTCCATCCGAATCATGTTAGCAATTGCCACATTTTGTGAAATCTGGCAAATGGATGTCAAAACTGCATTCCTTAAATGGATATATCTAAGAAGATCCGTATATGATTCAACCAGAAGATTTTTTCGATCCTAAAGGTGCTAACAAAGTGTGCAAGCTCCAGTGATCCATTTATGGACTGGTGCTAGCATCTCGGAGTTGGAATATGCGCTTTGATGAGTTGATCAAAGCATATAGTTTTATACAAACTTGCGGTGAAGCCTGTATTTACAAGAAAGTGAGTGGGAGCAGTACAGCCTTTCTGATAAGTATATGTAAATGACACATTGTTGATCAGGAATGATGTAAAATTTTCTGGAAAGCATAAAGGAAAATTTGAAAGGAGTTTTTCAAAGAAAGACCTTGGTAAAGTTGCTTACATATTGGGCATCAAGATCTATAAAGATAGATCAAGACGCTTGATAAGATTTTTCAATGAGTACATACCTTGACAAGATTTTGAACTAGTTCAAAATGGAACAATCAAAGGAGTTCTTACCTGTGTTGCAAGGTGTAAAGTTGAGTAAGACTCAAAACACGACCACAACAAAAAATAGAAAGAGAATGAAAGTCATTCCCTATGCCTCAGCCATAGGCTCTATAAAGTATGCTATGCTGTGTACCAGACCTATTGTGTACCTTATCATAAGTTTGGCAAGGGGGTACAATAGTGATCCAGGAGTGGATCACTGGACAGTGGTCAAAGTTATCTTAGTTACCTAAGAGGACTAAGGAAATATTTCTCGGTTATGGAGGTGATAAAGAGTTCGTCGTAAAGAGTTACGTCGATGCAAGCTTTTACACCGATCCGGATGACTCTAAGTCTCAATCTGGATACATATTGAAAGTGGGAGTAATTATCTGGAGTAGCTCCATGCAGAGCATTGTAGACATAGAAAATTTGCAAAATACATACAACTCTGAATATGACAGACACGTTGACTAAACTTCTCTCACAAGAAAAACATGATCACAGCTTAGTACCCTTTGGGTGCTAATCACATAGCGATGTGAACTAGATTATTGACTCTAGTAAACCCTTTGGTTTTTGGTCACACGGCGATGTGAACTATGGGTGTTAATCACATACAGATGTGAACTATTGGTGTTAAATCACATGAAGATGTGAACTAGATTACTGACTCTAGTGCAAGTGGGAGACTGAAGGAAATATGCCCTGGAGGCAATAATAAAGTTGTTATTTTATATTTCCTTATTTCATGATAAATGTTTATTATTCATGCTAGAATTGTACTAGCCGGAAACTTGATACATGTGTGGATACATAGACAAAACATCGTGTCCCTAGTAAGCCTCTACTATACTAGCTCGTTAATCAAAGATGCTTAAGTTTCCTAACCATAGACATGTGTTGTCATTTGATCATTGGGATCACATTATTAGGAGAATGATGCGATGGACAAGACCCATCCGTTAGCATAGCATATTGATCGTTAAGTTTTATTGCTATTGCTTTCTTCATGTCAAATACGTATTCCTTCGACTATGAGATTATGCAACTCCCGGATACCGGAGGAATGCCTTATGTGCTATCAAACATCACAACGTAACTAGGTGATTATAAAGATGCTCTACAGGTATCTTCGAAGGTGTTTGTTGGGTTGGCATAGATCGAGGTTAGGATTTGTCACTCCGAGTATCGGAGAGGTATCTCTGGGCCCTCTCGGTAATGCAGATCATAAGAAGCCTTGCAAGCAAAGTGACTAATGAGTTAGTTGTAGGATGATGCATTACGGAACGAGTAAAGAGACTTGCCGGTAACGAGATTGAACTAGGTATGAAGATACCAACGATCAAATCTCGAGCAAGTAACATACCGATGGACAAAGGGAATAATGTATGTTGTCATAACGATTCGACCGATAAAGATCTTCATAGAATATGTGGGAGCCAATATGAGCATCCAGGTTCCGCTATTGGTTACTGACCGGAGAAGTGTCTCGGTCATGTCTACATCGCACGCTTAACGTTCGTTGACGTTAGAGTAGTATTGGGATATTTGATGAGTGGTAACCAAATGTTGTTCGGAGTCCCGAATGATATCCCGGACATTACGAGGAGTCTCGAAATGGTCGAGATGTAAAGATTTATATATGGGAAGTCATACTCCGGGTTCCGAAAAAAGGTGCAGTTTTTTCGGTATTGTACCGGGAAGCTTTCGGAAGGTTCCGGAAATCTGCAAGTGGGTTCACCACAACCCACGGGCTAGCATGGGCTGTGTGTAGGTGTCCTGGCCTTATTGGGCTAGGCGCACCAAGTCCTCAAAAGCCCATGTGGCTAGGGAAGGCAAACATTGAAGGAGTCCTAGTAGGAATAGGATTGGAGTTGAAGTCCAAGTCCTCTCCCCCTTAGCTGCGCCCTAGGGCTTGGAGGGGCTGTTTGCCATGCCCCTCCACCTATATATAGAGGGGAGGGGCACCCCAAGAGGATACACCAAGCCCTTGGCGCCCCTCTCTCTCTCGTTACTTCATAGTTCCACCGCCTCGTCCCGGCGACGCTTAGCGAAGGGTATCGGTGCTCCACCACCACAATCACCACCATGCTGTCATGTTGGTTGTGATCCCATCTACTTCTCCTCTCCCTCTTGCTGGATCAAGAAGGAGGAGATATCATCGAGCCGCACGTGTGCTAAACTTGGAGGTGTCGTCCGTTTGGCACTAGATCAGTTGGATCGTGATCAAATCGCGAAGAGTACGACTACATCAATCGCGTGATAAATGCTTCCGCTTACAGTCTATGAAGGTACTAGACACTCTCCCCCCTCGTTGTTATGCATCTCCTGGATAGATCTTGCGTGAGCGTAGGAAATTTTTGAAATTGCATGCTACGTTCCCCAACAGTCGGGTTCTCACAATGACATCAACGTGCTTCAACGATCTCCGATGTTTAGGAGGCTCGTAATGGGGAATCACCGTCGTGCAGCTACACCGTCAATGACCTTGAGTACAACATGGGATACTATCTTATTGATGTCATCTATCCTCAGTGTGCGGTGTTTGTGAAGACCGTATCCGAACCACAGGGCAGGAAACAAAGCCACTTTGCAACAATGCAGGAAGCAACTAGGATGTGGAGAGGACATTCAGAGTGCTTCAAGCTCACTGCGAATTGTTCGTGGAGCTGCAACGATGTGGGAATCAGAAACTTTGTGGTAGCTCATGACATGTTGTTTTATTTTTCATAATATGATTGTCAAGGATGAGGGTGATGGTGTTGCCTAAACCAATGATTTTGAAGCGCATGGAGAACAAGTTCAAATCCCGGAAGATCAAGATGCATCTCAGTTTATGAACTTTCTATAGATGCATCAGAATCTTCGAGATCATCAGATGCACACACCTACTCCGTGATCTTGTGGAGTATATGTGGACCCACAATGGAAACCTAAGAGCTGATGTTTGAGTTGCGCACTTTAAATAAATTTGATGTAAAATCTTTATATTTTCGGTACCAACATTTGTTATTTACATGCGGCGTTGGCGTGTATGATGGACATGCATGGATTTGAAAGTCCGGATTTAAGATATATGGATGCCAGACACGATATATGAGGGGTCGTTCGGATGTGGCCGTTGGCATTTGAGGGGCCGGATTTGCCAAGTCCGACTGTAATGCTCTCAACCAATAGTCTTGGGATCAAGCCCCAACGGGTGCGCCTAAAAGCTCTCCATTTTATTTCTTCCACCCCCTCTGACAGGTGTGGTCCTTGCGTGCAGTTTTTTAAGTATGATGTCACGCTGTCCGCACAGTCATCGCCATGTGGTGACTGACCGATCAACTATATGCCAGCACAACAAAATACGTACGCAAAACCGTATGAGGGACCGTATTTGAACCCCTTTGACAAGTTTAGGCCAACTCCAACAGTCGACCCCAAACATCCATTTTGTCCGGATTTTGTCTGTTTGGGACGGTAAAATGGACGCCCGTGTCCAGTTTGGCCTGTCCACCGGTCGGTGCACCCAACGAGCAGCCGCATGGCATTTTCTCCGGCTCGAGATGGAAAAAAGACCGGACACACATTTAAAAACATAGAGATAAACTAATTAAACGGTTCTAAAATATTTAAACTGTTTAAAGAAGTCCCGGCTTGCATATTAAACTTAACTTAAAACTTAAAAACATTAGAAAAAAACTAGGCGTCGTCGCCGCCGTGGACGTCTTAAGGCGCCGCCTTCGTCCTCGTCGTCATCCCATGTGAGGTTGATGTATGACGGTGGCTGCCAGAGGTGGGCAGACGGCCCATGCGGCAGCTGCATGGCCAGAGGCACCTGCCATACCTCTTCCCGTGGCGGGGCCGGCGACCACACCTCGGCACCCACCCACGAGGGCGGCACGGAGACGAACTCCAGCGTGCACGACATCTTGTCTATCCAGGACCATGTATGCCCCCACCATTTCTGCGAAGTGCGGCTCAACGACGACGACCTCCTCCTCCTTGACCACCATCTCCTCCTTAACGACGATGGCCTCCTACAGCTCCGTGGGGATGGCGACATCGCCCGCGGCAGAAAGGGCCATCATCACCTCGAGCCTATGGCACTGGGCCTCGTCGTGGTCGTAGCTCCTCCTCCTCGGCGGTCATGGGAGGTGGCGGTGGCAGGGACGACTTCGGGGTGAGGCCGCGGATCTGCGCATGGCCGCACGCCCGTGGCACGCCCGGACCATGACCGGCGAAGTACGACTGCCTCCGCATGTCGTGCTCGTCAAGGAACCACGTGTCCCACGGTGCGGAGTCGATGGCGTACCTGGCGTCATTGATGAGGTCGGTGGGCAGGAGGGCGCGGTGGCGCTAGATCTCCTGGCGACGGGCTCGGCCGCCGACCGTGGACGTCGCTCCACGACAGCGGCGTCCCCGTCTCCCAGTAGCACTTGCAGATGTCGGCCTTCACGTACGGCCGGTTGCGAGGGTTGGCCGCCGACGGGGCAATGGAGAACGGCGACGGAGGAGGGATGAAAGGGTGGAGCGGCTGCGACGGCCGGAGGAGGACCCAGCCTCATGGTCGTGCTTCCCTTGCGGTCATCGATCCAGTGCCACCCCATTGCCGATGGTGAGGATGGGGTGGAGGAGAGATGGTGGATTTCCATCGACCGGTGGCTAGGGCTTGGCCGTGTCGGGTCTCGAGGAGGCAGGTGTCACCGGGACTGAAAGTGTGGACTCGTTGGTCCACGGCTTCCACATTAAAAAGGACGAGGCCCCACGCGGCTGGGAGGCTGACAGGCAGGGCCGCCCACGCGTGCGCTTTTATTTTGAGCGGTGGGAGGTAGGTGTCCAGCCACCACACGTCCCGAGGCGGACGAGAAGCGGGCGCGTGCACGTTCGTTCGCTATCCATCTGGACGCAAACCAGGAGCAAGTTTGCTCTGAAAATGCGGCGGTCCGGACGCGAAACGGATAAATCTACGAATGCGGCCGCACGTTGGCCATGACGTCTGTCCGTTTGGAGTCCTGCATTGGAGTTGGTGTACCGTATTTCTGGTACATTAAAAGTTAAGAGTGCCAAAGTGAGTAATTGCCTTAACTACGCTAAAAGACTGATATACCATTTCAATTTGTTTATATAGTTGAACAACACTTAAACTTCAACACTATGCCTAAAAATGCTAGCTATATATTCACACTACTGAATAATGAGTCTTTTTTCTTTTTCTTTTTGACAAAAATCA
Source organism: Aegilops bicornis (assembly GCA_021605145.1). Classification (NCBI taxonomy): domain Eukaryota; kingdom Viridiplantae; phylum Streptophyta; class Magnoliopsida; order Poales; family Poaceae; genus Aegilops; species Aegilops bicornis. The sequence continues at coordinate 185,967,647 of CM038671.1, read as the reverse complement.
CACCTTTATTCACTCGCTATCAAAGCGGGCTTCACACTACTGAATAATGAGTCTTTTAATGGTATTGAGGTAAATCTTCCCGACACAGAATAAGTGCAGTTAAGTCATTAAACACTGTTGAGTCAAGAAGTTAACAGCCGTTGGATGATTTCCCGAAGTAGTAAATTTTAAACGTAGGCCGTCTGATTGCTCCTGCTCGCGTGCTGGCTGCCCGAAGGATGCAGCTAGACCACAGGAAGCCAAGTTGCGAACCCTAGCTGGCTGCCGGCAGCATCGCGTCTGGAGCTCCCTGCGCCGCAGCATCGCCTCTGGAGCTCGGTGCCCCTCCCGCCTCATCTTCTAGCCCTCCCTCACCCCTCCCCCTTCCTCCCAGAGGACGCTGTAGCCTGTAGATCTCGCCGCGAGGCTCACACCCTCTCCCCCACCCCCTGCCCTCTTCCCCTGTAATCCGAGCTCCAGAGCAGCCCGATCATGGCGATAAATTTCGAGCATGGCCTACATCCTCTCCGTGTGGCCATCTCGCCTGGAGTCGCCAATGCAAAGGCAACCTCAAACGCTTCTGTCAATTCAATTGAGGTTGAGGGAAAAGGGGCCTGCTGCCCTGCTCCCCCTACGCTAAATAGCTGAACCGTGATTACAAGGTAGCCCAATTGCGCGGATTAGATATAAGTAGTTTAACATGACTGATTAGCCAATACATAACACCCTTAATTTTGTTGCGTTTGTGGCTATCCATATACGATATGCGTGCTTTTGACTCCAGTATTGAGGAATTTGATGACAAGACGTCTTTCTTCGCTGTCTATGATGGTCAAACAGGTATTTTTCTTGGATACTGCAAACTGTGTGCAAGCAAAGTGGAATTGTCATGTTCCTTATCCTACATTTCTGCAGGAGGAAGTGTTCCTACATTTTGTGCCAGGTATCTGCAGGAGGAGATCGGGAGGTTTGAAATTCAAAACATAACTGAAAATGGGGAGAAGAGCGATCCTGAATTCTTGATGTTGCAATCTGCAATCGAAAGAGCATTTCTAGGGTATAAATATTTGTTGTCTGAGCATAAATTTCATTTGTAGAAGTATATATTATCAGGTTATTGATCTGATGTTTAAAACTTGTGCAGACTTGATGACATGTTGAGAGGAGAAAATTACTGGACGTAGTTGAACGAGGGAGACATATCCTATGACAACATGGTAAATCTCGCCATTAGAGGCGGAAATATTAGCACACTCCCACATATAGATTGCTCAATATGTAGTCATCTGTGCACGTATCCATAAAAATGAAATGTGTACTCTATTTTTTGTAGCATGATGTTGCCAGTCTGGATGACGCTGGAAGCATGATTTGTGCTGTTATTGTAAGAGATAACCGCCTAATCATTGCAAACGCCGGCCGTTGCCGATGCGTTATATCCAGAATGCATCAAGTGAGTTATGATATTGTCGATACACTACTCTTAACATTGTTGTAACATATCACTAACTTCCGTGCTACAGCCCTTTGCTCTGTCCAAAGATCATACTTGTCAGGAGTGGGTAGAAAGAAAAAGAGTAGGCGAAGCTAAAAAGGCGCTAGCAAAAGCTGCTGAAGGATCTCTATCAGATATGAATCTACAAAACGCTCGAGCACCTTATTTCACGAGAGCAATTGGTAACACCATATTCTCTTTTTTTCAGTACATGTTGTTAGTCAACTGTGTCATGCCTTATTTATTTGTTATTCATTCTCTAGGATACATGAGATACAAGAAGATATATGAAGTTAGAGCTGAGCACCAGATAGTGACTGCAAAACCAGAAGTCAAAGTCGTAAGTATTTACTTGTTATAAACAAGTTATATGATAGTTAATTTGCAGAAACATTAACTCATGTGTTTTCTGTAACCAGGTTACCCTGAAGGATGATATCCAGTTCATAATTTTGGCCACCAGGGCATTTTGGTACGTCAAGTTATTATGAACAGAAATATACAAATTAAACTACGCTTTTGATTGTGGCTTTGCTTACATATTATTGTTGCCTATGTATACAGGGAGAAGGTTAAACCTGAAGAAGCTGTGCGGACAGCCAATGCAGATATCGTTTTTGTACGTGTGCATCCTATCATATTTAGCATTCCATCTGGAATTGTGTAGTATTGCCAATCTAATTCTGCAACCTTTATTTTGGTTACTAGTCCTTTGTTGCACACCTGCTGCTTAGACTTATTTTGCTAGCTTTGTGGTGTACGGATCCAATGTCACTAGTGTTTCTAGCCTCATTGCTGATCCAGAGTATGTTTATAAGATGAATGTTTCTCACCTACAGTTTAATGCTGACACAATGCCTATACTGAGTGTGGTTAATCAGTTATAAGGAAGGTGAATGTTCAGTTAATGTTCTTTGTCATCACCACATGCTATTTGCACCGATACTAGTTTTACTGTATCCTTCTAGATAAGTTAGCTGTTTTCTACCAAATAGCCTTACATAGGTTATGCGTCGACATCATTTGATTTTAAAAGGAACTTGGTACAGTTTTTTGGTTGATTTACATTCCAGATTATTGTTGAAGAACTGTATGCCCACTAGACTGGTAACATAAATCGCCTAAGTGGGTAGCAGGGCCTTATATCAGTTGGGTGCTAAATATATTAGTTGTGATTATGCTTTCATGAGGTAGTTGTAGAAGTTGGAATGGTTTACGTACCCTTAAGTTATATCATATTAATGTAATATTGAAGTTTTGATCCATTAACATATTAAATTCAATGTGTCAATTAACAATACGATTTTTGTCGCTTTCTGTGCAATTTACAGAAAACCAAATGTTTTTGTAGGGGATATCTAAAGCATGCAGAGGACTTCAGGACTTGTACGATTCTAAGATAGGAAAAGCTAAAGCCAACATGCTAATAATGATCATACAGCTACCAGATGCGGTGCAAGTGCAACCTCCAGGAGACAATATCCAGATTGAAGAAAAACCAGTGGAGTTCAAGTGCCGCAATGTTGTCGACTGTGTCAAAGATCCTAGCAAATGGAAGCCTTTTAGCGACAAGTATATTCTGGCTAGGGACAAGGATGAAGCTGAGTTGTGTGAGCAGATAAGGGTTGCCACACTTACCAGCATAGTGTACGGCGACGATTTGGGTCCAAGATTTAGGATGCAATCACGTGGTGATGGCAATGAGGTCTTCCGGTATGATGATAAACTCAAGCAAATGTGTCTTCAACGCCTGAAGAATTACACTGCTCGTAGCATCGACAAGTGCAAGGTCATGTCAGAGATTCTAGCAGTAATAGAAGATCTCTTTGACAAGGATGACGTTGAATCTCTTCGTGGTTTCTATTATCGGCTCGATAGACGCTATGACATGGATACCATATATAGTGCAGTAACTGAGATCTGCAAATTACTTGAATGCACAAGAGTCTCCTTGAAGCTTTGTGGTACTCCCCAAGGATCAGTTGCTGGCGCTGTTCTGATTACTGCAAACGGAAAGACCTTTGACTGTGAAGGAGGAGGAAAAGCTGGCCTCAAAACAATTGTGGAGGCAGAGGAATTGTCTGGCATTACTGCTGTTGTCGCCAAGCCAGGGAGGACAATCAGGTACATACTTCTGCTCGAGGAAGAAGCAGCATTCTCACTATTGACAAGACGCAAGTTTGAGGAGAAGCAGAACTGTGTACTAGTGTCTGGAGGTGGTCAACCAGATGTACTCACACGTATAATGCTATCCAAACTTGTGCAGCTTCTACATGTACCGGCGTATTGTATGGTCGACTGCAATCCATCTGGAGCTGGAATCTTTTGTACGTACAAATACGGCTCACAAGAGAGGGCGTTCGATAATCTTGGCCTTACTACTTCTTCCTTGAGACTGATAGGTTTAATGTCACAACACCTTCCGCGGGTGAAAGACTGTTGCAGTCAATTGTCAGTAAGAGATGGGACCCTTCTCAAAAACTCACTTGAGAGCAAAGCATCTGAAGGAAGATATACCTCTGTATGAGCATTTGGTACACATGAAGAAGAGTGGTTTGACGGCACAAATAGAGTCCTTGCAAACATTAAATGGGCATGCTAGTGTGGAAGAGTACATAATTGAACAGATTGAACTGGCGGAATTGCAAGGGACATAGGGACATGATAAACCACATTTTCTTTTCTTTTCTTTTTGTGATGCATTGTTATGTGTCTTGGGTACAGAATAAACAAAGTAAACCACCTTTCCTTTCCGTGCTGCACTGCTGTGTGTCTTGAGTATAGAATGTGCACCTTGCAAATCCTTTTACCATTTGTTGCCTAGAAGCTGGCTGTATTGCATCTGTTCATTTTTTCTAACTGATTTTCAGTTTACTTAATATCAATTTTCTGTTCCTTCTGCCCAAGTACCAAAACTGATATTTCGCCAACGTGCTGCACTGTTATGTGCCTTAGAATGATCTGTCAGCCTGTCACCGCACGCAAAATGGACAGGCTTGATTGTGAATGTCCCTCTGATGTTCTCATACTGAATGTCTGAAACCGCCACTTCTGATGCTTGATTTGTGCAGGTTCTTTTGTCGCAAAAGACCTGGTCTATCATAATAGGTGTTTGAATGTCGGAGACTTGTATGTTTGAGAACTCTATGTATTGAATCAGCCCTATATCACCTTGCAAGGTGAGTTTAATTGGTTTACCTCAGTGGGTGTATTATGAGTTTACTCTGCATGCATTTTCTTTTGACAAAGCAAAATTAAACTAGGATAGTCACAGGGCGGAGTCAGGATTTGAGCATTGGGGGGGCATTGCTCGCAATAACACAACATATACTCCTACTTCAAGATACATCCGTTTGAGCAATAACCAATATGAGACCGAGGGAGAATTTTTTTGGGTGGAGGCTATACTACATATCTATAGCTGTCTTAACAAAAATAAGCTCAATAATATAAGCACGATGGCAGTTGTTGATTAAAATTTAGAAGTTGGATCTGAATCTTTAGTACTGAGGTTAGGGATTGAAGCAATTTGTTTATTCTTTCTCGTACCTAAAAATATACCTACCCCTCAATTTTATCAGTTGGATCTGAATCTTTAGTTTGACCGATGATGTGATAGGAATGACGAGATTAGATCTGTAACTCTCACCTGAGCACATAATTGAGGCATTATCACAACAGACATACAGTACCAGATTAGGGGAGCGCATTACCTTGAGAACTTGATCGGTGGCCAGTTCACTAGACATGGTACGTTAGTCAGCAACGCCAATCAGCAGCAGCGGCTGTCGGAACATGGCTCAGCGCCCAGTTGAAACGAGCGGAGGAGCGAAACATGCGCCTCGCCACACCGTCGCCGTGATCGTCAATGAAGGGGCGGCGGCTGACAGTCACGCCCTAAGTCGCTAATCAGGCCGGCCCATTAGCGCACACAGGCACGAGAAATTTTGAGCAATTATAGCGCGAGAAAACCCTATTTGACGCGTTCTGCGTCAAATTGTCGGGATACCGCACGCGAGGGACCAAGACGGGCCAGCTTGTTTAGACGTGAGGCATGGGTTCCACCAATATTCGTTTTGGGAACCTTCTGGAAGGTTCTAGCCAATTTTTTCCGGTTTTGGGAACCTTCTAGAAGGTACCTAAACAAGGTTTCATATTTCCTTTTTTTATTTTCTTTTATTTTCTTTCTTTTTCATTTATCTTATCTTTTTCTTTTTTCCCTTTTTATGTTTCTCTTTTTATTTTCTTATCCTTTTCAAGTTTCTTTAAAAAAAATCAACAAATGTTCAGAAATTTAAAAATTGCTCACAAATTCTAACATTTTTTTCCATCAAATGTTCCCATTTTCAAACTTTTGTTTGCAAATTTTAAAACTATCCATGTTTTGAATATTTGTTCTCAAATTCTAAACTGGTCAGAAACTTCCAACAATGTTCCCACACTCGTGTTTTGTTCACGAATCTGAAAAAAAATCGTGTTTTGAAAATTTATTCTGAAATTCAAAAAATGTTCTGTGAATTATAAAAATGTTTGCATTTTTATTTTTTTCACAAATCTAAAAAATGTTTGGGAATTTCAAACAATGTTACAGCTTTCCAAATTTGTTCACAGATTCCAAAATTGTTCAGGTTTACAAATTTTGTTCGCATATACAAAAAAAGTTTGTGGAAGTTTGAGAAATGTTTGAGCTTGAATTAATTGTTCGTCATTTTAAGAAATATTCTCGTTTTTAACTTTTGTTCCTGTTTTCCAGAAAATGTTTGTGTTTTTTACACAATTGTTCGTAATTTCAGAGAATGTTCTTGCTTTATAAAACTGTTCACAAATTCTAAAAATGTTCATGTTTTCGAAAAATGATTTGGAAATTCAATTTGTTCGCGATGTCATCATTGGTTGATTTTGTCAAAAAAATCGTACATTCAAAAATATAATTAAAATTTGGAAATTGTAAATATGTTTTTCTCAAACAGTGATAAGTCGTATACTTTCTTTAGTACTTTTAGTGTTCCGCTATACATTGGTCAACCGAGTTTTGAAAATGTTCATTCTTTCAAAATTAATTCGCAGGTTCAAAAAACCTTTGGGGAATTTCATAAAATATTTGCTTTTCCAAAATTGTTTCTGTTTTAAAATTTGCTCATAAATTAAAAAATGTTTATGTTTTCAAATTTTGTTCGCAAATTCAAAAGAGTTTGGGCAATTTCATAAAATGTCCTTGTTTTCGGAAAAAAATCTCAAATTCAATAATGTTCTTGTTTTCATAAATTTTTTCACAAATTTAAAAAATATTTGGGGAATTTCATAAAATGTTTGGGTTTCTCATTTTTGTTCTTGTTTTCTGGAAAATGTTCGCATTTTCAAAAGGTTACTCGTTGTTTCGAAAAGTGTACTCGTTTTCAATTTTGTTCCTTCCCAAAAAATGTACGAGCCTTTACAAATTTTGTTCGATTTTCAAACAGCATTGACTTTTGTGAAAAAGAAAAATTCTGTTTGAAATTTCAAAAGAAGAATAAATCTTTCGCTGCCTAAAGTTTATCTGAACTGAGCTGCCAGATTTAGACAGCAAAATTTATGTATTACAGGGGGACGGGATGTGGTTCACTCACGTTAGATCGTTTGTCCTGCTCATGCACACTTTTTTGGGAGCTTTTCTTTAAGTTTTGTTGATGTTCTTCATTTCTTTAATAGTCGCGCTGCTATATTTACACGCAGGTAAGAGCATCTACAATCGGACCCTTCAAACCCGTCTCAAATGCCTGGGCAGGCCATTCGGTCATTGCTCGGACACGAAATTTGGACCCAGACGGGCCTCTCAAACCGCCCTCAAATGCGTGGGCTAACCGGCAGCCCCCATATCCATCCTAAATATAGGCGGGTATGGGGCGGTCCCGGCGCGCCCGCCACGCCGACTTGGCCCAGCCTGGCTCATGCCCGCCCCACAAATATCACCGCCCGGGAAACCCTAGACCGCAGTCATCCGAACTCCAATTCACTCCCCTCTCCGTCCACTCCACTTCTGATCCCTTCCAAACGCATCCGATCGCAGCACTGCCTCCGGTGGGGACTCCGGCTCCGACGACTATTGGTCTAGCCTGCTAGGCGAACCGGACCCTGACGATGTGGAGGAGGTCGCCCTCCACATCGCATTGAGGCGTTCGGTCGTCGACTAAGGCGGATCCGGCAGCGGCAGATCCACTTCGTCAGTGCCTGGCGCCCGTCGACGCAACGCCGATGATGTCGCCGGCCCTTCCCGTCCGTCCCTCCGCTCCGGCCACTCCGCTCCGCTCCTCCAGGTACGCCGCCCACCACCAGCACCCTCTGCTCCGGAGGTGGTGCCCGACCACCGCTGGGTCCTCGTGCCCGCGGCGGGGCTGGCACGCACTCGGACGCCTGAGTCGGAGGCACAAGCAGCCCAGCGCGAGCGGCAGCGGGCGAGGGAGAGGGTAGCGGCGTCCGAGTCGATGTCCGCGCACCGGTTGATCCTAGGCAGCGCTCTCGCTTCTGTCCTCCGTCGCCCGCTCACGACGGCGGAGGCGGGTGCGCGGCGCCTCCGCCGCAAGAATGCCAAGGCGCACCGGCTCTCCATCAAGTTGTCGGAGCACGAGGAAACAAAGGAGGCGGCGACGAAGGCGAAGCCGGCCCGCCATGCCAAGGTGCAGGACCGCCTGCTCCACAGGCTGTCGAGCATGAGGTGCAACTCCAACTCAGATATGATGGAAGATGTCTACTACACAACTTTATTCTTGTAGACACGTTTTGGGCCTTCAAGCGCAGAGTTTTGTAGGACAGTAGCAATTTTTCCTCAAGTAGATGACCTAAGGTCTATCAATCCATGAGAGATGTAGGATGAAGATGGTCTCTCTCAAACAACCCTGCATCCAAAAAATAAGAAGTCTCTTGTGTCCCCAACACACCAAATACAATGGTAATTTGTATAGGTGCACTAATTCAGCGAAGAGATGGTGATAAAAGTGTAATAGGAACAATAAGAAACAACAAGGTAGCAAGTAACAAAAGTGAGCACAAACGGTATTGCAATGCTTGAAAACAAGGCCTAGGATCTGTACTTTCGCAAGTGCAACCTCTCAAGAGTGCTAATATAATTGGATCATATAACCATCCCTCAAAGTGCGATGAAGAATCACTCCAAAGTTCCTATCTAGTGGAGAATATAAGAAGAAATTGTTTGTAGAGTACGACCTCGAAGCTATTCTTTCCGATCGATCTATCCAAGAGTTCGTACTAAAATAACACCAAATGATTTCAGATTCATAATACTTAATCCAACACAAAGAACCTCAAAGAGTGCCCCAAGATTTCTACTGGAGAAACAAAGACAAGAACATGCATCAACCCCTATGCATAGATTACCCCAATGTCACCTCGGGAATCCGTGAGTTGAGTGCCAAAACATATATCAAGTGAATCAATACGATACCCCATTGTCACCACGGGTATTCATAGCAAGACATCCATAAAGTGTTCTCAAATCCATAAAAGTATTCAATCCGATAAAACGAAATCTCAAAGGGAAAACTCAATTCATCACAACAAGATATGAGGGGAAATACCATATGATCCAACTATATTAACAAAACCCACAATACATCAAGATCGTGACATCTCAAGAACACGAGAGAGAGATTAAACACATAGCTACTGGTACAAACCCTCAGCCCCGAGGGTGGACTACTCCCTCCTCATCATGGTGGCCGCCGGGATGATGAAGATGGCCACCGGTGATGATTTCCCCCTCCGGCAGGGTGCCGGAACGGGATCTAGATTGGTTTCTTGTGGCTACATAGGCTTGTGGCGACGGAACTTCTGATCTAGGGTATCCCCGAGGGTTTTTTGAATATTTGGCAATTTATAGGGCGAAGAGGCGGTGAGGGAGGCCACCGAGGTGGGCACAACCCACTGGGGCGCGCCTGGGTGCCTAGGCGTGCCCTGGTGGGTTGTGCCCCCCTCGGGGCACTCCCTAGGTGCTGCTCTGGGCCATTGGATGTCTTCTAGCCCATAAAAAATCCACAAAAAGTTTAGCTGCGTTTGGACTCCGTTTGGTATTGATTTTCTGTGATGTAAAAAACAAGCAAAAAACAGCAACTGACATTGGGCACTATGTCAATAAGTTAGTCCCAAAAAATATATAAAATTGCTATAAAATGATTGTAAAACATCCAAGAATGATGACATAGCAGCATGAATACTTCATAAATTATAGATACGTTGGAGACGTATCAGCATCCCCGAGCTTAATTCCTACTCGTCCTCGAGAAGGTAAATGATAAAATAAATAATTTATGAAGTGTGAATGCTAGCAAAGTGCATAAGTTTGATCAATAGTAATTTCAATCACTTTTCCTAGCATCATAACAACAACGTTTTCCCATAAAACTCATCATGTTAAAGTAGCAACCAATTCACATGTTAAGGTTCAAACAATGAATTCTCTTGAAACTCAACAACCTATATTCTTAGTCACCAAACAATTGCAATTCAACTTAATTATTCAACAGAGTCCAAGAGCTCCACATACTGAACCATCATATAGTCTTCTATGATTGCTAACACTCATCGCATACACATGAGCAAAACATTTCAACCGGACACATAGAAAGATAGGGGCTTATAATTTCGCCTCCCAACATATTCACCTCAAGGGTGATGTCAACAATAATAACTCATGCTACCCGTATCCAATTGGATATATGTGCCTAGATCTTTCCTCACCAAATAATGCTTGCCAAAAGAGAAAAATAAGAAGGAATAGAGAGAAAAACTTTGACTCTTGCATGAAAGTAAATACATAAAAGTAAAAGGTAGGCCCTTCGTAGAGGGAAGAAGAGGTTGCCATGCGCTTTTTGTTTGTATGCTCAATCCCTTAGTGCAAAAGAACGTCACATTATATTGCCCCTTATGATAACAACCTTTATTATGCAGTCTGTCCCTTTTATTCTTTGCCATCACAAGTTCATACAACGCTCAATTTTCTCTTACACTAAATGATCTAACACTTTTAGAAGCAATTTTTATTTGCCTTATTGCACCCATGACAACTTACTTGAAGGATCTTACTCAATCCTTAGGTAGGTATGGTGAACTCTTGAAAAAAAGATTTGAGTTTAAGGGTTTTTGGATGCACAAGTAGTATCTCTACTTGGTGCGGAATTTTTAGCTAGCAAAGATGGGGGCAAGCACCACATGTTGAAGAATATATGACAATATAACTTCTATGTGAATATGAAAAAACATAAATCATTACGTTGTCTTCCTTGTCCAACGTCAACAACTTTGGCATATAATATTTTGATGGGGGCTCACAATCACAAAAGATTTCCAAGATAGTGCATTTGCATGTGAAAGTTCTCTTCCTTATAGTAATCATTCATGAATTGCTTGTATGACCAATATTGTGATTGTCAAGCTTCAAAAGATTTCACTTTCTAAACCCAATGTGAAGCCACTACTAGGCATGATATGAACATATAATTTCAACTTCATGATATTCAATTCATTCAACAATTTACTCATAGGAAATAAGTGAAGCACAAGAGTAAATGACAAACTACTCCAAGAAGATATAAGTGAAGATCAAGTGAGTAGTTAAGTAAATAGGTAGTTGATTGTGGACTCTCTCTTATTTAAAAACTTTCAGATCTAAGTATTTTATTAAAACAGCAAGCAAAACAAAATAAAATGGCATTCCAAGAATAGCACAACTCATGTGAAGAAGCAAAAACTTAGGCCCAACCGATACTAACCGATAATCTCTGAAGAAGAAAGGTGGGATGCCTACCGGGGCATCCCCAAGCTTAGATGCTTGAGACTTCTTGGAATATTAACTTGGGATGCCTTAGGCATCCCCAAGGTTGAGTTCTTGTGTCTTATTCATTCATCTCATATCACGGTTTCCCTAAACTTCAAAAACTTTATCCACACAAAACTCAACAAGAACTCGTGAGATAAGTTAGTATAAATCAATGCAAAAACCTTATCATTATCTACTGTAGAAAATCACTAAAATTATTATTTAACACTACATATTAAATGCCTCTGCATATTTAATACTCCTATCCTCAAATATAATCATTAAACAAGCAAACATATAATGCAACCATAACAACAATCTGCCAAAACAATACAGTCTGTAAAGAATGCAAGATTCATCATACTTCCCTAACTCCAAAAAATCTGAAAAATTACCACACTGTAGAAAATTTATTAAAGCTTACTATGCAAAACATTTCAACATTTTATCACATTCTGACTCGGGAATTTTTGCAATAGCAATAAACATTCTGTTTTGCAACAGCAACATGTAGACTTGCAAAATAAGCATGGCAAAGGCTATCAATGCCACTTTTGTTGAAATAAAATATGCAAAACATTATTACATATAGAAAAAAGCAAATCAAAACAAAATAAAATGATGCTCCAAGTAAAACACATATCCTGCAATGAATGAAAATAAAGCTCAAAGTAAGGTTACCGATAATGTTGGAGACGAAAGAGGGGATGCCTTCCGGGGAATCCCCAAGCTTAGTTGCTTGGATCTTCCTTGAATATTACCTTGGGAGTGCCTTGGGAATCCCCAAGCTTAGGTTCTTGTCACTCCTTATTCTCCTCATATCGATATCTCACCCAAAACTTGAAAACTTCAATCACACAAAACTTAACGGAACTTCGTGAGATAGGTTAGTATGATAAAGAGCAAACCATTTCACTTTGGTACTGTCAAAGACAAGATTCATAATTATTTCCACACAATTACTACTGTAGCATATCATTTCCACAATTTATATTGAGCAATATAAGCCATAGAAACTAGGAAACAAACAAACTAAGCATTGAAAACAGACTCTGTCAAAAACAGAACAGTCTGAAGTAATCTATACTCCAACCATACTTATGCTACTCCAAAAATTCTGAAAAATTAGGAAAACTTAGGGAATTTGTATATCTATCACCTGTCAAAAATTCATATCAAAGCACATTCCAGTGAATTTTAGAAATTCCTGGACTAGGTGCAAAAGCTTCTATTTTTGCACAGAATCAAGTCAACTATCATCCACACTATCACAAAGGCTTTACTTGGAACTTTATTGAAACAAAAGCTATAAAACATGATTACTACGGTATCATAATCACGTGAACAACAAAAATAGTAGGGGTAAATGTTGGTTTGTCTCCCAACCATCGCTTTTCTTTAATGCCTTTTAGCTAGGCATGATGATTTCAATGATGCTCGCATAAAAGATAAGCATTGAAACATGAAAAAGAGCATCATGAATCACATGGAAAGCACATTTAAGCCTAACCCACTTCCTATGCATAGAGATTTTGTGATCAAACAATTTATGGGAACAAGAATCAACTAGCATAGGAAGGCAAAACAAGCACAACTTAAAGCTTTTCAACACAGAGAGAGGAAACTTGATATTATTGCAATTCCTACAAGAATAAGTTCCTCCCCCATAATAGTTTTCAGTAGCATCATGAATAAATTCAACAATATAACCATCACATAAAGCATTCTTTTCATGACACAAAAGCATAGAAAACTTATTACTCTCCACTTAAGCAAATTTCTTCTCATCAATAGTAGTGTGAGCAAACTCAACAAAATAACTATCATGAGAGTGAAAATTAAAATCATGATGACAAGTTTCATGGTTATCATTATTCTTTATAGCATACATGTCATCGCCGTAATCATCATAAATAGGAGGCATGCAATCACCATAATAAACTTTCTCATCAAAACTTGGGGGACTAAAAATATCATCTTCATCAAATATAGCATCCCCAAGCTTATGGCTTTGCATATCACTAGCATCATGGATATTCAAAGAATTAATACTAGAAACATTGCAATCATGCTCATCATTTATGCCATAAGTTTTGTTGAATTCTTTTTCTAGCAACTGAGCACAATTATCGGAATCCCTATTCTCAAGATAGACATTATAAAGATAACGAACAATTTGAGGTAACCCCAATTCCATTTTTTTCTAGTTTTCTTTTTATAAACCAAACTAGTGATAAAACAAGAAACTAAAAGATTCGATTACAAGATCTAAAGATATACCTTCAATCACTCACCTCCCCGGCAACAGCGCAAGAAAAGAGCTTGATATCTACTATGCAACTTTATTCTTGTAGACACATGTTGGGCCTCCAAGCGCAGTGTTTTGTAGGACAGTAGCAATTTTCCCTCATGTGGATGACCTAAGGTTAATCAGTCTGTGGGAGGTGTAGGATGAACATGGTCTCTCTCAAACAACCCTGCATCCAGATAATAAGAAGTCTCTTGTGTCCCCAACACACCAAATACAATGGTAATTTGTATAGGTGCACTAGTTCGGCGAAGAGATGGTGATAAAAGTGAAATATGGATAGTAGATATTGGTTTTTGTAATAGGAACAATAAAAAACAGCAAGGTAGCAAGTAACAAAAGTCAGCACAAATGGTATTGCAATGCCTGAAAACAAGGCCTAGGGTTCGTACTTTTGCTAGTGCAACCTCTCAACAATGCTAATATAATTGGATCATATAACCATCCCTCAAAGTGCGATGAAGAATCACTCCAGAGTTCCTATCTAGCGGAGAACATAAGAAGAAATTGTTTGTAGGGTACGACCTCGAAGCTATTCTTTCTGATCGATCTATCCAAGAGTTCGTACTAAAATAACACCAAATAATTTCAGATTCATAATACTCAATCCAACACAAAGAACCTCAAAGAGTGCCCCAAGATTTCTACCGGAGAAACAAAGACGAGAACGTGCATCAACCCCTATACATAGATTACCCCAATGTCACCTTGGGAATCCGCGAGTTGAGTGCCAAAACATATATCCAGTGAATCAATACGATACCCCATTGTCACCACGAGTATTCATAGGAAGACATACATAAAAGTGTTCTCAAATCCATAAAAGTATTTAATCTGATAAAATGAAATCTCAAAGCGAAAACTCAATTCATCACAACAAGATAGAGAGGGGAAAACACAATATGATTCAACTATATTAACAAAGCCCGCAATACATCTAGATCGTGACATCTCAAGAACACGAGAGAGAGATAAAACACATAGCTACTGGTACAAACCCTCAGCCCCGAGGGTGGACTACTCCCTCCTCATCATGGTGGCCACCGGGATGATGAAGATGGCCACTGGTGATGATTCGCCCCCTCCGACAAGGTGCCGGAACGGGGTCTAGATTGGTTTTTCATGGTTACAGAGATTTGCGGCGGCGGAACTTTCTATCTAGGGCGTCCCCGATGGTTTTTGGAATATTTGGCAATTTACAGGGCGGAGAGGCGGTGTGGGAGGCCTCCAAGGTGGGCACAACCCACCGGGGCGCGCCTGGGGGCCAGGCGCGTCCTGGTGGGTTGTGCCCCCCTCGGGACACCCCCCAGGTGCGGCTCTGGCCCATTGTGTTGGGGAACGTAGTAATTCAAAAAAATTCCTACGATCACGCAAGGTATATCTAGGAGATGCATAGCAACGAGACGGGAGAGTGTGTCCACGTACCCTCATAGACCGAAAGCGGAAGCGTTTACTAACGCGGTTGATGTAGTCGAACGTCTTCACGATCCAACTGATCCAAGTAGCAAACGTACGACACCTCCGTGTTCAGCACACGCTCAGCATGATGACGTCCCTCGAGCTCTTGATCCATTTGAGGATGAGGGAGAGTTCCGTCAGCACTACGGCGTGGCGACGGTGTTGATGATGTTACTGGCGCAGGGCTTCGCCTAAGCACTACGACGATATGACCGAGGTGTTAAACTATGGAGGGGGGCACCGCACACGGCTTAGAGATTGTATGTTGTTCCTTGGGGTGCCCCCTGCCCCCGTACATAAAGGAGGGAGGAGGAGGAGGCTGGCCAAGGAGGGGCACGCCTATAGGGGGAGTCCAACTATGATTCGCAATCCTAGTTGGAGTCCCCTTCCTTTTTCCAAGAGGGGGAGAGAGGGAAAGAGGTGGAGGAGAAAGAGGAAAGTGGAGGGGGCGCCGCCTCCCCTAGACCAATTCGGTTTGGGCTAGGGGGGCGCGCGCCTCCACCTGGCCGCTGCCTCCTCTCTTCCACTAAGGCCCATGAAGGCCCATTAATCCCTCGGGGGGGTTCTGGTAACCTCCCGGTACTCCGAAAAATGCCCGAACCTTTTCAAAACCTTTCTGGTGTCCGAACATAACCTTCAAATATATCAATCTTTATGTCTCGACCATTTCGAGACTCCTCGTCACGTCGTGATCTCATCCGGGACTCCGAACAAACTTCGGTCATCAAAAACACATAACTCATAATACAAATCGTCATCGAACGTTAAGCGTGCGGACCCTACGGGTTCGAGAACTATGTAGACATGATCGAGGCACATCTCTGATCAATAACCAATAGTGGAACTTGGATTCTCATGTTGGCTCCTACATATTCTATGAAGATCTTTATCGGTCAAACCGCATAACAACATATGTTGTTCCCTTTGTCATCGGTATGTTACTTGCCCGAGATTCGATCGTCGGTATCATCATACCTAGTTCAATATCATTACTAGCAAGTCTCTTTACTTGTTCTGTAATGATTTATCCCGCAACTAACTCATTAGTCACATTGCTTGCAAGGCTTATAGTGATGAGCATTACCAAGAGGGCCCAGAGATACCTCTCTGATACACGGGGTGACAAATCCTAATCTCGATCTATGCCATCCCAACAAACACCTTCGGAGACACCTGTAGAGCATCATTATAATCACCCAGATACATTGTGACCTTTGATAGGACACAAGGTGTTCCTTCGGTATTCGGGAGTTGCATAATCTCATAGCCTGAGGAACATGTATAAGTCATGAAGAAAGTAGTAGCAATGAAACTGTAACGATCATAATGCTAAGCTAACGGATGGGTCTTGTCCGTCACATCATTCTCCCAATGATGTAATCCCGTTCATCAAATGACAACACATGTCTATGGTTAGGAAACATAACCATGTTTGATTAACGAGCTAGTCAAGTAGAGGCATACTAGGTACACTATGTTTTGTCTATGTATCCACACATGTACTAAGTTTCCGGTTAATACAATGCTAGCATGAATAATAAACATTTATCATGATATAAGTAAATATAAATAATAACTTTATTATTGCCTCTAGGGCATATTTCCTTCAGTTTCCCACTTGCACTAGAGTCAATAATCTAGATTACACAGTAATGATTCTGACACCCATGGAGTCATGGTGCTGATCTTGTTTTGCTCGTGGAAGAGGCTTAGTCATTGGGTCTGCAATATTCAGATCCGTATGTATTTTGAAAATCTCTATGTATCCCTCCACGACTTGATGCTGGATGGAATTGAAGCGTCTCTTGATGTGTTTGGTTTTTTTTGAAATCTGGATTCCTTTGCCAAGGCAATTGCACCAGTATTGTCACAAAAGATTTTCATTGGACCCGATGCACTAGGTATTACACCTATATCGGATATGAACTCCTTCATCCAGACTCCTTCATTTGCTGCTTCCGAAGCAGCTATGTACTCCTCTTCACACATAGATCCCGCCACGACGCTCTGCTTAGAACTGCACTAACTAACAACTCCACCATTCAATATAAATACGTATCTGGATTGTGGCTTAGAGTCATCCAGATCAGTGTCAAAGCTTGCATCGACTTAACCATTTACGACGAGCTCTTTGTCACCTCCATAGACGAGAAACATATCCTTAGTCATTTTCAGGTATTTCAGGATGTTCTTGACCGCTGTCCAGTGCTCCACTCCTGGATTACTTTGGTACCTCCCTACTATACTTATAGCAAGGCACACATCAGGTCTGGTACACAGCATTGCATACATGATAGAACCTATGGCTGAGGCATAGAGAATGGCTTTCATTTTCTCTCTATCTTTTGCAGTGGTTGGGCATTGAGTCTGACTCAACTTGACACATTGTAACACAAGCAAGAACCCTTTCTTTGACTGATCCATTTTGAACTTCTACAAAACTTTATCAAGGTATGTGCTTTGTGAAAGTCCAATTAAGCATCTTGACCTATCTCTATAGATCTTGCACTACAAGAAATATGTCAACTTGTGACCTTGACTATTGGTCACTGAAAGGTCATTGTTTTTCATTTGCGACCTTTTTGTGACAAAAAACAGAAGGTCAAAAGCTGGCGGTCGTAAACTGAAATTAACGACCTTCTCTGCGAGAAGGTCGTAGACGTTTACGACCAAAATATACCTACTGTTGTGTTTTGGTCACTAGCAGCCTCCCCAGACCACATAGGCATCCAGCGTGGCAAGCTGATGTGGCACAAGAATCAGCCCGGTCCAATTCGGTATTTATATGGGCCGAGCCCATTAATTCAGCCCATTTATATATTTTTTCCTATGAAATTTTTGCCAGCTTCATGGATCAAGCCCAACGTTGCAGCCTTTTTATTTTTGGGCCATGGCCTTTTTGTCTCAACAATTTCATTTTTTCTTTTTTTATAGAGTGGGTTCACTAGTCAGGTGGGTCCCCATTGTCAGGTTCTAGTACCCGTCGGGGCAATATTCTTCAATTTTTTAATTTAACACAAATAAATACCTAGTATTTAAATTGGCACACAGAACACATGAAATACTTCAAATGTTATCAACCATCAAAGTGCTACATCATATAACGCACATACAAATGTGATCAACATCAAGTTTACAATCACATAACAAGCTCCACAAGTGTAAAATCACATGAGCCAGATTCTGCTACATCATATAACACACATACAAATAGGAGCAGCATAAAGGACTCCATTACTCTCAGAACTAGCTCCAATGAGCTAGAACTATTCTTCCTCCGACTTCTTTGTACCGATGCTCACGAAGAAACATGAAAGCCCAGCATCTGCACGTTACAAAACAAAATATTTAGGAACAAAATAGAAGTAGATCTAACAACATATTTGACAATAAATAACAGAATAATGAAGTTCATGAGACATTTTAGAATCAACTTGACTGTTGATAGTAATGTTTGCATTGGACACATCCAAAACTAAAATTACTAAGATATATCATCAACAACCATATAGCTTTGTTTAATATTACTAAGATATATATCCATTAGTTTGTTTTAACATGGAACCCAAGAGTATGTGACTCTAGCACCCTGAGAAAGATGTTAATATGCCATCATACTAGCTGATAGACAAACATTCCAGGAAGAATTGATGCTTGTTTAACAGGTACAATCGATACTGCTATCTCTAACAGACAAATTTAAAGTTTTAAATACATTTTTTCTATTAGCAAATCTGAATATGCTACTTCCTGATTCATGGCTGCATAGTCCAGCTAGCTACACCAGTTTGATCTCATGCAAAAAATAGAAAAAAATGTATCATTGGTAATTATGCAACTCTGTTTAGAGTCATTTATCCAAACAGTTACTGCTGTTATAGTTACTGATGTATCCTAATTAATAGTACTTTACAGTAGATAAGCATTTCTTGATGCTAAAGAAGACAAAGGCTTGTACCATGACATGTCCAGCAAGCCTAATTAATAGTGTCAAACTGTAGCAGGACATAAAAGAACAGTACAGTAGTAACTTAAGCATGCTCCCCTGTAGACACACACACACACACACGATCAATTCAAACCCAAACAAATCAAATCACGCTCTTCATCTGGACCACTACAGATCCATGTATTGACGCTTAGCATCAAGCATTAGGCCATGAAGCATCTATCCGATTTGTTCAACAAGACGAGTACATACCTGACTCCAGGTCGATGCAGTGGATGGGGTTGTACTTGAACATCTGGTCCAGGGACGAGCCTGCTAATCCAAATCGAACAAACAAATTCATTAGGAGGGGATTGGAGAGACAAGGAAGAAATGAAGTAAACATACATACATGTCTATATATAAGCAGCATAAATAAGTAATATAAATACATCCTCTTTCTTCCTCTACAACACTAACTAGAGTAACATCAATCATTGTACACAAGGAGCAGCGGCAACAAGCCGATAAAGAAAGCTCAAGATTTGTGTCTTTTGCAAGTTTTAGCACACTAGTACATGCGTTAAAATGGAAGCGCCGCTGCTGGGTTGCAACAGCCAACAAACTATAGGGTTACCGTCAAGTTAGCATTACAGAAAGCGAAAAGGAAAGTGGAAAAGACATGGCAGCCTATAGTTATGCGGAGAACATCGACAAGTAGCCAACATGATGAGCATTGTGCAGTTTAATAACACAGTGTATTAATCTGAATACACGTGAACAAAACTAGCAGTGTTATTAATACACTGCTAAATGAGCATTCAGGATGCTTATTATACACGTGAACAAAACTAGGCCAGAACATAGTAAAAAAACTGCTAAATGGACATAAGCAGCAAAATGAGCATTGTGCAGCAAAAAAAGCAAGCAGGAGCATTGAGTACTCACGATGTTAACACTAATTAATGGAACTGCAGGTTCGGACCAGAAGAACAATCGCGCAGCTGGCATCTAGTCATCATCCAAATCCAATCCATCAAGCACAAGAATCGGCACAGTCAATCATACAAGTCGTCGCATGGCTGATTTGCACCCGAATGGCAATCAGCCGGGCCGGGTTAGTGGGATGAATCTCATCCCAGCAGGAAAGACAGACATCAGCTTTACCACCTGCCTGTTGCTATGTCTTGAGCTTGTGTTGGTTTTCCTCGAAGAGGAGAGGGTGATGCAGCAATAGTAGCATAAGTATTTCCCTTAGTTTTTGAGAACCAAGGTATCAATCCAGTAGGAGGCTCCTCAAAAGTCCCACGCACCTACACAAACAAACTGAGAACTCGCAACCAACGCAATAAAGGGGTTGTCAATCCTTCTGACCACTTGCGAAAGTGAGATCTAATAAAGATAGTATGATAAGATAAATATTTTTTTGGTATTTTATAATATAGATGCAAAAAGTAAAGATGCAAATAAAAGTAGAATGAAAGAAAATATGATAAGAGATAGACCCGGGGGCCATAGGTTTCACTAGAGGCTTCTCTCAAGATAGCATAAGTATTATGGTGGGTGAACAAATTACTGTCGAGCAATTGATAGAAAAGCGCATAGTTATGAGATTATCTAGGCAAGATCATGTATATAGGCATCACGTCCATAACAAGTAGACCGACTCCTGCCTGCATCTACTACTATTACTCCACACATCGACCGACTCCTGCCTGCATCTAGAGTATTAAGTTCATAAGAACAGAGTAACGCATTAAGCAAGATGACATGATGTAGAGGGATAAACTTGAAGGAAATATGCCCTAGAGGCAATAATAAAGTTATTATTTATTTCCTTATTTCATGATAAATGTTTATTATTCATGCTAGAATTGTATTAACAGGAAACATGATACATGTGTGAATACATAGACAAACATATAGTCACTAGTATGCCTCTACTTGACTAGCTCATTAATCAAAGATGGTTATGTTTCCTAACCATAGACATGTGTTGTTATTTGATTAATGGGATCACATCATTAGGAGAATGATGTGATTGACATGACCCATTCCGTTAGCCTAGCACTTGATCATTTAGTATATTGCTATTGCTTTCTTCATGACTTATACATGTTCCTGTAACTATGAGATTATGCAACTCCAAAGGTACATGTGCTACCAAACGTCACAACGTAACTGGGTGATTATAAAGGAGTACTACAGGTGTCTCCAAAGGTACATGTTGGGTTGGCGTATTTCGAGATTAGGTTTTGTCACTCCGATTGTCGGAGAGGTATCTCTGGGCCCTCTCGGTAATGCACATCACTATAAGCCTTGCAAGCAATGTAGCTAATGAGTTAGTTACGGAATGATGCATTACGTAACGAGTAAAGAGACTTGCCAGTAACGAGATTGAACTAGGTAATGGATATCGACGATCAAATCTCGGGCAAGTAACATACCGATGACAAAGGGAACAACGTATGTTGTTATGCAGTTTGACCGATAAAGATCTTCGTAGAATATGTAGGAGCCAATATGAGCATCCAGGTTCCGCTATTGGTTATTGACCAAGAATAGTTCTAGGTCATGTCTACATAGTTCTCGAACCCGTAGGGTCCACACGCAAGGTTTCGGCGATGCTTATATTATGAGTTTATGAGTTTTGATGTACCGAAGGAGTTCGGAGTCCCGGATGAGATCGGGGACATGATGAGGAGTCTCGAAATGGTCGAGACGTAAAGATCGATATATTGGACGACTATATTCGGAGTTCGGAAAGGTTCCGAGTGATTCGGTATTTTCGGAGTACCGGAGAGTTACGGAATTCGCCGGGAGTATATGGGCCTTATTGGGCCATACGGGAATAGAGGAGAGAGGCCAAAAGAAGGAGGCCTCGCCCCCTCTAGTCCGAATTGGACAAGGGGCGCAGCCCCCTTTTCCTTATTCCTCCCCCCCTCTTTCCCCTTCTCCTACTCCAACAAGGGAGGTGGAATCCTACTAGGACTAGGGAGTCCTAGTAGGACTCCACACTTGGCGCGCCCCCTCGTAGGGCTGGCCTCCTCCCCCCTTGCTCCTTTATATACGGGGGCAGGGGGGCACCCCATGACACACAAGTTGATTTATGGATCATTCCTTAGCCGTGTGCGGTGCCCCCCTCCACCATATTCCACCTCGGTCATATCATCGCGGAGT
This sequence comes from Aegilops bicornis, assembly GCA_021605145.1. Taxonomy (NCBI): domain Eukaryota; kingdom Viridiplantae; phylum Streptophyta; class Magnoliopsida; order Poales; family Poaceae; genus Aegilops; species Aegilops bicornis. The sequence goes on along the minus strand of CM038671.1, from coordinate 185,945,491 downwards.
TTAGGCGAAGCCTCGCTACCGGTAGAGCATCATCATCGTCACCACGCCGTCGTGCTGACGGAACTCATCCCCGACACTTTGCTGGATCGGAGTCCGGGGATAGTCACCGAGCTAAACGTGTGCTGAACTCGGAGGTGCCGTACGTTCGGTACTTGGATCGGTCGGATCGTGAAGACGTACGATTACATCAACCGCGTTGTCATAACGCTTCCGCTTACGGTCTACGAGGGTACGTGGACAATACTCTCCCCTCTCGTTGCTATGCCATCACCATGATCTTGCGTGTGCGTAGGAAATTTTTAAAATTACTACGTTCCCCAAAAAAACTCAAGCAATATGATATAAACCCCATCTTGTTATCCTCGATGGCAACAATACAATATGTGCCTTGCAACCCTTTCTGTCACTGGGTAAGGACACCGCAAGATTGAACCCAAAGCTAAGCACTTCTCCCATGGCAAGAAAAATCAATCTAGTAGGCCAAACCAAACTGATAATTCGAAGAGACTTGCAAAGATAACTCAATCATACATAAAAGAATTCAGAGAGGATTCAAATATTATTCATAGATAAACTTGATCATAAACCCACAATTCATCTGATCTCGACAAACACACCGCAAAAAGAGTTTACATCGAATAGATCTCCACAAGAGAGGGGGAGAACATTGTATTGAGATCCAAAAGAGAGAAGAAGCCATCTAGCTAATAACTATGGACCCGTGAGGTCTGTGGTAAACTACTCACAACTCATCGGAGGGGCAAGGATGTTGATGTAGAAGCCCTCCATGGTCGATTCCTCCGGCAGAAAGTGCGTGAAGGCTCCAAGATGGGATCTCGCGGATCTGAAGGTTACTTGGTGGAAATTGTGTTTCGTGGTGCCCTGGATGTTTTCGGGCACGAGGTATATATAGGAGGAAGAAGTACATCGGTGGTCGCTGAGGCCCACGAGACGGTAGCGCCCTACAGGGGGGGCGGCCTCCTATCTCGTGGGGGCCTCGGCTGCTTCTTGACTTGCACTCCAAGCTCTCCGGATCACGTTCGTTCCAAAAATCATGCTCCTGAAGGTTTCATTCTGTTTGGACTCCGTTTGATATTCCTTTTCTTCGAAATACTGAAATAGGCAAAAAAACAACAATATGGGTTGGGCCTCCGGTTAGTAGGTTAGTCCCAAAAATGATATAAATGTGTAAAATAAAGCCCATGAACATCCAAAGGGGTAATATAATAGCATGGAACAATCAAAAATTATAGATACGTTGGAGACGTATCAAGCATCCCCAAGCTTAATTCCTGCTCGTCCTCGAGGAGGTAAATGATAAAAAGAAATTTTTGATGTGGAATGCTACCTAGCATAATTCTCAATGTAATTTTCTTTATTTTGGCATGAATGTTCAGATCCAAATGATTCAAAATAAAAGCTTATAAAACATAAAAATAATAATGCTTCAAAGCATACTAACAAATAATCATGTCCTATCAAAATAACATAGCCAAAGAAAGCTTATCCCTACAAAATCATATAGTTAGGCCATGATTCATTTTCATTACACAAAATACTCCCATCATGCACAACCCCGATGACGAGCCGAGCAATTGTTTCATACTTTTTGACGTGCTTCAGCTTTTTCAACTCTTACGCAATACATGAGCGTAAGCCATGGACATAGCACTATGGTGGTATATGGTGGTGGTTGTGAGGACAAAAAGGTAGAAGATAGTCTCACATCAACTAGGCGTATTAACGGGCTATATAGAGGTGCCCATTAATAGATATCAATGTGAGTGAGTAGGGATTGCCATGCAACGGATGCACTAGAGCTATAAATATATGAAAGCTCAACAAAAGAAACTAAGTGGATGTGCATCCAACTTGCTTGCTCACGAAGACCTAGGGCATTTTGAGGAAGCCCATCATTGGAATATACAAGCCAAGTTCTATAATGAAAAATTCCCACTTAGTATATGAAAGTGACAACATAGGAGACTCTCTATCATGAAGATCATGGTGCTACTTTGAGGCACAAGTGTGGAAAAAGAGATAGTAGCATTGTGCCTTCTCTTTTTCTCTCATTTTCTTTTTTTCTTTTTTTTCTTTTCTTCTTTTTTTCTTTCTTTTTTTGGCCTTTCTCTCTTTTTCTTTTCTTTTTTTCTTTTTTTGTAAAGTCAGAAGTCTCATCCCGACTTGTGGGGGAATCATAGTTTTCATCATACTTTCCTCACTGAGACAATGCTCTAATAATGAAGATCATCACACTTTTATGGGTTTACAACTCAAGAATTACAACTCAAAGCTAGAACAAGATATGACTTTATATGAATGCCTCCGACGGTGTACCGGGATATGCAATGAATCAAGAGCGACATGTATGAAAATTATGAAGGTGGCCTTGCCACAAATACGATGTCAACTACATGATCATGCAAAGAGCAATATGCCAATGATGGAACGTGTCATAATAAACGGAACGGTGGAAAGTTGCATGGCAATATATCTCGGAATGCCTATTGAAATGCCATAATAGGTAGGTATGGTGGCTGTTTTGAGGAAGGTAAGTAAGGGGTTTATGATACCGGCGAAAGTTGCGCGGTAATAATAAAGGCTAGCAAAGATGAGTGTGCATATATCCATGGACTCACATTAGTAAAAAAAACTCATATACTTATTGCAAAAGCCTACTTAGCCCTCGAAGCAAAGTACCACTACGCATGCCCCAAGAGGGATAGATTGGTAGGAAAAGACCATCGCTAATCCCCGACTGCCACTCATAAGGAAGACAATCAAAAGAGCAACTCATGCAACAAATTTGTCACACAACTTTTACCATACGTGCATGCTACGGGACTTGCCAACTTCAACAAAAGTATTTCTCAATTTCATAATTACCCACTAGCATGACCCTAACATTACTACCTTTATATCTCAAAACAATTATCAAGCATCAAGTTGATCATAGCATCCAATTCTTTTCCTATGATAGTTTTTATTATACCCAACTTGGATGATCATCATTCCAAGACCAACTTTGTAACCATAGCAAATACCATGCTGTTCTAAAAGACTCTCAAAAAGATATAAGTGAAGCATGAGATACTAGAAATTTCTTCAAAATTAAGACACCACCGTGCTCTAAGAGATATAAGTGAAGCACTAGAGCAAAAACTATCAAGCTCAAAAGATATAAGTGAAGCACATAGAGTATTGTGGCAAATTCTAATCAAATAGGCTTCTACCAAAAGGTGTGTACAACAAGGATGATTTTGGTAAACTAAAAAGCAAATACTAATATAATACACGATGCTCCAAGCAAAACACATATCATGTAGCGAATAAAAATATAGCTCTAAGTAAAGTTACCAATGAACGAAGACGAAAGAGGGGATGCCTTCCCGGGGCATCCCCAAGCTTAGGCTTTTGGCTATTATTGAATATCTTGGGGTGCCTTGGGCATCCCCAAGCTTAAACTCTTGCCACTCCTTATTCCATAGTCCATAAAAGCTTTCCCCAAAACTTGAAAACTTCACAACACAAAACTCAACAGGAAATCTTATAAGCTCCGTTAGTGAAAGAAAACAAAACCACCACATAAGGTACTGCAATGAACTCATTATTTATTTATTTTGGTGTTAAACCTACTGTATTCAACTTCTCTATGGTTTATAAACTATTTTACTAGCCATAGATGCATCAAAATAAGCAAACAACACACGAAAAATAGAATCTGTCAAAAACAGAACAGTCTGTAGCAATCTGTAACTAACGCAAACTTCTGGAACTCTAAAAATACTACCAAAATAGAAAGTCCTGGAAACTTTGTTTGTTGAACAGCATCAAAAAGAATCAACGCAAAAGCACGTTCCGGTGATTTAACAAAATTATATTTGTGCGTGCAAAGTTTCTGTTTTTCAGCAGAATCAAATCAACTATCATCGTAGGTTATCCTATAGGTTCCACTTGTCACAAACACTAATTAAAAGATAAAAACACATCTAAACAGAAGGTAGATGCAAGATTTATTACTAAACAGGAGCAAAAACAAAAAACATAAAGAAAATTGGGTTGCCTCCCAACTAGCGCTATCGTTTAACGCCCCTAGCTGGGCATAAAAGCGAAGATAGATCTAAGTAGAGCCATAATAATAAGATAGATCTTGAAAGCTCATTTCATATTCTCTACGTTCTAAATTTAGTGGGACAAAGGTCCCCAAGATCAATCACAGGAGGAACGAGTTCCTCCTTTGGCCCCTCATAGTGCACAACTATTTCATCACTAAAAGCATTCTTTTGGCAAAATCTTGTGAGCCTATACTCAAGAGAGTATCCTAGCTCATTGTTTCAAAGGGCAAAATCATTATTAAGCTCGTTAATTCAATCAACCAAAGCATTGGTAGGAACCTTTTTTTTCTAAGGTTTTCATTAAAAGCAACATAGTCTGAAGATTGAAAACGCCTAAATTCCTCTTGATCATAGAGGATCGCCTCTATGGGAGGACGACCGGCGTCCACCCTATAGTGCGCAAAAATTTCTTTGGCTTCTCTAATGATAAATCTAAACTCATGAGCCAAAAAGATAGTAACAACGCATTTAACAGAAGAATGCTCAATATTGGAAAATTCTAGGAAAATTCTTTGTATGCAAGGATGCATATGCATAAATTGTCTTTCAAGTTCAACCACTAGCAAAGCAATGGCATCCGCAAGACTACTAGTTTTATGAAGAATAGAACCACCCATGGAAGGTAAAGCACCGGCACAAGTAAAGAAATCTTGAATAACACTTTTTCCAATGATGTTACCACTACCGACTCGAAACTTTTTAGTATGCAAGATAGGCGGTTCTTCAGCTGGAGCATCAGAATTTTCCATGTTATCATGGTTGTCCATATTGATGATAATCTCCCCAATTTCAGACATAACGGCAAACAAAGGCAAGGACAAAGAGAAGAGGAGATTGGGAAAGAGAGGGCGAATAAAACGGCATGGGTGAAGTGGGGGAGAGGAAAACGAGAGGCAAATGGCAAATAATGTAAATGCGAGGGAGATGGGTTTGTGATGGGTACTTGGTATGTCTTGACTTGAGCGAAGACCTCCCAGGCAACGGCGCCAGAAATCCTTCTTGCTACGTCTTGAGCTTGCGTTGGTTTTCCTCGAAGACGAGAGGGTGATGCAGCAATAGTAGCGTAAGTATTTCCCTCAGTTTTTGAGAACCAAGGTATCAATCTAGTAGGAGGCTCCTCAGAAGTCCCACGCACCTACACAAACAAACTGAGAACTCGCAACCAACGCAATAAAGGGGTTGTCAATCCCTTCACGGCCACTTGCGAAAGTGAGATCTAATAAAGATAGTATGATAAGATAAATATATTTTTGGTATTTTATAATATAGATGCAAAAGTAAAGATGCAAATAAAAGTAGATTGGAAGCAAATATGATAAGAGATAGACCTGGGGCCATAGGTTTCACTAGAGGCTTCTCTCAAGATAGCATAAGTATTACGGTGGGTGAACAAATTACTGCCAAGCAATTGATAGAAAAGCGCATAGTTATGAGATTATATAGGCATGATCATGTATATAGGCATCACGTCCATAACAAGTAGACCGACTCCTGGCTGCATCTACTACTATTACTCCACACATCGATCGACTCCTGCCTGCATCTAAATTATTAAGTTCATAAGAACAGAGTAAAGCATTAAGCAAGATGACATGATGTAGAGGGATAAACTCAAGCAATATGATTTAAACCCCATTTTGTTATCCTCGATGGCAACAATACAATACGTGCCTTGCAACCCTTTACATCCTTTGGGTAAGGACACCACAAGATTGAACCCAAAGCTAAGCACTTCTCCCATGGCAAGAAAGATCAATCTAGTAGGCCAAACCAAACCGATAATTCGAAGAGACTTGCAAAGATAACTCAATCATACATAAAAGAATTCAGAGAAGATTCAAATATTATTCATAGATAAACTTGATCATAAACCCACAATTCATCGGATCTCGACAAACACACCGCAAAAAGAGTTTACATCGAATAGATCTCCACAAGAGAGGGGGAGAACATTGTATTGAGATCCAAAAAGAGAGAACATTGTATTCAGTAGGAAGCGGGTCAAATTTGAACTGCAGCTGCCTCGTAGTTTGCTCTTTAATTTTTCCAAAAATCATTTCTAGGTACATAAGTATCTATTTAATCAGAGAAACACCAAAAAAATTCCAAGATTCAACCACTAGCTAGGAACGGTCAAGCCCGCCGTTTTGACCGCATTTTGAAACGGGCATAACAAATTCAAAAAAAATCAAAAAATTGGAAAACCTCTGCATTGTGTCATCATATTTGGCCAAGTTACCAGAAAAAATTATAAACTTGTAATACGGTAATTATTTTTAAAAAGTGTTCTCAGAAATAAGCTATCATGCGTGAAGATTCATGGCTTTCAAGCCAAATCATCAATTTTATGGCCACATTCATGGCATAGTTTGTTCAAATGATCTCATATTGTGCACAACGGTGCATCTTGGAATTCCAAACAATGTTGCCTAAGGGAGCTTTCATTTTCTTTGCATGGAAAATTCATTTTCTATTTTTCGAGTGCCCGAAATGAGGTTTTTTGAGAAGGACCTACCATATATTTGTTGCAAAATTGTACCAAATAAATTTTATAAAATACTAGGACATATTTAATGCACAATTAACCAAATGGTTGGGTGTAAAAAGTTTCGAGCCACCTCTCGTGAAAAAGACAAATTCCCGCCGATTCAACATGAAGTGGGTCAAATTTGAACTGCAGCTGGCTCGTAGTTTGCTCTTTAATTTTTCCAAAAATCATTTCTAGGTACATAAGTATCTATTTAATCAGAGAAACACCAAAAAATTCCAAGATTCAACCACTAGCTAGGAACGGTCAAGCCAGCCGTTTTGACCGCATTTTGAAACAGGCATAACAAATTCAAAAAAAATCAAAAAATTGGAAAACCTCCGCATTGTGTCATCATATGTGGCCAAGTTACCAGCAAAAATTATAAATTTGTAATACGGTAATTATTTCAAAAAAGTGTTCTCAGAAATGAGCTATCATGCGTGAAGATTCATGGCTTTCAAGCCAAATGATCAATCTTATGGCCACATTCTTGGCATAGTTTGTTCAAATGATCTCATATTGTGCACAAGGGTGCATCCTGGAATTTCAAACAATGTTTCCTAATGGAGTTTTCATTTTCTTTGAACGAAAAATACATTTTCCATTTTCCGAGTGCCCGAAATGAGTTTTTTTTGTGAAGGACCTACCATATATTTGTTGCAAAATTGGACCAAATCAATTTTATAAAATACTAGACCATATTTAATGCACAATTGAAAAAATGGTTGGGTGTCAAAAGTTTTGATCCACCTCTAGTGAAAAAGACAAATTCCCGCCGATTCAGTTGGAAGCGGGTCAAATTTGAACTGCAGCTGCCTCATAGTTTACTATTTATTTTTTCCAAAAATCATTTATAGTTACATAAGTACCTATTTAATCATAAATACATGGTTTGGTGGCGTCACGTCGAGGTTTGGGCGGTGGCCGAGGCCCCCAACTCTAGAGCTGCCAGAACTCGCATGCTTGGCGTGGTCACCGCGTGACCGTGGCGTTGCCATGTGTTCTGGGAAGCCTAGGCATGTCTAGTGGGTTGGGCACTCCCCAGGTAGGTGCTATTAAGAAAATTACAACATAAGATTCTCACGAGGAGACCGATCGATGCTCAAACATGAATTAGCAGCCAAGTGTTTGATTAGCGATGCGGAAATGTACACGGCTAATGGGCGTGAGTTTTGGTGAGGATGATCGATTACTAAGAAGACCGTCTTCACAAATTTTCAGCTCAAATGGAGGAGCCTAGGTGGTACTTGCTTTGCAAAGTACCACACCGACATAAATCTGAATGTTGAAGCTGGGCTCAAAATGATGAATGGATTGAGCTGGCATTTGGTGGAGGATGGTTATTTGAGCATAGGAAAGCATCAGTAGAAAATGGATACTATTTGGACATGCCAAAGTGGTACTTCCTTCACAAATCATTGTTACGAGCAGAATAGGAAAATGAATATTGTTGAATTATTTTTGAACTAGGCAAGGAAGGTTTTTACATATTTGACAAATATATGACCCAAAGAATTTATGAGATTTTTTGGGAATTTTGGGAATGATGAAATATAGTTTGCTTCACAACCTAGGGCAAAAACTGCCACATGGACATGACACATAGGCAAAACCGATGAGGTGGCGCCTAGTCATAGCAACCCACCACAATTTACAAGGTTATGACCATCTATATTGGTCATGATCAGCTAGAAATAAGGCAGCAGACCAGTGCTATCTGCTTTATGACCATTTTGTGTAAGGAAATTACGACCTTTCTGACCAAAATGGTCGTTATAGTTTAGGGTTTGGAGCCCCCCGAACAGCTTTTGACCAATTGGTCTGAAATGGTCATAGATCTATGACCAATTCTTCCAGGGTCACTGACAGAAGGTCACTAGTTGACATATTTCTTGTAGTGTTGATGCCCAATATGTAAGCAGCTTCACCGAGGTCTTTCATTGAAAAACTTTTATTCAAGTATCCTTTTATGCTATCCAGAAATTCTATATCATTTCCAATCAACAATATGTCATCCACATATAATATTAGAAATTCTATAGAGCTCCCACTCACTTTCTTGTAAATACAGGCTTCTCCAAAAGTCTGTATAAAACCATATGCTTTGATCACACTATCAAAGCGTTTATTCCAACTCCGAGAGGCTTGCACCAGTCCATAAATGGATTGTTGGAGCTTGCACACTTTTTTAGCACCCTTTGGATCGACAAAACCTTCTGGTTGCATCATATACAACTCTTCTTCAAGAAAACCATTAAGGAATGCAGTTTTGACATCCATTTGCCAAATTTCACAATCAAAAAATGCATCAATTGCTAACATGATTCAGACAGACTTAAGCATCGCTACGGGTGAGAAAGTCTCATCGTAGTCAACTCCTCGAACTTGTCGAAAAACTTTTGCAACAAGTCGAGCTTTGTAAACAGTAACATTACCGTCAGCGTCCGTCTTCTTCTTGAAGATCCATTAATTTTCTATGTCTTGCCAATCATCGGGCAAATCCATCAAAGTCCATACTTTGTTCTCATACATGGATCCCATCTCAGATTTCATGGCCTCAAGCCATTTCGCAGAATCTGGGCTCATCATCACTTCCTCATAGTTCGTAGGTTCATCATGGTCTAGTAACATGACTTCTAGAACAGGATTACCGTACCACTCTGGTGCAGACCATACTCTGGAAGACCTATGAGGTTTGGTAGTAACTTGATCTGAAGTTTCATGATCATCATCATTAGCTTCCTCACTAATTGGTGTAGGAATCACTGGAACTGATTTCTATGATGAACTACTTTCCAATTCGGGAGAAGGTACAATTACCTCTTCAAGTTTCTACTTTCCTCCCGCTCACTTCTTTTGAGAGAAACTCCTTCTCTAGAAAGGATCCATTCTTAGCAACGAATATCTTGCCTTCAGATCTATGATAGAAGGTGTACCCAACAGTTTCCTTTGGGTATCCTATGAAGACGCATTTCTCTGATTTGGGTTCGAGCTTATCAGGTTGAAGCTTTTTCACATAAGCATAACAGCCCCAAACGTTAAGAAACGACAAATTTGGTTTCTTGCCAAACCACACTTCATAAGGCGTCGTCTCAAAGGATTTTGATGGTGCCCTATTTAAAGTGAATGCAACTGTCTCTAAAGCATAACCCCAAAATGATAGCGATAAATCAGTAAGAGATATCATAGATCGCACGATATCCAATAAAGTACGGTTATGCCGTTCAGACACACCATTACGCTGTGGTTTTCTAGGTGGCGTGAGTTGCGAAACTATTCCACATTGTTGCAAACAAAGACCAAGCTTGTAACTCAAATATTCGCCTCCACGATCAGATCGTAGAAACTTTATTTTCTTGTTACGATGATTTTCCACTTCACTCTGAAATTCTTTGAACTTTTCAAACATTTCGGACTTATGTTTCATTAAGTAGATATACCCATATTTGCTCAAATCATCTGTGAAGGTAAGAAAATAACGATACCTGCCATGAGCCTCAACACTCATTGGTCCGCATACATCTGTATGTATTATTTCCAATAAGTCAGTAGCTCGTTCCATTATTTTGAAGAACGGAGTTTTAGTCATCTTGCCCATGAGGCATGGTTCGCAAGCACCAAGTGATTCATAATCAAGTGATTCCAGAAGCCCATCAGCATGGAGTTTCTTCATGCACTTTATACCAATATGACCTAAACGGCAGTGCCACAAATAAGTTGCACTACCATTATCAACTTTGCATCTTTTGGCTTCAATATTATGAACATGTGTATCTCCACGATCGAGATTCAATAAAAATAGACCACTCAACAAGGGTGCACGACCATAAAAGATATTACTCATATAAATAGAACAACCATTATTCTCTGATTTAAATGAATAACTGTCTTGCATTAAACAAGATCCAGATATAATGCATGCTCAACGCTGACACAAAATAACAATTATTTAGGTCTAAAACTAATGCCGAATGTAGATGTAGAGATAGCGTGCCGACGACGATCACATCGACCTTGGAACCATTTCTGACGCGCATCGTCACCTCATCCGTAGCCAATCATTGTTTATTCCATAGCCCTTGTTTCGAGTTGCAAATATGAGAAACAAAACCAGTATCAAATACCCAGGCGCTACTACGAGCATTAGTAAGGTACACATTGTTGGGGAACGCAGTAATTTCAAAATTTTCCTACGATCACGAAGATCTATCTAGGTGATGCATAGAAACGAGAGGTGAGAGTGTGTCCATGTACCCTCGTAGACCGAAAGCGGAAGCGTTTCAATAACGCGGTTGATGTAGTCGAAATTTTTCACGATCCAACCGATCAAGTACCGAATGCATGGCACCTCCGCGATTTGCACACGTTCAGCTCGATGACGTCCCTCGAACTCTAGATCCAGCTGAGGCCGAGGGAGAGTTTCGTCAGCATGACGGCGTGGTGATGGTGATGATGAAGTTACCGGCGCAAGGCTTCTCCTAAGCACCACGACAATACAACCGAGGTGGAAAACTGTGGAAGGGGGCACCGCACACGGCTAAAGATCAACTTGTGTGTCTATGGGGTGCCCCCTGGCCACGTATATAAAGGAGGGGAGGGGAGAGGTGGCTGGCCCAAGGGGGGCCCTTCTCTCCTTTCCCGTATGGCCCATTAAGGCCCACTACTTCCCCCGGCGAATTCCCGTAACTCTCCGGTACTTCGAAAAATACCCGAATAATTCCGAACCTTTTCAATGTCTGAATATAGCCTTCCAATATATCGATCTTTATGTCTCGACCATTTCGAGACTCCTCATCATGTCCGTGATCTCATCCAGGACTCGGAACAAATATCGGTCATCAAATCACATAACTCATAATACAAATCGTCATCGAACGTTAAGCGTGCAGACCCTACGGGTTTGAGAACTATGTAGTGTAGCGACCCGACCCAAATGGATCAAGTCTCTGTGCTTAAGTGTCATCCCTGGATCGGTATGCTGACACACACAGTACTCGAGGATTTATAACATAGGTAAATCACATGTATAAAGTAACGTAAATACTATTACCTCAATCCAAAATAGCGGAAGTAATAAGGTTGTGGATTCCCATCAACACCAACGTCAAAGTTGAGTGTAGAACTCGTAACCCTAATGTATCACTTACTCGTCGTAAGATCCTGCAACATGAGACGTTGCAGCCACAAAGGGTCAGTACATTGAATGTCTTTGGCAAATTCATACCATAGAGCAAAGATGAATAATGGCTATCTCTACATGCATATTTGGCTGGTGGAGGCTCTATGGTTTCAATGTTTTATGAAAAGCCAATTTTTCCCTACTACAAAGGAATAAATTTATTTAACTATCATGGTGGTTGCTAAACATTGAGAATGGTTGATGACATTCTCAATCCCAATTAAAATATCATCATCAACCCACCAAAATTATTTAAAGTGACATGATGAGATTCACATGATAATCCAAGTACTAGATACTCAAAACGTACATAACCGGGGACACGGCTAATCATGATTAGTTTGTACACTCTGCAGAGGTTTGCGCACCTTTTCCCACAAGACTCGATCGCCTTCGTTGGGTTTCTCACACTACATGATGTTAGAGAAACGGATGACCGAGACACAGTCTTTCAGAAGCGCTAGCCCCTTACGAAGGGTAGACCGGTACACCTACTTTCCGCTACATCTGCTAGTCTACCCGTAAGAGTTCGCACAACTTAATCAACTATGCCAGAGCCCATAATGGCTTGTGGCTGCACACGGAAGTTTCTAGTATGAATAATCTTATGATCCCTTTGAGCCTGGGTGGCGGTCCAAAAAAACAGGCAAGTCCTGGAATAACCAGGTACCTCAATCCACCCAGATGTGTGTTTAAGTTGCCACCTTAGATGAACCATTTATTAACAATCTCACATCTGTCATGGAAAATCACTCTCCCAATCCACGTCTACTTGCATAGCATGGCAAAATAAGCAAACGTAGAAGTAACTCCCAAGGGTTTGATAATAAAACAGGTAATAGGTACTACCTCAATCTACTTCCCAAAACCCACAATTTAATTAGATCCTAATCATGCAATGTTTGAGGATTGATCTAATGCATAAAAACCGGGTATGAAAAGTATATGATCAAAGTGTGAACTTGCCTGCAATGTTGATGAAGATGATTCGCACTCAAAACTCTTGATAGTTCTACTCGTCACACTCCTGTCAATCTATCGTAAGCAAGCAATAGTAACCACACATAAGCAATCACGCAAAAGAATAAAAAAGAACGAAGAAAACGATTCAGAAAACATCAAAACCAAGCAAATAACTCTTGCAACATAAACCAATTTCTAATAGTACCAAAATTATATGAATTTGGCCTTATCAGAAAGTTTAGGTCAAGAGCTTCGATTTGCAAAAAGATTCACTCAAATCGAGATTCTGAAACTCAAGTTACAGACGAAACAAGATTGAATACTAATCTGAACTAAACTCAATTTTTAAATTGTCAAAAACATGTTTAAGTTGGTTATCTGGATAGAGGGGATCATAACGAAGAAGTGGGCATTGGTTTCGTTAGATTTGGATAAGCGAGTAAAAATTAGTGAACGTTTAAAGATTAGGGACTAATCTGTGAAAAAAATACTACATCTAGGTCCCTGGCCACGTGTCGTAAAAACCATCGTCAAAATCGCGGCATCGCTGGGCTAAAACAGCGGATGTTCGCTATATAGCGCATACCGTTCGAATAAAAAAACAACTAACCTAATCTAGCCCGTCGATTTTAGATCAGACGGAGAGAGAGGCGGCGTGCATGGCGGTGGTGGCTGCCGTGGCGGGAGACGGCGGCAGCTCGGACATCGGCCAGGCGGTGGCTCCGGTCATCGAGGAGGGCAACGGAGAGGTCAGGGAGGGGCGGCGCGGCAAGGTGAGGAAGATGGCAGCATCGGCGGTGGTCCATGGCGACGGGATGGAGCGGGACGAGGCGGCGGATCTCGCCGGCGGCGGCGGCTTCCGACGAGTGCGGCGCATCGGCTGTGGGAGAGAGAGAGGCCGGGGTCTCGCCTTTTAAAGGCGGAGGGGAAGCACGTGGCTTGGAGGAGGGGACAGGCAGAGGCGGCGGCGGGAGTCCCGCATGGACACGGGCGGCGGCGGCGATTCCGTGTAGGAGGCGGACTCCGCCGTAGTCGGAGGCGGCAGTGCGGCGCGTGGGCCAACTGGGCCGTGGCCTGGCTGGCTGGCTGGGCCGGCCCGGTCGGGCGGAGGAGAAGTTAAAAAAAAACAGACAAACAAAAATAAAAATAAAAGAAACAGAAATATTATATAGGCATATAATATATCAAAATTTTCAAAAAAAGATTTCCTACAAGATGAACTTTATTCTAGCTTCAAATAAAAACTTTAGAATTTTAAATAAAGCAAAGAGTGCTTCTGCTACAATAAAACCTCATAAAAATCATTTTAAAAATACCAAAATGACTTCAAATTTATTTATCTCCATTTTTCCATTGTAGGGAATCATGTTACCCTAATTTCTGTATATTTTATTTTTGGAGAAAAATAATTTGAATAAAACTCCAATAACTCCAAATTGAAAATAAATTCAAAAGAACTTTGAATTTAATTCTTTTAAAACTCCCAACTCATATTTCATATAATTTGAAGAAGTCATTTTATCTTCTCTCATGAAAATCATTGAGTTGCATGAAATTTATGAATCGAAATATTTCCAAATGAAATTCAAATATTTTCAAATACCCTTTCATTTAATTAAATGGAAGAAGTCATATCATCTTCGCTCAAGGGTTTTGTATTTGAAAGGAATTTGAATTCATGAAGATCAGAAAAGAAAATGAAAGTTTGGGGAAGTCCTTTTATTTCCTCTCATTTAACTTTCAAAAATTTCGAATTCACTCACTTTCAGTCAATCAATCAAACCATCAATCAAAACTATCTATTTATTATACCATTCCAAAATTTAGAATTTTGGGATGTTACAAACCTACCACCCTTAAAATGAATCTCGTCCTCAAGATTCGGAGAGGCTAGAAAGAAATGGGTTAGGTTTGGGGGTCTTCTCAAAATCCATCGATCGTCTCCCGGGTCTCGGGTGCTACCACCCTTAGAAGCATGGTTACGGTTCCATCAAAACTCATATACTCCATCCTTATTACTGACAGTGTCGGTCTTCTCAGATCGTAAGGATAATTCCTTCTCTGGGCTCTTTCGGTAGTGGCATAACCTTTTCCTCAATTCTTTTGTCCTTTCCTCTTGGTAAGGTTATCCCGAAACTGGGTCCTCTTAGCTGACAGGCGCCAATTCTAAACAACTATCGATATCTCATGGTGGTCATCAATTTATGGTTTGTCCTGCAGGAAATGGGTATGGGTTGAACCTCACCGTATAACCTACGGTTGGAAACAACTGCCGTATACAAGGGAAAAATACTTATACCATTCTAATGTTCAAACAAGGTTTTGATCGTCGTCTCTCTACTATAGGTAAGTCACTCAGATTTACCATCCCATATAGCAAGGAGAATAATAAGAGTAAGTCAGTATGGTGATCAATCCATCCCGCACCCAAATCATTACCTTGTACATGGTTTAGCGAATCTCGCATTCTAACACTCGGTCATCCTCACAAGCATTGTAGAATTTCTCTTGTCGACGAACCAAGTTCGGAAAATCCATTGACTCTGCAAGCCAAACAAACATCTATCGTTCCTTAACAACTCTCAGGTTTTGCGTAAACTCCTATAGAATCGTCGGTGACAAAATCGTAACTTCTTCCAGGGTTTTTACATCAGCAAGAATGTGCTTGTTTCTTGGCAGGTCCTGGGGCCTGTGGGTTATGGCCCATCTCAGCACTTGCAAACCTTGAACACATCCTCGGGGCAACTGATCATTATTCCAACATCCAACTTCCTAGTATTCTTAAATCCATCCAATTGTAATGTCTTCCTTCCTTCTATTGGCACCAAACTAGGACATGATTACTCAGACTCATCATGGAATTTACCTTGATCCATATTTCCAACATCATACCTCCTTTATATCCAATAGTAATTCATCTCTTCATCCTCGTGGGATATCCCACCTACCAAGATAAAAACTTATACTTACGAAGTCCATACTCCACTTCGTGGAACATCATTATCCTTTCCAGGGTCAAGCGTCCTTACAAGGGAATATTGGCCATCTCTGCATGGCACTTCTTCAACTAGGAAACGTGAAACACATCATGAACTCCTGACAGTCCTTCGGGTGACTCCAACTTGTTGGCCACTTCTCCCATACGCTCCAAACTCGGTATGGTCCTACAAATCTCGGGGCTAACTTTCCCTTAACTCCAAATCATTTAACTCCTCGCACGAAGACATGCTCTGTCTCCAATTTCATAGACTACCTCCTTGCGTTTTTGAGTCTGCATAACTCTTCTGCCTGGACTAAGCTACCTTCAGTCTATCTCGAATCCACTTAACATTCTCTTCTGACTCCTTGATCACATTTGGTCCAAACAACTGACGGTCTCCAACTTCATCCCACATCAACGGTGTCTGGCTCCTTCTTCCATACAAAGCTTAAAAAAACCATCTTCAAACTGGCTGGGTAACTGTTGTTGTATGAGAACTCCGCGTAAGGTAGATTATCATCACTACTAGATCCATAATCTAGCGCACACGCTCTCAACATGTCCTCCAGAATCTGATTTACTCTCTCGATTTATCCATCTGTCTGCGGATGAAAGGATGTACTGAACTCTAGCCTAGTACCCAAAGTGCAGTGCAGCTGATTCCAAAACTTTGAGGTAAACTGTGTTCCTCTACGATGGTCCTGGAACTCCATGCAGACATACGATCCTGGTCAAATATATCTTGGCCAACTTCTCACTTGTATAGGTGGTTTTCACTAGGATAAAGTGAGCCACTTTGGTCAAGCGAGTCAACTACTACCCAGATAGAATCATATCCCGTTCGGGTTCTGGAAAATCCGGTAATGAAATCCATGCCAAGCTTATCCCGCTTCCATTCGGTTATCGGCATAGGTTGTAGTAATCCGACTGGCTTCTGATGCTCTGCCTTTACTCTCTGGCATACACCACCTATGACTACATGCTCCGCAATATCCTTCTTCATACCAGTCCACCAGAAATGCTCCTTCAAATCCAAATACATCTTGGTGTTTCCAGGGCGAATCGAGTATGGTGAGTCATGAGCCTCTTGAAGTATTTACTTCCTGATCTTTGCATTATTGGGAACATATACACGGTCCTCGAACCATAAGATGTCGTGCTCATCCTTACGAAAACCTTTGGCCTTTCCTTTGCTCATCCTCTCTTTTACCTCAACAATCTCTTTGTCAACCTTCTGAGCGTCACGGATCTTTCCCAACAATGTAGACTGAACTTCCGTTGCTGCAACAAAACCTTTGGGAACCATCTCCAACCGAAATTTCCTGAGATCCTCGGCTAACTCCTTTGGTAATCCTCCGCTTATGAGGGTATTCGTCCTTGTTTTCTTTATGGTTGTGTCCTATTTTCCCACAAAGCTTGCATGCACTTTCTCCATATCATTTCCATAAGGCTTCAACTTCCGGGACACAAGCCGAGACTTTAGCAGAGTCAACTTAAATTCTTCCCGAACGGTTACTCCTTGCCATCCATTGATGGTTTGGTACATCCTCCACCAAGTAGCAGCACCTCTTTCAAAGAACGGAAGAGCATGCTGGGCCATATCCTTTCTGACTATAGGGTTATTCTCCATGCGATCCTCCATGTCCAGAATCCATCGGTCTGTCTCCAATTGACTCATTGGTCCAGAAAATACAAGCTCATCTCCATCCATCCTCTAATGGGTCCATGGTTTTGGGGTGGGATAAGAGAGATCGAGAGGGATGCACACAATACAAACAAAAGTTTTGAAAAGACAGATTTTATTTGTGGATGTCGGAAAAACATCAAACAAATGACAGCTCACAAGCGTCGCATCTAACGTAAGGGTATAATAGGGGTTCGGTCTTCTAAAGGTCAATAAATCTTCAAAGTCATCAAACTCTTCGATTCTTGTTCATGGCTCCGATGGCTTCTTCCGATCGTGCTTGTCCTTCTCAAGTCCTTTTTGCCAGCTCATCTCTGTTGTCGCAAAGTCTCTCGTGGCGTCCTTCGCTATTTCTGGAGTTACGTTCCAACTTCTGGATTTCATCAACCTCGACTTGAACCATGATCCTACTGTCCTTCAATTCCTGATGAATCTCCAGTATCTCAAGGTTTTGCTCCTCCAGCTTGGCTACTTTAATCTTCTGGGACCTGGGTTCTTTACGAACTGCTTCCTTGTCAAATACGGCTTCCTGCAGATCCACCCTAAACTTATTGATGTAATACTCCAGATCCTGGTGATGCACCAGCTATGTTAAAACTGCATCCTTCACGACAGATGCTCCTTCAGCCTTCTACCATCCAATTCTTCCATGCATCTGCACGCTTAACTCCGCATGGTGACAATAGCATAGACGGGCAATAACACCATGGTTAGCCATGTCTATGCCCATGTTACTGCCATGAGCTTTCATTCCATAATTGATATCTCCTGTCTTAGGGTTTTCTTGACAAAAACTTTGAGTTCTAATGCTCCATGTTCCGGTCTTTCTCCGATACACCTTGATCTCGGGTATTGACAGCTTCCATAGTCTGCCAAGTTCCATAAGGGTGCCTTCCTAGGTCATACAAATCCGGAAGTTCTTCAAAGCCTTCAAATTCTCCTAGTCTTCGGAGTCTTCACCGTTGTAGTTTCCGTCATTGTAATGCACGGTAAAAATCCTCTTCATTCCAAATGGTCTTAGTTGTCCGATATCTTATCTCCTTGGAGTGGTCTCATCGGTCAAATCTTTGAGTGGTCAAAAGGGAAAAGGGGTATGGTCTCACTAAAAGGGAATATTTGAATAAGCTCAGAAGAGAAGAGAGGTAAAAGATCTTTTTGAAAATGAAGTTGTAGAGAAAAATCTTTCCTATAGGCTTGTCGGGTTTCTAGGGTCACGTCCCAGGTCCAACATGTGCTCGATACCATCTTGTAGCGACCCGACCCAAATGGATCAAGTCTACGTGCTTAAGTGTCATCCACGGATCGGTATGTCGACACACACAAGACTCGAGGATTTATAACATAGGTAAATCACATGTATAAAGTAACGTAAATACTATTACCTCAATCCAAAATAGCAGAAGTAATAAGGTTGTGGATTCCCATCAACACCAACGGCAAAGTTGAGTGTAGAACTCGTAACCCTAATGTATCACTTACTCATCGTAAGATCCTGCAACATGAGACATTGCAGCCACAAAGGGTCAGTACATTGAATGTACTGGCAAATTCATACCATAGAGCAAAGATGAATAATGGCTATCTCTACATGCATATTTGGCTGGTGGAGGCTCTATGGTTTCAATGTTTTTGCGAAAAGCCAATTTTTCCCTACTACAAAGGAATAAATTTATTTAACTATCATGGTGGTTGCTAAACATTGAGAATGGTTGACAGCATTCTCAATCCCAATTAAAAATATCATCATCAACCCAACAAAATTATTTAAAGTGACATGATGAGATTCACATGATAATCCAAGTACTAGATACTCAAAACGTACATAACCGGGGACACGGCTAATCATGATTAGTTTGTACACTCTGCAGAGGTTTGCGCACCTTCTCCCACAAGACTCGATCGCCTCCGTTGGGTTTCTCACACTACATGATGTTTGAGAAACGGATGACCGAGACACAGTCTTTCAGAAGCGCTAGCCCCTTACGAAGGGTAGACCGGTACACCTACTTTCCGCTACATCTGCTAGTCTACCCGTAAGAGTTCGCACAACTTAATCAACTATGCCAGAGCCCATAATGGCTTGTGGCTGCACACGGAAGTTTCTAGTATGAATAATCTTATGATCCCTTTGAGCCTGGGCGGCGGTCCAAAAAAACAGGCAAGTCCTGGAATAACCAGGTACCTCAATCGACCCATATGTGTGTTTAAGTTGCCACCTTAGATAAACCATTTATTAACAATCTCACATCTGTCATGGAAAATCACTCACCCAATCCACGTCTACTTGCATAGCATGGCAAAATAAGCAAACGTAGAAGTAACTCCCAAGGGTTTGATAATAAAACAGGTAATAGGTACTACCTCAATCTACTTCCCAAAACCCACAATTTAATTAGATCCTAATCATGCAATGTTTGAGGATTGATCTAACGCATAAAAACTGGGTATGAAAAGTATATGATCAAAGTGTGAACTTGCCTGCAATGTTGATAAAGATGATTCACACTCAAAACTCTTGATAGTTCTACTCGTCACACTCCGATCAATCTATCGTAAGCAAGCAATAGTAACCACACATAAGCAATCACACAAAAGAATAAAAAAGAACGAAGAAAACGATTCAGAAACATCAAAACCAAGCAAGTAACTCTTGCAACATAAACCAATTTCTAATAGTACCAAAATTATATGAATTTGGCCTTATCAGAAAGTTTAGGTCAAGAGCTTCGATTTGCAAAAAGATTCACTCAAATCGGAGTTACGAAACTCAAGTTCTGCATTTAAAACAAGATTGAATACTAATCTGAACTAAACTCAATTTTTAAATTGTCAAAAACATGTTTAAGTTGGTTATCTGGATAGAGGGGATCATAACGAAGAAGTGGGCATTGGTTTCGTTAGATTTGGAAAAACGAGTAAAAAGTAGTGAACGTTTAAAGATTAGGGACTAATCTGTGAAAAAAATACTACATCTAGGTCCCTGGCCACGTGTCAGAAAACTACTGGCCGAAAACTGTGCACTGCGGGGCTAAAACAGCGGATGTTCGCTATATAGCGCATACCGGTTCGAATAAAAAAAACAACTAACCTAATCTAGCCCGTAGATTCTAGATCAGACGGAGAGGAGAGAGGCGAGGCGTACCGCGGTGGTGGTGGCTGCCGGCGGCGAGGGAGACGGCGGCGGCGGCTCGGACATCGATGGGGCGGTGGCTCCGGTCATCGAGGAGGGCAACAGAGAGGTCAGGAAGGGGCGGTGCGGCGAGACGAGGAAGATGGCAGCGTCGGCGGTGGTCCACGGTGACGGGATGGAGCGGGACGAGGCGGCGGATCTCGCCGGCGGCGGCGGCTTCCCATGAAAAGGCGGGCGATCGGCCGAGGGAGAGAGAGAGGTCGGGTCTCGCCTTCTAAAGGCGGAGGAAGCGTGGCTTGGAGGAGGGACAGTGAGGCGGCGGCGGGAGTCCCGCACGGACACGGGCGGTGGCAGCGATTCCGTGGAGGAGGCGGACTCCGCCGGAGTCGGAGGCGGTAGTGCGGCGCGTGGGCCGGCTGGGCCGTGGCCTGGCTGGTTGGCTGGGCCGGCCCGGTCGGGCGGAGGAGAAGTTTTTAAAAAAAACAGACAAACAAAAATAAAAATAAAATAAATAGAAATATTATATAGGCATATAATATATCAAAATTTTCAGAAAAAGATTTCCTACAAGATGAACTTTATTCTAGCTTCAAATAAAACCTTTAGAATTTTAAATAAAGCAAAGAGTGCTTCTGCTACAATAAAACCTCATAAAAATCATTTTAAAAATACCAAAATGACTTCAAATTTATTTATCTCCACTTTTCTATTGTAGGGAATCATGTTACCTAATTTCTGTATATTTTATTTTTGGAGAAAAATAATTTGAATAAAACTCCAATAACTTCAAATTGAAAATAAATTCAAAAGAACTTTGAATTTAATTCTTTTAAAACTCCCAACTCATATTTCATATAATTTGAAGAAGTCATTTTATCTTCTCTCATGAAAATCATTGAGTTGCATGAAATTTATGAATCGAAATATTTCCAAATGAAATTCAAATATTTTCAAATACCCTTTCATTTAATTAAATGGAAGAAGTCATATCATCTTCGCTCAAGGGTTTTGTATTTGAAAGGAATTTGAATTCATGAAGATCAGAAAAGAAAATGAAAGTTTGAGAAAGTCCTTTTATTCCCTCACATTTAACTTTCAAAAATTTCGAATTCACTCACTTTCAGTCAATCAATCAAACCATCAATCAAAACTATCTATTTATTATAACATTCCAAAATTTAGAATTTTTGGATGTTACATGTAGACATGACCGAGACACATCTCCGGTATATAACCAATAGCGGAACCTGGATGCTCATATTGGCTCCTACATATTCTACAAAGATCTTTATCGGTCAAACCGCATAACAACGTACATTGTTCCCTTTGTCATCGGTATGTTACTTGCCCAAGATTCGATCGTCGGTATCATCATACCTAGTTCAATCTCGTTACCGGCAAGTCTCTTTACTCGTTCCGTAATACTTCATCCCACAACTAACTGATTAGTCACAATGTTTGCAAGGCTTATAGTGATGAGTATTACCGAGAGGGCCGAGAGATACCTCTCCGAAACACGGAGTGACAAATCCTAATCTCGATCTATGCCAACCCAACAAACACCTTTGGAGACACCTGTAGTGCACCTTTATAATCACCCATTTACGTTGTGACATTTGGTAGCACACAAAGTGTTCCTCCGGTATTCGGGAGTTGCATAATCTCATAGTCTAAGGAACATGTATAAGTCATGAAGAGAGCAGTAGCAATGAAACTGTAACAATCATAATGCTAAGCTACCGGATGAGTCATGTCCATCACATCATTCTCCTAATGATGTGATCCCATTCATCAAATGACAACAGATGTCTATGGTTAGGAAACATAACCATCTTTGATTAACGAGCTAGTCAAGTAGAGGCATACTAGGGACACTATGTTTTGTCTATGTATTCACACATGTACTAAGTTTCCGGTTAATACAATTCTAGCATGAATAATAAACATTTATCATGAAATAAGGAAATAAATAATAACTTTATTATTGCCTCTAGGGCATATTTCCTTCAGTCTCCCACTTGCACTAGAGTCAATAATCTAGTTCACATCGCCATGTGATTTAACGTCAATAGTTCACATCTGCATGTGATTAACACCCATAGTTCACATCGCCATGTGACCAACAACCAAAGGGTTTACTAGAGTCAATAATCTAGTTCACATTGTCATGTGATTGACACCCAAAGATTACTAAGGTGTGATCATGTTTTGTTTATGAGAGAAGTTTAGTCAACGGGTATGTCACATTGAGAGCCGTATGTATTTTGCAAATATTCTATGTCTACAATGCTCTGCATAGAGCTACTAGCTAATTGCTCCCACTTTCAATATGTATCCAGATTGAGACTTTAGAGTCATCTGGATCGGTGTAAAAGCTTGCATCAACGTAACTCTTTACGACGAACTCCTTATCACCCCCATCATCGAGAAACATTTCCTTAGTCCTCACTAAGGATAATTTTGACCGCTGTCCAGTGATCTACTCTTAGATCACTATTGTACCCCCTTGCCAAACTCATGGCAAGGTACACAATAGGTCTAATACATAGCACATCATACTTTATAGAACCTATGACTGTGGCATAGGGAATGACTCTAATTCTCTTTCTATCTTCTACCATGGTCGAGCTTTGAGTCTTACTCAACTTTACACCTTGTAATACAAACAAGAACTCCTTCTTTGACTAATCCATTTAAAACTCTTTCAAAAACTTGTTAAGGTATTTACTCATTGAAAAATCTTATCAAGCGTCTTGATCTACTCTATAGATCTTGATGCCCAATATGTAAGCAGCTTCACCAAGGTCTTTCTTTGAAAACTCCTTTCAACACTCCTTTATGCTTTCCAGAAAATTCTACATCATTTCCGATCAACAGTATGTTATTCACATATACTTATCAGAAAGGCTATAGTGCTCCCACTCACTTTCTTGTAAATACAGGCTTCACTGCAAGTCTGTATAAAACTATATGCTTTGATCAACTCATCAAGGCGTATATTCAAACTCCGAGATGCTTGCACCATTCCATAGATGGATCGCTGGAGCTTGTACACTTTGTTAGCACCTTTAGGATTGGCAAAACCTTCTTGTTGTATCATATACAACTCCCCTTTAAGAAATGCATTAAGGAATGTAGGTTTGACATCCATTTACCGGATTTCAACAAATGTGGCAATTGCTAACATGATTCGGATAGACTTAAGCATCGCTATGAGTGAGAAAATCTCATCGTAGTCAACACCTTGAACTTGTCGAAACTTTTTGCAATAATTTGAGCTTTGTAGATAGTAACACTACCATTAGCGTCCGTCTTCCTCTTGAAGATCCATTTATTCTCAATGACTTGCCGATCATCGGGCAAGTCAATCAAAGTCCATACTTTGTTCTCATACATGGATCCCATCTCAGATTTCATGGCCTCAAGCCATTTCACGGAATCTGGGCTCATCATCGCTTCCTCATAATTCGTAGGTTCGTCATGGTCTAGTAACATGACTTCCAGAACAGGATTATCGTACCACTCTGGTGTGGATCGTACTCTGGTTGACCTACGTGGTTTGTTAGTAATCTTGATCTGAAGTTTCATGATCATCATCATTAGCTTCCTCACTAATTGGTTTAGGAATCACTGGAACTGATTTTTGTGATGAACTACTTTCCAATTCGGGAGAATGTACAATTACCTCATCAAGTTCTACTTTCCTCCCACTCACTTCTTTTGAGAGAAACTCTTTCTCTAGAAAGGATCCATTCTTAGCAACGAATATCTTGCCTTCAGATCTCTGATAGAAGGTGTACCCAACAGTTTCCCTTGGGTATCCTATGAAGACGCATTTTTCCGATTTGGGTTCGAGCTTATCAGGTTGAAGATTTTTCACATAAGCATCGCAGCCCCAAACTTTAAGAAACGACAACTTTGGTTTCTTGCCAAACCACAGTTCATAAGGTGTCGTCTCAACGAATTTCGATGGTGCCCTCTTTAATATGAATGTAGTTGTCTCTAATGCATAATCCCAAAACGATAGTGGTAAATCGGTAAGAGACATCATAAGTCGCACCATATCCAATAAAGTGCAGTTACGATGTTCGGACACACCATTACGCTGTGGTGTTTCAGGTGGCGTGAGCTGTGGAACTATTCCACATTGTTTTAAATGAAGGCCAAACTCGTAACTCAAATATTCTCCTCCACGATCAGATCATAGAAACTTTATTTTCTTGTTATGATGATTCTCCACTTCACTCTGAAATTCTTTGAACTTTTCAAAATGTTTCAGACTTGTGTTTAATTAAGTAGATATACTCATATATGCTCAAATCATCTGTGAAGGTCAGAAAATAACGATACCGGCCACGAGCATCACCACTCATTGGACCACATACATCGGTATTTATTATTTCCAATAAGTCACTAGCTCGTTCCATTGTTCCAGAGAATGGAGTTTTAGTCATCTTTCCCATAAGGCACGGTTCGCAAGCATCAAATGATTCATAATCAAGTGATTCCAAAAGTCCATCAGCATGGAGTTCCTTCATGCGCTTTACACCGATATGAACCAAACGGCAGTGCCACAAATAAGTTGCACTATCATTATCAACTTTGCATATTTTGGCATCAATACTATGAATATGTGCATTACCACGATCGAGATTCAATAAACCATTAACATTGGGTGTATGACCATAGAAGGTTTTATTCATGTAAATAGAATAACAATTATTCTCTATCTTAAATGAATAATCGTATTGCAATTAACATGATCTAATCATATTCATGCTCAACGCAAACACCAAATAGCATTTATTTAGGTTCAACACTAATCCCGAAAGTATGAGTGCTTGATGATGATCATGTCAATCTTGGAACCACTTGCAACACACATCGTCACTTCATCCTCAACTAGTCTCTATTTATTCTGCAACTCCTGTTTCGAGTTACTAATCTTAGCAACCAAACAAGTATCAAATACCCAGGGATTACTACGAGCACTTGTAAGGTACACATCAATAATATGTACTATCAAATATACCTTTGTTCACATTGCCATCCTTCTTATCCGCCAAATATTTGGGGTAACTCCGCTTCAAGTGACCATTTCCTTTACGGTAGAAGCATTTAGTTTCAGGCTTAAGTCCAGCGTTGGGCTTCTTCATGGGAGTGACAACTTTCTTGCCATTCTTCTTGAGGTTCCCTTTCTTTCCCTTTTCCCTTTACTTGAAACTAGTGGTCTTGTTTAATCATCAACACTTGATGCTTTTCCTTGATTTCTACCTTCATTGATTTCAGCATCACGAAGAGCTCGGGAATTTCTTTCGTCATCCCTTGCATATTATAGTTCATCATGAAGTTCCAGTAACTTGGTGATGGTGACTAGAGAACTCTATCAATCACTATCTTATCTGGAAGATTAACTCCCACTTGATTCAAGCGATTGTAGTGCCCAGACAATCTAAGCACATGCTCACTGCTTGAGCTATTCTCCTCCATATTTTAGCTATAGAACTCGTTGGAGACTTCATATCTCTCAACTCGGGTATTTGCTTGAAATATTAACTTCAACTCCTAGAACATCTCATATGGTCCATGACGTTCAAAAAGTCTTTGAAGTCCCGATTCTAAGCCGTAAAGCATGGTGCACTAAACTATCAAGTAGTCATCATATTAAGCTAGCCAAATGTTCATAACGTCTACATCTGCTCCTGCAATAGTTTTGTCACCTAGCGGTGCATCAAGGACATAATTATTCTTTGCAGCAATGAGGATAAACCTCAGATCACGGACTCAATCCGCATCATTGCTACTATCATCTTTCAACTTAGTTTTCTCTTGGAACATATAAAAAAACATAGGGAAGCTACAACAACGCGAGCTATTGATCTACAACATAATTTGCAAAATACTATCAGGACTAAGTTCATGATAAATTAAAGTTCAATTTAATCATATTACTTAAGAACTCCCACTTAGATTGACATCCCTCTCGTCATCTAAATGATCACGTGATCCAAATCAACTAAACCATGTCTGATCATCACGTGAGATGGAGTAGTTTTCAATGGTGAACATCACTATGTTGATCATATCTACTATATGACTCACGCTCGACCTTTCGGTCTCCAGTGTTCTGAGGCCATATCTGCATATGCTAGGTTCGTCAGTTTAACCCGAGTATTCTGCATGTGCAAAACTGGCTTGCACCCGTTGTATGTGAACGTAGATCTTATCACACCCGATCATCACGTGGTGTCTTGGCACGAAGAACTGTAGCAACGGTGCATACTCAGGGAGAACACTTATACCTTGAAATTTAGTAAGGGATCATCTTATAATGCTACCTCTGTACTAAGCAAAATAAGATGCATAAAAGATAAACATCACATGCAAAAAATATGTGACATGATATGACCATCATCATCTTGTGCTCATGATCTCCATCACCGAAGCATCGTCATGATCTCCATCATCACCGGCTTGACACCTTGATCTCCATCGTAGCCTCGTAGTCGTCTCGCCAACTATTGCTACTACGACTATCCCTACCGCTTAGTGATAAATTAAAGCAATTACATGGCGATTGCATTTCATACAATACAGCGACAACCATATGGCTCCTGCCAGTTGCCATAACTCTGTTACAAAACATGATCATCTCATGCTACAATTTATATCACATCATGTCTTGACCATATCGCATCACAACAAGCCCTGCAAAAACAAGTTAGATGTCCTCTACTTTGTTGTTGTGAGTTTTACGTGGCTGCTACGGGCTTGTAGCAAGAACCGTTCTTATCTTCGCATCAAGACCACAACGATTTTTTGTCAAGTGTGTTGTTTTAACCTTCAACAAGGACCGGCCATAGTCAAACTCGATTCAACTAAAGTTGGAGAAACAAACACCCGCCAACCACCTATGTGTGAAGCACGTCGGTAGAACCAGTCTCATGAATGCAGTCATGTAATGTCGGTTCGGGCCGCTTACCGCCGAATCAAAGTAAGACGTTGATGGTAAGCATTATGACTATTATCGCCCACAACTCTTTGGGTTCTACTCGTGCAAATAACATCTACGCATAGACCTGGCTCGGATGCCACTGTTGGGGAACATAGTAATTCAAAAAAAATCCTACGATCACGCAAGATATATCTAGGAGATGCATAGCAACGAGACGGGAGAGTGAGTCCATGTACCCTCGTAGACCGAAAGCGGAAGCATTTAGTAACGCGGTTGATGTAGTCGAACGTCTTCATGATCCAACCGATCCAAGTACCGAACGTACATCACCTCCGTGTTCAGCACATGTTCAGCACGATGACGTCCCTCGTTCTCTTGATCCAGTTGAGGACGAGGGAGAGTTCAATCAGCACGATGGCGTGGCAACGGTGTTGATGATGTTACCAGCGCAGGGGTTCGCCTAAGCACTACGACGATATGATTGAGGTGTTAAACTGTGGAGGGGGCACCGCACACGCTAAGACATTGTATGTTGTTCCTTGGGGTGCCCCCTGCCCCCGTATATAAAGGAGGGAGGAGGAGGAGGCCGGCCAAGGAGGGGCTCGCCTATAGGGGGAGTCCAACTAGGATTCGCAATCCTAGTTGGAGTCCCCTTCCTTTTCCAAGAGGGGGAGAGAGGGTAAGAGGTGGAGGAGAAAGAGGAAAGGGGGGGCCGCGCCCCTCCCATAGTCCAATTTGGTTTGGGCTAGGGGGGGGGGGCGTGCGCCTCCACCTGGCCGCTGCCTCCTCTCTTCTACTAAGGCCCGTGAAGGCCCATTAATCCCCCAGGGGGTTCCGGTAACCTCCTGATACTCCAAAAAATGCCCGAACCTTTCCCAAACCTTTCCGGTGCCCGAACATAACCTTCCAATGTATCAATCTTTATGTCTCAACCATTTCGAGACTCCTTGTCACATCTGTGATCTCATCCGGGACTCCGAACAAACTTCGGTCATAAAAAACACATAACTCATAATACAAATCATCAACGAACGTTAAGCGTGCGGACCCTACGGGTTCGAGAACTATGTAGACATGATCGAGACACATCTCCGATCAATAACCAGTAGCGGAACTTGGATTCTACGAAGATCTTTATCGATCAAACCGCATGACAACATACGTTGTTCCCTTTGTCATCGGTATGTTACTTGCCCGAGATTCGATCCTCGGTATCAACATACCTAGTTCAATCTTGTTACCGGCAAGTCTCTTTACTCGTTCCGTAATGATTTATCCTGCAACTAACTCATTAGTCACATTGCTTGCAAGGCTTATAGTGATGAGCATTACCGAGAGGGCCCAAAGATACCTCTCCGATACACAGAGTGACAAATCCTAATCTCGATCTATGCCAACCCAACAAACACCTTCTGAGACACCTGTAGAGCAATTTACAATCACCCAGTTACGTTGTGACATTTGATAGCACACAAGGTGTTCCTCCGGTATTCGGGAGTTGCATAATCTCATAGTCTGAGGAACATGTATAAGTTATGAAGAAAGCAGTAGCAATGAAACTGTAACAATCATAATGCTAAGCTAAGGGATGGGTCTTGTCCATCACATCATTCTCCCAATGATGTGATCCCGTTCATCAAATGACAACACATGTCTATGGTTAGGAAACATAGCCATCTTTGATTAACGAGCTAGTCAAGTAGAGGCATACTAGGGACACTATGTTTTGTCTATGTATCCACAGATGTACTAAGTTTCCGGTTAATACAATTCTAGCATGAATAATAAACATTTATCATGATATAAGGAAATATAAAAAATAACTTTATTATTACCTCTAGGGCATATTTCCTTCACATTGGATGTCTTCTGGTCCATAAAAAATCCACAAAAAGTTTTGCTGCGTTTGGACTCCGTTTGGTATTGATTTTCTACGATGTAAAAAACAAGCAAAAAACAACAACTAGCATTGGGCACTATGTGAATAAGTTAGTCCGAAAAATGATATAAAGTTGCTACAAAATGATTGTAGAACATCCAAGAATGATGACATAGCAGCATGAATACTTTATTAATTATAGATACGTTGGAGACGTATCAATGGACGGCTCCACCTCCAGCTCCGACGACGACGCGCCTCCGCACATGTACGCCTACAAGGAGGGGCACAGCCACGTCGACGGCCGGAAGGGGAAGGGGACGGCGAGGAAATGGTTATTTCTTCCGCCCTTCCTTGTTCTATTTATATTTTATCTATGTTTGTAGTATGGTTTTGCACTGTCCATCGTTGAACTCTGATGAATAATGTTCCTTTTGTCCAGCTAATCTGATGAACTACGCTATGATCATGTGTTTTTCGTAGTGTTGCATGAATTGCATGGTTTTGAGGTTTAGAATATGAGGGACGCGAGTGTGGAAGACAAAATATAAGGCGTGCCCGGTCAGTGCCAAGGGGTCGGATTTGCCCAATGCGACTGTAGATGCTCTAACCATGTCGCACTCGCTTGGAGCTTTAGCTTTCCTGTTGTAGGTCTCGGGTTATGTTCCCACCTACGGCTTAATTTTTTATTCTTTTTTCATCACACACGGCCCGCTAAGCCAGCTAACTAGGTCCCTTGCGAAACCGCATCAACCTGACGCAGAACGCGTCAGATAGGGACGTCCTAACGGGCGCCTTATGCACCGACCCATGAACACAAAGGCCCATGAACACAAAGGACATTACAAAAAGTATGTAATAGTGAGAAGAAAAACATTGAATAACAGCTCTCATGAGGATTCGAACCGTGGCGATCTAGTGCCACTTTTTGGTTGGCGAACCACTACAACTAGTTGGTCCTTGGTGAAATATTGTAGTGCGTGCAGATTAAGACCTTTGCAGCGCTTTTTTGAAAAACATGATTTCTTTAATAAAATTCGAACATAATTTGAATTTGCACACATTTCAAAAACATCTCAAATTAGAAAAGAAGTTTGTGTATTCAGAAAACTTACATGAATTCAAAACAATTCAAGAAATTGAAAAAGTCCATAGTAAAATAACACGAAGCTATTCTTTCCGTTCGATCTGTCATAGAGTTCGTACTAGAATAACACCTTAAGACACAAATCAACCAAAACCCTAATGTCACCTAGATACTCCAATGTGACCTCAAGTATCCGTGGGCATGATTATACGATATGCATCACACAATCTCAGATTCATCTATTCAACCAACACAAAGTACTTCAAAGAGTGCCCCAAAGTTTCTACCGAAGAGTCAAGATAAAAACGTGTGCCAACCCCTATGCATAAGTTCATTGAACCCGCAAGTTGATCACCAAAACAAACATCAAGTAGATCACGTGAATATCCCATTGTCACCACAGATAAGCACGA
Organism: Aegilops bicornis; assembly: GCA_021605145.1. Lineage (NCBI taxonomy): Eukaryota > Viridiplantae > Streptophyta > Magnoliopsida > Poales > Poaceae > Aegilops > Aegilops bicornis. The sequence continues at coordinate 185,914,576 of CM038671.1, read as the reverse complement.
CAAGACATACATCAAGTGTTCTCAAATCCTTAAAGACTCAATCCGAAGAGACAACTTCAAGGGGAAAACTCAATTCATCACAACAGAGTAGAGGGGGGAGAAACATCATAAGATCCAACTATAATAGCAAAGCTCGCGACACATCAAGATTGTGCCAAATCAAGATCGAGAGAGAGAGAGAGAGAGAGAGAGAGAGAGAGAGAGAGATCAAACACGTAGCTACTGGTACATACCCTCAGCCCCGAGGGTGAACTACTCCCTCCTCATCATGGAGAGCGACGGGATGATGAAGATGGCCACCGGTGAGGGATTCCCCCTCCAGCAGGGTGCTGGAACAGGGTCCCGATTGGTTTTTGGTGGCTACAGAGGCTTGCGGCGGCGAAACTCCCGATCCATTGTGCTCCTAGATGTTTTCGGTATTTATATGAATTTTTGGCGTAGGTCTCACGTCGGGGGGTTTCTGGGCTGTCCATGAGGCAGGGAGGCGCGCCCCCACCCTCGTGGGCAGCCCGGGACTCTCCTGGCCCAACTCTTTCACTCCAGGGGCTTCTTTTGGTCCACAAAAAATCGTCAAAAATTGGCACATCAATTGGACTCCGTTTGGTATTCCTTTTCTGTAAAACTCAAAAACAAGGAAAAACAGAAACTGGCACTAGGCTCTAGGTTAATAGGTTAGTCCCAAAAAACATATAAAATAGCATATAAATGCATATAAAATATCCTAGATGGATAATATAATAGCATGGTACAATCAAAAATTATAGATTCGTTGGAGACGTATCAAGCATCCCCAAGCTTAATTCCTGATCGTCCTCGAGTAGGTAAATGATAAAAACAGAATTTTTGATGTGGAATGCTACCTAGCATAATTCTCAATGTAATTTTCTTTATTGTGGCATGAATGTTCAGATCCAAATAATTCAAAATAAAAGTTCATATTGACATAAAAAATAGTAATACTTCAAGCATACTAACAAAGCAATCATGTCTTCTCAAAATAACATGGCCAAAGAAAGCTTATCCCTACAAAATCATATAGTTAGGCTATGCTTCATTTTCGTCACACAAAATACTCCCATCATGCACAACCCCGGTTTCAGCCAAGCAATTGGTTCATACTTTTTAACGCGCTTCAGCTTTTTTCAACTCTCACGCAATACATGAGCGCAAGCCATGGATATAGCACTATGGGTGGAATAGAATATGATGATGGAGATTGTGTGGAGAAGACAAAAAAGGAGAAAGTCTCACATTGACGAGGCTAATCAATGGGCTATGGAGATGCCCATCAATTGATGTCAACATGAGGAGTAGGGATTTCCATGGAACGGATGCACTAGAGCTATAAATGTATGAAAGCTCAACAAAAGAAACTAAGTGGGTGTGCATCCAACTTGCTTGCTCACGAAGACCTAGGGCACTTTGAGGAAGCCCATCGTTGGAATATACAAGCCAAGTTCTATATTGAAAAATTCCCACTAGTATATGAAAGTGACAACATAGGAGACTCTCTATCATGAAGATCATGGTGCTACTTTGAAGCACAAGTGTGGAAAAGGATAGTAACATTGTCCCCCTTTTTTTGGGCCTTCCTTTTTTTGGCCTTTCTTTTTTTATTTTGCCTTTCTGTTTTTTTGAGGGACAATGCTCTAATAATGATGATCATCACACTTTTACTTACAACTCATGGATTACAACTCGATACTAGAACAAAATATGACTCTATATGAATGCCTCCGGCGGTGTACCGGGATATGCAATGAATCAAGAGCGACATGTATGAAAAAATTCTGAAGGTGGCTTTGCCACAAAGACGATGTCAACTACATGATCATGCAAAAGCAATATGACAATGATGGAACGTGTCATAATGAACGAAACAGTGGAAAGTTGCATGGCAATATATCTCGGAATGGCTATGGAAATGCCATAATAGGTAGGTATGGTGGCTGTTTTGAGGAAGATATAAGGAGGTTTATGTGTGATAGAGCGTATCGTATCACGGGGTTTGGATGCACCGGCGAAGTTTGCACCAACTCTCAAGGTGAGAAAGAGCAATGCACGGTACCGTAGAGGCTAGCAATGATGGAAGGGTAAGAGTGCGTATAATCCATGGACTCACATTAGTCATAGAGAACTCATATACTTATTGCAAAAGTTTTATTTGCCCTGAAGCAAAGTACTACTATGCATGCTCCTAGGGGAAGGGTTGGTAGGAGTTAACCATCGCGCGATCCCGACCTCCACTCATAAGGAAGGCAATCAAAAGAGCATCCCATGCTACAAATTTGTTACACAAATTTTACCATACGTGCATGCTACGGGACTTGCCAACTTCAACACAAGTATTCTCAATTTCATAATTACCCAACTAGCATGACTCTAACATTACTGTCGGTGTACTAAAGTAGGGGCACTCCTTTGTACCCCTTACTTGTGCGCGGGCAGTCAGAGCCACGGGCCAGAGCCACATTTAGCAGGGCAAAAGGGAGGTGAACTGAGGTAAAACCGAAGTCCAAGACAAACACGACAACACCAAAGGCCGAGACCACAGAGAGCAAATGGGCGAAGCAGGTTTCCCCGGCAAGGGTAGACCCTTGCCGGGGCAGCCTCAGCAGCCCCGACAAGACCCTTGTCGGGGCAGCTCGCCCACACCAGCGGAGTGAGCCACCCTCGAACACATGGTCTCCAACACCATCAACCACGTTGGGCCAGGGCTCGGGAGGCATCTCCGTGGTTGCATGCAGATATTTGTGAAGACAAAGAACATATGAGATCAGATGAGGATCAGAAGACGACGATCCTTGGCGGGACCTTAGCCAAGGAAACCCACAAGACCCCCGGCAAGATCCTTGCCGGGGACGACATCACGCCACGGCAAGATCCTTGCCGGGCCACCCGGCAAGGCCCTTGCCAAGGGCGTCATCGGGGCCACTGCCAGGCCCGCACCAACCAAGTCTCCACCGCCGTTCACATGCAGCTTCCAGCCCAACCAGCTGGGCAGGCACCTGCGTGGCAACATGCAGCTTCCAGGCCAATCTCAGCACACGCCTGCGTGGCGGCATGCAGATCTTCGTGAAGGCTCCACCACCGCGCCACCTCAGCTGCTTGCCTGCCTACATGGCGCTGCATGCATCGCTGGCCAGGGCGCGTGTCGAAGCAAGGAGGAGCGGCGACGGACGGGACATGCCTCGCTCCCGTCCTCGATAAAGCAAGAGGACACCTAAGCTACGCATTAAATGCGCCTTGTCCTGTAATATGAGCGATAAGCTCATAGCACTGTAGGCCTTTCCACCTCCTGTGTGCCACTGTGGCAGCCCCTTTCGATTATAAAAGGAGGCCCATGGCGTACTGGAGAGGGATTCAGCTCTTTCAAACCACGCAACCACCATAGCTAGTTCAAGAGCTCAAGAACACTCAATACATCCACCAAAGTAGGACTAGGGTTTTACACGTCCCTCGCGGCCCAAACCTGGGTAAACGATCCTTGTGCTGGTTACTAATCCTGCTCTTCTCACGATCCCGCGCCCCGCAACCGCAGAAGGGATCCTCATGACCCCATAGGTGTCGTTTCCCACCGACATCTTTGGCTCGCCAGGCAGGGGGCGCAATTGTGAGAATCTGGTCTAGTAGTTGGCCTAGCAGTTCTTAGTCGCCATGGCTCCTAAGAAGAAGACGACCACGACGATCGGTTCGTCTGGGACCGGACTGCCAGTACCAGTTCGGACCGGTAGCGGGCCAGTCATGGAGAGAACCCGCGGCGTAGCCCGCGAACATCCACATCACCCTGGTAGTCCAGGCCTGGTGAGCGGCGTCGTTCGTACGCCAGGCGACGAGCCACGCGTCGCGAGCACTAGAGACAGAGTCGTGGCCCCTGCAGGCGGCGCGGGGCCCTCCAAGGGCGTCGCCGTGCCGCCAGACATCGGCGTAGCAACCTCCAAGACACCAACACCGGCGCCCACGGTGCGCTCTTCTCAGGTCGTGCGCGATGAGCAGCGCTGCCCTGCTGACGACCCTGGACCTGTCGATTTTTGGTTTAAAGTTCGAAAGCACCTCGACGATTTAGAGCAGAGTCTTGGCAAAGTTTGTTGCAGAATGGACCTCGATGCCCGACGAAGAGGTACAAGAGACCACTCTCCCCGGCAAGGAAACAAGCCGCACCTGGATCATGTACTTTGATGGGGCTTTTTTGCTGCAAGGCACCGGTGCTGGTGTGCTGCTTGTCGCACCCACCGGAGAGCACCCCAAGTATGTCATCCAAATGCACTTTCCCGAGAGATGTCAACTAACAACACCGCCGAGTATGAGGGCTTGCTTGGTGGTCTCAGGATCATGGCGGACCTCGGAGTCAAAAAGCTTATCGTCAGCGGTGATTCGCCGCTCGTCGTCAGGCAGATCAACAAAGATTACCAAAGCCTGTTGAGGGAGTCTCGGACTAGGGGGTGTCCGGATAGCCGGACTATCATCACGGCCGGACTCCAAGACTATGAAGATACAAGATTGAAGACTTCGTCCCGTGTCCGGATGGGACTTTCCTTGGCGTGGAAGGCAAGCTTGGCGAGCCGGATATGTAGATCTCCTACCATTGCAACCGACTCTGTGTAACCCTAACCTATTCGGTGTCTATATAAACCGGAGGGTTTTAGTCCGTAGGACGAACAACAATCATACCATAGGCTAGCTTCTAGGGTTTAGCCTCCTTGATCTCGTGGTAGATCTACTCTTGTACTACCCATATCATCAATATTAATCAAGCAGGAGTAGGGTATTACCTCCATCGAGAGGGCCGAACACAGGTAAAAACATCGTGTCCCTTGTCTCCTGTTACCATCCGCCCTAGACGCATGATTGGGGACCCCCTACACGAGATCCGCCGGTTTGACACCGACATTGGTGCTTTCATTGAGAGTTCCTGCAATGCGTGCCGCCATCGGTAGGATGCCTCATCTAAATCTTTAAAGGCGATACCATCGCCAAAGAAGCCTTGGCCATCGGGTCGACTCTTCGACTAGGCGGTTTCTCATGACCGCTTAGTTCGCCGCTTGTAGCAAGCGATGACCTCTCGAGTCATCGAAACCAATCTCCATGTTAGTTCGGAACTTGCCAAACAGTTAGATCCGATCGAGCTCTCCTCCATAAACGAGTTCTTGGATCGCATCGCCGCCCTGGGAGTCGCCACAGACTACGACCGGATTGTCGGGACCCCGATTCCAAGTCACATCGATCTAGCTGGTAACACCTCATATCACTTTGCGGCCTCACGCACGGTATTCCCACGGGTGCCGCCTTACCATGGCCCAAGACCGTTTGCGTCTTTTGGCTCACGTATATGATAGTGTCGCTAGCATCCATATGACAGAGAACCCGGGCCGACATGGCTAGTCGTGAACCCAAAGCGGCACTAACCCATGGGGACAGGCATACATGAATCACATCGAGCATGTCGGTCATCAACGTGTGAATCCGGGCTGTAGCACTGGGCCAACAGAACTCCGGTATCCCGGGCTGTAGCAGGCTAGGCACGACTCCGGATGTCACCGCGTGACATTTCCTCGAAGGGACAGACACAGGAACGAAGTGAAACACATGCCGGCCAGTCAAGTGTCCAAAGCAGTTCGGTGAACCGGGCTGTAGCGGACTACTATCGCTCAGGAAGCACTAGACTACATTTCCCCATATGAGAGGCTGCCAAGGATAAACAACTAGATTGTCGGATCCCACACATACCAAGCATTTCAAACATACACACAATATGCTCAATATGTGTAGATACAACATTGCATCACAACATAACTCTACGACTCAAATATTTATTCACTAGGCTCAGGAGGCGAGATATTACAAACATGGGTCTCATGACCCAACACTCGAAACATACAAGTCAAAGCACAAGCGGAAGCTTAACATGTCTGAGTCTGGACATCTACAAATGAAAAAGGCCGAGAAGCGACTATCTACCAGATCCTACCGAGGGCACAAGATCGTAAATGAGGTAACAAGCTAACGTCGAAGTCCAAGCGGAACTACCAAATGAGACCGACGTCTCTCGCAAAACATAAAATAAGCAAACGTGAGTACAAACGTACTCAGCAAGACTTACATCAGAACTATCTACATATGCATCATTATCAACAAAGGGGGTGGTGGAGTTTGACTGCAGCAAGCCAGCTTTGACTCGGTGGCTATCATGAACTACGACTGCAAGTAACTCTTTTGAGGTGGCGCACACGAGTCCACATATTCACCATATCAATACACCACTATGGATCCACTCCCGTCTCCCTACGAGAACGCCATCCATAGCACTCACGCTTATCTTGCGCATTTTAGAGTATCCACTTTCACTTGTCTATGAACTGATATAGGCAACCCAGAAGTCCTTCTCCGTGGACACAGCTATTCGAATAGATCATATTAACCCTGCAGGGGTGTACTTCTTCACACACGCTCTCACCACTTACCGCCGTTTACCACGACATGTACTCGGCAACATTCAGCGGAAGCCCAACGTGGGTGTCGGCCACGGCCTACCTAAACACTCAAGTCCCTAGTCCAGGTTTATCGCCTATTCGGGTTCCATCCGCAGGGAGTCCGGCCGAGGTTTCCACTAACGGCCCCGAACGATGTGTGCAGGGTTCCTGAGATACCAAACGGGCACGCGGTACACCGGGCCACGGTGTGTCTACCGCATCATAGCCCACCCCTAGGGTCAGCGCTACGCACGGCCTCCAACACATATCCTACAAACACCAGAAACTAGTTGCAACTCCTGGACAGAGAACAAGGGTGGTTAAGTAGCCGAGAGGGTCCATTGGTTTCGGGCCCAATGCGTGGTAGTAACTGTTTCATGGATCACAAACACAGAACTCAGTTCCTGAGGACGGCTGCAATGAGACAACCCACCATGTACTCCTACATGGCCTCTCACCGCTACCTTTACCAAATCGTGTTCACACACTTAGCTCACACACGATAGGACATGTTCACACAACCATTCCAATTCATTCCCGATGAATCAGACCTGACTCAACTCTAAGCGATGGCAGGCATGACAAACAAGCATGAATGAGTAGGCACAACAGGTCTCAAACAACTCCTACGCATGCTAGTGGGTTTCATCTAATTACTGTGGAATGACAGGTCATGCAGAGGATAAAGGGGTTCAGCTACCGCAGCAAGTAACAGATGAATCGTTGTTGTCCTAATGCAGTAATAGAGAGCATGAGCGAGAGAGTGGGATTGTATAGGAATGAACAAAGGGGTTTTGCTTGCCTGGCACTTCTGGAGATAATATAGTTCTTCATCGGTGTCATCGAATTCATCGTCGGTACTCGTCTACCGAGAGGGGACAATTACCGGCAAACAAGAAAGAACACAATCAATGCGATGCAATAATATGATGCATGATAATGACATGGCAATATGCTGGTGTTTTGAGCTAATGCAGCAGTAAGCCAAGTTAATTGAAGTGGAGTTCAAACAAGGTTAAACTCCAACTCCAAATGCTAGTTCATAAGTTGCCCTAATCATGATTCATCCTATTAGTTAGTGTTAACCCCTTTAGTTAGTGGCCGGGGCCCACACGTCAGTGAGTCAGGGGGGCGGAAGTCAAACCCCTGGTCAACCGGGGCTAATCCACCGGCGTCGAGTCGCCGGCAAGGCCGAGACAGCGGAGGGGCTCGGAAACGCTACTCCGGCGACCAAATGAGCGGCGGAGGAGCTCTTTGCGTAGCTGGAGATCTCGCGCATCTAACGGTGTAAGAAGCAGCAGCTGGGGTGGTCTGAGTCGACGGCGGCGAGCACGAATGCGGTAGCCGGAGTTCGGGGTTGGTGCGGGTTAGTGCTAGGAAGCATGGGAGGGGGGAGCTACTGGTGGATACGGACTCCTGGGGCAGCTAGGAGCATGATGCGGTGCAAGGGCATGTCTGGGTCGAGCTCAGGCCACGGCGGCGACATCGTCGGCGAAGCCGAGCTCTCGGGCTCGATGGGAACGGCGGCTAGAGAGGAAAATAGAGCACGGGGAGAGAGGGGTTCGGCAGAGGAGCTCACGGCGAGGTCGATGAGTAGCTCGGCGTGCTCGGGAAGGCAGACGGCGTCGGAGCATCTCCGCGATCTCGGAGCCGAAGGTTGAAGGCAGCAGTGTCGGCGTCGCTGCGGGGCTCTGGCGTCGCTGCTTGTGATGTGAGGAGGAAGAGGGGGTCGAGGCGAAGCTTTTGGGCATGTCGGAGAAGAGAGGGGAAGGCGGTGTCGGCGGCAGCAGCAAGCGGCGGCGACGGCAGCGCTCGGGTCCGAGGGGAAACGAAGCAAAGAGCGGGGTGGGGGCGAGTGAGAGGTCGGGCGGATCGGGGCGACACCGGGGAGGCGTTCGCGGCGTCGAAGCGGTGACCGGGCGATGCAGACGAGCAGGGTGGTGGCGTAGCGAGCTCGGGCGCGTGCGCCGTGTCCCTCCTCTGCCTACTGGCAGAGGTAGGCGATGACTGGCGAGGTGGGTTGGTGGGCTGGGCCAACTGGGCCAGCTCCAGGTAAGACAGGTAGTCTCGCGGTGTGTCGCGCTCTCGCTCTTATTTCTCTTTTCTATTATTCTCAGAATTTTTAGGGCTTTATTAAAATACCTATGCACTTCCAAAAATCATGAGACTGCTTGTGGCCACTATTTGGATTATTTCCAAAATCAGAATTTCAGTTCATGAATATTTGGACATTTAATATAATATATAAAATTTAAATGCCCAAATGCAATTAAGGTATGATTTAAATCCAGAGCCCAATATGTCATGGAAAAATGTGCATCACCTCTCGTTCTCGTTTCCAGATTTTCCAAGAATGATGAATATTTTTGGAAGTCATTTGGATTTACTGGAAATATTTTGGTTGAACCTAGTGAATTCCTTTAATGCTAGGGTTTAGGCAATCCCCATTTCAAGTTTCTTAGAAATTTAAACATGATGACATGATGAGAAACCAAAGTCAAGCAAGGCCGATCACGGGGCTGTGACAGCTCACCCCACTAAACAAGAATCTCGTCCTGAGATTCAAGACGTGAGGTAAGAAGTCAAAGGGGTCACAAGCTAACACGATCTTCACGATCCAACTGTCCTTCTCAAGATGTTGATTCATTGCTTCATATTGATCTTGACGTCTTTGCTTTCGAGAACTTCATCCAACACGACAACGACAAAGAGGAACTCCGAGGAATCGATCTTCTTAAAGATCTAGCAAATTAGTATCACACAACAAGCGAGACATAGAAACATCTCTCGAGCTGCGACACGGAACACCTCGAGAGGGATGGAAGAACAAACGACGGGGTTTGATTGGTTGGCAACAATTCCATGCTTAGAAAGATGGTGGATGGTGTCAAGGTGGCGAGGAAATATTTACCATGATCCCGTAACGGGGCACCTCGAGAAAGATGACTCGTAGAATTATTCCCTCAAGTGGCAAAAAGAATTACTTTTGATTCAGAGATCATTGAAACTCTCTATACCAGCCTAAGGCAATCACCATCAATCGTTTGGTGGAGTTCAAAGGAATGGCATAACCAGATTTGAATGGATGATGTGGACTATCTTGTTGAAGGCAAAGCAATAGATGATTTTTGCTTATCATCGGAAATGGATGGGACCCATGGCAGACTGACACAATGACGGGTGCGAGCTGGGAACAAAATCCAACTGTTGGGAATGTTCCAACCATCATATCTGCCTGAGATTCAGATCCGATTGGTAATAGGATACTCCAGACTCATCAAGCCTAGAAAGAGAAATGAAAGTTTGCAACACAAATCGACGGGATGACGTTGCGAGATTCTCGGGAGATGGACTATGGTAGTGAGCTCCAAAACATGAGCGGGTTCTGCTACAAACATGTGAACATGTTGTTCGAGACAAGCATGGCCACATAGTAGTCTTATAATAAAGTACTACCGAGTTCAGGTGGGGAACCATCAACGAGGATATCGAAGTCCCTACATAAGTCCGGATTAGCTCTTATGAAGGAACTCCTTCTCCTTGAACAAATCAATCAGTGGCTTGGTGTGCTAGGAACACATGTAGAGCGAAGGTTGCAAGTCTCCGAACCACAGAATACTTCGCACGTATGCATGACCGATTTGGGATGATTCCAAAGAAGCAACATTGACTTTCTCGAATCCACGGCGGCAACTTGCATCAGATGCACATGAATTAGAGGAAGTCACTACTTTCATCCAAGCATATGCTTCATGAACGAAACACGAAGAAATGCTTACACAAGTTTCCAACACTAGGTTGATGTTCACATGACTCATGGGGGGAGACAAAATGCTGTTGATGGGCTCAAAAACAACTCATCGGAATTTCCATATCACTGGACTTCCACCATCATGTGACCACGGTGATAGCATTGGTCAGACCAAAAGATGTAATGGTATACGCTCGAGGGATCAACCACGAGTAAGACAACATTACGAGCACCGTTGGTACTGATTTGATTTGACGATAGCCCACACTCAAATCAAAGGATTGATAAGACAATAGGTCCGACAATCGATCACAGGGACCAATCGATGAAGATATCATCTTTCTTCAACACACACTACACAAGAATATCCCTTTGGAACGAACTAAGTTAGGCAAGCTTTTATCTTCCAACTCTCCAAGTTGTTGTCTAGCCTAACCAACTAGCTCAGGGATATCCAACACAGATTCTTGGAGAAAGGGTGGTTTAGAAGAAAACCAATATGATCATGAACTCAACATAGCGGTCAGGTGACAACCTGGTAACACTTCCAAGAAGATATTTGGAAAGTCACGAACCACCGGTATGTTACTAAGCTCGAGAACAATCTTGCTTTTGAGGCAAGACGATATGATCAAATGAGTGAGGACTTGACAAGATCCTAACTCATCAATCGAAGTGTGCACGAAATAAGGACTAGGTAGCACGATCAATCTTAGGATGATGATTTAATAACCAACACGCTAAGAATGAGAATATTGTCCATTTACTACCAAGCAACGAGTTGCTAGGAGTATTGATTTCACACATCACAATTCACTTGTCGGCATTCCGGTTACAACAGCACGGGACCGATGAATGAATAATGATGGCGAGAAGTATCACTATACCAAGAGTTCATAAGAGGTGGTGCAATTCTCATGATATTCCTGACATAAGGAGGGCAATACTTCGAGATAGAACAGAATCAAAAGCTTGATTGCATTTGATCTGCGAATTACAACTACTTTGTCCCAATCCTAGAAATGGATGAGGTACTGGAGTTTGTTTCTCCTAGTCATTCCGGAATAGAATGGCTTGACGGACCACAAGAATAACAGGGCATTGATGAACACAAATGCACACATACTCTTGGTTATCAACTGATAGGGGATGGTCGGGATACAACTAAAGAGAGCAACTCAAAGGAACATATAATTTTCTGAGTTGTGGATGCATAGATTAATATGTCGAATCAAGTTCAACAGGTTTCTTCCGGATAATCCATGCGGAGAAGGTAGAACTGGCAGAGTCACAATATAAAATGGAGTACCCCTCAAGAGCACCCTGGTTGTGATCTTTTAATTCAAAGACTTCTGCCTTATTGGTTCATGGTATTCGAAAGAAGGAAATACCACGGACCTTGAGGACTAATGCAAAGGTTACTAATAACCTAAGGGAGCTAGCAATCATTATCAACATGAAGTAAGTAAGGTGAATCTCGGGTTCGAGAACCCAGGAATAGAATGCCTACTAACTAATAACATCACGAGATGCTTTCAAGAATAATGGCCAGAATCATCACACTGGGGATACAAAGCATTGCTAAATTGCTAGGCGACTTCCTAAACAACTAGGGTCATAATAATAGCTCCAACATCTACGCCGAGGCAACAAAGTACCTCAACTTACTAATTTGTGTGATTAATCTGGCCCAGATGAACATTAGAAATGGAGAGAAGGGATTTGCAAATGCATCAGACTATTTAGAGACACAGGATGACTCGACAGACATAACGGCTGTAAATGCTCAAAATGATTTGAGACATCTGCAAAAATGGTGGCATAACCAGTCAACATCACAATATCAAGGTTCCGCGATCGGCGGTTATCATACGTAAATAGTAGGAACTGAATCGGGTTTAAAACCAACAATCTTAAAGGTCTATGGATTAGTAACACGTCATCCTGATAGATAGATGAGAAGCCTAGTTCTTAACCTCGTAGAAGAGAAGAGGTTGACTCAGATCAGAAGGCCATGAGGTATAAGGAGTAAAAAGAGCCTTACGTTCCCTTCCACAATCAATTCCCTTACATAGCTAAAGCATTTCTAGACACAACCCGACCAGTTTGGCTTGGTAATCCTCTGACGATCGGGCTCGATACCAACGCTGTCGGGACCCCGATCCCAAGTCACATCAATCTAGCCGGTAACACCTCATATCACTTTGCGGCCTCACGCACGGTATTCCCACGGTGTCGCCTTACCATGGCCGGGACCGTTTGCGTCTTTTGGCTCACGTATATGATAGTGTCGCTAGCATCCATATGATAGAGAACCGGGCGAAATGGCTAGTCGTGAACCCAAAGCGGCACTAACCCATGGGGACAGTATACATGAATCACATCGAGCATGTCGGTCATCAACGTGTGAATCCGGGCTGTAGCACTGGGCCAACAGGACTCCGGTATCCCGGGCTGTAGCAGGCTAGGCACGACTCCGGATGTCACCGCGTGACATTTCCTCGAAGGGACGGAACCACGAGGAAGTGAAACACATGCCGGCCAGTCAAGTGTCCAAAGCAGTAGTCTTTGGGCTAGCAGGTCTCCGTTGAACAGGGCTGTAGCGGACTACTATCGCTCAGGAAGCACTAGACTACATTTCCCCATATGAGAGGCTGCCAAGGATAAACAACTAGATTGTCGGATCCCACACATACCAAGCATTTCAAACATACACACAATATGCTTAATATGTGTAGATACAACATTGCATCACAACATAACTCTACGACTCAAATATTTATTCACTAGGCTCCGAGGAGCGAGATATTACAAACATGGGTCTCATGACCCAACACTCGAAACATACAAGTCAAAGCACAAGCGGAAGCTTAACATGTCCGAGTACGGACATCTAAAAATGAAAAAGGCTGAGAAGCACGACTATCTACCGAGATCCCGCCGAGGGCACAAGATCGTAGCTGAGGTAACAAGCTAACGTCGAAGTCCAAGCGGAACTACTAGCGTAGACCGACGTCTCTCGCAAAACATAAAATAAGCAAACGTGAGTACAAACGTACTCAGCAAGACTTACATCGTAACTATCTACATATGCATCATTATCAACAAAGGGGGTGGTGGAGTTTGTTGCGCAGCAAGCCAGCCTTTGACTCGGTGGCTATCCTGAACTACGCATCGCAAGTAACTCTTTTGAGGTGGCGCACACGAGTCCACATATTCACCATATCAATACACCACTATGGATCCGCTCCGGTCTACCTACGAGAACGCCATCCATAGCACTCACGCTTATCTTGCGCATTTTAGAGTATCCACTTTCACTTGTCTATGAACTAATATAGGCAACCCGTAAGTCCTTCTCCGCGGACACGGCTATTCGAATAGATCATATTAACCTGCAGGGTGTACTTCTTCACACACGCTCTCACCACTTACCGCCGTTTACACGTCATGTACTCGGCAACCTTCAAGCGGAAGCCCAACGTGGGTGTCGGCCACGGCCTACCTAAACACTCAAGTCCCTAGTCCTGGTTTATCGCCTATTCGGGTCCCATCCGCAGGGAGTCCGGCCGAGGTTTCCACTAACGGCCCCGAACGATGTGTGCAGGGTTCCCGAGATACCAAACGGGCATTAATTTTGCAGGGCCACGGTGTATCTACCGCATCATAGCCCACCCCTAGGGTCAGCGCCACGCACGGCCTCCAACACATATCCTACAAACACCGTAAACTAGTTGCAACTCACGGACAGAGAACAAGGGTGGTTAAGAAGCGAGAGGGTCCATTGGTTTCGGGCCCAATGCGTGGTAGTAACTGTTTCATGGATCACAAACACGTAACTCAGTTCCTCGAGGACGGCTGCAATGAGACAACCCACCATGTACTCCTACATGGCCTCTCACCGCTACCTTTACCAAATCGTGTTCACACACTTAGCTCACACACAGTAGGACATGTTCACACAACCATTCCAATTCATTCCCGATGAATCGGACTGACTCAACTCTAAGCGATGGCAGGCATGACAAACAAGCATGAATGAGTAGGCACAACAGGCTCAAACAACTCCTACTCATGCTAGTGGGTTTCATCTAATTCTTGTGGAATGACAGGTCATGCAAGAGGATAAAGGGGTTCAGCTACATGACAAAGTAACAGATGAATCGTTGTTGTCCTAATGCAGTAAAAGAGAGCAAGAGCGAGAGAGTGGGATTGTATCGGAATGAACAAGGGGTTTTGCTTGCCCAGCACTTAGAAGATAATATAGTTCTTCATCGGTGTCATCGAATTCATCGTCGATGCGTCTCACCGAGAGGGGACAAGCATCGCAAACAAGAAGGAACACAATCAATGCGATGCAACAATATGATGCATGATAATGACATGGCAATATGCTGGTGTTTTGAGCTAATGCAGCGATAAGCCAAGTTAATTGAAGTGGAATTCAAACAAGGTTAAACTCCAACTCCAAATGCTAGTTCATAAGTTGCCCTAATCATGATTCATCCTATTCAGTGAGGTTAACTTGTTCAATCATGCATGAAAGTGGTACAGATGGATAGATTGGATTTTTCTGATAATTTTTCATACATAATTTATTTCATTTGGAGTTACGGTTGAATTACTATGAATTTTAGAAGTTTAAATCATTTTCTGGAATTTCCTGGATTATCTAGAATTAAACAAAATCCAGTAAATGATTTAACGCGTCAGCATAACGTCAGCATGACATAAGCGAGTCAACATGGCACGGTCCAGGTCAAAGCTGACACTGTGGGCCCCTGCGTGTCGATGAGTTAGTTTAACTAACTAATATTAGTTAGTGTTAACCCCGTTTAGTTAGTGGCCGGGGCCCACACGTCAGTGAGTCAGGGGGGGAAGTCAAACCCCTGGTCAACCGGGGCTAATCCACCAGCGCCGAGTCACCGGCGAGGCCGAGACGGCGGAGGGGCTTGGAAACGCTGCTCTGGCGACCAAATGAGCGGCGGAGGAGCTCTATGCGTAGCTGGAGATCTCGCGCATCTAACGGTGTAAGAAGCAGCAGCTGGGGTGGTCTGAGTCGACGGCGGCGAGCACGAATGCGGCGGCCGGAGTTCGGGGTTGGTGCGGGTTAGCGCTAGGAAGCACGGGAGGGGGGAGCTACTGGTGGATACGGACTCCTGGGGCAGCTAGGAGCATGATGCGGTGCAAGGTCATGTCTGGGTCGAGCTCAGGCCACGGCGGCGACATCGCCGGCGAAGCCGAGCTCTCGGGCTTGATGGGAACGGCGACTAGAGAGGAAAATAGAGCATGGGGAGAGAGGGGTTCGGCAGAGGAGCTCACGGCGAGATCGATGAGTAGCTCAGCGTGCTCGGGGAAGGCCGGACGGCGTCGGAGCATCTCCGGCGATCTCTGAGCTGAAGGTTGAAGACGACGGTGTCGGCGTCACTACAGGGCTCCTGGTGTCGCTTGGCGCGGTGAGGAGGAAGAGGGGGTCGAGGCGAAGCTTTTGGGCACGTCGGAGAAGAGATGGGAAGGCGGTGGCGGCGGCAGCAGCAAGCGGGCGGCCAGCGGCCTTCGGTCCGAGGGGAAGCAAGCGAAGAGCGGGGTGGGGGCGAGTGAGAGGTCGGGCGGATCGGGGCGACACCGGGGAGGCGTTCGCGGCGTCGAAGCGGTGACCGGGCGATGCAGACGAGCAGGGTGGTGGCGTGGCGAGCTCGGGCGCGTGCGCCGTGTCCCTCCTCTGCCTACTGGCAGAGGTAGGCGATGACTGGCAAGGTGGGTTGGTGGGCTGGGCCAACTGGGCCAGCTCCAGGTAAGACAGGTAGTCTCCCTCTCTCTCTCTCTCTCTCTCTCTCTCTCTCTTATTTCTCTTTTCTATTATTCTGTAAATTTTTAGGGCTTTATTAAAATACCTATGCACTTCCAAAAATCATGAGACTGCTTGTGGCCACTATTTGGATTATTTCCAAAAATCAGAATTTCAGTTCATGAATATTTGGACATTTAATATAATATATAAAATTTAAATGCCCAAATGCAATTAAGGTATGATTTAAATCCAGAGCCCAATATGTCATGGAAAAATGTGCATCACCTCTGATTCTTGTTTCAAAGATTTTCCAAGAATGATGAATATTTTTGGAAGTCATTTGGATTTACTGGAATATTTTGGTTGAACCTAGTGAATTCCTTTAATGCTAGGGTTTAGGCAATCCCCATTTCAAGTTTATTAGAAATTTAAACATGATGACATGATGAGCAATCAAAGTCAAGCAAGGCCGATCTGGGGCTGTGACACGGATCGGGCCTAAAACCGAACTGAGAGAGATCAACTCTCCCTAGGCTACCCATCATGTTGCTGTGATAGAGGAGAAATGCGGCGATTC
The DNA here is from genome assembly GCA_021605145.1 of Aegilops bicornis. Lineage (NCBI taxonomy): Eukaryota > Viridiplantae > Streptophyta > Magnoliopsida > Poales > Poaceae > Aegilops > Aegilops bicornis. Next base: position 185,897,987 of record CM038671.1, on the reverse strand, counting down.
TTCTTCTATCTTAAGGACTAGCTACGTCTGGATTCCCGATCCCTCCATGCCGGATTCCCGCAGAGGGACGGATGTCGATCAAGCCCTGAACTTAAAGTCAGGCGGCGGTTTGGACTCATTGGATAACACTCAAAAATCCAAACTTCCGAGTTCAGAAACTTCTCGGCCCCTGAGTCCTAAATTGGACGGGGTTCCGGATCTAGTTCCACCCGCCCACCCAAACATTAGCAATCTCTCTCGAATTCGGCAACAGCCCGCTGAAACAGTACATCATTACTGGGCCAGATTCCTCCTGGTTATGAATAGGATAAAGGACTGCCAAGAGGAGGCCGCAATCCCAATTTTCTGCAATAATTGCACGGACAAGGGAATCGTAAATGCCATAAGTCGTCGCGAAATTACACGCTTTGCTGACTTGGTGACCATAGTACAAAAGTCTTGTCGCGATGGAGAGCGCTGGAAAACCGAAAGTAAATTTTGGGATAATCCGCCCCGAATACATCCCTAGCTTTGAAATAAAAGGGTGCATCATTATCAAGCACACAGGTCAAATACCAAAAACCAAAACCCCTAAAGGGTATGGAACCATCTTTGGAGGGTTGGCTAAGCGGACCCTGCAAAATTCATAGCACGTAGGGCGCCACTCCAACTCATAGCCTTGAGCATGTTGGATACTACGGCAGTGGCCAAAAGTGGCGAAGAGCTTCTAGCTTCAGAATCCCAGCCCGGCAACACCAAGACGGTGTTAACAGTCTTGAGACTTTCGCATCAAATAATATGCGAAACGAACGCTCCATAACCTTGTCAAGTCTACCAAGTAGCAACAATAAATCCATGGGTGACACGGCTATTACCTTTAATGCCGTTGATTTAACCTAAATTCTGAACAGCCCGAGCACCAGCCGCATTGGTCCTCAATCCGATAGTGGACGGCTTTCGCCTTACTAAGGTACTCATGGATGGCGGCAGCGGACTAAACCTCATCTATGAGGAAACCCTCCAAAAAATGGAAATAGACTGGAACCGCATTGAGCGAAGCAACACAACCTTTAGAGGAATAATCCCTAGCCGGGAAGCATCTTTGGGCGGGAAAAATCACGCTGGACGTAGTGTTCGGCTCGCCCGACAATTACAGGTCCGAGGAGGTCACATTTCAAGTGGCCCCGTTCAACAGCAGATATCATGCTTTATTAGGACGAGAGGCATTCACAATTTTTCAAGCTATACCCCATTATGGGTACATGAAGCTTAAAATGCGCGGACCTAACGGAATCATCACTCTCGCTAGTGATCCGAACATAGCACTCCGCGCCAAAAACAAGACAGCCGCACTAGCCCTCGAGGCACTATCCGAAGCCCTAGCGGCCGAGGAACTCACCGCGATGCGCTCCCCGGGGAACAAGGACGATGTGATACTTGATAAAAGATCCAAGTCCACCTCTTTTAAACCAGCGGATGAAGTAGTCAAATTCCAAGTCCACCCAAGGACCCTGCAAAGACGGCCTCCATTGGGGTACAATTAAACCCTGATGTAGACGCCGCTTTTACGAGAATTTCTACGAGAAAACTGGGACATCTTTGCACAGCACCCTTCAGACATGCCAGGAATCCCACGTCGGCTGGCCGAGCACAGCCTAAATATCCTAAAAGGATTCAAGCCAGTCAAACAGGCTCTTCGGCGCTTTTACGAACCCAAGAGACATGCCATGGGAGAGGAGCTAGCCAAACTTTTGGAAGCCGGATTCATCAGAGATATAAAACATCCAGACTGGCTAGCAAACCTGGTGATGGTACCAAAGAAGGATAAATCCCGGCGCTTATGTGTTGATTTTAAAGGCCTTAATAAGGCTTGCCCAAAGGATCCCTTCCCTCCCTCGAATTGATCAAATTATTGACGCCTTCTGACAGGACACGACTCATTGTGCTTCCTCGATGCGTACTCCGGCTACCACCAAATCAAGATGGCGGAGCCAGACTAAGCTGCTACAACATTCATCACTCCATACGGCCCGTTCTGCTTCAACACAATGCCCTTTGGGCTCAAAAACGCCGGCGCAACATATCAGCGCATGATTCAGACATGTCTGGCAAACCAGATCGGTAAAACAGTGGAAGCATATGTAGATGACGTGGTCGTCAAAACCAAGCACGTCGAAACTCTAGTAGACGACCTGAGGCTCACATTTGATAATCTTCGAAAATATGACATCAAGCTCAATCCGGAAAAATGCGTCTTCGGCGTTCGGTAGGAAAGCTCCTGGGCTTCATTGTGTCCGGTAGAGGAATTGAAGCAAATCCAGCAAAGATCCGAGCTCTGTCACAATTGGATATTCCAAAAGACCTCAAACAAATACAAAAATTGACGGGATGCGTAGCAGCTCTAAGCCGCTTTATTTCCCGTTTGGGAGAAAAGGCGTTACCTCTTTACCGCCTCCTCTGGCGCACCGAACACTTCGAGGGGACGGAGGCCGCTACGGCCGGACTCGAAGAAATAAAGGCCATTTTGGCAACAAATCCGGTCCTGGCCGCGCCCAACGTGGGCGAACCAATGCTATTATATATCACCGCAACACATCAAGTTGTCAGCGCGGTGCTCGTCGTTGAACGAGAAACAGACGGAACACGGTTCCCTCTTCAAAACCGGTTTACTATGTGTCCCTTGTCCTAACTCCATGCAAGTCGGTACCCACACTACCAAAAGATAGCATACGCAGTGTTCATGGCATCCGGAAGCTGCGACACTACTTTCAAGAGTGTTCGATAACGGTAGCCTCCGAAGTACCTCTTAATGACATTATAAACAACCGCGACGCGACGGGCCGGATTGCTAAATGGCCCATAGAGCTCCTTCCATTCGAGATAACCTACAAGCCACGGCGAGCTATCAAGTCGCAGGTTTTGGCCGACTTCGTGTACGAATGGACCGAAGCCGAACACCCTAAAGAGAATGGCGCATACTCCAATTGGATCATGCACTTTAGCGGCTCCAAAATGTTGGCGGTGCAGGGGCTGGCATAAATCTGATGTCCCCAACCGGGGACACAGTCCAATACGTCCTTCAGATAATGTATACGGACTCCAACAACGCAGCCGAATACGAGGCCCTTCTGCACGGCCTCCGGATCCAAGCTCTGCGCAGGTGTTTTTACATTAAAATCCCCGAATGATTTTATGCTATCAAAGTAGGTGGATTGGTCTGTGGTGCTCACTAAACCTGCTATTGGACGGGATCAGTTATGCGAGTTTCTTGATGGGTTGATTGCCTGTCACGATAGATTGTACATGGCAGGCAATCTCACAGGTGTTTAAGGACACGTTACTTCTTCTTGTTCAAACAGGTTCTCGAGCAGCAGTCAAATTGACTTCCCCTACTTGAGCGTAATGCCCGCCCCTGGTGTGGTGGAAAAAGCCTCCTTTTATTCAGGATCCACAAAAACAAACATGTTTAGATTATTTAGTCCTTAAGTCATGGGCAATCTTTGTGTAATTTATGCCTGACGAAATGTAGAGTTTAGAATTAATTTGGACATTATGGTAAACCAGTCATTGAGAACAGCTAATCCCGGAATTAGCAGGCCGGTATGCGAAGAGAATTTGGTATTGAATCCGCGAG